>CM061561.1:183060363-187895363 GCA_030864225.1 Capsicum baccatum var. pendulum
TCTTGTGAAGTATATTTCAAACTTGATCTAGCATCTACCCTCTTATATGTGACCCCTTATGTGGCTATCTATTTTGGTTTTGATCCTAAATGTATTTCAAATCTTTTTTCTGTGTCCACCTTAGTGGGTGATTCTATTGTGACTAGAAGGGTCTATAGGGGTTGTGTGATGTCATTTTATGGTAGAGAGACCTTGGCTGATCTAATAGTTAGACATGTTAGACTTTGATGTGATTTTAGAGATGGATTGGTTGCATTCGTGTTATGTGTCTCTTGATTGTCGGACACAAAGGGTCATTTTCCATTTTCTTAATAAGCCAGTGATCGAATGGGAAGGTAGTTCCCTAGTACCTAAGGGAAGGTTCATTTCGTATCTTAGAGTCATGAAATTGGTTTCCAAAGGGTGTCTCTATCACTTAGTGCAAGTTAAGGATTCTAGATCTAAAAGTCCTTATTACAGACTATCCCTGAGGTCTATAAATTTTCTGAGGTATTTTCTGATGATCTTCCTGGTCTTCCTCCTAATAGGGAAATTGATTTTAGTATTGAACTTCTTCTGAACACTCTTTCTATTTCTATCCCTCCTTATAGAATGGCTCCAGTCGAGTTGAAAGAACTCAAGGAGCAGTTGAAAGATCTTTTATATTAGGGTTTTATCTGCCCTAATATGTCTCCGTGGGTTGATCTTATTCTCTTTATGTATAATAAGGATGAGTCCCTTCGGATGTATATTGATTACCGCCAACTGAATAAAGTGGCCGTGAAGAATAAGTATCCTCTTTCGAGGATTAATGACCTGTTTGATCAGATTTAGGGTGCTAAGTTCTTTCCTAATATTGATCTTCGATTGAGTTATCATCATTTGAACATTATGAAGGTGGATATCCTTACTGCTTTTTGAATGTGGTATAGGCACTTTGAGTTTTTGGTGATGTCCTTCGGTTTGCCAAATGCCCCGACAGTATTTATGGATCTTATGAATTGGATTTTCTGTTAGTTATTGGATTTGTTTGTAATTCTCTTTATTAAAGATATTCTCATGTGTTTGATGAGTTAGGTAGATCATATTGATCACCTTCGCCTTGTGTTGCAGACCCTTAAGCAGCAGTAGTTGTATGTGAAATTTTCTAAGTGTGAGTTCTAGAAAAATATTATGACTTATCTGGGATATGTTATTTCTAGTGAAGGGATCTTGGTGAATCCCCAAAAGGTTATAGTGGTTAAGATGTGACCTAGACCTATGACTCCAATAGATATTCAGAGCTTCTTGGGTTTTGCCAACTATTGTAGAAGGTTTGTGGTGAGTTTCTTTTCTATTGTTGTCCTGTTGACTAAGTTGACCCAGAAAAAGGTGAAATTTTTATGGTCTGATGCTTGTGAGAGTAGTTTTGACAAGTTGAAGGATAAGTTGACTTTGCCTCCAAACTTGACTCTACCTAAGGAACTGATGGTTTTGTTTTCTATTGTGATACATCTTTGGTGGAACTGGGTTGTGTGATGATGCATCATGGCACGGTGGTTTCTTATGCCTCTAGGCAATTAAAAGTCCATGAGAAGAATTACCTAACCCATGATTTGGAATTGTTAGTTGTAATGTTTGCATTAAAAATCTGGCGGCATTATTTGTATAGAGTCCATGTTGATATATATTCTTATCATAAGAGCTTGTAATATGTGTTCATTCAGAAAGAGATAAATCTTAACAAAAAGAGATGGCTTGAGTTGCTCAAGGACAATGACATGGGTCTTCACTATCATCCAAGTAAAGTTAATATAGTCGTTGATGCTCTTAGCTAGTTGTCCATGGGAATCTTATCTCATGTGGATGAAGAGAAGCGATATTTGGTGAAGGATATTCACCACTTGGATAATCTTGGAATTTATCTTTTGTATTTCAAAAATGGAGGTGCGATTATTCAAAAGGTGGTGAAGTCATTTCTTGGTGCTGAGGTAAAGGAGAAACAGATGTTGGATCCTATCTTGATGCAAATTAAGAATGATGTATCTAGGTAGAAGGTGATGATTTTCAAGATCGGTGGTGGTGGTATCTTAAGGCATCAAGATAGATTATAGTTCCCAATATTGATGGGTTGTGAGGAAGCATTTTGGCTGAATCCCATGAGTCACATAATACTGTTCATCCTGGTTTGATAAAAATGTATCATGATCTTAAGGAGATTTAGTAGTGGGATAATATGAAGAAGGATGTGGCTAATTTTGTGGATATGTGCATGGTGTGTCAGCGAGTGAAGATGGAGCACTTGAGGCTCGATGGGTTGACTTAAGAGATTGAGTTACCAATATGTAAATAGGAGATAATTAATATAGATTTTATTACAAATCTTCTGTGATCTCACCATTAATTTGATTCAATTTGGGTCATCGTGGATAGGATGACTAAGTCTGCTCACTTCTTGCCAGTGAGGACTAATTTCTATTAAGAGGATTATTCCAAGTTGTACATTATGGAGATCAGGAAGTTGCATGGTACTCTAGTTTCCATCTTATCTGATTGGGGTACTCAATTCTCATCTCACTTTTTGAGGTCATTCCAATGAGGTTTGGGGACTAAGGTGACCCTTAGTACAGCTTCACCCACAGATGGATGGTCAAGCGAAAAGGACAATTCAGGCTTTGAAAGCTATGCTTTGGGCTTGTGTATTTATTTTGGTGGTAGTTGGGTTAACCACTTGCCTCTCATAGAATTTTCCTACAATAACAGTTATCGCTCTAGCATTCCTATAGCTCTGTTTGAGGCCTTATATGGTAGGAGGTGTAGGTCTACTATTAGGTGGTTTGAGGTCTGTAAATATAAATTATTTGGCCTGATTTTGTTCACCAAGCCATGGAGAAGGTGAAGGTGATTCAGGACAGACTTAAGGCCACCCAAGGTCGCCAAAAGTCCTATGTAGATGTAAGGTGAAGGAAGTTTAAGTTCAATGTTAGTGATCGGGTGTTCTTGAAGGTATCCCTCATAAAGGGAGTGATGCATTTTCGTTATAAGGGAAAGCTAAGTCCCCGTTATGTTGGTCCTTATTTAGTTTTGAAAAGGGTTGGTAATATTGTATATGAATTGGAGTTTCCTTCTAGCTTGAGATCCATTCATCTGGTGTTTCATATTTTGATTGAGAAAGTGCGATAGTGATCCTTCGATGGTTGTTTCTTTAGAGGAGGTAGGTATTTCAGATTCCTTGTCTTATGAGAAAGTTCTGATTGAGATTTTGGATCAGCAAGTCCGTCGGTTATGGACCAAGGATGTGGCATCGGTAAAGGTTCTTTGGAGGAACCAAAAGGTCGAGGAAGCTACTTAGGAAGCCGAGGAGGACATGAAGTCCAAGTATCCGTTCTTGAATCCCTTTTCAGAAAATCATGCTTGAGGTATGTGTATCCCTTAGAATTTTTATTTTTTTCTTTGTTAAAGGTAATTATGGTTGTATGTGGTGTCAAATCATGCTAATAAATGCCTAGTCCTATCATTCAAGTATGAATGATCCTAAGGGTGAGTATGTAATGCCTCGGGCTTTTGTTCAATGAAAGTTTTTGAAACTTTTTCCTCACTGTCCTGACTATGACTTCCCTGATGAGTCATAGAGAGTTTTGATGAGTCATTGGACCAAATCATAACCAAATCAAAAAGTGTGTGGCTGAGTTCTTCTCAGAGTATAAGTGGCTCACTATGAGTCGTAAGGACTTGTTACGAGTCATTAGGTGTAAATTATAGGGTGTCCAGTATATATCTTGAATGGCTGCTGGGTTGACTATGACTGTACTCTACAAGTCGTAGGATCCTAATACGAGTCATATCAATTGAGTCTTAGGGTCAACAGATTATGACTGCCTTGAGACTGTCTTGGCTACAAATTATGGTGATCAGTCATAATGAGTCTATATAAGTCGTATAGTGACTCATAGTCACTGATGACTAAATTTCAATTTTAAATTGAGGGCATTTTAGACAATTCCCTTCTCACCCAATTAAAACTCCACATTTATAAAGAACTTAAGAAGGGTTATTTCTCCTTCATAACGTACTCAAACACTTCCAAAGCTCGCTTAAATTCTCTCAAGCAGTCATACTTAGGGTTTTCAAAAAGTAGTCAATCCAAGTGATTAAGGGTCGAATTTGTTTCATGAAAATTGGTATTTCAGGCCTGTTACTCTTCTAGAATTTTAATTTGCTAAAAGCATGAGTTTTAAAGTGTTGTTCATATGGCATTGAGGTTGGTTTTGAAAACATGGGTTGAGGGACTTGAATAATTGTTGTTTATGTGATGTTTTATGTTTTTCCCTACATGGGTTACAATTAAATGATGGTTTTAAAATCAAATGGATGTGTGAGAAAGGTGAATGAACTAGGGATTGTGATTCCCTAAACTTGTGACTTTTGAAGTGGTTATGACCCCAACTCCATATTGTGAAATTGGTTTTGAATATAAAAAGTATGCATATTGAACTACTCATGAACTATTGCATAATGTGAAAAGTCAATGAAGCATAATAATTTTTTAATTGAACCTTAAGGGGTTGTGTAATTCCCAAGCCAATGTGTAATTGAACCAAAGAGGATTGTGATTTTCCCCAATGATGGTAAATGGTTTGGCATGTTAAGGTTACCTTGCAAGTGTAGTTGGCATAATGATACAAACAATGTATGTCTAAATGTATATCATAGGTTCATTAAATGATAATGTATGTGCTAATTGATTTAATTAGGCATTAATAAGGGTTGTGTAGCTAAGTCGTGAAAGTGGAGGTCTTGAAAGACCAATACTAGAAACCGTGATTGCCGACATGGGGTCTATGTCACCGTGTGGTTCGAGTCCCCTTTATTATTATCATTTGATTAGGAGGTTCAAGTCCTCTACATTGCAATATATGATTTGGTGTTTATGTCACGTTGATATTCTAGGAGGTTTGATTCCCTCATAGTGTATATGTATATCCTCTAGTTCATTCAACGACACGTACTAAGGCCCTACCAAGTAGGGGAGAGCTCGGTAAATATAGCCCTGGGTGTATTCTTATGTTATGACGGTTGAGATACACAATCCAGGCTAAAGTTTTAAAGTGCATGTTAAGCCTTGTTCCCTATCCCGACATATGATATATATATATAAATGTATGTGTGTATGTATATGTATTTAATTATGTACATTGGTTTTGAATGATTTTAAACTATTGATCATGATATTATGTTATCCTTATCCCTAAGTTACATGCTAGTGTTCACCCCTCTGACCATATTTAGACGTTGTATCCTCATGCGATGTAGGCACTAGAGATACCTCTATTTTTCCTGCATAGAGTTAGGAGGATCAATTTGGTTTGTCAGTTTGTTATGGAGAAGTGGTGATATTCGATAATTTGCTTATCATAGACTAGAGTTGAGAGTTTCATTATCATTTTCATTTTCATTGTCATCTATTAGATTTAGGGACGTGTCCTGACCAAGACTGGCTTTTAGTTCTTTTTGTTAGAAGGATTTGTTGGATTACTGTGGACTTGGGTGATGTTGGTAAGTTGTTTTGGCTGGTCTATGCTTATTGGTTATAGATGCAAGTCTATGCTTATTGGTTATAGATACACCCTTTATTCTTTAAACTTATCTTGTTATATATTTGGAATTCATCCAAGATTGGGTTTATTGTGTTATTTTGTTAGGTGCATAAGGGTGATCTCTAGTCCTCTATGGACTTTCGTTACCCGTTACGGCCAAGACCTAGTTTGGGTCGTAACATGGGTTGTGTTGTTAATTACTTATTTGTTTGGATAGTGTATATTGCATATACACTTGGTCATTTGTTGCTAACGTAATGTCTTTACTTTATTCTTTTATGTCATATTGGTGTGCGATATATATCCATGCAGTTGGTTTTGAAACGTGGGAATTAGGAGGGGATAAGAATTTTATGGTAAAATCAAGATGAATGTTGTAGGTGTATTAACTTTCTTTTAATTAACCATCACAGTTTGTTGTTATCTATTGGTTGCCTGAGGACATGAAAATGTTCTAAGTTGAGGGTGTTGGTGTGGCATGGTTATATGGAAGTTTCAATGCTTAGAACGAGGGAATTATGCAAGTACTTAGGTATTTTTGTTAGATGTTATGTATTTTTATGTTGGTTTTGCTGGAAAGTTTGGAGCAGAGTAGGAGAAAAAGTATGAAGTGTAGCAAAAGGGATACTTACGTGACCCACCTACGGGTCGTAAGTAGTACTTACGAGCCATTAGTTCGGTCTGTAAGTAGCAGAAGAGAGTTCCTAAAATTTGTTTTTTCTCAGTGACTTACGAACGCCTGCTACGAGGTGTAGGTGGTACTTACGGCCCCCGTTGTACCCTTCATAACTAAGGTTTTATAAGATGCCGATTTTCTTTGAAACCTATGAACCCACCTAGGGCCCGTAGGTACTACCTACGACCCATAAGTGGGGTCATAGTTGATGCCTACATGATTTTCCTACATTATTTTGGATAGGATTCTTAGATTTTTTTATGTAACCTATAAATACCCCATTGATGTTTTATTATTATTTTATGCACTTTATATACTTACAACATTATATTGAGTTCTAAGATACACTTTTGATCTTAGAATTGTTGTTCTTGACTTTTAGGGTTTGATATTAATTCTTGTGAGATTATTCATATGATTTTAATTATGAATTTTATGAGTGTTCTTGCAATTATGTGATGCTAAACCTCTTAACTAGGGTTGTGCAAACCCTGATGGAATAATGAAGTAAAGGAATTGCAAAGTCGTGATTGATTGGTGTTTTTTCATGTATTCTGGTTTTCTTCGCACTGATTGCCTTTTTGACGATTGCAGACGTCAAAAACCTACTTGTATTTCATACTAACTCAAGAGAGAGGTTGAGACTAATAAATAAAATCATAATAATAATTTGAAGCCCCCAACCTTCATCTAATTATCTTGAGACCGAAAGGAGATAGTTAATTTGGGATCCAGGATAAGGGTCAGGGGATATACAATCCTAGTGATTGTCTCATATTGATTTCAATATACATTTTTCAAGCATTATTAATACTACTATTGTTCTTACAAATCCCCCCTTCTTTCTACACTTTTCAACTACATCAGCAAGTTCTTAACATAGATTAATCCTTTTCCTTATGGGTTCGACCCCAACCTTTGTTGACTTCTATATTTGATCACTGACCCCATTATATATTTTAGGAAAAGTAATTTAGGTGACATCAAATTTTGGTGTCGTTTCCAGGGAATACGATTATGGACCGATTGATTAAAGTTGTTGAGGTTTTGGGTTTTCGATTTTCTATTGTTCTTAGGGTATATGTTGGATATGCCCAACACTAGGAGTCAAGGCAAACCCCTAATTCCTTTTGATCCTGAGCTTGAACGAACCTTACAACAGAATTGTAAGATGGAAGAGTATGAGCATAGAGCTTAGCATAATGGGGTTCAAGTTAAATCCACCACCTCCACATGGTGTTCAATAAACGGCCATCCAAACTATGGCTCTTTCATTAACTAAAGAGAATGTGAAATTGGCAGCTGCCCATTGTGCATCTCAAGAGGAAAGAGCTAGATAGGAGGAAGATCATCAAGAAACACTCAACAGAGATATAACTAGAAGGGATAAAGTTCAACCACCACCCACTTATTAGTATTTACCAGTTTTTGATTATTTGGAAGAATATTTGGGGTATGTTGAGCCTTTTAAGATAGGATCTATCATTCCTCAAGAGTTTCCTCAAGGGTTGAAGTTTGACATTACGAGTGCAATGATTCAATTGCTTAATCTGAAGGGTGTGTTTGTTGGTTTGTTGACTGATGATGCAAAATTGCACATCATGAATTTCATTGAGATTTTCACCTTGTACAATCTACCTGGGGTGAGCTAGGAAGCTTTGAAACTCAGGTTGTTCCTATTCTCTCTTACAGGTGAAGCAATGTTATGGTTAGGGAAACTACCTCATGGGTCCATTATCTTTTGGAATGAGTTGAGGATACAATTTTGGATAGATTTTTCTTGCCTTTTAGAATATTTCAGTTGAAGGATGAGATTTATTATTTTAGGCAACTGCATTCAGAGGCACTATATGAGACGTAGTTGAGATTCAAGAAAAAATTGATAGATGTGCCGAATCATAGAATTTCAGGAAGAAATATGCTCGAGATATTCTATAGAGCCCTAAATGCAAACACCAAATATGTTGCCAATACTATTACTGATGGGACTTCTAAGAGACTTCGTTGTGAGCTAGCTGCAAAAATCTTAGACTGGTTCTTTTAAACCAATCAAGGGTGGCATACTCAAGAGGTAGAAAGAGGATCCAATACATATTCTATTGGTTCTTTCGACAAGCAAAGAGCCCTAAATGATATAGTGGCTCAAGAGATGGCACAACTGAGGATGGAGATATAGTTATGATGTGCTATGGATTCTTAGCATTTTTATGCTTAAAACGATGAAATATGCAAGTTACTTAGATAGATTTTTCATGTAAGACAATTGATAGTACATAACTTATTAGATTCTGTATGCAAGATATTGGGTTGGTTTAACAAATCACGATAAACCTACTGAGTTAAGAAGCCAGAGGGAACATAGTCCTAGTGTTTGCTTCTGACTGATTACAACCAAAGTTGAGGTTTTTTACTTGTTTGAGATTACTACTATAAACCACCTATTTACTTTTAGTACGGCCCATTGATTCCAGAAAATGATAGATATTATTCCATGTATTCTCTTAGTATTCGACCCCAACCTTATTGGATTATTATATTTTGCTTCGACCACTTTATTCTCAATTTGGGGCATGGATTTGGGTGACATTAGGTTACTTACCAAGCAGTTTGTGGCTATGAATGCTTAAAAGGTGAATGTAGTGGGAGTGTGAGGTAAATCTATTAAATGTGATGAGTCTAACTCTGAGAAAAAAGATAAGTATTTGGACAGAGAGATGATGAATTTCTAAGCCAAGGTCCAAGGTTCCAATCAAGATATTTGGAACTCAAGGCACGGGAATCTAGGTCAAAACTATTATGGGGAAAGGTATAGGGATAGGAGCGCAGAGAGGGATGGTGATTAGAGGAGAAATGATGATTATAAGGAGCAGAGTGGTGTGCATATTCCACTGGAGAACCATGATGCTGATTTGAGGATGGAAGCATTGCTTGCAAAGTTAAGAGTTTAGAGAATCAAGAGAGGTGCCTTAAGGATATTAAGGAAAATATTTTGGGATTTATTTAGAAAGTAGAATCGTATGCTACCGTGATTAAGCAGCCTGAGCAGCAGTTTGGTCAGATGTCTGTTATATTAAATCAGCAAAAACTTAGCACTCTTCTGAATAATACCATTTAAAATCCAAAGAATAATAGTTACATCCTACCCATTACTACTCGAAGTGTTAATCCTACTATTGATCCACCTATGTGTGTAGTTAATGATGTAAGGAATGATAATATTGATATCGATAATGCAGCCAAAAATAAAATTGAGAAGTTGGTGAATAAAGGTAAAATATTATAGAAATCGATAGATGTTGACAAATGAGTTGATACTAATAAAAGAAAGGGTAAGGAGGTCGAACCAGTTTTGAAGACCATTTCACGACCTCCCCCACCTTTTCTCCAAAGGTTGAAGAAAAAGAAGGAAGAAGGTAAATATCAAAAATTTATGTCAATGTTGAAAAAATTGTCTGTGAATATCCCTCTTGTAGAAGCATTAGGGCATATGTCTGGTTATGTAAAGTTCATGGTGTATTTAGTAACTAAGAAGTAGGCGGTGAGTTTTGTGTCAGCTAATAATATGCACCACTACAGTGTTATTGCTTCCTAATAATTGGTTTAGAAGAAAAATGAACCTAGATTTTTCACTATTCCTTACACTATTGGGTTCCTGAATTTATCACGAGCATTATGTGATTTTGGAGCTAGTATTAATCGGATGCTGCTAGTTGTGTACAAGAAGTTGGGGTTAGGGTTACCTAAGCTGATATCTATGAGATTATTGATGGTTGATTAGTCTGTCAAGAAATCGATTGGTATTTTCTGTGATGTGTTGGTAAAGGTAGCTTCCTTTATATTCCCAGCTGATTTTATAATGCTTAACTGTGAGGTAGATTTTGATGTCCCTATTATCTTGGGAAGGCCCTTTAGCCACAGATAGGGAATCGGTTTGCATAGAGATGGGACATATAAAAATTAAGATAAATGATAAATAGGTTACTTTCAATATGAATCAATCGATGAAATAGCCGAAAGATATGTGGTTGGTGTCTATGATAATAAGCTAGTGAGCACTCTTGCTGACAGAGGTTCTTATTCCTATGAACCAAAGAAGTTCGATCTTAATTTGATGAATAGAGCAACTCCTCCATCTCGGTCATCCATTGAGGATCCACTGGTATTGGAATTGAAAGCCTGCCTATCTTACTTGCATTATGCATTCTTGAGGGATAACAATACCTTACCGATTATCATTACTGTGAATTTGTTAGATATGCATGTTAAGTCCTTGATTTTAGTTTTACAAAAGTTTAAATGGACCATTGGTTGGACTATTGCAGATATTATTAGGATTCCACCCAAAATTTGCACTCATAAGATTCAAAGAGAATTGGAGTGTGTACCTAGCATTGCACATCAGCATCATCTGAATCCAAGGGTTAGATGCAGTTATAGTTTACCTTTTTGCCAAAAGTAAGTGGGTGAGCTCTATTTATTGTGTGTGAAATAATGGTAGGATAACTATGGTCCTTAATGAGATTTAGTGCCCATAAGACCAGTCATGTAATGGAGAGTTTGTATAGATTATAAGAAGCTGAACACTAGACGCAAAATGATCACTTTCCTATGCCATTCATGGACCAGATGTTAGACCGTCTTGTAGGTGGGGGATGGTACTATTTTCTTAATAGTTATTTGGGGTATAATCAAATTTCTATTGCCTCTGAAGACCAAGAGAAAACCATTTCCACATGTCCCTCTGGTACTTCACATTCAAGAGGATTCCTTTTGGACTTTTTAGTGCTCCCGACACCTTTCAACATTATATTATCTCCATTTTTTTTATATGGTGGAGTATACTATAGAGGTATTTATGGATGATTTCTAGATTGTGGGTGACTTTTTTATGATTGTTTTTCCCAATTGGCTACAGCACTTCAGAAAAGTGGGGAGTGTAACTTGGCGTTGAACTGGGAGAATTTTTACTTTATGGTGAAAGAGAGGATAGTTTTGGGGCATAATATTTTGAAGAGGGAAATAGAGGTTGACAAGGATAAATTAAGGTGATTGAAAAATTGCCTTCATAGATTTTTATGAAAGGTATTCGGATCTTCTTAGGTCATGCAGGGTTCTATAGGTGGTTCATCGAGGACTTCTCTAAAATTGCAAATCTATTGTGCAAATTATTAGATAAGGAGGTGAAGTTTGTGTTTGATGATGCTTGTCTTGAGGACTTTAAGTATCTAAAAGAGAGGTTGATTTCTTCTCCTATTATTGTGTCTCCATATTGAACTCTTCTATTTAAGGTGATGTGTGACGCTAGTGGTATGGCCCTAGGAGCTAAAGATGTGAGAAAATTATTCATCCCATCTACTATAACAACAAAGCACTCAACCCCACACAGAAAAATTATATGGTGATTGAGCAGGAGTTACTTATGGTGGTGTTTGTTTTTGAGAAATTTTTGTCCTATTTTGACTGGGACCAAGTCATTGCGCATACTGATCATGAATCTCTGAGTTATGTTATGGAAAATAAAGATACAAAGCCTAGGTTTATTCAATGGGTACTATTGCTGCAAGAGTTCGACTTTAAGGTCAAGGATTTGAAAGGTACATAAAATCAAGTTGCAGACTATCTATCCTTCCTAGAAGAGGAGACGATTCTCAAATTAGGGTATGAGCTTGAAATTGATTATACTTTTCCAAATGAGCGGGTCTTGGAAGCATCATAGGACATAATTCCCTTGTTTGCTAATTTTGCCAATTATTTGGCAAGTGATTTAATTTCAAAAGGCATATCACTTCAATAATGAAAATTATTTATGAATGAGGTATAAAAGTTATTCTATAATGAGCCTATCATATTTTGGGTGTATGCGGATGGTATGATTCGGAGGTGTATTCCTAAAGTTGAGATGATAGGCATTCTTAAGGCTTGTCACCCGTCTCCAGTTAGTGGTCACCATGTTGGTACTCTACAACACACAAAATCTTGTAGTGTGGTTACTATTGGCTGACTATTTATAAACAAGCATATGATTATGCTCGGGCCTGTGATAATATCAATGACAAGGAAATATCTTGTGAAAGCATAAGCTTCCCGTGATACTTATTCTTGATCTAGAGTTGTTTGATATGTAGGGAATTGATTTCATAGGTCTATTTATGAGAATACATAGTATGAAGTGCATTTTGGTAGCAGTTGGTTATGTTTCTAAGTGGGTGGATGAAGTTGTGCTTCCCAATAATGAGGGTCGTTATGCCATAATATTTTTTCAAAAGAATATATTCTCTCAGTTTGGAGCTCCACGTGCTATCATTTAGTGATGGTGGGTCCAATTTTTATGCAGTCATCTGTTTAAGGTCCTTCTTGAGAAATATAGTGTGAAACATAAGGTGGCAGCACCTTACCATCCATAGACAAATGGACAGGTTGAGGTCTCCAATCTGATATCAAATCCATTTTGGTGAAGACTGTGATGCCAATCAGACTTAATGGTTAAGAAAGTTAGATGGTCCACTTTGGGCCTATTGAATAGCTTACAAAAATCCCTTAGGTTCCTCTCTTTATCATCTTGTGTATGCAAGGCATGCTACTTGCCGATTGAACTTGAGCACAAGGCACTACAGGAATTGAAGAAGCTAAATTTTGAGGGAGTGATGTTACAAACTTGAGGATAAGTAAGATGAACGAGTTACATAAATTATATCACGGTGCTCATGAGAGTTCTTCCTTGTATAAGGAGAAGATGAAGTTGTACCATGACAAGAATAGTAATACCCCAAGTTTTGGCCTGTAAAAATTTCTTAATTTTGCCATCACTTACTAAGTAATGACTCACGTGATGAGTCATATAATGCCAATCATATCTTAACCAGTAGCATATCCCAATGTTTCTGTCTTGACTATGAGTGGGTATCATGAGTCATGACATCCGGTAATGGGTCGTAGGCATTATTCATAGTCAAAATAGTATGGAGGCTGAGGGTTCTTCTCAGGCTTCGAGTCCAGGGGATGACTCGGGACTAGTCACCATGAGTCATTACCTGACCCGTAGTAACTGGGATCTATATTTCCAACCCATTTTCATTAAGGGCATTATGGTATTTTCTTCCATCCCACTACTTCCCACGACTTAAAACCCTTTTTTTATCCTTACTGTCATTTTTTAACATAGCATAAACATCAATCTCTCCTCTCTAAATCCCCAATCAATAACAAGCTAGGGTTTCAAGGGATTAAGCACCTAAGGTTCAAATTTGTGGTTTCCTCTCCAAATTTTCTTGGTATCCATCCATGTATGTCTTTTCTAAATTTATTTCCATACAAGCATATGTTTAATTATTGTCTGTGTTGATTCAATTATTGGTTTTGAATATGGATTGAGGGATTTGGAATGATTATCATATTAATTAATTTTCCCATGGTTTTGAATTGATTGAGGGACTTATTTGATTATGATATTTACATGCTAGTGCTCATCCCACTAACCATCCCCGGATGCTGTATCATTTTATGATGTCGGGTCCTAGGGGTTTTTTGGTTATTTTGTACAATGTTAGGTCATTTGGTTTTTTCTATTGGTCAGCATGAAGTGGTGAGCCTCCTTCTTTCGGAAGGCCAAACATTTTATTATTTTTCCTTATATTCTTAGAAATCCCACTAGTTTCTTTTTCTACTTGTGGATGTCCTTTGGCTATGGTCGGGGGCATATCCCAACCTAGTTTGATATTTAATTTTGTTAGTCTTTTGGGGACAAAGTGTGGGTGGTTTTGTGTTGTGGATTCTTAGATCCTTTATCTTTGATTTATTTATCTTGCTTATATGTTTGGTTGTCTTCCACAATTATTTATATTATGTTTTGGTTGGCTAGGCTTAGGGGGTGGTCTCCGGTCCTTGGTGGACTTGAAATACCCATCACCAAGCCTCGATTTGGGTCGTGACAAGCTTGGAATCAGAGCATGGTTTAGAGTCACTAGATGTCTACAAATTGGTGCCGAGTAAAGTCCTTTTTATGAGTGTGTAGCGTGCTACACTTATAAGGGGGAGGCTACAAGAAATTTAGGATTATTTCCCTTTCTTGAGTTTTATTTCGGGCTACAGAGTCTGGTGTCTTGAAATTCCTCTAATCTTTGACTTACTCACATTTCATATTATGCCTTCCCAAAGACTTGATGCTCATAGAAACTCCTCTGGAACCTTTGTCCTTCCTAAGGATGATGTGAATGGAACTCGCCATGTCTATAAAGTGCAGACCTGGTCTACGGTCCCTGTTCCCGATTATACTTCCCTATGTGGAGCTCCACCAGTTCCCACTTGTCCTCCTCAAGCTTCTTGGGTTGATGATGCTCATGCCCCAATGACTCTAAGTTGCATTTCTAATATGGAGTTCCCCGCCAATCTATTCATTTTCTTACTCAGTTGATGATATCTCAGCCATGTTAGTTGGACCGTGTTGGTTCTATTGCTCCTTCTTCTGAGGTTACTAAGGTTGGCTAGTTTATGTGGATAAATCCCCCCACCTTCACAGGCTCTAAGGTTAAAGAGGATCCTTAAGGGTTTGTTGATGAAATAGAGAAGATATTCACGGTGATTAATGCTATCGATTTTAGGATGTTGAGTTTGCTGCATACCAGTTAAAGGATGTAGCTTATCGGTGGTATGAGAAGTAGGAGCAGTACAAAGGTGATGATGCAGAGCTAGCTTTATGGAATAAGGTTTTGAGTGCCTTTCTTGAACATTTCTTTCCTTAGGAGTTGAGGAAAGCTAAGGCTGAGGAGTATGTGAATATAAAGAAAGGGAATATGAGTGTGAAGGAGTATGCTTTGAAATTTCAGTAGTTTTCTCATTATGCTCTAGAGTTGGTTTCTTCTATGAGGGAGAAGATGAGAAAATTTGCTCTGGGTTGTCCCATGATTTATTATTAGAGTGTAAGGAAGCTATGTTAAACAATGACATGGATATCTCCAGGCTTGTGGTTTATGTGCAGTAGGTAGAGGATAAGAAGAGACGAGTGAAGATGGGAGAGAGGCAGAATAAAAAGTTTAGTTATTTAGAGAAGGGTGGGAATCAGCAAAATATTGGTAGGGTGGTAGAAAATGGACTAAGAAAAATACGTGGGGAAATTCTAATTCATATTCTTCAGTTGGTGCTTCTTATCCTAATCCATCTGTTGATTGATGATGATAGGCGATATTACGCGCCTATATCAATATATTTTGCCCATATTTGTGCCATGTTTCGAGAACAAATTATATATTTCATGCACTTTTAGTCCTTTTTCCTGTAAGTGAGCTAACAAACATGATTAGCAAGTTTTCAGGTATAAATGATGCAAAATTCAGCATTTTATGGATTACTTGACGCCAAAGAAAGCTTCACGGAAGGAGAAAAGGAAGCTTGGATGCCTAAGGACCAAAAGTGATGCATGGAAAATCTGTCCCGGGCTAAAACAGCATTTCTGAAGACTTTCGGGACTTGCAGTAACTTATTTGGATTAGGATAATGATACATTAACCTAGTACAATTGGGTTAAGTATTTCATTAGTCTATTTAGATTTGGATAATGTTACATTAACCTAGTACAATTGGGTTAAGTATTTTATTAGCTTAGTAGGATTTGGTTAAGTATTTCATTAGCTTAGTAGGATTAGGATATGGGTATTATAAATACCCTATTTTGCTAGAGATTTTTATTCATTCTACATTCCTCAGAGGAGGGATCCATATACATTCTTCAACTATTAATCTTTTCTACTCTTCCAACAATTCTAATCTTACTTCTTCTATTCATCTATTCTTAATTTCCGCAAAAAGAGAATCGTTACTTTGCCCAGGAATTCATGCCTAAACGCCTACCACCTGTGCTACACGAAATTAATCAGTATTGTGGTATAATAACAATGTCAACCGTGAGCTCCTTCGCATTCATGGGTAACTAAACTTCTCTGTTGGGGTTATGGAAGCCGAATGAGGTACTATCTATTACTATGAGCTTGTGAGTTCATGACACGTATGCTGCTTATATCATTATTCTCTTCATCTTAATCTAAATTCTTTGTGGTTGCAAACGCAAGAATACGCCAGTATAACATTTTACTTGTTCGAAAGAAAGGTTATCTGTCTGGAAAAGAGATAATGTCAAGGTAGTAGGGTCCCATCCCCTATTAAACAGTTAGTGCCGTAACTGGATTAACCTCTTGGAGAATTCGTACCGTTAGACACGCTTTAAGCTCGAAAGAGTTAAAGTGAAATAATCCTTGAATAGGTCGAAAGACGCCTAGATTTACCATCGAATACAATTCTCTATAAGCACATACATGTCTGAATTCTACACACTCACAGCCAATAGAGACGTATAACTCAGAAGGTGGACATAACCCCAACGCTTCAATTCTCATTGTTTTACAACATACTAAATATTCTTTCTTTTTACGTTGCTATTTTCAGTTTTTACTTTAATATTTCGGTTACACATTACACTCCCCCCTTTTTACGAGACTTGCACTAAAAGTCTAGTAATCGTGGCTTACTTATTGACCAAGCTATTCCCTGAGGGATCGATACCCAACCCAGTTGGGTTCTATATTTGCTAGCGATCGCTTTACACTCCTACGAGAGCTATAGATTGAGCGTTATCAATTGACGCTTTCAGGATACTAGTTGTCCTAAGGCACAGGGTACCCCCATCTCAAGCTAGTGGATCTCAGTCAGCCCTATTTTATCCTCCATGCAGATTTTACAGCCATCTTTACCATGATTATTATGATAAGAGGAGAAATCGGTGTTTTAATTGTGGTCAACCTAACCATATTCAGAGAGACTGTCCTGTAGCTATGGTAGCCACTGGGGCTAATAAGGTTCCGATTGCTTCTTTTTCAGCTTTTGTACCAAAGGGTGCTACTTCAGGTACCAACACTGGCTGGAATTATCTCTATGATTTTGCTACCCATTAGTAATTGGAGGTATTTCTTAATGTTGTTACTTGTACAATACAGCTTTTCTCTCGAATGTGTATTATTTGCTTGATCCAAGGTCTACACTATATTATGTGAACTCTTATGTGGTTGTACATTTTAGATTTGGTCCTAAAAATAAATTTGATCCCTTATATGTGTTTACTCTGGTGAGAGATTCTATTATGGCTAGAAAATCTATAGGGGTTAGTAGTGTCTATATTTTATAGGGAGACATTGGTGGATTTGATAGAGTTGGATATGGTAGATTTTGATGTAATCTTGGGGATGGAATGGCTTCATTTGTGCTATGCTTTTCTGGATTATAGGACCAGAGGCTCATTTTCCACATTTCTAAAGATTCGGTATTAGAATGGAAGAGAAGTTCCTAAGTACCTAAGGGGAGGTTTATTTCTTATCTTAGAGCCCAGAGGCTGATTTCTAAGGGAAGTTTATATCATCTAGTTTGGGATAAGGATTTTGACTTCGAAAGTCCTTTGCAATTTGTCCCAATTTGTAATGAGTTTTCTGAAGTATTTCCTGAGGATCTTCCTGGTATTCCTCTTGATAGAGAAATAGACTTTAGGATTGATCTTCTACTGGATACCCATCCTATATTCCTCCTTATAGAATTGGTTTAGCTGAATTGAAAGAGCTAAAGGAGTTGTTAAAGGATCTCCTTAATAAGGGATTTATTAGTCCTAGTATTTTTTTGAGGGGTGCTCCCGTGCTTTTCGTGCATAAGAAAGATGGGTCTCTTTGGTCGTGTATAAGTTATTAACAGTTGAATAAGGTTATAGTGAAGAATAAGTAATCTTTTCCTAGGATTGATGATATCTTTGACCATCTTTAGGGTGCTAGATGCTTCTCTAAGATTGATATTCTTTCGGGGTATCATCAGTTAAGGATTAGGGAGGCTGACATTTCCAACACTGTTTTTCAAACATAGTATGGTCACTATGAGTTTTTAGTGATGTTATTTGGGTTGATTAATGCTCCAAATGCATTTATGGATCTTATGATATAGGTATTTAGCCAATTTTTGGATCTATGTGTGATAGTGTTTATTGATGATATCTTGGTGTATTCTAAGAGTGAGAAGGATCATGCCAATCATCTTTGAATTGTGTTGTGGACTCTTAAGGATCAGAGGTTGTATGCTAAATTTTCTAAGTGTGAGTTTTGGTTGAATATTGTAATCTTTCTTGGGAATATTATTTCTAGTGAAAGGATCAAGGTGTATCTACAGAAGGTTGAGGCGGTTAAGAAATGGCCTATACCTATGACTCCAACCGACTTTTGGAGCTACTTGGGCTTGGCTGGGTATTATAGGAGATTTGTGGAGAGATTCTCTTCTATTGTTTCTCCATTGACAAGCTGACTCAAAAAAGGTAAAGTTTTTGTGGTTTGATGCTTGTGAGGATAGCTTTGAGAAGTTGAAGGATAAGTTCACTTTTGTGCCGATTTTGACCCTGCCTAAGGGTCCTGATGGTTTTGTTGTGTATTATGATGCTTTCTGTGTGGGATTAGGTTGTGTTTTGATGCAGAATGGTAAAGTTGTGGCCTATGCTTCTGGACAACTTATGGTTCATGAAAGAAATTATTTGACTCGTGATTTAGATTTAGCGGCTATGATTTTTTCCTTGAAGATCTAGTATCATTATCTTTATGGGGTGCATGTAAAGATTTATTCAAACCATAAAGGTTTGTAGTATACGTTTACTCAGAAGGATTTGAATCTCAGGCAGAGATGGTGGCTTGAATTGCTCAAGGATTATGACATGAGTTTCACTACCATCCAGGTAAAGCTAATGTTGTTGTTGATTTTCTTATTAGGTTGTCCATGGGAAGATTATCTTATATGGATAAGGAGAAGCAAGGATCGGTGAAGGATATTCATCGGTTGGCTAACTTGGGAGCTAATCTTTTAGACTCTTATGAGGGAGGAGTAATTGTTCAAGAGGTGGTTATGTGATGATAGGCGAATTTACACGCCTAAAGTACTATATTTTACCCATATTTTAGCTAAGTTTTGAGGACAAATTATATAATTCATGCACTTTTAGTCCTTTTTCCTGTAATTGAGCTAACAAACGTGATTAGCAAGTTTTCAGGTATAAATGATGCAGATTTCAGCATTTTATGGATAACTTGACGCCAAAGGAAGCTTCACGAAAGAAGGAGAGCAGCGTTTGGACGCCTATGGACTGAAAGTGATGCATGGAAAACCTATCCCGGGCAAAAACAGCATTTCTCAAGACTTTGGGGATCAGCAGTAACTTATTAGGATTAGGATAATGATACATTAACCAAGTAGGATTGGGTTAAGTAATTCATTAGCTTAGTAGGAATAGGATATGGGTATTATAAATACCCTATTCTGCTAGAGATTTGGGGGGATTCCTCCATTAGTTACAATTCATTTATTCTCATTCTACTTCTTATTCCACAACTTACAACTCGGATTCTAATTCTTCCATTAATTCTACTTTTTATTCTTCTTCTATTCATCTAATCAATTCTTATTTTTCCACAACAAGAGAAACGTTACTTTGCAAGGGAGTTCACGCCTAACGCCTACCACACTCTACTACACGAGATCTTTATTGTGGTACAATAACAATGTCGATTGTGATTTCCTTCGCACTCATGGGTAACTAAACTTCTCTGTTGGGGTTATGGAAGCCATATGAGATACTATCTATTGCTATGAGTTTGTGAATTCGTGACACGTATGCTGCTTATATCATTATTCTCTTCATCTTAATCTAAATTCTTTGTGGTTGCAAACGCGTAGAATACGCCAGTATAGCATTAACTTGTTCGAAAGAAAAGTTATATGTCTGGAAAAGAGATAATGTCAAGGTAATAGGGTCCCATCCCCTATTAAAAAGTTAGTGCCGTAACTGGATTAACCTCTTGGAGAATTTGTACCGTTAGATACGCTGTAAGCTTGAAAGAGTTATAGTGAAATAGTCCTTGTTTAGGTCGAAAGACGCTTGGATTTACCATCGAATACAATTCTCTATAAGCACATGCATGTCTGAATTCTGCATAACTAATAGCCACTAGAGACGTACAACTCATAAGGTGGACATAACCCCAACCTCTCAATTCTCATTGTTTTACATCTTACCAAACATTCTTACTTTTTACTTTGCTATTTTCCGTTTTTACCTTATTACTTTGGTTACATTACTTGCACGACAAAACTCCCCCCTTTTTACGAGACTTGCACTAAAAGTCTAGTAATCTTTGCTTACTTGTTGACCAAGCTATTCCCTGTGGGATCGATACCCAACCCAGTTGGGTTATATATTTGACAACGACCATTTTATACTCCTACGAGAGCTGTAGATTGAGCGTTATCATTATGTTATCTCTTGGTACTGAAGTGAAGAATAAGCAGGCTATGGACCTCATTCTTATGCAGACTAAGAAAGATGTGGGTCAAAAAAGGTTATGGCACTTGAGATTTAGGGAGATAGTAGCTTGAGGTATCATAGCAGATTGTGTGTTCCTGATGTTGATGGGCTGCGAGAATGGATTTTGACTAAGGCTTATGAGTCTAGATACACAGTTCATCTAGGTTAGACAAAGATATACCATGCCTTAAAGGAGATGTAATACTGGAACAATATGAAGAGAGATGTGTAAAATTTTATGACTAAATGTATAATATGTCAGCAAGTTAAGGTCGAACACTTGAGACCTAGTAGGATGTCTTAATAGATAGAGTTTCATGTATGGAAGTGGGAGATGATCAACATGTATTTCATTACAGTTCTTCCACGGTCTCACAATCAATATGATTTGATATGGGTCATTGTGGATATGATGACTAAGTCTGCTCACTTCTTTCCTGTGAGGACTAATTACTCTAGAGAGGACTATACTAAGTTGTTTATCCTGAAAATTGTTAAGTTGCATGGTGCACAGGTGTCCATTATTTTAGACCAAGGCACGCAATTCACTTCTAATTTTTGGCGTTCATTTCAGAAAGGTTTGGAGACTAAGGTGAACCTTAGCACCGCTTTACACCCTCGAACGGATGGACAATCAGAGAGGACTATTCAAACTATCCAAAAGAGCACAATTGAGAGATGAAATCAGCAACTTTAGGCAGCTTCCAACTGAAGCCCTTCATGAAACATGGGAGAGGTTCAAGACGAAGCTAATGCGGTGCCCGAACCATCATATGACTAATGTTCACCTAATGGAGATACTATATAGAGCCTTGAATTCAATAACTAAACCAGTGGTGGATAATGCAGCTAGAGGATCTTTTATGGACCTCACCTTTGGTCAAGCAAGAAATATTCTAGATCGTATGATGAAGCAAAGTAGATCTTGGCATACCAGGGATTCTGAGGTAGCAAGCCCCACTTTATCTATTGGCATGACTACAGACCAAAAGAGAAGAGAAGAAGAACGTGATCAAGATATGGCGCACATGAAAACACAAGTGGATCTTCTTACAAAGCATCTATTATCAGGGAAGACCAAAAAAGTCAAAGCTATTACGTCAAAAGGAAGAGACGAATCTAATTCGGAAGAAGAGGCCAACTACTTGAACAATCAGGGGGGTTTTCGAGGTAATACCCAAGGAAACCAAGGTCGGAACTATTATGATAAATCTGGAAACAAGGACCAAGGTAGTTGGAAGAACAAGAATGAAAAGAGTGGCTTATACGTCCCCCCAGGAAGACGCGACACCACTACATCTAGTTCTGGAAATATGGAAGAGATGATGACTAAACTATTGAAAGGAGTGGAAGCAACGAGCGCTGGAGTAACAGAGGTAATAAATGATTTGTCCTCTATGAAGCAATTAGTTGATTCTCATTCCACTTCAATCAAGCAAATAGAACAGCAATTGAGCCAACTTTCAGCAGCACTCAATCAAAGAAAGGCTGGCACTTTACCTAGCGACACTGTGCAAAACCCAAGGAATGATGGGTCATGCATGGTTGTTACTACCCGAAGTGGTAAGGTGCTGGAAACTTCATCAAAAGGCAAGCAAGTGGTTGACGAGGCAGCAGACATCGATGATAAGGTAAAAGGAGAAGATTCCGCAGAAACCACCCACGACGTCCATGACGTCACATCGAGTATGTTGCATCCTGAAAAAGCTGAAAAGCGGAAGCAAGAGGAGAAGAGAGCCCTGGAGAAAACAATTCCTTATCCACCACCACCTTTTCCTCAAAGATTGAAGAAGGTGGCGGATGATACAAAGTTCAGCAAATTCATGACTATGCTAAAACAGCTGACCATTAATGTTCCACTGGTAGAAGCACTAGAACAAATGCCTGGGTATGCGAAATTTATGAAGGATCTTTTGACAAAGAAGCGGGCAGCCAGCTATGAGTTGAAAGATGACGTTCATCACTGCAGCGCAATCGCTACCCGATCACTAGTTCAGAAGAAGGCTGATCCCGGTGCTTTCACTATTCCTTGCACCTTTGGATCTTTGAATTTTGCCAAGGCATTATGCGATTTAGGAGCCAGCATCAATTTGATGCCATTATCGATCTATAAAAAGTTGGGGTTGGTTGATCCTACTCTAACCAATATGAGGCTCGTAATGGTGGATAGGTCGATAAAATGACCTGTTGGTATTCTATGTGATGTATTGGTAAAGGTTTCTTTATTCATCTTTCCGGCAGACTTTGTTATTTTGGATTGCGAGGCAGACTCAGAAGTTCCCATAATCTTGGGGGGGCGCCCTTTCCTTGCTACAGGAAGTGTGCTCATTGATTTGAGAGCTAATGAGCTTTCGTTCTGAATAAATAACAAAGTAGTTCGCTTTGACGTCTGCAAATCAATGAAGCAACCCAAAGAGCTGAACATATTCTCGGTAGCTGATGTTTACTTTGATGATGAGAAAGAGCTACTTGAAGAAGAACAAATTATTGATGACCCATTGGCGACTGTGCTCATGAATGGAGAAAGTAAGGATGCTGAAAATTGCGAGAAAGCTATTTGTGCTCTATCAGGATTAGGGACATATCGCCATGCTCCCAAGAAGCTGGACCTTGATCTCAAAAATCGACCCACACCACCAGCAAAGCCATCAATTGAAGAGCCACCCACGTTAGAATTGAAGGAGCTACCTAGTCATTTAAAGTATGCATTCTTAGGAAGCAGAAACACACTTCCAGTCATCGTGGCAGCAGATTTGGGTGAGCTACAAGTTGCAGCTCTCATTGCTATTCTACGAAAGTATATTAAAGCCATTGGTTGGACCATCGCGGATATTATTGGTATTCCACCTGGGATTTGTACACATAAGATTCAGCTTGAAGAAAAGTGCACACCCACCATTGAGCATCAAAGGCGTCTCAATCTACCTATGCAAGAAGTGGTGAAGAAAGAGATTATCAAGTGGTTAGACGCAGGAGTTGTGTATCCAATCTCTGACAGAACATGGGTAAGCCCGGTACAATGTGTTCCCAAGAAAGGAGGCATGAAGGTAGTTGCGAATGAAAAGAATGAGCTTATTCCACTCAGACCCGTCACCGGATGGAGAGTATGCATGGACTACCGAAAGCTAAATTCATGGACGCTCAAAGATCACTTTCCAATGCCATTCTTGGACCAAATGTTAGATCGATTAGCAGGGAAAGGATGGTTTTGTTTCTTAGACGATTATTCAGGCTATAATCAGATTTGTATTGCCCCCGAAGACCAAGAAAAGACTACGTTCACATGTCCATATGGCACGTTTTCCTTCAAACGTATGCCATTTGGGCTATGTAACGCACCAGCCACCTTTCAGCGTTGTATGATGTCCATTTTTTCTGATATGGTTGAAGATACTTTGGAGATATTCATGGATGACTTTTCAGTTGTTGGTGAGTCTTTTGAAGCGTTCTTGGCAAATCTAAGTATGGCGTTGCAAAGATGTGTAGAATTCAACCTAGTGCTGAATTGGGAAAAATGCCACTTCATGGTGAAACAAGGAATCGTTCTTGGGCATAAAATTTCCGAAAGAGGAATTGAAGTTGATCGAGCAAAAATTGAAGTTATTGAGAAGTTACCGCCCCCAATTTTAGTGAAGGGAGTTTGTAGTTTCCTCAGTCATGCAGGTTTCTATCAACGGTTTATCAAAGACTTCTCCAAAATTGCTAGTCCATTGTGCAAACTCTTGGTGAAAGATGCAAAGTTTGACTTCAATAAAGATTGTTTGAAGGCATTCGAATGCCTCAAAGAAAAGCTAATCGAAGCTTCTATCATGGTAGCACCAGATTGGTCTTTACCGTTCGAGGTCATGTGTGATGCTAGTGGGGTAGCCGTTGGCGCTGTACTTGGCCAGAGGATGGAGAAATTATTCCATCCTATCTACTATGCGAGCAAGGTCCTGAACAAAGCCCAAAAGAACTACACTGTCACAGAACAAGAGCTCCTAGTGATTGTGTATGCGTTTGAGAAGTTCCGTGCTTATTTGTTGGGAACCAAAGTAATCGTTCATACAGACCATGCAGCTCTGAGGTATCTAATGACAAAGAAGGATGCAAAACCAAGACTAATTCGTTAGGTCTTGCTGCTGCAAGAATTTGATTTCGAGGTTAAAGATAGAAGAGGTTGTGAGAACCAAGTGGCCGATCATCTATCTAGACTCGAAAACGAGCATATAGCGCAGCATGAAATCGAGATTAATGATGCATTCCCTGACGAGGAGGTCTTTGCAACGATAATGGAAAAGTTACCATGGTATGCCGACTTTGCAAATTTTGTGATGAGTAATGTGATACCTGCAAACTTATCTTACCATCAAAAGAGGAAGTTTATGCATGATGTAAAACACTACTTTTCGGATGAGCCTTATTTGTTTCGACGATGCGCGGATGGTGTCATCCGGCGATGCATATCCCATGTAGAAGTGCCTAATATATTGGAAGCTTCCCACACTTCTCAAGTTAGAGGACATCACGCAGGTAATCGGACAGCAAGAAAGGTATTGCAAAGTGGATATTATTGGCCCTCGATATTTAGAGATGCCTATGACTTTGTGAGAAGATGCGACCAATACCATAGACAAGGTGCTATTTCGAAACACCATGAGATGCCCATGTCGAAAATCCTTGAAGTAGAGATCTTTGACGTATGGGGTATTGATTTCATGGGTCCATTCGTAAATTTGTTTGGAATGAAGTACATCCTAGTTGCTGTAGATTATGTCTCGAAATGGGTTGAAGTAGTAGCGTTGGCCGACAATGAGGGAAAGCGTGTTGTAGCATTCTTAAAGAGAAATATCTTCTCTCGCTTTGGAGTACCACGTACTATCATAAGCGATGGTGGATCTCACTTTTGCAACAAGCTATTCAAATCCGTGTTGGGAAAATATGGTGTCAAGCAACATAAGGTAGCCACACCTTATCACCCACAAACCAGCGGACAGGTAGAGGTTTCCAATAGAGAGATCAAGCAAATCCTTGCTAAAACGGTAAATGCTAATAGGAAAGATTGGTCTCGGAAGCTGGACGATGCACTATGGGCGTATAGGACTGCATTCAAAACGCCAATTGGCATGTCCCCGTACCAACTAGTTTATGGGAAGGCTTGTCACCTACCCATTGAGCTGGATCATAAGGCATTGTGGGCTTTGAAGTGATTAAATCTGAATTGGGATGATGCAATGAATCTGAGATTGGAGCAACTGAACGAGATGGATGAATTCCGTCTACATGCTTATGAAAGATCGGATCTCTACAAGGAGCGGATGAAAAAGTATCATGATCAGCAGATTGTTCGACGAAACTTTCAAAAGGATGATATGGTACTTCTCTTCAACTCCAGACTGAAGTTATTCCCAGGTAAGTTAAAGTCCAAGTGGTTTGGTTCGTACAAAGTTAACCAAGTCTACTCGTCTGGAGTAGTTGAGTTGGAAGACAATAATGGTGGTGTCTTCAAGGTGAATAGCCAACGAGTTAAACCTTATATCGGTCCTCTTGATTCGATAACTTATATGGCCATCACTTATCTCGACGAAGTCTAAGCACTCGAGGTAACCATGTCGTGTCACGACAATAAATCAAGCGCTAGATGGGAGGCAACCCATCGTTTTATATTTTTTTTCCTTTCTTTCGTGTTTGCTTTTGATAAATAAAAATCCAAAAATAAGAGTCGTGCCATGACCAAAACTAAGGCGCTTGATGGGAGGCAACCCATCGTTCTAATCGTCTTTGTTGTTTTTGAGTAAATGTAGGTGCAAGAGGCGTAAATGAGGAGATTGGTTTCACATTTTGATTTGGGAGTATTGCATGTTAAAGGTGGTAAGTTAGGAATGAAGAAGCAAAAGGCTATGGATTGAGCATTGCTCATAAAAATATAGGCATCGAACAAGGCTAGGCCTAGGTGAAACTAGGCCACGAATAAGGCAAGGCCTATACTATGGCCTAAGGTCTCGGAATCTAGTGTGCCATAGCATAGGTGCCGCCCATGCCCAAGTATGCCATAGCATAGGCGCCGCCTATGCAAATGCCTTTTGTCTCTGAATCTCATATGCTAAGTGAAAGGCGCCGCCTATGCCTCGGAATGCCATGGCATAGGCGCCGCCTATGCTAGACAATGCTTTGCAAAAGGCGCCGCCTATGCCAAGCATAGGCAAATCAAAAGGCGCCGCCTATGGTCACTTCTTGTCTCCAAATCCGATTTTAAATGGTTCAAAACCCGACCCAACCTTCTCCTATAAATAAGAGACTTAGTCTTGAACCAAAATCACATTGGAAACCTAGCATAAGTGCTGCCCATAGTCTCCAAATCCTCTCAAAAATTTTCCTTTTGCTCTCTTAATTCACAAGAACATCATCCAAAGGCATCAATCAAGTAAGTACTACTTTGTTTTCATTTATCTTCCGTAAGTACTACACTACTACGCCTATTATGAATTGTTAAATCTTAAAGTAGTATTGATGATCTGAATGTGATTGAATTGTTGTGATACAACCAAGTGCGTGAACGTATACGTAAGGATGATCTTAACTTGTTCCCAACTTGAATTTGATTTTGGTGCATTGTCATACTTTTGAGGAATTGTTATGGTCACAAAAATTGCATAATCTTGTCACTTGAATACTTACATGTTGGAATGACTTGTTCATCGGAATAAGAATTATAGTTGCCTACCGACATAGGAGGTTGTGATTATTTGATACTATACCTTGATTCAATATCTATGTAGTAGTTTTGATATCCCACATATGCAAGTATTACCAAGATTACAAGAAGTATGACTGCACTGATTTTATTGCTGGAATATAGCACCTAAAACGTATGTCGATGAAGTCTGAATAATCGACCACTTTCACTTCACTAGTTTGTACCAACAAACTAACTGTGGGGTGGTGCCCCTACTGCTTGTTTATAGATTGTATCCATTGAGATGATGCTAATATGAACATTGTTTTAGTCTCAGGTACAATGGCACCCAAAGCAAGACAAGGCAAAGATAAGGCTACCACTTCACAAAAAGGCAAGAAAAGAGGCCGAAAAGAGCAAGGAGAATCATCCTCGATGCAATTACCACGCCTCATGTTCGGAATTAAATGGGTTTTAGAGGAGGAAGCAAAGGAATGGTATAGGAACAACAAAGAGAAGAAATATGTTCATGTGGACTTGATAAACAAGGAGAGCCTAGCAAAGAAAGAACCGCGCATGTTGGCTAAGATCATGGCGTTACATCTTCATTTCATCTTCCAAGACATGGGAGAATGCAATCTCAATTTAACAAGAGAATTCTATGCCAACTGGTCACCAAAAACCACAGGAAGTGAGGTCAAGATTCGGGGCCAAGTTCTGCAACTAAATGCAGAGTTCTTCAACTCCTTTCTTGGCTTGCCTGCTGTTGATCCATCACCATTCAAAGAGCTGTACAGTAGACCTCCATATAGAGCCATTCGACACACACTCTGTGGAAAAAGATCCATGGCATTGTGGAGTAGACACAAAGACACCGGTCGACACAACACCTTCCCATATGCTTTTTTGAATAGGGAAGCAAGCAAGGATATGGTTGCGCATAGTCAACTCTTGCCTCATTCCAGGGACGCAATACACAAAAATAACAAGAGATAGAGTGTGCTTGGTATATGCATTGATGACGAATGTCCCTATCAATATTGGGGCAATCATTCGGTCTACAATGCGGAAGGCTAGGCTACACAAGGGGTCCCATTTCAATTTTGGCAATCTGTTGACTGCAATCTTGAGGAAGGAAGACATCGAAGAGGAGCTGGCTAATCATAAACTCCCACACAACCCAAAGAAGGTTGACCTCACAAAGGTCAAAGATGCTGAATCAACACATGGCGTCAACCTTACTACGGCAGAGAGACATGCTCGGTACGAGAGTTTCTTTCGCCATCTTTATGGCATGACTCGGTTTACAATGATGAGCGGAGGTCGTGTTCCAACTGCTGCAGAGCTCCAACAGCTGGATCATGACTATCCAATAAATGTGCATGCAAGGAAGATGTGTGGAGTAGGTACATATTTTGAGGAACCTCTTGATGATGATGTGCCGACCGATGATGATCGACGAATGCCAAACTCCAATGTAGAGGAGAATTCTGATGACGACGACTCCAATGATGATTCCAACGAAGGGGGTATGACCCCAGACATAGAGGAGGAGTCCGACTAACCAGGTTCTTCTTATTTATTTTCCACTGAGGGCAGTGTGTCCCGTCTAAGTGTGGGGTGCTGGTATTTGCATGCTATACTCCTTTATCCGCATTTGCATTTATATTTGTTTGCTTAGCTTAGCTTTTTCGTTTTCATTTTTTTTAATAGTTAAAGATTTTTTCTTAGTAGTTAAATTATTCTAATAGGCAGCTTGAGATTATAACAAGAGTTTGTGCTAAAATCATGACTATTGAGACGTTTAGGCTCTAATCGTGACTCACTATGTGATATGGTGTGGTTTAATTCCTTCATCTGTTGGGTCAAGAGTCTATACTACTCCCAATAAAGTCGACCATGTGCCTTGTGTGTATGAGGATATAGTATATTCTATGCTTGTGGCTGATGCTAGAACTTGCCTGGTATGTATGTAAAGCGAAAATAAAGCGCGCAAGTTTAGGAGATGATTTAGGCATTTGTTTGGCAACTTATGATTATTTACCTTCTTTTTACCTACCCATGGACATTATCCTAGTTAACCCCTTTTGAGCCTTTAGCCTATTTTCTTTGACAACCTCATATGTAAGCCTAATCCATTTTTTCAAGACCATAATTTGATCCTAATTCCTAAGTGCTTTAAAGTGAAAAGTCATGTGACAAAATAAGAGGAAATTGGGTGAGTATGATGCTTTAGAAAGTAATGGTGCTTGAATTTGTTATGAAAAAGAATTGTTATCATAAGAGGTGTGTTATGAAAAGGAAAAGAAAAAGAAAACTAAAAAAAGCTAGTTATGTTTAAAATTGAAAAACAAAAGAAGAAAGAAGGGGTGGTAGAATAAAAGAAAGTAGAAAGGCTGTTTGAAAGAAAAGTGTTAATGACATAATGTGATGTATTAAAGCGCTTAGGAACATAGTCACTATTTCTGGCCAAAATAGTCCTACCCCTCCCTTAGCCTACATTACAACCTGTAGAAGACCTATTTGATCCTAAGCTTAGCATTCTGATATTTAGTGGAGCATTACACTAAGGGCAAGCCTATGGTCATCAGTTGCAGCATATGAATTCTTTGTGAGAGCGAGAGCAAGGATACCCATCTACCCATGTTTCGACAAATATACTATGCTTGTGCGTGATTATGGGTAATATATTGTAAGACACACATGGTTGATGAGTTTTGGTTAGTTGTGTATAATTCTTTGTACCTTAACTTTTGGATACGAATTAACTACCATCACAAGTCTATGTTAGAGGTTAAATTGTTTCTACTAATGATCGGAAAACTACTCTTTGTTGATAATTGCTATGCTTGTCTTGATGAATATTTTGTGTTGCTACTGTGAAACCCTAAGTAGATGCTTAGATGGACATGATATTTTGTTCGAGGACGAACAAAGCTTTAAGTGTGGGGTGTTGATGATAGGCGAATTTACATGCCTAAAGTACTATATTTTACCCATATTTTAGCTATGTTTTGAGGACAAATTATATAATTCATGCACTTTTAGTCCTTTTTCCTGTAATTGAGCTAACAAACGTGATTAGCAAGTTTTCAGGTATAAATGATGCAGATTTCAGCATTTTATGGATAACTTGACGCCAAAGGAAGCTTCACGAAAGAAGGAGAGTAGCGTTTGGACGCCTATGGACTGAAAGTGATGCATGGAAAACCTGTCTCGGGCAAAAACAGCATTTCTCAAGACTTTGAGGATCAGCAGTAACTTATTAGGATTAGGATAATGATACATTAACCAAGTAGGATTGGGTTAAGTAATTCATTAGCTTAGTAGGAATAGGATATGGGTATTATAAATACCCTATTCTGCTAGAGATTTGGGGGGATTCCTCCATTAGTTACAATTCATTCTATTCTCATTCTACTTCTTATTCCACAACTTACAACTCGGATTCTAATTCTTCCATTAATTCTACTTTTTATTCTTCTTCTATTCATCTAATCAATTCTTATTTTTCCACAACAAGAGAAACGTTACTTTGCAAGGGAGTTCACGCCTAACGCCTACCACACTCTACTACACGAGATCTTTATTGTGGTACAATAACAATGTCGATTGTGATTTCCTTTGCACTCATGGGTAACTAAACTTCTCTGTTGGGGTTATGGAAGCCATATGAGATACTATCTATTGCTATGAGTTTGTGAATTCGTGACACGTATGCTGCTTATATCATTATTCTCTTCATCTTAATCTAAATTCTTTGTGGTTGCAAACGCATAGAATACGCCAGTATAGCATTAACTTGTTCGAAAGCAAAGTTATATGTCTGGAAAAGAGATAATGTCAAGGTAATACGGTCCCATCCCCTATTAAAAAGTTAGTGCCGTAACTGGATTAACCTCTTGGAGAATTTGTACTGTTAGATACGCTGTAAGCTTGAAAGAGTTACAGTGAAATAGTCCTTGTTTAGGTCGAAAGACGCTTGGATTTACCATCGAATACAATTCTCTATAAGCACATGCATGTCTGAATTCTGCATAACTAATAGCCACTAGAGACGTACAACTCATAAGGTGCACATAACCCCAACCTCTCAATTCTCATTGTTTTACATCTTACCAAACATTCTTACTTTTTACTTTGCTATTTTCCGTTTTTACCTTATTACTTTGGTTACATTACTTGCACGACAAAACTCCCCCCTTTTTACGAGACTTGCACTAAAAGTCTAGTAATCTTTGCTTACTTGTTGACCAAGATATTCCCTGTGGGATTGATACCCAACCCAGTTGGGTTATATATTTGACAACGACCGCTTTACACTCCTACGAGAGCTGTAGATTAAGCGTTATCATTATGTTATATCTTGGTACTGAAGTGAAGAATAAGCAGGCTATGGACCTCATTCTTATGCAGACTAAGAAAGATGTGGGTCAAAAAAGGTTATGGCACTTGAGATTTAGGGAGATAGTAGCTTGAGGTATCATAGCAGATTGTGTGTTCCTGATGTTGATGGGCTGCGAGAATAGATTTTGACTAAGGCTTATGAGTCTAGATACATAGTTGATCTAGGTTAGACAAAGATATACCATGCCTTAAAGGAGATGTAATGCTGGAACAATATAAAGAGAGATGTGGAAAATTTTATGACTAAATGTATAATATGTCAGCAAGTTAAGGTCGAACACTTGAGACCTAGTAGGATGTCTTAATAGATAGAGTTTCATGTATGGAAGTGGGAGATGATCAACATGTATTTCATTACAGTTCTTCCACGGTCTCACAATCAATATGATTTGATATGGGTCATTGTGGATAGGATGACTAAGTCTGCTCACTTCTTTCCTGTGAGGACTAATTACTCTAGAGAGGACTATACTAAGTTGTTTATCCTGAAAATTGTTAAGTTGCATGGTGCACAGGTGTCCATTATTTTAGACCAAGGCACGCAATTCACTTCTTATTTTTGGCGTTCATTTCAGAAAGGTTTGGAGACTAAGGTGAACCTTAGCACCGCTTTACACCCTCAAACGGATAGACAAGCAGAGAGGACTATTCAAACTTTAGAGGATATGATAAGGGCTTGTGTGATTGATTTTGGAGGTAGTTTGGTTAATCACTTACCTCTTATTAAGTTTGTGTATCACAATGGTTACCATTTGAGTATTCAGATGGCTTTTTTTAGGCACTATATAGTAGGAGGTGTAGGTCTCCTATTAGGTGATTTAAAGTGGGTGAGACTAGATTGTTTATTCCTGATTTGGCTTACTAAGCCATGGCAAAGGTAAAGGTGGTTAGAGAAAGACTTAAGACTGCTCAGAGTCGCTAAATGTCTTATATGGATGTGAGGTGAAGGTTGCTGGAATTTGAGGCTAACGATTGGATATTCTTAGAGGTCTCTGCTACGAAGGGAGTGATGAGGTTTGGAAAGAAGGGGAAGCTCAGTCCCTATTATGTTGGTCCATATCAAGTTTTGAGGAGAGTGGGGAATGTTCTTTATGGGTTTGATTTGACTTCAAGTTTGGGTTCAATTCATCCATTATTCCATGTGTTGATGTTGAAGAAGTGTGTGGGTGATCCTTCTTTGATTATCCTGTGAAGAATGTCGGTATTTTGGATTCCTTGTCTTATGAGAACCTGGTTGAGATCTTGGATAGGCAAGTTCGTTGGTTGAGGCTATGGATGTAGCTTTGGTAAAAGTCCTTTGGAGGAATCAAAAGGTGGAAGAAGCTACTCAGGAAGCTGAAGAGCTTCCTATAGCTCGCGTTGGATGTAAATGCTTAAGGTATATCTTCCTTTATTTCACTTTGCTTTTCAAAATTATCATTGGATTCTGGTTGCACTCTTTCTTGTAATCATGCAAATTAGTGTCTTAACTCCTCATTCTCGGATGAATGATCCTGGAGGGGAAATGTAATACCCCAAGTTTTGTCCTCTAAAAATTTATTGATTTTGCCATCACTGCCAAAGCAACAACTCACGTAATGAGTAGTTATCACTTGTCATGAGTCATATAATTCCAATCATAGCTTAATCAATGAGATATCCCAATGTTTGTGTCCTAACTATGAGTGGGTGTCACGTGTCATAACATCTGGTAACAGGCCATGGGTCACAAGTCATAGTCAAAATAGTAAGGAGGCTCAGTTTTCTGCTTAGGCTACTAGTCCAGGGGGACGACTCATGACCAGTCACCACGAGTCGTTACTTGACACATAGCAACTAGGAGTTATATTTCTGACCCATTTCATTAAGGGCATTATGGTCTTTTCCCTCCATCCCACTATTTTCCATGACTTAAAATTCTTTGGCCTTATTGTCATCTTTTAACATAACATAAAAAGCAATATCTCCTCTTTAAATCCCGAATCAAGAACAAGCTAAGGTTTCAAGGGATTAAGTACCTAGGGTTCAAATTTGTGGTTTCCTCTCCAAATATCTTTGGTATCCTAGCATGTATCTCTTCCCTAAATTTGTTTTCATATAAGCATGTGTATAACTACTGTCCATATGGATTTAATTGTTGGTTTTGAATGTGGGTTGAGGGATTTGGAATGGTTATCATATAAATTAATTTCTCCATGATTTTGATCTAAATGAATGCATGGGTAGGGGAATTGGAATGGGGAACATGGATTTCCCCAAAATTTATGGTTCAAAATGTGTGGTTCAATACTTGAAACCACATTTGCCGGGGTGGTGGTATTTATTTTCGTTTGCTATTATATATATATATATATATATAGTAGAATGGCTGGAGTTGTAGATTACCTAGACCTTCCTAAAAATTTTTGGTTCATGTATCTAACATGCGTTGGGACCCTTTCAGTAGGGAGAGCTGAACCTATATAGCCCATGGGTGCCCTTAGGACGGTTAGAGCTACACAGTCCGGTTTAATGATTTTAAAAATTCATGATTAAATCTTGCTCCCTATCTCGGCATCTTATATATGTATATATGAATGTGTGCATATAGTTTTTGAATGGTTTTCGACTAATCTGATTATAGCATTATTTTATCCCTTCCCTGAGTTACATGCTAGTGCTCATCCCATTAACCATCACCAGACATTGTATCATTTCATGATGTAGGGTCCTAGGGGTTCTTCGATTATTTTATTCAGAGTTAGATGGTTTGTTTTGTCCATTGGTCATCTTGAAGTGGCAATCCTCCATCTTCCGTTAGGTCAGATATTTCACTATTTTCCTTAAGTTTTCTGAAATCCCATTATTTCTTTTTCCTACTTTTAGATTTCCTTTGGCCGTGGACAAGGGCATGTCCCAACCTCGTTTGATATTCGATTTTTTAGAGGATTTTGTGGATAAATTGTGGGTGGTTATGTGTTGTGGATTCTTAGATCCTTTATCCTTGGTTTATCTATCTTACTTATATGTTTGTTATCTTTCTCTATTATTTATAGTATGTTCTGATTGGCTAGGCTAAGGGGGGTGGTCTTCGGTCCTCGGTAGACTTGAGATACCTGTCACGACCGGGACCCGGTTCGGGTCGTGACAAAAATTGAGATAAAAAGGCATTCGAGCCTGGTGATATAGTTTTGTTGTATAATTTGAGACTTCATTTATTTCCTGGAAAGTTAAGTCTAGGTGTTCTATACCATTCACCGTGGTTAGAGTATTTCCACATAGTGCAATTGAGCTAAAATGAGATAGAGATGCCCCATTCAAGGTGAACGAGCATCTGTTTCAGCATTATATGGGAAGTATGGAGGAGTTGAAGTTTTGTGAGGATGTAATCCTTGGTGAAGTCTGAGTATCCAAGGCAACTGTGTTGTGCCACGATGTTAAATTAGGTGCTTTATGAGAGGCAATGTATTGGCTTATTGGTGAAGTCTGAGTATCCAACATAGCCATGTAATGCCACAACGTTAAATCAAACATTGTTTTGGAGGAAACCCAAGGTGTTAGTGTTCACTTTGTTTCTATTTAGTAGGTTAAAAGCATGGAGAAACACTTGGAGAATGATAAAATTGCAAAATTTTAGACAAGTCAGGGTAAGTGGACCTACGACCCTACTTATGGGCCATACATCCAACCCGCGACATGTAAGTTGAATTCGTAGGAATCAAAAGAATTTTCTTGGTTTCAAAAGTTGTACTTACGAACCCTGCTTATGGTCCCATAAGTACAACCTATGACCCCATAAGTTAGCGTTATGCATTGTGGAAACGCGGCACTTTTAATACTTAAAACAATGAATTTATACTTGGATTTAGGTTATTTTGGTAGATATAATATGGTTTTGTGGCTATTGCAAGTGAAATAGGTTAACATTTGTTTTGGAATGAAAATAGCATAAGAAGTGCTGAAAATGGAGAAAACAAACCATCTTACAAGTCTAGCTTATGAGTCATCAAATCATCATACGACTCATAGCCATACTCATAAGCAGGACAGTAACAAGTGTCAAGCTAAAAAACCAAGTGAATAGTGGCTACGACTGGAGAATACGAATCGTAAGATATGGCTATGACTCATGAGGAGCAGTTGTAAAGAGAGAAGAAGCCAAAGCTAAATTTCAGAGTTGAAGTCACAAAAGAAAACGAGTCGTAAGATCTAATTACGAATCATAAGGAGAAGTCGTATAGAAACCAGTGTTCAAAACCCTAAAAGTCTAAGGCTCAAGTGATGATGAGTGAAGTCCACAAGTCATAAGGACTGGATATGACTTTTGGTAATGAACCATAAGGAAAACAAAAGCTTGAAGTCCTGAAGATCAGTTACTAAAGTACTTACGACTAGTACTATACGACTCAGAAAAAGACCTTACGAGTGGACTATACGAGTCGTACCTTGTGCCATGGTAATGAACCATAAGGAAAACAAAAGCTTGAAGTCCTGAAGATCAGTTACTAAAGTACTTACGACTAGTACTATACGACTTAGAAAAAGACCTTACGAGTGGACTATACGAGTCGTACCTTGTGCCAACATACTTTTCCTATTCCGTTTTTATTAGAATTTCTTTATTATTTGAGATGCTAGAAATACCTTAGGGTTATTCCTTTATTAGGTTATGCACTATTACGAACTTTTACATTACTTTACATACTTTGTTCTTGAGATTTTGGGTTTTGATTCAATTGGAGACTTCGGATTTCCTTTCTCTCATAATTGTGCAATTAATTACATGTGTTATTTATTGATTATAATGGATTGTTGCATGAACATGAGTGGATAATTTCCCTGACTAGCATTGTGGAAACCCTGGCGGATTAACACGTAGAGAAAGTGGGATATTCATCTATTTTGTTATGATTGCATATATCTTAATCTTCATATTAATTGACCTCAGAGCTACTACAGAAGCTTGAGGATCACCCGTATTCGAGAACGTCCTCACAAGGGAGTTTGATATTAGGAAAAAGGGATTAAGATAGTAATTTGAGATTCACGTCCATCTTATAATTTTGTCATCTCATCTAATCAACTTGAGACTTAAAAGGTGAAAGTTTAACTGAGATTATAGGCAAGGGGCAACAATGATACACCCTGAGACTCATAAGGTAAAGGGTGAGATTTATCAACACGTTCAGAAGAAGGTTGATGATACATAGCTGGTCAAATTTTTATGTAGAGTAGGTGAATAAATGAGTTGAACACAAAAAGTTTACGAGTTGAAAAGCCAAGGGTAACACATTCCTAGTGTTTGTCTTCTACTATTTACAAACCCAAGCATTCAAGTTTTGTTACTATTCATTGTTGACTACAAATTCTCCACATTTACTTTTCTACATTGCTCGTTGATTTTTTCAAGTTTGAGATATTGTTCAATATTTTCTCTGTGGGTTTGACCCAAACTTTGTTTGGTTTACTATATTTGACATCGACCACAGCATACTTCTTTGGAGGTTAGTTTTGGGCCACATCAAATTTTGGTGCACGTTGCTGGGGAAGACGGTGTGAATTGTTTATTGAAATTGGTGAAGTTTGTGGGTTTTATTTTCTATTTTTGATTTAGTATACGCCAGTGTATGTCAAACACTAGGAATAAAGGTAATCCCTTACTCCTATTTGATCCAGAGACTTTAAACACCGAGAAGGATGTTAGAGCAAGTTTATGATGGTTTTCCTGTTGGGGTTCGAGACCCTCATATTGTCACTCTCCTATACCAAGTGATCCATAGAATATTGTAGATAGAAAGACTGAGCAATTTTTTGCAGTGGCAACTAAAGAGGCTAGATTAGTCAAGGAGGCCAGATTAGATAAAAAGGCAAGGCTAGCTCATCAAGCACAACTAGCCAGGCCAAGATAAGTGGCCGAGCGTCAAGATTGAGTTCAAAGAGGCAGAGCTCAAATGATTCCTGAATATTATCATCTTCATCCATATGATAAAGATGAGTACATGGGCTATGCCATCATTCCTCTTGCTTTACCCCCAATGTTAAATTTGACATTACAAGTGCAATGATCTAATTACTATACTTGAAGGGCGTGTTTTCAAGATCAGCGACAGATGATGCGAACATGTACCTTGCTAATTTTACTAGGATCTATACATCATATATTTTTCGAAAGTGAACCAGGAATCTTTGAGGTTGAGGTTGTTCCCATTTTCATTGATTGGAGAAGCATTGCTTTGGTTTGGGAACTTCCAAGAGGTTCAATCGCTACTTGACATGAGTTGCATTAAAAAATTTTGAACAGATTCTTTCCTTCTACAAGGATGCTACAGTTAAAAGATGAAATTTACATTTTAGATAATTACCTACAGAATCCATGTATGAGGCGTTGTTTAGGTTCAGAAAGAATCTTAGCATGGTACCTAATCACGGAATTAAAGGGTCTAATTTGTTAGAAATTTTCTATAGATCGCTGAATGTCAGTTCTAGAGCAATGGTAAGTACAATTATGATAGGTTCATTTATGCTTCTTCGGTGGGATGCTACACAAGAGATGATAGATGATATTTTGTGACTAATAGAGGTTGGCACACTATAGAGGCTGAGCATGGTGCAGGTACTTATTCTTTTAGAGCAGCTAATGATTATGCAGTTGGTCATGATTTTGTAGCACAAGAGGTTTCCCGACTTTGAATAGACATTGGGCTTCTTAGAAAATAATTTGCAATAATGAGTGTACAGAAATTCAATGCAATAGGGGCGCAGAGTTATACTTATAGAACTTATGAGACTAAGTATGAAGAAGAAGAAGAAGTAAAGTATCTTGATCATTATTTGGTGAATTTTTGAGCCCAAGGGCAAGGAAATCAAGGTCAGAACAATTGTAATGATAGCTACCAAGATAGGAGCAGAGACTGAGATGGTGATTTAAGATGCAAAGATAACTACAAAGAGAAGAGTGACAAATATATCCAACCAGGTAGCTGGGATATAGAGTCTATAATGAAGGCAATGTTGTCAAAACTAATTCAAAGTCCATAAAATTCAAGAGAGTTGTCTTATGGAGATTAAGGCATACCTATAAGGGCTAAATTAGAAGGTTGAGTCACATGCTACCGTAATCAAACAATTAGAGAAACAGTATGGCCAGATGTCAGCCATATTGAATTAAAGGCAGTCTGGCACTCTTCCTAGTAATACAGTGCAGAACTCGAAGAATGATAGTCATTGCCATGCCATTACAACTTGGAGTGGTAAAACTACCAGGGATCCGCCTGTACCCACCTTGATTGATTCAAAAAAAATGAGCATGTTGACGTTGAGAATATCAATATGCAAAACAAAGGAAAGGATGAGGTTGAGGAGCCTATTTTGAAGAAAATCCCAAGACCTCGCCCTCCGTTTCCTCAGAGATTGAAAAAGAAGTAAGAAGAGGGTAAATATCAAAAATTCCTATCTATGTTAAAGAAGTTGTCTGTTAACATTCCACTTGTTGAGGAATTAGAAAAAATGCCTGGTTATGCAAATTTAATAAAATATTTAGTCATCAAGAAGCAGACAGCCAGTTATGAGTCAGCTGACAAAGCTCATCACTGCAGTGTTATTGCTACTAGATCATTAGTAGAGAAGAAGAAGGATCCCAGTGCTTTCACCATTCCTTTCACCATTGGATCTTTTAACTTTGCTCGGGCACTATATAATTTGGAAGTTAGTATCAATCTCATGCCACTAGTGGTGTTTTAGAAGTTGTGGTTGGGAGGATCCAAACCTACATCTATGAGACTAGTGATGGTAGATCGGACGGTGAAAAAGCCAGTTGGTATACTATGCAATGTATTGATGAAGGTGGCTTCTTTCATCTTTCCAGTTGATTTTGTGATACTAGATTGTGAAGTAGACTTCTAAGTTTTGATTATTTTAGGAATGCCATTCCTAGCTACAAGAAGAACTTTGATTAATATGGAGTTAGGACATCTAATATTCAGGCTCAACGATGAGAAAATGATATTCAATGTATTCTAATCTATGCAACATCCGGTAGTATCTGTGATTGATGTTTCTGAGAAGGAGATGGTCTCATTCCATGATCTCGATGTGATAACTAATTAGTATAACACTTCTGAGGTTGTTCCTATTGAAGGAAAGTTGGGTGTTGAAGCATTAGCAGTAGTAATTATGAACTTTGAGAGCGATTGTATTGACGACTATGCTAAAATGGTAGGTGTACTTTATGGGAGTGGTTCTTATAGTGTCGCACCAAAGAAACTTCATTTGGATCTGAAAAATTGAACCACTCCACCTACTCACTCGTCTATTGAGGATCCACCCATCTTAGAGTTGAAGGCCCTCTCTTCTCATTTGTGCTATGTATTTTTTGGGGGCCAACAATACTTTGCCAAAAATTATTGAAGCTGACTTGATGCAGACAAAAGTAGAAGCCTTATTATCAGTTCTATATATATTCAAAAGTTCCATTGGTTGATCCATTATAGATATTATAGGTATTTTTCCTGGTCTTTCCACTCACAAGATCCAGCTTGAACTAGATTGTATTCTAAGTATAGAACATCAGCATTGGCTTAATCCTTATATGCAGAAGGTGGTAATAAAAAAAATAATCATGTGGCTAGATATTAGTATAGTGTATCCCATTTCTGATAGCAAGTAGGTCAGTATGGTACAACGTGTTCCTAAGAAGGGCGGTATTACTATTGTGCCCACCGAGAAGAATGAGCTAGTGTCAATGAGACCAGTCACTGGATGGAGACTGTGTATGGATTATAGGAAACTGAATGCATGGACGCAAAAATTACCACTTTACCTTTCCCTTTATGGATTAGATGCTTGATAGACTTGTGGGCAGAGCGTGGTATTATTTTTTGGATGGGTATTCAGACTACAACTAAATGACTAAACCCAAAGACCAAGAGAATACAACCTTCACTTGTCCTTATGGGACCTTCGCATTCAGACATATGTCATTTGGGTTGTGTAATACTCCCACCATATTTCAAAGATGTATGATGCCAATCTTATTTGACATGGTAGAAGACACCATTGAAGTGTTCATGGATGATTTTTCGATAGTTGGTGATTCTTTTGATGACTGTCTGGTTCACTTAGTAAACTCTCTTTATATGTGTGAGGAATTCAACTTGGTACTTAATTGGAAAAAAGTGTCATTTCATGTTTAAAGAAGGCATTGTGCTTGGGCACAAGATTTCAAAATCGGGTATAGAAGTAGACAGAGTTAAATAAGAAGTGATTTAGAAATTACCTCTACTAATTTCTATGAAGGGTATTCGAAGCTTTTTAGGTCATGCAGGTTTCCACAAATGATTCATCAAGGATTTCTCAAAGATTTCCAATCCTCTATTCAAGCTTCTTGAGAAAGGGGTGAAGTTTGATTTCAATGAAGCAGGCTTGAAGGTTTTTGAATGTCTAAAAGAGAAGTTAATGACAGCTCCTATAATCATATTCCCTGATTGGTCCTTGCCATTTGAGATTATGTGCGACGCAAGTGGAGTAGCCTTAGGTGATATCCTAGGTCAAATAAAAGAAAAGAGTCTTCATCTCATCTACTATGCCAGCAAGGTACTAAACCCTGCACAAAAAAACTACACAGTTACTGAGCAAGAGTAATTAGCAGTGGTTTTTCACTTTGAAAAATTTTCATCTTATTTTATTGGGATAAAGGTAGTAGTACACACTGATCATGAAGCATTGAGGTACTTAATGGCCAAAAAAAAAAAGGAAAATCCTAGACTGATTAGGTGGGTTCTCTTGCTACAAGAGTTTGATTTTAAGGTCAATTTCAGAAAAGGCACTAAGAATCAAGTTCCAGATCACTTGTCTAGACTTGAGGAAGAAGCTATGCAGATAGTTAAAGATGGACTCGATATTGATGATAGTTTTCTAAATAAGCAGATGTTGGACGTTTCTCACGATCTAAATCCATGGTTTGCTGCTATGCAAATTATCTATCAAGTGATCTTGTCCCAAAAGACCTTTCCTTCCAGGAGAGAGAAAAATTTATGCATGAGCTAAGAAAATTTTCTATGATGAACCTTATTTACTTCTAATATGTGTAGATGGGGTTATTCACAAATGTATACCTGAAGTGGAGATGATGACCATCCTTGAGGTTTGTTATGCTACACAGGTTGGGAGTCACCATGGAGGAACCCGCACAGCCGATAAGATCTTGTAATGTGGGTACTACTGGCCTATAATATACAAGGACACTCAAGACTTTGCTTCATCCTATGACAAATCCCAATGGCAAGGTAATATCTCTAGGTGCCATGAACTTTCTATGACCCCTATTTTAGAATTGGAGTTGTATGATGTGTGGGGTATGGACTTCATGGGTCCTTTTGTGAGCTCTTTTGGTATGAAGTGCATTCTTGTGGCGGTGGATTATGTGTCAAAATGGGTGGAAGCATTGTGGTCCCCAACAATGAAGGAAGAAGTGGCATGGCCTTTTTGAAGAAGTATATTTTTTCTCAATTTGGCACGCCGCGTGCAATCATTAGTGATAGTAGGTCATATTTCTGCAATTTCCTATTTAAAAGTCTACTTGAAAAGTATGGAGTAAAGCATAAGGTGTCAATTCCTTACCTTCGCAGACTAGTGGAAAGGTTGAGGTGTCCAACAAAGAGATAAAGTCCATTTTGGTGAAGACAGAATGCCAATAGGACTGACTGGTCGAGAAAATTAGATGATACATTATGGGCCCACCGAACATCTTTTAAGACCCCATAGGTTCTTCCCCATATCAGTTGGTATATGGTAAGGCATGTCACTTGCCTATTGAATTTGAGCACAAAGCAGTATAGGCATATAAGAAGCTGAATTTTTAGTTGCAGGATGCAGCAAAGTCAAGGATGAATAAGATGAATGAGGTGGATGAATTCCGACTTTAGGATTATGAGAGTTCTACACTTTACAAAGAGAAGATGAAGTTGCATCATGATTGAAAATTTGAGAAAAGGATATTTAAGAAAGGTGACCAGGTATTGATCTATAACTCAAGACTTTGCTTGTTTCTAGGTAAGTTGAAGTCTAGGTTGTATGGTCCATTTACTGCGATAAAAGTGTATCTATATGGTGATTTAGAATTGATACATGATGGAGATCCCCATTCAAAGTGAATGGGCAAAGGGTAAAGCACTATATGGGTAACACTGAGGAAATTAAGATAATTTTTGAAATGGACCTTGGTGAAGTCTAAATAGCCAAGTCAATTGTATCGTACTGCGACGTTGATTTCAAGCGTTGCATGGGAGGCAACCCATGAGGCTAGTTGGTGAAGGTTGAGTATCCAACTTAGCCACGTCATGTCGCAACATTAAATTAAGTGTTGTGTGGGAGGCAACCCATGTTTTGTACTTAATATTTAAAGGATAATATGTGTGTTCATTGTGCAGGGTTAAAGATTGCATAAAAGAGCTAGAAATTCCAAAATTCAGCTCATACAGACTCTTTACGAGTCTAACTTAACATAACAACTCATGAGAAGTAGTCGTAAAGACCTAGAACATAAAGAAGATCTAGGTAAGTGATCACTGGAGTCTTTATGATTCTCAAAATGAGTTGTAACCTATAGATACGACTAGTCACCTTGAATCGTAATAACTCTAGAACCCAAGTAAGGTTTTACGTCTTTACAAAGGGAGTAAGAGGCTTATAAGCATTGGTCACAAGTCGCACACATGACTCATATTCTTACTTACCAGATCAAGGGTCATGGGTAAACTACACCCAGATTTAAATATAAAATAAAATAGAGCACCCAAATTGGGTACTCGACATTCCAAATAAGAACTTTCTCCATAGATGCCAATTTCTAAGCTCCAAGAACACAAAATCACTCTAAAACATAAATCAATCAATTGGTTCCTCCCAAACTTCAAAAATTCATCAAGAAATGGGGGCAAAAAGTTGTTGAACTCAAGAAACCTAAAACCTCAACAAACCAAGTAAGTTTTTTAGCTTAAAATCTTTATGTTTCAAGTTCAATCCAAAAATGGTTTGAGGTTTAGAATTCCTTAAAGTTAAATATGTGTGTATCTGAAAAAATTAAACCCTATTACTTGAAATTTTAACTTCAAAATGTACTAATGGGAGTGAACTCAAATTTGGTACTTTTATAATGTGTTTTTGGATAAATGTAGGGTGGTAATAAAGTGTATTGAGGGTAGAAAGAGTGGGGTTTGTATATTAGAACCAAATCAATCTAAACCCCTATGATACAATGGATATGGGGATCCTAATGACTCGTAACTACACATAACGAGTCGTTATAAGACTCGTAGCTACTAATAACATAGAGGAGTAGAAGGGTGTAGGTTATGATATCATTACAACTTATCTATGGGAGTCGTAACCCATCTATACAGATCATAAACAGGAGTCGTAATGACTGGATAGGATGGAAAGGATAGGGATTTGTTTTATCAGCTTATAAGTATTGGTAACGAGTCATAAATTGCCCTATGACTAGTTAGGAGAACTCGTAAGCTAACCAGTGAACATGAATAAATACACTGTGCACCTTATGACTCATTCATATGAGTCATACCCAGTGGTCACGACTCAGACACCCCAGTCGTAAGGAGTGCAGTATAGATGCACTGATAGAAAATTTTCTTATTTTTCTTTTCTTTTTTAATCTTTAGCTACAACTAATTGATTTTGTGCAAGAGGTACAAATGGATCCAAAAGGTATCGTGTATGTGGAACCTGACTTGATAGCGTGTATCGCATTCGTGGCCTGGTCCTCACATATGCATAACTTAAGATTGGGGCTTTGATATCACTTATTCAACTCATAAAAGAAGGGTATCAACAAGAAACCAGCTCCTTAGTCTGACTACCAGCTGAGAAACAAAGAAACTGATGAGTTAAACGATGACCACGTAGAATACCCACTGAAAGAGAAAGAAGGCCTAAAGGAAAAACTACCTTGGGAAATGAAAGTCGTCACACCAGAGGACACACCTACAAGGTGGCCCAGAATGAAAACTCTAAGTACTTTCCTTCCGTACTCACCATCATCTTCTAAGGATTACAATGATAATGAAGAAGTAAAATTTGATGGTGATGTAGGTGCTGAAGTCTCAAGTTCCTATGAGGTAGAATCGGAGAATAAGAGTGAGACTGGGGAGGATGAGACCCTTAGTGACATGTAGGACCCACTACAAATCCCTTTATCCATTGAACCTGCTCAGATGCCCATCGTTGAACAATGGGGGTACCCCGGCATGCAGGACACACATAATGATGGGATAAGTATAAACTCTGCTGTGGGAAGAATAAAAAGGGGAATTTATCTAGAAAGAAGTTTAACCACAGTAGGTATGTCTGGGATACCTGAATTCAAAGCGAGATTTCAGCAATACAGGTTTCAGTGGATAACCTCAACACCGGGAAAGTTTAGTCCTGCATTTGTATGGGAATTTTATGCGGCTTACAAAAGGGAATTAAAAAGGTAGTGCCCACAAGGAAACTTGTGAAAGGGTGGTGACCCAATCACATCACTAACCATTAGTGGTGTTTGGGTGAATATTTTTGTAAGAACCATTTCCTAATTCTTGAATAGACCTAATTTTCAGCCACCAGTAAACACAGTCGAGATTGATTACTGCATGGAAGACATACGGAAAGTGACAAAAAGGTAAATGGGGTCGGCAGATAAAATAATGCATTTATGGTGGATAGCACAGTAGTTTGCTTTACATGGGGAAGAATATAGTTGGGTGGTAGGTGGCCCAGGAGTAAACTCGCAGCAAATTATAAAGTAGACGCTGAATTTTGAGTCCAAGGCATGGTGGACTTTGGCTCGACATAGACTGTGTCCCATTACTAGGGACAATATACTCGGTCCATTTCATGCAACATTTGTAACAAGACTAATGATAGGTTATGAGTTTGATGTGGGTCAATTCATAGCTAGAGAGTTAGGATACCATCAATGGGTGGAGAAAAATTGGTTTTAGCATACCCATGTTTGATAAATTAGATATGCTTCGACGCAAGGGGTAGGAACTAATCGGGATTAATTAGTTTATTGAGCCTACCAATACCACAGACATGGGGTTGATTCGCAATGCAGCTAATCCTATGACCAAGCAGGCTAATAAGGGTGCAAAATTGCTAGCTCAAGCGATATAGAGTAGAGAAAAAATGCAAAAATTGCTAGAGTAGATGATGTCCCAGTCGAGGGTGGCCAGTCTGAGCCACTACAGTCTGACACAATAGGCCCATCTAGCACTCTAATTTATCCATATGTGGTAGCCTCACGACCATCATCATCCAGATCCATACCACCAGGGTATGTGATTCTTTCCGAGGCTAATTTAAATAATATTTTAAGAATGTTGGGAATTGTCAAAGCAAAAGTAAAATTGATGGAAAACGGTGTGAAACCCTAGGTTGAGAATAAGCTGAAAGATCAAAGCAGGAGAATCTAGGAAAGATTAGATACTTTTGAGCAAGGAATCACTCATCAGTTGGGAAGTGGCCAAACCCCTGACATCACGGAGGTGAAAGTTGAGGTAGCTAACATACGAAAGTTGGTTGATGATTGATATAATAGACTATTTATCCCAGCACCTGTTATAACAAAGATTGATCTTGATATAAATACTGAAAATATTTGAAGTGTTTTGGTGGGGAAATAAAGTAGAGAGAGAAAGAAAAGAAAACACTGAAGCACTGAAAAAGAAAATCTAAAGAAAGTAAAGAAAGTAAGTATCCAAACAGAGAAGGGCTGGCAGGTAAGGATCAAAGAGATAGAGGCTGGTACTGATAGCTTAAAACTGGTAAGTGGTGATATTGAGATGGGAAGTGACATCGCCCTTACACTAGATAGACCATTGATCTCACCGTCCACAACCAGTGCCACTTTTATAGATACGATCCTAACAGTTGATAGGGTCAATGTTGAAAAGAGGAGGGCCAGTCTGAGGGTCCCCATGTTGATATTGTTTGATAAAGCACCTAGGGCACCTAGGTATGTCCTCTATCCCTGATTTACTCTGTTAGATGCACTGAGGAAAATGCATAGGATTTAGATAGGGTATGGGTGTACCACAGTCACCACGGGTGTTGGTTGTCGTGTTTTTGAACCTATAGGCCACAATTTGATAAATTAAAATTGGCATATGTCTGCATGAAATATTTAACAGAGGAGCATAATGTGTATAGGCATTTGGCAGTTTTTGTGGAAATTGATTCTATTCTATTAAAAATTTTATACCCCTCTGAAATTTTTGTGATATTCTATGTGATTTGTGTATGTGCATGTGACTACTGAGAATCCCTTCATAGCATTAGGATTAGCAACAAAATAACTATGGCATGTAGATGCATGAACTAGATAGGTAGTGACTGATAATGTGACCCTGTACAATATGAGATGAGACCTTAATCATTTCCCAATGTGCGCAGAATCTATAACTTGCCTGGTTTCATTTTCCTAGACAGTAGGATGGTTAGCTGGAGATGATCATTGGCCTTTCTTTCTTATTATTCCACTCAAACCTAAATGCCAAACCAAATGAAATATGAATCCCTTAAGCCCAAATTTGAGCCTAAATGACCCCTTTTTGTTTACACCAATTTCACCTTCACTTTTTAACTACATTGAACCTGTTTTGGCCCTGGTCCTCCTTGGACACTATACATCTTAACTCAGGCAAATCGCCTAAGTTGAAGGTGGCAATTATAGGGGTGCGTAGGGAAAATAAGTGTGAAGAAGGAAGTGTAGAAAGAAAAATAAATAAAGGCAGACACAAGGAAAATAAAAGAAAATAAGAGAAAAGGAAAATTGAGAAAAAGAAAAGAAAAAAAAAATGAGAAAAGAAACCACACCTGGACCACAAATAGGCATGAATTAAATGGAGAAATAAAGGTGAAATCAATAAAAATATGGTAGAAAAAGTGTACCCCAAAGAAAACATAGTGCCAAGGAGGTTAAGTCACTTAAAAGATCCCTAATATACTGTAATTAACTCCAAGCCTATGTTACAAGCCTAATGAAGTCCTTTAGTGACCGTAGTCTGATCATCTTAAAATTTTGGTAAAGATTATAAGGGAAAGCCTATGGTATTCTATATAAACTGGTCAAAACTTCATTGTGTGTAAGAGAGTCTCTAGACTATCCCTAAGATAATAAAAATGAATTAAACTGAGTGATAGGGACTTCTTTGACTGTGAGGGTGCATGGGTTACATTGTCAAGTTACTTATCTATCTGGGTAGTGTGTATTAATTGTTCCTAGTTGTTCGTCTCCAATGTGATGCCATCATTGAATTCTCGCATGTTACACTGCCACACCAAGTCATTATACACAATAGTTTTTTTGATCAGTAAGATAATGGAGGTAAAAAGTATAATTTTTGAGTTGATTAAGTAACTACTTGCCAAATGTATTGCATGTTCTCTGATGTTAAGTATTATGTATCTGTGTGTCTAAGTTGTGGTTTGCCTGAGGACATGCAAAAGCCTAAGTTGATGGTGTTGATGCGCCATGAAACACAACACTTTCAATGCTTAAAACAAGGAATTTATGCTTGGACTTAGGTTATTTTAGTAGATATGATGTGGTTTGTGGCTGTTGCAGGTGAAACAGGTTAACATTTGTTTTGGAATGAAAAATAAAAGAAGAAGTGCTGAAATGGAGAAACTTAACCATCCTATGAGTCTGGCTTATGAGTAGTCAAATCATCATACGACTCGTAGCCTTACTCTTAAGCAGGACAGTAATATGACTCAAGTGGAAAAACTAAGTGAAGAGTGGCTACGACTGAAGAATACAAATCGTAAATGTGGCTATAACTTATAAGAAGTAGTCGTAAAAAGAGAAGAAGCCAAATCTAAAGTTCAGAGTTGAAGTCATAAAAGAAGATGAGTCGTAAGATCTAATTACGAATTGTAAGGAGAAGTCGTATAGAAAGCAGTGTTCAAAGCCCTAAAAGTATAAGGCTCAAGTGATGACGAATGAAGGCCACAAGTCATAAGGATTGGATATGACTTGTGGTAATGAACCATAAGGAAAACAAAAGCTTGAAGTCCTGAATATCAGTTACTAAAGTACTTATGACTAGCACTATACGACTCATAATAAAACCTTATGAGTGGACTACATGAGTCGTACCTTATGCCGACATAACTTTACAATTCTAGATTTATAATTATTTTTTTATTATATTGAGACACTATAAATACCTTAGAGTTATTCCTTTATTAGGCTATGCACTATTACGCACTTTTGCATTACTTTAGATACTTTGTTCTTAAGATGTTGGGTTTTGATTCAATTAGAGACTTCAGATTTTCTTTCTCTCATTATTGTGCAATTCATTACATGTGTTATTCATTGATTATCATGGATTGTTGCATGAACATGAGTGGCTAATTTTCTTAACTAGGGTTGTGGGAACCCTGGAGGATTAACGAAGTAAAGGAAGTAGGAGATTCATCTATTTTACTGTGATTGCATGTATCTTAATCTTCTTCATAATAATTGACCTCAAAGCTACTGGAGAAGCTTAAGGATTAATGATATTCGAGAACGTCCTCACAAGGGAGTTTGAGATTAGGAAAAGGGGATTAAGGCAGCAATTGAGATTCATATCTATCTTATCATTCTGCCATCTCATCTAATCAACTTGAGTCTTAAAAGGTGAAAGTTGAAATAAGGTTATAGTCAAGGAACAATAAGGTGACACCCTAAGACTCACAAGGTAAAAGGTGAGATTTATCAACACGTTCACAAGATGCTTGATGATACATAGGTTGTTGACTTTACATGCAGAGCAGTTGAATAGGTGAGTTGAACACGACAAGTTTGTGGAGTTGAAAAGCTAGGGGGAACATAGTCCTAGTGTTCATCTTCTACTGTTTAAAAGCCTAAGCATTCAAGTTCTATTACTATTCATTATTGATTACAAACTCCCCCATTTACTTTTCTGCATTGCTCGTGGATTTTGTCAAGTTTGAGATAATGTTCAACATTTTTCCTATGGGTTAGACCCCAACCTAGTTTGGGTTACTGTATTTAACATCGACCACAGCATACTTCTTTGAAGGTTAGTTTTAGGTGACATCATGGGGTCATAGAAATAAGACACAATCAGGGTGCAGGATCAACTTAGGACCCTTACTTATAAGGGTTGTAGGTTGTAATTACGACCCGTAAGTAGGGCCCATAAGTGGATCAAAATTTTAGGGGAAAATTTTAAAATCTATGTCATGCTCGTGTAATCCGACCCGATCTGACACCTCCAGGGTTAGAAAACCCTAAAAATTGACACTTTAACCCTTACCTCTTCAAATTCAAAACTCTCACTTCCCTTAAAACTCTCCAACTTCCACTCTTCTATATTAAAAGAAAAACTCAAATCATGAGCACATCACTTGCACGAAATTTTCACAAAAGTATTGCTAAATTCAAATTGTCATCTTCTACTTTCAAACTCTTCAATCCAAGTAATAATTATTGGCTCCAACTTGGTTAAAAACTTGTTCTTTACCATTGAACTTGAGATAGTAACCAAAATAAACAAGAAATTGTTAAATTTTCATGGTTCTTCAAATATGTGGAGCCTGAACTTGGTTAAATTAATTAATTGCATGAATTTTTGTTTGGGAAACTTTTGATCACAATTAATAATGGACGTAGAAGTTAAATAGTGCAAATAGTATGTGCAATACCTGTGGAAATTGGCTTGTTGCATGTTATAGTGTTTGAAATTGATCTAAAAGTTTAAAATTATACATATGTGGGATGAAAATTTTGGGGAAGATCTGACTTACTCTCATATTGGTACTTACAAAGCTACTTACGATCTATAAGTAGAACCTACGAGACCGTAGGTGGCCTCATAGGCTTAAGACTTAAAGCCCTAAAGATTCAGGACTTTGTATAGTACCTATAATTGCTAGCTATGACCTGTAGGTAGGGGTCGTAGGTAGCCCTTTGCCTTGGGTAGTCAATTTTTTTCCAATCTTTTGTTATGGTATTATGTTTCAATCATTATCAACTCCATTTTTATGTACGATAGCACCCAAGGCTACTCAAAATAAGAGAGTTTAGTCTAGGTTGCGCGATGAGTCTCTTCAGAAGTGGTTCTATTGAGGAGTATCTTGTGATCCTGAATAGTACACTATAGGTCCCACACTATACTGAGGCAGGGCACAAAGACAAGTTGTAGCTGTAGTAGTTGTTATTGAGTTGGGACTTTAGCCCGCACCACCACAGGCTTCCTAGCCAGGGCCATAAACGTCTCCCGCACATGTTTTCTGATCTGGGCCCGGAATAAAGTTAGCCACTACTTCACCAATACAATATCCCTAGTTTCATGAGGGAGAGGATAAGTCTATTGTTGGATCTAATAAAGAGGTTGAGTTAGGTTCTAGTGAGAAGGAGGATGCAGTCGGTTCCTAATTTTAGAAGGGCTGGTGTCTGCATCCAGTTTAGTTGAGAGTGAGTCAGCATCAGTTTCAGTTGTATCCTAGTTTGATGAGGGTGATAATACAGCTTAAATTCCAAAGGAGATCTTGTTGTCTTAAGATTCAAGTACTCAGGCCACTACTCAGGGTACTTAGGATACAGCTTCAACACCTGCTGCTCAGGAATCAAACTCCATATATATCTCCATAGTTTTGATATCTTAGATTTATTTGAGATGATGTGTGAAGGGCATGCAATAGATTTATGATAGAGATAACTTTGTTAATAAAAAGGGTAAACCATGACACAGTATTATGAGAGAGGACAGGATTGAGTGGGTCAGTTTAGTAAGAGCTCTAGACGTGCAGGCTTTATTTAAGAGATAGAGACTTAGGTGGATGACCCAGCCTATTGGTTCGTATAGCCCATGATTGTCCAGGAGTTTTATGCTTTCTATGCATCATCAGTATACCTGATTACCCTAATTGAGGGTAGATTTATTGACCATCCTTATCTGGACCACATATTAGTAGAGCGGTTAGGGTTGATATCTCTTAGGAGACGGGCAGACGGGTGTTATTTAGTCCAATGTATATGAAGGGTGAACACCACAACTAAGTTTGACTACTATATGAGGATAGTGCAGAGTAGGAACACAATGAGGGACACCAAGCACAGAGCATAGAGAGTGGACTGGGCTATATGGGTAGCTAAGAAGATAGCAAAGCTAGGTAATGATGCCCTTTGGGTTGAGGGGAAGGGTGAGATTAAGAAGGCATCGTTGTACTTTAAAATACAATTTTGGTCGATGGTAGTGAAACATAATTTAAGTATGATGTCTGTGTACTAAATTCTCACTTGGGATAGAGAAATGTTGATTTCCAGCTTCATAGCTGGTTATGATATTGATTTTGCTAGGTGGATCCAAACTGCGATCCACAAGAGACCATTTAATGAGTTCACCACCCTCTTCTTCCCATGTTTGATAGAGTAGTTGTGTGATGTGGCTAGAGCACCGCCTTTTCTAGAGATGGATTAGTGGATCAAGGTGACCCACATGAAAGATGTTGGCATAATTAAGGATGCGAACAACCTGATCCTGCTAGATAGAGCGCATCCGTATTTTTCTTCTAGTATGACTTATTTTAAGGGGCCTTCTATTTTGGTCGATCTTATTAAGAGGCTGATTATGAGTATTAATGTTGATATGGGAATTCCGATAATATATCACATGGCTACTACAGGTAGTGAGGGGGTCACGGGCACATCTGCACCAGCTGTGGCTTCTACTGTACCCCCTCGCCTGATAGTTGTTGGGTTTATGAATATACCCAAAGAGTTTTTGTAGTAGATGGTTAAGAGAAAATAGGAGTTAACTGATCACCTCACCTATATAGAAACCCAGTTTTCCACATAATTCAGTCAGATTAGGCCATGGGTCTGGACCATTTTATATATTTCTAAGGCTAGAGTCAAGAGCAGGATGATGCTAGATATGCATGGTTTTATGAGGGAGATACATGCCCATATTGACAATTTTGAGGGTTTTATAGGTGCACAACTTTGTGAGGTCTAGGTGCCTAAATTAATTTGGCATACATGAGAAGATGGCCACATTACGATCAGAGGTAAGATCATTAGCTGAAAGGCACTGTAATACCCCATACTTTTTTCTAGATTAGTTTAGGTTCTAGTGTGTTAGGGGTTATCTTTGAAAGTATATAAATCTTGATGCGTATAGAATTTGATAGCTCTATACCCACCAATGTGTAGATAATTGAATCATCATTGCAACGATACCCACTTCGCCTTAATCTGATACTCGGTTGAGAAGTTATGGCGATTTTAGTGAAAGCAGTAGGGCATCACGATAAGCGCCGCATCGCGGTGAAGGATAAATTTGCAATTATCTGATTTCCAGTGGAGCACCACGATTAGCCCGCATTACGGTAAAGTTCCAGTTCCCGTTCATCTCTTTCTAGTAACTCACTGCGATTTACCCGTATAGCATCAAAATCCTTAATTGGACAGGAACCGCATCGTGGTGGAGTACAAAATGGCACTCGTCCTTTTCTAGTAACGCAACACGATTACATTACATCGCGCCAGAGGCCAAAATGATAGTCGTCTATTTTCCAGTAAGCAACCGTGATAGAGGTGCATCACGATGGTTTGTCAAATCAAGATTTTCAAGTTCTGAGTAAAATTTTTAAAGGGCAATTTTGTCTTTTCCCAAGCCCCCAAATCGTGAATAATAGAGGGTTAAACCTGTTCTAAGCCTATTATGCTCACTTTTCATCAACTTTCTCTCAAAAAAAACCTAGAACATCAAGCCTTCATCCCCAAGAAATCCAAATTCCACTATTTTTTTCCAAGATAGCTTAAAATTAAGGATTCCCAATCCAAGAACTTCAAGAATCAATCTTCAAGAGCACAACTAGAAACTCGAGGTTAAGGCTTCTTCATTTATTCATCAATTAAGGTATATGGGGTTTATCAACTAGGATAATCCTTTCATCCTTCTGAAACTAGTTTTAAAGTTGATTTTTATATGAAATTACATGAATTTCGATTTGGGGTTTATACCCACTTAACACTAATTGAAAATTATGAGATTTCAAGTAATGTCGATTTGAATTGCATATTTTCTTTTGTATTTTTATGTGTATTGTAGTAAATTCCCAATTTTGAATTGAATTACCAATATTTACATTATCAAGCATGAACATTATGATGTTTTGACATGAATTTAAAGCATGGGTTATTAAGCCCTAGTTTGTATGTTGATATTTCAAGAATGACTATACTTTAAGCATCCCATGATTAGTTATTTTTAAATTTTGATAAAGATTTGATCTTTTGATCTTAGCTTCGATATGGAATCCACTTTACAGTTTTAGTCACATAATAGATTAACAGATACACAATTGGTTTTCATTATAAACCTTTATACTAGTTTTAAAGTGGAATTCCTATAGAATGAGCATACAGATTAAAGGGAGTAGTATTTAGCACCGAGTTGGGTATGTTCACATGCCCCCGAACTACGAGTCCACGTAGGTTCAGATTATCAGATTATTCCCATTTCTTTATGGATGACAGATATAGATTAGGTTATACTCCTTGGCAAGAGTATGACACCTCTCCCCAACATGAGGTTTTCCCATAAGAGAACTAGACGTTGGACACCACATAATGTATGTCGGTTAGAAGAACCTTCCTACAGCATACAGAAAAGAATAACAAAAAGCTTTTAGAACTAAGTGTAAAGGCTCATAGCTTTATTCAGATATTGCTTTATAAAAGACATTAGCTACAGATTTTAGATATAGAAGTGAGTCCTTTCTATACTTAGATAGGCTGATTTTCAGACAGAACACTAGTACAGCTTTTAGAAACTAAATGTTATGACTCAATAGATTTATGCAATATGTTTTGCTATTCATGATCTTGATTTTCAGTTACATTAAGCATGCATTCTTTTTCAAATTTATAGTACTATTGAGTTATTGATTTACATGTGATTAACCCCTATATACTCAGTACAATCCATAAGTACTGATCCATATATACGTCCATGTGCTATATTGTCTTATAATGTAGGTTCACGTGCTCAATTTCAAGGCCTGTTGATTTCGAGCATCTACATCTACATCCCGACAGTAGGTGAGTCCTCATAGTTCAAGGACCCATTTATTTAGTTTTTTTCAGCTTATTAGTATAGATGATTTAGTATTTTCAGACAGTTCGAGTCAGTTGGAGGGTTTTCCCAGTACTCTCTAGTTATTAGTAGTAGTGGCTTGTTAGACTATTAGATATGATTTAGATTTCCAGTATTGATTGATCAGACTCGTAAGCCTAGTATTTTCAGATATTATATTCAAATAATTTCAGTTAGCTCAGATAGAATTCCGTATCTTAGATTTAATTATATATCTTTATTTCCTCTATTTTGAGCTTCAGATTTAGTAGAAGGCTGACAGGGATAACTTAAGGTTACTCGTAGTCTTGAGCACAGTGTGAAATCTCGGGACCCATTTTTGGGGTGTTACAGCCACATTACAGTCGTCCCTTAAGTTATTCCATATTTTATATAGCCATCCCCCCATCCTTCTCCTATAGTCTTTGATTTATTTACAAGGATGATGTAGCCCCAACTATTAGGGCCAAGAGAGAACGGAAAGAGGACTTACAAGACCATGCGACAGATTATCAACAGGCCTTGAAAATGACCGCATAGGAATTGGTTGTTTAGTTATCTGTTGATGAGCGGAGGCATACCGAGATGGCAGCGGGAGACTCCTCTAGTCACGTACCACTAACTCCTCTAATTGATGAGCACCGAGATGTCCCAGATGAGGATGAGTCAGCTTCGGATGCTTAAAGTATCATAGGTATGCCCCTAAACCTCGTTGGGTTTATTGTTTAGAATGCACTAGGGATAGTGCATCAGCTTTTAATTGGGGTAGGGAGGGTTTCTGTTGCCATATTTCTTTTCCCGTCGGCTGCGTTATCCTAGTAGAACCAACACACTTAGGTCTTATTTGTGTTGCTTTATATTTTATGTATTGTGCATGTTTAATTAGAAGAAAAATAAGGACCCTAAGTGCACTTGACATGTTTTGCTTTTTGTTTCTAAGTGTTTGGAAAAATGATACCCCTCCAAAAGTTTTTGTAAATTTTTTGATGTAAATATATTTTTGACTATTGTGAATCATTTTATGGAAGCTAACATTGCATGAATTAGATAGGTAGTAGTAGATGATATAACCTTGTACCATGTCTGTGTGAGGCATCTACCTAGTTCTTTTTGTTCATTTAATTCAAAACTTTCTCGGTTGGTCTTGCCTTGGTTATAGGATAGTTGGTTAGGACATGATCATAAGCATTTTTAAATTACTCCACTCTTAGCTTAAAATAATGCCCAAATGTGAATAAGTATTCCTTGATCCTTATTTTGAGACTAAGTTGACCTAGTTTCTTGATGTTAACCCTTTCACCTTCCTATTTAATTACAGTGAATCTGTTTTGGCTCTGGTCCCTTCTTGGATAGTATGCACCTCAACTTGGGAAAAATGCCTAAATGTAAGGTGGATATCATAGGGTTTCATAGTTTAAAATGGTATGAAGATATGTGTAAATAATAGAAAAGAAAGTAAGGTTGGGTGTGGTAGAAAAAAAGAAAGAAAAAAATGGAAAACTTGAAGAGAAAAAGAACAAAAAAAGAAGAATGAATAAATAAAAATCAAGAAGAAAACCATATCCAATCCAAATAATCAATAAAGGAGAAAAGGGAGAAATAAAATGAGAATAGTTGAGAAGTGGAGCCAAAATATGAATGCAGTGTCAAGGATGGTGAGTCATTATATCCCAAATGTACCATATCTTCCCCCAAGCCTAAATTACAAACCAAGCAAAGTCCTATAATGAACCTAGTCCAACTATCCAAAAAACTAAGGCATAAAAAATAGGGCAAGCCTATGATATTTTATGCACATTGATTGGAACTTCTTTTGTGAGTGTGAGTGCCTCGACATAGTCCTTTGCATTGACATGTATGATGATACTATGAAATTTAGGACTTCTTTGTTGTGAGGGTACGTGGGTTGTGTTATTAATTACTTATTTGTTTGGGTAGTGTACATTGCATATACTTTTGATTGTCTGTTGCTAATGTAATACTATTACTTGATTTCTTTGTGTCATACTATTGCGCTACATGTATCCATGCAGTGGATTCGAAAAGTTGGAAATAGGAGGGGATAAAAGTTTTGAGGTAAAATTGAGTTGACTGCTATAGGTGCCTTAGGTTCCTTTTAATTAGGCATCGTAGTTTATTGTTACGTGTTAGTTGCTTGAGGACATGCAAATGTGCTAAGTTACTGGTGACGATGTGTCATGGTTACATGGCACTTTAGATGCTAAAACAAAGGGAATCATTCAAGTACTTAGGTCTTTTTGTTAGACGTGATGTATTTTATGTTGGTTTTGTAGGAAAATGGGTTTTGGAGTAGAACAGTAGAAAAAGAGATGAAGTGTAGCAGAAAGGCTACTTACTTGACCCACTTACAAGTTGTAGGTTGGGTCTGTAAGTAGCAGAAGAGAGATTTTGAAAGTTAATTTTTTCTCTAGGATATACGAAGGCCTGCTTACGAGGCGTAGGTGGTACCTATGGCCCCCATCGATACCCCTAGTAAGCAAGGTTCTAAAAGCTGTTGATTATCTATGAAACCTATGAATCCACCTAGGGCCCCTAGGTACTACCTACAACCCGTAAGTGGGGTCGTCAGTTGATGCCGATATAATTTTCCTACTTTTTTTTGGATATGATTTTTAGGTTTTCTAATGTAACCTATAAATACCCAATAGATGTTTTATTATTAATTTACTCACTTTACATACTTACAACATTATATTGAGTTCTAAGAACACTTTTGATCTTGGAATTCTTGTTCTTGACTTTTAGGATTTGATATTAATTGGAGATTTTGGTTTTCATTCTTAATTCATTGTGAAATTATTCATATGCTTTCAATTATGAATTCTATAAGTTTTCTTGAAATCAGGAGCACATAAACCTCTTAACTAGGGTTGTGGGAACCCTGATGGAATAAAGATGCAAAGATAGCACAAAGTCTTGCTTAATTGGTTTTTTTGCATGAATTGTGCTTTTTTTCATAGTGATTTCCTTGTTGATGACTTTAGATGTCAAGAACCTGCTTGTATTTGATACTAACTCAAGAGATAAATTGAGATTAGGAAAATAAAATTACAACAATAATTTGAAGCTACTAACTTTCATCTAATTAACTTGAGATCGAGAGTAGATAGTTAATTTGGGATCCAAGATAAGGTTTACTAATGCGACACCCTGTGACCAAGAGAAGATGAGTGAAAGACACCAAAGATTGTCGAGAGATAGTTTGTGATACATAACTTGTTAGATTCTACATGCAAGTAACCGAGATAGTTTGATGAGCATGATAAGTCTGAGGAGTTAGGAAGCTAGGGTGAACAAAATCCTAGTAATGGTCTCATATTGATTTCAACCTAAAGTGTTCAAGAATCGTTACTACTACTGCTCTTACATAATCCCCCTAGTTACTTTATGTACTTTCCGAATACATTAACAAGTTCTTGACAAAGATTCATCATATTCCCTTTGGGTTCGACCCTAACTATTATTGGGTTCTATAATTGATCAGCGACAGCGTTATACTTTTTAGGAGGTGTAATTGCGGCGACATCAGTTATCCTTGTTCAAACCCTACATAACTGAACTTGATGAATTCTGTTTGAAGGATTCTTGAATTTAAGCCTTGGAAACTTAAACTTAGGAGAAGACCTCCATTTGGTGTACTTGAGAATTTGGGAGAAGAGGAATCATCTGTTTGGGTTATAGGATGAGGTAAACTGTATTAGTATTAGTTAAAGGATCATTTAGGAAATAAATGACTTATTTTCCCTCAAAAAACTAAAGAAAATGGTGAGTTTTATCATCTCAACAAATACGGGCATTGCACTGCCTTATTGTAGAGCACACGGGGTGTGCCTCGCTCTTATTGAAGACCCTTACTGTTCGCTCGCAAAAATGCTCATAACTTTTTTCTCGGGTATCGGGTTAAGGAAAAATTGGATGTGTTTGAAAGAGGACTTAATTACCTTTATTTAGTAGTTATAGAAGTTATACACGTTCAAAGCACACGGGGCGTGCCTTGCTCTTATCGCTGACCCTCACATTCGCTCGCAAAAATAGTCATAACTTTTTTCTCGAGTATCGGATTAAAGAAAAATTGTATGTGTTTGAAAGAGGACTCAATTACCTTTTATTTCGTAGGTACAGAATTTAAACGCGTTTAAAGTTGACCTTTGTAGGATCGAATACCAAAACTCAATCGATAACAATAATTCTTAACTTAATTTTGCTCTTTACACCCTAGGTAAATGATCATGAAACTTATCTATGATTAAGAATAATCATTTTTGCATGGACCTATAAACATATGACGAATGGTTAGAAGCTTAGCTTAAAATTCTTAGGGTACTACAATTCTCCCCTTTTGGATCACTCGTCCTTGAATGAAGGCCAATATTGGAATGAAAGAATATAGTTACTAACCTGAATAAAATTTCTAAAGTTCATTATGTTTTGTAACTAGAATCACCTTCTGACAGATACTGACTCAGCTAATACATATGGAACATGAACACATGAACTGGAATCATATGGAACAATGTATACATGAAACTTGAAGAGTGCAATGATAGGAGAAAAATCCCATACTCCTACTGAATCATTGTTAGGAGTGTACAAATAAAGGTACATAGCCATCATGTATGCAAATTAGGGATATAGATGAGCTGAAAAGATAAAACTTCTTAAATGAAACTGATTTATGAGCTGACTTGATTGGCCATAAGAAACTGATTCATGCTGAGAGTTTAGAACTTAATTTAAGCATTCATGACACGATCATACATCTACAACTACGAAGTGATAGCTAATGCACTAAAATTTCTAAGAGTTACTAAGAAAGGAACAGGATTTCCTCAGACCTTCCTCATCATGATTTCTAATAACAATAGAGGAAAGAATTTTGGGCATGATCTAAGCATGAGATTTGAATAAGGAATCACAGCATGGCTAAAACTATAAAATATGGAATATAATCATATAGAGCAGAACTAAGAATAAGATTACTATGCCTTAGACAATGAAACTACTAACTTTCAAGCTTGACAACACTTCTCAAACACTTTTCTCAACTATACTTCTCCTCATAAATACTACACTTAATTTGATACAATTTATAATCTTCACATGGGTATAGGTGACTACTCCTACCAAATCCTGAGTTGAACTACATGTTTTCATTATGTTCAAGCCTATCTTAAAGTCACAAGGTACTACATAACATAATGATATTAGACTAAACTACAGAATTCAATATCCTATGTGTTTTAAGAGCTCTCATCTCAAGTATAATACTCCTTACCACATCAACAACTAATTTTAATCTCTTATTAGGAAATCACTAGCGCACAATGCATTTATCCACTTATATAACAACATGACATTCAAGTCTATCGTTATAACCACATAAGAACTTCTAGGTAACCAAACAATATAGGCATTTGTTTTTTCCCATGTTCTTGAATACCTGTATCAATAATAATTTCATGAATTATCTATAAAAAGACACACCAAAAATGCTCAACTAACTATTACATATACCACAACTTTACCTCTATATTTCTTCACACCTATAGCCCTAGATAAAATAAGAATTCAACACTTTTCCCTAAACTATGAGAATTATTATTACACCAAAAAACTCAACATCATCTATCCATAACTCCTTAACTTAGCTATTAAGAACACCATATACTATATAACTAGTTGTCTTCATACGTAGCAACTCAAGGGCACTTTCTAACCATATGCGACACTTAATAATCTTAGAAAATAATGAAACCACATATTACCTTGGGCACATCCCTGTATCATACCGAAACCATTTTACTTAATGGGGAAAGAATGAACTTAATTTCTTTCATACATTTTCCAAGCTACTAACAAACCTTCCATATAACTTGCATCATTATCTCAAGCAATCATTATTTCCATCTTGATGATCATCCACTATTCAAACTAAGTACCTGGTAATAGACAAATTAAACACACAACTTCACATACTATTCTTGCTTGGCAACTACATAAAAATTTAAGAAACACTAATCCACTAAAATGTCTTAATAATAATAATAATAGATCATAATCTTAGTCTATCTTATTATAATCCATTAGTATATCCCCCTTTCTCACATCGCAAGTATTTGTCATCCATAAATCTAAATTATATTCATGTCTATACAAGCATTAACCAACTTCCCTTTCACAATCACAAAGGGAAGCCTAGATTATCAATCCTTGACAACCCAATACTTTCATTAATGACCTATAAAATACCACCAAGAACTCTTTTGATACTTTAAGCATATTTTAAGTCACGTTAACTAATAACTCCTTCTCTACCTTCCACCATGAAATCTGCACTACACTCACTACCCCTTAGTTAACACCCAAAGATATATCACCTCAAGCATAACTCAATAGCATACATAGATCCATATATATTATTTTAACCAAATTTATCCCTACCATTCTTTTCACTACATATCTCCTACATTATACCATTCTTGGAACTACTAGATAGGAATCAGGGGAATACTAATCGACCAAAATTCATAATAATGCATAATCAACTTAAACCAAACCTCTGATCTAACTTAGTGTATACATATATTCTTCTTTTATGGACATAGTAGTCATTATTACGACCACATAATACACTATATATCTCTTTATTCATATGATACTGTTAAACCAACTAATTTTCAAACCACTTTATAAATGGTACACTTCTGTATTCATACTTATAACATTAGGATCAATCTGTCTTAGAATTTTGAGAATGGTATAGGAGCATATCATACCTTAGCTTAAACACATGACTTGCATGAATGGGAGTGGATGTATTTTTAATAGATATAATACATAAATATGACTCTAAACTTGACACCAAATTATAACTTTGACCTTAAACTTTGATAGTGCACAAATAGGACCTTTAACTACTCAAAACCTGAATAACTATGACCTCCAATTTTGCAACCCCATGCATGAGTTTCACTCGCGCCTACGTGGAAAGGTAATCCAATCACACGATGCCACGTTGTTAAAAGGGCTGACTTGGAGGGAGGTTATATTTGTACAGTTTTGAATAGTTAAAGGTCATATTTGTGCACTGTCAAAGTTTTGCTTTTTATGTTAAAATGGCGTCATTTTTTTTATTATTATTATTAATATAAATTTTTTATTTATTTCTATAGCAGCAACACCTAGCTTTTTTTTAATTAAAAAATTAAACCCGCGCAGTAGGCTGAAGGAAGCGCCCCAGAAGAGCAAATAACACCACTGGGCTATCTAAGTGTCTTGTTTCATGTGGTTCAACATTAATATACGTACATAAATATAGATTTTCTACCTTATATATATAACGTAATTTTTTTGCGGAGGGTGTTCGGGTGAACCCCATGGCAACCACGTAGGTTCGCCCCTATGTTAATTTAATAACTTTTTGATAACGTTAATTTAATAACATCGTAATAACATTAATTTGATAATTTTAATTTAATATACTACTACTACTATCCTTAATAACCTTAATTTAATAACGTTTTATTAAAACTATAATTTTTTTATTATTAGTATAGTTTCATCTTTAATTTAATATTTAAATAAATTATATTTAAATATATTATATAACTTAAATTCGTCCTCTGCTTTATAATATATATACATACCTGCGTGATTTTTTGGTATGAGGCTGACCCACCTAATTAATAAATCTTTGATATTGCTCTTTTTCGCAATGACAAAAGAAATTAGATGCCATTTTCATCTTTAAGCCAAAAATAATTAAAAAATAATAGTGAAAAGTTATTTAAAGGTCATATTTGTGCAGTTTTGAATAGTTAAAGGTCATATTTGTGCACTGTCAAAGTTTAAGGTCATATTTATGTATTATGCCCATAGATTTTAAGCTGGACGCGCCCAGTTTTGCGTGTTGAACACGTGTTTTGCCGCATAGGATCGAAGGTCATATTTGTCCAGTTTTGAATAATGAAAGGTCATTTTTGTACACTGTCAAAGTTTAAGGTTAAAGTTATAATTTGGTGTCAAGTTTAGAGTCATATTTATGTATTATCTCTTTTTAATAACTTGACATAAAATGAATGAGTGGCTCTTCTCAAGACTTAAAATGAATGAGTGGCTCTTCTCAAGCCCTTTGTGCATTTTTTTAAAGTTCTAATAGTTAAATTTGAGAGCATTATGCAATTTCTTAGGTCCTTTTTGTTAGATGTGATATGTTTTTATGTTAGTTTTGTTGTAAAACAAGGTATAGAGAAAAAGAGAAGAAAAAGAGATAAATTATAGCTACAAAGGCCACTTAAGGGTCATAAGTGTCACTTACAATAGGCATAAGTCATGTCGTAAGTAACAGAATAAGGTTATAAAAGTAAGAGTTTTTCTTTAAGTGTTATGAAGGCCACCTACTGATGATAGGCGTATTTACACGCCTACAGTGCTATAATCTACCCATATTTTAGCTAAGTTTTGAGGACAAAATACATAATTCATGCACTTTTAGTCCTTTTTCCTGTAAGTGAGCTAACAAACGTGATTAGTAAGTTTTCAGGTATAAATGATGAAGATTTCAGCATTTTATGGATAACTTGACGCCAAAGGAAGCTTCACGAAAAAAGGAAAGCAAAGCTTGGACGCCTAGGACTAAAAGTGACGCATGGGAAACCTATCCCGGGCAAAAATAGCATTTCTCAAGACTTTGGGGATCAGCAGTAACTTATTAGGATTAGGATAATGATGCAGTAATTTATTAGGATTAGGATAAGTACGCAGTAGCCTAGTAGGAATAGGATATGGGTGTTATAAATACCCTATTTTGCTGGAGATTTTTATTATTCCCATCCATCCATCCATCCATCAAAACAATTCTCCACCACCCTCATCCCTATTTCGATCCTTTCCCTTTTTATTCATAAATTTGTTGTTGACATTATTATTCATCTATTCTATTTTTAATTTTCATGACAAGAGAAAAGCTATTTTGCAAGGAATTCACGCCACAAGTGCTACCAAACATACTTCATGCAAGATCTTTCTTTTGGTGTGATTATAATGTCTATTGTGATTTCCGCCGCACTCATTAATAGCTAAACTTCTCTGTTGGGGTTATGGAAGCCATATGAGATACTATCTATTGCTATGAGTTTGTGAATTCGTGACACGTATGCTGCTTATATCATTATTCTCTTCATCTTAATCTAAATTCTTTGTGGTTGCAAACACTTAGAATACGCCAGTATAGCATTAACTTGTTCGAAAGAAAGTTATATGTCTGGAAAAGAGATAATGTCAAGGTAATAGGGCACCAACCCCTATTAAAAAGTTAGTGCCGTAACTGGATTAACCTCTTGGAGAATTTGTACCAATAGATACGCTTTAAGCTCGAAAGAGTTAAAGTGAAATAATCCTTGTTAGGTCGAAAGACGCTTGGATTTACCATAGAATACAATTCTCTATAAGCACATGCATGTCTAAATTCCGCATAACTCATAGACAATAGAGACGTATAACTCATAAGGTGGACATAACCCCAACTCTCAATTCTCATTGGTTAAACATCTTACTATACACTTTTTCTGTTTACTTTGCTATTTCTGTTTACATTATTTGCACATTAAAACCCCCTTTTTTTACGAGACTTGCACCAAAAGTCTAATAATCTTTGCTTACTTATTGATCGGCTATTCCCTGTGGGATTGATACCCAACCCAGTTGGGTTCTATATTTGACAACGACCGCTTACACTCTTACGAGAGCTGTAGTTTGAGCGTTATCAAAAATTGGTGCCGTTGCCGGGGAATACGGTTGTCAACTAAGTTTGTGATAGTTACTAGACCCTTTGGTTAAAGAGTCTCAGATTTTACTTTTAGTTGTTGTTTTTGTTTTATTCAGGTTCTGTTGACAGAATGGATGCACAACGTGACATTGAAAGAATGGCTGCTCAACAGGAGCAGGCTAGGTTAGCTGCATTGGCAGCTGCTCAAGTGCATCTACAGAATATTGATAACCCAGGTCGTGCAACAAATCCTGATGATGAGGACCTGGGCGATGAGGAGCTACTAAACCCACGGCATACTACTGAGGTAGCGGCACCCATGCAGAGGAGAGATCGCCAAGAAAGATTTAGGCCTGAACGCCAAGCTATGCAGATCCCCTTTGATGATAATGATGATGATCTGGACGGAGCTGGTGTCACAGGAGCCATTATTCTGCCACCCTTGGCACCCGGAGCCAAGTTCAATATCACTAGCACCATGATTCAATTATTGCAACTCAAGGGATTATTTGGTGGACTCATAGGTGATGATCCGAATATGCATCTGATCAACTTTATCTCCACATGCAAGTCATTCGACAATCCAGGCGTTGGACAGAATGCAATTCGGCTATACTTATTTCCACTGTCTCTATCTGGGGAGGCAAATCGATGGTTGAATGGGATAACTCCTAACTCTATTACTAATTGGAGGAAATTGAAAGACGCTTTCCTAGAAAGATTCTTTCCACCATCCAAGAGAGCACAATTGAGAGATGAAATCAGCAACTTTCATCAGCTTCCAACTAAAGCCCTCCACGAAACATGGGAGAGATTCAAGAAGAAGCTTATGCGGTGCCCAAATCATCATATGACCAATGTCCACTTGATGGAGATATTATACAGAGCTTTGAATTCGGTAACTAAGCCAGTGGTTGATAATGCTGCGGGTGGGTTATTCATGGACCTTACTTTTAATGAAGCAAGTGGTATGCTAGATCGTATGACAAAGCAGTGTAGAGCTTGGCATACCAAGGATTCGGAGGTAGAAAGCTCTACCTATATCTATTGGCATGACCGCAAAATAGAGGCGAAGAGAAGAGGAGCGCGACCAGGATATGGCACACATAAAAACACAGATGGATCTTCTTACAAAGCATCTATTATCAGGGAAGACCAAAAAAGTCAAAATGGTTGCGTCAAAAGGAAGAGACGAATCTGATTCTGAGGAAGAAGCCAACTACTTGAATAATCAGGGGGGTTTCCGAGGTAATGCCCAAGGAAACCAAGGTCGGAACTATTATGATAATTCTGGAAACAAGGACCGTGATCAAGGTAGTTGGAAGAACAAGACTGACAGGAGTGGCGTGTATATTCCTCCTGGAAGATATGATGGCTAAGCTATTGAAAGGAGTAGAGGCAACCAGCACGGGAGTAACAGAGGTAATCAATGATTTGTCCTCAATGAAGCAATTAGTTGACTCGCATTCCACTTCAATAAAATAGCTAGAGCAACAATTGAGTCAATTATCTACGGCATTAACCCAAAGAAAGGCTGGAATGCTACCCAACAACACAGTGCAAAACCCAAGAAACGATGGAACATGCATGGCCATTACTACCAGTAGTGGTAAGGTGTTGGAAACTTCATCCAAAGGCACGCAAGTGATCAATGCAGAACCTGAAGGCGCCGATGAAGCTACACAGGACATTAGTGACGTCACCCCACCACGTCCACAGCCCAAAAAGATCGCCAATCCGAAGCAAGAGGAAAAGAAAGTCGTGGAGAAAACTATTCCCCTTCCACCACCACCTTTTCCTCAAATACTAAAGAAGAGAGCTGATGATACCAAGTTTAATAAATTTATGTTAATGTTAAAACAGCTGACCATTAATGTTCTGTTGGTAGAGGTGCTAGAACAGATGCCTGGCTACGCAAAATTTATGAAGGATCATCTGACAAAGAAGCGGGCAGCAAGCTATAAGCCGGCAGATGATATTCATCATTGCAGTGCAATTGCCACAAGGTCCTTACTACAGAAAAAGGCAGACCCTGGTGCTTTCACTATTCCTTACACGGTTGGATCTATGAATTTTGCTAAGGCATTGTGCGATTTGGGAGCTAGCATCAATTTGATGCCACTATCCGTCTACAGAAAGATAGGGTTGGGCGACCCTACACCAACCAATATGCGGCTTGTGATGGCAGATAGGTTGGTAAAATGACCTGTGGGTATCTTAAATGATGTGTTGGTGAAGGTGTCTACCTTCATCTTTCCTACAGACTTTGTGATTTTAGATTGCGAGGTGGATTCTGAAGTTCCCATAATGTTGGGACGTCCATTCCTTGAAACAGGAAGTGTATTTATTGACATGAGAGCTAATGAGCTTTTATTTCGGTTGAATGACGAAGTGGTCCATTTTGATGTATGCAAAGCAATGAAGCAGCCCAGCAATTTGAATGTGTTCTCTGTAGATGATGCGTATTATCAGGATGAGAAAGAATTATCTATAGAGAAGCAGCTGACTATTGAGCCATTGTCTGCTGTGCTTTTGAATTTCGAGAGTGAAGATGTTGAGGATCATGAAGAAACTATTTGTGCTCTAACAGGAATAGGGTCCTATTCTCATGCTTCTAAGAATCTGGACCTTGATCTTAAGTATCGACCTTCACTAACAGTGAAGATTTCCGTTGAAGAGCCACCAGTGCTAGAATCAGAAGAGCTCCCCAGTCACCCAAGGTACGCGTTCTTGGGAAGTGAAAATACACTTCCGGTAAGTGTTACGGATGATTTAGGTGAACAGCATGTAGAGGCTCTCATCTCTGCTCTAAAGAGGTACAAGAGAGCTATGGGTTGGTCTATTGATGATATAATTGGTATCCCTCCTGGGATATGTATGCACAAGAGTCATCTCGAAGAAGATTGCATGCCTACAAGTAAGTATCAGCGTCATCTGAATCCATTCAGAAAACGATGCATCATCTATCTTGATGAAGTCTGAGTAATCGAGATAGCTATGTCGTGCCGCGACAATAAATCAAGCGCTTGGTGGGAGGCAACCCATCGTTCTAATCGTTTTTGTTGTTTTTGAGTAAATGTAGGTGCAAGAGGTGTAAAGGAGGAGATTGGTTTCAAATTTTGATTTGGAATATTGCATGTCGAAGGTGGTAAGTTAGGAATGAAGAAGCAAAAGGCTATGGGTTAGGCATTGCCTATGAAAATATAGGCAAAAAACAAGGCAAGGCCTATGTAAATCTAGGCCACGAACAAGGCAAGGCCTATGCTATGGCATAAGCTCTCGGATTACAGAGTGCCATAGCATAGGCGCCGCCTATGCAAAAGCCTTCTGCTCAACTAGGCAAAGCATTAGGCATGGCCTATGCTATGGCCTTCTGCTCAACTAGGTAAAGCTAAAGGCGCCGCCTATGCCATTGTCTTTGATCTCTGAATCTACAATGCCATAGCATAGGTGCCGCCTTTGCCTCCCAAAACTCTCAAAACTTTTATTTTTGCTCTTTTAACTTTGCAAGAACATCTTCCGAGGCCATCAACCAAGTAAGTACTTCTTTGCTCTTCTTTTATATTCCGTAAGTACTACACTACTACGCCTATAATGAATTGTTAAGTCTTGAAATAGTAGTAGTGATTTGAATGTGCTTGGTTTGTTATGATACATCTAATTGAGTGAAAGAATACATGTGGGTGCTCTTGACTTGGTTCCAACTTATATTTGATTTTGATACACTGTCATACTTTTGCTGAGTCAACATGGTGAAGTTAATTGTATAATCTTCAAAATTGAATGGTTGAATGTTTGAATGACTCATTCATCGAGATAAAGATCATGATTGAATACAAGCATAAGTTGTTGTGATTATTTTTTATACCATAAACTTGATTCAATCTCTACATGGTCGTCTTGTTCCAAAAATGCATTAATCCAAACCATAAAGGATGGTCAAGATTACATGACATAGAGTTGAAAAGAATAGTTAAAGACAACATGCAAGTATGACTGTGCTGAACATATTGTTGGAACATATCACCTATATGTATGACGATGAAGTCTGAGTAATCGACGTCACTCACTTAATTAGTTTGTACAAACAAATTAAGTGTGGGGTGGTGCCACTATTGTCTGTTTGTCGATTGAATCTTTCGAGATGAAGTTAACATGACTTTATTGAGATCTCAGGGAGAATGAAACAAAAAGGACGACAAGGAAAAGAAAAAGCGTCCACCACACAGAAAGGTACGAAAAGAGGAAGAAAAGAGCAAGCTGAATCCTCTGTGCTACAAATACCTCGACGCACTCTTGGAATCAAGTGGGGTACTTATGAGGAATTTCTGAGGATGACGACTCTGATGATGATTCCGACGCAGGGGGTATGACCCCAGACATAGAGGAGGAGTCCGACTAACCAGGTTCTTCTTATTTATTTTCCACTAAGGGCAGTGTGTCTCGTCTAAGTGTGGGGTGCTGGTATTTGTATGCTATACTTCTTTATCTGCATTTGCTTATTTATGTGTGCTTTGCTTATTTATGTTTGTTTGTTTTAATTTTTTTTAGGAAATTTTTTTTTTGTTACAAACTTTGCATAAAATTGTTCTGATAGGCAGTATGGTATTATGACAAGAGTCTGTGATAAAATCATTACTATTGAGATGTTTAGGCTCTAAGTGTGACTCACTGTGTGATAATTGTGTGGTTTAATTCCTTCATACGTTGGGTCAAGAGTCTATACTGCTGCCAATAAAGTCAACCATGTACCTTGTGTGTGTGAGATGATAGTATATTCTATGTTTGTGGCTGATGCTAGAACTTGCCTGGTATGTATGTAAAGCGAAATAAAGAGTGTGAGTTAGGAGATGATTTAGGCATTTCTTTGGCAACCTGTGATTGTTTACCTTCGTTTTATCTACCCATGGACATTATCCTAGTCAACCCCCTTTGAGCCTTTAGCCTATTTTCTTTGACAGCCTCATATGTAAGCCTAATCCATTTTTTTTCAAGACCATAATTTGATCCAAATTCCTAAGTGCTTTAAAGTGTAAAGTCATGTGACAAAATAAGAGGAAATTGGGTGAGAATAGTGACTTAGAATGAATTGGTGCTTGAATTTGTTATGAAAAATAATTGCTATCATAAGAGGTGTGTTATGAAAAGAAAAAAGGAAAAGAAAAATAAAAAGTTAATTCTGTTCAAAATTGAAAAACAAAAGAGGTGAGAAAGGGTGGTAGATTAAAAGAAAGTAGAAAGGTTGTTTGAAAGAAAGCATAAATGGCATAATGTGATGTATTAAAGCGCTTAGGAACATAGTCACTATTTCTGGCCAAAATAGTCCTACCCGTCCCTTAGCCTACATTACAACCTGTAGAAGACCTATTTGATCCTAAGCTTAGCATTCTGACATTTAGTGGAGCATTACACTAAGGGCAAGCCTATGGTCATCAATTGCAGCATATGAATTCTTTGTGAGAGCGAGAGCAAGGATAATCTTATACCCATGTTCGAGATATATACAATACTTGAGAGTGATTATGGGTTATATATTGTGAGACACACATGGTTGATGAGTCTTGGGTAGTTGTGTATGATTCTTTGTGCCTTAACTTGTGGATACGAATTGACCACCATCACGAGTCTATGCTAGAGGTTAAATTGTTTCTACTAATGATTGGAAAACTACTCTTTGTTGATAACTGCTGTGCCTGTCTTGATGAATATTTTGTGTTGCTACTGTGAAACCCTAAGTAGATGTTTAGAAGGACATGATATTTTGTTCGAGGACGATCAAAGCTTTAAGTGTGGGGTGTTGATGATAGGCGTATTTACACGCCTACAGTGCTATAATCTACCTATATTTTAGTTAAGTTTTGAGGACAAAATACATAATTCATGCACTTTTAGTCCTTTTCCCTGTAAGTGAGCTAACAAACGTGATTAGTAAGTTTTCAGGTATAAATGATGAAGATTTCAGCATTTTATGGATAACTTGACGCCAAAGGAAGCTTCACGAAAAAAGGAAAGCAAAGCTTGGACGCCTAGGACTAAAAGTGACGCATGGGAAACCTGTCCCGGGCAAAAACAGTATTTCTTAAGACTTTGGGGATCAGCAGTAACTTATTAGGATTAGGATAATGATGCAGTATTTATTAGGATTAGGATAAGTACTCAGTAGCCTAGTAGGAATAGGATATGGGTGTTATAAATACCCTATTTTGCTGGAGATTTTTATTATTCCCGTCCATCCACCATCCATCCATCCATCAAAACAATTCTCCACCACCCTCATCCTTATTTCGATCCTTTCCCTTTTTATTCATAAATTTGTTGTTGACATTATTATTCATCTATTCTATTTTTAATTTTCACGACAAGAGAAAAGCTATTTTGCAAGGAATTCATGCCACAAGTGCTACCAAACATACTTCACGCAAGATCTTTCTTTTGGTGTGATTATAATGTCTATTGTGATTTCTGCCGCACTCATGAATAGCTAAACTTCTCTGTTGGGGTTATGGAAGCCATATGAGATACTATCTATTGCTATGAGTTTGTGAATTCGTGACACGTATGCTGCTTATATCATTATTCTTTTCATCTTAATCTAAATTCTTTGTGGTTGCAAACACTTAGAATACGCCAGTATAGCATTAACTTGTTCAAAAGAAAAGTTATATGTCTGGAAAAGAGATAATGTCAAGGTAATAGGGCACCAACCCCTATTAAAAAGTTAGTGCCGTAACTGGATTAACCTCTTGGAGAATTTGTACCAATAGATACGCTTTAAGCTCGAAAGAGTTAAAGTGAAATAATCCTTGTTAGGTTGAAAGACGCTTGGATTTACCATAGAATACAATTCTCTATAAGCACATGCATGTCTGAATTTCGCATAACTCATAGACAATAGAGACGTATAACTCATAAGGTGGACATAACCCCAACTCTCAATTCTCATTAGTTAAACATCTTACTAAACAATCTTTCTGTTTACTTTGCTATTTCTGTTTACATTATTTGCACATTAAAATCCCCCCTTTTTTACGAGACTTGCACCAAAAGTCTAATAATCTTTGTTTACTTATTGACCGGCTATTCCCTGTGGGATCGATACCCAACTTAGTTGGGTTCTATATTTGACAACGACCGCTTACACTCTTACGAGAGCTGTAGTTTGAGCGTTATAACCTACGAGGCATAAGTGGCACCTACGACCCTCATAGGTACCCTCTTAGGTTGGTCATCTGAATCCCTCTAATTACTCTGAGACCTACAAACTCAGCTAGGGTCCAGAGGTAGTACCTACGACCCATAAGTGGGGTTATAGGTAGGTGCCAGCTTAGTTTTCCTATTTTATTTTGGTTAGGATCTTTAGGTTTTCGATGTATACTATAAATACCCTATTGATGTTTTGTTATTATTTTGACCACTTTTCATACTCGCAACACTATATTAATTTTAAGATACACTTTTAATCTTGGAATTCTTATTCTTGACTTTTACAATTTGAGATTAGTTTGAGATTTTTGTTTTCATTCTTAATTTATTATGTGATAATTCATATGCTTTATATTATGAATTCTATGGGTGTTCTTGAAAACATGAGTGGCTAAACCTCTTAACTAGGGTTGTGGAAACCCTAATAAAATTACAAAGTAGTAGAAGTGCAAAGTCTTTCTTGATTGGTGTTTATGCATGTATTTTGGTTTTCTTTGTATTGATTGATTTCTTAGCAACTGCAAATGCTAAGAACCCACATGTATTTCATACTAACACGAGAAAGAGGTTAAGATTAGAGAAATAAGATCACAATAGTAATTTAAAGATACTATCCTTCATCTAATTAACTTGAGACCGAGAGGAGAAAGTTAATAGAATCTAAGATAAGGGTTAGTAATGTCACACTCTAAGACCAATAGGAGATCAGTGAAATTTAGCAAAGGGTTTCAAGAGATTATTGGTGATACATAACTAGTTAGCTTCTACATCTAAGTCATTGAGATAGTTTGACTAGCGTGATAAGTCTGCGGAGTTAGAAAGTCAGGGAGAACACAGTCCTAGTATTCATCTCATATTGATTTCAATCTAAAGTGTTCAAGATTTTTTACTACTACTGTACTGTTATTACAAAATTTCCCTAGTTACTTTCAGCACTTTTTTTACTACATCAACAAGTTCTTGATAGAGATTCATCCCATTCCCTGTGGATTTGACCCCAACCTTTGTTGGGTTCCTCATTTGACACTGACTGTGTTATACTTTTATATGGTATAATTCGGGTGATATTAAATTTTGGCATCATTGTTGGAAAATATGATTATAGATTGATTGATTGAGGTTGTTGAGATTATTACCATTAGATTTTTTGCTATTCTTGGGACATACATAGATGTATGCCTAATACTTTGGGTCAAGGAAATCCCTTGATCCCACTTGATATTGAGTTGGAGTGGACCTTACGACAGAATTATAAGATGGAATATCATGAGAATGGGGTTCAAGATGACCCAAATTTTTTGAATATTAACAACCTCTGCATGATGTTCAAGAGACAAACACGCGGACCACTACTTGGATATTACCTGAAGAGAATGTGAGGCAAGCAAATGACCATCATTAAGCTCAAGATAAAAGAGCGATACAAGAATAAGAGGGTCAAGCAACACTCGACAGAGACAGAGCTAGAAGAGATAAAGCTCCACCATCCCTATATTTTCAGTACTTTCCAGTGTTTAATGACCCAAAAGAAGATTTGGTATATGTTGAGCATATTGAGATATGAGCTATTATTCCTCCTGAGTTTCCCCAAGGGGTAAAGTTTGACAATACGAGTGTTATGATTCAGTTGCCTAATCTAAAGAATGTGCTTACTAGTTTGCTAACAGATGATGCAAACATGCATATTATGAATTTTTTGGGATTTTCAATTCATATAGTCTACCTGGGGTGAGTCAGAAATTTGTGACACTCAGGTTGTTCCCATCTTTATTATAGGCCACACAACATTCTGGTGAGGGGAACTACCTTATGGGTCAATTATATCTTGGAATGAGTTGCAGACATAATTCTTAGATAGATTCTTCCCGCCTTCTAGAATGCTACAGTTAAAGGATCTAATTTATAATTTTAGGCAATTGCATTTAGAGGCATTGTACTATATATAGCTGTGGTTCAAAAAAAAGTTGATGATTGTGCCCCACCATAAAATTATTTCCTTGAGATATTTTTTAGATCTCTAAATGGAAACACCAAAGTTGTTGTTGATACTCTTAGTAGTGGGGCTTTCATGAGCCTTCATTGGAGGTTATCTTAGGAAATTTTAGACCAGGTCTCTAAAACCAATTGAGGATAGCATACTTGAGAAGTAGAAAGAGGATTTGGTACTTATGATATTGGTTCTTCCATTGAGCAAAGAGCCCTAGATGATACTATAGCTCAAAAGGTTATAGAGTTGAGGAAAAAGATTGGTTTACTTACCCAGTAGTTTAAAACTATGAATGCTAAAAATGTGAATGCAGTGGGTTCATAAGGTAAGTCTGTTAGACATGATGAGTCTAACTTTGAGAAAAAGGCTAAGTATTTAGATAAAGAGATATTGGGTTTTTAAGCCAAGGGACAAGGGTCTAATTAAGACACGTGGAACTTAAAGCAAGAAAATCAAGGTTGGAACTATTATGGGGATAGATACATAAATAGAAGTAGAGAGAGATGGTGTCTAGAGGAGAAAGGATGATTATAAGGAGCAGAGTAGTGTGTATGTTCCATCAAGGGACTATAATACTAATTTGAGGATGGAAACATTGCTTGCGAAGCTAGTTAAGAGTTTAAAGAGACAAGAGAGTTTCTTTAAGGAGATTAAGGTAGATATTTTAGGACTAAGCTCGAAGGTAGAATCGCATACTATTAAGATTAAGCAGATTAAGTAGCAGTTTGGTCATATGTTGGCTACTTTGAATCAATGTCAATTGGGCACTCTTTTGAGTAACACCATTTAAAATCTCAAGAACGAATGTCATTGTTTATCCATTACCACTTGAAGTGGTAAGGCTACTATTGATCCTTCTAAGCTGGTATTTAATGAGGTAAGAAATGATACCATTGATCGTGATGATGCACCCGAAGAGGTAACTAAGAAGTTGGTGACTAATGTTTGTACGTCACAGAAATCAATGGGTGTTGAAAAAAATGTTGAGACTGATAAAGGAAAAGTTTTAGAGGTCGAACCAGTTTTGAAAACCATTCCATAACCTTCCCCTTATTTTGCTCAAAGGTTTAAGAAAAAAAAGAAGAAGAGAAATATTATAAATTAATTTCAATATTGAAATAATTGCTTGTGAATATCCCTCTTGCAGAAGTATTAGAGCAGATGCCTGATTATGCCAAGTTCATACAAGATTTAGTGACGAAGAAGTAGAAAGTGAGTTTTGAGATCACTGATAATATGTACCACTGCAGTGCTATAGCTTCCCAATCTTTTATTGAGAAGAAACAGGATCCCAAAGCTTTTGCTATTCCTTGCACTATTGGGTCCCTGAATTTTTCATGAGTATTACATGACTTGGGAGCTAGTTTTAATCTGATACCTCTAGTTGCATACAAGAAGTTGGGGTCGGGGTCACCTAAACTGATGTTGATGAGATTATTGATGGCCAATCAAATTGTGAAGAAACCGGTTGGGCTAGGGGTGTACCAAGTCGCCATGGGCTATAGTTACAGAATCAAAAGTGGCCCTAGTTTATGGTCAGATGAATGAACCACCAAGAGATCATATGAGATTTGGTTTGACTGCCCTAACTATGGTGGAATATTTCTAAGATGTTAATGAGCAAGACGTACTTCTATTTATTGATAATATCTTCCGTTTCATCCAAGCATGATTCGAAGTATCAGCCTTATTGAGTAGAATGCCTTTCACTATGGGTTATCAATTGACCCTAAGTACTAAAATGGGTTCTTTACAAGAAAGAATTACCTCTACCAAATAAGGGTCCATAACCTCTATTCAAGTAGTTTATGTACCCATAGAAAATTTGACCGACCCTACTCCTGCTATGACATTTACACATTTAGATGCTACTATCATACTATCAAGAGGATTGGCTGCCAAAGGTATTTATCTAGCAGTAGATCCTTTAGATTCAATGTCAACCATGCTTCAACCTTGGATCGTTGGTGAGGAATATTACAAAACTGCCCAACGAGTAAAGCAAACTTTACAACATTACAAAGAACTTTAGGACATTACAGCTATCCTTGGATTGGATGAATTATTTGAAAAGGATTGTTTACTTATAGCAAGAGCGCAGAAAATTGAGTGTATCTTATCACAACCCTTTTTCATAGTAGAATTATTTACTGGCTCTCCAGGGAAATAAGTTGGTCTACCGGAAACAATTCAAGGATTTCAATTGATCCTTTGCAAAGAATTAGATGGTCTTCCTGAACAGGCATACAGAAAATCAACTCGTATCAACAATCAAATTTGCTGAATAATTGGTATTACTCATCTAGATTCTAATATTAATAAATCAATTTTATTTAGCATGTTTGGTACATAAGGTATGATTTTGTTTGCAAAACATAAGAAATCAAAGTATTTTGGCCTCTCTCATATTCCATAAACCAATCCTGAAAAGGGTTGACTAAAAAATTATGATAACTCATTGATTCATCTGGTATCTAAATATATTATTTATTTCTAAGTTTACTAGATCAAAAATTTATAATATTCAAAAACATATACACTCAATGTCATAATCAGTAAAGATTTATGATACGTGTATAGGATGTACTCAATGTGTCTAAGCCTGCCCCACCGATGTATTAGAAATAAAACCTTGGTATGGTTGTAAGTCTAAAAAAATTTCTTCTACTCCACGAATAGAGGACTATGTTGGTTGTAAGAAATATGAATCCGCTTGTCCAACAAATTTCTTGAGTGTCCGAGTTTATTTATGGCATGAAACAACTCATAGTATAGGGACAGTGCCTTGCATTTTATTTTAACATACATTGGGGACAGTGCATAAGCTTTAAGTTTGGGGTAGGGGTGTACCAAGTCACCATGGGCTATAGTTGCCATGTTTCGAAGTCCGTGGCCACATTCTGAAAATTTGAAGAACTACCATGTCTTGTTTATATTTTTATGTTTTTTTTATTTTTTGTTGTTGGTGTGTGTGTTGGGAATAGATGAAATAGGAGAAGAATTAGAATCTGTGAAAGTTGAGTTTTTGGAATAATTATGCTTGAAATGGTTTGATTTGAAAAAATTTGTGTAGAAAAATTGATACCCCTCCTAAAGTTTTGTGTTAATTATGTGATAGTTTATATGTGTAAGAAGACAACAAATGGTAATGGTATTAGTATTAGGAATAGAACAACTAGGGTGAAATTTTGCATAGCTAGATAGATAGTGCTTAGCAATGTAAACCTATGCGAGTGTGTGTAAGGCTCTACTGAGTTCCTGGTATATCGGAATCTAGAACTTGCCCGATTGCTTTTACCTAGGTCTAGGATAGTCGAGTAGGATATGATCATAGGCCGCTTTTGTTGTAAGTCCACTTGAGCCTAAATTCCCAACCAAATAAATCATGAATCCCTTTAATCTAAATAATTGAGCCTTAATTTGACCGAATTTTTCTGTTTACACCGATTTCACCTACCCGTTTCTACAATAAACCTATCTTGGACCTGGTCCTCCTTGGACACTGTGCACCTCACCTCAGCCAAATCGTCTAAGTTGACGGTGGCTATTATAGGGGTGTGTAGAAAAAATGAGTGTGGACAAAGATGTGTGAATGAAAAAATAAATGAAAAATGACAGGTGCGATGAAAAATGATAAAAGAAAACAAAAGAAAAAGAACAAAATAAAAAGAAAAATAAAGTGAGAAAAAGAACATCGCACCTGTTCCAAGATGTATGTGCTTTAAAATAAAAGGAAGACATGAGGGCGGATATAAAAAAATAATGTGGAAAATAAGTGGACCCCAAAAAATGCATAGTGTCAAGGAGGCTTAATCACTAAATAAATCCCAAAAAGATACCTTACCAACCCCTAGCCTACTTTACAAGCCAAATAAAGTCCTTTAGTGATCCTACCTTGACTGTTCAAAAGCTTAGGAAGAGAGCATATGGGCAAGCCTATGGCATTTTGTATACACCGGTGGTACTTCTTTGTGAGAGAGTGTGTATTTTGCTATATCCCTAAAAAAATTAATTGTTCTATATAGAATGAAATAGGAATTTCTTTAATTATGAGCGCACGTGAGATATGTTGTTAGGTTTCTAGAATGTTCAACAAATGTGAGTTGTATATGCCCGGTTGTCTATTACTAATGTAATGCCATCATCAAATTCCTTTTTGTCACTCCATATACCGAATCGTATACACAGTTGTTTCTTGAAAAGTGAAATTATGAGGGGGAAACAAATGTTCAAAATTGAATTGAAACTTCACTGCCATAGGTATCTTAGGATCTTCCTCATAAAGCATCATGGCTTTGTCGTAATTTTTAGTTGTTACTTTGCCTGAGGACACGCAAACTTCTAAACTGAGGGTGTTGATGTGTCATGGAAATACAGCACTTTTGATGCGTAAAACCATGAAATTATGCTTGAACTTAGGTCATTTTAGTAGATATGATGTGCTTTTATGGTTATTGCAGGTAAAAAGTTCTAGCATTGTGTTAGAAAGAAATTGGAAGAAAAATACCTAAAAAGACTAAAGTTGTAGAAGGTACGAGTCTCCTCACGAGTTGTAAAAACTTTATATGACTCGTAGGCTATCTCGTAAGCATAACAGAAACCAAGGCCAGGAAGAAAAGCTAAGTATTGAGAAGATACGACTGAGCATCTGAGTCTTAAGCTGAGGGTACGAGCCGTATCATAAAGTCGTACATAGAACAGAACCTAAGGAAGAAAATCAGAGCTGAAATGTTAGAAGAATATGATTTGGAAGTCTGAGCACGACTTATATGGCCAAGTCGTAAATAGGCCAGTGTCCAAGCTTGGAAAGACGGAAGTCCAAGGTAGATACGATTGAAGGCCACGAGTTGTATGATCAAGGTAGGAATCATGAGCAGGAGTCGTAAGTAGAACAGAAAGTTGAAGCCTGGAAGACCAGACACTAGAGTGGATACGAAAGGTATGGTACGACTCGTAAGAAAACAATACAAGTGGATGGGCGAGTAGTACCTTGTGCTAACATAAATTTATCTTTTCTATTTTTATTAGGATTTCTAAGTATTTTTGAGATACGGCAAATACCTTAGGGTTTATCTTTTATTAGGTTACTTACTTTAACTTACTAGACGTACTTTTATGTACTTCACAATTACTCTTGAGATTTTGGGTTTTTATTCAATTAAAGACTTGGGATTTTATACATCTTACTCTTGTGTAATTAATTACATTTTTTATTCATTGATAATCATGGATTCTTCCATGAACATGAGAGGCTAATTTCCCTAACTAAGGTTGTGGGAACCCTGGCAGATTAGCTACATAAAGGAGTAGGAGATTCATCTATTCTAGGGTTTATGCATGTATCTTAATATTTTTCATAGTAATTAACCTCAGAACTACTACAGAAGCTTGGGGATAGCCCGTATTTGCAAGTGTCCTCACAAGGGAGTTTGTGTTTGGGAAAAGAGAATTAAGAAAGTAATTTGAGATTCACCTCCATCATACTATTCCATCATCTCATCTAATCACTCGAGACTCAAAAGTTAAAAGTGAACTGAAGTCTTAGACAAGGAGCAATAAGGCGATGCCCTGAGACTCATAAGGTAAAGGGTGAGATTTACCAACACTTTCATAAGATGGTTGGCAATACTTATCTTGTCGACTTTACATGCAGAGAAGTAGAATAGGTGGATTGAACACGAGAAATTTATGAAGTTAAGAAGCCAATGGGAACACAAGCCTAGTGTTTGTCTCCTATTGTTTACTACTTCGACCATTCAAGATTCGATTACTAGTGACTGATAATTCCAAATCCCCCTATTTACTTTCCACACAGCTCATGAATTACATAAAGTTAAGCAACTGTTCAACGTTTTCCCTATGGGACCGACCCCAACCTAGTTGGGTCACTATATTTGGCATCAATCATAGCATACTTTTTTTGGAGGTTAGTTTTGGGCGACATCAGATATAACCATATACCATGTATGTGTGAGGTCTCTACCTAGTTCCCTTTGAGCATTTAATCCAAAACTTTCCTAGTTATTCTTGCTTAGTTTGTAGGATAGTTGGTTAGGATATGATCATATGCCATTTTTGACATAGACCACTCTTGGCCTAAGTAACCATCCAAATGTAAAAAAGTATTTCTTGATCCCTGATTTAAGCCTACATTGACCTATTTTCTTGGTTTTCACTTTGTCACCTTTCCAAATTAATTACAATGAACTTGTTTTAGCCCTAGACCCTCCTTGGACACTATGTACCTCATCTCAAGCAAATCACCTAAGTTAAGGGTGGCTATCATAGGAATGTGTAGTTAACATTAGTTATGCAGAAAAGTGTCTAATGTAAAAAAAAAGTAAGGTTGGGTGTGGTAGAAAAAAAGTGAAAAACTTGAAAAGAAAAAGAGAAAAATGAATAAATAAAAAGTAATAAGAAAATAATATCCAATTCAAAAAATTAATAAAGGAGAAAAGAAGAGGAATAAATGAAGAATGGTTGAGAAGTGGAGCCAAAATGTAAGTGTAATATCAAGAAGGGTGAGTTACTATTCCCAAATGTACCATACCTGCCCTTCAGCCTACATTACCATCCAAGTAAAGTCCTATCGTGATCCTGGTCCAACTATTCGAAAAACTAAGGTATAGAAGATAAGGGCAATCCTATAGTAATCTGTGCACATTGATTGGAATTTATTTATGAATGTGAGTGTCTTGACATAGTCCCTTGCGTTGACATAATGATACTGTGAGAGTTACGACTTCTTTTCTGTGAAGGTACATGGGTTGTGTTATTAACTACTTATATGTTCGGGTAATGTGAATTGCATATTTTCTTGGTTATTTGTTACTAATGTAATGTCAATTTTGAATCCTTTATGTCATACAGTTGTGCTACATAGATCCACAAATTGAATTTTGAAAAGTTGAAATTGAAGGGGGTAAGAGTTTTTAAACTGAAATTGAGTTGACTTCCATAGGTGCCTTGGGTTTCTTTTAATTAAGCATCATATATTCTTTGTTATGTGTTAGTTACCTGAGGACATGCAAACATTCTAAGTTGAGGGTGTTGATGTGTCATCGTTTCATGGTACTTTCAATGCTTAAAATCAGAAATTATACAAGTACTTAGGTTCTTTTTGTTAGATGTGATGTGTTTTTGTATTTATTTTTTGCAGAAAAATAGGATTTGGTGTAAAAGAGAAGACCAAGAGATGAAGTGTAGCTGTGAAGGCCACTTATGGACCCAGTTACGGGTCATAGGTGGCATTTACGATGGGCGTAAGTCAGGTCGTAAGTGACAGAAGAAGGTTTTGAGAGTTGGAGTTTTTCTCTGAGAGTTACAAAGGCCACCTACGAGCGTAAGTGGAACCTATGACCCTTGTAGGTACCCCCATAAGTTGGTGATCTAAAGCCTGTTGATTTTTCCTAGACCTAAAAACCCTCCTAGGGTCCGTAGGCAGTACCTATTGCTTGTAGGTGGGGTTGTAGGTAGGTGCCGACTTAATTTTTCTATTTTATTTTGGTAAGGATTTTTATGTTTCTGATGTATCCTATAAATTCCCCATTGATGTTTTGTTATTAGTTTTGCACTTTTCATACTTAAAACATTATATTGATTCTAAGATACATTTTTGATCTTGGAATTATTGTTCTTGACTTGTATGGTTTGAGATTTTGGTTTTCCTTCTTTATTTATTATGAGATTATTCATATGTTTTCTATTATGAATTATATGGGTGTTTTTTCAAACATGAGCGGATAAATCTCTTAACTAAGGTTGTGGGAACCCTGCTAGAATAGTAAAGTAGAGAAAGTGCAAAGTCTTTCTTGATCGGTGTTTATGCATGTATTGTCATTTTCTTCATATTGATTGCTTTCTTAGAGACTGCAGATACTATGAACCTTCCTGTATTCAATACTAACTTGGGAGAGAGGTTGAGATTAGGAAAATAAGATCAAAACGATAATTTAAAGCTACCAACCTTCATCTAATTAACTTGAGACCGAGCAGAGATAGTTAATCTGGGGTCCAGGATAAGGGTTAGTAATGCTAAACTCTAAGATCGAGAGGAGATAAGTGAAATTCACCAAAGGGTGTCGAGATATGGTTGGTAATACATAACATGTTAGATTCTATATGAAAGGCACTGAGATAGTTTGACTAGCACTATGAATCTACGAAGTTAGGAAGTCAGGGGGAACACAGTCTTAGTATTCATATTATATTGACTTCAATCTAAAGTGTCCAAGATTTGTTACTACTACTATTGTTATTACAAAATCCCCATTTACTTTTTGCACTTTTCAACTACATCAATAAGTTCTTGACAGAGATTCATCCTATTCTCTATAGGTTCAACCCTAAACTTTATTTGGTTCTTTATTTGCAATAACCACGTTATACTTTTTACAAGGTGTAATTTGGGCGACATCAGAGCCATAGTTGGAGAATTTTAGATTAACACATGAATCAATGTAGTTTTCTTAGAGGACAACTTTATTGCACGATCTAGAGTATGAAATAAGAGAAATATTTCTTAAATGCTCTATAGCCTCTCAAAGAAAAGTACAAACAACTGCGTACCATTTTGTAAGACTCTGCTAGACACAAATTCATAGACAACTTAGGAAATCTAAACTCTGTGCTCTGATGTCAAGCTTGTAATACCCAAGACTATCCCTTAGACGTCATGGTTCTTAGAACCACAAGTGATCCCAAGCTTACCCATTATACTGGCATAATTCATGAGCAACCAAATAAAATATATAAAACTAAAATAATGAGCGGAACAAATTTCATTAGTTGAACTTGCTTAATACAATACTATTTAAAAATATTTACAACACTAGTTATACAAAAAGAAAGTGAAACTAAATACATAAAGACTGACTGTCTATGAAGCCTCTACTAATATTGACTATAGGAAGTCGAGACATGACCCCCATCTATTCTTATCAATACAAATGAATAAAAAATATTAACTCTACAAATTGACTTGAGTCCTCAGATAAAGAGAACACATCACCTGCTAGTTGAAAGTTGCGAACTGCCTGAGCAAGATATTGTAGGCTACAACTAATACCTACATTATGAAATAATGTAGCCACACAAACATATATGTGGTCAGTACTTCTAAAATATACTGAGTATGTAGGGGTGAATGTAATAAGTAAAATCGGATATATATCATAAGCTTAAAAACATGCTTACTAAGTGTAGGTAGACAACCTTGATCATGAATAGAACTGTAAATTGACATAACATAAGCATAAATCTAAAACAACATAAAAATAAAGCTTGTGAGTCATTACACTTAGTTTCTAAAATCTTCTTTACTTTTCTTATGGGAGATTCTCATGACCAACATAAACCATGTGAGCTAGCATAGAGTCCAACATCTGACCCATATTGAGGAGGGCTATTTTATCTGTACCGTCGATATAGGACCTGAACTGAACTAGAGTGATCACTAAACTGAGCCCATTTGACTAAGGGAGACACTTTCTGGCGAAGTCCCTTAAACCTAAAGTGGCACGTCGTTTCTGAGAAATAGGATGCGTTGAACCTATATTCCCCTCTCGATGCTAAATACTACTCCAAAAATATATATATTCATATGCTCATACTTTTGAAATTCACCTTAAAATAGCATGTGGGTTTATAAACTGAAAACCAACTGTGCTTCTCTTGCTAAAATCATACTCATAAAGAAACTTGTGAATTTCTTGTCATATCTAAGATCATAAGATCAAAACTGAAATCCGAATCATACTGTAATAATCTATAATCTAAAGTAGTAATCTAAACTCATTGTAAATTGAGATAATCATGTTAAATTCACATACTTTTACTAGTAAATTGATTGAATCAAGATGAAAATCATGTACATTTATCAACTCATGGAACTTTATGTCAAAATACTAAAATTCATCTCATAATAGCAATCATATAAGTAAAAACATGAGTGAAGGTAAATTCTTGTGCTAACTGAATGATAATGTCATAATTTTAAACATAAAAAAATTGGTATGAACCCTAATTAAAAGCTCATAAATTCAATTGTAGAATTAAAGCTTTTGGGCACAGGGATGAAAGGTTATCCTTGTTCAAACCACACATACCTCAACTTGATGAGTTTTCTTTGAAGGGTGGTTGAATCTAAGCCTTGGAAGCTTGAATTTTGGAGAAGAGTCATGATGATAGGCGAATTTACACGCCTATAGTGCTATATTTTACCCATATTTTAGCCAAGTTTTGAGGACAAATTATATAATTCATGCACTTTTAGTCCTTTTTCCTGTATGTGAGCTAACGAACATGATTAGCAAGTTTTCAGGTATAAATGATGCAGAATTCAGCATTTTATGGATAACTTGACGCCAAAGAAAGCTTCACGAAAGGAGGAAAACAAAGCTTGGACGCCAAGGACCTAAAGTAACGCATGGAAAATCTGTCCCGGGCAAAAACAGCAATTCTGAAGACTTTGGGGACTAGCAGTAATTTATTAGGATTAGGATAATGATACATTAACCTAGTAGGATTGGGTTAAGTAATTCATTAGCTTAGTAGGAATAGGATATGGGTGTTATAAATACCCTATTTTGCTAGAGATTTTAATACATTCTACTTCTAATTCATTCCCCCATTCCATCAATTCCCATCCATCCACCATCCATCCATCCATCAAAACAATTCTCTTTATTAATTCATTGTTGACATTATTTTTCATCTATTCGACTTTTAATTTTACAACAAGAGAATCGTTATTGTGCAAGAAATTCACGCCTAACACCACACCATACTACACGTGAGATCTTTTATTGTGGTATAATGATAATGTCTATTGTGATTTCCATCGCACACATGAATAGCTAAACTTCTCTGTTGGGGTTATGGAAGCCTTATGAGATACTATCTAAGGCTATGAGTTTGTGAATTCGTGACACGTGTGTTGCTTATATCATTATTCTCTTCATCTTAATGCAAATTCTTGTGGCTGCAGACGCATAGAATAACGCCAGTATAGCATTAACTTGTTCGAAAGAAAAGTTATATGTCTGGAAAAGAAATAATGTCAAGGTAATAGGGTCCCAACCCCTCTTAAAAAGTTAGTGTCGTAACTGGATTAACCTCTTGGAGAATTTGTACCATTAGATACGCTTTAAGCTCGAAAGAGTTAAAGTGAAATAGTCCTTTTTAAGGTCGAAAGACGCTTGAATTTACCATAGAATACAATTCTCTATAAGCACATGCATGTCTGAATTCCGCATAACTCATAGCCAATAGAGACGTATAACTCATAAAGTGGATATACCCCCAACTTCTCAATTCTCATTGTTTTACATCTTACTAAACATTCTTTCTTTTTACTTTGCTATTTTCTGTTTTTACTTTACTATTTTGATTACATTATTTGCACGTTACAATCCCCCCTTTTTACGAGACTTGCACTAAAAGTCTAGTAATCTTTGCTTACTTGTTGACCAAGCTATTCCCTGTGGGATCGATACCCAACCCAGTTGGGTTATATATTTGACAACGACCGCTTTACACTCCTACGAGAGCTGTAGATTGAGCGTTATCAAGTCATTATTTAGTGTTCTTAATAATTTGGGAGGAGAGGAATCGTGTATTTGGATTATGGGTGAGGGAAAACGTCTTAATATTAGTTATAGGGTCATTTAGGATGTAAATGACTTTTTTACCCTCGAAAAATTAAAGAAAAATGTGAGTTCTAGCGTCTCTGCGACTATAGGTGTGGAACTCCCTTATGACGGAGCACATAGGGCATGTCATGCTCTTATTGTAGAGCACACGGGATGTACCACGCTCTTACCGCGGACCCTGACTGGTTGGCTTGCAAAAATGCTCATAACTTTTTGCTCAAGTATCGAATTGAGGCAAAATCAGGTGTGTTTGAAAGAGGACTAAATTATCTTCCATTTGGTGGGTCTTGATCTCCAAAAATTAATATATTTCAGAATTTATACACATTTAAAGTTGACTCTTGTAGGATCGAATACCAAAACTCAATCGATAATAATAGTTCTCCACTCAACTTTATTCTAAGTATTTTCTATGAATATTATTCATATAAAAATCGCTTTACACACTAGGTAAATGATCATGATAATTATTTATGATTAAAAATAATTATTTTTGAACCTATCAATATATGACGAATGGTTAGAAGCTTAGCTAAAAATTTTAGGGTATTACAAAATCTCCAGCAATATACCAAGGTAAGGAATACTTATCTGAGATTTTTTTATACTATCCCATAATTCTTCCCTTTGGTTAGCATCACATTTGGCATAAATCAAAGAAATAAGAATTGTAACTCTATCCCATTTGATGGAAACTGTAACTTGTTGCTCATCATTTTCAACCACCTAACATTTCAATGTATTATCCCATAATATCCATATTTGGCTATTAATACTGGAGAAAGCATTATTATACCCAAGGAGCCTCTTATACTTATCAAGTTTATCAACCTTATAGAAAGGTTCATAGAGAGCTACAAAAGAAAAATGATGTAATCTGATAAGTTAATGGAATCTCTCAAACGGACCATTGCAATGGGTGCTTCTAATATTCTAAAAAAGAGACTTAATAATTGGATAAGTTAGAAAATATTTGTCATGTTATTGGTTCACAGGAATTTATTTGGAGTATCTACCACCCCTTTCTCTTGTTTGTTGTCTACCACCCCTATTAGTATTTGTGTTTTCCCCTACCTCTAGGGAATAATTAAAGATTTTTTATTATATTCTCAAATTCTGAGATCACATTGACAAAAATCAATTTTAGGAGCTAGAATTTTCCACTACTTTGTTAGCATCAACATCACTATTATCTTCTTTTGTCCCATTCACCTTATCGGATTGATAAGTCTCATTACTCTAATAATTGAGTAAGTTTGTTGGATCATCACTTAGATCTTCAGAGTTAACCAAACTTATGTATTCTTCACTATCTTTTGAGCTACTTTCTACAACATAGTCCAAGTCCTCTGATGATTTTTCCTCCTCTATAATAAAAGAGTCTGATTGGTTTTCATCATATTCTGTATCGCTGCTGTTTTCTTCTTCTAAGCTAGTTCCACTAATGAGTTCTAGGTAGTTAGTATGAATCTCACTAGGGTCAATAGCATAGGTAGTGTATCTATTGATGTTAACCTTGGTGGTTTAGTAATCTGGATTTTGTCATCCCTCGTTAGATTGTTAGTTAGTTTGTTTTGGTAATTGAGTACAATCATTGATCATCGTAGTTGTGCTACTACCTTATTCAACGTGTTATTTGCTTTTGATAATGGTAAATTATTTTTCAATTTGAGTATCTCTATCGTTCATTTTTTCATAATTTTTGGAACTCTTTTTCTTGATTCTTCTATTCTTGTTATTGACATCATTCACTTGGGAGTAATTGAATATTCTCTTCTCCCACTTTTTGTTTTCCTTTTCCTAGTACTTCTATAAAAGTGGGTATTGGTCTATCAATGGTTGGTTCATTGATAATGATACCTTTGTACCTATTTGTAGTTTTGATGCTAGGATTCACTTAATTGATATTGCTTTGATTGTTCTTTGTGGTTGGTATTTGTTTCTTTGAATTAGTGTAAACATCATGTAGGCTTCTATGATCTTGTTAATATTTTTATTTTTGGTTGTTGCTTTGACACATCATTCTTGGATTTAGCCCATTTCTTTCTGTTCACGTTTTAAAAATCTTCTTTATTTATGATGTCCATAGCTTTCTTATGTTGTAGCTCTTTTTGTTTCTCTCTTTGAACTTTGATCCTTTCATCTCTAGTCTTGTTTCTACATTGACCCTTAGGGTGTCCTTGCATTTTGCAATAGATTCAATAACTTGGCACTCGTTCATACTCAATGTCAAGCTATTTGCTATCATTAGAACCATCTAATCTTTTGAATCCCAGCCAAATTTGATCAATTCGCGGCTTCAAAAGGTCATTTTTTATTTTTATTTTAGCAACATTTTCCATAGATTTTGAGAAGGTAGCTTGATCAGGAACTACAACTATCCCAATCTCTCTTACTATTCTAGCTAATATTTGCCAGTTAAACAAGTGTCGCGATAATTGATGAATGAGAATTTGGACTGGGATAATGGATGTTTCCTCTTCAGAGTTGATGTCCGCAGTCAATTTCAGAATTTTCATAGATGTTTCTCCAATGTCAATATATTCTTTGAATAAAATATAATTATAATCAACCTCATCCGCATAATTAATATAGACATGTCGTGGATTAAAATAGGCAATCTTAACAGGGACAGTAAGATGAAATTGCCTATCAAAAACCTTCCTATTGTCTTCCACATATGGTTTTCCTCTATAAAATTTCTCAATAACCGTAAGCTTGCATTCTTTAGTTATATTCACAACGTAAGCTTACACTCTTTAGCCAAATTCATAAAGTAATCTTCTGTCGATAAGAAGACAATGAGCTTACCAAGATAAAGACCATGCTTTATCTCAGTTGTCAGTTCACTCTCCTTCAACTTGGGGAGTTTATCTTGAACCATAGCCGCAAAAATTGGTTTCGAGACTAACTGATTTTTGTTGTTCTGTAGATCTTAGTTTCTCCCATTTTCAATTGATTGATTTTCATTTTGCATGTTATCGGCTTTACGGGGTTATTTCGTTTGGTGGTGGTCTGATTGAATATCAGTGTTATTGTTGGTTTGGGTCTGTTTACTGGTGAAAATTGTATCCATTTCAGTGGTTTAGTTTCTTAACCTCATTGGTTTGTCAAAGTTAGAGGAAACTTTAGATTGGATAATAGGTGTATTATTAGTGAAATTGGTATCGTTGATTTTAGGTGAAGGTTTTTTTATGGTATCTGTGGAAGTGTTTGCATTGTTGGTGGTTAGGTCACTAGTCGATGTGATGGAATTTATTACCGTTGTATAAAGAGAGAGAATAGTTTTGGGGGTTTGGTCTGATGGATTCAGTGGTTGAAGGGTGGTGGGGTTGTTTGAGGTCATATGTATAGAGAGAGAAAAATCCTTTTTCAAACTTCAGTTTTTTAGTGTACCTTTCATAACAAGTAAGTTAATTGCTAGAATTGCTAAAATTTGCTATAAAAAGTTTGTTAGTTGCTGAACGTTTCAAAGGAGCTGTTGAATTATGCTACAATAAGTTTGTTAGTTGCTAAACGTGTTACATGAATTGTTGAATTATGCTACAACAAGTTCATTAGTTGTTGAAAATTTCATAGCAATTGTTGAATTATGCTACAACAGGTACGTTAGTTGCTGAATATTTCATAGCAATTGTTGCATTAAAACAACTAAAATTGAGTTAAATGATTGTTAATTGATTGGATCAATAATATTTAATGATAAATATTATGATCATTAATTTTTGTTTTTCACCGCAACTATGCAGTGCATTAGTTGTTGAAAATTTCATAGCAATTGTTGAATTATGCTACAACAGATACATTAATTGTTGAATGTTTCATCGTAATTGTTGCATTAAAACAACTACAACTGAGTTAAATGATCATTAATTGATTGGATCAATTATATTTAATGGTAAATATTATGATCATTAATTTCTACTTTTCACCGCAATTATGCATGTAAGTGATGACAATATTTTTCATCTCATGATTTAATTCACAATAAACAAAATCATCATACGCAATATCTTGATGCAGAATCATTACCATCGTCTCGAGCATTTTTTTATTACAGTAATTGCTTAAAAATAGTTGTTGAATAATTTATTCAGCAAATGTTTCATCAATTGTAGCAATTGTTGCATATTGTTAGGCAATTGTTACAATTGAGGAAGCATTTGTTGAATAAATTATTCAGCAATTGTCACATATTTTTCAGTAGTTACTGCATTTGTTTCAGCATCTGCTGCAACAGTTGTTTATACATTTCAGCAATGACAAAAACAGCAAGATAAAATTCAAACTTAAATAAATAATACACAATCCAACTACCTAATTCATTTATCGAAATGATCGAAAATCAGCTCTTAAGTAATTTTCAGTGCTACATGAATAAAATTTAATCCAAATTGAGAAAAATTATTTTTTTTCTCTCTCAAATTTTTCAAAGAAGAAACTCACAAAAATAGGAACAGCGACAATATCGAGAAGAGAACAACCAAAAAAAGGGGAGAATTAGAAGAAAGCGGGAAAAATTCGTTGGGAGAAGAGGACAAAAAACCTAATCTTTTTCCTTTTAGAAATAAGATTTTAGTTAAAATTTGGGTTTAAGTGAAAAAGATAAAATTTGAGGATTTATTCAAAAAAAAAAAGTCAATTATTATTAAAGTTAAATTATAAACTTGTCACCTACACCTAATATTTAAGACTTTAGTCACTCTTTTTACATTTCAATTATTTTTTGTCACCCCCAATTAATTCTCCCAAATTACAAATTCTTTTTCTTGTGCATCATTTGTTGATGACTTTTAAATTACAGCACTCACGTTGTTTGCACATTAGTGTTGCAGTCTTCCAATTTGCTAATGACATTTTATGCTATTTACTCCTTTTAATTTCTGCTCCTCAAATGTCATTAGGCTGTTGCACGTTAGTAATGCATAAATGTGCAGTATTACTGTAACTTATTTGGCTTAACTTTCTTGCAACTCTTAGATCATCCATTTACTATTTTTACTACACTTTATTTTTCATATTCATTACATGAAAGATTTACTCACTTATAAATAGATGTGATCATACATTATTTACTAAGCATAAGAAATATTTAGAGTGCATAAGAGTTAGTATAAAAGAGAGTTTATTAGTTGAAGGGAGGTGTTCTTTTTTGTGGAGCTTTGAGTTCCAACTCTTGTCTAGAGTTTGTTGAGTTGTACTTTGTGAGAAGGTTGTTGTATCCTATAGGGGCCAAGTCAAAAAAATTACTGTTGGATTGGTGAAAATATTTGTTGTAGTGAACTTAAATCTTCTTAAAAAGAGCGATATATCCGCAACTCAGTCAAGAAGAAGATTATTGTATTTTCTTCATTTTTGTTTTTTCAATTGTAATTTTTGTAATATTTCATCAATACATATCCACTTATAAATACATAGCAAGATATAAGTTGTATTGTTATGTACATGCATGCACACGTTAGTAGAGGTTAATAATAGTGAGTGTTTTTATAAAAGATAAAAGTTTGGTATAAAATTCAAACTTTTAAAAAGATTCAAAAAATGAAATTTGACCCAAATATTAATTTTTTCTAGTATTTGGGAATTTGAATTATTTGTCAAATAATAATAAATTGTATGGGCCAAATATCATTTGCTAATTTAAGTTTTACTTGAGGTATCTATGCCCAAACGGATCCTTAAAAAGGATGTGCAACAGTGCAATAAAGAATATGCTTGATCCTCTGGATCTTGCGTATGCTCCTAAAGTGCTCTCATGCAATAGTGCTAACTTCAAGCTACGAAATAAATTCAAAACTTGGTGACCAAAAAACATATTTTTACATCAACTGTTATTACTCAATTCTTGTAAGATAATTCACATTTTCACCTTAATTTTATCACTAATTAACCATATTTAGATAACGTGGTTAACATAACCACGTCCTGGCTGGAGTAATATTTTCCATACAAAATACAAAACATCAAAACAAGCACATAAATTGATGCATTTGGTACTACGTACTAGAGCGCGTCACATGACCAACAATTAGGGGTCTGGTTGGGAGCAAGTTATCTCGGGATAATTAATGTAGAAATTAGCAATTTCAAAATTAGTCATCCCACCATATATATGGGATAACTTATTCCATCACTAAGGCATAAAACAATCCTACATTTTATCCCGAGACTATTATAACTTATACCTCTCACCAAACGACCCCCTTAAAAAAGCAAATCAACCTCAAGATTCAGAAACATCACACAAGTCGCAGTTCAATGGGTGCATGCATCTCACACTGCTGAGCGTCACAATATTTTTATCAAAATCTTATTATAGCATATACATTATTGAGGTGTGACATCAAAGAATCATAATTTAAGCCTCGGATCCTCCTGTATCGCAATTTTCTTGCTCAAGATAGTGCCAGCAGAAAAGAGACCAAGGGGAATACACTCAAGTCCAAGTGTGAGGCTAACGGTCTATGAAATTGGTGAAAATCATAAAATGTCTAATGTTCAAATTTAGCAACAACAACAACATTCCCAATATACTCCCACCAAGTGGGATGTTCAAATTTAGCATAGAATGAAAAAATTGTAGGCATTTCTCCTCATCTGCTTAAACTCGCATATGCAAAGTTGGGTAAGATGGCAAATTAGCAGGTATACAGTGAAAACTAACTGAGACACATCTGTTAGTTTAAAATAAAGGAGGCAAAATGGAATGGCCAAGACTGCGTGGATTATGCCTCACCTTAGGCCAGTGATATTGTCTGTGAGTTGTATGCACAGATGATACAAAAAGGGGACGTTAATGACCATGTTATAGTTCAAGAATTCTTTAAACATTACCAGAACCCATACATAAATTCCCAATGCATGGATACAACTTCTCCAGAAACATCACCAGAACCCATACACAAACACAATGCATGGGTACTTCTCCAGAGACATCATCTGAAGGGGTGGCACTGAAATTTTGGCACTTCTTTAGATGGATGCCATTGCCAACACTAGAGAAGAAATTCAATATAAAACTAACTAAAGAGATGATGGAACATCAAAAGCCACATCTATTGTTTACTTACTGCAATGAATATTTGAAACTTGTAGGGATATCATTTTCGTTTTATGAACTATCCATACATATTTTGTCAAGATGCTTGCAGAGAGGTGGTACTAAAGGGAAGAAAAAAGACGGTTAAAGAATGAGTCAGGTGGATCAAGATGAAGAATGAGGCTCAGAATCTCAATCCATTTACACCTATCGGTAGACTAAAGACTGAATAATATTACCACCATAAATATTTTGAACATATTTTCTTTTGCTGTATGTGCGGAGCCAAGGCAACAGTGCAACGCCAATCATATGCACAAAGGCCCAATAACAAGCTATGAGAAGCAGCAAACAATCGAAGTTTAGGGATATACATAGATGCAAGACATGTAGAGTGGGCATTTTGAAGCTTTGCCGAGATCAATTCATAGAAGAATCCTACACATGTCGTTTCACTTTGGTTCTTAATTACTTCTCATATTCTTGTTGCAAAATAACCTAAAACGATCACATCGGCCACAATGGTTGGAGCTGGGAAAACTAAGATCCTATTTCCCGAACTCCAAGACAATGTAGGAGTTTTACATGTGTTTCCAAGCATACAGGTACAGGCAATAATATTTGTAATGAGCTCTAGCAAAATTTGGAGGACCAACAGACTAAAAACAGATCCCATTCACCAAGCATGCGTAAATAACTGTGTTTTCATGAGTTCTCAGTTTGTTTATTTCCACAAACAAGGCATGTATAGAAGATAGTTTGCCCTTCATCAGCAGATCTAATCTGTTCAGAGAAACCAAAAGGTGTTAGAATAGGATAACATAAAAGACTAAGCAGCAACGGCAAAGATCTGGGAAGAATATCAACCAACGCAAAGTGGATTTACCTGTCTGGCTACGTATGACATGCCTAAATGCTGACATGCCTTACATTTTGCATTATAATCCTGTAAACCATAAGAACAGCCAGTTTAGCAAAAGAACATGCAAACAGAAGGCATGTTATTGGATACTACAGACTGTACTAACCATTTGCTTTAGTTCCTTCTCTTCTTCAAGATCATCAAATGAAGATATGCCCAATTCCCTTCTAACAGTCTACAAAAACAACTAATATATGCTCAGAAAAGACACATCTGCACAACAATGACAAAGAACATAGACAAGCTACCTTCCATCCAGAATATTTTCCAAGGTATTAGTCAAAAATATTCTCAAGTCTAATATAGTTTTGCTCTATGTATTTTACATTCTTTATCTTCCACCTAATGTTTCTCATCCTCCTTTTTCACCATTGTTTATTTATCTATATCAGATATAAAGTTTATTCTTCATCCATGTAATGATAAAGGAAGTTGGCTTGCATTTCTGGACGCTACTTGGACTATGCACACAATTTTGTTGACTAGAGTAGAACTTTCTTATGTACTAAACCATTAAAGAAGACACAATCGTAGAAAAAATGAGCTTATTTGAGTGAGAGCGTGTTTGAATTGACATATTTTAGGTATTTTTAAACCAAAATAGCTTTTAAGCACACTTTTGTAGAGTTTGGGTAAAATTAAAAAGTGCTTTTAAGCCAAAATAACAAAAATAAGCCAAAACTCATAAGTTAGCTATAAGTCTATCCGAACAGGCTCTGAGAAAAGAGATCCAGAGATGATGCCTTACGTAAAATATTTCCTAACAAGCATGTGGCAGTTCTTCTAATTCGTTTTTAGTCAGGTAACCATTCGTGTAGGTGTAGGTTATCGTACTCCCCATACACACCCGGTCACCCCTTCCCCGCTCCCCCAACTGAAAGAGGCTACAAATACCTTCAATATCATTTTTATTATAACAGTGAACATACTGCTTAGAAGTTCAGAATATCCGAACATAACAATAATGACCACACCTAAATTCCAATAGTCAACAACATACTCAGTATATTCCCACCAAGTGGGGTCTGGGAAGGGTAAGTGTACGCAGTCCATACCACTACCTCAAATGAGAGATAGAAAGGTTGTTACCGATACACCCCGGCTCAAAATAAAGCAATATAAGATAAGGAATAGTAATAGAACAAGATACAATAGAAATTAACATATTTAATAATACCAAAAGCAAGATACTTTAAGTACACACCAAAACATACAACATCCTAACTCAGAACTTTCTACCGTAATTTGCCGCCTCAACAAATTTCTATCCAGGGTCATGTCCTCGGTAAGCTGAAGCTGCTCCATATCACATCTAATCACCTCCCTCCAATATTTCTTCGGTCTACCTCTACCTCGCTTGAAACCATCCTTAGCCAACCTCTCACGGGCATCCATACTCCTCCACATCACATAGCCGAATCATCTCAACCTTGCTTCCCTCATCTTGGCTTCCACCAAAGCCACTCCCACCTTATCTCGAATAACCTCATTTCTAATCCTATCTTTCCTAGTACACCCACACATCCACCGAAGCTTTCTCATCTCTGCCACCACTCTGCCACCACTCTGTAGAACTTGTCTTTAAGCCGGTCTAAATTCCAATAGTCTACGTCAATTATATGATTCCACAACATTAGTTATCGTCAATTATATGATTCCACAACATTAGTTATCCTCCAACATATGACACCTCAATCCATTGATGTGCCAGAAATTATTCAGCAGGTGACCCTGCAACCTCCTTTCTTTAACATCCCTTTTAAAGTTTAACTTCACCTTTATCCAAAAAAAAACAAAAAATCCCTTTTACAATTTAAGGGCTTCCCATTATTCAATGTCATGCAATGAGTCAAAATGCCAAGAAACTAGACGAGTAACAACACTACTAGCTAACCATTCACTATCAACTGCTAATGCACAACACATGTTACCTGATCCATTCCTCAAAATGGAGTAGCATGTCTTTATTTAGAAGTAGGCGTTTGGACATGTGATTTCATATTAGTGATAGGAAATCATGAGATGAAATTAGTGTTTGGTCATGCGATTTCATCTCATGACATGAAAACTCAAATTCTCCAAAAAAACATGATTTTGAAATTTTAAATCGTGATTTGGGATTTTTCAAATACAAAAATTAATCCACAAGTTTATATTTGTAAGAAGAACCCCACCATTTATATTTACCAACCATTTATTTCATATGTAAATAAAATTTATAGTTCATATTATTTTGGCAATAAACTGTAATATACTACCACCAACAAAACCCAGTTAATTCATTGGATAGTTCCTTGCACATCTTTTATCCTGGAGTTTAATTCAAGCCACTGAGTTACTGCTTGCCATAGTGAGTTTGCTATTGGACACTTGACAAATAGATGAGAGGCTAGCTCCCAGCAAAGCATTGTAGCTCATAGAGATGGAGTATTACCTGTACCAGTAAGGGTATAAACCCCCTGTAGCTAGCATGCTTAACTTCATTTTGTGTAACTGCTGCTAGTACCAGTACCAGCTACAATTTGTTGGAGGTGAGTGGTTCCATATGTTTTCTCCTGGCTTCATATAGACATTATGCACCCATTGTGATACGAGCATGGTTAACATGGGGCACAATAGGATGGGCTTCTACATATGGATGATAGCTTGGAGCTCGGAGGAAGCCATGGAGCAATAAATACACAAGGTCATGGGCGATCAAGATATCATTTGGAGAATCAAGAAGGGCCCTTATGTGTTATAACTAAAATAGTCATTTTGGGCTATTTTTGTAATAGGCTATTTGTGAAAAGGCGAGGACTATAAATAGTTGTCTTAGCCATTTTCTTTACTTAAATTTTGGATGATTGAATTGTCTTGAATAGATTGTATATTTAGTTACTCTAGGTTAGGGTAGTAATTGAATTCAATTCCAATTATTAGTTTAGATCGAGTGATTAGGGTGTTGTGTTATCTTCTTCGCTTGATTGATCGTCGAGTTATCATATTGTGGATTTAATTTGGTTTCTCGTGCATTTGATTGAGTACTCTTTCTCCCTTGGTTTAATTGATTCAATTAACCCTTCTTCTATTCTCATCTCAATTTCTTCTAATTCTCATCTCTTATTTCTCCACTATCTTTATTTTTTGTTATTGATTTCCGTATTTTTGATATCGATTTTATCACTCGATAGAGATCATTATCATTTGGTATCAGAGTCAGGCTAAAGAGTTGTTCCAACAATTCTTAATCTTAAGTTCATAAATTTGAAAATCGTTTCAAAAAAAAATTGGGTCAAAAATTCGAGAAAAAAAAATCATGTAATTTGTTTTGTTTGAGTTTTCAACACTGGATTTATGTTTCTCTAGTGTTTAGGGGTCTAGATTTTAAATTTGGTTCGATTTGAAGTTTGAAAATTTCACCATTGTTGAGCTTGAAAACGCTTGAAGGAGGTGAAGTGAGTTTATTGATTTGAGGTAAAATTGGAAGTTCAATTGTATTGGGGTTTGTTTTCCTAGTCAATTGGAGCTCGGATCTAAAATCTGGAGGCAGACAAAGTTAAATTTCACTAGGGTCAATTTTTGTGTTCATGGTGTTCTTCATGGACTGTCCTTTGTCTTGAGCCGGGGGTCTATCGAAAACAGCCTCTCTACCTCTTTAGAGGTAGTTGTATGGACTGCGTACACTCTACCCTCCCCAGACCCCACGATGTGGGAATTTATTGGGTTTGTTATGTCGTTATTGTTGATGGTGTTCTTCATGGATTAAAGAAAGTGCAAGAATTTAATTTCCAGAAGCAATTGATTTGAAATTAGAGCAAAATAATTGTTGGAGTTTGTTTGTGATGCGGAAAGGAGCTCATGTTTAAAATTTCGTGTCAATCGAAACTCGTTTGATTGAGGTTGAATTTCACTTGTTCATGGTGTTCATAATGTTCTTCAAATGATGAAGATGGAGAAACTGATTTTATTTTCGACTTGAAATTGAAGGCTAAAAATTATTGGAGATTGTTCGTGGTGTTGAAAGGAGCATATGGTTAAAATTTTGTTGAATTTGGAGTTAAAACGAAGAAGTTAAGAATTTTTGAAGATTTATTTTGTTCTTGATGTTCTTCATAATTTCATACATTGTTGTGCAAGAATCTTCCAAAAATTGAATTTGATCCAAAAAAAAAAGAAAGAGAAAGTGTTAAAGTGTTTGTGGGGCCAAAAGCATACAAAAAAATCTGAAAGTTAGAGCAAAAAAGAAAAAAATTACATGTGGACCAATCATGCATGTGCCAACTGTCACGCAGACCGGCGTCATCCAGTTGTCCAACATCAGTCGGCGTGGCCCAATCCAGAAGAGACAATCATGCACGCTCAGCCAATCAATGCCAGCATGCGTCTAAGTCGTGTTGCCAGACGACTTCCGCGTGACAGCCGATAGATAAACAACGCATAAAGCCGACAGAAAACCAGCTCTTGCATGAGCAAAATGTGGCTTCTGCCTCAGTCATGGCTTCAAGTTCCAAGCCCTCAAGTGCGGCTCCAGCTCCAATTTTAAAGGGTTTTTCAGCTTTTTCTCCAATTTTGAAGCATTTTTCAAGATTTTCTCTATGGATTCCTAAATATTTTTTTAAATCCAAATCTCGGTAAATTAATTTCTTTTATTAATTTTACCCATGGATTTTGGGCTTCATAACTTGATTTTAATTAGTAGATTACCCTACTAAATATTATCAAGTTCTCTAAGTTCTATTTTTTTTTTGTCGTTTCTTTGTGTGCTTTTTGAACTTTCAAATTTTATATATTAGATCTTCAAGATTTCGACGACAGTAGAGAACCACCAATCCGCTGCCGGAAAATTACTTGGGCCGGCCACCATAAACACATTCCGGAGACCCTATCAGTTCCGGCGACCCCATCAGATTCCGGCAAGATCGCCGTCTTTTTCTCTCTCACTTCCTACGCCGACCACTAAAACGGTAGCGGCTTCTCCGGCGGCCCAGCGACCACATCAATTTCCGGCAAGTGACGCCGGTTTCCGGTGAGCATCAATTTCCGGCGAGTGACGCCGGTTTCCAGTGAGCATCAATTTCCGGCAAGTGACGTCAGTTTCCAGCAAACTGATCGTCGTTTTTATTTTCTTTTCTTTATAAACCTTTTCAGGTACTGCAAGTTCAAATCCGGCACTTCAAGCGACGACATCAAGATTCCGGCGACCAGCTCATTTTTTCAGCGACCAAGTATAGGGACGCGATACCAGCAGTAAGGTAAAGATAGAGGCAACAAATTCCGGCGACTAATGTCTACACCAATTTGCCGGAATTCGATAAAACGATCAAGAAAACGTCCTCCACTGCGTCTTCTCCCAGTATCAGGTGCACTCGTTTCAGTCTTCTCTAGTTTAGTCTTCCATAGTTTATTTGGTATAGACTTCTTATCTCTTTTTCTACCCTGATTCTGTGTCTGACTGTCTTGATTATTCCCGTGGAATTACTGGTTTCGATTTCTCCATAACTTAGTAGGTGTTCGTTGCTTGTGAGTAGTAGTACTTGTTGCTTGAGAGTATCAAGCCTGCTTGATGTTTTTTGTTTGCTGATTTAGCTGTTTTAAGTCGTACTCCTTGGCTCGTCGTGTTTTTTGACTTCTTTTTCTTCATTTTCTTCTATCGTATCATTTTGAGTGGTGGCTGGGGTGATAGATGGTGGACTAGGGTCATGTCATAAGTCGGGGTCGGGGCTGGGTCGGGTCTAGGTTCAAGTCTGGGGTTGGGGGCGAGGGATAGTAGGGCTAGGTGGGATAAGGGTGCTTCTAGGTTGAGATTTAGGTCCTAGAACATAGGGACGCTTCAAGGCAAGTCTAGAGAGCTGGTGAAGATTCTTAGAAAGAGGAGGGTCAGTATAGCGTGTGTCTAGGAAACTAAATGGTTAAGCACTACGGTGAGAGATGTAGATGGATTTAAGTTATGGTACTCGGGAAGCATGAGACAGAAATGAGGTAGGTAACTTAGTAGATGAAGAACTTAGGGAGCGGGTGGTAGAGGTTAAAGAGAGCAGTGATAGATTGATGTCTATTAAGTTGGTCATGGGAGGGTCTACCGCGAACGTTATTAGTGCTTACGCTCTGCAAGTAGGTTTGGACGAGGAGAAGAAGAAGCGTTTTTGGGAGGTTTTGGATGAGGTGGTAAGGGGCGTCCCGAGCACTGGGAAGCTTTTCATGGGAGCAGACTTCAATGGGCATATTAGGTCTTTGTCGAGAGGTTATGATGATATGCATGGCGGTTTCGATTTTGGGGAGAGGAATAAAGGAGGAGCTTCTTTGGATTTTTCTAGGGCTTTTGGGTTGTGGATAGAGAATTCGAGCTTTTTGAAGGAGGAGGATCACCTTATTATATTTCGTAGTTCAGTGGCCAAAACTCAGATAGACTTTTTGCTCCTTAGAAAGGGTGATAAAGCGCTATGTAAAAACTGTAAAGTCATACCTAGCGAGAATCTTTCGACCCAACATTAGTAGTTAGTGATGGACTTGGTAATCAATAAGGGCAGAAAGAAAGGAGTGTGGAGGTTCAGTTGAGGTAGCTTGACTTTGGCTAGTGCTTTAGAGATGGGGGAGAAGTTGAGGAGCAGAGGGGCTTGCGGGAGTAGAGGGGATGTGGATAGTATGTGGGAGACGACTGTCAGTTGCATTAGGGAGACCGCTAGAGAGGTGTTGGGTGTCTCAAGAGGTCAATCTGGCAAGCATCGAGGGGACTGGTGGTGGAACGAAGAGGTTAAAAGGAAGGTGTAATCTTAAGAAGGTGGCTTATGCTAAGTTGGTTGAGAGCAAGGATGATGAGGAGAGGCGGACGAATAAGGAGGAGTGTAACTACTGTTTGCTAACTTGTTGGCTAGTTCTGTAGGTACAAAAGGTGATATAAGGGGAAATGTCATCCATAGCTTCGAATTACTGTGGAGATGATATTGGTGACTATGCTTGTAGTGACATGAGCTATGAGTATAGTGATAATGAACCATATAAGGGTTCTTTAAGTGCTTGTAGGCAAAGTAATGAAGCTCATGAGTATGTGGTGAATCCTATGAAGGATATAATGGTCCAAGAGAACATGATCGACATGGTGATGAAATTACTACACCGAAGACAAATATGAGAAGAATGGATCTTATGGCTCTTTTAATGAACATGAAGGAGTAGAAGTATCTTATGATGACTTTCATAGTGAAGATAAAGGGTATGGGGGGTCTCATATTACACACCATGGTGATGAAGACGATGCAAGGTACGATTCTTTCTCCATATGTCTTATGAACTCTTTGAGGAGGATTGTGATACAAGGGGAAGTTGCGAGGATGAATTACCTTCCTCGTCTTGTGCTACTTCCTATTCTAGCCGACGGGGTATAGATATATGGGTGTAACCAATTCGAAGACGTTGTGTGGACCATAGGCGAAGAACATTTTCTACTTCTTATAGTGCAAAAACTTGTACATCTTACCCTCATTCCAATGTGACTAGTTCTCTATATGGTAATAATGTTGGAGGAAGGGTGGGAGGATCAATAAGCCATCGAAGTAGAGAGAATTCATTGTTCCAAGATGTGTATGACCAGTGTTCAAGAATGTGCTTGCATCGTCGCATAATGCGATGATGTGAAGCGATGCGAACCCCTCTCGCTGCGTGTGGCAGATGCGAGTGCATCATGTTGATTTTATTTTTCGGGTCAATTTTAAATTTAAAAAAAGTCACTTTTTGTTGATTTTATATTTAGGGTCAATTTTAATTTTTTTTTTAAAAAGTCTACTATGGTGACTACCACTGCATCAATTTTCTAAGGTTAACTTTGAAGTCCACTGCCGTGACTTCTTCTTCACTGTGACTACCACTACTGCACCTTCTTCTTCTTCACTGCTTCACTATGCGATTGCATCACTTCTCGCTTTGTGTAATGCGTGATGCGGAGCCTTGTCGCTTTTTTCCGTCTCACGCTTCCCTGAACATTGTGTATGACCTGGAGAAGTGGACTCTTCAAACAAAACTTACAAATGAACCACTCCCAATTGAGAATCCTAGTACTTTGAGGATGCACAAATTGTTTGCTTGCATGCTAACAACTCTTGACAAGATCTCTCAAATGGTCTCCAAGCTTAATACCAAGAAGTCGAAAGAAAAACAAGCTACTCTTTGTGGAAATGTGCTTGAAGAGGATCCAATGAATGATATAAAGACTACTCTTAGCAACCCAATGTGGAAGTTAGAGGTGAAGGGATCTCCAAACCCTTCCCAAGGAATTCTTGGCACTTGTCCTAACTCCAATAACATTGAGAGACAAAAGATTGAAAGGAGTAACAGTTTGATATGTGACAATTCTGGAGTGGAAAAAGCAGAGGTTGTGAGGAGTGATATGAGAGGGTTTTCATAACCTTATACTAACTATTGTAATTTTTCTTCCTTTTCTAGTTGTCTTGATTCTTGCGCAAGTATCCTTGGAGACAAGCCTAGTGAGGCACCTCGAGCAACGAAGAATCATGAGGTGCTTGAAAGCTTTCCAAAGGAGCAAATGTTCTCCAATATTGAAAAGCAAGGTGAATGCAAACCTTCCTATGAGCTGCAAGGTAACAAAGCTAAACCTTACACTTTGTCAAAAGTAGAAGATCCTAGTATGGCTAATAGCCAATTGAGTGTAAGTGATGGCATGTATATGTGTGAGCTTAAAGATCCTTTGCCTTGTGATGATCTTGATGACACCTTGTCACATAGTGATAATGTATTTGTTGAGAGTCTTCATACACTAGTTGATCCTATTGATGATCGAATTGATTCTTCTAATAAGATCACTTTGTTTCCACCTAGTGTTGACACTTGTGCCTTGAATAATAGTACATTGTCATGTGATTCTTTGTCATGTTTTGATAATGTATGTTGAGAATGTGGATACACTAGTTGATCCTCTTGATAACCGAATTGATTCTTCGAGTAAGATCAATTTGTGTCCACCTTAATGCTAATACGCGTGCTTTGAATGATAGTTCATTATCAACTGATATTGGTGTTGATCAACTCATGTGTAATGATGACCCACTAAATGAGGAGTTTCGTGATGAACTTAAGGAACCTCAATTTAGTGTTGGCATTGGTATAGTTGGTCATGTAGATAGTCATGTGAAGTCACTGTACCTAAATAATGAATACTTGAATTGTGATCCCATTCTTTGTTCTTCTCACAAGGAATTTGAAGTGGAATGTGTTTTTAAGGATAATCCCTTGTTTGAGATTGACATGAATAATGAAGGTGAAATGCAAAATAGTGTCTTGGCATGATAGAAAGGGCACACCTGAAGGCTACCAAGTGATTGAGAATCCACTATGGTATGATGACACGCTTTCCGTAGATGAAACACTCTTCTAGGAAGATGATAATACGTCTATTGGAGGAATTAGTAGTCGAACAAAAGGGGGTGTATGTTCTCCAATGACCCCTTCATTCTAGCGTGACCCATTCTCGATCAGGGCCTTAATGCTTGTGGATCAAAGGTTGATTCTATATGTGGGCACACCATGGATGAAGTTCATTTAAGTAGCACCTTTCTTTGCTACTCGTTTGCATATGATGACCCTTTTCTCAAATGTGGTCTCATGCTTGTGAACCCCCCGGCAAATGTGGCATTGCCTATTCCGGGAGTTTCCTATGTTCTTGCAACCTTGTTTGACACACTTGTGCTTAAGTTGTGTGGACCACAACTAGTGGGTGCTAAGTTATTTGCTTTTGGGAGAGTCCATGGTTATTGAAAGCTCCTTGTCACGGGTTGGACAAGTTGAAGTTTCAAATGGGACTCCTGGAATTATGCTTAATACTATGATGGGAGGACTCCAACTCATTCGAAGTATAATTTGATATGGAGTGATTTGACTCCTAATAGATTCCTCAACCATTCTAGCATGGCTTCGTTGGTGCACTTTCTTTCTTTGGAAAGTTGCTTGATAAAGAGGATTGTTGTGTGCTTAACATCTCTTCTTATCCATTGGTGTCTTTATCTTTTGGCACGCACTAGATGAGAATAGTGAGCTTAACACCTTTCTCTACTACCTCTTTGCTTATGATAATACCCCTCTTTGCTTATGATGATACCAATGATGATATGCGATTTGTTTTGTACGGAGGTAGAGAGATGTGGGTCTTTTACTTCTTTGACCCAAATGAGCCCTTATGGCTGGTTGCACCATTTTTGGTGAGGTCTTATTGTGAGGCGATGAAGCAATTGTCTTATGGCTCCTAACTCATGTGATATCATCTCTTGGGATTATTGATGCCATTAAGATCTCTGTGATTTCCTTGTCTTATGATGTTGCTTATAACCAATTCTTTTGTATGTTCTATGATGAATGGATCTTATTCAACACGGAGGATAGTTGGTTGTATTTCAAATTGGTGTGACTGATAACCTCTTGTGCTAACCCCCTCATGCTAGAAGGATATGTTTGTTGTTCGTCATTCTCATATTTTTGCAAGGTTCGAATTTGAGGACGAATCCTTTTGGAGAAAGGGAGGATGATATGAGCATGGTTAGCATCTAAGTTGCTCGGACTCGGGTGCAGGTGTTCGATACGGGTACGGATCTAGAGGTCGAATCCTTCACGGTCTCAATTTAAAGATTCAGGGATATGGATCTAGAAATGGATATGGGTGCGGGGATTCGGCAAAAAATAATTTAAATATCTAAAAATAGAGTTATAAAACATAAATTTTGAGATATTATGTGGAAAACTTAAGGACAATATTTTTCAAGAAGAAAATCCTGAAAGGAGATTAAAAGAAAAGCAATAATATAGAAATTTCTATATACAAGGTATTCCATTTTCTTCAATTTCACCTTAGCTTTTATTGTGATTATAGAATTTCATAAATCTATCCGAACTTTCCTAATCGATTTGGTCAAAGTACCCAAAATCGATTGACCATATCGGGTACGGATCCCACACCCACACCCATGTCATGTCGACACGGGTGCGGCACCAATAGTGAAGAGTCCGAGTAACTTAGGTTAGCATAGGGCACATTAGGATGGGCTTCTACATATCGATGATAGCTTGGAGCCCGAAGGAAGCCATGGAGCAATAAATACACAAGGTCATGGGCGATCAAGATGTCATTTGGACAATCAAGAAGGGCCCTTGTGGGTTATTACTAAAATAGTCACTTTGGGCTATTTTTGTAATAGACTACTTGTTAAAAGGCAAGGACTATAAAAGTTAGCTATTTTCTTAGATTTTGGATGATTAAATTGTCTTGAATAGACTTTATATTTAGTTACTCTAGATTAAGGTAGTAATTGGGTTCAATTTCAATTATTAGCTTAGATTGAGTGATTAAGGTGTATTCCCGAATTGCTTGTGTTTTCTTGGTTGATTGATCATCAAGTTACCATACTGTGAATTCAATTTGGTTTCCCGTGCATTTCATTGAGATCTCTTTCTCCCTTGGTTTAATTGATTTAATCTGCCCTGCTTATATTCTCATCTCAATTTCTTCTAATTGTCATCACTTATTTCTCCACTATCTTTATTTTGTGTTGTTGATTTTCATATTCTCATCTCAATTTATTCTAATTGTCATCACTTATTTCTCCACTATCTTTATTTTGTGTTGTTGATTTTCTGTGTTTTTGATATCGATTTTAGTCACTCGACTGATATCGTTATCACATTGTACCCATAGTTTCTCCTTGCTATATTGCAGCCACCATACGAGTTTTCCAATAGCAGCTAGATTCCACAGCCTACACTTCTTAATACTCAAGCTACCCTGAACCTTAGAGCCACACACAGAGTCTGCCATTTAACAAGTGCCACCTTTTTTGCCTCATCACCTCCCCATAGGATCTTCCTGCATTTTTGCTCCACTTCCTTACAGCTTTAGGCAGTAGGAAAACTAATCCCCAGAATTATGTAGTAAAAACTGAAAACACTATTGTGCTTATAAGAACTGTGTTTATTACTTTTACCAATTTTTAAAGTATTTATATCTCATTTAACCATTACTGGCACCACATATAGCCCCGTTTGGTCATGAGTAATATTCACTTTTTTTTCAAAAAATCTTTTCATTTTATTAAAAAATGATGTTTGCCATAAATACTCCAACTACAACTTGAAATTTCTATTTGAAAAAGTAAAAACAAGTCTCAACTTGTTTGCACTTTTTTCTGATTTCAACTTCACCTTTATAGTTAAAAGAATATCTCCAAAAACGATATGACCAGACACAACTCCGACTCCAACTCCAACTCCAACTCCATTTTTTTTATTTTCATGGCCAAACGCCAACAAAATTTATTATTACTTCAAATTAAACTCCTACTTTATCATTTATTATTCACCAAATTTATCATTTGATCAATAAATGTTGTATTATTTTAGAAAAGTTTTGTGGTAGTGTATTATACTTTTGTTATTCGGTAAGATCGTATAAAGAATTAAGTCCATTTTGATAGTTTTCACAACTTGTGGGATTTTTTTTTTTATAAGAAAAAAATACAGCTAATTTTTTTGCTTTATAAGAAAAAATTAAAACTAAAATCCCAAATTGCATGTCCAAACAAAATTTCAACTTTATCTCATATGATTTCATACATGACCAAATGGGCCCTAAGTGTCCAGAACCATTACTATTAATAGGATCCAAAATGAGTTTTCACGAGCTAAAAGTGGCCATCTTAAATCAACACCGTGGAAATGACCATCCTAGGCTCCTAACGAAAGAATTGACTGGTGGCAGTAACAAGCACTTAAAACTCATTCCAACTCTCAATAGTCCAATGTACCCTTTCAGAAACCCAGAAGATGGAACACCGAAGTTTAGAACTACAACTGGAATATAGATGGAAATGGAATTTGGAAAGGTAGAAGAAGCAACTTGAATCCTAATGGGCATTCCTCATAACTTTGGACCACCTTGCCAACGCATTTCATCAACATCATGTTTGATAACCAGATAACACCAAAAAGCTAACAAAAAATACACCTATGTTTAAGGCAACAAGTTAGTACTACAAAACAACTATAAAATTTCACAAGCTTAAGCAACAATAATTGAACGCAGAATATGGGGAACAACTGAAGAGAAAACATGATGAGATAGGAGGCAAGTTACGTGTACCCAAATTATTTATACATATTGAAGTGTCATGAGTAGAGGGGAAGAACAAGGGACACGAGAACATTGTAGCAAAAACTATGCAATAGGAGGCGGCAAGAAGAGCATATGCCTTCTTAAACAACAAAAGAAATTCAAGCTTAGGTGAGTGAGTTGATCATTTTTTTTCTCTCTTTAAATTTTTGGATTTTTCTGAGGAGTTTGGCTTAAAACTTTGGGTAGGTTTTATAGGCAGGCACGTGATTATGTTACTTTGCTAACATTGACACAAAAGTAATCTGAATCACTTGGCACCCGGCGAGTAGAGATTAAAGACAAACTAAAGAGAGATTCTGATGGGTAAATTATTAGCAAGTAATATTTTAAGGCAGTTTTCATATCTTCAAACAGATAAGCACCGTTCTTGTCAAGACTATAACTTACTTTACTGTTGATGGATGATCAGACAACCAAGTTGCACATCATACTCCTCCACCTCTTAAGATCAAATGGAATACTTGAACTACTACATGACTATGCTGAGTATGACATGGACTTTCCACTATATGCCTTTTTAGTTGCGTAGAATTTATTTTTGAAGAAAAGAAAAAGACAGGACAAACATTTCCTGGACTCTAATTACCAAAATAACATTGGATTAAAATCATTTCAAACAGCTTCTTTCGCAACTTCCGTATTACATTTAGCTTTCTCATTCCCATCTCAATACATGCATTAGTTAAAGCATACCTCAGCAGAAACGGTATACCGTATCTCGTTTCCAGCAATCTCTAGAAAAATCAAACAAGAGAAACAACTGTTGTCAATAATCGAATATTCAATTCCAGTGAAAAGAAACAGAAGACATAAGATGAGTCCATATTTTGGATGAAAAACATATATGAGTCAATCTCACAAATTCTTCATTTAGAATAAATAACCTGATGATTCATTATCACTATGAAAGCATTATTGTGTTTTACCTGAATCGATCCTGGCAAACTGATCTTAATTTTTATAATTAGATTCACTATATTAACGGGTAGCAACTTGTAGGCACTTCTACCAGCTGAAATAGAAAATAAAAGAACCTCGGACAAAACCATTTTTACCCTAAAGGTATCTACTTAATTGTATAGGCCTCTCCAAAGACACCCTCAAATCACAGAAAAATAACATGCTTTCGACGAGTGCCAAACAGATGCTGTGTGGCTGAGGTCTAAGAGTAACAAAATGAAGCTCCCAGGTTCTGATCTACGCTACATCACCCTGTATCTACTCAATCCATGTTAGACAGGTATACTTGGCACCTATTTCTTGTGGGCTGTAACAAGCTATTCAATGGAAATAGACAAGGCATGGCACAACCTGACCTGCACACCACTATCCATTTGGTAGATTTACATGGTAAAAAGGGAGTTTAATGTGAATCCTCTCCGTGGATAATTTTCAGTTTTTACAGAAGTACATGATTAAAAATATGTCTGTGTCTAGGCGTATATATGTTATTTAACACCCTCGATACAATAATCACTGGTAGAGAGATGTTAAAGGGGACTAACACTGCTTATTTGCCTCTTTATAAGTCCCCTTCAACAAACTGGGTTATCCCCTGCCACTATCATTTAAAAGATGCTATTAACAATTTCTCAGGTATGATGTACAGTGCTTCTTTCCTCATAGTGAAGGACATAAAGGATTTACTCTAAAACAATGTCTAGTCAAAATTTTGGCAGTTCCGTGCTTCAAACATGGAGTAACTAAGCAAATAAAACAACTACATACCCAGTGTAATCCCACCTGAGGAAGGCAGTGCACACACGGACCTAACCCCTACCTTGAAAGGTAGAGAATTTGTTTACGACAGACCCGACTCAAGGAAAAGCATATCAAAAAAAGGGAGAGAAGAAGCCATGGTAAAATACTAGAAAAAACAAGACAAAGCATTCTTAAAAGGATCAGTAACTATAATAAAATAGGACAATAATCAGCGTACAGAAAACAATAAATAGTAGGAACAGAAATCGAAGAACAAGAAGCTACAAGTGAGCTACTACCACTACTAGTATGAAACTATAAGCTACACAACACCCAACTACCCACTAACATTCTACCTAATCCCTATCCCTCCGTAATATCTTATGTAAGGTCATATCCTCGGCAAGCTGCAACTGAGCCATGTATTTCCAAGCAAATAAAACATGGGCAAGAAAGTTAAAGCAGCGCATATGCTACACTTGTTTAGTCAATCCATTATTTAACATGTTAGAGCAAGAATTTCCAGTAAAACCCCCATAACTGCTTCCTAGTCCTTCAAAAAACAGTAAAGGGTCGTTTTCTATGCGGTATGGGATAAACTCAAAATTATTTAATCCCACCTTCTATATGAGGTAGTAAGATAAAATAATCCTGAGATTATCTAATACCTCAAACCAAACATGGAACAAAGCTAACCCCAAATTTTATCTCAAGATTACTATCTTTATCTCATCTACCAAACGATCCGTTAGTATATTTCCACAGGTAAAATTACTGAGACAAGTAAAGCTTAGGAAAGAGATAAAAGACAAAAATGAATAATTTAACCTTTGACACGTTTCTTGAATTTGCATAAGGGGCAGTGAGCATACTTAGGTGACTCAAAAGTAAGCATTGTTCCACACATTTCACAGAACATAAAATCCCTTTGTCTACTGTATGCCATCTCTCTCTCTTCCTCTACACAAAATTTTGCAGAATACAGAAAATTAAGCTTTTTATGAATGCATATTTCGCTTTCTTTATCGCAATTCAGTTCAGCTGAGGCGTCTCCAAGGTCTAGGGTTTATGTTACCTTTTCCCCCGTCCTTTCTTTCATCTTCAGATTTCATATTCTAGAAATATTAAATTAGTTAAAAAATTAACCAAAATCCTATTGACTCTTCGGCCAAGAAATTACCAGTATTCGTTCTTTTTTTAGATATAGAATAAAAGTATACTTTTAAAAAAAAATTTATATTTCATATTTTATTTATTATGTTGATCACTATTTAAATTTATTAACTTTTTGAAATTAATTTTTAATGGATTATCACTTGGCTTAATGTAGTTATTAAGTGCTCTTTTAATTAATATGAAGTAGATATATTAATTTTGTTTACTTGCGATATTTTATTTTTAAATTTTTACTATATTATTCACATCTTTTCAATTTAAAATTTATAGATAGTACTATATGTATTATCTATTTACTACATTATATTCTCAAAATTAGTTCAAAATATTACCCTCACTCCCCCATATTTACATTTTTTCCATTGTATTTAATTATTTTCTCTTGTATTTTGACATTTATGTTCTTGCTTATTTCAAAACGTACAATGCTAATTTAAAATTTAACTTACTTAAATTTTTATATTTTAATATTTATTTAATTCATTATTTATCTAAATTTTAGTTACATTATATGTATTATTTAAGATTCGGCTTACTATAGTTAAAATTAGTTTTTTATCTAAACAGAAAGTCACAGTCATCAAACTTTTTACACTATAATTGTAACTTATTTCTAATTTTGTCCTGACTTATAGTTATGTGTTATTTATACTTTTAAATAACTTACCATTTTGCTTAATATTTTTATTTATTATTTATTTTTAATGTATAAATAAATGTGTATTTTTCTAACTCTTGAAATTTAATTTATTTCTTAACTTGTATGATTCATAATTTTTCCACAATTTATCATACTTTATTTTAAATTATAGCTTTATGTTACTACAAAATATAAATAGAGATATAATTTGAGTATTTATTTTAAATTATAATTTTATATTATTATTATTATATATAAATAGAAATATTGGTTGACTGTTTATCTATTTAAATTTCTATAATTAATAAGTTTTATGTTAAGTGAAATTAGAATTGTAAGGTTTCCTTTTATGCATAACATAAATAATAAAATGAAATATAGAGTAGATTTTACCAAAACTAAATATATAATAGAATAAGACTCTAATATAATCTAATTTAATTTTTTAGGAGTACTTATTGTTTAAAATTTACACTAAATTCTTAGTTAATGCGGTGACTAGGTAAAGTATTATGGTTAATCCAGCTAAGGTTGCAGCGGATCGTGATTGAGCTAGACCTACTTTGCCTACCGAAATTTGGAGTTTTGTTGGCTTGACGGGTTATTATCGATATTTTAGTGAGGGTTTTTCATCCATTGCAGCTCCATTGACTAAGTTGACTCAGAAGAAGATTTTCTTTTAGTGGTCTGATGCTTGTGAGGCGAGCTTCCAAAAGCTCAAGGATTTGTTGGCTTCAACTCCTATATTGGCTTTGCCCAAAGAAAACGTGGGCTTTTTTATGTTTTGTGATGCTTCCGGTATTGGTTTGGGTATTGTGTTAATGCAAGAGGGCAAGGTGATTGCGTATGTGTCTCGTCAGTTGAAGACTCATGAGAGAAACTATTCTACCCATGATTTGGAGTTGTGCGCAGTTGTGTTTGCTTTAAAGTTGTGGAGGCACTACTTGTATGGAGTCTGTTGTGAGATCTTCTCAGATCATCGTAGCCCTCAGTACCTCTTTACCCAGCGAGATCTTCATATGAGGCAGCGTTGTTGGCTTGAGTTGCTTAAGGATTATGACGACTATTCTCTACCATCCGGGCAAGGCTAATATAGTTACGGATGCCTTGAGCCAAAAGTTGACTAGCATAGGTAGCTTGGCGCGTCTTTTGATCCAAGATAGGCTCTTAGCCTTAGAGATTCAGTCTTATCTCACTAGATGATTAGACTTGATATTTCGACACCTAGCGTGTTTTGTCATTTGTGAAGGCTAGATCTTCTTTGATGGAGAAGCTTCGAGCTCATTATTTTGATGATGTTAGATTGAGGTTGATTCGAGATGAGGTATTGAGTGGGGAGTCTAAGGAAGCCTCGCTTGATTCAGATGGAATTTTGAGGATTGGGGCCCGAGTTTGTGTGCCGAGAATAGGTGATTGGATTAGGTTGATCTTGGAGGAGCCCATTGTTCCAGATATTCTATCCATCCAGGTATGACTAAGATGTATTGTGATTTAAGGCAGCACTACGGGTGGGGTGGTATGAGGCGAGATATAGGGGATTTTATGGCTCGTTGCTTATGTTGTCAGCATGTGAAGGTCGAGCATATGAGAAATGATGGATTGCTTTAGTGGTTGCCCATTCCCGAGTGGAAGTGGGAGCGTATCACTATGGATTTTGTAACTGGTTCGCCTCATACATCTCATGGTTCTGACAGTGCTTGGATCATCATGGATTTATTGACTAAGTTATCTCATTTTATTCCAGTTCGGGTTTCATTCAGTACTGAGAGATTAGCCCTTATCTTCATTTGTGAGATTATGCGTCTGCATGGTGCGTCACTGTCCATTATTTTAGATCAAGGTTCTGTGTTCACATCTCACTTTTGGAAGATTTTTCAGGATGAGTTTGTTACTCGGAATAATCTTAACATATCGTTTCACTCCTAGGTTTTGAAGGATATGCTCTACGCATGCGTGATGGATTTTGGTGGTCAGTGGGAGCAACATTTGGCTTTAGCAGAATTTGCATATAATAATAGCGACCATTCCAGTATTGATATGACTCTTTTTGAGGCTTTGTATGGTAGGCGTGGTCACTCTCTAATAAGTTGGTTCGATGTTTCAGAGGTGAGACCTCGAGGAACGGACTTGTTTTGTGAGTTTTTGGATAGAGTTCAGGTCATTCAGGGTAGACTTAAATCGGCTTAGAGTGGGCATAAGTGTTATGCTGATTGTAGACTTTGTGCCTTGAGATTTGGTGTTGGTGATCGTGTTTTCCTTTGAGTTTCACCCATGAAGGGTATGATAAGGTTTGGGAAGAGGGCCAAGCTTAGCTCAGGTATATTGGTTCATTTGAGATTCTTTGGATTATTGGTGATGTGGCTTATGTGGCTTATGAGTTGGCTTTGTCCCCTAATCTATCAACTGTTCATCCAGTTTTTCATGTTTCTATGTTTCATCGCTATATTTCTAATGAGTCTTATGTCATTCGTTGGGATTCGGTTTAGTTAGATGAGCGATTGTCCTTTGTTGAGGAGCTGGTTTCTATTTTGACTAGGGATGTTAGGCGGTTGCGCTTTAGAGTGATCCCTGTGGTTAAGGTCCAGTGGCGACATCGACCTGTAGATAAAGCTACTTGGGAGGTCGAGTTTGATATGTGATTTTGTATGATTTGACTGTCTTACCCCTCCCCGTAGTTGCATTATGGTATTTCTGGGGTGTGGGAGTGATTGACATGATTTTCGATACATTTTGGTATCATTTGTGCGATATTGTGGTTTTTAATGGCTTCAAGAGCTTTATTTTGGACTTACATGAATATCTTTTGATTTGTGCGATGTATGGCCAAACGGACTGCGCCAATAGCTCCAGAATATTGATTTTAGTCTAGGTAGACCTTTGGTTCGGGTTGCGTTGCACCCGAGCTCAGTTCGACCTATTGGTCAAAAAGTTAAAAAATTAGAAATATGGGTGTGGAACTCACATTTGGTCGAAACGACCTTGAATGGAAAATTCGCCTGCAGATCCAGAATGTTGATTTTAGGGTTTTAGCATGTTTGGTATAATTTTACGGCTTTTAAATCTCATTTCGACCCTCAGTTTGGAAAATTATAATTTCGAATTTCGAGGGTCAACTTTGTGAAAATGATGATTTTTTGAAAATCTGACTTCGTCAATGCATCCAAAATGTTGAATTTAGTATGGTTGCATAGGTAATTTGCACATATCGGACTCCAAACGAATCCCGGGCACCCCATCAAAGACCAGATTGGACTTAAAATTGAAAAAACAACAACTTTTTCTATTCTAGTACAGATTTTCTGCACTATTTATGCAACTTTTTAGGTCTATTTTGCTTATTTTTTCATCTTGCCTCTTAAGAGTTAAACCCTAAAATAGTGTGGGAGCTTAAAAATAAAGTTTGTGGAAGCTTGGGAAGCTAGATTGACACCTATTTCTTGATTTTATTACGGATTTAAGGTAAGAATTCACCATTTTCTTAGTAATTTCTTAATTAATTTCTCAAAATCCCAAAAACCTTAGGGCTTGATTTTAAACTCCATTTTCACTCCTTTCCACTTGAATAATGTTTTTTATCTTGTAATTACTAGTTTTTCATCAATTTAACCTCCAAAACAACTCTGATTTTTTATTTTAACCTGGATTTTAAAGATTTTACCCGGTAAAGCTCAAAAATGGTTTTTCTTCGTTTTGAACCTCATTTTTTACTCGATTTAACTTCATAGGTTCCTAAAAAAATGGGGAATATATTTTTGAAGTAAATTTCCAATTTTACCCTCTCTTTTTTAAATTCATTCCGGGGGTTCGTTTTGACGCCGAATAAAAAATAGTCAATATGGATGTCATTGATTTTGTCTTGATGCGTAGATTCATATTTGACATTTTTAGTGAAGCTCAGGATTGTTCGTGAAAAGTAAGATCGCAGGTTCAAGTGTAGCGGACCGATTTTGGCTTTCGAGGTAGGTTATGACTTAACTCTTTCAGACTGGGTTGGATAGTAAATAATGATACAAAATGCATGTTAAGGGTGAGAACTAATTATGAAAAATGGCTATCTATGTGTTGTGCCCGTGTTGGGGCCTGTATATGATATAATTATTGAAATTGAGATATTATGTGATATGTATGACCATGTGAGGTCATATATGTAGCCTTGAATACATGTAAATAATTATATTGTGTTGTTAAAATGCTTAATATGGTACCATTGGTGTATTGAGATTATATTCACACTCTATTGGCATATGAGACAAATGGAAATTCATGAATGAAGCGAAGATAATGAGTGGATATTGGCTCATGTGATTGTGGAAATGTATCATTGTGGTTGGTTGTTGAAATATATCATGTGGTTGGTTGTGGAGTACTCATTGTGATTGGTTGAGAGCATTACATCTTCATATCATACTCATTCATGAAATATTGGTACCACCATGGCAACATCTGAGAAACACTAGCAACACCTGATAACACCTTTCTGAGGGATGTACAAAAAAGAAGATATGATATATATGGATTGTATACGGGTTGACGAACCCTCCATGGGTCCTATATTGGGAGGCTTGCCTACGTAGGTGCCCGGAGGTTGTGCAACGACCTCGTGCATCATCATCATCATCATCATCTTCATCATCATATATATTACACTTACTTTATTGTGTTATGTTGTGTTGTATTTCCATATTGACTTGTCATCTATGTATTTATCGTATCTTCTTTTACTTGTATTTGATGATCTTGTATATGCATGTTTTCCCTTGTTCTTCTTCTATGTGATATAATACGTACTTTTGTTCTATTTTGGTGTGATATTGCAATATATGTGAGATATATTAAAACTGTTAGTACAAGTGGTGTGGGCTACCGTTGTGGGACATTTTCTGATTGCAGGTGACGTGCCCTTAGTCAATATTTTGTACATTTTATTTACTACTTTGCTTGGTCGGTTTATGATACCTACTGAGTACAAATGGACCATACGCATGCCTACTGTCCCTTTTTGGTGCAGGTCCTAGCTTAAGTGCACCTCAGCTTGATTGACTCGGGCGATTGTTGGAGCTTTCAAGGTAGCGGTTGAACATTCATGCATCCGAAGTTCACCTCTATCTTTCTACAGTAGTTATGTCTTTATTAGTATTCGGAGACAACTATTATTCCTTTGTAGTTATTTTTCTGATGTATTTGACTCTTGAATTATATTAGTAGTTTTTACACTATTGATACCTGGTTTTGGGCATGATTGGTATTTTGGATAAGTTTTTTCCACATTATTATGATGACTTATATGGTTCGGCTTTGTTCTAGAAGTCTTACCTTGAGATATTTCTATCTTTTTCTCTTTTGGTATCGGTTTGGGTGATAGACCGCGACAAGTGCCATCATGATCTTTTTTTTTGGTCATGACAAGTTTTTTTGCATTTATCTTCAATTTTGGGGTTTTAAATGGTATATTTTTTCCAATCACAGAATTAAAAATTAAATTTAAAATGTGCATTTGTATAATTACAAATTTGTTTTATTAATTTTATTATTATTATACTAACAACAGTAACACATACGTAATATTGTTATTACTTCTATTGTTGTTGTTGTTGTTATTATTATTATTATTATTATTATTATTATTATTATTATTATTATTATTATTATTATCTCCTGGCTTCAACAGGCCTTTCAACTGGACCTCTGTCATAAAGTCTGAATCAAAACTATTACTGTAAGTCTATGTCTTGCGACCTTAATATCATTCGATGATTTGATTCTTATTTATGTAATTCATGTCTATTATACCAGTAGCTTAGTATGTTATAGTTCAACACTAAATATTTAGTCTATCATTTAGGCTAATTCAGAGTAAAGAAAATAAAATAAATAACAGAAAATTAAATTACCTTTAGATGTAAGGGCCTGACCAGTCTTTGGAAATTTACAAAAACTTTTATTAAAAGAGTAATATGATTACGAAGAGAGTAGGAGAGTAGGGGGTTTCTCAAGACCTGCCTCCTAACTAAGAAAGTGAGATCCTTTTATAGAGGATACTCAATGTAAAATGACAAAACTAAATTGGCCTTACTATTACAAGTTGGCCTTTACTATTACAAAATGGTCTTTACTTAGTAAAAGTGACCTTTACTATTCCTGCTTTATAAAATCTAAACTTTATAAAAGTCTTTTGTCCAAATGATGTTGTCCCCAATAATGTATTTTGTGGGGTATTGTAAATTATTTCATATTCTTCCCTTTCTTTTGTCGTTTACTAACTTGAAAGATTCTTCCAATGTGTCCTTGAATTTTTCCAGGTATTCATCCAGGTCGAGTTCTTCATTACTCTAGATGCTCCGGGATTCTCTTGCTAGACAGTCCTCTTCATTATTTGTAGTATGATCGACAGATGTCATGAATATGTCCGACGCATTTTTCTTATCAAGGTTTCTCATTAAGTCTTTTTTGAATTCCTCCATATATGAAGCAATTATCTCAAATCTTGCTACGATTCCTTTCTCCATTTGAAGCTTTTTGGCAATGCTTTTGAAAGGACTTAATTCATCCTTCTCATATGAGGGTGCCATATATCTTTGTTCTTTGTACTGGATAATGGCTGCTTTAATGGAGTCAACAATTCCCTGGTTGTGGATATGTCCATCAAGTTGTGGATATGTCCATCAACTATCTTTTGGTTGAGTTGGTTCCAAAATTTTGTATAAAAAATCCTTTTCAAACATTGAAAGGTATTGAGATTAGGTTTTACCTCCACGGACCACTTCATAATTAATAGGATAGAAAACTCAATAAAAAAATACATTGCAGATATTCCTTTAAAATAAATGTTTCTCTTTCGACAATTTTATAAGAATAGGAGATATTTCTAACCAATCAGTATATAAGCTTCTGAAAGGTTCTGGTAAATTTTTTACCGAAGGACCATAATAGATTCACCATTGTGCAAATCAATTTGGGCTTTTCTGTTTAAAAATATTCTCACAAATTTTAATGAACTATGAATGTTTCCTATTAGGATTTTCATATAATAAGGTTTTATTAAAACCTTTAACATAATTCCAGTAGTTAAATTTTACTGAGACTTTTTGTTCTGGTTGCAGATATTCTTTTTCTTTAAGAGTGCTCATTGACCACTCTTTTGTTGTAAAAATCTTTTTTATAATAATTTTGGAAAAGCTATAATTTTTTCTGATATTAGCGGTATTAGCGGCCGCAAAAAAATGCTGAATTTCAGCTGACCTGGTTTGAGATAATATAGTCTCAAAATGCATCTTGTATTTGTATGCAATGATGGCATAGGATGTATTATCCAAATACCTTTGCATTAACTGTCATGGATTATCTTTCCATTTAAGATCATTATTTTCCAGGATAAGTATAACTTCATTCGCTTCATCTTGTTCATATAGTTCAATGCTCTCATTATTATCATCAGCTAGAGCACTGGAGTATGAAGGGACAACATTCTCCTCTTTTTTGGATTTTATAAAATCCAAGAATTCTTGATACATTTGTTGATCTTTATTAAGATCAGATGATCCTGCAATATTCGCGACTATTAGCCTTTGATTTTCTATTTGGGCAAGGATATTTCCTCTACCTCTGGTTGATCTACCTCGGCCCATGCTTCTATTAGAAGAGGTTGAAGACTGAGATGCCATCCTGTATAGCTTAAAAGGCATTAGTTTAGATATTCTCTAGTAAGAAAGTCGGGAAGACAATTATCGTATCCCGTTAAATATTCAATTTCAAAATCAAATGAATCTAATAGAGCTTGCCATCTTGCAAACATCTCTTTGAAAATATTATGTTTACAATCTTTATTAAAGATGTATTTTGCTGCATAACAATCAGTTTTTATTAAAAACTTTTATTTGTATAAATCTCCTTGAAATTTTAGAACACATTTTACTATCGCAAGGATTTCCCTTGCAATAGTTGCATAATTCTTTTGACTGGAATTCTATTTTCCTGAATAAAACTGGATAATATAAATATGTTTATCCTGTGGGAGATATTATTTTTGAATTCCTCCATAGCCAATAGCAGAAGCATCTGTTTCAATTATTTTTCCCAATTGGGAGTGGCTAAAGTAAGGCATGGCAGGTTATTTACCTTTGCTTTAATATTTTTCATAGCTTGGGTATGACCCTCTGTCCATGTATTTGGACTTTTCTTTAGTCTACCATATAAGATAGTTGTATCTTTAGCAAGCTCCTTTATAGAAGGAGATATATAATTCAGACTACCCAAAAATCTCTGTAATTGAGTTTTGTCCGTTCTGATATCTGAAAATTTAGAAGAAAATTATATCCTTCTGTTTATAGGGATTATCTTCCCTTGGTCAATATTATGACCCAGAAATCTCACCTTCATCTGGAAAAGGAACATCTTGGGTTTAAATATTACTAACCCACTTTGTATGATGATGTTTCTAAAAAGATCTAAATGTTTAAAGTGTATCTCTATATTTTTTGAGAACATCAAAATGTCATCAATATAAACAATTATGAAATTGCTATAAGGCATAAAAATATCATTCATAATGTTTCGAAATTCAGACGGAGCATTTTTCAATCCAAAAGGCATGACATTCTATTTGAATTGACCCATAGAAACATTAAAAGCAGTTTTATATCTATCTGCTTCATCAATTTGGATTTGTCAATAACCTAATTTCAGATCAAACTTGGAAAATATTAATGCATCATATAATCTATCTAGTACGTCCTTTTTATTAGAAATAGGATACCTTATCCATCGAAGGACTTTGTTGAGAGGTTTGTAATTTATAACCAATCTTAGAACCCTTCTTTTTTGTTCAGCATGCTTATTAACATAAAAATCAGTACAAGACCAGGGAGATTTAGAAGATCTTATTAAGCCCTTGTGCAAAAGAGAATCAATTTTATTTTTACATAATTCTAGATATTTAAAATTCATTTGACAAGGTCTTTCCTTAATCGAAATATTATTCTTGTGAAAACTGTTTTCATATGGAAGACTAACCACATGCTTTTTTCTTTGCCAAAAAGCATTTGGGTGATCTACACAAATTTATAAAGAAAATTGATATTTCAAAAATCTATTTTCTTTATTAATTTAGAATTTTGTAAAGTTTGTTCTATTGTCAAACTATAAATTTCATTTTTCAAGAAATCAACTTGTCTATTTTTGGAAAGTATTGTTTCCTTTATTGGATTTATAAATCTAGTATAGGGTTGTGAACACCATTCAAATTTGATTTCCTTATTATTAAAGGTACTAATCACATCATTTTCATCCCACCTAGTAATGAAATATATATGAACAAACCATGATTTTTTCAGAATAATTTCATCACTAATATCTTTTACCAGTACGAAAATTTCTGGCATGCATGATTTATCTTGACAAATATAAGCCCTGAAAATCTTATATTCAACTCATATTCTATGACCACTAGCATTTCTTAAAACATGAGTGTTTTAACAAAATATTTTGAAGGTATTAATCCTTCTTGAATACAATTGCATTCTGCCCCACTATTGATGAGGGTTGTACACTTTTTTTTATAATTATAATCAATTAAAAGAGTTACATTTGCATAGAATTTCTGCTGGGTTACCTCTTTTAAAGCTTGAAGAAATCCTTCTTCGGGTAAGGTCAGATTCTGATTTACCTTATTAGTGGTAGGATTCTGATTTTCTAAGACCGAGACCCTTTTATATAGAGTCGTATTATGATCTATGAGGAGGGATATTTCCTTCTTGATATTATCAATCTCAACTTTCAGATCTTGGGTTGTTGTCTGGACATCAACCACCTTCTGTCTTTCTTTGATAAGTCTTCGGACTTCTGTCATGGTATAAGGACCTTTTCGGGAGAGAATCTTCTCTAGTTCCTGAGGAGAAATTGTAGAGGGTTGATCATCCTTATTGCCCAGTAATTGAGATCTCAATGCAAGATCTTTTATAATTTCTAAGAGGGCTGCAATTTTATCTTCATTTAAGACATTAGTATCTAAATTTTGAAATTAAGAATAGATATTATAGAATACATCATTCGCTTCCTTGTTATTACAAGGTTGTCCTTGTTGACATGGTAAGCATTTGTCATATGAAGACATATAATCTTTATAATGAAGACTCTAAGGTATTCATCTGTAGATGAATGTTCTTCCTCAGCATCACTTTGGTCCGGGCTAAAATTTTCCAGATAAGAATTAAGCAATATTTTGTACAAAGATTCTTTTATCTCCCTATCTCTATCTTGAGGCTCTTATATTTTTTCCTTTACCTTGCAATCTTTAGCAAAGTGGCCTGCTCTACCACATCTGTAGCAAGCATTTATTTTTTTGGATTTGACAAAATCCTTTTTGGCTTTATAATCCTTTTTCTTTCTATATTTTTTCTCTATTTTCTTAGTCTTCCTATTCTCAGAGACTTTTTTATTCTTATGCCTATAAGGCTCTCTAGAACTCTTGGGGATATCAATAGCAAATTGTTCACAGAATTTTTCTAGTTATTATATTCCATTAAGACGATATCTCTTAATTTACTGATTTAACCTTATTTCATTACACAAGGATAGACCTTCTTGAGTACAAATATTAATTAATTTTTTATTAGTGTACTCATCATAATTTATACTTAAGGAAGGTGCTCTGGGAGCCTTTCGAACTCTCTCAACAAATAACATTAGAAAATCATCTATGAATTTGGACTTCTAGTTAGAGTTATTACTCTCTGGTAATTCCATGACTCTTGACAAGAATACATTTTTGTACCACCTAAAAGGTGTAAGAGTCTTACAAAGCAAATTTTAGAGCATAATCCTGATAGTCTCACTATTATCAGACCATCTTCCTGAAAAATATTTTATAATATTAAGAAATAAGGTATAAATGGAATTGAGAACAGGTTTGCCCTGCTCTATTTTTACTGCTTGCAAAATTTTTGTACGCTGGTCTAAAGTGAGATAATTATCCCATAGCCCTTTAGTTGACCAGTAAATCCTGCAGTAATCATTTCTGCAATAACCTTATCATTATTCTTTTCAACCTTGCAAATTGTACTATACATCAACATTCGACGTACCATTGTAGAAATTTGTCTTTCAGTAAAACCATCTATGTTCCATTCATAGATTTCTTTTCCACTAAAACTATTAGAAATTATCATATCTTGTTCCTTTAAAAGAACATCCTGGAGAGTTGGCTTAGGATAGTAATACATCATTTGAACCGATTTTCTTGCATATTTCTCTGAGATTTTATTTATCTCACTAAGACTTGTTTCGTTGTACCCGATTCTGTTATCACTGTGAATAGGATTAGTTTTTAATCCACTAAAATTTTCTTCTAATAATTTTTTTATATTATCTAAGTCGCTGCCTAGATCAAAGTCCCTAGTATCAGGGGGAGATTGGATACTATTAGTAGCAATAACAACTCGATCTTTTTTCTTAATATTACTAAGCTCTAAATTCTGTAATTAAGATAAAATCTTATCAATTCTATCATATATGGAAATAATTTGTTCACCCAAAAATTCTCATATAAATATTAGCATAATTCTGTTGTTTCAATATAATATTAGCATGTTGAGCAATAATAAGAGCAGTATCATTCTCAAGCAATTTAGCAAATGCAGTAAAATATACTACCTTATTATCTTTTTCAATTTGAAAACATTGTTGTGGAGGAAAGACTGGTGTGGTGATTTCACCAGTAGTTAATTTGTAGTCTTTTGCTAACATGGAGATATAACTATTGACATATTTGGCCATAAATCAAGGAATAAAAGCAATAATTTTACTATGGACAGAAAGATCTTTATAAAATTCTTCCTGAAAGAAATTCTTTTCTTCTTTATTAGAGTTTTGAAAAAATCAATTTCGAAAAAGTTCTCATCTTGGTTTAAAGAACTCATCTAAGATTCTTTTTCCTGTCGATAATCTCGGACTAAAATCAATTTTGCTTTGATTCATTTTAAACCTATGAAAAAATTCATTTCGAATTCAGTTGGATCTATATCAGGAATAACATTAGCAATATTATCTCTATCTAATCTAATATAATATTATTAAATCTAGTACTTTCTCTTATTTGAGAAGTAAAAGCTCTAGATGGAGAATTAACAATATAATCTACACGAGAAATATAAGAAGATGTTGGCATAGTTAATCTAGATGCAACACTCAGATTATCAGCTCTATTTATTAAAGGCATAGGATCAGAGAATCTGCTCCACCTCTATGATTTCACAATTAATATTATTCTTAACTCCCCTGGCCCCCTTCGTACCCATAACAAACAAGAAGTACTTATAAGTCATATCCAAGACATAATCAAAAGTGATTAGAAACTAGACAGCATATGACACCACTATACCACTCATACCCTATCCTCGCGGCTCCTAGTGAGTCATTAGTACTCGGAGCCAAGTCAAGTTACTAAGTTTCAAATTAAGTGAAGGACCAAAACAATGAACCCTCACCAAACCATACGAATCGTACCCACCAAGTCGCAACCATAATAGAAACCCAACCACCGCACACTGGACAACTTATGAGTTTGGTAACCTGACCCTTAATACAATAAGTATGATGAGTCGTACAATGATCAAAAGGCTCAAACTCAAGAAAATTGTAAGGACAGAAACCCAGGGTGTTTCACATCATCGACCGTCTGAGCTAAGTCATCATATAAAAATGATAAAATGAAAGATAACGTAACTAAGTCAAGATGCAGACAAACCTAAAATAACTTCAATATAGTTGTGTATAAAAAACTAAATAAACAAGAATACTAACATAACGTAACATAAAACATGAACACAAATAAACATAACTACAAAAATTAGTTCGATACGTCAATCAGTACAGAAAAATAAATAACCCATCATAATCTCCCATAAGCCTGGAAGGTATAAATAAGATAGAATAACCCACCACCATCATTTATCATCTCTCATAATGTAATTGGAATTCATCAAAGTCATGCCACACTATAGCCATCGATTGTCTATGTTCATCATTTGTAAATAAGTCAACACTTATCAACTATCCGACATGTAACAACTAATCCTCATGTATCAAAAAATCATCCTTTATCAACTAAAAATCACTTTTTTTTGTCAAATAATTTTTTTTTAAAATCACTTATTAAGTAATCTTCATATAGCAGCTAATTATCACTTATTAACTAGTCGTTATTTACCAACTAACCAATATTTGTCAACTAGTCAATATTTATCAACTAATCATTATATTACTATAGTATATTCATATCACATTACATTATAACTATTTCCTCCTTTTCAACTTAGATAGATTATCAATCTCACACCCCAATTTCATCATATCATAATAAGTATATTAACATAATATAATATGTACATCCGGACTCGAACCGGTATGAATATTTAACAATATTCTTATAGTATCATCATGATCATCTTTTGATTTTGTTGGGCATGTATATATCATCATAATCATTCCCCGACCTTACCGGGCATATAAATATCATCATAATCACCCTCCAGCCTTGCCAGGGATATATATATCATCAAAATCATTCTCCAACCTTGCCAGGTATATATATCATCATTAATATGGCCAGTAGAATAATCAATAGAGTATCTAATAGCATAACCACGAACATAATATATTAACATGATAAATAATCATAATCAAAATTGTGAGTTCTACATAACCAATATCATGATTTCCAATCTAGTAAATAAGCACAATATTTGACATAATCAATAGCATAATCGCTAATATAATTAACAAACATGCTTTTTAGCACAATAAATAATGTATTTTCCAATATAGTCATTAAATATGACCTCTAACATAATCAACATGCACTATCAAGCGTAAGTAATAACTTATCAACAACTTAATTAATGGCTTATCATTAGCATAATAGATCGCTTATCATTAGCTTGATAAATATCTAATCCACAACATAATCTATAGTTCATTCATAGCATGATCAATGGCTTAATCAACAATGTAGTCAATAATCATGGCTTTTAGCATGAACAAAAGCGTAAATGCTAATTTATTGATGAGCATGATCACTAGCATTGTTAATATCCCATTCGTTAACTCAATCAACATATAATTTATATCTTAGCCAATATGATAATCAAGGGCTTATTCAATATTATATTCGGTAGCCTAATCAATAGCAAAAATAATAGCATATTCAAAAGCTCATTAATAACATAAGTTTTAAGCAGTAACTCATTCATGGAATACTCGTTAAGCATGACTTTCAATAATCCATCATAACCAACAATACCAAGGCATTTAAATATCACTGAAATAACCATCTCCCTAGATGTACACAAGTGTATCCAAGGATCTTCAATAACTGCCACAAGTCTTGGCCTAAGGTGGGTCGAAGAGCCTACTTCTAAATTTTTGAAATCATTTACCAAACAATGTCTACTCCTGACTAGGCGAAGGTATCTAAATTCATTGTTAGATGTTGAACAAGCTACAACTAGCCCTAGGATAACAATTCCTCCTAATATTGTGAAACTAAGCCAATTTCACCTAAGGTAAGACAATTCGAGTAGGTTTTATCCTAAACTCAAGTAACTAAGGAAATCTCCTCAAGAATGGAGAAACTAAGGTATTTTTACCCTAACAAGATCCTACAGGGTCAATTTCACCTAAAATAGAAATAACTAGGCTAATTATGCCCAAAACCGTATCCAAAATTGCCTAAATGATCCAACTAACCCTAAGTATTGCAATATAGCACACCAACACCTAAAACCCATCCTAAATCTAACACAATATCATAAACATACTATGAATTAGCTCAATCTAACAAGGGGTAAAACCTAGCCTACCTGGACACCAAAGAAAGCTCACAAGATCCACTAAATCACTGTTTTTCCTTTTCGAGAAGCTTCCATAAGATGTTAAGCTATCAAAATCACATTCTACTCTTTAATATGATAATAATGATACCCATATTTCACCATTGTGCTTCGGGTTCAAAAATCAAATTGATAGGTAATCGCGTAAATAAGTGTAGACAAGCTCCTAATCAATCCACAATAACCAATTTCAAGATATCTTCTTTTTTAGGATTTTAATCTCAAGAGAATAGGTAAAATGAGAAAAAGTGAGGAAAATCAAGCTAAAATAGAATATTTATACTAAGGTCCTCGGGTCTTGTTATCGTGACCTGATGGTCGCTATCTCGATATAGGGCATCAAACAAAAATATCGTGATTATGATATCTCCCCTCTGTGATTGTGATCCTGGTTGTTAGGTAAAGTAGTCGTATGTACAACTTAAATTATCGCAATTACGATACTTCGCTACCTTGCTTAAGGAGTCGCGACCACGACCAAATCCATCGTAATCACGTTGTCCAAGTCTCCGCCAATCCCTCGATATTTATTTGGAATCTTGTATACATAAACGAACTATGTAACCATACTGAATTGGATGTTAGGACTCAATGGCATAGTCAAAATTTCTATTCGAGGTTGTTTCGATAAATATGGGTCCCACACCTAATTTCTATTTTCTTAACTTTTTTACCAATGTTGAAATAAGCTCGGGTGCCTTGGGACTCAAACCAAGAGTCCACCTAGCCTAAAATTAATATTTTGGAGCTACTGAAATAGTCAAAATTTGCATTCGATATTGTTTGACTGAATTTTTACCCGATGGCTATTTAGAACCAGTGAAGACTTCAAAATAGAAAATTGGCTCTACAAATCAAATGAACTGTCCAGTAACCAAGCTGTTAGTTCCAGCAAGTCATAAATGACTTGGGGCAGCTATAGAGAAGATCTAATGGTAAAAATAAGTAGAAATATGGAAAATAACCCAAAGGGTCATTACACTTTGATCTATGATTCAGGGAAATTAAGAGTTTGACAAAGATTTCACTCACAGTGTTATTGTACAGTGGATGAATGAAGGCTCATTTCTATAGTCTTATATGATACGAAGGTGCCCCCTACACTTAAAGATAAGTTCTATAGAGTAGAAATCCGAGCAACTATGTTGTATGGAGTGGAGTATTAGCTGGTTAAGAAATCCCACATCTAATAGTTTAAGGAGGTAGAGATGAGGATATTGTGATAGATATGTGGACCTACTAGGAGAGATAATATTAGTAATAAGATCATTAAAGAGAAGGTGGGAGTGAATTCTGTGGAAGATAAGATGCGAGAAGTAAGGTTGAGATAATTCAGGTATGTGATGAGGAGGTGCTTAAATGCCCCAATTTGGAAGTGTGCGAGATTGGCTATGGATAGGTTAGAGGGTGAGCGCTAGCATGAGCTCAGGATAAGAAAAGAATAATGTCAACTAGTAAAACCAAGTAAACCAACCATATGCATACAAACCATACATATATATAACCATGCCGAGAAAGAAAATTGGGTTTAGCATACATTTAAAACCATTAACTTGGGTATGTGTAGCTTAACCGTCCTTAACCACCCATAGGCTATATGGGTCCAGTACAACCCCCTAAATGGGCCCCGATGCGTATAGCCACACGAACTAGAGATACCATTAGAGTAGGGAATTCCCAAGTACCCTTATCCTCCATGATACATATGTACAGTTTACTTAGAGGATTCTCATATACCTCATAGTATCATATAAGGTCGCCATGACCTACCCCTCATGTTGGCAAACATGAGTTTCTAGTGTTCGTTCATTGAACTCACACATTCACATTTAGCTATCACACCCTACTATTATTGCCCAATTAAAACCATTTTTAACCAGCCAATCTATTATACCATTTATCATTTACCAAGGCTATTAAAAGTTTTATCGTCATAAAGACTATAACTTGCAAGTATTGTCCTTAGCCAAACCTTTTTGAGATCAAGGGATTTTTAATGTACCCAAGATCACATTATCCAATTAACTTGGAGGAGTCTCATATACCCAACAAGTGTTCCATTATTATGATTACTTGGCGGATTCCATTGTACCCCATAAGAATGATTGTTAAACTATTCCATTGTGACCATTCCAAACCATTTAACCATTTAGGGTTCCATTACCAAGTTTAAACCATGCATAAGTTCCTTTAAAATTCAACAATGTAGTGAAAACATTCCCATACACAATTTATCAAACATATTGGGGGCATAGTATTTTCAAAACCAAAGCCAATTACCAAATAACCATTCCATGAAACCAATTATCCAAAACCACCATTAAAACATAATTAAAACATGAAAAAACCATAACCAAGCATTTATGACCAAAACCCCCAATAAATATTTGAAAACCAAAATCCATATAATAATCATGCCATGAAAACATTATATAAAAGCATGCCTTTAGTTGGAACTAACAATGAGGGAAGAGAACATGCCTTAATAGACAAAGTTGATTGAGAGAAATCACCAACAAGAGCCCCAAATTAATCCTTAAGATGAAACCCTAGCTTTCTTTTATCCAAAAGCCTTAGAGAGAATTGTAGAGTATTTAAGAGAAGTTTTAACGTGTTAATGAATAGAATGATAGGGAAAATAACCTCCCAATAGGAATATAAGTCGTGGTTCCTTATTAGGTTAAGTGGGAAAATATCTAGATTGCCCTCGCTTAAACTCCCCAAAATCCCGTCAGGTGGGTATGACTATCCATATCAATCGTACCCTCTAATACTAGTGGTACCCACTACTCGTACCCAAGGCCATCTCTCTTGGAATCGACACTGTCCAAGGTATGACTCACCCCAAACCATGTCATATCTAAATATACAACTAGTACCCTCGATCCGTACCCCTGGTAGAATAGAATCTCAAGAGAATTGAACTCGTTCACCATACTAGTCCATGGCATGACTCGTATACTTCCATATGACTCGTACCACCCAAGTTATACCCTTTTCAGAAACTAATCCTACCCACCAACCAACACTGGTCAGCATATGACTACCCTATACGAACCGTATCCCAACGTACAATTGGTACCCCTTATCCGTATCCTGTCCAGAGACCAGAAATCTAGAAAATTTTCTAAGGTTCAGGAACCCAGGGTATTTCATCAAGTGGACTCTAACCACAAGACTTTTGTTGGACAAGTGGACTCTAACCACAAGCCATTATATTAAACAAGTGGACTCCAACCACAAGCCATCTTATTAAGCAAATGGACTCTAATTACAAGCCATATTATTGAGAAAGTAGACTCTAACCATAAGCTATCGTGTCCATTACTAGTCAACATTGGGACTCTAACCCTTTGTCCATGCATTTGCATCCACACCATTTATATTTGGGGATTCTAACCCACTTAGCCAATTCAAGCCATCAAGGATACAATTCAACACCATACATGACCACAAGGTCTTTATGAACCATTTATCAACCAATAACTTTAATAGGATAGTACCTTGGACTCAACTACCATTCAAGTCAAATTGGGGTCATCAAGACCTTTATCAAACCATTCATTAGCATTCTTATACCAAGTTTTAGGTCGAATACAATTCAATTTCATTCTTAGGGACTCAAAACCCTATTTAACCAAATAAACTACCAAGGTTACCAATTAACTCATTATATGGCCAATAAGGCCTTTGCAAGATAATTTCCCAGTCATTCATACACATTAATCCATTTTCTTAGTTCAAATCATCATCAACATGTGACTAGTTATTTCTAGTAGATATTTCCACAAACACCTTGAGGGTAGAACCTTACCAAAACCAAAATCAAGGTTGAAATCATCAATATTAGGGTTATTCATGACCCAGTTGTTAAACCACAACCAAAAATCACCAACACATGCAAACCATCACAAAAAACAAGTATCAATACAAGTTTAAATAAGAGTAAACTTTACCTATCAATATACACCAAAACCCTTAACATTTGTTTCAAAAACTACCATTAAAGATTCATAAACAATGTTTAAATAACATGATAGTTGAGAAATAATAATGAGGGAAGATTCGCATGCCTTATAAAACATGATTCACAGAGAGATCTTGATCCGCAAGTCTCTAGATGGACTCTCTGATAAACCCTAGCCCCAATCTTGTTAGACAAGTTGAGAGACGAATTAAGAATGTTTTTGCAATTTTACATGTGAAGAATGAAGGGTCAAATAAGGTCATAAGTTGGGGGTTATAAGGGTTTAGGGGTGGAAAATATCTAAAATTCCCTCAGCTTAAAAGCTGAAAGTTGTACCCAGAAGGGTATGAGTTCCACACCCAAATCGTACCCTAGGGTACGAGTGGTACCCTAACTCATATTCACTATGGATCCCTAAATTATTCAATATACGACCATGCAAAGCTAACTCGTAGCTTAGGGTACGAATGGTACCCTAACTTGTACCTTGAGTCGTACTTTACACAGATTCAACTATGCTAAGCATATGGCATCGTACAACTAGGCAACATATGACCCTACCTAAATATACAACTTAGGCAAGGCTAAACCATACCTTGCACAAAATGTAACTCCCACTACACTACCTAACATACAAGTGAGAGGACCCCAAGTCGTATCTTAGGGTACAACTTGTACCCTTGAGTAGTACCTTGCCCAGAAACTTTAACTAAGGGAATTTTTCTAAGGGTCCAAAGCCTAGATGTTTCAATTCTCCCCCACTTGGATCATTCATCCTCGAATGACGGACAAGGAAAGCACAAACACGTGTTACCACATTATTACATATCATCATAATCTTTAACCAAGTTAGAAAATAAAGACATACAACAAGGATAAGACACATGCCATGATCATTATCACTCAACCATTCATTCAATTAACTTTGGGACTCGAACCCATAGTCTATCAAACATTTGCTCAATTCAAAGTTTAGGGACTTGAACCTTTTGTTGACACCCAATTTTGATCGTCCGACGCTCCTTTTAGGCTGCTATTTTAACAAAATTATTAATTTTAAATATTAGTATTTTTTACACATTTTCTTGCATCAAACAGATTTTTGACATGTCATTCATGATTTAAAAAATATACAAATCATTTTATTAATTTTTTGACATCACTTTTTACAATCTATTAACTCAAATATAACATTTTACATAATTTTATTAATATTTTTTAAAATTATTTTTTATAAATATGCACTCACAATTTTCAAACACATTATCATTGTCATCATAATATTTATTATTATTATTATTCATTATTTATTATTATTATTATTATTATTATCCCTACTATTATTTAAATAACAACCTAAATTGAAATCACTTTGCTTAATTTATTTAGTTTTTAGCCAAATTTTTAATACAAATCTTTACAATTTTAGCAAATTTATTACAATTATAGCCATGATTCAATTTTTTAAAATTTAGTCAAATCTTAATAAAATTTCCAACATTAGATCTCAATCGTCGATCAAAAACGGATCTGACGGCTGAGATCAAAAGGCCCCCTCTTTCCTTTTTAAACAAAACCCTAACCCTAATCTCATTTTACACAAAAAAATCCGCCTCTCTCTAACTGCTCTCTCTCTTCTCTCCTCTCTCTAAAAACCGTCGCTCCTCTCCGGGGGACGGCTGCTGCCGCCGCTCCACCGCCCGCCCTTCTCTTTCCTCCTCTCCCCTCTCATGCTCCTTCTCCGGCGAAACCACCGCCTGCCGCTGGACAGCAACGAGCATCTGCCGCCTCCCCTTTCTCCCGCTCCGGCGAGGTCTGCCATCGTTGATAGCTGCTCCACCGGCGCCACCAACAGAAAACAACAACGGCCAGTCCCCAGCCGTGTATGCCGCCTCCTATCCCAACGCCGGAGATCAACGACGACCCCCGCAGCCGCCTCGACAGCCACGCGTCCGGCGAGACCATCCTCATAGCCGCCACCACGATCGGCCAGCTCGGTCTCCTCGGGCTAACCATGCAGCCGCGGCTGATGCTCTCCGTGCGTCCTCATGCCGCCTTCGATTAGTTTTTTCTTTCCCTCCACGACCCATTCCTCGCCATAAATTGTTAAAAACATGACGGGTTCACACATATGAATCCGTCTCAAGTTGGTATTTCTATTTTATTCTTCTTTTGTTTTGTGTCGAAAACTTCTGGTGTCTGAAATTGACTGGAGTTATTGAAATTTTTGGTTTAGTTTTTGGTGATCTGCTCTTGTTAACATTCCTAGACTTTAAAATTCGCATAATTTTTGGTTTGAATGCTGATCTGACAAATTTTAAAATTACGATTCTCTTGTGTGTAGTTGTTATGAATTTATCACTATGGTAGTATCAAATCTAGCCGTAATTATGATTTTCCCTACTCTCTTGATTTTTAAACACTTAATTTGTGTGAATTTGAAATTATAACAGTCTTGTGGTAGATTAATCTTCATGATAGACCATATTTGACAAGCTTAAATTCTGATTTTATGCGATTATATTTGGTAACTTTGATTTTGTGCGTAATTGCAATCCCTTGATTAAGGGACGTTTTACTTTTATTCTTTTGTTTTGGGCGGGTATTAGTGCTGCCCACTCATATGTTATTTGCCTTTTAAAGTACTTGTTTATTTTAGGAGAAATCTCAATATTATATTTGTATAGATTCTTTTTTTTTTCTCTTATGGTAATCATGACATGATTTTGCAAGCTAATTGATTTTCCATATTTATTCAAGGAACAATTTTCCTAATTGATTTAGAGATTTGAAGGAAAACAATTTTTCTAATTGATTTAGAGAATTGATTTCTTCCTTTTATCACCCGGTATCCCTTCTCCTATTAAAAGGGCCTCTCTTTTCAATTAGAGGAGGAGAGATTTCCCTTTTTCTACTTTTACTTTCTAAAACAAAAATTATTAGCTATTCTAAGACATATTTCTCAAAGCTGTGTGGCATCTCTTTGTGAGTTTTAAGGAAGCATTCTGTTCATCTCATTGCTGGGATTGCTTTACTTCAACAACCTTTATTATTTATTTTATTTACTGCTTTCTGGTAAGTCCTCAAATCGATGTAATTTCATTCTTTGTGTGCTGGCTGCATCATGTTGTGAAAACTTTAGAAAGCATGTCTATAGGAATATTTCGATGCTTGTTATGTTCCTGTTTGTTTATCATTACATCTTGTCTCGCAGGTTTAAGTAGACAATTACGGAATTTCGAACAGTCGCTGGGATATTTAAATTGAATATGTTATTCCTTATAGCTAGTTGTTTTTCTTTCTTATTTTTTGTATTATTTGGTTTGTAATATTACTGTAAAGACATCATTATTGTAATAATAATTTTTGGGACTGCTCGGGGGCGGGGACTTGCGTGCTCCATGAATAGTGTAGGTAGGCACAACTTAGGTTTTTATGTGTGTTATATGCTACGTGGATCATTTAGGCACAAAAAGTAGGATTTATTAACACATGAATCTTTTAGACATTTTCAATAATTGATTCGCTTAGAACTTTTGCGTTAAGGTTTTCTAATTAACACCCGACATATTAAATTGAGTTTATGCATGCCAACACCTCTTTTGACATATGTCCACATTGAATTTAAGCATGGTAATTTTTTCAGTACGTTGGCCTACTACATTAATTTTTTGCCTGTTAAACACTGCAATTTATTAACATGTCATTATGTTTCGGTATGTTAGTTAACACAATTTAGGCATATCAAAACAAATTTGAGCATGTCAATAATTAATTTTTGGACGTTAATACATTTTTAGCATGTTTAGACACTCAGATCAAGTATGTCATTTCGTGTTTTCAACATGTAAATATTTAAGCATGTTAATATGGTATGCATGTTAACAATTAATTGTATGCATATTAATGATATCTCCTAGATGTTTAGAATTAGTATTAATTATGTCGTCGAATGTTCTAGAATTTAAACACAAATCTAAGCATGCTAATATATTTTAGAGCATGTTAACATTAAACTTCTGCCTGTTAATACATTTCTGCATGCCAAAACCAGTATAGTTCATGCATGTCAAAACTAAGTTTTGACGCGTTAAAATATTAGATTTTAGGCATTTTCAGCATGCTATTGCATTGTCCAGCACATTAATATGAAATTTCTGCACTATTAATATAGTTTTTTGCATGTTAAAATATTAAATTTTAGGCATTTCCAACATGTTATTGCATTTTCCAGCATATTAATATGAAGTTTCTGCACCATTAATATAATTTTCTGCATGTTAAGGATCAGGTTTTAGGCATTTTTCAGCATGTTATTGCAATTTTAGCATGTCAACATGAAATTTCTGTGCACTAACCCAATTGCAAGCATGTTAAAATATAGGTTTTTGAGCATTTTCAACATGTTAAATACTAGATTTAAGTACATCATTGTGCCTTAGCATGTTAATGTATTTTCAATAGTGTTAATTTCTTACACAATGAAATTTCATGAGTACAACTCTTTGATATATTTATCGCACTTTGACATCCTCTTTTAATAACTTGACAACACATTGTTACATTCACGAATCACAGTTACCTTTTATCATATTGATCAATTATTGAACACTTAGATATCATGCTTATAGGTTAATGAAACACCAAGTGATTGATCAATTATTGAACACTTAGATATCATGCTTATAGGTTAATGAAACACCAAGTGATTATTGGTCTTTGTTAATTATATTAATCGACTTTAATTAACCAAGAGGCTGACTTGGGACAGTTATGTGCAATGTGATGTCCGACTTGTTACGCGTTTCGAGTCATAGGCAACATAGCTTTATTTTAGCTAGACCACAAAATCAAAATAACAAAGTCCAATGCCTCTTGGATGATATGCAGGACGATAGGTATTCTATAATGTTAGTTTTATCCTCGGCCTAGAACGCCTCTAGATTTGACAACCAACTTAGGTGGGGCGGGAAGGGTAGTCAGTCAGAAGTGATAATCTTCAACAAGGTAAGACATGATTTGTCTAAGAGTTCGACCGGTGGGTCGGATGATGGTTAAACAAGTTAGGTTTCTGATCTGAATGAGACCAAAAAAATTTCTTTCTTTGATTTGATGAATTCTTTTCATTCTCTTATTTACCTTACATGATTATTTATATGGGGCAGTTAGTTGTTTGTTATAAATTATGTAATTTCTTTTTCCTCACTTGTTTTATTATATGTTTTACTGATTTTATCACTTGATAATCAACAATTAGAAATGACAAAGTAACATGTGTTTGCTTATTAATTACTTCATCAAGTTAATAAAACAGAGACTTTTGTTTGATAACGTAGAATCTCCATGTAAAATACGAATTCGGTCAGAAACCACCTTTATGGACCTTGAAAGGTGCCTAACACCTTTTTTGAGGTAATTTGAATCCATATTCGAGTTCTGTTGAACTAAGACAAACAACAAAAAATAGGTTCGTACTAGCCTAGACTGGTGCCCTAACGCATCTTAATTTGTTAGGTGGTGACTCTTTACAATCTTTCTCAAACAATCTCAAAAGAATGGTCATGTTGAATCCTGTTTTTTGTGAGGAAAATGGGGCGCAACACCTTTTTGCCTATCAAAGACATGAATTAAGTTAAGAAGATTAACACATACCTCAAGCATGAGTTTTCGTAATGTAAAATAAATGCGGATACTTAGACTTCATATCCTTTTTTGCCTCCCAAGTAGCTATCTTGGATTTGGTTCCACCATAGAACTTTACTGAAGCCACCTCTTTCGTTCGCAACCTGCGGACTTGTCGATCATCGGGACCTTCTCACCGGAGAAAGAGTTTGAAATACCAACGTCTTCCAAGGGAACAACTAACCAAATGTCTCTTATACATTTCCCCAACATGGATACATGAAATGTCGGAAGGATGGTGCTCAAATTAGAGCAAAACTCCAACTCATAGGCAACATTACCAACCCTCTTTACAATCAAGTATGGACCAACATAATGGGGACTAAGCTTCCCCTTCTTACCAAATAGCATCAATACCTTCAAGAATACCCAATCACCAACATTAAACTCCAAATTTTTATGCCTTATCTTCATAAGACTTTGACGACTTTGAGCGGTTTTCAACCTATCACGAATCACCTTCACCTTCTCCAAGGCTTGGTGAACCAAATCAGTTCTAAGCATCTTACTTTCTCCAAGTTCGTACCATCCAATATGAGAACGATATCTCCTACCATACAATGCCTAAAAAAAAGTCATACCAATGCTAGAATGACAACTATTGTTATAGGCGAATTCAATCAAAGGCAAATGGTCATACCAGCAACCACCATAATCAATCACACAAGCACACAACATATCTTCCAATGTTTGGATAGTCCTCTCTGCTTGTCTATTTTCTACGGGTGGAAAGCAGTACTAAGGCACACTTTAGTTCCTAAACCTTTCTGAAATGTCTTCTAAAAGTGAGATGACAATGGAGTACCACGATCCAAGGTGATAGAAATTGGACCACCATGCAACTTCACAATCTCTGCAAGATACAACTTAGCTTCCTCCGTGGAATAACTAGTCCTCACCGGCAACAAATGAGCGCACTTGGTCATTCTATCCACAATGACCGAAATAAAATACCATTGATTTCGAGATTGGGGAAGACTGGTGATGAAATCCATATTAATCACTTCCCACTTCCATTTGGGTAACTCTATCTCTTGGTACAGACCATCGGGTCTCAAGTGCTCAACTTTCATTTATTGATATACCATACACTTAGCCTACCTTGGTACCTAAAGATACCATCACCACTAATCGCGAAATCGACAACCTTTTGTTGACCCACATTACTCTTAATCTTCATAAAATCAGGTTCCAACATTTGTTTTTCCTTTATCTCTACAAAAAGAGAAGACTGCGATACCAGATTCATAAATACACCACCATTCTCAGAGTTCGTGAGATGAACTCCAAAATTAGTTAATCGATGAATGTCTTTCACCAACTCCTGCTTATCTTCATCCACATGAGCTACATTCTCCATGGATAACCTGCTAAGAGCATTAGCAACTACGTTAGCTTTAACTGGATGGTAATGGAGACTTATATCATAATTCGTTAGCAACTCAAGCCATCTCCTTTGTCTGAGATTCAATTCCTTCTAAGTAAACACATACTGGTAGAGTGGTGGCCAAGATGTCATTAATGAAGACAATGACAAATAAATCTAGAAACGAACGAAAGACCTTATTCATTAAGTCAATGAATGCCACCGGGGCATTAGTCAACCCAAAAGGCATAACTAGGAACTCATAATGACTATACTGGGTCTTGAAGGCAGTCTTAGGGATATCTACTACCCTAATCTTAAGATAATGATAACCCGACCTAAGATCAATCTTAGAGAAATAGTTCGCACCCTGAAACTGATCAAACAAATCATCGATTCTAGGAAGAGGATACTTATTTGTTATGGTCACTTTGTTCAACTAACAATAATCAATGCACATTTGAAGGAAACTATCCTTCTCACGCATAAATAACACGGGAGTACCCCAAGGAGACATACTAGGACGGATGTAACCTTTATCTAAGAGATCCTTCAATTGCTCTTTAAGCTCCTTTAATTCAGTCGTAACCATTCTATAAGGAGGGATAGAAATTGGATGAGTATCCAAAATAAGATTAATATCAAAATCAATTTACCTATCGGGAGGAATAACAAGGAGGTCATCACGAAAGATCTCAAAAAACTTATTAGCCATGGGAACGAATTCTAAGAAAGACCTTTCGAGTTAGAATCTTTAACTCAAATCAAATGATACAAACACCCTTTAGAGATCAATTTTTCGGCTTTAAGATATGAGACAAACCTCCTCTTAGGCACTAAAGAACCCTATTCCCACATAATGATCGGCTCATTAGGGAATTTAAATATGATCATATGGGTCTAACAATCTAAGGAAGCATAGCATGAATACAACTAATCCATCCCCAAAATAACATCAAAATTGACCATGTCCAACTCTATCAAGTCTATAAGAGTTTTTCTACCACTAACAAATACCACATACCACTTATAGAATCTTTTAACAACCAGAGAGTCTCCTATTAGGGTAGAAACAGAAAGGAACCGACAGACACTCAGGACCAAAACCAAAATGCATAGCAACAAATAGGGTTACATAAGAGATAGTAGACCTCAAATCAATAAAAAAATATACATCACGGAAGAAAAATCTCAACATCCCCGTAACAATATCTGGAGATGTCTCGAACTCTTGGCGAGTAGAAACTATATATAAGTGATTTCGGCAAGTGTCGATACCAGAAACAGAAGCTGAAGCAGCACCCTTCAGCGTAGGAGTAGGTGAAGTAGCAATAGGGACCCTGTTGGCCTAAGAAGCAACTAGAGAGGGGAATTCTCACTGCATATTCCCAATCTGACCATATTTAAAATATTTGTTCCTCCTCTTATCACACTGGCCATGGTGATGCTGACCACAGAATCTACAAAGAGGGTAAGATGGAGTCGACTGAGCCTCACTACTCTGAGATTGGGCACCCTGTACCCTAGAAGTATTAACACTTTGAAAATATCTGTCTCTCGATAGCCTCAGTAAGGAGCACTAGCTGTAGAATAGGAATTGGGACTGACCCAATTCTTCCTCTTGGACCACTTACCGCTAAACTGTTGGCCTCCACTTTGGTCAGAAAATCGAGACCTCTTGTTCTGCCTCTCATCAATCTCAACTTATTTCTTTTTCTCTTTCTCCACTTGTCACATGTACATAACCAACCTAGAGATTTCTATGTATTTGATCAACAAAGCCGCCTTACTCTCAAAAACCAACTCACGAGATAGTTTTGAGGTAAGCTTTCTCATCTGAGCCCTCATGTCCGACACCATCTCCAGAGCATACCTAGACAATTGGTGAAACTTCATGGCATACTCCTTGACTGACATCCTTTGTTTCTTTAGATTAACAAACTCCTCCATCTTTGCTTCCCTCAACTCTAAATGAAAGAAGTGGTCCAGCCCACAAAGATAACTTATCAGCATCAACCCTTATCTGTTACCACTCCTCATACCATTGGTACACCATGTCCTTCAACTGATAGGAGGCAAACTCTACCCCTTCCATATTAGTGTCATGGATAACTCTGAAAATCATTTCCATCTTATCCAAAAAACCTTAGGGATCTTCCTCGACCTTAACATCGGTAAAGGTCGGAGGACTCAGCCTCATAAACTGGCTAACCAGTATAGCCTTAGAAGATGGAGTAGAAGATGCACCACACTCAGCCTGAGAAGCTACCAACTGAGCAATCATATGAATTGACTAACGAAACTCAGCATTCGACACGTTAGCCTGAAGAATCGGGGGAGGACAAGAGGGAATCGATGGAACTCCAAGACTATCATGTATAAGACCCCTAGATCGAGTATGGACTCCATAAGTAGAGAGAGTCCCATCAACATCGTCCCCAATTGGGACAAAAGGGTTCGCAGAAACTTTAGATCTTCTTGGAGGCATGATCTGAAAGACGAGCAAACGAAAATTAGAAGGATCTAAGACCTTAAACTCAATAGTTCAAAATAAGACAACAAGAAGGTAAAATATTCCTAAATGACTTATATCCTCTCTCTTATAAGTGTAGCACGCTCCACACCCATAAAAGAGACTACTTGACACGGATTTGTGGGTACCCAACTGACCATGAACCTAGGCTCTGATACCAACTTGACATGATCGAAAATCGATCCTTGTCGTGTGGGCATCTCAAGCCAAACAAGGATCGAAAATTGCCTCATTAACCCAACCTAACCATCATATCAATCCACAAGTGTCGGATAAACTCTGAACATGTAACAAGATAGCGGAAATAAAACCAACAATCATAACTTAAGAATGTCTAATCATTCCATTCCTTCCAACATACAATATCCAAACTACCCAAGTCCACAGTCATCCACAATCCTCTACCAATCCAATGTCAATAATATGTCGGGACTTGCCCCCAACAATAGCTAAAAACCAAGTCTAATACAAGTCTATGACATAAGATAGAAAGACTATGAAATGTATGTCTTTCGAAGTATGAAAGCTCACCACTTCAAAGTCAACACGCAATCTGCTCTAACACCTGGTCACTGTGCAAGAAAAAAAGAAGAAGCTCTGGCCCCTGTGTCATGTAGAGACACATCATTTGGAGATGGTTAGCGGTTAGAGCGCTAGCATGTAATTCAAGGGTAGGGATAAACTAATGCCATTATTCAAAACCAAGTCATACCATCATAAGCCATCATATTTATGTACATCTACACATGTAGATATATAAATACATCAAGTGACAAAAAGATAACAAGGCTATAGCAGGCATTTCAAAGTACTCCATCATGAACTATGAAGTGGAGGACTCTAACCTCAGCCAACTTATTAAGCAAGTGGACTCTAACCACAAGCCTTTTATTGGAAAAATGAACTTTAACCACAAGCCATTATATTAGACAAATGGACTCTAACCACAAGCCATATTATTATGCAAGTGGACTCTAACCACAAGCCATCGTGTCCATTACTAGTCGATATTGGGACTTTAAACCTTTGTCCAGACATTCACATCCACACCATTTGCATTTGAGGACTCTAACCTACTTAGCCAATTCAAGCCATCAAGGCTATAATTCAATACCATACATGGCTACAAGGTCTTTATGAACCATTTATCAAACAATCACTTTAATAGGAAAATACCTTGGTCTCACATCAAATTGTGGTCTCAATTCAAACCATCAAGGCTATAATTCAATACCATACATGACTAAAAGGTCTTTATGAACCATTTATAAAACAATAACTTTAATAGGAAAATACCTTGGTCTCAAGTCAAATTGTGGTCATCAAGACCTTTATCAACTATTCATTAGCATTCTTATACCAAGCTTTAGTTCGAACACAATTCAATTTCATGGTTAGGGACTCAAACCCCTTTCTAACCAAACAAACCACCAAGGTTACTAATTAACTAATTATATGGCCAACAAGGACTTTGCAAGATCATTTACCAATCATTCGTACTCATAAAGCCATTTCCTTAGTTCAAATCATCATTAACACGTGACTGGTTATTTCTAGTAGACATTTCCACAAATATCTTGAGGGAATAACCTTACCAAGACCAAAATTAAGGTTAAAATCATCAAGCTTAGGTCTATTCATGATCCATTTGTTAAACCACAACCAAAAATCACTCACATGTGCAAACTATCACCAAAAATAAGTATTTTACCTGTTTAAACAAGAGTAAACTTTACCCATCACTATACATCAAAACCCTCAACATTTGTTTCAAAAACCACCATCAAAGATTCATAAACAATATTTAAGTAACATGATATTTGAGAAATAACAATGAGGGAAGATTCACATCCATTATACAAGATGATTCACAGAGAGATTCTTGGTCCGCAAGTCTCTAGAAGGCCTCTTTGATAAACCCTAGCCCCAATCTTATTAGAGAGGTCGAGAGAGGATTTAAGAGTGTTTTAGAATATTTTTGAACTTGTATATGTGAAGAATAAAGTGCCAAATAAGGTTATAAGTTGTGGATTATAAGGATTTAGGGGTGGGAAATGTCTAAAACACGCTCAACTTAAAAGCTGAAAGTTGTACCCAGGAGGGTACGAGTTCCACACTGAAACTGTACCCTAGGGTACGAGTGGTACCCTAACTCGTACCCTAGGCTTCACCATGGACCCCTAATTGTTCAACATACGAACATGCTAAGATAACTCATACCTTAGGGTGTGAATGGTACCCTAACTCGCACCTTGAGTTGTACCTTGGACAGATTCAACTAAAGCATATGGCATCATACAACTAGGCAACATATGAACCATACCCTAACATACGACTTGGGAGAGGCTAAACCGTACCTTGGACAGAATGTAACCCCCACTACATTGCCTAACATACGAGTGAGAGGATCCCAAGTCGTATCCTAGAGTACGACTAGTACCCTTGAGTCGTACCTTGCCCAGAAACTTCAACTAAAGGAATTTTTCTAAGAGTCCAAAGCCTAGGTGTTTCACAAAGTATCCCTAATTATTTATGTTAATGTAATGGCCTTGTCAACAACAGACAAAGATGCCAAGTTATGAGTGTCTCAAAGGGTTAATAGAGATAAAGTGTTCAAATGGATAAACAATGGGTTTAGGTTGCTATGGAAATACCTAGACAAGTTTATGGGGGCTATCTACGTGTTCCTGTTGATTTAGTTGCCAAAAGACATGGATTTGTCACATATACATTAATTCATATTGAAAAGTAGTTTCTCTAAACTATTAATTGTTCTTCACCGCATGTTGAGTTAGAAATATAAATATATACGGAGTCACACACTATGCATGTAAGGGAGCATATATACCTTCAAATACAAGTTGATTTTAAGCTTAGATTGAAAATGTATGACTTATATCGCCAATCTATCAAAAAAATCCAATACTTTCTCTGTTAAATTTTGTTTAATAATATTTTCTTAGCAGAATTTTTCTAAAAAAAAATACATTTCTATACACTACTAAATATACATAAATTGGCCTTAAATACTAATTTTTAGAAGAAGTCAGAAAAAAAATGACCTTCGGGTGTCGGTTTATGAAAAATATATTTTGGAAAACCTTTTAATGAAATGGACACTGAAGATCAATTTAGTGACAAAAATTTAAAAATAAAAGCAAACAAACCTGAAGTGCTTTCTTTTTTTGTGCCAAGAAAAATGCATAAAGGAAAATCGATAGCCAAAGATCTATTAGTTTCGTTAAAATTGAATTTGAAGAGTTAAAATTAAAAAAACTAGGGTCTTAAAACAAATAACATCAATTATTTAGTGGTAAAAATGTATATTCTACTTGTTATGAAACGGACAGGAATAAACAATACTACAAAACGAAAGAAAATATGAAGAACAAATACAGATTTACGTGGAAACCCTTGACGAGAAAAACCACGGACAGAGAAGGAGGAATTTCACTGTAACGGAGAGGAATACAATGAGGAGACGAAAGTCTCAATTACGTATATAAACCTTCCAAAAATGACCCGCTAAATCGCACTTATATAATATGTGCGTACAAATAAATTCTAAGCTCAAAAACATACGACGTACAAATATCAGCCCGATCCCTACGCTACCACCATAGAACCCTAAAAAAATCTCAAACATGGATCACACCGCGATCTTTTCAAAGCCGAATAAAAAAAATTCGGGTCACAAACTCTAATACCACTATAGTAAAAATGGGAGTTTGATCCTCGAATAATGCATTTTATAATTATTATAATTTAAAAAATTAACCTTTAGAGGTTGGTATCCTCTAATTTTATGTTATAAAAGCTAGGAGGTTCACTATTTTTACCGATCACGATTATATCGGCCTTTATTTCGAGGTCAGCTTTTGCAGTGTCCAACCTCATTGATCTTTTGAGTGGTATTTTCTTAATGAGAAGTTCTATAACTACAAAAATATTATTACATGTTTAACACATCAAATTATAGAAGTACTCTTGTAACATTACGACATGTTTGAGATTAGAAAAGTTAAAATAATTTTTAAGACTTCGTGACGAGTCAAATTATGCCAAAGATGAAAAATTATGTATAAAAAGCATTATTTTGATCTTGCATATCTTCATACATATCAAGTCAAATTAGTTAAACTCGTCGAACTGGATATGCATATCCATTTTTGTTTCCCACTGTTGTAATGGATTTTCTAGTAAGCGTTATTTAGAAAGTATTTGTAGATTATAAAATAATGATATATTCTTGACTAAATTTTTTCATTGAAATTAAAAGAGTTAATTGAAAAATATGGCCAGTACATCGTTCAAAATCCGTAACAAGGCCATTAAAGTTTAACTTAACAACACGGAAATTTCAGAAGAAAACATAAGAAGAAGACCATTCTACAAATGACTCCTTGCTAGCCATTCGAACTTGTTCATCACTCATGTTTAGGAATTATTATGCTCGGAGAGTACACCCTAAACATAACATAGTTTTTAGAACCACAAGTGATCCCAATCTAACCCTTGACATAGCATAACTAAGCATAATATATGAAATTTAAGCGGAAGTTGTAATGAGATCATAAGATAAGTTCTAAAATAGTTCTGAAAAACCAAAATAAACAAAGTACTAAGCCCGAAGGGCTAACATAACATACTCTAATGTCTGAAAGTCTTGAACAAAGTACTAAGCCCAAAGGGCTAACATAAACATACTCTATTGTCTGAAAATCTCTTAAACTGAATAACATAATTTGCAGGAACAAGACCTTTGACTAACCTTAAAATAATGTCTAAAATGAACGAAATGAAATAACTAAGTAGGTCCCCGAATGATAAGGACTCACAACTATTGAAAGTTGAACTGCTATTAATTATCCACGTGTCTGAGCTTGATCAGCAGTATCTACATCACATGAAAAATATAGGTAAAAAGTATGCAATGAGTACGTTTGAATGTAACAAATATGTAGGAATAATATGAAATGGCTGAATTTTTTTTAGCTAAAATCATAATAAAGTTGTCTGAGAAATACATATCGAAATACTATACTACCAGAAGTCTTAAAATGGTCAAATAATAAAGATTGTCAAAGCAAAGTAAAAATTTTTAAGTGGGAGTTTCTTATAGCTATGATACATTACTTTAGCTAATGATGTCAGACGTCTAACCCAGTTGAAAGGATTGTCTTATATATTGCAGAGTATAAGACCTATCTATCTATGTGTAGATCTACTAAATGAACTTTTTAGGCTAATGATCAATCAAAATTGTGGTGAAAATATAATTCTACGGTGACACGTAGTTTTGAAAATTGGGTTATCTAAAAACCTAATTTGCTCGGTGTTGGGTTCATAGTAATGAAAAGGTGTGAACGGAAAAAATGGAGAGGAAAAAATGGTGGAAGAAGGAGACACCAATTTAGAAGGTGTACTCCCAAATTGAAAAGTTCACTAATTCTCCCACATTGGTGAGAGAATGGAACTTTGGAGTATTTATAATGATGAATACTTAATCCATATGGCAAGTGAGGCAAGAAATAAAAGATGCCTCGCGCCGTTGTCGCCACTCGGCTCGGCTTCGGCTTCGGATTTGTCAAATGATCTATGAGATTTATTTTTTAGATAAATTTTATTTGAATTCCGAAGAATGTCAAAGGGAAACGCAGTAGAATTTTTCTGCACAATGTTTTCGACTCCATACATGCATACAGATGCCACTGTTTACACCGTTCCAGGGAACAGTTGTGATGTTTCATCGCGGAATGCTGAAACGTTTTCTGATACATGCAGAAACGCAGAAACAAGTGTTGGTTCGAGTGAACTAGTACACTGCTTCATGAATTACTGCAACACTTCATTGAAATGGTGCCACTATTTCATGAAAAGGTGCACTATTGCAGTAAAATACTGCACACTGGTTCAGCACTAATAAAATACTGCAGCCATATAATTTTTCAGAATAGACACACCTTTAAGATTGAACCATTGCCACCTTTTCAAAGGGCATCTTGTAGCTATATAAACCTGATTTCATCCACAGATTTAGGACACAGAAAAGATTTTCAGAATTACAAGCTTCTTCTTCTTCTTAAAAATACTCTAAGTGTGATCATTCAAACCGTTAGTGTTCAAAGAATCCGCCTATTTGAGGTACCGCTATAGTCAGATTGAAGGCCATTTTATCCTGGGAGGAAGATTTCATAACCTCAGGTACAGTGAGGGAAATTATTCCTTAAGGAAAGTCCGTGAATTCGGACGACTTGGCCTTAACAATTTCTGTTTCATCTATATTTCTGAAATATAAAATACACCTCTTGTAAAGATCATTATGATCTTGTATTGAGGGTATTTGTTCAACTTCGTTGTGTTCTTGTTCATACTTGAAGTCGAGTTTAAGTTGTTATTCTATTATACAGATTCTACGTACCCGTATTGTGGAAAATAACAATCTTAAGGAATAATCTTATAGAATTTGTATTGCTTGTTTTTGGAGATTAAAGCTTAGGATTTCTACTCCGCTTGAATTTAACTAGTGATTAGAAGACAAAATCTTCAAGTTAAGGTTCACTCAGTTGACGATTCGAAGTAATAAAAACTTCATCGTTAACTAGAAACAAGAAGAAGAGTTTAAAGTTATTTAACTTTATTAATAGTATTCTGAAAAATACTAATTTTTATGTCTTGTGGTGATAGGAAAAATAAAAACTGAAAGTCAAATGATGGATGCGACAACGTCTATGGGGGCAAATAATATTGCCACATCAAGTTCCACAAATGCTCCGCCAACGATAGCACCGACGGAGAAGCCCAAAATTTTTTCTGGCATTGACTTCAAGCAGTGGAAACAAAAGATGTTTTTTTACCTCACTACTTTATGTCTACAATGGTTCACTATCAAAGATGCTCCCAAGGTGCCCGAGGGAACCTCGGACAAAGACCGCTTCGTTATTGTTGAAGCTTGGAAACATTCGGATTTCCTTTGCAGGAACTATATTCTGAGTGGTCTCCAAGATGACCTCTATAATGTCTATAGTGGAACCAAGACATCAAAGGAACTGTGGGGGGCACTTGAACGGAAATATAAAATGGAGGATGCGGGAATTAAGAAATTCCTTGTTGCATGGTTCCTGGACTTTAAAATGATTGATAGCAAATCTGTTGTCTCTCAAGTACAGGAGTTTCAAGTCATCATACATGATCTTCTAGCATAAGGTTTAATTGTGAATGATGCTTTCCAAGTAGCAGCAATAGTTGAGAAGCTACCACCTTTGTGGAAAGACTTCAAAAACTACTTAAAGCATAAGCACAAGGAGATGATCGTTGAAGATATTATCGTCCGTCTTCGTATTAAAGAGGACAATAAAGCTGCCGAAAGAAGGTCAAAGGGAAATTCTACAATGAGTGGAGCACACATTGTAGAAGATGGCCAAAACAACTCGAACGAAAGAAAGAAAGATGAACATGGAAGCAATCAACCCAAGAAAAAGTTCAAGGAAAAATGCTTCAATTGTGGCTAAATTGGCCACAAGTCCACAGATTGTCGAGCCTCAAAGAAAGGCAAGAAAAAGGACCAGGCGAATATGATTGAGTCCAACGAAGAATATGATGATTTGTGTGCTATGTTCACGGAATGCAACTTGGTGGGGAATCCACGCGAATGGTGGATGGATTCTGGTGCCAAAAGCCATGTTTGCACAAACAAAGAGTTGTTCTCGTCATTTGCTCCAGCTCAAGTAGAAGAAATGCTCTACATGGACAACTCCACTACTGCTAAGGTGGAGGGAACAGGAAAAATTTGCTTAAAGATGACTTCCGGCAAGGTCTTGACACTAAACAATGTCCTATATGTTTCGGAGTTACGTAGGAACTTAATATCTCTTTCACTCCTAGATAAGAACGGATTCAAATGTGTAATCATTTCTGGAAAAATTGTAGTTAGCAAAGGAGAAATGTATGTAGAAAAAGGCTATCTCACGGAGGGCCTTTATAAGATGAATGTAATGACTATTGAAATGAATAAAAGTACGAATTCGTCTTATTTGCTTGAGTCTTACGATTTATGTCATGAACGTTTAGACCATGTTAATTACAAAACGCTATGAAAATTGATTAACTTAGAAGTTTTGCCAAACTTTGAGTGCAATAAATCTAAGTGTCAAATGTGTATGGACTCGAAGTATGCAAAGCATCCTTATAAGTCCGTTGAAAGGAATTCCAATCCCTTAGACTTAATACACACTGACATTTGTGATATGAAGTCAACACCATCTCATGGTGGAAAAAAGTATTTCATAACTTTTATTGATGATTGCACTAGATATTGTTATGTCTACTTGCTAAATAGTAAGGATGAAGCAATAGATCCGTTTAGGCAATATAAAACTGAAGTTGAAAATCAGTTAGACAAAAAAATCAAAATGATAAGAAGTGATAGGGGCGGAGAATATGAATCTCCCTTTGCGCAAATATGTGTAGACAATGGAATAATCCATCAAACTACGGCCCCGTATTCACCTCAATCTAATGGAATTTCGGAAAGGAAAAATCGAACTTTGAAGAAAATGATGAATGCCTTACTTATAGATTCTGGTTTACCGCAAAACTTATGGGGGGAAGCTATTCTTAAGGTCAATCGTATACTCAACAGAGTTCCCCATAGTAAGACACAATCAATTCCTTACGAAAAATGGAAAGAAAGGAAACCTAACTTGAAATATTTCAAAGTATGGGAGTGTCTAGCGAAGGTTCAAGTTCCTATACTTAAAAGGGTTAAGATAGGACCTAAAATGGTGGACTGCGTGTTCATAGGATATGCTAAAGGTAGTAAAGCATGTCAATTTTTGGTTCATAAATCCGAGCATCTGGATATTAGTGAAAATACGATAATTGAATCAGACAATGCTGAATTCTTTGAGAACATTTACCCGTATAAAATTAGACATGAATAGTCTAGTGGAGGATCTAAACGGCCTCGAGATAAACTAAGTGAGAATGTACATAATGAAGAAAATCTAAGAAGTAGTACACATCAAAGAACGTCAACTTCGTTTGGGTCAGATTTTGTAACATTTCTCTTAGAAAATGAGCCTAAAAAATTTAAAGAAGCGATGTCTTCGTCAGACTCATCCTTTTGGAAAGAGGCAGTCAATAGAGAGATTGATTCAATCTTAAACAACCATACATAGGAATTGGTTGACCTTCCTCTCGAAAATAAACCTTTAGGTTCTAAATGGATCTTCAAAAGGAAAATGAAGGTGGATAGTAATATTGACAAATACAAGGCAAGACTTATAGTAAAAGGCTTCAAACAGAAGGAAGGCCTTGATTACTTTGATACATACTCGCCAGTAACAAGAATAACCTCGATTCGAATGTTAATTGCCTTGGCGGCGGTATATGATCTTCAAATCCATCAAATGGATGTGAAAATTGCATTTCTAAATAGAGATTTAGAGGAAGAAATACACATGGAACAACCTGAGGGATTTGTAGTTCCACAAAAGAAAAAAAAGGTGTGTAAACTTATCAAGTCATTATATGGACTAAAGCAAGCACCAAAACAATGGAATGCGAAGTTTGACCAAACCATGTTGGCAAATGGATTTAAAATAAATGAATGTGATAAATGTGTTTATATTAAAGGTACTCCAAATCACCAAATCATTGTATGTTTATATGTGGATGATATGTTGATCATCAGTACAGACATTTATGACATAAATACAACAAAACGAATGCTCGAGAGCAAGTTTGATATGAAGGACCTTGGAGTTGCAGATATTATCTTAGGTATAAGAATCCATCGAACTACACAAGGGTTGGTATTGTTACAGTCTCATTATATCAAAAAGGTACTTGACAAGTTCAAGTATATAGAAATTGGTATTGCCAAGACTCCATTGGATGCGAGCTTTGCACTTCAAAAGAATGAAGGTAAAAGTGACTCGCAATTGGAGTACGCAAGAGTATTGGGATGTTTAATGTATATAATGAATTGTACACGACCAGACATAGCATGTGCTATCAGTAAATTGAGTCAGTACACGAGTAATCCCAACAAAACTCATTGGATGGCAATGAAAAGAGTTTTGGGGTATCTTAAATACACTCAAAATCATGCTTTGCATTATAATAAATATCCTGCGGTACTTGAAGGATATAGTGATGCAAATTGGATCACCAGATCAAACGAAGTAAAATCCACAAGTGGATATGTATTTATTATCGGTGGAGGAGCAGTTTCTTGGAAATCATCCAAACAGACTTGTATCGCTCGCTCTATAATAGAATCTGAATTTGTCGCATTAGATAAAGCTGGTGAAGAAGCAGAATGACTCCAAAATTTCTTGAAAGATATTTCGTATTGGCCCAAGCCAGTGGCACCAGTATGTATACACTATGATAGCCAAGCAACAATAGGTATGGTAGGAAACATGCTGTATAATGGTAAATCTCGTCATATAAGACGAAGACATAATACCGTTAGAGAACTTCTCTCTAGTGGAATTATCACTATAGACTATGTAAAGTTAAAGGATAATGTGTCGGATCCACTTACAAAAGGCCTATCTAGAGAAGGAGTGGAAAGAACATCCAAGGAAATGGTTTTAAGGCCTAAGACAAGTCAGCATGGCGGTAACTCTACCTAGCAGACTAGAGATCCCAAGAGCTAGGTTCAAGGAGATCAAACAAAGTTGTATCTGACAAGTTCAACATTGTCAATTACCCAACTCATTCTCATGATGTAGACAATGTATAGTAAACAAGGATAAGACTTAAGGTGAAAAGTCTTTTAATGATTATCTAAATTTGGCAGATTTGACCAAATAGTTTAATCTACAGGATTGAATGTTTAGAAATCACCTATGTATGGGCAAAGTGGAAGCCACTTCAAAGAGAATGTTAGTAAAAGCCTATTCTCTAAGCTCTCATGAAAACCGGGACGTGTTCATGGCTGAAAAGAACAAAACCATAAGAACCATAAACGGTAAAAGGCTGGTTGTGTGACATGTGTTGTCTAGGTGTACATTAAAGCTTGACGGTTCAAAGATATCAAATCTACTGATTGACCGAGTGCATCCGATGCATTTTCACTACGGAAAGTTCAAAGGGAAACTCACTTATCCAGATGCAATCAGTCTTTACTTGATGATCACATACTTGTCCGTAAAACTTTTACGAAAAATAGCCATTCCCCATTCATGTGGGGGATTGTTGGGTTAATAGTAATGAAAAGGTGTGAATGGAAAAAATGGAGAGGAAAAAAATAGTGGAAGAAGGAGACACCAATTTAGAAGGTGTACTCTTAAATTGGAAAGTTCACTAATTCTCCCACATTGGTGAGAGAATGGAACTTTGGAGTATTTATAATGATAAATACTTAATCCACATGGCAAGTGAGGCAAGAAATAGAGATGCCTCACACCGTCGTCGTCGCTCGCTTGGCTCGGCTTCGGATTTGGATTTGGATTTGTCAAATGATCGATCGATGAGATCTATTTTTTAGACAAATTTTATTTGATCTTTTGAAGAATGCCAAAGGGAAACGCAGTCAGCGAACAGTTGTGATGTTTCATCGTGGAATGCTGAAACATTTTCTGATGCATGCAGAAACGCAGGAACAGATGCTGGTTCAAGTGAACTGGTACACTACTTCATGAATTGCTGCAACATTTTATCAAAATGGTTCCACTGTTTTGTGAAAAGGTGCACTGTTGCAGTAAAATACTGCACACTAGTTCAGCACTAATAAAATACTGCAGCCACGTAATTTTTCAGAATAGACATACCTTTAGGATTGAACTATTGCCACCTTTTCAAAGGGGCAGCTTGTGGCTATATAAACTTGATATCATCCACAGGTTTAGGACACAGAAAATTTTTTCAGAATTACAGGCTTCTTCTTCTACTTAAAAGTACTCTAAGTGTGATCATTCAAACCGTGAGTGTGTTCGAAGAATCCGCCTATTTGAGGTACCTCTATAGTTGGATTGAAGGCCATTTTATCCTGGGAGGAAGATTCCATAACCTCGGGTACAGTGAGGGTAATTATTCCTTAAGGAAAGTCCGTGAATTCGGACGACTTGGCCTTAACAATTTCTGTTTCATCTATATTTCTGAAATATAAAATACACCTCTTGTAAAGATCATTTTGATCTTGTGTTGAGGGTATTTTTTCAATTTTATTGTGTTCTTGTTCATACTTGTACTCGAGTTGAAGTTGTTATTCTATTATACAGATTCTACGTACCCGTATTGTGGAAAATAACACTCGGTACTACTACTCCCAAAACTGCTTATGTAATCATATGTCCGATGAAAGATTTAAACACTATCTATCTATTGTATAGGTTAAAACTTAACTAAAATCATATCTTGAAAACTATCAAACTTTATCCTTCTATGGGTTTAATATATTTTTCTTGAATATGTGAAATAACACTATAGTTCTAAATTTTGTGCTTTAAACATAAACTTCAACAATCATATCAAATGGTTTAAACCATGCTAAAATCATTTAATATTTGCAAAATTATAAGATATCATGTCAAGACTAACTATTTGTAAATTATAAGTTCACGTATGTGAATGGAGTTGTAAATATACCATAAATTTCATAAATTCTAATAAGAATGTATCAATAAATTCATAAGGAGACATAAAATTTAAGATCATGAAAATTGAGTATGAACCCTAGTTGTTAAGTTCGCAAATCGTTAAAGAAAATGAAGTTTCTGAGCATAAAGATAAAAGGAAGTTCGTGTTGAAAGTCCATATACTTGGACTTATGAATTTTTTGAGAGAAAGATTGAACTAGAGTCTTGGAACTGGAATTTTGAAAAGAAAATTGTTTCTTGAGTTTCTTGAGAGTTGAGAAGAGAAAGAACATTTGTTTGCTTAAAGAATTGAGGGAAATAAGGATATAATCAGTTATAGGAGTGTTTAGGGGTCAAGATATCAATTTATATTCTAAAAATAGAAGGAAAACAAAGTTGGGATGCTTGGAAGGGGGCTTGGTGTGGCACGGGGCAATTGTGGTGCCTAAACTTTGTGGCACGGAGCCATCGTGGAGCCTAAGCTCTGTGCACGGATCCATCGCGGATCCCTACTATTTTAGGGTCCTCAGAATGGACCCTCATTGATAAATTGGTCATAACTTTTTACTTTGATATTAGATTGACAAATAATCGGTGGCATTGGAATGAAGACTTGATCGAAGACCTTTCATTTGGTGGGTCTTGATCTACAAAAATCTTTATATTTTAAGAGTAAAGCTCATTTGAAGTTGACTCTTCCAAAATCTAATACTAAAACTCAATTAGTATGGAAGCGTTCAATCGAACTTTGAGTTACAGGTTTCTTATGACCTTAATTTATATCCAAAGCTCTTCACACACTATGGAATTGGTCTTAAAACCTATGCATAATTAGAAATCACCGAATTTGAATCTATACACATTCAAAGAATGGTTCGAATCATAGTTCAGCAATTTGAGATGTTGCAGAAATATATTAGACTTGTTTAGTTTTATGTCGATATAACTCACATTTCGTAAAAATGAAAAAGACTAGGACACTTATAACAAACTCTGATTAATAGTTATTTTTATACAAAATAAGTTAAGAATAAAATAGAAATAACTAGTAGAAAATAACTTACCAAAGTCTGGATTCAACTTAAACATTCGCAAGAAAGGATCCACTGGTAGACCAATCATGGCAAAGCTTGGATCGTACAACCCGTTGATACTAGGCCTACAATTCATGTCACCAATAAAGGATAAGTATTTTTATATTTGAATTTCATGTCTAAGAATTAACCTATTTGTTGGTTTTGTAATTTGTGATAAATAGCTTTAAGAGGATGATTAAAATAAATATCCATTTTTTGCGTCACCATTTATATGTTGTTCCGTTATTTTTAAAAGCTATACAAATAATTTTTTTTAGGATTGACTAAACATAAGACTGTTGTCTATAAAATTTTAGATCATGGTATAATATTTTCCAATAAGATTCTTAGTTTGAACAAAAAAAAGAATTTTAGACCTGAACTTATATGATTCATAAATTGTAAACGTAAAAAATAAAAGAAAAAAATCATTTACTAAACAAGTATCTCCAAAAGATATAACAACAAAAATTTCTATTTTTTTTTATTTACAAGTATTTTCATTAATCAAAAAGTGAGTCGTTACATAGTCGGGTAGAAGCTGACCATCTACCACCTCATTTGTCTTTCTATGGCCTATTCATGTTATCTATACACTAACATAACAATAATTTATTTACAATAAGTATTAATTCTACTTCTCCTAAGAAAAATAATTCAGCAATTGCAGCTTTTTCCGCCAAGAAGCTTTGTTTCTTCCCTGAATGTGCAGGTACATAGCTATTTCATGACATATTTTAGTTGCATCACTTCTCCATTCCGGAACCTCATCATGTTTCTATATTTCCAAATGTTGTATACTACAATTGCAAACACACTACATAGCATCTCAGCGATCGCAACTTTCTTCTTTGCTATGTTGCATATCCATTCTACCTCTTGATACCATGTACCTATTGCTCTGTGTGCTCTCATCCATATGAGTATTCTGATCCAAATCTGCTTACTGTAAGGACATCTGAAGAACAGGTGGTGTAGTGTTTCTTCCTCTTGATCACAAAAAACACATCTCATAGGAACTTGCACCCCCATCTTCTGAAGTCTATCAACTATAGATAATCTCTCTTGTATTGCAAGCCACAAATGGAATTTATATATAGGATGCACTCTATTATGTAGTGTGATGTTCTTCTATACTACCCTTGGAAATTGAGGCTGAAGTGCTAGATAAGCTTTCTTAATCTTGAATTTGGTGCCTTGTACCAGACTTCTCAAGGTTTGATCTATACTCCCCTGGTAGCATTGCTGTAACATGATGAATTTACCACTGTCTATGATCTTCTACATCACCTAAGCTGTGTTCTTAGGACTTACCAGGTCCTCAAGCTTGATATTCTTTATGTAGTAGTAATGTGCCCATTTAATCCATAGTGTATCTTTTTTCATTGAGATATCCCATAAGTGCTTCAGGATGGCTGCTGATGTTTCAGCTTTTGACGGAATATTTTGCATCTTTTTCTCAGAAAAATTATGTATTTTCAAGCAAATAAAGTTGTATTTAATGGTGGATTTGAGTGATTTCAGGTTAAGGAGTTAGCTGAAGCAGAAAACTCAGGAAACCAACAGGAAAAAGTCACTAACGGCCTAAATGGTGGACTATCAGTCATGCGATGGACCGCTGGGAGGACTATCTAAGCTAAACAGAAGGTTTCAAGTGGAAGGCCCATACGACGATCCAAGTGGCGGATCGTCAAGTTTGCGGGACCGCCAACATGGCCGTCAGACTTAAACAGAATGCAAGGTTTCAGAGGACTGATCGACGGACTGTACGACAGACCGTGTAATGGACTGTCAGTGTCCCAACAGGCCATCAGCTGAACCGTCAGTTTGGACGCGGCTTTTTTTAAGCTTAAATTTTAAATCTTTTAAACGTGGAAGTATATAAATACCTTTATTTGGGGACATTCTGAATCTTGGATATTGTTTTATCATAGTTTTCCATCTTTGAAACTCTCTATAATGTAGAAATTTGTGAATCAAACTACATTTGTGGATCTAATCATTCCATTGCTATTGAAGATTCAAGAATTAATTCTTGTAACCTTTGTAAGTGAACTTTGAATTTGCTTATGAATAATACAATTATTCTTTCTCTTTCTTCTATGGAGATGAGTGACTAAGCTCCCATAACTAGGGTTATTGGAGCCTTGATGTAAACAGTTGATATGGGTTGTGATGCCAATTGAGTTTCTATAGGTAATTGATGTTACATAAAACCTTCTTCGCTTTAATGACTTTTCTTGGTTGCAAACTTGAAAGGTGAGCCCAAGAACAATCACTTGTTTGAATAGAAAAATGTTTGTTGGGAAAAGAAAAGTTACATGAAATCTAGAGACCTAAATCTTTAGATTAATGGAAAATGCCTTTACAAGGATTAACCTACATGAGAAAATGGTTGAATAATCAATATATTCTTTAAGTTTGAGAGAGTTAAATGATAAACTATCCATTAAGGTTGAGAAACTAATGGGTAAACAATAGAATTCAGCTGCTCTTGCAATTAAAGTTATTGAGTGAAACTCAAAAGTGATTCACAACCCTAACTGTTTAAACATCTTGGTAACTATAACTCTAGTTTGTTTAATAACATTGAATTATTACTAGCAGAAAGAACAATTAGTTGGAACAACTCTGCTACAATTACTTAGAATACATTTTATAAATCAAAACCCCTTTTATTCAGGAACCTTTGATCAACAGTCTAATAACAATCACAACACTTAGTGAACACAGTATTCCCTGTAGGATTTGACACCCAACCTAGTTAGGTTTTATATTTGACAATGACCGCTTACTCTCTCTTAAGAGAGGTGTAATTTAGGCATATCAAATTTTGGCGCCTTTGCCGGGGAATACGGTTGTCAATTAAATTTGTGTTTGTTAATTGACCTTTGTTCAAGTTTCCCAAATTTTATATTTGTTTGTTTTTTTTGTTATATACAAGGTAGTTATTGTGTATGCCAAGTACACGGAGATCGGATGCACTGTTATTACCAGTACATTCAAAACCGCAGTTAATTGGCAAAATGGCAACCCCCAAGACGCTGAAAGGCTGGTCGCTCTGGCTAGAGCTCAACTTAATCAACAGAATGACGACCAGACGATGCATCATTCTAATCCTGATGATGATGATTTGGGTGATGATGATTTGTTAGATCCTGTTAACCCAAGGCATACAGAGAATATGGCTGCACTGGTAAACCGCAATATAACCAAAAATCCCCCCTTCAAGACGAGGCAAAATTGCCAACTTATGCAGTTTGATCTGAATGATGGTGAAGATAGAATGGATGGAGCAGGTGAAACTGGAGCTATCATTCCTCCACCTCTAAAACTTGGAGCTAAATTTAATATTACCAGTACGATGATTCAACTCCTTCATCTTAAGAGGTTGTTCGGTGGTCTTCCCAGAGATGATCCAAACATGTACTTGGTGAACTTTGTCACCATTTGCAAGTCTTTTAATAACCCAGGAGTGGGTCAGAATGCTATCTGCCTGCATTTTTTCCATTGTCTTTAACTGGGGAGGCGACACTGTGGCTCAATGGGCTATGTCCTGACTCTATCACCAATTGGAGGCAGTTAAAAGAGGCTTTACTAGAAAGGTTCTTTCCACTTTCTAGGAAGGTACAGTTGAGACATGAGATCAGTAACTTCCGACAGCTTCCCACCGAAGCTCTTCATGATACCTGGGAGAGGTTTAAAAAAAAGCTGATGCAATACCCGAACCATAACATGATGAATATTCACTTGATGGAGACTCTTTATCGGGTTTTGAACTCTATTACGAAGCCAGTCGTGGATAATGTTGTAGGAGGGTCATTTTTTGACCTTACTTTTCTAGAGAATTTGGAGATGCTTGATCGGATGACCAAATAGAGTAGAGCTTGGCATACCAGGGATTCTGTGGTAGCAAGCCCTACTTTGTCTGGTAGTATGACTATAGAGCAACCAAGAAGGAGAAAGAAATTGACCAGGACATGGCATACTTGAAGACGCAGATGGATTTGCTGACTAAGCATCTATTGTTTAGAAAAATGGAGAAGGTAAAAGATATTGCATCCCAGGGAAGAACTGACTCTGATTCGGAAGAAGAGGCGAACTATCTAAATAATCAGGGGGGTTTCCGAGGCAATAGCCAAGGAAATCAAGGTCGAACTATTACGAAAAGGCTGGTTACAAGGATAGAGATCAAGGGAACTGGAAGAGCAAGAATGATAGGAGTAGACTATATGTACCTCCTGGAAGCAGAGATAATGCTGCATTGATCTGGCAAGATGTCCATGGAGGACATGATGGATAAATTGTTAATGGGAGTTGAGACTATTAGCTCTGGGGTGACTACTATAAAGAGTGATCTGTCTTCCATGAGTCAGTTGATAAACTCACACTCTACTTCTATCAAACAGTTGAAGCAATAAATGAGCCAACACTCAACAACATTGAATAAGAGAAAGAGTGAAACTTTGCCAAGTAATACAGTTTAGAACCTTTGAAATGATGGCTCTTGCATGGAAATTACCACACGGAGTGGTAAGGTATTACCAGTCTCTTCTGTGGGCAAAGATGTTATTGAAGAGGTGATCAAAGAAAATGTCGAGCTTGAAGAAAGTAATCCCGTGGAGTCTGATAAGCAGGATGACATTGATGTTCCTTCTAATCATCAGTTGGTTGATGGATTGGAAAAATGGAAAGACAAGGAAAAGAAAGCAGTGGCGACCTCTCTACCAAAACCACCATCTATCTTTCCTCATAAATTGAAGAAGAAGGTCGATGACACAAAGTTTGGCAAATTTATGGCCATGCTTAAGTAGTTGACGATCAATTTTCCATTGGTGGAGGCATTGGAACAAATGCCTGGGTATGCAAAGTTCATGAAAGACCTTGTCACGAAGAAGTAGATGGTTAGCTATGAGCCGATGGACAATCTCTATCATTGTGGTATTATCTCCACAAGGTCTTTGGTGCAGAAAAAGGCAGACCCGGGAGCATTTATCATCCCGTGCACTATTGGGTCTCTTGATTTCGCAAAAGCTCTATGTGATTTGGGATCTAGTATAAACTTGATGCCGCTTGTTATTTATAAAAAGTTATGTTTGGGTGATCCACACCCACAAAATACGACTTGTGATGGTGGATAGGTCGGTAAAATAACCTATTGGTATTCTGTATGATGTGCTACTCAAGGTGGCTAGCTTTATATTCCTTGCAGATTTTGTTATTCTGGATTACGGGTAGACTTCGAGGTACCCATAATCTTGGGTTGACTTTTTCTCCCAACTAGAAGTGTGCTTATTGATTTACGAGCTAATGAGCTTTTATTCAGGCTGAATATGAGGTAGTTCGATTCGATGTATGTCAGTCTATGAAACAACATAAAGATATGAGCGTATTCTCTATTGTGGATGTCTATTATGAGGAGGAGCAGGAAGTGCCTATAGAAGTTCTGGGCTTATTTGCTAGGAACCAAGGTGGTGGTCCACATTGACCACGCAGCCTTGAGATATTTAATGGCGAAAAAGGATGCAAAACCAAGGTTGATTAGATGGGTGCTGATGCTTCAAGAATTTGACAAAGATAGGAAGGGTTGTGAAAACTAAGTGGCGGATCATCTGTCTAGGCTGGAAAGCGAGCAACCAGCCAGAGATGAATTTGAGATCAGTGATTCATTTATGGATGAGGAAATCTTGGCGGCTGTTATGGATAAAATACCTTGGTATGCTAATTTTGTAAATTATGTGGTGAACGAGGTGATTCCGGAGAATTTCTCTTCTATCAAAGAAAGAAGTTTCTCCATGATGTGACACATTATTACTAGGACGAGCCGTATTTGTTTTGGCAAAACATTGACAATATCATAAGGAGATGTATTCCAGAAGTAGATATGCTGAGTATCTTGGAAGCATATCATACGTCCCCAGTTGGAGGTTATCATGCTGGTGACCGTACTGCTAGAAAGGTGATACAAAATGGCTATTATTGGCCGACTTTATTTAAAGATGCTTATGAGTTTGTGAGAAGATATGACCAATGTTAGAGGCAGGGGTCAATATCCAAGCGCCATGAAATGCCTTTGACAAAAATGATAGAGGTAGAATTATTCGACGTCTGAGGCATCAACTTTATGGGGACTTTCATGAGCTTGTATGGGATGAAATACATTCCAGTTGCTGTTGATTATGTATCAAAATGAACTAAAGACGTTGCTTTGGCTGACAATGAAGGGAAAAGAGTATTTGTGCTTCTTAAAAGGAATATTTTCTCTCAATTTGGTGTGCCACACACCATTATAAGCGACAGTGGATCCCACTTTTACAATCGTGTGTTTTGAGCTGCCTTAGCTAAGTATGGTGTCAAGAAACACAAAGTAGCAACTCCATACCACCCACAGACTAGTGGGCAAGTGGAGATTTCCAATAGAGAGATCAAAGCCATACTTGCTAAAACAGTGAATGCTAGCAGACAAGACTAGTCTAGGAAGATTGATGATGCCTTATGGGCATACAAAATAACTTTCAAGATACCAATCGGCATGTCACCGTACCAGTTTGTTGATGGCAAGGCATTTCATTTACCAATTGATTTGGAGCATAAGGCGTTGTGGGCACTTAGGAGGCTGAATTTAAACTGGAATGAGGCAGCACAGTTGAGATTGGGGCAGCTGAATGAGATGGATGAGTTCCATCTCGGTGCATATGAAAGAGTTGATCTTTACAAGGAGAAGATGAAGAAGTATCATGACCGGAAGATTGCAAAGCGTGACTTTCAGAAAGGTGTTTGGGAAGTTGTTCCCAGGTAAGTTAAAATCAAAATGGTCTGGCCCATTTCAAGTTAATAAAGTCTACTAGTCTGGAGTAGTCGAACTTACAAATGAAGACGGAAGTGTCTTCAAAGTGATTAGGTAACGACTGAAGTTGTATATCGGTCCAACAGACTCGATAAAATGCATACCTACTATCTATCTCAATGAAGTTTGAGTAATCGAGATGACTACATTATGCCACAATATTAAATCAGGCGCTAGTAGGAGGCAACCCACCAAGTGTTGTTGTAATCATAGGTAGAGTTCTTTTATTGGTTTCTTTTATGCAATCTGATGTGTTTTTGAAGTGTGTAGGACTGAAAACCATGAAAAAAAGGAGTCGCACAGTTGCGAGGAGGTTGACGAAGATACCGACGAACTTTTAAGATCTCAATGGACCGCCACTCGGACCGTCAATGCCATGCTAAAAAGTTGAATGTACTGGATAAGGATCGACGGTTGAGTTGGCAAACCGTCGAAAACCTGGCGGACCGTCACTTTGTTCGTCAGCCTAAGGCTGAATATTTGAGTTTCTGGAAGGGGCTGATGGACCACTTGATGGACTATCGTAGAAATAACGGACTATCGGTATGACCATCACAGAAAGTTCTAGAAGGTATGTCTCTGGTAAGACCTGACAGTCAACTTGGCGGATCGTCGCAAAGTCAATGGACCGTCGAGTTAATCATCAGTGTAACCCTAGTCATGGGTCGGGTCGGGTTAAGTCAGTTGCCTACTTAAATGACCCGTACTTGACCCAAAAGCTTATAAAGAGATAAAATAGGGCAGTTACATACATTGTAACCTCTTCAAATTCTCAAACTGTCTAACTCCCTTTGGATTCATAGTATCTAAAGGCAATTACTCCCTCTAGGACTCTCCAACTTCTTTCTTCTCCTCTATTTAAACAAGTCTTTCCCCTCTTATCTCCTCATCACAACAACAGAAGAAATCACAGGTTAAAGTATTAAGTAGTTTTTCTTTCTGAAGTGCAAGCAACTAGAGTGAAACTTCTGCATCATCAAGGTAAGATTTTTACCCGTTTTCTTGCTTCTCCAACATGAAAAACATAAGTGAAATAATTGTGGTATGTAAAATTTCATCTTATTTTCTTCTATGGTTTAAATTGTTGATGTCTGGGTTCTGAACTTTGGTATATGATGCTTAGATGAAGTTTGAGTAACCCACGTGTTTAGAGTAGAAAAATGTGCATAAAAATATGGAATTGTTGTCGTTGCTATGCTAAAAAATAAATAAGGTATACCATCAATTTGACAAAATGCCAAAAAAAAGTCTGAAATTGAAAATGGGGACTGACGGTCATCTTGGCGAACCTTTGAATCTGCGATGGACCGTCAGGTTAACCGCAACAAATGCCCAAAGGAAGTTGCTCGCTGGATAAGCCACGATGGATAACTTGGCGGACCGTTAGTAACCTGACGGATCGCCAGTTAGATTATCACAAGGCCCTGAAAATCAGAGCTCACTGGATAAGGCCTGACGTCCCAACTGGTGGACTGTCGCATCATCGACGACCTATCACGCTAATTTTTGTTACTGTTTTTGCAGATTTTTATGTTGTAACTGATTTTATACTTTTTTTCAGGCATCATGGCATGAAAACTCCCATTGACTTGAGGCGGTGGTCGGGCAAGAGGTCGAGGTGAACCTTCTAAAAGCGAGGAGGCACTAACCTTCAATATTCATCAAAGGGACCAAACACTTTCTATACTCTCCCAATCTAAAGAGAAGAGTGACAACAGTACCAACAGTACTAGCTCGAGCCCCGATGAGGCAAGGGTAGTCACATCTCGCCCTAACCAAGTTGAGGCCGACACTGGGGCTACTAATATAGAGGCACAAACTGAAGCATCCGAGGTTAAGACTGGGACTGAGGATGCCAACTTGATCAGATGGCAACGCGATGGAGCAAGGGATAAATTTTATGATGGGTTGGTACTAACAGCAAGTAGGCCAACCAAAAGGCCATTTGCTGAGGAATATTAGATTGTAACGACGGAGTTCCACGAATATCTTGAGCTAGATCATTGTTTCAATGAGTACGAACTAGCATAGATGAGCAAATTCTTAGGATCATATCAGCCGAATCAGGTAATGGAACTTTTCTCTAACTATTTGGTATTGGCAGAAAAGGATGTTCCAAAGGGCTCGAAGATTTCTGATCTCCTGAACTGGGAATCAGTGCCAGTCCGTGGAGTTACCATTAACATATTAGCCCGAACCATCAATAGGATATTGCTTGGGCTAGATTATGAAGCCCCACCTGCTATTCTAGAACTTGAGTATCAACTGCGTAATGCATCTTCCCAAAGATCCTAGTTGGGTGGAGTGCTAACTGATGAGGGTAATCCTTTCTGGGCTACAAACCCACGTAAGTGCATAGCAAAGTTATCCCTCAGCTTCAGAGCTAAATTTTGGTGGTTGTGCTCTGATTGAGACTTATGCCTACGGAAGGTGATGCTAATTTGGATATTCACCGGGTTGTACTTGTTACTAGTTTACTGTCGGGACTAAAGATTTATTTTGGTCAGATTATTGCTGATGAGTTATTTGTGAGAGAACATAAGGTAGCCAGTGCTCTACCATTTTCGTGCTTAATCACTGAATTATGTAGGTAGGCAGGTGTGCCTCTAATTTGTGGGGTGGATAATGAGGTCCGTGCAACACATAGGCAGGACATTGAGAAGTCAAAGGATGACTCAAAGTTTGAAATGAGGGTCACCAAACCACTAGCCTATCAAACTTAGTCAGCACCAGCCCCAGATACTTCACAGATTCCAACAGGTATGTCGTTGCTGATTACTACTTACGTACCACTTGATAAGTGCTATAAGTGCATCTGCAGGGTCAGAATTGGCACCACCAATGGGTGGGATAGAATTTGTAGAATATAGGTTGACGCATGAAAACATTGCCAAGTCTGTTAAATTACAAAAGAAATTCAAGAAGCAACTTGACACTTGGGCTGCAGAATTCAAGCCTTTTATTGACAGAATTGTAGCTGAGTCAATCCATCCGTTCCAAGACATTCAGATAAGCATGGACCACTTGAAGGAGAGAATCAACAAAATACTGGCTTCACTGTCCATTCCATACTTGGGAAGATTCATGGCAGATTTTAAGAAAGCACAAGTTAACATCGAAGAGTTGAAGAGAAAGCAACCATTGCAGCCTACTTTTGATCCAGCATTGGTTTTGAGTGAGGATGATAAGGGAATATTTGATCTAATAGGGAAACCAGTTAAAGATAAAGGTAAGAAGCAGATAGGTGAGCGTGCTGAAAAGAGAAAAATAAGGGAAGCCATGACACCGGAGGAATGAGAGCAGCATGATATGAGAAAAGCCAGTAGAAAATCAAGAAGAGATGAAAAGAGAAGAAGTAAGAGAATAGAAAATGAAGTGGCCAGAGTGTCTACCAGTTCTGCCCCAGTTAGGGGGCAAACTTCAGACCTAGTCCGGGATGTTATACCTTCGATTTCGTAGGGAGAGTTTTTGAGTACCCCCACCACCAGGGGGGTCAACATTGCAGCAGGTAAGGACATAGGTTCCTCACCACACTTCACAGATGCCTCAGATAAATAAAAGGCAATACAAGTATACCCATTCCTTTGTACTTTTATTTGATGCTTTGAGGACAATGAATATATTTTTCTGTGGGAGGTGGTGTACTAGTACCATGGGGGAATTGTGTTGTCGATATGTTTTTCCCTCCAATCTTCTATCTAGGAGAATCGGCATGTCTAGGATTATGTTTAAGTTTGTATTTTTTTCTTTTCTAGGATTAACTTTAAATTTGCATCTTTCCTTTCTTAAGTCCTGTTTTGTTGTTAATGTTGGTCCATTAAATAAAAGTGTTGTTTATGTTAGCACCTTGTTGTGATTATGGATGATGAATGATGTTGGCATCAGGCTATGGCTATATCTGTATGATTGTTTACTTTTGTCTCCTAGTATATGTAATCAACTGTTAGTGAATCTATGGTTGGCATTAACTTATAGAATATGCATGACATATGGTGTAAATCTTAAGAACAGTAGAATGGGTTGACTCTGTGTGTGCGAGTATTTGTATTAGTTCTTACATAGTGTAGTACCTAGAACTTGTCTAGTTCAATTGAGGTTGTGTTGTAGTTGATGGAATAAGAAATCATAGCAGGCCTCCTTGTGATTTTAGTCCACTTAGCCAAAATAATTAACCCCACCAAAAAGAATTTTCAATTTTTGAACCCGTCTTTGAGACTATGTTAAATTTTTTCTTCAAAACTAATCACTCTAGTTAACTCTCTGTAAGTTGTTAACACTCAGCTCTGCCCCTGGCCCAATAGTGGGCATTGTGAACCGAACCTTAGGAAAAACACCTAAGTTAGGGGTGACTATTGTCAAGCTGTTAGCTGTCTAAGGAAAAGTTGGTTTAAAGCATGGTTTAGAGCATCTTGCCCTGGTCTACTCAAGATACTGTGTACCTTGACTGATTGCATCAACATAAGTTTAGGGTGGTTGATGCTTGTGTGTATTTTAAAAAAAATATATATAAAAGGGGGGTTATTATGGTAAAATGTAGGTGAATGAGAAAAGGATGAGCGAGCTAGTTTAGAAATGGCCTTGGTAGGTAGAACTTGAGGGCAATGAGAGTTGAATCCCAATGTGGAGTCAATTTTTTCCCAAAAACCTTTCCTCACCAAGACCCAAAGCCTCATTACAAGACTAATAAAGACCTTCTTAATCTTGGCGAGTCAGTTATAAGGAAACATTGAATGATAAGGGCAATCCTATGGGTATGTGTACTATGTTTGTAACTTCTTTGACGAGTGGGAGAGTTCTAATTTGTATCCACAAAATATACTGAGTGGTGAATTTCCTTGACTTTGAGGGCAACCTGAGTTACACTTAATTCGGCTGACCTTTGTAGATTCTTGTATCCATATTTGTGTATATGTATTGATTTTGAAATAATGCCGGTTATGGACTCTGATATGTTGAGCCATATAATTAGGATGACAAGTGAATGGTTGTGTGAAAATTAGTTCAGTAAGTTGATTGTCTATCATTGTATTGTCCATATCTGTAATTTGGTGCTAAGTTGCTTGAGGACAAACTATTATCTTAAGTTGATGGTGTTGATGTTCCGGATTTTGATGAAATATTTTGCATCTTTTTCTTAAGAAAATTGTGTGTTTTCAAGCAACTAAAGTTGTATTTAATGGTGGATTTGAGTGATTTTAGGTTAAGGAGTTAGCTGAAGCAAAAAACTCAGGAAAACAATAGAAAAAGGTCACTGATAGCCCAAATGGCGGGCCGTCAGTCATGCGACGGACTGCCAGGAGGACCATCAGAGCTAAAAAAAAGGTTCCAGGTAGAAGGCCCATGCGACGGTCCAAGTGGCGGACCGTCAAGTTTGCGGAGGATCGCCAACATGGCCGTCATGCTTAAACATAATGCAAGGTTTTAGAGGACTGATCGACGGACTGTTCGACGGAACTTTGGACCCACGAAGGTCTATCAAGGTGGCCGTCAATACTAAACAAAACCTGACATCTTGGAGCATTTAGCGACAGACTATGTGATGGATCTTTGGTGTCCCGATGAGCCATCAGCTGAACCATTAGTTTGGACACGGCTTTTTCTGAGTTAAAATTTTAAATCTTTTAAACCTGGAAGCATATAAATACCCCGCTAGGGTTTTATTTAGGGACATTCTGAATCTTGGATATTGTTTTATCTTAGTTTTCCATCTTTGAAACTCTCTGTAACGTAGAAATCTGTGAATCAAACTACATTTGTGGATCTAATCATTCCGTTGTATTGGAGATTCAAGAATTAATTCTTGTAACCTTTGTAAGTGAACTTTGAATTTGTTTATGATTAATACAAGTATTCTTTCTCTATCTTCTATGGAGATGAGTGGCTAAGCTCCCATAACTAGGGTTATGGGAGCCTTGATGTAAACAGTTGATATGGGTTGTGATTCCAATTGAGTTTCTGTAGGCAATTGATGTTGCATAAACCCTTCTTTACTCTAATGACTTTTCTTGGTTGTAAACTTGAAAGGTGAGCCTAAGAACAATCACTTGTTCGGTTAAAAAAGTGTTTGTTGGGAAAAGAAAAGGTTTACATGAAATCTAGAGACCTAAATCTTTAGATTAATGGAAAATACCTTAACAAGGATTAACCTGCATAAGAAAATGGTTGAATAATCAATATATTCTTTAAGTTTGAGAGAGTTAAATGATAAACTATCCATTAAGGTTGAGAAACTAATGGGTAAACAATAGAATTCAGCTGCTCTTGCAATTAAAGTTATTGAGTGGAACTCAAAAGTGATTCACAACCCTAACTGTTTAAACATCTTGGTAACCATAACTCTAATTTATTTTATATCATTGAATTATTACTAACAGAAAGAATCATTAGTTGGAACAACTCTGCTACAATTGCCTAGAGTACATTTTATAAATCAAAACCCCTCTTATTTAGGAACCTTTGATCAACAGTCTAATAACAATCACAACACTTAGTGAACACAGTATTCCCTGTGGGATTCGACACCCAACCTAGTTAGGTTCTATATTTGACAGAGACCGCTTACTCTCTCGTAAAAGAGGTGTAATTTGGGTGTATCAGCTGCCTTATTCCACAACTTACGATTAATAATGTTTAGCCCACCTGCTAATTCTGGGTAGCAAAGTCTTTCCCACGCGACCAGTGCCTTCTTTGATAATTCAATGTGGTCTGTCTAAAGGAATGTTCGACATACAATTTCCAGCATCTTGATTATATTTTTGGTAAGAACAAAGATTTGAGCCCAATAACTTTGCATGCCAAACAGAACAACCTTTATCAGTTGTAACCGACTTAGGTAAGATAATAACTTTGCTGAACAACATGTAATCCTAGTTGTGAACTTCTCTACCAGAGGCAAGCATTGAGATACAGTCAACTTCTTTGTGGATAGGGGAACCTTCAAGTACTTGAAAGGCAGCCTTCCTTCCACATAACCCTGCAATTACAGTATATCTTCTTTCGTGTGTGGTATGGTTCCGGCCATATATATGGAACTCTTCTCCTGATTAAATTTCAAACCCGAGGCACATGAGAATTTATGAAAGGACTCTTGTAACATGGATACGGATTACAGATCAGCCCTACAAAACATTAAAAGATCATCAGCAAAGCATAAATGGATAAGACTAAATCTTTTGCATCTTGGGTAGAAGTGGAATTGTTTGTTTAGTGCCAGTTGCATCATCTTTCTGTGCAGATGTTCCATTTCTATATCAAATAGGAATGGTGACATAGGATCACCTTCCTCAACCCCCTATTAGCCTTAAAAGCTTTGTGAGACCTCCATTGAGCATTAAAGAATAGGACACTGTGGACACACATTCCATTACCCATTGGATGAATTTTTATGGGAACCCCGGTTCATTTAGTATAGCTTGCAAAAAAATCCATTCATGGGTGTCATAAGCCTTTCTAATATCCACCTTTAGTACACATCTAAGGGAGATCCATTTCCTTATATATCCTTTGAATAGCTCATGGCTCAAGAGTATATTATCTAAAATATTCCTTCCTTCTATGAATGTAGACTGTGAGCACCCAATAATACTGTTTAAAACTCTTTTCGTTCTATTTGTGAGGATCTTTGCAATCACTTTATACATGGTAGAGTAGCAAGCGATAGGCCTAAAGTCTTTCACTTTAGTAAGTGAAGGTACTTTAGGTATTAAGGTGAGTGTTGTGCAATTCCAAGCCTTCATCATCTTGCCTGTTAGGAAGAACTGTTGTGCAGCTTCACATACATTTGTTTTTACCAGCTCCCATTTGGATTTAAAGAATTCTATGGGAAATCCATCTACTCCAGGGCTTTTTTCATTTGGTATACCTTTGACAACTTGCTCTATTTTCTCTAATGTTACCTCTCTAATTAATATCAACAGCTGGTCTCTGTCTAATCTGGGTCCACTCTGTATTACCATTGAGTCGGGATAAGGTAACTCATCTTCTTTCTTTCCCATAAGTGATTTAAAGAAAGAGATGAATTCATTCTCTACCTTCAGTGGATCATTTACTTTCACCCTATCTTCAGTGCAGATAGAGGCTATAGTGTTGTGGTTTGTTCTGATTTTCAATTGAACATGAAAGTACTTTGTATTTTCATCCCCACAATCAATCCAACGTGCTCTAGATTTTTGTCTCAATACCTTTTCCTCCACTAAGCTCCACTTCTGGATTTCAGCTAAGAGTGCTTTTTCTTACTCAAACAAGAATTGATCAAACAGTTGTGTGGTTATATGTGCTTGCACTATCTCTAGCTGCTACTTTGCTTGAGTCAATTTGTCAGAATAAGTTTCCATGTAATTATTCAGATCTTCCAGTGCTATTTTCATCCTTTCAGCTTATTCCATACAACCATCATCGCATCACCTACCTCCGGTACCTTCCAAACTTGTTGCACTATTTCATGGAACTGGGGATGTTCCATGACAGTGGTATATAATCTGAATGGTTTTGGGTGCAAACTGGTCTTCTGTAGACACTGAATCTAGCTGGGGAGATATCAGATACACCTAACACCATGTACTCGACCTCAGCCTGACCAAATTTTTGCAGCCATTCAAGGTTCCCAAGTACCCAATCTATTTTGTTGTACACCCTATTGGCTCCCTGCTGCTTATTCACAATGTGTAATAGCTGCCTTTTGATCTAATAGGAGTAAGCTGTAAATTGTCAATCATATCTTTGAACCCTTGCACTTCTGACTCTGTAACTGGTTGTCCCACTCTGTCATCTGTTGTTAGCATATTATTAAAATCTCCACTCAGCAACCATAGTTCTTGACATCCTGCACCTATTTGCTGCAGTTCCTGCCATAGAATTGATCTTATATTCGCCTCATTCCTAGCATACACCACTGTGACTTAAGCTCTGATTAGCTACCTCACAGTGAATGTACTGCTCATGTATGTGTAAAACTTGCACATTTATGTGTTTCTTCCATAGCAGCAATATACGCCCATTCGCACCATAAGGATAGTTACAGTAATGGTTCCATTCTTTTGCGAATTTAAACAGGATTGGTTTAGCCTTTCCTTCCTTTATTCTAGTCTCTAAGCAACCAAAGAGATCAATTTTATTCCTTTATTCTAGTCTTATGAAAAATTCTATTTTCATAAGACCTATGAGGCTTTATAATTACACTATGAAAAATATTGACCCCAATTGGTGTGTTTGAGTTATATTTTAAAAAGGATCTTTCAAAAATAATTATCTTAATGTACGCGATAATCTACCTTAGTTTGAGGTTGCTATATGTTTTGAAAACTATTTCAACTTGAGAAAAATAAACACTTTCTTATTTATCAATTTTATTTAAACAATATTACCTGTCAATCTGTGAAGAATCTTCTTTTGATTGAGTATCATGGCCTGTATCTCTCTCAACCTTTTTCTACATTTATCCATAAAAGATAAAAGACATTACTAATATGTATTCTTATTGTAAGTATATACAAATCTCTTGCACAACAAAATTTGAGATTATATATACGAATTTTGCGATTCTACCATGCGTTTGGCTAGCCTGCACTCATTTTTTAACATTAAAAAGGAGGAAGTTCTGTAATATTATTTCTTATATATATATACACACACACTCCTGAAAACTTAAGTAGACAGCATACAACTTATAAGACATGTTGGAAAACCTGATTAGTATCGGCATTGTTCTCTGTAGCTATATATTTCAAAAAATAAAATTAAACATGATATACAACATTAACAATAACAACAATATAATCAGTTATATTCACAAGTAAGGTCTAGGGAGGATAGAGTAAACACAGACCTTACCGCTACCTCATAGACATAGAGAGGGTATTTTTAAAAGACCCTCGACTCAAGTACAGTAAATTTAGGTACAAAGAAGGAAACAAATGAACAAAATTAAATATATATAACATGAATAAAGAAACAATGCAAATTCTACGAAAAAGAAACAAGAACAACAATGCAATGGTGTGATAAGTAAAACACAATAAACACAAACAATGATACATATCACAAGCAAAGACCAAAATACTCTTGGCTAATACAACGACAAACAGCAAGCCTAAACCCTCAAAAGTAAGACAACATTCCTACCTGAATAACCTTCTACTCTATTACGCGTTCTCCACACCCTCCTATCTAAGGTCATGTTCTCGGTAATTTGAAGTTTTGTCATATCCTGATTAATCACCTCTTCACAATACTTCTTCGACCTACCTTTACCTCTCCTCGTACCCATTATGTTCAACCTCTCACACCTGTGTATTGGACATCTACACCTCGACTCTTCACATGTCCAAATCATCTCAATCCCTCTTCCTTCATCTTGTCCACCACGGAGGTCACTCCTATCTTATCTCGAATATCATCATTCCTAATCTTATAGAACCTAGTATGCCTACACATTCACCTCAACATCTTAATCTCCTCAAGTTGCATCTTCTGAACATGAGCGTTTTTTACTGAACAATATTCACTCCATATAATAATATAAGTCTGAGTCCAACTCTATAAAAACTAATTTTAAATTTTGATGGTATCTTTTTCTCGCACAAGACTCTGATGGCAAGCCTCGTGATCACAAGCATCACTTAAACATGTTTAAGTTTTGACTTAAATAAATTAAGGTATATAAGGAAAATTAATCCATGAATCAGATATCTAAGATAATCCTATATTATAACTCAAACTCAAAGTGCAGCTCTTCAGCAGACATATCATGTACGGCATGCTTGCTTAATAAGGAGGATATTTTTGGTATTTCATATATTTAGTGCTTTAGGATAGTTGTACTGATTGGAGTGGTATTTGTATTATTTGCTTTTTGAAAAAAATAATGTACTGCTTTTACTTCTACATGCGATCACACGTAACTTTTCTGCTTTTACCTGCAACACCTGTCAAAAAGAAAAAAATACTTTCTACTCCCAGAGGGTCCCACATGACGGCTACTCCTTTTACATTTTATACTTCCAGCTTTGCTATCTTATTAAATGCTAATTTAATTGGTTTTCAACCAAAGTAAAAAGTTGGTATTTTAAAACATTTTAAGTTTGGTACATTATTGGTATATATTTTTTTTTATATTATCATGTAATTTTTATCTATTGTAGCAAGTCATTTATTTTTTTATATTTTTACATAAAAAATAAATGACCTTCTACAATACGTAATAGTTACTTGATAGTGTAAAAAAAATATACTGACGGTAAATCAAACTTAAACTAGTTTTAAAATTAAATTTAGATGAGGTACGAGTAATTTAATCGCTAGTTTGAGTATCTTTTAAGGTTGAATCTTCGAATTTAAAATTTAAGTTTGTACTGTTATGATATTTGAAATTTTAAATTATGCTTAAATATTTAATTTACTTGAAAAAAATTAAAATTTTATTTTTTATCCACAACTAATAAAGAAGTTTAAAATCACACATTTTGAAATTTCTTTTTTCACGTTTCACATATTGTTTATAAGTACAACAAATAATATTAAATATAAAAAAAGAATTAATAAAAATAACATTGGGCCTGTGCACCGCAAGAACTAATATCTAGTCTAAGATAAGTATATATATATAAGACCGGTGTCAAGCTCGGACCCAAAGTCAAGATATAAACATAATAATGTAAATTTAAAAATATAATTTATATCATATATTTTTTACTTTATAATTAGTATAATCGGATGACATATTAAATATATCTTATTGATAAGTTTTTATAATTAGTAAAATATTTAATCACATAATTAGATAATTTTAAAAAAAAATTGTGAGGACGAGAATATTATCAGAGTATTATAATATATCAAAATGCTACAAGTAATTTGATATTTTATAAAATAATATGATTTAAAATATGTAATAATTAAAATTCAAAGAAGATCACAATAGAAAATATTGATATTTTTATAAATTTGTGGGTACGTAATTCTTTAATTATAGATAGAAAGAAATTATATTTATTGAGTTTTAGTTTTTCTCGTGTGTGATTTCAGTAGCAAGACTTTTGCAACATATTCTTTTTCATCTTATAGAATTATCAGAAATAAAATATTTCAATGACTTCAAGTTTATATTATAACAATTATATCCTTAATTTAGAGTCATTATATAAATTAACTTAATAATAATGATCTATAAGAATGCTAAACAATAATTAAACTAACATTAATAGATTATTCCATTTGGTCGATTTAGTTGTTATGTATATTTTTATACGCCCCTTAATAATACCTATTCACTCCATTTTAATTTTTTCTTTGTATTTTTTTCATATTCACCAAGAATTATATTATTTATTAAGCTATTTTATGTATTATATATGTTTGGAGGATCGAATATAATATTAGAAAAATCTATAAGGTAATAGTTGAAATCATTATAAAATTTAATTTTATATTAAGTTATCTTGAATAATTTTTTTGAGTTAAAGATTTTTTTGATTTAAGATAAAAGGAAATTTTAATTAAAAGACAATCTAACAAGTGGCAAGAAGAAATCAATTACAAAATTCCAAGTCCAATGATCTTAATAAGAAGAATAAGGATAAAAATGAAAATATATTAGAAAAATTACCATCGCTTGCTATGTGTAATAACGGAAATAATAATAGGACTTAAAAAAAATAAAAATAGAATTTGAAATAAAGGAAGAAATGCAAAAAACAGACACAATATTAGGAATAAAATGGTTAGAACAAATAAAACCATACAATATAGAACATACACAATTATCTATAACATATAATAAAAAAAGATTATTCATAAAAAGAGCTTTAACATGATATGAAAATATATGTAAATTGATATTCTGTCTTATATGTAGTAGTAATATATATATATATATATATATATGCTAAAAGAAGGACAAGTTGCGGCTGTCAATAATTAAACTAGAGGAAGAAAAATTAAGTCAAAATCAGTAATTCTCGTATAATAAAAGCAGCAGTAAACCAAGAACAAAACAAACATACCTCCAGAGAAACATTTTGGCTCTGGGCAACATTGGGCTGGGGTGGTTGGTCAATCACAGACCTGGCAAATAAACGAATATCAGTTTGTAGAAATTTATTATGTTTACGTTCACTATTAAAAAGACGACGATGGAGAATTTTTGTCTTTTTATTTTTATTTTTCACCCAGTGTTCGGTATTCATATTGGAGTCCCGAATAATGCGGATCGCGTACTGCAGCCCATTCTGGGGGTGGCGCGCTCCCAACAAAATTTTCTTCATACAAAATTTATGTCACTAAACAATAAATCATTGCTAATCTTATTTAATGAAGAATTATCATAAATTCCGTTAGATATGAACTATTTAGCAATAGATTAGCCTTATATTTCATTGCTAATAAACTGTTTATATTGATTTTTTAATATTACAAATGAAATAAGTTACGTATCTACCTTGATAAATGCAAGGCATCTGGTGACATATTTTCCATGCTATTCTCTTGTGGGTTTGGATCCGTTTGAACCTAATAGAATGAATGAACAAATTATTATCTTTTAATTACATTTATTAATTCAGAAAAAATATAAGTATTTAAAAATAATAATAATATTATATTAATTAATGGTAAAATCAAAGGATGAAGAAATTACTACATCAGTTTCACAAGGATTGGCCAACACAATTTCATCCGAAGTTAAAGTCAACATTGCTTTCACTATCTTTTTTACTTGGAGAAAACTTATCTTTAGTTGATGATGACATTTTTTCAAATATTTCCTGTGTAATAAATTGAGAGTCACAAAATAGAGAAAAAGACTTATTAATATCTTGCAATTTAATGATTATGTTCGCGATACAAATTTTGTAGCACGTAGTACAACTTATAATAAACATATTTTAGATAATTCAACTGAGAATTGTTCAGGTAATACGCTAATTGGTAAGATGTATTAGGGTCTAGATTATTGGAAAAGATTAATTACACACAAAAAAATCACATGAACATACAATCTTTTTATATTCCTCACAAGATATTAATATGGGACTATCAGTACTTTTGGCATAAAATTGTGTTACTAATGTCACTAAACTGTTGTGCATTCATGAAAATTTATGCTTGATTATCACAATTAGTTGAAAAATTCAAAGAGATACCTAATTAAGATTTACATTTCAGGTTTTCTGCGATTAATGTTTTGACATATATTATATTGTTGCAACCGAAAAGCCATTGGTTTTATCAGAGACATTCTACTATTTAAATTTGTAATAAATCTAAAAACATAGTTATCATAACTTCTTGCTTACTTATACAATAATATATTGTTTAGTAGTTTAAATACAAAAAGAGAAGAGGATAGGAAGATAAAGAAAATGATCTAAAAAAGATGTATACATAAAGATTTGCAAAAATAGAATTATGTTCATATAAAAATGATCTATTATTTTTTAATAGGATTGATATGGATAAACAATTTCATTTACAGTCTAAAATTAATAAAAATGTATAAAATAAAATAAAAACCTAATTTCATTAGGTTCTCTTTAAAAGTGATTAATTTTAAAAATGTTTAAAGCCAAAAATTTTCACACTTTATGATATCATAAATTTTAACAGATCTATGATACAAGAGATAGACTAAAACAAGAAAAGTTAGATTTGAAATTTTTTTCATATACGAGATCCAGTGCTGATATTTTTCCATTTCCAACTATTTTTTATGTTGCGATACAAATTTTTTACTATACAAATTATTGAATAAGGAAAAAATAGATGTGATTACATAGGTTAGCACTCGCATTAAAATATTATAGAAAACAATCAAGAAATAAAAAATAAGATAAGCAAAAGATGTTCGAATCATGAAACTTTGACAAATAATAAAAGAAAATAAAGAGTGTCTCCACATATAATAAAACTTATAATTTACGTCCAATATTAAATTGAGCAAGTTCAAATACTTAACTTATCAATCAATTCTCACACGAATCTCTCTCTCTCTATATGTAGCAAGATGGACCAAACAAAGAAAACTAGTCTTTAAAATTTTAGGATATAGGTATTAATTTGTATTGCGGAGAAATTTTATTCATCCAAAAAATCATTCGATATGCAAGACAATGGTATGTGTACAATAAAAATAATCTTTCTCTACTTGTTTATAGTTCTTACAAATATATAAAGATGATTCTGGTATAAGTTTGGATGAAACATTATAAAAAAGAGAAAGAAATACTAGAATATATGTAAGGAATGAAAGGAAAAGAAAGGAGATCACCTTTGAATCTTGGGATATATATGATGAAGAAATGAGGAGCGGACTAACCTATATTTATATGACTATGAAACCTTCAAATGTAAAAAATAGTCCACAAAGTACCCTTATAATTAATTTCTTACTAATTTTATTTTGGAAGGTGAAAAAGAATAAGGAGAAATAAATTTGATTTAAAAGTTTGAGGTATGCTTATTTTTTTCAACTTCTTAAATAGTTTCAGTACACCTGCAAATACAGAAAAAAGAATGAGTCAAATGAAAAAATTATAATTTTAATACAAAAGCTAGGAAGTTGTATACATATATATCAAATTAGGAAAAGAAATTATGGCAGACAACTCAACACAATATTTTAAATCAAGAAAAAGATATCTAGTTGATTAAAAATAAATTTTAAAGGCTATGTGTTAACACTCCCGTAGGTTAATTATAATACATCACATAGTTTTAATGATTAAAGAAAAAGACAATGTCAACAACATAGACTCATGGAATCTTGAGAAAATATTAATGGCTCATATCATTACTAATATTATTTTTTTCAGCTCATATCATTACTAGTATTATTTTTTTTCACTTCAAATTAGGTAATTTTTTTAAAATTAATGGTTGAGCTAATGATGTTGGGTGTATTTACACTCCTTTGGCCAAACTTTTTTCCTATCTATACTTTGAATTAAGGATAATCAAGTTTAATATTCTTAATTTTTATTCATTTTCATGTTTTGAAACTTACAAGTCGAAAAGCCAAGAATTTAATTATGGAGCGAAAGAATAAAGTGAGGCCCGGGGGTCATACCGCAAAGTCGAAGATGAAAGGGGAGGGTCGAATTTCATCCCCTCTCAAGTTTTACACCTTGCAGAAGCAATCCCAAAGTGATGCAAAGAGCTTCGTGGCACCAACACCAGAGAAAAGCTCACTGGCTCGTGGCACTAGGTACGAAGATGTAGGCAATTTTTTTTGTTTGTCTTTCCCCTTCTAACTTGTTGGGCCTTTTTACGTACTTTCAAATATTATAAATACCCATACTTAAAATCATTTTTACAGAGGATGAACATTATAGGAACAAATGGGAAGAGCAAAGGAGCAATTTTGTTAGAGTTACTTTTATCTTTTTATTTAGCATTATTTCTTATTGCTACATGAATTATAGATATTGTAACCAAGTTGTAAGTGGCTAAAAACTCTGTCTAGGGCAATGGACAGTATGAAAATCACATTCTAATATATAACTGTTATTACAGATTTCTATCGTTACATTTTATTTTTTGAATCTTATGCTTACGATTATATTGATTCATGAATAATAGGATAAATAGATAAACTGCTAGTGGACTCGACATACGACAATATAGACATGGTTTAAGGGGAGTAGGCTGCATTCTGCGGAACAGATTTATGGCTAGGATGAAAATCATAGTCTATGCTATTTGGCTCCCATACATGAGATATAAATAAATTTGGGTTAGTTATAATTATCATCACTTGTATAAGGTAATTTAGATAGATATTTTAGAATTTTCAAATTCTATGACTATAATATCAACTCCCTGAGTAATAAAAATGATAAAAATAATATCATAGTAACTATATATATATATTTTTTGGTTTAATTTGTATTTTATTAATAATCAAAAGTTAAAAAATAAGAATGGGCTAACCCATTCAAAATACAACCTAAGTAGCAAAGAAAATAAATATGGATCGGATTTTAGAAACTCGACCCAAAAAATACATACATATATATATAGGTAAGTAGGGTTTCCTAACTGAGATAAGAAGCTTATTAGTACCCTCCGCCTCTTCTGCTCTTAGTGTAGAGTTTCCATGGATTTGTTTTTCAATCTTCAGCTCCAATTTCTGCTTCTTTGGGTGGTGAATACTGTTCCGTTGTATAGCTATGGTGTATACATCTTCAACTTCAAAAGTAAGTTTCCTTTTTCGTTTAATCATCTAAGGTTGATCTTTGTTGCTTAACTCCTTTTTTTCTTTCAATAACCAGCTGAGATCTCCAGTACTAAGGTGTATGACAAGCTTTTTTGGTACACGAAAAGAGGGTCTAGTCTGCTTAGGCCTAGTAATCATTGCAGGTAAGCTTACCAGATTGCCATTACTAACTTTAGTCTCCCTTCTGAAAACTAACCTTCCTGTTGAATTAGTTCTTGAAGGGAGGGAGGTTAACGGATGCTCGGACCCACTGGATCTTTAATGATGCCAAAAACCTAAGCTGCATGAATTGAAGAGCTGACCAATAACCCCTGATTTACTGAGAGTCCTTTTTTATGGCTGATAACCTAGGCTAAGTAGTTTTCTTTTTTGTTTGTTGCTCATTTTGTACAGAAGCAAGTGCATTAGCCTGTCCAGTCTGTTGTCTGATGCTTAGCTACTAGCCTGAAATAAGATGACCGATACTTATCACTGTTCAAAATCTTTCTAGATGTGTTAGGCAATTGCTGAAATGTTGTATATTCAAACTGATTGCACTCCACTGTTATGTTGGCTAGATAATCTGCTAGCTGGTTCCCCTCTCTGAATGTATGAAGTATTTTTACTTGTTTTTTTTCAATCATCTTCCATGTGTTCATTATTATATCCTCAATCTTCCATGGTATTTTCCACTCCTTGCATAGAATTTGATTTAGTATAAGTTAATCAGTCTGTATTATAACGTTGTTGTGTCCTGAATGACTGCAATGTTTTGCTGCATTCCAAAGAGAAATTGCTTCTGCTTTTAAACTAGTGACCTCTTCAATAGCCTCTCCTGCTGCATACATTAGATCAACTTTTTCATCTCTTAAGAAAAATGCCCATGAACTTCTCCCTGGATTTTCTCTTGATACTCCATCTGTATTGTATTTAACCTAGCCTGACTTTGGAAATTCCCACATGACACCTATAACCTTGATTGTAGGTTTTAGTTGTCTGAATTGGTGCATAATAGCAGGCCAATCCCCTTTAAAATTCAAAGTTGGCTTTCTCACTTTAAGTAGCATCTTAAGATGTCTTGTAACATTGACGATCATCTTGTGAACTGAAACTCCTTTTCCTTTATGCTTCAGTGAATTCCTCCTTTTCCATAATTCCTAAATTATCATGGCTGAAATTGCTCTGAAATAAGCTTTCTCTCTTGGCTTTACATCAATATTCCACCATGAATATATAACATTTCTCAGACTCAGTCCCTGAATGCTAATACCTGCAAAAGAAGAGAAGTAGGACCAAGTCCTGTTAGCAAAATCTGATCCCAATAGTACATGAGTCACAGTCTCTTGTGTTGGATTTTGACAACACCAGCACATAGAAGGACCTTTCACTCCCCATCTTCAAAAAGTAGCATCAACAGAAATCTTCTCCTTCCACATTCTCCACATGAAAAAGCTAAACTTAAAAGGTAAATATTTTATCCACACTTTCTTGTATAACTTATTAGAGTTCTCCCTCTGTTGAATATAGTGCCATGCAGATTTGACACTAAAATTTTCTTTTGTATCTAAGGTCCAAAGTGCCTTATCCTACATTAAATCATTCTGTGGACTATTTACATTGTGAAGTATATAGTCCACCATGTCCTCTGATAGAATCTCTTAAAGCTTGATGTCATCCCATTGACTTCCCTTAATCAAATCACTAACTTTCTAAATACTATCATCCCATTCCCTTAATTAATGGCTTGATCTTACAGGTGAAAGTTATATCCAAAGTTTTAACATCGAAGAAGACTTTACTAAAACTGAAGAGAATCTAACTCCATTCTAGTCAAAACTAAAAAGGTATTTTCATCAGAGGTTAAGGTAAGTTGCCTTGTTGCAACCACAATGCAACCAACCACCGATAGTAATGGTAGCTCAACCAACAGCCTTATTAGCAGGGCACAAAGTGGAAGTCCACTTGTAGGTAGGGGTGGCAATTTCAGCCCATATTTGTGAAAGGAGTCCATTTAATTCATATTTATTGAGTTGGATCATTCATATTTCAAATGAGTAAATATAGACATCAACTCATGTTAAAGCTCATACAAATATGGACAAAATGGGTAAAATATGATTATCTAATTAAACACAGAGATCACCTACATATGCTTAAGATTTTAGTTTTTTTCTTTTCTTTAAGAAAAAAATGAGAAAGAAAAAAACTAAAAACAAAAATAAATAAAAAATGCAAAAAGAAAAAAAAAGGAAAGTAAAAAGAAAAAAAATAGGAAAAAGGAAAGAAAAGTATAAGCTAGAGATAGAAGAGAGGAAAAAAATGGAAAAAAATAGAGGTTAGAGATAGAAGAGGAGAAAAAAGAATCTAAAAAGGTAAAAAAAAAAAGAAAAGAAACGGAGAAAAAAGACAAAGAAAAGATATGAATTGTAATTTTGAAAGATACGCTAAAAACACTTTTATTTTGCTGAAATCTAGGGTTTTTCTGTAGGTTCCTATTGTTTTTAAGGGTGGGAAATTAGGGGTAGGAGGTTTGAGGGTGCTTTGGAAGGCAGGGGTTAACTTTTTTAAAAATATATATATTTTTTAAGGAGGAGGGTATAGGGAGGAGGGGTCTCAATTCATATTTGACCAAATCCATATTTAATATATGGGTGGATTGCATCCAATCCATTTTAGTTCAATCCATATTCAATCCATCCAAATCCGATCCGATCAGGCCATTTGCCACCCCTACTTGTAGAAAATATAAACTCTAGTATTATGATGCTAACATTACTAGAAGATATGAGCTGGAAAAAAATATGGTACAATTATTTTTACATGAGAACCCACATACTTATCTCCAAAACTTTTTGGAGATTACATACACTTATATCACACAAGATGTCTCATTATAATATGCGAGACTACCCTTGTTTTTGTTCTCTCTATTAGGGGAAGCTAAGAGGTATCTTAACGTCATGACCCAAATGTTAGGGTTTTTTTCCTGTTACCCAAATTAAGTTATACTTTTCTTGAAAGGAAAATAAAAGTAATACCATAATTACTTTTACTTTTCCTAAAAAGAAAATTATAAAATTTTTCCATATTTGACAAACCTCTTTCTTAGAGGAAATGTTTTGGAACTATATAAATAGAAAACCCCCTTCTCATATCAAAACACAATAGTATCCACAATATGGTCTTTAAAGAGTTTTATTTAGGGGGAGATTTTCTCTCAGTAGGTTTTATGTTTTTCTTATTAGTTTTTCATATGTAGGTCATTTGACTGGATCATATTAATAATATACTTTTTTAGTATGTTTTTCTTTATCGTCTGGAGTATCGTCTTCTATGATTTACAAACTATAAGCTTTCGCATGACACCCTCTCGATTTCGAACCCAAAAAGTGGTATTAGAGAATATGGTTCAAAGGTCCAATGGTTTGGTGAAACGAGGTTAAAGACAAGTTCAAGGCGGTTCAAAATTAATGTGTAAGAAATTTGATGATAATGAAGATGTATGTTCAAGATACTACATGTCAATAAAAAGTTTCAAATAAATTTTCAACAATCTTGCTGCTAATCCATCTTTAAAACCAAAATCAATTTTCAACCCATGTTTATGAGCTTCAACTTTCAACCTCTGCTTACTTTTATGCTAGGGCTACTTTCAACTCGTGTATTTACTTTTAACGCATGAGCTCCACTCTTAACCTGTGCTCACTTTCAATGAACAAGACTCTACTTTCAATCCTGTTTACTTATAACACAGGGCTCCAATAATATTAACCCATACTTTTATTTTTAACGCACAGGGCTTCAATTTTTAACCCATATCAACTTTTAATCGTGGTAAGCAACAGTGAATATGAAGATCGTTGATATCTGAAGATCGTGTGAAGAATGAAGACCAAAATTATTTTGTCAGAAAATCAAGCCAAAAGGGAAGATTTGTTAGGATTTTTGTCCCGATTTTCTTACCAAAATTAAGTTATACTTTTCTTTAAGGAAAATAAAATTAATATCATAATTACTTTTACTTTTCCTAAAATGGAAATTATAAATTTTTTTCATATTTGACAAACCTCTTTCTTGGAGGAAAGATTTTGAAACTCTATACAAAAAAGACCCCCTTCTCATACCATAACCCAATAGAATTCACAATGTAGTCTTTAAAGAGTTTTGTTTAGGGGAAGATTTTCTCTCAGTAGGTTTTATGTTTTTCTAATATTAGTTTTCCACATGTAGGTTATTTGACCGAATAATATTAATAATATGCATTTTTAGTATGTTTTTCTTTATCGTCTGAATTATCGTCTTCTATGATTTACAAATTATAAACTTTCGCATGACGCCTTCTCGATTTCGAACCCAACACCTAATTTGTGAAGACTTATGGTTGCTCGAAAGACAACGCTATCCTTGAATTTGAATGGTTACTGGCTACAACTAAGGTCCCATCAAAACTGTTACAATATGATTTATACTTGATAACGCCCAAACTACAGCTCTCGTAAGAAAGTGTAAGCGGTCGCTGTCAAATATAGAACCCAACTGGGTTGGGTGTCGAATCCCACAGGGAATACTTGGTCACTAAGTGTTGCAATTATTAGTAGACTGTTGGTCGAAAATTCCACGGAAAAGGGGGGTTTTAATTGTAGCGTGAATTACTATTGGTAAAGTAACAACTGAATGCTTTGTTTAGTAAGATTTAATCATAGAGAATAACAAGTTAGGGCAATGTCCACCTTATGCGTTCTACATATCTATTAACTATGAGTAATGCGGAATTTAGACATGCATGCACTTATAGAGATTCGTATTCTAATGGTAAACCCTAGTGTTTTCAACCATCAAGGATTATTTCACTTTAACTCTCTCGAGCTTAAAGCGTATAACTAATGGTACGAACTCTCCAAGAAATTAATCCGGTTAAGGCATTAACGTGTAAATAGGGGTTGGTAGCCCTATTTCCTTGTCACACTCTCTTTTCCAAACATGTAACTTTTCTCTCGAACAAGTTAATACTATAATGGCATGTTCTCTATGTTTGCAACCATGAGAATTAAATTAAGACGAAGAGAGTAATGATATAAGTAGCATACACATCAAGAATTCACAAACTCATAGCAATAGATAGTATCTCACAAGGCTTCCATAACCCTAACAGAGAAGTTTAACTACTCATAGGTGCAACGGAAATCAAAGTAGACATCATCATCATACCAAAACTAGAAGAATCAACACGATGAAGATGGTATAGCGTCAAGAAGGGGATGCCGTTTTCCCTCTTTTGCCGTTGCCCCCACTCTAGCGTGTTTTCCCCGTGTTAGACTTACAGAATCTGTAAACTGAATAATGAAAACAACTTATGATGCTGAAAAATTCAGCAATAGGGTTTTTATAATGTCCTTGTCTACTAAATTACTGCTGCATCCTTAAGTCTTTAAAAATGCTTGGTTTGCCTGGGAAAAAGTTCCCATGCATCATTTTCAGTCCAAAAGCTGCCTTCCCTCTAATGTGAAGTTTTCCTTTGCTGCTCAAAAGTCCCTAAAGTGCTGAAATATTCATCATTAACACCTGAAAAACATGCTAATCTCGTAGGTCAGCTCACTTAAAGGAAAATGGACTAAAAGTGCAAGAATTATATATTTTATCCCCAAAACTTAGCTAAAACATGGGTAAATTATGGTGCTTAGGCGTGTAAATACGCCCAACATCAACACCCCACACTTAAAGCTTTGTTCGTCCTCGAACAAAATATAGCATCCATGAAAACACCTAATCTAGAATTTCATAACAGCAACACCTAACTAGAATTTCACAATAGCAACACAAAATTTATCCTCAAGACATGTACGACAATTATTAACAAAGGGCAGGTTTCTTGATCACTACTAGAAACAATTCAACCTCCAACATAGACTCATGAGGATGGTTAATTCGTATCCATAAGTTAAACTACAAAGAATCATATAACACTACCCAAGAATCATCAACCATGTGTGTCTCACACAAGATATCACCCATAATCGCTCATAGTTTTGCATTTTTCGAAACATGGGTATAAGACTCTCCTTGCTCTCACTCTCACAAAGAATTATTATATTGCAACTGATTAGCATAGGCTTGCCCTTAGTGTAATGCTCCACTAATATCAGAATGCTAAGCTTATGATCAAATAGGTCTTTACATGGTTGTAATGTAGGCTAAGGGACAGGTAGGACTATTTTGGCCAGAAATAGTGACTATGTTCCCTAAGCGCTTTAATACACTACATTTTGCCATTTACACTAGCTTTTAACAACCCCTCTTCTTTCTTTTCATCTACCAACCCCTTTTCATCCAATTAGTTATTCACTCAGAAACACAAAGATGAATACAACTCTCTTATTTATATTTTTTTTCTTTTCTATTTTATATATATATATATATATATATTTATAATCATCCCTATGATAGCTACTCTTTTTCACCTTATTTTCAAGTACCAATACACTCTGTGGTATTACTTTTACCATTTTTCTCTTATTTTGCCACACTCCTTACTCACTTAGTTCTACAATTTAAAGCGCTTAGGAGTTTGGATCAAATTATGGTCTTGAAAAAAAATGGATTAGGCTACATATGAGGCTGTCAAAGAAAATAGCTAAAAGCTCAAAGGGGTTTACTAGGATAATGTACAAGGGTAGGTAAAAAGAAGATAGACAAATTCAGGGCTACCAAAGAAATGCCTAAATCATCTCCTAAACTCACATTCTTTATTTCGCTTTACACACACACCAGGCAAGTTCTAGCATCAGTCATAACACAGAATATACTATACCCTCACACACACAAGACACATGGTCAGCTTAATTGGGAGCATTATAGACTCTTGACCCAACAGATGAATGAATTAAACCACATAATTATCACACAGTGAGTCACACTTAGAGCCTAACTGTCTCAATAGTAATGATTTAGCACAAACTCTTGTCATAATACCATGCCCGTCTATCAGAACAATTTCATGCAAAATTTAAAAAAATTTAACTAACTAATTACGACTAATTAACTACGACTAATCGACTAATTCAAACAAACAAGAATAAATGTAGGCAAAGAAGTATAATACAGCATACAAATACCAGGACCCCACACTTAGACGGGACACACTGCCCTCAGTGGAAAATAAATAAGGAAAACCTGATTAGTCGGACTCCTTCTCTATGTCTGGGGTCATACCCCCTTCGTCGGAATCATCATCAGAGTTGTCGTCATTAGAGTTGTCCTCCACGTCTGAGTCTGGCAGCCGACGATCATCATCAGTTGGCACATCATCATCGATAGGTTCCTCAAAATGTACCCCTACTCCACACATAGCCTGCGCATGCTCATTCATCGGGTAGTCATAATCCAATTGCTGGAGCTCTACATAAGTCGAAATACGACCTCCACTCATCATTGTAAACCTAGTCATGCTATATAGATGGCAAAAGAAACTTTCATCCCGAGCATTTTTTTCTGCAGTGGTAAGGTTGATGCCATGACCAGTTTCAGGATCTTTAACTTTTGTGAGATCAACCTTTTTCGGGTTGTGTGGAAGCTTATGATCTGCAGGTTCCTCTTTAATGTGTTCCTTAATATCGCAGTCAACAAATTACCAAAGCTGAAATGGGACCTTTTGTGCAGCCTAGCCTTACGCATTGACGATCGTATAATCGTACCAATGTTGATGGGAATATTAGTTATCAGAGCATACACCAAGCATACTCTATCACGTGTGATCTTTGTGTAATGTGTCCCAGGAATCAGGCAAGAGTTGACTATCCTCAACCAAATACGAGCTTCTCTATTTAAGGAAGCATACGGGAAGGTATTGTGCCGACCGTTATCCTTGTGGCGAATCCATCGGGCCATGGACCTTGTTCCACACAGTGTCTGTCTGATTGCCCTGTAGGGAGGTATGTGATAAAGATCCTTGAGCGGTGATGGATCCATAGATGGAAGGCCCAGAAAAGAGTTGAAGAACTCCGCATTCAGTTACAAGACTTGGCCCCGAATCTTCACTTCACTTCCGGTAGTCTTTGGGGACCAATTGGCATAGAACTCTTGCGTTAGATCAAGATTGCATTCCCCCATATCTCGGAAAATAAAATCAAGATTTAGCGCCATGATTTTAGCCAAAATGCGGGGCTCTCTCTTTGCTAGACTCTCCTTCTGCATCAAATCCACGTGAACATATTTCTTTACTTTGTTGTTCTAGTACCACTCCTTTCCTTCCTCCTCTGGGACCCACTTTATCCTGAAAGTGCGTCTAGGTATTTGTAGCGAGGAGGACTCAACTTGATCTTTTCTTCCCCTTTTTTGGCCTTTTTGTGAGGTGGACACTCTTTCTTTTCCTTGTCGTCCTTTTGGGGCCATTCTACCTGAGATTAAAATAGAGTCATGTTAGCTTCATCTCAGAAGATTCAATCGACAAACAAACAGTAGTGGCACCACCCCATACTTAATTTGTTGGCACAGACCAATTAAGTGAGTGATGTCGATTACTCAGACTTCATCGACATCCATTTAGGCGATATGTTTCAACATCATGTTTAGCACAATCATACTTTCATGTAATCTTGACTATCCTTTCCAACTTTGTTTCATTGGATTAATGCACTTTTTTGAACAAGACTACCACATAGAGATCGTATCAAGTTATTGCATAGAAATAATCACAACATCTTATGCTTGTGTTCAATCATGATCTTTATCTCGATGAACGAGTCATTCAATCATTCAAGCTTTCAACTTTGAAGATTCTGCATTAACTTCACAATTTTGATTCCATAAAAATATGACAATGTACAACAATCAAACACAAGTCGGAACAAAGTCAAGAACGCCCACACTTATCCTCTCACGCGACGAGATTCATCATAGCAAACCAACCATATTATTTATCACCAAACACCACTTCAAAATCTAATAAATCATTATACGTATAGCATCGCAACAACCACGGAATATAAAAGAATAACTTACTTGGTGATGGATCCGGAAGATGAGCTTGCAAGATTAGATGAACAAAAAGAAAAACTTTGAGAGAATGGGGAAGCTTGGGCGGCACCTATATTGAGCAAACAAATGCATTTTGTTCTAAGGTTGAAGTTCTATTTATAGACTAAGGTTTGGGTCGGGTTTGATCCATGTAAAATTGGGTTAGGAGACAAAAATGATAAGTAGGCGGCGCCTAATGCTTTGCCTATGCTTAGCATAGGCGGCGCCTATGCTATGGCCTAGTTAAAACAGTGAGCATAGGCAATGACATAGGCGGCGCCTATGGTATTGCCTAGATTTGAATAGGCCTTGCCTTGTCCATTGCCTAGATTTATATAGGCCTTGCCTTGTCCATTGCCTAGTTGAGGCAGTGAGCATAGGCAATGACATAGGCCTTGCCTTGTCCATTGCCTAGATTTGTATAGGCCTTGCCTTGTCCATTGCCTAGATTTATATAGGCCTTGCCTTGTCCATTGCCTAGTTGAGGCAGTGAGCATAGGCAATAACATAGGCCTTGCTTTGTTCGTTACCTAGATTCGCATAGGCAATGCCTAACCGATAGCCTTTGCTCCTTCATTCCTAACTTACCACCTTTAACATGGCTCACTTTCAAATCAAAATTTTGGGATTAATCCTCTCCTTTGTACATCTTGCACCTACACTTAATAAATCAATTAGAAAGATGGATTGCCTCCCACCAAGTGCCTTAGTTTTGGTCGTGGCTCGACCCTTCTTTTTGGATTTTTATTTAAGCAAAACAAACTCCTAGTAAAACAAATGATTAAAAATGATGGGTTGCCTCCCACCAAGCGCCTTAATTTGTTATCGCGGCACGACATGGTTACCTCGATTACTCAGACTTCATTGAGATAGATGGTCCATCATTTTCTGAATGGATTCAGACGATGCTGATGCTTAATAGTGGGTACACGATCTTTCTCTAGTTGAATCTTGTGCATACCTAAATCAGTCGAAACAATAACCGGAAGTGTATCACCACTTCCCAAAAACGCATACTTCAGGTGACCGGGTAGCTCTTTAAATTCTAGTACTGGTGGCTCTTCGATGGAAGTCTTCGCTGTTGGTGACGGTCGATTCTTGAGATCAAGGTCCAGCTTCTTAGGAGCATGAGAATAGGACCTTATTCTTGTTAGAGCACAAACGGTTTTTTTATATTCTTCATCCTCCTCACGTTCAAAATTCAACAGCACAGCAGACAATGGCTCAACAGTAAACTGCTTCTCTACAGATAATTCTTTCTCATCCTCATAATAAACATTAGCTACAGAGAACACATCCATATCTCTAGGCTGCTTCATCGATTTGCATACATCAAAATGGACCATTTCGTCATTCAGCCAAAATAAAAGCTCATTAGCTCTTAAGTCAATAAGCACACTTCCAGTTGCGAGGAAAGGGCATCCCAAGATTATGAGAACTTTAGAATCCACCTCGCAATCCAAAATAACAAAGTTTGCAGGAAAAATGAAGGTAGAAACCTTCACCAACACATCATATAAGATACCAATAGGTCATTTTACCGACCTATCTGCCATCACGAGTCGCATATTGGTTGGTGTAGGATCGCCCAACCCCAACTTTCTGTAAATGGATAGCGGCATAAAATTGATGCTAGCTCCCAAATCGCACAATGCCTTAGCAAAATTTATAGATCCAACCGAGCAAGGAATAGTGAAAGCACCAGGATCTGCTTTCTTTTGTACTAAAGACCTCGTGGCAATTGTACTGCAATAATGAACATTATCTGCCAGCTCATAGCTTACTGCCCGCTTCTTTGTCAAAAGGTCCTTCATGAATTTAGCATCCCCAGGCATCTGTTCCAGCGCCTCCACCAAAGGAGCATTAATAGTCAGCTACTTCGACATGGTCATGAATTTACTGAACCTGGTGTCATCAGCTTTCTTCTTCAGTCTCTGAGGAAAAAGTGGTGGTGGAAGGGGAATAGTTTTCTCCACCACTTCCTTTTTATGTTGCTTCCCATTATCAATATTTTCAGACTGCCGACATCTAGGTGTAGTATTATAAATGTTCGCCATCTTCTTCAGTCTCTGAGGAAAAGGTGGTGGTGGAAGGGGAAGAGTTTTCTCCACCACTTCCTTTTTATATTGCTTCCAATTATTAACCTTTTTAGGATGGTGACATCTAGGAGTAACATCATGAACACTCTCATTCTGATTTTCAGCTTCTACAGAATCATCACAATCTGCTTCAATAACATTTAATTCTCTATTATCTACCACTTGCTTGCCTTTGGATGGATTTTCCAACACCTTACCACTCCTGGTAGTAATATCCATACACGATCCATTATTCCTTGGATTTTGCACAGTGTCACTAGGTAAAGTGCCAGCCTTTCTTTGATTGAATGCCGCTGAAAGTTGACTCAATTGTTGTTCCAGCTGTTTTATTGCAGTGGAATGCGAGTCAACCCATTGATTTATTGATGACAAATTGATAACGCTCAATCTACAGCTCTCGTTTGAGTGTAAAGCGGTTGTTTGCAAATATAGAACCCAACCTGGGTTGGATGTCGATCCCACAGGGAATAGCTTGGTCAACAAGTAAGCAAAATTAATAGACTTTTGGTGCAAGTCTCGTAAGAAGGGGGGATTGTAATAAGTAACCAAAGTAATGGAATAAAAGCTGAAAATAATAAAGTAAAAAGAGAGTATTTCGTAGGTTGTGAAACAATGAGAATTGAAGCGTTGGGGTTATGTCCACCTTCTGAGGTATACGTCTCTATTGGCTATGAGTGTGTAGAGTCTTGACATGCAATTGCTTATAGAGAATTGTAGTCGATGGTAAATCCAAGCGTCTCTCGACCTGAACAAGGACTATTTCACTTTAACTCTCTCGAGCTTAAAGCGTGTCTAACGGTACGAATTCTCCAAGAGGTTAGTCCAGTTACGGCACTAGCTTTTTAATAGGAAAGGGTGTCCTACTACCTTGACATTATCTCTTTTCCAGACAAATAACCTTTCTCTCGAACAAGTTAAATGTTGGACTGGCATTATTCTATGCGTATGCAGCCACAAGAATTTGCATTAAGATGAAGAGAATAATGATATAAGCAATATACGTGTCTCGAACTCACAAACTCACATCAATAGATAGTATCTCATTCGGCTTCCATACCCCCAACAGAGAGGTTTAGTTACCCATGAATGCGAAGGAGATCACGATTTGCGTTGTTATTGTTGAGTAATGGCGTGTGGATTAGGTGATAGGCGTGTGGCGTGTTTCCTTGGCTTGGTAACGATTCTCTTGTTGTGGAATTTAAGAATAGAAGAAGAATAGAATTAATGGAAAGATTAGAAGAGTTGTAATTGAGAAGTAGAATGTGTCTCTCCACTAAGGGAGGAGTTGCCTCTCCACTCAGGAAGGACATGATTAAAAATCTCTAGCATGATAGGGTATTTATAATACTCCTATCCTACTCCTACTATGCTAATGAAATAAATAACCAAATCCTACTAAACTAAGGAAATACTTAACCCATTTGTACTAGGTTAATGTAACATTCTCCTAATCCAAATAAACTAATGAAATACATAACCCAATTGTACTAGGTTAATGTATCATTGTCAAAATCCAGCTTTGTGTCTGTAAGTCCCCAAAGTCTTCAGAAATGCTGTTTTAGCCCGGGACAGATTTTCCATGCAGCAGTTTTGGTCCTTAGGCGTGTAGACTTCCTTCCCTTCCTTTGTGAGCTTTCTTTTGCGTCAAGTAAGCCATAAAATGCTGTATTTTGCATCATTTATACCTGAAACTTTCCTAATCATGTTCGTTAGCTCATTTACAGGAAAAAGGACTAAAAGTGCATGAAATAGATAATTAGTTCTCAAAACTAGGCTAAAATATGGGCAAAATATATTGATATAGGCACGTAAATTCGCCTATCATCAACACCCCACACTTACAGCTTTGTTCGTCCTCGAACATATCATGTCCTTCTAAGCACCGACTTAAGGTTTTTACACCAACAACACAAAACATTTATCAAGACAAGCACAACAATTATCAACAAAGAGTAGCTTTCCTATTATAAGTAGAAACAATTTAACCTCAAGCATAGACTCGTGATGGTGATCAACTCGCATGCAAACGTTAAGGTACATAAAATCATATACAACTATCCAAAACTCATCAACCATGTGTGTCTCACAATATAGTATCCATAATCACTCACAAATATAGTATATTTTTCAAACATGGGTATCAAAGTGTCCTTGCACTCACTCTCACAAAAAATTCATATGTAGCAACTAATGACCATAAGCTTGCCCTTAATGTAGTACTCTACTAAATGTCGGAATGTTAAGATTAGGATCAAGTAGGTCTTTTGATGGTTGTAATGTAGGCTAAGGGACGGGTAAGACTATTTTGGCCAAGAATAGTGACTAGGTTCCTAAGCGCTTTAATACATCACATTGTATCAATGACACTTTTTTTCTTTCAACCTTTCTTCTTTTTTTTTCTTCTACCACCCTTGTTCTCCTCTTTTGTTTTTCAAATTTAAGAACAACTCACTTTTTAGCTTTCTTTTCCTTTTTCTTTTCACGACATACCTCTTATGATAGCATTTTTCATAACACATTCAAGAACCATTCCAATTTAAAGCATCATACTCACCCAATTTCCTCTTATGTTGTCACATGACTTGTTCACTTTAAAACACTTAGGAATTTGGATCAAATTACGGTCTTGAAATAAAATGGGTTAGGCTTACATACAAGGTTGTCAAAGAAATAGGCTAAAGGCTCAAAAGGGTTTAACTAGGATGATTTACATGGGTAGGAAAAACTGAAGGTAAACAAATATAGGTTGCCAAAGAAATGCCTAAATCATATCCTAACTTACACTCCTTATTTTCGCTTTGCATACATACCAGGCAAGTTCTAGCATCAGCCACATACATAGAATATACTATTATCTCACACACACAAGGCACATGGTCGACTTGATTGGAAGTAATATAGACTCTTGACCCAACAATTGAAGGAATTGAATCACACAATATCACATAATGAGTCACAACTAGAGCCTAAACGTCTCAATAGTCACAATTGTAGCACATACTCTTGTTATAATCTCATGCTGCCTATCAAAATAATTTCATGCGAAGCTAGAAAAATTTGACTCCTAAAAAAAACTAAAAAAAATGTCAAACAAAAAAACAAAAAAAATGAACTCAAATAAACAAAGTAAAAAAACAAACATAGGTGCAAATAGAGAAGTATAGCATGCGATACCACCACCCCACACTTAGTCGGGACACTGTCCTCAGTGGAAAATAAATACGAGGAACCTGGTTGGTCGGACTTATCCTCTATGTCTGGGGTCATACCCCTTGCATTGGAATCATCATAAGAGCCATCATCCTCATAAGTTCCGCATAAGTATCCCACTTAATTCCAAGCGTGAGTCGAGGTATTTGCAGCGAGGAGGGTTCTCCTTGCTCCTTGCGGCCTCTTTTCTTGCCCTTTTGGGAAGTGGTAGCCTTCTCCTTGCCTTGGTTCTCTTTAGGTGCCATTGTACCTGAGACTTGAAATAGTGTTAATGGTAGCACAATCCCAATAGATACAATCTATACACAAGCAGTAGGGGTACCACCCCACACTTAGTTTGTTGCTACAAATTAGTGAAGTGAGAGTGGTCGATTACTTAGACTTCATCGACATGCGTTTTAGGAGCTATATTCCAACAAGAAAATCAGATATGTAACACTTCTTGCAATCTTTGCAATACTTTCATGTTAGATATATCAAGACTATGACATAGGGATTACATTATGGTATAGTTTCTATTAATAATCACAATCTCCTATGTCGGTAGGCAACTATAAGTCTTATTCCGATGAACGGGATATTCTAACATGCAAGTATTCAAGTGACAAGATTATGCAATGTTCATGACTATAGCAATTTTTCAAGTAGTATAACAATGCATCAAAATCAAATTCAAGTCGGAAATAAGTTAAGAGCATCCTAACGTACATGTTCACTCACTTGGTTTTGTATCAACAATTCAAACACGTTCACATCACCAATACTTTTTCAAGATTTAGCAATTCATAATAGGTGTAGTAAAGTAGTACTTACAAAATTTAAATGAAGAACAAAGTAGTACTTACTTGGTTGAAGCCTTTGGATGATGTTCTTGTGAAGAAAAAGAGCAAAAGGAAACTTTTTGATAGGATTTGGAGACTATAGGTGGTGCATGAGCTAGGTTTCCAATGTATTTTTGGTTCAAGATTAAGTCTCATATTTGTAAGAAAAGGTTGGGTTGAGTTTTGACCCATTAAAATCGGATTTGGAGACCAAAAGTGACCATAGGCGGTGCCTAATGCTTTGCCTAGTTGAGCAGAATGCCATAGCATATGCCATGCATTTATTTAAGAATGCCATAGCATATGCGGCGCATTGTCTATGGCATATGTAGACATATGCGCCGCATAGTCTATGGCACATGAGATACTGAGACCAAATGCCATAGCATAGGCGCATAGTCAAAAGCATACCTAGGAATAGGTGGCGCATAGTGTATAGCACACTAGATTCCGAGTCCTTAGGCTATAGAATGGGTTGTGCATCGTTCGTGGCCTATTTTTACCAAGGCCTAGCCTTCCTCGAAGCCTATTTTGACGAGGAAAAGGCTCAATCCATAGCCTTATGCATCACCATTGCTAACTTACCAACTTTACCATACAATGCGTCCAAATCGTCAATTGAAATCAATCTCCTCGTTGAATACTTCTTGCACCTATTTTTGCTCACAACCAAATGAAAACGATTAGTACGATGGGTTGCCTCCCACCTAGCGCCTTAGTTTTGGTCGTGGCACGACTCTTATTTTTGGATTTTTCATAAAACAAAACAAGTACTAGAATGAAAGAAAAAATGATAAAATGATAAAACGATGGGTTGCCTCCCATCTAGCGCCTTATTTATTGTCGTGGCTCGACGTAGTTACCTCGAGTACTCAGACTTCGTTGAGGTAAGTGATGGATCGTTTTCTGAAAGGATTTAGACGACAATGAGGCTTACCTGTGGGCATGCGATCTTTTTCGAGATGGCTCATACGTTTCTCCGGAGAGTCACCAATTATATCATCAATAGTCCAACCCATAGCTCTCTTGTATCTCCTCAGAGCAGAGATGAGAGCTTCTACGTGCTGTTCACTTAAATCATCTGCTCTCTCAGGAAGTATATTTCTACTTTCCAGGAACACATACTTTAGATAATCGGGAAGCTCTTGCGATTCTAGCATTGGTGGCTCGTCAAAGGGAGTATTCGCTGTTGGTCGATTCTTGAGTTCACAATCCGGTTTCTTAGGAGTATAAGACTTTATTTCTGTTAGAGCACTAATAAGTTCTTCATAACCTTCATTATCTTCATGCTCAACTTTCAGTGGCACAGCAGACAATGGCTCAACAGTAGGTTGTTTCTCTATAGATAATGCTTTCATATCCTCATAATGAACATCAGCTACAGATGACTCATTCATATCGCTGGGCTGCTTCATTGTTTTGCATATATCAAACCGTACCACTTCGTCAACCACTTGCTTGCCTTTTTCTGAAGTTTCCAGCACCTTACCACTTCTGGTAGTTATGGCCATGCATGACCCATCATTCCTTGGGTTTTGCACAGTATCGCTAGGTAAAGTGCCAGCCTTTCTTTGATTAAATGCTGCTGAAAGTTGGCTCAATTGCTGCTCTATTTGCTTGATAGAAGTGGAATGAGAATCAACTAGTTTCTTCATGGAGGACAAATCATCAATCACCTCCTTAACTCCTGCGCTCGTTGCTTCCACTCCTTTCAATAACTTAGCCATCATGTCTTCCATACTCCCAGAATTAGATATGGTGGTATCACGTCTACCAGGGGGAACGTACAAACCACTCTTTTCATTATTTTTCTTCCAACTACCTTGGTCTTTGCTTCCAGATTTATCATAATAGTTCCGACCTTGGTTTCCTTGGGCATTCACACGGAACCCCCCCTGATTGTTCAAGTAGTTGGCCTCCTCTTCAGAATCAGATTTGTCTCTTCCTTTTAGCGCTACAGCTTTCACTTTTTCGGTCTTCCCTGATAATAAATGCTTTGTCAGAAGATCCAATTGTGTTTTCATGTGCGCCATGTCTTGCTCACGTTCTTCTTCTCTTCTTCTTTGGTCTGCAGACATGCCAATAGATAAAGTGGGGCTTGCTACCTCAGAATCCCTGGTATGCCAAGCTCTACTTTGTTTTGTCATCCGGTCTAGCATATTGCTTGCCTGAACAAAGGTGAGGTCCATAAATGATCCTCCAGCCGCATTATCAACCACTGGCTTAGTCCCCGAATTCAAAGCTCTGTATAATATCTCCATCAAGTGGACATTGGTCATATGATGGTTTGGGCACTGTATTAGCTTCATCTTGAACCTCTCCCATGTAACGTAGAGAGCTTCAGTTGGAAGCTGTCGAAAATTGGTGATCTCATCTCTCAACTGTGCTTTTTTGGATGGCGGAAAGAATCTTTCTAGGAAAGCGTCTTTCAATTGCCTCCAATTTGTAATCGAATTAGGAGTCAGCCCATTCAACCATAGAGTTGCCTTCCCAGACAGAGACAATGGAAATAAGCGTAGTTGAATTGCATTCTGTCCAATGCCAGGATTGTCGAATGACTTGCATGTAGAAATAAAGTTGATCAGATGCATATTCGGATCATCGCCTGCTAGTCCACCAAATAATCCCTTGAGTTGCAAAAGCTGAATCATGGCGCTAGTGATATTGAACTTTGCTCCAGGTGCTAATGGCGGAAGAATAATAGCTCCGGTGGCACCAGGTCCGTCTAGATCGTCCTCTTCGTCATCAAAAGGAATTTGCATAACTCGGCAATCAGGCCTCAATCGCGCTTGACGATCTCTCCTCTGTATGGGTGCCGCCATCTCAGCAGTATGTCGTGGGTTTAGTAGCTCTTCATCGCCCAGATCCTCATCGTCAGGATTTGTTGCTCGCCTACGATTATCAATATTCTGTTGATGCACTTGAGCAGCCATCCTTTCAATTTCACGTTGTGCCTCCATTGATGCACTGAATAAACCTAAATAAAACAAAAACAACAACTAAAAGTAAAAGTACGAGAATCTTTGACCAAAGGGTCTAGTAATTATCACGAACTTGATTGACACTCGTATTCCCCGGCAACGGCGCCAATTTTTGATAACGCTCAATCTACAGCTCTCGTTTGAGTGTAAAGCGGTCATTTGCAAATATAGAACCCAACCTGGGTTGGATGTCGATCCCACAGGGAATAGCTTGGTCAACAAGTAAGCAAAATTAATAGACTTTTGGTGCAAGTCTCGTAAGAAGGGGGGATTGTAATAAGTAACCAAAGTAATGAAATAAAAGCTGAAAATAATAAAGTAAAAAGAGAGTATTTCGTAGGTTGTGAAACAATAAGAATTGAAGCGTTGGGGTTATGTCCACCTTCTGAGGTATACGTCTCTATTGGCTATGAGTGTGTAGAGTCTTGACATGCAATTGCTTATAGAGAATTGTAGTCGATGGTAAATCCAAGCGTCTCTCGACCTGAACAAGGACTATTTCACTTTAACTCTCTCGAGCTTAAAGCGTGTCTAACGGTACGAATTCTCCAAGAGGTTAGTCCAGTTACGGCACTAGCTTTTTAATAGGAAAGGGTGTCCTACTACCTTGACATTATCTCTTTTCCAGACAAATAACCTTTCTCTCGAACAAGTTAAATGTTGGACTGGCATTATTCTATGCGTATGCAGCCACAAGAATTTGCATTAAGATGAAGAGAATAATGATATAAGCAATATACGTGTCTCGAACTCACAAACTCACATCAATAGATAGTATCTCATTCGGCTTCCATAACCCCAACAGAGAGGTTTAGTTACCCATGAATGCGAAGGAGATCACGATTTGCGTTGTTATTGTTGAGTAATGGCGTGTGGATTAGGTGATAGGCGTGTGGCGTGTTTCCTTGGCTTGGTAACGATTCTCTTGTTGTGGAATTTAAGAATAGAAGAAGAATAGAATTGATGGAAAGATTAGAAGAGTTGTAATTGAGAAGTAGAATGTGTCTCTCCACTAAGGGAGGAGTTGCCTCTCCACTCAGGAAGGACATGATTAAAAATCTCTAGCATGATAGGGTATTTATAATACTCCTATCCTACTCCTACTATGCTAATGAAATAAATAACCAAATCCTACTAAACTAAGGAAATACTTAACCCATTTGTACTAGGTTAATGTAACATTCTCCTAATCCAAATAAACTAATGAAATACATAACCCAATTGTACTAGGTTAATGTATCATTGTCAAAATCCAGCTTTGTGTCTGTAAGTCCCCAAAGTCTTCAGAAATGCTGTTTTAGCCCGGGACAGATTTTCCATGCAGCAGTTTTGGTCCTTAGGCGTGTAGACTTCCTTCCCTTCCTTTGTGAGCTTTCTTTTGCGTCAAGTAAGCCATAAAATGCTGTATTTTGCATCATTTATACCTGAAACTTTCCTAATCATGTTCGTTAGCTCATTTACAGGAAAAAGGACTAAAAGTGCATGAAATAGATAATTAGTTCTCAAAACTAGGCTAAAATATGGGCAAAATATATTGATATAGGCACGTAAATTCGCCTATCATCACAAATCATTCTTTACCTCAGTTATGCCCATGTTGGTTGCCTCCACTCCTTTCAGCAGCTTAGCCAACATATCTTCTATGGACATCTTCCCAGAGCCAGACGCCACAGCCTCACGATTTCCAGGGGGAACGTACAAAGCACTCCTGTCAGTCTTATTCTTCCAACTCTCTTGATCGCGGTCCTTGTATCCAAATTTATCATAATAGTTCGTACCTTGGTTTCCTTGAGCATTGCCTCAGAAATCCCCCTGATTATTCAAATAGTTCACTTCTTCCTCAGAGTCGGATTCATCTCTTTCCTGTGATACAACAACCCTAACTCATTATTCTCTGTGATATAACAGCCTTGACTTTTTCGGTCTTCCCTGATAATAAATGCTTGGTAAGAAGATCCATCTGCGTTTTCATGTGCGCCATATCTTGATCACGTTCTCCTTCTCTTCGCCTTTGTTCTGCCGTCAAGCCAATAGATACAGTAGAGATTGCTACCTCAGAATCCCTGGTATGCCAAGCTCTACTCTGCTTTGTCATACGATCTAGCATATTACTTGCCTCATTAAAAGTAAGGTCCATGAATGACCCACCCACAGCATTATCAACCACTGGCTTAGTCACCGAATTCAAAGCCCTATATAATATCTCCATCAAGTGGACATTGGTCATATGATGATTTGGGCACCTCATAAGCTTCTTCTTGAACCTCTCCCATGTTTCGTGGAGAGCTTCAGTTGGAAGCTGTCGAAAATTGCTTATCTCATCTCTTAATTGTGCTCTCTTGGATGGCGGATAGAATCTTTCTAGGAAAGCATCTTTCAGTTGCCTTCAATTAGTAATAGAGTCAGGATTTAGCCCGTTCAACCATAGAGTTGCCTCTCCAGATAGAGACAATGGAAATAAGTGCAGTCGGATCGTGTTCTGTCTAACCCCTGGATTGTCAAATGCCTTGCATGTTGAGATAAAATTTATCAGATGCATATTCGGATTATCTCTTGCAAGTCCACCAAATAACCCCTTGAGCTGCAATAGCTGAATCATGGTGCTAGTGATATTGAACTTGGCTCCGGGTGCCAAGGGCGGAGGAATAATAGACCCAGTGGCACCAGCTCCATCCAGATCGTCATCATCATCATCAAAAGGAACCTGCACAGCTCGACGTTCAGGTCTCATTCTAGCTTGACGATCTCTCCTATGTACAGGTGCTGCCACCTCATCTGTACGCCTAGGATTTAGTAACTCATCATCACCTAGGTCCTCTTCATCAAGATTTGTTGCCCGACCTAGGTTATCAATATTCTGTTGATGCAATTGAGTGGCTGCCAATGCAGCTAATCTAGCTTGCTCCTGTTGAGCAACCCTTCTTTCAATGTCTCGTTGTGCATCCATTCTGCCAATAAGATGTGGTTCAAGATTTAGAGGTAATAATGGCTGACCAGAACTTCGTGTATTGGGCATGCACTCTACCAAACTTGAACAAAACAAAAACAACAAACAAAAAGTAAAATTCGAGAATCTTTGACCAAAGGGTCTAGTAACTATCACAAACTTAGTTGACAACTGTATTCCCCAGCAACGGCGCCAAAATTTGATAACGCCCAAACTACAACTCTTATAAGAATGTGTAAGCGGTCGCTGTCAAATATAGAACCCAACTGGGTTGGGTGTCGAATCCCACAGGGAATACTTGGTCACTAAGTGTTGCAATTATTAGTAGACCGTTGGTCGAAAATTCCACGGAAAAGGGGGTTTTAATTATAGCCTGCATTACTATTGTTAAAGTAACAACGGAATGCTTTGTTTAGTAAGATTTAATCACAGAGAATAATAAGTTAGGGTTATGTCCACCTTATGAGTTCTATGTATCTATTAACTATGAGTAATGCGGAATTTAGACATGCATGCACTTATAGAGATTCGTATTCTAATGGTAAACCCTAGTGTTTCTCAACCATCAAGGATTATTTCACTTTAACTCTCTCGAGCTTAAAGCGTATAACTAATGGTACGAACTCTCCAAGAAATTAATCCGGTTAAGGCATTAACGTGTAAATAGGGGTTGGTAGTCCTATTTTCTTGTCACACTCTCTTTTCCAAACATGTAACTTTTCTTTCGAAAAAGTTAATGCTATAATGGCATGTTCTCTATGTTTGCAACCATGAGAATTAAATTAAAACGAAGAGAGTAATGATATAAGTAGCATACACATCAAGAATTCACAAACTCATAGCAATAGATAGTATCTCACAAGGCTTCCATAACCCTAACAGAGAAGTTTAGCTACTCATAGGTGCAACGGAAATCAAAGTAGACATCATCATCATGCCAAAACTAGAAGAATCAACACGATGAAGATGGTGTAGCGTCAAGAAGGGGATGGCGTTTTCCCTCTTTTGCCGTTGCCCCCATTCTAGCGTGTTTTCCCTGTGTTAGACTTACAAAATCTGTAAACGGAATAATGAAAACAACTTATGTGCTGAAAAATTCAGCAATAGGGTTTTTATAATGTCCCTGTCTACTAAATTACTACTGCATCCTTAAGTCTTTAAAAATGCTGGGTTTGCCCGAAAAAAAGTTCCCATGCATCACTTTCAGTCCAAAAGCTGTCTTCCCTCTAATGTGAAGTTTTCCTTTGCTGCTCAAAAGTCCCTAAAGTGCTGAAATCTTCATCATTAACACCTCAAAAACATGCTAATCACGTAGGTCAGCTCACTTAAAGGAAAATGGACTAAAAGTGCAAGAATTATATATTTTATCCTCAAAACTTAGCTAAAACATGGGTAAATTATGGTGCTTAGGCGTGTAAATACGCCCAACATCAATACTCAACAAAGAGAAGAGCACAAGTAGTATTAGTATAAAATCACCATGTACTTGTAGGGTCATCGACCAACTCAAAATAATAAATATGAACTCATAACCAATAATATGTAAATAATTACAACTATGTAATACTTAACATTTATGCCTTCACTCAGTTTTTTCTCAACAATAACCAAGCAAATCAGACAAGCATAAGAAAAGTACAAACATTCCACCAAGTCAACCTCATGACTAATAACAGTAAACTCAACCTTACCACAATTACTTTTCCACTTAGACTTTCAACAAATGATTACTCAATGCAAGTAAATCAATATCCCGAACCACTCATGGATCCAATAAACAATAGTTTAGCAATCGGTTCACTCAAGAAACCCAAAACAACAACAAAAATATAATCTGATCACGAATAAACATGCTATGGATCATATGAATGCCCACTAGCCATGACCTGCAGGGGACGAGCTTTGTCTATGTACCAAATAATTCATACATCTAGTGTCTGCCATCTTTATGCCAAATCAAGTATTATATCATCCTTATTCTAATATCCTCACTTTTATACTCTCTAAATTCCACCAATTCCGTGACGATGATCCTTACAGGTTCATCTTACAATATAAACTCATGTCATATCATGTACAATCACAATTGAGATAACATAAGAACACTTGCCTTTGAAATAAGTCTTTTTACACAATCTCATTTTTAGTAATTAAATAACTTGTATACTATCCAACAAATTGACATACACATCATATATTGTAATAAGTGGATAAAGAGCCAGTTAATATACATACATAAACTAAATTAACTCTCAACTTCAATTTAACCATTAGCTACCTCAATCAAAGCTTTACACAACTCAACAGACTTGAGTCTTGTCCTTCCTTGTAGTTTTAACTTTATTATGGTCTAAAAATAATAAGGTAATCAATATTTAAATAATGTCCTAACAAATACAATGATTATAACCTAAACTCATAACCTCAGGACCAAAACCTTAATTGTTTCTTTATTCTAGGGTTCTTTTACTTTTATTCTACCTTATTTCTATCAAATTCATATTTATAAGAATGAATTCTAATCATACAATAATAATTTATCCACCCTTGACCATAACCCAAGCATTACACCCTGTTTTCATTAAGTTACACCATAAAATCAGCTAGGTCAAGTCAAATCCTCTCCCATATTTAAAACTAGTGATTCCAAGGATTAATCATAAAAAATTAGTTAAACGAGTGGATAACTTACCTCAAAGAAGGATTTTAGGTGGAAAGTGAATATTTTACCCTAGATCGCCCTTAATGTTAGTGGATTGTGCATTGTGTATAACTCAGTTTGGATATCAATATCCCTTAATGTTGGCAATGATTAGGAAACAAGTATCTGAGTTAGTGATTATGCATTATGTCTACTCAGCTTCATATCATTGAAGATAGATACGTATGGCATTGATACAACAACAACAACAACATACCTAGTCTATTCTCATATAGTGGGGTCTAGGAAGGGTAGAGTATACGCAGACCATACCATTATCTCTGATGAAGTAGAGAGGTTGTTTCTGATAGAACCCCGACTTAGGACTAATAACAGTATAACAAACATAAAACATAAATGCATATAAACTAGTACAGTCTGCAAAATAAACTAACGCCACTAGCCATAAGATAATACTACAGCCATAAGATGATACTAAAAACTATCTATCTGAAACCATAGATAACACTCAACACCACAAACAAGAAACTTCAGACACAACTAAAGAACTCTCCCCTATTGTTACCGACACACTCTTACCCCCAAACCCTCTACCCTAATCCTTTTTCTCCACACCTTCCTATCAAGGATCATGTCCTTCATAAGCTGTAACTACTCTATATTATGCCTAATCACCTCCCTCTAATATTTTTTTGCCCTACCTCTACCCTACCTAAAACCATCCATAGCCCACTTCTCACACCTACGTACTTGAGCATCAGAGCCCCTCCTTATCATATGCACGAACCAACATAACCTTACTTCTCGCGTATTATCCTCCAATGAGGCCACTCCCACCTTCTCAAGAATAATCTCATTCCTTACTATATCTTTCCTGGTATAGCCACACATCCATCGCAACATTCTCATCTATGCCATCTTCAACTTTTGGATGTAGGAGTTCTTAATTGGTCAACACTCTACTCCATACAACATAGCCGGTCGGACTACCACTCCATAGAACTTATCTTTAAGCTTTGGGAGTACCTTCTTATCACATAAAACTCCCAAAGCGATCCTCTATTTCAACCATCCATCCCCAATATGATGCATGACATCCTCGTTAATCTTACCATTATCCTGAATCATAGACCCTAGATACTTGAAAATCTTCTCTTATGAATGGTCTGAGAGTCCATCTTCACAACCACATTAGCCTCCTGCGACACATCCCTAAACTTACACTCCCAATTACTCCATCTTGGTCCAGCTTAACTGAAATCCTATAGATTCAAGAGTTTGTCTCCAAATCTCCAATTTATCATTAACTTCTCCCCGAGTCTCGTCAATCAATAACACATCATTAGAAAATAATATACACCAAGGCACCTCCCCTTGAATATGTCGCGTTAAAACATCCATCACCAAGGCAAATAAAAAAGGGCTAAGAGTCGATCCTTGATGCAACCCTATTAAAATTGAAAAGTGCTCTGACTATCCACTTACCATCCTCACCCGAGTCTTTGTGCCATCATATATGTACTAAATCAACCTAGTGTACACCACAGGCACCCTTCTAGCCCCCAATCACCTCCATAGAATCTTCTTGGGATCTGTGTCATAAACCTTCTTAAGATTAATAACACTATGTGCAAGTCCTTCTTTCTCTACCAAAATTGCTCCACTAATCTCCTCACAAGGTAAATGGCCTCAGTAGTCGAGCAAACTGGCATGAAACTGAACTAATTCTCAGAGATAGTCACACTCCTTTTCGGCCTCAACTCTACCACCCTTTCCCAAACCTTCATAGTATGACTCAACAAGTTAATACCTCTATAGTTGTTGCAACTCTGGATGTCTCCCTTGTTCTTATACAATGAAGTCATCGTACTTCACCAATGCTCAGGCATCTTCGCCAACCTAAAAGTATCATTAAACAACTTTGTTAACCACTCCAAACCTGCCTCGATAGTGCTCTTCCAAAAATCTACTGGAATCTCGTCTGGCCCCGTTGCCCTACCCCGACGCATCCTGTGAATATCCCTCTTGACCTCCTCAACCTTCATACGTCTATAATAACCATAGTCGTGACACTCCAACACGAAACCTTTGTCCCCATTGTTGTTAAAAAATTTATATAAATTGAACTGTCATATCTTTCTAATTAGGGCATCCTCAACTAACATAGTACCATCCTCGCCCTTGATGTACTTCACTTGATCAAGGTCAAAATCCCTCCGCTCCCTGGCCTTGGAAAGCCTATAAAACTTCTTATCCCCACCTTTCTCTTTTAAATATGCATACAAGCTCTCAAAAATTGTCGTCTTAGCCGCCGTAACCGCTAACTTAGCCTCTCTCCTAGCTACCTTATACTCTTCCTTATCCGTCTACTTCTTCTTATCATTCTTTCTGTCAACTAACTTAGCATAGGTCACCTTCTTAGACTTCACCTTTCTTTTAACCTCTCCGTTCCACCACCAGTCCCCTCAATACTTGCCAGATCAACCTCTCGAGACACCCAACACATCTCAAGCTGTCTACCTAATGCAACTGGCAGTCATCTCTAGTATACTATCCATATTTCTTCTACTCTTCCAGGCCCCCTACTCCTTAACTTCTCTTTACTCTAAAGCAATGATAAGAAAATAAATAAAAAGACAGAACAAATTCACTCACAGACATTTAAATCCAAAAAAGAGACCTAGTCCATTCTCATGAGGTTTGTGTCATATACTGCTTTCTTAAAATTTTTTAAAATTGCTTGAATGTGTGCCACGTGGATTACCATCTGTCCAAAAAGCTAAATTCTTTAAGCCCAAATGACACCCCTTATCCCATCGACCGTGTTGGTTTATCTTCTCTGCTTTAATTCTGAATATTCCCTCATACCCTATATAAAGTCCTTACTCCATTATTAAACCTCAAATTCTCCAAACCCTCATATTTCTACCCGTTCCCTATTATTTATAAATTTATAACCTCATCTCTCAAATAGTCTCTAAATTACAAAATTATGATCTCTCTACCATTCTCTCCTTACATATCTCCCAGCCATCCCTTTGAATTTTCCAAACCATTCTCTGCCTCTGATCTTCGAAACTCTTTTGCAAATATCCAACTCACTTTTTTCTTTTTACCAACCAATTCTCTCAATGCCATCCATGATAAAAATTACTAAAACCCCATCCATTGGTGGTCAAGATGATCCTAACGCGATATCTCTTATCTCCAACTCTGACTTAGTCTTTCCTAGTTTTGACATAATAATGATACTTATCTCGGCCAGGCTGTGTGGTTGCATATACATAAGGTGATGATTGCATTAGATGAAAAACACGGGTTGGCATATGGATTTTTGTTGAACAAAGTGTTTGAATATTGTAGGGTTTCTTATAATGATGGGACAATAGGTTTCTCTAAATAGATGTTTACCTTGTCAACTTTGGATGAACGTGAATATTTTGAACGCAACTGTCTATAAGTTGATTTCTGCCCAAACCAAGTTGACAAGTGAATTGGAGGACATGGCCGCTTTACTCTCTCAGAAGGATGCTGTGATTGCTTATCTGAAAGTTGTTACCCTACAAACAATATCTGCAGAGGAACCTGGTGTTATTGAAACACTTTGTGTTGAATGGTGCATTGAAGGCAAGAGTCAGTGCTTGGATGCCAAGGTTGAGGATCTGACTCAACAAATTTTAAATAACCATGCCGCCGAGAGTGAATGCATGGCCCTCCTTCTTTAGTCCTGCTTGCCTAGTCCCTTCTATTGTCAGCCTGTTTTTTGTCTCCCCTGTAGTCTATATATGGCATATGTTTTGAACAAGTTTTTTTATATTTTTATTCAAGTATGTTGTTGATGCTACCTATGTTTTGGTTAATAAATGCCTTGTGTTGTGATGCTACCATGATTTATTTTTAATTTGCTTCTCTTACTCATGTTAGTGTTGCCTCAATAACCATGAGTTAACATAGTGTGGGTTTATCTTGCTTGGTTTATTATTTTTTCCCTTTGATGATGCCAAAAGGGGGAAGATGTATGTTCAAGGTCTGAGAGGGAATATGTGGTTGCATAGATGGATAGGAGACAGGGGAAATAGGTTTCAGAGATAGATAGAAGACAGGGGGAATAAGCAATCTGAAATTTATGTGGCTATAAGATAGGAGGAACTGGTTTGGAAGGTGACATATAGGTTTGACATCATAAAAAAGGGGGAAAATGTTAAGATCTTCGTTTTGATGGTAGACAAACCTAACCAAGGGACATGGTCCCCTTATTACTCAGTGACTGGAGCTTTAATGAAAATAAATTGTCTACGGACCAGGTTTAACTTTTTGCCTCAACTCGACTGTCAATATCACAAATTTACTTGTGTGCAAGAAAGTTGGTGGGCACGGCAGCATAGACTTTGCTGCCTTTTTACCTCAATCAATGAGATTAATTCTAGGTTTTCTTGTCTCATGTATATATGAAAGGATGACCAAAGTAAATATTTAGTTTTTGTATTCAAGAAATTGGTTCTTTCTCATAGCAAATGCCAAGTGTTCAAACACAAAGCCTCATTAGCAACTGGACCTGCTCGACCAAACTTGTTTTGTTAGTAGTTTTTGTTGTATTTGAGTCTTTGTAACTTGCTCTTAAAGTGTAAGCCTACTCTTTCTAGTAAAGTTGTTGAAGGTGTTGTTGTAATTTCACTTTTCTTTTTTGAAGACAATGTTAGTAGAGTTAGTTAACACTCTAAGTCTAGAGTTAGTCAGTGCTTGAATCAGCTAGAGTTAGTTATTTCAGAATATGGAAATAGAGTTATTGCTGAGAGTCCCTTGTAATAGAGTTGTTGCAACATGTTGTAGATACATAATTTTTTATCCTCCCTGAATTTTAATTCATTTATCTATATTAAATATTTATATCGATCCGATATTATTTTAATTCTTATTTCATCTTTAGTAAATTTTTAGTTCAAATAAATAAATAAAGTTAATTTTGAAAATTTTTTTATTTTAAAAAAGAAATAATAATATAAAAATCAAAAAAATATTTTTGTTTTCTAAATTTTAATAAATTAGTAGTTTTAGTACTATTTTATTTATTTTGGCTATTTATAAATATTTAATGTATTTTCTTACAAAATATATAAAATTAATTAGTTATTATTATTTTATTTATTATTATTTTATTTTATTAATTTATTATTTTTATTTTTATTTATAATTATCATTATCTTCTAAAAAAAAGAAAAAATAATAATAATTCAAATTTTAAAGTTCTATCCTATATGATATCTGATATTAACCATTTCCCACAAGAATCCTACTATTTAAGGACTTACCCACCCCTAGAGAATTCAACATATAATACAGACAGAGACTACATCAGATAAAGCAAAAAAAATAAATAGAGAAAATAGAGTAAAAAAAAAAGAGTAAAACATTCAACATCACCAGGAGAAATACAGAAGGAGAAAAGAAAAAAGAGTGAAGTTGGATTCAAGTTTTTCGTTTGAGTTTTCCGGTGTCAACGTTCGAACTTCTCTTTCAATTCATCAGACAGGTTCCTATTTGATCCAATCTCATTTATTGTATAAATTTTATTAGGAACCAAAACATGAATGAAGTTTGTTTAAATAGTTTTCATGTATTATTTAGTATGTGTATATGATCTATTACATAAATTTATTCGTTACTATGTGTTGTTACTATGTGTTGTATTTTAGATTGCTGAATGTTATATGTTTGTACACAAAAAATAACATATTCATACATCACACATTATTTCACACAATACACAGACTCCAACATATACACAACAACATAGAGTGGGATAAAATTTTACGAATATATACACACCGGAACATGAATACCTTACAAATTACACACACTAACACTTTTATTTACTAAAAAAATAAAAAAAAAATGGAGAGAAATTGAAAGGAAAAAAGTTGAGAAAATTGAAGAAATAGCAAAAGGAAAGGTGATGCTGTCATGGTGAAACCTGCCTGAAAATGATGTCCAAACCACCCCAAAAATTGATCCACACCGTCATTATTCCGGCGACCCTTTTCGCCGAAAAATAGCGAAAAACCGCCGAGTCTCTCTCTATTCGGCTGTCACTGTCCATCAGTGGCCAGCGACTCAGGCAAACCAACCGGCCTCACGCCACTCCGACCTCTCTTTTTTCGTCACCCCCAGTCGGCCTACACACTAGATCTGGCCAGAAACCTCACCCACCAGCGTCCCACACCAATAACTCTGACAACCCTTAGCTGAACCCACATCGTCGAAAACAACCCCAAGACATCCAATTGAAATAGATGTCCCCGACCTTGATCTCTCTTTGTTACAATAGTTAAAGTTATAATTTTTGTGATAGTTTTTACTTTGATTTACTAGTAAAGTTGGAAGGAATTTACTACTGTATTATTTAGGGTGAAAATATCTTGTAGGGATAAAGTTGAATACTTGTACACGTTTATTAGAAAAGGTGGGATCTTTAACTTATTTGTTAATAAGTTATACTAATATTTATGCTAGATAAATACTTTGTTTGCCAATAAGTTGGAATTTTGATTAAATGGAACAAACTAATTTGTATTGAAAGATAGAGAATAAATTGCAATTATTGAAAGATGTAGACAAGCTAAAAAGGAAAAAAAAACAAGAATGAAGGGAGATTCCAGACTATTACAAAGCTAAGAAATTAAAAGATAACTTCATCCATGATCCTCTTTGGTAACATCACTTTTGATTATATAAATAAGTTATGTTGCATATCTCCTGACAGCACTACCTGGTGCTACTGTTGCTACTGGTACTGGCACAGCTGGCCCTTGCTTGGCATTTGGGACCACATATTGGTCCAAGTATTTAGGGGGTTGTTTGTCCCTATTGCTATGGCGTAGTGTTGCCCCGTGGTCTTGCAGATTTGTTATATTGCCGCCTTCAAGAAGACGAACCTTATCCTCATGGTTCAGGTCAGGAAACCTTTGACGGAGAGAGTGAGAATCCTCCCAAGTAATATCCTCAAGAGGTAGCCCCTGCCACTTGATAAAAAATTATAGCACCTAATGTGCGCCTTTGTAATGGTGTGGCTATCTAGAATTGATTTCGGGGAGAGCATAAGTGAAGAAGAATGATCAAGGAGATCAATAGGAGTGACTTGTTGGTACGGAGTAACCAAACATCTATGAAGAATGGAGACATGAAATATAGGGTGAATTTTCGATGAAGGTGGGAGGTCCAACCTATAAGCACCACACTAACTCGTTGAAGCACCTGAAATGGCCCAAAGAATCACCGACTGAGTTTGGTATGACGTTGGAGGCGGAGAGAAAGTTTTTTGTAGGGACGCAAGCAAATAAAGACCTAATCTCCAACCTAAAATGCCACATCCTTGCGGCCTTTGTTAGCGTATCTCTTCATACAAGCCTGAGCAAACTGTAAATTAGACTTCAGCAGTGCTAAAGTATCATCATATTGCCTAAGTGAATCAGCCACAACTGGTGGAGTGTTGCCATCCATAATATATTGAGCAATTGTTGGGGAGGACAACCATACAACACCTCAAAAAGAGTTAGCTTAGAGTTGTGTTGGTAAGAGGTGTTATACCAAAACGCTGCAACCACCTGGAAGGAGTATCAGATGTAAAGCAACGGAGATACATCTCCAAGCATTTATTAAGAGCCTCCGTTTGGCCGTTCGATTGAGGGTGATAGGTTGACCACTTAGCCAATTGAGTCCCCTATAACCGATTAATTTCATCCCAGAATTCAGACAAAAAGAAAGGACCACAATCAGAGACAATCATGGAAGGAAATCTATGGAGTCAGATATACTCCTGCATAAACACCTCTGTAATCTTATGACTTGTGAACTTTGTTGGCAGAGAAATAAAATGGTCATACTTTGAGAGTCTATATACAATGACTAGTATAACAGTGCGACCATAAGAAGGTGGAAGGCCAGCTGTGAAGTCCATAGAAATGTCCGCAAAAATAGCAAATAGAATAGGAAGGGGAAGAAGAAAACCAGCATGCTTAGAATAGGTATCCTTCATTTGTTGACATATTTGATAGGTTAGAACAAATTCTTTGACATCGTTGTGCATCCCTGGCCAATTAAAATTAGAGGAAAGATGGTGAAAGTTCTTGAAATACCTGTATGTCCACCAATTTTTGAAGAATAAAATTCCTCCAAGAGTATCTTCTTGATTTTAGGATCCGGGGGAATGACTAAGCGGTTTCAAAAGAGAAGAAGACCGTCTTGAAAGGAGAAGTGTGGTAATGAGGCAGGGTCAGTAGATAACTATTGCTGAAGGTCAAGTAAATTTGAATTTGTTCTGTTATGGATCAAGGCTATCTAAGTGACTGCCAGAGTTAAAGCAAGCATAGTGGGAACTCGAGACAACGCATAAGCAGCGGAGTTCATCTTGCCAGGACGATATAGGATTTCTAAATCAAAACCAATCAACTTGTTGAACCAATAATGCTGCTCAGGTGTCTGAATAACCTGATTTGTGAGGGCTTTCAGTGGTTGTTGATCTGTAATAATGAGGAATTTTCGACCCAACAAATATTGTCTCAACTTTTGAACAACATGTATAATAGCAAACATCTCTCTTGTCTAAGTAGAGGCTGTCTGCATTCGTGCAGATAACTTTTGGTTGAAGAAGGCAATGAGGTGTTCTTTTTGACTTAAAATAGCACCAATACCAATGCCAGAAGCATTCATCTCCACAGAAAATATTTTAGCAAAGTTTGGCAAAGTGAGTATGGGAACAGAACTCAAAGCCAGCTTTAGAGTAATAAAGGCAATAGAGGAAGCATCTGACCATACAAATGAGTCCTTTTTCAAAAGGTCAATTAATGGTGAAGCTAGTTAGGCATACCCTTTGACAAATCGACGATAATACCTTGTTAAGCCTAAAAACCCATGAACCTCTATAAGCGATGTTGGGCAGGTCCATGATTCAATAGCACAAATCTTTTCAGGATAAACCTGTAAATCGATGGAGGAGATTATATGCCCCAAATATGCACCAGAAGGTTGTCCAAAGTGACATTTAGAATGCTTGACCACTAGCTAATATTGGCGCAACAACTCAAAAACATAGCGCAAATGAGTAATATGATCCTGCGAAGTCATACGATATATGAGTATGTCATCAAAGAAGACGGGGAAAAACTGGTGAAGGAAAGACTTAAATATGGCATTCGTGGTGGCTTGAAATGTGGACGGGGTGTTAGACAACCCAAATGGCATAACAACAAACTCAAAGTGGCCATCATAGGTGCAAAATATTGTTTTCTTAATGTTATCAGGATGTACTCAAATTTGATGGTACCCGGCCAACAAATCAAGTTTAGAAAAGAAACAGGCACCATGAAGTTCATCAAATAGTTCCTCCACTGTGGGGATGGTAAATCGATCCTTAATTGTGATAGAATTTAATGCCGGGTAGTTGACACAAAAATGCCAAGTGCCATGTTTCTTATGCACCAGCAAAATAGGGGATGAATAAGGGCTGAAACTAGGTCGAATGACACCAGATTTGAGCATATCAGAGACCAAGCATTCAATCTCACCCTTCTAAAAATGAGGATAGTGAATAGGAAGACATTTACGGGGGTAGAGCTAGGAATTAGTATAATGCAGTGATCTTGAGGACGTGAAGGTGGTAGAGCTGTTGGAGACAAACACATCCAGATAAGGGTCGAGCAGCTGGGTAAGAGTAGGTGGGTGGTCTGATTCTGGGGCTATCATTAGAGATAAAAGCTCCAAAAGAAGAAAACAAGAAATAGAATCTATTTGGTTAAAATGACATAATGCAAAAAGTTGGACTTGTTGCGGTGTGGGAGGAGGATCTCCAGACTATGAGACACATTTCCCTTGGAAATCAAATTGAAAGAGACGTTGGGCATAATCTATCATGATTGGACCTAAAGTCCCCAACCATATCACCCCTAAATCCATGTCAGAACCATGTAAATCAATAACAAAGAAGTCTGGAGAGAAAGTATGGCCTTGTATAGTGATGGAAAGATCACGGAAGACACAAAAACAAGGAAGATTGTGACATTACCCACTAAAATTGAGATTTTGACAAAAGATTCAATGGGTAGTTTAAGAGATTTTGCAACACGAGAAGAGATAAAATTATGAGTGCTCCCATCATCAATGAGAACTTCAGCCGTTTGGCCTTTGACCTGACATGTGAATCAAATAGAAGTGATGGTGGAAGGTCCACCAGACAAATTTTGATAGCTGATAGTAAGGAGAGAGGATCCAGTTGGCAGGGAAGATATATCATTATTTAGTGTAGGCGATGGAGATGGAGGTGGGGATTCTCTGGTGGTTTATACTTAGAGATAAGGAGAAAAGGTTACGAAGGAGAAGAGCAATGATGACCCTTGTGATATTTTTCATCACAATTGAACACGTTTTGCAGTGAATTTCTGCCTGACTTAAGTTTTCAAAAAGGAACATGACTAATACTAGGAAGAGAGGTTGCAGGCAACAAAGAAGAACCAGTTGAAAGAGGTGTAGTGAACTTGGGGATGAACGTGGACTGCGTAGGTAAAGACATAGACAAGGGCTTTGAAAATTGATTAGGCCGGGTCGGTGGCTTCACTTGGCCCAAATATTTTTGTTCATATAAAAAGACCAGGCTAATAGCATCATTTAGTGTATGGGCTGAAAGGATAATTCCTCACTTTTTATATTTGGATGCAACCCAGAAATAAAACAGTGCTTCATTATACCAGGATTAAGATGGGAGGTGCGATTGGCAAGTTATTCAAACTGAGAAAGATAGTCCCGAATAGAGTGCCTCCATAGATTTGGAACCAAAATGAATTACAAGTACATTGGTGAAGTGCTCCCAGCCGATGAGTTGATGATTTTTATGCATCCATTGGTACCAATCTCTAGCAGTATCCTCCAGGTAAAAAGAAGCTAAGTTAAAACGATTTTATCTGGGATAGCATAAACATCAAAGTACTGATTGGCTTGAAACACCCAACTTTTAGCATGTTGGCCATCAAATTTTGGTAAGTCGATTGGTGCAGGTTTGTCTCGACGAAAGGGTGTAAAGGGGTTGTCTCTACGAAAAGGTTTACGGGGCTATTTTTACATAGGTGATGGAGGAGGAAATTGGGTAACATTAGGGTTTTGCATTAGGGAAGAGAGGTTCTGGTAAATGAAATTTTGAGGCGGGGGAGTGGAAGAAGGAGCAACGAAGGTTGGATTAGGGCTTTTTTCAGAGGCTGGGGGGTTTGATGCTGGATTTGAAGGGTGGAAAGTAGAGATATAATATCTTAAAGAGTGGTGTTAATGGAATCAAAAGACTTACTGTGAGAAGCCACTCCTTCTTGCAGATGTTTGATGGCATCGTCGAATGTCCGCAAATAAGTATTGTGAGCACCATCACCTATTGGTAGAGGAGGTTCAATGTAAGCACCAAATGGAACAAACTAACTTGTATTGAAAGATAGAGAACAACTTACAATTACTGAAAGTTGTAGACAAACTAAAGATGAAAAAAAACCAAGAATGGAGGGAGATTCGAGATTATTACAAAGCTAAGAAATTAAAAGAGAATTCATCCATGATCCTCTTTGGTAGCATCCCTTTTGATTATATAAATAAGTTATGTTACAAAGCTCCTCGCAGCACTGCTTGGTGCAACTGGTGCTATTGACACTGGCACAACTGGCCCTTGCTTGGCATTTTGGACTATATATTGGTCCAAGTATTTAGGGGGCCGTTTGTCCCTGTTGCTGCGGCGTAGTGTTGCACCGTGGTCTTGCAGATTTGTTACAATTTAGGGATTAAAAAAGGCTTAATTTTTTATTTAATTATTATGTTGGTTCTAGAATTTCGCATTTAATGTGTTTCATTTCGTCTTCGATTTTAATTATTTAAACGAAATTTTTGATTGATTTTAATTAATTATTTTTTTTTACTATTATTAATATAAAATTTGGGAATCAAGATCAGTATAATATGGATAGCTTTGTGTATATTTTTATTTTATTTATTATTATTATTATTACTATTAATAAAACTTAATAATTATTTGTTGACTTAATTAATTGCTTTAAATAAATTTTGCTTAAAGGTTACCGTTAAGATTAGGAGCATTTCAAACATATAAATTGTTATGAGTTTACAAAAGACAAATCAATGTTTTAATGTTAGGTATATTTTAAGTACGTTCAAAATATTCATCTCAATTAAGAATGCAGCATACACATCTTTTCGAGACATTTTAAATTCAAGGATGCAATAATGTACTATGATAAATATTTTTCTAAAATTAACTTTTCACGGACTTAGTTAAATAAGGTAATAGATAATTTTTAGATATTAAAAATGAGCAAACCTAGGCCTTTAACATAATTTAGCAAAATAGTTTAAGTAAGTATAAGTCAATAAAAGCGATCGTGCTAGAACAACAAGACTCGAGGGGTGCCTAACACCTTTCTCTCGATCAATAAAATTCCTTACCCGATCTTTTATTTTTGCAGACCAAAAATAAAAAGCCATTTCCTTTTGATTAGGGATTCGAAAGTTGACTTGGAACACCATAACTCAATTCCAAGTGGATACTCTGCAAATAAATTAATCTCTAGTAAAAAACGTCACTTTAATTGGAAATATCCTTCGACTCGATCCCTCAAGCAAAAAAAAGGGTGTGACATCACTGGCGACTCCGCTAGGGAATAACATAAGAATTCGAGCTTTTAATATTGACGTATACTTGCTTTAATTATTGTTGATATTATGTTTGTTGGCCTTATGTGCTACTTGTCTCTCATTTAATGCTTTGACATTGATTGAACTGTATTATAAATTATCTTTTCTCGCGCACCCCCGCTGAGTCTCTGAAATAGGATAGAAGGAATGCAGCGTATGCATCCTACTATCTTTTTGAGATAGCCGGAGTGTCAAGGCAGCCAGTGAAGTATTATAGTCACACATGTTAGGCGGGGCTCGAATCAGCAACGAAGGCGGAGTAGCACTGCTACCGAACAAGTTGTCCCTCCTTGACTCGAGTGTCCGCTCGGGTAAGCTAGTCTAGACACCTATCCCTATTTAGTCTAAACTTAGAAGAACTGATATTCAGAATCTGGTTATCCCTATTAGGTTCCGCTTTATTTGCATCATGTTCATTTGATTTAGCGGGACTCGACACAGGAGTCGGATCTGTCTAAGACAGGTGTCCTTTTTTTTTACTAACATATGCATCCTACATGCTCTTTGACATTTGTTTGGACGGCTATTTGATTGTTGACCGGCTTTTAGGCAACTTTAAAATGCAAGAGATTATATTATTTTCAAATTAAGTGAATCATTTTTCAAAGAAAAATTTTATTTTAAAAGAAAGGAATTTTTTAAAATATATAGTAACATAGTTTCACGGTCTTCATGAAATACAAGGGTCTAATTGTTACTATTTAGCGAGATACGTAGGAAATTCTATCCGGGATACGACCCTGTATTTCAAAAAAGTTTATTCACAAATTTATTGAAGGATATTTTTGAAAAAATAATAAAAATAATAAATTTTTTTAAAAAAGATCATTTTCATGAATATTATTATCTTTGTCTTTCCTCTTTTATCCTCAAAATTAATTATAATACAAATAGCTTGAACCTTTAGGGACCGGGAGCTGAATTTTTATAAAGTAGTAAAATATGTAAACATATATCTTAACAGTCCTGAACTTTTTGGGGTCGTGAGACTGAAAATTTTGTACAACTTTCATTTTTCTTTCTTTCTTTCTAAGTCATGTTATTTTCTTTTCTTTTTCTTTTAAGTGTACTTAGTGGTATTTTCTCCCAAATACATAGTTAAAATTGTCTAGAGGTCTGTCGTTGCAAAATTTTCGTTAGAGTCGATTTAAATAAGTATTTTTTCTAAAAAAATTATTGTCATTCATGTTTCTCTCACTTTTATTTTGAATAAAATTTTTCTTTACATCTAATTCCTAATTTAATGGTCACATTAATTCTCGTGAGTCAAGTTAGAAGTTTTCAAAAATTAATAAATCAAGTTCTGCTGAGAGTCTAGACGTTTCCTAATCTCATGTCCTTGTAAATAGGGTTAAAATATCTCCTTTTGTTCGTGGAAAGTGTCTAAAGAGGAAAAGAAATGGGGATATACCTTTACAGGTAGTGGACTGTACCCCTTTGCAGCTTTGGTTGTGGTGGAACGAAATGAATACATTCGATTATGATGAGATACATAAGTATTTGGATTTTTTGACAAGTATCATAACAATAAATCCTAATAGGGCGGTGATTGATGCATTGGTGAATTTTTGGGACCTGAGGAACAATGTATTTTGCTTTTCTAATTTCGAGTTAACCCCAACTTTAGAGGAGATAGCGGCCTATGTTGGATATGGTTATTTGCATCGGGAAAAACTTATAGCCCCAAGACTCATCTCGATAAACAGATTTTGCAAGTTCATGAACATACGGAACTCAGAAGAAGAATCAATGGAAAAAGGTTGGGTCTCTTTGCAGTTTTTGTATGACAGATACGGAAGGCAAGAGGGGTTTGATAAGTATGGTAAACAACTCTGTAATAAGGGAAGTTTTGAGGCTTGGAAAGTTCTTAGATGATTTGCATTCATGGTAGTCTTTTTAGGCACTATGGTCTTCCCAAGGAGAGAGAGAAAAATTAATATTCGTTTAGCTCGAGTGTAGATATATTGATTAAAAATGATTACACTATGGTACCAATGATCTTGGCCGATATTTACCATGCTCTGACCGTTTGTCAAAAAGGAAAGGGTTTTTTTGAGGGATATATATCTTGCTACAGATGTGAATTGTGGAGCATCTTTACCGATGTCATACAGTGACAAGGTTTAATCCTGAAAGATTTAATCACATCAACGATTACGAGAAAATGATGGGGAAATATAAGTGTCCAGAAGGAATTAGAGATTGGGATAAGCTTTTTCGTTCTCTGATAACACAGATAAAATCATTTGGAATCTCCCCTGGTTCCCTTGGAGGCAAGTCATACATAGTCCTTCCATTCGGTCGTTCTTGTTATTAATGGGTATTAGGGGTGTTCAAATGTATGTTCCATTGAGAGTTCTACGTCAGCTAGGCAGACATCAAGTAATTCCCATAACAGAAAATATGGCAGAGTTTGTATTTGAGGTCAGACCAAAGATTATACTTTCAGAGGGATTGGTGCAACAGATTTGGGATAGTTGTTGTACCATGGGAAATTAAAACAATGGTCATAAAGCGCAAGAAAGGAGAAGTACATCCAGACTACCATGAATTGTTTGAAGAATAGTCGAGTCCACTAGTTAGATCGAAAAGATCGGTTAAGGAACCCATATATTAAGAAGCTGCAATCAGGATAGGGATCGAGAGAGTCATTCGAGAACATCATGAGGCTAACCAAGCTTTGAGAGCAGAATTAGAGCATGCTAGGGAAAGAATCAAAGAACAACAAAGACAATTTGCTGAAGAGAAATCTAAGTCAGCGGATATCAAGGTCGCACTTCGGGGACAAATTAGATTGGCTATAATTAGGAGATCACATATTGCAGAACTTGTCGCATCTCGCCGCCAGCAGTTATAGGAAGTTGAAAAGAACATGCAAGAAAAATTTGATCAAGAGAGATCTCAATGGATACGTGAAAGAGGGATATCGCGAGAACAGTTGGAGGTTGTTTCTGCTCGTGAACAGCGTGCAAGAGAGATGATTGATTCCTGATATCAAAAGTCCTAAAAATGGGATCAGGCCTTAATTTCCCTTTAGACTACCAGCAGTTGGATCATGGGTTTAAGTACCAGCTTTCGCCCAACGTCTCACCACTTTATTGGAGGACATATATTTGGGTTTGGGAGATCATATTAAGCCGAAGTCTCCTTGATTAAGCTTGTTGAAGATTGGGGTTCGGTTGTATGAGTGGATAGTTATTTCCTTTGTCATAGTTTTTTAGTTTTAGTTTAAAAACTTCTTGTTCAGATGTTATGTCTCTTAGCTAATCGTATTTATTTAAGTTTAGTTTTATTTGTCAGATGTCAGTTAGTAGATTTTATCTTAGGAGTTGAGTCATTTATTTTGTCGTATTTGTATTTGAAAATTATGGAATGTAATGAAATTGACCGTTTATTTTTATATATATATTATATAAATTTTACTTCACTTTATTTATTTTCTTAAAAAGAATTAATCATTTTGTTAATTTAACCAGAACTACGCAAGATCTGATTCATGTTCTATCATGATACGTAGGCAACCCTCCGAAGGGTTTGATCATAACTTTTTGAAAAATGCGCCTAGAAAAGCTAGGATGAAACACAAAGCCTTCCATGATAGGTTGGGAAATGCATATAGAAGCATGATATACAACGTGACATTATAATGTTTTAAATATGTAACACTCACTCATTTACTACTTGGTCACAGAAAGCTAAAGTAGTTGGTGGTTGATTTGTCGTTTAAACTGGCATCACATCCATACAACACCAAATACAAGGGAAAAAGAAAAATGACCCGCAAAGAGGGTGTAGGGTCTGATAGTGAGGAGGATCAAAATCAGTTGATTTCGCAAGAATTAGCATCAACGGAAGAGATTAATTTATTGAAACAACAGATGGTGGTGATGTATCAAGCTTGGTTAAATGAATAAGCCCTGCCTTCCTCAATGTCTAGACTTTCAAATACAAATGATCCAAATCTCACCCAAGCTCAAACTGGCAATCCATTTTACCCACCAGGATTCGGATCATTTGCTAATGTGTCTGGCGTTGCTGGTACTTCTACCATGCGCCTACCAAATCCGTCTGTCATAAATAACCCATTTTTCACTTCTGTAGCACCAACTATTTCGGGCCTTCAATCGGCAACACAGAAGAATATGGGGGAACTAAGTCATGATCTATTGTATCCTCCTGAAATGACTTTCAAACCCCAAAATCTACATTATCATGCTTAGCAACATGATTCTCCTATCGTTATTGAGAAGATTGTTAAGAATGAGGAACAAGAGGAGATGGCTAGAAAAGTAACAAGCTTGGAGCAGAGTTTGAGAAATATGCAAGGATTAGGAGGACCAAAAAGTGTTTCATACAGGAATTTATGCATGTTTTCGAATGTCCATTTGCCGATAGGGTTCAAAATGCCAATGTTTGACAAATACGAAGGTCATGGCGATCCTGTGGCTCACTTAAAAAAGTTCTGCAATCAATTAAGGGGAGCAAGAGGAAAAAAAGAATTGCTTATGACTTACTTTGGAGAAAGCCTGGTAGGGATAGCTTGTGAATGGTTTATTGACCAAGACATTTCCCGTTAGCACGTATGGAATGGCATTGCTCGGGATTTCATACAATAATTTCAATATAACATGGAGATAGTTCCAAATCGCGCTACGCTTGCCAATATGAGAAAAAAGATGACTGAAAGTTTTCGAGAATACGCTTTCAGATGGAGAGAGTGATACGCCCAAATTACACCTCTCTTACGAGAGAGTAAGCGGTCTCTGTCAAATATAGAACCCAACCAGGTTGGGTGTCGAATCCCACAGGGAATACTGTGTTACTAAGTATTGTAGTTGTTACTGGACTGTTGGTCAGAGGTTCCTGAATGGGGGGTTATGGTTTAAATTTGAAATGATATTTACAATATAACAATGAAGCAATATGTGTATTAATATTTGATCACAGAGAATGACACGTTAGGGTTATGTCCACCTTGTAGCTTTTACTTCTCTATTAACTACGAGTAATAAGGACTTATACATGGATGCATTTATAGAGAGATGTATTCTAATTCTAAATCCAAGTGTTTCTTAACCATCAAGGATTTATTCACCTTAGTTCTCTCGAATCCAAAGTGTACAACCAATCATATGAACTCTCCAAGTAGTTAATCCTGCTAAGGCATTAACGTGTAATATACAAGTTGGAAACCCTATTTTCTTGCCACTACTCTCTTTTCCAAACAGTAACTTTTCTATCAAACAAGTTATTGCTATAATGGCATATTCCCTCTATTTGCAACCACGACAATTCAATCATAACAAAGAGAGTAATGATATAAGTGGATTAACACATCATAAATTCAAAAAACCATAGCAATAGAGAGTATACTACAAGGTTTCCATAACCCTAATAAATAAACTTAGCTACTCATGAATAAAACGGAAATCACAATAGAAATATTCATCATACCAAAAATTAGAACGATGTTGGTGGAGAAGATGAATAGCAAAAATAAGAGAGAAAAACGTTTCTCTCTTTCTCTCCTCAAGCTAAGCCGCTTTCTCTTGTTTTCAAAATAATACAGAATGTGAATCCTCAATAAAAATTCAGCAACAAGTCTTTTAATAGCCTTCTATCTCATAATTTCCTTCTAAGTCCTCAACTTATTATAAATGGCAAATTTGCCTGGGACAAAGTTCCCATGCATCATATTTGGTCCAGATTGTAGTTTCTAGGCGCCACATTTGGTCCAGGTTGCTACTCTCTCTTGTGTCATATGCCATCCGCATTCCATAATTCCATAATGTCTTCATCTACCTTATTAATACCTGAAATCATGCTAATCACATCGGTTAGCTCAATTACATAGAAGTAGAGTAAAAACATAATAAACTAGGCACTTTGTTCTCTAAACATAGCTAAAATATAGATAAATTATGGTGCTTAGGCGTATAAATACACCCAAGATCACCACCCCACACTTAAAGCTTTGTTCTTCCTCGAACAACATATCCATTTATACATACTACACAAGCCTTAGCATCCACAAAGGATGACAACATGCTCAAATAGGCTCACATAACAATTATGAACAAGAAATAGATTCAGGAATCATTACTAGAGACAACCTACCCTCAAGAATAGACTCATTAAGTTGGCAATTTCATGCATATCGTTTAAGAATAAAACTCATATAAATTACCCAACCTTCATCAACCATGTGCCCTTACAACAAGAAAGTTACCCATAATCACTCACAATCATGCAATTTCTAACAAAATGGGTCCAAGAATCAAGTTGCGCTCACTCTCACAAAGAATTCTCAAATTACAACAGATGACCGTATGCTTGCCCTTAGTGTAATACTCCACTAATATCAGAATGCTAAGATTAGGATCATATAGGTCTTTTACGGGTTGTAATGCAGGCTAAAGGATGGGTAGGAACTATTTTGTCCAGAAATAGTGACTATCTTTCCTAAGCGCTTTAATACACTACATTACGCAATCAAGACCAATCTCTAACTACCAACTTCCACTTCTGCTATCTTCACAGATTTGCTTTTCACCCCAACTCATTAAGCTCAATTAATAACACTATAGTGGGAGTATGCAAACCTTTCAAATATATATATATATATAGGTCTTTTTTTTGCACCCTTTTCACGTTACGCACCCCTATAATAGCCACCCTCAACTTAAGCAATTTGCCTTAGTTGAGGTGAACAATGTCCAAGAAGGACCAGGGCCAAAACAGGTTCATTGTAATATGTCTGGGATAAAGTTTTGAAATTTTTCAACAATTTTAGCTACTCCCAACCACATCAATTGCTCACACCAATAACTAGACTTTAGGGCATCAATTTCACCTTTTTCCCCTTATTGTCAAACTCCTAACTCACATTGATTTTACATTAAAGTGCTTAGGAGCTGTTAGATCAAATTACGGTCTATTAAAGAACGGAATAGGCTACATATGAGGCTAACAAAAGAACAAGCTAAAGGCTCAATGGGGCTAGCTAAGATAATGTACAAAGGTAGGTCAAAAGAAGGTATGAACAATGACTATCAAAGAAATGCCTAAATCATCTCCTAAACTCACAATCTTTATTTCGCTTTGCACACACACCAAACAAGTTCTAGCATCAGTTGCAATAAGGAATATACAACAGTCTTACACACTCATGGCACATGGTCAACTCAATTAGGAGTATTATAGATTCTCGACCCAATAATTACCTGAATTCAACTAAAACCAACAATCACAACAAGAGTCACAACTAGAGCCTAGGTGTTTCAAGCGTAATGATCCATCACATACTTATGTTATAATGTCATGTGACCCACAAGAACGGTTACATGCAATTAAATGACTAATTTTCTCTTAAGACAGTCGTCATCCATCCATTATCGAGAAAAACATCTAATTATGACTAAATAACTAACAAAATGAAATAAACAAAGTAACTAATCCTATCAAGAAGTATACTAAGGAAAAGGTCCTATTTTCTTACAAAACAAGTAGAAAAGTAACCAGCCACCCCACACTTATACGCAGCACTGTCCCCAGTGCAAATAACAAGATAAAGAACCTGGCTAGTAGTACTTCTCATCCACATTAGGAGTCATGCCACCTGCATGGAGATCATCATTGGAGCAAATAACAAAGTTATTTGGTGTTATTTTTCGTACAAAACAAGTAGAAAAGTAACCAGCCAGTGGGCATAGGCAATGACATAGGCGACGCCTAAGCTATAGCCTATGTTGACATAGACATAGGCGTCGCCTAACCTATCACCTAAGTGAGGCAGTGAGCATAGGCAATGGTACAAGCGGTGCCTAACCTATCGCCTATGTTGACGTAGGTGACGCCTAACCTATCGCCTAAGTGAGGCAGTGAGCATAGGCAATTGGAAATGCAACGCACTTTTGGTTGAAAAGGTCCATACCATAGGGGCTTCGCCCCCGTACCCCCATCAGGTCAGTGGTGGGCTTCGGGATCAGGCCACCAATCCTTACACTACCACCACAGACCTCATTGAAAGTCACAAAATAAAGTCGCACCGCAAAACTTTTTGGGTTGAATTAACATAATTCAAGGCGCGACTCTAGTGCGAATCATACTTGAGCCTTACACATTTGACCAATCCAACTTACCTGTAATGTTCCCATCACTCCTAAACTTACCGCCATTGACATGGCTCACTTCCAAATCAAAATTGGTACTAATATCCTCCTTAGTACTTCATGCACCTACACTTAATCAAAAACAACAAAAATGATTAGAAAGATGGGTTGTCTCCCACCAAGCACCGTAGTTTCGGTCGTGGATCGGCTCTTCTTTTTGCACTTTTGTTTAACATGATAAAGTGAAAATAAAATCATGGGTTGCCTCCCATGTAGCGCCTAATTTAACGTTGCGGCATGACTTGATTATCTTGACTACTCAGACTTCGTCAAAATACATCGATGATACCATTTGTACCTCATTTGTTGGATCAAGACAATGCTTTATTCATAGTCCAACCATTTTGAAGTCACTCACATCCTTGCTTGTAAGTTCAACTAAACCAGCTATGGTATCCACAAAAGACATATCCTTAACTGGAATATCTCACGTATCTTCATAGAATACATCAACAATGAGAAGACACTCATCTCCTTTTGTTGTTTCATAGACCGACAAACTTCAAAGCTAACTTCTTTCTCATTGAGCCTAAATTTTAGCTTATTCAGCTCCATGTCAACTAACACCCTCCCAGTTGCTAAGAATGGCCTACCCAAAACTATGGGTATTTCAAAGTCCACTTCGCAATCAAGAATTACAAAATCGACAAGAAATATAAAATCAACAATTTTTACAAGTACATCATGTAGAATCCCAATCGGCCTTTTTACTGATCTATCTGCCATTAGAAGCCGCATATTAGTGGGCGTAAGATCTCTCAAACCCAGTTTCTTGAAAACCGTCAATGGCATAAGATTGATACTTTCCCCAAGATCACAAAGGGCCTTTTCAAACTTTAGCAATCCAATCGTACATAGAACAGTAAATGCTCCCGGATCAGCTTTCTTCTGGACAATAGATCTTGTAGCAATATCACTACAATGATGAAGATTGTCTACCGTTTCATAGCTCACAGTCCTTTTGTTTGTCAACAGGTCTTTCATAAACTTAGCATATCCGAGCATCTGTTCCAGTGCTTCAACTAAGGGCACATTCACTGTCAACTTCTTCAAAATAGCCATGAATTTGCTAAACTTGCCATCATCTTCTTTCTTATTTAATCGTTGTGGAAATGGGGGTGGCGGCCTTGGGATTTCAGTTGGAGCAACTTTTACCTTCTTTCTTATGCCTTGCTCCATATCACTAACATGCTTTGGCTTAGTTGGTTGTTCAACTTCTGCACTCTTCTTTTTCAAACCTCCCAACTCCACAGGCACCACTGGAGATTCATCAACCATCTGCCAATCCATTTTAACCTCATCAGTATAAGAGGAAGCTCCCAAACCTGGACTAGAGAACACCTTACCGCTCCTAGTGGTAATGGCCATACACGATCCATCAGTCCTCAAATTCTGAATTGTATCACTTGGTAGAGTCCTATTCTGTCTTTGGTTGAATACTGTGAATAATTGGCTCATCTGCTACTCCAATTGTTTAATAACAATTGAGTGCGAATTTACGAGTTGACTTATGGAAGATACGTCACTCTTTATAGTAGTCACCCTAGAATTTGCTGCCTCAACTCCCTTTAATAGTTTCTCCATCATATACTCCATGGATATTTTGCCTGAACTGGTGGCAGCATTATCACGGCTTCCAGGAGGTACATACAGTCCACTCCTGTCACTTTTATTCTTCCAATCTCCTTGATGGTTCCAACCTTGGTTTCCTTTGCTACCACCTCAGAAACCCATCTGATTGTTCAAGTAATTGGCTTCTTCCTCAGGATCGAAGTTAGCCCTTCTCTGTGATGCTACAACTTTAACCTTCTCTATCTTTCCTGATAATAAATGTTTAGTGAGAAGGTCCATCTGTATTTTTATATGAGTCATATCCTGGCCACGTTCCTCTTCCCTTCACCTCTGCTCTGCCGTCATACCAATAGATACAGTAGAGCTTGCTACCTCAGAATCCCTGATATACCAAGATCTACTTTGCTTTGTCATACGATCCAACATGTCAGATGCCTTAAGAAAAGTAAGGTCCATGAATGACCCACCCGCAACATTATCTACCACTGGCTTAGTCACCGAATTCAAAGCCCTATATAATATCTCCATCAAGTGGACATTGGTTATCTGATGATTTGGGCACTGCATCAGTTTCTTCTTGAACCTCTCCCAAGTCTCGTGGAGAGCTTTAGTTGGAAGCTTTCTGAAATTACTTATCTCATCTCTTAATTGTGCTCTCTTGGACGGCGGAAAGAATCTTTCTAGGAAAGCATCTTTCAGTTGCCTCCAATTGGTAATAGAGTCAGGAGTTAGCCCGTTTAACCATAGAGTTGCCTCTCCAGATAGAGACAATAGAAATAAACGCAGCTGGATCGCATTCTGTCCAACCCCTGGATTGTCAAACGATTTGCATGTTGAGATAAAATTAATCAGATGCATATTCGGATCATCGCCTGTAAGTCCACCACATAACCCTTTGAGTTGCAGCAGCTGGATCATAGTGCTAGTAATATTGAACTTGGCTCCAGGTGCCAAGGGCGGAGGAATAATAGCCCCTGTGGCACCAGCCCCATCCAAGTCGTCATCATCATCATCAAAAGCAACTTGCACAGCTCGGCGTTTGGGTCTCATCCTAGCTTGACGATCTCTGTTGACATTCCTGTTCACTGGTGTAGCCACATCATCTGCACGCCTTGGATTTAATAACTCATCATTACCCAGGTCCTCATCATTAAGATTTGGTACCCGACCTTGGTTATCAGCATACTGTTGATTTACTTCCGCAGCTGCCAATGCAGCTAATCTAGCCTGCTCCTGTTGAGCAGCTATCCTTTTAGGGTCTCGTTGCGTATCCATTCTGCCAATGAGATGTGGTTCAGGATTTATAGGTAATAATGGGTGGCCCGATCTCCGCGTATTTGGCATACAATACACTCAACCTGATCAAAACAAAAACAACAAACAAAAAGTAAAATTTTAGGAATCTTTGACCAAAAGGTCGACTAACAAGCACAACTTAATCGACAACTGTATTCCCCGGCAACGGTGTCAAAATTTGATACACCCAAATTACACCTCTCTTACGAGAGAGTAAGCGGTCGCTGTCAAATATAGAACCCAACCAGGTTGGGTGTCGAATCCCACAGGGAATACTGTGTTACTAAGTATTATAGTTGTTACTGGACTGTTGGTCAGAGGTTCCTGAATGGGGGGTTATGGTTTAAATTTGAAATGATATTTACAATATAACAATGAAGCAATATGTGTATTAATATTTGATCACAGAGAATGACACGTTAGGGTTATGTCCACCTTGTAGCTTTTACTTCTCTATTAACTACGAGTAATAAGGACTTATACATGGATGCATTTATAGAGAGATGTATTCTAATTCTAAATCCAAGTGTTTCTTAACCATCAAGGATTTATTCACCTTAGTTCTCTCGAATCCAAAGTGTACAACCAATCATATGAACTCTCCAAGTAGTTAATCCTACTAAGGCATTAACGTGTAATATACAAGTTGGAAACCCTATTTTCTTGCCACTACTCTCTTTTCCAAACAGTAACTTTTCTATCAAACAAGTTATTGCTATAATGGCATATTCCCTCTATTTGCAACCACGACAATTCAATCATAACAAAGAGAGTAATGATATAAGTGGATTAACACATCATAAATTCAAAAAACCATAGCAATAGAGAGTATACTACAAGGTTTCCATAACCCTAATAAGTAAACTTAGCTACTCATGAATAAAACGGAAATCACAATAGAAATATTCATCATACCAAAAATTAGAACGATGTTGGTGGAGAAGATGAATAGCGAAAATAAGAGAGAAAAACGTTTCTCTCTCTCTATCCTCAAGCTAAGCCGCTTTCTCTTGTTTTCAAAATAATACAGAATGTGAATCCTCAATAAAAATTCAGCAACAAGTCTTTTAATAGCCTTCTATCTCATAATTTCCTTCTAAGTCCTCAACTTATTATAAATGGCAAATTTGCCTGGGACAAAGTTCCCATGCATCACATTTGGTCCAGATTGTAGTTTCTAGGCGCCACATTTGGTCCAGGTTGCTACTCTCTCTTGTGTCATATGCCATCCACATTCCATGATCCCATAATGTCTTCATCTACCTCATTAATACCTGAAATCATGTTAATAACATCGGTTAGCTCAATTACATAGAAGTAGAGTAAAAACATAATAAACTAGGCACTTTGTTCTCTAAACATAGCTAAAATATGGATAAATTATGGTGCTTCGGTGTATAAATACACCCAAGATCAGAGAGCTGGCTTCAAGAGTCAGACCATCGATAAAGTAATATAAAATGATTGATATCTTTCTGCAAGCACAAAAACCTGATTATTTCCATCACTTACTTTCTACTATTAGAAGCACATTTGCTGAAGTTATTAAAGTTGGAGAGATGGTAGAGAATGAAATTAAATCATGAAAGATTATCAGCCAGTCTGCTTTGAAAGCAAAAATATGGGCAATCTAAAGTGGTGCAGAAAGTTTTGGAGGAAAGAAAAGAAAAGACAATGTAGCATCTGTTGTGCTAGGTCCACGACAAAATTAGAGAGGTGCACGTCAACCATACACACAAAATCTATTATATTTCGTTCTATCTCCCCACTATCCTATTTACAATGCACAACCATATGCTCGGGCTCCTTCTTACCTGCAATGGTGCGCACCAGCCATCCAAAATCATCCACTAATCCCAGAAGTTCGACAAGGTCCCCCTAGATCTACTTTTCGGCCTAGAGCAGACTTCAAGATGGCTAACATGGGAAAAGATAATTTCACTCCCATTGGAATATCTTACGCAAGTTTATTTCAAAGATTGAGGGACATGAATGTTTTGAGTCCAATCGCGAGAAGGATTCGAATTCTTCACCGAAAAACTTGAATTATTCCAGAAGATGAGTGTATTGTTCTGATGCCCCAGGGCACGATACAGAGAAATGTTGGTATCTGAAAAGAGCTATTCAGGAGCCGATTGACACATAGCAGATTATGGTACAAAGTCCAGACGCTTCAAATGTTAATCAAAATCCATTGCCAGTTCATAATGAAACAAACATGCTCGAAGTGATACACAGTGGTGAAGATGTTGCAATTTCCTTCAAGCCAATCATTAAAATTAAAACTGATTTGGAAAAACCAGCAAATGTTGTAGATTTGACGAAAGAAAAACCCGTAAAAGTAGAGGAGGTGATAACAAAGTTTGAATCATAGAATGTTTTCTTGGTCGTGGGGAAAGAGATTTCAAAAAATGTTTACTTGAAGCTCATTATTCCTGGAAGACCCACTAAGCCTCTTTTAATCATAAAAGGAGCTCGCATAGCTCCTATCGTTATTAAACCAATGTCACAGCTGCCTATGGTTAATACCAAAGTAGTCTCCTAGAACTACGTCCGTGTTATGGTGATGCACAAAGGGAAAGAGGTGATTGGAGATATGGATGAAGTAGGGGGATTAACCTAATCTGGGAGATTTTATGCCCCAGTAGAGTTGAGAAAGAATAAACAAGGCAATGAAGAATGAATAATAATCAAGAAACCAGTTACTGATGAAAAAGCTGAAGAATTCTTAAAGAAAATGAAATTGCCAGAATATTTTGTTATAGAACAGTTGAAGAAGACGTCGGCACAGAATTCTTTATTGTCTTTATTGATACATTCAGAGGATCACCGCAAGGCTATAACGAAGATTCTTAATGAGGCATGTGTTCCCAGTGAGATTAAGGTGAATCAGCTGGAAAAAGTTGTTAGAAGGATCCTTGAGGTAAATAGGATCACTTTCTCGGATAACGAATTGCCTGTAGAAGGTACCAGGCATAACAGAGGTGTCTATATTACTGTGAAATATGAGCATTCCTTCATCACTCGAGTGTTGATTGATGGAGGATTAGGTGCTAACATTTGTCCTATGTCAACTTTGTAAAAGTTGAATGTTAATATGGAAAGGATCTAACCTAATAATGTATGGGTCAAAGGTTTTGATGGAGCAAAAAATGATGCCATTGGTGAAATAGAGCTCATATTAACAATAGGGCCCGTGGATTTTGTTGTGGATTTTCAAGTACTGAACATTAATGCTTCATATAATATGTTATTGGGTAGGCCATGGGTTCATAGGGTTGGAGCGGTTGCATACGACAGGCTAAAAATAGTTGTTCATGATGAAGGAGACTTATCCATGTATAAAGACTACTCAGTTTCCTCTATTATGGTAGATATTATAGATAGAGTGGTAATTCATCAAGATTTTGAGGGATTTTGAGGTAGTGGCTGTTGAGCATATCCTCGGGGGGAATCTCATCGCAAGACCATGACTGTCCTCAACATCTGTTATGGAAGTGAATGAAATGTTGAAGCATGGTTTCGGACTAGGGAAAGGTCTAGGGATGTTTTTACAAGGCAGGATTCATCCAGTAAACCTCTATGAGAACCTTGGTACTTTTGGTTTGGGATACGAGCCTACTATTAAAGACATAAAGAAGGCTAAAAAGTGTAAGAAAGATTCATGGTCACTGACTAAGCTGATACCGTCACTCTATGAATCTTTCATCAAAGTCGGAGCTGCTGGCCTTTTCCAGAACATGTTTATCGAAGCTAATATGGTTGAAATTGAGGAAGGTACCAGCAATGCAGATATGCAGTTTATCAGCCCTGATGTCCAGCTTAATAATTGGAAGGCCACTCCTCTCCCTACTATGAAGGAGTCTTGGTTTTTTGTTTGTTTTTCTTTCAGTCTTGGTAGTTTTTTTTTTCTATAATTTGAATCGTTCTAGGATTGTAATTCAGATCTTTACCTCGGGGTTTTAGGTTAAAAACTTTTTCTATCGTTGTTGTTATTTTAGGTTAAAACTCTTTCTATCGTTGTTTTTAATAAAACATAATTTCCCTTTGTTTTATTTTGAGTCTAATATTTACTTATTTATTTTCTATCATATAGTTCTTTCTATGCCGATTCTAATGACATGACATGCATGAAGAATTGTCAACTAGATTTAAAAAAACAATCTAATTATGAAATAATGAATAAAGAAGTTGAATACGATGAAGAGGAAGCATTTGAGGATATAAGCAAAGATTTCAAACAGTTTGAGAATAAGTCAAATCTCAATTTGGATGACATTGAGGCGATCAATTTAGGAGATGATGAAAATATTAGAGAGACTAAGATAAGTGTACATGCTCAACCACAACAAAAGAAAGCTATAATTGAAGCTTTGCTTGAGTACAAAGACATCTTTGTGTGTTCTTACGATGATATATTGGTTTAAGAACTGATTTGGTAGTTCATAAATTGCCAATTGATCCTCTTTTCCTCCTATCAAGCAAAGTTAAGAAAACCTAAAACTGACATGAGTGTAAAAATCAAAGAGGAAATCATGAAGCAACTTGAAGCTAAAGTCATTCGGGTGGCCCAATATCCTACTTGGTTGGCAAATATTGTCCCTGTTCCAAAGAAGGATGGCAAAGTTTGGATGCGTGTTGATTATCATGATCTAAATAAAGCAAGTCCGAAAAATGATTTTCCACTTCCCAATATCCATATTTTGTTGGACGATTATGCCAAACATGATCTTGCATCTTTTGTGGATTGTTATGCGGGGTACTACTAGATTATTATGGATCCAGAAGATGCGAAAAAGACATCATTTATCATGTAATGAGGGACATATTGTTATCGAGTTATGCCTTTCGAACTAAAGAATGTTGGGGCAACTTACATGGGGGCAATGACCACTATGTTTCATGACATGATGCACAAAGAGATTGAAGTTTATGTAGATGATGTGATCATTAAATCAAGAGAGCAGTCTGACCATGTCAAAGATCTGAGAAAATTCTTTGAAAGACTTCGAAGGTATGATCTCAAACTTAACCCAACGAAATGTGTATTAGGAGTCCCGTCGGGAAAACTCTTGGGGTTTATAGTCAGTCGATGTGGCATTGAGTTAGATCCTTCAAAAATAAAAGTCATTCAAGATTTGCCTCTACTAAAGAACAAAATGAAGGTGATGAGTTTACTTGGAAGGTTGAATTATATCAGTAGATTCATTGCCCAACTCATGACGACCTGTGAGCCAATTTTTAAGTTGTTGAAGAAAAATGCTAAAGTTGAATGGACTGAAGAATGTCAAGAGGCATTTGACAGAATTAAGAGGCACTTGTCGAATCTGCCTATTTTGGTTCCTCCAGAGCCAGGCAAACCCTTGATATTGTATATTTCTGTGTTAGATAATTCTTTTGGCTATGTATTAGGTCAACATAATGTCATAGGCAGATAAGAACAGGTTATCCACTACCTTAGCAAAAAATTTACCACTTATAAGGCTAAGTATACTCTTCTTGAAAAGACATGTTGCGCCTTAACTTAGATAGCACAAAAGTTGTAACATTACTTGTCATCTTACACTACTTACCTCATCTCTCATATGGATCCATTAAAGTATATTTTTCAGAAGCCTATGCCCACAGGCAGACTCGCGAAATGGCAGATGCTACTCACAGAGTTTGATATTATCTATGTGACTCGAACTACAATGAAAGCTCAACCTTAGAGGATCATTTGGAAGAAAATCCAATTGATGAGAAATATGAGTCATTAAAGACTTACTTTCCGGATAAAGAGGTTTTATGTGTTGATGAGGTTATTTCCGATGATTGCCATTCAGGTTGGAAGATGATCTTTGATGAAGCTGCTAATGTAAAAGGAGTAGGGGTAGGGGCAATTCTTATTTTTGAATTGGGACAATACTACCCTATAATAGCCTAACTTCGATTCTACTGTACCAACAATATGGCAGAATATGAAGCTTGCATTCTAGGTTTGAGATTAGCTATCGACAAGGAAATTCAAGAACTGTTGGTGTTAGAAGACTTAGATTTGTGAGTCCACCAAATCCAAGGAGATTGGGAAACTCGTGATTCAAAACTCCTACCATATCGAGGTTGTTTGGAAGATCTTTGTAAATGATTTGTATCAGTAAAGTTCAAGCATATTCCCAGAGCTCATAATGAGATTGCTGATGCTTTGGCGACCTTATCTTCGATGCTCCAACATGCCGACAAGACTCATATTAACCCTTTGCATATACAGATTAGTGATCAACATGCATATTGCAATGTGGGTGGGGAAGAACTTGATGGGGAGCTGTGGTTCCATGACATCAAAGAATATATTTAGACTGGAAAATATCCCATATATGCCAATGGTAACCAAAAGAGAGCCATTCGACGATTGGATAGCGGGTTTTTCTGATGTAGGGGAATCTTGTATAAGAGGACTCCAGATTTGGGACTTTTAAGATGCATAGATGCAAAACAAGCTTCAAAAATTATGACTAAATACATTTTGGAATTTGTGGACCGCACATAAGCAGTTATATTTAGGCAAAAAAAATACTTTGAGTAGGTTATTATTGGCTCACCATAGAGCGAAATTCCATCAGTTTCATTCGTAAATGTCATGAATTCCAGGTACACGGGGACTTGATACATTCTTCTCCATCTGAGTTGCATATAATGACTGCTCTATGGCCTTTTGTGGCTTGAGGAATGGATGTAATTGGACCGATTTAACCAAAGGCCTCGAATTGACATAGGTTCATCTTGGTAGCCATGATTATTTCACGAAATGGGTGGAAGCAGCGACTTTAAGTCTGTGACCAAAAAAGCAGTGGTCGATTTTGTTCACTCCAACATTATTTGTCGGTTTGACATTTCAAAGATAATTGTCATGGATAATGCTGCAAATCTCATAGTCATTTGATGCAAGAAGTGTGTCAACAATTTAAGATTATGCATCGGAATTCAACTCCTTATCGCCTGAAGATGAACGGTGTTAAAAAAGCTGCCAACAAGAATCTAAAAAAATACTCCGCAAGATGGTGAAGGGTTCCCGACAATGGCATGAAAAGTTACCTTTTGCTTTGTTGGGTTATTGTACTACAGTTCGGACTTCAATTGGTGCAACTCCTTACTTGTTGGTGTACGGAACTGAAGCAGTTATACCTGCAGAGATTGAGATTCCATCTCTTCAAGTAGTTGTGGAAGCTAAAATTGATGATAATCAATGGGCCAAGACTCGATTGCAACAATTAAGCTTAATTGATAAAAAAAGATTAGCGTCAGTATGTCATGGACAATTATACCAGAAGAAAATGGCACGGGCATACAATAAAAAGGTGTGTCACGGATATTTTGAAGCTAGTCAGTTAGTACTAAAACGCATCCTCTCTCATTAGATTGAAGCCAAAGGCAAGTTTTCTCTTAATTGGCAAGGACCGTTCATGGTGAAAAAGGTGTTACCTAATGGTGCATTATAGTTGACTGATGTAGAAGGCAAAATAGAAGGAATGTCGGTCAATGCTGGCGTGGTTAAGAGATATTATGTATGATATTCATGTACAATTATGTTATATATGTTTTGTACTTGTATTTTAAAAGATTGAAATGATGAAGGCATTTTGTTCTGCTATCTGAATAATATCTCAACCTTTGCTTACCCCCTTTGAAATTTTATCTTTCTTTCGTACCCCTCGTTTGGAATCGATTAAAGTCAAATGATGTTGATGATGAAAAAAAAATTAAAATCAAGCGAAAGAATGCCATTCCTGAACTACGTTTGACCTGATTCTTGCTATGACAAGATACGTAGGCAGTCCTAATCTGGAATTCGGTCCAACCAAAAGAAAATTCAAATTATCTAGAGTAAAATAAAACTGGGAAAAAAGTTTATTTTCTTAAAAAGTCGATTTCAAAAGTTGTATGATTCACCCAATGTCATGTAAATTTTTAAGCCTCATGCTGCCCTTTCTTTCTTACCCTTTCCAAAAGCCAAGTAGCAACCAAAGAAAAACCTGCAGATCAATCTTTGAGAATGCTAAGGCTAAACATATTATGGGTGCATGATATTTCATATTTTGAATGTTATTTTTCTTTAAAAATAAAAAAATGAAAATGAGAGAGTCTTATTGGCGAAAACCCGTATGGACAACATAAGGCGACTGTGAGTCGAGAAAGAAATGAAAATGAGATAAGATCATTGACAAAAAACCATTGAGGTGTCACTAGCTGAAGGAGAATAATAATGCAAAAGATGCAAGTCCAAGATTGGCTCAATTTCAAGTTCAATAAGTGCAAAAAAGTTGATAATGATTGGTGATTAGATCTGGTTGCGTAATTCAAAATGCATGTCATAATCACCGGAATTGGCTTCTACATTCAGATAAGTTTTCCTTTTTGTTTGAAAAAAAAATGTCTATTGTCTTTTCCTTTTTTGTTTTATTTTGATTTTTTATTCTTTGTATCCTTGTCGTCAAACGAAAATTATTGTCATCATTTGTGTATTTTTGAGTCAAATTCGCGTCAAGTTGAGTGAGAAAAGAGTCCAAACTTGCTACCAACTCTTTTAATAATACAAAGTAAGACAAAGGGTCGATGCATAGGGACATCGTTCAAAGTAAAATAAAGTACTCAGAATGATTGTAATCTGACAATTTTTGACTCGTGGAAAGATAAAAGGTGTATTGGAAGTTATATCCAAAGACATCATACAAGAGAAATATGTTTTGAGTTGAGAGTCTCAGTAATCAGAGTTTGGGATCAAAATTATGACAAGTCAACAAATATTTATCAAGAACTTGAAAAGGAGTTGAGCATGGCAAGTGCAAGAGTGGTCACTTCAAAATCTAAATGCCATAAACCAACCACCATATGTTTTAAAGCTCACAATTTTTCTTTGTTTACAGAGATGGGATATTTTTTTGCACATTAAAGTTTTCAGATAAAGGATGCAATTTTACACTTCTGTCAATGCAAGAAGCATGGTTACAACACAAGATGCTGGATCTTGGTTAGGATAAATTTTACTCTTTGCAAGACGTACTTACTAAAGCTATTTCAGGCTTTAATTATTCTTTCACTATATTTTCAAAACATTTAGATCTGGTGACACACACAAATTTTTCCAATACAAACTGGGGCAAAAAAAATGAAAAATGAATGAAAAAATGAAAATGTTGAAAAATGAAAGAAGTTTCGTGTGTAAAGAATGGGAATTTATTTTTGCTCAGGACCCACCTGAAGAATGAAAATTTATTTTATGCTCAGGACCCTCCTGAAGAATGGGATGTTATTTTTTGCCCAGGACCCACCTGAAGAATGAAAATTTATTTTATGCTCAGGACCCTCCTGAAGAATGGGATGTTGTTTTTCTGTTTCACTATTTACTTTGAGTCTAGGAGCCCGCCTGAAGAACAGGGTAAAGAAAAAGTAAATCCAGGAGCCAGCCTGAAGAACAGGATGAAGAAAAAAGAAGTCCAGGAGCCCGCCTGAAGAACAGGATGAAAAAAAAGTAATTTCAGGAGCCCGCCTGAAGAACAGGATGAAGAAAAAAGTAAGTCCAGGAGCCCACCTAAAGAACAAGGTAAAGAAGTTGTAAATTCACGAGTCCGCCTGAAGAACAGAGCGAAGAAGTTGTAAGTTCAAGATCCCGCCTGAAGAACAGGGTGAAGAAAAAGTAATTCCAGGCCTGAAGAACATGGTGAAGGAAAAGTAAGTCCAGGAACCCGCTTGAAGAACAGGGTGAAAAAAAGTAATTCAGGAGCCCGTCTGAAGAATAGGGTGAATTTTCAAGTTCAAGTCATGAAGATTCGAATCAAAATTCTAAAGATTGCAATACTTGTATTTTTGATTTTTGATTTTTGTTAGTTATTTGAATGTAAAAGGCAGGAGTCGTTAACCTAAAACTCAACGAAATTTCACTCGACGTTTAACTCATTCTCTCACCATGTTTCATTCGAACTACTTATGACCCAATTTTTTTATAACCCGGGATAGGTAGGAAGTCCAAAACCAGGACTCGGTCCATTTTTTCTTTTAATTTTTTTTTCCTTACCTTTCGAATAATCAGAGGGTCAAAAATCATATCTTGTCTACTTCTTTGTATGAAAACTCTTCGAGAATCCACACAAAGAGGGGCAAAAATATAGATACGTCAATTTTTATCCTCCCCGAATTTTAATTCATTTATCTATATTAAATAAATATTTATATCGATCCGATACTATTTTAACTCTTATTTCATGTTTAGTAAATTTTTAGTTCAAAATAAATAAATAAATAAATAAAGTTAATTGTGATTTTTTTTAATTTAAAAAAGAAATAATAATATAAAAATTTTAAAAAAAATTGTTTTCTAAATTTTAATAAATTAGTAGTTTTAGTACTATTTTATTTATTTTGATTTTTTATAAATATTTATTGTTTTTTCGAAAAAATATATAAAAATTAATTAGTTATTATTATATTTATTATTATTTTATTTATTTATTTATACTTATTTATTATTTTTATTTTTATTTATTATTATTATTATTATTATCTTCTAAAAAAAAGAAGAAATAATAATAATTCAAATTTTAAAATTCTATCCTATCTGATAGCTGATATTAACCGTTCCCCCAAGAATTCTACTATTTAAGGACTTACCCACCCCCAGAGAATTCAACGTACAATACAGATAGAGACTACATCAGATACATAAAAAAAAATAGTGAAAAGAGAGTAAAACAAAAAGAGTGAAACATTCAACATCATCGGGAGAAATACAGAAGGAGAAAAGAAAAGAGAGTGAAGTTGGGTTTGAGTTTTTCATTCGAGTTTTCTGGTGTCAACGTTCGAATTTCTATTTCAATTCATTGTACAGGTTCCTATTTGATCCTATCTTATTTATTGTATAAATTTTATTAGGAACCAAAACATGAATGAAGTTTATTTAAATAGTTTTCATGTAATATTCAGTATATGTATGTAATCTATTACATAGATTTATTCGTTACTATGTGTTGTATTTTAGATTGCTGAATGTTATATGTTTGTACACAGAAAATAATATATTCATATATCACACACTGTTTCACACAATACACAGACTCTAACATATACACAACAACATACAGTGGGATAAAAATTCATGCATATATACACACCGGAACGTGAATACCTTACAAATTGCACACACCAACACTTTCATTCACTAAAAAAATAAAAAAAATGGAAGGAAACTGAAACGAAAGCAATAGAGAGGATTGAAGAAATAGCAAAAGAAAAGATGTTGCTGTCATGACGAAACCCGCCTGAAAATGATGTCAAAACCACCCCCAAAATTGATCCATGCCATCGTTATTCTAACGATCCACTTCGCCGAAAAATGGTGAAAAATCGCCGGATCTCTTTCCATTCGGCTGTCACTATCCATCAGTGGCCGGTGACTCAGGCAAACTAACTGGCCTCGCGCCGCTCTGACCTTTCCTTTTCCGTCACCCACAGTCGGCCTACACACTAGATCTGGCCGAAATCTTTACCCACTAGCATTCCAAACTAACAACTCCGGCGACCCTTAGATGAACCCACATCACCGAAAACAACCCCAAGCAGTCCCATCGAAACAGATGTCCCTGCCCCTTATCTCCCTTAACTTTGTTACAATGGTTAAAGTTATAATTTTTGTGATAGTTTTTACTTTGATTTACTAATAAAGTTGGAAGGAATTTACTACTGTATTATTTGGGGTGAAAATAGCTTGTAAGGATAAAGTTGATACTTGTATACGTTTATTAGAAAAGATGGGATCTTTAACTTATTTGTTAATAAGTTATAATATTTATGCTAGATAAATACTTTGTTTGCCAATAAGTTGAAATTTTGATTAGTATTTAGGGATTAAAAATGGCTTAATTTTTTTATTCAATTAATATGTTGGTTCTCAAATTTCTCGTTTAATATATTTCTTTTCGTCTTCGATTTTAATTGTTTAAACGAAATTTTTGATTCATTTTAATTAATTAATTTTTACTATTATTAAAATAAAATTTGGGAATCAAGATCAGTATAATATGGATAGCTTTGTGTAAATTTTTATTTTATTTATTATTATTAATAAAATTTAATAATTATTTGTAAACTTAATTAATTGCTTTAAATAAATTTTGCTTAAAGGTTACCGTTTAGATTAGGTAGCATTTCGAATAGATAAATTGTTACAAGTTTACAAAAGATAAATCAATGTTTTAATATTAGGTAAATTTTAAGTACGTTTAAAATATTCGTCTCAATTAAGAATGCGGTATACACATCTTTTCGAGACATTTTAAATTCAAGGATGCAATAATGCACTTTGATAAATATTTTTCTAAAATTAACTTTTCACCGATTTATCTAAATAAGGTAATAGACAAATTTTAGATATTAAAAATGAGCAAACCTAGGCCTTTAACATAATTTAGCAAAATAGTTTAAGTATAAGTCAATAAAAGCGACTGCGCTGGAACAATGGGACTCGAGGGGTACCTAACACCTTCCCCGGTCAACAGAATTCCTTACCCGATCTTCTATTTTCGCAGACCAAAAATAAAAAGTCATTTTCTTTTTATTAGGGATTCGAAAGGTGACTTGGAACATCATAATTCAATTCCAAGTGGCGACTCTGTAAATAAATTAATCCCTAGTCAAAATCGTCACTTTAATTAAAAAAATCCTTCGACTCAATCCCTCGAGCGAAAAAAAAGGGGTGTGACACATGTCTAAGGATTGAGAGTTCAATCTTTGTAGCTACGAAGTCTGCATTCAATGTTGTTTGAAGATAGTGAAGTATTGAGAAATCCTACGAGGTAGGTTGTGATTTTACTCCCTTGAGCAAGGATGATTCCATATAAACATCTTGCGTTAACTTTACTTTCATGCACTTGTCCTGTTCTTTGTTCTTTATTTACTGTTCGAGTGTTTAGGGACCTGGTCCCTAATCTAGTAATCGACTCACTCAAACCAACATTACTTAAGTAGATATAGAATATATCACCACATGCTCAAATTCTTTTACAATTTTTAATTGATATGACATTTCTTTGACAGTCCATTATATATGCATTTTAACTATCGTACTGACTCTCCTCTAGGTATTTCTCATATGGTAACACATAATAGGGTCATTCAAATTGGAAAGGAGGGAGGGAGTACAAAAGCAAGAGTGATACCGTGATATAACAAAGCAAGGGAAAAAACTTAATCACAAGGTGGCTTAGGAACTCACTGGTTGTGCTTGAGCTTCAGATTTCTCATCATTTCACATTGGTCTCCTTCATTTCCTATTTCCCGAGTAAATATCAACGAACTTGATGTCATATACAAGTGTCGCATTTCCAGGAATATTGCAGTCCCCTGCACATAAGTAAAAAAATTAATCACTACTGTGTAAACAGCTGCTATAGCGACAAACTGAATATATTCATTTTATTTACAGGGATGAAAAAGGTTAGGTAAGTAACACGTTGAAACCATGTCAATGAGGAAAATGCATTGATTAATATTACGAAGATAAGTTGCATACCTATTCACATCCACCCTTCAGAACATAGTAAGTAGAGTTGATTAAGATCCTAATTGTAATTACGTGTATTTTTTCCAACAAAAATGCAAGTTCTCTTCTCCAATAGTTTTGATATATTCTGATGTCACCAGTAAAGCAAAGAGAAAAAAATTACAACTCATTTCTAGAGCATGAAATAAAGAATAAGCCTTATCATCTGATGTCGCGAGCTGATACTTGCCTCAAGAAACCAAACTAACATAATGCATTTAAAACGTATCACAAACATACCTGAAAAGCAGCCTGCTGGTTCTGGTCCATATGCCAAATGTGGAGGAATCTGAAGCTTACGTTTTCCACCTATGTATTAAAACTTCTAAAGTAAACAATCATGGGAATATCGAAAAGCACCAAGAAAAAGAACCACAGAAGACTCTAATTAACTGTAAAATCTTACCTACTAGCATTGGTGGTACCCCTTCACCTCCCAAGATTCCCTGATCTAATCCTTTGATCACCTGTCAACAACACGCTCTAGATTTCATGAATTGGAGATGAGATATTGCAAATATTGAACTATCATCATTTTGTTTCTGATTTATGTTTCTTATTCATGCCTTCCTTATATATGAGCCTCAGATAAAGCTCTTGGATCTCATCTTAATAGGAAATTGAGGTGTAAATTTAACTCATAGTGAATATATTTAGCTAGAGATTCCAGTATAGCATAAAGAGGTGATGGCTTACTGAAAAGAATGGTTATCAGCACATTATTTCTGTCGTCCTTTAGTCAGTAAGCAAATGAGGATTTTTACGTTAGATAGAAATAACCTTATTTCATTCAACTCTATTTCATATCCCAAAACATGGTTGTCCCCTTTATGCAAGCTTCTCTTTTCTTCATTCATTTTCCTTCTCTTTTGTATGGGTAAACAATTCCTTTTTCCTTTTTGGTAAGCATGAATAACAGATCTCGGTGGCAAAAATAGTGAATGGGGAGTGCAAAGGAATAGGAAAGATGTTAATTACAGAGGATGACTTGCCAAATAAAGTCTGGAAGTTTAGTAAAGTTGGACGATGGAGAACTCGGCAGACACTTGCTTTGATAAAGTAAGAGATTATATCAAAAGATAACTATTTTAAACTTCCATTTAAAGAAGTCAAGAAAACCGTGGAAATGAAAATTGATGATATTACGTGAATGATAATACCTTAACAGTTGCCAAATCCAATGACAATGTTGTTTATATTGCTCTCTTCAAACTTGTCACATATTTCGTTTTGTAAGTGTATAGATATTCGTCCCGCTTGAGACATTTCGTATGATCTTTCGATGCATATAGTATATTGAACTATAGTTATATGAAAACCTTTTCAATTGTCTATCTGATAGATAACTGGTCCTAATTTTATAATCTGGGTCAGACAAACAAAGAAAAAGGTAATACAGAATCACACTTTATACCGCCAGTTAACATAACTTACCTCTGACCTTGAAGTGGAAAAACATACCTTACCCATGCCGAGGCGCATGGTCAGGGCTCGGCCACGCTTATAGCTGCTGTCAAAAACTATACCATCCGCAAACCTTGCAGTATAGTGAATCTGCATGAATAGGATACATAGCAAAGCATTCTCAAGTTCAAGAAAAATTAGAGGAGAATGCTAGATACTCAAAAACTCTAAATTTTCTTTTCCGTGTAACTAAAGAGGCAGTGCTACTCCTCATGGGGAAAAATAAAAAACAAGCAATGACCATTTCTTCCTTCGTCGCTCAATCTCGGGTTTGAGCAAATAGTACTAAAGATGCAATCTCTAACAACTTCAATTTATCTTTCGCATTATTCTCCTCTGTTCTACAAACAATAAGACATAAAAATCGACACTTCCCCTTTTCTTCGCCCATTCTTATTTTGAATTTATGTTCTATGCACTGACAGTCTAATTTAATCTGTCATAGCAGGTCAATTACCATTTTTAACAAGTTATGAGTTAAATCATAACATAAACATTTACATGTAATTTTTGAGGTGTCAGGTTCCAATTCTAGGAGAGGCAGTTGTCCGATATCTGTAATGGTGGGAGTTAGTGGATCCAGTGGGTTTAATTAGGTGTGCACAAGCTCACATGGACACCATGATTATCACAATTTTTTTTTAAATATGTATTACCTTATAAGTAACCTTATTATATATTAGTAATATTTTTTACTCTCCTCTTTTTCCGTAATCAAGTCTTTCTTTTCTTTTTGACTTGTCAAAATGACAAATGAACCACATAGGGTGTATTTGGTATGATGAAAAATGTTTTCTGGAAAATATTTTTTTATTTTTTTTTATTTGATTGTACTAAAATATTGGGAAAATGTTTTTCAAAATAACTTAGTTTCCTCCATTTGAAGAAAAATGACTTTGGTTTTTCAAAATAACTTACTTTCCTCCATTTGAAGAAAAATGACTTTCCTCATGGGCCAAGGAAAGTCATTTTCCAGAAAATGATAGATATGACTTTTATACCCCCACCCCCACCCATCTTTCCCCACCCCAACAACACTCAAATTCACATTATTCAAAAATATCTTTCACTCAACTTTACTCCAATTTTTTACCGTTTGAAATAAAAAATATTGAAGTCCAAATTTTTCCTTGTTTCCAATGTTCGTTGAATGTATTGTTATTTTCATGTACATAGAGGAAGACTTACCTATGTTACTTTTGCTAATTGCATATTCTATTTTGTCATCGTTATAGCTTGTTTCACAAGGTTGAATAAGCTCGTCGTTCAATTGTATTTCTTTTGATTGTGATATCTTGAGATTGTCTGATAAAATATTAAAAAGTGTCTCCTATATTTGCTAATTAGTAATTACTTAAAATTTAGTAACTTGTAATATCTTAATACTCGATATTGATATTATTTGCTAGGCTTAAATTTGTTCAGGCAGTGATATACTAGTTAATAGTTAGTAATATTTTCTAAAAAATATTTTTTTCACTCACCAACCAAATACTAAAAAATATATTTTTAAAAAATATTTTCTACTCACCAATCAAACACTATAAAATATTTTTCACTAACCAATCAAATATGAGAAAATAAATAGAAACAACAACAACAACAACAACAACAAACCCAGTGTATTCCCACCTAGTGGGGTCTGAGGGTAAGATGTACGCAGTCCATACCTCTACCTCTAAAGAGGTAGAAAAGCTGTTTCCGATAGACCCCCGGCTCAAGACACGAATACCGCACAAATACATAGCAAAGCACAGAACAAGATTTCATAACATAAATACGGCACCCATAAGAAGAAAATAAATAGAAAACCAACTTATTTTCCAAGAAAACTTGTTCCAAAAAAAAACATTTTCCATGGAAAATATTTTCCAATACCAAACACACCCATAGTTTCGAATTTCATTTGCACAGTATCATGCCAGAAAACAAAATAGTAAAAATATATCTGGACATATCATTGTTGGCTAGAAAAGATTCTAACAAATTATTGTAGCAACTTTTGTTTTCTTTTGTTATTCATCCAACAATAGTAAATACAACTTAGAACCTCAGAGAAGAAATTTGATAAGATAATCAAAGATACAACAGACCACATTCTCTGCACCACTGAATTCTTGAAAGCAAAATGTCAATTTGAAATAGGTACTATGATGTCACTTCAGGAACAAATTGTACAAGAATTCCAACAATATGCATCAACGTTAACACACGAAAATGCTACTGTTCAACCTTCCCAAAAAATGAAACGAGCAACATACAAACTTACATTAACGAGCTGATTATATGGAGCTTCTTCACCAGATCCAACAGCAAGGTCACAATACCCAAGTCCAGAGTGGACATAATTGAACTCACAAGTAGGCTCAGCAGTAGTAGCATAGTATTCAATTCTAGTAGCATCAGCATTTAAAGGTGCTGAAGCCACTATTGAAGCAGCCAAAATTCCAACACCTACTTGGAAAATTTGCTTCTTGTTGATAGAAGGAGTTGATTGGTGTGAAGAACAAGCCTTAAAAGTAGCTGCAGTGGTGGGTTTTGTAGTGAAGGCTTGAAGTGTTTGAAGCTTAGGGGGCGTAAAGGATAGTGAAGAGACAGACATTTTCTTGTTTTGATTGTTATCTGCTATCTGAACAATCTGGAGATTGTGGGCTGTATTTTTTGGATATAGTATGGGCAACGGTTGTTGGTTTGAGAAGTAGTCATCACCTATGTGGGGTCCTCTTTATTTTTTTGGCACACATGTTAATTTAGAGGCGTTTGGTCATTTTTTATTGCGAAAATAGAAAAAAAAAATTAATTTTTAAAGTGAAATGATATTTAAAAAGTAAATTATATTTAGTCATAGAAAAAATTAGAGTTGTTTTTTTAATTTTTAGGGATAATTTGGAGTGAGATAAGTGAATATCAACTTTTGTTGTTTTTGAAATTCTTAAAAAAAGTAAAAATATTTTTTTTTAATTTCAAGACAACATATTTTTTGGAGCTGAATTTAAAATATAAAAAAGTAGGAATTTTTTCTTTTCTCTTTTTTGAAAAAATCAAAACGGTGGCTTTGGGTCATTTACTAACAACGAAAAAAAACATTGTGTAGCCTTTTTAAAAAGTATAAATATCATAAATGTCAATTCTTTTGGAAGTAATTACACTTTATTTCACTTTTTTAATTACTTTACTCTCTCTCCCTATTAATATAAATAACATAGCCGACATATACATAACATTCTGTGTATATATTGGGATTTTGGTAATATATGTAGCGAGTTGAAATTTTTTGTAATATTGAAAACATAAGTTGTATATTTGTGTAATTTTTAGTTTTTAAAAAGAATAGCCCAAATTTGGGCATATGGACATATAATGTCCAGTCGGATAAAAAAAGTCACTTTATGATCATTTCCTATTCTTTCTCAATTTGAGTCATTTTGGCCTACGTAATTTATATACAATCCATATACAATACTGATACAGTCTATATACAATACTGATACAATATATTCAATTTGGGCAATTCGACCCAATTAAAATTTTTTTAATTTTTTTTACTATAAATTTTTTAACTGATCAAATATTCTGCTTTTTTTAATTATTTAGAAATAATAATTAAATTATATAAAAAATGATATAATTATTAAATAGAATATGTATCTATATAAGATATATGTATAAAAATTGTATAGTTCTATCAAATATGTATATGTATAAAATATATAAAAAGTGTATGAAAATTATATAATTATTGTATAAAAAGTGTAAAAAAAAATGTACAGTTATTGTATAAATCGTATGTCAAAACTGAATAATTTTCGTATCGAATATTTATATGTATAAAATTTATATAAAAACTGTATAGAAGGTGTGTAAAAACGGTATAAAACAAGTTAGTAAATTGAAATGACAAGAAAGTGAAATTTAAATTTCATAGTTTTTTTCATGAAAATAGTTTAATTTAGTGTCACTTCTTTCTTTCCCCTATTAACAAAGCAACGATGTAAAACACATTGGCCCAAAGACCTAGCCCAAATCGGGCAAACTAAAAACAAAAGAAACAAAAAAAGGCAACTAATCCTAAAACAAAAATCAAACAGAAATAATATGGGAAAAGGATATGGGTTGGCCACTTTGAAAAGAAGTGGCTCACAATTTGAAAATGTGGATAATTGGAGCCAGTCGGTTCAATTTATTTTCGTTTTATAGCCATTTAGCCTAATTGGATACATGCAATCTCTATACTCAATTGATACACTTTTATACTATATTGATACACTTTTATACCACATTGATACACTTTTATATTATATTAAATGTTGTATAGAATGTGTACAGAAATTGTACAATTATTATATAAATATGAATCTATATACAATGCATATAGAAATTGTATCATGAAAAAAATATGCTAATTAGCATATGTGTAAATACACATCATACAATTAGTGTATATATATTATGCATTGATTATATATTAGTTATATATTTATTACACAGAAATAATTATACACTCAATATTTTTTAGAACAATAGCAACAAAAAGGAGCGGGGAAAAAAGAAGTGAAAATAAGCAAGTGCAGTGATGTTCTTTTTTTAAAAAAGCAGCCATAATTTTTTTTAAAAAACAAACAAAAATAAAAAAAAAAAATGAGCAAACAATAGTTGAAGCACCAAGGACTAAATGGCTATAAAATAGCATTTCAAAGTCCTTGGCCATTCGGTTGGAAATAGTTTCTACCGAATGGCTATTTACCGGATTTTAAAATTTAGGATCTAGTTTTGTGGAATTATTTTAATTTAGGTGTTATTTTTGTCCTATCCTCAAATAATATAAAAGAAAAAGAAAAGCAAGGAGACAAGAAGTTAAGAATCCTAGATCTACACCGTCTTCGTCGGAGCCATCATTAGAGAGGTCTGACCTGAAGAACAAACAGCAAATGCAGAGATCTCAGCGAAGTGACTCTTCTTCTTTCTTTACTAGTAAATGTTTCTTGCTTTTGCTAATAGTAATATCTCTTCTTTACATCATGTAACCACATTCAAAATTAGTACCACCACCAAAGTATAACTTAAAGACCCTACGGATATGTCATTGTGTGTATGAAACTATAACTAATAAGAAAGCTTATGTGATTGAGATTTGGAACTGAATCATTACTTGTGGAGTGGCACTTTTGATAGTGTTTGCTTGTCTTTGTGTGAACCTTTCAACTTTTGATAAAAATTATCAGTTAGTGAGGATCCCATCCCCTATTATCTTAACCCTCATATAAGGAATTTAATGTTTGCTTGATAAGCATGTATACAATTTTATGCTTAAAATAAAATTTGCGTAAGCATATGAGTTTGAAGACACCAATTATGGTATACTTCAAACAACCCAAAATTTACCCATTAGGATGCAAGGTTAAACTGTAGTTTCCACTTCAAAATTAATTTACCCATAGACCATAGGTCCTTAATCTCAAATTTCATCAAAAAGTCTAAATCGGCCCTTAAATAAACGAAATATAGTTTTTAGATTTAGGATAAAATTTTTTAAATTCTACCACCCATACACGAATTATAAAGATAAATAAAAGATAGATAGTAAAAAAATTTTAAAATCAAGGTTAGATTCTTATTCTTGACCAAATTGTGATGGACGACGCAAAAGTCACTCAAGTCACCTCAAATTGAGGTTTCAAGCTCCCAAAAACAAAATAAAAATAATGAATTAAGTTGGAATTTAATTTTGTATAGGTGTTACTTGTTCTTCACAAACGCGGAGCTCCACCTCAATCATGGTAAATTGATCTGGTCTCAACCCATTGGGAATGTGACCAACCCACCTCGACCATAAGTGATACAATGACTAGACCCAAATTTCATCTTATGATATCAGGACTAGACCTACATGATAATGTTACTACCTCGATTGCATCTACGCAATGACACTCCCTTCCGCAACTGAGAATGAAACTAGTTTCACCTACAACTAGAATTTTAGCTATTTTTCAAATTTAGATCAAGTGCATAAAATTAATTTGAGACCCTCCAAACAAAAATCACTCCTAAAATGTGTTTCAAACTTGCTGGAAATATCAAATCAGCGGTCTGGGGTTGTATTAACTAAATATTGATTGTGGTAAACTCAAAAGAGTAGAAATTCAAATAATGACCAAAATCACTCTTGAGTCCCTCAGGACGTATGAAAAACATCTAATGAAGTCATAAATCCTCCGTCGAATCTAATGGAATTATCAAAACTCAATTCCAACCTCGTTACTTCAGTTGTTGACTTTGGTCAAACTTCTAAAACAAGAATTTCTTTTCCAAATACATTTGATCACCTCAAAAATTCAGTCACTTATCTCTGCAAGTTTATATATTATAAGAAAAGCCAAGGAAAGGTCAAACTTGGTAAAGAGTCTAAAGTACAACATAGTCATGCAAATCATTACAATTACACTTTCTATTGAGTGTTTACTAGGTCATAATTGAGCATGCTGAACTTCTACAAAATCTCTTGTATATAATTTTTTAAGATATAAATATAAATTCCTTATTTCAAGTAATATGATATGATTCCTGCATCCATCATTGCAAATCATAGCTTTATATAATGATCCAAACTGTTATTACGCTGAAATAAGAGGTAAAACTTTAGTTAGGTCTTTTCTTAGATAAGTTTTAAAGAAATTCAGTGCTAGCCTAGGCTTAGATGGTTTTTGAGGATGCTCTAGTCTAACAAAATTCTTTGTTCAGTATTTGATATAATTTTTAGATGGGCAATGAATTTAGAAAGCCGTAGAAACTTTCAGCACAAAAATAGAGTTATATAACTCCGCTTATTGAGTTTACCATGAAAGAATTGGCTCACGATGTCGTACTTTAACGAATGTGTTGTAAAATAGATAAAATTAAGGAGAGGCCTTGAGATTTTATCTTGGAATTGCTACAAAAAAAATGGAACCACTGCAATAAAAAAATACCGCTGCAACAGCAGCATGTAATAATCACGAACTATTGCGGTAGTCACATAACCACTAAGAAAGTAATACGGAGTGTTTTCTTACAGTTCTAAATTAGAAAATTCATTCTCACATTTTGAAAAATAAACCAAGGCACTAGGGAAGGCAATTTTCTGCAAGATTTTAGAAGTTTTTCTTCTTTGGAGGTAAGTTGTAACGCCCCGAGTCTGTACCCCGGATGCTACGCAATGCTCATAAATCCGGAGGACCACAAGCTAATCCATGACTGGTACTTGCTGCATTAACTAAATGATAGTACTGTAATATGCGGAAATTAGGCAAAAAATATTCCATAAGGTTCAATACTGTATAACAATACCAAAACTGAAACATCTATCTTAAAATACTCTAGTCTGAAAAGCCTCTAAACTATCTAAAATGTGGAGTTGATGGGACAAGTTCCCAACTAACTCCGGCTACTGAAATAAACTGAAATGCTGAAATAATAATTATATCCTCAAACTATGAGGACTCACCACTAACTCTGACTGCTACAAATATATAACTGCTAGGGATGATCGAGAGCCCGTGCATCTGAACCTATGATAAAAAATATCATAGCATAAAAAAAAGGTATGCGTCAGTACTTTGAATGTACTGGTATGCCAAGTGAGGTAGGCTGAAATACATGGGTTCATATACATGAACAATACCGACTGAATGATAAGAGTATAACTATATGAGAGTACATGTATGAATACATAACTATAACTGAGATTGTAATAAAACTGAATATGGAGTCTGAATACTAATTAACTAATATATGAGTATACTATTACTTAATTACCAATAACTGAATGACTGTATCTGACATTCTTAATTCTGTGGAACTATACTGAGTTCTATACTGAATTGAGTGACTGTGTCTGACAGTCCTAGACCTGTAGAACTGAACTGAGTTCTGTATTGAGATTGAATCTGAAACTGAGATTGTGGGAGGTAATCATCTAACCGACATACCCCTTTCTAAATAGATTGGGGTCCAACCTGTAACCTAGTTGGAAGAGTTTCAATACTGTGCCACGAGTAAAGACAAGCAGTGAGTTAACCCTCTTTGACAGAAGGCTCTTTCGTCAACCCTCGCTGGCAGAAAAAACTCGAATGAGATGTATCAACCCTCATAATATCTAACAGGAAGATATCTCAACCTGTGCTGGCTATGTAGTTCTGTAACACAGGGATTGCTACTAAGGGTCAAACCCTCTGCTGGCAGGAACGCCCTCACCCCTGGGTTAACTCGGTGCTGAATCCTACTCTTATCTGAATAGACACTAAATTGATTCCTAGTTCATACCAAGCTTGACTAACTGTTACTGATTATACTATGTAACTAAACTGAACTAAGTTCACTGAGTTTTGTTGACTGATGGAATACTACTGAATTCTGTTGACTGAATGAATTTACTGAGGTTTAAACTGAATGTTGAACTAAACTGGACTGATACTGAGTCTACTGAGTTTTTCTTGAGTTCTGTAACTGACTGAGAGTACTACTGATCGTGACATGACTGATACTATCCTGAGACTGACCATGACTCCAGGTAATCAGCTAAATTATCGGGTATTAAATACCCTCAAGACTCGATAGCATAACTTATAAGACATGGCAAAATCTTGAAACATGATAAATAACTACTTGATCATCATTCATTCATTGGGACATTCTAGCAAACACTTGCATGACATGAACTTGAATATATGCTAATCATGATATAATTTCAATATTTACTTCTCATAAACAACTCATCAAACACTTAGAAGGTATTGTATATGCACATTGTACTAATCAACACATGAGCATCATAATTTCAAGGCTTTAACATGAATTCATATTATACTATATACATAATAATTATTTTTACATAAATCTTGCACTTAATCATGGAATAGAAATCCAATCAACATTATAATCATGAATACACTTGAATCCAAATCATGGAAAGCATGAAATCAAGCAACTTGAAGTTTAAAAGAGTTTTCTTGGACCCCAAGGGTGGAAGGAACCCTTGGATGAACACTTGACATACCTTGGTTGCTAAATTCCTGAAGATTAATGGTGGAATCTTGAGCTTTGAATTTAAAATCTAATCTCCTAGGACTTTTGTTCTTGAGTGTTTTGAGAAAGAATGAATATAATTTGCTAATTGAGGGCTAAATTTCGTGTTATAGGGGCTGAAGGACATGGGAAAAAGACTCAACTATCCCCAAAGACGTGGCTTTTTAATGACTAAAAATTAAACTATTGATGCACAAACTGATGCACCACGTCATTGGGATCGATGCGATAGCCAATGTGCTGTGTCGAGTCTGCATCGATTCACTGGAATTGCCACTAGGAGCCAAGGAAAATATTGATCAACGTGATGTCCGCCCGCTGAGATCGTGTCGATGCACTATTTTGGTTTCCCAAACGTGGTTCAAATGAGGTCCAAAAAATACGAAACTCATCCGGGAATATCTACTGATATTCCTGATCATGAATTAACCTAAAGATTGACACTTTAAGGCCATAGAGGTTGTGAAATAGAGTTCCCAATTTACGAAGGCCAAAATGACACTAAGTTTGAATACTTAGCTAAAATTTTCTAAGTCTGGGACCCCTTAGAAAGCTTAAAAGGCTGAGTTAAACTTAGGATTTTGTGGGGTCTTACAATATCTCCCCCTTGAGAACGTTCATTCTCAAATGAGATTGATTAAACTGAGAATACTGATAGACTGGACTTAGACACTGAACATGCACAACTTAAGCATGATTTTATGACTGAAATTATTTGTATATGAAATTATCTTACTGAACATGCATATCTGATGCATTAGTACATAGCTGAACACGATTCATGAATGCGTGACTGGAATTACTGATAATTTGGGCTTAATTATACTGGACATGTATGACTGATACATGAGTACATGACTGAACTGATTCGTAAATGCATGTCTGAGTATGCACCGTTAATTGATTCCAAGTTGGTAGCTATATCTGAATATAAGATTGAGTAAATTCAAAGGAAATTGTTACCTTGGGTTGAGTCTAAGTTTGTGGAAAAGAGGTGAGGATAGTTGGTTCGCACATCTGCTTTTACCTCCCAAGTAGCTCCTTCAACGGACTAATTTTGCCAAAGAACTTTGACTAGAGGGACTTCTTTGTTCCTCAGCTTGCGAATCTGATAATCAAGGATTTTGAATGGGATCTCCTTATAAGGAGGCTTTTCTGAATATCTATGCCCTCTATAGGGACTACGACTGCTGGGTCACCTATGCATTTCTTAAGGAAGGAGACATGGAACACTGGGTATACTGAAGCTAAGTTTGAAGAAAACTCAAGCTCGTAAGCTACCTTTTCAAAACGGCTGAGAATTTGGTAAGGACCGACATATCAAGGACTGAGTTTCCCCTTCTTGCCAAACCTCTCCACTCCTTTCATAGGAGAGATTTTCAAATACATAAAATCACCAATCTCGAACTCGAGATCCTTTCTGCATATATCTGTGTATGATTTCTGTCAGCTCTGAGCTGTCTTTAGCCTTTCCCCGATCAACTGAATTTTCTTTAAGGTATCAAATACCAAGTCAGGACCTACCACAGTAGCCTTACCCATTTCAAACCAACCAATTGGAATCTACACCTCCTTCTATAAAGCATCACAAACGAAGCCATCTGAATGCTAGAATAATAGTTGTTGTTATATGTGAATTCAATCAATAGCAAGTGGTCATCCCAACTACCTTTAAAGTCTATCACATATTCTCCCATCATATCTTTTAAAGTCTGAATGGTCCTTTTTTCCTTACCATCTATCTGAGCATGAAAAGTCATACTGAGGTGAACTCGGGTACCAAGACTATTTTTGGAATGCCTTCCAGAAATGAGAGGTAAACTAGGTACCTCTATCTGAGATAATGGACAGCGAAACATCGTGTAATTTGACCAAATTCCCAATATAGAGTTAGGCATAATCCTTGACTGAATAAGAGGTCTGGACTGGTAGGAAATGAGTTGATTTGGTCATCCTATCTATAGTGACCCAAACTGAATTATGATGGCGATGAGTATGAGGCAAACCTATCACAAAGTCTATATTCACTTCTTGCCACTTCCAGGTGGGAATACTGAACTCCTACATGGACGCACTAGGCTTCTGATGCTTAATATTAACCCAAGAAACTCCTGATATCTGATGGAGAGATGGGTTTAGGCTAGTTTCTCACTACTTTAATCCTTTGGGGATCAACTCTAATGCCATCACCAGAAATGATATGACCAAGAAAAGCTGCTGGCCTTAGCCAAAATTCGTACTTACTGAATTTGGCGAATAGCTTCTGGTTTTTGAGAGTCTGTAGTACTATTTTGAGATGGTCTGCATGATCATACTCATTGCAGAGGTAGAAAAGAATGACATCTATGAAGACTATGACGAACATGTCCAAGTAATACTTAAACACATGATTCATCAAGTTCATGAAAGCTTCTGGGGCGTTATAAGACTAAAGGACATGACTAAGAATTTGAATTAACCATACTAAGTTCTAAAAGCTATCTTCGGGATGTCACATTCTCTGACTCTGATTTGATGATAGCCTGATCTGAGGTATATCTTAGAAAAGTAACTGGCACCTTGAAGTTGGTCAAATAAGTCATCGATTCAGGGAAGTGGATACTTGTTATTGATCATGACTTTATTTAGCTGACTGCAATCAATACACATTCTGAGAAAACTGTCTTTCTTATGCATAAATAAAAATGGGGCACCCCATGGGGACACACTAGGTCTGATGAATCCCTTATCTAAGTGATTCTTCAACTGTTCTTTTAGTTCTCTGAGTTCTGCAGGTGCCATTCTATATGGTGGAATAGATTTGGGCCGAGTGTCTCGAAGAAGGTCTATTCCGAAGTCAATTTCCCTTTTGGGAGAAACTCTGGGAAACGTATCTGGGAATTCACATATTACTAACACTGATTCAAGGTTAGGGGTTTCTGAACTAGAGTCCTAGACTCAAACGAGATGGTAGACACATCCCTTAGATATCATTTTTCTCGCTCGAAGGTAAGAAACAAGCTGACCCCTAAGCACTGAAGTACAACCTCTCCACTCTAGGACGGGCTCATTCGAAAATTAAAACTGGAAAATTTTATTTCTACAGTCGACTGAGGCATAGCAGGAATGAATCCAATCCATGTCGAGAGTGACATTAACATAGGTTATCTCTAATTCGACTAAGTCTGCTGAAGTGACATTTTGAGATATCATAACCATACAGTTCCCGTATACCTGACAGGCTATGATAGATTTACCCACTGAGGTAGAAACTGAGAAAGGCTCTGCTAGAATTTCAGGACTGACTCCGAAATCAACTGCTAATCTGCTATATATAGAGTAAAAAAGGATAAAGAAGCTCCTAGATCTAGCAAAACAAAGACATATAAATGGAAAACTTGTAACATACCAGTGATTACATCAGGAGAACTTCCCTGATTCTGTCGGGATTGAAGAACATAGAGTCTTTTTGGGCTGCTGCCCACTGGTGGTACTGGATGCGATACCCTACTGATTCGGGTGACCAGACTGAGCTGGAAGACGGTTATGCTGACTATGAGAACCTAACTGAGGGAAATCTTTGACTCTGTGGCCTGTCTTGCTATACCCAAAACATACGTCACTGCCTGCTCTGCAGATACCCTAGTGGTTTCTGCCATATTTCTGACAAAGGGGATTGATTTGGGCGTTGCTGACACTACCCTAGGGTTTAGGTCCTGATGCCCTATCTCTGTTTCTATCTCTGAATTTTGGCATTGGAGCACTGACTAAGGACAGAGATGGAACTAAAAATTTCAGGCAGAATTAAGAACAATTCCTACCCTCTGACTTAGGCTGAGCGAAGTTGAAACTACCTATTCTCGCTCTCTTGTTCTCCCTCTTTTTCTCCCTATTCTTAGCTTCCTCTATCTACTGATCATGGACCATGAGTCTATATATGTCCATCTCCTTAATCAATATTGCAGTCCTACACTCCTTGACCACACTATTAGGCATGCTAGACACATACTTACTCATCTTAGACCTACTATCTGCTACCACATGAGAAGCCTATCTGGATAATTGAATAAACCTAAGAGAATAATCTTACACCATCATGTTTCCTTGCTTTAGATTTATAAACTCCAAAACCTTTGTTTCCCTCAACTCTAGTGGGAAGAACCTATTCAGAAAAGCAATAACAAACTCCTCTCATTCTATAGGCCCTTATCAATGGTCCTCTTTGCTTTCCACTATTTGAATTACGAGTGAGCCACATCCTACAACTGATATGCGGCCAAATCAACACTTTCAACAATAGTCACTCCCATAATATCTGTAACTTTCTTCACCTGATCAAGAAATTCCTGAGGGTCCTCATCTGACTTAGACCTAGTAAAAGATTGAGGGTTCATTTGGGTGAAGTCCTGAATACTGGCAGCAGCAGTATTGGCCACTTGGTTGGCCAGAACAATAGTTGAACATTCATTCTGGGTTGCCACAGAATGAGCTAGGGTGGTGAAAGATACTCTGAACTCAGCGTAGAAGATGTGTTCATCCACAGGAGTTGGCTGGATGGGCTGGGGTTCTGGATGGTCTCCCATTCCTCTTTCTTAGTCCTCTTTGGAGGCATGTTCTATAAGCGGAAGAGAAATTTAGATTAGACAAGGAGTTTCACTGGATCTCATGCTCACTCATATGATATGAGTACTGAAAGAAGGGAAACTTTTCCTAAAACACCTCACAGCCTTTTGTACATAAGTGTGGCGGGCTACACACCCATACACAAGATTATACTAGATATGGCTTTCAAAATTCCTAGGACTCTGTTGAACCTTAGGCTCTGATACCAATTTTGTAATGCCTCGAGTCTGTACCCCGGATGCTACACAGTGCTTATAATCCTGAAGGATCACAAGCTAACCTATGACTGGTACTTGCTGCATTAACTGCATGATAATTCTGTAATATGCAAAAATTAGGAGGAAAACATGTCATAAGTTTCAAACTGTAATAAAACTGAATACGATATAACAATACCAAAATTGAAACATCTGTCTAAAAATGCTCTAGTCTGAAAAGCCTCTAAACTGTCTGAAATGTGGATTTGATAGGACAAGTCCCCAACTAACTCCGGTTACCGAAATAAACTAAAATGCTGAAATAATAATCATGTACTCGAACTATAAGGACTCACCACTAACTCTGAATGCTGAAAATTTGTAACTGCTAGGGATGATTAGGGGCTCGTGCTTATGAACCTATGATATAAAATATCATAACGCAAAAGAAAGGTATGCGTCAGTACTTTGAATGTACTGGTATACCAAGTGAGGTAGGCTAAAATACATGGGTTCATGTACATGAACAATACCGACTGAATGACAAGAGTATAACTATATGAGAGTACATGTATGAATACGTAACTGTAACTGAGATTGTAATAACACTGAATATGGAGTCTGAATACTAATTAACTGATATATGAGTATACTATTACTTATATCTGAATGACTGTATCTGACAATCTTGATTCTGTGGTACTATACTAAGTTCTGTACTAAACTAAGTGACTGTGTCGACAGTCTTGAATCGTAGAACTGAACTGAGTTTCGTACTGAGACGGAATCTAAAACTGAGACTGTAGGAGGTAATCATCTAACCAATATGCCCCTTTTTAAATAGATTGGGTTCCAACCTATAACCCAATTGGAAGGGTGTCAATACTGTGCCACGAGTAAAGATAAGCTATGAGTTAACCCTCTCTGATAGACAACTCTTTCCTCAACCCTCAATGGTAGGAAAAACTCAAATAAGATATATCAACCCTCATAATATCTGGCAGGAAGATATGTCAGCCTACGCTGGCTACGTAGTTCTATAACACAGGGATTGCTACTAAGGGTTAAACCCTCTGCTGGCAAGAATGACCTTATCCCTGGTCTAACTCGATACTAAATCTTACTCCCATCAAAATAGTTACTAAACTGATTCCTAGTTTATACTAGGCTTGACTAAACTATTACGGATTATATTGTCTAACTGAACTGAACTAAGTTTGCTGAGTTCTGTTAACTGATGAAATACTATTGAATTCTATTGACTAAATGAATTTACTGAGGTTTGAACTGAATGCTGAACTAATTGGACTGATACTGAGTCTACTGAGTTTTTCTTGAGTTCTGTAACTGAATGAGAGTACTACTGATCGTGACATGACTGATATTATCCTGAGACTGACCATGACTCTAGGTAATCAGCTAAATTGTCGGGTATTATATATTCTCAGGACTTGATAGCATAACTTATAAGACATGGCAAAGTCTTGAAACATGATAAATAACTACTTGATCATCATTTATTCATTGGGACATTCTAGCAAACACTTGCATGACATGAACTTGAATATATGCTAATCATGATATAATTTCATTATATACTTCTCATGAACAACTCATCAAACACTTAGAAGGCATTGTATATGCACATTGTACTAATCAACACATGAGCATCATAATTTCAAGGCTTTAACATGAATTCACATTATACTACATACATAATAATTATTTTTACATAAATCTTGCACTTAATCATGGAATAGAAATCGAATCAACATTATAATCATGAATACACTTGAATCCAAATCATGGAAAGCATGAAATCAAGCTACTTGAAGTTTAAAAGAGTTTTCTTGGACCCCAAGGGTGGAAGGAACCCTTGGATGAACACTTGACATACCTTGGTTGCTAAATTCCTGAAGATTAATGGTGGAATCTTGAGCCTTGAATTTAAAATCTAATCTCCTAGGATTTTTGTTCTTGAGTGTTTTGAGAAAGAATGAATATAATTTACTAATTGAGGGCTAAATTTCGTTTTATAGTGGCAGAAGGACATGGGAAAAAGACCTAACTACCCCCTAAGATGTGGCTTTTTAATGTCTAAAGATTGAACCATTGACACGTAAACCAATGCACCATATCATTGGGATCGACGTGATAGCCAATGTACCACATCTATTCTGCATAGATTCACTAGAAATTACCATTGGGAGCCAAGGAAAATATTGATCGATGTGATGGGCGATGCTCTATGTCGAGATCGCGTCAATGCAGTATTTTTGATCTCCAAACGTGGTTCAAATGAGGTTTAAAAAATACAAAACTCGTTTTGAAATACCTTCTGACATTCCTGATCATGAATTAACCTAAAGATTGAGACTTTAAGGTCATAGAGCTCGTGAAATAGAGTTTCCTACTTACAAAGGCCAAAGTGACACTATGTTTGAATACTTAGCAAAAATTTTCTAAGTCTGGGACCCCTTAGCAAGCTTAAAAGGCTGAGTTAAGCTTAGGATTTTGCGAGGTGTTATATAAAGTCCTTGCATTCTAAACTTAAATCACTTTTTCGAATTCCTGAAAATCATTAGAAACTACGTTAAGGTAGAAATTGGTATTTAACCCTACTACATGAATATGAATTAGTTTGGTAAGAATGTGTATAAAATTAGTAGATAATGATTCTAGGGTATTCAAAAATACTAATATGAGTAGAATATTAGTTGTTCATGCTAAATATAGTAGTTTTCATGAGGTTTAAGGGATAGAAAATCCTAAGATGATAAAGTGGGACAATTTTATGGTTAAACTTGTTTGTTGTTAATTTCTAGTGGTTAAGAAAGGATGAATTAATTGAAATAGATTTATAATCTTGTTGTTATATATCAAGAGCAAGGTGAAGAGATAGGACATGCATGTTTATGGCCTTAAGGTGCTTTTGACCAAGGAATTAAGGCAGGCTACTGTTTATTGTAGCAATTGGACTTGCTTGATTCTTTGCTTATACATAACTTGAGCAATTGTGTGATAATTGACTGAATTTTTATATTCATTCATATTGTTGATGATGATGATATTATTGAGCTTATTATGTTCATGAGGTTATTATATTTAAATCATGATATTCATCATATGGTTGATGATATTGATAATAATGATGATGATATACAAAACATGAGGTTATTGATGATGTTGATGAGATTGAGAAATAGAAGAAATGATATGCACATCTTGCATTTATACATTCACCCATGTGCATTAAATGTTCGATTATAATTATATATTGTGATACAACTTGTTATTGAAATTAGTTAAGTATAAATATACATAACTATGAGTCTATATTTCTATTAAGGAAAATTGTCATAATATTATTGTTGTCTTTGATTATGAGTTTTGTGATAATTGCTTTGCATATATTTGGTTCAGTTATTTGTATGGTATTGGTTGAGTCTATCCATGATGTCTACCATTACTTGTTAATGTACTGATGTTGCATGTTCTCTTTTTTTTATTATGTGTAGAGATGTTCCAATATTTAAGTTGAGACCTCGGCTCTAGTTAGTAGTTTCAAATTTCATTTTAAGGGTGAACACCATGACCGAGCAGCCTTTGGATCTTCAGCTTATTGTTCATGTCCGTGCTTTGGGACTACGACATTTCATTATTTATTTTATTTTTTGAACAATCATTTAATTATGAACTTGAGTACTCACAGATGTTCTTATACTGTAACTTTAGGTCTTGGGGATGTAATAGATAGAGAACTCTCATACTATATTTTTACTTTGATGATTATTTAGCATTGCAATATTGTTATCATAGAATAAGTGGGTTTAGTAACTTTATAATGATAAGGTTGATGATAAGTAAATTGATGAATATTGAACTTGGTTATTGAGAGTTGGGTTAAACGGTTCTCCAACTGTAGTTTTAGGGTGGGTTCTAATCATGACTGTTTGGATCATGAAAATGATAGTATAAGAGTAGTTGGTTCATAAATCTCACCGTATAAAAGGTATAGTAGAGTCTTGTGAAATGATATGAAGACATTTGTACTTTGCTTTAAGAGGCTACAGGGATTTAGGAAACAAAATTCCTTTCTTTTTTTATTTTATGTTATTACTTGATTCTAGGTTGTATCTGGTGATCCAAATTGGTATCTAACTCCTCCATTCTTGTTTCACAAATGGTGAACGTATGTTCCATCTGAGTAATAATAGCTTCCTTAATATTGACACCTACACCAGTCATTGAGGTCACAATCTAGGGTAGACCACGCATGAGGGGTACTTTTAGGAGAGGAGGAATTTGAGTTGTAACTATTAAAGTAAGAGCTCGGGTAGCCAGAGGAACAACTAGCCAAAGGACTCTCTGTTCCTCCCATCACAGAATGCTCCAAAGTTAGCTCCAGAGGAGGATGTGGTGATTAAAATGAAATAATAGTGATCCCTATGAATGGAGTGCCTGTACAAAATGGTGTAGCTTAGGTACCAATGACTGTAGGACTGATTCAACAAGTGTTAGGATACTTAGGCAGTTTGGCAGCACCGTTGAAATTTCTACTATTCCAGTCTTTCCATCCCCAGCCTTACAACATGCAGTTATTTTTGAACCCAGGATACATTAGGTACTTTTTGAAAGGGCTGAATTCTAGGATACAAATGATTACATTATTGGTAGATACGTCTGTTAAGTCCTTTTAGAATATAGTTAAGTTTGCTAAGAAGGTTGAGGCACTATGGAAATAGGAAAAAGTGAAATCTGAAAAGAGAAAGGCCCAAACCTCAGGCCAATTTACTACTACTTTTTGAAGGGTCGTGGTTCTTTTGAGCCTTATAATTTGGCTATGCATGTTTTCGCGAGGGAGAAGGAGCATCTGGGATCAGTTATAAACCTTCATAGGCAGAAAGTTATACACCTTCATCCTCTTTAGTTAAGAGGCTATCCTTGGGCATTAGATATCATGAGTGTGGGTATTTGGGCCACATCAGAAGGTATTGTCCTAATTTCTTATTTGTAGTTTAGTTGACTTATAAACTGGCTGCTAATGCTTTAGTTTTCGTGATAGTGGAAAAAATAGTAGGGGTCATCCACAAGAAGGGCATGGTGGCCAGGCTGTAGGAAGGAGTGTCAACTAAGCCAATTGAGGTGAAGTACAAGTCAAGAAAAATAGTAATAGGCTAGTAAAGGTGGCAGCCAGGGTGATGATAGGGCCTAACTTTATGGTGTAATGGCTAATCCTAAGGTGAAAGATTCTGATGTTCTAATCACATGTATTATTCTTGTCTATGATCGTATGGCTTCTATATTGTTTGATCCCGATTCTACTTTCTCCTATGTGTCTGTGCAATTTGCTTTGGGTTAGGATTTGGACTATGAATCACTTGATACTTCTATATATGTGTCTACACCCCTTGGGGTGTCTATGTGTGCTGATCAGGTTTATAGGCCTTGTCCTGCTATGTTTGTGAGGTACAAAACCTTGGCAGAGTAAGTAATTTTACACATGGAGGAGTTTGATATAATTTTAGGGATGAGTTGGTTGTCTCTTTATCGTGCCATTCATGAATTTTTTTTCCAAAACCACCACTATAGTGATTCCCGGGATAGGAAAGTTAGATTGGAAGGGTACTTTTAAGTCTAATTCTATGAGAATTGTATCAACTAATCGTGCCCAGAAATTAGTAAAGAAGGTGTGTAGGGCATTTTTATCCCATTTTTGGGAAGATAAATTTATAGTCCCTCCCATAGCTTCAGTTCCACTAGTGTATGTCTTCTTAAAAGTCTCTTTAGAAGACCTTTTTGGTATTCCTCCAGACTGGTAGGTTGATTTTTGTGTAGAATTAGAGCCTAGAACACAACCCATCTCCATCCCTTCTTATTATATAGCACCAGCAGAGTTGAGGGAGTTGAAATCTTAGTTATGAAAATTGCCAAAAAGGGTTTTATTCACCCAAGTTTTTCCCCTTGGGGTGATTTTATTTTGCTTATGAAAAATAAGGATGACAGTATGAGGATATGCATAGATTATCGCCAGTTGAATAAGGTAACTATCTGCAACAAATATCCCTTACCTAGGATAGATGACTTGTTCGACCAGTTGCAGGGTGGGGCAACATTCTCAAAAATCAATTTGAAGTCAAGTTATCATCATCTTAAGATTAGGGCAGGGGACATCCCAAAGATTGAGTTCTAATCTCGTTGTGCGCATTATAAGTTTCTAGGCATGTCTTTCGATTTACCAATGCCCATTTACTCTTTTGAGTTTGATAAATGGGGTATTTAAGTAATTCTTGGATTTACTTGTTATCATTCCTAATCTCGTTGGGTTTAGGTGTTGTTTTGATGCAGAAAGTGATTGCTTATGCTTTGAGAAAATTAAAGACTCATGAGAAAAATTATCCCACGCAAAACTTGGAGTTCATGACTATTTTCTTTACTTTGATGATTTGGAGGCACTATCTTTATGGAGTGAAGTGTGAGGTGTTCATTTACCACTACATCTTGCAACATCTATTCACCCAGAGAGACCTAAATCTAAGGTAGAGAAGGTGTATAGAGTTTATCAAGGATATGATAGCTCAATTCTATGTCACTAGGGTAAGGGTAATATAATGGCAGATGCATTAAGCCAGAAACCATTTACCGTGGAAATCTTAGCATGGATGGAGGTGTCAAAACGCCTATTGGAAAGAGAGGTATAATCTTAAGTTAATTATTTTTTATGGTTACAGGAAACTAGAAAATGAGGGGGTATTAGCACATGTACAAGTTAGGTCCGCATTCTTCAACCAAATCAAAAGTAGGTAGTTTAAAGACAAAAAGTTGAGCAACCCTAGAGAGAAAGTGTTACAAGGTAAGGTTAAAGAGGCTATCCTTGATGATGAAGAATTATTGAGGATCAGGGATGCTTATGTGTATCATAGGTGGGCAACCTGATTTTGACTATTCTTGTAGAGGCCCATATCTCTAAGTATACTATACATCCGTGGGACACCAATACGTATAGGGACCTTAGTCAATACTATTGGTGGCAAAAAATAAAGTGGGACATTGTAGATTTTGTGACCAAGTGTCAAAATTATCAACAAGCTAAGTATAAACATTGAAAACCTAGTGGTATATTTCAAGGGATGCCTATTTTGGAATAGAAATGGGAAAGGTCATCCTTTGATTCTTCCCATGATGCCTAAGTATAGGCGTGGTCAGGTTCCATAGTCATGAGATGAAGTTATTTGATGCCTTATTTGTCCAAAATCTAGAACTTTAATCATCCAAAACTATTTGACCTACAAACACCCAAAAACCCATTATATCCATGAAGAAATACTCCCATACTTGCAATTATTCATCATTTTAAGCATCAAAAGTATTGTTAGTTCGCGGCACATCAATACCCTTAACTTAGACCATTTGCATATCCTCGAGTAAACAAAACACAACTATACTATCACGACGCTTAACCAAGAGAAAACTTAGATCACTATGCCAGTTTGATCGTAGGCATATTTATATGTCCAATTACCAATATTCACCCATATTTGGACTTGTTTTTAGAGCTAAAATGTGCTATTCTTATTGCATTTAAGCCTTAATTGTGTTCCATATCTAACCGACATGATTAGTGTTGCAGGGTAAATTTCTAATGGAGTTGGACAAAATAGGATGCAATATTATAAAGCAAGTGATTATTGATGTGGTTAAATTGATTACATTGATATGGGAAGACATTTCTAAGGAGGATGGATAGCATGCATGAAAGGCTGAAGCACATGGAGAAGAAATTAGCCAAAGAGGAAATTTTATGACTTAGTCAAATTTTCCGAGTGAAATTCCTGTGAGTCGATGCGGAATAGATGCGACACGTCACCTAGTCGACATGATACATGGCACAGCACATCACTTACACGACGTGATACACAATTCTAATCATCGATTTCCTTGATGCGATAAGTAACGCGACGCATCGGTTATTCCAGTGCTGGCTAATTTTGTCCTAGTATATAAGGAACACTTTAGCACAATTGCAATCACTTTGGAAAGCATAACAGCGGCGGAAAATAGTAAAATCTCTCTTTTAGGGTTCTTAGAATTTCTTTTGAACTTCTTTACTTCAAGATTAATTCTTGGAATATTTAATTACTTATTTTTTATGTTGAATTCAGACATGGGTGGCTAAACATCCTTATTTTGGGGTTGAGGCTAAGAACATGATTACTTTTTTTTTATATTATTTATCGTATTTCTTGTTGGATTATCATCTGGGTTGTTCTTAATTCCTTGAGCTTACCATTTTGATGAGTGGATACTATTAAAATAAATCTATATTTCTACATGAATCTGAGTGGAGAATCGTAGGATAGAACAAAGAAATTTAGGAGCAAAGTTCATACCCTTTTATAAAATAAGGGGTTTGAATTAGCATCTGGAATAGGAATATACCTAGAAGCCTTGTTTGGTTCAATTGCAAAAAGATAGCTGTGGGCATCTAGATGATTATTGTATCTCTTTTTGTTGATGTAGTTGTAATATTCAGATAGGTAGAAGATTTGAGGTCGGGAGACCAAGATCGTACTATAAATCTTGCGAATAAACAACCCAATAACCAACTAGAATACAATAAGAATAGAGATCTGTAAGATTGTTAGAAGTGCCTCAACCCTAGAATTCTTGTTATTGACACCTAATTTTTGCCCTCCACGACTAAATTTAATCTTGGATTTCTTCAACTTTAAATAAAAGTAAAATATTTATTTCATTCGAATAAATGCGCTCTAAAATATTTATTTATGTTAATTTTGTCATTTAAGTGACAATTATACATTTTTCGCATTCACATATACTAGATTGTATAAATTTTGTTACTTGAATGAATATTTTTATTAAAGTTTGAGCTTTTACAGAGATAAGCTTGAAAATTAATTTGAAAGGATAAAGTCTTGATTTAAATATAATTTACTCTAAAAAATAATTTATTTGGATGAATATATCTTTGATTTTATTCAATCAAGAAGCTCGGGATTAGAAAAAGTATTAGTTCGTATTGAACTTCAATTTAATTTAGTCAATCTATTAGATTTGGCCATAATTGAATTCAAATTGTCCATAATTCCAATGCAATCCATCAATTAATTTTTAATTGGATCAAAATTAAATAAATATGGCTAAATTTTAAATCTCAATTGAGTTTATATTTTAAATAACCCCAAAATTCTCAAAAAACTCTCATAACTTCTACCCAATTCCCACCAAAAAATAACTTCAAATCCCAATATTCAAATTTGAAATTCAACATTTGTACTAAATTGTACAATTCCCACTCAAAGTCCCTTTTTCAATTTTTAAAATTCAGAAATTGTATTAATTGTACAATTTCCCCCCACCTTATCTTCCACCTCACCCTATCTTCAATTTTAAAATTTCAAAAATACCTCTAAATTCTTTCTCCCACATTGGTGGATGAAAAAAATTAAATCCCTATCCTTTCCTATAAATACTTTTCTCCCAAATTGGTGGATGACAAGAAGAGAATCCCCATCCTTTCTTATAAATACTACCACTATTTTGGTAGAAAGACAAGTCTCAAAGTCTAAAAGTATCAAGGTTGAAAAAAAAAGTTCTGAGCAAAGAAGTGTTTTTTTAGAAAAAAATTTTCTTTTTCTTGAAATTCGCGATCTAATTAAAGTTCTCGAGTTGAACGCTTTTCGGTAATGATAAAGACTCCGAAGAAAACTTGTAGTTCCATTTTGCTGCCCCCAAAAAGTTAAACACACCTTTCCCCCCTTTTTATCATTTTCTTTTTCATTTTTCTCTTCTTCATAGTTCGTAGTTGTAATTTTTTAGTTTTATTATCATTTTCTTCTTCATATTTTACTCCTTCGTAGTTCGTAGTTGTAATTTATTTTAGTTTTATTATTGTTTTCTTCTTCGTAGTTCGTAGTTGTAATTTTATTTGCTAGGATTATTTGCTGTAGACGGCCTTAAAGGCCATAGGATGTTATGGTATCGATATTATGGCTATTTTCATATTCATGATATAAAAAATGAGCTAGAAATAGTTGAACGTATTTTTTGCTTTATTCTTTGATTATTATGGGTAAAGTTTTGATCTTTTCTTAAAATATGTACTCATGCTTTGTTTAAATTCATTGTTGACGTATATGTTTGTTTTTAGCATGTAAAGTTATTTCCTTTATGTTGAAAAATAGTTAATATTAATTGTTTTATAGTTTGGCTTTATTCATTGATTATTATGGGTAAAGTTTTGATCTTTTCTTAAAATATGTGACATATATATTTATTTTTAGCATGTAAAGTTGGTTCCTTTATGCTAAAAAGAATAGTTAATATTGATTGTTTCGTCTTTTGGCTTTATTATTTGATTATTATGAGTAAAGTTTTGATCTTTGCTTAAAATGTATGCTCATGCTTAGTTTAAATTTGTTATTGGTGGATATGTTTGCTTGTAGTATGTAAAGTTGTTTCCTTTATGTCGAAAAGGAAGGTTACTATTGTTAAGGGTCTGCAAAATTGTTTCTCAATTTGAAGTAGTGAGTTACTCATTTTCTTGGTCAAAATTGTCTTTGATTTTCTCTTATTTAGATTGAAAAGTTGTTAGGGTTATAATTTTTGTTGAAATGGTGTAGAACTAAAAATAGGAGTTGCCATAATTGAACACCTTTTATAGAATTAATCTTTTACTATTTCTCCTATCTTGTCTTTGAATATTATCTCTCAAATATGTTTAATATATGTTATTTACTTCACTTTGCTTATTGGTTTACTTCAAAAAGTGCTTTTATTCATTTAGACATCCCATTGTTATTCAAATGTCATAGTAGTTTTTTGACTAAGTTATAGATATGTTGATTGATGCACTTTGTTTTAAAGTGTTGTTGGATTAGTATGTCTTGTATTTCATATTTAAAGTGCTATTTCCTCATCTCTTGCTCATTCTCCTTTTTTCTTTGTTTAATAAAAACATTCCTTAGACTTCATAGTATTTGAAGCAAATATGTGTTAATCTATTTGTCAAAATTTTAAGCAACTATGCTTGTGGATTCATGTCTTCTTTTCAAGAGTTAGTTAATTATATTGTGCTAGATTTAATTTTTTGTAAGATTGTTTAGGAGATGGGTTAATTTTCTTTTCGTTGGATAATTTGGTTTGCTTTGCTATCATAGCCTGCTATTTCTTTATGCTTGAGAATGCTTTTTTTTCATCGCATCATTTATCGATTAAGTGTAGATTTTTCGAACACATATTAATTATTTTTCTTTTAACTTTTATTTTGCATGAATCTGTTATGGAGTCCAAATGAACTCCTTTCCTCTTGCATTCATAATGGGCCAATGAGGCCCATCTCTCTAAGTCAAGTTTGAAGTTTTAAAACCAAAGTCGATTATATAGCGTGCAGGTGCAAGAAGAAAGAAAATGGGTGAAACCCCATTGATGAGGTTACTAAGAGATTTGAAAAGTCTCAATTTTTATTATTGCCTTATTTTTATTTATTCATTTAGTCATCTGTTTATTCATTCATTTGGGTCTCGAAGCCAAAGTTGTAATTTAATACATGTGAAGTGAATTTTGGATTTCAAAGGTCTGAAAACTAGCTTAGGACAGGTTATGGGCCAAAAGCCCAAGTATTTAGATTATGACAGGTGAAATTGGTCAAAAGCCCAAATTAGCATAGGCCCGGGTTTATGATTTGGGCCTAATGGCCAAAGTCCTTTAATCTCCCCTTTTTCTCTTTATATGCTAATTGTTCTTAGTTTTCTTAGACTTAGTTAAAATCCTTGCTAAGTCATTAGAATTTGTTTTGCACAAATCTTGAAGACAATTTTCCTTAATCATTTTCTTTTCAAAAAAAATAATTTTCCTTTTTAAAGTTAGTCAAAAAATTATTTTCAAATAGTGCGGATAACCACAAGTTAGCGGATACTCTTGGTGCCTTAACAACCTTCCAAGAGTATTAATAGGAACCACTTACTCAGAATTTCTAAACTTTAAAGATTTTTCTGTTTTGAATCTTTTAAGTAATATTTTTAGTTTTTCTTGTTATTTTTCTAAAAAATCAAGTGGCGACTCTATAATTTCTTAAATTGTTTCAAATTTTCTTTAAAGTTTTGAAATAGTTTAAAATATCAAAAATAATATTTTCCAAACCCTTTCAAATTGAAAAAGGGGTAAAACACTCATCACTACTATTTACAACCTCTGCTTACTTTGTTGTTGTCACAAATTGCTATTTCTTATTTATTTACATTTTTATTAAAAAAAACTTCAAAATTATGTTGATACTTTACAACACTTAATAGCTCCATGTCTAAAACTAAAGTTGGTTGAATTGCTAGTTGCATAGTCCTCGTGGGTACGATATCCGACTTTCTGAGTCACTATATTACTTGTAAGATCGCGTACACTTGCGTGTGTATTTGAACGCAGAAAGTTTCTGGCGCCATTGCTAGAGACTAGTACAATTAGTAATTTTCTAATTTTTTGGACTTTGATAGTAAGTTTAACGACTTGATCTTAGCGCCTGACTTTTTGCAGGTTTAGCTAAATACATGACTGGCAAGAGATAAAAGTGTGTAAAGCCTTTTTCGGAACTAGAACTGGTATTTCAACAGAGGCGAAGAGCTCATTATCCAATTCAGCAGGTTCAAATGGATGAACAAAGAAATGATCCACTTGATCTAAATTTCGGACATGTCCCAGCTCCGGTTATCCCAACTACTCCTGCTCAAGCAACTGCTAGACTTATTTGTGAGGTGGTCCCACTCACGAACCATGCGACTAATAGTATTCTCAAGACCGAGCCAGGTGGTCCATTTTAATTAAATCATAATATGACGTAGTTGCTTAATTCGGCTGGGTAATTTGCCAAATTTTCACATGAAAACCCACAGCAGTACATATAGACTTTTTTTATAAATAATCAATACTTACATTACTGCAAGGGTGAATACTGATTATGTCAAACTGACTTTCTTCCCCTTTTCTTTAATTAGGGAAGCAAAGAGGTGGTTACATACTGAACCACCACTCTCCATTACTTCTTGGGAAGATCTAGATCGAAAGTTCCTTATTAGGTTCTTTACATCATGGTAGACGACATGTTTAAGAAGCGAGATCCTGAGTTTCAAATAGAAAGAAGGAGAGAACCTCTACCAGGCTTAGGAGATATTTAAAAGTATGCTAAAAATTACCCTTACCATCATCAGTCTAATGATGTTCTTTTTCATACTTTCATTGAGGGGTTAGAACCAAATACCAAGATTATCTTGGATTCAGTAGTAGATGAGCAAACTCTTGAGAAGACTTATGATGAATTGTACACATTGCTGAATTGGATTTCACAAGGGAACCCTGAATGGCATGCTGACTCGAGGAGTGATCCTATGAAGGTTGCAGGTATATTAGAAGTAGATCAGTCTACTACCTTATCAGCTCAACTTGTAGCAATCCAAAATCAGATTACTAATCAGTTAGCAGCATGAAGTTGAGGGTTGCACAACCAGTAAAAAAACAAATGCTGTCCAACAAGTTAATCCTTGGTGTGAGGTTTGTGGAAGTAGCAAGCATCCAGTAGATGCTTGTTCAGTTAATAAGGTGCTAAAATTGCCTGCTATATATGAAAAATTGTCTTTCATATCAGTTATTGACCTTGTATCTAAGCTATATTTGTTGTTGTCTAATGATCCACTCGAGCGAGTTTTGATGGGTCATGATTTTTATGGAGATGTAGAGGTACTAGAATTAGTTCAAGTCATGAATTTGGCATTTGTTGAAATGAGAAAGCTACCTTTTAAGCTGTTGAACAGGCCAATTGACTATCGCCCAAAGCTTAAATTGATGAAGCTCCAAAATTGGAGCTTAAGGTTCTTCCTCCTTACTTAAAATATGTTTACCTTGGTGACAATAATTCCTTGCTTGTTATTTTGTCTGTAGGTTTATTTGATGTGCAGGTAAGAAAAGCAATGATTGTCTTGAAAAGAAAAAAGAAGGCAATTGGGTGGCTGATGTCTGACATTACCAGGATAAATATATCTTCTTACATGCACAATATATACATGAAAGAAGGTTACAAACCAAGGTTGCAGCAACAACGAAGATTGAATCTGGTGATGAAGAAAGTGGTATGAAAAGAAGTCATTAAGTGGCTTGATAATGGGATTGTTTATCAAATTTCTGACAACAAATGGGTAAGCATAGTACATTGTGTCCCAAAGAAAAATGGGATGAATATGGTTACCACTGAATCTAATGAGTTGATTCCCACTTTCATAGTCACTGTTTGGAAAATTTATATTGATTATCGAATGCTGAATGAAGCCACAAGAAAGGATCACTATCCTATACCATTCATTGACCAAATATTTGATAGGTTGGAAGAGCAGGAGTAATATTGATTTTTAGACGAATACTTAGGGTATAATCAGATCTCAGTAGCGCCGAAATATCAAGAAAATACCACTTTTACATGCCCATATGGCATATATGCATTCAGACGCATGCCTTTTGGCCCTGCATTGCACTTGCAACATTTCAGAGATGCATGATGACAATTTTCTATGGCATGGTTGAATAATTTATTGAGGTATTCATGGATGACTTTTTTTTTAACAATAATTCTTTTGATGTTTGCTTGCAAAATCTAGATCGAGTCCTAGCTTATTGTGAAGAGACAAATCATGTGTTGAATTGGGATAAATGCCACATTTTGGTCAAGAAAGGAATAGTACTTGGCCATAAGGTGTCATGTAGAGTACTTGAAGTAGATAGATCCAAAGTTGAAGTGATTGAAAAGTTTCCATATCCGGTAACAGTAAAGGGAGTGGGGAGTTTTCTAGGGCATGTAGGATTCTATAGGCGATTTATTCAAGATTTTTTTAAGAATGAAAGACCTATGTGTAAACTATTAGAAAAAGAAGCTAAATTTGATTTTGGGGCTGTTTGTCCAGAAGCTTTTGAGAATCTAAAGAAGAAATTGACAGAAACACCCATCTTGATTACTCCATATTAGGTGTTCCATTTGAGCTAATGTGTAATGCAAGTGACGTGGCTGTGGGAGCAATTTTGGGGCAAATAAAAGAAAAGGTATTTCATTCTATTTACTATGCAAGTAAAGTCTTGAATGATTCCCAGATAAATTACACAGCCATAGAAAAAGAGATGTTAGTACTGGTTTATGCATACAATAAATTTAGATCATACTTGGTAGGAACCAAGGTAATTATGCACACAAATCATGCTTCCATCAAGTACTTGTTCAATAAAAAAGGTGCAAATCCATGGTTGATCAGGTAGATTCTATTGCTTTAAGAATTTGACATAGAGGTGCATGATCGAAAAGGAGCAGAAAATTAAGTTGCAGACCATTTATCCAGACTGGAGAACTATGAACATATTGTTGATGATACACTTTGCATTCGGCAAGAGTTTTTGGATAATCAATTATTGTCTCTTGATGTGTGTGAGTTACTGTGGTATGCAGACATTGTGACCCTCCTGAAGCTTCCATTAAATAGAGAAAGAAGTTGCTACATGATTCTTGTACAACAATGTGGGATGATCCCTTTCTGTTCAAACAGGGCTCAGATAGGATTGTGTGTAGATATGTGTCTGAAGAAGAATCTCAACAAGTGTTGAAAAAAGGCCATTTATCTCCTTTTGGTGGCCATCATGGGGATGAATAAATGGATAAAAAGGTGTTACAGTCAGGATTTTTTTGGCCAACATTGTTTAGAGATGCAATGGCTTTCGTGAAGGGGTGTGATCAGTGTAAGCGGTTAGGTACAACTTTAAGGCATCATGAGATACCCTTGAACAACATTCTTGAAGTTGAGGTATTCGATGTTTGGGGGATAGATTTTATGGGACCATTCCCATCTTTCAATGACAACTTGTATATTCTAGTGGCAGTTGATTATGTATCCAAGTGGGTGGAAGCTGTAGATTTTCCCATTAATGATTCTAGAGTGTTATTGAAATTCTTAAAGAAGCACATATTCTCCCAGTTTGGCACTCCCAGAGCTATAATCAGTGATGGAGGTACGCATTTTATTAACACTTGGTTTAAAAATCTCCTAGCTCAATATCCTGCTAGCCACAAGGTGGACACTATGTATCATCCACAAACAAGTGGTCAAGTAGAGGTATCCAACCGAGAGATAAAGCAAATTCTATAGAAGACTGTTATTGGCCAGCGGAAGGATTAGGATGAAAAGCTAGATAATGCACTATGGGATTATAGGAAATCTTATAAGATGCCCATAGATATCTCTCCATATAGCTTGGTTTATAGGAAAGACTGCCATTTTCCCATGGAGTTGGAACTTCGAGCTTATTGGGTAGTGAAAAAGCTGAATCTTGATATGAAGGCCACGGATGAGAAAACACTGTTGAAGCTTCATAAGTTTCATCTGCACACTTATGAGAATGCCAAACCATACAAAGAGAAGACTAATAAATGGCATGAAAAGAATATCCTTGACAGAGTTTTTGAACCTGGACAACTTATTTTGCTGTTCAATGCGAGGTTGAAATTATTTCTTGGTAATTTGCGCTCTAAGTATTCTGGGCCTTTTGAGGTAGTGCATATGACATCTCATGGTATGGTGGAGCTATGGAATAAGGAAAATACTAAAAGTTTCTTGGTGAATGGACAACGTGTGAAACATTATTGGGAAAATTATAGAGATACGCACAATTTGTCCATCACCTTTGTGGATGAGTGAAACTGAGCAGAGTCGTGACACAACGTAAACTAAGGCACTGCATGGGAGGCAACCCACGAATGTAATGTAATAGTGTAGTTTAATTTTTAGTTGTAAGAAAAGATAAAGAAAGTAAAAATACAAAAAGATGAGTTGTTCCACGAAACAAAATAAGGCGTTGAGTGGGAGGAAATTCATTTTTTCTTACGTAGTTTTGTTGTTTTTGTTAATATGTGGGAATGAGAAATTTGGTGGCATTCAAGAATATGAGAAGCGGTGGACGGTTTCAATTGTGATCGTAGGAGTAAGTGACATATGTGCTATAAGGTGAAAAGGGTAAGAGGGGATAATATATTCCCCCAAATGATAAAAATTTTGTTTTAGAAAATTTTTTGAGGGAAATTTCTAGTATCCTGATGCAATATCGACGCGTCGCATCACTGTGCTCGTGCCCAACACTTATAAAAAAAGTTGAGGGAAATTTCCAGTGACTTGACGTAAAATCAATGCGTCACATCGCTCCCTCCTATGCGTTAACCAATGCGTCGCTTCGTTTGTCCATAGCTAAACACTTTGAAATAATTTTCAGGACAAATTCCAGTGTATTGACACAAAATCAACGCGTCGTGTCACTCCCTACAACATGATTTATGACACGTTGCGCCACATGTGCAATGTAATTGTCAATGCATCGCGTCATGTACTCCCACCGGTGTGAATAAAACCTAATCTGATTCCTAAACCACCCTCCTCTATATATACTCCATTAGGCTTCCATTTCTATTTCCCTTAGAAACCATAGCTGCCTACACATTCCCAACTAAAAATTTTCTCTCTTATTTTGTGGTCTTTCTAATCTAACAACAAACTTTCAACTTATCTCCTTCAAGATTCTTAAGGTATGTTCTCTTATTCTATTTTCTTGGATTCATGTGAGATTAAGAAAGAATTGATTCTTAGGCATAGTTTAAGTATACTCTTATCTTACTTGAGTCTAATTGGAATTTGTTGAGTTCATCAAGAATGATTCATGCTTCCAACTAATTTTATGATCCTACATGAGTTTGGTTTGTTCCATTGTTGTGAAAATATATTAATGTCTTGGTTACAGTGAAATAAAAAATCTATGGACAGCATGCATGTGGGAATAATGTCGAGTGAAGTATAAAGTTGAGTAGCGGGACAAGTTTGAAAGATGTAGGGAGTATATGTTACACTACAAGATGGTAACTAAGTGTGGGGTGGATCCTGATCTAACACTACCTTAGTGGTAGCCACAACCTGCTGATTTGTGTGCCATTGATGTATGACTATGTTTAAAATGATGATTTCACTTATGTAAAGTTGTTGAAGTAGGGATACATGTTAGTGAATGGTTGTGTGGTTCTGTTGAGACACTAAAGTTGCTAGTCCCTTAAGTTATTTTGATGAGTCTTTTAATTGTCACTGGCATGAGAGAAATGATAGATCAAATAAATGTTTGGTTAACATTAGAGGAACAACTATTTTAATTTTTTATTGAATAGGGGAGGTCTGAGTACCTTGGTTCTCTTACTTACGCAACTGTGCAGGCAACTAGGTGTGGAGAGGAGTCAACACTTTCTCACATTTAGTGTTTGCTAGCCCAACTAAGGTGCCATTTTTGATCTGTTTATTGACTATTGTGACAAACAAGTGAAATATCTAGTCGACTAAGAAAGGGTGAAGATATGGCTGGATCTTCCAAGCAAGGACGCAAGAGAAGTAGGTAGGCTAATCGTGTGCCCCAAGCCTCACCTATCCCACGGGGGCAATCCAGGAGGTGTGGTACCCGAGTGGTTGTGGAAGCAGAAAAAATAGTATGCCCTACATAAGGAGTCTAAATATTTGATGGATCAGTTCATTGATCGACTAAGCTTGCGGAAAGAGTTCCCGAGTATGGTGCACCAAATAGAGGCATTACGTATGAACTTCTTATTTGAGTAGCCCACTAAATGTAACGTGAGCCTTGTGTGGGAATTTTATGCAAACTGAGACCCGCGGGATAAGGATGCAGAAGTTCAAATAATGGGATAGGTGGTTACTTTTACTGCTCACACTTTGAATAATCTACTAGGTACACCCGAGGTGGATGCTGAGCCACTAAAGTTACAGAATATTGAGCCACCTTATGCATACATTAGACATATACTGTGTGACAATTATTCGACTGCCCGATGGATACATCATAAGAAGAGCGACACTCGTGTGTCCCTCCCCTTTGCTCACATGAATAGGGAGGCCCCCTTATAGGCCAAACTTATCTATGCTTTCCTTTTACATGGGACATATTTGACTGAGGTGACATGTGATAGGGTATGTCTCTTTTATGCCCTCATGTGTAATGATATTGATTTGAATATAGGTGTGATTATCTTCTCAACTCTGAGGAAAGCATGGTTCTAGGGAGGTCACCGGTATGGTTTTGGTGGATTGTTGACATGGTTTCTCTGGGAGTATGGTATAGTTGAGGAGGACATTGATTATAGGCTGCTAGTAAAAACTAGACCACTGGATATATCCCATACTAAGTGGAGTGCAACTTATGGTTCTACATTGACTATGCTCGAGCGTCAGACTTGGACCGATGAGATCACTGCCCAGATGTATGGGCTTCAGATGCTTCAGTTGTGGATTGGTAGGCATCCAGCTACCCAACAGGATATTAGAGTTGTAGAGTTGGACTATCCACTCGGGCGTCATACCGAGACCATGCTATGGATATGCCCCAACTTTGTAGAGTCGATAGAGGATGAGTTCCCATAGATGAGGAACGTCAGCTACCTTAATCAGATAATAATTCAGAGAAGGAGAAAGATGATGGTGATGACGATGAGCCCGACTTGGGAGATGAGGAGTCTGATGATGACATGACTGCCATGTGACCCAAGAGTCCTTACCCGCCTTATACTATGCTTATTTTACAAGCACTGGGACAATGCTTTCTTTTATGTGGGGGGTAGTGGAATTCTTATTCCTTTTTTTTTTCTTTAGTTTCTTTTGGTTGGACAATTTTATCTTTATTTTTCTTTGGGATATTTCTATTTTTGTGTTTGGATGTTAAACTTAGTATTTCTAACTATTTGAAACACTATGTCTGTAATAGTTAGTAAATTTAAGTGTGTTTTTATTTTTAGTTTAAAGAGCTTGTTTTTTACCTCAAGGCAATGTGCGCGTATTGCCCTTAAGGTGATGTAAAATAAATCATCATAGTTAGTTTCCCTCCTTTATGATAGATGATCTTAAGGGGAGTTTGTCTTTAGAAGCTGAGAATGGATGATTACCCAATCATGACTTTTGAGAAGTGCTTTATGTGGGCCATTTTTATTACAATGACTGGCACAAAATTGTTTAAATATAAAAGGAAAAATGAGTTAATTTTAGATGCTAATTCTCAATAAGTGAAATATAGTTTGTCAGCTTAAAGTGGAATTTGACAATAAAATAGATCGAGAACCGTAAGGATCCGACTTGATTCCTAGCATTCACCATGAGTGTGAGTGTTTGTTTGTACTCTACGTGTAAAGGAATGTCTAGAACTTGCCTGGTGTGTTTACAAAGCGAAATAAAGGGTGTTGGGTAGAGGAAATGATGTAGGCACTTCTTTGCTAGCCAAATTTTTAGACTTCATTCACCTACCCTTATGAATATCCCTAGTTAGCCCCGTTGAGCCTATAGCCGAATTTCTTTGGTAGCCTCATATGCAGCCTAATCCTTTATTTGACAGACCTTTATTCGATCCAAAGCTCCTAAGCACTTTAGTATAGATGATTAAATGAGTAGGGAGTGTGAAATTGAAGTAGGAAAAAGTGAAAATAAAGCCCTAAATAAATAGTTATTTGTGTATTTAATTGTGGTGGTTGGGAGTTATAGAAATTTGAAAGAAATTTCAGTTTTTTATCCTGATTTTTTTACAATGAACCTTTTTTGGCCATGGTCCACCTCGAACATTGTGCACCTCAACCAGGGCAAATAGCTTTAGTTGAGGTTCGCTATCATAGGGGTGCATAACATTAAAAGGGTGTAGAGAAGGGCCGAAAATTAAATCATGATGTAATAGAAAATTACTCCCACCGTAGATGTTAATGTGATTAATGAGATTTGGGTGAAGCAAATGATGTGTGAAGGTAATAAAGTAGAAATTGGGTTGATAGAATGTGATCTTGATTGTAGAAGACGTATTAAAGATCTTAGGGAGATTAGTCATTATTTCCTAAATTGTTCCTACCCGTCCCTTGCTACTATGAAAGACCTAATTGATCCTTCATCCTGACATTCGTCTATTAGTGGAGTAGTATACTAAGGGCAAGCTTATGGTTCATTATCTATCGTATATGAATTCTTTGTTGAGAGTGAGTGATTTGATTTTGATACCCCCCTTACATTATACATTAAAAAAATTATGAGTGAATATGGGGAAACTTTTTTGTTGTGAGGGTGCATGTAAATGATAGTTTGGTTATTATTTGTGTTCTTAGATTGAGTGATTTGATTAAGTTTGACAACAAGATGGAAGTTCACTATTGATATAGTGAGTTTTGAAATGAATTGTCCATGTGCATAAAAGTATTTTTGACATGTTTTGAGATTAAAAGTCATTGTTCGAATTGTAAGTGCCCAACACAGGCATAACTCTTAGGGTGTGATGTAAATCTTGATTGATTGTGTTGCATGAGATTGTTCGAGAATGAACAATGTTTTGTGTGTGGGGTGGTGATATTGGGTGTATTTATATGTCTAATTGCCAATATTCCCCCATATTAGGACTTTTTCTGAGAGCTAAAATATCTTATTCTTATTGCATTTAAGCCTTAATTGTATTTTGTGTCTAACCGACATGATTAGTGATGCAGGATAAATTTCTAATGGAGTTGGATAAAATAGGATGCATATTATGAAGCAAGTGATATTGATGCGGTGGAATTGATTAAATTGATATGGGAAGACATTTCTGAGGAGTGGTCACCAATATCTGTAGCTTTTGTGGCCTCGACTATGGTTGGGGAACTCTTTTTTAAGTGGTCACAAGTGGTGCCAGTGCACTCAAAGATATAATGGGAGCAGACTCCATATCCTTTTCAATCTAGATCACTATCTTAGTAGTGGGTGGATTATCAATCACATTCTCCAGTAAAGCTGTCTTGGAGGTCTGCTCGGTCATTTTGTCCTTCTTTCTCTTTTTTTTTCTCACCTTATATCTCTTCTTCCTCTTACGAGGATGTAAGTTTTCCTCCATCTCTTCAATTTCATAATCATCACCCCTACCTACCGAGTCTTGCATATAGAAGTCTGGGACTAAAAAGAGCACATTAACTACAAAATCTATCAAGAATGTCATAGATAGAAGTGGAGGAGACACAATTTGAATAGCCCACCAATATGGGATAGAGCTGTCGGGTTCCTTAGGTCTTCAATCAAAGTTATGTCTACAATATTTGATGGCTAGATGAACCCATTCACTGCCTGTGTAGTTTGTACTTATACATTCTGCATCAACTGAGTGATAAGATATGAGAATAGCAATGTGGTGTTGAACTATAACATTCTATCTCAAATCTTCTCCGTAATGATTCAAAAGATGTTCAGCTCTATCTCTACCATAAAATCAGCTACTAGGCTTGCATTATTTGCACTTAATGTATTATCATTATCTGCGGGTATGATGCAATGCCTCATAATTGACCTCCAAGGACTTCAGCGTCTGCTTATATATAATTTCCCTATTGACTATGGTGCATTCTCTCCAACTTCCATTATATGGTCTGACAACCACTTGTAATGCATCATTTTTCATGTGTGGTAAACTTCTTCACTCTTTTCAAATCATTTATCTATAAATCATATTTGACATGGCCTTGATGGAAATATCAACATCATGATCTCAGACTCATATCATGTCCATTCGGGACTGCTTCCTAACATATTTGTACTTTCCCAAGAGAGTTATGTTCTTAATTATTGCTGCATAGTTATCATAGAACCCCCCTCATATAGGACTATAATTTTTGGGTGGCCAACCACCCCAGTTCTTACTTCTCAAATTCCTACATTAACTCAGTGATTTATTGTAGGAATTCTAGCAAGATTCGAAGATCTTATTGTATACTTCTTTTTTGGTTCCATTTATCAATAAGTGAGACCCATCAATCTAGTAATCTTGAGAGTTTGGAAGAAACTAATACCTTGGGTTAATACTCTTTTGAGGGAAATTTCCACTAGGTCTGATGTTGGGTGTATTTATGCATTCTAGTGTCACTATTATAGTCTTTTTAGCCTTGTTTTGAGGATGATTCGTATGATATATGGGTTTATAAAAAGATAAATATGCATATAAGTGTCAAAGGATGTGATTACAATGTTAAAAGTGAATTCCAAACAAGTTTGTACTTAATTGAGTCATTTAAAGTTCAATCAATAAAACTAGTTTTACAAGCTTGAGCTAGTTCTGTGTCTAGTTGGTTTTGTTTGATTCTATTGTGTTTAAATGGTTCCAAATTGTTTAAATGTATAATTATTAGTGGAATAACTTGTTGGTAATATGCAAAGTTCAATATGATTAAGTGTAGAGGTGGAACAATAAGTTGAAGATTAACAATGAATTAGCCTAGTCTTAGCTCTTGCTTTGATTCATCATTGAGGATATTGTGTTGTGATTGTATCTAATTTATGGTGTAAGATTAAGTAGGAAGCTTTGTGAGTTGAATATAGTGATATATTGATGATATAAAGGCTAAAAATTCTTGGGAAATACACCACAATACAAGAGACAAAAGATGGGACGATCAACATTTAACCAAAATCGTGGAAGCAATTTCCAGTGGGTACCGGTGATATGGGCACGTATCCTCCTCTATTTTAGTGCCTCCATGCCTTAGAAAATATTTGGAAGAACAATTTTAGTGGCACCAATAAATCATGGATCAACTAAGCCCTCTCGGGGATTTTCTTAATGAGGAACCTCATGTAAATATCATGGAATAGGGGTTGATCCTATTCATGAAGATTCCATAACTATTTCAAAAATGGAAAGTTTGACACAATTGGGATTTCTCTTTGGAAATTAGAAGCAGTTACTAATTCATGATCTTGCTTATACAGAATGAAAACTTTATTCTCAATTCTATGAGAATTTTTATGAAAGCCTTTTATTTGTTTCTCTTCGATGGAAGTTTTGTTTTCCCAGAATTCCCCCTCTATAGCGATGCAATAGAGCCCATGATTCCCCCGCCATATCAGTGCAATAGAGCCTATGATGCCTACTGTATTCTAGGGCTGAATAGCTCGCTAAATCCTTGTCCAACACGACGTTGATTTACCCCTTTTGCCATAAATACATCATTGCACACGTTTTTAATCATTCTTGGACATCTTGGAGCATTGAGGGACTACTACAACTTCAAATTTGAGGTTTTACATTATTTCTTTAGCTTTCTTTTAGATTATATCATGTATTCAACCTTTTGGATCATGATTATGACTATGAGTGGCTAGAAACCTCCTTTTCGAGGTTAAAGCCAAGAACATGAGTACTATTGTTTCTAATTAAGTTCATTTAATTTTGATTATCATTATTGGTTGTGTGTTTATCTTTGATTTAACTATTTGATGGATTGATCACCCGGAAAATACATCTCTTGTCTTCCTTTTGATCTCGGGAGAGTGAATAGGGAGGTAGAATGTGGGAATAAACAAAGTATGGTTCTTATTTCTTTATAAAATAGGGAATTTAAATTAGTGTCTAGGACAGGGATGTACTTAGATGCCTTACTTGATTCAAACATAGGATGATAGCTTTAAAGAACTTAATTAGATTATTACATTTCCGTTCAAAGATGTAGTTTTACGGTCAAAAATAGGTAAACAGTTAGAGGTCGGGAACCATGATAATGCAATTAACACTATGGATCAACAACCAAGATAATCAAGTTAATGTATGAAGTTCACTAACTTAGTATGATTGTTCGAAGTGATTTAACTCTGGGCTTTACTCCATTGATTGTTTCAAGACTTTATTTCACACATTGTTCACTTTTCTTTAGTTACAAATTATAAACTCTCTTTTTGCTTACCTTTGCATCAGATTAATTTAAAATTGTGAACTAGAATTGAATAGTTGTTAAAGTAAGTCCTTATCGGATTGATACTTGGCTTTCTGTAAGTCCACTTTACTACTTGGTAGACCATGTACACTTGCGTGTGCGTTTGGGCGTTGCCAAGTTTTTGGCGCCGTTGCCAGGGATTTATAATTTGGCAAATTTTTATTCTTAGTTCTTCTTTTAGATTTCTTTGGGGTTTTTTATCCTTAGTCTTGGTTCTATTTTTTTTTTTTTGCAGGAAACAGGTTTATAAAGTAGTACGCTGGCAAGGGATAAGCACTTGGTTAAACCAAGCTCCGAACCTGAGTAACTTTTTCTTCAATGAAGGAAAGAAGCAATCCCTCTCCCCTATATTCCTCAAATAATAAAAGACCAAGAGAATCCTTCCATAAAGCTTAAACAGAATATGGTACAACTTCTGATTAGCAGTGGACAATTTATAGGGCTTTAACATAAAGATCCACAGGTCCACTTATGAAATTTTCTGAAAATTCGTGGCACATTCATTCCTATAGGTGTGAATGCAGACTATGTTAGGATGACATTGTTTCCTTTTTCTCTAGTTGTGGAATAAAAAAAATGGTTGAATGTGGAACCGGCAAATTCAATCACATCATGGGATGACAGGGCTAGAAAATTTCTTATTAGTTTCTTCCCGTCTGGCAAGACTGCGAGACTTTGCAGTGAGATAGTGTGCATAAAAAAATCCAGATGAGAGTCTTTATCATGCTTTGAAGAGCTTCAAAGAACTTCTTCGGGACTGTCCACACCATTATTAGTTTAATGAGGTACTTGCTCATACTTTTGTAGAGGATCTTAATCACAATACAAAAATTTTGCTAGATTCGGCAATAGGTGGTCAAGATCTTGAGATGACATATAATGAGCTATACACTTTATTGAATTGGATAGCCCAAGAAAATTTAGAATGGCATTCAAACTCGAGGAGTGCTATAAAAAGAATTGCAGGTGTATTGAAGGTTGACCAATTCACTGCCATATCTGCTTAGATCTTTGAATTGCAAAATCAAATTAGCAGTCTAAAGTTGGGAGTAGCACAACCTACAACCACAGTTAATGCACTCCAACAAGATGCAAGTTGGTATAAAGTTTGCGGTAATAGTGGCCATTTTACAGCCATGTGTGATTCAAATTCAAAATCAGTGATGTATGTAGGCAATGCTCAAATGGAAAATTATTGTAATACCTATAACATGAAGTGGAAGACTCAGCTATGGAATGCCCAGCCGCAGCAAATTCAGCAACAACAATCTCAACAAAATCAACCAAATAGCAACCTAGAAGAATTGATGAAACAAATTCTGGCTGGTGAAGTACAAATTACTGTAGATATGAAAATTAACTAGGGAGAAATAAAAATAACCAAGCTGCCACAAGAAGTTTGGAGTTGCAGTTGGGGTAGTTACAACAGACACTAAATACCAGGCCACAAGGTGGGTTGCCCGTAGATACAGAAAATTTAAAACAATCTATGGAAATCACCTTGAGGAGTGGTAGAGAGCTTCATGGAGAACCTTCAAAGGCATCTAAGGAGGTAGATGTTGATGTAGTGAACCAATAGGTATCAAAAAATATTGCTGATAATTCAAGAAAGTTTGAGTACTTGAAAACTAAAGTTGTTGAACTAGAGAAAAAATAGATGCCGCCGCTTTCTTTCCCTCAGTGGCTATTAAAAGCAAAAGAGGATGCTTGTTTCAAGAAGTTCTTTGATACATTTAGAGTGCTTCACATTAACTTACCTTTGTTAGATATTTTGTAGGGTATTCCCAACTATACTAAGTACTTGAAGGATGTGTTTCCTGATAAGGTAAAGTGGCAGGAAATTGAAATGGTAGCACTCACTGAAGAGTGTAGTTTTGTGGTTACTCAAAAGATGCCAAAAAAGCTTAAGGACCTAGGTAGGTTTACTCTCCCTATTCAGATTAGTAACAACGAGGTAGTGTAGGCACTTAGTGATATAGGGGCAAGTATCAACTTGATGCCCCTATTTTTGTTTAACAAATTAGGTTTAAAGAATCCTAGACCGAGCTCTGTACTGCTATAGCTGGAAAACGAGACCATAGCCCGTCCTAAAGGAGTGATAGAGGATGTCCTCATAATGGTTGGTAAATTTATTATTCCTGCTGACTTTTTTATTCTAGATTTTTTGGCAGACGAATAAGTACTAATTATTTTATGATGTTTATTTTTAGCGATAGGTGGAGCTTTAATTAATGTGAGAGAGGGTATGCTCACAATGAGGTTGGAGGATAAAGAGGTAATTTTCAAAGTTTACGAACTGCTTAACACACCATCCCACTATAAATACTTATGCATGATTACTATTATTGAAGGGGATAAGGGTGGGGTGGTTAGTCTGCCTAAGACCTCTTCAGACTACCTTATTGATATGCCTAAGCCACAACCACCATAGCCACAATTAAAGCAAATTAATGATCTTAAAAAGGCTAAAGTTAAAAAAATTTTCGCCCTTGATAATTCACACCTAAGAGGGGTGAAATGAATAATAAGATAGCCTCCAAGTGTGAGAAAAAAGATAAGGAAGGAGAACGACTAAGTCATAGTTGGATCGTGCCCCTACACTAAATCAGGCTCTGCTTGGGAGGAAACCCAAGTTAAGTAGGTATATTTTATTTCCAGTTTTTAGTTTTTTTACTTCATGTAGTTTTTATTTTGATTGAGTCGCAGGTTGATGGAAAGTCTGCATACCAGAAACCTAAGCTAAGGAGCATAGCAAAGACTGAGTGTGGGATCCCCAATACTATTGATAGTTTAAGATGCTACTAGCTAGGCCTAGAGGCCTCGAGGAGTTTTTCTATCTCTTAGTTTTAGGTTCACTTTGGGGACAAAGTAGATTTTTAAGTGTGGTGTGGGGAAATTCCTAATTTTGGGCTTAATTTAATTTTTTTCTGTGTAAGATATTCTTGTTGGTACTATTTTTGATTACATGGTGCAAGTTTTTTGTTTGGTAAAAGCATTTTGATTGAGTGAATTGCTACTTTTAAGACTCTTAAGTTCATGTTTTTGACTCTTATACTTGTTGGCTTAAAATTGAAGTCATGTTATTATTTGGTTAAGAGTCTATGATGATCCTATAGAGTTGAGCATGTTCCATGTGCGTGTAAGGTATTTGTATATTCCTTTTTGCATGTGATATCTATAACTTGCCCGATGTGTATGCAAACCGAAACAAAGAGTGTGGGTTTAGGAGATGATATAGGCATTTCTTTGATAGCCTTGTATTATACCTTCTTTTTTACCTACCTTTGTTGTTAATCCTAGTCAGTCCCGTTGAGCCTTTGAGCTTTTCCCTTGGCAGCCTCATGTGTTGCCTAATACCCTTCTTTGATAGACTATAATTTGATCCAAAGCTCCTAGGCACTTTAATGAAAAATCAATTGAGTTTGGAGTATGAAATTGAAGAAGAATAAGGTGACACTAAAGCCCCCAAAGTAATAGTTATTGGGGTTCAAATGAATTGTAATGTGTTGTGGTTGGGAGTTGAGTAATGAAAAGAATAAAAATTTGTTTGAATTGAATGAGTTGGCAATAGAATAGTCCAACCATAGTGTTGAGAATGAGATTAATAAGATGAGGTGAAAACAAAAGAATGGGGTAAACAAAAGGGTGTAATTTTGTTGTTGGAGATTGGTTTTAATTGTAAAAAGTGATGTATTAAAGAGCCTAGGGAAGATAGTCACTATTATTCCAAAAATAGTTCGTACTCATCCCTTAGCCTACATTACAACCCGAAAAAGGCCTAATTAATCCTAAGCTTGTCATTCCAATATTAGTGGAGTACTACACTAAGGCAAAGCATATGGTTCATTATGTGAAACTTGTGAATTCATTGTGAGGGGGAGGGAAATTTGATTCTTTTACCCATGGTAATAAATTACATTATTATGAGTGATTATGGGTAAATCTTATGTTCTAAGGGAAACATGTTTGATGAATTTAGGTATTTTTTATGATGTCCTTTATTGAACGATAAGCATGAGTTTGCCAACTAAGTAAGTCAATTCTTCAGGCTAGGATGTTTTAGAGTAGTGTTCATGAAGTGCGGGATGGTGATGTTGGGTGTATTTATGCATTTTAGTGTCACTATTCTAGTCTTTTTAGCCTTGTTTTGAGGATGATTCGTTTGATATATGGGTTGATAATGATATAAATGTGCATCTAAGTGTCAAAGGACGTCATTACAATGTTCAAAGTGACTTCCTAACAAGTTTGTACTTAAATGAGTCATTTAGAGTTCAATTGAGAAAACTAGTTTTACTAGTTTGAGCTAGTTGTGTGTCTAGTTGGTTTCATTTGATTCTATTGCGTTTAAAGGGTTTGAAATGGTTTAAATATGTAATTATGAGTAGAATAACTTGTTGTTAATGTGTAATGTTCAATTATATTAAGTGTAGAGGTGGAACAATAAGTTGAAGATTAACAATGAACTAGCCTAGTCTTAGCTCTTGTTTTGATTCATCGTTGAGGATAATGTGTTGTGATTGTCTCTAATTTGTGGTGTGCAATTATGTAGAAAGCTTTGTGATCTGAATATGGTGATATATTGATGATATAAAGTTTGGAAATCCATGGGAAATACACCATAATACAAGGGATGAAAGATGGGACGATCAATACTTAACCAAAATTGTGGAAGCAACTTCCAATGGGTGCCCGCGATATGGGTGCGTTGCCCCCTTTATTTCAGAGCCTCCATGCCTTAGAAAATATTTGGAAGAATAATTCCAGTTGTGCCACGCTATGAGCCCACGGCACCCCCTCTATAGCGGTGCAATAGAGCCCGCGATACCCCCGCCATATTAGTGCAATGGAGCCTGTGGTGCCTGATGTATTCCAGGGCTGAATAGCACGCTAAATCCTTGTCCAAAACTACGTTGGTTTACCATTTTTGCTATAAATACATCATTGTACATGATTTTAATCATTCTTGGACGTCTTGGAGCATTGAGGGGCTGCTATAGCTTCATTTTTTAAGTTTTATATTATTTCTTTATCTTTTTTTAGACTATATCAAATGATGTATTGTTTCGAAACCTTCTTTTCGGAGTTAAATCCAAAAACATGAGTACTATTATTTTGAATTAAGTTCATTTAATTTTTCTTATCATTGTTGGTTGTGTGTTTATCTTTTATTTAACTATTTGATGGATTTATCACCCAAAAAATACATCTATTGTCTACCTTTTGATCTTAGGAAAGGGAATAGGGGATAGAACATGGGAATAAACTAAGTATGATTCTTATTTCCTTATAAAATAAGGAATTTGAATAAGTGTCTGGGACAAGGATGTACTTAGATGCCTTACTTGATTCAAACGTAGGATGATAGATTTAAAAAACTTAATTGCATTATTACATCCTCGCTCAACGATGTAGTTGTAAGGTCAAAATTAGGTAAACGGTTAAAGTTCGGGAGACCATGATCATACAATTAACCCGATGGATCAACAACCAAGATAAGAAATTTAATGAATGAAGTTCAATAGCATAGTATGATTGTTAGAAGTTCTTTAACCCTAGGCTTTAATCCATTGATTTTTTCAAAACTTTATTTTACGCATTGTTCATTTTTCTTTAGTTACAAATTATAAACTCTCTTTTTGGTTACCTTTGCATCAGATTAATCTAAAACTATGAACTAAAATTTAATTGTTGTTGAATCAAGTTCATGTGAGATCGATACTTGGCTTTCTTTAAGGCCACTTTACTACTTGGTAGACCATGTATACTTGCGTGTGCACTTGAAAACTGCCAAGGTCCCTCTAAGGATTCATGATTAAACTCTTCATGACCTCCAAGAAGCTCATCTCCTTATCAGGATCATCATGCTCACCCTCATCTTATTATGTGTCTTCTCCACTCTCTTCTGATTGATGAAGGTTCATGGGGATAAATGCAGTAACCAAGGCCATAGATGTAGCATTTGGAATTCGCTCTCGTGGTTTAGGGAGTGTGTTGGTCATTTGATGAAATTTTAGAATACTTAACCACGATACCGCTCGAGCTAAAAAATTTACTCTCTAAAGCCAAAGTTGTCTCGTTGGTTGCCGGCTACTGTGAAATCTAATTTTAAACATTCTTAAAGTTTTTAGGAGGCATATACCTATATGAAAAAAGATTAGGCTCAATTTTGAAACCATAATACAGGTTCGGGATTTTTTATATATGATCTTTCCCATGATTGTACAATAAAGGTACGATTAAATCTTTCAATTGTAAGAAGGATTCCATAAAAGAATTGGGAAGTTGTCATATCAGATGGCACATACCACGGTCGTACCATGAAAGTACGATTGTAGAATGTGTTCATATGCTGAACTCCTGATGCCACCCAAATTACACCACAAAAAAGTATAATGTGGTCGTTGATCAAATGTAGAGCCCAACAAGGTTGGGGTTAAACTCCCAGGGAATAGGTCAAATTTTTATCGCGTGTTTGTCTGAGTAATTAGCAAACAAGTAAAGAGGGGCATTTGTGAAACAAAAGATCAATAATAACAAGTGTTGATTTTTTAGATTTTTAATCAATATAAGAAAGACACTAGGACTATGTTCCCATTAACTTCATAACTCTATAAGTTCTCCGTACTTTAGTGATCTCTTATGGTAATCGACATGCAAAACTGACCGGCTGTATATCATTTAACCAACTAGATACACCCCTTGTATATGGCTATGCACAAGCACAAGGTTCATGTGTAATGGTTCTTACATTACCAACCCTATCTATGATCCCAATATAATCTTCCTCATTTACTAGCTCAAGGCTAATTAAATGAAGATAACTTCAAGTATTGTTGTTGATTTGGTATTCCTATCCAATTACGCTTTCTAAGTTCCAAACATAGATAGGATGAATTCCAATTCATGTACTCTCTAGAATGTATCCAAATCTAAAAAACAACAATACATGCCCAGCCACTCTTAGAGAATCACATTGTACTTCAAGCACTCTATCATTAATCCGCCATAGTTCTCATAACCCTCGTGGTGGTGTTCAACTGCTCATAATTGAAAGCATATAAGAATAATTCATAGATGAAGACAAAGTTATCAGCTTACAATGATAATAAGAAAAATCCAAAATATTAACTTAAAATAAAACCCTTAAATAGATGTTCCTAAAATGCCAAGAATATGCCTTAGAATCTCCCAACATAATGTTGTAAAGTATGAAAGGGTTTAAATTCATAACCCCCCATAGGATTATTTATATACAAATTAAAACCTATCTTGATATGAATAGAAAATTTGGCTCAGTTATCTCATAATAGTGAAAGGTAAAATCATGGTAAGATACCACTATTATTCTTTGGTGCTCATGGTTTCATCCATGATTTTATCATCTTCAAGTTTTCTTGATGGTACGACTCTATTATATCAATGTATGATTGTATAATGTAGTCGTGAATCATATTTAACCTAAACTTCTATAACCTTACTTATGCCGTTTAATCACATGATCTCAAGGTATGGTCGTCACTTCTAAGAATAGTCGTGGGGACCTCTTGCATGGTGATTCTCATACTTAGTTCCTGCAACTTTATTTTCAGGCCTTCCTTCATATGACCAAATGGTATGATTGTAGTATCTCTTCATCTGATCAACTTCTACATATCACTTCTCTGATTCTTCTTGTGAGGACCTAGTACGATGGTAGTTAGATCCTTAATCATGGCAATGATCAGCTAGGGCCTATTTCAGTCCAAATCTTAGCACTCCACTCTGTGTGACCTGCAAACACCCAAAAATATTTCATATCCACATAAATATTTCCTTGTACCTATAAATATTCACCATTTTGAGCATCTTAAGTGTCATAAATACACGACACATCAACACCTTCAACTTAGAAAATTTGCATGTCCTCGCGCAAACAAAACACAACAACCTAAATATGACACTTAACCTAGAGAAAACCAAGAATAGTATAGTAGCCCAAGTTTCACAAAAATGAAAATTTCAACACACATTCACCAAAACATAAACACCCTCCAATGAAATTAAAATTCAACAAGTGCAGTGCGTATAAAAACTAAACACTATAATACAATGGGATCAAGATATGGCATTATATTATCAGCAACCAACCTAACACGTTAAATAAATGGCATTGCCTAAGAAAGCAACAACTAAAATATATACCTTATGCCCTTACAACAAAGAAGCCCCAACACCCAGTAAATGTAAATCAAAAAATAGGAAAGAATCAAATCTCTCACTCTCACAAGATAGTATAGTTGTGAGAATTTAGTACCATAGATTTGCCCTTATTTTCTACGACTTAGCTTTAGGACAGTTGGATTAGGATAACTATAGCTCTTTATTGGCTTGTAATGTAGGCTTGGGGGTTAGGTATGATATATATAGGTAAAGTGACTCACCCTCCTTGACAATACACTATTTCTTGCTCCCATTTTATCTACCTTCTTTTATTATTTACCTTTTTCAATTGCTTACTTTTTAGACCCTAGATGCGGTTTTATTTTATTTAAATTATCTTTATCTTCTCAACTTCTCTCTCCCTTTTTTTCTTATTCTTATTCTTTTTTTCTTTTTTTCTTTCCCCTTTTTATTTTCTTATTTTTTCTTCTCTTTTCACACCACACTCACATTCCTTTTCTTTTTACTGCACATTCTCCATACCCAACTTTCTATGCACACCTATAGTAGCCACCTCAACTTAGGTGATTTACCCGAGTTGAGGTCCCAAAGGGTCAAAGCAGTTTCATTCTAAAAATTGGGAAGGAGAATAGGGTAATTCAAGGAAAAGGCCTAATTAGACTTAAAATTACATTTAAGGGATATTTTCTTCATTTGGTATGCTTATTAGACTTTTAGTAGAGTTATTTCAAAAATGGCCTATGATCCTTTCCTAACCTTCTATCCTACAACTTTAGCGAGACCAACTGGTAAAGTTTTAGACCTCTCCTCACACTAAATAGGTACATTCTCACACACTCTAGGCTTAGTAGTATTATCTAAGTCGCTGCTTATTTCGTTCATGCATATTCAAGTCAGGTTATCACACTAATAATACTAATTCCATGACTATATCTAAACATCGGTTACATTTCAAGGAAGCTCACAATATAGCATAAATAAAACAAAAGTTGGAGGGATATCTTTTAACAAGCTCAAAAACTATTTATATGCTTTTTATTACTTTTGACTACCCCAGGTTTCTCAATTTACTTTAAGTAACACGTAAGACATAAACTAACACAAAACAACAGAAAAACAAAAATAAACATCTAAATAGTCCAGTTCTAACTATGATAGAGTATCTGAGGAAAAAGAAATATGGCAGCAAAATCCCTCGACTATGGTACATCCCCACCCCCAACTTAGAAATCATGTAATGTACTTATTATATAAAAGATTAGAAAATAAATACTAGGGAAATACATACCAGGGGTGCACTAGCCTCCCATCGTACTCTGATTAGTTGGGGTCTGAGATGGGAAACATCCATACTCTGCTCCTCTCATGGTCTTGGCTGTGGATGAGGTACTCTTAGCTATGTAGGCAACGGTGGTGGCTGGTACACTTAATGGATCAACTGTGGGGGCAGTTTGTGTGGCCCCTTAAACTCTTCTTCACCACCTCAACTATCGATGGTAACTTAACTCCCTCAAACATCACTACATTAGAGGTTTGTGCATCATTCTTTACTCTCTTCCATTTCTTCTTCCTACTTTTATCTTTTCTCTTTTCACCTCTTTCTTGGGACCTGTTTAGATGGGGCTACAAATACTTATCCATCTCCTCTAACTCCATATTATTTCCCTCAACCATCGAGGACCTAGTGTAAAAGTCTGAGTCTTTAGAGTTTGCATCCTTCGCAAGATCCACTAGAGATAGTATAGGTGGAGATAGAAGAGGCATAATCAGCATGGTGTGTTCAGTAAGAATCCAACCACTTTTTTAAGTATAGTCACACTAGTAGTGATAAATCTTATGTCAAGAACTTGGACTATATCAACTTAGTTGCGATCTAGCTCTTGAACCTTTCAAATTGAGTTTGACCCACCCATATCACTTTCTTAATCTCATCACTCACGCAGGGTTTGATCTCTACCATTAATTTTCTAATACGTGCATCATGTAGCACCTATGTCCTTAAAATTTGCTCCAGCTAAGCAGTTGGTACCAGTGTATAACCAGTTGTATCATGTGTATACACGTCCAATGGTGAAATAGTAGGCTGTGATATAGACGTATAAGTACCAACCTCAAATGCTGGAATGTCACTAGCTAGGGCATCCCTACTATATTAGGAATCTCCATGCCTCAGGATTGATAAGTCGAGTTTCTCAAAAATTTTATCAAAGCCATATCCATAATCCTTGTAGGCTGAATGAATATATCTACTACATTGATCTTTAGAACACCTGAATTATATAATAACTATGTGATGAGACAAGGAATAACAAAGTGATGCTAAACTTTAACACCATTTCTTATATATATTTCCTGATGATCCACGGTATGTTCAGCTCCAGCTTTAATATCAAAGAAATAACTAACTTAGCATTAGTATCCCTCAAAGTGTTACCATTATCTATGTCAAACTTCAACGTATGTTTATAGATTGATGCTCCGTTAACCCATGGGGTATTCCCACCATTTTCAATAATTTGGCCTACCAACGACCTATGATTCATCAACTTGTTATCGGCATTCAGGATCTTAAACCTCTTTAGATCATTCATATAAAAATCATATTCTAGTATCTCCTTTACTAGATCAAATATATCTCTAAATAAGGCATTACAATTTGGCCTGATTGAGATTTCTACCACAGTGTCCTAGACCCTATTAGTGTCAAGTCGGTGCTATTTATTGATGTCCTTATACTTGCCCGATTGAATAATGTTCTTTAGTATTTCTTCATAATTGAAAAAATTCCCATACCAATTCCGATCCATATATATAGAGGGGTATATTCATCCACCCCTCTTTTAAAGGCACACACCAATTCAAGGCTCCTCTTAAATATTTCTTAGATTATTGACCTGATCATTCAATGAAACTCAATCTATATAGTATTCCCAGTATTTAGAGACTGCCTAACATTGTAGATCTATACCTTCTTGTAGTGGGGAAGTAGAAGCACCTTCGAAAGATTTAAGGTTAGATGCCCCCTCTTCCTTTAAGTAACTAATATATTCAACATCATCCTCATTTTCACAGCCATCTGGTTATGAATATTCACTTCATGTTAAGACTGGGAAATACTGAGGGGGTGGCAGTTTCTACCAAGGCTATGGAAGTGGTAGCCTTGGCCTTGGCCTTCTCAAGCTCATTCATTTTTTCTCCCGTGGTTCGAGGGGAGTTTTTTTTCAACCAAGGGGTTTGTAGAGAATTCTACTTCGGTCCTACTAAAGCTGTTAGACTCACTCTTTAAGGAGCTTAGTGGGCCCTCTTCTTAGAAATTTTATCTCAAAGAGCCTTCTCTTGATTCTTCTTCAATTTATAAGCCATAGTATAATTGTGTTGCCTGAGTTGAATTATGAAATGATACCTGACTTTCGAGATTGAGGGGTATCTTGAACCCTATAAATCATAGGTACTATTGTTTTCTTGTTCTTTTAATCTATTGAAAGAGAAGGAATGTTTTGTATCAAGTGATTAGAACTTATTTGGTCTCTTAATTAGGTTTTAAGTGTAGGATTGAAATATTTATTTTGAGTCAAATCGGTTCCAATATTTAGTGGACTCCATAGATGGGAGTCTCTAACAATTGTGGTATCAAACCATAATCGTGACACCTTATCATACCTGGGAACATATGAGCCTTAAGGATGATTGTGGAATGTAACCACAATTATTTCTTATGATTGTAGGTTCATGCCTTACTTAGTAGGTTTCAAGATGGTGATCATACAATTGGAACCACATTAGTGACATCTTGGTATTATCATGATGAACAATTATAGGATGACTCTTGGAATTATCGTACAAGACTTTAATGAAATGTGATCATACAATTGAACAGATGATTGTGAGATCTTTCTACGGTCGTTCAGTCCTCTTCATTGGTTCAGTTTTAAGTCTACTTTTGCATTTTTTATATATCATCCCTGTACAATTAACATACATTACCCTACAAATGTAATAATTACAAAACCATAGGTTGCCTCCTAAGAAGCGCTTGATTTTACATCACGACACAATGTGGCTATGGTAATTAGTCATACTTCACAATAAGCCCACGGATTGCCTCCCATAAAGCACCCAATTTAACATTGCAGCATGACTCAAGATGGCTTGATTTCTTAAGACTCTTTTTTAAATCTGCTTCATAATTTAACTTCAAGTCCTCCTTTTCATCTAAATAGTATTTCACTCTTTGGCCATTTACCTTAAATTTCAGCCCTTCTTTGTTTTCAAGTTCAATTGTGCCACTGGGAAACAGTATAACCAGTCTATATGGGCCTTTCTACTTTGATTTCAACTTCCTAGGAAATAGCTTCATCCTTGAGTCAAACAATAGTACCTTGTCACTGGTAGTAAATTTTATTCTCTCAATCTTGCAATCACAATACAACTTCATTTTTTCTTTATGCAAAACCGAGCTCTCATAAGTGTGAATACAAAATTCATCCATCTCATTTATCTGTTCTAATCTCATTTTTGCTACATCACTTCATTCCAGATTCAGCCTCTTCAATGGATATTATGCCTCATGATCAAATTTCAACAGGCAATTGTATGTTTTACCATACATAAGGTGATATGGGAAAGCACCAATCGGAGTTTTGAATACTGTTTAGTAAGCCCATAACACATCTAACTTACTAGCCCAATCTATCCTATTGGAATTCATAGTCTTTCCAAAATGAACTTGATCTCCTGATTACAGAACTCAACTTGCTCTCTTCCACTATGTGTTTCACACCATATCTCTCAAGCAAGGCCTTAAACAGTCGATTATAAAAATGGGATTCTCCATCGCCAATGATAACCCTAGGTCTCTTAAATTTGGAGAATATATTATCTTTCAGGAAAGTTATGATACTCTTACCTTCATTGTTTGGAAGTGCACCTGCCTCCACCCACTTTAAAACATAGTCAATATCCAACAATATATACTTTATTTCACACAAGCTAGGTCCACGTAAAGTCAATACCCCAAATATCAAACAACTCGAGCTCAAGTATAGTAGTCATTGGAAGTTCATGTCTTTGCAAGATGTTCTCTTTCCCTTAACATTGGTTATAAGCCCTTGAATAGTCATGGGCATCTTTGTGAATAGTGGGCTAGTAATATCCATATTGCAAGATCTTATGCACAGTCCACACACCTTTATAATGATCCCTAACTTGTGAAGAATGGTATTCATATAATACGGTCATCATCTCAACCTCAAGAACATATCTCCAAATCACACCATCTGCACAAACCTGAAACAAGTATGGCTCATCCCATACTACCAACACTTACTCTTCTGAAAAGTATCATCAATTTTAGGCTCGTCCCCTACTTTTAGCATTTCCTCCTCCTTAATCATGTAAATGGTTGGCCACTTGATTTTCAGTTACTTTGTGATCCTTGACTTTAAAATCAAATTCCTACAACAAATATACCCATCTAATCAATCTCAGGTTTGCATCTTTCTTCATCTTAAGGTATCTAAAGATTTGGATGGTTATTAGGCAAATCACTTTTGAGTTAAATAAACAAGACCAAAATTTATTGAATGCAAAAAAAATAGAAAGCATCTCTCGTTCAGTCACAGTGTTGTTCTTTTGGTCAGGATTAACTGCTTTTGTAGCATAGTAGTTGAGATGTAATATCTTCTCTATCCTTTGGCCTAGGACTGCACCTAGCGCTATGACACTAGCTTCACAGATAACCTTAAATAGAAAGGTCCAATCGGGAAAACAATAATGGGTGCTAAAATCAACTTCTATTTTAGATACTCTAATGCCTTTAGACATACCTCATCAAACACAAATTTTACTTCCCTCTCCAATAACTTGTATAATGTATTTACAATTTTAGAGAAGTCCTCAATAAATTTTCAATAGAAAGCCGCATGCCCTAAAAAGGTATTAATGCCCTTCATAGAAATTGGTGGAGGCAATTTTTCAATTACCTTAATATTCAACTTGTCAACCTTAATCTCCTTCTTTGGAATCTTGTGAACTTTTATCCCTTCTTTAACCATGAAGTGACATTTCTCCCAATTTACACCAAGTTACATTTATCGCATCTCCTCACATCTGTAGTGATATGTTCTAAACATCATCAAATGAGTCACCCATAATGGAGAAATCATCCATGAAAATCTTAATAGTGTCCTCTACCATATTAAAAAAGATAAACATTACACAATGCTAAAATGTTATAGGATGGTTACATAGACCAAAAAGCATCCTTATAAATGCAAACGTATCATATGGATAAGTGAATGTGGTCTTATGTTAGTATTTAAGGAAAAAAGAATCTGATTATACCTCAAATAACCATCAAGAAAAACTACCATCCTCAACCAGTTAGAAAGTCTAATATTTGGTCCATGAAAGACATAGGAAAATGATCCTTCTTGATCCATAAATTCAGTTTCCTATAGTCCATGCAAACTCTCCATCTAGTTACTAGACTCTTAGGAATCAAATCATTCTTTTCATTTAGAACCACAGTGATTCTACCCTTCTTTGGCACACATAGGATTGGGCTCACCCACTTACTGTCAGCAATTGGATAATCCATGTCTGCATCTAACCACTTAATGATCTCTTTATTTACAACCCTTATATGGGCAAATTTAACTACTTTGATGATTAATGTTAGGTATATAACCTGACTTAAGTTGGATTTTATGTGTGCAAATTCTAGGTGAAATTCTAAGAATGTTAGTAGTGAACCATCCAATGGACCTTTTGAACCTTTACAAAACCAAAACTAAGGCCTTAACTTACCACTCTAATAAATTAATTGTAGTAATAACCAACAAAATATTGTTTAACCTCATAAATACATAACACAGATGGGATGGAAAATCCTTAAACTCTAAAATAGGAAGCTCCTTAATAGAAGCCTTGGCTGGCTGGGTCACTATATTTTTCATATGTAGATACAACTTCTTTGGTGCATAAATGTATTAAACCGTACCAACAAGTGAGTCAAGATCTCATCATACTCGTCGATACCATCACAATTAAAATTTATCATTACTATCGCAAGTGCCTCAACACCAAGTCTTTCTATAATAGAAATTAATATCACACATATGTCCTTTGGCTGATTTATGGACCAACAGACATCAAAGGTAACCTGCTCATTATTCAGCTGAAACTGCATCTACCTAGTTTCCATAACAACAAAGCCCGTCTAGTTATGAGAAAAGGTCTTGCCAAAATAATAGGAACATCACATTCAAGGATGACAAAATCAACTAGAAATATGAAGGATGCAACTCTTACCAAGACATCACATAAGATTATCACCATCTTCTTTACTGTGTGAAAGTCTTATCAAAGTCAGTTTGGGTAATCCTAACCCCTACTACTTGTAAACTACTAGCAGGATCGAGTTAATACTAGTTCCTAAATCGCACAGAGCCTTCATGAAGTTGAAACACCCAATAGTGTATGGGAACGTGAACACTCCTGGGTATTCTTTTTTCTCAACCAGTAATCTAAAGGATATTATGTTATAATGATGCATATTTCCATAGGCTCAAAACTCACAATCCTCTTCTTTGTCACCAAGTCCTTATTAACTTTTTCATAGCCCAAAATTTGTTCTAAAGATTCTATAAGATGGGTGTTCACTTACAAATCCTTCAATATCAAGATAAAATTTCGACAATTTCCTTCTCTCTCTCTTTTTTTCAATCTTTTTAAAAAAGGAGAATGAGGTTGTAAAATGGGTTTCAAAATGGTTTGACCTTCTTTTCCTTGCCCAAATCAGACTTAGCTGCTTTTCAGTGACTAGAGGCATTTGAGATGCATCCTTATCTGCACTAATTTGTTCTTTATTCTCATTTGCATCATTACTAATCACTAGTTCATCCTTCTTGTTATCAACCATAGGTATATCTTGATTAGTAGTAGTTTTTTCACTCCTAGTAGTAATGGATAGGCAATGGCCATGACTCTTAATATTTTGGATGGTGTTTCTTGAAAGTATGGACGATTGACATTGATTCATTGCAATGAACATCTGCCTAAATTATCTCTCAAGTTGTTTAATGGAAGTCACATAAGGCTTGGCTTTTTCACTTATTCTTCTAATGTCTGCACTAATCTCCTTAAGGTAGCTTTCTTGGATCTCTGACCCCTTAACAGGTTTCAAAGAAAAGCTTCAATCCTTGAATTTTTAGACTTAGCATCACGGATCCCCGGTGGAATGTAAGGTCCACTCTTGTCATTATAATCATCTTTCCCTTCTCTACTTTTGTCTCCTTACCCAAACCTATTTTAGTTGTATCTATGTCAGTTCCAACCTTAATTTCCTTGCATAGAGTTCTAGTTATCTTGATTAGACCCTTGTACCTTGGCTTAGAAACCTGTCACATCTCTGTCCACATATTTAACCTTCTCTTCAGAATTCAAATCCATGAGATAATACACCTAATTGTAAGGTAGCTTCTCCTATCAGAGAGAATGGAAATAACCTTCTAACTCACCCCAGGTATGTTATATAAAGTGCAGATCCCCCAAAAGTTCATAATATCTATGCTTGTATCATCAGTAAGAAGGACAACAAATACCCCCTTTAATTTCAATAGAAGATCATTGCGCTTGTGATGTCGAACTTAGTCCCTTGAGGTAATTCTGGTGGAATAATTGCTTCTTTTTTAATTAGCTCTATATAAGCCATGTCTTTCTTTAGATATTTATAAATAGGAAGATATTAATGGAGAGTTTGTTGTCCCCTATGTCTTCTTAATCTTCCCCTCTCATCAAGCATAGCTTTACGATCTGCATTAGCATTTCTAGCACTCTCTTCCATTTTTAACTACCCAAAATTTACATACCTAATATTTTCCCCAGCCATTAATCGAGCAGTGACTTGTTCCTCAGTCTCTTAACATTTGATATTTTAGTGTTTGATTTAATCTTACTGGTTCATCACAAATCCCCTCGAGCAGGGATTCTTGATCATGAACTACTTCATTGACCATCTTCTGATTGTAAATTAGAGTTCTCTCAAGATTCATATTTAGTGGAATCAGGGATTGTCTTGACTCTGAGTACTGGACATACACTAATGTGTGCCTTAGAAATAATAAAAATTTTAAAGTTAGGAATAGCAAATAGTGAACTAATAAACATACTCAGATCAATTTTGTAATCATATTCCCCAACAATGGTTTTAAAATTTGATGTTAGCCAAATTACACCTCCAAAAATTTACAAAGCAGTCACTAATCAAATAAATAACCCATCAAGGTTGGGGTCGATACTACAGGGCATAGGTTAAATTTTTATCGCGTGTTCCTCGGAGTAATTGGCAAAATAGTAAAAAGGGGATTTTGTGAAATAAAATATCAATAGTAACAAGTGCTAATTTGTTGGATTTGTAATCAATATAAGAAGATACTAGGACTGATTTCCCCAATACTTCACATCTTTGTAGGTTCTCCATACTTTTGTGATCTTTATGGTATTTGGTATGTTGAATAAATAAGTTATGTATTATCTAACGAACTAGATTACACACCTTGTACATGACTATCCCCAAGCACAAAGGTTCATGTGTCATGGGTTTTGTATTACTAACCCCTATCTGTTATCCCAATAAAGTCTTTCCCGTTTACCGACCCAAGTCTAAATATATGAAGATAACTCCAAGTCTTGTTGTTGATTTGCTATTCTGATCTGGTTACCCTTGCTAAATTCCATAGTAGATATAGGACTAGTTTTAATGTGTGCACGCTCTAGAAAGAAACCAAAGCTATAGAAACAACGTTAAATGTCTAGCTACCCTTAGATAATTACTTTCTACTATGAACACTACCACATTAATCGTCATGGTTCCTAGAACCCTAGTTATAGTGTTTCACTACTCATAATTGCAAGCAAATAGGAGGAATTCATAGATGAAGATATAGTTATGAACTTAAATAATAGTAAGGAAACTCCAAAATCTTAACCTGAATTAAAACCTTAAAATTGATGTTCGTGAAATCCTAAGAATATGCCTTAGAATCTCACAGTAAAATATTGTACAATATGAAAAAGTGTAAACTTGTAAGAAACCCTTAGGAGTATTTGTAGACAAAATAAAAACTATCCTAGAACAAATAGGAAATCTGGGTCGGTCATCTCGTACGAGTGGAAGGTGAAATTGTGGTTGGATACCACAATCGTCCTTTGGTGCTCGTTGTTTCATAAATGATGTTATCATCTTCAGGTCTTCAATGGAACAACTCTCAATAAGGCTTTGATTTATCAATTTACACTGTATGATATTGTCATATGATCATCTTCAACTTAAACTTCTGCAATCTTCACTTCTGTCTTTTAATCCCATAACCTTAAGGTTTGATTGTCACTTCTAACCATGATTGTGGGGACCTCCTATTTGGTGATTCTTCACTCTTAGTTCCTGCAGATTTATTTTCAGGCCTTCCTTACTAATACCAAATGGTATGATAGTACCATCATGGAATGGTCGTAAGATCTCTTTGTTTGAACAACACCTGAATTCACTTCACTGATTCTTCCTTTGAGGACCTAGTATGAACATGGTTAGATCCTAAGATCGTGTCAATGATTGTATGAGGCCCATTCTAGTCTAAATTTTAGCACTCCACTTCGTGTGACCAGTTTGACCTACAAACACCAAAAAGTCCATCATATTCACATAAACATACCCTTATACTTGCAAATATCTACCATTTTAAGCATCTCAAGGGCTGTAGATTCACGACACATAAACTCCTATACATGGAAAATTTGCTCCCCACAATGATCCAACCCACGATCATACATAGACACCACAATTGTGGGTTATGTTGTGGAGTGTGGATCGATACCTAACAAAATTTATACACCAAATTTGACTCATTTTATCCCTACTCTGACCCTTTGACCAAAATTTAGTAACAAAAATGAGTGCTTAAACTTCCATTTTGTTTTTACTCATTCAACACACAACTACCTTGATTTTAAGCACCACATAACTATAATACCCCCATATAAACCCAACATTGCACTCACTTTATCAATTTTTACATAAAAAATAATTTTTTTGATCATGAGCAATACTTACTAGATTTCTTGACTTTTTGAGTGCTTAAACAGTCTAGGGGTCAAAATACTGAAGTGTCGCTGGATTTTGCTCAACTAAAGGGTACAATTTTGAACTTTTTTTCCATTTAAGTGCTTGAGTGTGAATAAAAATTGGGTCTTATCGAGTCTCATGTATTAGGGCTAAAGAGTATGAGTTGGGTTTGGTTAAGTTTTCTTTAAATCAACTGGACCCAATAGACGATTCTCTTCTATGATCATGGTATCAAAATATGATCGTGACTTATTATCATATCAAGAAATTTTAAGAAAACTTATCATGGAACCTACTAAACTTATGGACAATCATGATATTTAACTATTATCGTTCCTTAAAATCATAGATTTGATGTCGTCAATGTTGTTCTTAGGTGTTGGATCAGACTATTGATACTACAATCATGAAATCTTGGTACTATCATGATACCTAATTGTAAGATAACTCCTAAAATACGTCTCTCTGGACTTTGTGTAGACGATTGAACCCCTATTTATGGGACCTTCCCATGATTGTACAATTCTCTCATATGCTTAGTACAGAGTCCAGTTTTGCGGTATTTTTTACTGCAAAAACCATGCTTAAATAAAACACATTACCTTGTAAAAAATAAAGTACAAAAATCATGGGTTTCCTCCTAATAAGCACTTGATTTAATGTAGTGGCACGACACAACTAACTTGATTACTCAAAATTTATCATGGATGAATTTCTCCAACATTTTAATATTTTATGTAGTTCTAATATAATGCTTCACTCGCTGAAACCATCATGCACTTTTAGGTGAAGACCCAAACCAGGTCCTGGCCATGATGGGTATATCAAGTCCACCAAGGACAGGAGACCAACCCCATTGCCTAGTCAAATAGAACATGATACACTACTAGCGGATGAATTCCGAACATATAAAAATATAGGAAATAATAATCTCAAAAACATCTACGAGTAGCAACACCCTAAAACCCAATCCGTAGTAATATCAACAAAGCCTCTACTAATTTGAAAATAATCTAAGTTGGGAAATGCCCCCGACCTTGACAATGATAGTGTAAATGTGAAGTCTTCACTTCTAATCTGAGGAAGGTAAACTGATGGAATGTTCAAGTCTTTTGGAGATATGAAACTCACCACTTCACCACAAAAGACCAACTCAGATATCACTTATCACTGCACAAGAAACATAGAAGTGCCTTTGGACCCTGCATCATGTGGAGATACAACATCCGGAGACAGTTAGTAGGGTGATCACTATCATGTAACTCAGGGATAAGGATAAAGTAAAAACAATTCAAAATCCATTTCAACTTAATATACGTGTTCGCATACATGTATGCATATATACATACATATATATATACTTATAAAAATGCTCGGATAGGGAATAATGATTAGAATGCATTTTTAAAAATCTTAACCTGGGTTGTGTAGCATAACCATTATAACAAGGCACCTACGGGCTATATGGGTCCAGCTCTCCCCCAGCTGAAAGGGCCCCATTGTGTTTAGCTACCCGAACGAGAGGATAATCATATGTGCATATGCACCATGAGGGACTTGTACCTCCTAACATATATGAAAGGTGACTTAAGCACTAAGTTATTTAACACGGGGACTCAAACTATCCAATCATACAATAAGGTGTACTCGAACCACCTGGTCATTTAGACCCGCGTTGACGACCGCGGTTTTTAGTATTGGTCCCTCGAGACCTCTACTTTCATGGCCCGGCTACACATCCATATTTTAAGCCCAATTAAAAAAACTTTTCACATATTCCCATTCATTAAAACACAACACACCTTAAGGCATACACAGTTGGTATTGTCATACCAACTGCACTTGCAAGGTAATATCATCATGCCATTACAATTACATTAACTTGGGATAAATAACTCCCTTCGTTCATTAATACAAGGTAGGGGAACACCAACTTTCTTTGTTCATTAAATAAAACTATCATGTTTCAATAACCTCTTTATATCATGCAATTATTCCGAAAGTAATTCAATGCAATTACACTCATACTCAAAACCACCTTCACAAAATTGGGTTGGCGTTATTACCAATTCAATTATCAATATTCAGAAAAATTGAGGAAATCACAATCCCTTAGTTTATTCACCATGCCCATACACCTCACAAGTTTGAAACCGTATATATAATGCATGAACAATGCATAATAAAATATGGGAAAACAATCTAAGAAACATTCATTCCAGAACGCTCAACCTAAGTCAAAACCCATACTCAAATCCACATAAACAATCATATAGTTTCATGCTTTAAGTAAAACAAATTTAAGTGTAGAGTCAAATGCCTGAAATATCAAGAGCTATGGAAAGAATTTGCCCTTTGAAGCTCTAATTGACCAACCTCTTGAAAACCCTAATGTTTTTTCTTGAAAGAATTTTAGAGAGCATAAGAAGTTATTTTGATTTGTTTTGGAGTGATAATAATACCCTAAAGTGGTTTTAAGTTGTGGGTTATGTTTAGGGAAAGAGGGAAAATGTCCAAAATGCCCTTGATAAAAAGACTGAACTTTATCGCCCAGTCACTATGAGTGAACTTACAACTCTTAGGGTTACCCTAAGACTCGTAAGACATAGTCGTAAGATGGGAAGTACCCCATGGGCACCCATACTGGTTTTGTTATGAGTCTAATAATATGACTCATCAAGGGACCTTATGACTCGTAAGGTCCTAATCGTAGTGTTAGCAGAAGCTTTGGCATAAAATTCTGGTTACCCTATGATTTGGGCTATACAACTCAAAAGATCAAGTCACATTCAGAATAGAATAATTTGCAAAGACACTGGGCACCTTATGAATTGGGGTCCTATAACCTATAATGACACCTTACGACTTGTAGGGTGAGTAGTAATCTAGGCAGTAAGCCCCTATGTCAAGAAAATTTCAAGGACGAAAATCCTAGGTGTTTTATTCTCCTCCCATATGAGCATTCATCCTTGAATGACGAGACAAGGCATCCCTTAGCACGATTTAACACTGAATACAACCACACTTACCTTTAACAAAGACAAAAAACAAAGGTGTCAAGGAAATCACATACCTCAAGCACGATTATCCATAACAGGAAATAAGAATAGGTAGTTGGACTTCATGTCCTCTTCATCTTCCCAAGTAGCTTTTTCAAACTTTTGGTTCCTCAATAGAACCTTCACCAAAGTCACATCGTTAGTCTGCAACCGACAGACTTGTCAATCCAAAACCTCAATCGGGACCTCCTCATATGATAAAGAGTCCAAAACACCAACACCTTCGAATGGAACCACCAAGAAAGGATCACCCACTCACTTTCTCAACATCAAAACATGAAAAATTGAGTGAAAAGAACCCAAACAAGGAGGCAACTCTAACTTATAAGCAACATTACTCACTTTCTTTACAACCAATAATGGACCCACATAATGGGGACTGAGCTTCCCCTTCTTTCTAAACTACATCACTCCCTTTATGGGAGACACCTTCAAGAACATCTAATTGCCAACTTTAAATTCCAACTCCCTTCGCCTCACGTCCTCATAGGACTTTTGGCGATATTAGTGGTCTTAAGATATCCATAATCACCTTTACCTTCTCATAGCCTAATGAACCAAATCAGGACCAAAATACCGAGCCTCGCCAACCTTATTCCACCCAATAGGAGAACGATATCTCCTACCATACGAAGCCTCAAATGGAGCCATCCGAATTCTAGAGTGATAACTATTATTATAAACGAACTCGATGGAAGGCTAATGATCAAACCAGCTACCACCAAAGTCAATCACACAATCTCGAAGCATTTCTTCCAATGTTTGAATAGTCCTCTCTGCTTGTCCATCAGCTTGAGGGTGGAAAGCATTGCTAAGGCTTACCTTAGTTCCCAAATATCTCTGAAAAAAGCACTAGAAGTAAGAGAAAAAATGCATACCATGATCAGATATAATAGAAATAGGCGCACCATTCAACTTGATGATTTCCTAAATAAACATATTTCCATAATCCTCAGCAGAGTAATTAGTCCTCACAGGTAAGAAATAAGCGAACTTAGTCAAATTGAGTCAAACTGACTACGCAATCACGAAAGACCAATAACAAAATCCATACTAATCACCTTCTACTTACACACAGGCAACTCAATTTCTTAAAACAATCACCAGGCCTCAAGTGCTCCTTCTTTAGTTGCTGACAAACCATGCACTTGGCCATAAAATTGGCCGTATATTTCTTAATGTTATTCCTCCAGTAAATCTTTTTAAAGTCATGGTACATCTTTGCTGAACCAGGATGAATAGTCTACCTCGACTCATAAGCCTTAACCAAGATACTTTCTCGTAGCCCATCAATATCAGGAACACATAACCTGCCTTGGTATCTTAAGATACCATCGGCACTAACCTCAAAAGTCAACACTTTTTGCTGACCAATATGATCCTTGATCTTTATCAAGATAGGATCTAAAACTTGTTTCTCTTTCACCTTAGTACTAAGAGATGACTTAACCTCCTCTTGCACAATCACAACTCTATCCTCGGAATCCAAGAGACAAACCCTAAAATTTGACAAAAGATGAATATCCTTTACCAAACATCACTTCCCTCATCAACATGAGATTAGCTCCCCATGGACAACCTGCTAAGAGCATCAACAACCACCTTAGCTTTACTTACAGACTCATATCATAATACTTGAGCAACTCAAGCCATCTTCTTTGCTTGAGATTCAACTCCTGCTGGGTGAACACATACTGAAAGCTCTTATGATTAGAATAAATATCGACATGAAACCCATACAAGTAGTGACGCTAGATATTCAAAGAAAATACCACAACCAACATCTATAAATCATGAGTTGGATAATTTCTTTTGTGGAACTTTAACTGCCTAGAAACATATGCCATAGCTTACCATGCTATATCAAAACACAACCCAATCCCACACGGGATGAATCATAATAAGTGATGAAGATATTAGTTCCCTCGGGTAGGGTCAAAATAGGAGCAGAAGTCAACTTGTCTTTCAACTTCTCAAAACTTCCCTCATAGGAATCGAACCAAAAAAACTTCACCTTTTTCTGGGTCAATTTAGTCAATAGGGCAACAATATATGAGAATCTTTCCACAGATCTCCTATAACAACAAACTAAGAAGCTCCAACTATCGATTGGAGTCATAGGTCTAGGCCACTTCTTAACCACCACAACTTGTTATGGATCCACTATGATACCTTCACTAAAAACAACATGAACCAGAAAAGTAGCAACATTCAACCAAAACATACACTTAAAGAACTTAGAATACAACCGCTGATCCCTAAGGGTTTGAAATACTATACGGAACTGATCATCATGATCCTACTTACTCTTTGAATATGCTTGAATATCATCAATGAACACAATGATAAAAAATATAGACACTGGCATAATACCCGCTTCATAAGAGCCATAAATACTACAGGTGCATTAGTCAAATCAAAAGACATCACCAAAAACTCAAAATGACCATATCGAGTTTGGAAAGCAGTCTTAGGGATATCTATCTCCCTAATATTCTATTGATGATAACCCAACCAAAGTTCAATCTTAGAAAAGTACCTTGCACTCTGCATCTTGTCAAATAGGTCATTAATCTTGGGAAAAGGATACATATTCTTCACAGTCACCTTATTCAACTAGTGGTAGTCTATGCACATACGAAGGGACCCATCCTTCTTACGCATGAAAAGAACAAGAGCACCCCACGGGGAAACACTAGGGAAAGTAAAACTTTTGTCAAGAAGATCTTTTAACTACTCCTTAAATTCTCTCAACTCAACTGGAGCCATTATATAAGGAGGGATAGAGATAGGACGGCTATCCGGTAGATATCAATCCAAAAATCTATCTCCCATCATGAGAAACACTAAGAAGATCATTAGGAAATACCTTAAGAAATTTGAAACCATAGGGACAACTTGCAAATAATAACTCTTCGAGTTAGAATCTTTAACTAAAACCAAGTTGAAAAGACACCCCTTGGAAATCAACTTCCAGGATCTAAGATAAGAGATGAACCTTCCCTTAGGCATTAGGGAACTTCCTTACCACCCAATAACCAGCTTATTAAGAAATTTAAAAATGACCTTATGGGTCTGACAGTCTAAAAAAACATAGTACAAGTTAAACTAATCCATCCTCAATATTAGTTCAACATATCTAAGTCTATCAAATCTACACAAGTCTCCCTACCACAATAGAAACCATAAAACCTCTATACATCCTTCTAGACACAACAGAGTCACCCACCGATAGAAATAAAAAAAATAAAAAATACACACAGGACCAAAACCAAAATGAATAGCCACATAAGGGGTCACATATGAAAGAGTAGACCTCGGATCACATAAATAATACACATCATGAGAAAAATTTTTAAAGTTCCAGTAACAACATCAAGAGAAGGCTCAAATTCTTGATGGGTGGCAAGAGCATAAAGAAAATTTCGACCAGTACCAAAGCCAGAAGTAGCACCCTTTGGTATCGGAGTTGAAGAAGTTACAACAGGAACTTTGTTAGCTCCAGAAGCGAACCTCAAAGGAAAGTCCCACTGTATGTGACCAAGTTGACCACCCTTAAAACACTTATTCCTCTCCTCATCCCATACCCCATGATACACCTGCCCACAAAAATGACAAGGGGGATAAGACAGGGCTGACTGAGCTCTGCTGGCCTAAGACTGGGCACCCTATGCCCTAAATCAACTATTGCTTAAAAAATAACGGTCACCAGATAACTTAAGATATGGGGCACTCGCTATAGAATAGGAACCAAAATTTCTCCTTTCTTCTTAGACTATTTTCCACTATCTCTACTACTCTGTTGTTGACCTCTGTCCTAATTCAAATATCAGAACTTCTTACTCTTTCTTTCCTATATCTCTACTTGCTTCTTCTTTTTCTCTTCAACCTGTTGCATATACACCACAAGTCGAGAGATATCCGTATCTTTATTGAACAAAGTGTCCTTTCTTTCTAAAATCAGATTGAGAGACAACCCAGAAGCAAATTTTCTTATTCAAGTCCTCATGCTAACCACTAGCTCGGGAGAATAGCGATACTACTGATGAAATTTCAAGGCATACTCATTCACTATCATTTTTCCTTGTTTCAAATTCACAAAATCCTTGGCCTTTGCCTTCCTCAACTCTTGAGGAAAGAACCAATCCAGAAAAGTACTAGGAAAGTCATCCGATATAGCTAGCTCGGCATTATCTCTACTCATATTCTCCTACTCCTCATACCACTGATATATTACATGCTTCAACTAGTATGCAACAAAGTCAACACCCTTAGAGTTAGAAGCAATCATTACACAATAAATCTTCTCTATCTTCTTAATAAAATTTTGAGGATCCTCCTCAACTTGCGAACTAGTGAAAGTTGGTGGACTCAACCTCATAAACTATCTAACTGTAGTGACATTAAAAAATAGGCAATAAAAGCAATAAAATCAGTCTAAAGGGATGCTAGTTGGGTAAGAAAATAGATCCACTAGAAAAACTCAGCATTAGACACATTAGCCTGAGGTGTTTGAGGAGGGCTAGAGGGAATCGATGGAACTCCATGAGGGAAATCAGGAGTTGTACCCTAGATCAGGTTTGAACTCTATAAGTAGGATGATTTGTATCCATATTATCCCCAATCGGGACTGAAGAGTTTCCACGAACATCACATCTTTTTGGAGGCATGATCTAAAATCCAATCAAATAAAATTAGAGGGGATTTCAACATTCTAGACTCTACAGCTTTAAAATAGAACAACAAGAAAGAGAAATATTCCTAAATGTCTCATAACCTCTCCCTTATAAGTATGGCATACTACACACCCATAAAAGAGACTCTACTTCACATAGCTTTGTAGATACCCAATGACACTAAACCTAGGCTCTATTACCAACTTTGTCATAAACCAAACTAGGGTGTGGCCGTGATGGTATCTTAAGTCCACAGAGGATTAAAGAACACCCCCATTGCCTACTTAGCAGATAAATTTCGAATATATAACAAAATATAAATAGTTAGCTCTAAGATATCTAAGATTATTAACAACTAAAAACCTAATCCATAGACTCTACTAATCCAAAAATAGTCTAAGTCAGTACATGCCCTCGACCCTGACAGTGTAAATATGAAGTGTTCACTTTTAATTTAAGGAAGGGAAACTTATGGAATGATTAAGTCTTATGGAGAATGGAAGCTCACCACTTCACCATAAATGAATGACTCAGAGATCACCTATCACTATGCAGGAAAAGTAGAAGTGCCTTCAGAAACTTATGGAATAACTAAGTCTCATGGAGAATGAAAGCTCACCACTTCACCATAAACGACCGACTCGGAGATCACCTATCACTATATAGGAAAAGTGGAAGTGCCTTTACACCCTGCATAGCATGGGGATACAATATCCAAAGAAAGTTAGTGGGGTGAGTACTAGAATGTAACTCAGGGATAAGGATAAAGTGCTGACAATTCAAAATCCATTTCAACTCAATGTAAATGTTCACATACATGTATGCATATATATATATATATATATATATATACTTATATGAAATGTTGGGATAGGGAACAAGGCTTAGCATCCATTTTTAAGAATCTTAACCTGAGCTATGTAGCTTAATTGTCATAACAAGGCACCCACTAGCTATATAGGTCTAGCTCTCCCCTAGTTGAAAGAGCCTTAGTGCGGTAGCCTCATGAGCCTTAATCGTATGTACATATGCACCATGGGGGACTCGAATCACTTGGCATATAGGAAAGGTGACTTAAGAACCTAGTTATTTAACATAGGGTACTCAAATCACCTAATCATATAATAAGGGGTACTCGAACCACCCAATCACTTAGACCCCTGCATCGGCAATTGCGGTTTCCAATATTTATCCCTCGGGACCTCCACTTTCACAACCCAGATACACATCCCTCTATAAGCCCAATTAAAATACTTTTCACACATTCCCATTCATTAAAATTAACACACCTTAAGGCATACACTATTGGTATTGTCATACCAACTACACTTGTAAGGTAACATATCATGCCATTACAATTCCATTAACTTAGGGAAAATAACTCCCTTTATTCATTAGTACAAGGTGGGCGAACACCAACTTTCTTTGTTCATTAAATCAAACTATTATGTTTCAATAACCTCTTTATATCATGCAATTGTTTTGAAAGTAGTTCAATACAATTATAGTCTTACTGAAACCCACTTTCACAAAATTGGGTTGTGGGTTATTACCATTTCAATTGTCAATATTCACAAAAATTAGGAAAGTCACACTCCCTTAGTTTATTCACCATGCTCATACACCTCACAAGTTTGAAATCGTATGTATAAAGCATGAACAATGCATAATCAATCTTGGGAAAACAATTTATGAAACATTTATTCCAAAACCCTCAACCCATGTCAAAACCCATACTCAAATCCACCTAAACAATCATATAGTTTCATGTTTTTATGAAAATAAATTTAAGGGTAGAGTCATATTCCTGAAATATCAAGAGTTATGGAAAGATTTTGCCCTTGGAAGCTCTAATTGACCAACCTCTTGAAAACCCTAATATTCTTGCTTGACAGAATTTGAGAGAGTTTAAGAAGTTATTTTGATTAGTTTTAGAGTCATAATGATACCCTAAAGGGTTTTTAAGTTATGGATTATGTTTTGGTAAAGAGGGAAAATGTCTAGAATACCCTTTGTAAAATGACTAAAATTTATTGCCTAGTCGCTACGTGTGACCTTACGATTTGTAGGTCACGCTAAGACACGTGACACATAGTCGTAGGCTGGACAGTACCCCATGGGCACCCATACTAGTGTAGTTACGAGTCATACCATATGACTCATCAAGGGACCTATCGCCTCGTAAGGTCCTAGTTGTAGTATTAGGAGAAACTTTTGCATAAAATACTAGTTGTCATGTGATTTGGGCTATATGAATCGTATTGTGAGTTAATGACTCATAAGATACAAGTGATAGTTGGAATAGAATACTTGGCAAACACACTAGGCACCTTACGATTGGGGTCCTATGACCCATAATGACATCCTAGGACTTGTAGGGTAAGTCATAATTTGGGTAGTATGCCCATTAGTCACAAAAATTTTAATGACCAAAAATTTGGGTGTTTCAGATTTCCCCATATGAAAATATATTTAGCATAGTGAATGGTCCAGACCATTTGAACCTCAGCATGACAAGAAATAAGAAAAGTCTCGAATTATACAATATGACCAAGTCACCTGCGTTAAATTCTCTTTGTTCAATCTTTAGGTCATGGTACAATTTCATCTTTTATTTGTAGAGGGATGAGCTTTCACAAGCTTGGTGATGGAATTTATCTATTTTATTCAATTGTTCCATCTTTAATTTTTCTGTATCACGCCATTTTAGATTCAACCTCTTCAGCGTTTTATATTTAAGTTTGATAGGCAAGTGGAATGTTTTTTCATACACAAGATGATATGATAAAGAATCAACAGGAGTTTTAAATTCTTTTTGATAAGCCAAAAATACATTGTCTAACTTGCTAGCTCAATCAGTACTATTGGCGTTCACAGTCTTTGCCAAGATGAACTTGATCTCTAAATTAGAGACTTCAACTTGACCATTTGTCTAAGGATGGTCAGGTATTGAAACCTTAAGTTTCATACCATATTTCTCAAGAAAGTATTTTAACAGGCGATTGTAAAAGTGTGAGCCTCCAATGCTAGTAATGGCCCTCAGTGTCCCCAACCTGGTGATTTTGTTATTTCTCAAGAAAGCTTTGGAACCTTTCCTTTTACTGTTTAGAAGCACGCAAATGTCTCCATCCTTTTTGAAACATAGTCGACTGTTACCAAGATATAGTTCACACTATGTGAGTTCACAAAGTACCCATGAAGTCAATACCTCATACGTTAAATAATTCAAATTCAAGAATAATTCTCATGGAAAGTTCTTTCCTTAACAAGATGTTTCCTTGCCTTTGACATTGGTTTCGATCCCTTGCATAGTCATGTGCATACTTGTAAATTGTAGGCCAATAATATTTGCATTGCAAGATCTTGTGTACAATCTATACACTACTATGATGACCTCCAACTGGAGACCAATGATATGCCTCCAAGATACTCATAATCTCAACCTCAAAAACACATCTCCAAATCACTCCATCTGCACAAATTTGGAACAAATATGGCTCATCCTAAAAGAAATTCATTATATAATTCATACACTTATTATGTTCCTGAAATAATAGGTCTTTAGGAACCACATCAGTAGGTAAATAATTGCAAAGTCTGTAAACCATGGAATCAAATATTGTGATGCAGCCAACACTCATTTATCCAAAAAGTATCATCAATCTTACGTTTGTATTTCAACTTTAGTATGGCCTCCTCCACAAGGTATGATACATGGTTTGCCACTTTATTTTTAGTCCTTAACCTCAAAGTCAAATTTTACAACAAAAATACCTAATGAATCAACCTTGGCTTCACATCCTTCTTTGCCATAAGGTACCTAAGAGATACATGATTAGCATGCACAAACACTTTCATGCCAATAAAATAAGAGCAAAATTTTTCAAACACAAACACTACAACAAATAACTTTTGTTCAAGCACAGTATAATTCTTCTAATTAAGGTTAAGTGTTTTGCTAGCATAATAAATGGGATGTAACTTCTTATTTCACCTTTAACCTAGGACTCCCTTAGCACCACATCACTAGCATCATACATAAATTTTAATGGTGAGGACCAATTACGTGACCCAATAATAGGGGCTAAAATCAACTTCTCTTTCAGGCACTCAAATACTTTTAGACATGCATTATCAAACATAAACTCTACCTCCTTCTCTAAAAATTTGCATAAAGGATTAGAAATTTTAGAGAATTCCTTAATTAATCTACAATAGAAACTCACATGCCCCAGAAAGTTATGAATACCCTTCACAAAAATTGGTGGAGGAAATTTTTTAATCACCTCAATCTTCACCTTGTCAACTTCAATCCCCTTTTTCAAAATCTTGTGACTAAGAACTATTTGCTATTTAACCATGAGATGGAACTTCCCCCAATTTAGGACCAAGTCACATTTCTCACATCTACTCAAAACATTAGAAAAATGTGGCAAACAATCTTTGAATGAATCACCAACCACCGACAAGTCATCCATGAACATTTCATTAGTGTTATCAACCATGTGTGAAAAGGTAGCCATCATGCAATGCTAAAAGGTTATAGGTGCATTACATAAATCAAAAGGCATTTTTTAACGTGAAAGTCATATGTAGAAAAGTGAGCATGGTCTTCTCTTAGTCTTTTAGAGAAATAAAAATCTAATTTCAACCTGAATAACTATAAAGAAAATACCATCCTTTACCATCAAGACGGTCTAACATCTGATTTGTGAAAGGCATCATAAAGTGATCTTTCTCCATCTATATATTTAATTTCCTATAGTCCGTGCAAATAAATAACCCAGTTACTTGATGCATCAAAATAAGATTATTTTTCTCATTGGTAACCATAGTGATTACACCTTTTTTGCACACATTAGACCAAACTCACCCATTGTTGTTTGCAATCTGATAAACCACACTCACATCCAACCACATGATGATTTCCTTCTTTCCTGCCTCTAGCGTAGGAGGATTAAACCTCCATCATTGCTTAATACTAGGAACACAATCCATCTAAAGTTAGATTTTATATGTGGAAATTTCAATTAGAATCCCAATAAAATAGTAACAGACTATCTAATAGCCTTTTTGAACCTCTTCAATACAGAAACCAAATCCTTAACTTGTTAATTTATTAAATCATCTGCAATAATAATCGATAATGCATTTTTTGATTTAAAAAATTTGTAATAACGATATGATGGAAGAGCTTTAAGCTCCAAAATTGGGGGCATCATAATATTTGGTCGAGTTGGTGGGGTCACATTGTTCATAAAATCAAGATCTAAATCTTTTTATTGCATAATTGTATGAATACCTTCCTTCAAGTACATTGAATATATCATCCTAACCCTCAATATGATCAGTCTCAAAATTCATAATGACTTCTTCAAGGGCCTCAATTCTAAGTCTCTCCTAAATAGGAGCAACCAAGTCATCCTCATTGACTATCTATCACAGAGACCACACTCATATATTTTGGGTTCTTCATGGACAAACACACATTAAAGGTAACTTATTCATCATTCAATTGGAATTTTATTTGACCAGTCTCCATATCAACCAATGCATACCCAGTACCCATATCAACTAATGCTAACATATTTGAGGCTTTTAACTAAGAATAATTGTGAAGTCTAAAGCAACTTTTGTCATTTTTGATTTCTTAATGTTTGATTTTGCAGAAAAAGCTAAGATGCTAGAGAACCAACAAAAATGGAAGCAAATGAGCTAAAATCTAAAGTAAATAAAGGTGAAGTGTGGCTGACAACATTTGTGATAAGTCATCAGCCCTGTGATAAGCTATCAGCTTCATCATCAGTAGTAGACAGAAAATTGGCCTAATTTAAAAGTTGTGATAACATTTTGTGATAGGATGTTGAGAAGCTGCTAAGTTATCAAGATTGTCGTCAGCCTAAGGTAGAATATGAGAGCTGAGGAAAAGCCTTGACAACATTTGTGATAGGTCGTCAAGGAGATGCTAGGGCATCACCATTTGTCGTTAGCATTAGGTAGAGAGTACCAAAAGCATAAAGGAAGATGACGACATTTGTGATAAGTCGTCAGCCTCCTGATAGGCTATCACAAATGGTGTCACCTAATCCGAGGAATTTATGAATTTTATTATTTTGTTTCCATAATTAGGGTGAATTATTTAAAGACTTGTTTATGGTTTTCTTAAGGGTTCTGAACCTTGAGTTTTGAGACACGATACTTTGATATTTTTCTCTATCTCATCTTTTGGCTTGAAAAAATAATTACTTTAAAGAGACTATCATTATTATTTTGGGATTTTCTTTTGTGATTTAATCTGAGAATTTCTAGTTTCTATTCATCTTTTGGTAAGTTCATCTTTCAAAGTATGAATTCATCTAGTTGCTTTGATTATTACGTCATGGGCAGCTAAATTCCTTTAACCTGAATTATGGGATCTAGGGTTAGGTCTTGATAAGGTGTTGAGTGTTCAAGATTCAAAAGTTGGTAGGACTCCTTGATAATTCTGATGTTTTAATTATTATCTATTTGTTGCAAATGATAGATAACACCTAGTTTGATTTGCTTGAGAAAGAAATCAAATATAGTGGGAAGTGAATTATCAACAGGGACATGGAAACACTAAACTTTCATTTAATAATCTGCGCTATAACAAGGTTAACCCAAGGTAAAATCTGGGCAGTGAATATAAATTCCCTAAGTCCAAGAGGATTAGGTAATTAACTGCTTAAGTAAGTCGAGAGACATTTAAGCATAACTTCACTAAAGATAACTTGTTGTCCTACCTACCGTGAGAATCTTGAACCACTAGTAGAATCTGTCAAGTACCAAAACCCTAGTGAACATGATTCTGGTTTTTAATAAACTCTTGATTACAAACATTTAAACTAAAGTGACCAACAATTACTTGTTAACTAAAACCCCCTCTTTTTCTGAAAACATCCAACTATCAGTTGATTAAATCATAAACGACTTACGTTCACACTATATTCCTCTTGGGATTCGACCCCAACCTAGTTGGGTTTTATATTGACAATGATTTCTTATATTCTCGTTGAGAGTTGTAGTTTGAGCATTATCAAAAATGGCACCATTGCTGGGGAATACGGTTGAAAACTGAAGTTTGTGTGTCCTAATTGACTATTAGTTAAGTTTCCTATTTTTTCATTTATTTGTTGTTTTTGTTTATTTGTAGGATATTTATAATGTATGCCAAGAACCAGAAGTTCTAGAGAACCGTTATGACCACCTAATCTGGAACCACAATGAATTGAAAGAATGACAGAATAGCAAGAGGCTGACAGATTGGCAGCCCAAGCTAGAGCTCAGGTGAATGTACAAAATGTCAGGAAATAAGCACGACATCCAAATCCTGAGGATGAAGATTTGGGAGATGAGGAGTTGCTGAATCCTGGTAACCCAAGGCATGCAGAGTAAATAGCTGCACCAGTACGGTGTAATATTAATAGGAACTGTCTGTTCTAAGAAAGGCAAGAGTACCAGCCGGTCCAGTATGATCTCAATGATGATGATGATGGAATGGATGGAGTAGGTGCACCATTGGCACCTGGGAAAAAATTTAACATTACGAATACTATGATTCAACTCCTAAATCCAAAGGGGTTGTTTGGTGGCCTTCCTGGGGATGACCCAAACCTATATATGATGAATTTTTTCACCATCTGCAAATCTTTTGATAACCCAGGAGTGGCCCAGAATGCTATCCAATTGACATTGTTTTCATTGCCTCTGTTTGGGGAGGCAACATTGTGGCTAAATGAGCTAACGCCCGATTTTATAACTAACTAAAGGCAGTTGAAAGAAGCTTTCTTAGAGAGGTTTTTCTGCCTTCTAGGAGGGTACAATTGAGGGATGAAATCAACAACTTTAGGTAGCTTCCAACTGAAGCCTTCCATGAAACCTAGGAAAAATTTAAGAAGAAGTTGACATAGTGTCCAAATCACAACATGACGGACATACATTTGATGGAGACTTTGTACAGGGCTCTTAACTCTATTACAAAGCCAATTGTAGACAATACTGTTGGTGGTTCGTTTGTTGATCTTACATTCCCAGAGGCTTCAAAGATGCTGGACAGAATGACCAAACAGAGTCGGGCATGGTATACCAGAGACTCTGTGGTGGCCAGTCCCACTGCTTCTGTAGGTATTACTACGGAACAATGCAAAAGAGAAGAAGAGCGTGACCAAGACATGGCTCACCTTAAAACACAGATGGACTTACTAACAAACCACTTTCTATCAGGCAAGATTAAAAAGGTAAAAGCTATGGGATCTCAGGATAAAAGTGAGGTTGATGCAGATGAAGAGGCTAACTATGTTAATAATCAGGGGGTTTCTGAGGCAATATCCAAGAGAATCAAGGTCGGACTTACTATGATAAGCCTGGTTATAAATATACGGAGCAAATAAATTGGCAGAATAACAATAATAGGAGCGGGATATATGTTCCTTTTAGAAATCGTGAGCCTGCTTCAACAAGTTCGAAAAAGATGTCCATGGAGTACATGATGGCTAAGTTGTTGAAGGGAGTGGAAGATACCAACTCTGGTGTGACCACCATGAAGACCGATCTGACATCCATCAGTTAGTTGGTGCACTCACACTCTATTGCAATCAAACAGTTAGAGCAGCAGATGAGCCAACTCTCTACAATATTCAACCAAAGGAAGGGCAGAACATTACCAAGTAATATGGTCCAAAATCTACGGAATGATGTCTCATGCATGGATATTACCACTAAAAGTGGTAAGATATTACCTGGCCCTTCTATAGGCAAACCTGTAAGTGATGAGGTAGTTGATGATGAATCGAAAGAAAGTAGTCCAGTGGAGTCTGAAAAGCTGAATAATTCGAACAAATGCCAGGATATGCTAAATTCATGAAGGACCTTGTGACTTAGAAAAGAGCAGTGATATACAAATTGGAGGATAATCTGCATCATTACAACACTATTTTTACAAGGACCTTAGTGCAGAAGAAGCCAGACCCAGGCGCATTCACTATTCCCTATACAATTAGGACTATGAAATTTGCCAAGGCATTATGTGATCTGGGATCAAGCATTAATTTGATGCCACTAGCTTTATATAGAAAGTTGGGTCTGGGAAATCCCACACCCACCAACATGCGATTCGTGATGGCGGATAAGTCAATAAAATAACCTGTTAGCATCTTATATGATATATTGGTGAAGGTATCCAGCTTCATATTTCCTGTAGATTTCATTATTCTAGATTACGAAGTGGACTTCGAGGTGCCCGTAATCTTGGATTGACCTTTCCTCGCAATCAAAAGTATATTGATTGATTTGAGAGTGAATGAGCTCTTATTTAGGATGAATGATAAAGTGGTATGGTTTGATGTGTGTAAATCAATGAAGCACCAGGAAAAAATGAGTGTGTTCTCATTAGTTGATGTGTATTATGAGGATGAATAGAAGGTGTCAAAAGAGGAACAACTTATTGCCAAGCCTTTAGCCGCAGTTCTAATGAACTTCGATCGTAAAGGCATTGAGGAGTATGAAGAAACTGTTTGTGCTATATCAGGCATGGATTCATATCCTTATGCTCCTAAAAAGCTAGACCTTGACCTGGATAATCGACCAACACCACCAGCTAAGCTATCCATTGAGGAGCCATCGGTGTTGGAATTGAAAGAACGACCTGGGCACTTATGGTATATGATTTTGGGCAACGAAAACACACTACCTGTTATTATTGCTGCTGATCTAGGTGAGCAACAGGTAAACACACTTATTTCAGTACTTCAGAGGCACAAGAGAAATATAGGATGGATCATCATAGATATTATTAGCATTCTCCCTGGCATCTGCATGCATAAAATACAACTTGAAGATAATTGTATTCCAATAACAGAGCATCAGTTCTGTCTTAACCCACCAATGCAAGAGGTGGTTAAGAAGGATATTATATAGTGGTTGGATGCAGAAGTGGTTTACCCAATTTCTGACAGCAAATGAGTGAGTCCAGTTCAATGCGTACCCAAAAGAGGGGTCATGACTGTGGTTGAAAATGAAAGGAATGGGTTGATTCCACTCAGGCCTATGACTGGGTGGAGATTTTGCATGGACTACCGCACGCTGAATTCATGGACTTAGAAAGACCACTTCTTGATGCCCTTTATGGACCAAATGCTTGATCGATTAGCTGGAACGGGATGGTATTGCTTCTTAGATGGATATTTTGGATACAAAAAAATATGTATTGCTCCTAAAGATCAGGAAAATACGATATTCACATGTCCAGATGGCACCTTTGCATTTAAAAGGATGTCGTTTGGACTATGAAATGCACCCGTCACTTTTTAATGGTGCATGATGTCTATCTTCTCAGCTATAGTAGAGGAAACCATAGAGGTATTCGTGGATGATTTCTCTGTGGTGGGAGATTTATTTGAGGTGTGCTTGGCAAACTTGAGCATATCCTTGCAACAATGTGTTGAATTCAATTTGGTGCTTAACTAGGAAATATTCCATTTTATGGTAAAGGAGGGCCTCATTCTCGGTCACAAAATTTCAGAAAAAGGAATAGAAGTTGATCAAGCCAAGGTTGAAGTTATTGAGAAACTACCACCTCCTATTTCAGTAAAGGGAGTGTGTAGTTTTCTTGGACATACTGGCTTTTTCGGAGGTTTATAAAAGACTTCTTAAAGGTTGCAAATCCACTTTGCAAACTTTTGGAGAAAGAAGTGAAATTTTCCTTTAATGATAATTGCTTGAAGGCATTTGAATGCCTTAAAAATAAGTTGGTTAAGGCCCCTATTATTGTTGCACCAGACTGGTTAACTCTATTTGAGATCATGTGTGATGCAAGCGGTGTTTCCCTTGGAGCTGTATTGGGACAAAAGAAGGACAAACTATTTCATCCAATATATTATGCCAGCAAAGCACTGAATGGAGCGCAAAAGAACTACACCGTTACTAAGAAAGAGCTTCTAGTTGTAGTGTATGATTTTGAGAAATTTAGGGCTTATCTGCTTGGCACCAAGGTGGTGGTCCACACTGACCATGCAGCCTTGACGTATTTGATGGCTAAGAAGAATGCAAAACTAAGTCTTATTATATGGGTGTTGCTTCTACAAGAATTTGACTTTGAAGTCAAGGATAGGAAAGGTTGTGAAAACTAGGTTGCAGATTATTTGTCTAGAATGGAAGGTGAGCGAGCAAGTACTGATGAGATGGAGATAAATGATGCATTTTTTGATGAGGAGATATTAGTTGTTACAGTGGAGAAATTTCCGTGGCACGTTGATTTTGCAAATTATATTATGAGTGAAGTCATTCCAAAAAATCTCTCTTTCCATCAAAGGAAGAAATTCCTGTATGATGTGACACATTACTTCTGGGATGAGCTATATCTTTTTCAGCGATGTACTGCTAATATTACAAAGAGATGTGTGTAGAGGTGGATGTATTATGCATATTGGAGGCATATCATTCTTCCCCATTTGGTGGCCACTATGCAGGTGACCAAACGGCTAGGAAGGTGTTGCAGAGTGGCTACTATTGGCCAACATTGTTCAAGGATGCCAACGAGTTTGTGCTTAAATGCGACCAATGTCAGAGGCAGGGGTCAATCTCCAAAATACATAAGATGCCTTTGACTAAGATGCTTGAAGTGGAATTTTTTGATGTCTGGGCCATCGATTTCATAAGACCTTTCATAAGCCCGTATGGGATAAAGTATATTTTAGTTGTTGTTGACTATGTCTCAAAATGGGTTGAAGTTGTTGCCTTTTCTGATAATAAAGGAAAGAGGGTTGTTTCTTTTCTCAAGAAGAACATCTTCTCTCACTTTGGAGTACCACATACTATTATAAGCGATCGAGGATCTAATTTATGCAATAAAGTGTTTTGAGTGGCATCAGCAAAATATAGGGTAAATTAGCATAGAGTAGTCACTCCATATCACCCACAAACTAGCGGGAAAGTGGAGGTTTCAAATCGAGATATTAAAGCCATCCTAGCCAAAACGGTGAATGCTAGTCAAAAAGAATGGTCTGAAAAGCTCGATGATGCCTTGTGGGCATATCGAACTGCTTTCAAGACACTCATTGGTATGTCACTATTTCAGCTGGTCTATGGAAAAGCTTGCCACTTACCAATAGAGCTGGAGCACAAAGCCTTATGGGCACTTAAAAGGCTAAATTTTAGTTGGAAAGAGGTAGCAGAGCTGAGATTGGGATAGCTGAATGAGATAGATGAGTTCCATCTCAGGGCATATGAAAGAGCAGACCTATTTAAAGAAAATATGAAAAAAATACCATGATTGGAGGATAGAGAAATGAGACTTCCAAAAGGGTGACTTGGTGCTCTTGTTCAATTCCAGACTCAAACTGTTCCCAGGTAAGCTTAAATATATGTTGTCAGGCCCTTTTAGAGATATCTCTACCTATCATGTGAAATATACGATACACAACCTCATAGAAATAAGTATACTGAAACCTACCTTTGAAGACAAACCATAATCTTGAACCATCCACAAAGTGCTCGACTTTGCTCTATGATCTCAAAATGTCATGCTATCAAAAACATTATCTAGATATTAATGCGAGTAAAATTATACCCATATTGCAATATAAAACTTCAAGACCTAAAATTGGATAAAGAAAATAATCATGTGGGTCCTGCTAATAAAATTCCAAAATTGAATCCATTACGAGGTCCCTTGAAGAACAAGGAATGTGTGCTCAAAATTAGAGAACAGACGAAGCACGAATCGGATCCCAAATCAACCCACAAAGTTGAGGAATTCAAAATAAATTTATAGGAATTAATCAAGGAAAAATAGGATTTCACAAGGAAAAAAAGTAGGAAATGATCAAAATGTGTTAATTTACCATACCTTAGCTTCAATGGACAACTTTCCACTCTTTCTCATGATCAAAGACCTAAAATGGTGAAATGGGCCTTAAAAATGAAGAAGTAATCAGGGAAGGCAACGTATATACTATCAAACGATCGACATTCAATATCGTAAGGGCCAAAGGTCACAAATGCGGCACTTTTGAGAATTGTCCTTCATGGATGTGAGCTAAGGTTCGTGAATGGTGAAAGGATGAGCTATTTCGAATGTGCAACCATAGGTCATGAATGTGTAATGTGATGGTCAAAGTCCTACCCATTCCAGAATGTGGACTACCCGATGCTAATGCGAAAGGAAAAATACCCTTGGATCTGCTGCTGAAAACAAGAAGATTTCCTAAGTCCCAACAAGCATTTATTAGGAGCTCTGGATTAATTTAGAGCCCTGTGCACAAACAAACAATGCTACCATACGAAACTATACATTTTGGACTCAACGGAATGATTAAAATTTCTAACTGCGATCATTTCAACAAAATATGGGCCCCATACCCATAGTTCTATTTTAAGAAACTTCCAATCAATAGCCCTAAATGAGTTTAAAAACCTTGGTACCCAGACAAAGTGTCCTCCTAAACTAAAATCCACATTCCGGAGCTAAGGTGTGGTCAAAATTCTCATGTGAGGTCATTTACCAAAAGTTTTGCTTTGAGAACAATCTCTCAACTTTAAAAGGTCCAAAACATGGAAATGAGCATAAAAGCCAAATGAACTACCCAAAAATTGAATCAATGGTTCTGGAAAGTCATAATTGACCTGTAACCACAATTGAAAGGCAATAAATACAAAGTGCTCAAAAACCAAGAACATGACCTAGAGGTTTATAACAATATCCACTATTAAAAGGATTTTTATCCGCAAAATTCAATGGATATAAAGAGCCTAAAAGCTTACAAAAATGAGGCACTGTGCCTGCATTCCTCAAGCAAGACTCCCCAAATAAACTCTAAGGCAAAGCAACACTTTCAAGGGATATTGCTAAAAGGTATCCTTTTTTCATTTACATCCTTACTCACTTTCCGCGTAACCAAAAACTCATCCTCAATAACTAACTGGCCATTAGCTAAATCAAGATCGATTGAAGTATGCAACCCAAAACCATAACATAAAGGCATCAGACCAATGCAACAAAACTAAGAGAAAACTCAACCAAACTAAATCCAAAGCATGAACCATACAACCAACTTCAAATCTAGAATTTTTTAATCTTTCCAAACCTGATATCCACCCTGAACCATATAAAATCTGTTCAACATAATCCAAGTCTTGTTTGCATATACATACCATACTAATCTCGAGAAACTAAATCTAACCCATAGAGAATCCACACGAACTAGTATAAGAACAAAGCCCATAAGACTTTACTAAATACTCAAATGATGGTGATTGAAGCCACCATATCGATTAAATCTTATAACTTATCTTGATAACTCTTGAAACCAATAGTCAGAATCCTAATCACAATAGTGAACAAAACCATACTAGGTCAAAGTAGAATGCATTTATCCCAATGAGTAGATATTCAAAGCTTCTTGAGGAACATTGATATCCAAGGCAAAAAGTAGTGGAAACCATACCACAAGCCAACAGACCATCCTTCGAGTATATATCTAAGACAATCTTCCTAAATTAAATAAAATTGAGCTGGTAGGTAATGGGTAGGCCTAGACAATTTGTAAATAAAGTCTCAAGGGAGTCATATTTTTAAATAGGGGTTGCAATCAAGATACACAATCCATAGCTATAATCTCAACATCAAAGTTGAACTACTCGATCCCAACTATCCAAACTAAGATTATTGATGAGCAAACATAACTTAAATCTACCATAAATCTCAAGTTGTCATCCCAAAAAAACAAGAATTAAATCTAAAATCAAGAACTTTTCAAGAATATCAAACACCCAAGCCCATCTCACTTTAAGAAACCAAGCCTAAACCTAATGATTCTTGTAATATCTGAAATTGAAATAGTATCCAAGAACACAAACACAATGGAGAAAAACCATATATTATAAACTCAAGCAATCAAATCCACATCTATTAGGAGGGTACAATACACCAAGTCATAACTAAGGACTAACTAGGACTGCAAAGAGTCCTAAGGATAGCCAAATCTGGAGCAACTTGGAAAATACCATTCTAGCTAGATTTTGGTCAAAACAATAACCAAAACATGGCAATGAATACTTAATCCTTAAAATACACCCGTGTTGGTCACTTACAACTAATTCACAAGCACATACCAAGATGCAAAAGCATCCCAACAAAGTCACAATAGGCCAAATAATTACCAAGATGAGAAATTATTGATTTCCCCTATTTGATCCGTGCTCAACCCAACTAGACCACAAATGATATCTAAATAAGAATAGAGTAACCATATCAATACTAACACCAAGATCAAGACTACTACCAGGTGATGAACCAAATTAAAAGAGCGGCCTCAAATTACTAATCTTAGGAAGAAGCACAAAAATAAATTGACAATGTTAGAATAAAAAAAAACCATGAAGGCCAAAGCTTTCTTTCTATAAGTATCTCAATAATCTAACTAACCTTGCTAATAGAAGGGAAAACCAACCAACAACGCTGGCCATCTACTTTAACAGACAAGAATCGTAAAAAAGGAGATACTAACTAGATAACACTAGTTTAGCCATCTATCAAGTAAGTACCAATCAAAGTTAAAATGACAACAATAATCATAATAATCTAAAGGTAGCAAAAATAAAAGCAACAACCAATACCATTCTACAATCACACCAAAGCCAAAATGTAGAAGGAAAGAGACTTTAACCCAAGTACTACACCCCAAGGAAATCAAATTACTGATCCACTCAATCCACAAAAAAAATATATCTATGGGGGTATTCAAGTATGCATAAATCCAAACAAAGTCTTACAACAGTCTATCTAGGAATATCAATGTGTATAACCACTAATGGGTATGAAAATACCAATATAATTCAAAAAGAAACTAAAAGATAGAAAATCAAATCACACGTATATCAATAAAATCCAAAGTAATAGTCCTGACGTGCACAAAGAAATATGAACACACGATAAGGAGTTAAGAATAGAATTTCCTAAGAATGCCCTGCAGCCTCTTGAAGATAGGATACATATGTCTTTGTATCGACTGTATAAATCTACTAGGTAGGTACTTATCTCTTGTATAAACAACACTTGTAAACCTATGTTCTGATACTAATTTGTCACGACTCAATTTATGAGTCATGATGGCACCTACTCTATTCCGCTAGTAAGTAAGTCAAACTGTAACCCAGAGTTAAATATAATGGGTTAACTTAGTGGAAAATACCCAACTTAGGTAGAAATCAATAACATAATTGATAAATAGACAAAACATTCCACATAGATAGAAATAATCAATACCATATATCACCCCATGACCTGATACAGCCAGTACAAGAGTATCTAATAGTATTACAACTTACAGACCTAGAATAGTCATCAACATCTATCTCGATAACAAAAGACTAAATATCAAAAGATAAAAGAAAATATGTGACTCTGACTCTAAGAGCTCACCCTATCTCTAAAAAATCAACATAGCATAATCAAAGATCAACGATGACAGCTAGTACTTTGATCTGCACCCAAAAGGTACAAAAGTGTAGTATGAGTACTAAAGCAATGGGTAATTAGTAGGCATCATCGATCGACTGATCTATATCATGATAAGTATAATAAAATGCAAGATATCATCACTAAGTCAAGGTACAGAAAAAACCCTGGATCATCTCCAATACCATTGTAATATAACACAAGGCATCAACACATTTCAACATCGTCATGTAATATAAGTAAATAGATTGGAATAATAACACATCACAAGGCAACACACAAACAATCACAACTATAAAATTGGCTCCCATATGCCAATTAGTGTGGAAAATAACTAAATCATCAAAGACCCCCATATGCCTGGAGAGTAAAATCAAGATAGAATAATTCAATCATCCATCATTTACAACTAAACAACTCATTATTTAACCATTATTCCACAACTTACCATCATCCACCAATGTACCCATATTCCATAATGTTACCATCATTTAACAAACTTATCATTGTTACTCACTAGTCACCATTTATTAGCTAACCAACTCTTATTAACTAAACCATATGATTACTAGTCGACATATAACCTCTATCATTATTTAGGAACTATTCACCATATATCCACAAATCACCTTTTACTAACTAATCTTCGCTTATCAACTATTCATTATTTATAACCTGAACAACATTCACCACTAATCCTTATTTATCACTAATCATCAATTATACCACCTTATGATTATTTATTACTTTTGGGCTATAACTATCATTCCTAGTGTCAATATCATGCCCAACTTGTATATGCATATATATAATCGTATCATAATAACTAGCTGGGCTCGAACCAATAGATGTACATATAGGTATATCGGTAATATATCATCATAATCATCCTATGACATTGAATCGGGTATAGTCATCATCATCATCATCATCCAAAATTAAATTGGTCAATATCAACACCATCTTCCAAAATTAAACCAGGTATCTAATCATCATAGTCATATTTTGGAATTAAATCGTGTATAATCATCATAGTCATCTTTTGGAATCTAACCGGGAATAATCAATGCAATAAGTGCTAACATAGTCAAGTATCATGATTTCTAGCACAATTAATAGCATAACTTTCTGTATAATTAATAAGCATGACTTCTAGCAGAAATAATAACATAATTGCTAACATCATCAATAAGGATGTTTTCTAGTATGGTTACTAGCATAATTATTTAGCATGATCATAATCATAAGTAATATCATACATAATAGATGATCAATAGCATGGTCAAAGGCTTATCATTAGCATAATAAATAACTTATACATGGCATGGCAATTAACGTATCACAACATGATCCTTATCTTATCATAGCATAGTGGCAATCTAATTAATTAGTCCATGAGCATTATTTCTAAGGCCATTCTCACCATAACCATCAAGTAACAAGGTTCTTCAACATATCCTTAAAGTGGTATTCTCTAGGTATTCAATAAGCATATAAGGATTTCAAGAGAACTAATCATCGATCTTGTCATATGGTGGGTCAAAGATCCCACTTTAAAATCCCCAAAATATATTCTAAGTCAAATCCTACCCTGAACTAGGCTAAGGTATCTAAATCCACTCTTAGATGTATATCAAGCCACAATTAGCCCTAAAGTAAAGATTCTTCTCAAGCACTTTAACTAAGTCTAATGTAAACGAGGGCATCATTCATTAGTGTAAGCAACTAAGGCCAAACTTACCCTAAGAATGAGTGTCTAAAGAATTTTTACGTAACTTGAGTAATCTAAGGCATTCTTATATGAAACATGAGTAATGAAGTTCAATTCACCTAAGGCATAAGGAAACAATTAGAGTGTATCATCTCTACGGTTTCAAATTTGCCTAAATGGTCCAACTAAATCAAATCTTGTATTTCATCAATTCAACACCTAAAAACCCATCCTAAATCCAACACAATATCATAAACATACTATGAAGCTAACCTCGATGCCAAAAAAAAAATAAAACAATCCTCTAAACCACTAGTTTTACCTTTCGAGAAGCCTTCTCAAGATGCTAAGCTATCATAAATATATCATACTCATCAATATGAGAATAATGATACCCATATTGAACCATCGTGCTTCAGGTTCAAAAATCACACAAAACTTCTATCTGTGTCCCGCTTGTGAAAATTGCATTTTCAAAACCAACCCAGTGTTCTTACATGCTCGAAGAATCATTACTCTAAAGAATTAGTGAAATCCAAGCCAAATTGGGGATAAAATTAGGACCTCAAGGTTTTGGGGTTTTGGACAGTAAATCACTAAAATCCATCAAGGAAAAGATGAATTCTTACCTCAAATCGGAAGATAATTATGAAAATAAATGTACAACAAGCTATCAACTCACCCACAAGGCACAATTTTAAGGTATCTCACTCTTTAGAGTTTTTCCTCTCAAGTAATTGATGAAAATGAGCAAAATTGGGCAAAAAGGGTCTTTTATTCCAAATCCAGGTCCTTGGGTGTCGTTATCGCGACACCAAGTCTTGCAATTGCCACAACTTATAGATGCATGGAATTGATGCAATTGTAACAATATACCACAATCATAGTAATTGTTGACTGCCAAGGGTATCGTGATCGTGACCATTGGCTCGCGATTGCAATGCACCAACTGACAACAATGGACTTGGAAATTTCCAAGCCCTACCAATCTCTCAGAATTTATCCAGAATCTCATATAGGTAAATAGACTATATGACCATACCAAATTCAATGTTTTAAACTCAATGACACAGTCAAAATTTCTATCCGAGGTCATTTTGATAAAAAGTGGATCCCCTACCCATATTTTATTTTCTTATCTTTTCAATCAATAGGTCAAAATGAGCTCGGGTGTCTCGGTACCCGAACCAAAGGTCCACTTAGACTAAAATTGACATTCTAGAGCTACTGGCATAGTCAAAATTTTCATAAGAGATTGTTTGATTGAAGCTTTTTCTTGGTGGCCATTTGAAGCTGGCGAAAACTTCAATATAAAGAATTGGCTCTAAAAATCAAATGAACTACTTGATAATCGAATTGTCAGTTCCAGCAATTCATAAATAACTTTGGGAAGCTATGAAAAAGCTTTAATGGCAAAAATAAGTGGAAATAGGGAAAATGACCTAAAGGGTCATTGCATAATTTTTCACGACCTGATTTCTCAGGTCATGATGGCGCCTGGCATAATCCACTAGTAGGTAACCCAACCTATAATCCAAAATATCTAGTGATATACTAATAAAAAGGTGGAATCAAAACTAAGTAACAATGCGAAAAAAAGGCAAGAAGAAAGTAAAATATCCCCAAAACTTAGTAAAGTTAGTATAAGAACTTCTAATATAATAGGGGTACAAAGTGGAATACAAAGTAAATATATATAAAATTAAATCTAAAATAAAAAATATAAGATTGGTCTATAATAAGATAGAGAAGGAACAACTCTGGACATCAAGACCTCACCCAAATCTCCAATCCATAGACGTTCCACATGATCCACACACCAAAGGCAAAAACTTATATTCTGATCAACATATTGTGGAAGTGTAGTATGAGTACCAAACATAAGGTACTCACTAGGCATCGACCGACTAAGCTCCAATGATAGTATAAGTATAAAAAATATGTAAAGAAAGAATATAAACTTCAGGTAACTACTCAGGTAACAAAATATAATAATGTTAATGAAAAAGCAGGGGTAACTATCAAATAGCACCAATAATAAAGGATGAATCATGGTTTAATAAGTAGCTACTCAATATATGATAGTATAGCAAAAGAAAGAATATACAATATACAACATATGTGCAAAAGAAGAGATATATAATAATAATATGAAAAAGTATATATATACATAATGATTATGATGAAACCAATCAAATATCATACAAATAGTTAAACCTAAAAGTTCTAACCTAAATAAGTTAGACTAACAGCCTAAATCTCATAAGGATTATAGTGTTAGGAAGAAAACTAACTCGATCATAATAGGGCCTCTAACCAAGGAAGGAAAATCATGAAATAATCCAATAATAATAAAATTAATCATAATTAAAATAAAAAGAACTCAAAATTATAGCTAAAATTTTGGGTACCAATCCATAACCAGTCTGCCACAAATTATACATTAATATCCAGATAATAATAATCTAAACGCCTAGCCCAAACAAATAATAACCTAACTGGCCCCCCATAATCCTAGAATGTATTTGCAAGTACTCAGAAATTAGCAACCATAATATGTACGTATATAACTCGCATAAGACTAATAGATACAGATACCAAATAATTATATTAGTGATAGTTGATGCATAGAAATAAATGTAGGTCATGAAAAGAGCAAAGTGATGCAAGACAAATCAGATACCATATCCAATGCAATGTCAAAATGTATGAATTGCATACACCTCCTCCTTCTTAGTAGCTTACAAGGTAGGACCTACAACGACTATTATTTTTTGGTACCATTACTCATTAGATAAAGGGGGCCCATAGGGGACTCGAGATATCCGTATACACTGTCTGGTCTAGAACCAGGACTTTTAATACTCATTATCACAAAACCACTCCATCCAGTAGTCGAGAAATATATATATATATAGTATCATAAGGAATGTCGGATAGTCCAAAATTAAATAAGTGAATATCTATAAATTTATTACCTGAGATCAAATCCAGGACTAAAATAATATTATAATAAATAAAGGGTCAAAATCATCCTCGACTGAAGTGAGTAAGTAGGGGTAAAAGAGAGTAGATAAAAAAGGGCCCACAAACAGCCTTAATCTATGTTTCCAAAGTAGTATGTTTAGTTTAGAATCTCATAAGTCATTAATAAAGGTAGCACGACTTTTGTCCAAAGGATCAAGTTTATATATGAAAAATGGTAATAAGTCCCTTTTTAGAAAACAACAATAAAACCAAGATTTCAGTTGGAATCGTGCCACAAATCAATGTATATACACCAAAATATATGCATTCCATCACCACTATCCAAATAATACCACTACGAGTGTCTAAGTGTCTATAAGCTACGCCAAAATTCAATCAAAGTATAGAGGACTAACCTAGCATCCAACTGGTATCATAACCATGGTCTTGGCCAATAATATATAACTCAATAAGATTAAGTCCATAAATTGAAAAACTAGGATAAACATGGGCATAAAGATACTAGAAGGGTCTAATTGGAAAATATTATCCAAAATACTAAGTAATATGATAAATATAACTAAAAGATCCCATATGCAAATCTATGGTTAATCAAGTCTATAATCAGGTGTAATAGGATCTTACAGCCTTAATAGGTATTCTAGGCTAAGGTTTAGGTCACATTTCTATTCCAAATCCCTTAATTAGGTCAAGTCATGATATAGTATAAACATCCTATAATCCCTACCTAGCATGTGAAATATACAATACACAATCCTACAAAAATAAGTAGATCGAAGCATACATTAAAGCTAAACCAAAATCTCGAATAGTCCATGAACCGCTCAGCTTTGCTTCCTGATCTTGAAATATCATCAGGCTATTAAAAACATCATCTAGATATTAATATGGGTAAAATAGTACCCATATTGTAATATAAAGCTTCTCAGACCTAAATCAAATTGAAAATAGGCCCGAGACCTGCTAAAACTATTTTATAATTAAATTTGTCACGGGGTTTCTCAAAGGACAAGAAATTTGTGCTCAATTTTTTTGCACATATGGAGTGGAAATAGTGGCCCAGATCAGCCCATAAAGTCAAGGAATTTGAAGCTAAATTCTAGAAATTAATCAAGGAAAAGAACAAGATTTGATAGGGAAAAGTAATGGGAAGTGACTGAGGGGTGTTAATTTTAATAGGTATTCTAGGCTAAGGTTTAGGTCACATTTCTATTCTAAATCCCCTAATTAGGTCAAGTCATGATATAGTATAAACATCCTATAATCCCTACATAGCAGTGAAATATACAATCCACAATCCCATAAAAACAAGTAGATCAAAGCATACATTAAAGCTAAACCAAAATCTCAAACAATCCATGAACCGCTCAGCTTTGCTTCGTGGTCTTGAAATATCATCAAGCTATTAAAAACATCATCTAGATGTTAATATGGGTAAATCAATACCCATATTGTAATATAAAACTTCTCAGACCTAAATCAGATTGAAAATAGGCCCGAGACCTACTAAAAGTATTTTATAATTAAATTTGTCATGAGGTTTCTCAAAGGACAAGAAATTTGTGCTTATTTTTTTTGAACATATAGAGTACAAATCGTGGCCTAGATCCGCCCATAAAGTTGAGGAATTTGAAACTAAATTCTAGAAATTAATCAAGGAAAAGAACAAGATTTGATAGGGAAAAGTAATAGGAATTGACTGAGGGGTGTTAATTTAACTTACCTTAGCCTCAATGGGTGACTTCCCACTCTTTTTCTATGTTTAAAGACCTAATGTACTGAAATGGGGTGTGAAAATAAGGAAGAAATTAGGAAAACCAACATGTATACTTAAATACAACTGTCTTTTATGGTTGCGAGGGCCAAAGGTCTCGACTGCAACACTTTTGAGAATTACCCTTCACAAAAGTAGGATAAGGGTCGTGAATGCAAAGACTGATAGGATGAGTTATCCTAAATGTGAAACCATGGGCCATGGATGTGAAGAAGAGAAAAAGGTTGGGTTGGGTTGACACTTCATCAGAAACATGATGAAAGTCTCGCCAACTTGATGGTCAAATTCTTAAACCTTTGCGAATGTGGCCTACCCCTTATAAATTCAAAGGGTAAGATATCCTTGCAGCAGTTGCTGAACATCAGTAGATTTCCTAAGTCCTAATGAACTTCGACTAAGGGATAGCAATTTATTCAGAACCCTGTGAGCATAAATAATCAATACTATGATACAAAATTTGATATTCTAAACTCAACGAAACCATTAAAATTTCTAACTGAGGTTATTTTGATAAAATATGGGCCCCATACCTATAGTTCTTTTTAACCAACTTTTACCAATAGCCAAAATGAGTTCTGAAGCCTCAAAACCTAGACCAATGGTATCCTTAGACTAAAATCTATATTTCAGAGCTAACAATATGGTTGGAATTCTTATGCTAGGTCATTTACAAAAAGTTTTGGTCTAAGACTAAACTCTCAACTTCAAAAGCTCTAAAATACAAAAATGAGCATAAATCCTTAACAAATTGCTCAAAAACTAAATCAATTATTTCTAAAAGTCATAAATGACCCATATCCAAATGTTCTATGATTTCATAGCACATTCAATTCTTAAAACAATGAAAATATGCAAATTACTTAGGTTTTTTGTTAGATATGATATGTTTTGTATTGTATTTTGTAGGAAACCGGGTTTTGGAGCTAAACAAGAGAGAAGATGTGAAAATTAATGTTTTTAGGCACCTACGTGGGTACTTAATCCCAATAGTTACTACCTACATGGGGTAGGTGTAAGAATATATGCCAAAAAGTTGAAGTCCAGAGATTCAGAAGCTGAAGATTTTTTACTATCATCTACATTGGACTTCCAATATACCGTAGGTAGTATTTATGCCCTATAGGTATCAGATTTTATGGAGATACTGAGAAGATTTTGTTGTTTTTGAGCACTGTCACCTATGTGGGACTATATACGATCCATTTATGCCACCTACGGTTCGTAAGTAGCCCCATAGGTGGCCACCGACTATGATTTTACTCTTTTATATAGGATTGGTTTCCTAGGATTTCCATGTATTCTATATATAATCTTTTGATATTTTTAGTTAGTTTACGCACTCTTAATACTTACAAACATTTATTTGATTCTAAGATTCAATTTTAATCTTGGGATTCTTGTGTTCCATATTTTGATTGATTATTTAGTTTGAGACTTTTGGTTTTCTTCATAAATTCTTATGATATTGATTTAATTCTTTCAATTATGAATTCTATTTATTGTTTCACAATAATGAGCGGCTATATCCCTTAGTTAGGGTTGTGGGAACCCTGGCGGATTAACAAAGTAGGGGAAGTACAAAGTTGTCTCAAACCAATATTCTTGCATGTATTGTTATCATATTCTATTTAATAGATTTCTTAATGGTTGCAAACACTAGGATCCCACCTTATATTCCCTACTTACTTCATAAGTTAGGTAGAGATTAAGAAAGGAAGATCACAACATCAATTTGAAGTTAATTACCAATATAGGTTAATCATCTTCATCTACTTAAGCTAATTATCTTCATCTAATTCACTAGAGGCTCAAAAGGTAATAGTTAACTTAGGATATAGAATAAGGATTAGTAAAGCGACACTCTAACACTCAAAAGGTCAAGAGTGAGATTCGCTAAGGTGTTCACAAGATGGTTAGTGATACATAACTTATTAGATTCTGCATGCAAGATATTGGGTTTGTTAACAAAGCATAATAAAAATATGGAGTTGAGAAGCCAAAGGTAACATAGTCCTAGTGTTTGTTTCAAATTGATTACAACCAAAGCATTCCACATCTTGTTATTTTTCACAAATTACAACTACAATTCCACCCCTCCCCCCATTTACTTTTCTATACCGCATGTGATTTCAACAAGTTTGAGAGATAGTTCCATATTATTCCCTATGGATTCAACCCCAACCTAAGTTGAGTTACTATATTTTACATCGACCGCTTTATCTTCAATTGGAGGTATATCTTTGGGCAATATTATAGCCGCTATAAGAAGGCATGAAATATTAAAATCCATAAAAATTGAGAAAATAACTTGGAGGGCAATTATAAATATCTAGTTATATAGGTTTACCAAGGCCAGGGATCGTAGGGATCATGAACTTAACAAAGTAAAGTGTATCAAAGGAGAGGACGGTACAATGTTTGTAGAGGACACCTTTATAAGGAAGAGGTGGCAGTCTTATTTTCATAAACTTTTAAAAGACGAGGGGGACAAAGGTTTCATGTTGAGGCACTTGGAGAAATTTGAAGATTGTCACAATTATGGTTATTGTAGACATATCAAGGTTTAGGAGATCAAAGGGGTTGTTCACAGGATGCATCGAGGTAGGGTGATGGGGCCAAATGATATTTTAGTGGATTTTTGGAAGAGCATTAGCGGGGAAGGTTTGGAGTGGTTGACAAGGTTATTTATTAGTATTTTTAGGGTGGAAAAGATACCTGAAGTATGGAGGTAGAGTACTATAATTCCATTGTATAAGAACAAGAGAGATATCCAGAGTTACAATAACTATAGAGGTACTAAGTTGTTGAGACATACTATGAAGGTTTGGGAAAGGGTGGTCGAGTTGAGACTAAGAAGGATCATTACTATCTCTAAGAATTAGTTTAATTTCATACCAGGTCACTCGGCTACTAAGGCTATTCACCTTGTGAGGAGATTAGTGGAATAATTTCAGGAGAGTAAAAACGAGTTTCACATGGTTTTTATAGTTATTGAGAAAGCATATGATAGAGTTCCCAGGGAGATTCTATGAAGGTGCTTGGAGGCTAGAGGGGTACCCATGGCATACACTAGGATGATTCAGGACATGTATGATGGCAAGAAGACTCAAGTGAAGACGGTAGGTAGATTCGAAGCACTTTCTGATTTTGATGGGGTTGTACCAAGGATTGATTCTTAGTCCTTTTTTATTTGCCTTGATGATAGATGTTTTGACATGACATATTCAAGGAAAGGTGCCTTAGTGTATGTTATTTGTAGATGATGTGGTACTGATTGACGAGACTCGGGGAGGAGTTAATGATAAGTTAGAGATTTGAAGATAAACCCTTGATTCTAAAGTTTTTTAATTAAGCAGGACCAAGATGAAGTACTTGAAGTGTAAGTTTAGTGATGTGTCTCAGGAGGATGACGTAATGATAAAGATGGATTCTCAGGCCATTCAGAAGAGGAAGAGTTTCAAGTATTTGGGTCTATGATCTAGGGCAATGGTGAGATTGGCGAAGATGTCACGCATCGTATTGGGGAAGGGTCTTTGAAATGAAGGATCACTTTGGGAGTTTTATACGATATAAAGATGTCCCTGAAGCTTAAAGAAAGGTTCTACAGAGTGGCAGTTCGATCAGCTATGTTGTGTGGAACAGAGTGTTGGCCAGTTAAAAACTCCTACATCCAAAAGTTTAAGGTGGCAGAGATAAGGATATTGCGATGGATGTGTGGCTATGCCAGGAAAAATAGGGTGAGGAATGAGATTATTTGGGAGAAGGTGAGAGTAGCTTCGGTGGAGGACAAGATACAAAAAGTGAGGTCATAATGGTTTGGACACGTGATGAGGAGAGGATCTAATGCTCTAGTACGGAGGCGTGAGATACTAGATATGGATGATTTTAGGAGTGGTAGAGGTAGGTTGAAGAAATATTAGAGAGAGGTGATTAGGAATGATATAAAACAGTTATAATTATGAATGACATGACCCTGGATAGAAAGTTGTGGAGGATACAGATTAGGGTAGAGGATTAAGGGGTGAGAGTGTGTTGGTAATAGTAGGGGAGAGTTCTTTATTTGTGTCGGAAGTTTCTTGTTTGTGGTGTTGAGTGATATTTATGATTTCAGATGGATCGTTTTAGCATTATCTCGTGGTTATAGTTTTATCTTGTGGCTAGCGATGTTAGTTTATTTTGTATATTGTACTAGTTTATATACATTTATATTTGTTTTTGTTATACTGCTATTGGTCCTAAGCCGAGGTCTATCAAAAATAGCCTTTCTACTTCACCTGAGGTAATGGTATGGTCTGTGTACACTCTACCCTCCCCAGACCCCACAAGTATGTGATCATCAAGCAAAGACTGATTGCATCTGGATAAGTGGGTTTTCCTTTGAACTTTCCATAGTGAACATGCATCGAATGCCCTTAGTCAATCGGGATATTTGATATCTTTAAACCGTCGAGCTTTAATTTACACCTAGACAACACATGTCACACAACCAGCCTTTTACCATTTTAAGGTTCTTACGATTTTGTTCTTTTCAGCCATGAATACATCCCGATTTTCATGATAGCTTAGAGAATAGGCCTTTACTAACATTCTTTTTGAAGTGGCTTCCACTTCTCCCACATATAGGTGATTTATAAATGTTCAATCCTATAGATTAAACTATTTGGTCAAATCTGCCAAATTTAGATCATCATTAAAAGACTTTTCGCCTTAAGTCTTATCCTTGTTTACTAACCATTGTCTACATCATGAGAATGGATTGGGTAATTGACAATGTTGAACCTGTCAGACACAACTTTGTTTGATATCTTTGAACCTAGCTCTTGGAATCTCCAGTCTGCTAGGTAGAGTTACCGCCATGCTGACTTTTCCTAGGCCTTAAACCTATTCCCTTAGATGTCTTTTCTACTCCTTCTCTAGATAGGCCTTTTGTAAGTGGATCCGACACATTATCCTTTGACTTTACATAGTCTACAGTGATAATTCCACTAGAGAGAAGTTCTCTAACAGTATTATGTCTTCTTCTTATATAACGAGATTTACCATTATAGATTATGCTCCCTGCCCTACATATTGCCGCTTGGCTATCACAGTTTATACATACTGGTGCCACTAGCTTGGGCCAATACAGAATATCTTCGAAGAAATTTTAGACCCATTTTGCTTGTTCACCGACTTTATCTAATGCGATAAATTCTAATTCCATTGTAGAGCGAGCGATACAAGTCTGTTTGGATGATTTCCAAGAAACTGCTCCTCCACTGATATTAAAAATATATCCACTTATGGAATTTACTTCGTTTGATCCGGTGATCCAATTTACATCACTATATCTTTCAAGTACCGTAGGATATTTATTATAATGCAAAGTATAGTTTTGAGTGTATTTAAGATACCCCAAAACTCTCTTCATTGCCATCCAGTGAGTTTTGTTGGGATTACTCGTGTACCGACTCAGTTTACTAATAGCGCATGCTATGTCGGGTCATGTACAGTTCATTATATACATTAAACATCCCAATACTCTTGCGTACTCGAATTGCGAGTCACTTTCACCTTCATTCTTTCGAAGTGCAAAGCTATCATCCAATGGAGTCTTGGCAATACCAAATTCCATATACTTGAACTTGTCAAGTACCTTTTCGATATAATGAGACTGTGACAATGCCAACCCTTGTGGAGTTCGATTGATTCTTATACCTAAGATCACATCTGTAACTCCAAGGTCCTTCATATAAAACTTGATCTCGAGCATTCGTTTTGTTGCATTTATATCAGAAATATCTCTACTGATGATCAACATATCATCCACATATAAACATACAATGACTTAGTGATTTGGAGTGTCTTTAATATAAACACATTTATCACATTCATTTATTTTGAATTCATTTGCCAACATGGTTTGGTCAAACTTTACATGCCATTATTTAGGTTCTTTATTTTGTCCATACAACGACTTAATAAGTCTACACAACTTATTTTCCTTTCCTGGAACCCCAAAACCTTCAGGTTATTCCATGTATATTTCTTCCTCTAAATCTCCATTTAGGAATGTGGTTTTCATATCCATTTGGTAGATTTGAAGATCATATACCACCGCCAAGGCAATTAACATTCGAATCGATGTTATCCTTTTTACTGGTGAATATGTATCGAAGTAATCAAGACCTTCCTTCTATTTGAAGCCTTTTACTACAAGTCTTTCCTTGTATTTGTCAATAGTACCATCCGCCTTCATTTTCCCTTTGAAGATCCATTTAGAACCTAAAGGTTTATTTCCGGGAGGAAGGTCAACCAATTCCCATGTATGGTTGCTTAAGATTAAATCAATCTTACTATTGACTTCCTCTTTCCAAAAGAATGAGTCTGACGACGACATTGCTTCTTCAAATGTTTGAGGTTAATTTTCTAAGAGAAATGTTACAAAATCCTACCCAAATGAAGTAAACGTTCTTTGATGTGTACTAAGTCTTGAATTTTCTTCATTATGTACATTCTCACTTGGTTCATCTCGAGGTCGTTTAGATCCTCCACTAGACTGTTCATGTCTAATTTTATACGGGTAAATGTTTTTAAAGAATTCAGCATTATCTGATTCAATTACCATTTTTTAATTTATATCCGGATGATTGGATTTATGAACCAAAAATCGACATTCTTTACTGCTTTTAGCATATCTTATGAACACGCAGTCCACCGTTTTAGGCTTTATCTTAACCCTTTTAGGTATAGGAACTTGAACCTTCACTAGACACCCCCACACTTTGAAATATTTTAAGTTAGGTTTCCTTCCTTTCCATTTTTCATAAGAAATTGATTGTGTCTTACTATGGGGAACTCTTTTGAGTATACGATTGGTCGTAAGGATAGCCTCCCCCCATAAGTTTTGCGGTAAACCAGAACTTATAAGTAAGGTATTCATCATTTCCTTCAAAGTTTGGTTTTTCTTTTCAGCAATTCCATTATATTGGGGTGAATACGGGGCCATAGTTTGATGGATTATTCCATTCTCTACACATAGTTGCGCAAAGGGAGATTCATATTCTCCGACCCTATCACTTCTTATCATTTTGATCTTTTTGTCTAATTGATTTTCAAATTTAGTTTTATATTGCCTAAACGCATCTAGTGCTTCATCCTTACTATTTAGCAAGTAGACATAACAATATCTAGTGCAATCGTCAATAAAAGTTATGAAATACTTTTTCCCACCACGAGATGGTGTTGACTTCATATCACAAATGTCAATGTCTATTAAGTCGAAGGGATTGGAATTCCTTTCAACGGACTTATAAGGATGCTTTGCATACTTTGATTCCACACACGTTTGACACTTTGATTTATTGCACTCAAAGTTTGGCAAAACTTCTAAGTTAATCAGTTTTCATAACATTTTGTAATTAACATGGCCTAAACGTTCATGCCATAAATCATAAGACTCAATCAAATAAGATGAATTCGAACTTTTATTCATTTCAACAGTCATTGCATTCATCTTATAAAGGCCCTCCGTGAGATAGTCTTTTCCTACATACATTTCTCCTTTGCTAACTATAATTTTTCCAGAAACGGTTACACATTTGAATCCGTTCTTATCTAGGAGTGAAATAGAAATTAAGTTTCTACGTAACACCGTAACATATAGCACATTGTTTAGTGTCAAGACCTTGCCGGAAGTCATCTTTAAACAAATTGCTCCTGTTCTCTCCACCTTAGCAGTAGCAGAGTTGGCCATGTAGAGCATTTCTTCTACTTGAGCCGGAGCAAAGGACGAGAACAACTCTTTGTTTGCACAAACATGGCATGTGGCACTAGAATCTATCCACCATTTGCGTGGATTCCCCACCAAGTTGCATTCCGTGAACATAGCACACAAATCATCATATTATTTATTAGATTCAATCATATTCACTTGGTCCTTTTTCTTGCCTTTCTTTGGGGCTTGACAATATGTGGACTTATGGCCAATTTTCCCTCAAATGAAGCATTTTTCCTTGAACTTTTTCTTGGGTTGATTGCTTCCATGTTCAATTTTCTATCTTTTCTTCGAGCTGTTTTGGCCATCTTCTATAACATGTGCTCCACTCATTGTAGAATTTCCCTTTGACCTTCTTTCGACAACTTTATTGTCCTCTTCAATACGAAGTCGGACAATAAGATCTTCAATGGTCATCTCCTTGCATTTATGCTTTAAGTAGTTTTTGAATTCTTTCCACAAAGGTTGTAGCTTCTCAACTATCGTTGCTACTTGGAAAGTATCATTCACAATTAAACCTACAAAATAGTTTATGTGAGTATTAAGAACATTTTTAATTTGTTCATCTACGGTATTTTTCAAAAATATACCTTCTGCTAGGAGATCATGTATGATGACTAGCAACTCCTGTACTTGAGAGACAACAGATTTGTAATCAATCATTTTGAAGTCCAGGAACCGTGCAATAAGGAATTTCTTATTTCCCGTATCCTCTATTTTATATTTTCGTTCAAGTGCCCCCAACAGTTCCTTTGATGTCTTGGTTCCACTATAGACATTATAGAGGTTATCTTGGAGTCCACTCAGAATATAGTTCCTGGAAAGTAAATCCAAATGTTTCCAAGCTTCTACAATAACGAAGAGGTCTTTGTTCAAGGTTCCCTCGGGAACCTCAGGAGCGTCTTCGCTAGTGAACCATTGTAGACATAAAGTGGTGAGGTAAAAGAACATCTTTTGTTGCCACCGCTTGAAGTGTATGCTAGAAAATTTTCCAGGCTTCTCTGCCAGTGCCATCGTTGGTAGAGAATTTGTGCGAATTGATGTGGCAATATTATTTTCCCCCACAGATGTTGTCGCATCCATCATTTGACTTTCAGTTGTCATTTTTTCCTATCACCACAAGACAGAAAACTTAGTATTTTTCAGAATACTATTTATAAAGTTAAATAACTTTAAACTCTTCTTCTTGTTTCTAGTTAACGATGAAGTTTTATTACTTTAAATCGTCAACTGAGTGAACCTTAAATCTTGATGAAGATTTTATGTCTCCTAATCACTAGTTAAATTCAAGCGGAGTAGAAAGCCTAAGCTTGAAGCTCCAAAAATAAGCAATACAGATTTTGTAAGAGATTATTCCTTAAGATTGTTATTTTCCACAATACGGGTACGTAGAATCTATATCAAAGAGCAACAACTTCAACTTGAGTTCAAGTATGAACAAGAACCCAATGAAGTATTAAACAGCCTCAACATAAGATCAAAAAAGACCTTTCCAAGAGGTGTATTTATTTTTCAGAAAATAAAGATGAAACATAAATGATTAAGACCAAGTCATCCGAATACTCAGATTTTCCTTAAGGAATAATTCCCCTCACTGTACCCGAGGTTATGGAATCTTTCTCCCAGGATAAAATGGCCTTCTGTCCGACTATAGCGGTACCTCAAATAGGTGGATTCTTCAAACACACTCATAATTTGAATGATCACACTTAGAGTATCTTTAAGACAAGAAGAATGTTTTGTAATCTAAAAATTTCTATGTTTTCTATCGCTAACCTGTGGATGAAAACCAAGTTACTTATAGCCAAATGATGCCTCTTTAGAAAGGAGGCAATGGTTTACTCCCAAGGTTGCACCTTTGCTGTAAATTCATGTATGTTCATCAAAGATTCCATCCTTTCATAAATAGTCATATCTTTCCATGAATCAGTGTGTCTTTTACTGAATGGTTGCATCTTTTTATTCAACCAGTACATCAGTTCAATTAAATAACAAAAACCAGTGCACCAGTTCTGAAGCAATCCAACATTTTCAAAGCAGTGCAACTGTTCTGCATCGCGTAACTGTTCACGTAAAATAGTAGCATCGCATCACTATTACTGCATGTAAATAGAGGAAAAATTCATAAATATTTCCTGCGTTTTTCATCATTTTTCAGATTTTGTCAAATAAAATTTGTCCAAAAAGAAAGATCTAATCGATCGATCATTTTTCAAATCCAAATCCAAATCTAAAGTTGAGCCGAGCGAGTGACGAAGACGGCATGACGCATCTCTATTTCCTTGCCCCACTTACCATATGGAGTAAGTATTTCTCATTATAAACACTCTCAAGTTCTCTTCTTCCACCAATGTGGGAGAAAGAGTAAAATTGCCAAAATTGAGTACGCTTTCCATTTTTGGTGTTAACTCAATTTTTCTCTTCCACTTGATTTCTCCATTTTCCATTCAACACACTTTCATTACTATGAACCCAACATATTGCACTACTCCCTTTAAAAATATTATTGTCTATATGTTGAATAGATTTGATGCTCTTGTTATTCTCTTATTCTTGTTGTTTAAATGTGGATAATAGTTCTGGATGAAATTGTTACTTTTCAACAACGTTGTATTATGTCCATGAAGGATACTGTATTTTTAGTTCCCTGTCTCACAAAAACAATATGAAAACTTGTTGACTGATTTAAATTAAGACCTGAGGAGTTTTGGTTATTAACACATGTAGTCATCATTGCAAAATTGCAGCATTTTACTGGTGCAAGATTGCACACTGTGCTATCCAGAGGATGAGGACCGTGATTACTAAGAAGGAGTAGTGTAGATGTGATCATGTGTGGAGACTTACAACCACAGAGGATAGTCAACATGCCAATCCAAAAAAACTTCGAGAAGATTTGGTTAAAAGAATATAAAAATTACATGATTTGTTCATAGAGAGAGATTGGAGATAAAAAGGCGTGCTCATCTTCTTGGTGATCTAGAAGTATTACAGAGACTTCAAAAGCTAGATTAAGGGGATACATATAACTTAAGGGGATATTCAAAATAGTTAGGCATGTGGGAATAATTGGAAAAGAAGAACTTTTGTAAAATTATTTTGCCAAATACCCATTTAATTATTTTTTTAATTTATTTTTTAGGTTTAGGGTGTAAAAAGTGAAAAAAGTAGGGCCCACATATGGGCCAAGGGACCAATTCATCATTTATACAACTTTACAAATTGAATATAATATACCTAACCCCCTCTACTTATTTCAATATCCAAAAAAAAACCTCTCTTTCCTCTTCAATTCCCAACTCCTGTTTTCAAACAACTTCTCCTGAAAATGCCATTTTCATACGTTCTTCATCTGCAACTGCTAAGAGAGCATTTTTGCTTCACAAGGTTAGTTAAAATTGATTTTTGATCATTTCTAGATCCATTTAAATGGTTTTTCATTTTGATAATCAATTGGCAGTGATGTAGGATTTTTTTTTTCGAATTTGGTGTTTTAATTTAATCGTATTTTTTTTAGTAACGAAGTGTTGAATGGTGGTATAATTGTTGTTTGAAGAGTTATTTTGGCATTTTGATTTGAATATCGCCCTGTTTCTGTTCGTAGACCCGTGGTCTATTCGTAGACCCATGGTCTATGAAATGAGAATGCCCTAGATATATTTCAATTTTCAGATGTATGAAATTCTTTTAAAACATGATTGCTGAAATAGTGAAAATTGAAATATTGATAGTTAATTAGTTTGATTGGGTGCACTAGTTTGATTTTTAGCAATTGTCGTGTTTTGATATTTTGCATGTTCGATTTTGGTTCAATTATTGCATGTTCGATTTCATTTGATCATTGAGTTATGTCTGTTGATAGACTTGTGTTCTATGAACTAAAAATGGGAGATTTGTTCTTTAGGTATAGACTGTATTGAAAATGGGTAGAAAAAATGTTATTCCTAAACAAAAAGACGATACCTCTGGTAGTAGTAGAAAAAAAGAGTTGCGACAGTTGAAAAAGTGTCAAAAAGAAAGAAAATTAAAGAGTCGATGTCCGAATCAGATTCAGAGTTAAAGGAGATAAGCGACTACGTCAACTCTAGTGAAGATGTTGCCAAGCGGAGTGTCAGTGGTGACAGTGAAGAGTTTGAGGGAAGTGGGAGTAATAGTAATGATGGGGATAATGATTCATTGTCCATGCCATATCTTTCAACGTGCATTTCTGTGGAGCGGTATGACCTTCGAATGATAATTCATGAGGTCGGATCTTTCCTAGCAAATATATCGATTAGATCAAGAATGGCTGCTTATCGAGAGTTTAAGAAAATTCTTGTCGACCAAGAATTGAAGAAAAGATTCAAGCGGTCCTGTTTTGGACACCTGAAAAACCTGCCGGAACATCTCAAGTTCAATGGGCAGTTGGTCGATTATTAGTTGTTGCGACATGTTAAGAACGATAAGATGTGTCATGAGATGTGGTTCTGCGTTAACAATAAGCCTACCATTTTTGGCTTGAAAGAGTTCTATTTGATCACGGGGTTGAACTACTCATCATACCTCAGTGAATCAAAAATGAAAAAGGTGTTAGCAAAGGGGGACAACTTTTGTTTTAAGGTGACAAAAAACAAAAACATCACGGCAGCCAACTTGTTACACCTGATCAGAGGGAATAAGATGAATGAGGACTAGAAGTTCAAGTTTTGTCTACTGTGGTTCTTTCACACCATGTTGTTTGCAAAATATTCGACGAAGGTTGTCGACACAAAACTGATTCGAATGGTCGACTCTTTGAGTTTTTTCAAGAAGTATCCATGGGGGAAAGAGACATTTCAACTGACCATGGACTATCTGAAGAAGAAAAGTGACCTGAAGAAGCAGAAGGAAGTATTTGATGAGAAGCAGAAGGTATCCTATGCTCTATTCGGATTTCCCTGGGAATTCATGGTATCTACCATAAAACTTTTAGTGATTTTATCGTAGATTATCATTTTATTTATACTATGTCATAGACTCATAGTTATTTTTTTCACCGTTGTACTGCTTACAGATTTGGATCTATGAGACCTTTCCTCATCTTGGAGAATTTACTGGAAAATTAATGGATGAGCCCTTACCAATCCCCCGCATCCTCAGATAGCACACTTCAAAAAGTGACAAGATAATCGAAGGTGACTCATTCAAGTATAAAGGAAAAGTTACCGAGGTATGAACTTATTTTCTATAATGTAATAATAGTACCATTTTATCGAATGTTATGTAATTTTTATTTGATAGTTGGTAGAACGTGCACCAGTACATCATTCCTACTGTTCGTGAGACGAAGATGGATTACATTATTATGTTTGAGCCATATACGGACGAGGTGAAGAATAACATCCTTGATGGCTTGAAGAAAGAGTTAGAAGGGGTGACTGTCCTCACTTCAAATGAGGACAGTGATGATGATGGTGATTGAGGTGGTAACCCCGTTGGAGTATGCGTTAGTGATGATGATTCTCCGAGCACCTCCAAAGATGTAGCAGTAACCTCATCCCTCAAGGATATTCATAAGCGTGTGGCTGCGCTCGAGGAAGCGGTGTTGGATATTCCTGCCTATATCAAAGAGAAAAGAATAAAGAAAAAGGAAAATGATGAGCGATAACATAAGTGAGGTAACTTCATTCATTAATTGCTGTTGTTAATGAATATTCAGCTTTAAATATCAGTAACACTTTGTAATATTATGAAATAATATATGTGCATGAATAGGAGAGGAATGAAAAAGGAGAAAAAAAGAGAGCAAAATGGATGAGTTAGTCGCTGTTGTGGAAGAAGAGGGAAAAGAAGAAGAAAAGAAGGATGGTGAAGAAGATAAGAGCCAAGAAAAAGGTGGAAAAGTAGCAGCAGCAGAAGAAAAAGAAACAGAAGCAGATGAACAAGGAGGTGCGGAAAAAGGAAAAACTATTGAAGAAGAACCTGACAAAGCTGACAAAGAAAAAGTTGAGCAAGAAGCAGCAGGTGAACGAAAAGAAGAAGCTGAAGAAGAAACAGTTGCTGAAGCTGAGGAAGAAATAGCTGCTGCAGGTGAAGTAAGAAAATAAGGTATGGAAGAAAAGGAAACTGATGAAGCAGCAACTGGTCCACATGCTGAAAAGAAGGAGAAGAAGGTGAGAATGAAGAAGCAACTGCAATTGTTGAGAAAAAATAAATTGAAGCTTTCCAAACAGATGTGGTCATGGACATTGTTGATAAAATCAACAGTAACACTTGTGTTGATGAGGAACTTAGGGAAAGAGACATTTAAATGATAAGATGTTTAATTTGTTGTTAAATGATGAGTTGTTAGGATATGACAATTTTTTTTATTTCACAAATATTAAGTTTGAAGGATCTGGTGGTAGGATATGACAATTATTCTTTTATTTTATGAAACTTGTTATGATTCTGAGCTGAATCTATTTCTATCAAACTGATTTGTGGCATGGAATTTAAATATGCAGGGTGTGGTCATAGTTGGTACATTGTATGATTGATATCATAGAATGCATACTTAATATTCCATATACCGTATGCATAGTCTATCATTACCCTGCTGGTCGAATTTAAGTTGACTTGTTGTTTAATCGTCTATAGTTCTATCAAAAATAGTATTTAATATTATACAAAAGTAGAACTATTATTATTTATTCAATATCACTACATCCATGTTACACTTTTCCAAAGAACGAATACTAGCATTATAGCACATAACATCATTTTTAGGACATTCTTTCTTTTTTTGGTAAAAATCAATTTTTGTTTTAGTTGGTCCCTCTCTATTTGGGTATCATGTAGCAATAGTTTAAAATGATCCCTCTGTTCTTCGGCTTCTTTGAACAAAGTCATGAGAAAATCTTTATTTTCTTCGCATTGTTGGAGCCTTTGTAGTAGATTAAATTTTGCCAAGCCATGAAAATTTGATGTCTCGAGTCCCGGAATAAACGTTGATAGACTGGATGGAGGTGATAGCTCATCAAGCCATTTGAAAAACGAGCATGCGTCATTATCCGAGGAAAAAAAATTATTAAATAACTATTAACTTAAATTTTTAAAAAAACACACACACCTTACCTTTGCAATTGCACAATTATAAAATTTGCGACCTGGATTTGAATCCGTGCATGACGTCCTCAAGACAGCCACATTCCCATAATGACAAATTAGAGTATTTTTAGAATTGGATGATTGAGATGCTTGCGATATTGTAGAATTTTTAAAAACAAAATAAAGTTGTTGAAATAAAATAAGAAGGGATGTACACCTTATATATGAAGTAAAAACAAAGTGTTCACACTGATGGCTTACAAAAGTAGCCGTTTTTAACCGTTGGAAAAATAATTTTTCTCTTTTGAACTGGTGGTGACACTAAATAGACTGTCGTAGATCATTACCTATTTTAGCCATCGATTTGTATGGTTTACCATAGACTTACACATTTATTAGTGCATCGATTGATATCTTGATTATGCGTAGACTACCGTGATCTATGTACACATCTATAGACCATCACGTGGAGGTAGTTAAAAAATGAATAATTAAATTTAAAAAAAATTAAATAGATAATAGTAACATATTTTGGGGCTGGTGGAAGAAAATAATTAAATATAATATGATTTAAATGGATAATCACATGTTTTGGGCCGGTGAAAGAAAACAATTACATTAAAAATGATTTAAATAGATGATTTTGGACTGGTGATGACACTTAATAGACCGTCGTAGATCATGAACTATGTCATCCATCGATCAGTATAGTCTATCGTAGACTTACATGTTTATTATCGCATCGACTGATATCATGATTAGGCGTAGACCACGATGATCTATGTACAAGGTTATAGACCATCACTTGGATTTAATTAAAAAATGATTAAATAAATTATAAATAAATGTGGTGTGGATTTCTACACATGTGAAGGAGTGTAAACAAGTGACATAATCATATTAGAGCTTAGACAAATTAGGGAGGGTGAATTAAGAAGTGTGTGGATGGGTAGTGGTTGAATGCTCAATATCATCAGAGTAATGTTTAAACAAAGCATAAGTATGTATATAAGATATGTATTGTATTTGATGCCTATACATTCCACATATTTCTTTCATCACCACCCCTAAATTAAAAGAGTGTGTGCAATTGATAGTGGTAAAACATTTATCATCCTCAATACATACTTGTGCTTTGAGAAACATTACTCTTACGATATTGAGCATTCAACCACTACCCATCCACACACTTCTTAATTCACTCTCCCTAATTTGTCTAAGCTCTAATATGATTATGTGACTTGTTTAAACTCCTTAACATGTGTAGAAATCAATGCCATATTTATTTATAATTTATTTAATCATTTTTTAACTACATTCAAGTGATGGTCTATAACTGTGTACATAGATCACCATGGTCTACGCATAATAATGCTATCAGTCGATGCGATAATAAACGTGAAAGTCTACGATATACCAAACTGGTCGGTGGAGGACATAGTGCATGATATACGATGGTCTATTAAGTGTCACCACCAGTCCAACATCATCTATTTAAATCCTTTTAAATTAAATTATTTTCTTCCACCAGCCACAAAACATGTGATTATCCATTTAAATCATACAATATTTAATTATTTTCTTCCACCAGCCCAAAATACATGTTACTGTTATTTATTTAAATTTTTTTAATTTAATAATTGTCTTTCATAATTTCTAAAATGTGTGATTATCTATTTAAATTATTTTTAATTTAATTATTTTCTTCCACCAGCCACATAACATGTGATAACCTATTTAAATCTTTTAAAATTAAATTATTTTTTAAAAATCTGTTATTATTTGTTTTAATTCACCCGATGATCCATCTATTCATGTAGTCTACGATCGAATAATATGTACAGCCGATGAAATAATTTGTAAAAAATCTAAACATTAGTTTTACTCTTCAAGAAATTAGTCAAGCCACAATACTGTAACTTGAAAATGCAGACATATTTGACTCGAGTTTTCAAACAAGGGATCAGAACAAAGATGACAAACACACAATGTTAAAAGAAACTGAAACATAGTTGTATTAAAATTGTTCATTGCATCACATAATAAAATTTACATCAAAAAGGGAAAAATGGAAGAAGCTTTATTCTAACAAGATCCTACAAAGAAAGCTTCTTCAGCAATGAACAAATAAAAAAAACTTAAAAACATATACTAAAATAAAATATTTAAAATAAATTATGGGGATGGTGGAGGGTGATGTAGTCAGGGTCTTCCATTTCGAGCCTTTCTAGAATTGCTATCAAGAAATGAGCAATTCGACGAAGCTCCCGCTTCAGGTAGATGCAGTCTTGACCCAGCCCGTAAAAAAGCCGATTCAAATCATTTCCTAGGAGAAGGAGGTCGTAGTGCCTCGGAGGAACACGTCTAATGGGATGCAGGGGTATCCTTCTTGGAGGCATTTTTTTTATTTGGGTGAAGAAGAAGAAGAAGAAGAAGAAGAAGAGACGATTTCTGATATTTTCGGTTTAAGGAAAACTGAAGGGTTGCGTAGAAAGAGGGCCTGTACTTATAGACCTGTAGATTGCGTCCATTCATATATCCACCCAATGGTAGGTCGACGTGTCTGACAAGAGAAAATATTTCGTATGCGTATACAAGTTGTTTTTCCTTGTGAAGAGACATTTTGTGCAGCTTTTTAATAAATGGGAATGGGAAACAAGAGAAATAATGATTCATTACATCGATTGGAGAGATAAGCCAGGAAAATGACCAACATAACGTGTTAGATCAGTAATAATATAATCAATACATAATATTTTATAGACCATATATTATATATACCGTAGAATATATATAGTCTATCGTAGACAAAGATTTAGGTCGATAATAACTGAACGTTAAAATCTACAGAAATGCACATTCATCCCACAAAACAGTAGCTTTACAACTGAAGCTAAAAAAAGACTATTTATAATTTGATGCCCATTCTACACGTGGTTCTTTTGTGTCCGAATTTCTTGCATATTGAACACCTATTCCTCCTTTTGGACTTGAATGTATCACCGAAGCCCTTAGTACGTTTGACTTTCTTCCTTCCAAGTTTGGGATCATACGAGAGTGGAGAAATTTTGGTGTCTACCAATTCCTGTGGCACAGTCTATTCAGCCTCCGGAGGGACCACGTTAATTTCTTCCGAGTATGCGAGGAGGTAACTTTCAGCTTTATAAATTGGCAAAGAGTAGTCGTAGATGGAGTTACCATAATATTCACCATCGTCATACTTTGCTCGCAAAGCTGCCATCGCGTGTTCGCACGACATTTTCACCAAGTCAAATTTTCGACAATAATAGCTCCTCTCTAAAAGATTGACCTTGGCAGTAATGCTGTTGCCGAACATCATATACTCATCGAGAACCCCGTTTGAATTACCCACATACAATGAATCACTCGCACTCTTATTATCCCTTAGGATCCTTTCTGCATAAGGTACAAATATGTTCTCTTTACCACCGACAAATGCATACCACTCCCTAAAATTTTCACCAAATTTTTTAGCAATTGAATTGAATATGTACGACATGGGGTACTCCCGTTCATCCATCAAAATCGAGTTGAGCTACTCGGCGATGTTTGTGGTCAACACGTCATACCTATTGTTCGGAAAGTATGCTCTACTCTATTTTTCAAAACCAAGCATATTTTCAAGGACATAAGCTGCCTCGGGGCATTTACTCTTCAATTCCACAAAATTATCGCTAAACTCATCAAAGGAATAATCCTTTAACGCGGCGTCGAATAGATAAAGATGTTCTCCGCAGTGTTGATTTACGCAAAGATTTTCATCGAGGTGCCTCATGCAAAGTCCGTGATGTGCATGATTGTATACAAGGGAGAAGGCATTGGCGATGCTAATGTGCCTGTCGGAGATGACGCATAGATCTGGTTCATCTTCTATGATAGCCTTCAGCTTCTGGAAGAAGAAGGTCCAAGAAGCATCGTTCTCTTTACCGATGACACAAAAGGCAATCGAAAATATATGATTTTCAGTGTCCTGTGCAATGGCGCTCAGCAGAACGCCCCCGTACTTTCCATACAAATGTGTGCCATCGACGGCAATTACCTTTCTCATGTGGGCATATCCTCGTATGCAAGCTCCGAATGCTAAGAAGTAGTAAACAAACGATCCATCCATCCGGTTTACCATGATAGAGTACGAAGACCCGGGATTCAATAAATCCACCATGTGGAAAAAAGCCGACAAGCAAGCATATTCGTGCTCTAGTGTCCCGCGAATGATGTTCTTCGCAATTACATTTTCTTTCCAACACATCCAATAGCTTGCGTTGCAACACAACTTCTTAAATATAATTCTTTGAATTTCTCTTATGCTTGGACCCTTACCATCCCAAAAATGATTTATGCATACTGAAGCAATCAATTCGGATGAGACTTTTTTGTGCCTACGGATGGCATTTTCAACGCCGCACGTGTGCATCCTGACATACTTGTATATGCAAAATTTGTTCAAGGTGTCATACTTTTTTGCCCGGAACAGCCAGTCACAACCACGAGATAAGCATTGCGCCTTCATCAATTTCGTGCAGCTCTTCTCCATATAATAATCAAAATACTGCCTCGCCTCTACTACGTCTAGTTGTATTTTCAGCTCTTTTTTATCGGCGAATGTTTGACCACAATAGAAATTAGTTCCGTCGATGAAGGAGTGTCCTGCTTGTGATTCCGTTTCTCGGTTTTCTTCATCATCTTGCGAGTTTGATGAAAAGTCTTCCATATGCATAGAATAATCTTCTATATTAATTGTATCATCGACATCGTTCTCGTAATTATTCAAATCATCGTCAATCAAATCATCGTCGACTGCCGAGAGCCGCGGTAGGGGTGTTGATGAATTCAACGGTCCTTCAAAGGACCTCTCAACCATATTTATCCTCAAAATTGGCCTAAAGCTATCTGCATCAACATCCATTATGTACGTCAGCACACGTATATCGCTATTTATGATCGTAGGATTCACCTTTTCCCTCGAATGTATTACATAACTAATCACCACGTCGCTCGGCGCGCAATCTAGATCCCCGCTCTGTATTACACTTGCAACAAATTTGTCGTACGAACTGTTGCAGCGAACAGGAATGAGAATTGTCACCTTGGTAAATGATCTCCATTTCCAACATTTCGAAGTCTCCAGCCATTCTCCCATGAAATCACCAAAAATCAGAACAAATTCTGCAATAGACATCGTAGAATTAAGCTTCGATCGATGGTAGATTATGCTTATGGTCTATGTCGTGTTGTATGTACGGTCAATGACTGGCGAGGACGGATCGATGACTGTGCAGATTTCCGTACAAATACTTGAAATTGAATATATTGCTTGTAATCAATGATTGTTGGGTTTATGGAATAAAGAAATGAACTTGGAGTCGCCTGAGCTGCTGTAATGGACTTTCTAAAGTGGTTTTGAGTAATGTGAGTGGTTTAAAGTTTTTTAACAATAGTGGAAATTGTGTTTGAGAAGATAGAAAATAAATGGGGTAACAATGGATGCAATGGACAAACTTATGATGTTTGTGGACTAATTTACAGCTGATCGCCGAAAAATAACGCCGAAAAAGTGGCCGGAATCGGAGCTCTTTGGTGGAAAAAATAACCACTTTCTATTTTTAGCTTTTGAATTTTTTTTTAAAATATTTTTGGAAACCTAAATATGATTTTTATATATATAGTGGTGGATGATGGAGTGGGTTGAAGTGTATTATTAGAAACTTGTGGGTGAATTTATTAAGTTGGAAGTATTGGGTTAAAGTGAATTATTATAAAGGTTGGGGCTGAAATTGTTAAGTTGAAAAAGTTGGTGGTGAGGTGGAATTAAGTAGATATTTGGCAAAGTATTTAAAACTTATAGATATTTGACAAAATAATTTGGATAAAGAATCTTTTAAGCATGGCCCAGGCATGTTGTGTGCATGTGCGTATAAGGATTATTATGATAGAGAATGCTGATCATGATAGATTATCCATAAATAATTGAGTAGATAGGTGAAAACAAGATTTTTGTATACATGTATTTCCTTTTTTGCACTTTCCAAGATCTAAACCCTACTTTATGAAGTCTTAGAATCGTCAAATATAATGATTACCTAGAAACATGCATCACTTTAGGGAGAACACATAAAAATCGTAGTGCCATTTAATAGTTGCTGATATCTCCCTGAATATACCAGGTAAAAACAAATACAAATTAGTTTAAGGCACAGGTGAACATTAATCCTACACGACAAATTAATGCAAACTAACATAAGAAAAAATGACCATTATCTACAAGTTGAATATAACTTCAACTATGAAAGACGAGTTCGACATTTTCGAAAAAAATTTAAAAAAGATTAAATTTTTGAAATATTAGAGAATAAATTTTTCATTCAAAATCAAATACGGAATCAATTTAAATAAGAAAGATGAAAAAGAGAAAATTTTTTTATCAAGAATTTGAGAAATTAGAATTAAATTTGGATGTTGGAATGAAGAAGATGATGAATATAATGAACGGAGGGGATATATTACCTTTGGGGAGGGGGGCATTTGTATGCCATATCAGTAAATATGGAGCTTGGACGCGCCTTTACGGGGTGTTCTACACGTGTGTTTTGTGAATAGGACAAAAAGTGTCAAAGTGGCATAGTTTATGACTACTTTAGGTATTTAAAATAAACACCGTCCACTTAAAGTACCAAAATAAAAGATTATGTGAAGTTGAGATGCAATGTGTTTGACCTATTGAAACATATATGTATGATATGACTTCATCCAATTGCCTATTCGTGTTTTTATATATAATAAAAATCGGATGAAAAGATATAAAAATAATACAATATATATACACACACAAAATATCTACCGAGCATTTTTTTCCCAACGAAAATCATTGACGTCAAAAAGGAGAAAATTATGATTTTAAGAATTTTTCTATGTAAAAATATGATTTGTAATTATGCCTATAAGATTTAAAAATAAAAAAAAATATGCTTGTTGTATGTATATATATATATATATATATATATATATATATATATATATATATATATATATATATATATATATATATATATATAGTTTAATCACACGTGCCTAGCACATGTAATGTTTGATTATTTAAAATTTAATAATTTTATCTATTGCGGAGATTTACAATAAAGTGCAAAAAGTTTAAATCACTTTTCAAAATTCCTTCACATTTTAATATAATAATAATGTAAATATAAATATATATTTTAGTGTAAGCACATTCATGTATTTTACCACCAGAAGTTTTAAAAGGTTGATGGATCATCACTATTGCGTTTTTCATGCAATACCTCTTTTTCTTGGTGCCAGAGGTTAAGAGAAACACACCAATTTGAACCATATTCGTGGTATAATACTTTCTTTATATTTAAAATCTTTTCTTATTTTTAAAGTTAAATATTTACAAAATTATTAATTATATTCTTATTGCGTACTTAGAACTTTTAAAATTTGGTATTAGTTCTGGTGAATTCTAATAAGAAAAGATTTCACCATAAATATATTCAATTAATTTTTAATTCTTAAATATTAGGAAAAATAGTGAAAAGATGATTTTGACTAAAGCAAAGTCTTTTAATGAAGACAAAAAGTTCAAACAATATATCTAAGCCATTCACACTTTACATTTTGCTTTTTATTTAGATAAAATTACATTTTTCTTTTTATTTAGATAAAATAGCAGTTAACGTTAAAATATGTGACAGTTGTTTGAATGATGAAATATGAATATTATTATACTGACAAAATAATTGAGTTCAATATCTTCAAAACATACATAGACAGAAAGTTGATCTTGAAGAATCAATTTCTCCTAATAGACTTGAAAATAAAATAAAATTCTCTGACAGACTTGAAGAAGAATCAATTTCGATTAATAGATTTGATAAAGAATCAACTTTCTGTTAATAAATTTTGCGAGTACAAAAATTACACAAATAAATATTCCAAACCACAAACTAAAATATTTTAGTTACAATCGAAGATCTCAAAGTTTTATTCTTAAAATTCTAAACATAAACTTCATACGTAACTCAAATAAGAAAAAATTAATAAATGCTAACAATTTAAGCAGGAACTGATTCTAATTAGTCAGTAGCTAAAGCATTATCTTACCATATACATTATAATAAGGCTATTGCAAAGAAAATATACAAATGTCATCTACTGATATAAGAACTCACTTTTAAGGATAATTCAATTAACACTAAAAAATAGAAAACAAAATTAGAACATAAAGGTAGGATTAAAAATTGAAATTGAAAGTTTCTTCTATTAATACATGAAAGCACAATGTTAGTTGGGCCAGTTAAATGTAAACTTAACTTCAAAAATGACCATTACATTATGACTGTGACAACAACAATAACTTACCCAATGTAATCTCACATATGGTACCCAATGTAATCTCACATCTGGGATTTGAGGAGGGTAGAATATATACAAACTTTATTCATATCTCGTGGGGGTGAAGAGGTTGTTTCCAAAAGACAAAGATTCAATACCCAAAATTGTAGCAAATTTTAATTACTAAATACAATGAAAATATGTTTTGGTAAAAGATCAAAAGAATAGAGCAGAGGCATACCTTTAAACCTAAATAATGGTGAATGGTTTCTTTCCATACAAATCGAGTACAATCAACAGTTTCAAGAAGTAGCTAATAGAGCGACGACACCACAATCATGCACTAATGCCTTCCTTTGATTATAATTTCCGATGAACTCTAATGTTGAGAAAAAAGTTATTCATTAGCCAACATTAGAACTCCCGACAAAGCTTTCCATGAAGAGGTAGTCATAAGACGACTTGTCGTGCAGGCAATCAAAAATAAAACAATTTGTGTTACTTTTGCAGTCCTCAAGAGGGAGGGAAGTACCTCTATGTAGGCGAGTCTTTCAGGATCTAATTCTTCCATGATCAAAACTGCATACTCCTCTTCTTGCTATTGCAATTTAATCTTGATAGCTAGATGCACTTAGCATGATGATCTAGATCATTGATCCAGTCTAAAAAAAGTTCAGAATGTAACTACATAATATAAGAATGGAGTCGATTTAAACAATTCAAGTACTTTCTTCCCATCGACAGAAATACACTTGTCATCTCTCCCTAGGTTTCTCTTTCAAGTCCTTGTATTAATGTAAACTTGAATACACGTTTAATGTAGATATATACCCATCTTCGGAAAGGAATCTGTCCTATGAATGTAAACTTAAATACACGTTTAGTGTAGATATATACCCATCTTCGGAAAGGAATCTATATAAAATAGAAGTTTAATAGGACTTCCACATACTTAAAATAAGGAAATCCTAAATACTATAAAATAACTAAATTTAAGGTATAAAATTTAAATAAGGTAAACTTTAATAATTAAATTTTTAATAATTTTTTAATTTTTAAATATTGAGAAAATAAGGTGAAAAAACGATTTTATCTATTGCGGAGAGTTTTAATGAATGATAAAAATTCAAACATTATTTTTAAGGTCCTTTACACTTTTTTCTTCCGAAAAAAAATCATTGACATCCAAAAGGAGAAAATTGTGATTTTACAGATTTTTCTATGTAAAAATATAATTTTTAATTATTCCTATAAGATTTAAAAACAAAAAAATAGAATGTAGGACTAATAATGATCTTTCAAGTCTTTTAAGATATATTTTCTTGTCAGACTTTAGGTTTTAGTTGATGATAATTTAACATTCGGCCTTTATATAAGTTTAAAAAATGAATATTTTCATAATTGGTTGTTAGAAAGTTTTTGTTTAAATATAATTCAAGTATTCACGTGTTAGAAGAATTCACTCGCTCTTAAAATTGTGTCCAAGTAACATCACATGCTTGTCTTTTAAATGAATTTCTACTATAATAGAAGTGTGGGTTAGCACGGGGTACCAATATGTGTGTTTAGATGTAAATTTTTTTTTATCAACTAACAATGTTTTAGTCATTTAAGTTCATTTTATTTTTTACTTAGTTTACGCGTATACCACTGCTCAATACACGTGGATTTCATGCTTTACCATCAAATTTTTCTCAACTATGTTGGATATCTTCATCTAGTGTTCTTCATCCTCCTCCATTACTGTTGCAATGTCAAAGTAGCTCTTTCTTATTTTGCTATCATCCCCTTTGCTTTTTCTTCTCTTTCTTTATCTATTTATTTTTTAGATATGATTTACAAAGTTTGTCTCTTCATATGTTTTTTTCTCTTTATCCATTCAACAAAAGTGCTTGAAGTTGAGAGCCTATCACTGTCCAACAATAACTAATTTTTCTATGTTACAATTAATTTTTATCTCAAAATAAGATTTTTGATTGAATATATTGTTCTTTGAGAAGTGTTCTGAAATGCCTATTATCTGTTTGTTAAAATGTATGAATAAACTATTTAGTTTAGTTATGAAATGTCTATTTCTTCAATACACAGGTAGATTAAAAAATTCAAACAAAGGCATATATCTAAAAGTCTTAATTAAGTTTTATTGGTTCTAACCTTTAAAATTTCTTAGCTTTAATTCCATTATATTTTTAAAATTATGGGGTTCAGCCTACTATTTGTTTGAACTTTAACGCATAAAGTTATCCTTTGTGTGAAAAATACTAACTTTAATGAACCTCAACTATGAATTATTCCAAAAAGACTTGTAACAAATTTATATTAAGTATCTAAATTCATATTCTAAATTGTAAGATGCTTTCTCAGGTAACTAATTCATATTATGAATGATAATGGTAAATTTTAAATATTTTTTCACGTAATTTTTTTTTTTCAAATTTATTTCTACAAAAAGATTGTATTTTCTTCATATTTTTTACTTTTCATATGATAAAATTTATACTTGATGGTATATCGCTATTTTATCTTTAATGCTTTTGGATTGGTTCAATATGTTTTCTTCTATTTATGTTTTGTATATATTGTGAGTTTTGTTATTAAGATTTGTATAATTTTAACGGTAAACTATTGGGTCATCGAGATCTTATATGAAAAATAATTGAACAGACATAGGGAGGAGATACTTATTAATATGGGCTGAAATGAGGAGAATTTTTAAAGAAGAATTACTTGTGTATCACATAATTTTATTTATAAAATAGAATTTAATTTAAATCAAAGATAACCTACGTGTTTTATAATCTCAACTGTCATGAACACCATCTTCTCAATCTTTCTTCCTCCTTTCACTTCAAGAGTTCAATATCCAATATTTTTGCAGACTCTTTTCTCACTATAGGTACAAGCCGATGAGATTCAATTTCTCCATATAGACATGGTGTCTTCAAGTCCATCGAATTTTACAAGGTAATTGTTAATTCATATTCATTGATTTTATTGTTTTTCATTCTTTTGTAGATGTGGGTTGTTGCTTTCTGTTTATTTTTATTTTGTGTGTGGTTCTTTATTTCCTCTTTATCCTAGGAGAAGGAAATTTAATTCTTATCATGAATTTAGTTGGATTTATGCAGAGTGAATATCTCTTGCTTATGTTGAAGCTTCAATGTTGGGTAAAGTAACTGTTGTTATTGCGGGTTTCTCTAATTTCTACAGTAGTGAAACTATTGTATTGTCTAATTTTTTAAATTTGTTTAGCTACAGTTTATCTGATAGTATTGATGATTATAATCTTTAAGTTTTCTACTTCTAGCACTTTGTCTTCTCAACTGCTCGAACAAGTAACCTGAAATACCCCGGATTTCAGCCCTTGAAAAATTCTTGAGTTTTGAGCTCATTGCCTCAACAACGACTCATTCTTCGAGTCGTAGGGTGTCGTTACGGGACCTAGGGACTCAAATCGTAACCAAATCAGTGAAGTAAGTGGCTAAGTTCTGCTCTTAGTACGAGTGGCTCTCTACGAGACGTATGGACTTTTTAAGAGTCGTTGGGTGCAAATCGTAGGATGTCCAGTGTTTACCCAATTGAGTTCTATGTTGATTATGACTGAACCCTACGAGTCATAGGATCTCATTACGAGTGGTACCAGTTGAGTTGTAGGATCAACAGTATGTGAGGGTCCTAGAGACTATCTTGGTTACGACTCGTGGTAACGAATCATAAGGAGTGGTTATGAGTCCATGGTTGACTCGTAGTCAAAGGTGGCACTTTTTCAGCTTTTTAACTAAGGGCATTCTGGACATTTTTCCTCCTACCCAACTTGAGTCCCACGTCTTATAACTCCTTTAGGGTGTCAGTAGCACTCAAAAACAAATCAAAGTAACTCTTCAAACACTCCAAAGGGCTCTTTAAATTTCCTCAAGCTAGTCAGGCTACGTTTCATAAAGTTGGTCATTAAAGGGATCAAGGGTCAATTTCTCTTCAAATTTCTTGGTGTTTAAGGCATGTTACTCTTTCCTAATTATTAATTTGTTAAAAGCACATGTTTTAAAGTATTGTTCATGAGATATTCATGTTGGTTTTATAACAAGGGTCGAGAGTTTTGAATGTTTGTTGTTGGACAATATTTTTCCATGGTTTACTTATGATTATTCATGTTTTAGTTATGGTTTTGAACTTATGGGTGCTTGAGTATGGTGAATGAACGAGGGAATTGTGATTTTTCCAAACTAGTGACTTTGGAAGTGTTTATGACCCCAACCTATTATTATAAAATTGGTTTTTAATTAAGAAAAGTGTGGGAATTTTTAAAATTGAACTATTGCATTATGATGTTGAAATGAACCTTATGGATTTGTGTTTTACAAAATATTGCATAATTGAATCAACGGGGTTGTGAATTCCCCAACTGGTGTAATTATTTTGGCATATTATTATTACCTTGCAAGTGCAGTTGGTATGAAGATACCAATAATGTATGCCTAAATGTGTATTGTGGTTCAATGAACGGTATTATATGATAAATATTGTAATTGAGCTTTAATAAGGGTTGTGTAGTTACACCATGAAAATGAAGGTCCGAGCGATTGATACTGGAAACCGCATTTGTCGACGCGGGGGGTCAAAGTGACCGGGGAGGTTTGACTCCGCCTCGTTATTATTTCATGATTATGGAGGTTCGTTTCTCCTATAAATCATTACATGATCGGGTGTTTAAGTCACCTTAGTATATGGTTGGGAGGTTCAAGCTTTCTGTGCATATATATAAGATTATTCTTCGTTTCATGCGGCTACACACACTTGGGCCCATATAGCCCGTAGGTACTATTATATGACGGTTGAGCTACACAATCTAGGTTAAGGTTTTAAAGTGCATGCTAAACCTTGTTCCCTATCCCTACATGCAATATATATGTGTGTGTGTGTATTTGCATATAGTAATATGCATTGATTGACTTGGTTTGAATTAATGACATTATTTTATCTTTATCCCTGAGTTACATGTTAGTGTTCACCCTACTAACTGTCTTCGAACATTGTATTCTTATGCGATGCAGAATTTGACAATACTTCTACTCCTCCTGCAGATTGATTATGAATTGATCGAGATTCGACTTGAAGTGGTAACCTTTCATGCTTTGAAAAGCCCTATTTAAGGATTATATGTTTTCCTTTTTAGTTATAGACTATTGGATACTATTTTTGGCTATAGTCGGGGGCATGTCCTGACATTTTATTGATATTTGGTTTAATTGAGGCTTTGTTGGACTACTGTGGACTTGAGATGGTTTGGTTGTTGGCTGGTTTTAGTTATGGACATATCATAATATCTTTAATTTTAAGTTTTCTTATCTTATTATATGTTCGAAATTCATCCGACATGGGGTGTAAGGTGGTCGATGGTTTGGGTATTGGGGGTAGTTTTCGGTTCTTGTTGGACTTGAGACACCCATTATTGGCCAGTCCTAGTTTGGGTCTTGTCAAGATAGTATCAGATCCTAGGTTCATGGTCAAATGGGAGTCCACAAAGCTGTGTCGAGTAGAGTCTCTTTTATGGGTGGTAGCATGGCACACTTATAAGAAGGAGGCTACGAGTCATTTAGGAATGTTTTCCTTGTTATATTATTTCGGGCTGTAAAGTCTAAGGTCTTGAAATATCATCTAATTCCCATTTGTGCTCTTTTTAGATCATGTCTTCCAAACGATCTAATGCTCATGGAAACTCCTCTGTCCCACTTGAGGACAATGCTGATGGGACACATCCTACTTATAGGGTATAGACCCGATCTAGGGGTCCAGTTCCTGATTTCCCTTTTGGAGTTTCACCGGTACCCTCTAGTCCTCCTTAAGCTCCTCAGGAGAATGTATCGAATACAGAGCTTCGTCAGTTTATTCATGTGTTGGCTCAGTTGGTAGCTTCTCTGTCGGAGCATATTGTTTCTGTTACTCTATCTTCTGAGACCACACGGGTTAGCCAGTTTATGAGGTTGAGTCCTCCAACTTTTACTAGTGTTGAGGTTGAGGAGGATCCTCAAGGTTTTATAGATGAGATGGAGAATATCTTTCGGGTTATGCAAGCTTCTGATGTTGAGGGTGTGGAATTCGGTGGCTATCAATTGAAGGATGTAGCATATCAATGGTATGAGGAATAGGAACAGTCGAGGGGAGATAACATTGAATCTTCACAGTGGAATTATTTCTCTCGTGCTTTTCTAGATTGCTTTTTTCCTCAAGAGCTGAGGGAGGTAAAAGCAGAAGAGTTTGTCTATCTAAAGCAAGGTAGGATGACGATCAAGGAGTGTGCCTTAAAATTCCAGCGGTTGTCTTAATATGCTCCCGAGTTAGTGTCTAGCATGGGGGATTGAATGAGGAAATTTTCTTCTGGGTTATTCCATGATCTGATTCTAGAGAATAAGGCCGCCTTGTAGAACAAGGATGGACATCTCCTGTTTGGTTGTGTAAATGCAGCAGGTTGAGGAAATGTAATGAGCTTTCTATCATTTTTCATATTTTTTTCTTATCTTCACCGTTTGAGCTTCTCCATACCTTTCACAAGTCATTTAGGACTTACTAGGATCGACAGTTTGATTATTAGGCAGTTCATTTGGTTTTTTAGAGCCAATTCCTTATTTTAAAGTATATGCTGGTTCTAAATGACCACCAAGCAAAAAATTTAATGAAATGACCTCAGGTGTAATTTCGACTACGCTGCAAATTCAGAATATTGATTTTAGGCTGGGTAGACCTTTGGTTCGGGTCCCAATGCACCCGAGCTCATTTTGACCAATTGGTCGGAAAGTTGGAAAATCGAAATACTAGTGTGGGATCCACATTTGATTAAAACGAACTCGAATAGAAAATCCAACTTTGCCATTATATCCGAAACATCGATTTTAGGCTAGGGGGACCCTTGGTTCAGGTCCCAAGGCTTCCAAGCTTATTTTGGGCTATTAAGCAAATTCTATGAAGAATGGAACAACAGGTATGGGCCCCACCTTTTACCGAAATGATATTGGATGAAAGTTTTGATGATTCCAATGGATTTGAAATGAGGTTTATACTCAAGTTTCACTATTAAGTCATGTATTTTTGGGTTCTAAATGAGTTCCGAGGGTCAAAATCAAAATTTTGATTTTGCTATCATCTGGTGCTAGGGGAGCAACTGCGATCTGTCAATAGTGATAAGTTAGAATGTCCTTATCTGAGATTGTCACCATCAAAAGGGTGAAGGGGTTGGGATGGCTAAATCTATGTTTTTCAGAGGCACTATATTTAACACCCGAAAAGGTAACAAAAAAGGTGAAGCAGCTAATTAGCCTAAATTAGCCTAACTACAACAGCGAACAAAAAGGACTTTTAGCAATAAGGGGTCAGAAGGTCAAATCTTAATTTCAAGCGCCTTAAGAACCTATTACTTTCCAAATACTCTTGGTTTCGAGCATCCCAGTATCTCCATACTAACTAAATTTGTAGATTAGAAAGGGAGAAGTTAAGAAAAACAGATATACATAGCTTAAGCAGGAAGGGGAAAAGGGAATTGACTCACTTGGAAGAAGAAACAAGCCTCAGTTGATTAGACCTGTTGATTCAGCTCCAAAAAGCATAACACAAACCCATCCACTGGAGAGCTCAACTAAAATAAAAGAAATACAAGCAAAATATCAGGCAATCACAACAATAATCTGTAACGCCTTGATTTTCTGAACCAAAACGCTACACGACGCTCATGATCTCGAGGGACCACAAGTTAACCCATGACTGATATTTGTACCTGTACACTATATAATATATAAATATAAATACGGAAACATGGACTAAAGGTCATAAGGCTCAATACTGAACATAATCTAAGTAATAAAAATATCTGAATAAAGAGGTATCACAATACCAAAAGAGAACTGAAATACTGAAGTCTGAATCTAGTCTGTAATCTAGTCTGCGTCTAGTCTGAAAGCCTCTACTGTCTGAATAACCTGAATAAAGAGATGATGGGATATGTCCCCAACTAACTCCAGCTAATGAACTAATCAATGAGAAGATAGAGAAATAATTATGTCCTTGAAGGATGAGGACTCACTTCTAACTCTGACTACAGAAATCTATAATGCAATTGCTGCTTTGGAACTCGTGCCTCTGAACCTATGGCATAAAATAAAACACCATAGCGCAAATGTGTCAGTACATCTGAATTTACTAAGTATACGAGTGAGGTAGGCTAAATGCAAAGGGTTTATATGCATGAACAATGCTGACTGATATGAACGTGAGAATACATACATGCATAGGTAACTCGTTGTGATACTGAGATCTGAATGCTGACAATATGAATTTACTGATACTGAGATACTGAATAGATGAATGACTATTTCTAACAATTTGAATTATGAAGAATGGTCTGATTGACTGTATTTAACAGTCCTGAAACTGAATACTAATAACATAAGCTATGATGACTGATCTAATTGATATAACTGTGATGATCGTCCTAACAAATATAACTGATACTTAGCAACTATATCTGACAGACTAAATCTTCTAATAATGATTAAGAGCAACTAAGCTTGAGATCAGGCCTAACTAACGAGTGATCTCTGGAACTGATATTGAGAATACTCAACTGAATCTGAGACTGAGATCAAGCCTATCTGATGGGTGACCTTTGTAAGTACTGATACTGAATAACTTTATGTTAGATCAAGCCTATCTAGCAGGTGATCTATGAATCTGTGGAACTATCTGAGTTGCTTACTGAGATTAATTACTATATCTGACAGTTCTAATTTTTGAGTTCTACTCTGAAGACTCTATTACTAAAACTGTAACTGTGGGAGTTCTCATTTAACCGACATGCCCCAAATCTGAACTTGTGGGGTCTAACCTATAACTCCAGCTGGAAGGGTGTCAATACCATGTCACGGGCAAAGACCTCTCTGGTCAAGCCTATCTAACAGGTGACCCTCATAGGAAGTCAAGCCTAAGGCAGTATAATAGTCAAGCCTCTCTGACGGATGACAAAACTTTTTCTGATGGGTGACTCCTATATCTTGCGCTGGCTATGCAGTTCTAGAGTTCAGGGATTTCTCCTAACGACTCTGCCTCTCTGACGGGGAGCCGTTATCCCTGCACTTGCTCGGTGCTAGTTCCTACTCCCAACTGAAATACTCTGAACTAATTCTTAGAACTTGTACTTGAACTAAACTTAAGCTGTTACTGAGTTTCTTACTTGACTGAGCTGACTGAGTTCACTTGGTTCCGTTATCTGACAAAATACTACTGAATCTGTTATCTGAAAGAATGATACTAAGTTATGAATTTATTTCTTGAATGCTACTGAGATCTGAGTTGAGTACTGAACTGAAGCTGTAATGATAACGATACTTAGATTACTGAGATTTCTTAAGTTCTATAACTGTCTAAGAGTTCTAAATTCTATAACTGACTGAGTTCTACTGATCATAGCACGACTGAGATTATCTTGAGATTGATTCGACTGTAGGTACATAGGTATATTTTTCGGTACAAGTACCGCCAGGACTCGTTGGAAGAAAACTGACACACAGGATACTTCTTGATCATAGGAATGGAATCCACAATTCATAATACCATAAATAGAGGATTTCATACTACACATGGTTCTCAAAATCTTATACATGAAAGAGAATGCATATAACATGTAAATACTTGCATGATTCCAATTTAATGAGCATTCCATATCACAACAACAATACACAACAATAAGCATGAAATTCATGTTGAGTCATAAGGAATAGAGCATGGACTTGTCATTCAAGTTCTATTAAATCATAAAAACATGGATTCTATCATTCTTGGCATTTTATCAAACACTTTATACATGAACAACTTTGAGCATAGGTGTACTTATCAATGACAATCTTAATCTATCCAAAATTTATGGGTTTCAACTAACCTACTCACATGCTTCATGAAAAACACATCAAGATACAACCTTGAATCCAAACAACAATCATCAACATGAATATAGTCATAACACAACAAGAAAATCACAATTTATAATTTAAAACATGATTCTTGAGCTCCATGGATGAAAGAGATCCATGGATGAATACTACGCATACCTTAGATAGAAAAATTTGATGATTTGCTGGAGAGTTTTTGGATTGGGAATCTAAATTCTTGATTATATTGGAAAAAGAGCTTGAATCTTGCTTTTGGGAGATGATTTTAATAGAAACCCAAATCTTGTGGTTGAAAGTGTAAGAGAGGGTTTTTGAGATGTTTAACTAAAGAAAAATAAGAGAAAGTTACGTCCCTTGAGGTTTATAAGTCATGGGAGGTGAAGGAAAAGACAAAAATATCCTTACAAAACCACTTCCTAATTGCTGAAAATCTTAGCTGACGACCAAGGCTGAAATGTCGTCACACTTGTGATAAGTTATCACGAATGTTGTCACTCAGTTTTCCAAGCTGACATGCTGGAGTAAAATGGGTATAAATTTTTGCTCCGGTGTTGGATTTTTGAGAAATTGGTATCGTTGGAAAGATAATTCAAAGACACTTCATTTGAAATATAGTAGTCCTATAATTCGATATATAAAAGGAGTAATGGTCAATTGAAGTTGACCTAAGTTTTGACACTCACTAAAACTTGAACTATAGGAAAGCTTTCAACTTGTCCTTGAGTTAGGGGACCTCTATGATCTTAATTCATGCTCAAATAGATTCAAACATTATATAATTGATTAAAACATTTAATTTACATAGAATTCGAGGCTTTTGGAACATCTACACATATGAATAATGGATTTTCATTTTAGTTCGAAATGTGGGGTGTTACATTATCTCCCCCATGGAATCATTCGTCCTTGAATATTGATTGATAAGTTACGAGTACTGATCAACTGAACTTTCTTAAGGGACGTGAATATCTAAAACATGAGTATATGACAAAAATTACTGACACACTAAATTTTCCACTAGAGTATGCATATAGCTGATGCATAGAATGCCCGGATGAGACTATTGATAAGATGAATCCTTATGATGTACATGCATATCTAATGCATGAATACTTGACTGAGTTGTTCTTATGAACGTGTGACTGAATACACTGATAAGCTAAACTTTCTCTACTGAACATGCATATTTAATGCATGGTGGTTTGACTGAACTTACTCTTGAAAGCATGACTGACTGTGCAATGATAACTGATGCTAACTCGTAATAGAAATCTATGCATAAAATTGAATGGGTTTACTGAATTAATAACTTTGGGGAGTTATAGAGAATCTCCCCCTTGGGACACTATGTCCCTTTAAAAATACTTATATCACTGGAATACTTGAGGACTATTGAGGCGGTGCATAAGGCATCTATGAATTGGATCATATCTAAACATCTGAGAGCTAAAGATAATGCATAATACATGAACTGAGTTATACTCGCAACTACTAAGGTACTCTATCTTGGAATATTTACCTTACTGAGATTTCTGAAAGTATGACTAGGTGGAAGGATATAAAAACAAACTATACAAATCTAATTGTCTGATTGCTAAACTGAACTGTTGGCTTTACTGACTAACTCATGCTGAAAACTTAAGCTTAAGTTAAGCACTGCTTCTGCATTCTTTCAACTAGACCTTCTACTTTAGCCTCAAGTCATCATCATAAGTCTGGGAATACTTCACTAAACTCTGAACTGAACTATAATCAATCTACTCTAGGGTCTGCGATAAATAATGTACCTAAATGATCACTCATCCTGCAAGACTGGAGCTAAAAGTATAAAGCTCACTGCTAATACTATCCCTTGGGGTACAAATCTTAACTTCCTTTAGTCTCCGCAATCATCAAACTTAAATTCTTGCATGTACTGTTCAAGCCTACTAAAATCTCTAGAACATATCTAGACACTTATACATAAACATAACACCCGTTACTATCATGGGCTGCTAATATCACATCTTTTAACTTATATCCACATCTTCATACTTAGTCTAAAATCCACCAACTTAAATTCTTCAAAGATTCAAGCTTAGTTTCTAAAGCATAATATGAATTTCCATAATTCTTTAATAAACATGCTACTCTCATCCAAGCCTTCAAATGTTACCTCTCTAAAACTTATATTTTCTCCACAGCATAAGAATTACCACTATGCCTCCATCAACAACACATATAACTTCGAATCACTAAACTTAAACTCTTGAATACATTATTTCAAGCCTACTAATTCATATTTTATATAACTAACCCCTATAAAACATACTCTGCCCAACTTTAAATAATACTATCCTGAACTATTTATGGGGACGATCTGAGAAAGCTCTATCTGTAGGACTCTGAGCCTCACTACTTCTGCTACCTTAAGAGTAAGGTAAAGCTGACATGAATGGAACATGATGAGAATCCACATAAGTTTCTTAGAGAACCTTTCTATATCATGATCTGAGACATGAATGAAGGAAAACTGTTCCTAAAATATCTTATAACCTCCTGCACATAAATATGGCGTGCAACACACCCATGTACAAGACTCTACTAGATGCAGCTTTCAGATTTTCTAGGACACTATTGAACCTTAGGATCTGATACCAAGTTTGTAACGCCCTAATTTTCTGAACCAGAATGCTACACGATGCTCATGACCCCAAGGGACCACAAGCTAACTCATGACTGATATCTGTACCTGTATACTACATAATATATAAATATAAATGTCGAAACATGAACTGAAGGCCATAAGGTTCAATACTGAACATAATCTGAGTAATAAAAATGTCTGAATAAAGAGGTATCATAATACCAAAATAGAACTGAAATACTGAAGTCTGAATCTAGTTTGTAATCTAGTCTGTGTCTAGTCTGAAAGCCTCTACTGTCTGAATAACCTGAATAAGGAGCTGATGGGATATGTCCTCAACTAACCCCAACTAATGAACTAATCAATGGGAAGATAGAAAAATAATTATGTCCTCAAAGGATGAGGACTCACTTTTAACTCTGACTGCTGAAATCTATAATGCTACTGCTGCTCTAGAACTCGTGCCTCTGAACCTATGGCATAAAATAAAACACCATAGCGCGAATGCATCAGTACGTCTGAATATACTGAGTATACAAGTGAGGTAGGCTAAATTAAAAGGGTTTATATATATGAATAATGCTGACTGATATGAACGTGAGAATACATACATGCATACATAACTATAACTGAACTCATGGTAATATTGACTACTAAGTCTGAATGCTGACGACATGAGTTTACTGATACTGAGATATTGAATAGATGAATGACTATTTTTGACAGTTCAAATTATAAAGAACTATTCCGATTGACTGTGTCTAACAGTCCTGAAACAGAATACTGATAACGTAAGCTATGACGACTGATCTGATTGATATAACTATGATGTTCGGCCTAACCGATGTAACTGATATTGAGCGACTGTATCTGACAGTCCAAATTTTCTAATAATGATTAAGAGTGACTAAGCTTGAGATCAGGCCTAACTAATGGGTAATCTCTAGAACTGATATTGAGAATACTCAACTGAATCTGAGACTAAGATCAAGCCTATCTGATGGGTGACCTCTGTAAGTACTGATACTAAATAACTTTATGTTAGACCAAGCCTATCTAGTAGGTGGTCTATGAATCTGTGGAACTATCTGAGTTCCTTACTGAGATTAATAACTGTATCTAACAGTCCTGATTTCTAAATTTTACTCTGAAGACTGTTACTAAAATTGTAACTGTGGGAGTGCTCACTTAACCGACATGCCCCGAATCTAAACTGGTGGGGTCCAACCTATAACCCTAGCTGAAAGGGTGTCAATATCGTGTTATGGGAAAAGACCTCTCTGGTCAAGCCTATCTGATAGGTAACCCTCGTAGGAAGTCAAGCCTAAGGCAGTATAATAGTCAAGCCTCTTTGATGGATGACAACCTTTTTTCTGACGGGTCACTCCAACATCCTGCGTTAGCTATGCAGTTTTAGAGTTCAAGGATTGCTCCTAACAACTTTGTCTCTCTGATGGAGAGGCGCCATCCCTGTACTCGCTCGGTGCTAGATTCTACTCCTAACTGAAAGACTCTGAACTAATTCTTAGAACTTATACTTGAACTGAACTAAATCTGTTACTGAGTTTCTTACTTGACTGAGCTGGATGAGTTCACTTAGTTCCGTTATCTAATAGAATACTACTGAATCTATTATCTAACTGAATGATACTAAGTTTTAAATTGATTTCTTGAATGCTACTGAGATCTGAGTTGAGTACTGAACTTAAGCTGGAATGATAATGATACTTAGATTATTGAGATTTCTAAAGTTCTATAACTATCTAAGAGTTCTAAATTCTATAATTGGCTGAGGTCTACTGATCATAGCATGACTTAGATTATCTTGGGACTGACTCGGCTCTAGGCACACAACTATATTTTTGGGTACTAGTACCCTCAGGACTCGATGGAAGGAAACTGACACACAGGATATTTCTTGATCATAGGAATAGAATCCACAATTCATAATACCATAAATAGAGGATTTCATACTACACATGGTTCTGAACATCTTATATAAAAAAGGGAATGCATATAACATGTAAATACCTGCATGATTCCAATTTCATGAGCATTGCATATCACAACAACAATACACAATAATTAGCATGGAATTCATGTTGAGTCATAAGAAATAGGGCATGGACTTGTCATTTAAGTTCTACTAAGTCATAAAAACATAGATTCTATCATTCTTGGCATTTTCTCAAACACCTTATACATGAACAACTTTGTGCATAGGTTTACTTATCAATTTGACAATCTTAATCCATCCAAAATTCATGGGTTTCAACTAACCTACTCACATGCTTCATGAAAAATACATCAATATAGAACCTTGAATCCAAACAACAATCATCAACATAAATATAGTCATAACACAATAAGGAAATCACAATTTATAATTTAAAACATGATTCTTGAGATCCATGGATGAAAAGGATCCATGGATAAACACTACGCATACCTTAGATAGGAAACTTTGATGATTTGCGGGAGAGTTCTTGGATTGAGAATCTAAATTCTTGATTATCTTGGAAAAAGGGCTTGAATCTTGCTTTTGGGAGATGATTTTTATAGAAACCCAAATCTTGTGGTTGAAAGTGTAAGAGAGGATTTTTGAGATGTTTAACTAAAGAAAAATAAGATAAAGCTACATCCCTTGAGGTTTATAAGTCATGGGAGGTGAAGGAAAAGACCAAAATACCCTTATGAAACCACTTCCCAATTGCTGAAAATCTTAGCTGACGACCAAGGCTGAAATGTCGTCAGATTTGTGATAAGTCATCTTAAATGTCATCACTTGGGATCTGGTTTCTACCTAAGGCTAACGACATTCATGATATGTGTTTACACTTGTGATAACTTATCAGAAATGTCATCACTGGGGGTTGGATTTTGCCTAAGGCTGACGACGTTTGTTATAAGTTGTCACACTTGTGATAAGTTATCACGAGTGTCGTCACTCAGTTTTCCAGGATGACATGCTGGAGTAAAATGGCAATAAATTTTTGCTACAGTATCGGATTTTGGCAAAATTGGTATCGCTGGAAGATAATTCAAAGATATTTCAGTTTACATAGAGTAGGCCCTCTAATTCGATATATACAAGGAGTTATGGTCGATTGAAGTTGACCCAAGTTTTGACGCTCACTAAAACTTGAATGATAGGAAAGCTTTCAACTTGTCCTTGAGTTAGGGGACCTCTATGATCTTAATTCATGCTCAAATAGATTCCTATACTACATAATTGGTTAACACACTAAATTTACATAGGATTCGAGCCTTTTGGAATATCTATACATATAAATAATGGATTTTTATTCTAGTCCAAAATGTGGGGTGTTACATAATCAGAAGCAGAGAACAAATGGAAGGAAAAGAAAAGGAGGTACTTATACATGATCGACTACGGCACATGATTGACCAAGGCACAGAGCTTATTATCCATAAAAGAAGAAGAAGGCTGTGTTTATTCCCAAAGGAAAACATGGTGGGAGGAGGCGGATGAAAGTGAATCTTAACACTGAGCTACTTTTAAGAAACCCTACTAATTTTCTATGTTGGTTTTGTGTTTTTTGTTTCGGTCGGGTCATGAAGTGGACCGGTCTATTTTGATTTTTGTTTTTTGGAGTCTTTTGGATGGGTTGGTCCATCTTTGTTATGTTTTTCATTTGATTTATTAATGAAATCCAAAATTTAATTTTAAAAAAAAAGCAACTGCAATCGCGACAAATTGTATAGGCATCCGTGCTAGCGCGATCATGGCTCGTTGTGATAGAGACATCTCCTTACCTGTAGGGCTATATATAGACCCCAATATGCATTTGGGGCATTTGTGCTTCATCCTTTAGACCTAGAAACCCCAAAATTAAGTGTAATAACTCAAAATTTATCATTGTGGGTGATTTGGGAGCTTGCTAAACATCTATTATCATGATTTTCAGTCGAATTATGGTAAGATTTCATCACTTTATTTATGAATATCTTGATTTTATACCCAATATCCCAAATTTTCCTAGGGGCTGATTTTAGCCCAAAATTAGCTTTGTTTTCACTCATTTCATGAAGGTTATGGTTCCTTGATGATATATGTGCTTGATATCATATTGGGTTAACCTCGAAAATATATTTTCCATGTGTGGGACCTGCTTGAGATTTTTGAACCCAAATCACAATGATGCAATATGAATATCGTTACACTCGTATTAATGAGTAGATTACTATTTTGATAGTGTGTTGGCATTTTGGGCTTGTGGGATAAAGACGAGCTTTTGGTGAATAGTTGGAGGCTTTGCGGTTCGGCTTTGAGGTAGGCTTCTATCTACTCTTCTCCATAGATGATTTGTCATATATATTGCTTGTGAATGTGAATGTTAGGCTTGATTATGCATAGAATGACTTAGTATTAAATGTTGAAGTTTGAGTATTTGATGAGGGTTTTGATTCGCAAGTTGAAATGTAGAATACCCCTTTTAGAATCTTATTTCCTTCTTCCTACTTTGAGCTAAATTGTAGTATGGTTATGATATAATGCTATATTCGGGATGTGGTTTTAGCATTTAAAGCATAATTCATATATTTAAATCTTGTTGGGCTAGTGTGGTGACCTTAGAACCGTAATTTGGGTAGAGTTGACTTACATTCCATTGTTTCTAGATGAAGTTTCTATCTTAGGATTGGTTATGGCTTACTTGACATCTAGAAGTTAAACTAGATACCTTATCCTAGTTTGGGGCATAGTTTTCCTTAATATGAAAATTAAGGATTAGAAGTTGGATTGTCCGACCCACTTAGGCCAAGATTTGCGTTAGCCTTGTTGACTTAGTTGCGGATGTTAGGCATAGATGAGACTAGTAAACCTTGTATAAGGTTACTTCATGTCTTGGTAAATTGTAATGATGTTCCCCGAATTGTGACTTATGAGTTATGGCTATGTTATCACTTATAGAAATGATAATGGACCTTTAGAGATACAATTCCCTCTTAGACATTAAATTGGACCTTTAGAGATGTTGTTTTCTCTTAGACTTGATATTTGTCCCATAGAGATGTTGTTTACTCCTATACTTGATACTTGGTCCATAAAGGTGCTATTTCCTCTTAGACATGACGTCAGGCCCTTCGAGATGATTTTTCTCTTTATTATAATTATTTGGCCTATAGAGATGATTTTTCTCTTAGTTATGATTTTTGGGCCTATAGAAATTATTTTCCTCATAATTATGATTATTGGGCCTAAAGAGATGATTTTTCCTCTTAGTTATGATTATTGTGCCTATAGAGATGATATTTCTCTTAGATATGATAATTGGCCTAGAGAGGTGATATCTTCATAGTCATGATATATGACCTATAGATATGAGATGTCTTATAGATGTGATATTTTTATCGATATTACTCTTCCAAGAAATGAGGTGACTCCTATATCTGAGATGATTATAGATATGATATGGCTTATAAATATGGTTGTCGATATGGGTTTCAGATATGTGTGTGGGCCTAAGGCCGTGACTATGAGGTTGTGATTATTTCAGATATATTATTAGGCTAGCGTGTGTGTTATGTTATCGAATGGACATTCGGGAAGTAATTATCCTTGTAAAGGATACAATTATAGTTTATGAATATAGATATATATGTTTATATACACATCTCTCCAATATGGGACGGAGGAAGATGCGGTATGTTGCCTATGACTTTATTGATTTGGATACTGGTGATGGCATACATAGATATGGTATATTCATGATTATTATATCAGTAATATTATTATATCAGTAATTGATGTAATTCTAGCTGAAATATGATCTTATGATTATTCTTCCTAAATAAGGTTTAAGCTATGTGGTAACTAGTTATCTATTAAGAGACTATAGTACTTGATGGCTAGAAATTTAATGTACTACATAATGAAGCTTGATTAGTTGAAATATGGTAGCTACAGATTATGGGTAATACATAGCTAGTGATGATGATGGATTTAGCGTAGGTAAAGATTAGTTGCTATTGATGACTAAGTTTATGATGTTGATTAGTTGTTAAACAAGGATTTGTGTATTAATAATGCTAGATAATAAGATATGGTAGTTTATAGATAAAAAAGTGTCTAAATAATGGTTAGTGGTCTTTTGTTAGATGGTGACTAGTGAGATTATGATGGTTAGAAATGACGTTGGCTAATTAGCTATTATAGTCTAGTGGTGAATCTTGACTAGGTGTAGCTATTAGTTATTTAGTGAATAATGATTATGTGAAGAAATGGTTAGGCTAATAATTAGAGGTCATCTCCATGATTCGACCCCTTTCTAAAATTGTATAATAATTTAGTCCCAAAGGTCACTCCGTTCAACAGTCTTGCAGATTTACCCTTCTTTTAGCCATGGCTTAAGTCTGTGCACTTATTATATATCTATATATATGTATTGATGATTGTGATGATATATTAATACCCGGCAAGGCCGGAGGATTTGTTATGATGATATTGATACCCGATAAGGTCGAAAGATATTGTGATGATGTATTAATACCCAGAAAGGCCGGAGGATACTGTTATGATGATATTGATACCTGGAAAGGCCGAAGGATACTTTGGTGATATATTAATACTCGAAAAGGCCGGAGAATATTGTTATGATGATATTGATACCTGACAAGGCCGAAGGTTGATTACGATGATGATGGTCATGATGATGACAGTTATGATGGAGATGGTTATGATGATGAGATTGTGTTACTAATTGTGTACCTTGTATTTATTCCTGCATAAGTGTCACCTATCACCAGTATGTGCCTATGTCTATCAGTCGCTATGGGATGGTTGCATAGACATGGGTGAAGAATATTCCTTGTATTGTTGTATGTTGATTGAACCTTCTAATCTTGGGGTGGTGAGGGTACGTATATGCTCGGCTAGGTATTTGGTTGTCCGGAGTAGCCGGTTATTTACATTATTATTGATATTATTATTATCATTATTATGATCATTATAATGGCTAGCTTATGACAGATTGGTCATTGATTCGGTATCGAGATTTGAGGTATGTCTACGGCCTCTTTTTTATTATGATTGCATTACTATGCTCGTTTATTTCAAGTCTAACCATGTGGATTAAAAACCCAGAGTACGCTAGTATTAAATCATGATAGTATTATAATGAGGTCTTAAAATGAGAACATGATGATCTAGGTTATGTTTTCAAGTGACCTTATGTTTATATGTATATATATATGTATGTGTGTATGTATATATATATATATAGCTATATCAAGTTACGGTACTACTGCATATCTCTTTCTTCATATAATCATATTATATAGTCGTTTCTTTGCCTTATATATTGCTATATAGATTTCTTTCGCCCTTTATTCATATATTGGGCTGGGATATATGGTATATAATTGATGTCTATTGAATGTAGCTAGAATATGATTGTTCACCCTTGATACTTCCTTAGTCTTATTATGTTAGACTCTTGAATAGAATAAGATAGTTATTCCTTATTATCTCATTGACTTGTTATATGATTTCTTGACTCTTGGATGTATTTCCATTCTATTTATATGTTCTACATATCTGCTTTATCTTTGGAGCTCAGTTGGCGGTTGCCTACTGAGTATCATTTATTTGTACTCATACTACACTTCTGCAGCCTACAGATCATAGTACGAGTTATCGTTGTTGGTGTGCGTCGTACGGAGCAGCCATGGTTCAGAGACTTAAAGTGAGATCATGATTTTCGGAGTATTACTTATCTCTCTCTTATGTATTAGACTAGTCTATATGTTGTATTTGGAGATAAGTCATATCAATATATTTCTCTTGATATTTCACTTTTGTACTCTTATTATATTAGAAGCTCTTGTACAAATACCACCATGTTTTGGGATTTTTTTTATGTATTGATCTTTATTTCATTATTCCATATTTTTTTTCCTTATATTATTGAGTAGTCTGTTACTAGCCATTCCGGACTACAGGTTAGCTTGCCTACTGACAGCGCCCAAGTGCACAAGCAAGTGTACATGGTCTTATTAAGTAGTAAAGTGGCCTAATGAAAGCCAAGTATCGATCCTACAGAGACTTAATTCAACAATGATTCAATTTTAGTTCACAATGTAGATTCAATTGATACAAATATAACCAAAAATAAAGTTTGGAATTTTTAAATTGTAGAAAAGTAAACAATACGGAAATTAAAAATCTTGAAAAAAACTATAGGAGAAAAGTAATCTAATTCTTGGCTTAGACTAGTACTACAGTGTTGTGTATTGAACTTTGTAATTTTGAGTTAGACTTGAAAATGGCAAGGGTATGTAGTTCAACTCAGACTTCGGCGGGAATGGTTATATGTACCATGTGAGAATTATAAGTTGAACCAAATGAGACTAGTGTTTAAGAAAGAAAACATAGTTGAGGGAGTATTTTAGAAGTGGGGCTAATCTTTAAAGTTAGCAGTTGCATTTCCTAAGGCCTAGTAATTTTATCACAAATTATGTATCATAGACCTATGTTCCATGTTGCAGAGTTATAGCCATATTAAGATTCCTTGCTCAGATATCTTATTCAGATCATGCCCAAGATTCTTTGCTCCCTAATGTTATTAAAGATTCTTGCATAGAGTGTTGAAGAAATACTCTAGTTGAGTATGAACTTTCAATGTGAGTTAGTCCGTATAGCCAGCAATTCAGATTAGCAATCAGACATATAAGCTCCAATGATTTTCCATCTATCTATCTAGTCTTACTATCTAGTCTTGCCTAATGGAAAAAATCTGATGAGGAACTTTCTAGCTAAGTCATCAAATGATGTGATTGAATTGGTCGGCTCCGTATTCAACTATATTTTAGCTTCCCCTAATAGTGAATGGGGAAAAAGTGTCAGCCTCACATAATCTGTACTCACCCCAGTTAGAATGAATATATTAGTAAGCTCAATGAAAGTCTGCAAGTGGACTTGTGGATCCTCGTGTGAAAGCCTTACAAATTTCCCACTGCTGATGAGAAGCCGCACCATGTTGTACTTTAACACAAAATTCTCCCCTGCATCCGGTCTTTGAATTAGGGAAGTCAAGTTCATCAGAAGTGGGACTGCCACTTCCATAACTGTCCTGCGGGCTGCTTGTTCTTCATACATTGGAGCAGGAACTACTTGGTCTTATTCTATTTGCGGAAATTAGGGGAGACATATTGTGTCTCTCCTTCGTTGAAGGAAGTGTTGTTCAGGTTCGGGCTTGGTTCAACCAAATCCCTATCCCTTGACAACTTTCTAACCTTAAAACCTATTTTCTACAATCACAAAACCAAGACCAATCATAAAAATACCAAATATATCTAAAAGTAAAACTAAAATAAACACGTCTCCGATAATGGCACCAAAAACTTGACAGCACCTAAGCGCACACACAAGTGTACGTGGCCTTATCAAGTAGTAAAGTGGCCTAATTAAAGCCACGTATCAATCCCACAGAGACTTGATTCAGTAACGATTCAATTTTAGTTCACAATTTAGATTCAGTTGATGCAAGTGTAACCAAAAACAGAGTTTGGAAATTGTAAATTGTAGAAAAGTAAACAATGCAGAAATTAAAGATCTTGAAACAATAAATAGGATAAAACCTAGGGTTAAAGCACTTTGAACAATCATACTATGTTATTGAATTTCATTCATTAACTTGCTTATCTTGGTTGTTGATTCGTAGGGTTAGTCGCATGATTATGGTTTTCCAACCTCTAATTCTTACATAAGTTGGACCTTACAACTACATCGTTGAGCGGGGATGTAATAGTCCACTTAAGGTTTTTAAGCTATCATCCTATGTTTGAATCAAGTAAGGTATCTAAGTACATCCCTGTCCTAGACACTAATTTGAATTCCTTATTTCAAAAAGGAATACAAACCATACTTTGTTCATCTCCATATTCTATCCCCTATTTTCTCTCCTGAGATCAAAAGGTAGACAATTGATATATTCTACGGGTCGCGAATCCTTAAAATAGTTAAATCAAAGATGAACACACAACTAATAATGATAATCAAAGTTAAACGAATTTAATTCAAAACTATTGTATTCATGCTCTTGGCTTTAATCCCGGAAAAGGGCGTTTAGCCACGCATAGTCATAATTGTAATCACAAGGGGGTAATTAATGACTAAAAACATGTATGAACTAAATTAAAATAATAAAAACCTAAATACAAAGTTGTAACAGCCCCTTGATCTCAAAAATATGTCCAAAGATATGTAAAAACGTGATATAACATGTATTTATAGTATAGGAGTAAGCCAAGTCCGTGTTGGAGTTAGAAACTGTCAGTTATTGAGCCCGGAAGTAGATGGGGCGTCACCCTGGATATAGCCCCGCTCTATTAAAGGCTGATCCCTGGGTTGATCACCACTCCAATAAAGGCTACACCCTGCCTATAGCAATACTCTAGGTGGGGCGGTGCCTCAATATCGCCCTGAGCCTATGGAAGTTACTCTCCGAATTTTGGTTAAGTGTTGAGTCTCCCCTCTTAGTCCCTTGTCTTGTGGTATCTTTACCATGGATTTCAAGCCTTCTTAACATAAAAATATCATCATATTCATCTCCCAAAGCATAATACAAACTCACACCACACGAATTAGTAGACAAACACAACACACTACTCATAATGATGAATCAAAATAAGAGCTAAGCTAGGATCTTTCACTTATTGTTTCAGCTGTACACTCAATAAAATTGAACTTTGTTCACCACCAACAAGTTATTACAATCATAATTACGTATTAAACCCATTTGGAGCACATTAAACACAATATAATCGAACAAAATCAACTAGACAAGAACCTAGCTCAAGCTAGTAACGCTAGTTTTCCGGGTTGAACTTCTAAATGAATATTGAAGGCACAAACTTGTTTGGAATTCACTTTGAACATTGTAAACACATGATTTAACACTTTGATACACATTTATCTCATTATCAACCCATGTAGCATACGAATCATCCTCAAAACAAGGCTAAAAACACTAGAATAGTGACGCTAGAATGCATAAATACACCCAACATCACCACCCCACACTTAAAACCTTGTTCATCCTCGAACAACTCTTCACTATAAAAATCATGACCTGGAGACTCTATACTTCTACTATATGCAAGACACTCAAGCTAGTACTACAATGACTACATGGAATGTAAGTTTCTACACTAAGCATATTGCAAACACGATTGGAAGCTTATGAACACTACTCCAAAACATCCTAGCCTCAAGAATTGACTCACCTATTTGGAAAACTCATGCATATAATTCAATAAATGACATCCTACAAATCACCTACATTTATCAAACATGTGTCTCTCACAATAAGAGAGTTACCCACTCATAATTAAAAAAATCATAACATGATGGGTAAAAAAATTCACAAGTTACACACAATGAGCCATAGGCTTGCCCTTAGTTTAGTTCTCCACTAATATTAGAATGATGAACGTAGGATCAATTAGGTCTTTTTCAGGTTGTAATATAGGCTAAGGTACGGGTTAGAACTATTTGGAAATAGTGACTAACCTCTCTAAGCGCTTTAATACACTATATTATACATTTAAAACCAATCTCCAACAACCAATCACACCATCTTTTACTACCACGTTCTCTTATTTTGCCCAATAACTTTTAAGCATTTTCACAAACACATGGTGGGCCTATTTTTTATTCCTTCAAAATTCAATTTTCTCATTTTATACAATCATGGGAATATTTCTAACACCATTTATATCACTCCCAACCACCACACATCAAATATAAAAACAAATAACTATTACCTTGGGGCATCAATTTCACCTTTTTTTCTTCAATTTCTCAAACTTCTTACCAAATTAATTCTTCATAAAAGCACTTAGGAGCTTTTTGTATCAAATTATGGTCTATCAAAGAAGGGGATTAGGTTGCATATGAGGCTACCAAAGAAAAGGCTTAATAAGGATTAACTAAGATAATGCACAAAGGGTAGGACAAATAGAAGGTATAAAACAAGGCTATCAAAGAAAAGTCTAAATCATCTCCTAAACCCACACTCTTTATTTTGCTTTACACACATACCGAGCAAGTTCTAGACATCACATGCAACAAGAAATATACAAAAATTTCACACGCATATGGCACATGCTCAACTCACATAGGATTAGCATAGACTCTCAACCAAACAATAGCACAAATTTAAGTTTAAGCCAAAAAGTACAAGAGTCCCAAAAATGAGCCTAAGAGTCTTAAAAGTAGTAATTCACTTATTCCACATGCTTCAAACAAAAAACTTGCACCATGTAATAAAAAATAGCACCAACAAGAATATCTTACACCAAAAAATTTAAAATTGAGCCAAAATTTAGGAATTTCCCCACCCCACACTTAAAAATATACTTTGTCCCCAAAGTGAATTTAAAAGCAAGAGACAGAAATACACCCTTAGGCCTCTAAGCCTAGCTAGTAGCATATTTACACATAAATGAGATCCGTGGCACCCCACGCTCTATTTTTTGCCATGCTCTTTAGCTCAAGTTTATGGTACTCAGACTTCCCATTAACCTGTGACTCAATCAAAAATGAAAACTATGTGAAAGAAAAAATTAAAACTAAAAATAAAATATACCTACTTAACTTGGGTTGCCTCCCAAGAAGCGCCTGATTTATTGTCGCAGCACGAAACAACTATGACTTAGTCGTTCTATTTCCTTCTCTTCCTCACACTTGGTCTCTATCTTCTTATTCTATTCACCCCTTTTGGGTGTGAATTTTCAAGAGCCGCAGATTCCTCAACTTTAGCCTTTTAGGCTCATCAATTAGCATCAAATCAGGCTTAGGCGATAGAAGATTAAACTGCTCAATTAGGTAGTCCATAGAGGTCTTTGGTGGACTAATCATCCTACACTTTTCCCCTTCAATAACATTGATCATACACAAATATTTATAGTAGGACTTTATTGTGGGTGCTTTGTAAACATCACCACCTCTTCATTATCTACACTCAGTTTGAGTGCGCCTTATCTAACATCAATCAATGCTCCTCTGGTTGCTAAGAACGGATGCCCTAAGATGATTGGTACTTGTTTGTCTGCCTCAAAATCCAGAATAATAAAGTATGCAAGAATAACAAATTTACCAACCTTTATGAGGACATTATCAATAATTTCTTTTGTATAAGCCATGGACCCGTCTACGAGCTACAAAACCAACTTGGTCGATTTAGGCTTTCCTAAGCCTAATATGTCAAACAAATATAGGGCATCAGATTTATGCTAGCCCCTAATCACTCAGTTCATGGACCACTTTACTCCCAATTTGGATACCGGGGTAAACTTTCTCGGATCTTTCAATTTATTAAGGATTTTTTGTTTCATTACAGTGCTACACTCTTCAGTGAGTGTTATTGCCCCCACATCCTGAAATTTTACCTTATTAGCAACTACAAACCTCAAGTACTCCACATACTTAGGCATACCCTGCAAAACATCTAACAAAGGTAAGTCAATGTGAAGTTCTTTGAATATATCAAAGAACTTCTTGAACATTGCGTTCTCCTTTGCTTTAATTTTCCTCCAAGGAAAGGGTAGTGGCGGTGTCTTATTCACTTCTTTTGCAACAAATTTTTATTTCAAATACTCAAACTTCCTTGATTTTTTAGTAGCTTCTTCATTTACCTGTTCAGTTACCACATCAACATCTAACTCCTTAGTTGCCTTTGGAGGTTCACCTTGAATCTCTTTTCCACTTTTCATGGTGATTGTCATAATTTGATTTGGATTTTCTATACCCGCTGGCAAAACACCTTGTGGCCTAGTACTCAATTCTTGCTGTAACTTCCCTACTTGAACCTCTAAGCTTCTCTGAGCTGCTTGTAAATTTTTTATGTCTATAGTTAATTTTTCTAACTACCTAGAAGCTGCTTCAACATGTCTTCCTTGTTGCTAGTTGACTAATTCATTTGGGTGTGTGGCTGTGGAGCGTACCATGGACGAGTCTACCACTTCATGTTGTAGGCATTACCATAATTTGACCATTGAGCATTACCTACATACATCACTAATTTCGTATTTCAAGAACACATAGCCGCTAAGTGACCACTATTACCACATACTTCACACCAACCTACAGCTTATTGGATAGCATTGACTATGGCTGCAGGTTGTGGATCTCCTAATTTCAAGCTGCTGAACTGAGTGTTTATCATATTTTACAATGTTGTAATCTAAGCTGATAAGGCAGTTAACTGGTCTACCTCCAATACACTTGTAATTTTTTTTGTGGCACTTCTAGAGTTTGAATGCCATTTGAGACTTCCCTGTACTATATAGTTCAATAATGTGTACAACTCATCATAAGTCAATTTCAAAGCTTGACCAATTGCTGCTAAATCTAGCAAATCTTTGTATTGTGATCAAGTGCTTCTACAAAAGTGTGAGCAAGTACCTTGTTAAACTATTGATGGTGTGGACAATCCCGAAGAAGAGCCTTGAAGTGTTCCCAAGCATGATATAGATTTTTATCAGGCTTCTATTTGAATCTCACTATCTCACAGCAAAGTCTGACAGTCTTACTTGATGGAAAAAATCTAATGAGGAACTTTCTGGCAAAGTCATCTCATGATGTGATTGAATTGGTCGGCTTCGTATTCAACCATATTTTAGATTCCCCTAATAGTGAAAGGGGAAAAAGTATCAGCCTCACAAAATCTGTACTCACCCCAGTTAGAATGAATATTTCAGTAAGCTCAATGAAAGTCTAGAAGTGGACTTGTGTATGGGAAGCTACACCATGTTGTACTTTAACTCAAGATTCCCCCTAAAATCGATCTTTGAATTAGGGAAGTGAAGTTTGTCAAAAGTGGGACTTTCACTTACCAAACTGCCCTACGTGCTGTTTGTTCTTCATACATTAGAGCAGGAACTACTTGGTCTTCTTCTATTTGTGGAAATTGGGGGACATAGATTATGTCTCTCCTTTATTCATAGTAGTGTTGTTTGGGTTTGTGCTTGGTTCAACCAAATCCCTATCCCTTGACAACTTTCTAACCTTAAAACCTATTTTCTGAAATCACAAAACCAAGACAAAGGGTAAAAAGACCAAATATATCTAAAAGTAAAACTAAAATAAACAATTGCTAAATAACAAGTCCCCGACAATGGCGCAAAAAACTTGACAGCACCCATGCGTACACGCAAGTGTATGTGGTCTTATCAAGTAGTAAAGTGACCTAATGAAAGCGACGTATTGATGACACAGAGACTTGACTCAGCAATGATTCAATTTTAGTTCACAATTTAGATTCAGTTGATACAGTGCTACACTCTTCAGTGAGTGTTATTGCCCCCACATCCTGAAATTTTACCTTATTAGCAACTACAAACCTCAAGTACTCCACATACTTAGGCATACCCTGCAAAACATCTAACAAAGGTAAGTCAATGTGAAGTTCTTTGAATATATCAAAGAACTTCTTGAACATTGCGTTCTCCTTTGCTTTAATTTTCCTCCAAGGAAAGGGTAGTGGCGGTGTCTTATTCACTTCTTTTGCAACAAATTTTTATTTCAAATACTCAAACTTCCTTGATTTTTTAGTAGCTTCTTCATTTACCTGTTCAGTTACCACATCAACATCTAACTCCTTAGTTGCCTTTGGAGGTTCACCTTGAATCTCTTTTCCATTTTTCATGGTGATTGTCATAATTTGATTTGGATTTTCTATACCTGCTGGCAAACCACCTTGTGGCCTAGTACTCAATTCTTGCTATAACTGCCCTACTTGAACCTCTAAGCTTCTCTGAGCTGCTTGTAAATTTTTGATGTCTGTAGCTAATTTTTATAACTACCTAGAAGCTGCTTCAACATGTCTTCCTTGTTGCTAGTTGACTAATTCATTTGGGTGTGGGGATGTAGAGCGTACCATGGACGAGTCTACCACTTCATGTTGTAGGCATTACCATAATTTGTCCATTGAGCATTACCTACATACATAACTAATTTCAGATTTGAAGAACACATTGCCGCTAAGTGACCACTATTACCACATACTTCACACCAACCTGCAGCTTATTGGATAGCATTGACTATGGCTGCAGGTTGTGGATCTCCTAATTTTAAGCTGCTGAACTGAGTGTTTATCATATTTTACAATGTTGTAACCTAAGCTGATAAGGCAGTTAACTGGTCTACCTCCAATACACTTGTAATTTTTTTTGTGGCACTTCTAGAGTTTGAATGCCCTTTGAGATTTCCTTGTACTATATAGTTCAATAATGTGTACAACTCATCATAAGTCAATTTCAAAGCTTGACCAATTGCTGCTAAATCTAGCAAAATCTTTGTATTGTGATCAAGAGCTTCTACAAAAGTGTGAGCAAGTACCTTGTTAAACTGTTGATGGTGTAGAAAATCCCGAAGAAGAGCCTTGAAGTGTTCCCAAGCATGATATAGATTTTGATCAGGCTTCTATTTGAATCTTACTATCTCACAGCAAAGTTTGACAGTCTTTCTTGATGGAAAGAATCTGATAAGGAACTTTCTGGCAAAGTTATCTCATGATGTAATTGAATTGGTCGGCTCCGTATTCAATCATATTTTAGATTCCCCCCATAGTGAAGGGGGAAAAAGTATCAGCCTCATATATTCTGTACTCACCCCAGTTAGAATGAATATTTCAATAAGCTCAATGAAAGTCTACAAGTTGACTTGTGTATGGGAAGCTACACCATGTTGTACTTTAACTCAAGATTCCCCCTAAAATCGATCTTTGAATTAGGGAAGTGAAGTTTGTCAAAAGTGGGATTTCCACTTACCAAACTGCCCTACGTGCTGTTTGTTCTTCATACATTAGAGCAGGAACTACTTGGTCTTCTTCTATTTGTGGAAATTGGGTGACATAGATTATGTCTCTCCTTTATTGATAGTAGTGTTGTTTGGGTTTGTGCTTGGTTCAACCAAATCCCTATCCCTTGACAACTTTCTAACCTTAAAACCTATTTTCTGAAATCACAAAACCAAGACCAAGGGTAAAAAGACCAAATATATCTAAAAGTAAAACTAAAATAAACAATTGCCAGATAACAAGTCCCCGATAATGGCGCAAAAAACTTGATAGCACCCAAGCGTACACGCAAGTGTATATGGTCTTATCAAGTAGTAAAGTGCCCTAATGAAAGCGACGTATTGATGACACAAAGACTTGATTCAGCAATGATTCAATTTTAGTTCACAATTTAGATTCAGTTGATACAGTGCTACACTCTTCAGTGAGTGTTATTGCCCCCACATCCTGAAATTTTACCTTATTAGCAACTACAAACCTCAAGTACTCCACATACTTAGGCATACCCTGCAAAACATCTAACAAAGGTAAGTCAATGTGAAGTTCTTTGAATATATCAAAGAACTTCTTGAACATTGCGTTCTCCTTTGCTTTAATTTTCCTCCAAGGAAAGGGTAGTGGCGGTGTCTTATTCACTTCTTTTGCAACAAATTTTTATTTCAAATACTCAAACTTCCTTGATTTTTTAGTAGCTTCTTCATTTACCTGTTCAGTTACCACATCAACATCTAACTCCTTAGTTGCCTTTGGAGGTTCACCTTGAATCTCTTTTCCACTTTTCATGGTAATTGTCATAATTTGATTTGGATTTTCTATACCTGCTGGCAAACCACCTTGTGGCCTAGTACTCAATGCTTGCTGTAACTGCCCTACTTGAACCTCTAAGCTTCTCTGAGCTGCTTGTAAATTTTTGATGTCTGTAGCTAATTTTTATAACTACCTAGAAGCTGCTTCAACATGTCTTCCTTGTTGCTAGTTGACTAATTCATTTGGGTGTGTGGCTGTGGAGCGTACCATGGATGAGTCTACCACTTCATGTTGTAGGCATTACCATAATTTTTCCATTGAGCATTACCTACATACATCACTAATTTCGGATTTGAAGAACACATAGCCGCTAAGTGACCACTATAGCCACATACTTCACACCAACCTGCAGCTTTTTGGATAGCATTGACTATGGCTGCAGGTTGTGGAGCTCCTAATTTCAAGCTGCTGAACTGAGTGTTTATCATATTTTACAATGTTGTAACCTAAGCTGATAAGGCAGTTAACTGGTCTACCTCCAATACACTTGTAATTTTTTTTGTGGCACTTCTAGAATCTGAATGCCATTTGAGATTTCCTTGTACTATATAGTTCAATAATGTGTACAACTCATCATAAGTCAATTTCAAAGCTTGACCAATTGCTGCTGAATCTAGCAAAATCTTTGTATTGTGACCAAGTGCTTCTACAAAAGTGTGAGCAACTACCTTGTTAAACTGTTGATGGTGTGGACAATCCCGAAGAAGAGCCTTGAAGTGTTCCCAAGCATGATATATATTTTTATCAGGATTCTATTTGAATCTCACTATCTCACAGCAAAGTCTGATAGTCTTGCTTGATGGAAAGAATCTGATGAGGAACTTTCTGGCAAAGTCATCTCATGATGTGATTGAATTGGTCGGCTCCGTATTCAACCATATTTTAGATTCCCCCAATAGTAAAATGGGAAAAAGTATCAGCCTCACATAATCTATACTCACCCCAGTTAGAATGAATATTTTAGTAAGCTCAATGAAAGTCTACAAGTGAACTTATGGATGAGAAGCTACACCATGTTGTACTTTAACTCAAAATTCCCCCTGCAATCGATCTTTGAATTAGGGAAGTCAAGTTTGTCAAATGTGGGACTTCCACTTACCAAACTGCCCTACGGGCTGCTTGTTCTTCATACATTGGAGTAGGATCTACTTGGTCTTCTTCTATTTGTGGAAATTGGGGGACATAGATTATGTCTCTCCTTTATTGATAGAAGTGTTGTTTGGGTTTGGGCTTGGTTCAACCAAATCCCTATCCCTTGACAACTTTCTAACCTTAAAACCTATTTTCTGCAATCACAAAACCAAGACCAAGGGTAAAAAGACCAAATATATCTAAAAGTAAAACGAAAATAAACAATTGCCAAATAACAAGTCCCCAACAATGGCGCAAAAAACTTGACAACACCCAAGCGCACACTCAAGTGTACGTGGTCTTATCAAGTAGTAAAGTGGCCTAATGAAAGCGATGTATCGATCCCACAGAGACTTGATTCAGCAACAATTCAATTTTAGTGCACAATTTAGGTTCAGCTGATACAAGTGTAACCAAAAAGAGAGTTTGAAATTTATAAATTGTAGAAAAGTAAACAATACGAAAATTAAAAATCTTGAAATATTTAATAGGATAAAACCCAGTGTTAAAGCAATTTGAACAATCATACTGTGTTATTGAATTTCATTTATTAACTTTGTTATCTTGGTTGCTGATTCGTAGGGTTAGTTGCATGATTATGGTTTCCTAGCCTCTAATCCTTTACATAAGTTGAATCTTACAACTACATCATTGAGAGGGGATGTAATAGTCCACTTAAGTTCTTTAAGCTATCATTCTATGTTTGAATCAAGTAAGGTATCTAAGTACATCCCTGTCCTAGACACTAATTCAAATTCCTTATTTCAAAAAGGAATACGAACCATACTTTGTTCATCTCCATATTCTATCCCCTATTCCCTCTCTCGAGATTAAAAGGTAGACAATTGATATATTCTAAGGGTCGCAAATCCTTAAAATAGTTAAATTAAAGATGAACACACAATCAATAATGATAAGCAAAGTTAAATGAATTTAATTCAAAACTATAGTACTCATGTTCTTGGCTTCAACCCCAGAAAAGGACGTTTAGCCACACATAGTTATAATTGTATGCACAAGGGGGTAACTAATGACTAAAACATGTATGAACTAAATTAAAATAATAAAAACCTAAAGAAGAATTTGTATCTGCCCCTTGATCTCCAAAGATATGTAAAAATATGATCTAACATGTATTTGTAGTATAGGAGTAAGCCAAGTCCGTGTTGGAGTTGGAAACTGTTAGTTATTGAGCCTGAGAGTGGATGGGGCATTGCCCTGTCTCTAGCCCCGCTCCAGGAAAGGCTAAGCCCTAGGTTGAGTGTCACTCCAGGAAAGTTTGAGCCCTTCCCATATCCCTGCTCTAGGTGGGGCGACACCTCAATGTCACCCTGAGCCTCTGGAAGTTGCTCTCCAAAATTTGTTTAAGTATTAAGCCTCCCCTCTTAGTTCCTTGTTTTGTCGTATCTTTCCCATGGATTTCAAGCCTTCTTAACATCAAAATATCATCATATTCATCTCCTAAAGCATCCAAAAAACTCACGCCACATGAATTAGGAGACATACATAACACACTAAAATCTTTCACTTATTGTTCCAACTGTACACTCAATAAAATTAAACTTAGCTCACCACCACCAAGTTATTCCACACATAATTATGAATTAAACCTATTTGGAACACATTAAATACAATAGACTCAATCGAAATTACCTAGACAAGTACCTAGCTCAAGCTTGTAATACTAGTTTTATGGGTTGAACTTCTAAATGTATATTTTAGGTACAAACTTGTTTGGACTTCACTTTGAACATTGTAAACACATGCTTTAACACTTTGATACATATTTATCTCATTATCAACCTATGTAGCATACGAATCATCCTGAAAACAAGGCTAAAAAGACTAGAATAGTGATGCTAGATGCATAAATACACTTAACATCACCTATTGGTGGGTTATGGTAGATGCCATCATGACCTGATAAATTAGGTTGTGAAAAATTAGTATCAGAGCCTAGGTTTCATCGGTATATTAGTACAAGAGCTAAGTGATAGTAGAGTCCTCTGGATCGGTACGGAGACATCCATAACCTATCTTTGGAAGGTTACAGTAACATTTTAGGAAATTTACTTCTTGTCTCCTTATCGAGTCTCGACATCATTGTGAACCTCAAGCACATTTTTTGACTCTATTATCTTCCTAATGAATGATGCAGAATGGGCGACAATATGAATAAATATGAAAGAGAGTTAAACATATATTTCTAGAGTTTTATTGCAGCATCGAACCAATGAGTAAATTATGGATATCGAATACCTTCAGTATCAAACAAAGGATTTTATGGCAAGATAAGGCTCCAGTTCAGCTAGTGACTACTTCAGCACTTCGAGGTTCAGCATTGGGAATTCAAGTCATGTTGCAAATTCACCCCTTCCATTTATGACATTTGATTCATCGAGTAGTTCTTAGACCAGAGTTGGGTCTCTTGGTGTTCATCAGGTTTTCTAACCAATTTTTAGTATGAGATTGGATTTTTCAAGTGGGCGAGACTTATTCTTATGTTATATCCTTCTGAGTTGGACATTAGTGTATGGATGTATTAGAGGATTACTATTGTCACTCTATTTAGCATTGGAGCACTTGATAGCAGCTGAGTTCTTCTTTTCTCAGGTTGTCAATTATGAGATGACCATTGAAAGCAATGGTATTGAGGCTTATGGAAGTGGCAGAAAAAGGCCATACCATCAGTATAGTGCTATTGGTATTGTATTAGGGAGTGAGGATCATTTAGGTAGAGTTTAGCTTTATCTGTAGCCCATCATCTCTACGTAGACTGTATTCCATACTATGAGTATTTCTCAGATTATTCATGATGATCATAGTGGGTAGAGTCCCCATCATACTTGCAGAGTATGGTATGGTTCTTCAGGACATAAAGACCATTATGGATTATGAGGGGCCACATCTCAAAATATTTTAGGATCTTGGTTTAGTTGTGTCATGATGAGACATTGGTTTAGAGAATGCCCCAGGTATGAGATAAATGATCATCTAGAGTTAGCACGTATTCCCTGTAAGCCTAGAATTCCTGAGACAGGCTGTTATTTCAAAAGTATAGATATAATTTTGCAAATTTCTCTAAGCATCAGTTGGCCAGCCATTTGGTCTCAATTTGTGTTCTCTCTATATTTATGCTTTAGGAGTTGCTATGACCATAGAGAAATCGACTACTAATCTAGGGAGTATCCCCGACTTGGGATTTCCAGTCATTCATCTCATTTAGATCAGCCTCGTAATGTTGTGGCATCTTCAGTTAGAGATAGTATGTGTGGAGCCTCAGTTGATAATTCAATCGGTCGATCCAAGTTGGATCTATTCAGATTTATTTCTCCCTATGCCCAACAGGCATGTGATTACAGACTTCACCATGATAGGTGTGCTTTTATTTCCCATATTTATCTCTTGTTATATGTATTGGGGTTTTCATACCTACTGATGATTATGTGCCTTGATGAATTAATATTAGTCATTATGTGCCTTATTATTAAATTCATAATTATGTTACTACTCTATGTTTTATTTCTTTTAGTTATGGATAGAGTAGATCTGTATTGGTATTTTCCCCTAGAGGTGTAGTTTTTAGATTTGAGTCCTCTTTTTCTCGGCACATCAGCCTTATTGTGGCCCTTGAGTGGTATATGATATTGATGTTCATTTTGGTACCACCTGTTCAGTGTGTTGATATTGATATTATTTTTGCTAGTGTTACCACTACTTGAGATTATATATACTATTTGGTATTATTACTTAATGTTATTACTTGATGAATTTGATCCTCATTGGGTAGCTATATAGACTAGTGTAATCTAGTTAGACTCTCATTTTCCTATACTATTATTTGGTGGCTTGAGTAGATATAGCCCGATTTGATGATTTCTTTTCCCTAGCACAGCGAGGTTGACTGTGTTCCCTCTTGGTTAGCTGTATTAGATTGATTTGAGGATGTATTATAATAGTGAAGGCAGGTTGACCTTCTATGGCTCTATTATGGTTCTAGGGTTTGTTATTTAGTTGTATCACCCGTATTTTAGTTTGGGATCCTTAGACTTCCCTTCTAGGGTGCGAAGGTTTTTGCCTTGGCTATTCTTTTATATATAGCCCATTTGTGTGAATGACTAGTTTGAGGCCTATTTTTCATTTTGACTATTTTATTGCTTGATAGTGATTTTGATATTGGGATGGAGATGTTGTGGATTCATCTCTTAAATTGCTAGGTTTGTTCCCTCATAATGGTTTGCCCTTGTTATTAGTATGGAGATTGGATGATCTTTTCCTTCGATATGATTTCGCCTTAAGTGAAGTTATAGAGTTAGAGGCAGGTGTCTTTGTCTGTGATTGTTTCTTAAGTTGGCAAATTGGAAATTCTTCATCTTGAGTTGTTGATTTTTTTTGGTGGTCTTGAATTGTACCTTGGTTTCGAGATTGGTATATTTCTTCTCTGATGATTTTATTCTTGGATAGATCGGGTGGTGATTGTCTTACTTAGGTGGATTTGGAAAATCTCTATTTCATAGTTTGTACAGCCTAATGAGGCTTGGTAGAGTATTTCTCCTTGATGATATATGCCTGTGGTTATTCTTCGATGAGATAGTGTTAGATTGATTAGATGTCGGCTAAAGTTGCATTTCTCTAATTTGCTAGTGTTTTTGCCAACACTAGTATGGTTTTTAGCCTTGGGAAGTTTTTGAGTATGTTTGGATAGTTCATGCCCTCAAGTAAATATGGAGTAGGTTATTTGCATTTTTATCCAGTGATTCATCCTTTGGCATGATCTCTATTTTGTGGCTATATTGCGTACCTTCTAGATGAGATAGAGTTAGTTGCTTGCATTTTCAGTCGGTGGTTATCCTTGTGGTAATTTTTTTTCTTATACGTCTTGACTGTGGCTTCATATGATTTATCTCGAATATGTTAGATTTGGATACTAAAGTCAATTTGAGATAACTGACATTAATATAGCCATAGTGGCTTAGGTTTTTATTTGATGCCTTAAAATGGCGATTTAAAAGTATGATAAATTTGGAATATGAATGCCTACCCATCTTCAGGTTGGTTTGGGTGGTTGAGACTAGGCGATTTAGACTTTAAGTTGAGATTTTAGACTGATATTGTAGAGCTTGTGTGCAGCTTTCCTTTAGACTTGTCTTACTTCAAATTTCATTTATCGGTTGGTTGAGGCTACTTTGCAGATTGCCTATTCGGTCTCATCGTCTATGTATGGAATATGGTTGATAAGTATTTAGATGATAGCCCATGGACCAGATATTGCTTCTTTCAGAGTTGACCCTGAGTCTCCAGTTTTCTTTGGGAATTTTGGTTGATTTACTCAATGGGAGTAATATACTCAAGTTGGATTAAGTATGACTTTATTCTTGGTAGGTAAGAAATCATGGGGTGGAATATTAAGTGATGAGTAGTTATACCTTGGATTTTGAGATTTCAATTTAATTTTTATTCAAATTAGTTGCAGCATTGGCATGGATTTCATTCTTGAATTATGTCCATTTGTGTGTCGAGATAGCACTTTATGAGTTTATTCTCATATTTTTTGTATGGACTTTTAGTGGGTCAACTTCTATTCTTTGAGTTCTACATGATGAGACTGTGTGGGCAGGACTTAGGTGATTTTCCTCATGGCTTAGAGTGGATAACAGGTTTAAAATGGTAAAGGGAGTGTATATTGGATTTGGTGACATGACCCATGACTTAGGTTGGATTTGACTCGGATGAGCCTTTGTTGATTTATGTGAATATAGAGATGGTATTAGTGTGATGTAGTTTAGATTGTGTACATCATCCTTCTTGGTTCAGTTTGAGGCCAGTTAGTGGTTAAGTTGAGGTTCGGTTGTTTGGAAGTAGAATGAGAGTGTTGGTTGAAAAAAGGATACATATGGTGAAATCCCTCACAAGTGTTCTCTCTTCAACCAGGTTACCTAGGAAGTAATATTGGGAGCATGCAGACCCATTACCTCATCCTTTTGAGCTTTTGAGATTCTTTCTATTGGTTAACTTTTGGGGAAGAAAGTCCTTTTATTAGTGGATATTGTAATGACCCTTCTGGTCTTTTTTCATATTTTTGCTTATCTTCACCATTTGAGCTTCTCCATAGCTTCCCCAAGTCATTTATGACTTACTGGGACCGACGATTTTGTTATCGGGAAGTTCATTTGTTTTTAGAGTTAATTCTCTATTTTGAAGTCTTCGTTGGTTCTAAATGTCCTCAGGCAAAAACTTTAATGAAATGATCTCAGATGCAAATTTTGACTACTCCAGCAAATCCAAAATATCAATTTTAGGCTAGGTAGACCTTTAGTTTGGGTCCTAATGCACCCAAGCTCATTTCAACCAATTGGTCGAAAAGTTGGAAAATTAAAATACAAGTGAGGGACCCACATTTGGCCGAAACTACCTTAGATGGAAAATATAACTTTTCCATCATGTCCTGAACATCGATTTTAGGCTAGGGGGACCCTTGGTTCAGGTGCCAAGGCTTCCAAACTTATTTTGGGTTGTTGAGCAAATTTTATGAAAAATGGAAATATAGGTGTGGGCCCTACTTTTTTCCAAAATGATCTTGGATAGAATTTTTGATAAATCCAGTGGATTTGAAATGTGGTTTACACTCAAAGTTTGCTATTAGATCGTGTATTTTGGGTTCCGAATGAATTCTGAGGGTCAAAATCAAGATTTTGATTTTGCTGTCACCAGGCGCCTAGGGGAGCAACTGTGATCGTGCCCCATTGGATTGCGATAGTGACATCTCCTTACCTATAGGGGATATATATAAACCTCAATATGCTTTGGGGCAGTTCCCCTTCATCTTTTAGACCTAGAAACTGTAAAATGAGGGTAATAACTAAAAATTGATCATTGTGGGTGACTTGGGAGCCTTCTAAACATCTATTATCATGATTGTCACTCAGATTATGGTAAGATTTCATCACTTTATTTATGAATTTCTTGGTTTTTGACCCAAAACTCCAAATTCACCTAGGGGTTGATTTTAGCCCAAAATTAGCTTTGTTTTAATCCATTTCTTTAGGGTTATGGTTCCTTGATGATGTATGTGCTTGATATCATGTTGGGTTAACCTCGAAAATGCATTTTTTGTATGAGGGACCCGTTTGAGTTTTTGATGTTGTTTTTGGACCCAAAGCATAATGGTGCAATATGGGTATTGTTAGACTCGTATCGATGAATAGATTACTATTTTAATAGTGTGTTGGCATTTTGGGCTTGTGGAATGAAGATGAGCTTTTGGTGAATGGTAGGAGGTTTTCTATTTGGCTTTGAGGTAGGATTCTATCTACTTTTCTTCCAAGTTGATGTGCGATATATATTGCATGTGAATGTGAATATTAGGTTTGACTATGCGTAGAATGACTTAGTATTGATGTTGAAGTTTGGGAATTTGATGAGGGTTTTGATCCGCAAGTTGAAATATAGAATACCCCTTTTAGAATCCTATTGGCTTATCCCTAGTTTGGGCTAAATTGAAATGTGGTTATGATATAATGCTATGTTTGGGATGTGGTTTTAGCATTTGAAGCATGATTAATATATTTAAATCTTGTTGGGCTAGTGTGGTGACCTTGTAACTATAAATTGGATAGAGTTGACTTAAATTCCCTTGTTTCTAAATGAAGTTCCTATCTTAGGATTGGTTATGGCTTACTTGATATCTAGAAATTGAACTAGAGACCTTAGCCTAGTTTGGGGGCATAGTTTGCCTAAATATGAAAATTAAGGATTAGAAGCGGGATTGTCTGGCCCACTTAGGCCAAGACTTGTGTTAACCTTATGGACTTAATTATGGATGTTAGGCATAGTTGAGATAAGTAAACCTTAGTATGAGGTTACTTCGTGACTTGGTAAATTATAATGATGTTCCCCGAATTGTGACTCATGAGCTATGGCTATGTTATTCCTTATAGAAATGATAATGGGCCTTTAGAGATACTATTCCCTCTTAGATGTTATACTGGACCTTTAGAGACGTTTCCTCATAGACTTGATATTTAGCCCATAGAGACGTTATTTCCTCCTAGACTTCATACTTGGCCCACAGAGGTGTTATTTCCGCTTAGACATTACATCGGGCCCACAAAGATGATTTTCCTGTTAGTTATGATTATTTGGGCTATAGAGATTATTTTTCTCTTAGTTATGATTATGTGTCCTATAGAGATCATTTTCCTCATAGTTATGATTATTAGGCCTATAGAGATTATTTTCCTCTTAGTTATGATTATTGGGCCAATAGAGATGATTTTTTCTCTTAGTTATGATTATTGGGCCTATAGATATGATATTTCTCTTAGATATGATAATTGGCCTAGAGAGGTGATATTCTTCATAGTCATGATGTATGACCTATAGATATGAGATGTCTTATAGATGTGATATGTTTATTGATATTACTCCTCATAGATGGGAGGTGGCTCTTATATGTGAGATGATTATAAATATGCTACGGCTTATAAACATGGTTGTTGATATGGGTTTCGGATATGTATATGGGCTTAAGGTAGTGATTATTAGGCTGTGATTATTTTGGATATATTATTGGGCCAAGACCCGTGTTATGTTATCGAATGTACATCTGAAAAGTAATTCTCCTTATAAAGGATATGGTTGTAGTTTATGAATATACAATATATGTTTATATACACATCTCTCTAGTATGGGATGGACGAAGATGCGGTGTGTTGCTTACGATTTTATTAATTTGGAGACTGGTGATGGCATGCATAGATGCGCTACTAATGTAGAGTGTATTTATGAATTCTAGTGCTACTATTCTAGCTTATTTAGCCTTATTTTGAGGATGATTCTTATACTATATGTGTTAATAATGATATAAATGAGCATTTATGTGTCCAAGAATGTGTTTACAATGTTTAATGGTGGATTCACATGAGTTTTGATTCAATTTGAGCATTTAGAGTTCAACCTAGAAAACTAGGGTAACTAGCTTGAGTTAGGTGTTTTTCTAGTCTATTGTGTCGGTTTCTAATGTGTTTTAATGAGTTACTAAGGTTTTTATTATGTATTTATATGTGAAACAACTTATTTATAATGTTCAAGGGTCAATTCGATCAAGAAAAGAGTCAAAACAATAAGTTAAAGCTCAATATGAATTTAGCCAATGCTTAGCTCGTGTTTCTAGTTCATCATTGAGGATGTTGTGTTGTTTTGAGCTCCAAATTGTTGTGTTTAATGCTATTGGATGCTTTTTTAATGGACTATGATGATATACGAAGGATTTACAAGGTTCAAATTAAGAGGAAACAACTCAAAAAGGCTTGGAATGGATCACGAAAGTACAAAACGCAGCTTGACGTCAATTTGGATACCTGAAAAGTATTGGGAGAGTGTGGCCATGTGAAAAGGAGTATTGGCACGTAAAACACATCAATGGGTTTAAAAGGAATCCTAAATAGTTAACCAATGTGAAGTTGACGCGTCGCGTCGATTTACACAATGCAATAACCGACGCAGCGCGTCACTTGGTTCGCAGATGACCAGAAACTGTTTCCTTGTTCAACAAGGCACGGGCTATTTCTTCCACTGTAAATAGGACATTATTCACGTTTTTTACTTACTTTCAGACATCCTTGGAAGATATTAGAGGCTACACAACTTTTTTTAGGGTTTTTATCATTCTTTTATTTTAGTTTCTTTCATGGTTTGTATCATCAATCCAAGGGATTGGATGGTGAATATTTCCATTAAAGGCTAAAACTCCTTTTTGGTGTTAAGGCCACAATCATGATTACTTTCATGTTGAATTAAGTTTGTTAATTTGCTTATCATTATTGGTTGTTTATTTATTCTTGTTTTAACTATTTTAAGGATTAGCTACCCTTAGAATACATCAATTGTCAACCTTGTGATCTCAGGAGAGGGAATAAGGAGATAGAACATGGGAATAAGCAAAGTATGGTTCTTGTTTCTTTATAAAATAAGGAATTTGAAGTAGTATCTAGGACAGGGATGTACTTAGATACCTTACTTCATTCACACATAGGATGATAGCTTTAAAGAACTTAAGTGGACTATTACATTCCCACTCAACGATATAGTTGTAAGGCTCAACTTACGTAAAGGATTAGAGGTTTATAAACCATGATCGTGCAATTAATCCTACGAATCAACAACCATGATAAGCAATTTAATGAATAATGTTCAATAATGTAGTATGATTGTTCGTAAGCCTTAATCCTGGATCTCTATCCTTTGATTGTCCAAAATCATTTACTTTTCCGCATTAGTTTATTTTCTTTTTAGTTTACAATTCTTAAACCTTCTTGTTTACTTTTTCTCAATCGTTAAACTAGAATTGGATAGGCAGCGAATACAAGTCCCTGAGAGATCGATACTTGGGCTTCCTTGAAGCCACTTTACTACTTAATAAGACCACATACACTTGCGTGTGCGCTTGGGCACTGTCAAGTTTTTGGCATCGTAATTGATGTGACAAATTATTATATCAGTAATTGATGTGATTCTAGCTAAAATAAGATCTATAATTGTCCTTCCTAAATAAGGTTTAAGCTATGTGGTAACTAGTTATCGATTAAGTCACTGTAGTACTTTATGGAAAAAAATCTAATGTACTAGTTAATGAACCTTGATTAGTTGAAATATGATATCTAGTGATTATGGATGATATGTAGCTAGTGATGATGACAGGTTTAGCGTTGGTAAAGATTAGTTGTTATTGATGACTAAGTTTATGATGTCGATTAGTTGTTAAATGAGGATTTGTGTATTAATGATGCTAGATAATAAGATATGTTAGTTGATAGATAAATAAGTGTCTAAATGATGGTTAGTGGTTTTTTTCTAGATGGTGAATAGTGAGATTATGATGGTCAGAAATGAACGTTGGTTAATTGGTGTCTATGGTCTAGTGTTGAATCTTGACTAGGTGTATATATTAGCTATTTAGTGAATAATAATTATGTGAATAAATGGTTAGGCTAATAATTAGAGGTCATCTCCATGATTCAACCCCTTTCTACACTTTTATAATGATTTAGTAAAAAAGGTCACTCTTGGCAACATGCTTGCAGATTTACCATTTTTTTAGCCATGGCTTGAGTCTATGCACCTATTACACATCTATATATATGTATTTATAACTGTGATGATATATTATACCCGGCAAAGCCGTAGGATATTATTATGATGATATTGATACCCGGCTAGTTCGGAGGATACTATGATGATATATTGATACCTGACAAGGCGGTGGATATTGTTATGATGATATTGATACTCGGCAAGGCCAGAGGATACTAAGATAATATATAGATACCCGAAAAGGCCGATTGATAATGTTATGATGATATTGATACCCGGCAAGGCTGGAGATTGATTATGATGATGATGATAGTTATGATGGAGATGGTTATGATGATGATATTATGCTATTGATTATGTACCTTGCATTTATTCCTGCATGCACATCACCTATCACCAGTATGCACTTATGTCTATCAGTCGGTATGGGATGATTGCATAGACATGGGTAAAAAATATGCCTTGTGTTGTTGTATGTACATTGAACCTTCCGAGATGGGAGTGGTGGGGGTGTGCATAGCATCGACTAGGTATTTGGCTATCCAAAGTAGCTGGTTATTTACGTTGTTGTTGATATTATTATGATCATTATTATGGCTAGTTTATGACAGACTGGTCATTGATCCGGTATTGATATTTAAGGCATGTCTTTGGCTTTTCAATTTTGTTATTGCATTATTATGCATGATTATTTCATGTCTAACCATGTGGATTAAAAACCCTGAGTACGGTAGTATTAAATCCTTATAGTATTATAATGAGGTCTTAAAATGAGGTCTTGATAATCTAGGTTATGCTTTGAGGTAACCTCATATATATAAAGCTATTGTACTACCGTGTATCCCTTACTTTGTATGATCATATTTTATTATCATTTTTTTGCCTTGTATATTGTTATATATCTTTCTTTCACCCTTTATTCGTATATTGGACTGGGATATATGGTATATCATTGACGTCTATTAAATGTAGATAGAATACGATAGTTCACCCTTGATACTTCCTTAGTCTTATTATATTAGACTCTTGGACATACCAGGATAGTTGTTTCTTACTATCTCATCAACTTTTTATATGATTTCTTTACTCTTGGGTGTAGTTTCTATTTAGTTTATATGTTGTATATATCTGCTTTATTTTTGGAGCTCAGTTGGCAGTTGCCTACTGAGTATCATTCATTTGGGACTCATACTACATTATGCAACCTACAGATCATGGTACAGGTTATCATCGTTATTGTGTGCGTCGTTAGAGAAACCATGGTTTGGAGACTTAGAGTGAGCTTATGACATTCTGAGTATTACTTATCTCTCTCTTATGTATTATACTAGTCTCTATGTTGTATTCGGAGATAAGTTATATTAGTGTATTTCACTTGATATTTCACTATCGTACTCTTATTATAGTAGAAGCTCTTATACAAATACCATCAGGTTTTGGAATTTTATTAGTTATTGATTTTTATTTCATTTATTCTACATTTTTTCCCCTATATTATTAAGTACTCCATTACTAGCCATTACAAACTATGGGTTGGCTTGCTTATTGCTGGGTTACAGTAGACGCCATCATGACCAGAGAAATTGGGTCATGATAGGAAGAGAAGAAGAAGAAGAAAGAAATAGGGGAATGGTAGAGTAAGAAGTTTAGATTTTTTTACTAGGATAGAGGTCAGTAGCAGAGTGGTAGAGATGGTAGAAAGTGGTCTAATCTAGTTCCCCTTATTCGAAGCCATCGGGTAATCATAGTTCTCAGTATAATAGTGGATTTAGGGCATAGGGTTCCTAATCTCAGCCTGGTGGGGCTCATTCATCTCTATCATATCCTCTTTGTAGATTCTACGGGCAGGTGCATCGTGGGTTTTGTGAAGAGAGAAGGAACAGGTGTTTTAAATATGGTCATATTGGTCATTTGCAGAGAGATTGTTCTTCTAAGGTTTCTTCAGGGGCTAATAACATTCATGTTGCCACTTCATCAGCTCCTGTACCAAAGGGTGCTTCTTCTTCTTGTGGTATCGACACTAGACGGAATTGCTTGTATGCTCTTGCTACTCGCCAATATTCTGAGGTATCTCTTAATGTCATCACTGGTATATTACGACTCTTTTCTCGTGATGTGTATTGCTTACATAATTCTAGGGTCTACTCTTTATTATGTGACCCCTTTTGTGGCTATGTATTTTGGTTTTCGTCCCGAGTGTATCCCTGATCCCTTTTCTATTTCTACCCCAGTGGGTAACTCTGTGATTGACCTTATTCTAACCTTATTCTAAACACTCATCCGGCTGAGTTGAAGGAGCTCAAGAAGTAGCTGAAGGATCTCTTTGACAAGGTTTTATCCATCCTAGTGTGTCTTCGTAGGGTGCACCTATTTTGTTCATGTGTAAGAAAGATGGTTTCCTTGGGATGTGCATACATTACCATCAGTTGAATAAGGTTATGGTAAAGAATAAGTATTCTCTTCCTAGAATTAATGATTTATTTGACCAGCTTCAGGGTGATAAATGTTTTTCTAAGATTGATCTTTGGTCGAGCTATTATCAACTAAAGATTAGGGAGATGGATACCTCTAAGACTGTCTTCTAAACCCAGTATGGTCACTATGAATTCCTAGTTATGTCTTTTGGTCTGAATAATGCCCCAATGATATTTATGGATCTCATGAATCGGGTGTTCCGTCAGTTCTTTGATTTGTTCATCATAGTATTCATTGATGATATTCTGGTGTACTCTAGGAGTAAGTCGAATCATGCCAACTATCTCTGCATTGTGTTGTAAACCCTGAAAGATCAGTATTTGTATGCTAAGTTTTTGAAGTGCGAATTCTGGTTGAAAGTTATTTCTTTGTAGGGTTATTTCATTTCTAGTAAAGAGATCATGTTGGATCCATAGAAAGTTGCAGTGGTTAAGAAGTGGCCTAGATCCACGACTCCAACGGATATTTGGAGCTTCTTGGATTTAGCCAATTACTATAGGAGATTTGTGGAGAGTTTCGCGACTATATCTACCCCGTTGACTAAGTTGACCTGGAAGAAGGTAAAATTCTTGTGGTTTGATGCTTGTGAGAGTAGTTTTGAGAAGCTGAAAGATAAGTTGACTTCAGCTCCAGTTTTGACCCTACCCGAGGATAATGATGGATTGTGGTTTATTGTGATACGTCTTGTATGGGATTTGGTTGTGTATTAATACAACATGGTAAGGTGGTGGCTTATGCGTCTAGACAGTTGAAGGTGCTTAACAAAAACTATCTGACTCATAACATGGAGTTATTGGTTGTGGTATTCGATTGAAGATTTGGCATCACTATCTATATGGGGTTTATATGGATATCTTTTTGGATCATAAAAGCCTGCAATATATATTTACCTAAAGGGAGTTGAATCTCATGCAAAGGAGATAAGTCTCCATTACCACCCAGGTAAAGCTAATGTGGTCGTTGATGCTCTTAGCAGGTTATCCATGGGAAGTCTAGCTTATGTGGAGGAGGATAAGCAAGAATTGGTGAAAAATATTAACCATTTGGCTAACCTTGGAGTTTGTCTCTTGGACTCTGAGGACGGGGATATGTTTGTACAAAAGGTGGTGTAGTCCATCTCTTGGTATTGAAATAAAGGAGAAGCAGTTGGCTAGTACAGCTTTCCACCCGCAGTTGGCTGGGCATATGGAAAGGACTATTCATACATTAAAAAATATGCTTAGAGATTATGTGATTGATTATGGTGGTAGTTGGTTTGATCATTTGCCTCTTATAGAGTTTGCATATAATAATAGCTACCACTCTAGTATTGGGATATCTTCGTTTGAGGATTTGTATGGTAGGAGGTGTTGTTCTCCTATTAGGTGGTTCAAAGTTGGCGAGGAGAGATTGTTTTGCCTGGATTTGATTTACGAAGCCATGGAGAAGGTGAAGTGAATTGAGGATAGGCTTATGACCACCCCAAGTCGCCAAAAGTCCTGTGCAGATATGAGGCGTAGGGAGTTAGAGTTTGAGGTTAGCGATTGGATGTTCTTGAAGGTGTCTCCCATAAAGGGAGTGGTGCAGTTTAGGAAGAACGGGAATTTTAGTCCCCGATATGTTGGCCCTTACTTGGTTTTGAAGAGGGTTGGTAATGTTGCATATGAATTGGAGTTGCCTTCTAGTTTGAGCTCCATTCACCCGGTGTTCTATGTTTTCATTTTGAGAAAGTGCATGGGTGACCCTTCGATGATTGTTTCTTTGGAGGAGGTAGGTATTTTGGATTCCTAATCTTTCGAGAAAGACTTGGTCAAAATTTTAGATTGATAATTTCGTCAGTTCCGGACAAAGGATGTAGCTTCGACAAAGGTTCTATGGAGGAACCACAAGGTTGAAGAGGCTACTTGGGAAACGAAGAGGATATGAAGTCCAAGTATCCATTCTTATTTTCCGCCTCGAATAACCATGCTTAAGGTATGTGTTATTTTAACATCTTTGTTTTTTGACTTTGTTAAAGGAAATTATGATTCCTTGATATCTATGTTTTCTGACTTTGTTAAAGAGAAGTGTGGTTGTTAGTTGTGTTAAAATTGTTCTTGTCATTCGGGGATGAATGATCCAAGTGGGCGAGAATTCAAAGACTCCAGATTTTGGCCCTTGAAAAATTCTTGAGCTTTGAGCTCACTGCCTTGACTACGACTCATCCTATGAGTTGTAGGGTGTTGTTATGAGACCTAGGGACCCAATTCATAACCAAATCAGTGAAGTAAGTGGCTAAGTTCTACTCTGAGTATGAGTGGCTCTCTACGAGTCGTAAGGACTTGTTATGAGTCGTTGGGTGCAAATCGTAGGATGTCTAGTGTTTACCCAATTGGGTTTTTTGTTAACTACAACTATACCCTAAGAGTCGTAAGGTCTCATTATGAGTGGTAATAGTCGAGTCATAGGGTTAACAATTTGTGGGAGTCCTAGAGACGATCTTGGTTATAACTCATTGTGATGAGCCATAAGGAGTGGTTACGAGTCAACAGTTGACTCGTAGTCAAAGGTGGCACTTTTTCTGCTTTTATACTAAGGGCATTCTAAATATTTCTCCTCTTACCCAACTTGAGGTCCAAGTCTTATAACCCCTTTAGGGTGTCATTAGCACTCAGAAACAAATCAAAGTAACTCCTCAAACACTCCAAAGGGCTCTCTAAATTTCCTCAAGTAGGTCAGGCTAGGGTTTCATCAAGTTGGTCATCTAAAGGCTCAAGAGTCAATTTCTCTCCAAATTTCTTAGTGTTTAAGTCATGTTACTCTTCTCTCAATATTAATTTATTAAAAGCACATGTTCATAAAATATTCATGTTGGTTTTATAATAAGAGTTGGGGGTTTTTAATGCTTGTTGTTAGACAATGTTTTTCCATGGATTACATATAATTATTTATGCTTTAATTATGGTTTTGAACTTATGGGTGCATAGGTATGGTGAATGAATGAGAGAATTGTGATTTTTCCAAACTTATGACTTTGGAAGTGGTTATGGCCCTAACTCCATATTATGAAATTGTTTTTTAATTATGATATTTGCGAAAATTTGTAAAATTAAACTATTCTTGAACTATTGCATTATGTGTTGAATTGAACCTTATGGATTTGTGTTTAACAAACTATTACATAATTGAATCAAGGGGGTTATGAATTTCCCCAAGTGGTGTAATTATTTTGGCATGTTGTTATTACCTTACAAGTGTAGTTCATATGACAATACCAATAATGTATGCCTAAATGTGTATTGTGGTTCAATGAATGGGATAGTGTGATAAATGCTTTAATTGGGCTTTAATAAGAGTTGATAGTTGTGAAAGTGGAGGTCCGAGAGATCGATGCTAAAAACTGCATTTGTTGATGCGGAGGTCAAAGTGACCAAGGAGGTTCGATTCCCCCTTATTATTATTTCATGATTAGGGAGGTTCGAGTCCCCCGTAAATCACTACACGATTAGGTGCTTAAGTCACCTTAGTATATGGTTGGGAGGTTCAAGTCTCCCGTGCACATATATGAGATTATTCTCTGGTTCGTGCGGCTACACGCACTGGGGCCCGACCAGGGGGTAAGAACTGGGGCCCGTGGATACTATTATATGATGGTTGAGCTACACAATCCAGGTTAAGGTTTTAAAGCACATGTTAAACCTTATTTCCTATCTCGGAACGGAATACGTGTGTGTATATAGATATATGTATATGTGTATATATATATGTATATGTATGTATTTTCATGTGGTTATGTGCATTGGTTGACCTGGTTTGAATTGACAGCATTACTTTATCTTTATCCCTGAGTTATATGCTAGCGTTCACCCGGCTAACCGTCTTCAGATGCTATATACCCACGCGATGCAAGATTTGGTCTTACTTCTACTCCTCCTGCAGAATGATTGTTGATTGATTGAAAGTCGACTTAAAGTGGTGAGTTTCCATTCTTTAGAAGGCTCCATTTCAGGATTATGTTTTCCATTTTGGTTATAGACTATTGGATATTATTTTAGTTATACACCCGGCACTTATTGATATTTATTTGATGGAGTCTTAGTCGGACTACTTTGGACTTGGGATGATTTGGTGGTTGGTTGGTTTTGGTTATAGACATATCATAATATCTTTAATTTTAAGTTCTCTTATCTTATTATATCTTCGAAATTTGTCCGACATGGGGTGTAAGGTGGTCGATGGTTTGGGTATTTGGGGTGGTCTCTATTCCTTGTTGGACTTGAGATACTTGTCATGCCCCGACCCTGGTTCAGGTCGTGTCATAGCCTCATATATCCCGGTTGTAAGTAGTTTTGCAGTTTTAAGATGGCTAATCAAAATTCTGAGGTACAACCTCTTTAGTTGCGTTAATTAGTAGAAGTTTGCACACACTAATTATGAGATGTTGTTTGGAGTTACTTTTTCATTCAGTTCTTCGTAAGTTCACCAATTCATGTACAAATTAGATTGGGTATACTACATTTGAAAATTAGTCTAGATAGTGATAATGACAACATTACGCAGTTGATAAAAACATAAACAAGTCAAAGTAGAAACTAAAATTTGTCCAAGATGATCTACACTTTATGTAAATTTCATTCAAATGGCATTGCAACTCATAGTCAAATAGATCATTGTTTTATGATGATATTTCTCAAAATTGATTTTGAGAATCTACCTGTTTGACGCTTGTGGCTTGGGCAGTTCAATTTGGTCAAGTATGTAGTTATGATATTTTATTTGAAAATGCAACAGACGTAATGATAAATTAAAATCGAAGCAGAGGAACCACACCTGAAAATAAAGACTAAAAACTAACCAGTTATTGAAGATCATTGGAATGGTTGCAGATACATAAACTTCAGTCTTTGTTGATTCATTTATTTATATATTTACTAGCATGATCTTATATTAATGTATAATGTTGTATTACCATTATTATATAACTAAGACTTTTATTTGTGATGATTATATAATAGTACTAATTGATATTGAAAGCTATCGAAAATCATTAAGGTAATTTATTGATTGAATTTGAACCAAATATTTTCTTTTAGATTTTTTTGTTGTGTTCGTGCTTGTATGGGTATATTATATCTAATTTGAATATATCTATGAGTTAAAAATTGTCATGTTTTGAAAAGAAAAAAACTAGGCTGATAAAATTCGACATATTAAATGTCATTAAAAATATGTATGACTAATAATTTTCTTTCCTATGAAAACAAGAAACTTTAGAATTAAATGAAGGCTTAAGTCATAGTCAGGCACCTAAAGTTGTCCCAAAAATTCATTTAGACCCCTCAACTAAGGTCTGTGCCTATCAGGCACCTCAAGTGCTAAAATTGGTACCTATCAGGAACAAAATATTGATTTGGCAAGGAGAGTGTGTTACACTCTCCTAGGACGCGTGAATAGTAGACTAAATAATATTTTATTTTTTAATAAAAAAACGTATATTTAAACTATTTTATTAATATAATTTTTAATTATTATAATTTTTTAATTTAAAAAAAAAATAAGCACCCCTCCTTCACCGTCTTCTTCAACTCCCCCTCCCCTTCATCGTCCTTTTCGCAACCCCCCGCCCCCCATTTATCGTCTTCTTCAAAAACCCCATCATCATCGTCTTCACATCTCCGTCGTCATCATCTTCAATCTCCTACCCTCCTTGTAGCTGTTACAACTTCCCTCACCCCTTTAACCATTTTCAAATGCATTTTCCGATGAGTTATGTTTAGCAACACCAACTCTTAATGAAATCAGAAACAGAATAAACCACCTGCTTAAGTCAACTAATATGATCTTTTAGTTATGTTCCTTTGCAAATCACGACCTTATTCATTGTCTTCTTTAGCCATTTTCGAATACATTTTCTGGTGAGATTCATCGAAAAATCAACTACGAAATTTCAAGGTGGTTCGAAATTACATGTTTATGAACTTAAATAAATCAAATCCTATATAATGGGGAACCATTTTCTTGAAGAAAATGTATAAATTCGTATCCTTAATGGAGAAAGTATCATCAGAAATTATTAAATCAAAAATTAATTTGTATTTTTGTTTAAAGTTCAGCTTCTTGCAGAAAATGGAGGAGACAATAGAAAGTGGGGGCGGGTGAACTAGTTTTTTTTTTTTTAATTTTTAAAGTTCATCTTTTATAGAAAATGGGGAAGATGATGGAAGGGGCAGGGGGGCGGAGGAGGGGGAAACCATTTTTTTTAAAATTATAATATATTTAAAATAATTTTTGGACCCACTCAACATGTGTCATTATTTAATTGGATTTTTAACATATAGTTTTTTTAAAAAAAAAATTGTTTGCCACGTGTATTTTTCTTATTGGTCAATTTTACCACATCAGGCGATCGAGTGTGTTACACACACTTTATACTTTTTGCTGATTGAGCAAAAAAGGCTTGATTGAATTAAAATTTAGGTGGGTTTGGGGTCTGATAGGTACACATCATAGTTGAGAGGTCTAAGTGAATTTTTGGGACAACTTAGATGTCTAGAGATGACTTAAGCCTTAAATGGACAACTAGTACATGATTTCAGCCTTTCTGCAATGTGTCTCAGTAGTGGCATAGTCAAAATTTTCATCAACATCGATCATAGTGATGCTACAGAAACAGAACAAGTTCAAATTATTAATCGGACAAATCAATTGTGTAATACATCAGACGTGTTGTTATTGTCTAATTTATATACTCCCTCCATTCCAAAAAGAATGACGTACTTTGACTTGACACAAAGTTTAAGAAAATAAAGAAGACTTTTGAATGTTGTGGCCTTAAATTAAAGTTGTGTCAAATGTACCAAAATGCCCTTTAATCTTGTGGTCATAAACATGTCATGTGGAAAGTTCAAATTAAAGTATTGCTAAAAAAGGAAAGGGGTCATTCTTTTTAAATAGACTAAAAAGGAAAGTAGGTCATTCTTTTTTAAATGGAGGGAGTATATTGTAAATTAGAGGACAAAGTATTGTAATTAGCTAAGTGATAAGCTATTAAAAAGATATATAGTAAACTATTAAAAAGATACATAGTAATTCTAAAACAAAAACTTATACTATTGTAATAAATTTTTTGAATAAACAGATTAGAACTATTTGAATTTAAAAAAATATTATTCTTTATTATAAAAAAATATTAGTTTAAAAATAAAAATTTATAATTAAAAATTTATAAGTAGACTTTTACTCTTTCATAAACTTATCTACTTTTAAATTTAAATATTACAAAATATATATGAGTATATTTATTTAAATACTAAATGCAAATAATATTTATTTAAATACTAAATGTAAATAATAATAATAATAATAATAATAATAATATTAACAGGATCTCACTATGCTGGGGTATGCCGCTCAGCCTGCCAGACCATGTAACAATATCGGATTACGCCAAAGTCGGAAAACCGAACCAAAGCACCAGCCGAAATATAAAAGAATTTCAAATAGTTTAATGACTGTATGGAATCTTTTATCCAAACAAGGGGCCTGTCAGAGATTTAATAACCTTATATTAAACCCATGTGTCTAGAAGTTCTAATTGTGCAGAAGTCGCCCTTTTCGTATCAGTACAACGGGCTAAAGAGGCACAACTTACTAGACGTAGTTATAGAGACAAAGCTAACATAAGTTTATTGAACTTGACTATACCACCATTTTGGAACCAAGTCAAGAAACTATAGAAAAATTTCTTTATACTTTGATACAGTTTGGATCTTTCATAGTTAACATGTAAGCGAAGTTAGACCTTCAACATAGATATAAGAAGTCTTTTAGTCGGACATAGTCACGGCTGGACGAGGGTAGAAGTTGTATTAAATACACACAAATAAAGAAGTAATATGTACCTTAATATCCGGAAGCAAGGCCTAAACATATTAGCAAACAGTGGATAGTGCCTTCTTATTTATCTCCGAGATATATTGTGCAAGAGGGAGGATCTAGAGAGAAGGGAGAGTATTTTAGAGATAGAAAATAAAAAGAAATAAAAACTTTCTCCTCTTACAACTGAATGAGGTAGCTTTAAATGGAAAAGAAAAACATTTTGCACAGTACTATGTGGGTCCCTAAAGTTTTTTAATAATTTAGCTGTAGGGTCCCGCTTAGTCTTTGCCTTTCCATTTTCTGATAAATGCTACAACTTTTTCAATCACTTCTTCTATTTCGCCCATAACTTCTGGAGGTTGGGACTCCGTTATATCTTCAGTGTTTACTTCATCACTTTTCATTGATGTATTTGAGTTTTGATCAACAGTTTGGAGTAATTTATTTCGTACTTCTGCTAAGTATTGTTCTATCATCTCCATTTTATTCCCATCGTGAGCTGATATTCTTTTGAAAATATAATTGAGACTTTTATCTTCAACTAAAATTGATTTTTGAGGAGTCTATTCATATTCAGTAATTTTCTTGACGATATTTTCTCGTTGATCATGTCCATATGTGAGTTTTGTATTTGGATATTCACGAGTTAATTTGTCCCAGAAATTGCATTAAAAGACTCTGTATAAAGTAGGAATTTGATGGCTAGTATAACTATTTCAACCGACCATCTATGAATCCAAGGGATAGAGAATTCTATAAAGAAATACATTTGGTCAATAGTATTTATTTTATAAATATGTTCAAAAAGGTATAATTCAGTCAAGAAGGGTGAGGATTTTTTCCATGTATGATAAAGAGAAGAATATTCTGGAGGTAATATTTCAACGGTAGATCCGTGGCAAGTCCGCCATTGTACAAACCAATTGGGAATGGATTTATCAAAGACTTTGACATAGACTTTTATAAACCAAGTATGTTTGTGTTTAATGTTATTATAATATAAAACTTGAGAAAATGCCTTAATATAATCCCAATATGTGAAATTCATCTGAGACTGTCCCATTGGTCCCATAGGCTTAGTTTTTTGAGTCATAGATGAAATTCCCCATTCTTCAATAGAAATAAGCCTTTTAACAATTATCTTGGAGTATCCATGCACACCTGGGGTAGTGTCTCCCATCGGACTGTGCTCAAAATCTGCACTGAATGTCTGAACCAAAATATTTTCATAAAAAGTTCATGTTTTATATGATTCTCCTGTGAAATAAACATTAGTAGTTAAGTATTTTTGGAGTAATTGTCATGCTACATCAGAATTTTCTTGTCGAGGAATATGCGGATTTTCAATAAGTAGGATGAGTTCTCTAGCATCCAATTTCTCATATGTGGGTTTATTTTTGGAGTTTTCTTGGACTATAGATGCAAATGAATCTGCAGTTTTTTGCTGATCGGAAATATAAGATTGAAGTTGTATGTACAAAGGATGATCTTCTGAAATATCTTCCAAATGAATTAAAGAACCAATATTCTGTGTTTTTGATGATGATCCTTCCTGGAGAATTTTTAAATAGACCAAAGTTCTATTTCCGTGTTGTAATACCAAAAAATTAGAAATTGCAGAGCTATATGCAGAATTATTTCTATTACCAAAATAAGTAGGATTTGTTCGTCCTCCGTAATATGAAAAGTTTTGACTTCGTCCTCCTCTTCCACGTCCTCTGGCTATTTGCCAGGGTGGATCCATGCTACATCAATAATGAGGAATTTGATTAGCATACCATGAGATATATTCAAATAGATCTTCATAAAGTGTGTCCTTTGTGATAAGATCATTAATGACCTTCCGAAGTATAAGCATGTGCATGTTCGCATTTAAAGGAGTTGCCTTTATAAAGGTGATTAAGAATTTTTGAGAGAAGAAGTGCAGAAAAAGCTTCATTATACCTTTTAATCCTGTAAATATTAATCACTTAAGTCAATATCAAACCAATAAATATCATTATCAAGAAATTCATTGTGGTTAAGGAATAATTCTTCTTCTATTATACCACAAACTAGATTTTCTAAGATAAGAAAATGAATATCTTCGTTTAAAGGAGTGCATTTGATAATAGTAATTATAGTTTTCTCAGAGAGGAAGTACGTGTAAAAATTCATGTTAATTGATTAGATATTCTCAAGATAGAAAATCAGGTAAAGAATTTTTCACTACCCTTCTTATATTGTATTTCAAAATCAAAAAGGGCTAATTGAGCTTGTCATCTTGCAAATATTAATTTAGAGGCATCATGTTTAAAGTCTTTGTCAAACATAAATTTAACGGATTGAGAATCGGTTCTGATTATGAATTTTTGGTCATACAAATCATCTTGAAATTTTAAAACACATTTTACAATAGTTAGCATTTCATGGGCTACAGTGGTGTATTTTTTCTGGCTTTCAGTCCATTTACCAGAATAAAGTCTAATCAAACATTCTGTTTTTGTATGGGGATTAACTTGTTTAAGTATTCCGCCATACCCAATGTTCGAAGCATTAGTTTCAACAATTTTTAACCAGTTAGGGTTTGCAAGAGATATACAAGGAAGAGATTGAACTCATTTTTTAATTAATTTTATCAAATCAGTGTGGATTTGAGTCCAAGGCATTTTGTAATCCTTTTTTAGTCTATCATACAGAGGAGCAAAATCTCTAGACAAATTTTTATAAAAAGGAGAAATATAATTAAGACTACCAAGGAATATTTGCAGCTGTTTTTTATCAGTAATAAATCGGGGAATTTTTTAGCAAATTCTAAAGCTCTTTGTATAGGATCAATAGTACCTTGACAAATATTGTGTCCTAAAAATCTAATATTTTTCTGGAATAAATTTATTTTTGGTTTGGAGATTACCAAACCATTTTGAATAATAATTTGCTTAAACATATTCAGATGTTTAAAATGTGATTCAAGGGTTTTCAAAAATACTAAAATATCATCAATATAGACAATGATAAAATCCATATAGGGATTGAAAATGTCATTCATAATTTTTTAAAATTTAGAAGGAGCATTTTTTAATCCGAATGGCATAACATTCGATTCGTACTGTCCAAAAGGGACATTAAAAACAGTTCTGTTTTTTATCAATTTGAATTTTCAAATAACCAGATTTTAAATCAAATTTAGAAAATATATTAGCATCATATAATCTAGAAAGTAAGTCCCTTTTATTCGGTATAGGATACTTCATCCATTTCAAAACTTTATTCAGAGGTTTATAATTGATGACTAGTCGAGGCATACCCTGTTCTTTTTCAGCAGCATTATTGACATAAAAAGTAGTACAAGACCAAGGGGACTTTGAAGGTTTTATAAGACCCTTTTGCAGAAGACTATCAATCTTTTTTTTTTTTTTTATAGAATTCTACTAACTCTATATTCATTTGACAAGATCGAGATTTTGTGGAAATTTTTTCTTCACTGAAACCATCTTCATAAGAAAGAGAAACAATATGCTTCTTTCTGTTCCAGAAAGCATTTGGATGATCCACACAAATATCAACAATCAATTGATTAAAAATTATTTTTATTTTTTCTTGGACCTTTATTGGATTTAAAGTATCAAGAATATTAATACTCATCATTTCTAATTGTAAAAAAATTGACCTGTTTTTTCTTCATACTAATAAGAGCATTTATATCTCTTGTTACAAGATCAGTAACAAAAAGATAAGAGATTTATTTATTTTTATATGTATCCTTAAAACCATTCGCATAGATATGTGTATAAGGATAAATAGCATTTATAAAAGGTGTTCCTAAAATAATAGGAGGATATAACTGTTTTTTTTTTACCAAAAAGAAGAAATGTGGAATGCAGACTTTATTTCGACATATATGAGTATACGATAATATATAGTTGATGTCAAGACTATGACCAAATGCAGACTTAATTATGTGAGTAGTTTTTTCAAAATATCTAGTTGGAATTAAACCTTCTTGAATGCAGTTGACATCAGCACCACTATCAATCATAACAATATTAGTGATAGAAAATTCATTATTAATCAGAATAGTGCAATTTATATACCATTTATGAGCAGTAACTAGTTGCATCATTCCTAAGAAATAATCCCTTTTTAAATCCTTTTTTGGACTAAGTTTATCTATTTCATAATCTTTAAAGTTTTCAAAGCAGATTGACAACTTTTGAAATGGTTGGAGAAATAGGCTTTGAGTTGTAGGTGACAAAACATTTTTAAAATGAGGTGTAGATGACACAAGTCTTAATTATTGAGTGGAGGTGACAATTATTTTATTATGGATTAAGAAAGTTTGGTAAGTTTGAGAATAGCCCAAAAGTTTTTAAATTTACACTTTAATTCAAATGTTTACCTAATATAACGGAAATGGGAGGCAAAAATGTCTTTCTATCTCTTTTCATCCATTGTTGTTTTCTCTCTCTTATCGATTTTTATTGTTCATTATACTGCTGCTTTATTCCTCATCTTCTGCTTCATTATCATCATCTTTTACTTCATTATCATCTTTATCTTCTTCTTGTTGACCATTGTCGTTGTTGTTGTTGTTGTTACTGCTACTGTTGCTATTTGACTAATTTTTTAGGCCAAATTTTATTTTGTACATTACTTTCCACTTTGGCATTACTTCATAAGAGAATTTGGTAAGTCAAATTATGATTTTTAGTTGAATTTTTCATCTGGGTAACTGCTATTATGTTGTTTTTTCAGTAATAGATAGCACACGAACATGAACACAACATAAGAGTCATCTTTTTAAACAGATTAGTTTCAAAGGAAGACTCATATGTTGGATTCATGTTTATGGTTCTATAGCGTCGTAACATGAATAGAACAGATGAGTCATCTGTTGCAACATATGACTTATCTGCTACACCAGATTAGTTATCTGGTGCAACATCATAAATATCTGTTACAACAGATTAGTAGCTAATTGCAACAGAACCTGAACTCGATTCCAACAGACGTGTTGTCTGTTGCAACAGAGTAAATATCTGTTACAACATATTATTAACCAGTTGCAAAAAAACTTGAAGTTGATTCCAACAGAAGGTAAATATCTGTTGCAATATATTAGTAACCTGTTGCGATAGAACCTAACCTTGATTCTAATAGATCATTGTCTATCGCAATAGGTAAGTCATCTGTTGCAACAGGTTAATTATCTATTGCAACATGTTACTCATCTATTGGAATCAGCTTTAAAGGTGCCTTATTACTGCAATATCTATCCTAACAGGCGCTTCATCTGTTGCAGCAGATATATAATCTGTTACAACATATGATTCACCTGTTACAACAGATGACTCGTCTATTGAAATTAGCATCAGGAGCGTAACATAAATCCCAACAGGTAAGTAATCTATTGCGATAGATTACACATCTGTTGGGATTTATTTACGACACTATGAAATCACCATTAACTTTTTTTAACAAATGACTTTATTTAGGTACCACTAATGGAGGTATTAATAACAATATGGGTGGATTGATATGGTTAATGGATCGAGAAGTGCAATCGATATGTGTGGCATTAGAACGAGGGTGAAATGCTATAGACGATAGCTATGAAGTCCAAAGTGATATTTCATATGATGATTTTGTGAACTTAATCATCAGTTATTATGGACTGAATTGTCAATTGGAAGAACTCATCATCAGCTACATGTACAGCTCCTTTAAAAATCATAAGGTACTGCCTTTCAAGATAACCGATCAGGTTCAGTTGCATGCTTATCTTAGTGATTCATCCAGGTCAGTGCTAAGGGTGTACATGATTGAAAAGACGAGAGAGAATGAGAACCAGAACATAGAAGAAGAACAATAATAAGACATCTTTGATGATAGGTTGGATGATCTAGATATGAATATTCCAGATGATGATCAAACACCTACTCCCATTGAAGCGACCAATATGATGGGTAGTTATTCTCAATCGATACAGTCTGGAAATCTTCAAGATGACTATTTACCACTTTGTTTATTTCTTGCTTGAAAAAAAATTTCAGAAAAAAGAAGATGATTAATTCAAGCAGTGTCTTTTGCTTCAAATATGCTAATCCAAACTGCAAGTGGTGGTTGAGAGCAGTAAAGTATGAAAGTTCTGATATATTTGTCATTCATAAACAAGAAAAGCATCACATATGTGGTTCGGAGCACATCTCAGGCCAAAATTCTCACGCCACGACAAAGGTACTCGGTGAATATTTCAGGAGTAGTTTCCCTGATGGCAAAGGCCCTTCAATAAGGGTTATGGCCAATCAAATCCTGTAACACCCCAATTTTCTGAACTGAAATGCTACATGGTACTCATGACCCTAAAGTACCACAAGCTAACCCATGACTGATATCTGAACCTATATACTGCATAATATATCATAAAATAGGGAAATATGAACATAAAAGGCCATAAGGTTTGAACTGAATAAACATCTGATAATAAAATGTCTGAAAAAAGGTATAACAATACCAAAATAAGTCATAAATACTGAAAATAATGAGATCTAAATATCTAATTTGTCATCTAGTCTGAAAGTCTCTAACTGAACTAAATAAGGAGTTGAAGGAACATGTCTCCAACTAACTTCATCTAGAAACTAAATAGTAAATATAGAAATAATCATATCGTCCTCGAATGAGAAGGACTCACTGTAAACTCTGAACACTGAAATGCTACTACTGATTTGGAGCATGTGCCTCTGAACCTATGGTGTAACATAAGAGAAAGCATTATAGCATAAATGTGTCAGTACATCTGAATGTACTGAGTATACGAGTGAGGTAGGCTAAATGCAAAGGGTTATATGCATGAACAATGCTAACTAATATAAATGTGAGAATACATACAAGCATAAACAAGTATAACTAAACTCATGATGATGCTGACTACTGAGTCTGAATGCTGATGACATGACCTTATTGTTACTGAGGTACTGAATAGATTATTGACAATTTTTGATAGCTCAAATTATGAAAAACTGGTTTGAATGACTGTGTCTAACAGTCCTAAAATTCAATACTAGTAATGTGAGCTATGACAACTGATATAGTTGATATAACTGTAATGTTCAGACTAATTGATATAACCGATACTAAGAGACTGTATCTGACAGTCTAAGTTCTGATGGAACTATTTGAGTTCCGTTCTACTTGGAGTAACTGAATCTGAGATCAGTCCTATCTAGCGGGTGATCATGAGTATACTAATAATAAGGATGATTTAACTTAGTCTAAGATTAGTCAAATCGAGCGGGTGATCTTTAAATCTAATGATTCTGACACTGATTAATCATAGTTGAGATCAATCCTAACTAATGGGTGATCTTGAAGTCTATTTATAATGATAATCATTGATTGTATCTAACAGTACTAAATCTGTACTACTAAGCTGAGTTGACTGTGTCTAAAAGCCCTGATTTTGTAACTAGAATTGTGGGATGTGTTTATCTAACCGACATGCCCCAAGCTAATCTAACTGGGGTCCAATCTCTGCCCTCAATAGAAGGGTGTCAGTACCGCGCCACCAGTAAAGACATTTGTTGTGGAGTCAGTCCTAATCTAGTGGGTGACTCCTGGGATTAGTCCTATACATATAAATCTGCTGACGGGTGACTCCTGAGTATGTCAGTCCTATCTAACGAGTGACATCTCATACCTACACTAGAAATATAGTTCTGGAAATTAGGCATTGATTTTGGGGATCTAATGTCCTATTCTAGTGGGTGAGCCCCCATCCCTAGATTCGTTCGGTGTTGAATCCTACTCCCATCTGAAAGACACTGAACTGAATAACTGAGATGAACTAAATAACTTAACTAAATTGATTTGTTGAACTGATACTGATTAACTAAACTAATACTAGCGGTATTATTTAGAGGAGCTAAAATTGAGTTTACTGGATTCCGATGACGGACGGAATATAATGAGTTTTGAGGACTGATTAAGAGTGCTGAAGTTACTGAGATTTACTGTGATTACTGAGGTTACTGAGCACTAAGATTATTGAGAATACTAAACTACTGAGATTACTGAGTTTTCTTGAGTCATATGACTGACTGATTTTTATAGATCATGGCTTGACTGAGAGTATCGTGAAAACATGACATGGCTCTAGGCACACAACTATATTTTTTGTGTACAAGTACCCCCAGGACTTGATGAAAGGAAACTGACACACATGACTGACTTGATCATAAGAGTAGAGTCCATAATCCACAATATCGTAAATAAGGGATTTCATACTAAGCATGGTTCTCAATAATCTATTTCATGGAAGGGAATTTCATACAACATGTATATATTTGCATAGCTTTCAATATCATGCTCATTACATATTACAACCATAATTCATAATAACATAACTTGGGGAATTTCATGAAGTATATGGGTATTCTACATCTTGTACATGAGTGGGTTTTGCAAGTAAGCATAGCATAATTCCATAAGACTAGTTCATGAGTAATCCAACAGTGTTCACAAGACACATTATCAACATAGATGACATTGAATCATAGAGGCCTATCATGAATCCTTCACTTAGTCGCAATTTAGCTATAATGTATGATTTCTAGTCTCTTAGGTATTTTATCAAACACCTTACATGCACTCTTTAAGGCATAGGTGTATTCACAAACTTACACCACTTTAATCCACCCAAACTCGTGGGTTCCAACTATATGATCACAATCTTCCTGGAATGTAATGCCCCGAGATCACATCCCAAGAGGTCACATGGTGCTTATGGACCCGAAGGACCACAAGCTAACCCTTTTCTGATATCTGTACCTGTACACTACATAATATCTAAAATAAATGCAGAAACTTACAATAAGGTTCAACACATCGATGCATACTCAAAACTGAAAAACTGAATACTAATACATCCATCTGAAAAGTCTCAAACTTTCTGAAATGTGGATTTAATGGGATATGTCCCCAACTAACTCCGTCAACAAAAAATAAAAAAAAGTCTGAAACAATAGTAGTAAACTGATACTCGTCCTCAAAAGAAGAGGACTTACTGCTACTGCTACTGACTGGCACCAAACTGCTAAGGATAAACTGGATCCTATGTCTATGAACCTATGGTGTCAAATAAAACACAATAGCAGAAATGTGTTAGTACAAAAATATACCGAGTATGTAGATGGGGTAGGCAAATGCAAGGGTTTATGCATGCGCAATATCTAAACTGAATAATCATGAAAATGCTGCGTGAGAACACATACATGAATGCACAAAACATGAACACAATTATCGAAACTCTAGATACTGAAACTCAAATACCACTTTACTACAGACTAAACTCACTACTGATACTAAGATACTGAATCACTGACTCATTTGATACTGATAATTGAGGATCTGGATGTGCTTACATCAATGACTGAATTCTTGGACTTACTACTTTCGACTGATAGGATTAGAGATTAACCTTTCTAACAGATGATTTTGGAAGCTTTATCAATGATACGAAATATAATTATATCTGAATTTGGCAACCAGAATACTTAATAGAAATCTGATACTGTGATCAAGCCTATCTGATGGCATATCTCTGAATATGATATCAAATAACTATATGTGAGACCAAGTCTATCTGATGGGATGGTCCATAAATCAATGGAAATATCTGAGTTCCTCACAATGATAGATGACTGTATCTGACAGTCTTAATTTCTGAAGACTGATTCTGAAACTAAGACTGAATCTGAAACTAAAACTGTGGGAAGTAGTCACTTAACTAATATGCCCCGACCTACCACAGGTGGGGTCCAACCTGTGCCCCTGTTGGAAGGGTGTCATTACCGCGACACTGGTAAAGACAACTCTATGTGACCTTCATCTAGAAGGTCCTCAAACGAGAATGGTGGAGCACTCATCTAGTAGGTCAAGCCACCTCATCTACCCTCATCTAGAAAGTATGATGTCTCTTATCCACCCTCAACTAATAGGTGTGATGTCTCAACCTACGCTGGCTAGGTAGTTCTGGAGCACAAGGATTGCTTTTAAGAATCACACCCTCTACTAGTATGTGAGATCCCATCCTTGAGCTCGCTCAGTGCTAGTTTCTACTCCCAACTGAAAGACTCAGAACTTAATTCTCAACTAAACACTGGCTGAACTGAATCTGACACTGATCATATTACTCAAAAGGTCTGACTGAGTTATGCATAGATCACTTGGTTCCATATATAATGGAAAAGATATTGAATCATGGTATCTGACTAACGATACAGAGCTTGAATAGATTACTTGAATCACTTCTGAGATTAGGATTGAATTTCTTGAATACTATCAGAATTGAGCTGATTGCAGGTCTGAGGCTAGATTACTAGTGATACAGATATTACAGAGATAACTGAGATTACTGAGCTTTATTAAGCTTTGCACTTGTCTGAGGAAACAGAGTTCTATAGTTCACTGAGTTCTGAGAATCACGGCTCGATTGGAATTATCGATAAACTGACACGGTCTCTAGGCAATAGCTCTATTTTCAGGTATAAATACCCCCAGGACTCGACAACATAAAAGTTAGACATAATCATTTTTCATCACAAAGCATTCATGCATCATCACAGTCATCCATTCATCACTACAATCATTTATTCATGATTACAATCATTCATTCATCATTAAATCATTCATGTATTATCACAATCATTAAAGAATCACTTTAAGTAATTGAGCATCATAACATACTTTCCCTCTCAAGATCCTTAGGACATCGCATTAAGCATTTAGGAAACATAGACCTCTATTTATCATCACAACCACCAATGGGTCATTCTAACCTTTAAGGATCATCAATATCGGTTCACTATCATATACTATCCTAGGAAAGACATGCTATTAGATTATACCCCATTCAACGAGATCTTACATCAAGTACTTCATACCTATATCGGTGTTGTTATGTATTTGGATATCACTTGATTTGGGGGAAACTTCATACTAACACATCACTATTTACTTGCTAACCACTTGACATATATTAAAAGCTTAGCATATACCAAAGAGAACAAAATTAGCATCATATCTCGACTTGTTCACTAAGGTCTTTCAACAACCATTAGACACGACCGATTTTACACCTACTTGGGGATTTCATGCTATCTTGGCACATTTCACTCACTAAGGCATGCATGGACTTACTCACAATTTGGGTTTTCCTATTCAACATACTATAGTGGCTCTTATGCTTCACCTAATCTCTTTATCAAACCTATGTAGAACGTTTTTCACTTATTCAACCATTTCTACACCTAAAAGTCATGAACACATCACATGGAAAAACAACTTCAAGAGGGTCTATCACAAACATCACATGAATTCCACATACTAGGGTCAAAGTTCATAACTTTTGTAGGAAAACATAAATCAAAACTCAACAACACATTAAACATCCATTTCAACTCATACAAATCCTTAACAACTCATAAACATAAAAATCTTTTAGTTTTAAAAAAGGTTCTTGAGCTTCTTGGATGAAAGGGACCCAAGAATCAACATCTACACACCTTAACCTTTGAAATTGGATGAACTTTAGTTCTTCAAACTTTATCGACTCTTGAAATAAATAATTTCTTGAAGCCCACACTATGAGGAACTTGATTCTTGAAGAAACCTTGAAGAATTTATGGATGAATTTTGGAAGATTATGGTTCTTGAATGAAACCTTAGATATTCTTAAGAGAATTGGAAGAAGAATGAAGTTTTCTTATTTACTTGGATATATATGGAGGGTCAAAATGGGTGATAAGGATTAAAATACCCTTTTAAAAATGCCCCTTAATTGTTGAAAAAAGATGGCTGACGACATCCGTCATACCCGTGATAGGCCATCTTAAAATGTCGTCACAAAAGGGTCAAATTTTTTATTTTCTGCCTAAGGCCGAAGACATCATCAGAAATGTCGCCAGAAAGTGACGACGTCGTCGAAAATGGCGTCAAAAATATGACAGCCCGTCAGAAACGTCATTAGCCTTTTTCCAGATTAATATGCTGGAGTAAAATGACTATAACTCTTTGCTTCAATATCAAATTTTGGCAAAATTGGTATCGTTGGAAATATAATTCAAAGATATTTCATTTGATATATAGCAAGCCACCCAGTTATTCATAAACAATGAGTTATGGTCAATTTAATTTTACCCAAATTTTTTACAGTCACTAAAACTTGAATGATAGGAAAGCTTTCAACTCGACCATGAGTTGGGGGACCTCTATGATATTAATTCATGCTCAAATAGATTCCCACACGATTCAAAGTATTTCATACTTAGGAGGATATTTTTAAACATTTTGACTCAGATTTTTGCTTTACCAAATACGCTCTAAGGCTCAAACTAGAAGAGGATTTTGCTGGGCATTACATTATCTCCCCCTTGAGAACATTCGTGCTTGAATGTCGTTTAATAGACTGAGATTATGGATCAATAGAACTTACTCAAGAAATTGAAACATCTCAGATCAGGACTACGCAACTGGAATGACTGACATATAGAGTTCTTACACTGGGCATGCATATATGATGCATGGAATACTCGACTGATGATACTCATAACTGAATTCTCTTTATACACATGCATAGCTAATGCATGGACTCATAACTGGGATGATCTCATGAATATACAACTCAACACACGCTGACAAGATGAACTCTTTCTACTAAATGCACATATCTAATGCATGAATGTCCGGCTAAGCTGACTTTTGAAAGCACGACTTGACAATGCAACAATGATTGATGCTAACTTTATAAGGAAAATCTAAACATGCATCGAGATGAATCTAATGGCATGGAACATCATAATACCATGGGGTATCTCCCCTTTAGGACTCTATGTCCTTCTAAACACACTTTGCTAAAATACTGGAGCGGTGCGCGGGGCACCTACAGACTGGGTCATAATTGACCGATCAAGATCTGAAACTTATACATGACTCATGCTAACATATAAGCTCAAAATGATAGAAAAGGATCTATCAATGCATAACATAAATATGAAGGGCTTATAATATAACCGGGTCAATTTCAGGGGATCTTTCCCGATCAAGGCGAGCTAGAAGTGCATACAATCTATTATGAGCTGAAGGATGACTACGCTGACTTCGGGGACTTGGCTTAGGACAGTCTAGAACTTTGTGACCAGTCTCGCCACATCTAAAGTACACATCACTACCGGCTCTACATACACCCTTATGATTCTTACCACATTCTTCACACAACGGGTAGGTACGAACACCACTAGTACTACTCTGGGGTTTAGATCTTGGCGCTCCCTCAAATATGACACCCCCAAATATAGGTGCGAGTACACTAGCTGAAGAAAGAGATGGAACTAAAAATCTCCAAGCATACTGAGAATTACTACCACCTTGAGACCCTGACTGCGAGAAACCAGGACTACCTGTCTTGGCTCTCTTACTCACTCTCCTCTCTCCTTCATCTTATCTGCCTCAATCTATTGTTTATGACTCATTAGCCTAGAAAGATCTATATCTATATTGAGCATGTAATCTCTACACTCTTTCAACACATCACTTGATACCCCAGTCAAAAACTTACTTATACCCGCTCTAGGGTCAGCTATCAAGTCGGGAGCATACTTAGCTAATTGATTAAACTTTAGACAATACTCTTTCACTATCATGGAGCCTTTTCTTAGGTTCATAAACTCTTCTAACTTAGCTTCTCTCATTTCTAGCGGGAAAAGCCTATCTAGAAAGGCACTTTGAAACTCTAGCCAAGTCACGGGGGTTGCATTCTCCTCTCTACTTTTCTCCCACATCACTACTCAATCATGAACAATATTTTTTAACCTATAAGATACTAACTAAACACTCTCCTCCTCTGACATATGCATAATATGGGTGATCTTCTTCACCTCCTAAAGAAATAACTATGGATCCTTACCTACTACTGACCCAAAGAATTCAGGCGGGTTCATTTTCATAAAGCTTTTAATTCTAGCTGCGGTAGAATTCCCATCTTGCTGAGGTGGGACTGCCGCCTAACAGTTTCCATGAACATTAGTCATCGCCTGAGCTAGCGCCTGGAAAGCTGCTCGAAACTCTGCATGTGACACACTCTCATTTTCAGGATCTACTGGCTGAGGGGGCTGATCATCAACCCTATGGACAAAGTCTCTGCGAGGAGGCATACTCTATAAATAAAAGAATGAAGTGGATTATATTGAGGATCTACTTGAGCTCATGCTCACTCACATGATTTGAATACTAAAAAAAGGGAAACTACTCCTAAGTACATCCTATAGCCTCCTGTACATAAACGTGGCGCGCTACACACCCAGGTACAAGACTCTACTAGATGCGGCTTTTTAGACTCCCAAGGATACTCTTGAACCTTAGGCTCTGATACCAAGTTTGTAACGTCCTGAGATCCCATTCCGAGATGTCACACGGTGCTTATAGACCCAAAGGATCACAAGCTAACCCTTTTATGATATCTGTACCTGTACACTGCATAATATCTAAAATAAATATGGAAACTTTCCATAAGGTTCAACACATCAATACATACTCAAAACTAAAAAATTGAATACTAATATATCCGTCTGAAAAGCCTCAAATTGCCTAAACTATGGAGTTGATGGGATATGTCCCCAACTAACTCTGTCAACAGAAAATAAACAAAGTCTGAAACAATAGTAGTAAACTTAGAAACATCCTCGAAAGAAGAGAACTCACTTCTACTACTGCTGACTGGGACCAAACTGCTAAGGATAAAATGGATCCTATGCCTCTGAACCTATGGTGTCCAATAAAACATCATTGTGCAAATATGTCAATACAAAAATGTACCGAGTATGTAGATGGGGTAGGCTAATACAAGGGTTTATGCATGTGCAATATCTAAACTGAATAATCATGAAAATGTCGCGTGAGAACACATACATAAATGCACAGAACATTAACATAATTATCGCAATGAAACTATCTCAGTTCCTCATAATGATAGATGACTGTATCTGACAGTCCTGATTTCTGAAGATTGATTCTAAAACTAAGACTGAATCTGAAATTGAAACTATGGAAAGTAGTCACTTAACTGACATGCCCTGACCCACCTATTTCCCAGTTAGAAGGGTGTCATTACCATGCCACTGGTAAAGACAATTCTATGTGACCCTTATCTAGCAGGTCTTCAAACGAGAATGGTGGAGCCCTCATCTAGCAGGTCAATCCACCTCATCTACCCTCATCTAGCAGGTATGATGTCTCTCATCCACCCACAACTAACAAGTGTGATGTCTTCTAGAGCACAAGGATTGCTTCTAAGAATCATACCCTCTACTAGTAGGTGAGATCCCATCCTTAATCTCGATCGGTGCTAGTTTCTACTCCCAACTGAAAGACTCAGAACTGAATTCTCAACTAAACACTAGCTGAACTGAATCTAACACTGATCATATTACTCAAAAGTTCTGACTGAGTTACACTAAGATCACTTAGTTCCGTATCTGACGAAAAAATATTGAATCATGGTATTTGACTGACGATATAGAGCTTGAATAGATTACTCGAATCACTTCTGAGATTAGGAATGAATGACTTGAATACTCTTAGAATTGAGCTGATTATAGGTCTGAGGCTAGATTACTAGCGATACAGAGATTACAGAGATAACTGAGATTACTGAGCTTTACTAAGCTTCGCATTTATCTGAGGATACAGAATTCTATAGTTCACTGAGTTTTGAGAATCATAGCTCGATTGAAATTTTTGATAAACTGACATGGGCACTAGACAACAACTCTATTTTTGGGTATAAATACCCCCAGGACTCGACAACATAAAAGTAAGACATAATCATTCTTCATCATAAATCATTCATGCATCATCACGGTCATCTATTCATCACTACAATTATTTATTTATCATTACAAGTATTCATTCATCATTATAATCATTCATGTATTATCACAATTGTTAAAGAATCACTTCAAGTAGTTGAGCATTATAACATACTTTCACTCTCAAGATCCTTTGGACATTGCATTAAGCATTTAGGAAACATAGACCTCTATTCATCATCACAACCACCAAAGGGTCACTCCAAACCTTTAAGGATCATCAACATCGGTTCACTATCATTTACTATCTTAGGGAAGACATGATATTAGATTATACCCCATTCAACGAGATCTTACATCAAGTACTTCATACCTATATCGGAGTTGTTATATATTTAGATATCATTTGATTTAGGGGAAATTTCATACTAACACGTCACCATTTACTTGCTAACCACTTGACATATATTAAAAGCTTAGCATATATCAAAGAGCACAAAATTAGCGAATTTACAACTAACATATCTCGACTTGTTCACTAGGGTCTTTCAACAACCATTAGACACGACCGATTTTACACCTACTTGGGAATTTCATGCTATCTTGGCACATTTCACTCACTAAGGCATGCATGGACTTGCTCACAATTTGGGGTTTCCTATTCAACATACTATAGTGGCCTTTATGCTTCACCTAATCTCTTTATCAAACCTATGGGGAACATTTTTCACTTAAACCATTTCTACACCCAAAAGTCATGAATACATCACATGAAAAAACAAATTCAAGAGGGTCTTTCACAAACATCACATGAATTCCACATACTAGGGTCAAAGCTCATAACTTTTGTAGGCAAACATAGAACTCAGCAACATATTAAACATCTATTTCAACTCATATAAATCATTAAAAACTCATAAACATAAAAATCTTTTAGTGTTAAAAAGGGTTCTTGAGCTTCTTGGATGAAAGGGACCCAAGAATCAACATCTACATACATTCACCTTCAAAATTGGATGAACTTTAGTGCTTGAAACTTTATCCACACTTGAAATAAATAAATTCTTGAAGCCGTCACTATGAGGAACTTGATTCTTAAAGAAACCTTGAAGAATTTATGGATGAATTTTGAAAGATTAGGGTTCTTGAATGAAACCCTAGATATTCTTGAGAGAATTGGAAGAAGAATAAAGTTTTCTTCTTTACTTGGATATATATAGAGGGTCAAAATGGATGGAAAAGACCAAAATACCCTTTTAAAAACCTCTTAATTGCTGAAAAAAGATGGTTGTTGACATCCGTGATAGACCGTCAGACCCGTGATTGGCCGTCACAAAATGTCATCACAAAAGGGTTGAATTTTTTATTTTATTCCTAAGGCTGATGACGTCATCAAAAATTTCATCAGAAAGTGACGACGTCATCAGAAATGGCATCAAATATATGAAAGCCCATCAGAAACCTCATCAGCCTTTTCCAGATTGATATGTTGGAGTAAAATGGCTATAACTCTTTGCTTTGATATCATATTTTGGATAAATTGGTATTGTTGGAAAGCTAATTCAAAGATTTTTCATTTGATATATAGAAAGCCACCCAGTTATTCATATACAATGAGTTTTGGTCAATTGAAGTTGACCTAAATTTTTTATGGTCACTAAAACTTGAACGATAGGAAAGCTTTCAACTCGACCATGAGTTAGGGGACCTCTATGATATTAATTCATGCTTAAATAGATTCCCACACGATTCAAAGTATTTCATACTTGGGAGGATATTTCTAAAATATTTTGACTCAGATTTTTGCTTTACCAAATATTCTCTAAGGCTCAGACTGGAAGAGGATTTTTCGGGGCATTACATGGAAGTTCATCAAATTCACACTCTATAACTCAAACCGCAAACAACAACATGAATACAACCATATCACCAAAAAATATTCATGATTTCTTTTTATTAAAGATCGATTCTTGAACTCCATGAACGAAAGAAATCCATGGATGAGCACTACGCATACCTTAATGGGGATGAAATTGTTGGAAGATTGGACCTTAAAGCTTGATTATGCAATCCTAGTAGCTTTTCTCCTTCTTATGCTCTTGGATAATGAACTTAAGATGTTAATAGCATTGTAATGTGATTAGAAGCTATAAATTTCGTGAGGTTAAGTGTTGGGACGTGTAAGGAGTGTTAAAAGACTTAATTATCCTCAAAATAACTCAAAAACTAAGTATTTTTCGTGGCTGAAATCATAAGTGTGTATCATACACCTCATCGCACATGCTAAGGTATGCATCGCACATACTATCTCACACTTTAGGGTGTACACCACATAACCTGTCGCACACTTGTTCCAGTAGTCATGTGCGATTGTTTATGCATCGCACTCCTACTTTGTAGAGCCATAACTTCTTGCTCGGGTGTCGGATTTTTATAAAATTAAAATCGTTGGAAAGCTAATTCAATTCTCTACAATTTGGTAGGTCTAACTCTGCCAAAATGTCACATATAAATTAAGTTATCCTCATTCAAAGGTCACTTTTTCATAATCACACACTAAAACTAAATGGATCCAAAAGATATTAGCTTGCCTTACTCTGAGTAACTCACATGAGTATGCTTAATGATAACGCCCAAACTACAGCTCTCGTAAGAGTGTAAGCAGTCGCTGTCAAATATAGAACCCAACTGGGTTGGGTGTCGAATCCCACAGGGAATACTTGGTCACTAAATATGCAACTATTGGTAGACTGTTGGTCAAAAATTCTACGAAAAGGGGGGATTTAATTGTGGCGTGAATTAAGAGTATCAAAGTAGCGAATGAAAAGATTTGTGTAGTAGGATTTAATAACAGAGAAAAATAAGTTAGGGTTATTTCCACCTTATGAATTCTATGTATCTATTAACTATGAGTTATGCGGAATTCAGACATGCATGCACTTATAGAGATTCGTATTCTAATGGTAAATCCTAGTGTCTCTCGACCATCCAGGATTATTTCACTTTAACTCTCTCGAGCTTAAAGTGTATAACTAACGGTACAAACTATCCAAGAGGTTAATCCAGTTATGGCACTAACGTGTGAATAGGGGTTGGTAGCCCTATTTCCTTGTTACAATCTCTTTTCCAAACATGTAACTTTTCTCTCAAACAAGTTAATGCTATAATGGCCTATTCTATATGTTTGCAACCACAAGAATTTAATTATGATGAAGAGAGTAATGATATAAGTAGCATACGCATCAAGAATTCACAAACTCATAGTAATAGATAGTATATCAAAAGACTTCCATAACCTTAACAGAGAAGTTTAGCTACTCATGAGTATAACGGAGATCACAATAGATATAATCATCATACCACAACCTAGAATAATCTTGGCGATGGAATGACTTAAACGTCAAGAAGGATATGACATTTTTCTTCTTGGTCGTTCCTCAAGAGAGCCGAGTTTTCTCTATCAGAAGTAACGTGAATAAATCCTAAAAGTGTCGAATGAATTATGAAAAGCTTAATGAAAAGCGTAAAGGAAAAGCTTGCTGAAAAATTCAGAAAATAGGGTTTTTATAACACCCTTGTCCTAGTCCTACTGGGTTACTGCTGCACCCCTAAGTATTAAGAAATTCTGATTTCGCCCGGGACGGATTCTCCATGCATCACATTCAGTCCACAAGCTTCCAAAAGTTGCCTTCCTTCCTACGTGAAGTTTCCCTTGCTACCAAAAGTCCACAAAGTGCTGAAATCTTCATCATAAATACCTGAAAACATGCTAATCACGTTGGTTAGCTCACTTATAGGAAAATGGACTAAAAGTGCAAGAATTATATATTTTGTCCTTAAAACTTAGCTAAAATATGGGTAAATTATAGTGCTTTAGGCATGTAGATGCGCCCAACATAAACACCCCACACTGAAAGCTTTGTTCATCCTCGAACAAAATATTACGTCCATGCAAACATCTAACTAGGATTTCACAGCAGTAACACAAAATATTCATCAAGACAGGCACGACAATTATTAACAAAGAGTAGTTTTCTTGATCACTGCTAGAAACAATTCAACCTCCAACATAGACTCGTGGTGATGGTTAATTCGTATCCACAAGTTAAGGCACAAAGAATCATACAAAACTACCCAATAATCATTAACCATGTGTGTCTCACATAAGATATCACCCATAATCACTCACAGTTATGCATTTTTTTGAAACATGGGTATAAGATTCTCCCTGCTCTCACTCTCACAAAGAATTCATATGTTGCAACTGCTGACCATAGGCTTTCCCTTAGTGTAATGCTCTACTAATATCAGAATGCTAAGCTTAGGATCAAATAGGTCTTTACAAGTTGTAATGTAGGCTAAGGGACAGGTAGGACTATTTTGGCCAGAAATAGTGACTATGTTCCCTAAGCGGTTTAATACATCACATTATGCCATTAACACTCTCTTTTAAACAACCTCTCTACTTTCCTTTTATCTACCACCCCTTTTTACCTATTTTGTTATTCAATTTTAAACAGAATTAACTTTTTATTTTTCTTTTCATTTTTTCTTTTTTTATAACACACCTCTATAATAGCCACTCTTTTTTATAACAAATTCAAGTACCAATACACTCTAAGGCATCACTCTCACCAAATTTCCTCTTATTTTGTCACATGACTTTACAATTTAAAGCGCTTAGGAATTTGGATCAAATTATGGTCTTGAAAAAAAGTGGATTAGGCTACATATGAGGCTGTCAAAGAAAATAGCTAAAGGCTCAAAGGGGGTTATCTAGGATAATGTACATGGATAGGTAAAAAGAAGGTAAACAATTATAGGCTACCAAAGAAATGCCTAAATCATCTCCTAAACTCACACTCTTTATTTCACTTTACATACACACCAGGCAAGTTCTAGCATCAGCCACAAACACAGAATATACTATAACCCCCCACACACAAGGCACATGGTCAACTTTATTGGGATCACTATAGACTCTTGACCCAACATATGAAGGAATTAAACCACACACTCATCACACAGTGAGTCACACTTAGAGCCTAAACGTCTCAACAGTAATGATTTTAGCACAAACTCTTGTCATAATACCATGCCGCCTATCAGAACACTTGAAAAATTTAACTACTAACTACTAACTAAATCAGACAAACAAACATAAATAAATGCAAATGAAGGCAAAGAAATATAGCATACAAATACCAGCGCACCCCACACTTAGACGGGACACACTGCCCTCAGTGGAAAATAAATAAGAAAAACCTGATTAGTCGGACTCCTCCTCTATGTCTGGGGTAATCCCCCAGTGTCGGAATCATCATCAGAGTCATCATCCTCAGAAGTTCCTCAAAATATACCCCACTTGATTCCAAGAGTGCGTCGAGGTATTTGCAGCGAGGAGGATTCAGCTTGCTCTTTTCTTGCCCTTTTCTGACCTTTTTGTGAGGTGGATAATTTTTTGTTTTCCTGATTGTACTTTTGGTGCTATTCTACCTGAGATTAAAATAGATTCATGTTAGCTCATCTCGGAAGATTTAATCGACAAACAAGTAATAGTGGCACCACCCCACACTTAATTTGTTGGTACAAACTATTAAGTGAGTTATGTCGATTACTCAGACTTTAAAGACATACATATAGGCTATACATTCCAACAACACGTTTAGCACAGTCATACTTTTATGTCATCTTAACTGTCTTGTCCAACTCTATTTCATGTAATCCTGACTATACTTTCATGTTTGGATTAATGCATGTTTTGAACAAGACTACTACATAGACATCGAATCAAGTTATGGCATCACAACATCTCATGCTTGTATTCAATCATGATCTTTATCTCGATGAATGAGTCATTCAAACATTCAAGCATTCAATTTTGAAGATTATGCAATTAACTTCACCATATTGATTTTGCAAAAGTATGACAGTGTATAAAAATCAAATACAAGTCAGAACCAAGTCAAGAACACCCACACGTATTCTTTCACTCAACTAGATGTATCATAACAAACTAAGCATATTCAACTCACCAGCACCACTTCAAGATCTAACAAATCATTATAAGCGTAGTATTGTAACACTTACAGAATATAAAAGAAGAACTTACTTGGTGATGGCCTCGGAAGATGATCTTACAATGTTAAAAGAGCAAAAAGAAAAATTTTGAGAGATTTGGTAAGGGTAGGCGGTGCTTAGGTTGAGCAAACAAGTGCCTTTTGTCTTAAGGTTGAAGTTCTATTTATAGACCGAGGATTGGGTCGGGTTTGACCCATTTAAAATCGGGTTAGGAGACAAAAAAGTAAGCATAGGCGGCGCCTAATGCTTTACCTATGCTTGGCATAGGCGGCGCCTATGCCATGGCATTGTAGATTCAGAGAGCAAAGGCCTTGACATAGGCGGTGCCTAATGCTTTGCCTAGTTGAGCATAGGCGGCACCTATGCTATGGCATTGTTGGGCATAGGCGGCGCCTATGCTATGGCATTGTAGATTCAGAGAGCTTATGCCATAGCATAGGCCTTGCCTTGTTCGTTGCCCGGATTTGCATAGGCAATGCCTAATCGATAGCCTTTGCTTCTTTACTCCTAACTTACCACCTTTAACATAGCACACTTCCAAATCAAAATTTGTGACCAATCTCCTCCTTTATACGTCTTGCACCTACACTTACTCAAAAATAACAAAAACGATTAGAACGATGGGTTACCTCCCATCAAGCGCCTTAGTTTTGGTCGTGGCTCGACTGCAAAAACAAACTCCTAGTAAAACAAAACAATTAAAGATGATGGGTTGTCTCCCATCTAGCGCTTGATTTATTGTCGCGGCATGATATAGTTATCTCAATTACTTAGACTTCATTGAGATATATGGTGCATCGTTTTCTGAATGGATTCAGACGACGCTGATGCTTACTTGTAGGCATGCAATCTTTTTCTAGATGACTCTTGTGCATACATATCCCAGGAGGGATACCAATTATATCATCAATAGTCCAACCATATCTCTCTTGTACCTCTTCAGAGCAGAGATGAGAGCCTCTACGTGTTGTTCACCTAAATCAGCCGCAACACTCACCGAAAGTGTATTTCCACTTCCCAAGAACGCATACCTTAGGTGACTGGGGAGCTCTTCCGATTCTAGCACTAGTGGCTCTTCAATGGAAGTTTTCACTGTTGGTGAAGGTCGATTCTTAGGATTAAGGTCCAGCTTCTTAGGGGCATGAGAATAGAACCTTATTCCTTTTAAAGCACAAGTGGTTTCTTCATATTCTTCAACCTCTTCACGCTCAACATTCAACAGCACAACAGATAATGGCTCATCAATAAGCTTCTTCTCTACAGATAATTCTTCCACATCATCATAATAAACATCATCTACAGAGAACACATCCATATCTCTAGGCTTTCTCATCGATTTGCATACATTAAACCGAACCACTTCATCATTCATCAGAAATAAAAGCTCATTGGCTCGTAAATCAATAAGCATACTTCCGGTTGCGAGGAAAGGACGACCCATGATTATGGGAGCTGCAAATCCACCTCACAATCAAAAATCACAAAGTCTGCAGGAAAAATAAAGGAACAAACCTTCACCAATACATCATATAAGATACCAACAGGTCATTTTACCGACCTATCTGCCATCACAAGTCGCATATTGGTTGGTGTAGGATCACCCAACCCTAACTTTCTATAGATGGATAGCGGCATCAAATTGATGCTAGCCCCCAAATCGCACAATGCCTTAGCAAAATCTAAAGATCCAACCGTGCAAGGAATAGTGAAAGCACCAGGATCTGCCTTTTTCTGAACTAGCGATCTTGTAGCGATTGCACTGCAATGATGAACATTATCTGCCAGCTCATATCTTACTGCCCACTTCTTTGTCAAAAGGTCCTTCATGAATTTAGCATACCCAGGCATCTGTTCCAGCGCCTCCACTAAAGGAACATTAATGGTCAGCTGCTTCAACATGGTCATGAATTTACTGAACCTCGTGTCATCAGCCTTCTTCTTCAGTCTCTGCAGAAAAGGTGGTGGTGGAAGAGGAATCATTTTCTCCACCACTTCCTTTTTATCTTGCTTCGGACTATCACTCTTTTTAGGCTGGTGACGTCTAGGTGTAACATCATGAGCACTCACTTCAGCTTCTACGGCATCATCATAATCTGTATCAATAACATTCTCTGCTATATCATCAACTACCTTCTTACCTTTGGATGGATGTTCCAGCACCTTACCACTCCTGGTAGTAATAGCCATACACGATCTATTATTCCTTAGATTTTGCACGATGTCGCTAGGTAAGGTGCCGGCCTTTCGTTGGTTGAATGCCGCCGATAGTTGACTCATTTGTTGTTCCAATTGTTTTATTGCAGTGGACTGCAAGTCAACCAATTGCTTCATTGAGGAAAAATCATTTACTACCTCAGTTACTCCCGTGTTGGTTGCCTCCACTTCTTTTAACAGCTTGGCCATCATATCTTTCATGGACATCTTACCAGAGCCAGATGCAGCGGCGTTATGACTTCCAAGAGGAACATACAAACCACTCCTGTCAGTCTTATTCTTCCAACTACCTTGATCACGGTCCTTGTTTCTAGATTTATAATAATAGTTTCGACCTTGGTTTCCTTGGGCATTGCCTCGAAAACCCCCCTAATTATTCAAGTAGTTAGCTTCTTTCTCAGAATCGGATTCATCTCTTGCCTATGACACATCAGCTTTGACTTTTTCAGTCTTCCTTGATAATAAATGCTTGGTAAGAATATCCATCTGCGTTTTTATGTGAGCCATATCCTGGTCACATTCCTCTTCTCTTTGCCTTTGTTCTGCAGTCATGCCAATAGATACAGTAGAGCTTGCTACCTCAGAATCCCTGGTATACCAAGCTCTGCTCTGCTTTGTCATACGATCTAGCATATCACTTGCCTCAATAAAAGTAAGGTCCATGAATGACCCACCTGCAGCATTATCAACCACTGGCTTAGTCACTGAATTCAAAGCCCTGTATAGTATCTCCATTAAGTGGATGTTTGTCATCTAATGATTTGGGCACCGCATAAGCTTCTTCTTGAACCTCTCCCATGTTTTGTGGAGAGCTTCAGTTGGAAGCTGTCGAAAATTGCTTATCTCATCTCTTAATTAGGCTCTCTTGGATGGCGAATAGGATCTTTCTAGGAAAGCGTCTTTCAGTTGCCTCTAATTAGTAATAGAGTCAGGATTTAGCCCGTTCAACCATAAAGTTGCCTCTCCAGATAGAGACAATGGAAATAAGCGCAGTCGGATCGCATTCTGTCCAACCCCTGGATTGTCAAAAGCCTTGCATGTTGAGATAAAATTAATCAGATGCATATTTGGATCATCTCCTGCAAGTCCACCAAACAACCCTTTCAGTTGCAATAGCTGAATCATAGTGCTAGTGATATTGAACTTGGCTCCGGGAGCCAAGGGCGGAGGAATAATAGCTCCTGTAGCACCAGCCCCATCCAGATCATCATCATCATCATCAAAAGGATCCTGCACATCACGGCGTTCAGGTCTCATTCTAGCTTGATGATCTCTCCTATGCATAGGTGTTGCCACCTTATCAGTACGCCTAGGATTCAGTAACTCATCATCACCCAGGTCCTCATCATCAGGATTAGTTGTACGACCTGGGTTATCAATGTTCTATTGCTGCACTTGAGCGGCTGCCAATGCATCTAATCTAGCTTGCTTCTGTTGAGCAGCCCTTCTTTCGATGTCACGTTGCGCATCCATTCTGCCAATAAGTTGTGGTTCCAGATTTATGGGTAATAGCGGTTGACCAGAACTTTGAGTATTTGGCATGCACTCAACAGAACCTGAATAAAACAAAAACAACAACTAAAAGTAAAATCTGAGAATTTTTGACCAAAGGGTCTAGTAACTATCACAAACTTCGTAGACAACCGTATTCCCCGGCAACAGCGCCAAAATTTGATAACGCCTAAACTACAGCTCTCGTAAGAGTGTAAGCGGTCGCTGTCAAATATAGAACCCAACTGGGTTGGGTGTCGAATCCCACAGGGAATACTTGGTCACTAAGTATGCAACTATTAGTAGACTGTTGGTCAAAAATTCTATGAAAAAGGGGGATTTAATTGTAGAGTGAATTAAGAGTATCAAAGTAACGAATGAAACGATTTGTGTAGTAGGATTTAATAACAGAGAAAAATAAGTTAGGGTTATGTCCACCTTATGAATTCTACGTATCTATTAACTATGAGTTATGCGGAATTCAGACATGCATGCACTTATAGAGATTCGTATTCTAATGGTAAATCCTAGTGTCTCTCGACCATCCAGGATTATTTCACTTTAACTCTCTCGAGCTTAAAGTGTATAACTAATGGTACAAACTCTCCAAGAGGTTATTCCAGTTACGGCACTAACGTGTGATTAGGGGTTGGTAGCACTATTTCCTTATCACACTCTCTTTTCCAAACATGTAACTTTTCTCTTGAACAAGTTAATGCTATAATGGCGTATTCTATATGTTTGCAACCACAAGAATTTAATAAAGATGAAGAGAGTAATGATATAAGTAGCATACGCATCAAGAATTCACAAACTCATAGTAATAGATAGTATATCAAAAGACTTCCATAACCTTAACAGAGAAGTTTAGCTACTCATGAGTATAACGGAGATCACAATAGATATAATCATCATACCACAACCTAGAATAATCTTGGCGATGGGATGACTTAAACCTCAAGAAGGAGATGACGTTTTTCTTCTTGGCCGTTCCTCAAGAGAGCCGAGTTTTCTCTGTCATAAAGTAATGTGAATAAATCCTAAAAGTGTCGAATGAATTATGAAAAGCTTAATGAAAAACGTGAATGAAAAGCTTGCTGAAAAATTCAGAAAATAGGGTTTTTATAACACCCTTGTCCTAGTCCTACTGAAATAGGGTTTTTATCCTTGTCCTAGTCCTATTGGGTTACTGCTGCACCCCTAAGTATTATGAAATACTGATTTTTCCCGGGATGGATTCTCCATATATCACATTCAGTCCACAAGCTTCCAAAAGCTGCCTTCCTTCTTACGTGAAGTTTCCCTTGCTACCAAAAGGTCCACAAAGTACTGAAATCTTCATCATAAATACCTAAAAACATGCTAATCATGTTGGTTAGCTCACTTATAGGAAAATGGACTAAAAGTGCAGCAATTATATATTTTGTCCTTAAAACTTAGCTAAAATATGGGTAAATTATAGTGCTTTAGGCGTGTAAATACGCCCAACATCACTTAACACATCACAAGCTATCTTATCGTTGGGATACTCATTGTAAATCTTGTACTCAAATATGAATCACAGTATATGAAGTTTCATACGTAGGAGAACTGATTCATTTCCTAGCTTGGAAACATATAGGGTATTACAATATCTCCCCCTTGGGATCATTTGTCCTCAAATAATACTAGTTGAGATGAGAGAAAAGACAACTTACATGAATATATAGCATGAAAGAATGATCATGATTTCATGAATGACATGACTGAAAACTGAGCGTATCATACTATACATGCATATCTGATGCATGGGTAGCTGATTTATGAATGTAGGACTAAGTATTCTGATAAACTGAGTTTCTCAAACTGAGAATGCATATTTGATGCTTAACTAATAAGTTGAATCCATGCATATCTGATCATGATTATATGAATGACATGATATGTGAATGCATAACTGAAAGTACTAATGAGCTGACAATGCATATCTGATGCGTGAATACATGACTGAACTAACTTACGAACATGCGATGGAACATGCAATGGTAAAGGCACTAAGATTGAACTAAAACGTGAGAACATGATTGATTCTTCTACGTGACATATGGACTGAACATCATGAACTGAACTGAACCTCTGAATACTTGACTTACAACTGAGGTCTAACTTGAAGGTCAACTTATGAGTACCCTTTATTCTAGACTGAATTCGTTATGCAAGGAGAAATTGAAGGATCTAAGGCATAAGAGCGTTAAGATAAAGTGGGGTATCTCCTCCTTGGGACGCTATGTCTCTTTAAGAACGCTTACCTTACAGAGATACTGGGTAATGCACAAGGCATCTACGAACTAGATTATAACTAAACTTTGGGGGTCTGAAACTAATGCATGAGATGGACTGAACTTGCAACTACTAGGAGGTTCTACCTTGAAATAGTTACATTCTCTGAGATTTTGGATAGCATGAATATATGCAAGGATGAGAAAAAAAGATATACAAATCTGACTGCTCACTGGTACGACATAAATACTGAAAGAAGGGAAACCGTTCCTAAAATATCTCATAGCCTCCTGCACATAAGTGTGGTGCATAACTCGCGTATGTACAAGACTCTACTAGATACATCTTTCAGACTTCCTAGGACTCTATTGAACCTTAGTCTCTGATAATAACTTTGTAATACCTCAATTTTCTGAACCGGAATGCTATACAATAATCATGACCCCGAAGGACCACAAGTTAACTCATGACTGATATCTGTACATGTATACTGCATAATATATCATAAAATGCAAAAACATGAACATGAAAGGCCATAAGGTTCGAACTAAATAAACGTCTGATAACAAAATATCTAAAAAAGGTATAACAATACCAAAATAAGTCATAAATACTAAAAATAATGAGAACTAAATATCTAATCTGACATCTAGTCTGAACGCCTCTAACTAAACTAAATAAGGAGTTGAAGGAACATGTCTCCAACTAACTCCATCTAGTAACTAAATAGTAAATGTAGCAATAATTATATCGTCCTCGAATAAGAAGGATCACTGCAAACTCTGAACACCGAAATGCTACTGCTGATCTGGAGCTCATGCCTCTGAACCTATGGTGTAACATAAGAGAAGGAACCATAGCGCAAATACGTCAGTACATCTGAATATACTGAGTATACGAGTGAGGTAGGCTAAATGCAAAGGGTTATATGCATGAACAATGCTAACTAATATAAATGTGAGAATACATACATGCATAAACAACTATAATTGAACTCGTGATGATGCTGACTACTAAGTCTGAATACTGATGAGATGACCTTACTTTTACTGAATTGATTATTGACTATTTTTAACAGTTCAAATTATGAAGAATTGGTTTGAATGACTGTGTGTAACATTCCTGAAACTGAATACTAGTAACGTGAGCTATGACAACTGATATAGCTGATATAACTGTAATGATTGAACTAATCGATATAATTGATACTGAGTGACTATATCTGACAGTCTAAGATCTGATGGAACTATCTGAGTTCCATTCTACTTGGAGTAACTAAATCTGAGATCAGTCCTATCTAGCGGGTGATCATGAGTATATGATAATAAGGATGATTTGACTTAGTCTGAGATCAGTCCTATCTAGTGAGTGATCTTTAAATCTAATAATTCTGATACTGATTAATCATAGTTGAGATTAGTCCTAGCTAATGGGTGATCTTGAAGTCTATTTACAATGATAAGCATTGATTGTATCTAACAGTACTGAATCTATACTACTAAGCTAAGTTGACTGTGTCTGAAAGCCCTGATTCTGCAATTGAAACTGTGGGATGTATTCACCTAATCAACATGCCCCCAGCTAAGCTGACTGGGGTCCAATACCTTCCTTGACTAGAAGGGTGTCAGTACCACACCACTAATAAAGACATCTGCTGTGGAGTCAATCCTAATCTAGTGGGAGACTCCTGGGATCAGTCCTATACATATAAATATGCTAACGGATGACATATCGTACCTACGCTGGTAACGTAGTTCTAGAACTTAGGGATTGATTTTAGGGATCTCAGTCCTATTCTAGCGGGTGAGCCCCTATCCCTAGGTTCGCTTGGTGCTGAATCCTACTCCCATTTGAAAGACATTGAATTGAATAACTGGGCTGAACTAAGTAAATTAATTGAACTGATTTGTTGAACTGATACTGATTAACTGAACTGATACTAGTGGTATTGTTTAGCGATGCTAAAATTGAGTTTACTGGATTCCGATGACGGACGAAATATAATGAGTTCTGAGGACTAATTAAGAGTACTGAAGTTACTGAGATTTATTGTGATTACTGAGGTTACTGAGCACTGAGATTACTGAGAATACCAAACTACTGAGATTACTGAGTTTTCTTGAGTCATATGACTAACTGATTTCTATAGATCATGGCTTTACTAAGAGTATCATGAAAACATGGCATGGATCTAGGCTAACAACTATATTTTTTGGGTACAAGTACCCCCAGTACTCGATGAAAGGAAACTGACACACATAACTGACTTGGAAAGCTAATTCAATTCTCTACAATATGGTGGGTCTAAATCTGCCATAATGTCACATATAAATCAAGTTATCCTCATTCAAAGGTCACTCTTGCGGAATAACACACTAAAAATTGATGGATCCAAAAGGTATTAGCTTGCCATAATCTGAGTAACTCACATGAGCATACTTAACACATCATAAGCTATCTTATTTCTAGCATACGCATTGTAAATTATGTACTCAAATATGAATCACAGGATATGAGTTTTCATACATAGGAGAACTGATTCATTTCCTATCTTGGAAACATACGGGGTATTACAAATCCTTACGGAATTATGTATCCTGGTCAGTTATTGGATGATATATACGGCCATGGAGATTGCCAAGGAATTGGTTAGGGAGACACATCAGCATAGGTATGCAGTCCTGGATTCCTACCATTACATGATTGAGTCCACAAATCCCGAAAGTAAGATGGCATTGCATGTTGATGAAAATAGAGGGTTCAAGTACTTTTTTGTATCCTATGGTGCTTGGATTCAACGTTTTAGATATTTGAGTAAAGACATAGCCATCGACGGTACCTTTTTGAGGAATAGGTATAATGGAGTTCTTCTAGCGATGATGGCATATGATGCGGAGAATTACATCTTTTTTGTCGCATTTTGTGTAACGGATAAAGAATGTGATGCCTCTTATAGATTTATTTTGAACAACTGCGAAGCTGTGTCGAAGATACCAAAGAGTTGTGTTGGTTTCGGATATGCATCCAAGTATTCCAAAGATGGATTCAATTTTTTTCACTTCAGCTTACTTTGGTTGTTGCATCAGGCATCTTTGATAGAACATTCAGACCAACTATCACAACGAAAGGATTGTGACCCTTTTTTATAGGGTAGCTAAAACATATAATAGAGAGGATTTTTTAGAGCATTTCAATCAAATAACAGATGTGAATCCTAAGGTAGCAGAACTTCTCATACGTGTTGGTTTCAAGAGATGAAGCTGGGCATTCTGTCTGGCAGATAGGTACATTCTTATGAATCTAATGTCTTGTTTGAGTTACAAGTTTAGTATGATGTCGTACTAAGTGATTCTTTTGTATAGGTACAATATTATGACATCAAACATAGCTGAATCGGTGAATTCACTATTTGACGATGAAAGGGAATTTCCCATCAAGGCTATGTTTAAAGTAATAAACAGGAAGTATGTCTGATTTTTTAACGAAAGGCATGTGCAGTTCAAGGGCCCAAAAAGAACCCGATTTGTTCTCAAAATTGAAAAACTAATATCAATGAACATCAGTTTGGGGAATAGGTTATTATCTCATAAAATATCAGATTACAAATTCAGTATCACCGGTCATGGTGATGTTGCCACGGTTGTTCTTTAAATATGATCTTGTATGTGCAGAGTTTTTGACGTGGACAAAATACCCTGTCCACATGCCATGGCAGCGCTTCAAGCTCAATACAGTCCAAAATATGGACCAAACGTTTATGAGCCCTCCTCTCAATATTATTCGGTGGAAGAATATGAAATGGCATATAGTAGGCATATTACTCCGGTGCCTCCCGAAGAATCTTGGGTTGTTCCTGCAGAGCTTTTGGGGAGATTTATACCTCCTCAATATATTGACCTAAGCACTATCAAATTGGGAAGAAATCCATATAAGAGAAGACATGGAGTCGGAGAATCATTTTCATCAAGAAGAAATAAGTTCTTTGTATGTAAATGTGTTGTCTACAAAAGAACTACATGCCCGGATAGTAATCCACAATGATCGTTGTAATTGCAGAAATTTGTGTTGTTGTTTGTTGTGGAATTTTATATGTTTAACTCATTGTTGTGAACGTAATGTTATCATTTATTACATATAAAATATATTTTTTAATAACTTGTGCATCAATAAAAAGAGGCAAAACATGAACTAAATAATACAACAGACCATAATTATTTTCAACAGATTACCCATCTGTGGCAACAGATGGACATTAGCTAGAAGAACATAACACTAGTTCCATCAAAGTAGAATTTTTTGCCTCCAACAGATGACAAATCTATCACAACAGATGGATAATCTGTTGATAGAAATCCAACCAATGACCAATTTGTTCTAACATATGGTCCATCTGTTGAAAGAACTCAAAATCCAAAATTGCTACTGGATTCAAATTGCTCCTTAACTCCAACCGTCGACATGTTAACATGTATGTTTAGAAGAAATAAACATAATAAAAATTGAATAAGAATTAAAAAGCCAAAGTCCACTAAAAATAAACTTTTCATTAAACGAAAAATAAAATACATTAGGTATAGATCCAATTTAGAAAAATTAAAACACATTCTAATTATTATTATCATCATCATCATTAATGACAGCCGACCAATCAACTCCCAGCAGCAGAACCCTCATAAGCCTTTTCATCTCTCTAAACATCATCGTTCTCACGGTGACCAACTTCCTATGTAGGTCATTAACCTGCCTTTAAAGTTCTCACACTTTGTCGCACAGAATAGCAATGTCCCAAATTGGATCAACCATATCTAGAACACGTATGAATTGACAAATATAAAGAAAAAGAGTCCAAATATAATACAAGTATACTACCAACTGGTAGATTTACACTGAAAAAAAACTTACCTCAATGAGAAAGGAATATGCTCTTTGAAGAGAAGTGGTTGAAGATGTCACACGAAAAGAAATAATGAAAGAAATAAATAAAGTTTAGTTGAATGAATATTAAGGAGGGACCTATTTATAGAGGATTGAATCTATACGTACCAGGCCAAAGGCACGACTGTTAAGCTCCATTGTATTAATTACATTCAAACTGGTGACATTTTGTTTTCTATGAAAAGTTGCAACTTTTTCTTTTACATTAATACTTCTCACCTTTTCAAAATGGTTTTGAGACTTGATAACAACCATTATTATTGAGCTATTGCAACAGATCATCCATCTGTAGTAATAGATTTACCATCTATTGCAATTGATTATCTGTATGTGTAACAGATAGTCTGTCAAAATAAATTTACCATCTATTGCAATAGATGGTTTGTATGTATAATAGATGAGTCATCTATTAAAACATATGTATTATATATTGCGATAAATAAACCATTTTTTGGAGATGTTTTGATTTCTTCCAACAGCTGATTCATTAGTTGTAATAGATGGAGAATTCGATTCATCATCTATTTTGAATGTGTTAGATAAAAAGACATGACTACCTCTTTTTAATAGTCATCACATACGTGCAGATGAATAAATACTGTCTGATCTGTCGCAATAGATTTACCATCTGTTGCAATATCTGTTGTAACATATAGATTATCTGTTGCCACAGATGGACCATATGTTGGAAGAGATGTTTTGATTTCTTCTAACAGCTAATTCATCAATTGCAACAGATGGAAAATTTAGTTCATCTACTATTTTGAATGTGTTAGATAAAAATGCACGACTCTTCACCTCTTTTTGAATAGTCACCACATACGTACAGATGAATAACACGGTCTGGTCTGTCATAATAGATTTATCATATTTTGCAACATATGGATTATCTATTGTGATAGATGGACCATATATTGGAGGAGATGTTTTGATTTCTTCCAACAGCTGATTCATCAGTTCCAACAGATGGAGATATTGATTCATCTGTTGTTTTGAATGTGTTAAGATAAAAGGTCATGACTCTTCACACCTCTTTTTTAATAGTCATCACATGTATACAGATGAATAAAATATACTATTTGGCATTTCTTGATGGGGTAGGAAGAATAAGGTTCGTGCAATGGATCCACTTTCATGCGTGGGAGTTATGTATTATTGATCATGCTATCATGATAGACACACATAAAGTGCAAAGATTTTATTAATGTAGTTTTTTACTGATTAGACACTGATCCTTAAAACAAGATCCGGCATTGTACAGTTTAGTTTGATAGGTGCAAATTAATAAGGTCGAAAGTTTCAAAGACGGTGGTGTCGATACACTGTTATAATTTGATGATGGTCTATGCTCATATTCTTGTGTCAAGTTTGGGGAAGGCTTCAAGTTTTTGGCGGTACTGTAAATATCCAATAGTGATTGGACCGATTTTAATAGAGCAATAGACTTCTTGAAAGGTCTCCTAAGCCTCGCACTGCATCAAACAATGATGGAACCAATAGAAATTCCCCTGGTCCAAATTTATATGGATGCAGGAGGAGACTTTTATACAACAGAATGTACTTGGGAGAATACCTGTGTGGGAAGAGAGAGGTGGAAAAAGCCATATATTATCTCAGACCTTGTTTAAGGGGAAACACAGGAAAGTAAGTAAGGAAATTCTAGCGAATCTGGCCAATTAAATTGACATGAGAAATGAAAAAACTGGATGAGCTTCAAATATAAAAGTGTATCCAAATATAAAAATCCATCAGTCATTGAAGAAAAAAAAGAATGGTCAACAGGATTGGAGCTGGACACTTTGCTCAAGATTACAACTAGCGAGCGTGGCCTCAATGAAGACTCTCGCAAAGTGTAGGACCAGAACTCTAAGGAAGAAGCTTCACGAGCATAGGAATTTGGTACGATTGTCAGTCAGAATTAAAACCTAAACCAACAACTCCTGAATTAGAAATAAAGAAAGCCAAGACGTCAATTTTTGAAGTCTAACTTTCATGCCATGCCTTATATTTGCGGCTATGATCAGGTCTTGGCAGTAGAAACAAAAAGATCTGAAGTTGGGCAGAAATCCCATGCCTTGTTGTTTCCACTTCCTTTGACCTAACCAGAACCATAAATAGGAGGCATGAGATGCAAGTTTAACTTGAGAAATTGCCACCTTGGCTTGATCCCATATTTTTAATTTAGGAGTAGTTGGTTCAGGTTTCAATTCTGACCGGCAATCTTACCACCTTTTGTGCTTGTGAAGCTGCTTCCTTAGATTTTTGGTCTTGCATTTTGTGGGTCTTTATTGAGGCCATGCTCACTAGTTGCAGTCTCTAGCAAAGTGACCAGCTCCAGTTCTTTTAACCATTCTTCTTTTTATTCAAAAACTTATGGATTTTTATTTTTGGATATATTTTCACATTTACAGCTCATCTAATTTTTTCATTTTTCATTTCAATTTCATCAGTCAATTTTGGTACACTTTCCTTTCTACCTTGTGTTTCCTCTTAAACAAGGTCTAAGATGATATATGTCCTTTTTAACCTCCCGTTTCCTAAATAGGTATTCTCCCAAGCACCTATTGTTGTATAATAGTCTCCTCCAGTAACCCATCTATATAAATCTGGACCAGGGGAATTTCTATTAGTTCCTAAGCCAAGGGTCTATCGGAAGCAGCCTCTCTACTTCTCTTGAGGTAGTAGTATGATCTGTGTACACTCTACCCTCCCCAAACCCCACTGGTGGGAATACACTGGGTATGTTGTTGTTGAATTTCTATTGGTTCCATCATTGTTTTCTTGAGTGCGAGGCTTCAGAGGCCTTTCAAAAAGCTCATTGAGCCATTAAAATTGGTCCAATCATTATTGGATATTTACACTGCCGCCAAAAACTTGAACCCTTCCCCAAACTTGACACAAAAATTTGAGCATAGAAGGTCATTAAATTGTAAAAGGGTATCGACAGTACCTACTTGATCCCTCATCCTTACCAGTTTGAACCTAACAATCTTAACTACAAAATTCCATATCTTGTTTGAAGGATTAATGCCTAAATGGAAAAGAACAAATATTTACAAAATCATTGTACTGGATGTGTGTTTTCACGATAGGTTAATCAGTAATACATACCTCCCACATATGAAGTGGTTCTATCTGCAAGCAGCTTATTCCTTCGAACCCATCTTTACTCTAGCCTTTAATGTTGGTCGGGTAAAAGTGAATTCAGTTTCACTTTCTTTTTTCTACAAAAAAGAGAAACACATTTGATGTAAAACAAGAGTAGAACAAAAATAACATTATAAAAGTGTAACACAAAATTGAGTGAATCAACAGATGACTAATCTGGTGCAACATATTACCTACCTATTCAGCCGATGAGGCATCTGTTACAACAGATGGATGACATGTTGTAACAGATGGTTCATTTGTTAAAATAAATCAAACCAGACTTGCTACTAGTTTTTTTCTTCAAACAGTTGATCCGTTTGTACAAAAGGGTAAAACAAAATTGAGTAAATCAACAGATGACCAATTTGATGCAACTGATTACCCATCTGTTCAACCGATTAGGCATTATTGCAATAGATGGATGACATGTTGCAAAAGATGGTTTATTTGTTATAATAAATCAAACCAGTCTTGCTACTAGTTTGATTTGTTCAAATATTTGCTCCAAATGTGCCAACAGCTGATTCATCAAACTCTACTGACAATAAGGCTTTTTAAGTTCTCCCAATAGATGGATTTTTTTTGCATATTTTAATAAAAACAATGGTTCATTCATTCAAGACTTAAAAGTCACCTTTTCTTTAATTTTTTCAATAAATAGGAAACTGGTAATGGGCAAATAATTAATAGAAACATATGTAAATTTCTAATTTAAATGACACACAAAGAAGATGACGAGATGGAAAAAGCAATAGTAAACCATACCTGCAATGTTAAAAAAGGAAAGGAATCAGAAAATCCAGTTCAGTCGAGAAAAGATATTGATCGGTTGAGATCCAAAAGGTTCCTTATCCAAAAGAAGAGAGAAAAAAAAGGAAAAAAGAAAAGAAAGAGAATTGAGAAAGGGGCACGGGGAGTCGGTGACATTGAAAAGACCAGATAAGACTACTCACTCAGGAGATTTTTGAGTTATCCAAGTAATATTTTTTACTGCCTTAGTATTTTAACTTTTTTATCTCGGATAGGAAACACCTAAATTGCTTTTAAAAAAATGGTCTTAATACATCTAAGTGCAACAGATGACAATTTTTGTTTGAAAATTTTCAAAGCTCGGTCATTTATCGCAACAGATGGCAACACCTGTTTGATAATTTCCAACAGATGTATAATATATTGCAACAGATGACTTAATCTATTTGATTAAATCCAAAAAAAAAAGATATTTGTTGCAACAAATTGAACATTTGTTTTTATACAATTTCAATTGATTTCATATGTTAGACTAATACCTTAATTGATTAATCTAGGGCTAGGGGTGACTTCTCATAGGGTCAGCTATAGCTTCAATTGAGTCTTTTGGCAATGGCATGATGAGACGATATTGCATTTCTCCCGACCAGAGTCGTTGATCAATTACTCTAAGATTAACCGATTCTTATTACTTCATATGTTCAACTAATACCTTAATTGATTAATCTAGGACTAGGGGTGAGTTCTCATTGGGTTAACTACAACATATGGAAATGCCTATTTGATAATTTATAACAGATAGGTAATCTGTTACGATATATAACTTAATCCATTTGGTAATTTACAACAGATGGGTAATATTTCGCAATAGATGACTTAAATATTTGATAATTTACAATAGATGCATAATCTATTACAACAAATGATTTAATTTATTTGATAATTTACAACAGATGTGTAATTTGTTGCAATAGGTTGAACATTTATTTTTATACAATTTCAATTGATTTCATATGTTCAACTAATAACTTAATTGATTAATCTAGGACTACGGTGAGACTCATAGGGTCAACTACAACTTCAATTGAGTTTTTTGGCAATTGCATGATGAGACGGTATTGCGTTTCTCCTGACTAGAGTCGTTGATCAATCACTCTGAGCTGAATCAATTCGTATTACCTCATATATTAGACTAATAACTTAATTAATTAATCTAGTACCAGGGGTGAGTTCTCATAGGGTCAACTATAACTTCAATTAAGTGTTTTGGTAATTTCATGATAAGACGGTATTACGTTTCTCCCAAGCAGAGTCGTCGATCGATTACTCTGAGGTTAATCGATTCTTACTACCTTATATTTTCAACTAATACCTTAATTGATTAATCTAGGACTAGGGGTGAGTTCTCATAGGGTCAAATACAACTTCAATTGAGTCTTTAGGCAATTGCATGATGAGACAGTATTACGTTCCACTCAACCAAAGACATCGATCAATTACTCTAAGCTGAATCAATTCTTATTACCTCATATGTTATACTAATACCTTTATTGATTAAGGTAGGACCGGGGGTGAGTTCTCATAGGGTCAACTATAACTTCAATTGAGTCTTTTGGCAATTGCATGATAAGACAATATTGCATTCCTCCCGACCAGAGTCGTTGATCGATCACCCTGAGCTAAATCTATTCTTACTAACTTATAGGTTCAACTAATACCTTAATTGATTAATCTAGGACCAGGGGTGAATTTTCATAGGGTCCACCACAACAGATTGCAGAGCCTATTTGATAATTTACAATAGATGGGTAATCTATTGCCACATCTGACTTAATCCATTTGATAATTTACAACAGATGGGTAATTTTTTGCAATAGACGACTTCAACTATTTGATAAGTTACAACAGATGTGTAATCTATTACAACAAATGACTTAATCTATTTGATAATTTACAATAGATGCATAATCTGTTGTAATAGATTGAATATTTATTTTTATACAATTTTAATTAATTTCATATGTTAGACTAATTGATTAATCTAGGACTAGAGGTGAGTTCTCATAGGGTTAACTACAAATTCAATTGAGTCTTTTGATAATTTCATGATGAGAAGGTATTACATTTCTCCCAACTAGAGTCGTCGATTGATCAATCTGAGTTGAACCAATTCTTAATACCTCATATATTAAACTAATACCTTAATTGATTAATCTAGGACTAGGGGTGAGTTCTCATAGGGTCAACTACAACTTCAATTGAGTCTTTTGAAGATTGCATGATGAGATAGTATTGTGCTCCTCCCGACCAGAGTCGTAGATCGATCACTTGAGATAAATCAATTCTTATTACCTCATATGTTAGACTAATACCTTAATTGATTAATCTAGGACCAGGGGTGAGTTCTATAGGGTCAACTACACCTTTAATTAAGTCTTTTGGCAATTGCATAATGAGACAGTATTGCATTTCTGTCAACCAGAGTTGTCGATCGATCAATCTGAGCTAAATCTATTCTTATTACCTCATATGTTAGACTAATACCTTAATTGATTAATATAGGACCATGGGTGAGTTCTCATAGGGTTAACTACAACTTCAATTGAGTCTTTTGGCAATTGTATGATGTGACAATATTGTGTTTCTACCGACCAGAATCATCGATCGATCACTCTAAGCTGAACTGATTCTTACTACCTCATATGTTAAACTAATACCTTAATTGATTAATCTAGGACTAAGGGTAAATTCTAATAGGGTCAACTACAAGAGATACCAACGCCTATTTGATAATTTACAATAGATAGATAATCTGTTGTGATATATAACTTAATCCATTTGATAATTTATAATAGATGGGTAATCTGTCACAACATATGACTTAATATATTCTATAATTTACAATAGATGTATAATCTGTTGCAACAAATGACTTAATCTATTTGATAATTTACAACGGATGCACGATCTATTGCAACAGGTTGAACATTTATTTTTATACAATTTCAATTAATTTCATATGTTAGACTAATACCTTAATTTATTAATCTAGGACCAGGGGTGAGTTCTCATAGGGTCAACTATAATTTCAATTGAGTCTTTTAGCAATTGCATGATGAGACGATATTGCATCCCTTCTGACCAGAGTCGTCGATCGATCACTCTAATCTAAACTAATTCTTACTACCTCATATGTTCAACTAATACCTTAATTAATTAATCTAGGACTGGGGGTGAGTTCTCATAGGGTCAACTATAACAGATGGCAGTGCCTATTTGATAATTTACAATAGATAGGTAATCTGTTGACATATGACAATCCATTTGACAATTTACAACAGATGGGTAATTTGTCGGAATAGATGACTTAATATATTTGATTATTTACAACAAATACGTAATCTGTTGTAACAAATGACCTAATCTGATTGATAATTTACAACAAATGCATAATCTGATACAACAGGTTGAACATTTGTTCTTATACAATTTCAATTGAGTTCATATCTTAGAGTCTAATACCTAAATTGATTAATCTATGACCAGGGGTGAGTTCATAGGGTTAACTATAACATCAATTAAGTTTTGTGGAAATTGCATGATAAGAGGGTTAAAAATTATGTATATTTTTTATAATTTTAAAAAATAATTAAATCAATTCGGACCAAATTAATATTTTCAAAACTTGTCATTCTTTTCCAAAATACAATTCAAACTATACAAATCATCCATTTGCGAGAAAATGTTTCATCATTTCAAATCTCGAGTTCTCGCCCTTTTCTCTTTCTCACTCAATTATATAGTACAGACACAACTACTCCACAAATTGATCAACCCTTCACAACAGATCGATTTTCTTCTTATTTTTGACTACATAGGTGTTATTTTCAACTTTATTCTTGCTTGTAACAGTTATTTTCTCTGTCTTTGTAAGGAACAAAGTTCGAGAAGAGTTCTATCTTTGTTATTTTCTTTAAAAAATAAGGGCTTTTAAGTTAATGATGAAAAAAAAACTTTTAGTTGTATTATCTTTGAGAATGAATTTACAATTTTGAGTTTTGATGGTAAAATCATAGGAAGACTCAAGAAAACCCTAGTTTCTATCACAGTGTATCATTGACTGTCGTGGTATTTTTTAAAGGTATTTATGGTATTGGTGTTGGTGGTGTTGGTAGTCGTCATGGTGGCACTGGTGGTGGCTGTTGGTGGCATTAGTTGGTGGTGTTTGTGATGGCATTGGTTGGTGGTGTTTGTGGTGGCTGTCAGTTGTGTTGGTATTTTGGGTGTTTGTGGCATTGGTTGGTAGTGTTTGTGGTGGTGGTGGCTGCTGGTGTGTCAGTATTGGTGGTGTTTGTAATGTATTTTTTAAAATATATGTATACATCAATTGTAATGCAATTTTTATTTTTTTTGTTGTTTGTAGGTAAAACGTGTCTCCCAAAAGAAAAGAAAGTGAAAGTGGATCAACATTTGACCAGCTAAAAAAAAGGCTATAGTACATAGGGATTCAGAGGAGCTTCCTGAATAATCTCAGTCGGGGAAAAGTAAAACTGAGGAGAGATATAAAAACAATGTTGAGGGAGGTGGACAAAGGTCTATAGATAGTGATGAAGAAAATAAAATTGAGAAAGAGAACGAACTAGAGAGTGAGAAAGAGAAAGAGGATGATCATCAATATGATGATAATGGATTACCAATAGGGCATGAATTAATATCGATATCCCAGCATGATCCTGTCAAAACTTTTAGTATTGACAGGTTTCAAGTTGCGATGTTAATAAATGACCCAAAAGTAGAAGAAGAACTAACTGGTGAACTTATACTTAAATGTCAAATGGGCAAAAAATTTAATTATTCTAGGAAAATTATGAAGAACGAAAATATAGATGGACTTTTTAAGAAGAGCTGCTTTGGATGCTTTCTTGAGCTGCCTAAGGACCCCCTACCCATTTCCATATGAGGATTGTATATGGTCTTCTCAAGCGCAGGATCAAGTATGTGGGGGATTATAAAGATTCAGAGAAGGGGGCAAAAAGATGGATGAAATCTGGATTAACTATTGTGGAATGCCGATTTGTTTTGGCTTAAAAGAGTTTGCCATAGTGACGGGCTTGAGATGCCATCATACAAAAGAACCACCTATCGCCAAGGGAACACCCCGTAAAAGATCCAAGGCAGAGGAAAAAATAGATAGATTGTTTGACACTTCTTGATGTGGCTACAAAGTATCGGATTTATTGACAGATCTCATGGATAAAACCATACCAAAGCAGTACAGGGAGAAATTGTGCTTAGTTTGGTTTGACCATTCGGTTATATTTGCAAGAGACATCAACAGGGTCATAGAAGATGATTTGTTGGCGCGTGCTGAGGATTTTGATAAATTCAACAATTATCCCTAGGATATGATAGCTTCTACTTGACTGTCCAATATTTACTGACAAATCTATCCTCAAGGATGACCATATTATACGGCTTTCCTTGGGATTTCATGGTAAAATTAATCACTATTTTTACTCATCCATTAATTTATATTGAATATAGTTATTATGACTTTTTTTTGCTTGCTTTCTGTTTACATTTTTTAGGCTTGGGAATCTTAAGCCATTCTTCCCCTCTGAAAGTAGATAATGGATTGTCTAGATAAGGTTTCTCATCCAAGGATGTTTAGGAGGTTGGCTGCAAAAAACATCACCAAAATTAAGGATGCTGATCTCTTTAACCCTCCAGATGATGCAGTACATCTTCTTTAAGTAAAATAATTTTACTCAATGAAAGATACTGAATAGATGTTATATCTGGTGCAACTTATGTTATATCTGATGCAACAGATGGGACATCTATTATGACAGATTACCCATCCTATACCAACCGGTGCAACAGATGGATAATCTGTTGCAACAGACGATTGATATCTTATATCAGATTACCCATCTGTTGCTTCAATTCTCTGAATCCGACTCCTAATAGATTAACCATCTACTGCAAATTATGCAACAAATGTATAATATGATGTAACATATTGTTAATCAGTTGCGACATACAAATCATCTATTGTATAACATATAACCCAACAGATTACTCATCTTGTGTAACTAGTGCAATAGATTGGTAATCTATTGCGACAGATGATTGATATTTTGCATCAGATTATCCATATGTTGCTCTGGTTCTCTAAATCCGATTCAAATAGTTTTAACTATCTATTGCAAACTATGCAACAATGGGTAATCTGATGCAATATATTGTTAATCTATTACAAAAGTTGACTGTGTATAACACAACAATGAAAATTATTATATTATATAATTAAATGTATTTGTGTTTTTTTAGTAGGTTGTGCATCCATGGATCGTGCCTACTGAGCAGGAGTCGATGATGACTTTTATATTAGTGTAGGTCATGTTGATAATATAGCAGACCCAATGGTGGAGTTAATAAAGAAGGAGTTGACTGGAGAAACAACCATAAGAAGAGCAGTTAGGCAAGGTTATCCTAATGTTGAGGCTCTTCATGACCAACCTACTAAGGCAGATCTGGGTGCTTCTTCTAGTAGAGTTTTTTGTGGTGGTGGCAGACATGCTAATGCTGCTACCATTCATGATGATGAGTATGTTGATGCTCAAGAAAAATAAATATGTTTGGAAACACCCCTTTTCACCCTTACACAGGTCCCTCTCACTCTTCTTCACCCCCGTGTTCTCGTTGTGAATGTGAAGAGTGCAAGGACAGCCAAGATAAACTCTATAAAAAGATAGAGGTTGTATCTAAAGATATCAAGCAATTCAAATCCAATAGAGGTATCATACCATCCAAGAAGGTGAGGGAGCCATACACTCCTATAGTGGCGGTTACAAGGAAGAAAAGAGCAATTAGCGACGTACTCTTTGATCAGAAATCAAAAAAATTACAACTCTTTCCTCTCCAAAAGCTGTTGAAGTTTAGCAACCATTCAAGGAGGTGGATATATATGTGGAACTTGGCACCAAAAATAAAAGAGATCTACGACAATCTAAGAATGCCAAGCCAGGCATACCAGATTACCCTTGGCTTCCCTCTCTCCCCCATGACTTCTAGATTATGACAAATATACGTATGCGGTATGAGGATAAGGCAAGTTTACTTTTCCTAACCTAGCCTTCTAATCTACCCCATGAAGAAGAAGCTATGCAATAGATGTAAAATATGTTGCGATAACTGGGTATTCTGGTGCAACTGGTAGTGGTTCTATTACAACTAAGTATCCATCTGTTGCATACGTTACGTTGGAGTATTAATTCAGTGAATCCTTTGCAAAAAAGGGATGATCCATTGAATCTTTACAATTATTGACCTATTTAAAAATTGAATTTTTATATCACAATATATTGACCAAATTCTCTGCTTCATAAGAAAAAGACAACTAACGTGCTCGGAAGCTTATGACGCTGCTGATAGGATAATGGACCTCAACTTCTGAAAGAAGCTCAAGTATAAGTACAATCAACTCAATAATGTTGTGTTAGCCTATTGCGCGGGATTCAATTTCTTAGTTTCTACGTTGGACTGGTACAAAGAAGAAATGATAAAATATGTTAGAGGGGAGAGGCCAAATCCATCCGGCAAGAGCTGGGCCAAGGCAAAGAGGATTCTTACAGTCATTAGCGTGGATGGCATACATTATCGGGCTATATAGATACTACTCAAGGAGGGAAAGATCAAAGTTTATGACTGCAACATACCTATCATCAATGAGGTCCATCTTGTTTTCTATGTGCAGCCACTAATGAAGCTGTTCCCTATCTTGTTGAGGGAGAGTAAACTGATGAATCATTTTCCAAAGAAAGTATTGCTAAAGAAATCATAGGATTTTGAAAGTCAAAACAAGGGCATGAAACTTCCAAAAAATGATACCGATTACACGTGTGGCTTGCACGCTTTTGCACACATCGAATGTTTGATGACCAACACAGAAATGTCCGAGCCAACAACCTTTCTGTGCGACAACACTGTGGCAAACCTGCAAGAGGTCTGGGCTTATAGGGTACAAACTGGACGCTTGGAGCCTGTGTATATAGAAGAGCCTATGAAATAATAATTTTTTATTTCAAGTCACACTTCACTTTACTTTAAATTACATGTCATGTAGTCACAATAATTGTTTTCTGATGAAAGTTGAGTTTTTTACAATGCAATAGATTGTCAGTCCGTTGTAAAATATATTCTATCTATTCTGGAAGATAGTTTATCTGTAGCAATAGGTTGGTCATCTATTGCATTATATCATTGTTATTTCTATCTAATTTCTTGCAACAACGAGAAGACCTGTTTGGTAATTTTCAATAGATGACCTAAATTTTACAACATATGCCTAAATCTATTTAATATTTTCCAACAATTACTCTTGAATATCCATGTGCGCAATAACACCAACCCAGTAGCAAATACACCACCATGGAAATTTCAGCAATTAGGCTTGAATATCCATGAGCCTAACAACGCCAAACCACTAGCAATAATGACAATAATGTAGCATCTTATTGCTCAATTTTATTTCTCTTCAGAAGCCTTGACTTTGTTCAACAAATCCCAGATTACATGATTTGCTTGTGAGAGGTGTCTCTCTTCATACCAATTAAAGTAATTGCATCCACTCAATTTCTAAAAAAATAAGAATACAATTACAAAATAATTACAAGTCAATAATTAATCAACTAATTAAATAAAAAATATATCTTTGAAATCTTAGAAGTAAAAAATGTACGATCTGGATTTTGTTGAGTCCAAGAAGTCTTCAATAGGGATTTATGACCGTACTTATAATATCAAAAAATTTTATCATAAAAAATAGTGGAAGATGCATTCGACATTGTCAAGATCGGTTGGAAAAAAAGAAAAAAAGATGAAGAAAATAAAGATCAAATGCAAATAATTTGAAGAATTTGGATAGATAAAAAAAGATGATGATGAAGAAGAAGATTTGGGAATTTAGAGTTAAATTTTAGGAAGAAGATGAACATATAAGACAATGAGGAAAAAATAACCGTTGGTGGCCAAATAGGACGCCAAGTCAGCAAATATGGGGGTTCAACAAGCCTTAGCTGCATGAAGTAGACGTAAGTAGCCAACGGGATAAAAGTGTCAAACTGACATATTTGATGCCTATTTTATTTTACGTGTTTAAAATGAACACTGTCTACTTGATGCCTATTTTATTTTAGGTGCTTTAAGCTAAACACTGCCGATGGGTTCCACCTTTTTTATTTCAATTCACTTTCACTTTTTTACATGTAGTGGCAATTATTTATGTCCAATGAAAGTTGAATTTTTATAATGTAACAGATTCTCCATCCGTGGTAATAGATATTCTACCTTTTTTGACTTATAGTTTATCTGTTGCAATCGGTTGGTCATCTATTGCATTATTTCGATGTTTCTATCTATGTCTATCTGTTACAATATTGGAAAGACTTTTTTGATAAATTTCAACAGATTAACTACCTGATGCAACATATGTCTAAATTTGTGTGATATTTTCCAATAGATGTGTTGTTTGTTGTAATAGATGCATTATTTGTTACAATATTTGAATCTAGTATTCCATTTCAATTAATAAGTTCAAATCTAAGAAAAAAATAAAATTATAGACAAAATAAAATAAATCAAAGCCTTCAAAAATTAGCTGAAATAAATCATGAATAAATGAAATGTAAAAAAATTGTTATAGGTATAGATCTTAACAAATACATCAACAATTTAAGTATTGATGCCAAGGATTCCTAAGAAGGGGTCAGGTTATTACTTTGACAGACTCAAGCTATAAGGATCTACGCAATATGGATAAGTTGTTCTTCATCAGGTGCTATGGATTTCATCTTTGGTCGTCGTGGATCCTTATTGTCACGTATGGTTTTTGCATTTTCTATTCTCTGTATTTTCATAAAAAGAGTAACCTATTATCAATGCTCTTCAGTAGTAGCTTCTACATCCACTTGGAAACTCAGAATTGGTCAATGCTAATCATGGAGATACAACAAAATGGAAAAGGATAACTTATCTGTTCTAGCAAATCAAACAGGTCTTCCTTCTATTTTAAATTATCCCAAACAGATTATATTTCTGTTGCAATAATGAATAAACTATTGGAAAAAATTTCTACATGAGGAAGACTTATATGATAATTTTCAATAGATGAACCATCTGTTGCAACATATGACTCATCTGTTGCAGCAGATAGGTCATCTATTCGTATAAATAAAAAAGTGCAAAGCGTTGTTTGATTTGCTAAAACAGATGAGACATATGTTGCAATAGATACTTTATCTGGTGCAACAAGTTAGTCAACTGTTGCAATATATATATATATATATTTGATAATTTTCAACAGATGTGTTATTTGTTGAAATAGATATGTGTCTGTTTGTTAGTTGGAACAGATATATATATTCACCTTCTTCAGCTTGTGCTACTCTCCTTTGGGCATTGTACATTGCTCAGTGCAACACACGGATAGAGGAATTACAATTTTTCCTTTTTAAATGCTTCATAATATATTAGAAATCACTTTCCTTCTCCTCTTAGCCTTAATCTCTAATGGAGTGGATGGATATAAAATACTCTTTGATGGAATGATACCCCTCTTAGATGTTAATTCCTTTACAAAAGTAGTTAGTCCATTAATAGTATTAATCACTATATCATCTTTCACCCTGTAGTCTTGACATTTGTATACAGAACATTCGCCGCGAGAGCAAAAATCTGTATAACCATTATGATTATACTCATAATGGTATATTTTAAATACTATAAGAGGAGCATCATTAGCACCAACAGCAGCACCACTACCACCAACAACAACTCCATCATCACTAACACCATCAACAACAACAAGCCTACCCTCCGAAATTATTTTTCTTGTAATAGTTATCGCTCTAAACAATTCCATTTTTATTCTGTCAATGACCTTAGGGTCCGATAAAGTTTGCACATACCGTAAAGTAAGAAAAAGTGTCATCTTCAACTCTTGATTGGTCAGAACTAGAGATGGATGCACAATCTAACATAAATCATTACATATATTAGAATGATGATTAGATCATTCAAAACAATTATTAATAAAAACAAAAACTTAATTATAATTATACTTACTACATCCTTCAGGGGGTTGAAGAAATCAAGAAATTTTACATTTTTATTATTTTTGGCCGACAACCATCTCAAGATTCTTGGACAGAAAACTTTTTCCTGGTAGTTCACTTGTTGTCTCAAATAAGGAATTTCTTGAAACACCCAAGCCTATAAAATAAAGCCAATAAATCAAAGCCATTATTGAGTAAAAAAATGAATGATATCATAATAAAAGAAAGAAACATTTACCATGAAAGCCCATGGAAAAACATATAAGTTGACTATCTTTGGCGCTAACGGAGTGAACAAATATTTAACAGACATTTTGAAGCTTTCATAACCCCAAGGATAGCTGTTAAATGCCTCAAAATCCTCGGATAACTTTATTAAATCAACGCTTATGTTGTTATTAACGTCTCTTTCCCAATGAATATTATGTACAAACCAAACCAAGCACAATGATTGCTTGTGTTTCTTTGAAAGTCCTTTACCTTTCAACACTTCTATCAAATTTTTATTTTTGAATCTTGGACCAACAATGGACACTAGGTCATCACGATCACACAACTTGCCTTTGCCTTTTTTGGGTGTGCGGGGTGCTTTTTTTTTTGGATTAGAATAGGTATAACTTGAGAAGGAGGATAACATTTTAGTCCAGTAACTATGGCAAACTCCTTCCAACCAAAACAAATAGGCATGACACAATAATTTATCCATGCCTCATCCATCTTATCTTTGTTTTCATACATAAATCTATGTTTGAGAAGTTCATATACTATTTTCATTTGGAAACGAGCATTGTTGTCCTCCGGCAAATCAAGATATTTCCCAAAGTAGCTATCTCTGAAATAAGAATCCAATTTTTGTTCTCGAAGTTTTTTTCTGAAGGCATCAAAAGATTTTCCCATGACTGGCTTAACTGTGAAATCACCCATTAAATCTATAGTATTATCGCATTGTATTCTCACAGGATAATGATTAATGCTGAAGTTTTTGACCAACTCTTCAGTGGAAGGGCTGTTAGCATTTGGATCATCTCTTTTGAAATGTTCTTCCTTCCTGTGTTTATCATATTCTGCTCCTGATTGAGATAACTCTAGTAAAGCAAACTCATAGAGTGGTGGATGTAGCCTAGCTGCTTCACTTGTTCCTTTACTTGGACTTAATTCGATTTCTATTATTTTGGGAGCCATATTATCTAAAATTAACAGGAACATAAAAAAAATATTATAGTTGATTAATGAATCTTTAAAAAAGGATAATAGTAAATCTAACAAGCAAAATAGTAAAATAACAGTTCCAACAAATCACTGATCTATTACACCAGTTAGTATATCTGTTGCAGTATATAACCAACCTGTTACAGCGGATGAGTAATCTGTTACAATAATACAAAATGTATCACTCATCTTTTAATATAGATGAATGGTCAATACAACAGATCACATATTGTTGCAATATATAAGTGATCTATTGGAATAGTTAAATAACCTATTGCAATGGATGAGTAATCTATTGTAACAATACAAAATATATCACTCATCTATTGAGAAAAATAAATAGTCTGTGCAGCAGATCATACATCTGTTGCAACATAATCTGTTGCAATATATGAGTAATCTATTGGAAAAGTTAAATAACCTGTAGCAATGGCTGAGTAATCTATTATGATAATACAAAACATATCACTTATCTGTTGAGAAGGCTGAATGGTCTGTGCAATAGATCACACATATGTTGCAATATATAAGTGATCTTTTAGAACAGTTAACTAACCTGTAGAAATGACTAAGTAACCTATTATGACAATACAAACATATCACTCATCTATTGAGAAAGATTAATAGTCTATTCAATAGGTCGCACATCTGTTGCAACACATGAGAGATTTGTTGGAACAGTTATCAACAGTCAATATTGTCTAGATTTCTTCCAACAGAAGGGTCGTCTATCATAGCAGATGAATGATTAGTTGAAAAATAAAGTCTTGGAAAATTCCTGTTGGAAGAGTTGATAGGATTTTATCCAACAAGAGGTTCATCTGTTACATCAGATCTTTAATCCGATGGTTCCTCCATTACATCAGATGGTTAATCTGTTGCATCAAATTTTTTATCTGATGGTTCCTCTATTGCATCCAATAGTAAATTTAATGCATAAGATGGTTAATCTGTTGTAATATATGGTTAATCTGTTGTATCAGATAATTAAACTGTTGCATTGTATGATAAATCTATTACATTAGATTTTTTATCCGATAGTTCCTCTATTGCATTAGATGATTAATCTGTTGCATCAAAATTTTAATCTAATGGTTTTTCTGTTGCATCAGATGATTGATCTGTTGCATTATATGAAAAATTTGTTGTATCGAATAGTTAATATATTGCACATGATGAATAATATGTTGGAGCTAAAAAATAGTAGCACAGTTTTATTCAAAAGAAAACAGCAATATCACTATTTTTACCAAGAACAAGAACAGAACAAATCAACCCAAATCATTGTTTTGTTTGTATAAACACAAACAGTGAAAATCAAACTTTAAAAAATGCAACAAAAAACTAAAAGTCATAATTCACTTCAAAAAGAGAAGAGAAGAAAAACCAGAACTTAGGGTCTTATTCAGACCATATTTTGAATTTAAGCAACAAATATTGAAATTTTTAACCAATACTATAAGTGAAGTTGGCTCAAGTTCCTCATTTTCTTTAAAACTAAAAAGGCCATAAAATTTTACCTGTGAAAGAAGAAAAGGAATGATGAAGAATTCAAATCTGTTGTGGCCGGAGAGCAAGGCTGTCACGTCGATTGAAAGTTGAACTCAAAAAAGAACTCGAAGCCCAACTATTTGTCATTGAAGGTTGAATTCACTGAGGATTAAAAGAAAAAATTTGCAGAGCTTTTGGTTGGAAGATAGTTAAGAGAAGCTGTCGAGAGAGAGATGAGAGAGACTGATTAATTTGGATTGAAGAGGGGTATGAGTTGAGTTGATTTGTATTTTTGAAAAGATTAGAAAGTTTTAAAAATATTAATCAAGTCCACAATTAACTTAATCAAGTTTCCTAATGATGTTTGACCCGTTAAGTTGATCAATCTCATCAGTCCTTCATTCAAGACTTAAAAGACACCGTTCCTTCAATTTTCTCTGGACAAATTTTAAAATAAATAAATATTTATTTTATAATTCATAATATTTTAATATAATTCATTTATTTTGATGGAGAACTAAAGTTTTTTATAAAAAAAAATGAATATGAATGAAAGCTAAGAAAAAAAAACAAAGAAAGTATAAGTGAAAGAAAGATAGACACTTGTTAATTTTTTTGATAAATTAGCTAAATAGAGAGAATTAACCTAACACAAATGAGGAAAAAAAGTAGATGCAAAAATTGTGGAAGAAATATACATACTGTTTGATTAAAATAATAGAAAGAAGTATTGATGTTTATATACAGATATAAAATAATGAAAATTCATGCTTTTATACACGTATCCGTATAAACTATTTAAAAAAAATTAAAATTTCTACATTCTTTCTTTCTTACTTAACTTGGTTATTAAAGAAGAGACTGAGGGGCGGGCGGTAATCTCTGCGGCCATCCAAAACTATAAGTTACTATCGAAAAATAAAACCAACCGAAATATATAAGAATTTCACATAGCTTAATGACTGCATGGAAGTTTTTACCCGAACAAGGGGCCTGTCAGAATTTAATACATACTTCATTTAAGCCCATATTTCTAGAAGTTCCAACCGTAAAAAGGGGCGCCCTTTTCTTCAAATTTAACGGGCTTAAAGATTCACGTCTCACTAAATGTAGTCTCTAAGACAAAGCCAACAAAAGCAGTACCAAATTTGACTGTACCACCATTTTGTAACCAAGCCAGGAAACTATAAGAAAATTTCTTTATATTTTGATAGAGTCTGGATCTTTCATGGCTATTATACAAGAGAAGTTACATCTTCAGCATAGATACAAATATTATTTAGTCGGACATAGTCACGGTCGAAAAGGGAGAGAGAGTATTAAAGAACACAAATTAAAAATTATATAAATACCTTAATTGGCTAGATGCAAAGCCTGAATAGTAATTAATGACAGACTTTTATTTCAAACTTGCGAATATTATACAAGAGAGATAAAGAACCAAAGAGAGAGAGAGAGAGATCCTTTAGAGAAAGGAAAAGAGAAAATTAAAAGCTTCTGCCTTTCTTAACAAGTGAAGGCACCTATTTATAGAAAAGAAAAAGAATCTAGGAATAGTAAAATAATTCCCACATCCGGGTCCCATGCACAGTTGATTACTGTGTAGGAATCTATCAATTGTACTAAGGGTCCCACATTTGGGTCCCATGCATAGTGAATTTACTACGCAGGCATCTAGAAATAGTATATCATACTTTATTCTTCCCTTTTAATTTTTTAAGAAATTCCTCCGTTCTTACAATGGCATCCTCTGACAGAAATCTTATAATCCATTTAACAATGGTTAGCATTTCATAAGCTACTATAGCATATTTTCTATGACTATCAGTCCATTTACCTGAATGAAATCTTATCAAGTATTCAGTTTTATTATGGGGATTAACTTGTTTCAATATTCCACCATAACCAATATTAGATGCATCTGTCTCAATGATTTTTTGCCAAGCAGGATTGGATAAAGTTAAACAGGGTAAAGTTTTAACACTCTATTTAATACGTTTAACAAGATTTGTATAACTATCCGTCCAAAATCCTTTATAATCCCTTTTTAGCCTATCATATAATAGGGTTAAATCAAGAGATAAATTCTCATAAAAGGGGAAATATAATTCAAACTTCCCAAAAATCTCTGCAATTGAGTCCTGTCAGTTATAATATCAGAAAATTTAGAAGCAAAATCAATGGATCTCTGAATGGGAGTAATCTTTCCTTGACAGATATTATGTCCTAAGAATCTAACATCTGTTGAAATAAATTCATTTTTGGCTTAGATATCACCAACCATTTTGTATCACAATTTTCTTAAAAATATCAAGATGCTTGATATGCAATTCAAATGTTTTAGAAAACACAAGAATGTCATTAACATAAATGATTATGAAATCCCTATAAGGATTAAATATATCATTCATATCTTCTGAAATTCTGATGGGACATTTTTCAAACCAAATGACATGACATTCCATTTACATTTCCCAAAAAGAAAATTAAAAGCAGTTCTATAAGTATGCTTTTTAAATATTTGAATCTGCCAATATCCCGATTTCAAATAAAACTTTAAAAATATATTGGCATCGTATAAATGAGATAATAAATCATTTTTATTTGAAATAGGATACCTAATTAATTTTAAATATTTATTCAAAGGTTTTTAATTTATCACCCACCTGGGAACACCACGTTCCTTTTCTACTGTGTTATTAACATAAAAAGCAGTACATGACCAAGGAGATTTTGAAGGCTTTATCAAACCCTTTCAAAACAGATTATCAATCTTTTTTTTTGCAGAATTCAACTAATTCAGCATTCATTTGACAAGGTCATAATTTTGTTGGGATATCATCCTCACAGAAATTTTTTTCATAAAGAAGAGTAACAATATGACTTTTACGATTCCAAAAAGTACTGGGATGATCAGCACAATTATCAACTACCAGTTTTTTAAAAATTAACTTAATTTTTTCCTATACCTTAACAGATTTCATTGTATCACAATTATTCATGTTAAGTAATTCAAGCTGTAAAAAATTGACATATTTTTGCTTTATATGAATTAAATCATTAATATCTCTAGTGATAAGGTCTTTAACAAAAGAATAAGATATTTTTTTATTTTCGTAAGTAGCAGTAAATCCTTTTACATCAATATGAGTATAAGGATAAATAGCATTTATAAAAGGAGTTCCAAGTATAATTGAAGGGTATAACTGATTTTTTACCAGAAAGAAGAAATGCAGTATGCATACTTTATTCTAGCAAATATGAGTGTTTGGTAATTTATACTCGATATCAAGAGCAAGTCCAGATGCAGATTTAACTACATGAGTGGTTTTATGAAAGTATTTTGTAGGGACTAACCCTTCCTGTATGTAGCTAACATCTGCTCTAATATCAATCATAGCAATATTAGTTATTGAAAAATTATTATCAATCAAAAGAGTACATTTAATATACCATTTATGAGCAGTAACAATTTGCATCATTCTCCAAAAATAATTATTTTTTAAATCATGGGAATTTTGAATATCATCCGTATCACTTTTTTCAGAAATTTTTTTCTTTTTCTTTGAAAATCTGTGTGGGAGAATTATCTTTCTCAATTTTCGAAGTTCCATGATCACAAATTATTTGATTTTGCTTAGGATATTAATCTCTTTTTACAAGTTTTTAACTTCAATTTTTAAATCATCAAAAGAAGTATCTTTACCAGGAGCATAACTCATAGCAAGAGGTCTATTAACCTCTGATATAGAATAAGGCATAAAATAATTGCTATCAGTAATTTTAGAAGTAAAGGTATGGATATCAGCAGTTTTAGAAGTACTGAGTTTTGAACTAGTAGACAAATTAATAATCTTTTCCCGTAGTTTCTCATCGAAACTTCTTTCAAAAGTTCTAACACATTATCAAAAGTAATGGTTTAAATATTTAAATCTTCAAACTGGGATTTCAAATTATAAAATACATCATCACAAATGCAGGTATCACCTTGGCAATACAAACAATAATTAGCATTATAACTATCAGATAAATTAGGCAACTCAAAATCCCTTTCTGATTCAGATTCAACATTATAATCAGATTTCGAACCTGATGTGTATAACAAACTGTAAACTTGATCATGCACATCATCAACAAGACCTAAAGATTTAAGATTTTGAAGCTTACAATTTGGAGCAATAAGACCAAAGTTACCATATATGTAACACTTAATCTTAGAATGATCTCGCTTAGACCTATTGTTGGTAAATCTATTAAATTTCCTATAGGCTTTTCTAGTTTCAGTTTTCTCTTTGGATCTATATCTATATCCCTTTTTTTACAAGGCTACTCATTTTTGGAATATCTATGTCCTTTCTTCCTAGTAGTGGAAGCTGGTTCAGGTATACCAAACTGTGTACAGAAATCTCCTATCTGGGATTCTTTTCTAAGCTTAACAAGATTAAGTTGTCTAGACAATTTTAACTCATTACACAAGTTTAATCCTTCTCGCATACAAGTTGCTATCAAATGACCATAAGTGTAATTTCCCTAAGTAGTTTCACCAGAGGAACCTCTAAGAGTTTTTCGCACTCTTTCAGCAAAAAGCAAAGAAAGCCCATCTATAAACTTAGTCTTCCAGTGCTCATACCAATATTTGGGTAACTTTATGACCCGACTTAGAAAGGTGTCTTTATACCACCTAAATTCTCCTAGGGTCTTACATCTAAGCCCATTTAAGAGAGTTTGAATATTTTGATACTGATTGGTAAATCTACCATTAAAATGTTCTAAAATTATAAGAATACATATATAACAACATCTTCTCTATTTGCAACTAGGGCTCTTCCTAGGCTATCCTATCCTGGTGTAGTAGCTATAGCATTAAAAATTGACTCTCTTTGTTTAGGAGTTAAAAAATTTTCCCACCATCCACGAAGTTGGCCAATAAAACCAGAACTATTATTTTACAGATAACTTTATCTGTTCTATTATTTTAATTACAAGTGGCTTTGCATACCGTTGAATACATCATAATCTAGTGTACAAGGATTGTTAATGTCTCTTAGTTAAGCCATCAAGATTCATTTTATAAATATCATCTCCGCTATAAGATGTATTAGTCTGATTCCAAACCCTTTACTCTATCAGAACATCTTGAGAATTGGGTCGTAGATAGTAATAAATTTGCATATGGGGTAAATCAACATATCTGATATTTTTACCTGACTATTTTCTAATCATTACTCCGAGTTTATTAAGCTATGATTTGGTCTAATTTTTCAAATCAGGAGTGGATTCTAGGATATCAGCAAAGGCATTAGACAAATCAATAGGTCTATTATTTAAACCAGAAAGGTTTTTATCAATAACCTATTCAAAAATCATACAAAGACAATTTAAGTTGGAATCCTTCAATATCGGGGGCCATTGAATACTGGTTTTAGTCGCCAAATCTTCTGTCTTACTTTCTGAAGAAGAAGCAATATCAGTAGAGTTTGGACTAATACTCAGTTAACTGATCGAGATTTTTATCAAGAAAATAAATATGTTCTCCTAATACTTTCACATATAATCTCAAATAATTATTTTGAGAAATCAAATTATTAATTTCTGCAATAGTTACCTTAACAAGTTCATTATTAATGAATTTTTTAAATGGAAAAAATGTAATACTAGTATTATTTGGTAATATAAAAGGGGCTTAGGGTGGGTAAATGGTTTTAACAATGTTACCATTACCATCTTGATATGATCTTTCAAGCACCCTAAGATACAATGGCAAGTATGTGGTGATAAACCAAAGAAAAAAATACATAATTTGATTGTGCAATGCACACGTTTTATAGAATTCTTGAGAAATATTATTCATCTCATTTGGACTATAAGTCTAAAAAAACAAGTTCTAAACTGGTTTCATTTCTTATTAAAAAATTCTTTTTTAATATAATTTCTTACCTGTGGTCCAGGACTAAAATTAATTTGGTCTAAAATCATTAAATATCATTTAGATCAAAGATCATTTCAGAAGCAGTAGGAATATCTCTATCAGAGATATTGTCATTATCTTGAACAATATTTGATTGAGGATTGACTTTAACTTTCTCTACAAGTCTTGTAGAAACAGAGTTAGTTGTATGCAAAGAAGATGCACGACTTCTAGATGGACCATATGATGGTTCTACAGGAGAAATATGGTGCATAGCAGTTAATAATTTGGGCATGGAGAATAAATATCTTTTATAAATACTCGACCTTTCATTCAATTGAATACAAATCCTAGCATCCGAGTTTTGAGTCACATGTGATAATTTAGTATTAGTTAAATCATCAGTGACTTTATTCAGAGATATAATTAAATTTAAGGTCCAAGTAGTGGGACAATCAATCTCATCCCATTTAATAGGTCTCCTTGTGGTGACCTTAGACCTTGCAAAATTATTCTCAACTAATATAGTCTAATCTAATGTATTTTATATCTTACATCAAGGATTTAAAGTAGTTAATAATCTGTAATAGATTCTGTATGACAGAAAAATAAGTTCGGATCCAGGCGCATAATTCTAACTATGCATTTTCACATTTAATGTTAAAGCATCAAGTATATTTGCGTCAGTCAAAGATAATTGTAAAATTGGATTAGTATTAAAATAAACTGGACCATAGATCACAGTGGATTTAATTGAACCAATTAGAGACTGTTTGAAATTCAGATTTCTAGCATCTCTAAGAGTTGCTAAAAATGTCTCTGGTAAGCCTTCAAGAGTTAAGGGTTTAAAGGCAATTTGAACCAATCCAATGTGCATAAAAGTATAATGATTCTTATGCAAATTAATGTCTCGCTTATTTAATAAACGAATCATTTGTTCAGAAGAATTTAATGCTAAAGACTGTTTAGTTGTCTTTATCATTTGTTTAGAAAAAACTTTATCAAACCAATCATAATCATAAATGGTATTTATATCAACTTTTGGAATATTCCACTTGTTTAACAAGTCAAGATTTTGAGGTATATCTAACTCTTCAAGTCGAGTACTCTTAGTACTCACATCTCCCATTTTCATGAGCAGAAAATAATGTTTAAAAATTTATTTTAACTGAGATATTTCCTATATAAGAAATCAGGGAGGGAATTATCAATTCCATCTACTATCAAATGACCATAGGTGTAATTTCCCTAAGTAATTTCACCAGAGGAACCTCTAAGAGTTTTTCCCACTCTTTCAGCAAAAAGCGGAGGAAGCCCATCTATAAACTTAGTCTTCCAGTGCTCATACCAATTTTTGGGTAATTCTGTGACCCGACTTAGAAAGGTGTCTTTATAACACCTAAATTCTCCTAGGTTCTTACATCTAAGCCCATTTTATAGAGTTCGAATATTTTCATACTCATTGGTAAATCTACCATTAAAATATTCTAAAATTGTAAGAACAAGTGTATAAACAACATCTTTCCTATTTGCAACTAAGGATCTTCCTAGGTTATCCTACCCTGGTGGAGTAGCTATAACCTTAAAAATTAACTCTCTTTGTTCATGAGTCAGAAAATTATCCCACCAGCTATGAAGTTGGCTAGTAAAACCAGCAACTATCATTTTACAGATAACTTTATCTGTTCTATTATTTGAATTACAAGTGGTTTTGCATACCGTTGAATGCATCATAATACGGTGAATGGGGATTGTTTATTGCCTCTCAGTTAATCCATCAAGATTTCATTCAAAAATATCATCTTCGCTATAAGAATATTAGTCTTATTCTAATTCCTTTTCTCTATCGGAATATCTTGAGAAGTGGGTCGTGGATGGTAATAAGTTTGCATACAGGGTAAATTGACATATCTGGGAAGGAAATAAGATAATTCAACATTCAATCTAAGACAATGCTGAGCGCTAATAGCTTGTAGTGAAGAACCCCATTATGAAACTTTTAACCCAGATATTTTCTAATCATTCCTCTAAGCTTATTAAGCTCTGATTTGGTCTGATTGTTCAAATCAGGCGTGGAGTCTAGGATATCAGCAAAGGCATTAGACAAATAAAAAGGTCTAATAGTTAAGTTAGAAGATTTTTATCAAGAAGCTATTCTAAATCATACAAAGGCGATTTAAGTTGGAATCCTTCAATATTAGGGGGGCTTTCAATACTGGTTTTAGTCGTCGAATCTTCTGTCTTACTTTTTGAAAAAGAATAAATATTAGTAGAGTTTGGACTAATACTCATTTTTTTATCAAATTATTAATTTCTGCAACAGTTACCTTTGCAACTTCATTATCAATGAATTTTTGAAATGCAGAAAATGTAATACCAGTATTATTTGGTAATATAAAAGGGGCTTGGGGCGGGCAAATAATTTTAACAATGTTACCATTACCATCTTGATATGATTTTTCAAGCACCTTAACATATAATGGAAAGTATGTGGTGATAAACCAAGGCACAAAATACATAATTTGATTGTGCAATGCACACATTTCATAGAATTCTTGAGAAATATTATTATCTCATCATAACTATAAGTCTCAAAAAACCAAGTTCTAAACTGGTTCTATTTCTTATTAAAAAAATTTATTTTAATATAATTTCTTACCTAGGATCCAGGACTAAAATTAATTAGGTTTGGAATCATTAAATATCATTTGGATCAAAGTTCATTTCAGAAGTAGTAGGAATATCTTTATCAGATATATTGTCATTATCTTGAACAATATTTGTTTGATGATTGACTTTAACTTTCTCTACAAATTTTGTAGAATCTGAGTCAATTGTATGCAAAGAAGCCGCATGACTTCTAGCTGGACCATATGATGGTTCTACAGAAGAAGTATGGTGTATAGCAGGCAATAATTTAGGCATGGAGAATGAATGTCTATTATAACAGTCGACCTTTCATCGAATTGAATACAAATCCTACAATCCAAATTTTGAGTCACATGCGATAATTTAGTATTAGTTAAATCATCAGTGACTTGATTCAGAGATATAACCAAATTTAAGGTCCAGTAGTGGGAATATCAATCTCATCCCATTTAATAGGTCTCCTTGGGGTGACCTTAGACCTTTCAAAATTAGTCTCGACTAATATAGTCTGATCCGATATACCGTATAACTTACATCGAGGATTTAAAGTAGTTAATAATCTGTAATAAATTTTGTATGACAGACAAATAAGTTCAGATCCAGGCGCATAATTATAACCATGCATTTTCAAATATAATGTTAAAGCATCAAGTATATTTGCGTCAGTCAAAGATAATTGTAAATTTGATTGAGTATTGAAATAAACTGGACCATAGGCCACAGTGGATTTAATTGAACCCATTAGAGTCTGTCTGAAATTTAGACTTCTAGTATCTCTAAGAGCTGCTAAAAATGTCTCTAGTAACCCTTTAAGAGTTAAGGGTTTAAAGGCAATTTGAACCAATACAATGTGCATAAAATTATAATAATTCTTATGCAAATTAATGTCTCGCTTATTTAATAAACAAATCATTTGTTCAGTGGAATTTAATGCTAAAACTGTTCAGTTGTATTTATCATTTATTTAGAAAAAACTTTATCAAACCAACCATAATCATAAATGGTATTTATATTAAGTTTTGGAATAGTCCACATGTTTAACAAGTTAAGATTTTGAGTTATATCTACCTCTTCAAGTCGAGTACTATTAGTACTCATATCTCCCATTTCCATGAGCAGAAAATAATGTATAAAAATTTATTTTAACTAAGATATTTCCTAGATAATAAATTAGGGAGGGAATTATCAATTCTAGCTGCTATCAAATGACCATAGGTGAAATTTCCCCAAGTAATTTCACCAGAGAAACCTCTAAGAGTTTTTCGCACTCTTTCAACAAAAAGTGGAGGAAACCCATCTATAAACTTAGTCTTCCAGTGCTCATACAGATTTTCGGGTAATTCTATGACCTGACTTAGAAAGGTTTATTTATACCACCTAAATTCTCCCAGGGTCTAACATCTAAGCCTATTTAAGAGAGTTCAAATATTTTCATACTGATTGGTAAATCTACCATTAAAATGTTCTGAAATTGTAAGAACAAGTGTATAAACAACATCTTCCCTATTTGTAACTAGGGATCTTCCTAGGTTATCCTTCCCTAGTGCAGTAGCTATAGCATTAAAAATTAACTCTCTTAGTTCATGAGTCAGAAAATTATCCCACCACCCACGAAGTTGGACAGTAAAACCAGCAACTATCATTTTACAGATAACTTTATCTGTTTTATTATTTTAATTACAAGTGGCTTTGCATACCGTTGAATACATCTTAATGCGGTGAATGGGGATTGTTAATTGTCTCTCAATTAATCCATCAATATTTCATTCATAAATATCATCTTCGCTATAATAATATTAGTCTGATTCTAATCCTTTTTCTCTATCAGAACATCTTGAGGAGTGGGTCGTTGATGGTAAGAAGTTTGCATGCAGGGTAAACCGACATATTTGGGATTTTTACCCGACTATTTTCTAATCATTCCTCTAAGCTTATTAAGCTCTGATTATCAAAGGCATTAGATAAATCAATAGGTCTAATATTTAAACCATAAAGCTTTTTATCAAGAAGTTATTCCAAATCACACAAAGGTAATTTAAGTTGGAATCCTTCAATATCAGGGGGCCTTTGAATACTGGTTTTAGTTGTCAAATCTTCTATATTACTTTCTGAAGAAGTAGCAATATCAGTAGAGCTTGGACTAACACTCAGTTTTTTTATCAAATTAGTTTACTCATCGAGCTTTTTATCAAGAGAAGAAATATGTTCTCTTAAGACTTTCACATAAAAGCTCAAATAATTATTTTGAGAAATTAAATTATTAATTTCTGCAATAGTTACCTTAGTAACTTTATTATCAATGAATTTTTGAAATGCAAAAAATGTAATACCAGTATTATTTGGTAATATAAAAGGGGCTTGGGCGGGTAAATAGTTTTAATAATGTTACCATTACCATCTTAATATGATCTTTCAAGCACCCTAACATACAATGGCAAGTATGTCGTGATAAACCAAGGAACAAAATACATAATTTGATTGTGCAATGCACACGTTTCATAGAATTCTTGAGAAATATTACTCATCTCACCAGGACTATATGTCTAGAAAAACCAAGTTCTAAACTGGTTCCATTTCTTATTAAAAAAATCTTTTTTAATATAATTTCTTACTTGTGATCCAGGACTAAAATTAATTTAATTTGAAATCATTCAATATCATTTGGATCAAATTTCATTTCAGAAGTAGTAGGAATATATCTATCAGAGATATTGTTATTATCTTGAATAATATTTCTTCGAGGATTGACTTTAAATTTCTCCACAAATCTTGTAGAAGCTGAGCAAATTATATGCAAAGAAGTTACACGACTTCTAGTGGGACCATATGATGGTTCTACAGGAAAAATATGGTGCATAACAGACAATAATTTAGGAATGAAGAATGAATGTTTGTTATAAACAGTTGACCTTTCATCGAATTGAATACAAATCCTACCATTCGGGTTTTGAGTCACATGCGATAATTCAGTATTAGCTAAATAACCAGTGACTTAATTCAGAGATATAATCGAATTTAAGGGCCAGGTAGTGGGAAAATCAATCTCATCCCATTTAATAGGTATCCTTGTGGTGACCTTAGACCTTGCAAAATTATTCCCGACTAATATTGTCTGATCCAATGTATCATATAACTTACATCAACGATTTAAAGTAGTTAATAATCTGTAATAAATTTTATGTGAGAGACAAATAAGTTTAGATCCAGGCGCATAATTATAACCATGCATTTTCATATTTAATGTTAAAGCATCAAGTATATTTGCATCAGTCAAAGATAATTGTAAATTTGGCTGAGTATTGAAATAAACTGGACCATAGGCCACAGTGGATTCAATTGAACCCATTAGAGACTGTCTGAAATTTAGATTTCTAGCATCTCTAAGAGCTGCTAAAAATGTCTCTGGTAACCCTTTAAGAGTTAAGGGTTTAAAGGCAATTTGAACCAATCCAATGTGCATAAAATTATAATGATTCTTATGCAAATTAATGTCTCACTTATTTAATAAATAAATCATTTGTTCAGAAGAATTTATAGCTGACGACTTTACAGCTGTCTTTATCATTTGTTTTAAAAAAACTTTATCAAACCAACCATAATCATAAATTGTATTTATATCAACTTTTGGAATAGTCCACTTGTTTAACATGTCAAGCTTTTAAGGTATATCTACCTCTTCAAGTTGAGTACTCTTAGTACTCACATATCCTATTTCCATGAGCAGAAAAATTTCATATCTATGCCGAATAGTTCAGATATATTACATAATGATCATTAAAGTTCCTAGGCTCTAATACCAATTACAGGATCTGAGGGGCTAACTATAATCCGCGCGGCCATCTAGACCTATAAGTTAATATCGAAAAATAAATTCAACCAAAATTTATAAGAATTTCATATAGCTTAATGATTGTATGGAAGTTTTTACTTGAACAAAGGGCCTGTCATAATTTAATACATACTTCAATTGAGTCCATGTGTCTAGCGGTTCTAACCGCAAAAAGGGGCACCCTTTTCTTCAAATTTAATGGGCTTAAAGATTCACGGCTCACCAGACGTAGTCTCTAAGATAAATCCAACAAAAACAGTACCAAATTCGACTGTACCACCGTTTCAGAACCAAGCCAGGAAACTATAGAAAAATTCCTTTATATTTTTATAGAGTCTGGATCTTTCATGGCTATTATACAAGAGAAGTTAGATCTTTAACATAGATATGGAAATTATTTAGCCAGACGTAGTCACGACCGAAGAGGGAGAGAGAGTATTAAAGAACGCAAATTAAAAATCATACAAGTACCTTAATTGGTCGATGCAAACCTGAATAGTAATTAATGGCAGACTTTTATTTCAAACTTGGGAATATTATACAAGAGAGATGAAAACTAAAGAGAGAGCGTCTTTAGAGAAAGGAAAAAAGAAAATTAAAAGTTTCTTCCTTCCTTATTAAATGAAGGCACCTATTTATAGAAAAGAAAAAGAATCTAGGAATAGTAAAATGGGTCCCACATCCGAGTCCCATGCACAGTGGATCTACTGTGTAGAAATCTGCTAGTAGTACTAAGGGTCCCACATCCGGGTCCCATGCACAGTGAATTTACTATGCAAGCATCTGGGAATAGTATATCATACTTTATTCTTCCCTTTTAATTTTTTAAGAAATTCCTCCGTTCTTGCAATGGCATCCTCTGACAGAGGTCTATCTGAAAGGATAGGTTGTGAGTCTTCAATATCTTCTTCAGCGATATCATCGCTGTCTATATTCTTCATTGAAGTGTTTGATTTGTCACAACTATCAACTGATTTTATCAGACTTTTTTGGACTTCTTCCAAATAGTTTTCTATCATTTCAATTCTGTCGCCGTCATGTACATCGATTCTCCTTACAATGTGTTTTAGTGAATTTTCCTCGATAATATTTTTTTGAGGGGCGACTGAATATTCTTGAACTTTATTTTGAATAGAGTCCAATAGTTCCTGTCTATGCAATATTTTTGTTTTGGGATCCTTTCTGATTAATTTGTCCCAAAAATTATTAGAACATACCTTGTATAAACATGAAATTTGTTCTCCTGTGAATCCGAATTTCGGAGCCCATTTATGAATCCAAGGAATTGAGAATTCTAGGAAGAAATACATTTGATCAATTTTATCCAAATTGCAGACATGATCTGCAAGATATAATTCATTTGACCGAGGAGAGACTTTGGCCCATTCTTTGTATAAATTTAAAAATGGATCTGGCAATATCTGAATGGTTGGACCATGATAGGACCACCAACTTAAAAACCAATTTGGTATTGGTTCTGCATAGGGTTTTGCACATACCTTTATAAACCAAGTATGCTTATGTCTATCATTATTATAATAAAGGACTTTATCAAAGGCGTGAATGTAGCCCCAATAAGTGAAATTTATTTTGGAACCTTTGAGCAGTATCTGTTTTTCGGTCATAGTGGTTGTTTTCCAATCTTCTACGGATATAATCCATTTAATAACAATTTTAGAGAAGTTATAAACCTTCTCTTCACTATTATATTTTACCAGAGAAATGTTCGCATTCTGCACTTCCAGTGGTACTGAGAATGATTTCATAATAAGTCTAGGTTTTGTATGACTCACTCAAAGAATATAAATTATTTATTAAATATTTATGGAGTATCTTCCATGGTTCATTCTGCCTTTGAATCTCAGAATTCTCAATAAGAAATATCATTTTTTTTGTTTTATTTCATAAGGCTTGGTGTCATTATCTTTTGTCATTGAAGCAAATGTATTACTTTGCTTTTGAGCTGCTAAATAAACTTGCAATTGTCCGTATAAAGAACTATCTTCTGGGATATCATCCAGATGGATAAAAGTAGAGGATTCGCCTTTCTGCGATACCTTGGAGTTTATCAAACTTCTATTTCCCATTTGTATAACTAGAGAATTTGATGAGGATCTGTATGATGATCCCTGCAAATTTGATCTATTTGGGGAAGATCATCCCCTTTCATCCGAGGCTGATCTTCCTCATGATCTACCCTATCCTTTTTTTTCTAGCTATTTGCCATGGAGGGTTAGTAGCCATACTACAAAAAGAACAATCAATCAGATATTTTCAAATTATACCATTCAATATCTCTAATCTCTTTATAATTAAAGGTAGAAAATTCTTCTTCAATCATATCATGGATGACTTTATCAATTATGAGATTTTGAATGTCTCTGTACAATGGAATTACCTTTAATATGGTAATCAAAGTTTTTTCAGTAAGAAATGATATATAAAAATTCATTTTAACCGAGATATTCCCTTGATAAGAAATCAGGAAGGGAATTATCAATTCTTTTTTTATACTGAATATCAAAATCAAAAGGGGCTAATTGGGCTTGCCACCTTGCAAATATTAACTTTGAAGAATTATGTTTAAAATCTTTATCAAACATATACTTCATAGATTGAGCATCAGTTTTTATCAAAACCTTTTGATTGTAAAGATCACCCTGAAATCTAAGAACATATTTAACAATGGTTAGCATTTCATGAGCTATCGTAGCATATTTTCTCTGACTATCAGTCCATTTACCTGAATGAAATCATATCAAGTATTCAGTTTATTATAGGGATTAACTTGTTTTAATAGTCCACCATAACCAATATTAGATGCATCTATCTCAATGATTTTTTATCAAGAAGGATTGGCTAAAGTTTTAACACTCTGTTAAATACATTTAACAAGATTTGTATGACTATCCGTCCAAGGTCCTTTATAATCCCTTTTTAGCCTATCCTATAATGGGGCTAAATCACGAGATAAATTCTCATAAAAAAGGAAAATATAATTCAAGATTCCCAAAAATCTTTGCAATTGAGTCCTGTTAGTTATAACATCAAAACATTTAGAAGCAAAATCAATGGATCTCTGAATGGGAGTAATCTTTCCTTGACAGATATTATGTCCTAAGAATCTAACATTTGTTTGAAATAAACTTATTTTTGGCTTAGATATCATCAAAACATTCTGTATCATAATTTTTTTAAAAATATCAAGATGCTTGATATGCAATTCAAATGTTTAAGAAAACACAAGAATGTCATCAATATAAACGATGATGAAATCTATATAAGGATTAAATATATCATTTATTATCTTCTGAAATTCTGATGGAGCATTTTACAAACCAAACAACATGATATTCCATTCATATTGTCCAAAAGGAACATTAAAAGTAGTTCTATAAGTATGCTCTTTAAATATTTGAATCTTCCAATATCCCGATTTTAAATCAAACTTTAAAAATATATTAACGTCGTATAAATGAGATAGTAAATCCTTTTTATTTGAAATAGGATACCTAATCTATTTTGAATGTTTATTCAAAGGTTTATAATTTATCACCAACCTGGGAACACCACGTTCCTTTTCTGCTGTGTTACTAACATAAAAAGTAGTACATGATCAAGGAGATTTTGAAGGCTTTATCAAACCCTTTTGTAACATATTATCAATCTTTTTTTTGAAAAATTCAACTAATTCAATATTCATTTGACAAGGTCGTGATTTCATTGGGATATCATCCTCGCAGAAATTTTCTTCATAAGGAAGAGTAACAATATATTTTTGTGATTTTAAAAAAGCATTGGGGTGATTAGCACAAATATCAATAACCAGTTGTTCAAAAATTGTAAGGCCCCGTAAAGTTCTCTCCTAGTTTGAGTCGTAGGGCATGTCAAGTGAGGTGTGATTCCGTCCCTAAAAGATTGAGAAGTTTCTTCCTAAATGAGTAACGTGTTAACCATATAGAATTTCCCTAATTTCTACTTTTTACCATGTGGGAAATCTGATAAGTTTCCTATTGATATAGGATTTGCCCAAATCGGACACTCGGGTAAGAAGTTATGGCCAATTTAAGCCTTCGATTATTAAACTTCACCATTTAGGTGATTGGTTCATTGTGGAGATGGTTGATTTAGCAATTTTCAATTTCCAGTGGGACTCCACAATTGTGGCGCATTGCGGAGGAGTCCCAGGTCCCAACTAGTGGGAAATGTAACTGATCCACGTCGCGGAGGCTGTCAATTTCCCAATTGTCAAATTTCAGTAAGCAGTGAGATTAGTGGTGCATCACGGAGGGCAGCGAAATCGGGTTCCAGTTTAATTTTTTTCAGTTTTGCACAGATATTTAAAAGGGCATTTTGGACTTTTTCCAAGCCTATAAATCATGGAAACGCTAAATTAAAGCCATTTACAAGCACCCTATAAGGGTTTTCTCAAGCTTTCTCTCAACAAAAACCCTAAATATCTAAAATTTCTTCCATGAATCTCAAGAATCCACCATGGATTTTCTAAATTGAGTCAAGATTCATGGTTCCCAAGTTAAGGACCTCTAGATCCCTTATTCTAGAGCAAGAATAGAGTTCCAAAAGTGAGAATTCACCCAAAGCTTCTAATTCAAGGTATGTCGGATTTTGAACAAGGGTAACCCTTTCACCCTTGTGCCCAAAAGGCTATTTACATCATGATTTTGCTGAAATATATGGGGGTTTTACTTGAGTTTGAATTGGGGTTTTTACCCATATTTATTGAGTGAATTATGTTGATATTTCTCATGAATTGAGAGTTAAATGGCATGATTTCTACATGTTTTCTTGAGTTTTTATAGCTAGATAAACCCCATGACTTTACTCCTTGAGAAGGTTATATTTGAAATGTTGAGATATTGAAGCATATGACTACATTGAGATTTTGAGATGAATTGCTGAAATTTCCATATTTCCACATGATTTATGAATCTATATGCTATATATTATGCTTTTGATAAGATTTAACTTGAAATTGAACTATGGGTTAGTAAGCCTATTCGAGACTTATGAAATTATGAACTCTCATGCTATAAGCACCCATGATTTGAATATTTTGAGATGGTTGAAAATTGAATTGACCTAATGGTCCAAAAGCTTTGAAATCCACTTTACTATACGAGATTATTGATTTGATTAATGGGTTTGTGGTGAACCATGAGATTGTTCTAAAAGTGGATTTTTATAAGATGATCGCAGCTAATCTAAAGCGAGTAGTATTTAGCACCAAACGGTTAAGCTACTACAGTTTGTTACCCCAAAAACTATGTGCCACGTAGGATGTGAGCCTAAGGCTGATTATATTATGATTATGAGTGGGCCCAAGGCCAATTTTTATTTAGTGATCACTAGACCAAGGTTATACTCCTTGTCAAGAGTATGACACTCCTCCCCAATGTGGGTTCTCTTCCTTAGGAGGACAAAATATTGGACTCCATGTAGCTTGCATGGTTTATGTCGGTTATGAGAACCTCCCTTTCTTTTCGAACTTCGAAATTAAATGCTTATTTTCCTTCCCTATAAGTTATTTTCCTAAATGGTTGAATTGCAAAGATATTCCCAAATCAAGGTATTGACTTAAGATGAGATATTTTTCTAAAGTGAATGAAATGCCTTCAAGTATGTTTTCAAGTTTAATGATTGCGAATTCCAAGTATATAAGTTTCTAAATTATTGTGAGATTTTGAGTATTGAGGAAGTTTTACTCTCTATGAGGCATATGTATAAGTTTAATGTATTATTTAAAATCTCTGTTGCCTTTGGGTATTGAGCATAAGAGAAAATTTCTGATTTTAAAGTTAAACAATGATGACTCACGAGATTTGTGTTACATGTCTCATTCTTAATGATTTATCAGCTTTATATTTTATACTTGTTCAAGCCATATGAGTCATCTCATATTGCATACATGATTTGATTGAAGAAGATCGACACTATTTTATACATATGCATTCACCTCCATATACTCAGTATATTCCAAAGTACTGATTCACATATACGCCTATGTGCTACATTGTCTCATAATATAGGTACAACTTATAGCGCATGTACCATATTCCATCATTTCACCTCTTCTAGTCATCAAGTGATGGGTCCCTTTGATTTAGGGCCACGAGTTAGTGCCACAGTAGAAAAATATTGTATTTCCCTTATTCAGTCGTATTGAGTTGGGGTGGTTGGGAGTCATGACCCAGCTACCCATAGTCAGTACCAGTAGAGGCATCATAGATAGTCGATAAGAGTTGTTGTATTGAGTTTCATGTTGATGTAAAAACATAGTTGTAACCTTGTGACTTCAGTTTTGTATTGAGCAAATTCATAATAGAGTTATCTTCTGCTTTATTCTTTTAGATTATGCATTTTATTCAGTTATTTATATGTTATGCTGAGTGAAGAGTTATCTTGGGGTAACTCATGACCCTAGGAACCGTATAGTGTCCCGAGGGGTTATTTTAGGTCGTTACAAACTTGGTATCAGATCCCAAGATTCAAGTGTCCTACAGTGTCTATGAAGTCGTGTCTAGTAGAGTCTTGCGGAATGGTACAAAGACGTCTGTACTTTTCTTCGAGAGGCTATAAGGCATTTAGGAAATGTCCCCATTCTTTCGAGCCTTAGATCGTGTTATATGGAGATTCCCTATGCTTTTACATGGATCCTTAATTTTCTCTATTTAGGCTATCTCCGCTTTATTTCTAAGGTATCAAAAATAGTCAAGCTTGAATCCTTATAGATAGTAGTGGGATTGTAATCGAGTAGAAAGTATCCCATCAGTGTTTTTGAGTTCTGATGGTTGAAGTGCATTATTCATGATTCATAAAGGTCAGGCACTAAGCTCGAGTCATAGGTACTTTCAGATTCCTTCTCAGAATCCATAATATAGAGCTATGCTTCCTTACCCATGTATAATTCTTTAGATATCATTATTTCTAAGTTCCAATTCCCTCCCAGATAATGTTCTCAAATTAGTTAGTAATATGCTTCAGAGGTCTCTCAGAGTAGCTTGATAAAGGCCTTCTAGTGTGTCAGGAATCCCTCGTGTTTAAAGTTATTGCCTTACTCTTATGGGTCTTACAAGTGAGACAGAATAAGACGTGTATTCATAGACCATTGAATGTTCTGTGTCAAGTTCTATCACTTCCAATATATAATCTCATTATCATCATGTTTTTGAAAAGAAAATCAAGTCTAGTGAAGCCGTGTGGGGCTCTTTCAATTTAATAGCATAATTGCTTTGTTGTTTATCTTATTTTCTTATTCAAAACACAAAACCAAAGTTTAGTGGAGCCGTGTGAGGCCTATTTCAATCCACTAGCAACTTGTTGTGCGTCCTGTTATTCTTGTGTTGGTAGAAACTAGGGGGTTTAAAGTAGTGGCGACAAGAAAAGTGGTAAGGTCCATTTATTGAATTTATATGTTTATATTTATAGCTAAATTTTGTTGCACATGTTTGGGCTTGTAATAAAGTGTTATGTCCTTGCTTGTTTGTTAGTAAGGGGTAGAAAATGAGTTTTTAGCTAAGGGGGAATATTGTTTGTTTGAAGTATGAAAAGAGTTGTTAGTAACAATTGTTGTGTTGGAAAGTATGAATTATTGATGAAAGTACTTAGTGGATGGGTGTTGTTTATTTGGGTGTCCTTGAGAATTGTAAGATGGACTTTGGTCAAAACTTATAGGGCTATGAACTAAGTTGGGAATGTATAAATAGGCTGATAGTAATGATGTGTAAAAGAAGGATGTGTTGATGAATTGGAAATAAGATGGTCCATGTGATTGCAATTGATTATCATTGGTTATGAAGTTCGAGTGGGCATGTGGTTTTTGAGTATTGTTGATGTTTTATTTCATAACGTCCGAGTAAGATTAGCTCTAGACACTAAGTTTGAATGATTGGTGGTCATGAAAGTGGAGGAGATGACTTCTTGTTTGATGGTACTAGTTATAGGAAAGTGATCTAATAGGCTTGAATAGTGTGTGCAAGGGCCTAAGTTTTTTTGGTTCGTAGTCAATTTCGATTTAGTATGTATTAAGTTTGTTTAGTTCGTAGTCAAGTTCAATGTTGTATGTATGTTATAGAAGTGCACCCAAGGTTCCTTGAGGTTGCATTGGTCCTCAAGGATTATTGCATGTTATCTGGTTAGTAGTGGTGTTGAGTTGCTAGGTGGGACTAGTGAGAAAATGAATGATGTCCTTGATAGATAAATCGATGAGCTATGAATGAAGGTGTTGTGTGTGATTTTGATTCTTATGGTTTAGAAATATAAGTCTATAGGCGATATAGGGGTAGGCTATAACAGAAGTGGTGTGGTCCATCAAGGATTTGGAGATGCCCGTTCTAAGAATTAAGTAGTGAATAATGACTATTGGAGCTATAGAAGGTTGATGTGTGTCTCAGGAGGTAGTGTTAGGAACCGTTGTTGCTTTTTGAGGAGTGAAGTGGTTAATTGTGGTATGGAGTAGTAGCAGCTAACTGAGGATATGACCCAGAATATAAGGACTTGGAGGAAAGGCATTCGAGTAGAGGGCAAGGGGAGTGGATAAGTCGTAGTCAGTAATTAGGTGGGCTTTGATGTCCTCAGTTTGACAATGTGCAATTCATTGTGGATGTCGTACCTATGTTTTTTTATGGTGTCCTATGCTTTTGAAGCTTTTGTATACTACCTTTCTATCTTGAGCTGGAGGTCTATCGAAAACCGCCTCTCTACTTCTTTAAAGGTAGTGGTATGGACTACGTATAATCTACCCTCCTCGGACTCCACTTATGCAGGAATATATTAGGTCTATTATTGTTGTTGTAGTTGTTGTTATTTTTTTGATGTTTTATGCTTTGAAGTATAGTCATTTGAGTCAAGTTTTTTTATTTATGTGCATTGTTATATCCTCGACTCTAGAGCAAGGTGACGACAGTCGAATCAGAGTTTATGTGGTGGTTCACCGCCTTGGAGTGATGTCTTAATTCTAAGGGAGAGATGATAGAGTCGGTGACCAGGTCAGACCTTATGATTTTAGTTGATGTACCAGTAAGCGGTAGAATAGCTTTGAGAAAGATTGACGCTTGACCCAATCTCATTTCAGTACTTTTAGTTGTCCCAATACCTGCTCATGTTTTACATTTCTAATCCATGATCCTAATTCATGTTCATGCATATAATAGAGAGTTATTTACTCTCCTAATGCATAAAATGGGGAGTTCTGGTGTATTTGGCAGTCGGGATCACATCCCATGAGTTTTGAACTCCAAATTCAGGTCATGCAACTAGTGACTTAAGTACTCGAGCAATGCTTTTAGTGATTCACGAAGTTCGGATTTATATCGTGTATGTCCTTGGGATTAGACCGCGTTGACAATTCCATGATGTTAGATGCCCCAAGCCTCAGTTGAGTGTCAAATTATGTCCAATGTACCTTCATGCTTCAGGTCCACATATTTTAACTTTTCAGCGACCTCCCGATAGAGAAGGTGAACAGTTGTGCCGATAGAAGAGGGTAAATGTGTCATGTTGAGGAAGATAGTCGTATGTAGATGTTGACTCTCGGGTCCCTTTCATCCAAGAAGTTCGAGGACTCTTTTTCTGAAATTTAAAGATTCTTATGTTTATGAGTTTCCATGATACATGTGAGTTGAAATTGATGTTCATGCTATGATTGAGTTGTAATTCATGTTTGTTTACAAGGTTTTCAAGCTTTGACCCTAGTATGTGAAATTCACGTGATTTTCATGATAGACCCCTTTCAGTTGCTTGATTATATGATGTGTTCGTGTCAATTAAGTGTAGAAATGGTTGAATAAGCAAAGCATGCTCCCCATATGTTTAATAAAATGCTTATGTGAAGGAATTAGAGCCACTATAGCATGTTGACTAAAAGACCCCATTTGTGTGCAAACCCATGCATGCCAAGTGTTTGTTGAAAAGCCTTAGTGAGCAAATTGAGACATGATAGTATGAAAATTTCTCAATTATGTGCTCTTTAATACATGTTAAGCCTTTGATGCATGTTAAGTGTCTGACGAATGAACAGTGACATGATAGCATGAAGTTTTCCCTAAGTATGTGTTCTCCAATAGATGCCAAGACTTAAATGCACGCTAAGTGTTTGAGGAAAGACCATGTTGAATGGCCTATGATCCAATAGCATGTCCCCCTATATTATCGTATGTCTACGATTCCTAAATACTTGAAGTGATGCTTTAGTGATTGTGATTGTGATAATGAATGAATGACTGTGGTCATGACTAGTCAAGAATGGTTATGTTTTACTTTTATGTTATCGAATCTTGGGGGTATATGTACCCAAAATAAAATTAGTTGTTCTCTAGATCCCATGTCAATTTTTACGACAATCTTAGTCGACCCATGATTCTCTGAACTCAGTTAGTTATAGAGCTCAGAACTCTCAGACTTAATCATATCTTATCATTGATAGTAGGTGCAAGGATCATCCGTTAGAGGGGTTTGACCCCATATTCAGTCAGTAGGTAATCGCAAACACTGAATACAACATGAGTTGGCTCTTCGTTATAAGACTAAGTCAAGTTATCCCAGATTCAGACGAAGATAAAACCCTTCCTTCATTCAGTTCCTCTCTAATCTGAGATTCAGTTACCTAGTTATTCCTATCGTGAATATATGTATTCTTTTAAGTGTGCCGGGTTTAAAAAGGTATAGATTCGGTTTGACAAGTATTTAAGCTATACATCTATCTTTGTATGAGTTCTTGTTATATCCAGAGTGGTCATGAGTTTAGGAAGATCTTGAACTGTTTAGTAATTCTTTAAGCTGTGTGTACTCAGTTTTTCCAACATTCTGAGCCTAACTAGCGACATTCAAGGACAAATATTGCCAAAGGGGAGATATTGTAACGTGTCGTAAAGTTCCCTCGTAGTTTGAGTCGTAGGGCATGTCAAGTGAGGCGTGATTTCGTCCCTAAAAGATTAAGAAGTTGCTTCCTAAATGAGTAACGTGTTAACCATATAGAATTTCTCTAATTTCTACTTTTTACCACGTGGGAAATCTGATAAGCTTTCCATCGATATAGGATTTGCCCAAATCTGACACTCGGGTAAGAAGTTATGGCCAATTTAAGCCTTAGCTGTAAAACTGCACCATTTAGGTGATTAGCGCATCGCAGAGATGGTTGATTTCGCAATTTTGAATTTCCAGTGGGACGCTACGATTATGGCGCGTCGTGGAGGAGTCCCAGGTCCCAACCAGTGGGAAATGTAATGGCTCCGCATCACGGAGGATGACAATTTCCCAATTGTCAAATTTAAGTAAGCCACCACGATTAGTGGCGCGTCGCGGAGGCCAGTGAAATTGGGTTCCAGTTCGATTTTTCCAGTTTTGCAAAGATGTTTAAAAAGGCATTTCGAACTTTTTGCAAGCCTATAAAATCGTGGAAACACTAAATCAAAGCCATTTACAAGTATCCTATAAGGGTTTTCTCAAGCTTTCTCTCAACAAAAACCCTAAATATCTAAAACTTCTTCCATGAATCTCAAGAATCCACCATGGACTTTCTAAATTGAATCAAGATTCAAGGTTCCCAAGTCAAGGACCTCAAGATCCCTTATTCTAGAGCAAGAATAGAGTTCTAAAAGTGAAAATTCACCCAAAGCTTCTAACTCAAGGTATGTGGGGTTTTGAACAAGGGTAACCCTTTCACCCTTGTGCCCAAAAGGCTATTTACATCATGATTTTGCTGAAATTTATGGGGTTTTTACATGAGTTTGAATTGGGGTTTTCACCCATACTTATTGAATGCATTATGTTGATATTTCTCATGAATTGAGAGTTAAATGACATGATTTCTACGTGTTTTCTTGAGTTTTTACAGTTGGATAAACCCCATGACTTTACTCCTTCAGAAGCTTATATTTGAAATGTTGAGATATTGAAGCATATGACTACATTGAGATTTTGAGATGAATTGCTGAAATTTCCAGATTTCTACATTATTTATGAATCTATATGCTATATATTATGCTTTTGATAAGCTTTAACTTGAAATTGAACTATGGGTTAGTAAGCCTTATTCGAGACTTATGAAATTATGAACTCTCATGCTATAAGCACCCATGATTTGAGTATTTTGAGATGGTTGAAAATTGTATTGACCTAATGGTCCAAAAGCTTCGAAATCCACTTTACTATACAAGATTATTGATTTGATTAATGGGTTCATGGTTGATGATAGGCGAATTTACACGCCTAAAGTACTATATTTTACCCATATTTTAGCTAAGTTTTGAGGACAAAATATATAATTCATGCACTTTTAGTCCTTTTTCCTGTAATTGAGCTAACAAACGTGATTAGCAAGTTTTCAGAAATAAATGATGCAGAATTCAGCATTTTATGGATAACTTTACGCCAAAGAAAGCTTCACGAAGGAAGGAAGATGAATCTTGGACGCCAAGGACCAAAAATGGCGCATGGAAAATCTGTCCCGGGCAAAAACAGCAATTCTGAAGACTTTGGGGACTAGCAGTAACTTAGTAGGATTAGGATAATGATACATTAACCTAGTAGAAATGGGTTAAGTAATGCATTAGCTTAGTAGGAATAGGATATGGGTGTTATAAATACCCTATTTTGCTAGAGATTTTCATTCATTCTACTTCTAATTCATTCCCCCATTCCTCACAATTCCCCCATTCCATCAATTCCCATCCATCCATCCATCAAAACAATTCTCTTTATTAATTCATTGTTGACATTATTTTTCATCTATTCGACTTTTAATTTTACAACAAGAGAATCGCTATTTTGCAAGGAATTCACGCCTAACACCACACCATACTACACGTGAGATCTTTTATTGTGGTATAATGATAATGTCTATTGTGATTTCCATCGCACTCATGAATAGCTAAACTTCTCTGTTGGGGTTATGGAAGCCTTATGAGATACTATCTAAGGCTATGAGTTTGTGAATTCGTGACACGTGTGTTGCTTATATCATTATTCTCTTCATCTTAATGCAAATTCTTGTGGCTGCAGACGCATAGAATAACGCCAGTATAGCATTAACTTGTTCGAAAGAAAAGTTATATGTCTGAAAAAGAGATAATGTCAAGGTAATAGGGTCCCATCCCCTATTAAAAAGTTAGTGTCATAACTGGATTAACCTCTTGGAGAATTCGTACCATTAGATACTCTTTAAGCTCGAAAGATTTAAAGTGAAATAGTCCTTGTTTAGGTCGAAAGACGCTTGGATTTACCATCGAATACATTTCTCTATAAGCACATGCATGTCTGAATTCCGCACAACTCATAGCCAATAGAGACGTACAACTCATAAGGTGGACATAGCCCTAACTTCTCAATTCTCATTGTTTTACATCTTACTAAACGTTCTTTCTTTTTACTTTGCTATTTTCTGTTTTTACTTTACTATTTGGATTACATTATTTGAACATTAAAATCCCCCCTTTCACGAGACTTGCACCAAAAGTCTAATAATCTTTGCTTACTTATTGACCGGCTATTCCCTGTGGGATAATACCCAACCCAGTTGGGTTATATATTTGACAACAACCGTTGTACACTCCTACGAGAGTTGTAGATTGAGCGTTATCAAAAATTGGCGCCATTGCCGGGGAATACAAGTGTCAATTGAGTTTGTGATAATTACTAGACCCTTTGGTCAAAGATTCTCGTACTTTTACTTTTAGTTTTTGTTTTTGTTTTTGTTCTCTGCAGGTTTTTATTCAGTGCATGCCCCATACTCGAAGTTCTGGTCAATCGTTATTACCTATCAATCCTGAACCACAACGTATTGGTAGAATGGAGGCACAACATAAAATTGAAAGGATGGCTGCTCAACAGGAACAGGCGAGACTAGCTGCTCTAGCCGCCGCTCAAGTGCATCAACAGAATATTGATAACCCTGGGCGAGCAATAAATCCTGACGACGAGGACCTAGGTGATGACGAGTTACTAAACCCTAGGCATGCTGCTGAGATTGCAACACCTGCCAACAGAAGAGATCGTCAAGCTAGGTTTAGACCTGAACGCCGAGCTATGCAACCAGCTTTCAAAGATGATGATGATGATCTTGATGGAGCCGGAGCCTCAGGAGCCATTATTCCTCCACTATTGGCACCCGAAGCCAAGTTAAACTCACAAGCACCATGATTCAGTTACTGCAACTCAAGGGATTATTTGGTAGACTAGCAGGCGATGATCCAAATATGCATCTCATCAACTTTATTTCTACATGCAAGTCGTTTGACAATCCTGGCATTGGTCAGAATACAATTCGATTACGCCTATTTCCATTGTCTCTATTTGGGGAGGCAACTCCATGGTTGAATGGGCTGACTCCTGATTCTATTATAAATTGGAGGCAATTGAGAGACGCTTTCCTAGAAAGATTCTTTCCGCCATCCAAAAGAGCAAAATTAAGAGATGAAATCAGCAACTTTCGGCAGCTTCCAACCGAAGCTCTTCATGAAACATGGGAGAGGTTCAAGACGAAGCTTATGAGGTGCCCAAACCATCACATGACCAATGTCCACCTAATGGAGATACTATACAGAGCCTTGAATTCAATAACTAAACCAGTGGTGGATAATGCGGTTGGAGGATCATTTATGGACCTCACCTTTGGGCAGGCAAGCAATATGCTAGATCGGATGACGAAGCAAAGTAGAGCTTGGCATACCAGGGATTCTGAGGTAGTAAGCCCTACTATATCTATTGGCATGACTGCTGAACAAAGGAGAAGAGAAGAAGAACGTGATCAAGATATGGCGCACATGAAAACACAAGTGGATCTTCTTATAAAGCATCTATTATCAGGGAAGACCAAAAAAGTCAAAGCTGTTACGTTAAGAGGAAGAGATGAATCTGATTCAGAAGAAGAAGCCAACTACTTGAACAATCAGGGGGGTTTCCGAGGTAATACCCAAGGAAACCAAGGTCAGAACTATTATGATAAATCTGGAAACAGGGACCAAGGTAGTTGGAAGAACAAGAATAACAAGAGTGGTTTGTATGTTCTCCCAGGAAGACGTGACGCCACTGCATCTGGTTCTGAAAATATGGAAGATATGATGGCTAAACTGTTGAAAGAAGTGGACGCAACCAGCGCGGGAGTAACGGAGGTAATAAATGATTTGTCCTCAATGAAGCAATTGTTTGACTCACATTCCACTTCAATCAAGCAAATAGAGCAGCAATTGAGCCAACTTTCAGCAGCACTCAATCAAAGAAAGGCTGGCACCTTACCTAGCGACACTATGCAAAATCCAAGGAATAACGGATCATGCATGGCTATTACTACCCGAAGTGGTAAGGTGCTGGAAACTTCATCCAAAGGCAAGCAAGTGGTTGATGAGAAAGCAGACATCGATGATAAGGCAAAAGGAGAAGCTGTCGTAGAAACCACCCACGACGTCCATGACGTCACACCGAGTATGTTGCAGCCTGAAAAGGCTGAAAAACGGAAGCAAGAGGAGAAGAAAGCCATGGAGAAAACAATTCCTTATCCACCACCACCTTTTCCTCAAAGATTAAAGAAGTTTGCGGATGATACAAAGTTCAGCAAATTCATGAATATGTTAAAGCAGCTGACCATTAATGTTCCGTTGGTAGAGGCACTAGAATAAATGCCTGGGTATGCGAAATTTATGTAGGATTTTTTGACAAAGAAGCGAGCAGCAGGCTATGAGTTGAAGGATACTGTTCATCACTGCAGCGCAATTGCTACCCGATCACTAGTTCAGAAGAAGGCCGACCCCGGTGCTTTCACTATTCCTTGCACTGTTGGATCTTTGAACTTTGCCAAGGCATTGTGCGATCTGGGTGCTAGAATCAATTTGATGCCACTATCCGTCTATATGAAGTTGGGGTTAGGCGATCCGACACCAACCAATATGAGGCTCGTGGTGGCTGATAGGTCGGTAAAATGACCTGTGGGTATCTTGAATGATGTGCTGGTGAAGGTTTCTTCATTCATCTTTCCGACAGACTTCGTAATTTTTGATTGTGAGGCGGATTCTGAAGTTCCCATAATCTTGGGACGTCCTTTCCTTGCAACAGGAAGTGTGCTTATTGACATGAGAGCTAATGAGCCTTTATTTTGGTTGAATGACGAAGTGGTCCATTTTGATATATGCAAAGCAATGAAGCAGCCCAGCGATATGAATGTGTTCTCTATAGTTGATGTTCATTATGAGGATAAGAAAGCATTATATATAGCGAAACAGCTTACTGTTGAGCCATTGTCTGCTGCGCTATTTAATGTTGAGCATAAGGATGATGAAGATTATGAAGAAACTACATGTGCTCTAACAGAAATAGGGTCCTATTCTCATACTCCTAAACAGCCGAACCTTGATCTTAAGAATCAACCGTCACCAACAGTGAAGACTTCCATTGAAGAGCCATCAATGCTAGAATCGAAAGAGCTCCCCGATTATCTAAGGTATGTGTTCTTGGAAAGTGAAAATATACTTTCGGTAAGTATGGCGGATGATTTAAGTGAACAGCACGTAGAGGCTCTCATCTCTGCTCTGAAGAGATACAAGAGAGCCATGGGTTGGACTATTGATGATATAATTGGTATCCCTCCCAGGATAGGCATGCACGAGGGTCATCTCGAAGAAGATTGCATGCCTGCACGTAAGCCTTATTGTCATCTAAATCCATTCAGAAAACGATCCCCCATCTATCTCGATGAAGTCTAAGTAATCGAGATAGCTATGTCATACCGCGACAATAAATCAAGCGCTAGATGGGAGGCAACCCATCGTTTTTCATTTTTTGTCTTATTACATGTTTTCTTTTGATAAATAAAAATCCAAAAAGAAGAGTCGTTCCATGACAAAACTAAGTCGCTTGATGGGAGGCAACCCATCGTTCTAATCGTCTTTATTGTTTTTGAGTAAATATAGGTGCAAAGAGGTGTAAAACGAGGAGGTCGGTTTTAAATTTTGATTTGGACGTATTGCATGAAGGTGGTAAGTTAGGAATGAAGAAGAAAAAGGCTATGGATTGAGCATTGATCATGAAAATATAGGCATCGAACAAGGCTAGGCCTAGGTAAAACTAGGCCACGAACAAGGCAAGGCCTATACTATGGCCTAAGGTCTCGGAATCTAGTGTGCCATAGCGTAGGCGCCGCCCATGCCCAAGAATGCCATAGCATAGGCGCCGCCTATGCTAATGCCTTTTGTCTCTGAATCTCATATACAAAGTGAAAGGCGCCGCCTATGCCTAGGAATGCCATGGCATAGGCGCCGCCTATGCTAGACAATGCTTTTCAAAAGGCGCCGCCTATGCCAAGCATAGGCAAAGCTAAAGGCGCCGCCTATGGTCACGTTTGGTCTCCAAATCCGATTTTAAATGGGTCAAAACCCGACCCAAGCTTGTCCTATAAGTAAGAGACTTAGTCTTAGACCAAAAACACATTGTAAACCTAGCATAAGTGCCGCCTACCTCTCCAAATCCTCTCAAAAAATTTTCCTTTTGCTCTTTTACTTTGCAAGAACATCATCCGAGGTCATCAACCAAGTAAGTACTACTTTGTTCTTCATTTATATTCCGTAAGTACTACACTACTACGCATATTATGAATTGCTAAATTTTGAAGTAGTATTGGTGATTTGAATGTGGTTGATGTGTTGTGATACAACTAAGTGAGTGAAAGAATACGTAAGAATAATCTTAACATGTTTCCAACTTGAATTTGATTTTGATGCACTGCCATACTTCTGTGGAATTGATATGGTCACAAAAATTGCATAATCTTGTCACTTGAAAGCTTACATGTTGGAATAACTTGTTCATCAAGATGAGAATTATAGTTGACTACCAATATAGGAGGTTGTGATTATTTCTAGATGCTATACCTTGATTAAATTACTATGTAGTAGTCTGGATATATCAAACATGAAAGTATTTCTAAGAATACAAGAAGTATGACTGCACTGATTTTATTGTTAGAATATAGCACCTAAAACGTATGCCGATGAAGTCTGAGTAATCGACCACTTTCACTTCACTAGTCTGTACCAACAAACTAAGTGTGGGGTGGTGCCACTACTGCTTGTTTATAGATTGTATACATTGAGATGATGCTAACATGAACATTGTTTTAGTCTCAGGTACAATGGCACCCAAAGTAAGACAAGGCAAAGATAAAGCAACCACTTCACAAAAAGGCAAGAAAAGAGGACGAAAAGAGCACGGAGAATCATCTTCAATGCAATTACCACGCCGCATGTTTGGAATAAAATGGGTTCTTGAGGAGGAAGTGAAGAAATGGTATAGGAACAACAAGGAAAGAAAATATGTTCATGTGGACTTGATAAACAAGGAAAGCCTAGTGAAGAAGGAGCCACGCATGTTGGCCAAGATCATGGCATTACATCTTGATTTCATCTTCCGAGACATGGGAGAATGAAATCTTGATTTGACAAGAGAATTTTATGCCAACTGGTCGCCGAAAACCACAGGCAGCGAGGTCAAGATTCAGGGCCAAGTTTTACAACTCAATGCGGATTTCTTCAACTCCTTTCTTGGCTTGCCTTCAGTCGATCCATCACCATTCAAAGAGTTGTATAGTAGACCTCCATATAGAACAATTCGACACACACTTTGTGGAACTAGATCCATGGCAAGGTGGAGCAGACATAAAGACACCGGACGACACAACACCTTCCCATATGCTCCTTTGAATAGGGAAGCAAGGATATGGTTGCGTATAGTAAACTCTTGCCTTGTTCCAGGGACGCAATACACTAAGATAACAAAAGATAGAGTGTGTCTGGTATATGCATTGATGACGAATGTCCCTATCAACATCGGGGCAATCATTTGCTCCACAATGCGGAAAGCTAGGCTACATAAGCGGTCCCACTTCAGCTTCAGCAATCTGTTGACTACAATCTTGAGGAAAGAGGACATCGAAGAGGAGCCGGATGATCATAAACTCCCACACAATCCAAAGAAGGTTGACCTCACAAAGGTCAAAGATGCTGAAACCACGCATGGCGTCAACTTTACCACTTCAGAAAGGCATGCTCGGGATGAGAGTTTCTTTCGCCATCTTTATGGCATGACTCGGTTTACAATGATGAGCGGAGGTCGTGTTCCAACTGCTGCAGAGCTCTAACAGCTGGATCATGACTATCCAATGAATGTGCATGCAAGGGAGATGTGTGGAGTAGGTACATATTCTGAGAAACCTCTTGATGACGATGTGCCAACCGATGATGATCGACGAATGCCAGACTTCGACGTGGAGGAGAATTCTGATGACGAAAACTCCTATAATGATTACGACGAAGGGGGTATGACACTCGACATAGAGGAGGAGTCCGACTAACCAGGTTCTTCTTATTTATTTTCCACTGAGGATAGTGTGTCCCGTCTAAGTGTGGGGTGCTGGTATTTGCATGCTATACTTCTCTATCTGTATTTGCATTTATGTTTGTTTTGTTTCTCTTTAATTCTCTATCTGCATTTGCATTTATGTTTGTTTTGTTTCTCTTTTTAGTAGTTAATTTTTATAGTTAATTTTTTTTTAAAACTTAACTTCGCATGAAATTATTCTAATAGGCAGCATGAGATTATGACAAGAGTTTGTGCTAAAATCATGACTATTGAGACGTTTAGGCTCTAATTGTGACTCACTATGTGATATTGTGTGGTTCAATTCCTTCATCTGTTGGGTCGAGAGTCTATACTACTCTCAATAAAGTCAACCATGTGCCTTGTGTGTGTGAGATAATAGTATATTCTGTGTTTGTGGCTGATGCTAGAACTTTCCTGGTATGTATGTAAAGAGAAAATAAGGAGTGCAAATTTAGGAGATGATTTAGGCATTTCTTTGGCAACCTACACTTGTTTACCTTCTTTTTACCTACCCATGGACATTATCCTAGTTAACCCTTTTGAGCCTTAAGCCTATTTTCTTTGACAGCCTCATATGTAAGCCTAATCCATTTTTTCAAGACCATAATTTGATCCAAATTCCTAAGTGCTTTAAAGTGTAAAGTCATGTGACAAAATAAGAGGAAATTGGGTGACTATGATGCTTTAGAATATAATGGTGCTTGAATTTGTTATAAAAAGGAATTGCTACCATAAGAGGTGTTATGAAAAGAAAAAAAAGGAAAGGAAAACTAAAAAGTTAGTTATGTTCAAAAATTGAAAAACAAAAGAGGTGACAAAGGGAAGTAGATTAAAAGAAAGCAAAAAGGTTGTTGAAAGAAAGCATAAATGGCATATTGTGATGTATTAAAGCACTTAGGGAACTTAGTCACTATTTCTGGCCAAAATAGTCGTACCCGTCCCTTAGCCTACATTACAACCAGCAAATGACCTATTTGATCCTAAGCTTAGCATTCTGATATTTAGTGGAGCATTACACTAAGGGCAAGCCTATGGTCATCAGCTGCAACATATGAATTCTTTGTGAGAGTGAGAGCAAGGATAATCTTATACCCATGTTCGAAATATATACAATACTTGTGAGTGATTATGGGTTATATTTTGTGAGACACACATGGTTGATGAGTTTTGGGTAGTTGTGTATGATTCTCTATGCCTTAACTTTTTGAATACGAATTGACCATCATCACGAGTCTATGTTGGAGGTTGAATTGTTTCTACTAATGATCAGAAAACTACTCTTTGTTGATAATTGCTATGCTTTTCTTGATGAATATTTTGCGTTGTTACTGTGAAACCCTAAGTCGATGTTTAGATGGGCATGATAGTTTGTTCGAGGATGAACAAAGCTTTAAGTGTGGGGTGTTGATGATAGGCGAATTTACACGCCTAAAGTACTATATTTTACCCATATTTTAGCTAAGTTTTGAGGACAAAATATATAATTCATGCACTTTTAGTCCTTTTTCCTGTAATTGAGCTAACAAACGTGATTAGCAAGTTTTCTAGAGCAAGAATAGAGTTCTAAAAGTGAAAATTCACCCAAATCTTCTAACTCAAGGTATGTGGGGTTTTGAACAAGGGTAACCCTTTCACCCTTGTGCCCAAAAGGCTATTTACATCATGATTTTGCTGAAATTTATGGGGTTTTTACATGAGTTTGAATTGGGATTTTCACCCATATTTATTGAATGCATTATGTTGATATTTCTCATGAATTAAGAGTTAAATGACATGATTTCTACATGTTTTCTTGAGTTTTTACAGTTGGATAAACCCCATGACTTTACTCCTTCAGAAGCTTATATTTGAAATGTTGAGATATTGAAGCATATGACTACATTGAGATTTTGAGATGAATTGCTGAAATGTCTAGATTTCCACATTATTTATGAATCTATATGCTATATATTATGCTTTTGATAAGCTTTAACTTGAAATTGAACTATGGGTTAGTAAGCCCTATTCGAGACTTATGAAATTATGAACTCTCATGCTATAAGCACCCACGATTTGAGTATTTTGAGATGGTTGAAAATTGAATTGACCTAATGGTCCAAAAGCTTTGAAATCCACTTTACTATACAAGATTATTGATTTGATTGATGGGTTCATGGTTGATGATAGGCGAATTTACACGCCTAAAGTACTATATTTTACCCATATTTTAGCTAAGTTTTGAGGACAAAATATATAATTCATGCACTTTTAGTCCTTTTTCCTGTAATTGAGCTAACAAACGTGATTAGCAAGTTTTCAGAAATAAATGATGCAGAATTCAGCATTTTATGGATAACTTTACGCCAAAGAAAGCTTCACGAAGGAAGGAAGATGAATCTTGGACGCCAAGGACCAAAAGTGGCGCATGGAAAATCTGTCCCGAGCAAAAACAGCAATTTTGAAGACTTTGGGGACTAGCAGTAACTTAGTAGAATTAGGATAATGACACATTAACCTAGTAGGATTGGGTTAAGTAATGCATTAGCTTAGTAGGAATAGGATATGGGTGTTATAAATACCCTATTTTGCTAGAGATTTTCATTCATTCTACTTCTAATTCATTCCCCCATTCCTCACAATTCCCCCATTCCATCAATTCCCATCCATCCATCCATCAAAACAATTCTCTTTATTAATTCATTGTTGACATTATTTTTCATCTATTCGACTTTTAATTTTACAACAAGAGAATCGCTATTTTGCAAGGAATTCACGCCTAACACCACACCATAATACACGTGAGATCTTTTATTGTGGTATAATGATAATGTCTATTGTGATTTCCATCGCACTCATGAATAGCTAAACTTCTCTGTTGGGGTTATGGAAGCCTTATGAGATACTATCTAAGGCTATGAGTTTGTGAATTCGTGACACGTGTGTTGCTTATATCATTATTTTCTTCATCTTAATGCAAATTCTTGTGGCTGCAGACGCATAGAATAATGCCAATATAGCATTAACTTGTTCGAAAGAAAAGTTATATGTCTGGAAAAGAGATAATGTCAAGGTAGTAGGGTCCCATCCCCTATTAAAAAGTTAGTGCCGTAACTGGATTAATCTCTTGGAGAATTCGTATCATTAGATACTCTTTAAGCTCAAAAAAGTTAAAGTGAAATAGTCCTTGTTTAGGTCGAAAGACGCTTGGATTTACCATCGAATACAATTCTCTATAAGCACATGCATGTCTGAATTCCGCACAACTCATAGCCAATAGAGACGTACAACTCATAAGGTGGACAAAACCCCAACTTCTCAATTCTCATTGTTTTACATCTTACTAAACATTCTTTCTTTTTACTTTACTATTTTGATTACATTATTTGCACATTAAAATCCCCCCTTTCGCGAGACTTGCACCAAAAATCTAATAATCTTTGCTTACTTGTTCACCGGCTATTCCCTGTGGGATCGATACCCAACCCAGTTGGGTTATATATTTGACAACGACCGCTTTATACTTCTATGAGAGCTGTAGATTGAGCGTTATCAATGGTGAACTATGAGATTGTTCTAAAAGTGGATTTATATGAGATGAGCGCAGGTAATCTAAAGGAAGTAGTATTTAGCACCGAGCGGGAAAGCTACTACGGTTTCTTACCACAAAAACTACGTGCCACCATAGGATGTGAGCCTGAGGCTAATTATATTATGATTATGAGTGGGCCTAAGGCCGATTTTCATTTAGTGATCACAAGACCTAGGTTATACTCCTTGGCAAGAGTATGAGGCTCCTCCCCAACGTGGGGTCTCTTTGTTAGGAGGAAAAAATGTTGGACTCCATGTAGCTCGCATGGTTTATGTTGGTTACGAGAACCTCCCTTTCCTTTCAACTTCGAAATTAAACGCTTATTTTCCTTCCCTATAAGCTATTTTTCCTAAACGGTTGAATTGCAAAGATATTCCCTAATCAAGGTATTGACTTAAGATGAGATATTTTCCTAAAGTGAATGAAATGCCTTCAAGTGTGTTTTCAAGTTTAATGATTGCGAATTTCAAGTCTATGAGTTTCTAAATGATTGTGAGATGTTGAGCATTGAGGAAGTTTTACTCTCTATGAGGCATATGGATGAGTTGAATGTATTGATTAAAATCCCTGTTGACTTTGGGTATTGAGCATAAGAGAAGATTTCTGATTTTGAAGTTAAACAATGATGACTCACGAGATTTGTGTTACATGCCTCATTCTTAATGATTTACAAGCTTTATATTTTATACTTGTTCAAGCCATATGAGTCGTCTCATACTGCATACATGATTTGATTGAAGAAGATCGACACTATTTTATACATATGCATTCACCCCCGCATACTCAGTACATTCCAAAGTACTGATTCACATATACGTTTATGTGCTACATTGTCTCATAATATAGGTACAACGTATAGTGCATGTACCACATTCCATCAGTTTGTTGTTTCTAGTCATCAGGTGATAGGTCCCTTTGATTCAGGGCCACGAGTTAGTGATACAGTAGAAAAGTGTTGCATTTCCCTTTTTCAGTCGTATTGAGTAGGGATGGTTAGGAGTCATGACCCAGCTACCCATAGTCAGTACCAGTAGAAGATTCATAGATAGTCGATAGAAGTTGTTTTATTGAGTTTCATTTTGATATAAAAGCATAGTTGTAATTTAACGCCCCAAAAAACGGGTCCCGGAGCATCACACGGTGCTTGAGGCACGAGTAGCCCCAAGCTAACCCTTTGATCCATTTTCATTCAGTTCAACACAAATCAACAGGGTTTCCATAAATAACCCTCAAATACCAACAGAGTAATCATCATCCAAGAATAAAAGAATTTCAGAAAGATAACAAAATATGACTTATTAGTCAACTCCCAACATCTTTACTAGTCTGACAAGCCTCTAAGAAAATCAATAAAACCATCGAGTTATTGAGACATGCCCCAATTGACTCATACTCAGTTATCAAATGTAAATAATTCCGTAAAACCGACATCAGACAGGACTCACCACGACAGAGGATGTAGAACAATGTGCCCAAAGAATCACTGTCGAACCTGGAACTGAGCACCTGAACCTATATTCCAAGAAAATGCAGCCCACATCTGAAGATGTGGGTCAGTACCATGGAAAGGAACTGAGTATATGGGGTTGTATGTAGTTTTATAAACATCATCATCATAAATATTTATAAGAAATATGCAGGATGTAAGAAAGACTCACATAGTTCGAAGAAAATCATCATAATCCACACAAACTAGTGATCACTATATAAATCAGCCTCAGGCTCACGCCTACAGGGGCATATAGTTCTAGGGAAGTAAGGTTGCTTTATACCTCCCACTCGGTGCTAAAGATTTCTCCCAGACTTAGCTCAGATCATTTCAAAGACAATCCACAACAAAACAATTTCAGTAATATATAAATATACATCTGGAGACATCATGCTTCCCATCTATCAAAATCAACGACGTTGTGGATTTCTTTCACACTCGAGTTCAAAACAACTTCATTAAGAACAAAAGGTTAAATCATTCAAAATATCTCAAATATTCAACATCAGCGTGCTTATAACACACACTTTATACAAAAAAACATAATTTCTAATGGGGATTCACGACCCAAATATCAAAATCATGATAAATATCGTTCAAGATTCATGCTTTATATCTCCACACATGTAAATTCATCTTTCAAAATCATAAACATCAAGATTACATAATAATCATCATAAGATATGGGTTCATGCTTCAAATTCATAAAAATCAAATAAAAATCATGCCTTTATAAAGAAAATTACTTTTGGGCACAAGAACGAAGGAGAGTTCTTGTTGAAAAACCCCACATACCTTGAATGATGAACTTTAGATCGATACTCATTTTTGAGATGTTAATCGTGCCTTTGAATGATGGTTCTTGGAGTTCTTGAACTAGGAACTTGGAATCTTGAATAAATTTGCAGAATTAATGGTGAACTTTGGAGGTTCTTGAAGTTCTTGAACTAGGAACTTGGAATCTTGAATAAATTTGCAGAATTAATGGTGAACTAAGGAGGTTCTTGAAGTTGGATGTAGGAGCTTAGGGTTTTCTTTTTGAGGGAATTTGATGAAATATAACATATAATGTTTCTAATAGGCTTTAATATAGGGTTTGGATGCATTTTGGGTGAGGGGGAATGAACAAAATGCCCCTAAAAAATCAAATAATTCTCGAATCTGTCCTTTGGTGGACTGTTTTGATAGTCTGAAGTAGATCAACCATAACGTTTTACTCCGATATCCAAATTGGATGAAACTAATTTCATTAGAAAGAGGACTCTCATATATTTCCATTTATATATAGTATCTCACCCAGATCATTGTGTACGAGGAGTTATGATCATTTGAAGTTGACCCAAAAATTCGCTTTTGATAGGCTGAAGTAGATCGACCATAACTTTTTTCTCCGATAGACAAATTGGATGAAACCAATTTCATTGGAAAGAAAACTCACAGATCTTTCCATTGATATATAGTAAATCACCCAGATCATTATTTATAAGGAGTTATGATCATTTAAAGTTGGAGGAAAAATATGCTAGGCCTCAGTACTTTTTCCTGCACGTTTTACTGTTCACTACTATTCACGATTCGATCAAAATGTTCATAACTCGTCGCTCGGGTGTCCGTTTTGGATGATTCATATATCGTTGGAAATCTTATTTGATACCATACTCAATGGTGGGTCATAATCTAAGACATTCCACATGGAAAAATTTATTATTCATTCTAGAAGATAGAATCCAACATGTTTACGCACAAAATTTCAATGAAAAATTTCCCGGAGTATTACATCATCCCCCCCTTGGAAACATTCATCCTTGAATGATGCTAGACATGCCAAGATTAGATAGCGAATAGAGCATACAGCTGAAACCATTCGTTAGACTCATCACCACATCGTTTCTCACTCCGAATGCAACATAGAATGCATAAATTCAAGAAACTACAACTGAACACATAATAAATGGCAGCTGAACTGCTGCAACTTTTATCAAAAGTGCATGATTTAGGAAAGAACGGTACCTTCATCTTGATCGGAGTTCGCTAAAAATAGGTTCGGGTACTTGGATCGCATATCCGCCTTAGCTTCCCAAGTTGCACCCTCAACAGATTGGTTTCGCCACAACACCTTGACCAAGGGAACTTCTTTGTTCCTTAGTCTTCGGACACTGAAATCAAGAATCTCATCAGAAGAAAGATTTTCTTGAATGTCAACACTCACAGAAGAATCCACTACCACATCAACGCTAATATACTTTCTAAGCATGGAGACATGGAATATTGGATGAACAGAGGACAATTGGAAGGCAACTCGACCTCATAAGCTACCTTACCAACATGGCTAAGAATTTTGTAAGGACCAACATAACGGGGACTAAACTTCCCCTTCTTTTCGAATCTCTTCACCCCTCTCATGGGTGAAATTTTCAGATACACTAAGTCACCAACTTCAAACTCAAGGTCTCTCCTTCTAACATCCACATATAACTTCTGACGACTTTGCGCAATTTTCAACCTTTCCCTAATCAACTTAACTTTTTCCATAGCCTCGAATACCGAATCAGGACCACTCACAGCCACTTCACCCACCTCGAACCAACCTATGGGTGATCTACACTTCCTCCTATACAAGGATTCAAACGGAGCCATGCCAATACTAGAGTGAAAGCTATTATTATAAGCAAATTCTATCAACGGTAAGTGATCACCCCAACTTCCCTTAAAGTCAAGTGCACAAGCTCTCAACATATCCTCTAACGTCTGGATGGTCTGCTCAGCCTGACCATCGGTCTGCGGATGAAAAGCAGAACTCAAAAGCACTTGGGTACCAAGACCCTTCTGAAAAACTTTCCAAAATTGCGAAGTGAACTGAGTACCCCTATCCGAAATGATAGACAAGGGAACTCCATACAGTCTGACTAGATCTCGGATATACAATCTAGCGTAATCCTCAGCAGTATATAAAGTATGAACAGGCAAGAAATGAGCAGACGTAGTCAATCTATCAACCATAACCCAAATGGAATCATGATGGCATCGGGAAGGAGGTAAACCAATCACAAAGTCTATATTTATGTCTTCCCACTTCCAGGTGGGAATACTAAACTCTTGCATCATACCACCAGGTCTTTGGTGTTCAACCTTAACCTGTTGGCATGTTGCACACTTAGCTACAAATGCTGCTATATCTTTCTTCATGCCACTCCACTAGTAGATTTACCGCAAGTCTCGGTACATCTTGGTGGCACCAGGATGAATAGAATATCGCCCCCTGTGCACTTTAGCCATAATCCTCTGTCTCATATCATCAACATTCGGGATACACAATCTACCCTGCAATCTCAACACACCATCTCCCCCTTGGGAGAAAACCTCAACTTTTTGGTCCTTGACTGACTCCTTCAGTCTGACCAAACTAGCATCTAAGTATTGCTTTTCCTTCACTTCTGAAACCAAGGAGGATTCGGAACTACTCTGAACCCCTATACTACCTTCAGCAGAGTCAAACAACCTAACCCTCAATCTAGCAAAACGATGTACATCACGAGCCAACTCTTTCTTACCTTCTACCACATGTGAAACACTACCCATGGACACTCTACTTAGGGCATCCGCCACAACATTGGCCTTGCCCTAATGGTACAGCACACTCATATCATAGTCCTTTAATAATTCTAACCATCGTCTCTGCCTAAGATTTAATTCTCTCTGGGTAAACACATACTGCAGACTCTTATGATCAGTGAAAACATCAACATGGACACCATAAAAATAGTGTCTCCAGATTTTCAAAGCAAAAACAACAGTAGCCAACTCAAGGTCATGGGTGGGGTAATTTTTCTCATGGGGTTTCAACTGTCTAGAAGAATACGCTATCACCTTACCCTTCTTCATCAATATGCAACCCAACCCAACTCTCGAAGCATCATAGTACACCACAAAACCATTAACACCATCAGGCAACGTCAAAATAGGGGCTGAAGTGAGTCGAGTCTTCAACTCCTAAAAACTCTTCTCACAAGATTCGGACCATAAGAACTTCACTTTTTTTTGGGTCAACCGAGTCATAAGAGACGCTATAGAGGAGAAAAACTCAACAAAACGGCGGTAATAGCCAGCTAAACCCAAGAAACATTAGATATCAGTCGGAGAAATAGGTCTAGGCCAATTTCTAACAGCTTCGATCTTTTGGAGATCAACTCTAATACCCTTGAACGAAATGATATGACCCAGAAAAGCAACTGACCTTAGACAAAACTCACACTTACTAAACTTGGCAAACAACTTGTGATCTCTAAGGGTTTGCAAGACAGTTCAGAGATGATCAGAATGTTCATCCTCACTACGGGAGTACACCAGTATATCATCGATGAACACTATGACAAACATATCCAGATATGGTCTGAACACTCGATTCATGAGGTCCATGAAAGCTGCTGGGGCATTAGTTAACCCGAAAGACATAAAAAGAAACTCAAAATGGCCATAACAAGTTCCGAAAGCAGTTTTCGGGATGTCACACTCCCTAAATTTGAGTTGATGATAGTCGAAACAAAGGTCTATCTTTGAGAAATAACTTGCACCTTGCAATTGGTCAAACAAATCATCTATTCTCGGAAGGGGGTACTTATTTTTTACGGTGACTTTATTCAGTTGGAGGTAATCAATGCACATACGCAAAGAGCCATCTTTCTTTCTCACAAACAACACAAGAGCACCCCAAGGACAAATACTGGGCCTTATGAAACCCTTATTTAGAAGATCTTTGAGTTGCTCTTTTAACTTCTTAAATTCTGTAGGGGCCATACGGTAAAGAGGAATAGAAATGGGCTGAGTATTAGGAAGAAGATCAATCCCGAACTCTATCTCTCTATTAGGAGGTATCCCTGGGAGATCATATGAAAAGATATCAGAAAACTCATTGACGACGTTAACAGACTGGAAGTTGGAGTCTTAAACTTAGTATCTTTGACTCTAACCAAATGGTAAATACACCCCTTGGAAATAAGCTTTCTAGCTTTGAGGTAAGAGATAAAATAACTCTTGGGTGACACAGAATTCCCAGACCATCATTATTTCTTCTCGTTCGACGTCGAGGCATATTTCTAAAAAATGAGAGCACGAATCAATAGCAGAGAGAGACACTTTAAGCACAATAGACTTTTGAAAGAAATAATCACACTTTTTCCTAAAATGTCTTATAGCCTCTTGCTCATAGATGTGGCACGCTACACACCGATGATCAAGACTCTACTTAATGCGGCTTTTAAGACTCCCTAGGATACCTTAAAACCTTAGGCTCTGATACCAAGTTTGTAACGCCCTGAAAAATGGGTCCTGGAGTGTCACACGGTGCTTGAGGCTACGAGTATCCCCAAGCTAACCCTTTGAGCCATTTTCATTCAGTTCAACACAAATCAATGGGGTTTCCATAAATAACCCTCAAAATATCAACAAAGGAATCATCATCTATGAGTAAAAGAATTTCAGAAAGATAATAAAATACGACTTATTAGTCAACTCCCAACATCTATACTAGTCTGACAAGCCTCTAAGAAAATCAATAAAACCAGTGAGCCATTGAGACATGCCCCAACTGACTCATACTCAGTTATCAAATGTAAATAATTTTGTGAAACCGACATTAGACATCACATCCTCAGAACATGAGGACTCACCACGATAGAGGATATAGAACAACGTGCCCGAAGAATCACTGTCAAACCTAAAACTGAGCACCTGAACCTATATTCCAAGAAAATGCAGCCCACATCTAAAATATGGGTCAGTACCATGGAAAGGAACCGAGTATATGGGGGTGTATGCAATTTTATAAACATCATCATCATAAATATTTATAAGAAATATGCAGAATGTATGAAAGACTCACATAGCCCGAAGAAAATCATCATAATCATGAGAGGATGAAATAAGTACAATAACACATGTGAGTCAACATATAATTTGTCAATCACTTTTAGTTCATCAAGAATATCAATTCTCATAATGTAAATATCATTTAAATCTTTTGAAAGAGTAACTTTCACAATTCCACTTTCAAATGACTTCACCGTTCACCATAGACACAAAGAAACACACACACATTGGGAGATCTTATAACTGACATAAACCATGTGAGCCACATGGAGTCCAACGTCCAACCCTCATTGGGGAGAGCCGTTATATCCTTGCCATCGGAGTAGGACTATCGATATTAAATCGATACAAACTAGTGATCACTACATAAATCATCCTCAGGCTCAATCCTACGGGGGAACGTAGTTCTAGGAAAGTAAGGTCGCTTTATACCTCCCACTCAGTGCTAAAGATTTCTCCCGGACTTAGCTCAGATCATTTCAAAGACAATCCACAATAAAACAATTTTTGTAATATATAAATATACATCGAGATCCATCAGGCTTTCCATCTATCAAAATCAACCACATTGTGGATTTATTTCACACTCGAGTTCAAAATAACTCCATTAAGACCAAAAGGTCAAATCATTTAAAATATCTCAAATATTCAACATCAACGTGCTTATAACACACACTTTCTAAAAAAAATAATTTTCAATGGGGATTCACGACCCAAATATCAAAATCATGATAAATATCATTCAAGATTCATGCTTTATATCTCCATACATGTAAATTCATCTTTCAAAATCATAAACATCAAGATTTCATAATAATCATCATAAGATATGGGTTCATGCTTCAAATTCATAAAAATCAAATAAAAATCATGTCTTTGTAAAGAAAATTACTTTTGGGAACAAAAACGAAAGAGAGTTCTTGTTGAAAAACCCCACATACCTTGAATGATGAACTTTATATTGATACTCATTTTTTACATGTTAATCGTGCCTTTGAATGATGGTTCTTGGAGTTCTTGAACTAGGAACTTGGAATCTTGAATAAATTTGCAGAATTAATGGCGAACTTTGGAGGTTCTTGAAGTTCTTGAACTAGGAACTTGGAATCTTGAATAAATTTGCAGAATTAATGGTGAACTTTGAAGGTTCTTGATGTTGGATGTAGGATCTTAGGGTTTTCTTTTTGAGGGAATTTGATGAAATATAACATATAATGCTTCTAATAGGCTTTAATATAAGGTTTGTACGGATTTTGGGTGAGGGAGAATGACCAAAACGCCCTAAAAAATCAAATAATTCTCGAATTTGTCCTTTGGTGGACTGTTTTGATAGTCTAAAGTAGATCAACCATAATGTTTTACTCCGATATTTAAATTGGATGAAACTAATTTCATTAGAAAGAGGACTCTCATATCTTTTCATTGATATATAGTATCTCACCCAGATCATTGTGTACGATGATTTATGATCATTTGAAGTTGACCTAAATATTCACTTTTGGTAGGATGAAGTAGATCAACCATAACTTTTTGCTCCGATAGACAAATTGGATGAAACCAATTTCATTAGAAAGAGGACTCGTAGAGATTTTCGTTGATATATAGTGAATCACCCAGATCATTATGTACAAGGAGTTATGATCATTTAAATTTGGAGAAAAAATACGCCAGGCCTCAGTACTTTTTCCTGCACGTTTTACTCTTCACTACTATTTACGGTTCGATCGGAATGTTCATAACTTGTCACTCGGGTGTCCGTTTTGGATGATCCACATATCATTGGAAAGCTTATTTGATACTCTACGCAATTGTGGGTCATAATATAAGATATTCAGTACGGAAAAATTTATAATTCATGTTAGAAGATAGAACCCAACACGTTTACGCACAAAATTTCAATGAAAAATTTCTCAGGGTATTACATGTGACCTTGTGACTTTAGTTTTGTATTGAGCAAATTCATAATAGAGTTATATTCCTCTTTATTCTTCTAGATTATGCATTTTATTCAATTATTTATGTGTTATGCTGAGTGAAGAGTTCGCTTGGGGTCACTCGTGACCTTAGGCATCGTGTAGCGTCCCGAGGGGTGATTTCGGATCGTTACAAGAATTAACTTAATTTTTTCTTGTACCTTAGCATATTTCATTGTATCACAAATATTCATGCAAAGTAATTCAAGTTGTAAAAAATTAATATATTTTTCCTTCATATCAATTAAAGCATTAATATCTCTAGTTACGGAGTCTGTAATAAAAGAATAAGATATTTCTTTATTTTTGTAAGTAGCAGTAAATCCTTTTGCATCAATATGAGTATAAGGATAAATAGCATTTATAAAAGGAGTTTCAAGTATAATTGGAAGGGATAACTGATTTTTTACCAGAAAGAAGAAATGCGGTATGCATACTTTATTCTGGCAAATATGAGTGTTTGGCAATTTATACTCTATATCAAGAGCATGTCCAGATGCAGATTTAACTACATGAGTGGTTTTATGAAAGTATTTTGTAGGGACTAACCCTTCCTGTATACAGCTAACATCTGCTCACGATCAATCATAGTAATATTAGTTACTGAAAAATAATTATCAATCAAAAGAGTACATTTAATATACCATTTATGAGCAGTAACAATTTGCATCATTCCCAAAAAATAATTATTTTTTAAATTAAATGAATTTTGAATATCATCCGTATCACTTTCTTCGAAAAATTTTTCTTTTCCTTTGAAAATTTGTGTGGGAGAAATATCTTTCTCAATTTGCAAAATTTTGTGATCACAAATCATTTGATTTTGTTTAAAAGATTTAATCTCTTTTTTCAAGTTTTCAACTTTAATTTTTAAATCATCAAAAGAAGTATCTTTACCGGGAGCATAACTCATAGCAAGATGTCTATTAACCTCTGATATAGAATAAGGCATAAAATAATTGCTATCATTTGTTTTAGGAGTAAAGGTATGGTTATCAGCAATTTTAGAAGTACTGTGTTTTGAACTAGTAGACAAATTAATAATCTTTTCCCGTAGTTTTCATCTGAAACATCTTTCAAAAGTTCTAACACATTATCATAAGTAATGGTTTGAACATTTAAATATTCAAACTGGGATTATAAATTATAAAATACATCATCAAAAATGTAGGTATCACCTTGGGAATCAGAACAAGCATTAGCATTATTACTATCAGATAAATTAGGCAACTCAATATCATTTTCTGATTCAAATTCAACATTATAATCAGATTCCGAACCTGAGGTGTATAACAAATCATAAACTTGATCATGCACATCATCAGCAAGACCTAAAGATTTAAGCTTTTGAAGCTTACAATTTGGAGCAATATTCCCAAAGTTACCACATCTGTAACACTTAATCTTAGCAAGATCTCGCTTAGACCTATAGATACAAAATTTTTCTGCTCTTGAAAATGAGATATGTGAGTACTAACAGTACTCGACTTGAAGAGATAGATATACCTCAAAATCTTGACTTGTTAAGCAAGTGGACTATTTCAAAAGTTGATATAAATACCATATGATTATGATTGGTTTGACAAAGTTTTTTCTGAACAAATGATAAAGACAACTGAACAGTCTTTAACATTAAATTCTTCTGAACAAACGATTCGTTTATTAAATAAGCGAGACATTAATTTTCATAAGAATCATTATAATTTTATGAACATTGAATTGGTTCAAATTTTGGAGCAATATGCCCAAAGTTACCATATCTGTAACACTTAGTGTTAGCAGCTAAAATTTTTTTAAAATAGAATGTGAGATGAAATAATATTTCAATAGATGTGAAAGTGTTTAAATTAAATTTTAAATTATAACCACTTCTGACAGATTATATTATTTTGGAGTATTCTTCATATCAATATTTCATTTATTTTACTATCCATGACAAAACTTATATATGCTAATTTTTATATTTTAAGATAAGAGAAATGAAAACTCAATTGCCTATGCGTGTAATACAAAACAATAATTTAATCAAGGTCAAATGAGAGTAAAGTAATTAAAATACAATAGAAAAATGTACATCGGGGATTGTAGGGGACAGTAGAATAAAAAAAATTAAACTATTTATGAAAGTCTGAAATCTTTAAATTATTAATAATATAATAAAGAAAAATATGAAACATAAAAACTTTTTTACAATTACATGATTATTTTCTCATATAGATTTGGTTAGAATCGAGGAGGGCGAGGAGGTGGGGGTGGGGGGTGGAAAGTATATTAACAATCCAATATCTTTAAATTATGAATAATATAATCTAAAAATATGAAAGATATTATTTTTAACAATTACATGATTTGTTTTTTCGTATACATTTGGTTAGAGCAAGGGCGAACCTATCACCATTTTTTTAATGCTTCAAAATTCGTTAATTTTGAGGCAGACTGGGTAAAAAATGTATAAAAATTGGTATAAGACTTAGAAAACATCCAGTAAATCAAAAAAATAGTTTGATGCTTTAATTTCCAAGCAAAATCCTAAAGCTTTGGATATCAATATATGTGTTCGAACCTCCAGAACACCCACGAGTCTGAATCTTGAATCTGCCACTGAGTTAGAGGCGGGGGGAGGGGATTGAAGTGGGTGAGGTGGGGTGGGGGGTTGTAGAGATAGGGGGAGGGATAAGGGTAATTTTTTTGCGTATTTCATTAACAAGTTAACTTTTTTAATAGAAACATTTAAGACATGATCTTCAGTACTAACACCTATAAAATTAGAAGTTGTGGCACATATCTTGTTGGTTACTTAACCATAAACGGTGGTTTGTGACATCACATATACAAAAGCGACTCATTTTTCAAAAGATAGAAATAGTATCAATCACAAAAAGATTGTCCAAACCACTCCATTTATATATCCTCTCAACTGACACTTCACTGAGTGGAACAGTAAGGAAAAATGGAAAAATACAATAAAAGATTTCTTATTTTTCTAAGACAACAAATATTTAAAATTATTTCAACAACTTTTTACTTTGAAAAGAAATACTACATTCAGATAAAAATTTTAAACTAAACTCTAAAAGACAATCTCAAAGTTCTTGTTATATCAAGGAATTTTTTCTTCTTTGCTTGCTGGTTGCATGTGATAGAAATGATGTCCATGATCAAAATAAGCACCCTCCATCTCCATTTTAAAAATTGTGGGCTTGTGTTATTATGAGATCAAAAAATTAAAAGTGAAAACTACTAGAAAGAGATAAAAATAAAAATAAAAAGGAAAAAGTCATCCAACAAGATCAAGACAAAAAAGAATGTTTAAAGTTAAGGAAGTAATATATATTTAGATTTATTTGATTAATTTATTAATTATGATTGACTTATCTGATAAAACTAGATTTAGATATTCCCCAAAATATTATTTAGATGAATAACGTACAAAAATTACCAAAATATAAAGAATTAAAGCAAATAATATCTAAAAAACGTAAAGAATTAAAAATAAGGATAGAAAGACTGCAATATAACATAATTGTCGGAGTTAGTAAAAACTCAATAAATGCACAAAAAGAAGAAATATCAAATTTAGAATCAACAATAGATAGTCTAGAATATACATACCAACATGATCTATTAACAATTAAATAAAAAATGAACAAAGAAGAATTTATAATAGATGAAAAAATATATGAAAATCATGAAGGATTAAAAATAAAAATGGTATTTTCTAATCTAGGAAGAAGGTATAAGAAAATAGGTGAACATTTATATTAAATGTTAGAAAAACAAGAATTAAAATTAGAAAATAAATTGACAGCTATGGTAAGAATAGAAAAAGAAAATGAAGATATAGATAGAAAAAAGAAAATAGAAAAACAAAACAACAAACTACAGAAAAATACGAAAAATAGAAGAAACTAAAAATAGTAGGATTGTTGAATTAGAAAAAGAACTACAAATGCTAAAAGATTTGTATGAAAAAAGACGGAAAGAAAAAGGAGAAAAAGATAAAGAACAAAAATTATTAAATGAGATAAATCAATTTAAAGAAAAAATAGAAATAAATACAATAGATGTTGAAGAAACAGATAATTATGATTCAGAAGATAGTGAAATATATACAGAAATATTAACAAATACAAAAAATTTAGAAATCAATGAAAAACAAGAAGTAATTAATGAAGAAAACTTAGAAAATAGAAACACAGAAATAAATACTCTTGATAAAAAAAAAGATGAAAATATAATACCTAGAACATCAGAAATAAGAAAACCTACATATTATAAGAATGAGTTTAAAAGATATAATCTAAAGGATGAATATGACAAATGGACACCAAAATAAATAGTTAATAAAAATTATAACTTTTTAGACTTAGATTGTGTAATAGATACAGAAAAAACAATACAATTATGGATAGGATATATGACAAAACAATTATTAGATAATAATATAAATTTAACAGATGCACCAGAATATATAGAAAGAACACTAATAGGAACAGTGAAATTATGATTTCAAATCTAACTGAAAATAGTAAAAGGGTATTAAGAACTAACAAACTTACAGAAGAAACATCATCAACAACTACAACTAAATTAATACCTATAGAATTATTAAACAAATATGAAATATCTATAAAAGACGAATTTAGCAGCATGACAACAACAGAAGAAGAACAAAATGAAGAGAAAGATATAAATAGGAATTTAATGTTAAAATTAGCAATATGTAATATGTGTTACATAGATAAGTATACTTGAGCATTTAAAGAATATTATTATAAAGAAACAAAAGAAAATTATATTTTAATAAATTACCTGAACCATTTAGTTCAAAAATAATAAAAAGTTGGGATGAAGCAAAAATAGTAGATACTCTAGGAGCAAGAATAAAATTTTTACAACGATGGTATAGAAACCTATGTGAAAAATATAGAGAAGAAACAAAAATGAAAAAAAAATTAATAAGAAATTTAGCATGTTGCAAAGATAAAATAGCACCTCAATTTGGATGCGAAGAAAGATATTATAAGAAAAGAAAAAGACATAAGAAATAGAAGAAATACAAAAAATCAAAATATAAATATAAGAAACCAAGAAAAAGATATTATGTAAAAAATTATAAACATAAAAAACCATATAGGAAAAAGAAATCTATAAAAGAATGTACTTGTTATAATTGCAGAAGATTAGGACATTTAGCTAGAGATTTTAAATTACCTAAAAACTCAAAAAATAAACAAATATCAAAAATAAAAATAAAAAATACAGAATATATGCAGATAGATTATATAGATTACGAATTAGAAAGTGAAGATAGTATATATGAAATTTCAGAGAATGAAACAGATAATGAAATAAATAGTGAATTAGATGAATTAAATGACTGAAGAAGATATAAGAATAAACCAAATAACTGAAGAAAAATATAAAAATAATAACAAAGGAAGAATATTTAAATGAAGAAGGAACAGATCAAAAAATAATATTTGATAGTCATATATTTGATGAAATAAAAGGAAAAGAATTAGATTTAAGTGTAGAAAAAATATTTAAAATACCAACAATAAAAAACATATTTAGTAGAAGAAAAGAAGAATACTACGTAATAAGTCAAAAAGAACATGTAATGGATTGTAGATATGTAAAAGGAAGAGCTAGTATACCATTAGTAACAAAAAGAATAATTAATAAAGAAATAAACGATATATAAAGTAAAGACCCAATAAAATATGTACACCTTGGAGGAACAGAGATATTGATAAAAACATGTTTTAGAGAAGGAATAGATACACCAATAGAATTATACCTAGCAGATGATAGAATTATAAAACCTATAGAAAAAAGTATAATAACTGCCATAAAAGGAAATTTAATATACCAAAAATTTAAATATATAATAAGTGCAAATTAATTTAGTAGTAATAACAGATAAAAATATAGATAAATCATTAGTATTACATTGGAAAATAATATATGCCCAGATCTACCAAGAAGCTTAATAAACACTAAAAATATAGTAGAAAAAAAAATAACAATAGGAGTTAGAAAAATAAAAATAGAATTTAAATAAAGGAAGAAATGCAAAAAACAGACATAATATTAGGATTAAATGGCTAGAACAAGTAAAACCATATAATATAGAGCATACACAATTATCTATAATATATAACAGAGAGAAATTATTCTTAAGAAGAGCTTTAACATGATATGAAAATATATGTATTAATGAAGATAGTAGTAGAAGGGTATTACGGTAGATATTATACGCCTATGATAGATACAGGAGCAGAAGCTAATTTATGTAGATATAATTGTTTACCAAAAAGTAAATGGATAAATTAAAAACACCAATAATAGTTAAAGGATTTAATAACGAAGGAAACTTAATTACTTATAAAGCTAAGAATGTAAAAATACAAGTATGAAATAAAATATTAACAATAGAAGAAATCTATAATTATGAGCTAACATCAAAAGATCTGCTTTTAAGAATTCCGTTTTTAGATAAATTATACCCACATATAATATCTAGAATGGATTGGTGGTTTACAACACCATGTAAACAGAAAGTAAGAGCAAAAAGAGTTACTAATAAAATAAGAAAGAAAACTGATTGGATAGAAGGAAGTGAAAAAATTACACAAAAATTAGAAATATAAAAAATACTAAAAATACAATAGAACTAGTCATATTTTCAATAAATAAAAAGGGAATAACTATATTTTCAATAAATAAGATAGAAATAATTAAGAAAAAATTAGAACAATTATATAGTGAAGATCCATTAAAAGGATGGGAAAAACATAAAACTACTATAAAAATTGAATTAATAGATAAAAATAGCATAATAACCTAGAAAACATTAATATATAATTTTGATGATTAAAAAGAATTTAAAATGCACATAGAAGAATTATTAGAAAAACAATATATAAGAATTATTAGAAAAACAATATATACAAAAAAGTAATAGTAAACATAATAGCCCAACATTTATAGTAAATAAACACAATGAACAAAAAAAGGAAAAAGTAGGATGACTATTGATTATAGAAATTTAAATGTAAAAACTATGACATATAATTACCCAATACCAAATAAGATATTATAAATAAGACAAATACAAGGATATAATTACTTTAGTAAATTTGATTGTAAATCAGGATTTTACCATTTAAAGTTAGAACAAGAATCTAAGGAATTAACCACATTTACGGTACCACAAGGATTTTATGAATGGAATGTACTACCATTTGGATATAAAAATGCACCAGGTAGATATCAACATTTTATGGATAGTTATTTTAAACAATTACCTAATTGTAAAATATACATAGATGATATACTATTATATACAAAAACAAAAGAAGAACATTTAAAGTTATTAGAACAATTTACAGATATAATAGAAAATTCAGGAATAAATTTAAGTGAGAAGAAAGCTGAAATTATGAAAAATCAAATAGAATTTTCAGGAATACAAATAGATAAAAGTGGAGTAAAAATGCAACAACATATAGTACAAAAAATAATAAATTCAAAAGAAGAATTAGATACAAAAAAGAAATTACAATCATTTTTAGGATTAGTAAACCAAGTAAGAGAATATATACCAAAATTAGCAGAAAACCTAAAGCCTTTATAGAAAAAATTTAAAAAGGATGTAGAATATAATTACAATGAAGAAGATAAAAAACAAGTTTAGAAAATAAAAATACTTTGTAAAGAATTACCAAAATTATAATTTCCAGACGAAAATAGAAAATTTATATATATAGTAGAAGCAGATGCTAGTGAATGTAGTTATGGAGGAATACTTAAATATAGATATAACGAAGAAAAATTAGAACACCATTGTAGATACTACTCAGGTACGTTTAATGAAATAGAAATAAAATGGGAAATAAATAGAAAAGAATTATGCTCATTATATAAATGTTTATTAGCATTTGAGCCTTATATTGTATATAACAAGTTTATTGTACGAACAAATAATACACAGGACGTTGGTGGCTAGCAAAGAAAATACAAAATTCAGTTACAACAAAAGAGATTCAGAGACTAGTATTGAATATATTAAATTTTACATTTACAATTGAAGTAATTAGTACTAACAATAATGTTATTGCAGATTACTTATCAAGACAAAGCTACACAGACTGATATAATAGAAGATGATACTTTAGAAAAGATATTCAAAACCCTAACTACGCTTTCAATGAAAGTGGACAGTATGGGTAATGAAATAAAAAAGCTAAAGACTAATGAAGTTAAACTGAAGTCTGAAGCTACAAATCAGCTAACTCAGCAGTGTGCAAAGCTATGTCGATCAGAAGATATTAAAATTCCAGAGCTATGTCGATCGGAAGATATTAAAATTCCAGAGCTAAAAGGAGATGTTGGGATACTCCGTAAAATCCATAACGTTTATCAATCTACTTCTACAGGTACAAGCAAAGGAGTTAGGAGAAACACAAATATGAACCTAAACAAGCTATTTGATAAGCCATATATTCCAAATACACCAAAAGATCCCATGTTCATACCCCACAAATTACCACATACCGAGACAGTTTAAACGAAGATAAAAAGATCTACAACTATACATCCCGAACATACATAGAAAATATTTACAAAATACAAACCTTCTTAAATACTAAACCCAGAGCTATAAACATCCAAGAACCACATACAAATTACATAACCCAGAAGCTAACTGGATACAATAAGCTAATTGCTTTACCCAAAACCAATCCAAATCTAGTTAAAACCTGTTACGAATATGGACTACTTTGTACCATATATACCCAAGATGGAAATGAAATATCCAATATACCAGAAATATATGATTCACTTAACATTTTTAAAAGAATAACCCAATGTAACCTATTTTTTTATAAAATTTTACACAGCACCAGCAGAGATATTGTATGATGAAGTTAAATCACCTATATAAGTAAAAATAGGAATGACCCAAGATATGAGTATACCAGAAGATATTATTCCACAACCAGAAATACCTTGAATTGAGATACCAAATTTTTATGCAAATAAGAGAATTATCGGACTATCCACAATTCTTTAAGAGTTAACAAACACTTATCACAACAGAAACCCCATATGGATTTATTATTTAAGAGGTAATGTAATAGTATACTCAAATTCAAAGGAACTACGAGAAGCAGGTATGGAAGACGTTAGACAATGGATCTTGACGTTACTCAATCTAGAGAAAAAACCTATTGCCAGAGCTATTAGAGAAAAAATTATTTTGGAAGAATTATTAACCAGATATTGCAAGTTAATTAGACATAAATATCCAGACCATCAATGTTCAAAATGTAATGGAGAATATAATATTGTCCCAGAAGTTCAACTGGAATAGAAGAAGATAAAAGCGACAGCTGGAAGGTGCAAGATATAAAACAATAATAGAGATACAGAGAAATAAAAAGAAGATAACTACGGATAAAGAAAGAAGACAAAGAAAGTAATTCAAGTTATTAAAGGTGAAAAATATATATGGAAGATTTAAAATAGCTAGATAGATTTACGTAAATTATTATGTAAGTAGCCTTAGGATATTTGACTTTTCTTATCATTTACTAGTCTTTTTTGACAAATAGTGTCATTATTATATTAGACATGTGTAAAAATTAGCTTTAGGACTTTGCAGAGACATTTTTCTTTACTTTTGTAAAGTAGCTGACAGATGTAAAGAAAAACAGTGTACGCATTTTCATTTCTAAGAATATAAATAAACGAGCACTTGCTCAGATGAAAGTAAGCCTTTATGCGTTAAAGCAAAAAACACTCTCTTGTCTACAACAAATATTTTGCTTATTTATTAAAAAAAAAACAGGTATATATTTCAATGAAAAAATCTATGGAGGAACAAAGCTTAGAATTATCAAAACTACCAGAACAGGTATATTCATTTACTATTATGAATAGCTAAATTCATAAATTCCTAACAATCATGATATGATAAAATAAGTTCATGTTAGTTACTTTATAGTAGAATTATTTGAAAAATAGCATGTTAAGAAGTTTATTAGCAAAGTGGAAAAGGAGAAAAATCCCTAGGAACTATGCCATCGTAAAGGTGAAACCGGTAAGGCAAGAAGCCGTGATAGGGAAGTAGCCAGAGTAGAGGCGTTGTTTAAGGGGAAAGTATTCAGATTACCATGCTAATAGTGACATAAGAACATGTTATTTAAGAATAATCTAGTATATAGTAATCTAATATAATCATATTTTGTTATGTGTATGATTGAAGGGAAAATTTTGAAAATAGCAATTTTATGAAAAATGGATACTTATTTATTTGACAAAATGGTAGATAAATTTAAAATACTCGTTTTATATGTACTTAAGGATATAGAAATAGTAGATATAGGAAAAATCATATTGGAAAAAATATTTGATAGATAGTTTATGACTAGAATTAATTATATACCACACCTACCGAACTACTCTTATAAATACTTACATACCAAACCCACACACTAACTATGATAAATTATGTATATTTAGAATTTTAGAAAATAGATATAAAATATATACAATTTCCTTGTGAAAATATAGAAGAATTAATGAGATTAAAACAAACAACTAAAAAATATTATAATAAAGTATTTAACAAATTTTAAATGATAGATAATCTTAAAATATTAATCTTATATATACTTAGAGATATATAAACTATAGATATTAAGAAAATAATATTAGAGAAAGTATTAGACTATGAAATTGAAACGATAAATTGGATAGAATAGTTATACCTGGATAATTACCCAGATGGATATTATTCAGATTAAGAAATGTTAGAATATATTAGAAAAACTAGAAAAAATCAAGATAATCTAAATGAAGAAATTAATTATAGAAACCGAATTAGAAAAATAATGGAGAATCTAAAAGAAAAATTAATATGGATAGAAGAAATCCTAGAAAATTTAGGAAAAAGTACATGTGATAGTTTATATAATTTAAAAAACTCGCTACGAGAAGAACAACACAAGATATTAAATATCATTGAAAATCTAGAATTAGATATACATTACAGTACAATTAGGATAAATTATTATACAGAAATTTGTAACTCTGCAATTACTACAGGATAAAATTAGACTATGAATATTTAAAATATTGGAGACAAAATATAAAAGAAATAATATTATTAGAAAAACTTATGAAAGATAATCTAATTGGATATTTTGAAACAAAAGATATAGAATATTTAGAATACCTTCAAAATAATATAGAAGAATTACAAAAACTAAGGGGAAAAAAAATAAAGAATACTATAGTAAAGCATTTAACCAATTACCATATAATCACCCTCCAAGATATGAATATTGATAAAACTAACATAAATAAACTAAAAATAAAAATAAAAATAAAAATATTTAGAGAAGTTAATAAATATCTACGCACAAATAAAAATAGATCCATTATATTTATAATAGATCTATTTTACCACACAAGTTATTTTATAATGGATCTATTTTACCACACAAGTTATCCGCACCCCTCCAAGAGACCCTCGACAATTAGTAGAAGACATAAGAAAAAATATTTAGAAAACAAATCATTTTCATTGCCAAACAATTAAACACTAGAAAATATTAAAAGGGAAAAAACGATGAGAATGAACTTAAATATTTTCCCCCTTTTAATATTTAATATTTTCTATAGACATTTAATACACTTCAACTATTTCTTATTTAATACAACTAATTCATATTTAATGATCTTATTAATTGCAGTTTTCAAATGGATAATTCCATTCTCATACAAATATCTTCTTGAACACATTAAAATAATATTTAATTCATCAAAAATACAAAACAAATATACTATTGAATATTTCTAAGAAAGCTTAGTTATGACACAAATATACTATCTCGTATATTTGCAAAATGTCTTTTTTTTTTAAAAAAAAAAAAAAGGCAAAGGCCAAACAGGTTATTTATTAGAAAATTAAGGAAAAATAACATAAACATACACCTTAACTTACTATATTTATAAAAAATTTCATCCTTACAAAGTAATTACAAAAATTTCAACTAATTATGTACCTTTGTTGGATGTATCGGCATGTAATTATATATCTTGACAAACTAAAAATAAAAAAAACATGTATCAGGAGCTAATTATGTATCTTTACAAAGAAAAAAGTGTATTTTCATTGGATGTATTATGTATCTCGGCAGATCCAAAATTGAAAAAATATATCAGGAGCTAATTATGTATCTTTACAAAGAAAAATTTGTATCTTCTTTGAATGTATCGGGAGCTGATTATGTTTCTCGACAGATCCAAAATTAGAATTTCAATAATTATGCAAAAGATTAAGATTTTCGCAATTACGATTCAAACTATTAAGGAGTTATGTTTACTTGATTAGGACCAAATGATACAAGTCAAATGGGTGTCAATGCTTTTGATCACACAACTCGAGGCCAATATGAGGTGGTCCAAACCTTGGTCGCCCTAAGGATCTAAGAAGGTGCTTGGAGGCCCTTCTTTGAGCTCCTAATAAAGCAATGTCGTGTTTGGAAGATAGCTTGGAGCTTAGGAAAGCCATGGCACAAGAATAAAGAGAGCCATTGTGGGTTATTTTTGAAATAGCCACTTAGGGATATTTTCATAATAGGCTAGTTGTGCAAAGGCGACTACTATAAATAGGTGTCTTAGACATTTCATTAGTTAGTATTTGTTGATTAAATTACATGATGTATTCATGAGAACGCCATGGGAGTGATGAGGGCTTGGAAAAGCCGATGTTGAATCTTGCTTTAAAACATTGGTTGTAAGGGCAGTCTAATCCCCTTTGCAGTCATGTAGGAGGTTTTAGGGTTTAAAACGCCCTCTATTGCCCTTTCGTTATTAATTTTGTGTTTGTCTTTCTATCATCTATCCTTTTATCCTTTCTCTTTTCGTTCTTCAATTTCATTGATTCTTGTGTTTGTGTGTTTGTTTTCGTCTTCAAATATTAATTTTATATTATTTGGTATTAGAGCCGAGCTTGATTCCATTCCTATAAAGTCAATATTGGGTTTGTTACCTTGAAAATCACTATTCCATTCTATTCCAAAAAGTCACTATTCATGTTTTTAGCCTAGGTTAATTTTTGGGTTTTGAATTTTGTGCTTTTCTTGTGTTTCTAGTATTATATTTATGTTCTCTAACACTATAGGAGTCTAGGTTTCAAATTGGAGTCAAATTGAGGGAGAATCATTGTTAAGACCTGAAACTTGAAGAAAAGTGAAGAGGAATAAAAATCTGGGAAAATTGGTTGAGAATTTGTGCAAAACGACGTTTGGAATAAGTTTAGAACATTGGAAAGTGCTTAAGTTACAAATTTCAATTCATTTCGAGCTGCGGAGAAAAAGTTATAAAGATTGATGTTCTTGGTGTTATAGAAGTCATTCAAATCTTTGAGTTGAAAATTCTATCAAACAAGGGTGTTTGATCCAAAAAGAAAGAAGAAAAGAATGGAAAAATTATTTGTCCTAAAGCATAAAAAAAGATTCCAAAGTATAATACAAAAGAGAGTACAAGAGGGGACCAATTGTGGGCAAAATTGGCTATTCACTAAGGGGAAGGCAACCAACCTGCCTTGCATCTGCTTCCAGGGTTTGCCTAGTCTACCCTTCACTTATGGAAGCACCTCAAAATAGTAAGGATAAACTCTCCTATGTCCAAGGTGTGCTGCACATGTGCCCCACATGCTGCAGCAGGTCATAAAACAACCCTCAACATAGATCACCCTCTATTAAACGCAAGGCACCCCCAACACACCCAGTGTCTTAGATATTTCATTAGTTAGTTTTTGTTGATTAAATTACATAATGTATTCATGAGAACTCCATGGGAGTGATGAGGGCTTGGAAAATCCGATGTTGAACCTTGCTCAGAAACGTTGGTTGTAAGGGTGATCTAATCCCCTTTTCAGTCATGTAAGTGTTAGGTGCTTATTAATAGTCATTAAGGGAGGTTTTAGGGTTTGAAACACCCTTCAATTGCCCTTTCATTATAAATTTTGTGTCTATCTTTCTATTATCTATTCTTTTATTCTTTTTCTTTTCGTTCTTCAATTTCATTGATTCTTGTGTTTGTTTGTTTGTTTTCATCTTTGTAGATTACTCTCGTATTATTTGGTATTAGAGCTGAGCATGATTCCGTTCCTACAAAGTGAATCTTGGGTTTGTTACCATGAAAATCCACACAAAAAAGTGTCAAATAAAAAATTCCCAAAAAGTCACTATTCACATTTTTAGCCCTAGGTCAATTTTTGAGTATTGGATTTTGTGTTTTTTCTTGTGTTTCTAGCATTAGATTTGTGTTCTCTAACACTATAGGAGTCTAGGTTTCAAATTTGAGACAAATCGGAGTCAAATTGAGTGAAAATCATTGTTAAGAGCTTGAACTTAAAGAAAAGTGAAGAGGAACGAAAATCTGGGAAAATTGATTGAGAATTTGAATAAAACAACACTTGGAATAAGTTTAGAACATTAAAAAGTGCTTATGTTCAAAATTATAACTCATTCCGAGCTCCGGAGAAAAAGTTATAAAGATGATGTTCTTGGTGTTCTAGAAGACATTCAAATCTTTAAGTTGAAAATTTCATCACAAGAGGGTGTTTGATCAAAAAATAAGGAATAAAAATATGAAAAAAGTGTTTGTCCTAAAGCATCAAATAATATTTCAAAGGATATTACACAAGAGAGTACAAGAGGGGACCTATTAAGGGAAAAATCGGCTATTCACTAAGGAGGAGGCAACCAACCTACCTTGCATCTGCTTCCAAGGTGTGCCTGGTATACCCTTGACATATGAAAGCACCTTAAAACAGTAAGGACAGACTCTCATGTATCCAAGGTGTGCTGCACTTGCTCCCCACATGCTGCAGTAGGTCACAACACAACCCTCAACGCAGATCACCCTCTATTGAACACAAGGCAGCCCCAAACACACCCCAAATGCATTTCAACACTTCTCTAACATCAATTAAAGTTCTAAAACACATCTCAACACTTCTAATTACTCCATTTCTCAAGGTTTGATTCCTATGTTTCAATTTCTTGATTCCTAATGTCTTTTTTTTATTCTTAAACTACTCATCAACTAGTAGTTCATCTACTAAGTTGATTTATTTGTTCTTGAGTCCCATTTCTTTCATCGTACAATTTCTTTCAAGATTTTCTCTTTTTCAATTCTTTGTGATTTCTTGATTCAATTCCTTAAGTAGTTTTATTTCTTTGACTCATTAAAATAACAATCCACTCTCTCTACAAAATACAGATTGACACCTTATCATCCACCAGAGTATAAGCAACTTTCAACATTCGTCGTTCTAATTATGAGGATCACAAAGGTGAGATCATTATGAGTGTTGGTGAGGAGATTCACTACTAATATTTTTTGTTCATTTTATAGGTACAAAGTGATATAAGGGGCACATGTCTTTGATAGCCTCAGATAATTATGACTACAACATAGGAGACTATGCTTGTGGTGAAGATTATTATGGCTATGAAGAAGATGGAGATTATGGGGACTATGAATATATCCATGGTCAAGAGTTGAATGAAAATGAGGGCTACTATTCCAAAGGAGAATGTAAGATGAATTATGATCCTAGTTCTAATAGTGAGTATAGAGATAATGAAGAGCCTTGTAATGATTCTTATGAGGAAGATAGGCCATGTGAGGAGTATTAGACTTCCCACTTTGAGCCTAGAGGTGATTTAATGTATAACTCATTTATTTATAAATCTAATGAGGATCATGATGAGAATGTATGTGACGATTATGAAGATTCATATTCCTTACCTTGTAGTGCTTCTTATCAAAGTCGAAGTGGTGTGAATGGTTATACTATCCATAGTACAGGTTTCTCCATGGGACTAAGGATATGAGCATCTCCTAATCCTAGGGATATTGCATCTTAAGATTCTTGTTCTAGTGCCTAAACGTGTGGAAGTGGGAACCAAGGTAGAAATAGAGGGTATAGTAGGAGTCATTGCCTTCCTACTCTATCCATCTTTAAAGGAGAATGGGATCCCAAAGTTTACCTTGATTGGGAATGGCAAAGTGAAAGAGTCTTCGAGGATTATGCTATGAGTGAAGTCAAAAAAGCTATATATACCCTTAAGTACATTCAAGGTTCGACCTTTGAATGGTGTAAACTTGTAAGGAATCCTATGCAAACATGGGGTGCCTTGAAAGAGTTCTTGAGGATAATCCATATGCCCAAGGGTTACATGAAGCTTTATCATAGTTATCCAAGAAGATCAACTTGTTCAAGATGGATAGAGATTAGTAGAGTTCCGAGATGTGTTCTTATACTCGATGATTGGTTTCACACAAATTTCATAACTTATCTTATGGTTGATTATTTAGGGATACCTCAAGTGTCCAAGCATTTCCCATACTTCTTGGAAGGCTATAGAGTCTTTGAGAGCGTGAAGGTTTTTTCACCTGAGATGGGTACTATAAGGATATGCGGTGTGACATATTCCTATTGGAATGTGGACACATACGTTTGAGTACCGATTGGTTTGCACAACACAAGATTCCAAATGTGCAAGATTGGCCTAAGTTTGCAAAGGACCAATAGGGAGATCATTTCTTTCCACCCACCCCTCCCAAATCTTAAGGAAAGATGACCACTTACTCCAAGCCTTATTGAAATGAGAGACAAATGATTGAGAGAAGTAAGGGTGTTCAAGGTGTCAACCTAAGAGAGGAAAAAGAATAGGTTGTGAGGAGTAAAGTGAGAGGGTTGCCATTCACTGGAGCTAACATTCTTTGTCTTTATATTATGTAAAGACCCTTCAGGTTATTTTCCATATTTATGATTATCTTCATAATTTGAGTTTCTCCATAGCTTCCCCAAGTCATTTATGACTTGTTAGGACTGACGGTTCGATTACTGGGCAGTTCATTTATTTTTAGAGCTAATTCCTTATTTAGAAGTCTTTGTTGGTTCCAAATGGCCATCGAGCAAAAACTTCAATGAAACGATCTCGGATGCAAATTTTGAATTTGCCAGCAGATCCAAAATATTTATTTTAGTCTGGGTAGACCTTTAGTTTGGGTCCCAATGCACCCGAGCTCATTTCGACCTATTTGTCGAAAAGTTAAAAATTTGAAAGAATAGGTATGTGACCCATATTTGTTTGAAAAGACCTCAAAATAAAAATATGACTTCTCTATCATATTTGGAACAATGAATTTAGGCTAGGGAGTCCCTTGGTTCAGGTCCCAAGGCTCCCAAACTCATTCCGATCTATTGGGCGAATTTTATGAAAAGTGATGAAACTATAGGTGTGGGCCCCACTTTTTTCCTAAATGATGTCCTAAGAAAGTTTTGATGCTTCCAATGGATCTTAAATCTATTTTACACTCAAAATTCACAATTGGATCATGTTATTTGGATTCCGTATGAGTTTTGAGGGTCTAAAACTCATTTTTTAGTTTGCTGTCATGTGTAATCGTGATCGCGGCCAAAAGTATGCAATCGGGGGAGCATGATCATGGCCCGTGTGACCATTATAGCGGCACCTTAGAACCTGTAGGGACTATATAAAGGTCCCAAGAAGCGTTTGAACGATTTCCCCTTCACTATTTAGACCTAGAAACCCCAAAATGTGTGTAATACCTCAAAATTGGTCATGGGAGGTGACTTGGGAGCTTAATTATCACCATGTATCGCGATTATCTTCAATATTAAGATAAGAATTCCTTGAATTCACGCTTTAATTTCTTTGTTTTGACCCTAAACCCTAATTTAGCTTATGGCTTGATTTTAACCCAAAGTATGCACCAATTCTTTGAGGGTTATGATTTCGTTTTCATGTGTGAACATTGGGTTGGCCTCGAAAACTCATTTTTCATAATAGTACAATATGGGTATTATTAGAATTGTATTGATGAGTAGATTATGGTTTTGTTAGTGTGATGGAAATTTGAGGATTGTTAAGTGAAGACGAACATATAGTGCATGAAGTGAGGTTTTGTGGTTTGGCCTTGAGGTAGGCCTCTGTCTACTTTTCTCCATAGATGATGTGAGATATATATTACGTATGAATACAAATGTTAGGCTTGATTATGCGTAGGATGACTTGACCTTGATTATTGGTGTTTGGGGATTAGATAAGGGGTTTTAAACCGTAAGATGGCATGTTTGTAACCCTTTAGTATCCTATTGCCTTTCCGCTTTAGTTTAGATTAGTTATAGCATGGATATGATATAATGCTATATTTGGAATATGGTTTTAACACTTGAAGCGTGATTTGTATATTTATCCTTATTCGGCTTGTGTGGAGTCTTGAAACTGTAAGTTGGATAGAGTTGACTTGAGTACCCTAATTTTTAGTCAAAGTTGATATCTTAGGCTTGAGTATGACTTATTTGTCATCTAGAAGATGAAATAGATACCTTAGCTTAGTTTGGGGAATAATATGCCTAATTATGAAAATTATTGATTAGAAGTGGTGTCGTTCGACCCTCTTAGTCCTAAGTTTGTGTTAAGTCTTGTGGACTTAGTTGTAGATGTTAGACATAGATGAGGCTAGTAAACCTTAGAACAAGGTTACTTCATAACTTGGTAACTTGTATTGACATTTTCAGATTATTTCTTTTGAGTTATGGTTATGATACTCCTTGTGGAAGTGATATTGGATATTTAGAGATTATATATCTTCTAGATACGTTCTATGGCCTATAGAGATGCTATTTCCTCTTAGACTTAATGATTGGCCTATAGAGTTATTATTTTCTTTCGTAATGATTGTTTGACCTATATAGACGATGTTCCTCTTGGATATGTAAATTGTCCTAGAGAAGTGATATTTCTCATTGTCATGATGTATGACCTATTGATATAAGATATCTTAGAGATGATTACATGCTTATTGATATTATGCCTCCTATGTGCGAGATGCATCCTATAGGACCATGGTTTGGTTGTGTTATGATAGGACACATGTTCAGAGAATGGCCCTGGTAGGAGATAAGTGATTAGCTAAAGTTAGAATATATTCCCCGCTAGCCTAGAGTTTCTAAGATATGTTGTGATTTTTAAAGTTTGAACATAATTTTGTGGATTTCTCTTAGCGTTAGTTCGCCAGCCATTTGGGCTTAGTTTGTGTTCTTTCCATATTAATGCTTCAGGAATTGCTACGGCCAAAGAGAGACAGACTACTAGTCTAGGGAGTGTCCCTGACATGAGAATCTATTCATTCAACTTCTTTAGACTAGCTCATGATGTTATGGAATCTTAAGTTAGAGATTGTGCACTTGGAGCCTAAGTTGATGATTCAGTCGGCCGGTCCGATTTAGACCCGTTCAGATTTATTTTCCTATGCCCGTCAGGCATGTGATTGCGAATGTTACCATGATTGGTATGGTTTTATTTTCCATATTTATCTCTTATTATGTGTATAGGAGTTTTCATACCCATTATGATTGTATACCTTGATGAATTTATATCTCTCACTATATGTTTTATTATTAAATTTATGATTATGTTACTACTCCATGGTTTATTTCTTTTAGTAGTGGATAGAGTAGATAAATATTGATGTTTTCCCCTATGGGAGTAATTTTGGGTTTGAGTCCCATTTATCTTGGCATAATAGCCTTGTTGTGGCCCTTAAGTGGTACATAATATTGGTATTCATTTTGCTACCGCCTGGTCAGTATGTTGATATTAATATTGGTGTTGCTATTGCTACCACTGTGTGAGGTTATTGATTTTACTTAATGTTATTACTAGATGTTGTTACATGATGAATTTGATTCTCGCTAGGTAGTTGTATAGACTAGTATTATCTAGTTAGACTTTCATTTTCTTGTGATACTATTTTGTGGCTTATAGCGAGGCTGACTGTGTTCCCTCTTGGTTAGCTATATTAGATTGATTTCAAGGATGTGTTGTGGTATCGAAGGTAAGTGACCTTTCATAGGTTTTGTGGATTTTGAGTAGGCAATTTAGTTATGTTACCTATTTTTGAGTTTGAGATTCTTAGACTTGCCTTCTAAGTTATGAAGGATTTTGTTTTGGCTATCACTTCTGGTATAACCTATTTGTGAGATGGACCAGTTTGAGGTTCATCCTTTGTTTGTGGATATTTCATTTTCCAATAGCAATTTTGATGTTGATGTTAGGATGTCATGGATTTATCTCATAGGTATGTTGGATCTGTACCCTTGGGATAGTTGTCCTTGTTGTTAGTGTGGAGATTAGATACTCCCTTGTTGTTGTGATGTATTTTTTCCTTATATGATGTTAGAGAGTTAGTGGCAGGTGGCCTTTCCTGAGATCGTTTCTTAAGTTGGCAAATTAAAAACTCTTTAGCTTGAGTTGTTGGAACTCTGGTGATGGTCTCAACTTTCACCCTGGTTTTGAGATTGATATTTTTTCTTCAATGATATGATTCTTTGGTGGATTTAGGAAATCCCCATTTCAGCATTTGTTCGTCCTAGTAAGGCTTGGTGGAGTGGTTCTCCTCGATGATATGAGCTTATGGCTATTTCTTTGCCTAGATATAGTATTTCATTGGTTAGTTCCCGGCTTAAGCTGCATTTTTCTAAGTTGCTAGAGTTTTTTCCTTCACTGGTGAGGTTTTCATCCTTGATAAGTTTTGAGTATGTTTGGATAGTTCATTCCCTCCAGTGGATATGGAGTAGATAATATGCATTTCAGCCAGTGATTTGTCCTTTGACATGATTCCTATTTTGCGGCCCTGTTTTGTTTTCTCCCGCTGATATATAGTTGGTTTCTTGTGTTATCAGTCTGTGTTTATCCCTGTGGTGATTTTACTCTCTAGATATATCTTGACTGTGGCTTGGTATGATTTAACTCGGATATGTTAGATTTGGATGCTAGAGTCAATTTGAGATAGTTGACATTGATTTAGCCTTATTAGCTCAGTTTTGGATTTGACACTGTGGAATGACGATTTGGAAGTATGTTAATGTGGAGCATTGATTCCTACTTGTTGTTAGTTTGATTTAGATATTTGAGACCGAGCGTTTGAGCCTTGATATTGAGATTTCATCTTGGTATTGTAGAGCTTGTATGCCGTTTTTATTTTAGACTTGTCCTTTTTTAGATTTCATTTATAGGCTGGTTGAGCCTACTCCGTGGTTGCCTATTCGATCTTCTAGACTTTGGTTGGATTATAGTTGATAAATGCTCAGATGATAGCCAATGGGCCCTGTATTGTTTATTTTAGGTTTGACATTGAGATCAGTTTTCTTTGGGAATTTTGGATGATTTACTCAGTGGGAGTAATATTCTTGAGTTGTATTCAGTATGTCTTCATTCTTGGTGGATGGAACATCCTAGAGTGGAATATTCAGTGATGAGTAGTTACACCTTGAATTTTTAGATTTTAGTTTGAGTTTCATCCGAAATAGTTAAAGTAATGGCATAGATTGCATTCTGTTATTATCTCCATTTGTATGCCCAGATAGAGCCTTATGAGCTTATTCTCATGTTTACCTTTTAGACTTTCAACGGATCAACTTTAGTTCTTTGAGTTGTCTATGAAGGGACTGTGTGGACGAGACTCAAGTGATTTTCCTCCTTAGCATGGAGTAGATAGCATGTGCAAAATGGTAAAGAGGGGTTATTTTTTGATTTAGAGTCGATTTTATGACTCATGTCTTGTTTTTTTTTGGCTTGGATGGGACTCTGTTGATTTATGCGGATATAGTGGTGGTATCAGCATTTGTGTTTCAGATGTCCATGCATTAGCCTTTTCAGTTCATTTGGAGTCCAGTTAACGATTAAGTTGAGTTGGCTATTTTGGAAGTAGAATGAGAGTGATGATTGAAAAAGGGATACCTGTGGAAAAATACCTTAGAAATGTTTTCTCTCTATTGAGGTTACCTGGGAAGTCATTCTTAGAGCATGCAGGCCCAGTACCTTATCCCTTCGCTTTTGATATTCTTTCTATCTGATGGCTTTTAGGGATGAAAGTCCTTTTAAGTAGTGGATATTATAATGACCCTTTAGGTCATTTTCCATATTGATGATTATCTTTACCGTTTGATCTTCTCCATAGCTGCCTTAAGTCATTTCTGACTTGCTGGCACCGACGGTTCAATTATCGGGCAGTTCGTTTGTTTTTAGAGCCAATTACCTATTTAGAAGTCTTCGCTGGTTCCAAATGGCCACCGGTCAAAAACTTTAATGAAACGATCTTGGATGCAAATTTAAACTTTGCCAATAAATCTAGAATATCAATTTTAGTCTAGGTATACCTTTAGTTTGGGTCCCAATGCACCGAGCTCATTTCAACCTATTGGTCAGAAAGTTGAAAATTTGAAAGAATGGGTGTCGGACCACATTTGGTCGAAATGACTTTGGATGGAAACTCCAACTTCTCCATCACATTCAAAACATTAAATTTAGGCTAGGGAGTCCCTTGGCACAAGTCCCAAGCCTTCCAGACTCATTTTGACCTATTGGGCAGATTTTATGAAAACTAATGAAACTATAGGTGTGGGCTCCACTTTTTTCTTAAACTTTCTCCTATGAGATTTTTTATGCTTCCAATGGGTTTGAAAAGTGCTTTACCGTAGTACCCCGAGACTCTAACCAATAGTGCAACCATGACTCAAGCTCATGAGAAATAAATTATAGTGCTTTGGTTGTTTTCTGATCAAGGGTGATGTGTATTAAGGCCTCAAAGATGTCCTAGCGATTAGGTGAATCAAAACATTCCTTACCGATTAAATTCTTGGGAAGGATATTGCCATATTCAACTTCAAATGAGCATATCTCTCGTTATACTATGAATTATTGAGCTCATGACCTACCAAAATATAGATAATTGAATTAGTTTTCGAACGATACCAATTTCACCGAAATTCAGTATCGGAGCAAAGAGTTATGCCCATTTTACTCCAGCATGTCAGCCTGGAAATTTCGTGACGACTTGTCACAAGCCTGACGGCTTGTCACAAAATGTCATCATCATAAGCAGAAAGTCACAAAATCCAACATTTTGTGACAACATTTTGTGATGACTTGTCACAAGTTTGACGGCTTGTCACAAAATGTCGTCAACCTTAAGCCGAAAATCATAAAATCCACACTTTTGTGATGATATTTCGTGACGACTTGTCATAAGTCTGACGACTTGTCACGAATCTTGTCAGCTATTTTTTTCAACAATTAAGGGACATTTTTGCAAGGGTATTTTGGTCTTTTTCCATCTTTTGGAGGCCTATATAAATATGATAATCCCCATCCAAACCCTAATTTCTTCATTCTCTCTTCCAATTTTATTAAGAATATATATTAGGGTTTCAATCAAGAAAATTTAATCTTCCAAAAATCATCCATAAATCTTCAAGATTTCTTCATGAATCAAGTTCCTCATAGTGTGGGCTATGAGAATCATTTATTACAAGTGTGGATAGAGTCTCGAGCACTAGAATTCATCCAATTTCAAAGATTAAGGTATGTGGGGTTTTGAACAAGAGCAATTCTTTCGTTCTTGTGCCCAAAGCTTTGATTTCTATTATGGATTTATATGTTTTTGCAAGTGGGTTTATACCCAAACTACTTTATCATGAGATTCTGAAAATATAAATTGTTCAAGCTTTGTTATACATGATTATTTTACTATTCCCAAGTTATGACTTGATATTTAATATTGTGAATTTCATATTACTACCATAAGTTGATATTTCAAGATATGTGTCAAGCTTTAAGCTTCCTTATGACAAACTGGATTATTGAGTATATTGATTCATGAGATTGAGTTGTTACAATGAGTCTTGATATTTTCTCAAATATATTGATGTTGTCATGATTTAATGAATTGATACATTTTGATGTTGAGAAAGATTGATTTGATTTGAGTCGAGTTAGGAATCCACAAATTGATTATGATTTTATAAATGAGAAAGAGATTTGATTTGGTCTTCATGATAGACCCTTGTGATATTTGTGGTTTATTTCCTAACACGTTCTGAGCTTGTGTTTGGGAGTAGTATTTAAATATGGTATTTCCCCAAAACTACGTGCCACCATAGAATTGATATTGATAATTGTGGGCCAGAGGCCGAGTATGAGATTGTGATCACTAAATTTAGGTTGTACTCCCTGGAAAGAGTATGACGCTCCCACCAATGTGGGGTTCTCTCCTTAGGAGGGCAAAATGTTGGACTCCATGTAGCTCACATGGTTTATATCAGTTATAAGAACCTCCAAAGTCCATAAGAGTTAAGTTTCTTGAATTATCGTGTCACTCCAAATCTTGAGTTGAAGAGTTGATTTATTTATGATGATTTATGAGATTTTTATCATATGATTTATTTACTATGAGATCATGAAAAGTATGTTTCAATCTAACTTAAGCTAAGTGAGCCATCATTGTACATATGCATATTTTTATGAAATTGGTGATGATATTTGCATTGTTGCATGCACCCCCACATACTCAGTACATTCCAAAGTGCTGACCCACATATTTTTCTATGGGTTATATTTTCTCGTAATGTAAGTTCAGGTACTCAGCCACAGCTGCGTTAGCGATATTCGAGTGCCTCAACTACCTTCCCTCAGTGGTGAGTCCTTATGGTTCGAGGACCGTGTCTATATTTTTGGTGATATCGTTCTGTTGTTATGGCTTTCAGTACTGTTTGAGTCAGTTGGGGGTTTATCCCAAAAGCTCCTTGATTTTGATGTATAGAGGCTTTGTCAGACTAGAGGGTGGGTATGTACAGACATTCAATATATTTTGGTTGTACAGTCTAGTATTCTCCAGTATTTCTCTTGAACTCGATGTGGTATATCTCTTTGTTGTACATGACTATTATTGAAATGAATTCCTTGAGGTAGTGTCTAGCTCCGAGGGTTAGGTTGGGGCTACGTGTAGCCCTAAGCACCGTGTGGCGTCTTGGGATGAAATTTTGGGGTGTTACATTTACACTCAAAATTCATTATTGGATCATGTTATTTGGATTCCGTATGAGTTCCGAGGGTCAAAAGCTCATTTTTCAATTTGCTGTCATGTGGTGAAACCGCGATCGCGGCCAAAAGTGTGCGATTGCAGGAGCACGATCGTGGCCCGTATGACCACGATAGCGGCACCTGAGAACCCGTAGGGGCTATATAAAGGTCGCAAGATACGTTTGGACCATTTACCCTTCATACCAATTGTAGGGGGTGCGGATAGTGCTGATAACTTATGTAACTTATGTTTGTTGAAATACGAATAATTTATGTTTGTTGAAATGCTATGTCATAGCATCCCTTAGTTATTTTTTTTAACCTTATTAATTCTTCTATATTATTTTTAAGGTATACTATATTCTCCATATTTCTAATTTTTATGTAGTCAAGTAGATTCTTTTTCATAAGTGTTTCTATTAATCTTATTTGCTCCATATCTTTTCTCCAATATTCTAAGTATTCGTAGTTTATCATTTTATCCTATAGTAGTTGTAATTTTACGAATTAATGTGTAATAACTTATTCTAATCGTGTTATATTTGATATGTAATTCTATGTTATTTATGTGATCCATTATCATTTGTTGTTCATGTATAGTATTATATAAACTCTCATTTGTATCTCCTTTTTCTAAGGTTAATTTTATTCTAAGTAATCTTTTTTCAAATTGTCTTTTTTCTCTTTTAAGCTGAGTCCTGTAATTAGTTTCTTCATATAACCAACTTTGTTTTTCTCCAACTCTTCTAATATATTCTAACATTTTTAATCTGTATAATATCCGTCTGAATAATAATTATGTAGGTATGAATAATATCTATCGTCATTTAAGTGTATTCATTCTAATTCATTTTCTATCCAATTTTCATCTTCAATATCAAATACCTTTTCCCATATAATTTTCTTTATATCTGCGATCTCTATATCCTTAAGTACATATAAAACAAGTATCTTAAATTCATCTATCATTTCATCAGGTAAGTAAGTATTCATTTTTCATATGACGGAATTTTTCAAAATATCCCCTCCAATCATATACATAACAAAATATGATCATCTTAGATCACTATATACTAGATTATTTTTAAATAATATGTTCTTCGGTCAGTATTAGCATGGTAATTTTGATATTTTTTCCTTAAACAGCGCCTCTACTCTGATTACTCCCCTATCACGGCTTCTTTGCCTCACTGGTTTCACCTTTAGGATGGCATAGTTCTAGGAAATTTTCTCCTTTTTTACTTTGCTAATAAACTTCTTAACATGCTATTCTTCGAATAATTCTATTATAAAGTAACTAACATGAACTTATTTTATTATACTTATGATTGTCAGGAATTTATGAATTTAGCTATTCATAATTATAAATGAAAATACCTGTTCTGGTAGATTTGATAAATCTGTGCTTTGTTCATCGATAGCTTAGTGTAAAACTAAATATCTTTACTGATTATATGAGAGAAAATTTTATTATGTACAAGAAGGCTTGCTTTTCGTGTAGAAAGTCTTGCCTTAACTTAGCAAATGATTCTGCTATTTATAACCTTAAAAGAGAAAAATGCGTATACTATTCTAGACTATTCCTACCTTACACTTGTTATGTTTACAAAAGTAGAAAAGACTTAAAGTAACTTTACAAGAAAAAATCCTAAAGCTATTCTACAAAAAAAAAACTAATAATGACACTTTTACCAAAAAAGTCAAAAAGGCTAGTAAATGCTACATAATGTTACATAATAATTTACGTACTCTAATAATTCACATGTCACAAAATTATCTTACTCATTCATATGTCATTTTCATACTTTTAATGCTTTGTCTCTTTCTCTTTATTTGTCCATCGGTCCGTGTTGCTTTATATCTTTTATCGTATATCTTCCAGCTAGTGTCCTTATCTTCTTTTATTCTAGTTGAACTTTTGGAATAATGTTATCTTGTCTGTTACATCTCAAACATAGATGGTCTGGATATTTATGCCCTATTAATTTACAGTATCTGATTAATAATTCATCTGAAATAAATTTTTCCTTAATTGCTCTGGTAGTTGGTCGTTTCTCTGGATTCTTAGTATCATAATCCATCTTTGCACTTCCTCCATATCTGTTTGTCTCAACTCTCTTGAATTTGAATAAATCATTAGCTGATCTCTTGAATAATAACTCCATATTGGATTTCTGTTTAGGTAGTTATTTGCTAATTCTTGGATAATTGTGGATATTCCAATAATTCTTTTATTTGCATAAAAATCTGGTATATCTATTCTGGGTATTTCAACTTTCTATTGAATATCTTTGGGTACGATCATATCTCGGGTCATTCCTATCTTCACAACTTGTATAACTGGTTTAATTTCATCATACAATATCTCTGCTAATACCGTATACAAATTTACAAAAAATAGGTTGCCTTTGGTTATCTTTTTGTAAGTGGTAATTGCTTTATATATTTCTGATATAGCAGATAATTCACTTCCGTCTTGGGTATATACAGTATTGAGTAGTCCATAACTAAAACAGGTTTTAAGTAGATTTGGTTAGTTTTTGGTAATACTATTAACTTATTGTATCCTTGTAGTTTTTAGGTTATATAATCTGAATTTGGTTCTTGAATGCTTGTAGCTCTGGGTCTGAGGTTTAAGTAGGTTTGTATCTTATGAATGTTTTCAATATATGATCTGGTTATGTGGTTATAAACTTTCTTGTCTTGGTTTAGGCTATCTAAATATGTAGTAGTTTGTGGGGGTGTAAACAAAGGGTCTTTTGATGTTTTTAGTATAAATAGCTTGTCAACTATTTTGTTCATGTTCATATTTGGGTTCCTTCTAACTTCTTTGCTTGTACCTACAGAAGTAGATTGATAAACGTTATGGGTTTATTGGAGTGTCCCAACGTCGCCTTTTATCTCTAGAATTTTATTATCTTTCAATCGACATTTCCCTGCACATTGTTGAGTTATCTGAGTCATAGCTTTAGACTTCAGTTTAACTTCATTAGTCTTTAGCTTTTCTATCCCATTTTCCATACCATCCACTTTCATTGAAAGCGTAGTTAGGGTTTTGAGTATTTCTTCTAGAGTATCATCTTTTGTAATATCAGTTTGGGTAGCTTTGTCTTGATATGAAATCTGCAATAACATTCTTGTTAGTCTTAATTACTTCAATTGTAAATGTAAAATTTAATATATTCAATACTAATCTCCGAATTTCCTTCTTTGTAACTGAATTTTGTATTTTCTTGTTAACCACCATCGTACTTGTGTATTATCTGTTCGTACAATAAACTTGTTATATATAATATATGACTCAGATTCTAATAAACATTTATATAATGAGCATAATCCTTTTCTATTTATTTCCCATTTTATTTCTATTTCATTAAATGTTCCTGAGTAGTATCTACAATGATGTTCTAATTTTTCTTCTTCATATCTATATTTAAGTACTCCCCCATGACTATATTCATTTGCATATGCTTCTACTATATATGTAAATTTTTTATTTTCATCTGGAAATTATAATTTTGATAATTCTTTACAAAGTATTTTTATTTTTTGTACTTGATTTTTATCTTCTTCGTTGTAATTATACTCTACATCCTTTCTTAATTTTTTCTGTAATGGCTTTAGGTTTTCTGCTAATTTTGGTATATATTCTCTTACTTGGTTTACTAATCCTAAAAATAAATGTAATTTCTTTTTTTGTATCTAATTCTTCTTTTGAATTTATTATTTTTTGTACTATATGTTGTTGCATTTTTACTCTACTTTTATCTATTTGTATTCCTAAAAATTCTACCTGGTTTTTCATTATTTCTGCTTTCTTTTCACTTAGACTTATTCCTGAATTTTCTATTATACCTGCAAATTGTTCTAATAATTTTAAATGTTCCTCTTTAGTTTTTGTATATAGTAGTATATCATCTATGTATACTATACAATTAGGTAATTGTTTGAAATAGTCATCCATAAAATGTTGATATCTACTTGGTGCATTTTTATATCCAAATGGTAACACATTCCATTCATAAAATCCTTGTGGAATTGTAAACGCAGTTAATTTTTTAGATTCTTTTTCTAGCTTTAAATGGTAAAATCCTGATTTACAATCGAACTTACTAAAATAATTATATCCCTGTATCTGTCTTATTTTTAATATCTTATTTGGTATTGGATAATTATATGTCATAATTTTTGTATTTAGGTTTCTATAATCAATAACCATTCTACTTTTTCCTCTTTTTTGCTCACTGTGTTTATTTACTATAAATGCAGGGCTATTGTGTTTACTATTACTTTTTTGTATGTATTGTTTTTCGAATAATTCATCTATATGCATTTTAAATTCTTTTAAATCATCAAAGTTACATGTTAATGGTTTTTGGGTTATTATACTATTTTTATCTATTAGCTCAATTCTTACAAGTCTTATGTTTTTCCCATCCTTTTAATGGATCTTCACTGTATAGTTGTTTTAATTTTTTCTTTATTATTTCTACCTTATCTATTGAAAATATAGTTCTTTCTTTTTTATTTATTGAATATATAACTAGTTCTATTGTGTCTTCAGTATTTTTTATATTTTTTAATTTTTGTGTGATTTTTTCACTTCCTTTTATCCAATTAGCTTTCTTTCTTAGTTTATTAATAACTCTTTTTACTCTTACCCTTTGTTTATATGGTGTTATAAACCACCAGTGTATTTTGGTTATTATATATGGGCATAGTTTATCTAAAAATGACATTCCTAAAAGCATATCTTTTGATGTTAGTTTATAATTATAGATCTGTTCTATTGTTAATATCTTATCCCATACTTGTATTTTTATATTTCTAACTTTATAAGTAATTAAGCTTCCTTCATTATTGAATTCTTTGACTACTATTGGTGTTTTTAGCTTATCCAATTTGTCTTCAGGTAGACAGTTTTATCTACATAAGTTGGCTTCTGCTCCTGTATCTATCATAGGTGTATACTATCTATTATAATATTCTTCTACTATTATTTTCATAAGTACATATATTTTCATGTTAAACCTCTCTTTATTAATAATTTTTCCTTGTTGTATGTTATGGTTAATTGTGTATGTTCTATATTGTAGGGTTTTACTTGTTCTAACCATTTTATCCCTAATTTTATGTCTGCTTTTTGCATATCTTCTTTTATTTCAAATTTTATTTTTATTTTTCTAACTTCTATTATTATTTCTTTTTCAGTTGTATCTTTAATAGTTATTAAACTTCTTGGTAGATCTGGGCATATATTACTATTAGATTTTATTTCTTCATTTTTCACTAGGTATTTTTCTATATGGTTTTCTTCTTTACCTGTATTTAGGAGTATTAAATATTCTTTTTCATTTATTGTTCCCGTTATATAATATTGAGTTAAATGAACTGATGAAGTTATTTCATAATTTGTTCTTTTTGAGGATCCTGATGTTTCTAGTTTTCCAAAAGTTGTTCTTTTTGTTGTGGTCATTCTATCATTTATTATTTCTAAATCTTCTTATATATCTATATTTTTGTAACTATAATCATTATTATCAATTGTTTTTACAAATTATTCAAAAGGACTTTCTATTTGTATTTTATTAATTTATAATTTCTGTTATTTTATGTTTTGTTGTTAATACATATAGATTTTTACATCTTGCTGTAAATATTTTACTTCCTGGGGTTAGTTCTATTCCTAATATTTTCCAATATAGCACTAATGACTTGTCTATGTTTTTATCTGTTGTTGCTACTGAATAATTTGCACATATTATAAATTTAAATTTTTGGTATATTAGATTTCCTCTTATAGCAGTTATTATACTTTTTTTTCTATAAGTTTTATAATTCTATCATCTGCTAAATATAATTCATTTAGTGTATCTATTCCTTCTCTAAAACATGCTTTTATTAATATTTCTGTTCCTCCAAGGTGTACGTGTTTTATTGGGTCTTTACTTTTTATATCGTTTACTTCTTTATTAATTATTCTTTTTGTTACTAGTGGTATACTAGCTTTACCTTTTGCATATCTATAATCCATTACATGTTCTTTTTGTCTTACTATGTAGTATTCTTTTTTTCGTGTACTAAATATATTTTTTATTGTTGGTAGTTTAAATATTTTTTCTACACTTAAATCTAATTCTTTTTCTTTTATCTCGTCAAATATATTATTATCAAATATTATTTTCTGATCTGTTCCGTCTTCATTTAAATATTCTTCCTTTGTTATTATTTTTATATCTTCTTCAGTCATTTGATTCATCTGATTCACTATCGATTTCATTATCTGGTTCATTTTCCAAAATTTCATATGTACTATCCTCACTTTCTAATTCGTAATCTATTTGCATATATTATGCATTTTCTATCTTTATTTCTGATATTTGTTTTTTTAGGTCTTTAGGCATTTTACAATCTCTAGCTAAATGTTCTAGTTTTCCACAATTATAACAAGTACATTCTTTTATAGATTTCTTTTTCCTATATGGTCTTTTATATTTATAAGTTTTTACATAATATTTTTTTCTTGGTTTCTTATACTTATATTTTGACTTTCTGTACTTCTTATATTTCTTATATCTTTTTCTTTTCTTATAATATTTTTCTTCACATCCAAATTGGGGTGCTATTTTATCCTTGCAACATGCTAAATTTCTTATTAATATTTTTTCATTTTTGTTTCTTCTCTGTATTTTTCACATATATTCTTATACCATTGTTGTAGAAATTTTATTCTTGCACCTAGGGTATCTACTATTTTTGCTTCATCCCAACTCTTTATTATTTTTGAATTAAATGGTTCAGGTAATTTACTAAAATATAATCTTCTTACTTCTTTACTTTCTTCTGTATTGTATGTTCGCTTATAGTAGTATTCTTTAAATGCACACGTATATTCATCTATATAACACATATTACATATTGCTAGTTTTAACATTAAATTCCTATTTGTATCTTTTTCTTGTTTTGTTCTTCTTCTTCTGTTGCTATACTGCTAAATTCATCTCTTATAGATATTTCATATTTTTTCAATATGTCTATAGGTGTTAGTTTAATTACTGTTGTTCCTTCTGTTTTTTATCATCCCTTAATACCTTTTTACTATCTTCAGTTAAATTTAAAAATAATAATTTTGCTGTTCCTATTAGTGTTCTTTCTATATATTCTGGTGTATCTGTTGCATTTATACCATTGACTAATAATTGCTTTGTTATATATCTTATTCATAATTGTATCGTTTTATCTACATCTATTACACAGTCTAAGTCTTTGAAGTAATATATTTTATTAATTATTTTTCTTGGTGTCCATTTGATATATTCATCCTTCAGATTATACCTTTTAAACCTATCTTTATAATAATGTGTAGGTTTTCTTATTTCTGATGTACTAGGTATTATGTTTTTGTCATCTTTTATATCAAGGGTATTTACTTCTGTGTTTGTTTGTTCTATATTTTTATTAATTGCTTCTTGTTTTTCCTTAATTTCTAGGTCTTTTATTTTTTCTAAAATTTCTGTCTATGTTTCACTATTTTTTGAATCATAATCGTTTGTTTCTTTAGTGTCTATTGTGTTTATTTCTGATTCTTTGGTTTCTAAGTCTTCATTTTTTATTTCTCATTTTTCTTTGAATAGGTTTATTTCATCTAATAATCTTTGTTCTTTATCTGTCTTTCTTCATATAAGTCTTTTAACATTTGTAATTCTTTTTCTAACTCAGCAATCCTATTATTTTTTATTTCTTCTATTTTCCGTATTTCATTTGTAGTTTGTTGTTTTATTTTTTCTATTTCCTTTTTTCTATCTATTTCTTCATTTTCTTTTGTTATTCTTACCATAACTGTTAATTTATCTTTTAATTTTAATTCTTCTTTTTCTAACATTGAATATAAATGTTCACCTATTTTCTTATATATTCTTCTCAATTAGAAAAAACTATTCTTATTTTTAATCCTTCGTGATTTTCATATGCTTTTTCATCTATTATTAATTCTTCTTTATTCGTTTTATCTATTTAATAGTATATAAATCATGTTGATATATATATTCTAGGTTATCTATTATAGATTCTAACTATGATATTTCTTCTTTTTTTGCTTTTATTGATTTTTGGAATACTCCAATAATTATGTTATATTGTAGTCTTTCTTTTCTTATTTTTAATTCTCTTCGTTTCACATATAATATTTGTTTTAGTTCTTTATATTTTTGGGATTGGTCTATATTATTCATTAGTATTTATAATATTTTGGTGAATTTTTAAATTTAGTTCTATCATAATATGCATTCCTTAAATAAATACATACAACTTCTCGTTTTTTAAACAATATAAAAGAATTAATAAGTTTAAAACAAATAATTAAGGAATGCTATGACATAGTATTTCAACAAACATAAGTTATCCGCACCCCCCTACAATTGGTATCAAAGCTATGTTATTTAAAGTTAAAGAAATAATATTTGTATGTTAGTTATGAGATATGTTAATTTAATTGTTACTTATAAGCCGAGTTATCTTGTTAACTATGTTGTTATTTGTTAGTTATGAGAAGACCATTTAAAAATATACAGTCTTTTAGAGAAGTTAAAAGAATTCTAAATAATAATTATTCAGACTATAAGAAACTAAATAAAACAAAAGAAGATTTTCATAGATTAGATTACCTAATTACTTTGATATTCAGTATTGAGGCAAAATTAATAATCCATTTAAAATCTAGAAGAATGAGGTATATACCATCTAATTATGATAAAGTTAGATTTAGAGATCCACCAAAATAATATAAATATTAATAAATAATATAGACCAATCCCAAAAATATAAAGAACTAAAAGAATTGGAGTTTGTCAAAAATCAATAAAAGCACAAAAAGAAGAAATATCATATTTAGAATCTATAATAGATAACCTAGAATGCATATATCAACATGATTTATATACCATTAAAAAGATAAAATGAATAAAGAAGAATTCATAATAGATGGAAAAACATATGAAAAAGGATTAAAAATAAGAATAGTATTTTCTAATTTAGGAAGAAGATATAAAAAAATAGGTGAACATTTATATTTAATGCTAAAAAAAGAAGAATTAAAATTAGAAGATAAATTAACAGCTATGGTAAGAATAACAAAAGAAAATGAAGAAATAGACAGAAAAAAGGAAATAGAAAAAATAAAACAACAAACTACAGATGAAATATGGAAAATAGAAGAAACAAAAAATAATAGGATTGCTGAGTTAGAAAAAGAATTACAAATGTTAAAAGACTTATATGAAAAAAGACAAAAAGAAAAGGAAAAAAGATAAAGAACAAAGATTATTAGATGAAATAAACCAATTCAAAGAAAAATTAGAAATAAAAAATGAATACTTAGAAACCAAAGAATTAGAAGTAAACAGAATAGACAATAAAGAAACAAACGATTATGATTCAGAAAATAGTGAAACACATACAAAAATTTTAGAAAAAATAGAAGACCTAGAAATTACGGAAAAACAAGAAACAATTAATAAAACTATAGAAGAAACAAACATAGAAGTAAATACTCTTGATACAAAAGATGACGAAAGCATAATACCTAGTACATCAGAAATAAGAAAACCTACATATTATTATAAAGATAGGTTTAAAAGGTATAATCTAAAGGATGAAGATAACAAATGGAAACCAAAAAAAAATAATTAATAAAAATTATAACTTCAAAGACTTAGACTGCGTAATAGATGTAGATAAAATGATACAATTATGGATAGGGTATATAAAAAGACAATTATTAGACAATAATATAAATGCAATAGATACACCAGAATATATAGAAAGAACACTGATAGGAACAACAAAATTATGATTTTTAAATTTAACTTAAGATAGTAAAAAGGTATTAAGGGCAGATAAAAAAACGAAAGGAACAATAGTAATTAAACTAACACCTATAGACATATTGAAAAAATATGAAATAACTATAAAAGATGAATTTAGCAGTATGTCAACAGAAGAAGAAGAACAAAACAAAGAAAAAGATACAAATAAGAATTTAATGTTAAAACTAGCAATATGTAATATGTGCTATATAGATGAATATACGTGTGCATTTAAAGAATATTACTCTAAGGGAACATACAATACAGAAGAGAGTAAAGCAGTAAGAAGATTATATTTTAGTAAATTACCTGAACCATTTAGTTCAAAAATAATAAAGAGTTGGGATGAAGCAAAAATAGTAGATACCCTAGGAGCAAGAATAAAATTTCTACAATAATGGTATAGGAATATATGTGAAAAATACAGAGAAGAAACAAAAATGAAAAAAATATTAATAAGAAATTTAGCATGTTGCAAGGATAAAATAGCAGCCCAATGTAAATGTGAAGAAAAATATTATAAGAAAAGAAAAAGACATAAGAAATATAAGAAGTACAGAAAGTCACAATATAAGTATAAGAAACCAAGAAAAAGATATTATGTAAAAACTTATAAATATAAAAGACCATATAGAAAAAAGAAATCTATAAAAGAATGTACTTGTTATAATTGTGGAAAACTAGGACATTTAGCTAGAGATTGTAAAGTATCTAAAGACCCAAAAAAGAAACAAATATCAGAAACAAAGATAGAAAATGCAGAATATATGCAATAGATTATATAGATTACGAATTAGAAAGTGAAGATAGTATATATGAAATTTTGGAAAATGAAATAGATAATGAAATAGATAGTGAATCAGATGAATCAAATGACTGAAGAAGATATAAAAATAATAACAAAGGAAGAATATTTAAATGAAGAAGGAACAGATCAGAAAATAATATTTTATAATAATATATTTGACGAAATAAAAGGAAAAGAATTAGATCAAAGTGTAGAAAAAATATTTAAAATACCAACAGTAAAAAACATATTTAGTAGACGAAAAGAAGAATACTACATAGTAAGATAAAAAGAACATGTAATAGACTGTAGCTATGCAAAAGGTAAATCTAGTATACCACTAGTAACAAAAAGAATAATTAATAAAGAAATAAACGATATAAAAAGTAAAGACCCAATAAAATACGTACACCTTGGAGGAACGAAAATATTAATAAAAGCATGTTTTAGAGAAGTAATAGACACACCAATATAATTATATTAGCAGATGATAGAATTATAAAACCTATAGAAAAAAGTATAATAACTGCTATATGAGGAAATCTAATATACCAAAAATTTAAATTTACAATAAGTGCAAATTATTCAGTAGCAACAACAAATAAAAACATAGACAAGTCATTAGTGCTATATTGGAAAATATCAGGAATAGAACTAACCCCAGGAAGTAAAATATTTACAGCAAGATGTAAAAATCTATATGTATTAACAACAAAACATAAAATAACAGAAATTATAAATTAATAAAATACAAATAGAAAGTCCTTTTGAATAATTTGTAAAAACAATTGATAATAATGATTATAGTTACAAAAATATAGATATATAAGAAGATTTAGAAATAATAAATGATAAAATGACCACAACAAAAAGAACAACTTTTGGAAAACTAGAAACATCAGGATCCTCAAAAAGAACAAATTATGAAATAACTTCATCAGTTCATTTAACTCAATATTATATAACGGGAACAATAAATGAAAAAGAATATTTAATACTCCTAAATACAGGAAAAGAAGAAAACCATATAGAAAAATACCTAGTGAAAAATGAAGAAATAAAATCTAATAGTAATATATGCCCAGATCTACCAAGAAGTTTAATAACTATTAAAGATACAACTGAAAAAGAAATAATAATAGAAGTTAGAAAAATAAAAATAAAATTTGAAATAAAAGAAGATATGCAAAAAGCAGACATAAAATTAGGGATAAAATGGTTAGAACAAGTAAAACCCTACAATATAGAACATACACAATTAACCATAACATACAATAAGGAAAAAATATTAATAAAGAGAGCTTTAACATGAAAATTTATGTACTTGTGAAAATAATAGTAGAAGGATATTTTAATAGATACTATACACCTATGATAGATACAGGAGCAGAAGCCAACTTATGTAGATATAACTGTTTACCAGAAGAAAAATGGGATAAGCTAAAAACACCAATAGTAGTCAAAGAATTCAATAATGAAGGAGGCTAATTACCTATAAAGCTAGAAATATAAAAATACAAGCATGGGAGAAGATATTAACAATAGAAGAGATCTATAATTATGAACTAACATCAAAAGATATGCTTTTAGGAATGCCATTTTTAGATAAACTATACCCATATATAATGACTAAAATACACTGGTGGTTTACAACACCAGATAAACAAAGGGTAAGAACAAAAAGCTTTATTAATAAAATAAGAAAGAAAACTGATTGGATAAAAGAAAGTGAAAAAATCACACAAAAATTAGAAAATATAAAAAATACCGAAGACACAATAGAACTAGTTATATTTTCAATAAATAAAGAAGAAAAACTATATTTTCAATAGATAAGGTAGAAATAATAAAGAAAAAATTAAGACAATTATACAGTGAAGATCCATTAAAAGGATGGGAAAAACATAAAACTATTGTAAAAATTGAGCTAATAGATAAAAATAGTATAATAACCCACAAACCATTAACATACAACTTTGATGATTTAAATGAATTCAAAAAGCATATAGATGAATTATTAGAAAAACAATACATACAAAAAGGTAATAGTAAAGACAATAGCCCAACATTTATAGTAAATAAACACAGTGAACAAAAAAAAGGAAAAAAGTAGAATGATTATTAAGTATAGAAACCTAAATGCAAAAACTTGACATATAATTATCCAATACCAAATAAGATATTAAAAATAAGACAGATACAAGGATATAATTAGTTTAGTAAGTTTGATTGTAAATCAGGATTTTACCATTTAAAGTTAGAAGAAGAATCTAAAAAATTAACTGCATTTACAGTGCCACATGGATTTTGTGAATGAAATGTGTTTCCATTTGGATATAAAAATGCACCAGGTAGATACCAACACTTTATGGATAGTTATTTCAAACAATTACCTAATTGTGTAGTATACATAGATGATATACTACTATATACAAAAACTAAAGAGGAACGTTTAAAATTATTAGAATAATTTGCAGGTATAATAGAAAATTCAAGAATAAGTCTAAGTGAAAAGAAAGCAGAAATAATGAAAAATCAGATAGAATTTTTAGAAATACAAATAGATAAAAGTGGAGTAAAATGCAACAACATATAGTACAAAAAATAATAAATTAAAAAAAAGAATTAGATACAACAAAAGAAATTACAATCATTTTTAGGATTAGTAAACCAAGTAAGAGAATATATGCCAAAATTAGCAGAAAACCTAAAACCATTACAGAAAAAATTAAGAAAGGATGTAGAATATAATTACAACGAAGAAGATAAAAAAAAGTACATAAAATAAAAATACTTTGTAAAGAATTACCAAAATTATAATTTTCAGACGAAAACAAAAAATTTACATATATAGTAGAAGCAGATGAAAGTGAATATAGTTATGGAGGAGTACTTATATATAGATATGAAGAAGAAAAATTAGAACATCATTGTCGATACTACTCAGGAACGTTTAATGAAACAGAAATAAAATGGGAAATAAATAGAAAAGAATTATGCTCATTATATAAATGTTTATTAGCATTTGAGCCATATAGTGTATATAACAAGTTTATTGTACGAACAGATAATACACATGTACGATGGTGGTTAACAAGAAAAATAAAAATTCAATTACAACGAAGGAAATTCGGAGATTAGTATTGAATATATTAAATTTTACATTTACAATTGAAGTAATTAAGACTAACAAGAATGTTATTGCAGATTACACATCAAGACAAAGCTACCCAAACTGATATTACAAAAGATGATACTCTAGAAAAAATACTCAAAACCCTAACTACGCTTCAATGAAAGTGGATAGTATAGGAAAGAGATAGGAAAGCTAAAGACTAATGAAGTTAAACTGAAGTATGAAGCTATGACTCAGATAACTCAGTAATGTGCAGAGAAGTGTTGATCAGAAGACAATAAAATTCCAGAGAAAAAAGGAGACGATGGGAGACTCCAAAAAACCCATAATGTTTATCAATCTACTTCTACAGGTACAAGCAAAGAAGTTAGAAGGAACCCAAATATGAATATGAATAAAATATTTGACAAGCTATTTATACCAAAAACACCAAAAGACCCTTTGTTTATATCCCCACAAACTACTACATATTTAGATAGCCTAAATCAAGACAAGAAAGCTTATAACCACATAACCAGATCATATATTGAAAACATCCATAAGATACAAACCTACTTAAATCTTAGACCCAGAGCTACAAGCATTCAAGAACCAAATTCAGATTATATAACCTAAAAACTACAAGGATACAATAAGTTAATAACATTACCAAAAACTAACCCAAATCTAGTTAAAACCTGTTTCAGTTATGGACTACTCAATACTGTATATACCCAAGAGAAAAGTGAATTATCTGCTATACCAGAAATATATAAAGCAATTACCACTTACAAAAAGATAACCAAGGGCAACCTATTTTTTGTAAAGTTCTATACGACATCAACCGAGATATTGTATGATGAAATTAAACCAGTTATACAAGTTGTAAAGATAGGAATGACCCGAGATATGATCATACCTGAAGATATTCAAAATCAAGTTAAAATACCCAAAATAGATATACCAGATTTTTATGCAAACAAATGAATTATTGGAATATCCATAATTATCCAAGAATTAGCAAATAACTACCTAAACGGGAATCCAATATGGAGTTATTATTCAAAATACCAGCTAATGATTTATTTAAATTCAAGGGAGTTAAGAAAAGCAGATATGGAGGAAGTGCAAAGATGGATTATGACACTACTTAATCCAGAGAAATGACCAACTAACAAAGCAAGTAAGGAAAAATTTATTCCAGATGAATTATTGACTAGATACTACAAATTAATAGGGCATAAATATCTAGACCATCTATGTTCGAGATGTAATGGAGAAGATAACATTATTCTAGCAGTTCAACTAGAATAAAAGAAGATAAGGGCACTAGCTATAAGATATACAACAAAAGATATAAAGCAACACGGACCGATAGAGAAATAAAGACAAAGAGACAAAGCATTAAAGTTATGAAAATCACATATGAATTAGTAAGATAATTTTGTGACATGTGAATTATTAGAGTACGTATTTATTATGTAACACTATGTAACATTTACTAGACTTTTTGACTTTTTTGGCAAAAGTGCCATTATTAGTTTTTTTTTTTTAGAATAGCTTTAAGACTTTTTCTTGTAAAGATACTTTAAGTCTGTAACACTCCGATTTTCTGAACCGGAATGCTACATGGTGCTTTTGATCCCAAAGGACCACAATCTAACCCATGATTGATATCTGTACTTGTATACTACATAAAAGACTGAAAAATGCGAAAAACATGAACTAAAAGGCCATAAGGTTCAAACTGGATAAACATCTGATAAGAACAATGTCTGAAAATGGTATAACAATACCAAAATAACTGAGATAACTATCTGAACATACTATAGTCTAAAAGCCTGTAAACTGTCTGAATAAGGGGTTGATGGGACATGTCCCCAACTAATTCCAACTACTGAAATAAACTGACAACTGTAATAGGAATGAAATCATCATGTCCTTTAAATATAAGGACTTACTTCTACTCTAACTGCTGATACTAGGATCTACTGCTGATCTGGAGCTCGTGCCTTTGAACCTATAGTGTAACATAAGAGAAAGAACCATAGCATAAATGCATCAGTACGACAAAATATATTGAGTATACGAGTGATGTAGGATAAATGCAAAAGGGTTTGCATGGATGAGAAATGTTAACTGACTGACTAATATGAATATGAGAGTGCAAGCATACATATATAGTAACTCAGATCGTGAATACATGATATCTAGATCAGTACGCTAATACATAGTTTACTGTTATCTAACATGACTGATATTGAAATTTTGATAACATGGATGACTGTGTCTGACAGTCCTGAATCTGATGGAACTGCCTGAGTTCTGTACTATAACTGAATTGACTGTAACTGACAATCCTGGTCTACTGAAATCTGAAGAACTATCTGAGCTTTTTACTAAGACTGGGACTGAAACTGTGGGAGGTAGTTGTTTAACTGATATGCTTCATATGAGCCATTATGGCTAAGCTGGGGTCCAATATCTGCCCTAAATAAAAGGGTGTCGATACCACGCCACTGGTAAGGACAACGTGTGAGCAACCCTCATATAATAGGTAACTTTAGTGAGAATGGTGGAAACCCTCATATAATAGGTTAAGCCACCTTATCCACCCTCATATAGCAGGCTACAGTGTCTCAACCTATGATGGCTACATAGTTCTGGAACCCAAGGATGATTGCTAAGAATCACACCCTCATATAACAGGTGAGTTCCCATTCTTGGGTTCACTTGGTGCTAACTCCTACTCCCATCTGAAGAGACTGGTCATAATTTACTGACTGTGCATAAAATGAGTAACTGACTTCCCATTGACTGACAAAATAGTACTATTATTTGAGAATTTACTGAGATCATAAGATTTCTGAGGTTTCCTGAGTCACATGACTGAATGAGTTCTATAGATCATGGCTTGACTGAGATTATCGTGACAATGTGACATGGATCTAGGCACACAACTATATTTTTTGGGTACGAATACCCCAGGACTCGATAGAAGAAAACTGACACACATGACATGACTTGATCACAAGATTGGAGCCCACAATTCATACTATCATAAGTTGGGGATAATTACCACATGTAGTTTTCAACATCTTATGCATAGTAGGGAGTGCATGGAATATATATATCATGTACATATTATATCACTCAATTATCATAAATGCTTCATACCATAACAATAGCAACAAAACAATGGCATAGAACTCATATTGAATTTTATTGTTAACATGAACTTGTCATGTAGATAATATGGGACCATGTAAAAATGAATGTCCTAGCATTCTAAGTATTTTATCAAACACCTTTCATGCCCTCTTTAAAGCATAGATGTGTTTAGAAATTTATATCACATTAAACCACCCAAGTTCATGGGTTCAACTACATGATCAAAACCTTCATGAAAATTCATCAAATCACTACTCTATAGCATAAACTCAACCACCAACATGAATACAATCATATAACCATAAAACATTCATGATTTAGTATTTAAATATTGATTCTTGAACTCCACGGATGAAAGGAATTCATGGATGAACACTATGCATACCTTAGATAGAAGATCCGTGAAAATTAATGGTGAAATCCTTTGAATCTTCAAGATCCTATGAAAATCCTATAGGGTTCTTGAGATAATTTTGAGAAAAGAGAGTATAATGTGGTTGGATTAGGCTAAATTCCATGTTTATGGAATATATATAGGGGTGGGAAGATGACCCAAATTCCCCTATAGATGTGTCTTATAATTTCTGTGAAAATTTCTCGATTTGGGCCCCCGGCGCGACATAGAGACATCGCGTTGCCACTTGTTTATGACCTGGAAAATCACCACGATGCTCTGGAATCACGGAGAGACATTGGAAATTGAAAATCATCATTTTGGCTTATGGCGCGACGCACCACTGACTGAAATGACACTGCTGAAACTTTAAATTGCCATAACTTCTTCACCGAATGTCTGTTTTAGGTGAATTTGGTATCGACGAAAAGCTTATTCAATTCTCTACAATTTGGAGGATATAAATCTTCCAAAATACCACCTATAAAACAAGTTATTCTTGTTCAAATATGACCTATGTGAAATTACACATAAAAATTTGGTGGATTTAAAAGTTCTTAGCTTGGCTTACTCTAAGTGACTCTTATGAACATGCTTAACATATCATAAGCTCTATTATCACTAGGCTACTCATCCTAATTCATGTACTTAAATATGAATCACAGTATAAGAGGTTTCATGTGGAGGAATAATGGTTTATTTTTTTGTTTAGAAATATACGGGGTATTATAATATCTCCCTCTTGGGAACATTCGTCCTCAAATGAGACTGACTAAGAGGGGAGAAAAGATAAACTGGAGTACGTACAAGACATACACTACTGAAACCTGGGTTCATGAGTAATATGATTGAAAATTGAGCATATCGTACCGAACATGCATATCTGATGCATGGTTAATTGATTCATGAATGAAGGACTGAGTGTTCTGATAAACTAAGTTTCTCACAATGAGAATACATATGTGATGCAAAAATTAATAAGCTGAATCTATGCATATCTGATGCATGATTATATGACAGACATGATGCATAAATGCATGACTAGAAGTACTGATAAGATGATCATGCATGCACATCTGATGTGTGAATGCATGACGGAACTGACTCATGAACATGCAACTAAATAGGCAATGGTAAAGGTACTAAGTTTGAATTGAAAACTGAGCATAGAATAGGATACAAAGTTTGGTACTAAAATTTGAACATGAGAACAAGTAAGCTTAAATAAGATTGTTACCTTGAACCGAAAATACTGATGAGTCTAAGATTAGTTACTCAATATGAATGAGCGAGAACATAAGGTCATAACCGAGTCTGGAATACATGAACTAAACTGAGACATTGAGTACATGGCTTACTGCTGAGTTTTGAAGTTAGAGGGTCGGCTTGTAAGTAACACTTCCTCCAAGATAGATTCGTCAAAGAAAATAAAATGCTTAAATCATAAAAGTTTGGGGGCTGTAGTGTATCTCCCCCTTGGGACACTATGTCCCTTGAAGGATGCTGGTCTAACCTTGCTGAGATATTGAGAAAGTTGAGGCGATAGTTAAGGCACCTAGAAACGAAATCGTGAATGATTATCAAGATTTAAAATTAAAGCCTGATGCATGAATAAATAGACATACTATATTATCTGATTAACTAAGTAACTGGTAACCGAATGCTGGGTATATAAGACTGAATTGTACTTAAGCTGAATAGCTAGGCTGAGGCCATAAATTATTATGCAGATGAGAAGGGACTTACTGGGTAACATGAGGTAACTGATCATGGATTTCATGGAAGCTATATTGTTTGAAAATGCAGGACTAAGCATATTACATGATTTGGAAACACTCCATAGACTGAGGTATTGAAATACCTATAACTGAGTAATTGATAACTGTTTAATATGGTTAAGCAAGTCTAAAACTGAACTGAATTTTTAAGCTGAATCTTGATCTGAAGCTGACACTATAAATTGAGACTGTAACTGGGATCCATACGGGAACTAAATCCTGGATCCTGATAACTGAATACTAAAAATAACTGAATACTAAAACAGAGGTTTAGATTGATACTGAAGTGCTTAATTTTGAGACTGAACACTAATTGTTGAGTACTAAGTACTGAACTGTAACTAAGATGTCAACTGAGTTATGATAGTTGCACAGTGAAGGCTGACATAAGTCAAGGGCTCTGAATGTACACTCACACCCTAAAATTTCCTAATTTCTAAGTATTACCTCTTGCTAGACATTTACTTGTACACTTATCATGATATTCAAGCCCATCTTCATAACTATACCCTCATGTGAAGAAAGCATGCAACAACCTTTTCTTAACATGAATCATTCACTCTCTTATTTAAGAAACTACTCATCGCTACACTACACTATTTCACAAGGAGAGCTCACTGAAGGATTAAATCAGGAGGACCTGAAGCATGAATGGATACTGACTGAATTTGACATATGACTGAAACTTGAGGAATGGAATATCTGTGGCAAATATTTACCAAAAAGGTTTGGACTAAAGATATACATGAAATAGTCTGGACTTATCTGATCAGTGGGGGCGTAGCATGAGTCATGAAAGCTGAGTATACTAGGGATCATGATACGTGTACATGAGTCATGTGATACATGACCTGAGTCTAGAATTTCTAAGTTCGTGGAACATAATTTGCAACACTGAGTGAGATAGAACTGAACTCCCTATGCTAGGAACTGAATGCACACATAATTCTATGGAAGGCCTATGAACATAACCTGTATTCATGGAATCTGAGACATAAAGCATGCATAGGCAATATGCTAACTGAAGTACGAAGCTTTACACTAAGTTAAGGATGGGTCTTCGTCTTTCCTAACTGCTTTTCTATACATACTAACGCTACTACTGGACCGTGAGAGCCTGACTGGGTTACTTGATCTATCATCTTGACCTTATCTTAAATCTCTGAACTGAACTATAATCTTAATCATATACTTACACTCTATCAAACACATGCTTGCCTTACTAAGCCCATTATTTGCCTCTCTTCCCTCACATACTACTAATATCAAATTCACACCTTCATGCTTAATTTCAAGTCAATAAACATAAATTTCTAACTCATACAGTTCAAGCGTAATGATTTATTCTAGCACAACTATCCCCATGAATACATAATCTGATCAAACTGGATGATACTATCCTAACTCTACCACTGTTAACTCCTGAGTTCATGCATAAAAATTCTAGGTCTATGCTATCATAGGATTCTGAGAAGGGATTAGATAGCATATCTAAATCTGGGTTCGATAACAAGTTCTTATAATTATGAATAAGATCCATAAAACTTTGGAACATAAGGGAACTGAGGGATACTATCTGGGAAAGCCCTATCTTTGGGACTTGAGCTTCACTATTTCCGTTACCTTAGAAGTAAGGTAAAGTTGACATGAGGGGATCATGATGTGAATCTGCATGGGTTCCTTAGAGAACCTTGCTATAGCGCAATCTGAGACATGAAAGGAGGGAAACTGTTCCTAAAATATCTCATATCCTCCTGCACATAAGTGTGGTGCACAACACACGCATGTACAAGACTCTACTAGATGCGGCTTTCAGACTTCCTAGGACTCTATTGAACCTTAGTCTCTGATACCATGTTTGTAACACCCCAATTTTTTGAAACGAAATGCTACACGGTGCTTATAACCCCGAAGGACCACAAGCTAACCCATGATTGATATCTGTACCAGTATACTGCATAAAAGACTAAAAAATGCAGAAAACATAAACTAAAAGGCGATAAGGTTCAAACTGGATAAACATCAGATAAGAATAATGCCTGAAAATGGTATAACAATACTAAAATAACTAAGATAACTATCTAAACATACTAATAGTCTAAAAGCCTTTAAACTTTCTCAATAAGGAGTTGATAGGACATTTCCCCAACTAACTCCAACTACTGAAATAAATTAAAAATTACAATAGCAATGAAATCATCGTGTCCTCAAATTTTGAGGACATACTTCTACTCTGACTACTGATATTGGGATCTACTGCTAATCTGGAGCTCGTGCCTCTGAACCTATGGTGTAACATAAGAGAAAGCACCATAGCGTAAATGCGTCAGTACGACTAAATGTACTGAGTATACAAGTGAGGTAGGCTAAATGCAAAAGGGTTTACATGCATGAGCAATTCTAACTGATTGGCTAATATGAATGTGAGAGTGAAAGCATACATACATAGTAACTGAGATCGTGAATACATGATATCTATATCTGTACGCTAATATATGGTTTACTATTATCTAACATGACTGATACTAAAATTTTAATAACATGGATGACTGTGTTTGGCAGTCCTGAATCTGATGGAACTACCTAAGTTCCGTATGGTAACTGAATTGACTATAACTGACAGTCCTGGTATACTGAAATCTGAAGAACTATTTGAGTTCTTTCACTGAGACTGGGAATGAAACTTTGGGAGGTAGTTGTTTAACCAACATGACCCATATATGACATTATGGCTAAGTTGGGGTCCAATCTTTGCCCTGATTGAAAGGGTGTCAATACTGCGCCACTGGTAAGGAAAACGTGTGAACAACCCTCATATAACAGGTAACTCTAGTGAGAATGGTAGGAACCCTTATATAATAGGTTAATCCATCTCATCCAACCTCATATAGAAGGCTACGATGTCTCAACCTATGCTGGCTACATAGTTCAGGAACGCAAGGATGACTGCTAAGAATCATACCCTCATATAATAGGTGAGTTCCCATTCTTGGGTTCACTCGGTACTAACTCCTACTCCCATCTGAAGAGACTGATCATAATTTACTTAATGTGCATGGAATAAGTAACTGACTTTCGTTGACTATCGAAATAGTATTACTATCTGAGAATTTATTGAGATCATGAGATTTTTAAGGTTTCCTGAGTCACATGGCTGACTGATTTCTATAGATCATGGCTTGACTGAGCTTATCGTGACAACATGACATGGCTCTAGGCACACAACTATATTTTTTGGGCTCGAATACCCCTAGGACTTGATAGAAGAAAACTGACACACATGACATGACTTGATCACAAGATTGGAGTCCATAATTCATAATATCATAAGTAAGGGATAATATACCTATATTATAGACTTGTCATGTAGATAATATGGGACTATGTAAACATGAAATTCCTAGCATTCTAAGTATTTTATCAAACACCTTTCATGCACTCTTTAAAACGTAGGTGTGTTCATAAATTTACATCACATTAAACCACCCAAATTCTTGGGTTCCAACTACATGATCAAAACCTTCATGAAAATACATCAAATCACTACTCTGTAGTTTAACCACAACCACCAACATGAATACAATCATATCACCACAAAAAATTCATGATTTAGTATTTAAAGATTGATTTTTGAACTCCACGGATGAAAAGAATTTGTGGATGAACACTATGCATACCTTAGATAGAAGATCCATGAAAGCTAATGGTGAAATACTTTGAATCTTGAAGCTCCTATGAAAACCCTATGGGGTTCTTGAGAGAATTTTGAGAAAAAAAAGTATAATGTGGTTGGATTAGGCTAAATTCTGTGTTTATGGAATATATATAGGGGTAGGAAGAAGACCCAAATGCCTCTCTAGATGCGTCTAATAATTTATGTGAAAATTTCCCAATTTGGGCCCCCGGCGCGATGCGGAGACATCGCATTGCCACTTGTTTATGACCTGAAAACTCACCACAATATGCTGGAATTGCGGAGAGACACTGAAAATTGATAATCATCATTTTGTCTTACGGCGCGACGCGCCACTGACTGAAATGGCACTGTTGAAACTTTAAATCGCCATAACTTCTTCACTAGGTGTCCATTTTAGGCAAATTTGGTATCGACAGAAAGCTTATTCAATTATCTATAATTTGGATGGTATTAATCTTCCAAAATAAAACCTATAAACCAAGTTATCCTATTTCAAATATGACCTATGTGGAATTACATACGAAAATTTGGTGGATTCTAAAGTTCTTAGCTTGGCTTACTCTAAGTGACTCTTATGAACATTATTAACACATCATAAGCTCTATCATCACTACAATACTCATCCTATTCATGTACTCAAATATGAATCACAGGATAAGAGGTTTCACGCGTAGGAACAATGGTTCATTTTCTTGCTTAGAAATATACGGGGTATTACAAAGTCTTTTCTACTTTTGTAAAGTTAATTAGTGTAAAGTAGGAATAGTCTAGAATAGTATACACATTTTCTCTTTTTAGGTTATAAATAGAAGAATCATTTGCTAAGTTAAGGCAAGACTTTCTACACGGAAAGCAAGCCATCTTGTACACAATAAAATTTTCTCTCATATAATCAATAAAGATATTTAGTTTTACACTAAGCTATGGATGAACAAAGTACAGATTTATCAAATCTACTAGAATAGGTATTTTTATTTATAATTATGAATAGCTAAATTCATAAATTCCTAACAATCATAAGTATAGTAAAATAAGCTCATGTTAGTTACTTTATAGTAGAATTATTCATGGAATAATATGTTTCGAAGTTTATTAGCAAAGAGGAAAAGGAGAATAATTTCTAGAACTAAGCCATCCTAAAGGTGAAACCGGTAAGGCAAAGAAGCCATAGGGTAGTAACCAGAGTAGAGGCGCTATTTAGGGGATAAAAGTATCCAGATTACCATGCTAAATGTGACCGAAGAACATGTTATTTAGGAATAATCTAGTATATAGTGATCTAAGATGATCATATTTTGTTATGTATATGATTGGAGGGAATATTTTTAAAAATAGCATCATATGAAAAATAAATACTTACTTACCTGATGAAATGATAGATGAATTTAAGATACTTGTTTTATATGTACTTAAGGATATAGAGATAGTAGATATAAAGAAAATTATATGAGAAAAGGTATTTGATAGTGAAGATGAAGAATTAGAAAATTGGATAGAAGATGAATTAGAACAAATACACTTAAATGTGATAGCTACTATTCATACCTAGATAATTACTATACAGATGGATATTATGCAGATGAAAAAATATTAGAATATATTAGAAAAATTATGTAATACCCCGCATGTTTCTAAGCTAGGAAGTGAATAAGTATTCCTACGTATTAAATCTCCTATCCTGTGATTTATACCTGAGTACATGACTTACAATAAATATCCTAGTGATAGGATAGCTTAGGATGCATTAAGCATGTTCATATGAGTCACTTAAGGTAATACAAGCTAAGAGTTTTTGAATCCATCAAGTTTTAGTGTTAGATTTTGCAAGGGTCATCTTTGAATGAGTATAACTAGATGTTACTGTGGTATTTTGGCTGATTTAGACCCAGCAAAATTATAGAGAATCGAATTAGCTTTCCAACGATACCAATTTTGCCTTAATCTAAAACCCGAGAGAAAAGTTATGCCCATTTTTGTGAGAGACAGTAAGGATAGGCGATTGGTTAGGCGCCGCCAAATACAAACATAGGCGATTGGTTAGGTGCCACCCAACCTAGCTGAGGAAATTACTTGGGCGCCGCCTAAGTCAGTTCCAGGTTCCAAAAACACTCCGTTTTGAGTTATTTTAAGGGTAATTAAATCTTTTAACACTCCTTACATGTCCCTAAACTTAAACCTACAAAATATATAGCTTCTAAACATATTACAACCCTATTATCATCTCAAAGCTCATCATCCAAGAGAACTAAAAGAGAAAAACAACTAGGGTTGCGTAACTAAGTTTGAAGATTTGATTTCAAAGAAATTCCTCCGTCAATCATCAAGAATCTTCCCTCTAAGGTATGCATGAGTTGATTTATGGATCCCTTTCATCCATAAAGATTGAAAACCCTCTTTTTCATTATAAAGTATGATTTCTACATTGTTGGGTGTTGATGATCATGTTTTTGATATTGGGTGATTCCCAAGATGGAATCTTTATATGTTTTTTTTTTAAATTTCATGATATCATATGAGTTGGAAACATGTAAATTTGGTTGTTCATGATGTATAATTTGATGATTTCACCTATTCTTAAGATGTGCATGTAAGGTGTTTGATAAAATGCCTAAGAAACTATAAATCATGCAATATAGCTAAATTGTGACTAAGTGAAGGATTCATGATACGCCCTTACGTCCCAATGACTTCTATGTTGATAATGTTCCTTGTAAATGTTGTTGGAATACTCATGAACTATTCTTATGAGATTATGCTATGTTTACTTGCAAATCCTACTTACGAACAAGATGTATGATAACCATGCAATCCACATGAACTTCCATGCTATTTGTATGTGTTGCCAATATGATTATGCAATGAACATGATATTAAGATTGTGAAAGTACATCCATGTGATATGAAATCCTTTCCATGCAATACATTGTTGATGAGCATGCTTAGTATGAGATCCCTACTTTTAATATTAAAAATTATGGACTCTACTCTTATAATCAAGTCAGTCATGTGTGTTAGTTTCCTTCCATCGAGTCCTGGGGGTACTTGTACCCGAAAACTATAGCTGTGTGCCAAGATCCATGTAATATTTCGCAATATCCGAACTCAATCTATGATTCTATAGACATCAGTCAGTCATGTGACTCAGGAAAACCTCATGATCTTAGTTAGATGTCAGATATCACTAACATTCCGCCAGTCAACGGAATTCAATAAGATTAAGTCATGCACAGTTAGTTATTCATGTCCAGTCTCTCTAGATGGGAGTAGAGGTTAGCACCGAGTGAACCCAAGGATGGGAACTCACCCACCAGTTCAGGGTGTGATTCTTAGTAGTCATACTTGTGTTCCAGAACTACGTACCTAGTGTAGGTTGAGATATCTTAACCCGTTAGATTAAGGTTGATGAGGTAGCTTAACCCGTCAGTTTAGGGTTCCCACCTTTCTCATTGAGTACCCTCCCGATAAGGGTCACTCATAGGTTGTCCTTACCCGTGGCATGAAATTGACACCCCTATAGTCGGGGCAGATATTGGACCCCAGATTAGCCATAACGGCATATATGGGGCATGTTGGTTAAACACTACTTCCCACAGTTTTAGTATCAATCTCAGTAAAAGAAATCAGGGCGTTTTACGGATTTCAGTATATACAGGACTGTCACATATAGTTGTCCATGTTATCAGTTTCTATATTAGTCATGATAGTTATCAGTAAACCATGTATTAGCTTACAGGTCATGCTATCACGTATTCAAGGTCCTAGTTTCTATATATGTGTGTTTGCACTCCCACGTTCATATTAGTCAGTTAGTGTTGTTCATGCATGAAACTATTTATGTTCAGCCTACCTTCCTCGTATACTGAGTACTTCGGTTGTACTGACGCATTTGTGCTATGGTACTTTCATATCATGTTACACCATAGGTTCCGAGACACGAGCTCCAGCCCAGCAGTAGTGGTAGCATTCCAGTCGTAGAGACACAGTAAGTCCTTATTGATTCGAGGACAATATGATTTGATTCATTTATTTATTTCTTTAGTTCAGTTTTACGGAGTTAGTTGGAGATATGTTCCTTCAACTCCTTATTCAGATAGTTTAGAGGAGTTCAGATTTATGTTCAAATTTACATTCAGATTGAGTTGTTTTGGGTATTTTCACCCATATGATTGTATTCAGTTGAACCTTATGTCTTTATAGTTCTATGTATTTTGCATTATTATATCATAATTTGCAGTATACTGGTACAGATATCAGTCATGGGTTAGCTTGTGGTCCCTTGGGGTCATGAGCATTGTGTAGCATTCCGGCTCAGCGAATCGGGGTGTTACAAACTTGGTATCAGAGCCTAAGGTTCAATAGATTCCTAGTAAGTATGAAAGCCGCATCTAGTAGAGTCTTGTACATGGGTGTGTTGCGCGCCACATATATATGCGGGAGGCTATAAGATGTTTTAGGAACAGTCCCTTTTCTTCATTATTCATGACATGCTAGTGAGCATAATCACAAGTTAAACTCTTTAGTCCCGGAAGGATCAGGAAAATTCTTCTGATGTCGTTACTGGTACGTTACAGATTTCCCATGTTCATGTTTATGCTATGCTATACCCAGGTGCATCTTTGTCTTTTATTACTCCATACATAGAAGGCAATTTCAAAATCAGTCTCGAAGTCCTAGAAAAGCCTTTCTCAATCTCTACCCCAGTGGGTAAAACCATCATAGCCCGGCGGGTATACAGGAACTGCCCAGTTATGATATCTCAGAAATCCACATCAGCAGATTTAGTAGAGTTAGAGATGACTGATTTTGATATCATTTTCAGCATAGATTGGCTTCATTCCTACTATGCCATAGTCGACTGCAGAAAAAGAATAGTTCAGTTTTAGTCCTCGAATGAGCCTGTCCTAGAGTGGAAGGGTAGTATTCCAGTGTTTAGGGGTCAACTTATTTCCTACTTTCGAGCAAGAAAAATGATTTCTAAGGGGTGTGTGTATCATATTGTGCATGCTAAAGATTCCAGTTCTGAATCCCCCAGCCTCAAAACAGTCCCTGTTGTTAATGAATACTCAGATGTCTCTCCCGAAGATCTTGCAGGCGTTTTTCCCAAAAGGGAAATTGACTTCGGCATAGACCTTCTTCCGGATACTTAACCTATTTCTATTTTGCCATATAGAATGGCACCAACAAACCTCAAGGAACTGAAAGATCAGTTGAAGGATCTCTTAGATAAGGGATTCATCAGACCTAGCATTTCCCCATGGGGTGCTCCAGTATTATTCATCCGCTAGAAAGACAGCTCTCTCAGGATATGTTTTGATTACCGTTAACTCAACAAGGTCATGGTCAAGAACAAATATCCTCTTCCCAAGATTGATGATCTATTCGACCAATTTCAGGGTGCCAGTTACTTCTCCAAGATACACCTCAAATCAGGCTATCATCAGCTTAGAGTTAGAGAATGTGACATTTTGAAGACAGCTTTCCGTACTCGGTATGGTCACTTCAAATTTTTAGTCATGTCATTTCGTCTTACCAATTTCCCTTCAGCTTTTATGGATTTGATGAACCGTGTGTTCAAGAAGTACTTGGACATGTTTGTCATAGTCTTCATAGATGATATTCTGGTCTATTCTCGCACAGAGCATGATCATGCAGACCATCTCAGGATTGTTTTTCAGACTCTCAGGGATCACCAATTATTTGCTAAGTTCAGTAAGTGCGAATTTTGGCTAAGATCAGTAGTATTCTTGGCCATATTATTTCTGGTGATGGAATTAGAGTAGATCCTCAGAAAACTAAGGCAGAAGAATATTAAGTTTCAGTGGTCAGATTCATGCGAGAAGAGCTTTCAAGAGTTAAAGACTCGACTCACCTCCGCTCCTGTTCTAACTATTCTAGATGGTTCAGACGGTTTTGTTGTCTATTGTGATGCATCCATAGTGGTTTTAGGTTGTGTCCTCATATAGTATGGTAAGATCATAGCCTACGCCTCCAGACAGTTAAAGCCACATGAGAAGAATTATCCTACTTATGATCTTAAGTTAGTAGCGGTAGTTTTTGCCTAGAAGAGTTGGAGGCATTATCTCTATGGAGTTCATGTAGATGTCTTCACAGACCATAAAAGCCTCCAGTATGTCTTTTCCCAGAAAGATCTCAATCTTTGCCAGAGAAGGTGGTTAGAGCTCTTGAAGGATTACCACATGAGTGTTCTTTATCATCCGGGCAAGGACAATGTTGTGGCCGACGCTCTTAGTCGACTCTCCATGGGTAGTATTTATCACGTTGAGGATAGTTAAAAAAAAGATGGCTCAGGAGATCCATCAACTTGCTAGACTAGGCATTCGCTTAGTCAATTCTTTAGAGGGTGGTGTTTGTGTTCATAGTAGCTTAAAGTCATCTCTAGTTTCCTAGGTGAAAGAGAAACAAGACAGGGATCCTAGCCTTGTCAAGCTCAAAGAGTCAGTTCAAAATCAGAAAGTTGAGGTTTTCTCCCAAGGGGAAGATGGTGTTCTTCGTTATCAAGGTCGTCTATGTGTTCCAGGTGTAGATGAATTGAGGCAGCAAATTCTTGTAGAAGCGCATGGTGTGCGATACTCTATTCATCCAGGAGCTACTAAGATGTACCGCGATATGCGAGAGATCTATTGGTGGAGTGGGATGAAGAGAGATGTTGCAGAGTTTATGGCTAAGTGCTTTACATATCAGTAGGTTAAGATAGAGCAGCAGAAACCTAGTGGTTCCGTGAAAGAGTTTACCATTCCTACTTGGAAGTGGGAAGAAGTTAACATGGACTTCGTGACGGGTTTGCCTAGAACTTGTCATCAGCATGATTCAGTCTGGGTCATTATAGATAGAATGACTAAGTTAGCTCATTTTCTTCCTATTCGTACTTCTTATTCCGCCGAGGATTATGCTAAACTCTATATCAAGGAGTTAGTCAGGTTACACGGTGTTCCACTATCTATCATCTCAGACAGAAGTACCTAGTTCACTTCTCACTTTTGGAAAACATTCCAAAAGGGTATTGGTACCCAAGTCCATCTCAGCACAATATTTCATCCTCAGACAGATGGTCAAGCAGAGAGGACCATTCTAACTCTTGAAGATATGCTAAGGGCGTGTGCAATTGACTTGAAGGGAAGTTGGGATGACGACATGCCTTTGATTGATTTTGCATACAACAATAGCTATCATTCTAGTATTCAGATGGCTCCATTCAAAGCTCTCTATGGTAGGAGATATAGATCTCTGATTAGTTGGTTTGAAGATAGTGAGGCCTCAATCATAGGTCCTGACTTAGTATTTGACGCCTTAGAGAAAGTTCAGTTGATCAGAGAGAGACTCTGGGCTGCTCAGCGCCGACAGAAGTCCTATGCAGATGTTCGTACAAAGGATCTCAAGTTTGAGGTCAATGACTATGTCTATCTTAAGATCTCTCCCATGAAGGGGTGGTGAATAGGTTCGGCAAGAAAGGTAAACTTAGTCCCCGGCATGTAGGTCTCTTCACAATTCTTTGTCGCTTTGGCAAGGCAACTTATGAGCTTGAGTTGCCTTCAGATCTAGCCTCAGTCCATCCAGTCTTCCATGTCTCTTTGCTAAAGAAGTGCATAGGTGACCCAGCAGTTGTTGTCCCTATTCAGAGCATCGACATTTAGAACAACTTCTCCTATGAAAAGATTCCAGTTGAAATCTTAGATTTTCAGACTCGTAGATTGAGGAACAAAGAAGTCCCTTTAGTCAAACTTCATTGGAGAAATCAATCACATGAGGGAGATACTTGGGAAGCAGAAGCAGATATGCGTACCAAGTATCGTCACCTTTCCCCACCAATTCAGATCAAGCTAAAGGTAATAGTTCTCCTTAATCTTATTCAATTTCACGTTCATGTTTCTAGTATAAACTTGGTACCTATTAACCGTTTCATTCTCAGTCATGTATTCATGTGTCAGTTGTCCGTGCATCAGATATGCACGAGTTCAGTATGTTTAGCATGTCAGTCATGAGATCAAGTTTCAGTTCTTCATGTTCAGTTTAGGTTCTATTATCTTGTATCCCTTCTCAGTAAATTCTCATTCGAGGATGAATGTTGCCAAGTGGGAGATATTATAATACCCGGCATGTTTCTAAGCTAGGAAGTGAATAAGTATTCCTACATATGAAATCTCCTATCCTGTGATTCATATTTGAGTACATGACTTACAATGAATATCCTAGTGATAGGATAGCTTATGATGCATTAAGCATGTTCATATGAGTCACTTAAGGTAATACAAGCTAAGAGTTTTTGAATCCATTAAGTTTTAGTGTTCGATTTTGCAAGGGTCATCTTTGACCGAGTATAACTTGATGTTAATGTGGTATTTTGGCTGATTTAGACCCATCAAATTGTAGAGAATCGAATTAGCTATCCAACGATACTAATTTTACCTTAATCCAATACCCGAGCAAAAAGTTATGCCCATTTTCATGAGAGACAGTAAGGATAGGCGATTGGTTAGGTGCCGCCCAACCGAAACATAGGCGATTGGTTAGGCGCCGCCCAACCTAGATTAGGCAATCACTTGGGCGCCGCCTAAGTCAGTTCCAGGTGCCAAAAACACTCCGTTTTGAGTTATTTTAAAGGTAATCAAGTCTTTTAACACTCTTTACACGTCTCTAAACTTAACCCTACAAAATATATAGCTTCTAAAAATATTAGAACCCTATTATCATCTCAAAGCTAATCATCCAAGAGCACTAAAATAGAAAAACAACTAGGGTTGCGTAACTAAGCTTGAAGATCCGATTTCATGGAAATTCCTCCGTCAATCATCAAGAATCTTCCTTCTAAGGTATGCGTGAGTTGATTTATGGATCCCTTTCATCCATAAAGCTCAAAAACCCTCTTTTTCATTATAAAGTATGATTTCTATATTGTTGGGTATTGATGATCATGTTGTTGATATTGGGTGATTTCCAAGATGGAATCTTTATATGTTATTTTGAATTTCATGATATCATATGAGTTGGAAACATGTAAATTTGGTTGTTCATGATGTATAATTTGATGATTTCACCTATTCTTAGGATGTGCATGTAAGGTGTTTGATAAAATGCCTAAGAAACTAAAAATCATGCAATATAGCTAAATTGTGACTAAGTGAAGGATTCATGATATGCCCTTACGTTCCAATGACTTCTATGTTAATAATATGCCTTGTAAATGTTGTTGGAATACTCATGAACTATTTTTATGAGATTATGCTATGTTTACTTGTAAATCCTACTTACGAAGAAGATGTATGATAACCATGCAATCCACATGAACTTCCATGCTATTGGTATGTATTGCCAATATGATTATGTAATGAACATGAAATTAAGATTGTGCAAGTACTTCCATGTGATATGAAATCCTTTCCATGCAATACATTGTTGATAACCATGCTTAGTATGAGATCCCTACTAATGATATTATAAATTATGGACTCTACTCTTATAATCAAGTCAGTCATGTGTGTCAGTTTCCTTCCATCGAGTCCTGGGGGTACTTGTACTCGAAAATTATAGTTGTGTGCCTAGATCCATGTCATGTTTCACGATGTCCAAACTTAAGCTATGATTCCATTCACTTCAGTCAATTATGTGACTCAGGAAAACGTCATGATCTTAGTCAGTTGTCAGATATCACTAATATTTCGCCAGTCAATGGAATTCAATAAGATTAAGTCATGCACAGTCAGTTATTCATGTCCAGTCCCTCCAGATGGGAGTAGAGGTTAGCACCGAGTGAACCCAAGGATGGGAACTCACCCGCCAGTTCAGGGTGTGATTCTTAGTAGTCATCCTTGTGTTCTAGAACTATGTATCCAACATAGGTTGAGATATCTTAACCCATCAGATTAGGGTTGATGAGGTGGCTTAACCAGTCAGTTTAGGGTTCCCACCTTTCTCATTGAGTACCCGCCAGATAAGGGTCACTCATACGATGTCCTTACCCGTGGAATAGAATTCACACCTCTCCAGTCGAGGCAGATATTGGTCCCCAGCTTAGCCATAACGGCACACATGAGGAATGTCAGTTAAACCCTACTTCCCACAGTTTTAGTATCAGTCTTAGTAAAAGAAATTAGGGCGTTTTACGGATTTCAGTATATACAAGACTGTCAGATACAGTTGTCCATGTTATCAGTTTCAGTATTAGTCTTGGCAGTTATCATTAAACCATGTATTAGCTTATAGTTCATGCTATCACGTATTCACAGTCCTAGTTTCTATATATGTGTGTTTGCACTCCCACGTTCATATTAGTCAGTCAGTGTTGTTCATGCATGAAATTCTTTATGTTCAGCCTACCTTCCTTGTATATTGAGTACTTCTGTTGTCCTGACGCATTTGCGCTATGGTGTTTTCTTTTCATGTTACACCATAGGTTTCGAGACACGGGCTCTAGCCCAGCAGTAGTGGTAGCATTCCAGTCGTAGAGACAGAGTAAGTCCTTATTGATTTGAGGACAATATGATTTGATTCATTTATTTATTTCTTCAGTTTAGTTTGACGGAGTTACTTGGAGACATGTTCCTTCAACTCCTTATTCAGATAGTTTAGAGGTGTTCAGATTTACGTTCAGATTATGTTGTTTTGGGTATTTTCATCCACATGATTGTATTCAGTTGAACCTTATATCCTTATTGGTCTATGTATTCTGCATTATTATATCATAATTTGCAGTATACTGGTACAAATATCAGTCATGGGTTAGCTTGTGGTCCCTCGGGGTCATGAGCATTGTGTAGCATTCCGGCTTAGCGAATCGGGGTGTTACAAACTTGGTATCAGAGCCTAAGGTTCAATAGATTCCTAGTAAGTCTGAAAGTCGCATCTAGTAGAGCCTTGTACATGGGTGTGTTGCGCGCCACATATATGTGTGGGAGGCTATAAGATGTTTTAGGAACAATCCCTTTTCTTCATTATTCATGACATGCTAGTGAGCATAATCACAGGTTAAACTCTTTAGTCCCAGCAGGATCAGGAAAATTCTTCTGACGTCGTTACTGGTATGTTACAGATTTTTCATGTTCATGTTTATGCTTTGCTAAACCCAAGTGCATCTTTGTCTTTTATTACTCCATACATAGAAGGCGATTGCAAAATCAGTCTCGAAGTCCTAGAAAAGCCTTTCTCAATCTCTACCCTAGTGGGTAAAACCATCATAGCCCGGCGGGTATACAGGAACTGCCCAGTTATGATATCTCAGAAATCCACATCAGCAGATTTAGTAGAGTTAGAGATGACTGATTTTGATGTCATTTTCGACATAGATTGGCTTTATTCCTACTATGCCATAGTCGACTGCAGAAAAAGAATAGTTCAGTTTTAATCCTAGAATGAGCGCGTCCTACAGTTGAAGGGTAGCATTCCAGCCTTCAGGGGTCAACGTATTTCCTACTTTTGAGCAAGGAAAATGATTTCTAAGGGGTGTGTGTATTATCTTGTGCATGCTAAAGATTCCAGTTCTGAATCCCCCAGCCTTAAAATAGTCCCTGTTGTTAATGAATACTCAGATGTCTCTCCCGAAGATCTTCCAGGCATTTTTCCCAAAAGGGAAATAGACTTCGGCATAGACCTTCTTCCGGATACTTAACCTATTTCTATTCTTCCATATAGAGTGGCACCAACAAACCTTAAGGAACTGAAAGATCAGTTGAAGGATCTCTTAGATTAGGGATTCATCAGACCCAGCATTTCCCCATGGGGTGCGCCAGTATTATTCATGCGCTAGAAAGACGGTTCTCTCATGATATGTATTGATTACCGTTAACTCAACAAGGTCACGGTCAAGAACAAATATCCTCTTCCCAAGATTGATGATCAATTCGACCAATTTCAGGGTGCCAGTTACTTGTCCAAGATACACCTCAGATCAGGCTATCATCAGCTTAGAGTTAGAGAATGTGACATTTTGAAGACAGCTTTCCTTACTCGGTATGGTCACTTCAAATTTTTAGTCATGTCATTTGGTCTTACCAATTCCCCTTCAGCTTTTATGGATTTGATGAACCGTGTGTTCAAGCAGTACTTGGACACTTTTGTCATAGTCTTCATAGATGATATTCTGGTCTATTTTCGCACAGAGCGTGATCATGCAGACCATCTCAGGATTGTTCTTCAGACTCTCAGGGATCACCAATTATTCGATAAGTTCAGCAAGTGCGAATTTTGGCTAAGATCAGTAGCATTCTTGGCCATATTATTTTTGGTGATGGAATTAGAGTAGATCCTCAGAAAACTGAGGCAGTAAGAAACTGGCCCAGACCCGTATCTCCATCAGATATTAGGAGTTTCTTGGGTTTGGCTGGTTATTACAGACGGTTTATTAAGGGATTTTCTTCTATTGCATCTCCTATGTCCATATTGACTCAGAAGAAGATTAAGTTTCAGTGGTCAGATTCATGCGAGAAGAGCTTTCAAGAGTTGAAGACTCGACTCACCTCCGCTCCAGTTCTAGCTATTCTAGATGGTTCAGACGGTTTTGTCATCTATTGTGATGCATCCAGAGTGGGTTTAGGTTGTGTCCTCATACAGCATGGTAAGGTCATAGCCTACGCCTCCAGACAGTTAAAGCCACATGAGAAGAATTATCCTATTCATGATCTTGAGTTAGCAGTGGTAGTTTTTACCTTGAAGAGTTGGAGGCATTATCTCTATGGAGTTTATGTAGATGTCTTCACAGACCATAAAAGCCTTCAGTATGTCTTTTCCCAGAAAGATCTTAATCTTTGCCAGAGAAGGTGGTTAGAGCTCTTGAAGGATTATGACATGATTGTTCTTTATCATCCGGGCAAGGACAATGTTGTGGCAGACGCTCTTTGTCGACTCTCCATGGGTAGTATTTCTCACGTTGAGGATAGTTAAAAAAAGATGGCTCAAGAGATCCATCAACTTGCTAGACTAGGCATTCGCTTAGTCAATTCTTTAGAGGGTGGTGTTTGTGTTCATAGTAGTTTAGAGTCATGTCTAGTTTCCTAGGTGAAAGAGAAACAAGACAGGGATCCTAGCCTTGTCAAGCTCGAAGAGTCAGTTTAGAATCAGAAAGTTGAGGTTTTCTCCTAAGGGGAAGATGGTGTTCTTCGTTATCAGGGTCGTCTATGTGTTCCAGGTGTAGATGAATTGAGGCAGCAAATTCTTGTAGAAGCGCATGGTGCACGATACTCTATTCATCCAGGGGCTACTAAGATGTACCGCGACATGCGGGAGATCTATTAGTGGAGTGGGATGAAGAGAGATGTTGCAGAGTTTATGGCTAAGTGCTCTACATATTAGCAGGTTAAGATATAGCATCAGAAACCTAGTGGTTTCGTGCAAGAGTTTACCATTCCTACTTGGAAGTGGGAAGAAGTTAACATGGACTTTGTGACGGGTTTGCCTAGAACTCTTCATCAGCATGATTTAGTCTGGGTCATTATAGATAGAATGACTAAGGCAGCTCATTTCCTTCCTGTTCGTACTTCTTATTCCGCCGAGGATTATGCCAACCTCTATATGTAGGAGTTAGTCAGGTTACATGGTGTTCCACTATCTATCATCTCAGACAGAAGTATCCAGTTCACTTCTCACTTTTGGAAAGCATTCCAAAAGGGTCTCGGTACCCAAGTCCATCTCAACACAATATTTCATCCTCAGACAGATGGTCAAGCAGAGAGGACCATTCTAACTCTTGAAGATATGCTAAGGGCGTGTACAATTGACTTGAAGGGAAGTTGGGATGACGACATGCCTTTGATTGATTTTGCATACAACAATAGCTATCATTCTAGTATTCTGATGGCTCCATTCAAAGCTCTCTATGGTAGGTGATATAGATCTCCGATTAGTTGGTTCGAAATTAGTGAGGCCTCAATCATAGGTCCTGACTTAGTATTTGACGCCTTAGAGAAAGTTTAGTTGATCAGAGAGAGACTCTGGGCTGCTCAGCGCCGACAGAAGTCCTATGCAGATGTTCGTACAAAGGATCTCAAGTTTGAGGTCAATGACTATGTCTATCTTAAGATCTCTCCCATGAAGGGGGGTGAAGACGTTCGGCAAGAAAGGTAAACTTAGTCCCCGGCATGTAGGTCTCTTCACAATTCTTTATCGCTTTTGCAAGGCAACTTATGAGCTTGAGTTGCCTTCAGATCTAGCCTCAGTCCATCCAGTCTTCCATGTCTCTTTGCTAAAGAATTGCATAGGTGACCCAGCAGTTGTTGTCCCTATTTAGAGCATCGACATTTAGAACAGTTTCTCCTATGAAAAGATTCCAGTTGAAATCTTAGATTATCAAACTCGTAGATTGAGGAACAAAGAAGTCCCTTTAGTCAAACTTCATTGGAGAAATCAATCTCATGAGGGAGATACTTGGGAAGCAGAAGCAGATATGCGTACTAAGTATCGTCACCTTTTCCCCGCCAATTCATATCAAGCTAAAGGTAATAGTTATCCTTAATCTTACTCAATTTCACGTTTATGTTTCTAGTATAAACTTGGTACCTATTAACCATTTCATTCTCAGTTATGTATTCATGTGTCAGTTGTCCGTGCATCAGATATGCACGAGTTCAGTATGTTTAGCATGTCAGTCATGAGATCAAGTTTCAGTTCTTCATGTTCAGTTTAGGTTCTATTATCTTGTATCCCTTCTCAGTAAATTCTCATTCGAGGATGAATGTTGCCAAGGGGGAGATATTGTAATACCCGGCATGTTTCTAAGCTAGGAAGTGAATAAGTATTCCTACATATGAAATCTCCTATCCTATGATTCATACTTGAGTACATGACTTACAATGAATATCCTAGTGATAGGATAGCTTATGATGCATTAAGCATGTTCATATGAGTCACTAAAGGTAATACAAGCTAAGAGTTTTTGAATCCATTAAGTTTTAGTGTTCGATATTGCAAGGGTCATCTTTGACCGAGTATAACTTGATGTTAATGTGGTATTTTGGCTGATTTAGACCCATCAAATTGTAGAGAATCGAATTAGCTTTCCAACGATACTAATTTTGCCTTAATCCAATACCCGAGCAAAAAGTTATGCCCATTTTCATGAGAGACAGTAAGGATAGGCGATTGGTTAGGTGCCGCCCAACCCAAACATAGGCGATTGGTTAGGCGCCGCCCAACCTAGCTTAGGCAATCACTTGGGCGCCGCCTAAGTCATTTCCAGGTGCCAAAAACACTCCGTTTTGAGTTATTTTAAGGGTAATCAAGTCTTTTAACACTCCTTACACGTCCCTAAACTTAACCCTACAAAATATATAGCTTCTAAAAATATTACAACCCTATTATCATCTCAAAGCTCATCATCCAAGAGCACTAAAATAGAAAAACAACTAGGGTTGCGTAACTAAGCTTGAAGATCCGATTTCATGGAAATTCCTCCGTCAATCATCAAGAATCTTCCTTCTAAGGTATGCGTGAGTTGATTTATGGATCCCTTTCATCCATAAAGCTCAAAAACCCTCTTTTTCATTATAAAGTATGATTTCTATATTGTTGGGTATTGATGATCATGTTGTTGATATTGGGTGATTCCCAAGATGGAATCTTTATATGTTTTTTTGAATTTCATGATATCATATGAGTTGGAAACATGTAAACTTGGTTGTTCATGATGTATAATTTGATGATTTCACCTATTCTTAAGATGTGCATGTAAGGTGTTTGATAAAATGCCTAAGAAACTAAAAATCATGCAATATAGCTAAATTGAGACTAAGTGAAGGATTCATGATATGCCCTTACGTTCCAATGACTTCTATGTTAATAATATGCCTTGTAAATGTTGTTGGAATACTCATGAACTATTTTTATGAGATTATGCTATGTTTACTTGTAAATCCTACTTACGAAGAAGATGTATGATAACCATGCAATCCACATGAACTTCCATGCTATTGGTATGTGTTGCCAATATGATTATGTAATGAACATGAAATTAAGATTATGCAAGTACTTCCATGTGATATGAAATCCTTTCCATGCAATACATTGTTGATAACCATGCTTAGTATGAGATCGCTACTGATGATATAATAAATTATGGACTCTACTCTTATAATCAAGTCAGTCATGTGTGTCAGTTTCCTTCCATCGAGTCCTGGCGGTACTTGTACCCGAAAATTATAGTTGTGTGCCTAAATCCATGTCATGTTTCACGACGTCCGAACTCAAGCTATGATTCCATTTACTTCAGTCAATTATGTGACTCAGGAAAACGTCATGATCTTAGTCAGTTGTCAGATATCACTAATATTTCGCCAGTCAATGGAATTCAATAAGATTAAGTCATGCACAGTCAGTTATTCATGTCCAGTCCCTCCAGATGGGAGTAGAGGTTAGCACCGAGTGAACCAAAGGATGGGAACTCACCCGCCAGTTCAGGGTGTGATTCTTAGTAGTCATCCTTGTGTTCTAGAACTACGTATCCAGCGTAGGTTGAGATATCTTAACCCGTCAGATTAGGGTTGATGAGGTGGCTTAACCCATCAGTTTAGGGTTCCTACCTTTCTCATTGAGTACCCGCCAGATAAGGGTCACTCATAGGCTATCCTTACCCATGGCATGGAATTGACACCCCTCCAGTTGAGGTAGATATTGGACCCCAGCTTATCCATAACAGCACACATGGGGAATGTCGGTTAAACACTACTTCCCACAATTTTAGTATCAGTCTTAGTAAAAGAAATTAGGGCGTTTTATGGATTTCAGTATATACAGGACTGTCAGATACAGTTGTCCATGTTATCAATTTTAGTATTAGTCATGGCAGTTATCATTAAACCATGCATTAGCTTATAGGTTATGCTATCACGTATTCACGGTCCCAGTTTCTATATATGTGTGTTTGCACTTCTATGTCATATTAGTCAGTCAGTGTTGTTCATGCATGAAATTCTTTATGTTCAGCCTACCTTCCTCGTATATTGAGTACTTCTGTTGTACTGACGCATTTGCGCTTTGGTGCTTTCTTTTCATGTTACACCATAGGTTTCGAGACACGAGCTCCAGCCCAGCAGTAGTGGTAGCATTCCAGTCGTAGAGACACAGTAAGTCCTTTTTGATTCCAGGACAATATGATTTGATTCATTTATTTATTTCTTCAGTTTAGTTTTACGGAGTTAGTTGGAGACATGTTCCTTCAACTCCTTATTCAAATAGTTTAGAGGAGTTCAGATTTATGTTTAGATTTACGTTCAGATTGAGTTGTTTTGGGTATTTTCATCCACATGATTGTATTCAGTTGAACCTTATGTCTTTATAGGTCTATGTATTCCGCATTATTATATCATAATTTGCAGTATACTGGTACAAATATCAGTCATGGGTTAGCTTGTGGTCCCTCGGGGTCATGAGCATTGTGTAGCATTTTGTCTCAGCGAATCGGGGTGTTACAAACTTGGTATCAGAGCCTAAGGTTCAATAGATTCCTAGTAAGTCTGAAAGCCGCATCTAGTATAGTCTTGTACATGAGTGTGTTGCGCGCCACATATATGTGCGGGAGGCTATAAGATGTTTTAGGAATAGTACCTTTTCTTCATTATTCATGACATGCTAGTGAGCATAATCACAAGTTAAACTCTTTAGTCCCGGTAGGATCAGGAAAATTCTTCTGATGTCGTTACTGGTACGTTACAGATTTTCCATGATCATGTTTATGCTTTGCTAGACCCAGCTGCATCTTTGTCTTTTATTACTCCTTACATAGAAGGCAATTTCAAAATCAGTCTCGAAGTCCTAGAAAAGCCTTTCTCAATCTCTACCCTAGTGGGTAAAACCATCATAGCCCGGTGGGTATATAGGAACTGCCTAGTTATGATATCTCAGAAATCCACATCAACAGATTTAGTAGAGTTAGAGATGACTGATTTTGATATCATTTTCGGCATAGATTGGCTTCATTCCTGCTATGCCATAGTCGCCTGCAGAAAAAGAATAGTTCAGTTTTAGTCCTCGAATGATCCCATCCTAGAGTGGAAGGGTAGCATTCCAGCGTTCAGGGGTCAACTTATTTCCTACTTTTGAGCAAGGAAAATGATTTCTAAGGGGTGTGTGTATCATCTTGTGCATGCTAAAGATTCCAGTTCTGAATCCCCCAACCTCAAAATAGTCCCTGTTGTTAATAAATACTCAGATGTCTCTCCCGAAGATCTTCCAGGCATTTTTCTCGAAAGGGAAATAGACTTCGTCATAGACCTTCTTTCGGATACTTAACCTATTTTTATTCAACCATATAGAATGGCACCAACAAACCTCAAGAAGCTGAAAGATCAGTTAAAGGATCTCTTAGATAAGGGATTCATCAGACCCAACATTTCCCTATGGGGTGCGCCAGTATTATTTATGCGCTAGAAAGACGGTTCTCTCATGATATGTATTGATTACCGTTAACTCAACAAGGTCACGGTCAAGAACAAATATCCTCTTCCCAAGATTGATGATCTATTTGACCAATTTCAGGGTGCCAGTTACTTGTCCAAGATACACCTCAGATCAGGCTATCATCAGCTTAGAGTTAGAGAATGTGACATTTTGAAGACAGCTTTCCGTACTCGGTATGGTCATTTCAAATTTTTAGTCATGTCATTTGGTCTTACCAATTCCCCTTCAGCTTTTATGGATTTGATGAACCGTGTGTTCAAGCAGTACTTGGACATGTTTGTCATAGTCTTCATAGATGATATTCTGGTCTATTTTCGCACAGAGCGTGATCATGCAGACCATCTCAGGATTGTTCTTCAGACTCTCAGGGATCACCAATTATTTGATAAGTTTAGCAAGTGCGAATTTTGGCTAAGATCAGTAGCATTCTTGGCCATATTATTTCTGGTGATGGAATTAGAGTAGATCCTCAGAAAACTGAGGTAGTAAGAAACTGGCCCAGACCCGTATCTCCATCAGATATTAGGAGTTTCTTGGGTTTGGCTGGTTATTACAGACGGTTTATCAAGGGATTTTCTTCTATTGCATCTCCTATGTCCATATTGACTCAGAAGAAGATTAAGTTTCAGTGGTCAGATTCATGCGAGAAGAGCTTTCAAGAGTTGAAGACTCGACTCACCTCCGCTCCAGTTCTAGCTATTCTAGATGGTTCAGACGGTTTTGTCGTCTATTGTGATGCATCCAGAGTGGGTTTAGGTTGTGTCCTCATACAACATGGTAAGGTCATAGCCTACTCCTCCAGACAGTTAATGCCACATGAGAAGAATTATCCTATTCATGATCTTGAGTTAGCAGTGGTAGTTTTTGCCTTGAAGAGTTGGAGGCATTATCTCTATGGAGTTTATGTAGATGTCTTCACTGACCATAAAAGCCTTCAGTATGTCTTTTCCCAGAAAGATCTCAATCTTTGCCAGAGAAGGTGGTTAGAGCTCTTGAAGGATTATGACATGAGTGTTCTTTATCATCCGGGAAAGGCCAATGTTGTAGCCGACGCTCTCAGTCGACTCTCCATGGGTAGTATTTCTCATATTGAGGATAGTAAAAAAAAGATGGCTCAGGAGATCCATCAAATTGCCAGACTAGGCGCTCGCTTAGTCAATTCTTTAGAGGGTGGTGTATGTGTTCATAGTATTTTAGAGTCATCTCTAGTTTCTGAGGTGAAAGAGAAACAAGACAGGGATCCTAGCCTTGTCAAGCTCAAAGATTTAGTTCAGAATCAGAACGTTGAGGTTTTCTCCCAAGGGGGAGATGGTGTTCTTCGTTGTCAGGGTCGTCTATGTGTTCCAGTTGTAGATGAATTGAGGCAGCAAATTCTTGCAGAAGCGCATGGTGCGCGATACTCTATTCATCTAGGGGCTACTAAGATGTACCGCGACATGCAGGAGATCTATTGGTGGAGTGGGATTAAGAGAGATGTTGCAGAGTTTATGGCTAAGTTCTCTACATATCAGCATGTTAATATAGAGCATCAGAAACCTAGTGGTTCCATGCAAGAGTTCACCATTCCTACTTTGAAGTTGGAAGAAGTTAACATGGACTTTGTGATGGGTTTGCCTAGAACTCGTCATCAGCATGATTCAGTCTGGGTCATTTTAGATAGAATGACCAAGTCAACTCATTTTCTTCCTATTCGTACTTCTTATTCCGCCGAGGATTATGCCAAACTCTATATTAGGGAGTTAGTCAGGTTACACGGTGTTCCACTATCTGTCATCTCAGACAGAAGTACCTAGTTCACTTCTTGCTTTTGGTAAGCATTCCAAAAGGGTCTCGGTACCCAAGTCCATCTCAGTACAACATTTCATCCTCAGACAGAAAGTCAAGCAGAGAGGACAATTCAGACTCTTGAAGATATGCTAAGGGCGTGTGCAATTGACTTCAAGGGAAGTTGGGATGACCACTTGCCTTTGATTGATTTTGTATACAACAATAGCTATCATTCTAGTATTCAGATGGCTCTATTCGAAGCTCTCTATGGTAGGATATATAGATCTCCGATTGGTTGGTTCGAAGTTAGTGAGGCCTCAATCATAGGTCCTGACTTAGTATTCGATGCCTTAGAGAAAGTTCAGTTGATCAGAGAGAGACTCTGGGCTGCTCAGAGCCGACAGAAGTCTTATGCAGATGTTCGTAGAAAGGATCTTAAGTTCGAGGTCAATGACCATCTCCATCCTACCAGGAGTATAATGCGCAAGATTGTTCTTTATGTGATGGTCAAGATAGACATTGGATTGATTGCATAAATGCCCCCTTCCCCTATTGCGCTAACCCAAGTTCTAGTTCTTCTTATGAGTATGACAGGTCTTATGGTCAAGAAAAAGAATAACGCAACACTGGAAAGAGTGACATTGAAGCTATGCTTCAACTAATGTTAGATCGTATAAACCCAATGAATGATACCATATATGACATACATCAAGACATTAGGGTATTTAACTAGGAAAGAGAAAGGATAGAAGAGATGGATATTGAGGTCAATCATCCAAAACACTTTTCTACATTATGTTTAGATGATATCTTGTTTGTGGAATCATTTAAAATAATGGAAGAGTGTGACGATGAAGAGAAAGATTCCTATACTGATGATGAGCTTGATGTTGAGCAGATCTTGGGGATTTCCCAACCAACCAAACCAACCATGAGGGATGATGCCAAGATTGAGGAAATGGTGATAGAGGCAAAAGAAGAAAACAAGCCAATCTCTTATGAAGACTCTAGCCTAATTCAAAGTTAAAATATTGAGAAGATGAATAAAAGTGAGTGTGTAGAGGATAGTGTAAATTTTGATGTAGGATTTGTTGGGCCACACTCGAAGCATTTTTCCACATTATGTTTAGATGATATCTTGTCCGTGGAATCATCTAAACTAGTGGAAGACTGTGAAGATGAGGAACAAGAACTGTGAAGATGAGGAACAAGAATCCTATATTCTTTATTTTACACTTGATAAACAACATAAAAACACACCTCACTTTAAGGTCGAGTTGTTTACCATGCATCATTCATTACTCAGCTTCTTAATCATTGTACCACCTCCCTATGAGCGAGGCAAGAAGATGGACTCTAAGTTGGGGGTGAAATTTATATCCTCAAGGTGGAGAAAAAAGCTGAGTTGGGTCATGCTACAACATTAAAATAGGAACTTCTTGGGAGGCAACCCAAGGTATTTTACTTTTTTTATTTGTATTATGTGATTGACATCAGATCTTTTCACCCATGGTGTCACAGTATGTTTCTAACTCTTTTTTTTATTTGATGTGTTGGGAACAATGCATGATATTAAGTTGAGTGTGGGGCTACTTGTGGGTGTTGATGTCCTCTTGGGGGTTTTGTTGTCGTGCCTCTTTTCCCCGGAGTCTTGTTCCTAGTAGTGCTGGCATGTTTAGGCATATTATGTTTGTTTTGTGATGTGTTGTGTTTAATTGGAGAAAAATAAGTATCTAGAGCAGTTGACATATTTTTGTTGATTTTTAAGACTAACAAACACCTCTCCATTGGTCTATTTTATAACTATGTGATATTTATTTATATGTGGCTACTGTGAATCTTTTTATGGCATTAGTACTAGGGATATGATAATCACTGCTAACAATTGCATAAACCAAATAGGTAATAGCTTGTGATGCACCATTGTCCCATGTGTGTGTGTGAGGTCTTACTCAATTCCCTGTGTGTGTTGAATCTAGAACTTGCCCGGTTAGTCTTACCTTGGTTGAAAGATAGGGGTTAGGAAAGGATCATAGGCTGTTTTGATTTTTAAGTCACTTTTTTTGCCTAAATGACCTTCTATGTATGCATGATATCTCTTGATCCCTATTTTGAGCCTGAATTGACCATTTCTTTCTATGATATCTATCATCTTCCCATTTAGATCATAATGAACCTGTTTTAGCCCTGATCCTCCTTGGACACTGTGCACCTTGACTTAGGAAAATAACCTAAGTTGAGGGTGGCCATCATAGGGGTGCATGATGTAAACTGGGTATGAAGAAAGATAAAATAAAAGAAAAAGAATAAGTGAAAAAGAATAAAAAGATGAGTGGTGTGGAAGAAGAATAAGAAAAGAAAAAAATGAAAAAGAAAAGCCACATCCATCCTGAATAATGTGTGATTAAGAAATGGAGAAAAAGAAGAAAAAGGTTAATAAGTGAACCCCAAAAGTTAAGGTAGTGCCAAGGAGGCTTAGTCAGTCTAAATGCCATTGAATATGATACCACTCCTTAGCTTACATTACAAGCTGAAGAAAAGACCTATAGTGATCCTAACTTACCTATCTGGACACCTTGATAATGAAAATAAGGGCAATCATATGGTCTTTGACATGCATTGATTGGAATTTCTTTATGAGAGAGAGTATCTCTTGACCGTCCCCACATTGGCATGCTTGACTTAATATATGAGTGAGGAGGGACTTCTTTGTTGTAAGGGCACATCGGTTGCATTGCTAGTTGTTTACTTGTTTGGGTAGTGTAACTTGTACATATGCATGGTTATTGTTGCTGAATTAATCCCATATCTTGATTCCTTTGGGTCACATTGTTAATCTTCATTGATATGCACAATTGGATTTATAAGTAATTGAACGCGGAGAGTGGCATGAGATTTGAGCTAAACTTGATAATGAACTATGATAGGTATCTTATGTGCCTCTTAGTTAAGCATCGTAGTATGGTGTTATGTAGTTGCTTGAGGACAAGCAATTGTTTTAAGTTGAGGGTGTTGAGATGCTAGATTTTTGTAGCATATTTAAGACTTTTTAACCTGAAATAATTATAAGTTCTCAAGTAATTATTGGTGCTTTTGATGCCATTCCTTAAGATTTTGTAAGAAAGTCAAGATGCATGGAACTAAATAATAATGGAGCAAAAGAGCGGAAATCTAAGCAAAAAGAGCTGAAAACATGGCTGACGACGACCGTAATAAGTCGTCAGCCTTGTGATAGGCTATCAGTATTGGTGTCATCCTTAACTAGAGATTTGAAGTCTAAGAGGAAGTTCTGGCGACATTAGTGACATGGCGTCAAAGAGCTGATAAGGCATCACGATGGGCGTCAGCCTAAACCATAGAATTGAGCTTGAAGAAGAAATCTGATGATATTGGTGATACGCCGTCAGATCGGTGATGTGATGTCAGATACATCGTCAGCCTAAGACAGATTTTGAAGGCAACTGGAGCAATTCTGACACCATCCGTGATATGGCGTTAGAACCTTGACGTGGCATCTGAGACGGCATCACCTAATCCAAAGAATTTTATGATTTTTGTTATTTTATTTCCATGATTAGGGTATAACTGACATCTTTTAGTGTTTTATGGAGAATCTTCTTTAATCCTGTAATCTCTCAATCTGTTTTTTAGAAACTGGGGAGGAACGTACATTGCCTCATCTTTTCGTCAAGTATTTTTGTTATTTTCCCTTCAACACTTATCAACTATTGTGGATTATTCTCTTGTGATTTAATTAAAGAAATAATTGTTGTTTTCATCCATTCGTAAGTTTATCCATACTATCATGAATTCAACTTTTTATTTCGTTCATCAAATCACGAGTGGCTAATTCCATTAGCTCGAGTTATGGGATCCATGGATTAGGGTTTGATATGCTGCTAGGTACTTAAAGGGTTCAAAGATAGTAGGACGTCTTGAAATTGTATTGTTTTAACTTAAAATCTATTGGTTGCAAATAATAGGTTATGCCTTAGGTTTATTTGCTTGAACAGAGAAATAGACTAGAGGACGTGAATTATCAACAGGGACTCGGAAGCTACCAACCTTCTGTTTAATGATTAATGTCGTGACTAGATTAATCTACTTAAGATAACATCCTATTGGAAATAGATAAGTTATCTAAGTTTGAGAGAATTAGTTAATAAATTTTCTGGTGAGGTCAAGAGATAAGTCAAATAGTATAGTCGCCAGGGATATTCTGCTGTTCCTACTTACTTCAAGAGTCTTAAGCAGTACCTAGTATCTGTCAATTCCCAAAACCTACAGTGAAGATAACTCTGGTTTTCCATTTATAATGATTAAAAACATTAATACTAAAACCCCATTTTATATTTTTGTATCATTTGTTTGAATTTAACTTGCAGCTATAATTTCAAACTAGTTTAATCGCCACTCACATTATTCTCTGTGGATTCGACCCCGACTCCAAAGTTGGATAAATATATTGACGACGACCGCCTTACACTAATTTGAGGTGTAAGTTGAGCGTTATCAATATCCTCGGCAACGGTGCCATTTTTGATAATGCTCAACTTACACTTCAAATTAGTGTAAGGCGGTCGTCGTCAATATATTTACCCAACTTTGGAGTCGGGGTCGAATCCACAGGGAACAATGTAAGTGGTGATTAAACTAGTTTTAAATTATAGCTACAAGTTAAATTCAAACAAATGGTACAAAAATATAAAATGGGGTTTTAGTATTAATGTTTGTAATCAATATAAATGAAAAACCAGAGTTATGTTCACTGTGGGTTTTGGGAATTGACTGATACTAGGTACTGCTTAAGACTCTTGAAGTAAGTAGGAACAGCAAAATATCCCTGACGACTATACTAACTGACTTATCTCTCAACCTCACCAGACAATTTATTATCTAATTCTCTCAAACTTAGATAACTTATCTATTTCCAATAGGATGTTATCTCATGTAGATTAATCTATTTACGACATTAATCATTAAACAGAAGGTTGGTAGCTTCCGAGTCCCTGTTGATAATTCACGTCCTCTAGTCTATTTCTCTGTTCAAGCAAATAAACCTAAGGCATAACCTATTGTTTGCAACCAATAGATTTTAAGTTAAAACAACAGAATTTCAAGACATCCTACTACTCTTTGAACCCTTTAAGTACATAGCAACATATCAAACCCTAATCCATGGATCCCATAACTCGGGCTAATGGAATTAGCCGCTCATGATTTGATGAACGTAATAAAAAGTTGAATTCATGATAGTATGGATAAACTTACGAATGGATGAAAACAACAATTATTTCTTCAATTGAATCACAAGAGAATAATCCACAATAGTTGATAAGTGTTGAAGGGAAAACAAGAAAAATACTTGATGAAAAAGATAAGGCAATGTACGTTCCTCCCCAGTTTTCAAAAACAATATTGAGAGATTAAAGGAATAAAGAAGATTCTCCATAAAATCCTAAAATATACTATTTATACTTAACCCTAATTATGGAAATAAAATAACAAAAATCATAAAATTCTTTGGATTAGGTGATGCCATCTCTAACGCTACATTAAGGTTCTAATGCCTTATCACGGATGACATCAGAATTGCTCCAATTGCCTTCAAAATCTGTCTTAGGCTGACGATGTATCTAACACCGCATCACCGATCTGACAACATATCACCAACGTCATCAGATTTCTTCTTCAAGCTCAATTCTTTAGTTTAGGATGATGCCCATCATGACGCCTTATCAGCTCCTTGACGCCATGTCACCAATATCGTCAGAACTTTCTCTCAGACTTTAACTCTCTGGTTAGTGCTAGCACCAATACTGATAGCCTATCACAAGGATGACGACTTATCATGGTCGTCTTCAGCCATGTTTTCAGCTCTTTTTGCTCAGATTTCAGCTCTTTTGCTCCATTGTTATTTATTTCCATGCATCTTGACTTTCCTAAAAAAATTAAGAAGTAACATCAAAAACACCAATAATTACTTAAGAGCTTACAATTATTTCAAGTTAAAAAGTCTTAAATGTGCTACAAAAATTCAGCACATCACTTGTGTCAAGTCTTATGGACTTAGTTTTGTATGCTAGACATAGATGAGGCTAGTAAACCTTAGAATAAGTTTACTTCATAACTTGGTAAATTGTATTGACATTTTCGGATTGTGTCTTTTGAGTTATGGTTATGATACTCCTTGTGGAAGTAATATTGGGCATTTAGAGATGATATATCTTCTAGATATGTTATGTGGCCTATAGAGATGCTATTTTATCTCAGACTTGATGATTGTCCTATAGAGTTTCTATTTCCTTTAGTAATTATTGTTGGACCTATATAGATGATGTTCCTATTAGATATATAAATTGGCCTAGAGAAGTGATATTCCTCATTGTCATGATGTTGTCCTATTGATATTAGATATCCTAGAGATAATTACATGCTTATTGATATTATGACTCTTATATGAGAGATACCTCCTATATGTGAGATTATTAGAGCTATGATATGGCTTATAAATATGATTATTGATATGAGTTCCAAATATGAATATGGGCCTAAGTCTATGATAATGATGGTGAGATTATTTCGGATAAATTAATGGGCCAAGGGCCGCGTTATGACATTGATTGAATATCCGAGAAGTGTTTTTCATTATGAGTGATGTGACTACAGTTTATGAATATGAATATATATATATGTTTGTATACACATCTCTTCGGTATGGGATGGAGAAAGATGTGGTATGATGCTTACTATTCCACTGATTGAATACTGGTGATGAGATGCATAGATTTGGTACATTCATGAATATTATATTGGTAATTGATGTGATTTTAGTTGAAATCTGATCTTATGATTGTTCTACCTAATTAAGGGTTTAACTAAGTGGTAGCTAGATGTCTTTTAGGTGACTATAACACTTGATGGCTGGAAATCTAAGGTACTAGTTAATGAACCTTTCTTAGTTAAAATTGGTAGCTAATATTAGAGTCGATACGTGGCCATGAAAATGGGTTTATCTATTATAATGATTATTTTCTATTGACAACAAAGTTATGATGCCGATTAGTTTTTAAGTAAGGATAATGTGGCTTAATATTGCTAGATGCTAAAGGAGGTTTGTGATAATGTCACCTAGTTAATAACGTCACCGAAATGAAGATAATACCGAGTTAATAATGTTGACTAGCTAATAATGAGGATTAGGTGAATAATGAGGATTAGTTGGTAAATGTAAGATTGTTAATGATTGGTGTTAGTTAATAAAAGATGGTTAGATGATAATTGGTAATTTGTTGGCTTATGATCATTATCCGATATTTGATAATTAGTTGATAATAACAAATAGTAGATAAATAGTGATTATGGTCTTATGATGAATAGCGAATTAGTGGTTTAATAAAATAAGCATTGGTTAGCTAATAATGAGTAGTTGGGATGTATTGACAAGATAAATATCTTTACTGTTATGAGTATATCTTCTTGCGTATGTGCACCTATTATATGCCTATATTTATTGTTGATAGTTATGATATCCAGCCATTCCGGAGAATATTGTGATGACATATCGATACCCAGTAAGTCTGCAGGATATTATGATGATATTGATACCTGTTTTGAGTCTGCAGGATACTATAGAGATGATATTATTACCCGGCAGGGCCGGAGGATATTGCTATGACAGATTGATAACCAAAAAGGCTGGAGGATATTATGATGATATTGATACCCAATTCATGTTCGGAGGATACTATTGAGATGATATTGATATTCGACAAGGCTGAAGGATATTGTTATTATATTAATACCCGATTTGAGTTTGCAGGATACTATTAAGATGATATTGATACCCGACAAGGCCAGAGGTTGATTATGATGATGATGGTCCTGATGAGGAAATTTATGATGAGTTATGATATTGATTATGTACTTTGCATCATTCCAGCATGCGTGTCGCCTATCGCTAGTATGCACCTATGTCTATCATCCGGTATGGGACGGTTGAATAGATATGGGTTAATAATATGCCTTGTGTTGTTATATGTTGATTAAACTTTCTGAGCCTGGGGCGGTGGGGTTACGCATATGCTCGGCTAGTTATTTGATTTTCTGGAGTAGCCGGTTATTTATGCTGTGATTGATATGGTTGTTATCATTGTTATGATCATTATTATGGCTATCTTATGACAGATTGGTAATTGATCCAGTATCGGGATTTGAGGTATGTCTTCGGCCTCTCATATCTAATGATTCCACTATTATTCACGATTATTTCATGTCTAGCCTTGTGGATTAGAAACAATAGGTATAATAGTATTTAAATCATTACAGTGTTTTTATGAGGTCTTAAAATGAGAACAGGATGATATAGGTTATGCTTTGAGATGACCTTGTGTTTATATGTATATATACCTATAAATATCTAACTATATAAAGCTATGATATTATAGTATATACCTTCCTTTGTTGTTCATATTGTATAGTCATTTCTTCGCCTTGTATATTACTACATATCTTTATTTTGCTCTTTATTTGTAATTTGACATGGGATATACGGTATAGCATTGAAGTATATTAAATGTAGCTGGAATAAGATAGTTCACCCTGATACTTTCATAGTTTTATTATGTTAGAATCTTGGACATGAACATAATAGTTGTTCCTTATTGTCTCATTGACTTGTCATATGATTTCTAGACTCTTGGGTGTAGTTTTCATTTTATTTATATGTTGTATATATCTGCTTTATCTTTGGAGCTCAGTTGACAGTAACCTACTGAGTAGAATTCATGTGGTACTCATACTATACTTCTGCAGCCAGCGAATCAAAGTATGGGTTATCGTTGTTGATGTGTGCATCATGTAAAGCAGCCCTGGTTCAGAGACTTAGAGTGATCTCCTGACATTTGGAGTATTGTTTATCTCTTTCTTGTGTATTTGTAACGCCCCCAGATCCCATTCCGAGACGTCACACGGTGCTTATGGACCCAAAGGACCACAAGCTAACCCTTTTTTGATATCTGTACCTGTACACTTCATAATATCTGAAAAAATGTGGAAACTTGCCATAAGGATCAACACATCTGTACATACTCAAAGCTAAAAGATGAATACTAATACATTCGTTTGAAAAGCCTCTAACTGTTTGAACTGTGGAGTTGATAGGACACATCCCCAATTAACTCTGTCAATAGAAAATAAACAAAGTTTGAAACAATAGTAGTAAACTGAGACTCGTCCTCGAAAGAAGAGGACTCACTGCTACTGCTGTTGACTGGGACCAAACTATTGAGGATAAACTAGATCCTATGCCTCCGAACCTATGGTGTCAAATAAAACACCATAGTGGAAATGCGTCAGTACAAAAATGTACTGAGTATGTAGACGGGGTAGGCTAATGCAAGGGTTCATGCATGTGCAATATCTAAACTGAATAATCATGAAAATGCCGCATGAGAACACATACATGAATACACAGAACATGAACACAATTATCATAACTCTAGATACTAAAACTCAGATACCACTTTACTGTAGACTGAACTCACTACTGACACTAAGATACTGAGTCACTAACTTATTTGATACTGATAACTGAGGATCTGGATGTGCTTACATCAATGACTGAATTCTTAGACTTACTGCTTTCGACTGATAAGATTAAAGATCAACCTTTCTAACAGATGATTTTGGAAGCTTTATCAGTGATAAGAAATATGCTAATATCTGAATCTGACAACCATAATACTCAATAGAAATATGATACTGTGATCAAGCTTGTCTGACAGCATATCTCTGAATATGATATCAAATAACTGTATGTGAGACCAAGTCTATCTTATGGGATGGTCCATAAATTAATGGAACTATCTGAGTTCCTCACAATGATAGATGACTGTATCTAACAGTCCTAATTTCTGAAGACTGATTCTGAAACTGAGACTGAATCTAAAACTAAACTGTGGGAAGTAGTCACTTAACCGAATGCCCCGACCTATGACAGGTGGGGTCCAACCTGTGGCCCATTTGGAAGGGTGTCATTACCGCGCTAGTGGTAAAGATAACTTTATGTGACCCTCATCTAGCAGGTCCTCAAACGAGAATGGTAGAGCCCTCATCTAGCAGGTCAAGCCACCTTATCTACCCTTATCTAGCAGGTGTGATGTCTCTTATCCACCCTCAACTAACAGGTGTGATGTCTTAACCTACACTGGCTACGTAGTTCTGGAGCACAAGGATTGCTTCTAAGAATCACACCCGCTACTAGTAGGTGAGATCCCATCCTTGAGCTCGCTCGGTGCTTGTTTCTACTCCCAACTGAAAGACTCAGAACTAAATTCTCAACTGAACACTAACTGAACTAAATCTGACACTGATCATATTACACAAAAGGTCTGACTTAGTTATGCTGAGATCACTTGATTCCGTATCTGACGAAAAAGATATCAAATCATGGTATCTGACTGATGATACAGAGCATGAATAGATTACTCAAATCGCTTCTGAGATTAGGATTGAATGACTTGAATACTATAAGTACTGAGCTGATTACCGATTTGAGTCTAGATTACTAGGGATACATAGATTATAGAGATAATTGAGATTACTGAGCTTTATTAAGATTCACACTTGTCTGAGGATACAAAGTTCTATAGTTCACAGATTCTAAGAATCATGGCTCGATTGAAATTATCAAGAAACTAACACGGGCTCTAGACAACAGCTCTATTTTTGGGTATAAATACCCCCAGGACTCGACAACATAAAAGTAAGACATAATCATTCTTCATTACAAATCATTCATGCATCATCACAGTCATCCATTCATCACTACAATCATTTATTCATCATTACAAGCATTCATTCATCACCACAATCATTCATGTATTATCACAATCATTAAAGAATCACTTCAAGTAGTTGGGCATCATAACATACTTTCCCTCTCAAGATCCTTAGGACATCGCATTAAGTATTTTGGAAATATAGACCTCTATTCATCATCATAACCACCAAAGGGTCACTCCAAACCTTTAAGGATCATCAACATCGGTTCACTATCATATACTATCCTAGGGAAGACATGCTATTAGATTATTCCCCATTCGACGAGATCTTACATAAAGTACTTCATACCTATATCGGTCTTTTCATATATTTGGATATCACTTGCTTTGGGGGAAACCTCATACTAACACGTCACTATTTACTTGCTAACAACTTGACATGTATTAAAATCTTAGCATATATCAAAGAGCACAAAATCGGAGAATTTACAACCATCATATCTCGACTTGTTCACTAGGGTCTTTCAAAAACCATTAGACACGACCGATTTTACACCTACTTGGGGATTTCATGCTATCTTGGCATATTTCACTCACTAAGGCATGCATGGACTAGCTCAAAATTTGGGGTTTCCTATTCAACATACTATAGTGGCCCTTATGCTTCACCTAAGCTCTTTATCAAACCTATGGGTAATGTTGTTCACTTATTCATCATGAACACATCACATGGAAAAGTAACTTCAAGAAGGTCTATCACAAACATCACATGAATTCCACATACTAGGGTCAAAGCTCATAAATTTTGTAGGCAAACATAAATAAAAACTCAACAACACATTAAATATCCATTTCAACTCATACAAATCATTAACAACTCATAAACATAAAAATCTTTTAGTTTTAAAAAGGGTTCTTGAGCTTCTTGGATAAAAGGGACCCAAGAATCAACATCTACATACCTTAACCTTTGAAGTTGGATGAACTTTAGTGCTTGAAACTTTATCCACACTTGAAATAAATAAATTCTTGAAGCCCACACTATGAGGAACTTGATTCTTGAAGAAAGCTTAAAGATTTATGGATGAATTTTTGGAGGATTAAGTCTCTTGAATTGAAATCCTAGATATTCTCTCTTTAGAGAATTGGAAGAGAAATGGAGAAATTAGGATTTGAATGAGGGTTCCTCATATTTATAGAGGCTCAAAAAAAGTAGGAAATGACCAAAATATGCTTGCAAAAATGCTCTTGAATTGCTGGAAAAAATGTTCTTGACGCCATCCGTGATAGTCCGTTAGGTCCGTGATAGGTCGTCACGAATGGTCATCACAAAAGGGGTCCAATTCTTGATTTTACGCCCAAGGATAATAAAGTCATTAGAAATGTCGTCAAAATATGGCGACATCGTCAAAAAGGTCGTCAGAAAATTGATAGCCCATCAGAAACGTCGTCACCATTTTCCATCTTGACATGATGGAGTAAAATGGGCATAACTCATTGCTCTGATATCAAATTTAGGCGAAATTGGTATCATTGGAAACATAATTGAAAGATATTTCATTTTATATATAGAAATCCACCTATTTCTTCATATACAACGAGTTATGATTGATTGAAGTTGATCCAAATTTTGACGATCACTAAAACTTGAATGATAGGAATGTTTTCAACTCGTCCATAAGTTATGGGACCTCTATGATATTAATTCATGATCAAATAGATTCCCACATGATTCAAAGTATTTCATACTTGAGAGGATATTTTTGAAACATTTTGACTCATATTTTTGCTTTACCAAATACGTTCTAAGGCTCATACTGGAAGAGGATTTTGCGGGGCATTACAGTATTAGACTAGTCTCTAAGTTATATTCGGAGATAAGTTGTATCAGTGTATTTCTCTTGATATTTCACTGTTGTACTCTTTTTATATTAGAAGCTCTTGTACTAATACTGCCAGGTTTTGGGATTCTTCTATGTATTGATATTTATTTCATATATTCCACATTCTTTTTCTTATATTATTGAGTAGTCCATTACTAGCCTTTATGGACTACGGGTTGGATTTCCCTCATGACCTGAGGAAATTGGGTCATGACTTATTAATAAGGACATATGTGTAGGTACCAACATGGCAACCAGAGGAGAACAAACACCAAAAGAGAAGATTCCCTTTGAAAATTTGACAAGGGTAATCTTAGATTATTCCAAAGCTTGTAGAGGCCCTTCACACAAAGGTATAGATGAATGTTCTCAAGAACTTTAAGGTAACATAGCTAACTCTTACACTTTTATGCATGTGAAGGATAATTTTGTGGCTAGTAGGCCATTAAGTGTGAGTAGTATCTGACCTACATATGAGTCTATTAATTATTTTCCTCTTGATGATGATGTACATGTTTTAAGTGCGGATACACAAGTTGATCATATTGATGACCTAATTGACTCTTTTTGTAAGATCAAGTTATGTCCATCTAGTGTTGAATGATAGTACATCTTCTTATGAAAATTGTGTTAACACCAAATTATGTGCGAAACTAGTCCACCACTTAAGAATGTGTGTAATGTGATTAAATAACCTCAAGTGAGTGATGAAATTGATAATGTTAGTCAAGAAGATAGGAGTGATCCTTTGAGCATGTCTCTTAAAGAAGACTCTATTGATTGTCTTTCTCATAGGGATGATTATATGTTTGAAACTTCTTTGGAACTTGATAGTTGTCTTTTAGAGAGTGAAATTGCATGTTCTAAATCTTCATCGAGGATAGATAATTCTCTCTTTAAGTATAATTTCATGTTTGAATATGGTACAATCACTCCTAGTAAACCTAGTGGTGAGAATGATGTTGAAGTTATAGCTTGTTTTGAAGGTTATAGCTTATATGCCAATCCACTATGGTGTGACCACATTTCTCCTAATGATGAAAATCTCTTCTTGGAAGATGAGAGTACTTTTAAGGAAAAAGAATGTGAAGTCTTGGAAAGGAATAATCAATTGGGTGATGATAACTTTGATTTGCTTGAATAATTAAGAAACCCAATAAGTGATTGTTCCTTAGAAAATAATTATGGATGTGATCCTTTATATGATACCCCACCCTTGTTTGATACTTATAAGGATGAATTTCTTACTTCTTGTGAAGGCCTAGGAAATAATCCCTTTGATATTGGTGGTGGTATGTGTCTACTTGAGGATTCCTCCATTGAAACAGAAAGTATCAATTGCTTGGAAATTGCTTCCTCTTTTACTTTGTGTGACCTTATTGTTGAGAATACTCATGGTGATGATTTTGAATCTAATTTTAAGTAAATGAATAAGGGAACCTTAGTTAAAGTTGACTTGAGTGATACCTTTCTCTACTTTGCCTTTCCTTTTGATAATGTTTATGCTAATAAGGAGAGTATATCTTTTAGTTTGGGTAAAGCTAGTGGGGAATAAGAGTGTTGTTTAGACCCATGCCTATGGCCACTCTTTCCATTTGACCCCGGTGCCAAATTTGAATATGGTTATTAATGCACACCCAACTTATTGCTTGGTCTGCATAACAAAATAAGTTTGAATGAGGGTATTGGTATCCTTTCCTATGATGAGAAGTCTTTGTCGGGGATTAACAATCCACTAGACGAACCAACATTGTGTAAGGAAAATAACTCTAACCAAGATGAAGGGTTTTTAAAGAATAGGAGCCATGAATAGCTCCTAGAGAGTTCACTAGTGTGTGTTTCCCTTCTTGAACAAGGTTACACCACTTGTTGGTCAAAGAGAGAGTCTTCCATAGAAACTACTATGGATGAACTCCATTCGTGTGATACCCTTCCTTATTATGTGAGAGAGATAATGACCTCTTTCTCAAAGGTGGTATCATTCTTGAGAACCCGAGGGCAAATTTCTCATTGTATCCTTTGGGTGTTTCTTATAACTTTGCATCCTTGTGTGACACACTTGTGTTTAAGTTGCATGAATCCCAACTTTTTTATGCCAAGTTGATGATTTACTTGAAAGAAAGAAGTCATATGTTCTTAAATGTCTTAATTCCATCCTCGTGTGCCTTATGAGCTATATATTTTGAGCTAAATAGCAATCTTATAGATAATAATGCTAGGATGATACCTTTATACTTGATTCCTTCCTATACTACCTCTTTGCCTATGATGACATCCATTCTAGTTTTGGATTTATTTTATGTGGAGGTAGAAAATTTATTGGTTGGTCCACTTATTTGATGAAATTGATATATGCATGTTGTGGACTTTAATACCAATTGAGGAACCACTGTTGATGTGGTATCTTCAAGAGGTGATGAAGCAATTGTGTCTTATGGCTCCTGAGGTGAAGGTAACCTTGCCTTTTGGATTTCGTGTTGCCATTATGACCCTTATGGTTTCTTTACCTCTTGGTGATTCCCATAGACAACTCTTTGTGTGTTTTCAACAAGTTTTTAATGATTAACATGAAGGATCATTGGTAATATCTTAAGTGTGTGCAACTTTGGCATGATGAAATGATTGCTTGTGCTAACCGTAACCCTTATGCCATGAGGAATTTGTGTTTGTTTATCCTTCTTTTGATTTTGAAATATTTGGATTGGAGGTTGAATCTTTTTCAAGAAGGGGAGGATCATACAAGTCAAATAGGCGTCAACGCTTTTGATCACACCACTCGAGGCTAACATGAGGAGATATAAACCTTGATCCCCTAAGGATCCAATAATATGCTTGGAGACCCTTCTTTGAGCTCCTAATAAATCAATGTCATGTTTGAAACATAGCTTGGGGCCTAGGAAAGTCATGGCGTAGGAATAAAGAGAGCCCTTGTGGGTTATTTCTAAAATAGCCACTTTTGGGCTATTTTTGTAGTAGGCTAGTTGTGCAAAGGCAACTTCTATAAATAGGTTCCTTAGATATTTATTTAGTTAGTTTTTGTTGATTTAATTGCATGATTTATTCATGAGAACTCCATGGGAGTGATGAGGGCTTGGAAAAGCTGATGTTGAACCTTGCTTAGAAATGTTGGTTGTAAGGGAGATCTAATCCCCTTTGCGGTCACGTAAGAGTTGGGTGCTTATTGATAGTCATTAAGGGAGGTTTTAGGGTTTGAAACGCCCTTTGATTGCCCTTTCGTTATTAATTTTGTGTCTATCTTTCTATTATCTATCTTTTTATTTCTTTTTCTTTTCATTATTCAATTTTGTTGATTCTTGAGTTTATGTGTTTGTTTTTATCTTCGTAGATTACTCTTGTATCACCAAACAACCCAAATCCGACAATGGGAAAATACAAAAGAAAAATATCTGGTAATAAAAGAAGAGTAAAGAACCTAACAAAGAATCAACAAAATGAAAAAATAGCTACATCGACAGTCTCTTCCACTACACCGTTGATCTGATTCCTGAAGATAATAGCGATGTAGAAGCAATATAGAGAAAGGTTAGGATTAAATATGTAACACCCTAGGTTTTGGACTCTGAAATTTCTGAAGTAAAAATTGAACACTGCTAAGACAATGACTCATGTGACGAGTCGTTATCATTCATCATGAGTCTTCAGGTTAAAATTGTCGTCTCGCCAATGAATTTGCCTAAGTTACGGTTTAGATCACGATTAGAACTCACAAGTTATTAGGTAAGGTAATGAGTCATGATGAGGAAATTGTGACCAAAACAGTGAGATGGCCCAAAGTTTCTACTCAGTCCACGAGTCCGGGCAACTACTTGTGACTTGTCTCCACGAGTCGTTATCTAACTCGTAGTGACTGAGATCTATTTCTCCTGCATATATTAATTAAGGGTAATTTGGTCTTTTTTTCCTTTATTTACACTTGTTATCCATGACCTTAAAATATTTAAGGGACCCTATTAACATCAGTTTATCAAATCAAACACTACTCTCATCATCTTAAACTCCTTAATGCAAGAGAAGACAAGGATTTTCAAGGAATTCAATTTTCAAGCTCTCAACATTGGATTTTCTTCCTATTCCTATGTGTTTCAAGCATGTCTCTCATCCTTACACTTATATTTTTTTCATTATGGCATGAATTGGTTTAATAATCATGTGGTATATTTGTGGGATTTAAAATTGGGTTGAGGGGTTTTGGATGGTAATCACTTGGATTGTTTTTTTCATGGTTTTAAATGCATTGTTCATACATTAATTTATAGTTTGGGGTTGAATTGGTAAAATATATAATTATTTAGAATGAGGAACATGGGTTTCCTCAAATTGATGGATATTGGCTTAAAATTGGCATTAACCTCAACCCACTTTGTAAATTGGTTTTCAAATAGGGGTAATTGCATGGCTTTTCGTGCTCCTCTAAACTATTGTATTTCATTAAAGGCTAAACAAAATAAAATGATTTTTAAAGACCTTGATGGCCATGATTTTGAATTAAAATAGAACTTGAGAGTCTAATGGTTAACGGAATGGTTATGACATAATAGAATTAGCTTGTGTGTATAATTGGTATGACGATACCAAATGGTAAATGCCTTGATAAAAGACTCCTAGGTTGTCGGTTGAGTTTATGTGAAAATATTTTAATTTAGGCTTAAAGGAGGTTGTGTAGCTCGTCGTGAAGGTGTAGGTCCTGAGGGGATGATGACGTCGAAGCAACACCTCCTTTTAGATGATGATACAGTTGCTGTCAAGATATAGTAATCCAACTAAGGTTGGGGTCAAATCCCAAGGGAACACATGTCTTAGTAGATCTCAGTAGTTGTAGTCATGGGATGAATAATAAAAGTAAATGGTGGGTTTTTTTTGTACTAATCTCGAGAAAATAACAATATTAACATGGTTGAAATCAGTCGTAAATGAACAGTAGGACTGTGTTCCCTCTGTCTTTTCAACTCCGTAAGATTATCGTGTATTGTTGAACCAATCTAATACCTTGCATGCAGAATCGATAAGTTATGTGCCTTCTACAGTCTTTTGGAAGAGTAGAAGTATTTCACCCTTTACCTTTTGAGTCTCACGGTGTTGCACTACTAACCCTTATCTTGATCCTAATAAACTATTACCTTTTAAGTCTCTAGTTATTAGATGAAACCTAACCATCTTACGTAGATAGAATCCTAGAAGCGTGGATCAACAGTTATACTCCAAATTACTATTGTCTTTTTCTTTTCCTAGTCACTACTCCATTTTTTGTAGTAAGTAGAAATATCTAGGCAGGATCCTAATGTGTGCACCCATTAAAAAAATCAATCATAACAAAGATAAAGTAATGCATGCCATTGGTATTAGTTTAGATCAACAATTGTACTTCCCTTACTTCATCAATTAGCTAGGGTTTCCACAACCCTAGATATGGGTTTTAGCCGCTTATGATTTTTAAGATATCAATAAAACTTATAATAGAAAGCATAGATTAAATTATAATGATAAGATGAATAAAAACCCAGAGCTGTAACTAAATAAATCAATCAAAGTCAATACAAGAGAATCCCAAGATCGAAGATAAATCATAGAATCAAAATATGTTTAGAGTGTCAAAAGTGCATAACTCTACTAAAAAGTACATAAGGGGTATTTATAGTACATGAAGAAACCCTAAAAACAAAGCTTGAATAAACTAGGAGATCGGTGTCCACCTGCTCTCTATACCTGCGGTATGGAACAAGCGCAGGTAATACCTGCTGTCTAGCATAGGGTATAGGTGCAAACCGTAGGTTATGGATGGAATATGTCCTACAAGTCAGCTCTCGGGATTTTGGATTTATGGGACCGACTTTGTCTACATGCGGTCCATAGGTTGACTTAGTAGGTGCTGGGAGTCAGTTTTTCAGCTCTTCTTCGATTCTCAAACATGCATTGATCACGATCAAGTTGGAAAAGAACTCGATCATCCATAGTCGCTCCAAAAGTAGCCAAAACACCTTTTCATATTTATCATGAACTTACCACCCAAAACATGGCTTCCTGCAAAACATACCCAAAACAGATCAAATATAACTAAAAGGCCATATAAACTTGCATATTTTCCTTGTTTTAAGTGTCGAAAGTGCTATATTTCTATAGCACATCAACACCCTCAACTTAGAACATTCTTATGTCCTCAGGAAATAAAAATAGAACAAAAACAAAAACAACACTTAACTAGTATAATCTAAGTTATTCAAGGCAGTCAGTCATCACATTAAGTTCAAATCACAACCTCTCCTCCAATCTCAATTTTCGAAACCATCTATGAATATGAAGCATAATAGTGTGACACAATGACATCAAGATATGACAATTATATTAACATTAGCAATAGATAACAACTCATAAATACATATTACACTACCCAAAAAAGCAAATAGATGAAAAGATGACTCAAGTGCCCTCACAACAAAGATGTCCTGCTCACTTATATGAAGTAATGCATGTCAATGCAAGGACGGTCAAGATACACTCACACTCAACAAAGAAGTTCCAATCAATTCATGTCAAATACCATAGTCTTGCCATTATTTTCATCACCTTAGCATTCAGATAGTCAAGTTAGGATCACTATAGGACTTTTCTGGGCTTGTAATGTAGGCTTGGGAGCTGGTATGATACATATGGACATTTATAGTGAATAAGCCTCATTGACACTACACTAAACTTGGGGTCTCACTTACTAACCAATTTTCTTTTAATTCCACCCTTATTTTCCCTTTTATTCTTTTATGCACATTGGTATTGTCTTTTATTCCTTCTTATTTTCTTTTTCACAATTTTTCCTTTCCTTATCTCTTTTTCTTTTTGTTTTACCACACCTAGCCCTACTAACTTTTTCTTACTTTACCCTTCTTCAAACCCAATTTACACTTGTACCCCTATGATAGCCATCCTCAACTTAGGCATTAAGCCTGTGTTGAGGTGCACAATGTTCAAGGAGGACCAGGGCCAAAATAGGTAAATTGTATACAAATGAAAAAGTGAATGGTGAAAACAAGAAAAATAAGCTTACAAGGCTCAAAGTAGGGATCAAGGGATATAATTCGTGCATGCAAGGCCATTTAGGCTAAAAGTGGACTATAATAAAAATGACCTATGATCCTTTCCTAACTAACTATCCTTCAACCTAGGCAAGATTAACCAAGCAAGTTCTAAATTTAACACCCAAAAGGAACTAAGTAGTATCTCACACACACATAGCACATAGTCAATATTACTAATTACAACATATCTAGTTCATGCAATTGTCAACAAATGGTTTTTATGTCCCTAATCCTAATGTCATAACAAGATCCACAAAGTTCACACATATACATCAAACTCAAAATTTTAGAGGGATATCAAAAATTAATAAAAATATGACTACTAGCCGAAATACTTAAAAACTCCAAATTATACAAAAACAACATAATATGAAACATAATTATCCTAGACATGTCAGTTCTACAACCATACTACAGTTGACAGGAAAAGAAGCACGCCAATAAAAATCCATGGTGGCATGGTATGCCTGCCCCTAACTAAAAACTATGCACCATTTTCAATGCACTAAAACAAAGCAAAACATATGAAAGTGAAAAGATACTTGGGATGTACTAGGCACCCAAATCAAGAGCATCCCTAGATGGATGCATATCAGTTGGCGGATTGGTGGTGGTGGCGGTGCATTACTAGTGGATTCACCCTCTGCTATAGATACACGCCTCTTATTGTCGATGAATACATTCTTTAAAGAAGCATGTCTAGCCTTTTAATGGCCTACTCATCTATTATATCAGAATCTTACAAGTCGTCTAAGTAACCTCTCTTGGTCCCAACTATTGGGACCTCATCATCATCCTCCGCAAAGAAATCAAAGTATCTCGATATACATGAAGGTGATATCTGGACCACAGGGGGTATAATCGAGGGAGTAACTTCTACATGGATCTCTATAAGAGAGCATACCTCTACTCGTAGGATATTAAAATCCTTCTTATCTTAACTAAGTCTGGCACACCTGTCTCTATATATCAGGATGTAACTCGTCTCTCCAACTCATTGATCTGTGTTTGGAAATTAGCATGCTGCTGTGATAGTTCGACTCTTTGAAAACCCTCCCATCTAGCCTCGACCTACTCAAATATAGCCTAAACCCCTTATCTTATTTGTCCAGAGAGGTTAGTCATATCAGTCTCAAAAATCTTAAACCGAGCAGTTGTGGCCCTCTAGATATCCACTAAGATCTGTAAAAACTCATTTGATACAATAATCATACCTGTCGTAGGAGCTGTAGTGGATGGGCGAGTAGGCTTTATAGATGCACCATCTGGCTCTAAGGTTAAAGCCTAAGATGTAGCTGTGTACCTTCACTCTTTGTACTCAAAACTAAAGCCTCTGTCTACTTCCCTATCTACATGTCAATACCAGTACTCATATTATCTTGATGTACAGGTTCTAAAAAAACTATTAAGCCCTCAAACTGGGCCTGTAGTACTGCTTCCCGCTATATCGATCTCCTAGAAGTGTTTGAAGGTGTTAGACCCTTCATGGTCCTCATCTGCATAGTTATAGTCAAAAGTACCCTCTCTTCTATATCTTGTAATCAGGCATACAACCTCACTACAGAGTCTATGAATCATACACGGGAAAGAAAGATTAGTTAACTCCCCAGATGCTCTATCATGCACCTCATGCTGAAGAATAGCAGCAAAATCAACATCATAACCATCCATCAGATAGGCAACTAGTTCTTCTGTCTTCCATGTCAATGTATGATTTAAACCAGTGGTATTAGTCGGTATCTAATCAACAACCATAACACTTATCCTCTACTATCAAGAGGCCCTTCTTGATCACAACTTGCTCATCGATCTATGAGGTCGCATCACCTAGTGGTGAAATATAACTGGCTATCTACCTAGCCATCTCAACCTTCTCTAGAAGGTGCTCAGTATCCCACATGATATATGGATCCCGTATGATTCTCAGTTTGTGGTCTCACTCAGTTGTATATGTAGGAGTGATGTAATCTAGGCCAAATATAACTCTGCAGATAGTCTCATCTGTGATATCGATTCTGACCCCTCTAACTATTGTTTGATCAAGTCGTGGCTGCCACACAAATCTAATAAAGACTAGATAATGGTGCATAGGAAAGTATACAATTGCTCTGTAGGATGCATAAAACTCTCATACCATAGTCAGGTTGTAGGAACCAAATGGCCTTGTCATCCACTCTAGCTGATATTTATCAAATATTGCTTGTAGCTATAGTACTCTCTCTAGTCCTAATAGGTCGGTCCGACGCTTCATATAAATATATCTTGTAGGCTTGTCTATATCCCAAACATGACTGCCTAGCTCAAATAAATAGCACATCCATTCCACATACTATCTCAGATGTCCCTCCTCGGGAGGTGTATTTGAGGCATGTGCAGGTGCAGGGCTTTATTATACTAAAGCATTGTGGAAAGGATTCTTGGCACCCTCATTAGACTGGGCTACCTTTGTCTGCTATACATGAGTAGCGGTACCCTGCTTAGACTAGGTCATCATAGATGAATGCTCCTACTTAACCTCATCAGATGATTATGGGACCCCTCCTTAGACTAGGATTCTTGAGTAGCAACCTGTGGAGTAGTCTCAGGCTCTATCTCCTCTTTCTTATCATCATCAGATATAGAAGTGTGTAGGGGTTAGATCCATGTAAAGTTTATCTTGGGCTAAGTTGCAGATGTCTGAGATACCTGGTGAGTTTGTCCTTTCATGACTCTGCATGTTACCCCAGTGATAATATCTCTACATCGCTACCTTGGGTACTCCTCCACTGATCCACTAGGCTCGAGAGACTCTTTACATGTCCTCAAAGTACCAGCCTTCATCTTCTTCACCATTTTGGGTGTCATATTTACCTAAAAAACCAGTTGTTAGTTTCCAACAAAAGTGAGGGATAGCAAAAGTTAAAGGAAAACTCAAAATTCAAAAATTTTAAATTTTTCCTCAATTTCACACCCCTATGACCTATTTGAAATCCCAACAAGTCCAATGTTCACACACTAATAGAGGATCATGAATTTCAAAACAAACCGACATGCTCAACAAATGGGATTACTTTCATTCATTCAATTTCAACTTCTGGTTAGGGCCTAAACTTAGATTTTTCTTCAAAATATGGCCCTACATTATGATTTTAGGCTACTTCAAGGCTACCACATACAATAATGATAGTTTCTATATATTTTTCAATGGAATACACATATCAACTTGTTTAAACAATAGATAAACCAATATATGATATTAGGAGACAAGAAAGTTACCTCTTTAATGAAGATCTAGAAAAGAATAATGAAGAACTCAAGCAAAACCATAGTTTAAACTTGTTTTTAGTGTCCTTGGACAAGTTGGTATCTCAAATAAGTGTCAATTTTACCTGTACTCAAGTGTGGGGTTAGTTTATATTTTAACAGATAAGTTTGAATTTAAAGTTAAAAGTTAAATTTTGAGGATTACAATGAGTTACAATGAGGGTAAAAATTCTTTTATATAGGTGGGGGGATGTATTAGGTCATATTTAAGTTTTGGTGGGCCTAAAATTTGAATTACAAATCAGGCCCAAAAAGTGATCTGGCTGCGTTTCAACTTGTGCCCCGTACCTGCAATTTGGTTTCAGGCGCAGGTACTACCTATGGCCTGTAGTGCTGGGCGCAGGTGCCAGACCAAAATATTTGGCCCACTTTTTGCAACCCAAACTCAGTGTTTTGATATATTTACAGATACTTATGGTCCTGCAACCTAAGTTTTAGGTCCAAAAAATAAAATTTAGTGCCAAAGTTTGTAACTTACTTTTTTTCATCCTCAAAATTTCAAATTTTTAGCTCATTACTCAACTTACCTTGTGGGACTTGTGACCATGATGGGATGATTAGACAACCCCCTTACCTGGAAATTAATGAATGTAGCAATTTTTATCATGTTTTGGGTAAGGTCTAAAAGCTAAAAACCTAAAAAAAGACAAAAACAACAAAAACTTTAAAATAAAAATAGTCGGTTGCCTCCCACTCAGTGCTTGATTTAATGTTGCAGTACAACGTGGCTATGTTGGTTACTCAAATTTTACCAACAAACCCATAGGTTTCCTTCCATGCAACACTTGATTTAACATTGTGGAATGACATGGGTATCTTGACTACTCAATACTCATCAATATACCCATATGAGTATCCTTCTGAATCATCAATATACTCAATCACCGAACCTACCCTCATATCGGTTGGTTACTTTATTGACTTTCAGATATTGAATATTGCCTCCTCACCATTGACTCTAAACTTTATCTCACCTTTATGTCGATATCAACCTCACAATCCAAGATGACAAAGTAGGCTAAAAGGATAAAGTTATCCACCTTCATGATCATATCAAATAAGATTCCCACAGGTTTTTTTACTCTGCGGCCAGTCATTACTAGTCCCATCAAAGTCAGTTCTAAAGGGTTCAAGCCCAATTACTTGTATATGGCCAATGGAATCAAATTAATATTGGCCCATAAATCACACAAGGCTCGGATGAATCAGGATGACCCTGTAGTGTATAGTATTGCGAATGCTCTAGGATCACCTTTTTTCTGTACCAAGGACCTAGTCATGACTGAACTGTGGTGCACACCATCAACATTATCAAATGTCACTCCTTTATTTCTTGTGACCAACTATTTCATGATCCTGGCATATCTCAATTTAACACCAAAAGATGAGGTATGTTTAAGCTTAATTCTCTCAAGATCTCAATAAATCACTTGAACTTACCTTGCTTTTTATTCTATCTTAATCTCTAAGGATAAGGTGGGGGGTCTCAAAATTTGTCTAACTTCTAGCTTCATGACCGAACCCTTACCTTTATCTTTAGTAACTGTACCTTTATCACCTATTACCTTCTCAAACTCAACTATAGATGCCTTATTATCAATATCTTCTGCAGCAGGTAGCGGGGGATCCATAGTAGTGATACCACTCCTCATGGTAATAACAAGTATATGACCATCATTTCTCAAATTTTACATTGTGTTGCTTGGAAGGGTACCTGGTTGCCTCTAGTTCAGAGTTGCTGATATCTGCCCAAACTGGTTCTCCAACAACTCGATAGCAGTGGCATGTGAATCAAACTTCTAGGTTAACCTTGAAATATTATCCATAATATCCTTAAGGCTGGCGTCCTAAATTTCTTGACCCTTTACCAGCTTAGTTAGCATCTCCTCTTTTCTAGATTTTGCATAGCGTCTACCAGGTGGAATGTATCTATGTCTTTTCTCTCTATAGTCATCTTTCTTCATTTAGTCATTATCTGACTCTCTTCTATGGTCTCTGTATCTATCATACTAGTTTTGACCTTGGTTCCCTTGCTTTTGGCCTAAAAAACCCACTATAAAAAAATCTAGATAATTAGCTTCCTCTTCCAATTTTGACTTGTACACTTTGGAAGCTGACTTTTGTGTTGTTGCTGTATTCACTTTCTCAGAAGTTGCTACTGCAAATTGCTTTGCTAGCACCCTTAAATTAGTTCTTAGTAATGTAATTCTTGTACTACTATATCATCAGCCGCTCTCTAGTTATAGGAGGCACCAACAACATAAGTACCAGATCCCTTCTTAGCTTCCCAAGTTTTCTATCCTCAGTTAGTGAGTGAGATTTGATCTAAAATCTCCGACACTACCTCCCAATGTAGTCTTATAAAAGATCATCCCAATATATTGTCTTCCATGGCTCTAGAGTTGATTTTTAGGGCTCTATAGAATATCTCTATTAAGCTTATCCCTGACAATTGATGATTTGGAACCATAGCCAGCTTCTTCTTACACCTAAACTAAGCCTCATACATGGAGGAAAAAACCTATTTAAGAATTGATTGTACAAGTCATTCTAAGTTGTGATAGAGCCTCTTGGCAACTCCCCTAACCACAAAGATGCTTATCCTATAAGTGAGAAGGGAAAAATCCACAGTCTAAATGCTTCCTGATCTATCCCTAGAATGGTATATGAGGTGCAGATCATAAGGAAATTTGCAAGGTGCAAATTTGCATCATTGGTAGGAAATCCTACAAATACATTCTTCAAAGTTAGAAGTTGGATCATGCCACTAATGATGTCGAATTGATGATTGGGGGAAAAATAAGAGGTATTATGGCTCCAGTATCCTTCGTCTCAACATATCATAGACATTTCTCATCATCTATATATAGCTGCATGTACTGATATGATATGATTAATTGAATACGGGAACCTTTGCTCTATTTTGGTTTCCATCGAGTACTGCTCGATGGTCTACTAGCTACTCTTTTAGCTTCTTCTGTTGGACTCTTCTTGGATTCAGCATGAGCTAATAGCTCACCAGTGTAATGATCAATAATATCCTATACTCCTTATGGCAGAGGTACAATATCACAAACCCCTTCAAGATTATCAACTCTTTATTGCTCAAACTTCCTACCAGGTGTTTATAAGATCCTATATGGATTCATATTTAGTAGGAGTAAGGTATTACCTCTAATACATGTGCTAGGAATAACTAGCATATGCCCAAGTAAGATTAAAAACAAAAAAACCCAAAAATTGCAATAAACATAAATTACTACTAACACTGTGTTCCCCAATAATGGCACCAATTTCTTGATGATGTCCAAGCAACACCTCTCTTTAGATGATGATACAATAGTTATCAAGATATAGTAATCCTACTAAAGTTGGGGTTGAATCCAAAGAAAACATGTGGCTTAGCAGATCTCAATAGTTGTAGTCAATAGGAAGAATAGGAAAAAGAAAATGGGGGGGTTATTTGTAGTAATCTCGACAAAGAACATTATTAACTTGGTTGAAATCAGTTGTAAGTGAACACTAGTAATGTGTTCCCCCTAGCTTCTAAACTCTGTAGTCTTATCGTACATTGTTGAAACAATCCAATACCTTGCATGCAGAATTGATAAGTTATGTACCTTCTGTAGTCTTTTGGACAAGAGGATTTCACCAATTACCTTTTGAGTCTTAGGGTGTCGTACTACAAATCCTTATCTTAATCCCAGTTAACTATTACCTTTTGAGTCTCTAGTTATTAGATGAAACCTAATTATCTTACGTAGATAGAATCCTTGAAGCGTGGATTGACAGTTAAACACCAAATTACTGTTGTCTTTATCTTTTCTTAGTCACTACTCCTCTTTTGGAGTAAGTAAAAATTTCTAGGCTATGTATACTACTAACGTGGAGGGTGTGGAATTTTTCGCCTACCAAATAAAACTTATAGCATACCAATGGTATGAGAAATGAGAGGATTAAAGGGGTGACAATGCTAAGTCATCCCTGAAGGATGATTTCTCTAGTACTTTTTGAGATCACTGTTTTCCTTAGGAGTTAAGGGAGGTAAAGACAGAAGACCTTATAAATTTGAAGCAAGTCAAGATGTCAGTCGGGGAGTATTCCTTGATGTTTCACCAATTATCGCAGTATGCTCCAGAGTTGGTTTCTAGCATGAGGTATAGAATGAGAAAGTTTGCTTTCTGGTTGTCCCAAAACTTAATTTTAGATAGTAAGGCTGCCTTGTTGAACAAATATAGAAATCTAAAGACTAAATATGTATATGAAGTAGAATGAGGAAGAGAAGAAGAAGCAGGCTGTAATTGTGAAGAGGTAGAATAAGATGTTTAGATTTTCTAATTAGGTTGGTGGTCAACAACAAAATAGCAGGGATGGTGGGAAGTGGTCAAAGAAGCGATGAGGCAATTCTGGGTCTCGCTCGATGACTAGTTCTCCCTATTGAATGTCATTCGATGACAGACATTTTTTGAGTAGTAATAATTATAGGGCACAGGGTGCCTAATCTTTGACTAGTGAGATCATATCCTCCCTATAGATTTTGTGGTTGATTACATCAGGGTTACTATGATGAAAGAAAGTACAAGTGCTTTAACTGTGGTCAGGTAAGGCATATGGTTAAAAGTTATCCTGTTGGTAAGGATGCACTTGGGGAAAACAAAAATCTTATTGCATCCTTTTTTAGTTCTAACACCAAAAGGTGCACCATCTTGCTTTAGCACTGGTCAAAACTAACTCTATGCTCTCACTATTTGTCAGGAGTTTGAGGTATGGGTTGATATCTTTACTAGTATATTCCAAACTCTTTTCTCATGATATGTAATTTTTATTTGATTTGAGTCCACTCTTTCTTATGTGACCCTATTAATGGTTGTGCATTTTGGTTTCGGTCTTGAGTGTATTATAGACCCTTTTTATGTTTCTACCTTGATGGGCAATTCTGTGGTTTCTAGTAGTCTTTAGGGGTTGTGTGGTGTCTGTGGGTGGTCAGGAGACCTTAGTGGATCTATTTGAACTAGCCATGATAGATCTTGATGTCATACTAGGGATAGATTGGTTGCACTCATGATATACTTCTCTAGACTATCGAACCAGTAAGGTCATTATTAAATTCCCTAATAACCCAGTTATTAAATGGGAGGGTGGTTCCCTAACTCCTAAGGTAAGGTTCATAGATTATCTTAGAGATCGAAGATTGATCTCTAAAGGGTGTCTCTACCATCTGGTCTAAGTTAAGGATTCTAACTAGGAGGGTCCTTTTTTTATTTCGTCTCGATGGAGAATGAATTTCCTAAGATTTTCCCTAATAAAATTCCTGGTGTTCCTCCTAATAGGGAGATTTATTTGGGATAGATCTTGTTTCAATCACTCGTCCTATTTCTATTTCCCCATATAAAATGGCTCTTTCTAATTTGAAGGAGCTTAATAAGAAATTAAAGGATCGTTTATACAAGGGTTCCATCCATTCTAGTGTGTCCTCGTGAGGTGCACCAATTTTATTCATGTATAAGAAAGATGGTTCCCTTTGGATGTGTATTGATTATCGGTAGTTTAATAAGGTAACGGTAAATAATAAGTACCCTCTTCCAAGGGTAGATGATTTATTTGATCAGCTTAAGGGTGCTAAGTTTTTCTCCAAGATTGATCTTTGGTCTTGTTATCATCATATAATGATTAGGGCAGTTGATATCCCTAGGACTAGTTTTCGTTCACGGCATAGGCATTTTGAGTTCCTAGTTATGTCTTTTAGGTTGATTAATATCCTGATGACATTCATGGACTTGATGAATAGGTTCTTATGTCAGTTTCTAGATTAGTTCATATTGTATTTATAGATGATATTTTGGTATACTCTAAGAGCGAGGTGGATCATGCTAATCACTTCTGCATAGTGCTTTAGACCTTGAAAGATCAACAGTTGTATGCTAAATTTTTGAAATGTGAATTTTCATTGAACACTGTCACTTTTTTGGTCAAGTCATTTCTAGTAAAGGGATCATGATGGATCCGTAGAAAGTGGTAGTGGTTAAGAAGTGTCCTAGACCCACGACTCCAATTGATATTTGGATTTGGAGCTTCTTGGGCATAGCCGATTATTATAAAAGGTAAGTGGAAAGTATCTCTTCTATAGATTCCCCATCGACTAAGTTGACAAAGAAGAAGGTGAAGCTTTTGTAGTCTGATGCTTGTGATGGTAGTTTTTAGAAAATAAAGGATATGTTGACTTCAACTCAAATTCTTACCTTGCCTTAAGGCACTAATGATTTTGTAGCCTATTATGATGTATCCTATGTAGATCTTGGGTGAGTTTTGATACGGTAAGATGATAGCTTATGACTTTTGATAATTGAAGGTGCATGAGAAGTATTATCTAACTAATGACTTGGAATTGTTGGTTGTGGTATTCACATTAAATATCTGGAGTCACTATCTATATGGCATTCATATAAATATTTTTTTCTAATTATAAGAGCCTACAGTATATGTTTACTTAGAAAGAGCTGAACCTCAACCAAAGAAGATGGCTTGAACTGCTCAAGAATTATGATATGAGTCTTCACTACCATCCAGGTAAAGCTAATATGGTTGTTAATGCCCTTAGAAAGTTATCCATGGGAAGTCTGGCTGATATGGATGAAGGAAAGTGGGAGTTGGTGAAAGATATTCACCATTTGGCTAACCTTGGAGTTTATCTCTTAGACTCTGGGGATGGTGGTGTGCTTATGTAGAAGGTGGCACAGTTGTTTCTTGAGCTGAAATAAAGGAGAATCAAGTGTTGGATCCTATATTCATGAAGATCAAAGGTGATATAGGTCTACAGAAATTAATGTCCATTGAGGTCAGTGGTGATAATACTTTGCAGTACCAAGAGAGATTGTGCATTCTAGATATGGATGGATTATGAGATAAGATCTTTGTTGAGGCCAATGTGAGGCGGTATGCTATTCATCCCTGTTCTATGAAAATGTATCATGAACTTAAGGAAATTTATTGGTGAAACTATATAAAGAAGGGTCTGGCTAGTTTCGTGGCTAAGTGCATGGTGTGCCAGCAAGTGAAAGTTGAGAACATAAGGCCCAAAGGATTAAATCAAGAAATTGAGTTGCCTATTTGGAAATGAAGGGTAATCAATATGGGTTTTATTACCGGTCTTCCCCGTTCTTGAAATCAATTTGATTTAGTTTGGGTCATCGTGGATAGGATGACAAAGTCTATTCACTTCTTGCTAGTGTAGACAAATTTTTTTGCAGAGAATTATGCAAGGTTGTACCTCCACAAGATTGTGAAGTGGCATGGGGTGCCTATTTCTATGATCTCTGATCGTGGAACACAATTTTCATCACACTTTTGGCAGTCGTTTCCTAAAGGTTTGGGGACTAAGGTGAGTCTTAGTACGACTTTTCACCTACAATCAAATAGGAAAGTAGAATGGACTATTCAAACATTGGAAGAAATACTCCATTCTTATGCGATTGACTATAGTGGTAGTTGGGTTAAGCATTTGCATCTTGTAGTGTTTTCATATAACAATAGTTATTGCTCTAGTATTGGATTTCCCCGTTTGAAGCTTTGTATGGTAAGAGGTGTAGGTCTCCCATTGGGTGGTTAGAGGTTCATGAGGTAGAGAAGTTTTGCCTGAATTTGGTTCGTCAAGCCATATAGAAGGTTTTGGTGATTTAGGAAAGGCTTAAAGCCACCTAAAGTCTCTAAAATACTATGTGGATGTGAGGTGTGGGAAGTTAAAGTTTGAGTTTAGGGATAGAGTGTTCTTGAAGGTGTTTCCCATGAAGGGAGTGTTGCAATTTTAAAAGAAGGGGAAGCTCATTTCCCTTTATATTGGTTTGTACTTGGTTTTGGAGAAAGATTGGTAATGTTGTAAATGAATGGGAGCTTTCTTCTAGTCTAAGGTCCATTCACCGGGTGTTCCACGTATCTATGTTGAGGAAGTGTGGGGTGATTGATTGTAGATTATGCCTTTGAAAGATATTGGTATGCCAGATTCTTTTTCTTATGAGAAGGTCCCGATTGAAATCTTAGATCGGCAGGTTCGTCAATTGCGGACCAAAAAGCTTAAGGAGCAATTAAAGATTTTTTTAGACAAGGGTTTCATCTGTCCTAGTGTGTCCTTGTGGGGTGCATCAGTTTTATTCGTACGTAAGAAGGATGGCCTACTTCGAATATGTATTTATCACCAACAGTTGAATACGGTGATGGTAAAGAATAAGTACCTTATCCAAGGATAGATGATTTGTTTGAACAACTTCAAGGTGCTAAGTTATTCTCTAAGATTAATCTTCATCCTGGATATCATCAGCTAAATATAAGGGAGGTAGATATCCCTAAGACTGCTTTTCGTACCTGGTATAGGCATTTTATGTTCCTAGTTATGTCTTTTGTGTTAACTAATTCCCCGATGACATTCATGGACTTGAAGAATAATGTCTACCATCAGTTTATATATTTGTTTGTCATTGTGTTCATAGATGATATTCTTGTGTACTTCAAAAGAGAGGTGGATCTTATTAATCACCTCCGCATTGTGCTACAGACCCTGTAAGATCAACAGTTGTATGCCAAATATTTGAAATGTGAATTTTGGTTGGACGCTGTCACTTTTCTAGGTCATGTCATTTCTAGTGAAAGGATCATGGTAGATCCACAGAAAGTTACAGTGGTTAAGAAGTGTCCAAGAACCATGGCTCTTACCGATATTTGAAGCTTCTTGGGTTTAGCTAATTATTAATGAAGGTTTGTGGAACTTGAAGAAGGTGAAGTTTTTGTGGTCTGATGTTTGTGAGGGTAGTTTTTAGAAGCTGAAGGATAAGTTGACTTCAGCTCTAGTTCTTACTTTTCTTGAGGAAGTGATGGTTTTGTAGTCTATTTTAATACGTCCTGTGTGGGGCTTAGGTGTATTTTGATGCAGCATATCAAGGTGATGGCTTATGCCTTTTGACAGTTGAAGGTGTATGAGAAGAATTATCCTACTCATAACTTGGAATTATTGGTTGTGGTATTCGTGTTGAAAATCTGGCATCACTATCTGTATGGCATGAATGTGGATATCTTTTCCGACCATATGCGCCTTCAGTATGTGTTTACTCAGAAAGAGCTGAACCTCAGGCAAAGGTGATATCTTGAGCTACTCAAGGATTACGACATGAGTCTTTACTACTATCCAGGTAAAGCAAATGCGGTTTCTGATGCCCTTAGCAGGGTATCAATGGGAAGTCTAACTCATGTGATTAAGGGAATCAGGAGTTGTTGAAAGATTTTACTATTTGGCTAACCTTTGAGTGCGTTTTTTAGACTCTGAGGATGATGGTGTGTTTGTACAGAAGGTGGCACTGTCGTCCCATGGTGCTGAAATAAAGGAGAAACAAGTGTTGGATCCTATCTTGGTAAGGATTAAGGGTGATGTAGATGGGCAGAAGGTGATTGCCTTTGAGATAAGTGATAATGGTACCTTGTGGTTAAGAGAGATTGTGTGTTCTAAATATGGATGGATTGCGAGAGAGGATCTTGGCTGAGGTGCATGAGTCCCTCTATACTATTTATCCTGGTTAGATAAAACTGTATCATGACCTTAAGGAAATGAATTGATGGAACAATATGAAGCGAGATATGGCTAGTTTTGTGGCTAAGTGCATGGTGTGCCAATAAGAGAAAGTTGAGAACATAAGGCTCGGAGGATTATATTAATAAATTAGGTTGCCTATTTGGAAATAGGAGGTGATCAATATGGATTGCGTTACCAGCATTCCCTAGTCTCGAAATCAGTTTGATTTAGTTTGGGTCATCGTGGATAGGAAGACAGAGTCTTCTCATTTCTTGCCAATGTGAATAATTTTTTTGGTTGAGGATTATGCAAGGTTGTACCTCCATGAGATTGCAAAGTTGCATGGGGTTCCAATTTCTGTCATCTTAGATCATGGAACTTAGTTTTCATGGAATTTTTAACGATCATTTCATAAGGGTTTAGGGACCAAGGTGTGTCTTAATATTGCTTTCTACCCTCAGTCCAATGGTCAAGTAAAAAAGGCTATTCTAACATTGAAAGATAAGCTCCCTGCTTGCGTGATTGACTATGGTGGTAGTTGGGTTAAGAATTTTCCTCTTATATAGTTTCCGTATAATAATAGCTTTCACTTTAATATTAAGATGGATCTATTTGAGGCCATGTATGGTCGAAGGTGTAGATCTCTTATTAGGTGGTTAGAGATTGGTGAGACAGATATGTTTGGCTTGGATTTGGTTCACCAAGCCATGGAGAAGCTGATTCGAGATAGGGTTAAAGCCGCCCAAAGTCCTATGCAGATATGAGACACAGAAAGTTAGAGTTTGAGGTTAGGGATAGAGTGTTCTTGAAGGTATCTCCCATAAAGGGAGTGATGTGGTTTGGGAAGAAGGGGAAGCTCAGTCCCTAATATATTGGTTTGTCCTTAGTATTGAAAAGGGTTGTTAATGTTGCATTTGAATTGGAGCTTCCATCTAGTTTAAGATCCATTCATCCAGTGTTCCATGTATCTTTGTTGAGGAAGTGCGTGGGTGATCCGTCTTAGATTGTCTTATCAGGGATATTGAAATTTTGAATTTTCTGTCTTATGAATAGTTCCCAATTAAAACCTTAGATCGGCAGGTTCTTCTGTTATGGACCAAGTATGTGGCTTCGGTAAAGGTTCTATTGAGGAACCATAAGATTGAAGAGGCTACTTGGGAAGATGCATAAGACATGAAGTCCAAGTATCCATTTCTATTTTCTGTTTTGAAAAATCATGCTTAAGGTATGTGTTGCTTTTAGCATCTTTGTTTTTTGACTTTGTTAAAAGAAAGGTTGATTTTCGTGGCCTCTTTGTTTTCTAACTTGGTTAAAGGTAAGAGTAGAGACATTTGGGAGTTTAATTGTGCCACTTAATTCCTTGTCTTGTCATTCTAGGATGAATGATCCAAGTGGGGGAGAATTGAAATACCCTAGGTTTTGGCCCTTTGAAATTTCCTAAGTTTCAAACTCACTTTCCTAGTAGCGACTCACCATACTAGTCATACGATGTAGGTATGGGTCAGGTGACCCTATTCATAGGGATTCCAATGTGTGGTAGTTAGGATTCTACTATGGTTATAATTGGGATGGTACGAGTCATTTGGGGTGGTGACGGTTTGTTAGAACGGTCCCTTAATCATATCAATAACATAGTGACTTGACTTGGTTTTGAGTACGAGGGGCTAACTAAGAGCCATGAAGATAGGTTACTAATGGTAAAGTTGATTCGTATGTTGTCCAGTTTTAATTCCCTTGAGTTTTTTCTTGGATATGACTAAACTATATGAGTCGTATGGTTAGGTCATGGTTGGGGACTATGGATTCGTATGGTGGACAGTGAATGGATGTCTATCCCACATTCTTGGTGATGACACAAAGGTACGAGTCATATGTTGTGGTCATGAGTCACAGGGTTGACTCATAACCACCTGTGATATTTTTATAGTTTTAAGTTGGGGGCATTTTGGACATTTCCCATTTTAACTCCCTTTGAGGCCAACTTAAAACACCTTTTGGGACTTTATTAACCTATTATTCTGAATCAAGCACTCTTAAAAACTCTCTCAAACTCTCTTTCAAGCAAAAGGCTAGGGTTTCATCAAGATAATCAATTAAGGCTTCCAAGGGTGGTTTCTCTCTGTACTTTTTGGTGTCTAAGGCATGTGACTCTTCCCTCATTGTTACTTTACTAAAGGCATATGTTTTAATGTATGGTTTCATGATATTGTTATGGCTTTGAAATAAAGTTTGGGTGTTTTGGATGTTCATGGCTGATTAATGTTTCTAATGATTTTAATTATAGTTTTTCACATTTGTAAAATAGTTTTGCACAAATGGATGCATGGGAATTGTGGTTTAACTAATTGGACATGATTAGCCCTAAATTTGTTAGTCTTTGTCTTTGATAATGGCATGCCCTAAACCTGTTTGTAAAATTATCAATGAGAATGATTTTGTTGCATAGTTTGACCACTCTTGGAAATCTTGTATTAAATAAATGGTTAAAGAAACATAAAAATGGTCTTGATTGGTTTCACATGACTTTGGAAATGGCTTGGTGACCATGGTTTGATTATAAATAGTTTTGGTTTTATTGGAAATGGTGGAGTCTAATGTGGTTTAATGGTTTACATGGCTTAAGGTAATAGACTTGCAACCACTAATTTTGGCATGAAGATACCAACGGTTACTGCCTAAATAAAGGACTCCTTTGTAAATAGTTTGGTAATATGTAAATGGTTTAATTAGATTAAAGGAGGTTGGGCAGCAAGCCATGGAAGTTGGAGGTCTCGAGGGGAACAACATTGGAAACTCATGTTTGCCGATGTGAGGGAGGCCTTGGTGGTCATGTACATTATGTCACACTTTTTATTTTTAAGAATGTACTAGTCATCCCAGGTATTTCTCCGGTCATGCGGCTAACACACTTTGGGGCCGTTTCAATAGGGTGAGCTAAACCTATATAGCCCATGGGTGGTTTTAGGATGGAAGAGCTACACAACCCAGGTTAAGGTTTTAAATGCATGTTAAACCTTGTTGCTTATCCCAGCATAGTATATATGTATACATGTTATTGCATGCTGTTATTTGATTTGTATTTAAATTAATGGCATTATCTTATCTTTATCCCTGAGTTACATGCTAGCATTTACCTTACTAAACGTCTTCGAGCGTTGTATCCCGACACGATACAAGAGTCAGCCAAACTACCATCCCTCCTGCTAAGTTACTTAGATTCGGTGGAAACTTTGAGTTAGATTAAAGTGGTGAGCTTCCATACTCCAAAAAACTCCATTTTATGCTGTGGACTTCTTTTTATTTTTGTTATTTCATTGGATTTGATTGTGGATATGGTCGGGGGCATATCCTGACTAGATGATTGTTGATTTTAGTTAGAGGCTTTGTCGAACAACTATGGGCATGGGAGGTGTTGATATTAGTATCAGTCTTGGTATTAGTATTGGTATTGGTATTGGTATTGGAAATGGTTGGTTAAGTTATGGATTTCGAATTTGGTTTTAAGCTTACTATTATGTCTTTAAATTTATATTGCCTTATCTTGTTATATGTTTGGAATTCATCAAACATGGGGTGTAGTGTGGTTAACAGTAGGGTATAGGGGGTGATCTCTAGTCCAAGTTGGACTTGAAATACCCGAGACAACTAGGACCTGGTCAGATCGTGTCAAATTGGTAAAGTGGCTACTTGGGAACCTGAAGAGGACATGAAGAAAAAGTATCCATTCCTATTTTACATTTTGGAAAATCGTGGTTAAGGTATGCGTTTCTCTTAGTATCTTTAATTTTTGACTTTGTTAAAGAAAATGTGGATTTCCTTGGTCTCTTTGTTTTCTATCATCATTAAATGTAAGAGTATAGACATTTGGGGGGTTTAATCGTGCCCGTCAATGCCTTATTCTAACATTCAGGGACAAATTATCCAAGTACGGGACAATTGAAACACCTTGGGTTTTGGCCCTTGGAAATTTCCTGAACTTTGAGCTTACCGTCCTATTAACGACTCACCATATGAGTCATATAGTATGGCTATGGGTTAGTTGACCCTGTTCGTAATGTGTCCAGTAGGTGGTTATTGGGATTCTATTATAGTAATGACCATGTGGTACTAGTCATTGGTAGTGGCGATGGGTCGTTAGGATGGTCCCTTAATCAAATCAGTAACTTAGTGACTTGACTTGTCTCGGAGTATGAGTTGCTCAATGAGAGATTTGAGGATAGGTTACAGATGGTAAGGTTGAGTCGTATGTTATCCATTATCCGATCTCTTTTAGTTCTGTCTGGGATATGACTAGACCATATGAGTCATATGGTCAGGTAATACATAGGGCCATGAGGTCATATGATGGACAGTATATGGGTGTACAACTCATTGTCTTGGTGATGACTCGAGGGTACGAGTCGTATCTTATGGTCACGAGTCACAGGGGTCGACTTGTAACCACCTACAAAATTTTTACAGTTTTAAGCTAGGGTCATTCTGGATATTTCCCCTTTTAACTCCCTTTTAGGATACGCCTTACAAAAAATTTTTGGGACTTCATTAACCTATTATTCCCAGTCAAGCATTCTTAAAAACTATCTTAAACTCTCTTTAAATCAAAGTCTAGGGTTTTATCAAGATAATCAATTCAGGCTTTCAAGGGTGATTTCTCTCTGTACTTTTTGGTGTCTAAGGTATGTGACTCTTCCCTTATAGTTATTTTACTAAAGACGCGTGTTTTAATGTATGGTTTTCTGGATATTATTATGGATTTGAAATTAAGGTCATGGGTTTTGGATGTTCATGGTTGATTAATGTTTCTCATGATTTTAATTAGGGTTTTTTATGTTTTCAAAATGGCTTTGCACATATGGATGCATAGGAATTGTGGTTTAACTAATGGGACATAATTAGCCCTAAATTTCTTTGTCTTTCTCTTTGATAATGGCATGCCCTCAACCTATTTTTGAAATTGTCAATGAGAATTATTTTGTCATATAGCTTGACTACTCTTGGAATCCTTGCATTGCATAAATAGTTAAAGAAACATAAAATTGTTTTAGGTGGTTTCATATGACTTTGGAAAGGTCTTGGTGGCCATGGTTAGATTATAAATGGTTTTGGTTTTATTGGAAAAGATGGAGTCTAATTTGGTTTGATAGTTTATATGGCATAAGGTAATAGACTTGTAAACTCTAATTATGGTATGACGATACCAATGGTTAATGCCTAATTAAAAGAATCCTTAAAATAAATGGTTAGGTTATATGTAAAAGGCTTAATTGGGCTTAAAGAGGGTTAAGTAGCAAAGTCATAGGAGGTGAAGTTCTCGGAGGGGGGGGGGACCGACATTGGAAACTCACATTTGCCGATGTGAGGGTAGCCTTGGTGGCCGTATACTTGATGTCACACTTTATATTTTTAGAATGTACTAGTCATCCCAGGTTTTTCTCTAGTTGTGCGGCTAACACGCATAGGGGCCCTTTCAGTAGAGGGTGCTGAACCCATATAGACCATGAGTGGTATTAGGATAGAAAAGCTACACAACCCAGGTTAAGGTTTTAAATGCATGCTAAACCTTATTCTCTATCACGACATGGTATATATGCATATATATTCTTATATCTGGTTATTTGATTTGGATTTAAATTGATGGGATTATCTTATCTTTATCGATGATTTACATGCTAGTGTTTACCCTACTAACCGTCTTTGGGAGTTGTATACGATGCGATGTAGGAACCATCCATACTACCATTCCTCCTGCTCAAGTAGTTAGATTCGGGGACAGCTTTGAGTTAGATTGAAGTGGTGAGCTTCCATACTCCGGAAGACTCCATATAATGCTATGGACTTCTTTTCATTTTTGTTATTTCATTGGATTTGGTTATGGCTATGGTCGGGGGCATGTACGGAATGGATGTTTCTTGGTTTAGGTTAAAGGCTTTACCAAAAAACTACGAGCATGGGCGGTGTCGGTATTAGTGTTAGCCTTGTTATTGGTATTGGCGTTGGTAGTGGAAATGGTTGGTTAATTTGTTAAGGATTTTGACTTTGCTTTTAAGCTTACTATCATGTCTTTAAATTTATAATGCCTTATTTTGTTATATGTTTGACATTCATCTGACATGGGGTAAAGAGTGGTTAATGATAGGGTATTGGGGGTGATGTCCGGTTCGGGTTGGACTTGGGATACCCAGCACGACTAGGCCCTGGTTCGAGTCGTGTCAAATTCCTCCTTAGTATCTACGATTTGGTACTCCTACTTCCCTTCTTTCCTTTTTGGTACAGATCTAAGTACTAGTTTCCACCACTAATCCAATGATTTTGTAGAGTTATTTTGGAGATTGGGTGAGCTCTTGGAGTCAGAGTTACCTTTTTTCCTTCAATTTTTCTATGTCTAGTCTTTTATTTTTTAGATGGATTATATTCATCTATTAGATATTTGTAGTTCATTTGAGTAGCCTTTTGACCGGCATTACTGAGATTTTTGATGGTTGTTGCTCTTTTATCCATCTATTAGACTATTTTGCCTGTCTTATTATTGTTTAACTCATTAAATGTTGATTTATAGATTTTAGGGAATTTTCCACAAATTAGCCCATTATTTGTGGCTTTATGCTATGGTTTGACTTACCTACTAGCAAAATTAAGTAGGTGTCATCATGACTCATAAATTGGGTCATGATAAATTGGTATCAAAGCCTAGGTTTCACCAGTTTTGTTAGTATAAGAGCAAGTGTCTAGTAGAGTCCCGTGGATCATAGTGATGATGTTTGTTTCTTATCTTTGGGAGGCTATAGGAAATTCTTAGGAGTTCTTCACTTCTTACACTCATTTCATTCTAAGAGTATGAGCTGGTTTTTACAACTTTTCTTTGGTTTCATTCTTTCATATATGGATAGGACACACGCTATCGCTATATGAGATGAGGGTCCCGAGATTGATAGAGGCCAGTGATGTGTCCCCATCTAGGGGCCAGGGTAGGGTGCCTTCACTAAACCCTAATCCTGCTCTCGAGCAAAATATTCTTCTTCACCAGCCAACGGTGGTCCAGGGACCATCCCGATCTCCACCGAGATTTATTTCTTCTTTAGTACTCAGGGATGATTTGGTTTGACTTTTGGGATTGGTTATCAATACACTGTCTTATAGTATAAAGTCCAAAGATCAGAGTGGTACTAAGGCGGGGGAATATCCTGTAGCTACGACTATCAGAGTTGAGGTCCCTCCTGCGTTGGTAGTTGCTCAACCGGTGGTTGCCCAATCTACTTTGTCTGCAAAGGAGAAAAAGATATTGGGTAGATTTTTGATATTATCTCCGTCTAGGTTTTTTGGTGCATCGGGCGAGGATGCTTATGGATTACTGATTTCTTTTGAGGATAGGCTCTATAATTTAGGCTTAGTTAAGACTCATGTGGATTACACTACTTTTCAAATGGACTTGGCAGCTCAACTAGTGGTGAGATCATCTTGATTCCAGCCTAGTTGGATCTTCTCCTTTGTCAAGGACTTAATTATCTAAGATCTTCTATGAGAAGTATATGCCTCGTAGTCTTAGGGATCATTTGAGGGATCAGTTCTTGAGGTTGGAAAAGAGATCGATGACTGTTGTGGAGCATGTGGCTCAATTTTATGTTTTGGCTTGGCATTCTACTTCTATTATGCCTATTGAGTATGAGAGAGTTTGTTGATTTATTTGGGATTAAGACTTCCTTTTCATATGTCTACATAAAGTTTGGTTGTTATGGGTAGGTATTTTTTTGAGGTTTCAAATCATGCTCAAGTTATGAAGGAGATATATCACATGGCCTAAGGGGGCAGCGATAAGAGGTCATGTTATTATGGTAGTTTCAACAGGAGCCATGGTGTCTCATAGTTTAGAGGTAGTGGTTCTTAGGGTAGGTACCTTTTGCTACAGTCGTATCGGTATCAGGATCAGTCTAGTAGGCCCATTCAGGAAACTTTTTAGATTTCCGATGGAGGCCAGTCTAGCTTCAGTGATTGTCCTCCCTAGGGTTAGGTCAGTCTTTGAGAGGTTCATTTTCTAGCTATTCTAGTCCTAGTAGTTCTTTCGGTCCATCCAGATCTCTTAATTTTGGATCAGCGCTTGGGCTATGCTATGGTTGTAGAGCTTTGGGTCATTTCTCGAGAGAGATCCCAGTCGTGGAGCGATTGTTCTGTTAGCTCAGAGTATTCCACCTTGTATGACAGTTTATCCCTAGCTAGAGGTGGTATTCATGGTCGTAGAGGTATTCCCCAGGGTGCTCATGGAGTTTCTCTTGCTGGTAGGACAAGAGATTGGTCAGGAGTACATCCATGAGGAGAGTGTGGTCAGTTGTATGTGCTACCTGCTGGGGCCGATGCTAAGTCTTCGAATGTTGTTATTATTGGTATTATTTTAGGGTGTTGTTAGTAGGATTTTACTTTATTTGATCTGGGTTCAACTTATTCTTATGTGTTTGCTTATATTTCCCCATGGTTATAATGGTCTTGTGATTCATTATATGTGCCATTACATGTATCAAATCCCATGGGTGATTCTTTTGTACTGGCTCGAGTTTAAAGATCTTGTGTTGTGACTATTCGAGAGTTTTATACTTAGGCTGATCTTATTGTGTTAAATGTGGTAGATTTTGATAGGGAACTGGTTATCCCACTATCATGCAGTCATAGATAGTTTTGCTAAGACCATTACCTTAGCCATGCCCAACAACGCCAAATTGTGTATTGGGGAGCTATTAGCTGCGAGCCAATGGGATTATTTCTTATATTCATGCTAGGAGGCATATTTTAAGGGTTTGAGATTCTTATCTTGCTTATAGTCATGAAGTTAGTAGGGAGAGTTCGTCGCTTGACTCTGTTTCTGTAGTTTATGAGTTTTCTGATGTTTTTCCTACTGATCTACCCGGTCTTCCTCCTAAGTGTGGTATAGAGTTTTTTATTGATCTTGAGTGGGGAACCCGACCTATTTCTATGTCACCTTACCGTATGGCTCCTACGGAGCTTAACGAGCTAAATTCTCAGCTCTGAGATCATCTTTTTAAGGGTTTTATTAGATCGAGTGTGTGTGATTCTATGTTTTTTAAATAAAAAGGATGGCTCCATATGTATTTGAACTGATTGCAGGCAGCTTAATAGGGTGAAGATAAACAGCCGATATCCTATGTGTTTCATTGATGATTTGTTTGACCAGCTTCAGGGAGCAACGATGTAGGGTCATGATGACACTTGTCGCGATAAGCCTTGACAAGTAAGCCTATCACCCAAACTGATATGAAATAAGAAATCAAACCAAATCTAAGGAAAGTCTCCTAGAACGGAGTCGATCCACACCTATATAGTAAAGGCGGAAATATAATTAAAGATACCAAAATAAATTCCTAAATATGGTATCACAGTTTAGGAACCAACTAACAACTCAAAATCAAAATATAAATAGGATATCCCGAAAAGAATCTTTGAATACAAATAAGTCATAGTCTATATGAGAAAAGGTAGTAGTCAACTCCATATGCATAACCGCTACCTCGAAAGACTCCAAATATCACTTGAATTAGCTATCCATGCGGTACACTCATACCTGGATCTGCATCAAAATGGTGGAGCGAGTATGCGTATGGTCCACTTATAAGCAATAGGTATCATAGGCCGATCGAGTATAGTAGAAAATAGAGCATATAAACACAAACTATGGACACGTCACTTGCAATCAGAAAATGTCCCAAATGGAAGCCACATCGTATCCACTAAGAGTTCTACTATACACACACATAATAAAAAAAGGTAGGGGAAAGAAGAACAAGCATACACAAACTCAGATTACAAGTACAAGAAGGTAGAACTAAAAGACTTATATCAAGTCACAAATAGAAATACAATCATAGAATAAGCACAACATATGGAATGCCATGGAAATGATGATGATGATTATCCATGAGGTTGGCGCACAATCTCCGTATACACCTACCGAGCTTATCTACAGACGTAGGACCCATGGAAGGTTCATCAACCCACACCTACCAAGATCAACTATAGACGTAAGATCCATGGAGGGTTCGTAAACCCGTATACATCCATTATCCAATACCAATATCATGACTCCTCTCCAGCACATCCCTTAGAGAGGGTCTATAATGATGTCACAAGACGGTGTTTCCAATGTTCCTAGATTTCTAGTATTTCAACAGTGGTACCAATGCTTCATGATCACATATTTGGCATAGGACAAAATTCAAGAATAACATGCAACAAAAACATGGGTATAAATATATGATGCAATGCTTACAACTAACCAAAATAAGAATATCCAATATCCAATAAGTAAACCAACCATGTAAGCAAAAAATCCACTCAAATACACTAATAATCCATGATCCAATATATTTCATAACCAACAAGTGAAACTTGCAAGTGTCATTGATACCACATAATTCCAAAAATCTAGGCTTTTTCCCACAAAAAAAGTGTATAACCAAAAATAGATATATCAATACCAGGCCAACAACAACATATAAACTTCACACGGTCACATAAATCACCTAAATACATTTTCTATGATACAACCCCATACCTATAGCATGCTTTTACATTATTATTAACAATCCAACCCAGACTGAACAAAATTAATCCATAACCTACCTCGCTTGCCAAAACCAAAATAATTAAGTCTTTATCACCGAGCTTTCACTTCATACACAAACCCAAAAATCAGCAAAAATACATAAATATAGAATCTACGGATCCAAAAAAAACCAACAATACATATATTGCCAACATCTGAATCAGGATCAAAATGGACACTCAAAATAGGTTTTCAAAAAAGAAGGGTAAAACAAAAATTTTAGTACAACATTCTTTCCATGAATAAAGGAATTAATAGGGGAAAAGCCAAGTAAAAAAACTGAGTGAAATTGGGGTTTTGAATCAAGGAAATGATAACTTCATCCTTCCGGGATAAAATCCCTAAATTTTATCTTTAAATTTGCGTTTAAATAAGATTTAAATGATAAAATCAAACAAAAGTAGTTGAAGTACGAGTTTTTAGCATACCTAAGGTTAGAAATAAAAGAAAATTCCTTAAAAATCTATCCCCCAAGTCCAAATCACAAAAATAGTGAAGAAAATCAAGAAAAGAAATACTTATACCCAGGTGCCTAGTGCCGCTAAAGCGGTCAAGTAGCCACTTAAGCTGTCACCGGTAAAGATGTAAGGTACCGCTTCAGCGGTACCCGCTTAGCCTTTCATACCACTAAAGCATAGCGTCCTCCGCTAAAGCGTACAAGGGTCGCTAAAGCTCCCATGCCCAGCTGGTAGCCGGCCGCTAAAGCGGCCAAGTGACATTTAACGCCTGCTGATAAAGAGGTCAAAGCAATGCTTTAGCAGATACACCAACTGTGAGACTTGAGAGACCCCTCAAGACTCATTCCAAATGCCAAGAATTCAAATGAACTAAGCTACCATATCGATGCTCCGGGCTCAAAGCCAATATCAAACTTTTTAAAAAAACGTTGTTTTCATAAAATTGACCTCTAAAACCTAATTTTACAATTTTTGAATGGATGGTCCGAATGAGATATAAAAGCTGTAAAATCACACCAATTATGTTACCAACCTAAAATCAACGTATCGAATCTACTGATGCAGTTAGTTTTGCTATCAAAAGCATAAATCAAAAGATGTTGAACAAAGTCAACTAGTAATCCTCTAATACTATCAAAACCTATAATCTCGCATAAACCACATCGAAATATATTTGGCATAGAGCCAATCATCCCCATACCCCAAGAAAATCACAATGCTACAACGGGGAGGTGTAAAATGGTCATATCTCATAGAACTAAATATTTCACACAAATAAAAAAAAATTAGGTCATTACATCATCCAAAACTAATAATCTAGTTCATCATCTAACTAAGGGTAATAAAAATACCTGAATCAGCCAAAATTTAGGGATGACTACTACGCGTATCAGACTCGACCTTCCAAGTAGACTCATCTACAAGCCGATGCCTCTACAGGACCTTAACTAAAGAAATATCTCTAGAACACAACCATCTAACATCTATGGCTAGAATGGAGACTAGCTCCTCAATAAAATAGAACCGCTCATCAAACTGGACTGAATCCCAACAAATGATAGGAGACTTGTTTGGAATATCATGCCGAAGTATAGAAACATGACAAACTCGATGAAAAACTTCTAAATTTAGATGTAGTGCTAAATCATACGCCTCATTTCTAATAGACTGAAAGATCTTAAAAGGTCAAATATACCTAAGTCTAAGCTTTCCCCTCATCCAAACCTTGTCACACCTTTTATGGGCGAAACACGAAGAAAGACACGATCACTAACAATGAATCTTAAGGCATTATTTCTACGATCCGCATAGAACTTCTGCCTACTCTGAGCCGATCGAAGTCTATCCTAACTGACCCAAACTCTATTCGAAGACTCACAATGAAATTTTGTACCTTGAGGTCTAATCTCTGAAACATAAAACCAACCAATTGTAGAGTAACAATGCCTACCATACAAATCCTCAAATAGAGTCATCTTAATACTAGAATGGTAGCTATTACTATACATAAATTCCATCAAAGCTAGATGTTGCACCAACTGGCCACCAAAATCCATAACACAAGCGCGAATCATATCCTCCAAAACCTACATAGTCTACACCGAATGACCATTAGTATAGGGTGAAATGTTGTACTAAGATCAACACTAGTACAATACTCCTTTTCAAAAGTATTCCAACAGTGCGATGTGAACACTTAACCTTGATCTGAGATTATAGACATTGGAACACCATAAAGAAGAACTATCTCATGAATATAGATAAGGGTCAACCTCTCAACACTGAAAGAAACCTTAATCAAAATAAAATGAGTAGATTTGGTCAATCGTTAGATGATGAACAAAATACTATTAGAACCATGAGAAGTATTAGGAAACCTGATCACAAAATCCATGATGATCTATTCCTATTTTCATTCGAGATTGTGTAACCTCTGAAGAAACCCCCATGTCTCAATTGCTTGGCCTTCACCTGCTGGCAACTTTAGCAATGAGCTACAAAATATGCTACATCCTTCCTCATACCACCTCACCACTAATGTTGTCTCAAATCATGGTACATCATAGTCACGTCCGGATGAATAGAATACCTGGAACAATGAGCCTTCTCTAAAATAATCTAATCTAAGCACCCACTCTGGGCATACAAACTCGGTCTCTAATCCTCAAAAAACCACATGGATTAAGAGAGACTTCCTTAGCCTCACCACTCAACACCTTATCCTGAATTTTTCTCATCCCAACATCATATAACTGATATCCCAAATCTGCTCCATCAAGGAAGACTTAGCCCTCACGAGTGACAAAACATACCCGGGTGTTAGAACATCAAGCCTAACTATCTGGTTAGCCAAAGACTAAAACTCTAAGGCCAAAGGCCTCTCCTAGGTCAAAAGATACACTAAGCTACCCATGCTAGTCGACTTCCAACTCAAGGCATCCGCAACCACATTAGTCTTACTCGATGTTAAAGAATTGTCAAGTCATAATCCTTAAGCAACTTAAGCCAACGACACTGCCTCATTTTAAGATCTTGCTGGTTGAAGATATAGTAAAGGCTACAATCAGCTAAGAAAATCTCCCAGCGGACTCCATAAAAGTAGTGCCTCCACAACTTCAAAGCAAAAATAACTATGCGTAACTCCAACTAGTGGGTAGGGTAATTTATATCATGGGATTTTAACTGATAAGAAGCATAAGCAATCATCTTACCCTCTTGCATTAACAAAACAACTTACCCAACACTAGAAGCATCACAAAAATGGTAAAACCTATGCTCTCTATAGGCAAGATATAGATAGGAGTTGAAGTCAACAATTCCTTGAGCTTTTAAAAGCTCACCTTACAAGTATCAGACCACTAAAAGTAAGTATTCTTCTGAGTCAACTTGGTTAACGGGGATACAAGAGATGAAAACCCTTAACAAAATAATGATGTAGCTTATTAAACTAATAGAGCTCCAAAACACAGTCGGTGAAGTAGGCTTGACCTAATCATAAACCTTTGTAATCTTTGATGAATCAACCATAATACCATCCTTGGTCACCACATGACCCAAGAAAGAGACAAAATCCAACCAAAACTAAAACTTACAGAACTTAGCATACAACTTCTTATCCCTCAATCTCTGAATCACAATTAGCAAGTGCTCCTTATGATCGGCCTTATTCTTGGAATAAACAAGGATATCATCAATGCATGAAAAGGGATACTTATTCTGAACCATCACCTTGTTCAACTTTTGATAATCAATACACATGTACATAGACCCATCTTTTTTCTACATAAACAAGATAGGTGCACCCTAAGGTGATACACTAGGTCGGATAAATCTCTTATCCTACAACTCCTAAATTATCCTTTGATTCCCTCACTCTGATGGGGTAATACTATAAGGAAGAAAGGAAATAGGCTTGGTGCCCAACTCAAAATTAATAGAAAAGTCAATATCACGATCTGGATGCATACCAGGAAAATTCATAGGGAAAACATCCATGAACTCACGAACTACACGAACAAAATCTAAGGAAGTAGTGAAGCAGCACTAGTATCACAAATATCAACCAAGTAAGACAAGCATCCCCTCTCAACCAAGCTACGAGCTAGAAAAATGATATAACCCTCTTAGGACCTGAAGAAGCATACCCTTTAAAGCCATCCCTGGCACACTTGGCAAAGAAAAATCATGGTTTTAGCATAACAATATAGGACAACATGATAAAGAGCTAACTAATCCACACCCCAAGACATCAAAATCTACCATATCTAATATAAACAAATCTACCCAGGTTTTACACGCATCAAAAGTCATAACACAAGATCAGTACACTCGATCTACCACTAAAGATTCTCCTATAAGGGTAGATTTATGGATAGGCACATGAAGAGGCTCACATGCAAAATCAAAAATTACAGCAAAATATGCAGACTCATAGGAGAATGTCGACCCCTGATAAAATAACACACATACAAATCAGAAATAAATAGGGATGATACTTATGATGATAGCATCAAAGGCCTCTACCTCTATCCTGGCAGGTATAGCATAACATTGCCCACGTCCACCACCTGGCTGAGTAACCCCGTGACCACCACTAAAGGCACAAATATTGTTGCCTCTCACAACTCTTGTTGTACCTTACATCTCACTGCTAATATAGTGGTAGCTCTAAAAATTTGGTGTGGGCAATCCTTTGACCAATGGTCAACCTCACCACACATAAAGCAACCCTAAACTAGCCTTGATGGTGAACCCTCTAAAGGCCACCCTGAGACACTCGAGGAATAGACCTAGTCATCCTCGCCTGATCCACTATATTATAAAATAATGCCCCATACACTACCATTTAAGTCGTGTCTCTTGAAGAGTAAAAGGCATAGTGAGTTCTGCTGGATGAGTACCTAAATGGGAAGGTAACATAAATAAAGGAAGAGATCCTAACCTCAAAATTCCATACTCAGATATTAACATAGATTAAGGAACAACACTCAGAGCTAGATAAACACCAAGCGATCTCAAAGGAGCACCCTCCAAATGAGTCAGCAAATGAACTAATAACCCCTCTAAGACCAAGGTAGAAAAACTCTAAGGTATCGAACTAGGACCCATATCTCAAACATGCTTATATAGAGGCTCAGGGAAGAGTCCCCTAGTGTTATTTCTGGATGGGGATGATCATCTTGCTCGTCCACTACCTCAGACCCATCCACATTCGATAATTATCCCTCTAAATGGGGCTATCTCCATAAATAAAGGCTTTGTATCTCTGATCATATGAGACCTAGTCATGACTATCTGTACAGAAAAGAGTAAAATTTGACTTAGAACACAAGGTAGAAAGATCTGCATGATGAAGAACAAAATTAGGAAAGTTTCCTAAAGACGTCTTATAGCCTCTCAAAGATAGATATAGTCATCTACATACGGATATTTGAGACACTATTAGTAACCTCGTTCTTACACTATTAAGACTACTAAAACTTGGTTGCTCTGATACCAATTTATTATGACCCAAAAAACCAATGTCATGATGACATTTTTCATGCAAAGCCTTGACAAGTAAGCCTATCACCCAAACTTAAATGAAATGAGAAGTCAAAGCAAACTAAAGGCAAAACTCCTAGAACGGAGTCGAGCCATACATTATATAGTAAGGGTGGAAATATAATCAAAGATACCAAACAAAATCCCAAAACCTTGTATCACAGTGTAAGAACAAACTAATACAACTCAAATTTAAAATATACATATGATATCCTAAAAAGAACTACTCTATTTCTGAATACATATAATACATAGTCTTTATAGAAAAAGGTAGTTGTCGACTCTTGATGCATAGATCAATGCTACCTCAAAGGACTCCAAATGCTGCCTGAGTCAATATTCATGACTCCTTTTCAGCACATCCCTCAAAGAGGGACTATAATAATGTCACCAGACGGTGTTTCCAATGTTCCCAATGTTTCCATTATTTCCACTGTGGTACTAATGCTTCATGATCACATATATGACATAAGACACAAATAAAGCATAATATGCAATAACAGTAGGCATACAAGTATAAGATGCAATGAGAATAATAATACTATGCTCACAACTAACCAAAATAAGAATATCCAATATGCAATGAATAAACCAACAATGTGAGCCAAAATTCCACTCAATTCTACTAACCATCCATGATCCAATATGATCCATAACCATCAAGTGAAACATGCAAGTAAAGTGTCATTGATATCTCATGATTCCTAAAATCTAGGCTTTTTCCCACAAAAAGAGTAACCGAACACACATATATCAATACCAAGCCAACAACAACATGTAAGACTCCATATGGTTACACATAGCAACTAATATCTTAAAACCACCTAATAATATTATCCAGATAGGCCCCCACATAGGCCTTTATCATCGAACTTTCACCTCACGCACTAACCTTAAAATTAGCTAAAATACACAAATATTGAATCCATGCGTCAAAAGAAAGCTAATGATATCCATAATACCCACTTTCAAATCAATGTCAAAACAGACCCCCAAAATGGATTTATAAAAAAGAAGGCTAAAATCCAAAGTTTTGTCCAAAAACATTCTTTCCAAGACAAAAGGAACTCACAGGAGAAACTGCAAGTGAAAAGAGATTGAAATTAGGGTTTTGAATTGAAAAAATGATAACTTTGGACTTCTAGGCCAAAATCAACAAATTCCACCTTTAAGTCCATTTTTAAACAAGATTTAAATGATGAGATCGAAGAAAAGTTGTTTAAATAGGAGTTTGCAGCTTACCCAAGCGTAGAAATGAGAGAAAATTCCCAAAAGATCAATCCCCAAGCTCCATTTCTCGAAAATGGTGAAGAAAATTGAGAAAAGAATTATTTATACCCAGGTCCCAAGTTCCACTAAAGTGACCACAATGGCACTTTAACGATTGCACTAGCTGAGTGGTGCACCAGTTGTGGAGACTTGGGAAAATTTTAAGCCTCCGCAAACCCCTCGAGATTCATTCAGAATATCGAGAATGCAAAAAACTATGTTATCCTATCAAATTTGATGCTCCAAACTCAAGGTGATAGCAAATTTTGTAGAAAGCATCATTTTTACAAAATTGACCGCCGAAATCCAATTTTGCAGTTTTACAAATTGAGGGTCGGAATGAGATAAAAAATTCATAAAACTGAAACAACCATGTTACCAACCTAAATTTGATGTTCCGAATCTGCTGGCGGTTTGTTTTGCCATCCAATGATAGATCAAAAGATGTTGACCGTAGTCAACTAGTAAGCTTTTCATACAAACAAGACGTACAGTCCCACATAAACCAATTGAAATGCATTGGGAATTGAGCCACTAATCTCCATACCGAAGAAATATCACAAAGCAACCACAAGGAGGGGTAAAATGATCAATAAATAGAATTAATATTTCACACAAATTACAAAAACATAGGTCATTGCATCATCAACCACTAAGAATCTAGTTCATCCTCAAACTAAGGGCAATAGAAATTCCTAAATCAATGAAAAATTGGGGAGCATTGCTACATATATCAAGCCCGGCCTCTCAAGTAGATTCACCTATAGGTCAATGCCTCCATTGGGCCTTAACAATAGGAATATCTCTAGAGGAATTGTCTAACATCCTTGGCTAGAATAGATACTTACTTCTCAACAAAAGATAACCGCTCAACAAATGGACTTAATCCTAACAAATAATGTGAGACTCATCTGTAATATAATGCTGAAGCATAAAAATAAGAAAGGTTGGATAGATAATTGATAAATCAGGAGGTAGTGCTAACACATAGTCCACTTCCCTAATAGTCTGAAGGATCTTAAAAGGTCCAATATACCTAGGGCTATGCTTGCCCTTTTTCCCAAACCTCATCACACCCTTCATAGGCGAAACACGAAGAGAGACATGATCACCAACACTAAATCTCAAGGAACAAAGTCTATGATCCACATAGCACTTCTTCCTACTCTAAGCTGCTCAAAATCTATCCTAAAGACCCAACCTCTATCGAAAGGCTCATAATACAAGTCAGTACCTCAAGGGCTAGTCTCTGAAATATCAATCCAAATAATTAGAGAGTGACAATCCCTACCATAGAAAGCATAAAACAAAGCCATCTCAATACCGAAATGGTAGATATTATTAAATGTAAATTCCACCAAAGCTAGATGTTGCTCCCACTGACCACCAAAGTCCATCACACAACCACAGAGCATATTCTCAAAAACTGAAATAGTCTACTCTGACTGACCATCGGTCTGGGGTAAAATATTATAATAAGATCAACTCGAGTATCCAACTCCTTCTTAAAAGACTTCCAAAAGTGAGATGTGAACACTGAACCTTAATCTAAGATGATAGACAATGGGACACCATGAAGATGAACTATCAAATAAATATAGATATGGGCCAACCTCTTAGCATTGAAAGAAACCTAAACCAGAATAAAATGAGAAGATTTAGTTAATCGATCCATAATGACCCAAACACTATCAAAACCATGAGAAGTATGTAGAAACCCAGCCACAAAATCCGTGGTGATCCATTCCCATTTCTACTCGGGAATAGGCAACCTCAGAAGAAAACCACTAGGTCTCTAATGAGAGACCTTCATCTGCTGGTAGAATAGGAAATGAGCTACAAATTCCACTACATCCTTCCTCATGCCACCCCACCAGTAATGTTGTCTCAAATCATAGTACATCTAGTCATTCTAGGATGAATGGAGTACTTGGAATAATAATCCTCTTCTAAAATAAATATAATCTAATCACCAACTCCTGGCATACTACCTCAGACTCCAGTCCTCAAAAACCATCTGGATAAAGTGAGTCTTTCTTAGCCTCACCACTCAATACCTTATCCTGAATCATACTCAATCAAACATCAACAAATTGATGGCCTAGAATCTTCTCCATTAAGGAAGACCTAGCCTCAACGGATGCTAAAACAAACATAGGTATTGACACATCAATCCTATATATCTAGTTACGTAAAGGCGTAACCTTTAAGGCTAAAGGCCTCTTGTAGGTCAAGAGATACACCAAGGTACCCATGCTAGTCGACTTTTGACTCAAGGCATCTACAACCACTTTAGCCTTACCCGCATGATAAAGAATAATCAAGTCATAATCCTTAATCAACTCAAGCCAATGGCCTTACATCATATTTAGATCTTTCTAGGTGAAGAAATATGTAAGGCTATGATGATCCGAGGAAAGCTCACAACGTACTCTCTACAAGAAGTTCCTCAACAACTTCTAAGCCAAAACAACCATGCATAAATCTAACTTGTGGGTAGGGTAATTTCTCTCATGGGGCTTCAACTGACGAGAAGTATAAGAAATCACCTTACCCTCTTGCATCGACAATAACACCTAACCCAACACTAGAAGCACCACTTAAAATAGTAAAACTCATGCCCTTCTTAGGAAATGTCAAAATAAGAGGTGAAGTCAACAAATCCTTGAGCTTCTGAAACTTACCTCATAAGTATCGAACCACTAAAATAAAGTCTTCTTCTGAGTCAAATTGGTCAATGCTACGGCAAAAAATCTTTCACAAAATGTCGATAGTAGCCTACTAAACCAACAAAGATATGAATCTTGATGATCAAAATGGGCCTATACCAATCATGAACCATTGTAATTTTTGCTAAATTGACCATAATATCATACTTGGTCACCATATGACCTGAGAAAGAGACAGACTACACTTATAAAACTTAGCATACAACTTCTCATCCCTCAATCTCTGAAGCACAATCAACATGTACTCCTTATGATTGGCCTCATTCTTAGAATAAATCAAGATAGTATCTATAAATACAATAACAACAGAGTCAAGATACTATCAAAATACCTGATTCATCAACACCATGAACACAACTTGGGCATTGGTCAACCTAAAGGACATGACAAAGAACTCATAATAACTGTACCGAGTTTGAAAACCTATCTTCAGAATATTCAAAGCTCTAATCCTAAACTGGTGATTCCCAAACCTTGAATCAATCTTTGAAAATACCAAAGCACTCTGAATTTGATCAAACAAATCATCAATACGAGAAAAGGGATACTTATTATGAACTATCACCTTATTCAACCATCGATAATCAATATACATGCATGTAAACCCACCCTTTTTCTTCACAAACAAGATACATGCACCCCAAGGTGATACACTAGGTTGGATAAATCCTTTATCCAACAATGCCTGCAACTGATCCTTCAATTCCTTCAACTCTTCTAGGGCCATACTATAAGGAGAAATAGAAATAAGCTTGATGCTAGTCACAACATCAATAGAGTAGTCAATATTATGATCCAGAGGAATATCTGGTAAATTCATAGGTAAAATATCCATGAACTCACAAACTACCCAAACAGAATCCAAAAAAAGAGGCAAAGTAAAAATGATATCATGAATGTGATCCAAAAAAGACAAGCATCCCCTCTTAACAAAATAACAAGATGAAGGAAAGATATAGCCCTCTTAGGACCCAAATGAAACACACCCTTCCAATTTATCCTTGGCACACTCGACGAAGATATGGCCATAGTCATGGCATAACAATCTAGGTTAGCATGATAAGGAGCTAACCAATCAATACCCAAAATATTAAAATCTACCATATCTAATACAATTAGATCTACCTAGGTATCACATCCAACAAAAGTCATAACACAATATCGATACTCCTGATCCACCACTACAGAATCACCTACGAGGGTAGATACATGATAGGCACAGTAAGAGTCGCACAATTAGAATCAAAATCCAAAGAAAAAACATATAAGATAAAAATAGCCTTAGATCAAATAATACAGGTATAGATCTAAATCAAATAGGGATGATATCTATGATTACAGCATTAGAGAACTCTGCCTCTGGCCTTACAAGTATAGCATAGCACTGTTTGTGTCCACCACCCGACTAAGTTACCCCAAGACCACCACCACAGGCACTATCACGTCTGATTTTTACACCTATGGTAGTACCTTTACCTCTTATTTTTTATATAGGGGTAGCTTTAAAACATCAGCGGGGGAAATCCACCACACACATAGAACCAATGAACTTGCCCTGACAGCGCACTTTCTTGGTGCCTCCCTGAGATACTTAAGTAATAGATCCAGTCATCCTCTTCCAATCTACTATAGTTTTAATAAATACCACATAAACTATAATCTAAGTCATGGCTTACTGAAGAGTAGGAGACATAGTGAGTACGATTAGCTGAGATCCCACCTAGAGAGATAACATAGACGAAGGTTAATTTCCAAGCCTCATAATACCATACTCAAATGCTAGCATAGATTGGGAACAACACAGAGCTTGAGAAACACCAAGTGAGCTCAACGAAGTACCCTTCATATGGTTCAGCAACTAAAGCAATAACTGCTCCAAGACCGAGGTAGAAGAACCCTAAGGGACTTGAGTAGGGACCATATCTCCAATATACTCATCTCGAGTCTTAAGGGAGAGTCACCTAGTGTTATCTGTTAATGGGGTAGATCCTCTTGCCCATCCTCTACCTCAGTCCCATCTCTGACCCATAACTTTCCATTTAGATGGGGCTCTCTCTATGAATAAATCCTCCATATTTCTGATCTTACAAAACCTAGTCATCACTATCTGTGCAAAAAAGAGTGAAATATGACTTAGAATACAAGGTAGAAAAGATCTACATGATGAGGAACAAAATAAGAGAAGTTTCCTAAAGACACCCTATAGCTTCTCAAAGATAGATATGGAAATAAATATGGATGTTTACGTATCGATTCACGAGACTCTATTAGACACCCCCTTCTTATAATGTTGAGACCAATGAAACCTAATTACTCTGATACAAATTTTTCATGAACTAAAAACAAAGGATCATGATGGCACTTGTAACAAAAAGTCTTGAAAAGTAAGCTTATTACCTAAAATAATACGAAATGAGAAATCAAAATAAGCCCAACACAAGACACCTAGAATAGAGTCGAGCCACACTTATATAGTAAGGGTGGAAATATATTCAAAGATACCAAATCAAATCCCAAAACCTAGTGTCATAATGTACACACAAACTAACATTACTTAAGGTCAAAATATACTTTGGATATCCTAAAAAGAACAACTCCAACTCTGAATATAAATAAGATATAGTCTATATAAGAAAATATAGTAGTCAACTCCAGATGCATAGATCAACTGCTACCTTAAAATACTCTAAATATCGCTTAAATCAGCAATCCATACGGTGTACTTATACCTAAATCTACACTAAAAGGGCGCAGTAAGGATGAGTATAGTTCACGTGTACTCAGTAGGTATCATACGTCGATCAAGTAAATTAGAAAATAAAGCATATTAACACAAACTATGGGCACATCACTTGCAATCAGAAAATATCCCAAATGGTAGCCCACACTATGTCCTCTAACATTTCTACTATACACACACATAACAAAAATAGGTAAGGGAAATAAGAACAAGCATACTCATACTCAAAATGCAAGTACAAGAAGGTAGAACAAATAGATTTATAATAAGTCACAAACAGAAATACAATCACAGAATAAGCACAACATAAGGGATGCCATAAAGATGATGATGATAATAATAATGATAATTGTGATAGTGATGATGAATATGCACGAGGTCATCAGACAATATTCGTATAAACCTACCAAGCTCAACTACGAATGTAGGACCCATGGGAGGTTCACCAACCCACACTTACCAATCTAAAACATGAACATAGGACCCATGAAGGGTTCATCATCCCATATACAACCAATATCCATTACCAATATGCATGAATCTTCTTTGGAACATCCCTTAAAGAGGGTCTATAATGATGTCACAAGTCAGTGTTTCCAATGTTTTTAGTGTTTCTAGTATTTCAAAAGTGGTACTTATGCTTCATGATCACATATATGACATAAGACATAAATCAAGCACAACATACAACAATAACATGCGTATATGTATAAGACGCAATGAGAATAATGATGCAATGCTCACAACAAACCACAATAAGTATATACAATATCCTATAAATAAACCAACTAAGTGAGCAAAAAATCCACTCAAATCTACTAACCATCTATAATCTAATATAATCCATAACCATCAAGTGAAACATGCTAGTGAAGTGTCAATGAGACCACATAATTCCCAAAATCTAGGCTTTTCCCCAACAAAAAGAGTGTAACCAGACACACAGATATCAATAGAAGGCCAATAAAACATATAAGACTCCACATAATCACACATTGCAATTAATGTCTCAAAACCACCAAATAATACTATCCTTGTAGGCCTCTACACGGGCACATAAATTACCTAAATACATTTTCCATGATACAACCCCATACCCATAACATACTTTTACATTATTATTAACTACCCAACCCAGTCTGAAAATTAGTTAAAACACACAAAAAGAACTAATAAGAGAAACCCCAAGTGAAAAAGGGAGTGAAATTGGGGTTTTGAATAAAAAAAAGTACTTCGTCCTTCCAAGACAAAATCCTCAAATTCCACCTTTAAATCCATTTTAAAACAAGATTTAAATGATAACATCAAATCAAAATAGTTGAAATAGGAATTTGGAGCTTACCCTTAGATTAGAAATAGAAAAAAATGCCCAAAAAATTGATCCCCAATCTCTAAGTCTTTAATTTGGTGAAGAAAATCAAGAAAAGAATTATTTATACCCAGGTGTCAGGTAGTGCTAAAATGGTCAAGTACCACTTTAGTGGTACTCGCTTAGCATGACAATTAGTTCTAAAGAAGAAAAGGGTCATTTTAGCATCCTCCGCTAAAGAAGACGAAGTGTGTTAAAGTTCCCCTGCCTAGCTGGTAGCCGGCCACTAAAGTGGCCAACTGCCACTTTATAACTTTCCACTAAAGCGGCTATAGTGGTGCTTTAGCGGCTACAACAGCTGAGTGGTGTACTAGCTGTGTAAACTTGGGAAAATTCAAAGTCTACATAGACACTTCAAAATATGATTCTTCGAACTCAAAGGCGATATCACATTTTTGAAAAAAAATTATTTTCATAAAATTGACACTCAAAACCTAATTTTGCTATTTGACCTGACCATACGAATCATATGGTCTAGTCGTATCCAAGATAGAATCCACGGGATTGGACAGTATAAAAAATATGACTTAACCTTTCGACTCGTAACCTATCCTCACGGCTCTTAGTGAGCCACTCGTACTCAGAGCCAAGTCAAGTAACTAAGTTTCCGATTTAATTATGTATCGTCCTAATGACCCATCACCAACCTTAAAGACTCATACCACCAAGTCATTACCAAGACAAAAAACCCAACCACTATTTGTTGGTCACATAATGACTAGGGTCACCTGACTCATACCCACACCATACGACTTGTTTGGTTAAGTTGCAGCAGGACAGTGAGCTCAAAGCTCACTAAATTTCCAAGGGCCAAAACCCAGGATGTTTCAATTCTCCCCCTGTTGGATCATTCATCCTTGAATAATGGAACAAGGCAGTGATTATCACGATTAAACTCCCAAAAATCTCTACTCTTACTTTTAAGACAGAAAATAGATTACCAAGGAATTCATAATCTACCTTTAACAAAGACAGAAAACAAAGATGTTAAGATCAACACATACCTCAAGCACGATTTTCCGAAATAAGAAATTGGAATAGATAATTGGACTTTATTCCCTCTTCAGCTTCCCATGTAGACTCTTCCACATTGTGGTTCCTCTATAGAAAATTTACCAAAGTAAGATCTTTTGTCTGTAACTGACGAACCTACCGAGCCAAAATTTCTACAAGGACCTCCTTATAAGACAGGGAATCTAAAATACCAATATCCTTGATTGGCACAATTTGCAATGGATCACCCACACACTTTCTCAACATAAAAACACGAAACACCGGGTCAATAGAGCTCAAACTAGAAGCTAACTCCAACTCATACAGAATATTGCCAATCTTTCTCAAAATCAAGTATGAACCAACATACCGGGGGCTAAGCTTTCCCTTCTTCCCAAACTACATCACTTCCTTCATGGGAGAGACCTTTAAGAGCACTCTTTCCCCAACCTCAAACTCTAACTTCCTATGCTTCACATTTGCATTCAACTTCTGGTGACTTTGGGAAGCTTTAAGCCTATCCAAAATCACCTTCACCTTTTTCATGGATTGGTGAACCAAATCCGGACCAAATATCTCTACCTCACCAACCTTGAACCACCCAATATGAGACCTACACCTCCTACCATACAAGACCTTAAATAGAGCTATCCCAATGCTAGAGTGGCAGCTATTATATATGCAAACTCTACCAGAGACAAATGCTTAACCCAACGACCACCAAAGTGAATCACGCAAGCACGAAGCATATCTTCCAAAGTCTAAATAATCCTTTTCGCTTGTCTATCTAACTGCTGGTGGAAAGCAGTACTAAGACTCACCTTGGTCACCAAAAATTTTTGAAACGACTGGAAAAACTTTGAGGAAAACTGTATACCATAATCTGAGATAATAATAATAGAAACAGGGACCCCGTGCAAATTCACAATCTCTTAGAGATACAACCTTGCATAATCCTCTGTCAAAAAATTTGTCCTCACTGGCAAAAGGTGAGCAGACTTCATCATCCTATCCACGATGACCTAAATTGAACTGAATTGATTTTAAGATCGAGGAAGACTAATAATGAATTCCATGTTGATCACTTTCTACTTCCACACAGGCAACTCAATCTCTTGATACAACCCTTCAGGCCTTATGTGCTAAAATTTCACGTGTTGGCACACCATGCAGTTTGCCACAAAACTAGCCACATCTCGCTTCATATTGTTCCACTAATACATCTCCTTAAGTTCATGATAAATTTTTGTCAAACCAGGATAAATAGTGTATCCTGACTCATGTACCTCATCAAAGATCCTCTATCGCAATCCATCCACATCGAGAATGCACAATCTTCCTTGGTACCATAATGTACCATCGCCACTAACCTTAAAGTAAATTACTTTCTTCCCACCTACATCACCCTTGATACTCATTAAGATAGGATCTAACACTTGCTTTTTCTTCACCTCAACACCCAGGGATGACTTCGTCACCTTCAAAACAAACCCACCACCATTTTTAAAGTCTAACAGAAAACTCTAAGGTTAGCCAAATAGTTAACATCATTCACCAATTCTCGCTTTCTCTCATCTACATGACCTAAAATCCAATGGATAACCCACTAAGAGTATCAACAACCACGTTAGCTTTACCTGGATGGTAGTGAAGTCTCATGTCATAATCCTTGAGTAGCTCAAGCCATCTTTTTTTTCTGAGTTTAAACTCTTTCTGAGTAAACACATATTGTAGGCTCTTATAATCTAAAAAGATATCAATATTCACTCCATATAAATAGTGATGCCAAATTTTCTACACGAATACCATAGCTAATAGTGCAAAGTCATGAGTCGAATAATTTTTCTCGTCCACCTTCAACTGTCTAGAGGCAAAATTTATCACCTTGACGTAACTAAGCCCCATATGGGATGCATTACAATAGACTACAAAACCATCCATGCCTTCAGGAAAGGTCAAGACCAGTGCCAAAGTCAGATTCTCCTTCAACATCTTGAAACTACCCTCACAAGTATCAGACCATAAGAAATTTACCTTTTTTTAGTCAACTTAGTCAACGGGATAGCTATAGTCAAAACATTTTCAACAAACATCCTGTAGTAATCAGCTAAATCCAAGAGGCTCCAAATATTAGTTAGAGTCATGGGTCTAGATAACTTCTTAACCACTGCAACTTTCTATGAATCCACCATGTCCCCTTTACTAGAAATGACAAGACCCAGAAAAATGATAGCGTTCAACAAGAATTCATGTTTCAAAAATTTGTCATAAACTGCTGCTACTTCAGGGTTTGCAACACACTATGGGGGTGATAGACATAATAGACCTTGCTCATTGAGTACACCAGAATATCGTCTATGAATAAAATGATGAACAAATCCAGAATGACAAAATGCTCTATTCATCAAATCTATGAATGTCATCAGGGCATTGGTTAATCCAAAAGTAAAAACCAGGAACTCAAAATGCCCATACCATGTATGGAAGACAATCTTAAGAAGATCCACCTCTCTAATCATTAGCTGATGATACATAGGTTAAAGATAAATCTTGGAGAAAAACATAGCACCCTGAAGCTTATCAAAGAAATCATCTATCTCTGGAAGAGGGTACTTATTCTTTATTTTTACCTTATTCAACTGTCGGTAGTTAATACACATACGAAAGGAACTATATTACTTACGCACAAAAAAAATCAGTGCGCCCCACGGAGACACACTAGGACAGATGAAACCCTTGTCTAAAAGATCCTTTAGTTTCTTCTTAAGCTCCTTTAACTCAGTCGGATCCATTCTATATAGGGGAATAGGAAAAGAACGAGTGTGCCAAACAAGATCTATCCCAAAATCAATCACTTTATTGGAAAGAACACTAGGAAGATCATCAAGAAAGACCTCAGGAAATTCATTCACCACCAGGACGGATTGTATTGAAGGACCCTTCGAGCTAGAATCTTTAACCCAGACCAAATAATAGAGACAAGATATGATATAAACTTCCCTTTAAGAGCTAGGAAACTACCCTACCACTCAATAACCATCTCCTTAGGAAATTTAATGTTAACCTTTTAGGTCTGATAATCCAGAAAAGAATAGTATGAGTGCAACCAATCCATACCCAATATGGCATCGAAATCAACCATGTCTAATTTGGATAGATCCACTAAAATCTTCCAACCATCCACAGATACCACACAAACCCTATAGACTCTCCTGGCAACCACAGAGTCACCCACTAGGATAGAAACATAAAAGGGTTCGTAATTTACTCGAGATCAAAACCAAAATTCATAGCCACAAATGGGTTCACATAAGAAAGAGTGGATCCCAGATCAAGTAAATAGTATAACTCATGGGAAAAGAGTTTTAAATTACAAGCAATGACATTAAGAGATACCTCAAACTACAAAAAAGTAGTGAGAACATAGAGCCTGTTCCAACCAGTGTGGAAGCCAGATGGTTCACCCTTTGGTGCTGGAGCTAATAAAAAGGCAAAAGGAACCTTGTTTGACCTAGAAGCAACCTTACCAATAGGAAAACTTTTTAGAATATACGTTGGTTGACCACAGTTGTAGCATTTGCCCTTTTCTTCTACATAATATCCCTATGTAATCGACCATAAAACCTTTAGGGAGGATAGAAAGGAGCTGACTTGACCTTACTTTTCTGAGATTGGGCGCCCTATGCTCTATAATTATCGCCACCATGAAAATGCTTACCTCTATATAACTTTGGTAGGGAGCACTAGACTTTGAGTATGACCCAGAGTTGCTCCACTTCTTTTTGGACCACTTTTCACCATCCCTTCTACTCTGCTGTTGGCCACCACCCTGCTCAAAAAATCTAAAATTCTTGTTCTGCCTTTTCCCCATCTTCTTCTTCTTCTTTTTCTTTTTCTCTTCCTCAACCTGCTGCAAGTACAGAACCAAACTGGAGATATCCATGTCCTTGTTTAATAAGGTAGCCTTAATCTACAAAACCAAGTCTCAGGACAACCTAAAAGCAAACTTTCTCATTCTAGACCTCATGCTAGAAACTAACGCCGGAGCATACCTAGACAACTAGTAGAACTTCAAGGCTTACTCTTTGATTGACATCTTGCCTTGCTTTAGGTTAAAAAATCTTTCGACCTTACCTCCCTTAACTCTTGATGAAAGAAATAGTCCAAATAGCACTAGAGAAATACTCCCACAAGGCTAACTTAGTATCATCACCCCTAGACTGTTCCCATTCTTCATACCATCGATAAGCCACATCCTTCAAATGGTAGGCAGTAAAATCCATACCCTCCAAGTTAGTAGAATGCATAAGGCAGAAGATCTTTTCTATCTTATCAATAAAACCTTAAGGATCCTCCTCAACCTTAACACTAGTAAATGCAAAAGGGCTTAACCTCATAAACTGGCCAACCCTTATGGCCTCAAAAGATGGAGTAATAGAAACACTACGCTCAGCCTGAGAAGCTACCAACTATTCCAACATATGAATAGACTGACAAAACTCAGCACTCATCACATCAACCTAAGAAGCTTAAAAATGACTAAAGGGGATCGGTGGAACTCCAAGAGGGAAATCAGGTCTGGACCTCTATTTCGAATCTAGACACCATAAGTAGGATGAGTCCCATCAATATTTTCCTCGGGTGGGACAATGAAGTTTCTGTGAACTTTATATCGTCTGGGAGGCATGATTTAAAAAGTGAACAAATGGGTATTAGAGAAGATATTAGGACCTTAGACTCTATATCTTTAAAATAGAACACAAGAAGAAAAAACATTCATAAATGCCTCGTAGACTCTCTCTTATAAATGTAGTGTTCTACATACTTTTAAAAGAGACTCTACTTGACACGATTTTGTCGAACAACCAATTGAGCTTTGATACCAATTTGACATGACCCAAACCAGGGCCTAGTTTTGTTGGGAATCTCAAGTCCAACAAAGACTAGAGACCACCCCCATTACCGAATTGTTACCTTCCTTGTACTCCCATATCGGATGAATTTTGAACATATAACAAGATATGATAATGTTAAATTAAAGACATGATAGTAAACATTAAACCAAAGTCAAAAACCACAACCCATCAACTATCCATTTCAAATTCCAATGCCAATAATAATACCAAGGCTAACACTAATACTGACACCGCCTATGCCCATGTAGTCTGACAAAGCCTCTAGCTAGAATCAAAGAATATCTAGTCAGAACATTCCCCCAACCATAGCCAAAACCAAAATCAAAGAAATAATAGTAACAAAAAGAAGTTTGTAGCATAAAATAGAGTCTTTGGGAGTATGGAAGCTCACCACTTCAGTGTGACTCAAAGCTATCCCCAAATTCAAGTCATTGAGAAGGAGGAATGGTAGTATGGCTGGTTCATACATTTCATGAGGATACAGCGCCCGAAGATGGTTAGCAAAGTAAACACTAGCATGTAACTCAGGGATAGAGATACGATAATACCATTATTTCCAAACTAAATTAATAACCATATGCAATCACACATATACATATATATCGTGATAGGATAAGGAATAAGGTTTAGCATGCATTTAAATCCTTATCCTAGGTTGTTTATGTTGACTATACTAAAACAACCCACAGGCTATATGGATTAAGCTCCCCCTACTGAAAGGGCCCCAATGCATATTAGTTGTATGATCAGAGAAGAGAACTTGAGATGACTAGTACATCGTAAAAATATAAAGTGTTACATCATAAACACAATAACCAAGACCACCCTCATATCGGTAAACATGAGTTTCAAGTATTGGTCCCCCTGGGACACCCACTTTCTACGACTTTGCTACCCAACCCTCTTTAAGCCCATATTAAATAATTTATACATTCCCAACTATTTACCAAGGAGTCTTTTAATCAGGTATTAACCATTTCTATCATCATACCAAAATTAGAGCTTGCAAGTCTATTACCTTATGCCATATAAGCCATTAAATCAAATTAGACTCCACCATTTCTAATTAACCAAAACCATTTATAATCAAACCATGGCCACCAAGGCCTTTCCAAAACCATATGAAACCAACAAAAACCGATTCATATTTTATTAACCATTTATGCAATACAAATATTCCCAGAATGATCAATTTATGCGACAAAATCATTCTCATTGACAATTTCACAAATAGGTTGAGGTCATGCCATTATCAAAGTCGAAATCATCAAGCTTGGGGCTCAACTAAGACCCCTAAATTAAATCACCATTCCCATGCACCCACATGTGAAAAGCCATAATTAAAACATGAGTAGTCATAGTAAAATCATGAGGAGTATTAATCAATGATGAACAGAAAAAAACCTCAATATTTATTTCAAAACCATTACAACACCATGAAAACCATACATTAAAATATATAACTTTAGTAAGATAACAATGAGGTAACAGTTACATGCATGAATTAAAAAGATTCACGGAGAGAAATTGATTCGTATGCCCCTAGATGATCACTTTGGATAAACCCTTGCCAATTTTGTTTAAGAGGATTTTGAGAGAGTAAAGAGGATGTTTAATATTCTAAAGTATGGAGTGAATGACAAAAAGTGTTATAGAGATATGGGGTCTTAAGGTTTTTAAGGGAGAAATGTCTAAGGTACCCTCATCTTAAAGTTGTTAAATCCTATCTTTGGTTATGAGTTAAGCTATTGACTCGTCAACATAACATATGACTCTTACCATTGAGTCATCACAAAGACAGAGAATTGGATACCACACAGTATCCACCATATGACTCCATGATCCCTAATCATGACCTAACCATATGACTCAACCCTACCACTCATAATAAGACACGTTCACTTGAATTGTCTTGAGAGAGAGAACAAAGTCAGACCTTTCATCATTGAGCTTTGAACCCTTTAAATCAATGAGAAATTCCTGACTACAATCCCCTTCCCATGACTAAAATAATGATCACAAGTTAGATTTGGGAACTCACTAAAATTTGAGTTCCCAGTAGGAGGATAATGGTGTGATCAAATTTTTCTTAGCCTATGTACGCAGTGATATCTTCCTCTTCACTTTTTTAAGAGACTCGAAGCCCTTAGGATGTGAATTCTCTTGCTGAATGTATTCAGTATTTCTTAATTTTACCTTAAGCCAGTGCTGGCATCCTTTTTTCAAATATCCATATCATTCATAGTGAGTGAACAAGAGATTGTGCCCTTTGCTTCTATCACAATGAACAACTTTTTCTTTAGACTCAACAAGTTGGAATTTTACTTAATAGCTCAGACCTCAACCATCATTAACACCTTGATTAGTCAAGTTAGAAAGCATCAGCAAGGAAGTAGTCCACTTAAGAGACTTGTTCAACTTTTTTTTCAAGCAGACCAGGTCCCTATCAAATGCTTCATTCCTATGAAGTACTGACATATAGTGTTTTTGTAAAGATTTCAAATTCTAATCAAGATCAATTTGAAAAATTGAGGCTTTCTTATTCTCTTTACTATCTACACTATTTACCTTCTTTAGATTACTCATCAGATTTATATTTTCAGATTTCATCTTTGTGAACAAACTCTTCTATTCCAGAAATTTGGATAGTTAAGGAAATTAACTCATGCTTTTGATTCTCTACGTTCTCTTCTAAGCATTTTTCTCAGTCATTAGTTCACATACATAATCTGTCAACACACTTGCCATCCTTTTTATTTTCCTAGCAGAATAGTTATCTAGATTTTTCTTTATATTAGAGAGAGTTACCTTATCTTCTTCTTTATTATTTGTACTTTCCATGAAATTAAATAAGGAATCATAGATAACTAGACTATCTTCCACTGATAGCATAGCTATATCTCCAGACTTCTTATCCTTACCTGATTCACTAGAGAAATCTTCCCATGTTGCCAAAGCTTGTTTTACTACATAATCAGCTACAACATTCTTTCTTGAATTGTCAAGGACTTGGTCCCTGGTCTTTCCTTTGTCAACTACTACCTTAAGGTAATCCTAATGAATCATTTTGTGCATGGGACAGTCCTTGATGAAATGCTCAAGACTTTCACATTTGTGACATACTTTAGCATTTCTTCCTCTCCTTCAGAAATGACAACTCTTTTTTATCACTCTAATTATCCTATTTTCCAAATAGACAACACTAGTGTCTTTATATTTAACTGTATCATATTTAGAAGAGTTCAATGCTAGGGATTTTTCTCATTTTTCTTCCATTTTCTCCAACTTTTGCAGCTTCTTGAGCTCATTATTATTTACATTTCCAACGAGTTCATCCATAGTGAGTGTCATCATGTTCCTTGCATCAGTTATATCATCCACTTTGCTTTCCCAGGACTTAGGAAGAACAGAAAGATTTTTTCTTACTTGTTTGTACAACAGAGTCACTTCACCTAAGTAGTGAAGTGCATTTATGATAGAAGTGAACCTTGTACGCATTCATGGATTGTTTCTCCTTCTTTCATGATGAAGGTTTGATACTGAGTAATCAGCATGTCCATTTTTGAATCCTCCACGTCAGTGGTATCATCATGAAAATTTCTCAAGCGATCCAATATCTTTTTTGCATTTTCACAAGTTGATATCCTATTGTATTCTTCAGGACCATACTAACAGTTTCTTGGCCTTGTAATTCTTTTCAATCTTTTTTTTGTCTTTATCATTGTACTCTTTTTTTAACAACTATTCTTGTAACCTCTCTTTCTTTGACTTTTTTAACCGGCACATGAGGACCATCAAGAATTATGTTTGTCAACTCACAATCCTTAGCCATAATAAATTCAAACATCTTGGTTTTGCACCATCTATAATACTGCCCATTGAATCTGGGTGGTCTACTAGTAGATTGTCTTTCATCTTGATTAGATAGAGCAGCTATGCTAGCCAAAACACTCTAGGTGTGAACCTTTCAGAATGACTTGTCTCTGATACCAATTTTGGAAATCCAATGGGTTGCACCACAAAGTAAGGGAACAGGTCTCTCAAAATTAATCACAAGAAAAGTACACAAAAATAACTAGCAAGTAAGAGACAGTGCAGAAAGAGTAAAAACACAAGAATTTTATGTGGAAACTCAGTAAGGGAAGAACCATGGCTTACCCTCACAAGCTCCAAAAAATACACTAAATTAACCTCCTGATTATAGTCTACATTTTAACCTAACTCTAGGATCCTTTCGTTATCAGCAACTCTACTACAAGCTCATCTCGGTAACTCTACCAAGGACCTTCTCTAAACTGATTAACTCTAATCAGTCTCACACTTAGGCAACTCTTCTTAACAGTATCTACTCAAATAAAAAAGGTCACTAGTATTATAACATGAGTAATTCATTTACAAATCAAAACTCACTCAAGAACTATTTCTATTTAAGAACTCATAAAACTAAGAACTTGAGCAGTGTTGAGGTAGGGTTTTTGCTTCCTCTCTTTACTCTTTGTATTACCAAAACTATTTGATGAAAAGGCATATCTTTACATTTATAGTTGAATGATGATTAGTGATAAAAGATCATTGGACCAACTATCCTAATCAGTACAAAATAACACCTGGAAGTTTGTTACACAAGAGAACAAAACTGTGCGGACAACGCGTACCAGCTGTACTGTACCTTGCATATCCAGGGAGCTGGTCCCTTCTTGTTAGTTTCTTGTCATCAAACCTTCATATAGCAGTGTTCACCCTCAAAATTAGGTTTGAACTGCTCACAAGAACAAAGGTTACATTTCAACCACTGGAAGATATTCTGCATTAAACCAAAAGAAGATTATAGGTAGTATTAGTTCATCAACAAGTACCGGTAAGCATCATTGGTCGACTAAATCAACAATGTACAAGTAAGCAAGACAAAAAGTATAAAAGCAATCATAACAGAACTCATAACCAATGATATCATTCAATTAAAAATATCACGTATCATCACATAACTAAAACTCATAAGTTTACAATAAAAAGCTTTCATACTTAGTTAGTTTCATCCACAACTCATCATTATGTATAATCATAAAAAGTCACCAAAGGCATATGTATGAGTACATGTACGCAAGATATGCACATCATCTCTTACTTTTCTCAACCTCGCCATGAATATCACTTAGTACTGGTATGGTACCCTACCCATCATCACAATGTATCGACATTATGCAAATGAAACACAAGGTAGTGATTAAATCATAAGTCATGTAATGTTAACATAAAAGCACAAAGCCAAGGAATTCAAGTGCTAAAAATACCACAACCTACCTCAATTCATTTCTCAAAGTCACTTTTAATCCATAATTTTCCCTTTCATTCTAGTTCAATACATTCTTGATCAGTACAACAACAAGAATATGCAACCATTTTAATAGTTCATTCTTTTTTAATAATTAGGGATCATAACCCATTGATTTTAGCCAATAATTTACCTTATTTCATCATCTTGGGGTTTTCTTATCTTTAAAACATCATGCGCCCTACCTAAATTTGCATCAGTAATCATAATTCTACTTTCATTAGTTTTTTCTAACACCATAGGATCATATCTTGCTGAATTTACACACATTCACATCACTTTGCATCAATTCCCATAAACTAGAGACAAGTCTCAAATCCTACCATTAATCCATTTTTAGTGATTTTCTAAGGTTAAAAAGGTGAATTCAAGTCTAGAATGTAATTAACAACTCCAAAACCCTAGGAAAATTACCTCCCTACAGCTCTCTTACGTTTTTTGAAAAGTGAGGGAATGAAACTTTTATGGTTTTAAGAAACAATAATTTTAATTTGCATTACCACTAAACAAGATTTACAACTAGAGCGGTTAGCTCCTTTTACATAGAGCAACCTTGTGGTTTTTTTTACTACTACAGCAATTTACATTTTCCGCTATAGCAATCCAAGTTAGAAACTCAAAAACTCTCTATAGTTTTTCTCATTTTAAAAAACACGTAAAAAATTTTCACACCGCAAACTAACCCCTCCACGATAAATGCTATAAACAGAGTTTTATAACTCCATTTAAGGTATCGAAAATTGATACTACTTCATATACTCATTGTCTATCCAATTATCATGTAGAACCATGCTATTACCAAAAATATTAACACCATATTTCATTTAATTATCACATACTAAAATATAGGCCAATCCTCGACTATTCTTGAATTCTCAAAAAATAATGAAAAAAAGTTTGGGTGCAAATTTTACCTCTTATTTCAATATAATGACAATTTGGATTGTTACATAAAATACCAATTTACCACTCATTCATCCTTGAATCACAAGGCACAAAACATAGCAACTGCTCTATGAACAGGTTATCCACTGAACCTTCGCACAAGGAATAACTCATGTCATCAACTTTCTCTCATCTTTAGCTATAATAGCAATCGATTACTCTTTATAAGAAAGTTCCTTATCAAAAAATTCCAAGTCCTAATGAATAATACAGTCACCAGATCCATGGTACTTCTTTATCATTGACACATAGAATACAGGGTAAAACCTGAATATTCTAAGGCGTGCTTGTATTCTACCAACTTCATTTCCTTCAACACCTCAAAGGGTCCAATGTACCTTAGGCTCAACTTATCTGTCTTTCTGAATTGCATATTACCTTTTTATGGGTGAGACCTTCAAGAGTACATTCTCCCTTTTCTCGAACTACATGACTCTTACCTTTTTGTTGGAATATTCATTCAATCAGATTTGACCCACTTTGAGCTTCTCCTATATGAATTTCACTTTTTCCATAGAGTCCTTGATCATGTTATTGCCTCAAGGCCTCACATCAAATGCATCAAACCACCTAATTAAGGATCTATATTGTCTACCATATAAGGCCTAAAAAAACCATGGGTATTCTAGAGTGGTAGCTATTATTTTAGGCAAATTCACACAATGGTAAGTATTGTTCCTACTGACCCTTAAAATCCATAACACACACCCAATGTATATCCTCGAGAACTTGGATAGTCCATTCCAATTGACCATCGATCTACAGGTGAAAAGTCATGCTTAGGTCAAATTTAGAACTCAACTTTGACTGAAACCTTTACCAAAAATTAGAAGTAAATTGAGTACCCTAGTCTGACATAATGGACACTAGTACCCCATGTTGCCTTACATTTTTTTCATAGAAATCTTGGACAACTTTTCTACATTATAATCAACTTTTTCCAGAATAAATTGAGTTGACTTAGTCAATTGGTCAAAAATAACACAAATGGAGTCATATTTCCTTGAGATTATTTGAAGATCAATCACAAAATCTATCATTATTTGTTCCTACTTTCACTCCAAAATAGGCATCTACTGATATTTATGACTAAACTTTTGATGTTCGTATTTGACTCTTTAGCAGTTTTGACACATGACCACAAAATTCAAATTGTCAGGCTTCATCTTTTGCCACCAATAGTGTCGTTTCAAGTCTCTATACATCTTTTTGGCACTTAAATGTATAGAGTACTTAGAATTATGAGTCGATGCCAAAATGGTTGGAATCAAGTTATCTACCAAAGGTACACAAAACTGGCCTAAAATTCTCAAAGCCCCCTGATCATCCAGAATGGCCTCTTTCGCTTCCCTTTATCACATTTTTTCTCTGAGGTTATTTAATTTCTAATCTTAAAACTATCTACTCTTAATCTTTTCATAGAATATGGACCTAACCTCTATGTGTGACAATACCTCTCCTTTGCTAGTTTATTGAAATTTTAAAAAACCATTAGCCAATAAATGTACCTCTCTTTCTAATGGACATCTGGATACCTCAAGCATTTCTAGGCTTACCTTATTTACTAGTTTCCGACTAAATGCATCTATTAGCATAGTGGGTTTACCTAGGTAATATAGTAGTGAGATGTCATTATCTTTAATCAACTCTATACATCTTCTATCTTTTAATTTAAATCCTTCTTGGTGAAAATTTATTCTTCTAGTGGTCTGTGAAACTTCATATTTCACTATGTAGAGATAGTGTCTCCAAATTTTTATGGCGAAAGCAATGGCTGCTAATTCCAAGTCATGTGTAGAGTAATTTTTCTCATAGGGCTTTAGTTTCGACAAAGAATAATTAATCACATTCTTATCCTATATAAACAAAACACCTATTACAAATATGAGGCATCACAAAATACTATAAAATATTTACCCTCGATAGGTAGGGTTAGTACTGGAGGAAAAGTCAACAAAGTTTTTTTCTTTTTAAACCTCTCATCACACTTGTCATCCTAGTCAAATGAAACTTGTTTCTCAGTTAGGAAGTTTATGTGTGAAGTAATGGTTGAGAACACCTTAACAAACCAACGGTATTAACTAGTAGACCCCATAAAAGTATGAGTTTTTGTCACATTTGTCAATCCAGCCTAATTTTTAACAGCCTAAACCTTTTTTGGTTCTATCATAACCCTTTTTTATAAACCATTTGCCCCAATAAGGACACCAAAGAAATCCAAAATTAGTACTTAGAGTACTTAGCATATGACTATTTCTCTTTCAACAACTTCAATATAGTACACAAATGAGCTTCATCCTTTTATTCACTCTTAGAACAAATAAGTATCTTATTAACAAACACAACAACAAATGAATTCAAAAAGTACTTAACACTCTATTCATTAAGCTCATGAAAGTTGTTGCGTCATTGGTCAAGACAAAAGACATAGCCACAAACTCATTCTCCTAGTAACTTGTTTTGAAGGAAGTCTTTAGAATGAACTCTGCCCTAAATTTTAGATTATGCTAACCTAACCTCATAACGATTTTAGTGAATACTCCATCTCCTTGTAGCTAGTCAAATAGGTCATCTATTCAAGTCAAAGGATATTTGTTATGAATTATCACTTTATTCAACTGAAAGTAATCTATGCATGTTCTCATTCTATGATGTTTCTTCTTAAAAAAAAGCATTGGTGAACCCTAAAGAGACACTTAGGAAAATAAATCCCTTTTCCAATAACTCTTGCAACTGGGACTTCAACTATCTTACCTTTGCAAGTTTCATACGGTATGGAGTTATAGAAATAGTTCTAGTCCCTAGCTATAAGTCTATACAGAAGTCAACTTTGCAATTTAGAGACATACCCAAGAGGACATTCAAAAACATGTCTAGGAATTCCCATACCATTAGAACTAATTTTATTATAGGGACTATAGATTTTTCTTCCAATATATACGCTAAAATACCCTACACCCCTTCCTTGCTAATTTTTGGGCCTGAATTGTAAACACAACCCTCATTGTATTAGGCTTAAAAGTACTCTTCCACTCAAACTTCTCCCTCTCAAACATTTCTATAGTGATAGTTTTACATAACAACAAAAAATGACAGGATAAGCGGACAACAAACTTATTCCCAAAAAAGTCAAATTCCTCCATTTTAATAATGATTAAGTTTGTAAAGGTCTTAAAACCCCACAAATATCATAAACATGCATTAAAACACCTTAGTTTCTGGACCTTAGAAAATTTCCTAGAATTCTGATCTCTGGACCCAATATGAATCATGGGTCCGAGCCGCATATTGGGGTATATATGGTATAATGTATTCTTATGCTTGCCAGTGTTGGTTGGCAGGATGGATTTTGGTTACTGGAATGGGTAAAACTTAGGGGTATGAGTCGTATTAGTGTTTACAGATTATTTGGTTTCTTAAATTAAACTTAGACTTATTTACTTGGGTTGGATCTGAGTACGAGTGGCTCACCATGAGATGTAAGCTAGGGTACGAGTCATACCTAGGACTTGTATGGTGGATAGTGTCAAAATCTTCTTTGGGTTTAAATCTGCGAGGGGTACGAGTGAAAGGTACAAATCATATGCTTTGGATAGACTTTGTTGTATGAGTCACATGCTGGACAGTGTTTGATCCAAAGTTTGAGGCTTAGGATATGAGTAGAGGGTACCACTCGTATCGAAGGGTACAACTCATGTAGGTCAGTCGTACCCCTGAGATGGGATTTTGGTGCACCTTAAGTAGGGGTATTTTGGATATTTTCTCACTAATCCTAATAAGGTCCCATAACTTCTAACCTACTTAGAAGGTTATTTATCCTAATATTCCATTTATTAATACTTAGAAACCCTTCTAAACACTCTAAAATTCTCTCAAAAACTTTTCGGAAAGGGAAGCTAGGGTTTTAACTAGAGGACTGATTTAGGGCTTGTCTTAGTGATTTTTTTCCCATCATCATCTGGGTTTAAGGCGTGTTCTCTTCCCTCATTGTTAATTTATCCTAAAGGCCTAGTTTTATTAATGTTTCCATAATTTCATTGGTTGTATTATTTTGGTTTTCAAATATGAATTAGGGGTTTTGATATTAAATGGTTGTCTATGGTTTCCCATGGTGTTAATTATGATTTTATATGCATTAATGGTGGTTTTGGATAATTTTATTGCATGAGAATGGTTTAATAGACATTGGAATTGATTTTACCCTAAATATGTTTGATAAAATATTTATAAAGATATGTTCATTGCATTGACTACTTTTAATGGAACTCTTGCATGTTTTAAAACATGGTAAAAAAAATTATGCATGGTTTAAATAGATTAGAAAGGTAAATGGCTAAATGCTTATGCTTTTGGGGAACGTAGAATCCCCTAAGTGGTTTAAAATGATAATTGACAAAGGGCACTTGAAAGTCCCCTTAAACCTATAAATAGTTGGCTATGGATGATACTTACAATTAAAGGTTGGTATGACAATACAAATATCAATGGCCTTGGTTAATAATTGGTTAATGGTTTGGTTATTTGGAAAATGTTTTTAACTTGGCAATAATGGTGGGAGGTGTAGCAAAGCTATGAAAGGTGGATGTCCCGGGGAGACCAAAACTTAAAAATTATATTTGCCGATATGAGGTTGGATTTGGTGATTGTGTGCATGATATCACACTGTATTTGGGGGATGTACCAGTCAACCCAAGGGTTACTTCCCTGGTCGTACGGCTACACACACTGAGGCCCTTTCAATAGGGAGATTGATACGTCCAAATTATACCTCTCTTACGAGATAGTAAGCGATCGCTGTCAAATATAGAACCCAACTAGGTTGGGTGTCAAATCCCATAGGGAATACCGTGTTCACTAAGTATTTTGACTGTTATTAGACTGTTGATCTAAGCTTCCGAAATAAAGGAGGTTTAGAAATGTTAACAGTGTTCTTTTGTATTTGTGTTACACAAAATTACAGCTACTGAGAGTAAATGTAGATGTAATTTCAATGAAAATGAATTAACTAGAGTTATGCTCACCAAGATGTTTAAACAATTAGGGTTATGAGTTTGTATTCGAATTCTAACTTGGGTAGCCCATTACAGGAATTATTGAATTCTAAGGATTACCCACGTGTATATCAACCTAATGAGTATTTCACCCTTTACTTCTCTCAAACTTAAAGGATTCATGCATTATTCAATAACACTCTCATGAAGGTTGATCCTATTGAGGCATCAACCCGTTAACACAAAAGGTAACCTATGGAGTTCATGTGAATCCCTTCTTTTCCCAACATCCACTTTATTGTCAGACAAGTGGAATTCATAGGCTCACTTCTCAAGTTTGCAGCCAAGAGATGTCATTAAAATGAAGAAAGAATCATGCAATTTCGATAGATGTTAGAAATCAAACCCATTCACAACCCCAAAATAGTTCTCTACATCAAGGCTCCCATAACCCTAGTTATGGGAGTTTAGCTACTCATCTACATATCAAAAATCAATGTTATATTGATATTCATAAATAACTTCAGAAGAGTACTTACAAAAGTCATAATATTTTTCTTCTCAATATTTGATGGAAAATATGAAAACTAATAATCAAATCTTAATCTCTAGATTCAAATCCTAATAAAAAATAGTACAAAGCTCTCACTAGAGGAGAAAGTATGAAACTGAAGACCAAAGATGCGGAATAAACCCTAATAGTTCATATTTATATGATTCCAGAATTGGGGTTTTAAAATTCAAACTCAGATTCTCTGCATTATGGTCAACGGTTCAAGCGATGATTCACCGCAGGTCCAACGGTCCATCGTCTGCACCGTCGTTGGGTGTTTAGTTACTCCAGGCTCTGCTTTTGGGCAAAGGGTAGTGCAATGACACATCTCAAGGTCGGTGGTCCATTGCCTAGACCATCGTAGGACTTTCAGTGATACTGCATTATGTATCTTGGCGACGGCTCAAATAGACATTTCATCGTAGGGCCAATGGTCTGTCGCTTGTATCGTCACAGGATGTCCATAGTGTATGCCTTCTTGTTTTTATCGATGGTTTAGACCAACGGATCATCACAATGTTGATGGTCCGTCACCTAAGCCGTTGATGCTTATTTTACCTTTATTTTGCTCAGATTGTCCATGTTATCCTTCACACTCAGTCCTTATCCTGAAAAAACTAAAATACTATGTTAAATACAACAATGGTTTCTTGAAAACGCATAATTATCCTAAGGAAAAGGCATAAAATGTTTCGTCAAAAGCCAAAACATCAACACCCTCAACTTAAGGCAATTGCTTGTGCTCAAGCAACTCAACACCAGGATACATATATGAACAACAACATGATGGGCATTTCACAGGAAAACCAACACAATCATTCCACTCCCCAATTGGTTACGCTATATCAACATACATGAATCTACTCTTGGCATTAACTAATGATCAGCATATTCACAGTTGTAGATACAACACCCTAAAGGACTAAATAGAGCAGATATAACTCAACATGCCCTCACAGCAAAAGAAGTCCACCTCACATTACAAAGTTAAATCGTGGACAAAACTAAGCTCTCGCTCTCAGAAAAGAATTTACCAACACAGTGTACACCTATAAGTTTGACCTTATCATCTAATGCTCTCTCATGATTGACTCACTAAAATCAAATAAAACTTGCTAAGGGTTGTAATGAGGTTTTAGGTTCGATGAAGGTTACTTATTTAGGTAGGTGACTTAAAGTACAAGCATTCACTCCTTTTACCCTTTTTGGTAGCTACTTACCAGAATTAAAGACCCTTTCATTCATTTTGCAGTTATCCATCAGCGCTCCTGTCATAACCCTTTTTTTCAAAATACAAGATCAGCCACCCTGAACTTATGCTGATGTAAAAGGTTGAGGTGCACAATATCTATATAGATTGATAACTAGACCAGGGCTGGATACTACCCCTCAAATTAATTTCAACTCAACCTCCTAGGCTTCCAACAATCCAGCACTAGCCACCCTCAACTTAGGTGATTTTCCTAAGTTAAAGTGCATAATGTCCACAATTGGACCAGGGCCAAAGCTAAGTTCTTAATACCTTCTATAGAGTGAATCAAACTTATTTGGATATAAAAACACTAACACAACTCTACAGGGTTGACAAAGGAAACACAATATTTTGGTGGGTCAATCATTTAGCTAAGTGGACTAACAACACAAGGAGGCCTACTATCCTCTCTTATTGAGTCAAAGCACACGACAACATCTAATGAACCGAGCAAGTTCTACGTGTAACACTTATATTAAAACTACATAAATACTCACCCACACAGGCACTAAGTTAGCTTCTATCCTACTAATTCTTGGGATTCAGATCATATTGTTATGCTTTGCTTCATTACTAACTTCTAATGCCATTATTAAAATCACACGTAGTTTCACAACACTTTACCACTTGGTAGGAGGAATTAATTATCCAAAAATGAAAAACACATTTTTTCCACAATCAATTGTCATCTACATATGTACAATAAGGTGCTAGAGGGAATAAAACTTTTCTTTCATGCAACAATATTACCAACGGAACATGAAAATGAAAATACAACTTAAAACACCCCCATGGTAAAAGAAATCCCACTCCCACATAAAAAGAATGCTTTGTGCTCAATGCATATAACTTTAGATACAAAAGAGGGAAAATATTTGTGGTACCTCTTATTCATATGAGGTATCTGTAAAGTGTGGTGAGGCTGTTGTGTCCTCACTCAATGCTATGTTGACTCCCATGGTGGTGGGAGTACTCACAATCTCTCCCTCTAGAATTGGAGGTACCACATCTCTAGTTGGATCTACAGGTTGCCTCCTATCTGGGGCAGAACTGGTAGACACTCCAGCTGCTTCATCTTCTGCTCTTTTTCTTCTTTCCTTCTTATCTCTCCTTGACCTCTTTCTTGCCTTTCTCATATCATGCTCAAGTCTCTGCTCAGGTGACATGGCTTTTAGCCTCTTTCTCTTGGCGACATTCTTTGTAGCTTTCTCAGTATTTTTATCTGGTTCAACTACTTTCTTACCCTTATCCTTAATTGGTCACCATATTAAGTCAATGAGCCCTTCGTTTTCATCGCTTGCAATCTGAACCAGATCAAATGTAGTCTACTGAAGTTGTTAATTTATCTTATCCAAATCAGCCCAGAGTTTTCTCACTTCCTTAATTAATTTTGAAAAATCTGGTATGGACAGGTTATCCAGCTTCTTATTAATACGCTCCTCCATATTTTCCATTCGAAGGTGGATGTTCCTAAAAGGCCGCTTTGCCTCCTCTATAATTCTCTCAATGAAGGGTTTAAAATCTGCCCCCCATATAGCCAATTGCCTTTCAATCCTTTTCTGCGCTCGTACATACTTTGCAAAATTTTCCTGGTTCAGCCTGTATTCTGAGTACTGGGGCAAAACTGATGCTGAATTCGTAGTTCCACCCATGGGCATTGAAGCTAAACCTGTAGAAGTAGCAGGAGGTATATACGTAGCAAGTGGTAATGGCATACTTGAAGGACCCTTTGTTGATTTAGGAACTGGCGCTAATTGTGTTTGTTGAGATAGAGGCCTGTTGACTAGCATATCGAACTTTGATTCATCCCTCATCTTTTCAATATCCTACTTATGTGTCGCCTGAATCTCATTATCAACTCCGCTAATCAAAGGTACCTTCACTTGCTTGCATAATTCTGTGATAAGGCATGGGAATGGTTGCGGAGTCTAAGTCCTGTGGGCGCCAAAGAACAATTCATAAAAAATAATGTGGCAAAAATCCACTGTTAGTCCCTCAATTAAGGCAGCTATATCACGGCTCTAGTAAGTTCTAAGCGGTCATCACCGCTTTTTGGCATTAGTCTTAGCCTCACAATCGCCCACCAAAACTTGGCCCTAAAATTTAGGGACGACTTAGATACCTTTTCATGCGGAATATATAGTAAAGAAGGCTATTCTCTATCTGTCAATATTTTGGCTAACCATGGCTTTTGCTACGTGCGCATGAACAGTCAATGCTCCAATTCTAGAATTACCCCTGGTATATGATATTTTGGCCCAAATAAGAATCTATTCAGCGTGCACTCCCGAAATATCTATATCAACACCACGAATAGGAACAGTATCCCGCTTGTTCATGTCAGTAGCTGATGCACCTAGAGGATAGTTTTTCTTAAGCAACACCATATATTAGCAAAAAATTCATGGACCAGATTCAGTTGATAGGTCCCCAGAGACTTACTCATCCATGCCAGTTCCTTCTCGTTTAATTGGCGTTCAAGCTTTGGGTATTCGTGCAAGGTCGTAGTCATAATTTTATTCTCTTCAAAAACAGCCATTTTTATGGCTACCCTGTCTGTTGGTGCCATCCCATTGTAGAAATTCTCTTGGGTGCCCTCAATCTGCCACCGTAAAGCTTCCCACACTTGCAGATCCTTGCACCGAACAAAATTTAGGTCTGCTTGTTATGGACTTTTCTCTTGGTCGGGGTTAGATACTCCAACCCCTTCCTCAACCGAAATTGAGCTAGAGCGACTGCTGCTACTTTTTTCACCCTCCTCTTCAGACTCGGAGGATGAAGAGATAACTTGACGATTGTACCTAGTGTTGCATGCCGGGGCATCCACATCTTATGATAGTCCTTGTCTGGCCCCTTGTCCTCTACCTCTACCCCTTGTAGTTGGTAATTTTTTTTCCGTGATACCTACAAAATGAAATATTTATTAGTTCACAACTTAAACAAGAGGACAAAAAAAATTTTAGACCAGCGATGGATAGAGCGACGGTCCATCGATCTTGCGATGGTACGTCGACTCAAACTGCCGGGGTCATTCCAATAGCTTTAATTTTGAGGAATAGGCTATGGGTCATTAAGTATCCGACGGTTCTTTGCGTTGATCGTCATCAGCTATTTTCATTTTCAGGCTTTATTTCGTCATTTTTTCAAACACCTTGCACACTTTCAATTCAAGCACGATTATTCATTGCATTTTCACCAATAATCCACTACTCATTTTAATTTTCTTGATCCATGGGCTACTCAGAATTCACCCATGATTTTATCAGGTTTCAACTTAGTTCAGAACCATACATAATAACCTCAAGATCAGAGAAAATTAATTCATCATTACAACCTTCACATATTTTCTTGATTCTTAGTGTTGAGTAACATAAAGAGTAAAGAAGAGTTCATACCTTTGCGTTGCTGCACTTGATTCTACCCTTGACTTGTACTCTAAACACAGGACACAGTATGATACCTTATTTTTGTAGAGGACTTTTGTTATTTATGAGTGAAAGAATAATGAGGGGATGAAGTTTAAATAGAAGAGGGAAAAGGGAAGTGGAAAGTTTTCAGAGATAATGAAAGGTTTCAGGTGCGTTGAATAGTTTGCGGGTTACTCAACCGCTTCAAATTATCTATTTAAAACAACTTGGGTTGGATAAGAATGAAAAATTTAGTTATTTTAATCGATTCGACCCGACCCGCTGAAGTAGGGTTAAATGCGACGATTAGAGTGATGGTCCATCGCTTGTGCGATAGTCCGTTGGTCAAATCCATCATCCTAATCCAGTGAACCTACCTTGTGACACATTAGTGATGGTTCATGCAGTAGTCCGTCAACTATGCGATGGACCGTTGGTCAATTTGTCGCTAATTTTCTAATTTCTTGAGTTTTGGACATTGTTGCGATGGTTACCCTGATGGTATGTCGAGATCGAAATGATCCATCGGGTGATCCATTTCCATCTGTAACTCCTTCAGCATCTATTTTTCCTACACTGTTGTACCTGCACACTTCCACAAACCCTTCAGCTTGCACATATCAACAAAACAAATAACAAAATAACTTAAATAAATGCTATACAACAACACAATGTGGGTTGCCTCCCACTAGTGCCTAATTTATCGTTGCAGCAGGACTTATTATCTTAATTACTCAGACTTCATCGATATATAAAGTAGCAAAACTTTTTATCAACTCTTTTGGACTTATATAAAGTTTGATTCATTGCCCATTGACTTTGAATACACTTCCATCTTTATTTTCAAGTTCAACTACTCCAGATGAGTAGACTTGACTAACTTTAAATGGGCCTGACCACTTGGACTTAAGTTTACCTGGGAATATTTTGAGTCTGGAGTTGAATAAAAACACCAAGTCACCTTTCTGAAATTTCCTCTTTTCAATTCTGCGATCATAGTATTTCTTCATTCATTCCTTGTACAGGTCAACTCTCTTATAAGCTCCGAGAAGGAACTCATCAATCTCATTAAGACACCCCAGTCTCATATTTTCTGCCTCATTCTAGTTTAGATTAAGATGCTTTAGCGCCCACAGTGGTTTATCTTCTAGCTCAATCGACAAATGACATACTTTGCCATAAACCAGTTGGTATGGCGACATGCCAATAGGTGTCTTGAAAGCTGTTTGATATGCCCATAATGCATCGTCAAGCTGCTTAGACAATCCTTCCTGCTAGCATCCACAGTCTTGGCAATGATAGCCTTGATTTCCCGATTGGAGATTTCCACTTGCCCACTTTTTTGTGGGTGATATGGCGTAGCTACTTTATGTTGCTTAACTCTATATTTTGCCAATGCAGGTTGGAACATCTTGTTGCGAAATTGTGATCCTCTATCGCTTATGATGGTACGTGGTACCCCAAAGCAAGAGAAGATATTTCTCCTCAAGAATGAAACGACTCGCTTTCCTTCATTATCTGCTAGATCCACAGCCTCGGCCCATTTTGACACGTAGTCAACAACAACTAGTATGTACTTCATCCCAAATAAACTCACAAAGGGCCCCATAAAGTCAATGCCCCAGACATCGAATAGTTTAACCTCTAACATCTTAGACTTTGGCATCTCATGGAACTTTGAGATAGACCCTTGTCGTTGACATTGGTCACATCTCTTTACGAACTCGTAAGCATCCTTAAACAAAGTGGGCCAATAGTAACCGCTTTGAAGCACTTTTCTGGGAGTACGATCACCAGCATGATGACCTCCAACTGGGGAAGTATGAGTCACTTCCAGTACACTCAACATATCTACTTCTGGAATGCATCTTCTAATAATGCCATCTGCACACCACTGAAAAAGATATGGCTCATCCCAAAAATAGTGTTTCACATCACAGAGAAACTTTTTCCTCTAATGGAAGGAAAGATTATCTGGCATTACCTCACATACCACGTAGTTCGCAAAGTCAGCATACCAAGGTACCTTTTCAAGCACTACAGTTAATACTTTCTCATCTAGAAAGGAATCATCAATTTCAAGCTCATCTTTTACTGCCTGCTCGCCTTCAAGTATGGATAGGTGATCAACCACCTGATTTTCACATCCTTTGCGATCCTTGACCTCGAAGTCAAATTCCTGAAGTGGCAATACCTACTGAATCAACCTTGGTTTAGTATCCTTCTTCACCATTAGGTACCTCAAGGTAGCATGGTCAGTGTGTACCACTACCTTGATACCAGCAGATATGCCAGAAACTTTTCAAAAGCAAACACCGTTACTAAAAGTTCCTGGTCTGTGGCCGTATAATTCTTCTGAGCCATATTTAGGGCCTTGCTTGTATAATATATTATATGAAACAACTTCTCTCTCTTTTGTCTGAGAACAGCTCTATGTGCTACTCTACTAGCATCACACATAATTTTAAAAGGCTTCATCCAATCAGGAGCAACAATAATTGGAACTTCCACTAGTTTCATCTTAAGGAATTCATACTTCTTTTTGCAATCACCATCAAAAACAAATTTGGCTTCCTCCTCTAAGAGTATGCAAAGTGGGTTTGCAATCTTGGATAAATCCTGTATGAACCTGCCGAAGAACCCTGTATGGCCAAGAAAACTGCGTACCTCTTTGAATGAGCTAGAAGGTGGTAGTTTCTTAATCACCTTAACCTTTTCCTTGTCTACCTCAATGCCTTTAACTGGAATTCAGTGATCGAGCACAATGCCTTCCTACACCATGAAGTGGCATTTTCCCTAGTTAAGAACAAGGTTGAACTCTTCACATCACTGTAATGCCCGACTCAGATTTAGCAAGCATAGTTCAAAGAAATTACCAAAAATATAGAAATCATCCATAATACCTCCAGGGTATCTTCAACCATATCAGAAAAGATTGATATCATGCACCACTAAAAAGTTGTGGGTGCATTACATAACCCACAAGGTATTCTTTTAAAATAAAACATACTATTTGGGCATGTGAATATTGTCTTATACGGATCTTCAGGAGAAATAAAAATCAGGTTGTAATCGGAATACCCATCTAATAAGCAGTACCACCCCCTCCCTGCCAACCGATCAAGCATTTGATCTATGAAGGGCATTGGGAAGTGGTCATTTAAGGTCCATGAGTTTATTTTATGATAGTCCTTGTAGACTCTCCACCCAGTCACAGGCTTGAGATGAATCATCTTATTTTTTTTATTTGCAACAACTGTCATTCCCCCTTTCTTGGACATGCATTGAATTGGGCTTACACATTTACTTTCGGAAATAGGATAAACCACTCTTGTTTCCAACCACTTAATAATCTCCTTATTAACCACCTCTTGCATCGGTGGGTTAAGTCAGTGTTGATGCTCCATAGTTGGGGTACAGTCCTTCTCTAGTTGTATCTTATGAGTGCAAATGCCTGGCGGAATGTCAATAATGTCAGCAATAGTCCAACCTATTGCTCTTTTCTACCTTTGGAGCACCAAAAGAGGTGCTTCCACTTGTTGCTTACCCAAATTAGCTATAATAATAACGGGTAGCGTGTTTCCATCTGCCAGAAACACGTACCATAAATATCAGGGACTTTCTTTCAATTCCAACATCGGTGGCTCTTCAATGGATGGATTAGCCAGTGGTGTTGGTCTATTATTCAGATCAAGATTGAGTTTCTAAGGAGCATAAGAGTATGATCCCATTTCTGTCAATGCAAAAACCATCTCTTTGTACTCCTCAATGCCTTCACGATCAAAATTCATCAGCACTGCAGCTAGGGGCTCGACAACAAATCTTTCCTCTATAGGTACCTCCTTCTTATCCTCATAATATACATTAATAATTGGGAACACACTCATTTCTTTTTGATGCTTCATTGATTGGCATACATCAAATCGCACCACTTCATCATTCAAACTAAATAAGAGCTCATTCACTCGCAGATCAATCAACACACTTCTAGTTATAAAGATAGGTCATCCTAAGTTTATGGGCCCTCAAAGTCCACCTCGTAATCCAAAATAATAAAATCCGCCAGAAATATAAAGCTAGCAACCTTTACTAGAACAACGTATATAATACCAATAGGTCATTTTACTGACCTATCCGCCATCATAAGTCGCATGTTGGTGGGTGTGGGGTCTCCCAAAACTTAAATTTTATACACAACTAGTAGCATCAGATTGATGCTAGCTCCTAAGTCGCACAGAGCTTTAGCAAAGTCAAGAGGCCTAATAGTGTATGGGATAGTGAATGCTCCCGGATCTACCTTTTTCTACACCAGAGACCTTGTGAAAATAGAACCACAATGATAGAGATTATCCATCGGCTCAAAACTAACTGACCACTTCTTCGTGATAAGATCTTTCATGAATTTTACATACCCGGGCATTTGCTCCAGTGCCTCTACTAATGGTAGATTAATAGTCAACTGCTTAAGCATGGTCATGAATTTCCCAAACTTTATGTCATCAACCTTCTTCTTCAACCGATGGAGAAATAAAGGTGGTGGTTTTGGAAGAGTGGTAAACACCACTTCCGCCTCGTTTCCCCTATTCTTCTCTAACTGATCAACTTGCTGACTATTGGATGGTGTATCATCAATAAACTCATCTGATTTCCCAGACTCCACCGGATGATCAACCTTCACTTCTCTACTTTTATCTATTGACATATCAACCGTAGCCTTGCCCACAGTAGGGCTTACCAATACCTTACCACTTCTAGTGATGACTGCCATACATGGCCCATCCTTTCTTGGGTTTTGCACTGTGTCACTTGGAAGGGTGCCAACTTTCCTCTGATTGAATGCAATAGAAATTTAGTTCATCTATTGTTACAACTATTTCATAGAAGTAGAGTGAGAGTCAACTAGCTGGTTTATTGAGTATAACTTGTGTTTCATCTTATTCACCCCGGTACTTGTTGCTTCTACTCCCTTTAATAGCTTGGCCATCATGTCTTCTATAAACATCTTCCCCAAACTAGTTGCAGCAGCCTCACAGTTTCCAGGAGGGACATACAACCCACTCCTGTCACCCTTACTCTTCCAATTTCCTTGATCACGGTCCTTATATCTAAATTTATCATAATAGTTCCGACCTTGGTTTCCTTATCTACTGACTCAGAAACCCCCTAATTGTTCAAGTAATTTTCCTTCACCTTGGAATCAGAGTCAACCCTTCCCTGTGATGTTATAGCTTTAACCTTCTCTATCTTCCCAGATAATAAATATTTGGTGAGGAGATCCATCTGTGTGTTCATATGACCCATGTCTTGGTCATGCTCTTCTTCTCTGCACCTCTGCTCTGCAGTCATGCCTATAGATACAGTGGAGCTTGCTACCTCAGAATCCCTGGTATGCTAAGCTCTACTTTATTTAATTATATGGTCAAGCATGTCATCTGGTTCAGGGAAGGTGAGGTCCATGAATGACCCAACTATTGTGTTGTCCACCACTTTCTTTTAAAGAGTTCAAGGCCTGATATAATATCTCCATCAACTGGACATTGGTCATATTATAATTTGGGCACCACATAAGCTTCTTCTTGAATCTCTCCCAAGTCTCCTGGAGATCTTCAGTTGGAAGCTATCTGAAATTGCTTATTTCATCTCTCAACTGTTCTCTCTTGGATGGTGGAAAGAATATTTCTAGGAAAGCGTCTTTCAATTGCCTCCAATTAGTAATAGGGTTGAGAGTTAGCCTATTCAACCATAGAGTTATCTCTCCAGATAGAGAAAACAGAATTATCCACAACCGAATAAAATTTGTCCTACCCCTGGATTGTCAAATAACTATCATGTTGAGATAAAATTAACCAAATACATATTCAAGTCGTCACCCACGAGTCCACCAAATAATCCTTTAAGATGCAATAACTGGATCATAGTGCTTGTAATATTAAACTTGGCTCTGGGTGCTAAGGGTGGAGGAATAATAGCCCCTATTGCATGAGATCCATCCAAGTTATCATTATCATCATCCAGATTATACAGTGCAGCTTAGCATTCTTGTCTCACCCTCATAGGGTGATTTCTGTTGATATTTCTATTTGCTGGTGTAGGCAAATTATCTACATGCCTCGGGTTAACAGGAGCTATTAAATTATCATTACCCAAATCCTCATTATCTGGGCTTTGTAGTCGGCCTACATTATCTGTATTCTACTAGTTTACTTGTACAGCTGCAAAGGCAGCCAGTCTGGCTGCTTTCTACTGAGCAGCTACTCTCTCTTGGTCTTGTTGACTATCTGTTCTGCCAATAAGTTGAGGTTCTAGATGAATAGGTAATAAAGCTTCACCTGATCTTTGAGTACTTGCCATACAAGATGATCACCTAGCACAAAACAAAAACAACAAATACAACGTAAAATTTGTAGGAAACTTAAACCAAAGGTCAAGCAACAAACACAAACTTAATTGACAATCGTATTCCCTAGCAACGGTACCAAAATTTGATACACCCAAATTACACCTATCTTACGAGAGAGTAATAAGTTATTGTCAAATATAGAATCAACTAGGTTGGTTGTCGAATCCCACAGGGAATACCGTGTTCACTAAGTATTGCGACTATTATTAGACTGTTGATCTAAGGTTCCGAAATAGAGAGAGTTTGGAAATGTTAACAGTGTTTTTTTGTATTTGTGTTACACAAAAGTTCAGCTACTGAGATTAAATGTAGATGTAATTTTAATGAGAATGAATTAACTAGAGTTATGCTCACCAATGTTCAAATAATTAAGGTTGTGAGTTTGTGTTTGAATTCTAACTTGTGTATCCAATTGCAAGAATTATTGAATTCTAAGGATTACCCACGTGTATCTCAACCTAATAAGTATTTCACCCTTTACTTCTCTCGAACTTAAAGGATTCATACATTATTCAATAACACTCTCATGAGGGTTGATCCTGTTGAGGCATCAGCCTGTCATCCTCAGGGATGCCTTCTCTAGTACTTTTTTTGATTGTTTATTTCCATAAGATTTCAGAGAAGAAAAAATAGAGGAGTTTATAAACCTCAAGGAGGAGAGAATGTCTATCATGGAATATTCCTCGAAGTTTCACCAATTGTCAAGGTATGCTCCTGATTTGGTGGCTGACATGCAGGCCAAGATAAGGAAGTTTGATTTTGGGTTGAATAGGGATTTGATTCTGGACAGCAAGACTGCCTTGTTAATTAAGGATATGTACATCTCTAGGTTGACTATTCATATACAGCAAGTAGAGAATGAAAAAAAGAAAGCAAATAGAGTTTAGCAATAGGAAGAGTAAGAGGAGTAGGTTTTTTAACAAGGGAGGTGCTCAGTCTCAGGGTGGTCGAGATAGTGGCAAGTGGTAGAAAAGATGTAGGGGAGTTCTAGTTCTTTCTCTTCGGCTAGTGCTCCTTACCAGTCGGGCGACAGGCGTCATTGTGGTGGTATCAATTTCCAAGCACAGGGTGCCCAATCTCAAGCAAGTGGAGGTCAGTCAATTTTTAATGTCTTCTTTATTGGTTCAGTGGTCGTCCTCATCAGGGTTATTATGATAAAGAAAGGGATAAATGTTTCAAGTTTGGCTAGACAGGCCATCGGCTAAGGGATTGTTCAGTTAATAAGGTTGCTATAGAGAAGAATAAGATTACTATGCCTTCATCTTCTGCTTCTACACCAGGTGGTATAGCATCTACTTCTATTATTGTTGTTGGTTCTAGTGTTGGTTTGAATAGGTTTTATACTCTTGCAACCCAATAGGAATCTAAGACATCACCCAATTTTGTTACTGTTATGTTACAACTTTTCTCTTATGAAGTATTTTGTCTGCTTGATTTGGGATCTACTCTCTTGTATGTGACTCCTTATGTGGATATATCTTTTGTTTTTTATTTGAAAGTTATTTCAGATCTTTTTTCTATTTCTACCCAGTAGATGACTCAATTATTGCTAAGAGAGTCTATAGGAGGTGTATGGTATCTATCGGTGGCAAGCAGATCTTGGTGGATCTATTTGAGTTTGGTATGATGCATTTCGATATCATTCTAGGTATAGATTAGTTGCACTCTTATTACGTGTCCTTGGATTGTCAGACTTATAAGATTATCTTTAGGTTCCCCGATAAACTAGTTATAGAGTGGGAGGGTGTTTCTATAGCTCCCAAGGGGAGATTTATTTCTTATCTTAGATCTTGGAGGTTGATCTCTAAAGGTTGTCTTTATCATTTGATTTATGTTAAAGATTATAATTTGGAAGGTCTTTCTTTCAATTCAATTCCAGTGCTTAATGAGTTTCCAGAGGTTTTTCTGGATGATCTTCTTGGTGTTCCTCCAGATAGGGAAATAGAGTTTGGTATTGATCTAGTTCTGGACACTCTTCCAATTTCTATTCCTTCAAATAGAATATCTCCGGCTAAGTTGAGGGAACTCAAGGAGCAACTTAAGGATCTTCTGGATAAGGGGTGGTTTATCCATCCTAGTGTATATCCTTGGGGTGCACCGATGTTTTATGTGTGTAAGAAGGATGGTTCCCTTTAGATGTGCATTGATTATAGGTAGTTGAACAAGGGGGCAGCCAAGAACATGTATCCTCTTCCAAGGATAGACAATCTGTTCGACCAGTTGCAAGGTGCCAAATTTTTTTCTAAGATAGATCTTCGATCTGGATACCATCAGCTAAAGATTAGAGAGGTAGATATCCCTAAGATGTCTTTTCATACTCAATATGGGCACTTTGAGTTTTTGGTGATGTCATTTGGACTGACTAATGCTCTGGCAATATTTATGGATTTAATGGACAGGGTTTTTTGCCAGTATTTTGATCTCTTTGTCATTATGTTTATTTATGCCATTCTGTTCTATACAAAGAGTAAGGTGGATCATGCTATTCATCTTCGTGTGGTGTTGCAAACCTTGAAAGAACAACAATTGTATGCCAAATTTTCCATGTGTAAGTTTTGGTTGAATGCTGTAACTTTCTTGGGTCATACTATTTCTAGTGAGAGGATTATTTTTTATTTGTAATAGGTTTATGTAGTGAAAAAGTGGCTTAGACCCACAACTCTATCCGACATTCGGAGCGTCTTAGGTTTAGCCGGGTATTATAGGTATTTTGTGGAAATCTTTTCATCGATAACTTCTCCTTTGACTATGTTAACTCAAAAGAAGGTTAAATTTTCTTAGTCAGATTCTTGTGAAGGGAATTTTGCGAAGTTGAAGGATAAGTTAACTTCGGCTTCAATTCTGACTTTGTTAGAAGGCAATGATGAGCTCGTGATTTATTGTGATACATCTCGAGTAGGGCTTAGTTGTGTGTTGATGCAGCATAGGAAGGTGATTCACTATGCTTCCAGAAAGTTGAAGTTGCATAAGAGAAACTATCCTACTCATGATTTAGAGCTATTGGTGGTTGTGTTTGCTTTGAGAATATGGCGGCATTATTTGTATGCTGTTCATATGGATATCTTTTCTCATCATAAGAGTCTACAACATGGGTTCACTAAGAAAAAGCTTAATATCAAGCAGAGGAGATGGCTTGAGCTTTTCAAAGATTATATATGACTCTTCACTATCACCCAGGTAAGGCTAATGTGGTTGCTAATGCTCTTAGTACGATATCCATGGGGAGATTGGCTCATGTGGATGAAGGAAAGCGAGAATCGATAAAGGATATTCACCATTTGGCAAATCTTAGAGTTTTTCTCTTGGACTCCATAGATGGTGGTGTGGTGGTGCGAGAAATGGTTCGATTGTCTCTTGGTGTGGAGATTAAGAAGAAGCAAGTTCTAGGTCCTATCTTGATAAAAATCAACAGATATGTTGGTGGTCAAAAGATAGTGGTGTTTGAGATCGGTGGTGATGGTACTTTATGGTACCAAGGGAGGTTGTGTGTTCCTGATGTCGACGATTTATAACAAAGGATTCAAGCTGAGATGCATGAGTCACACACTATTGTTCATCATGGCTCGACTAAGGTGTATTATGATCCCAAGAAGATTCATTAGTGGAATAGCATGAAGAGGGATGTGGCTGATTTTATGGCCAAGTGCATGGTGTTTCAACAAGTTAAGGTTGAGCACATGAGGCCAGGAGGGTTGTGTCAAGAAATTGATTTTCCCAAATGGAAGTGGTAAGTGATCAATATGGACTTCGTTATCGGTCATCCTCGGTCTCGAAATCAATATGATTCAATTTTAGTCATTGTGGATAGGATGACTATGTCTGCTCACTTTTCCCCTGTGTGGACTACCTTCTCGATGGAGGATTATGCAAAGTTGTATTTTTGGAGATTGTGAAGCTATATGGGGTGCCTGTTTTACTTATTTTTTTTATCATGCCACACAATTTATATCTCACTTCTGGTGATCTTTTCTGAAAGAATTGGGGACTAAGGTTAGTTTTAGTACTATTTTCCATCCGCAAATAGATGGGTAAGAGAAGAGGACTACTCAGACACTGGAGGATATGTCTTGCGCTTGTTTGATTGATTATGATCACAATTGGGTTGAGCATCTACCTTTGGTGGATTTTGATTACAACAATAACTATCATTCTAGTATTAGTATGGCCTCTTTTGAGGTATTATATGGTAGGATGTGTAGATCTCCTATTGGATAGTTTGAGCTTGGTGAGGCAGAACGTTTGGTCCCAAATTGGTTTACCAAGATATAGAGAAGGTGAAGGTGACTTGGGAGAGGCTTAAGAAAGCCCAAAGTCACCAAAAGTCCTATGCTGATGTTAGGCATAGAGACTTGGAGTTTGAGGTTGGGGACAAGGTTTTCCTCAATGTATCTCCCATGAAGGGAGTAGTACAGTTTGGCAAGAAGGAAAGCTCAGTCACTGGTATGTGAGTCCTTATGACGTTTTGCAGAGAATTGATAATGTTGCTTATGAGTTAGATTTACCTTCAAGATGGAGCTTGGTTCATCTGGTCTTTCATGTTTCCATGTTGAGGAAGTTTGATTGTTCCTTTGAAAGGATTAGGTATCACTGATTCTTTGTCTTATCAAGATATCCCGATTGAGATATTGGATAGGAAAGTTCATTGATTACGAACCAATGATATGGCTTCAGTTAAGGTTCTTTGGTGGAACCATAATATGGAAGAAGCTACATGGGAAGCGGAAGAGGACATAAAGTCTAAATATCCACATTTGTTTTCAGTTCGTGGTATTCGTGCGGAAGGTATTAGTCTTCAACACATCTTTACTTTCAGAGTTTGTTAAAGGAAATATTAATATCTCTGATTCCTTGTTTTCAAACTTTATTAAAGATTGGGAATATATTTGATAATGCAAATGACTCTTATGATGGTTACCCCTACTTTATCCATCATTCGGGGAAGAATGTTCCTAGTGGGGGAGACTGAAACACCTTGGTTTCTGGACCTTACAAAATTTCTTGGAACTCAAATCTTTTGACCCAATATGCCTCATGGTTATGAGCCGTATGTTGGGGTACGGATGGTATGGTCTAGTCGTATGTTGACTAGTGTTAGTTAGTGGGATGGATTTTGGTTACTGGAATGGGTACGACTTAGGGGTAAAAGTTGTATTAGTGGTTACGGATTTTTTAGTTCCTTAACTTAATCTTAGACTTGGTTACTTAGGTTGGATCTGAGTATGAGTCGCTCACCGTGAGTCGTAGACCAGGGTACAAGTTGTACCCAAGACTAGTATGGTAGACAGTATCTAAATCCTCTTTGTGTTTAAATCTACCAGGGGTACGGGTGAAAGGTACGGATCGTATGCTTTGGATACGACTTGGTTGGATGATTCGTATGCTGGACAATATTTTATCTGAAGGTTGAGGCTTAGGGTATGAGTGGAGGGTACCACTCATATTGGAGGGTATGACTCGTGTGGGTCGGTCGTACCCCTATGACGGAATTTTGGTGCAATTTATGTAGGGGTATTCTGGACATTTTCCCACTTAACCTAATAAGGTCCCATGAATTCTAACCTACTTGGAAGGTTATTTACCTTATTTTTTCATCCATTAACACTTAGAAACTCTTCTAAATACTCTAAAATTCCCTCAAAGGCTTTTGGGCAAGTGAATCTAGGGTTTCAACTAGAGGATTGATTTGGGGCTTATCTTGGTGATTTCTTTCCTTCATCATCTTGGTTTAAGGCATATTCTCTTCCCTCATTGTAAATTTTATCTAAAGGCATGGTTTTATGAATTTTTCCATAATTTCATTGGTTGTATGATTTTGGTTTTCAAATATGAATTGGGGGTTTTGATATTAAATGGTTGGTTATGGTTTTCCAGGGTTTTAATTATGCTTTTATATGCATTAATGGCAGTTTTAGATAATTGGATTGCATGGGAATGGTTTAATGGAAATTGGAATTGGTTTTGTCATATTATGCCCCTAATGTGTTTCACAAAATTCTTATAAAGATATGTTCATTGAATTGACTACTTTTAATGGAACTCTTGCATGTTTTAAATCTTGGTAAAGGAATTATGCATCATCTAAAAGGATTGGAAAGGTAAATGGCTAGATGTTTATGCTTGTGGAGTACATGGAATCCACCAAGTGGTTTAATATGGTAATTGAAAAATGGCACTTAAAAGTCGCTTTAAACCTATAAATGGTTGGCTATGGATGACACTTGCAAATAAGGGTTGGTATGACGATACCAATATCAATGGTCTTGGTTAATAATTGGTTAATGGTTTGGTTATTTGGAAAATGGTTTTAATTGGGCAATAATGGCGGGAAGTGCAGCAAAGCCGTAGAAGGTGGAGGTCCCGGGGGGACCAAAACTAGAAACTCTTATTTGTTGATATGAGGTTGGTATTGGTGACCGTGTGCATGATGTCACACTATATTTGTGGGATGTACTAGTTATCCCAAGGGTTACTTCCCTGGTCGTGCATCTACACGCACTGGGGAACTTTTAATAGGGGAGCTGAACCCATGTAGCACATTGGTAGTTTAGGACGGGAAAGCTACACAGCCCAGGTAAATATTTTAAAGCCATGCTAAACCCGGTCCCCTTTCCCGGTATGGTTAGAAGTATATGTATGGTTGTGTGAATATGGATAGTTTTACTTGATTTTATAAATGGCATTATTTGATATTTATCCTGAGATCATGCTAGTGTTCACCCGCTAACCTGTCTACTGGTGGTTATATACCCATGCTATATAGGAACCGACCTTTCTGCTCCTCCTACATAGTTATTGACTTAGGGATCAGCAATTGGACTGGAGTGGTGAGCTTTCATCCTTTCGAAAGGCTCCATTTCATGTTACAGACATTTTTTGACATTTTAGTTTTATTCTGGATATTGGTTTTGGCTATGGTTGGGGGAATGTCCCAATCGAATTTTATTATTCTTTTGGTTAAAGGCTTTGTGGTACTTCTATGGATTGGGATTTGAGAGATCGATAGAGGTGACGGCCTTGGCATTGGAATAAGATGGTGGGCTAACATCATTGGACAATATTGTTGGTTTTTCCATCATATTTCATTTTGGGATTGATTATATTATGTTTTGGAACATCCTTGGTTATGGCTTGGTTAATGGACATTGTTTTGGTATGGTTGGATTATTGGTATGGGGTGGTTGGACTTGGTTGGGTTGTTCACGGTAATGATCTTATCCTAGAGTCTCTATTGAGCCGTTGCACTATCTTGCTACATGCTCGAAATTCAGTCAACTCAGGGCAGGCGGCTGGAGGTTGGGTTGGGTAACAGGGGTGGTCTCTGGTCCTGGTGGGACTTGGGATGCCCATTACGACAAGGCCCCCGGTCGGTTAATTTTATGCATGATATACATGATCAACACACATAGACACCCCAACCAGTGCAGACACATACATAACAACTATCAAGATACTCACAGTCCAAGTCCCAAGACATAGCAAATTTCACATACACATAAAAGAATATGGAATTAGGATCAAACATTACAGAGGTTGCTGCTGTAGTGGTTTATGCCTTTTTCATAAAGGTCGTCAGTAAATAACCAAATATGATACTCGAGTTAAGGATCAAGTTTGTAATTTTTCTTACATCCCCTTTCCCAAATCCCATGTATCATATACACCCCGCTGCATTTTTCATTAACAACTGCAGCAGTTATTTTTTTCCTACAACGGTCTTAGTTAGAAACTTAAGACCACTCTTTATTTTTCCTGATTTGAAAACACACAATATGAATTTCAACATGCAAACTAACCCATGTATAATAAATCCTATAACTGGAGCTCTATAAGTCAATTTTAGGTGCCAAAAGTTTCTAAGACTTTGTATACTCATTAGCTATCAGATTATCATATCAAACCCCACTATTACCGAAACTAATAAAACCAAATATCATTTGATTATCAAATCCTCAAAAATAATACCATCCTAGACTAGCCCTATATTCTCAAAAGTTTACCAAAGGAAGTCTGGGTGTGAATTTTAACTCTTATTCAGCATAACGACAATTTGGGTCATTACATAAATAGACAATATAGAGTTATGCCAATGATTTATAATTTAACCTAGACCACTCAAAGATCCATTTAAACAACAAAAATATAAATAGTTACAAATCCTAGTTAACTCAAGAAACCAAATATAGCAAGTCAACATAATGTTGGTTCACTCAAGAAGTCAAATATGACAAGTCAAAACATAGACCTAGTTTACTCAAGGAACCATCACCCTTACCTATACCTTGTACATATATGCTAATGGCCTTATTGTCTTACACTAGGCATGATCTACACGGACAAGCTCTTGTTCATTGATAATACTCAACATACACGTTAAAATAAGTGCAAGGCAGTTGTTGTCAATATAAACCCAACAAGAGTTGGGTCGAATCCATGAGGAATAATGTGAATGGTGATCAAGTAAATTTGAAATAAAAGTTTCTTGCTAAGTTTAAACCTAAAATGCAAATATTTTGGGGGATTTAAAATGTTTTCAAAAAGATAACAAATTAGGGCTTCTAAAGGACTAATTTGAGGCCAAAAATAATTAGAGTGTATTCAATTAGGAACGGATCATGAGGCAATGCTTTACTAGATGCAACTAATGTGTGGATACATAAAAATCAACTTCAAATATTAGTTAAAGCATGTGTGGGTAGGCTTGTTTAGGGATTTTGATAAAATCCTTTCAATAAAGTACCAAACTATCACCCACGGATTCTTTCAAATACCTTGTTGGTGTGGTCGACGAAGCATCACAAAGCCTCAATTGGGAATCCCAATTTCTAGAATGATGCCCAAGATGTAGCAATTTCACAATTTATCATTATTTCTAAGAAAATAAAAAGGGAATAACTATTATCTATTTTATTGTTTACAAATGCTCATATCACCTACATTCCTTTTTGAAGGATGACGTAGGATCTAGACTACCCACATTTCTCTTTCAAAAATGATGTGGGGTTTAGGAAAATTGAGGCTTTAACCAACAAATTTCATTTTTAAATAAAACATTTGTGAAACCCGAAAACATTAACTAAGAATTAAAGCTAACAATCACAACCTACACATACTTGCACCATTTTCAAACATAAGCCCAAGAGGAAAAACTAGCAACTCATAAAGATAATAAACAAAAATATCCCAAAATCTCCATCAATTTGATTCATGAAATTTAAAGTGAATGCAAGCCATACTTTAAATTCCAATGAATCCTCAATGGGTTTTGCCAATTCATCACTTTGGAGTCACTCTAATATCTTCTTATCTTAAGATTAGTACAAAATTTTCTCCACGCTCCAAATGATAAAACACTAGAAACTTAGATGAAGATGAAGGATAGATGGTCATAATATCCCCCAAAAAAGAAAGGGGGTATGCCTTAGATGGGATTTGGGGTCAGCTATAGTAAATTACACATTTGCCCTTGGCATACACTCGCTATATTGCGACTGTTGTAGCTTTGCACCAATCGCAACTCTACAAATGCAGTGAAATCCTCGTGATCGCCTAGCTTTGACTATCATGACTTTCTGCAATGGCGATCCTCCCTCCGCGATCGCGGTACCTGAGGCTAGATCTGCTTTGTTTTTTCTCAACTTTTTCACTTCTATTCTCTTTTTGGTTCCCTTTAAGCTCAATTTCACTTCTTGCCTTCTCATTACCTATATACTTATAGAATGTGGAAATTAGTGCATTCAACTAATAAAGTTGTCTCAATGATGTCTTTAAATTATCGTAGTGTACACAAATTTGGGCTCAAATGAGTGGTGAATTTACCACTCATCAACACCTCCAACTTAAACCTTTGCTTGTCCTCAAGCAACCTACCTCTTACTTAATGAGATAATGCAAATTTTAAGCCCATTTACTCAACCCAATGATCACAATGACTTCGAACTTGATTACTACCACAAGTAGTTTTTCAAATATGGGAAAAGGTATTCTAACAACACCCCTAGACATGAAACACAATATCAAGTCACAAAGGACTTTAAGGAACAATAATGCAACACTCACCTACTCTCTAGAGGTGACTCCCTATCAAAAACAACTTAATCTGCCTCTTTTTTTGAGATTATGACAATGTCACCTACCTCAATTCATTTACATGCCTCCTCACATGAAGGAAAATCCCACACACCAAACTATAAAATATGCAACAAGGGATGTTAGTGCAAAACACTCTCTTTCAGTAATAAACTCTCAATGTTAACAAGTACCATACCAAAGGCTTGCCCTTATTTTCAATTGCCACTACAATTACCACACTTGGTTGGAGATCTCGAAGGCCTTTCTAAGCTTGTAATTAGGTTTGGGGAAAGAGTATGATATCATTTAGGAACAAAGTGACTACACCCTCCTTGAACATCTACATCACACTATTTTCACAAAAATTTAGACCATGGACAACTTCATTGGTTCCTAAATTCATGCATGCCTACATTAGCTACCTGATTTACCCAACTCTTTGCAACCATTTTATTTTGAACTAATTTTTTTTCTATATCATGCTATTTCTTCTTTTGATGATTCCTTTTTTTTTTTTAATTTTCCATTTCTATTTCTTTACTAAGTATCATAGACATCCACTTACATTATCATAGCCCAAGGTCCTCCTTTCCAAACTCACCACCTCCAACCTAGTAATATGGCCTCAATTTTTATTTTTTGAGCTCAAGGAGGGTAGGGTTCAAAAGAGGGAAAACTTTGAAAGGTGTAAGGCTTGTAATATGTTTGCCAAATAAAGTATTGAAGGCTCAAAATGGGTAACTAAGGATACTACACTATGCATGGGTATGGCATTAGCCAAAAGTGGGTTCCTATTTCCACAAGGAAGGCCTAAGATCATTTCTACAACCATGTATATACACAATTAGTCCTGAGATACTAATGGGGAAAGTTCTAGAGTATACAAGTATGAATGAGAGTTAGACAATTATGCTCACCGTACATGGCATGCAATCTCCTCAAGGAGGCTTAATTGCACTACCTACTAGAGACAAAATGGAGTAAATACTAATTTCTACAAGATAACGACTTTGGAGTCACAAAAAGAGGTAAAGTATTGTTACAAAATTTTCCACGTCCATGCCCTTGGTTTTCAAAAAAAAATTATGGTCAGTGGGGGTGTTTGCTTTGCATTTGCATCAAGAAAAAATTGCTAATTATGGCACCAAATCAAGATGATGTCTCACATTTCAGCTTTCCAAGAGGGCAAACTATATGGCTACTCAGACTTCACCATATGTATAAGTGTGATCCCAATTCCAAAGTACCACAGATACTTAGACTTCCCTTGCATTTGTAGCTCTGATGCTATGGGTACTCACACTTTCCCTACATCGATGGAAAAAAATCCTTAAGAATGTTATCACTTAATCTATCATAGGGAAAGGCTCGTCTAATATCATCACAAATAAGATAAAGATGAAATGAAAATCTAAAAATGAAACAAACAACTAATCCATGAAATATGGGCACCCTTAAGGTATCATAATATTACAACGAAGATAACAATCATCCAAATATAGAAGTAAAAATATCCTAACATAAATAAAGAGAACCCAGAGCAATACTATATCAATTAAAGGAGGGTTAAGCACACATACCAGATTTTGGATGCAAGGAAGTTGTTAGAATGATTTTGGATACCTAAAATATGCCCAATGTCTAGTGCAATTTGAGAGAGAATTTGGAGAGAGAGAGTGGGAAAATGGTAGTCTAAATAAACCATTCAAGACCACGATCGCGTTCCTATTTCTGCAATCGTAGTGATGTGTCTTCCCCAATTATAGTAACTAGTGTCGCAATCGCAGTAGAAGAGGGCATTTCTACATCTATGTTTTTCCCCTGTTCAGCTTAATGCACCATTTTAATACACTTTTCCCTATTCTATATTATTCCAAAAATCCTATAGCATCACAATTTCATGGATTAAACATGAACAAAAATAAAATCTACTACATGCAAATTTTAAAGGATATATGCCACTTTCATGGTGTGATGGGTTGCCTCCCATCGGGTGCCTAATTTAATATCACGGCACAATACCTCATCAACTATCATTTATGTCTCCACTTAGAAGATATTAATCAATTCCCAACTTCTGATCAATATGTATTGAGCGAAAGTCGGGAAGAAGATTCAAATCTTCTAAAATAAGACTGGACAAAATTAAGGATGTAGTGATGATGCCTCTATCTCGCCACTTTGAAGACTTAAACCTTTTATCCAACTTCACATCAAACATCCTAGTAGGGTCATTCGGTATCGACGAGAACATCAATAATTCACTTGGTGAACATCAAGCTTTGCATTTATTAGTTTTCAGGTGAGCAAGGCATTTCACCCTTTTGGAATGACAAACTCAAAAATATAAGGATTTTGTACTTCATTTCCAAAGTTAATCATTCTCTCGGGTGGTTCGAATTTCATCACATCTACCAAGCATAATGTCAAAAAGTGAATGGAATGAGGTCATCTTCCCAATTCCGAAGTCGCATTCTTCTTGACATTCTCACACCAAAATGAACTATAGCCTTCACAAAGGATTTGCTTGGCTTTTTCATTCAACTCTAATACAACTGCTTTAATTTTGGCATTCCCATTATTTTTGGTTTGGTTGGTTATCAAATAACTAAGAATTATTCAACATCAAACTCACCATTAACCATATGTCTTGATATATTTTCTTTATCAGCCTCATTTTGAAGATTAGGCATATTCATGGAACTCAAAAGATCGGTCTCCTCACCCACTTCTTCTTCCTTTTGATGTTCCTTTCCAAATACCACCATGGACTGATTCAAGAGATTTATATTCTCCCCCATTATAGTCGTTTGATCCAGGATAGTGAGAAGCATTGCTTCTACACCATTGTATCCGGCACGTTGTTATTCATTTATCACATCATGAGACCTATTAATCTCATAAGAAGAACAAGCATTTTTGTTAGCATAACTAAGGATGGGTCATTTGTACAATCACTCTAATATCCTCTCGACCACCACAGAAAGAACAAGCATGCTCCCAATAGGATCGAGATGGTGAACATACCTCCTTCCAGAGAGCATATTTATAAATTTTCCAAAAATGGGGTTCATCACAATATGGACATGGATCATCAAGATATGATTTACAACCACCGAACTCATGTTCATTCCTAGAAACCATAGTAATAAGTAAAAAAAACAAAAATTTATCTAACACAAGAAACAAAAGAAATCACAAATAAATATTTACAAGTTTGAACCCAAGAAAGGTAAAATTCAAAACTAACTCAAAACGTCAAATTATTCCCTGGAAATGGTGCCATTTTTTATAACGCTCAACTTACACGTCAAAATAAGTACAAGGCAGTCGTTGTCAATCTAAACCCAATGAGAGTCGGGTCGAATTCATAAGGAACAACGTGAATGGTGATCGAGTAAATTCGAAATAAAAGTTGCTTGCTAAGTTCAAACCTAAAATACAAATATTTTGGGGTATTTTAAATATTTTTGAAAAAATAACAAATTAGGGCTTCTAAAGGACTAACTCGAGGCCAAGAATAATTGGAGCATAATCAATTTAGAATGGATCTTGGGGATATGCTTTACTAGAGGAAACTAATGTATGGGTACATGAAAATCAACTTCAAATCTTAGTTTAAGTATTCGTGGGTAGGCTTATTTAGGGATTTTGATACTAACCTTTCAACAAAGTACCAAACTATAACCCACGAATTCTTTAGAATACCTCGTGGGTGTGGTCGACTAATCATCACAAAGCCTCAATTGGGTATGCCTATTTCTAGGATGATGCCCAAGATATAGAATTCCAAAATTTATCCTTATTTCTAATAAAATAAAAAGGGAATAACTATTATCTATCTTATTGTTCACAAATGCTCATGTCACCTATATCCCTCTTTCAAAGAGGACGTAGGATCTAGATTACCCACATACCTCATTCAAGGATGATGTGGGGTTTAGGGAAATTGAGGCTTTTACTAAAAAAAGTCATTTTTGAATCAAAAATTTGTGAAACCCAAAAACATTAACAAAGAATTAAAGCTAAAAAAAAACAACCCACACACACGTTCACCCTATTCAAACATAACCCTAAGAGGAAGAACTAGAAACTAATAAAGATAATAAATAAAAATATATCAAAATCTCCATCAATTTTGTTCGTAGAAAATAAAGAGAATTCAAGCCACACTTTAAATTCCAATGAATCCTCAATGGGATTTGCCAATTCTTTACTTCGGAGTCACTCTAATGTCTTCTTATCTGAAGATTAGTACAATTTTTTCTCCTAGCTCCAAGTGATAAAACCCTAGAAACAAAGATAAAGATTAAGTATAGATGGTGATAATGTCCCCAAATAAGAAAGGGTTTTGTCCTTAAATAGGATTTGGGGTCGGCTATAATAAATTACATATTTTCCCCTGACATACACCCGCTATACTAAGATCGCTATAGCTTTGCCGCAACCGCGGCTCTACTAACGCAGTGAAATCCTCGAGATCATTTGGCTTTGACCATCATGACTGTCCACGATTGCGATACTTGAGGCTAGATCTTCTTTGATTTTTTCAACTTTTGCACTTTTCTTCTCTTTTTGGTCCCCTTTAAGATCAATTTCACTTCTTGCCTTCTCATTACCTGTATACCTATAAAATATAGAAATTAGCGCATTCAACTAATAAAGATTTCTAAATCATGCCTTTAAATCGTCGTAGTGTGCACAAATTCTTGAGTGGTGAATTTACCACTTAGCATCCATGTACCAAACAATAGACATCAAGTTCTTGCCAACCTTATACCAACCAATCCCATGAAGATGTCCAAATACCTGTATATCCTAAAATAAAAATTAGATATCATAACAATCACAACCATAATAATAACAATAATCACACTTGCAAAACCAACAATCTTTTAATATAAGTTCGTTGTGTAGGATCAATACTTGGGATATCAAATAGTTATTTACTTTACTTGAATATCATTGTAAGAAGCATTATGAAGAAACGCTTATCATGCATACATAAAACAAGTTGGATTTCAACTATATTAAACCACCGCCTACCTTAATCCAATCTTAAAATGCTATAACGAACATGAGCATTGCCCCTTTTTGCAACCTCAACCTTATTGTGGTGTAAAAACATCAATACAACACATAATCAACCAATGACCCCAAAGTATCAAGGATTATAACCTAATCTCTAAACCCTAAGGACAAATTTGTTATTATTCCTCATATTTTAGGGTTTTCTACCATTATTCCACCCTAATCCTTCTAATTTCATGGTTACAATGGTGAATTATAGTCATTCAAGAGTAATTTAAAAAGTTTAACCAACACCCAAGTGTTTTCTGCCTAATTCACCTTATTACACTGAAAAAATTAGTTTGGTCAGATAAAATCCTCCTAAAACCTAAAAAATAATAACTCCATGGATTAACAATTAAAAATCTGTTTAGTGGAAGTGATTAACTAACCTCTATGAAGAAAACAATGGGTTTTAGGTAGAAATTTCCCAAAATCACCTCTCCCAGCCTTTGGACAAAATAAGAAACAAAAATAACACTTTTAGGTTATTTTCAATATTAATAAGTGCATATCCTACTATTGTAACCCTATCTATTATAGCAGCCTTGCTATAGTGGGATTTATTTGCTATCGCAAGATTGACCAAAGTTGACTCCCTGTATAGCGTGAAATTTCCTACTATAGTTGTGTAGTAGTAGTAGCCTGGCACCTGCTATAGTGGTGAGGCAAGTTTAAAATTGGGATTGCTCCCTGTTTTACCTTTTTTCCAACTCACGCTTAAATCTAGATATCCCAAACCAACCTCTTTACATCAAGTTTAATGTCGGGAGTTCTACTCACCTAAATTCACTTACAAAAGATTCTATGAATTCCTTATCATATTGTCTATCATAAGAATACATTGAATTACATAACACTGAACCAATCCTCTTCTAGATTTACCTTGACTATACCATGCTTGGATTTTGTCCAAACTAGCCTAGACTAAAATAACTCCCAATTTGGGGAAAAACGTATCCCATACTTAGAAAGCTAGACTTACCCATAACAATAGAAAGGGTGATCACTACAGATACTAATTTACCTATCATTCATCCATTAATGATAAAACAAGAAAAATAAGACATGAAATAGGGGGGAAAAAGTACTTGTATCCTTAAACAAGTGAAGGCACTTGTCTCATATATCCCTCTTGGTTTTCCAAGTAGCTTTCTTAATAGGATGATGCTTCCATCAGACTTTAATAGACCAAATAACATTCATACTCAACTTTCAAATGTGCTAGTCAAGAATTCCAACTACATCCAACTCATATGAAATGCTTTAATCCAGTAAAACTAAATTCCATTGAATATTGTAAACCCCATATCCAAATATCTCTTACGCATTGACACATGGAATATTGTATGAACCCTTAATAGCATCAGTGGCAATGTAAACCTATAAGCTACCAAGACCACATCATCAAGAACCTTAAACATACCAATATATCAAGGGCTAAGTTTACCCTTATTGCCAAACAACATAAATTTCTTCATAGGAGATACTTTCAGCCAAACTTGTTTAGTGGGTTTGAATGACATGTGCCTCACCTTACAATCTGCATAATTTTTTTGTCTACTCTGATATACCAACAATTTGCCCTAATTGAACCTTAACTTTTCCTGAGCTTACTTCCCTAAGTTCCTTCCCAAAGTCATTACGTCACCAACTTCAAACAATCTTATATGTGATCTATACCTCCATCATAAAATACTTAGAATGGAGCTATATCGATGCTAAAATAATAATTATTATTTTCCAAAAACCTATACAATGGAAAAAAACATACGCTAATGACCATTAAAGTTAATCACACAGACCCTTAACATATCCTCAAGCATATCAATAGTCCAATTTTACTGCACATCAGCTAGAGGATGGAAAGTAGTGCTAAAATCAAGCTTAGTGCCTAACTCTTCATGTAACCTACCCCAAAACTTAGAGGTGAATTGTATAGCTCTATAAGAATTGATAGAAATTGGCATACTATAGAGCCTAATATCTCTTTGATATAAATATTGGCTAACTATTTTGAACAATAATCTACCCTAACTAAGATAAAAATAAGCAAAATTGGTTAGACTGCCTACTATGACCCAAATCAAGTGTAATACCCCGAGAATCCCAAAGGATAGTACAACCATGCTTCAAGCTCATGAGAAATAATTATAGTGATTTGGTAGTTTTATGATCAATTTATATGTATATTAAGTCCTCAAATACATCCTTGCCATTAGAAGAATCAAAACATCCCTTACCTATTGAATTCTTGAGAAGGATATTATCATAGTCAACTTCAAACGAGAATATCTTCTGTTATACTATGAATTTTTCAGATCATGACCCACCAACAGATATATAATTGAATTATATTTCCAACGATATCAATTTCATAAAGATACAGTATCGAAGTAAAAAGTTATAGCCATTTTACTGAGAGTTATCTGAGCTGCCTAGGAGCGACGGGTAAGCTGATGGACAATCAAGTCAGTGATGGACCGTCGCTTTAGCCATTGTAACCGAGGTATTAAGGCCATTTTTTGGCCCAAAATTAATGTTGTAGTGACGATCAATCACCAGAGTGATGGTCCATCACCCAGACCGGCAATTTTGTCCAAAATAGCACTGAAACAACGTTTTAAAAGGCTTTTTAGGTCATTTTCCACCCTTTTTAACCCCTAAATACATCAAATCAAACGACATAAATCCTCATTAATCCATTACATAAAAATTAGGGTTTATTTCAAGATTAAAACCTAAGAACAAGATTCAAACCCTTCTCCAAGAAAACTCAAGAATCAAAATGTCACCATTCAAGAACTTTCAAGAAAAGTTTACCTCCTTCAAGATTCAAGATTTTAAGGTATTTCAAGTGTTCATTCATGGAATCCTTTCATCCATGAAGCCCAAGAATCCAATTTTAAATTATAAATTGTGATGTTTATGTTGTGGATTGATTATGATCATGTTGATGTTGTGTATGATACCCAAGTTGGAATCGTTAAATATATTTTCATTAATTTATGCTAGCATGTGTATTGAAATCTAATAAATTGTGTTGATTTATGCAACCATGAAGAATTAATTTAATGTCCATGCCTAAGCTTATAGTTATGCATGCAAGGTGTTTGATAAAATGCCTAAAAGAATAGAAAATATGCCTTATGACTCTTATGTTCAAAATGACTTCCATGTTATTGTTATGCATTGAAATTGTTGGATGGATTATTCATGAGATTATCCTATAAAATTATGACATGTTTATATGTTTTCCTGTTCATGTACCAGACCATGATAATCAAGTGCCTCATGAAATTCTCCAATGATTGTATTATGGATTGTTGATTATGGTCGTGAGTCCAGGAAGTGTCATGTCTTGTCAGTTTCATGCTATCGAGTCTTGGGGGTACTTGTACCCGAAAATTTAGCTGTGTGCCTAGATCCAGTGTCATTTTTTAAGATACTCTCAATCAAGCCATGTTTAGTAGAATTCAGTCAGTCTCATGAGTCAGGAAAACTCAGTAATCTCAGTTAGTTATTAGATCTCAGTAATATTCTATCTATCAATGGAACTCAATAAACTCAGTCCAGTCAGTTCGATATAGTTAATTCAGTGTTTAATCAGATAGGAGTAGGATTCAGCACCGAGTGAGCTCAAGGATAAGAACTCACCTGCGAGTAGAGGGTGTGATTCTTAGAAGCAATCCTTACGCTCCAGAACTACATAGCCAGCATAGGTTGAGACATTAAACCTGCTAGTTGAGGGTAGATAAGGTGGATTAACCTATTATATGAGGGTCTTACCATTCTCCTTAGAGTACCTGTTAGATAAGGTATTACTCACAGCTTATCCTTACAAGTGGCGCGGTATTGACACCCTTCCAATTAGGGTTACAAATTAGACCATAACTCAATTATATTATCTTATTTGGGTATGTCAGTTAGATGACTACTTTCCACAGTTATAGTCTCAGTCACAGTCTCAGTAATAGAACCTAGATAGTTCTAAAGAATTCAGGACTGTCAGATACAGTCATCCAGTTTAGTACAAAACTCAACTAGCTCCATCAGAAATAGGATTGTCAGACACAGTTATTCAAATAATAGTATATCAGTCATATGAAACTTATGTTATCAGTATTTAGATTCAGTGATTTGAAGATCTCAGTAATAGTTCACGTATTCATACATGTATTCTGATGTTCATGTTATTCAGTCAGTTAGTATTGTTCATTCAAATAAACCCCTTGTATTCAGCCTACCTTACTTGCATACCAGTGCATTCAATTGTACTAACGTATTTGTACTAAGGTATTTTATACCATAGGTTCAGAAGCATGAGCTCCAGAGCATTCTTAGTAGAACAAACGTTCAGTAGCCAGACTAGCAGTGAGTCCTCAACATTTGAGGATGTTATTATTTGACTATTTCATTCTTTCAGTACTTAGTTTATTTCAGCAATTGGAGTTAGTTAGGGATATATCCCATCAACTCCTTATTTAGATAGTTTAGAGGCCTTTAAACTAAGATGTTCAGATAGTTATTTTAATTTTTGTATGGTGATATCGTATTATTCTGATTTTATGTTTTATTAGTTTTTTGACCTTATGTCCTTTCAGCCCTTTTATTCCATATTTATACATTATATTATGCAGTGCTCAGTTACAGATATGAATCATGGGTTAGCTTGTGGTTCTTTGGTTTATGAGCATCGTATGGCATTCTGAGTACCATATTCGGGATGTTACAAACTTGGTATCAGAGCCTAAGATTCAATAGTGTCCTAGGAAGTCTTAAAAGCCACATCGAGTAAAGTCTTGTGCATGGGTATATTGTGCACCACACTTATGGACAGGAAGGTATGAGATGTTTTAGGAATAATTTCCCCTCTTTCAGTATTCATGTCATGCGAGTGAGCATAAGCTCAAGTTAAAATCTCAGTCGAATCCATTTCTCCCTCTTATTATAGAACATGCCTCCCAAAAGGACAAACAAAAGAAGAACCGAGAATCAGTCGACACCTCCACCCATTCAGGCAGATTCCCTAGATGAGCATGTCTTGTATGGCGAATTTAGAACCAACTCCCTTACTTTATCTTACTCTATAGTAGCTCAGAGAAATTAGCAGGTTGTTGTCCTACCCAGGTATATAATTCATGCCCAGTAGATTGAGATAGGAAAGAATAGAAAGAAAGAGAGAAAATAAAAGAACAAGAATAGGTAATTTCAACTTCTCTCAACCTAAGTCAGAGGGTGGTAACCATTATCAATTTTTCCTAAATCTTCAATTCCAGTTCCTTCCTCAGCCAGTGCTCCAGTCCCTAAATTCAAAGACAGGGTGTCAGTCCCTAGATCCCAGGGCAGTGTTCGCAGTGCCCAAACTAATCCCATTTGTCAGACTTGCGGTAAGAACTAAGGTTGATCTACGAAGTCAAAAAAAATCGTCCTTCAGCTTAGTTCAATTGCCCTAATTAGCAGGGTGCCACTTCCAGTGCTACTAGTGAGCAACGCCCAAACAGACTCTATGCTCTTCAGTCCCAATAGGATCAGGAAAATTCTCCTAATGTGGTCACTGGTCCATTAAAGATATTTTATTTGCATATTTAGGCTTTGATAGATCCAAGAGTTTCTTTGTATTTTGCTACTCCTTATATAGCACTTGATTTCGTAGTCAGTCCTGAAATTCTAGTAGAGCTCTTCTCAGTCTCTATCCCAATGGGTAAATCCATCATAGCCGACAGGTATATAGGAAATATCCAGTAATGGTATCTCAGAAGGTCACTTCAGCAGACTTAGTCAAATTAGAAATAACTAAGTTTGATGTTATTCTCAGTATGGAGTGGCTTCATTCCCACCATGCCACATCGGTTGCAGAAATAGAGTTGTCCAGTTTCAGTTCTGAATAGACCTATCCTTGAGTGGAAGGGTAGTATTTCACCATTTAGAGGTCAACTTGTTTCCTACTTACAGGCTAGGAAAATGATATCTAAGGGATGTGTCTATCATTTTGTTCGAATTAAGGACTCTAGTTCCAAAACTCCCAGTCTTGAATCAGTTCCAGTTAAGAGTGAATATTCAGATGTCTTTCCCGAAGATCTTCTCGAAGTTCCTCCTGAGACGGAAATAGACTTCGGCATTGACCTTATTCCAGATACTTAGCCCATATCTACTCTACCATACAGAATAGAATCAGTAGAACTCAGCAAATGTGATATTCCAAAAATAGCTTTCAAAACTCGATATGGTCATTTTGAATTCTTAGTCATATCCTTAGGTCTTACCAATTCCCTAATAGCTTTCATGGACTCGATGAACTGTGTATTCAACCATTACTTAGACATGTTTATCATAGTCTTCATAGATGACATTCTTGTCTACTCCCGCAGTGAGCGTGACATACAGACCATCTCAGAAAAGTGTTAGAGATCCTCAAAACCTATTAGTTATCATGATATCTATTTATGTCCTACATATCAGATCTATGATCATTGCTCATATTCGTGCAAGTTAGTGAGAATCATGTACCTCACAGTTCCAAGTAAAGGAGTTCCAATTCATTCTATGTTACGAATCATGTCCCATGAGTACAGAGACTTCAGACTCAAGTGGTGCAGCTCATGACTCATGCACTCATGTCATACTTTACAGTATTCTCTGCACAATATTCTCTGCCCATATAAATCATGCTCCACTTTTAATGATCAACCAAACTCAGATTATGTCACGTATACCCTCAGTTTAGATCCCTTGGTAAAATCTATGGTGTTGATGTTCTATCCCTCAGGCCTCAGTGATAGTGCCAGTTCAGTAATCAATATTCAACAAAGACTCAGATAGTCCTGTAAAACCATGGCTTTTACCTATCAGTTACTCAGATATCAGAATTCAGTATCAGTCTAAACCTCAGTTATCAGTATTTGGCTATAAAAACCCAGTATTTAGTTCCAGTATGAGTCCAACTGTAGTGTTAGTTACAGTTTCAGCTCTAGTTCAGTAATCAGATTAGAAACTCAGTCCAGATCCAGGTTTTCTTAACCATAGCATACAATCATTAGCTATTCGGTTATTAGTATTTCAGTTCCTCAGTTTATAGAATGTTTCTGAATAATGCTATACGCTTGGTCTTGCATCCTTAAGATAATACAGTTTTCACTCATTCATACTTCGTTATCTCATGTTACCCAGTCAATTATTACCTTCTATGCATAATGCTCTATAGTTTTAGTCCATTTATTTAGACTAAGTACAGCTTAGTCTTACATTCCCAGTATTCAGCTATTAGCTATGTAGTTAATCAGATAAGTTAGTATATTTATGCATTCGTGCTAAGCACCCATGCGAATATTTTTAGTAGTCTCTAGTGATGTGTTGTACTAAGGCAAAGAGTATAGTGGAAGGAGCATTCGAGGGATATGTCTAAGCTTGAAAATTTTAGATGTAGTGCACACTATAGCATTTTTGGCCTAAGGCCACACTAAACCTGAGCCATATTTTACAAGTGTGGCCTATACCATTAAAGACCACGCTTTTAAAGCATAACCTTAGTTTTTAACTTTTGGCCACATTAATTTTGGCAACGCTTTGAAAGCGTGGTTTTTAATGATGTAGACCACACTTTACAAATGTTGCCAAATCATGATATAATTGACAACACTTATTAACATATATAGCTACATTTTTAAAGGTAATATTATTATAATTTAAAAAACAACATTTTTATAATGTGGTCTAAAATTTTCATTAAAATTTTCTCTCTCCCTCCTAAATATTTCAATTTCCCTCCAACTTATAATTAACCAAAAAGAGTTGAGTATATTAAAAATCAAAAACCCTACGTATTATTTCACATAGGTATAAAACACCCTGTACGATCCAGGTCTCTCTACCATTGAATAACACCAACATCATCAAACGCCATTGGCTCGGAAGGCCAACCACCAACGAGGTCCAACCACTGGCGAGGAGCGAGAACCTAAAGGTGATATTCAATCTCTCCTTTTGGTCTTTTTTTTCTCAATCAGTGAATTTAAACACCCTTTTCGTTGTATTGTCAATTTCTGAGCTTGGTTTTTGGAATTTGTTGGTTCTTTTGAGTTTCTTGTATTTTGGGAATTCCAATTTGGGGTGTTTTGTGATTCCACTTTATACGATTGAAGAGAATGTGAGGATTTTGGGGTTGCACCCTTCTTTCTTTTGTTTTTAGATATCTGATTGTCAAGTTTTCCTTAAAGTTTTTTTGTTAGTGTTGGAATTTTGCTATCTTAACATTTACCTTGTTCCTAAAGCATATAGGTGTATCCAGTACAACATGAGTATAAAGCACAACAATTTTGGTTATAACTAACTAATTAAGTATATATAGAATTAAAGAAAGTGCAGAACTTACTTCTAACAGTCGATGTATTTTCTCGCTTTCTTCACTCTTGTAAATTTGACTTTCAAAACCATGTGGAATCCAAGAGTATGAAGAAAAATACTTTCCATACTATTCTACCAGTTTCATGAACTTAAATGTTAGTTTTGCATAGTTTGCCCATCCTATCTCGTATAGACAGCCATAGCCAGTTCAAGCTATTCATATGATCTTCCTTGCTGTAGAGTTAACTGCTCAATGATCCTGATAATTAAATTGCAATACAAGTAAATTTTTCACTGCCATAAACTTTATTTTAGTATTAACTTTAGGGGAGTTTCTATGCCCTTCGAATGGTAGTCCTCTGCAGTTTCATGCTTTATCCTAATAGGCCAAAAAGGCATCGTGAATTTGGTGTGCTTGAATTCTTTATGAGATTGAATACATTTGTAAAATTCAACTTCAATAGCTCTATTTCATATTATAACGTAGCCAAGCTATTGTCCAATAGTTGACGTGCAACAGTTATTCAAACTTATTGTGCTGACAAACTAAACCGCAACACTTATAAAGATTTGAGTTCTTTCATTACCTTCCAAAGATCAATTCCTTTTATAGTTAATATGAACATTAATTTCATTAGTCATTGTGTGAATTTCACCAACGTACAAAGGTTAACATAAACAATAAGGAAGAAAAAGAATATGAATTTATGGTTTAAAAGAATACAGTGTAATTGATAGAACATGTTTTGATTTTCTCTCTTTATATAGTTTATCTGTTGAACTACAAAGCTTTTCTTTACTTGAGTCTAGCTGAAGATAAGCTGGTTCCTAGCCATCAGTTTTTCTGATTTAGCCTCGCCTAATTCTCTGCAATATTATGCAGAAGGTTGATTTCATTTGGTAATTGGTAGTATAAAGATGTTTTTATGAAAAGATCTATCCACTGGATCTTCTATACTGGTATATCCTCAATCCGCCTTTGATCTTTTAACATTGGTACTGTGTTTCGATATATTATGTTTGAAGATGAAAAATGGTAAAAAGCTAAAGTTGTGCTTGAACGTGCATTTGTTTGAACCAAAGTTAGAAACTATTTTGAGTGATTCAAAATTGATAGTTGGTTTTTCTATCATTTTACAAAAGACTATGTGATTGTGTCTATCTGAACTTTAATATAGTTGAAAATGTGGTTGAAAACGATGTTGCTTGGACTCTGCAACCTTTCCCTTTTCAAGTTACATATGATATATGACCCTATTACAGTTATTTCCTCTTGTTGAGCTGATTAAACTTATAAAAGCATTTGAAAAGCCTCGACCAATCTCTCTATGGACAAACACTCTAAAGGTCATGTTTTATCTAGCTTTTTTTATCCTTACCTTTCTCTCTGTGATGGTCGACCCATTATGGATTGCTTTGATGGGATTTTAGATTCACGGATGGGATTTACGTGGTGTTCTTCTTAATAGAGATATGAATTTGGACCCATTATGCAAATGGTCGAAGGTATGATTACAAATATTAACTGTGATTCTATGTGTTTTCTTTGGGTTTATCCATTACTTAGGTATCAATTTGGATCTGTTATATTTTATTTTCACATGTATGCTTACTTATTTTATCATATGCATTTATGACTTTGTAGGTTGGACTAGTTGTATATGATTCTCAAGTTCCAGTTGGTGCCACTCCTGATTATATGGCTGATCATTACGTGGTATCTTGACATTACACTTTAAAAGATGTCTTTTCTCTTTGTATTCAACTATGATGGTAATTTCTAATATAACTAGCTTGCATACAGCTCCAAAGTGCGAGCTCTTTTCTACCTGTAATGGCCCTTGCACCTTAAGAGAATGAATGTGTCATTGATATGGCGTAAGTAACTAAGTGTTTATCTAAAATAATGTTAAAACAAATTGATTGCTGAAAGAATTTTCTGGTGCATACTTAGTTTAGGAAAAAGCTAATCGAAAAATAAAGCATCTGTTTTTTCACTTTCACTTTTAATTTCTCCTTTCTTTAAACTAGCTGCTTTGCCTTGGATATAGCTTTGTCCATATTAGGTTCAAGTGATGCACCTAGTATCTTTTCTTTTGAGAGGGAAGCTAAAACAATTTCTGCCAACTTCTTACTTCTTAGTTCAATAAGCAGAGAATTGAAACATTTTGATAACTTTTTATTCGCCTAAAGTGTTGAATTTTTTCATGGTGTAGTGCTGCTCCTGGAGGCAAAACAACTTATGTTTCTGACTGCACTGATGAAAAATAGTGGTATGTAATCATTGTGTAGTTAATCGTGTTGTATTCCTTGTGCAGGGATCCATTTTCTCCACAATGCATCCATATTTCTGGATACAGATTGGAGAATAAACATGAATACATTTGGCTACCTTGGTGTTAATTATCTCCATTTCCTTGTAAAAGAATACATTAATTTCTAGTTTCTGTCCTGCTATTTTTTAATCCAGTATACTAAAATATTCTGGATTGATCGTTCTATTTTACTATTCACTCATGTACAGCATTCTCAATAAAAAAGTTGAAAATTCAATATTTAGGTCTTCAGGTATTGATCCAGGCTGTGGAACAATTATTTGAAAATAAACCTCCTGAAAAGATGACTTTGAACAGCTTGCATGGTTATATTCAATCATGTTAACTGCAACAGTGGTAAAACTCGCCCTGTGGCTTTACTGCAAAAGCTCAGGGAATGACATTGGTCGCACCTATGCAAAGGTATGTTTTTATTATCCTTTACCATCTTGCTCAAAACTAAATCTGAAGTCTAGTGAAGCCGTGTGGGGCTATTTCGATTCATTAGCATTGTTGTTGTTGTGTTCATCTCTTTTGTTGCTCAAAATTAAATCTAAAGTCTAGTGAAGCTGTGAGTGGCCTATTTTGATTCACTAACACCTTGTTGTTCATCTTGTTGCTCTTGTGTTGTCTTGGATCGCCTGATACACACTTAGTCTTGTATCAATATGTTATTAATTTGTTGAACTTAATTTGATAGTTGTAGTAAGTTAGCAAAAACATCTAGATGCTCCATCTTTGCTGTTTGGCTTTCCCTTAAGTATCCTGAAATCCATTCACACTATGTAACCATAATTGATCCGGCACAACCACTTTCTTAATAAGAGTAAAACTTAATGGCCACCGTTAAGTAAACAACCTTATAACCTTATAACCTTAGCCTTAACGAGCACTGTTTAAAGCCTAATATATACATAAAACTTAATGGACACCATTTAATAAACAACCTTATAACCTTAATGTCCACCGTTTAACCTTATAACCTTATATTAGGAAACAACCTTATAACCTTATAACCTTAACGGCCACCATTAAGTAAAGAACCTTATAACCTTATCTTTAATAGCCACCGTTAAGTAAACAACCTTTTAACCTTAACGGCCACCGTTTAACCTTATAACCTTATATTAGGAAAAAACCTTATACCTTATAACCTTAGCCTTAACGACAATTGTTTAAAGCCTAATCTATACAAAAACTTAACGGCCATCATTTAATAAACAACCTTATAACTTTAATGGCCACCGTTTAACCTTATAACCTTATATTAGGAAACAACCTTATAACCTTAGCCTTAACGGCCACCGTTTAAAGCCTAATCTATACATAAAACTTAACGTACATCATTTAATAAACAACCTTATAACCTTAATGGCCACTGGTTAACCTTAAAACCTTATATTAGGAAACAACCTTATAACCTTAACGACCACCGTTTAACCTTATAACCTTATATTATGAAACAACCTTATAACCTTATACCCTTAGCCTTAACGGCAACCGTTTAAAGCCTAATCTATACATAAAACTTAACGGATATCATTTAATGAACAACCTTAAACCTTAACGGCCACCGGTTAACCTTAAAACCTTATATTAGGAAACAACCTTATAATCTTATAACCTTAACGGCCACCATTTAACCTTCGAAGTAGGTGGCTCTCTTAGCTGTTTAATTAGTTGCTACTACAATTATGTAATTAGCTATTAACAATGACATCTATTTATGGTTATTACTTAGGTAATGGTGTTGTTACCAAAGGACAGGGCGATGGAATTCGTAGTATTCGTGTAGATGGTAATGATGCTCTTGTTGTTTTCACCGTTTTCCAGGAGGCACGAAAAATAGTTGTTAATGAACATAAACCTATTCTAGTTGAGGTAAACTGCACTCTTTTTTAGATTGAGGCTTATGCTAGTTGTGGAAGTGTCGTTAACTGCTTCTTTTATGTTCAACAGGCTCTCAGGAAGTAGGTAAATTCTGCTCACAAAAGAACTTTTTAAGTTCATTATTGCATGTATAGCTTTCTAGTGCAGAATTCTAAGTATTCTAGACACATATCATCGGTATATGCTACTAGAAAACATAGAGAACTTGTTGTGCTAGGAACTGAGATGGACTTAAATAAACTCTTGAAAACACCTGCTCTCATTTTTGAAATTAAACACCTGCTCTCAACTTAAACTCTTGAATAAACTCTTGAAATTAAACATATGTGGCCTGCAATTGGGTCCAATTAAGTTCTGATCATGCGGCGTTTGGACCATAATCCAACAGTTGATTTTTTCTACATAATAGTGTTTTTCTTTCTTGCAGTCAAGACTCTAAGCAAAGCAGAATGTTGGTGCAGATAAGATACATCAATATAAAGGTCAGTGGACTTGAGTTACTCCATTTCTATACTAGGCATTAAAGGTTAGCATATTTTTATATTAGAGTTCCCACATGTTAGACATTAGTGAGATGAGCTTCTAAATGCAGTAATTCTATTTGTAGCAGTATGTTAAAGTTACATTCATTAAAAAATGAAACAAAAGCTTGGAAATATGGATCAGTTTATCTTAGGTCTATCAAAAACAACCTCGCTACCTTTGAGGGTTGGGGTAAGGTCTGTGTTCACTCTGAACTCCCCAGACCCTAATTTATGGGAGTACACTTGGTATTTTTTTAGGTCATATTTTCTATTCAAATATAATAATATTTCTTTTTTAGTTTATATCCGCATTCTTTACTTAATTATAGTTATTTTCTTATGAAATGCAGGTAAGGTAGTTTTTAAAGGAAACATTAGGTGGATCTGTTTGTGTTATACAACAACATAGTATGTTATTCAACTAAAGAAGATCATAGTTCAAGTCACAAATCATCTAGGATATGAATAATAATGTATATTGTGATCAAGTATGTCACAAAGCCTAGATTAAGAATGGATTCAATCTATTTCTCGAAGAGAACATTATGAAAATTTGCGTATACTATAATTTTTGAGTTATTTTTATCTAACATAGTATTTTGAAACAATATAAATAGAATAATGATGTATAATATGACTAGTGGATGTATGAGAATATAATTGTATTTTTCAATCAAAATTTGTAGTAAATATTAATCGTATAAAATAGAAAAGAATGTTATGTTTTAAACATGTGGTCATTGGGAGCAGGGATATATATTGGTGCGACTTATTTAGGTGTCTATGTGCAAATTAGCAAAGGCAACACTTTGTAAATGTTGCTTTAGATAAGGTATTAATGGATACACTTCAAAAGTGTGGCCTTAAGAAAGTAAAGACCATGCTTTTTAAGTGTTGTTATAGAGATGTTATAAAAGGCTACGCTTTTGAAGCGTGCCCAATAGTAAAACAAAGGCAACATTTTTTAAGTGTTCTGTAGAGGTGCTACAAAAGGCTACGCTTGTGAAGTGTGCCCAATACTAAAATAAAGGCAACACTTGTAAGAGTAGCTTTATCAAATAAAAGTGTTGCCAATGACAAGCTACAAAGCGTGGCTTTTATACCTTAATGGCCACGCTTTTTAAGTATAGCTGATATGGCAACACTTGAAAAGTGTGGCCTTTGATCAAAGATTACATCTCTTTAGGCCACTCCCCAGAAAGTATTGCCTAAAGTCCAAAAGTGTAGCCTTTAATCAAAGGCCACACTTTCTGCTATTTTAGGCCACGCTTTACAAAGGTGGCCGTAGGCCAAAAATGTTGTAGTGGCATAAGGTTTAGTCACTCTATTTTAGATGATGTTTCATAGGCATTGCCTCCTAATACAAGAATCCCAGCCATGTGGTGATCCCCTATTCAGATGTCCTGCTCAGACCAAGCCAAGATTTCCTTTCTCCCTACGGTCACTAGAATACTATAGAAAGAGTGTCATAGAAATACTCCAATCGAGTATAAGTTTTCAGTATGAGTTAGTCCGTAGAGCCATCGATTCAGTTTAGCAGTCATATGAACAAGTTCGTATGGTGTGGCCTCCCATTTTCTTTCCATCTAGTCACACTATCTGAAGTCTCATGAATATAACTATTCCAAGATGGATCAACCAGGTAGTTGCGTGTCCAACTCAGTTCATATATCATGCCTTAGTTTCAGTATCCAGATATTTAGTCATGATTCAGTTCATAGTTGCCTTGTGCATCACCTCAATTTCCTCATAGCTCAAAAAAAATAAAAATCAGTCTAACATTCTTCAAGGGACATAGTGTCCCAAGGGGGAGATACACTATAATCCCCCAAAATTTCATGACATAAACATGCCATTCTCTCTTCATGTAACGAACCCATTTTTAGAGTAGTGGGTACCCCATAGGTTGACCCTCTATATCCAATCTCATCCGTAAGCCATGTACTCAATGACTCAGTTTAGTTTACGATAGTCAGTCCATGTTACATGTTACAGACTTAGTAATGTTCTCATGTTCTTGTTCATGTGTGTTCAGTAAAGGATCTCGAGTTGAGATCAAAATTTAGTATTTTGAAAATCTCTCCCATGAAGGGAGTGAAGAGATTCGGCAAAAAGGGAAAACTAAGTCCTCAATATATTGGTCGCTTCAAAATTCTCAGTTGCTTAGGCAAAGTATCTTATGATCTTGAATTGCCTTCAGATCTAGATTTGGTTCCTCCAGTCTTTCATGCCTCCTTGATAAAGAAGAACATAGGTGATTCAGCAGTTGTAGTCCCTATTGAGGGCGTAGATATTCAGAACACCCTCTCGTATGAGAAAATTCCAGTTGAAATTCTTGACTATCAGATTTGCAGACCAAGGAACAAAGAAGTCCCTCTAGTTTAAGTTCTTTGGTGAAATCAATCCGTTGAGGGAGCTACTTGGGAAGAAGAAGTAGATATGTGTACCAACTATCCTCACCACTTCTCCACTAATTCAAACCCAGCCCAAGGTAATAGTTTTCCTTAAGTTCATTTAGCTTATGGTTTAAATTTCAGTTACAAACTATGCTCAGCTAGTCATTTCAAACTTGTTATCTTTAACCTTACATGTTCAGTCACATGTTCATGAATCAGTTCAATCATGTATTCACGTATTAGATATGCGTGAACAACTTATTAGTACTCTCAGTCATGCATTAATGTATCAGCTCAGTCATAAAACCATGCATCAGATATGAATGATCCACATGAATCTCAGTAATTTCAGTCATATAGACATGTTTTGGATGTTCACGTACTTTAAGTAAGTTTAGTCTATCAAAAATCTCAGCTTAGTTAGTCCCATTTGAGGATGAATATTCCAAAGAGGGAGAGATATTGTAATACCTCAAGAATCACAACCAATAGTAGAACCATGATTCAAGCTCATGATAAATAAATTATAGTGATTTGGAAGTTTTATGATCAAGTTATATGTATATAAAGGCCTCAAATACATCCTAGCTATTAGATAAATCAAAATATCCTTTACCGATTGAATTCTTGAGAAGGATATTATCATAGTCAACTTCAAATGAGAATATATTTTGTTATACTATGAATTTTTGATCTCATGACCCACTAAAACATATATAATTGAATTAGCTTTCCACAGATACCAATTTTGCCAAAATCCGGTATCGGAGTAAAAAGTTATGGCCATTTTACTGAGAGCTGTCCGAGCTGCCCAGGAGCGACGGGCAAGCTAACAAACCGTCAAGTCAGCGATGGACCATCGCTTTGGCCATCGCAAATGAGGAAGTAAGCCCATTTTTTGGCCCAAAACTGATGGTTGGAGTGACGTTCTGTCACCAGAGTGATGGTCCGTCACCTAAACAGTCAATTTTGTCCGAAACAGCGCTGAAACAACGTCTTAAAGGGCTTTTTGGGTCTTTTTCCACCCTTTAAAACCCCTAATTACATCAAATCAAAGCACATAACTCCTCATTCATCCATAACATCAAAATTAGGGTTTCTTTCAAGATCAAAACCCAAAAACAAGATTCAAACCCCTCTCTAAGAAAACTTAAGAATCAAAACATCACCATTCAAGAACCTTCAAGAAAAGTTAACCTCCTTCAAGATTCAAGCTTTTGAGGTATGTCAAGTGTTCATTCATGGATTCCTTTCATTCATGAAGTCCAAGAATCCAATTTGAAGTTATAAATTATGATGTTTATGTTATAGATTGATTATAATCATGTTGATGTTGTGTATGATACCCAAGTTGGAATCGTTAAATGTGTTTTCATTAATTTATGCTAGCGTGCGGATTAAAATCTACTAAATTGGGTTGATTTATGCAACCATGATGAATTAATTTAATGTCCATGCCTAAGCTTATAGTTATTCATGCAAGGTGTTTGATAAAATGCCTAAGAGAATAGGAAATATGCCTTATAACTAAATTGTGACCAAAATGATGAACCTATGCTTTACCCTTATGTTCAAAATGACTTCAATTTTATTGTTATGCATTGAAATTGTTTGATGGATTGTTCATGAGATTAGACTATGAAATTATGACATGCTTCTATACTTTCCTATTCATGTACCAAACCATGATAATCAATTGACTCATGAAATTCTCCAATGATTGCATTATGGATTGTTGATTATGGTCATGAGTCCAGGAAGTGTCATGTCTTGTCAGTTTCATGCTATCGAGTCCTTGGGGTACTTGTACCCAACAATTTAGTTGTGTGCCTAGATCCAATGTCAGTTTTCAAGATACTCTCAGTCAAACCATGTTAAGTAGAATTCAGTCAGTCTCATAACTCAGGAAAACTCAGTAATCTCTGTCACTTATCATATCTCAGTAATATTCCATCAGTCAACGGAACTCAGTAAACTCGGTCCAATCAGTTCAATATAATTTATTCAGTGTCTAATCAGATGGGTGTAGGATTCAACATCGAGTGAGCCCAAAGATAGGAAATCACCTGCGAATAGAGGGCGTGATTCTTAAATGTAATCCTTGCGGTCCAGAACTACGTAGCCAGCGTAGGTTGAGATATCAAACCTGCTAGTTGAGGGTAGATGAGGTGGCTTAATCTATTAGATGAGGGTCCCACTATTTTCCTTAGAGTACCTATTAGATAAGGGATTACTCATAGCTCGTCCTTACCAATGGCGCGGTATTGACACCCTTCTAATTGGGGTTACAGATTGGACCCCAACTCAATTATATTATCTCATTTGGGGTATGTCGGTTAGATGAATACTTCCTATAGTTACAGTCTCAGTCTCAGTCTCAGTAATAAAACTCAGATAGTTCTATAGAATTTAGGACTGTCAAATAAAGTCACCCAGTTTAGAACAGAACTCAACTAGTTCCATCACAAATAGGACTGTCAGACACAGTCATTCAGATAATAGTATATCAGTCATATGAAACTTATGTTATCAGTATTCAGATTCAGTGATGTCATGATCTCAGTAATAGTTCACGTATTCATGCATGTATTCTCACGTTCATGTTATTCAGTCAGTTAGTATTGTTCATGCATATAAACCCCTTGCATTCAGCCTACCTCACTTGCATACCAGTACATTCAATTGTACTGAAACATTTGTGCTATGGTGTTTTATACCATATGTTCACAAGCACGAGCTCCAGAGCATCCTTAGTAGATCAGACGTTCAGTAGCCAGACTAGCAGTGAGTACTCATTATTCGAGGATGTTATTATTTGACTATTTTATTCTTTTAGTACTTAGTTAAATTTTAGAAGTTAGAGTTAGTTGGACATGTCCCATCAACTCCTTATTCAAATAGTTTAGAGGCTTTCAGAATAGCATGTTCAGACAGTTATTTCAATTTTGGTATGGTGATATCGTATTATTCAGATGTTATATTTTATCAGATTTTTGAACCTTATGGCCTTTCATCACTTTTATTCTGCATTTATACAGTATGTTATGCAGTGCTCAATTATAGATATCAGTCATGGGTTTGCCCTGGTCCTTCGGGGTCATGAGCACTGTGTGGCATTCCAGGTACCAGATTCGGGGCGTTACATCAAGTCATGTTGAACCAAGGTCTTAGGAAGACCCACTACAAAGTCCATAGCTATTCTCTCCTATTTCCATTTGGGAATGGGCATTTTTTAATATAAACCTGTAGGCCTGTGTCGATTGTATTTCACCTGCTGATGAGTTTGGCACTTAGACACCTACTAAACTATATCCTCTTTATCCCAAGCTATCAATAAAGGTATCTCAAGCCATAATACATATCTGTTTCACCCAGATGAATAAAGTATCAAGAACCATAAGCTTCTACAAGAAAACCTAGAACTAGCCCAGGGCATGCATACGCATCCCCTCACAATCAACACTCCATATGCATCAAGTGTCTCATCAAAAGCCTTACCACATACTATGTTGTTTCAAGATTTATTCAACTTCATATATTCAAACTGTCTAGCCTAGATTAGATCAAGGAATATTGACCTTACCTCCACACAAGACAACACTCCACCCTAGTTAGAAATACCAAACATCATAAATTATGAAGCTAGAGTCTGAATCTCTCAAGCGAAGGGTAATCTTGACACCCTTAAGAAATCCAGACTACCTATAATTATTGATTTCTATCTCAATTCATTTTCCACCACATTCGCATTACTTGGAAGGTATTAGATTATCACATCATAATCCTTCAAAAATTCCATCCACCTTCTCTGTATCAAAGTCAAATCCCTTTATGTGAAAACTTGTGTAAGCTACTATGACTGTGAAGACTTCACACTTGACACCATAGAGGTAGTGTCTCCAAATCTTAAGTGCACAGAACACTTCTTCTAACTACAAATCATGGGTTGGATAATTTTTCCTATGAGATTTAAAATGCCTTGATGCATAGGCAATCACATTCTTATCCTGCATTAACATAGCACCCAAACCAAAGTGTCAAGCATCACAAAATACAATAAAATCCCTACCTTCAACTAGAAAGGAAAGAATAAGAATCGTAGTCAAAAGTGTATTGAGCTCTTGATAGCTCTCTACACACTTGTCCGACCATACAAATGGCACCTCCTTCAGAGTCGACCTTATCAAATAAGTAGCAATAGAGGCAAAATTCTTGACAAGCCTATGATAGTAACTAGCAAGACCCCAAAACTTCTAACTTAAGTCATAGATCTAGGACAAACCCAACTATTAACAACCTTAATTATCTAGGGATCTACCATCGTCCCCTTTTCTAAAACTACATGGCCTAAAAAGGCAAGAGAAGACAACTAAAACTTGCATTTAGAGAACCTAACATAAAATTATTTCTCCTTCAAGATCCCAAAAATAATGGAAAGATAACCTGTATGATCCTTTTTACTATTAAGGTAAACCAAAATATGATCAATAAAGACAATAAGAAAAAGAATCCAAGAAAGGCTTACAAATTTCATTTATCAAGCTATGAAAGCAATTGGTGCATTAGTCAACTCATAGATGTCACTAAGAACTCATAATTCCCATATCATGTTATGAAAGTTGTCTTACGTATCTCCTAAGGATCATTTTTTAACTGGTAATAACTCGACAACAAGTCTAACTTGGAGAAAATTGAAGCACCCTATAACTAGTCAAGAAGATCATCTATTTAGGGTAAGGGATACTTATTTTTTATGTTAACATTATTCGACTATGTGTAGTCAATACACATTCTCATGTTAACATCTATTTTCTTAATGAACTATGCTACAGCACGAAAAAAAAAACACCAAAAAATATAAATCTCTTATGAAGTAACTCATGTAATTGAGTCTTGAGTTTCATCAATTCGGTTAGATCCATTTAATAAGGAGGAATAGAAATAGGGCGAATGCTAATTTCCAAATTAAGACAAAATTTAATGTCCCAGTCCAGAGGCATACTAGGCAAACTTGTGGGAAACATCTCCTTAAATTTGGACACTACAGAAACTGACTCAACTAAAGGAGACCCTACCATAACATCCCACAGATATGCTAGAAAGGATGAACACCCTCACCCAACTAACTCTTTAGACCAAATAAAAGATATAAGTTTCATATGCATAGGCTTATACACACCTTCCCACTCTAACTTATCCATCTTTGGCATCTCTAAAGTTACTATCATAACATTGTAATTTAGAACAACATGATACGAAGATAGCCAAGTCATACTCAGGACAATGTCAAAATCAAGCATATCTAAGATTATTATATCTACCCAAGTATGGAAACTTATGAACAACTTAGAAAAAACACGATAGACATGGGTCAATATCACAGAGTCTCCAATCAAAGTAGACATATAAATAGGAGAGTCAAGTATATCATAAATAGTCTGATCCCATAATAAATCTAACAAAAAATTAAGAATAATGGAACCTAGATCAAATAAAATAATAGTTATCCAGTCATAAACGAGAATAGTACTGGTAATAACAACATTGAATGCCTCAACCTCAATCTTAGTCTTCCTTGGAAAGGAATAATAGTAAGCTTTCTTATAAATCTAGACAACCTCCTTAGCAAAATGTGCTCCACCCTTCCCTGTATTACCACTGCCTCAATTTCCACTATGGCCTCTCAGATGATTACCCTGCCGATATTATGAATGACCCTTACACATTAATCCACCACCTTTACTAGTATAAAATAAAACTTTAGCTTGTTCTTGGCCCTATAAACCAACCTATCTCTGAAGACACTCTCTCCAAAAATGCCTTACAACACCTCAAGTATAGAAACATCTATCAAGAGAAAGTATGTCAGTCAAAGAATAAGAATCCCCTAGGCCTCCAACAACTTAGGGCTACTGAGTGGCCGCTGACTGACCCCTTGTAGAAGCTGGCAGCATTGACTAAATAGAACGATACTAACAACTCTGATTGATATGACCCTTGGAATAAGAACTACCAAAATTACCCATATTTGGAACATTTTTTCTAATATATTTGCCTAAGAAACTTTTTCACCTATTCTACCATTTTTCATATAATCAACAACCTCATCAAAGGTTTTCCCGACCTACATCACATGAATAGAAAACACATGCAAGTTATTATTTAGGATTTTAACAAACAACAGAATCATCGCATCCTGTATACCAAATAAATAAGTAGCATAATAGGACAAAGCATGAAACTTAGCTTTATAGGCCACAAAAGGCATATTTCCCTACTCAAAGGTCAGAAACTCATCCTTCATGAGGCATATAATTCTCCAAAAATAGGGCAGAAAACTCTAACTTAGTGACAAACGCTAGAGGCAACGTCATTGGAGTCAGCTTGGTAAAGCTCAGCTCCTATGTGAGTTTATTGAAGTGTACTTAGTAGATGGCTCAAGCATAACTTACTCAACATCAGTCAGCTTTGTGACGCCAAATTTGGAGACTCCTTCAAAGCTAAAAGTTTCTTCATCAAACATGACAACAGAGACATCTCTCTCATCGGTGAATGCATTAATAGTATTTATGCTTTAAATAGTCCTGAATTTGCTACCTTAACCTACCTCACTATGTAAACCAATGATAGTTGGTTGTGGCACAAAAAGCTTAGGCATTCTAGTGTGCATATCATTGAGAAGTTGTCCAGACTGAAATTGGTGAAAGGTTTGCCAAAACTCAAGTTTGAAAAAAAACACATATGTGATGCTTGTCAATTGGGTACTATTCCCATAATGTGTGATAACACCAGTACTATTAGTCTATCTAAATATACTGTGCATTATTCTAGGGCAAAATACACTGATATTACGCATCATTTTATTCGTGATCATGTGGAAAATGGCAATTTTTTGTTAACATTTGTTGACTTTAAAAATCAACTGGCAGATATTTTTACAAAATCCCTGTTAGAAGAAAGATTTTGTTACTTTAGAAAATGACTTGGTATTTCTTAGTATTAATGATTTATAATCTTTAATGTTGGACAAAAAAATTTTACTTGCTCAAATTTTATGGTCAGACTTTTTTAAACTTGATTTTTAAAAAGGGAAGTTATCATTACTCTCACTATTTTTCATGCCTCTTTTGCCGCGTCTGTGCCTCTTTACCTTCCCAACACTCCTTTGACTACCACCCTTTCAATTCCATCAGCTACTCTTTTAGTTTATACCTCTACGAATTCCTCTCCCCTATCTTTTTAAATAGTTACATACTTCTACCCTTCCTCCTCAACTTCTATTAACCGTTATTTTCTCTCCCTATCTGCCCTTTTTAAAATTTGCCTTTTCTTATTTCCCATGACAAGAACCTATTCTATGGCGACCATGTCAAAATCTCTTCCCAAAACCCTCCTAAATAGCCCTATTCTTCTCTTTGAATCCTCCAATGAATCCTCATTGGACTCACAGTCAACTCTCATCAAGAGACATCATCCTAATTCTAGTCTAGCCTTTTTCATTAAGAAATCTCATCCAAACCCTCTCCACTCCCTCCCTCCTGAGCACATACATAAGTTCTGTACATGATCTCACAAAGACAAATTCTTCTCCTTTCAGAGTCACTATATTGTCCCCGGTCACATTATCAATCTCCGTCAATTAAAAGACTTCTTTTGTAATCTCAGTCACTTTTTCAAGTTTCAAAATTTGTCCCATGTCTTTAGTATCTATTGACTTTCAGTTTGTGAGGATCCAGTTAGCATGTTTTATTCGAATCTTCGTCTCTCCCCTGCTAGTGGTGAACTCGAGACTCTTGTGCTTGGCACAAGAATCATAGTGAATGATTTTTTGTTAGAGAATGCTTTTGATACAAAGTTCTATGGTAATATTTATTTTATAAATGGCAACTAGCCCGATGATTTTGAGGTTAGCTTTGTAGAAGCCAACATATTTTTGTCAGACCTTGACTCTGTTTTAACTAATTTTGGTCCCCTATCCCTCTATTTTAAGTTTCCTATTATGGCTCACATAATTGCTACTACACTGAATCCATGGAGAGGATCCCTCAAATATATCACTGGTCATGATGTTTTTGTACAATACTATCTGGTTAAGAAAATTAAAATCAATTAAGTAACTTGGATCCATGATTAGAGGCTTGAAAGTGCATCCGATATTCATGCATCTGCTAGTTTGCTATATGGCCTGCTCTTTACTCAGATTCTTCAGTAATATTCTATTGATTTATCTGCTTACCCCCCAGTGGAGGTTGTTTCCACTTATGATTCCAATACGTTCGCAAGTATGGTCTATGTCTTTATTGAAGATGAATGGTGTAAGAAGGATTCTGCACGGGTAAAGTCGGAACATCCCAAGGTAAGAAATCTATTTCTAACCCTATGATTACTATTTTGAAGCAACTAGAGGAGATTAAGAATCGGTTGAAAGCAATCTAGGAAAGTGTTGTGCTGCTAAAGGAGTTGAAATTAAAGCTTTTGGACCTTAGGAAAAGCACCAGCACAGACATAGGCGTGGTTCGTTTGGCTCTTGATGGGTACTCGGGTGTTTACCCAAATGGATTCCCTCACGACCCAAGTCCACTCCTATAATGATGACCTAGCTATTTATGTTTAGTACTCTTATTCCTCCTTCTTCAAAAATGTTGAAAATCATATGACACCTTTTGTCATAAGATGCATAACACGGACCTACTTTCTCAAGAAGCGTTGAACAGTGATGACTTTGTTTTTATTCAAAAAGGTATCGTACCTTGTTTTGATGGGTTGTAAGATGATTTTCAACACACTATCTGCTATGTCATTTTTTTCTCTACCTAGTTAATAGATTATATATCTACTGCTTGTCTACTATTTTGTTTTGTTACTCTTATTTATTATGTCAAAAGAGGGAGAAAGACAGGAACATCTGGAAATCAAGAAGCGCTAACAAGTCAGGGGGAGCAAGTCGACTACCGATAAATGAAACTCGACTGATACTTAAGAAACATGGAGCAATAGAAATATGTATAAGTAAGGGGTAGAAAAATAACAGAAAAGGATGTTAACTGATGTTTACACTCATTTTTTCATTATAAAAAAAGGGGGAGATTGTTAGCCACATATGTTTACGTTTTAATAATGAAAAACTAATGAGTGGATCTTTGAAGGATATTGGAAGACTGCTAATGATGGAAAAAGTAGGCTCTAGGAATAGAAGGACATTAAATCATGATCTACGACATTCAAGTGAATCAATCAAAACAAAGATCAAAAGAAAGGAAAACCTCAGTCCCAGAATCACAGCAGATCGATCAATCACTACGAAGAAAAAGAAAGAAAAGATAGCAAACAAACTCAGAAAGGTATCAATCACTACAAGAGCAAGAGAAAGAAAAGATCATGGATTTATCTGATACAGACATAAGTGAAAGTTGTGTCTGGACATATCTGATATGGACATACCATACAGTAGCATTCCTCAATCAAGAAATCAATCCAAATCCTTGATTGAGAAGAAATCTCTTGGGTTTTCTTTCAAAGAGTAGCAGCTGAAGTCTATAAAAAAAGAAGACTAAAGATAGACAAGAGTTTCACAACTTCAAGAAGAAATCTCAAACTGTCTCAATCTTAGTCTCACAAAGCTTTGTAATCTGTAGCATATAATTGTTATATAAAAAGTAGGATCGAGTCAAATTTTAGTACAAACTGAAGCTGTGTCACAAGTTATAAAGAATAAATACGTTTTCAAAACTTGTTTCTCATCATTGTACTCGATCCATACTAAAAGATCTAAGGAAATGTTGAAACCCAAGGGGACTAGAAGTAGGCACCACATTGGTGTTCCGAACCAGGATAAATCTTTGTTTTCTTTGCTTTAAATTTAGTTATTTATTTACGTTCTTGTTTTAAGTCTAACCTGGTTTATAATTATATTGATCTGTAGGCAAGTCGACTGTGAGAAGTCAATAGTCAACTCACAGAATTTTTCAATTCAACCCCTCCCCCCCCCCCCCCCCCCCCGCGCCTCTTGAATTTTAGCTTTATCCCTAAATTTGTCGTAGTTCATCATCATAGGGCTGTACCCTTTAAACCCTATGAGTTCTACTTCATATAGTGTCAAAATCTATAATTCTATACCAAATAGTGTTTCCAACACCCTAGAATCACTACTAACTAATTTTATACACATTATCATCTATCTATATTTAAGTTCATAATCAGGGGATAAACCCCAATTTCTTCCTTGAATAGGATTATAATGATTCTTAATTATTTTAAGAAGTAATTAAACTTTACAATATAAAGAAATTACCTCCAAAGATGAAAACTCACACAATTTGATAGAGATTGTCTCCCTTGGAGCTTTTTCATGTTTTAAAAAAATAGGGAATGAAAATGTTTTTTTGAGTTTTAAAAACTATAAAAGTACATTTTACCATTGTGGTGGTAAGGTTATCACGGCAACGGTTCACGACGTACTTGAGGTTGTCACTGTAGTGGTACTTTATGGTTGTAATGTTAAAAACTGCATCTGTCCAAAGAAAAAATCTCAGGGATTCTCTTCAGATAGGTGTATTTTATAGCACACTCCTTGAAATAAAATATCGTGAACCAAACCTTCATGATAAACTCTATAATCTGAGTTCAATAAATTCATTTTATGTGTCAAAAGTTGCTACGACTTTCTAAACTCGTCCCCTATAAAAAAATCAATTCAAACACCCCCGCCAATGCACACATTAATATCAGATTTCCTTATATTAGTACACCCTCAAATTTTACCAAATGTTAGGACGGCCTTGAATATTTTAAATATTGTCTAAGGGAAAATTTTTTATAGGTTCTACTTCTTATTTTAGTGAATCAATAATTTGAGTCATTACATTAGATAACAACTTATCACTCATACATCTCTAAATGACAACTAGACCGAAATGATATAACTTATGCAGGAGGATATACTTGAGTCTATAAACAAGTGTGGGTACCACTTCCATATTTTTATATATCTCCGAAGTTGCTTCCTCAACTAGATAGTTCCTCCATTGAGATTTTACCAAAGGAATGACTCTGGTTCTCAATCACATCACGATCCAATATAGCAATTGTTTCCTATTTGTAAGATAGCCCCTTATCAAACAACTTAGGGTCCCAATGTATGATGTAATTCACATCTTAGTGGTACATCATTAACATGGATACGTGAAATATAGGGAGAAACCCAAACATGCTAGGAGTCAAGGACAGCTAATAGGCTACTAACCTCACTCCCTTTAAAATGTCAAAGAGTCCTATGTACCTCAGAATCAACTTGTCCTTCTTGACGAAAACCATTACACCCTTCATGGGTGACACTTTCAAGACTAACTTCTCCCCTTTTTCAAATATCACATCCCTCACATTACTATCCGTGCAATCTTTCTATCCATTCTGAACTACCATAAGTATTTCTTGTATAAACCTTATCTTCTCCATTGAATCATTAAGTATATCAGTACCCCAAGGCCTTACTTCAAATACATCAAACCATCTAATTGGTAACCTACATCTTTTACCATATAAGGTTTCAAAAGAAGCCATGTCAATGTTGGAGTGGTAATTATTATTGTAGAAAAATTCACATAAAGGTAAACATTAGTCATGTTGACCCTAGAATTCCAATACATAGTCCTAAAGCATATCCTTAAGAACTTGAATAGTTCATTCTAACTATTTGACGATCTGTGGATGGAAAGTTGTACATAAGTAAAATCTAGAACCCAACTCAAACTGAACCTTCTCCTAAATATTGGAGTTAAACTGATTATGTTAGTTTGAAACAATCAGAATAGGTACTCTGTAGAGCCTTATAATCTCCTTCACAAAACTTATGGCTGACATAGATGCATTATAAGCTACCCTCATCGAGATAAAGTGATCCAACTTGGTAAATAAGCAACAATATACCATTTAGAGGCACACTTCCTTAAGGTATTTATAAGGCCAACCAAGAAGTCCATGGTTATTCTTTCTCACTTCCATTCCTAAATAGTCATCCATTTAAATATTACATCAAGTTTTTGAAGATCATACTTAAAATGCTAGCAATTTTGACACTTGGTCACAAAATATACAACATCATATTTCATTCATCACCACCAATAATGTTGTTTCAAGTCTCTACACATCTTAGTTGCACCCATATGTATAGAGTATTATAGTTTTGATACTCTAAAAGCATAGTTGAAATAAAATTACCCGTATGAGGTATGTACAAGTGCCCTAAATCCTCAATACTCCTTCATCATCAAGAATGGTCTCTCTAACCTCACCGTGTAACACTTTTTCTCTAAGATTGCTCAGATTCTTGTCTTTGAACTGTCTACTTTTAATCTAATTGAAGAATGTTGATCTAGCCTTCACATAGGTTTCTACTCCTCCCTTGCTAGTCGCCTGCAATCTCAGGAAATCACTATCCAAAGCCTATATGTCTCTCAAAAATGGTCACCTTGACACCCCTAGCCATGCTAAACTTTCCATGCTTACTGGCTTCCAACTCAATGCATCTGCCACCACATTGGCCTTCCTCGGATGATATGATACTGAGATGCCATAGTCATTGATAAACTTGTTCTACCTATCTACCTCAAATTTAGGTCTCTCTAGGTGAACACAAGTTGTAAGCTATGGTGGCCTGCAAACACTTCACACTTCACCCCATAGAGGTAGTGTCTCAAAATTTTCAAAGAAAAGACCACAGTAGCCAACTACAAGTCATGTGTGGGATAGTTATTCTTATAAGGCTTAAGTTTTCTCAAGGCATAAGCAATCATATTCTGACCCTAAACCAATATAGCATGTAAACCCAATCATAAGACATCACAAAACACAATGAAATCCTTACCTTCAACTAGCAAGGTGAATTGGTGCCAAGGTTACCAAAGTTTTGACCTTTTAGAAGTTCTCCTCACATTTCTCATCCCATGTAGATGAAACTTCTTTTTGAGTATTGTGGGTCACATATGAAGTAATGGCCACTTAATAAATCGGCAATAATAACTAGTCAATGCCACAAAACAACAAATTTCTATCATATTCGTTAGTCTAGCCTAATTCTTAATATCTTCAACTTTATTTGGGTCTACCATAAAACCTTCCATAGATATCATGTGCCCCAAGAAGGACACTAAAGATAACCAAAACACGCACTTGGAATATTTATCATATAGTTGCTCCTCCATAAGAAACACCAATGTTGCATGCAAATGAGCTTCATGTTCTTCTTCGTTCTTCAAGTAAACCAAAATATCATCAATAAAAATGATTATGAAAGAATCCAAAAATTACTTAAAAACCCATTCATTAAAATCAAATAAGTAACTAACATATTGGTCAAACAAAAAGAGATAACTAGAAAAACATAATGCCCATAACGAGTTTGAAAATAAGTGTTTGGGATGTCCTCCACCTAATCATGAACAAATGATAACCATAACTCAAATAAATTTTAGAGAATATTATATCTTTCTACAACTGGTCAAATAGCTCATCTATCCTAAGCAAGAGATACTTCTTATGAATAATCACCTTATCCAAATAATGGTAGTCTATGCACATCCTCATACTACCATCCTTCTTTATCTCAGACAAAATGGGAAAGCCCCAAGGATAAATACTAGATTGAATAAATCCCTTATCTAATAATTCTTTCAGTTGAGACATCGATTCCCTTAACTTTGTTGGTGCCATACCTAAGGAAGGATACAGATGTGGGGAGCTCTGAGCTGTAAGTCTATACAAAAGTCATTCACAATATAGAGGCATACCAAGAAGGTCATCAGGAAATACTTATAAGAATTCACACACAACTAGGACTGAAGCTATAATATGAACTACAAAATTATATTCCCAGAGATGGGCTAAAAATGCGCTATCTAGGCTAAAAAATGCCCTGCACCCTTTCTTTACTAAATTTTAGGCATGAATATCTAACACAATTCTCAAGGGAGTAGGCTTTAAAGTAACCCACCCCACCCCCACCCCCACTCTATTTTTTCTATCCTAAGCATCAGTATGGTGACTATCTTAGCATAACAATTAAAAATGACACAATAAGGAGACAACAACTCATCCCCAAGATAATATCAAACTCCTTTATGTCTAAAATTACTGAGTCTACCAAAGTTTTGTACCCCATAAACATCACAAGGAACTCCCTATAAAAATGATCAATGCATACTGATACCCCAACTAGTATACACATATACACGCATATCGAGCAAATCAGACTCTGTGTCCCAACATAATTTTCACAAACACGTGGAATAAAGTAGACCCAAGAAAAACAATATAGAAACCATACAATCACAGACAAAATAGTACCTATGATCAAAACATCAAAATCTATTACTTCAGGACAAGCCAGAAAAACAAAAAGTTAAGATTTATCACCCCCTTTATCACCACTTCTACTAGCTTTAGCAACATTTTTACCAATCTGTCCTCTACCTTGGTTGTCTTGGTACCCATCCCTTTCTACTGCTCACCCATCACGTGCACCTTGAGGACGACCTTTACCATTTTCTCTACACCATGGACTACTAGAACTAAATCAATAGGAAAAGGTTGTTGGGACAATTACCTTACGAACAAGAAATTAGGACAATACATTATGATGTGGCCTAAACCTATACACTCATGGAACCTAATGCCCAAAGAATGTCTCTAAACTAATGAGGACAAAGTTATATAGTTGCCTATATGTGAAGGTTTATAACTGAACCTAGATGGTCCCCTTGTGGATACAAGGATGACTGAATAATAAGGTCAAGAAGAAGGAACCCGAGAACCACGACCTTTTTAAAAAAGTGCCAATGAATTGGCCATCGGTCTGATCCTTCTTTACTTCTACTTTCACTTCTCCATGTTTCCCAATTACATCGGTCTTCTTAGAAAGATCAACCACATCTTGGAAAGACTTACCAAACACTACCATAGACAAAGTAATCATCTGGATCCCAAAATTCATCCTTCATAAAACACCAAATACTTTCCTTCTCTAAAGTGATCAACTAGAGTACATAATGAGACAGTCATGGAATTTGGCCTCATAGGCCACCACAGATATTTTACCTTTCTCTAATCTCAAAAAATCATCCTTCTTCTAGACACGATAAGTATGGGGAACATATTTCCCAAGAAATACATTCTTAATTTATGCCATGTGGAGGTAGAGCAGCCCTGCACTCAACAAAAAAACTTGACCATGCTTAGATTTATCCTTTAGAAGAAAAAAACAAAGTTCACATTGTACCTTTAAACAGTACTTATCTTACATAGATGTTCATGACAATATATCAACAACTCAAATGCATCCTCAAACTTTGTACCCTAAAATACTGGTGGTTTTATCTTCATAAACTTACAAAAAAGTCCACACTAATCATCAGTAATCACAAATCCTAGAACATGTCATGGATACACCCTTGTCTCAAAGCCCTTATCAATCCTTTAGGCCATATCGTTATATGTTAAAAGGTAGGGGTGAAAATACTCAAATAGCAAGATATTATCTGTGCTATCCAAACTGCCTAGGTAACTAACATATATTGAATAAACTCTTAAGTTATAGGTACTTGGGTTGCACCATTCTGTTTAAGTACTGAATTATCAGGAATTAGTACTTTTTCCTCCTTAACGGTTGCCTCCTCATTCTGTGCTAACTTCAGAGCACCTTGTTGTATGGGACGGGTGGGATTTCATTGTCTATTTGATCCTCTAGCTTTCCAGGCTCCACGCCTAGCAGGTGTTTCCCTTTGTCCTCCTTTCCTAGACCTACCCCTTATACAAGGCCTACGTTAAACTGTAGCCTTAGCAGCTAGGAAAGCTATTGTTCAAAGATCTCTCAAAGAAAAGAATAGACAATTTCATACTATTTCTAAGACTCTACTAGACTTGTTCTTGTACAGAGATATCTATGAATCCATTACTCTGTTACTTTGTCATAACTCAAACAGACATGATTGGAAACCACCCTAAGACAATATCATTTCAAAGGGGGTACAAGCTCATATTATGTATTTTCACACTTAGTCAATATCATTAGAAAGTTGCATCATTACATATAATTATAACTTAACATTTAATGCATACGATGAATGTATGTATGCAAGACGTATGCATCATCTCTTTCTCTTTACAATACCATCAAAATATATCGATTCACAATGATCTCAATATCATTATAATAATCATCAAATCATGATTATAAATATCAGTAGCAGATGATCTCAAATATATATCTCTTGTCTAGTTGTCACTATTACAAGCCTCTATTACAAAATAATGTCAATAATCTAAAGTATCTTAAATGCATGTAAAGCATAATATACAAGAAGAGAGATCCAAGTTGACTGTGAGATCTATCAACCACTACCTCGATCTTTACAATACCAACATAGAAGGAATATGATCTACACATAACTAGTCAAATCAATACCTGCACTAAAAAGAAAAAGCAGGGGTGAGTACAAAATATATATGCATAGGAAGCATCTTTGATAATTGACCCTAATCCAAAGTTATGGAGAGAACCACCACCCCAACAATCCAATTTACCCCAACAAAACTATGATTGGTAAATACACTACTGCATCCTAATAGGTTAACCTAACACAATAGTTGTAAGAATAACAATAAACATGGTAGGCAAATTAGTATATGTGAGTGAACACCAGTCTTTTTATGATCAACAATAAAGCAAGTCATTTTAATAAGGAGACTCGCCAACACAGTATATTATGCTCAGTCATCATGTTCAACCAAAAATCTGGGGGAAAATAGTGAGAGTGTATATCATGCAACTAATAAATGTAATATAATAGTCTCACTGGTCAAGCCATAGCCATACATACATCTCATAATATATCAACTTCTAAATCACTCAAGAGATGGTACGATGTGATGTAATATAGTGAAACAAATGCAGAATGCACAATATCATAAAAAAGTTCATTTGTGGTAACACAAAATAAGGAAATAATTAGATACAACATCAATCATACAAGAAAATACAATTCAATGCAAGTGATACAATTCAATGGAGTGATGATGATGGGATAATGATGATATAAGCTACTACATGACAGCCATCGCATGGCCTAGTTTACAACTTTTAAGCAAACTTTTAGGATAGCACCGATGGGGTTTGCAACCCATATACTTTAATAACACAATCAACCTTTCCAGCATGTACCTCAGTCAAGGGTTTTAGAAAGTTTTGAATCAACCTTTCCAATAATAGCCTCACCAAAGTTTTTACTAAGTATTTTATTTTTCTTTTAATATTAAAGTTTCTCGGTAGCATCAAATCTCATGAATATGTATGGATGAAAAAAGGATGTAATGCTTGTAACCAAATTAGTATGACGATAGTAATCATTTTAATAATGATATAAATAAGCTCAAAATCAACTAAATGGGTCAGTAATTCATCATATAATCCATCACATAGCACCATTAGAATAAAGGATCATGTAAGACATCAATAATATCAATACATCCCCTCTCTTAGGCATTACTATTATAATAGAGGCATAAAATGCTCAATAAGGCTTATAATATCAATCCAAGCCCCTGTTCAGACATCACGCTAATAATAAGGCAAATAAATACATCACTAAGGCTAATAATATCAATTTATGTCCCCACTTTGACATCATAATAATAATAATAATTTCTCAAGTCAATCAATAATAATATTCACATAAGCCCCAACACAGGCAACACAAAAGTAGTAAATAATCCAAACAACGCAAATATATATTGAAGCTTACCAAAAACCTAGATTGTTCCAACAATAAGTCCCATATTTCCCAAAGATAGAACCACTAGATTAAAGTACTAAAGGAATAATGATGCTAGTTAACAACATGCCCAAAGGTTCACCTCCATTCACTTACCTAATAACTAAACCAAGATTCTTTTTTAATTGTTTAGCTATATTATCATCCATTAAAGGTTAAGAAAAAACAAAACCACAGTAATTTCACAACTATTATAATAATAGCATAATTATCCCCTAAATTATCTCTACACCCCGATCATCAAAACAAAATCCAATAAACACGATTCAAGATCTTAAATAGGTACCTACTATAAATTTACTCAAGATCAATAAGCCATCTATTTACAATTTACTCTTGAGAATACTCACAAGTAGCAAGAATAAATAAGATAAACAATTATATCACTATATCCTATCAATAGACTCCAGTACCCTAGGATATGCCAGCTATTTTAACTAAGCGGGACCACCAAACCTTTAGAGTTTAACAAAATCTCAGAAAATAAGCATATAATACGTACACAGCTCAGAATAGAGTGAAGGTACATCTCAACTTGCCTTAAAGAAGATCCCTAAGGTTGTAACATAGTTCAAAGCATCAAACGAAAGCTCAACTCCAATGAATCATGACCAAATATATTCAATCTATCCAAATATGATATCTACATATAAATAGAAGATCAAAGATATCCATATTGATATCTTTGGTCTAGCATCCAAAATAACCTCGAAGATCAACCCCAAAAATAAATGGCTAAAACTCAAATTTTAATAAAAAGTTAATTTACCCAAATTTTTAGAATTCTAAATCTGAAATCCTATCAAAAATCAAATAGAAATGGGGTTTAAAATTAAAAAAAAAATACTTATTTTTTTACTTTACCAAATAAATTTCAAATTTCCATATTTAAACATTGTTAAAAACGAAAAATACTGACGAATCAACAACTTTTTGTCAAAATTCATTTACCCATAATGTAAGGGTCCTAAATATGAAATTTCAGAAAAAATCAAATACAAATTGACAAAACCCCAATTTTCTCCAATAAATGTATGGGTAAAGAAAGCAATTCAACTAAAGAAATTATGGGAGAATACCAACCTAAGCATTAGATCTTTTTTTCCTTGATAATTTGAGTAAAATGCCATGAGAATCACTTAATTCTAAGTTCCAGAACTTCCAATATGCTCAAAATACGAATAAACATAGTTTAAAATTTAAATACACTGCTTAGAAAATCTGCACTAGCTATTTAAGCACCAAATTTTCCCACCAGAAATATTATTTCTCACCAAAATAGCTATATATTTCTTATATGATAGTGAAACACCCTGATTTTTCTTCTTGTAAGTCCTAAAGGAAAAAGTCATTGTTTTCATCTCAAACTATACACAAAAAGTCACCTACACACCGAAAATAACATGGTGACCCATTACACACTTTTTGTTAATAAATGTGAATTTAATTCCACCCTAAATATGACTTGGAAATAAAATTAAATTAAAAAGAAAAAGAAGCGTGTCTAACGCCAAAAATATTCTTTAAAACCCCCCATCCCATCCCCACACAGATTCTCTCTCCTTCAACCCAATCTTTATTTTTTTCTATTTCTATCTCAATCTTGTTTTTTCTTTATTTTTTTGATTCACAACCATTGCTCCTTGTGGTTGATAGAAATGATTTTTTCATATTATTTTTTGGAGAGAAAAAGATAAAAGATTATAAATTTGAACCGACGTGTTGAAGTTAGAAGAAGGTTAATCGGAGGTAGTTGAACTCTTTCTTTCCAAATCTAGCTAGTCCTAGTTGAGAACACCATCATATGTAACTAAAGTGGTTAATGTTGATAGATATCCTTGTTATCTGTAGAAGTATTTGGATAAATTTTATTTATGGTTAAACTGTCTTGTAACAAAACTTTCCATTACTTTGCTCTTTTGGAAGGGATCCGTAAATTCTATATTATCTTGTTTGATAGTGTTCAATTTAGTTTGGTGATACTTGTACTTTCAAAATTCTATACTCATCTTGTTGAAAATTATTGAAAATCATTGAAATTAAAAAAAAAAAAAAAAGTCGATCAGAAATGTTTTCGATGAAACTTGTGAAATTAATTAAATCTTATTCCTCCCATCACCAAACTCATCAAGTTGAGCATCAGTTATTTAATTTATTTTTATATTTATGTTCTTTCTCTATAAAAGTTTGTGGGTTTTGCTCAAAATTCAATCTTTTAATACATTTTTTGTAGATATATCTTTTCTCTATAAAAATCCTCTTCCAATTTGCTCAAAATCAATAATAGTATATTGATGTAAAATTTAGTAGCGGTGCAAGTGCGAATTTGTGGTGGTTTTTGTGACTTTGGATGTTAACAATGTTGATATTGTGATTCCAATGACAATTTTAGTAGTGAATGTTGAATTTTATGGTGGTTTTTTGAGATTTTTGTGATACTAATGTTTGTATCGTGATTCCATTAATAAAATTCATGGTGGATTCTTAAAATTATTATGGTGAATATTTGAGTTTGATGATGGTGTCAATGGTGGTATTTTAATGGTGATTTTGGTAAAGAAGAAGCAATGGGTGACATGGATATTTTTAATTAAAAAAAAGAAATAATATCTGATGTGGTAATGGCATGTCGATGATGTGGAACGAGTGAAAATCACTCTCTATCTTATGACTGGTTCAGTACATTTTGGGGTGGAAATAAATTTACTTTTACATAGTACGTGTGTGTATTAGGTCGCGATAATAGTTTAAGTATGTAAGTTACTTTTCGTGTATAGTTTAAGGTGGAAATGATGACTTTTCCCAATTCCTAAATAATGATACAGACATACTCATTCATTTCGAACTTCATTTCATGCACATTTGCTTAGTTAGATACTATATTTGCTCGTTAAAGAATTATTTCATGTTTCATACTAAAAAACCTTGACATATCAAAATTACACCAAATTTTTCAAATCAATACTATAATTCATGCTCAAAATTTTAGAAGTTTTAGAATAATTTTTTGATCTTTAAAACTTATAACGAACATTTTTGTCAATAGATTTTACTTAAACAAGGTCAAAGCATCCAAAATGTTAAAAAAACTCATTCAAAACTTACTAATACCCCATGATCACAAATCAAATATGCTAGTAGCTTGGAAACAACTTTCTGGACACAATGGTGTAGTAAGAATTCTCAACAAAAGTTGTTATCAACAAATTACCTCCAAAACAAACTCTAGACACCTTAAAACTAACTTCTCATCTCAAGACTCAAAATTAAATTGAAAGCCTTGAAACCCAAACCAGCCATGCTACTAATCCAAAATCAACATTCTGGAACTAATAAAAATGACAAAACTCTTATCTGATGCTCGAATCATAGAACATTCACCAAAGTCAACTATACCACTTTAAAAGCTACTCAAATTCACAAACTCGTAGAGATCACTCCTGAATGCTTCGAGGAACATGCCAACTATTTCCACAACGGTATAAATCAGCTATGAGAAAGGACAAAATGGTTAAAATACAATAAAAGCTAAAACTCACCATAAGGGTAGTTATATTATCTACAACTAAAACACGCATTCGTCTTTGGATGTAAAGATAAGGAAGGTGCCAAAAATTATTAAGCAACTAAAATATCATTGTAAATATCATACAAGCACTCTATAGCAGAGTCACATCTTTAGAACTACCGATCTCACTATAGTAACCAAAAATACTTCACATAGTGACTAAGAAGGTCATATATCTTAAGCCAAATTTTTAATGAAGTTAAGATCCTTTATTTTTGAACGTCCTCTATACCTAAAACTAAGTTGATCATAATAGAAGTTTTGAATATAGTCGGTGCACCTGAATCTGTCGAAGGCACTACAAGTCAATGATTATACCAAAACCCAATATCAATCCCAAATGCATAAAATATCAAGGGACCCATGGAGATACGTAGCAACTTTCTATAGTACTAATTCAATCTACTCAAGGTTGGTACCTTAACCACCAGTTGATAGCATAACCATCAAATTAGATAACACTACTTCATCAAGTTGAAGAAACTAAGCCAAAAATTTGTATCAATGCTACACAAAACCTCAAAAATTTCACAGTTAGCATACTTAGATTACTATTCAATAGTCATATACTTATGCTTAAACCTTTGAGAAAATTGAGAATCATCATAAAACTGTACAAATGATAGACCCAAATTATCTGAATTTCACAATTTTATACAACCCATGACAACAATCCATGTATGTAACGACCCTCCCAGTCGTTTGTAAAATTTTCTCATCTTCCCTATTTTTTTAAAAGATAACCTCGACTTGGCATTTAAATATTTTTAATAGGTTTGAAATGTACTTTTTAATCAAGTTACATATTTAACTTATTTATACAAAGCTCAAACCTAATTTTGAGTATTTGTTAAAAGTTTTCGATATTTTCGATAATTAGTTTAATTAGGAATTTAGTGGGTCAAAATTATAATTTATTTAACTTATATGGTCAATATAAGAATGGAATTAAGGGGGTAGAGTTTATCATTGATAAAATTAGCAGCATCAGAGAGGGGAGGCAGAATATAGCAGTTTTCACATTGTAGTTTGAAGAAAAATCACTCGGCTTAAAACTTTAGGTTATTTTTTCCTTAAAAGTGATATTCAATTTAGTACAACTATAGTTGATTCGTTGTTAGGGAATATTTTAAAATAAGTATATTGTACTTGGTTTCACGTTGTCTGGTCAATTAGTTTAAAAGTAGGATTAAATAAAAAAGAGTAATAAAGTTACTCTGATGGAATTAATGCTTGGCCATAATGGTGGAAAGAGGAAGAATGGGTATTTTGTATTTATTAACATTTCAATTCTAATTTTAATTTAATATTAATTTTTATGTCAAATAGGGAAATTATTATATGTCAATGATTAGCAGTAAAGGGTTAGTAGATTTAATAATTAAGTTTCCTGCATTTACAATATTAAAATGGCATTAGCTTTGATGCAAACCAAAGACAATCAACGTTCTATCTTCTAGTTATTTTAATAAATCTTATAATATGATTTTTAAAATAAGAATTAATAAGGTGGTGTCATTAATTTTTGTATTTTATGGGGATTACATATTTGAACAGGTTGTGATCATTTAGAAACTTTACGAAAAGACAAGTCTTTTACAAAATATCTTTCATTTGAATTCTTCGATTAAGTTAGGTTATGATTTAATTGGAGTTTAAACTTGATTTAATTGTATGTACGCTCCTAAATTGGATACTTGTCGATTGGTATTCGGACATGCTTGAGATTATTGATGCGGGTATAAATGATTGAAAATTTACTTGATGGGATTGTCTTATGACTTTAAGTGTACCTATAAACTTGCCACATAGTGTTGTATGTTGTGAGGTAGTGTAAATTTAATATTGATATTACCTATTTATATTGGACCAGGTACCACGCCAGTACAGACATGTGTACGTTGGATCGAGTACTACGCTGATATGGATATGTATATGTTGGATTATGTACCATTCCGATACTGATATATATATGTTGGATCGGGTACCACACTGGTACGGATATGTATATGTTAGATCGGGTACCACGCCGGCACGGATATGTATTTGTTAGATCGGGTACCACGCCAGTACAGATATGTTTATGTTAGATTGGGTACTACACTGGTGCGGATATGTATATATTGGATTGGGTACCACGCTGGTATGGATATGTATATATTAGATCAGGTACCACAACGGTTCGATATATGAACATAGATTGTTCCCTGTAGGTCATTACTATTTGGGTAAAAATAAGCCCCATAGCATGTGTGTACATAATTATGTTGATTCTATGGATGTTTATAGTATGGTTGATGCTCTTGATGGTTATGTGGCTTATTTGTGAGCATTGTTTGACCTGTTATTATTTTATTATTGATTCATTAAGTATTTGTTATGTGATGAAGTCTGTCTACTTGTTATTTGATTTATCTTAAGTACATGTTATTAAATAGAGTTTTCCTATGATACATATGATGATAGGCGATATTACGCGCCTATATCAATATATTTTGCCCATATTTGTGCCATGTTTCGAGAACAAATTATATATTTCATGCACTTTTAGTCTTTTTTCCTGTAAGTGAGCTAACGAACATGATTAGCAAAGTTTCAGGTATAAATGATGCAGAATTCAGCATTTTATGGATTACTTGACGTCAAAGAAAGCTTCACGAAAGGAGAAAAGGAAGCTTGGATGCCTAAGGACCAAAAGTGATGCATGAAAAATCTGTCCCGGGCTAAAACAGCATTTCTGAAGACTTTGGGGACTTGCAGTAAATTATTTGGATTAAGATAATGATACATTAACCTAGTACAATTGGGTTAAGTATTTCATTAGTTTATTAGGATTTGGATAATGATACATTAACTTAGTACAATTGGGTTAAGTATTTCATTAGCTTAGTAGGATTTGGTTAGATATTTCATTAGCTTAGTAGGATTAGGATATGGGTATTATAAATACCCTATCATGCTAGACATTTTTAATCATCATTCAAATATACATTCTACTTCTCAATTCCGAATTCTTCTTTTAATTCTATTTTCTTCTTCTATTCATCTATTCTTAATTTTCGCAACAAGAGAATCATTACTTTGCCTAGGAATTCACGCCTAAACGCCTACCACCTGTGCTACACGAAATTAATCAGTATTGTGGTATAATAACAATGTCAACCGTGAGCTCCTTCACATTCATGGGTAACTAAACTTCTATGTTGGGGTTATGGAAACCGAATGAGATACTATCTATTGCTGTGAGTTTGTGAGCTCGTGACACGTGTGCTGCTTATATCATTATTCTCTTCATCTTAATCTAAATTCTTTGTGGTTGTAAACACAAGAATACGCCAGTATAACATTTAACTTGTTCAATAGAAAGGTTATTTGTCTGGAAAAGAGATAGTGTCAAGGTAGTAGGGTCCCATCCCCTATTAAACAGTTAGTGCCGTAACTGGATTAACCTCTTGGAGAATTCGTACCGTTAGACACGGTTTAAGCTCGAAAGAGTTAAAGTGAAATAATCCTCGAATAGGTCGAAAGACGCCTGGATTTACCAGCGAATACAATTCTCTATAAGCACATGCATGTCTGAATTCTACACACTCATAGCCAATAGAGACGTATAACTCAGAAGGTGGACATAACCCAACGCTTCAATTCTCATTGTTTTACAACCTACTAAACATTCTTTCTTTTTACTTTGCTATTTTCATTTTTTACTTTGATAATCTGGTTACTCCCACGAGAGTTGTAGATTGAGCGTTATCAAAAATTGGCGCCGTTGCCGGGGAGATGAATGAGTATCAATTAAGTTTGTGATAATTACTAGACCCTTTGGTCAAAGATTCTCGTACTTTTACTTTTAGTTTTTGTTTTTGTTTACTGCAGGTTTTTTTTAGTGTATTCCCCATACTCGAAGATCTGGTCAACCGTTATTACCTATCAATCCCGAACCACAATGTATTGGCAGAATGGAAGCACAAGCAGAAATCAAAAGGATGGCTACTCAACAGGAACAGGCGAGATTAGCTACTCTTGCCGCCGCCCAAGTACACCAACAAAACATTGATAACCCTGGGAGAGCAACAAATCCTGACGATGAGGATTTAGGTGATGACGAGTTACTAAACCCAAGGCATGCTGCTGAAATCGCAACACCTGCCAACAGAAGAGGTCGTCAAGCTCGGTTTAGGTATGATCGCCAACCCATGCAACCAGCTTTCGATGATGATGATGATGATCCTGATGGTGCCGGAGCCACTGGAGCCATAATTCCTCCACCATTAGCGCCCGGATCCAAGTTCAACATCACAAGCACCATGATTCAGTTATTGCAACTCAAGGGATTATTTGGTGGACTAGCAGGCGATGATCCGAATATGCATCTCATCAACTTTATTTCTACATGCAAGTCGTTTGACAATCCTGGTGTTGGTCAGAATGCAATTTGATTACGTCTATTCCCATTGTCTCTATCTGGGGAGGCAACTCTATGGTTGAATGGGCTGACTCCTGATTCTATTACAAATTGGAGGCAATTGAGAGACGCTTTCCTAGAAAGATTCTTTCTGCCATCCAAAAGAGCACAATTGCGAGATAAAATCAGCAACTTTTGTCAGCTTCCCACTGAAGCTCTTCATGAAACATGGGAGAGGTTCAAGACAAAGCTAGCGAGATGCCCAAACCATCATATGACTAATGTTCACCTAATGGAGATATTATATAGAGCCTTGAATTCAATAACTAAACCAGTGGTGGATAATGCAGCTGGAGGATCTTTTATGGACCTCACCTTTAGTCAAGCAAGCAATATGCTAGATCGTATGACGAAATAAAGTAGAGCTTGGCATACCAGGGATTCTGAGGTAGCAAGCTCTACTATATCTATTGGCATGACTGCAGACCAAAGAAGAAGAGAAGAAGAACGTGATCAAGATATGGCGCATATGAAAACACAAATGGATCTTCTTACAAAGCATTTATTAACAGGAAAGACCGAAAAAGTGAAAGCTATTGTGTCTAAAGGAAGAGACGAATCTGATTCGGATGAGGAGGCCAACTACTTGAACAATCAGGGGGGTTTCCATGGGAATACCCAAGGAAACCAAGGTCGGAACTATTATGATAAATCTGGAAACAAGGACCAAGGTAGTTGGAAGAACAAGAATGAAAAGAGTGGTTTGTACGTTCCCCCTGGTAGACGTGACACCACCACATCTAATTCTAGAAGTATGGAAGACATGATGGCTAAATTATTGAAAGGAGTGGAAGCAACGAGTGCAGGAGTAACGGAGGTAATTAATGATTTGTCCTCCATGAAACAATTAGTTGATTCACATTCCACTTCAATCAAGCAAATAGAGCAGCAATTGAGCCAAATTTCAGCAGCACTCAATCAAAGAAAGGCCGGCACTCTACCTAGCGATACTGTGCAAAACCCAAGGAATGATGGATCATGCATGGCCATCACTACTAGAAGTGGTAAGGTACTGGAAACTTCAGAAAAAATAAAGCAAGTGGTTGACGAAGCTGCGGACTTGGATGATAATGCAATAGGAGAGGAGTCCGCGAAAGACGTCAAGGACGTCACACCCAGCAACGTACAACCTGAAAAAGTGGAAAAATGGAAGCAAGAGGAGAAGAAAGTCGTGGAGAGAACACTTCCATACCCACCACCACCTTTTCCCCAAAGATTAAAGAAGGTGGCGGATGATACAAAGTTCAACAAATTCATGACTATGTTAAAGCAGCTGACCATTAATGTTCCATTGGTGGAGGCACTTGAACAAATGCCTGGGTATGCGAAATTTATGAAGGATCTTTTGACAAAGAAGCGGGCAGTAAGTTATGAGTTGAAAGAAGATGTTCATCATTGCAGCGCAATCGCTACCCGATCGATAGTTCAGAAGAAGGCCGACCCTGGAGCTTTCACTATTCCTTGCACCGTTGGATCTTTGAATTTTGCCAAAGTATTATGTGACTTAGGATCCAGCATCAATTTGATGCCATTATCAATCTACAAGAAGTTGGGGTTGGGTGATCCTACTCCAACCAACATGAGGCTTGTCATGGCGGATACGTCGGTAAAACGACCTGTTGGTATTCTATGTGATGTATTGGTAAAGGTTTCTTCATTCATCTTCCCGGTAGACTTCGTTATTTTGGATTGTGAGGCAGACTCAGAAGTTCCCATAATCTTGGGACGCTCTTTCCTTGCTATAGGAAGTGTGCTCAATGATTTAAGAGCCAATGAGCTTTCATTTTGAATAAATGATGAAGTAGTTCGCTTTAATGTGTGCAAATCAATGAAGCAACCCAAAGATCTGAGTGTATTTTCGGTGGCTGATGTTTTCTTTGATGATGAGAAAGAATTACTTGAAGAAGAGCAAATTATTGATGACCCTTTGACGGTTGTGCTCATGAATGGAGAGACTGAGGATGCTGAAAATTGTGAAGAAGCTATTTGTGCTCTATCGGGATTGGGGACATATCGCTATGCTCCCAAGAAGCTGGACCTTGATCTCAAGAATCGACCCACACCACCAGCTAAGCCATCTATTGAAGAGCCACCCACATTAGAATTGAAGGAGCTGCCAAGGCATTTAAAGTATGCATTTCTAGGAAGCGGAAACACACTTCCAGTCATTGTTACAGCAGATTTGGGTGAGCAACAAGTTACAGCTCTCATTTCTATTCTACGGAAGTATATTAAAGCCATTGGATGGATCATTGCGCATATTATTGGTATTTCACCTGGGATTTGTACACATAAAATTCAGCTTGAAGAGAATTGCACACCAACCATTGAGCATCAAAGACGTCTAAACCCACCTATGCAAAAAATGGTGAAGAAATAAATTATCAAGTGGTTAGACGCAGGGGTTGTGTATCCAATCTCTGATAGTACATGGGTAAGCCCGGTACAATGTGTTCCCAAGAAAAGAGGCATGACGGTGGTCGCGAATGCGAAGAATGAGCTTATTTCACTCAGACCCGTCACTGAATGGAGAGTATGCATGGACTACCGAAAGCTGAATTCTTGGACACTCAAAGATCACTTCCCAATGCTATTCATGGACCAAATGCTATATCGATTAGCGGGGAAAGGATGGTTTTGTTTCATGGATGGTTATTCAGGCTACAATCAGATATGTATTGCCCCCGAGGACCAAGAGAAGACAACGTTTACATGCCCATATGGTACGTTTGCCTCCAAACATATGCCATTCGGGTTATGTAACGCACCAGCCACCTTCCAATGTTGTATGATGTCTATTTTTCTGATATGGTTGTAGACACTTTGGAGGTATTCATAGACGATTTCTCAGTTGTTGGTGAGTCTTTTGAAGCGTGCTTGGCAAACCTAAGCATGGCATTGCAAAGATGTGTAGAATTCAACCTAGTGCTGAATTGGGAGAAGTGCCACTTCATGGTAAAAGAAGGAATCGTTCTTGGGCACAAGATCTCCGAAAGAGGGATTGAGGTTGATCGAGCAAAAATAGAGGTTATTGAGAAGCTAACGCCTCCAATTTTGGTGAAGGGAGTTCGTAGTTTTCTCGGCCATGCAGGTTTCTATCGTCGGTTCATCAAAGACTTCTCTAAAATTGCTAGTCCATTGTGAAAACTCTTGGAGAAAGATGCAAAGTTTGACTTTAATGAAGATTGCTTAAAGGCTTTCGAATGCCTCAAAGGAAAACTCATTGAAGCCCCTATCATGGTAGCACCAGATTGGTCTCTCCCGTTCGAAGTCATGTGTGATGCTAGTGGTGTAGCCATTGGAGCTGTGCTTGGTCAAAGAAAGGAGAAATTATTTCATCCTATCTACTATGCGAGTAAGGTCCTAAATGAAGCCCAAAGGAACTACACTGTGACAGAACAAGATCTCCTAGCAGTAGTGTATGCGTTTGAGAAGTTTCATGCCTATCTATTGGGTACTAAGGTGATCGTTCATACAGACCATGCAGCTCTTAGGTATCTAATGACAAAGAAGGATGCAAAACCAAGATTAATTCGATGGGTATTGCTGATGCAAGAGTTTGATTTCGAGGTCAAACATAGAAGAGGTTGCGAGAACCAAGTGGCCGACCACCTATCTAGACTCAAGAATGAGCATGTGGCGTAACCTAAAATTCAGATTGATGATGTATTCCCTGACGAGGAGATATTAACGACAACAATGGAAAAATTACCATGGTATGCCGACTTTGCAAATTTCGTGGTGAGTAATGTGATACCTGCTAATTTATCTTACCACCAAAGGAGGAAGTTTATGCATGACGTACAACACTATTATTGGGATGAGCCATATTTGTTTCGACGATGTGCGGATGGTATTATTCGACGATGTATATCCCATGTAGAGGTGCCTAATATTTTGGAAGCATGCCACACTTCCCAAGTTGGAGGACATCATGCAGGCAATCGGATGGCAAGGAAAGTATTGCAAAGTGGTTATTATTGGCCTTTGATATTTCGAGATGCCTATGACTATGTTAGAAGGTGTACCAATGCTAGCGTCAAGGTGCTATTTCGAAACACCATGAGATGCCCATGTCCAAAATTCTTGAGGTAGAACTCTTTGATGTATGGGGTATTGATTTCATGGGTCCATTCGTGAATTCGTTTGGAATGAAGTACATCTTAGTTGCTGTAGATTATGTCTCGAAATGGGTTGAAGCTGTAGCGTTGGCCGACAACCAAGGAAAGCGTGTTGTAGCGTTCTTAAAGAGGAATATCTTCTCTCGCTTTGGAGTACCACGTACTATCATAAGTGATGGAGGATCTCACTTTTGCAATAAGCTATTCAAATCCGTGTTGGCCAAGTATGGTGTCAAGCAACATAAGGTAGCCACGCCTTATCACCCACAAACTAGTGGACAAGTAGAGGTTTCCAATCGGGAGATCAAGCAAATCCTTGCGAAGACGGTCAATGATAATAGGAAGGATTGGTCTCGGAAGCTAGATGATGCACTATGGGCATATAGGACTGCATTCAAAACACCCATCGGTATGTCCCCTTCTCAACTAGTTTATGGGAAGGCTTGTCATTTACCCATCGAGCTCGAGCATAAGGCATTGTGGGCATTGAAGCAACTGAATTTGAATTGGGATGATGCGATGAATCTGAGGTTGGAGCAGCTGAACGAATTAGATGAGTTCCGTCTCCATGCATATGAAAGGTCAGACCTATACAAGGAGCGGATGAAGAAGTATCATGATCAACGGATTGTTCGACGAAACTTTCAAAAAGATGATATGGTGATTCTCTACAACTCTAGATTGAAGTTGTTCGCAGGTAAGTTAAAGTCTAAGTGGTCTGGTCCATACAAAGTTATCCATGTCTACTCGTCTGGAGTAGTTGAATTGGAAGAAAATAATGGTGTTCTCTTCAAGGTGAATGGTCAACGTGTTAAACCTTATATCAGTCCTCTTGACTAGATGAATTATATGGCCATCACTTATCTCGATGAAGTCTAAGTACTCGAGGTAACTACGTCGAGCCACGACAATAAATAAGGCGCTAGATGGGAGGCAACCCATCGTTTATCGTTTATCGTTTATCGTTTATCGTTTATCGTTTATCGTCTTTTTTAGTATGTGTTTTGCTTTTGATAAAATAAAATCCAAAAATAAGAGTCGTGCCATAACCAAAACCAAGGCGCTTGGTGGGAGGCAACCCATCGTACTAATCATTTTCATTGGTTTTGAGCAAATATAGGTGCAAGAGGTATTCAACGAGGAGATTGGTTTCAAATAACGATTTGGACGTATTGCATGGTAAAGGTGGTAAGTTAGGAATAAAGATGCATAAGTCTATGGATTGAGCATTGCTCATGACAAAATAGGCATCGAGCAAGGCTAGGCCTAGGTAAAACTTGGCCACGAACAATGCAAAACCTATACTATAGCCTAAGGTCTCGGAATCTAGTGTGCAAAGACATAGGCGCCGCCCATGCTCAGGTATGCTATAGCATAGGCGCCGCCTATGCTAAAGCATTTGGTCTCAGAATCTCATATGCCATGCACTAGGCGCTGATGATAGGCGAATTTACATGCCTATATCAATATAATTTTCCCATATTTGTGCCACGTTTTGAGAACAAATTATATATTTCATGCGTTTTTAGTCCTTTTTCCTGTAAGTGAGCTAACAAACATGATTAGCAAAGTTTCAGGTATAAATGATGCAGAAATCAGCATTTTATGGCTTACTTGACGCCAAAGAAAGCTCACAAAGGAAGGAAAGGGAGCTTGAACGCCTAAAGGACCAAAAGTGATACATGGAAAATCTGTCCCGGGCTAAAACAACATTTCTGAAGACTTTGGGGACTTGCAGTAACTTATTTGGATTTGGATAATGATACATTAACCTAGTACAATTGGCTTAAGTATTTCATTTGTTTATTTGGATTAGGAGAATATTACATTAACCTAGTACAATTGGGTTAAGTATTTCATTTGTTTAATAGGATTTGGTTAAGTATTTCATTAGCTTAGTAGGATTAGGATATGGGTATTATAAATACCCTATCATGCTAGAGATTTTAATTCATTCTTCACTAAAAAAAAAGATTCATCTTCTTACATTCCTCCCTTAGTGGAGAAATACATTCTTCTTCCATCAATTACAACTCTTCTAATCTTTCCATTAATTCTATTTTTCTTCTTCTATTCATCTATTCAATTCTTAATTTCCGCAACAAGAGAAACGTTACGTTGCCTAGAAAATTCACGCCTAACGCCTACCACTTGTGCTACACGAAATTAATCAATCTTGTGGTATAACAACAATGTCAATCGTGATCTCCTTCGCAATCATAGGTAACTAAACTTCTCTGTTGGGGTCATGGGTAACTAAGCTTGTGAGTTCGTGACACGTATGCTGCTTATATCATTATTCTCTTCATCTTAATCTACATTCTTTGTGGTTGCAAACGCAAGAATACGCCAGTATAACATTTAACTTGTTCGAAAGAAAGGTTATTTGTCTGGAAAAGAGATAGTGTCAAGGTAGTAGGGTCAACCCCTAAAATTCCCTACTAAACAGTTAGTGTCGTAACTGGATTAGCCTCTTGGAGAATTTGTACCGTTAGACACGCTTTAAGCTCGAAAGAGTTAAAGTGAAATAATCCTCGAATAGGTCGAAAGACGTCTGGATTTACCATCGAATACAATTCTCTATAAGCACATGCATGTCGGAATTCTACATACTCATAGCCAATAGAGACATATAACTCAGAAGGTGGACATAACCCCAACGTTTCAATTCTCATTGTTTCATAATCTACGAAATATTCTTTCTTTTTACTTTGCTATTTTCAGCTTTTACTTTATTGTTTTGGTTACACATTACAATCCCCCCTACTTACGAGACTTGCACTAAAAGTCTAGTAATCGTTGCTTACTTGTTGACCAAGCTATTCCCTGAGGGATCGATACCCAACCCAGTTGGGTTCTATATTTGCTAACGACCGCTTTACACTCCTAAGAGAGCTGTAGATTGAGCGTTATCAAAAATTGGCGCCGTTGCTGGGGAATACGAGTGTCAATAAAGTTTGTTATAATTACTAGACCCTTTGGTCAAAGATTCTTGTACTTTTACTTTTAGTTTTTGTTTTTGTTTACTGCAGGTTTTTCTTTAGTGCATGCCCCATACTCGAAGTTCTGGTCAACCGTTATTACCTATCAATCCTGAACCACAACGTATTGGCAGAATGGAAGCACAAGCAGAAATCGAAAGGATGGCTGCTCAACAGAAACAAGCAAGATTGGCTGCTCTTGCCGCCGCCCAAGTACACCAACAAAACATTGATAATCCTGGGCGAGCAACAAATCCTGACGATGAGGATTTAGGAGATGACGAGTTACTAAACCCAAGGCGTGATGCTGAAATCATAACACCTGCCAACAGAAGAGGTCGTCAAGCTCGGTTTAGATATGATTTCCAACCCATGCAACCAGCTTTTGACGATGATGATGATGATCTTGATGGTGTCGGAGCCACTGGAGCCATAATTCCACCACCATTAGCGCCCGGAGCCAAGTTCAACATCACAAGCACCATGATTCAGTTATTGCAACTCAAGGGATTATTTGGTGGACTAGCAGGCGATGATCCGAAGATACATCTCATCAACTTTATTTCTACATGCAAGTCGTTTGACAATCCTGGTGTTGGTCAAAATGCAATTTGATTACGTCTATTTCCATTGTCTCTGTCTGGGGAGGCAACACTATGGTTGAATGGGCTGACTCCTGATTCAATTACAAATTGGAGGCAATTGAGAGACGCTTTCCTAGAAAGATTCTTTTTGCCATCTAAAAGAGCACAATTGAGAGATGAAATCAGCAACTTTCGTCAGCTTCCCACTAAAGCTCTTCATGAAACATGGGAGAGGTTTAAGATAAAGCTAGCGAGATGCCCAAACCATCACATGACCAATGTTCACCTAATGGAGATATTGTATAGATCCTTGAATTCAATAACTAAGCCAGTGGTGGATAACGCAGCTGGAGGATCTTTTATGGACCTCACTTTTGGTCAAGCAAGCAATATGCTAGATCGTATGACGAAACAAAGTAGAGCTTGGCATACCAGGGATTCTGAGGTAGCAAGCCCCACTTTATCTATTGGCATGACTGTAGACCAAAGAAGAAGAGAAGAAGAACGTGATCAAGATATGGCGCATATGAAAACACAAATGGATCTTCTTACAAAGCATTTATTATCAGGGAAGACCAAAAAAGTGAAAGCTATTGCGTCAAAAGGAAGAGACGAATCTGATTCGGAAGAAGAGGCCAACTACTTAAACAATCAGGGGGGTTTTCGTGGGAATACCCAAGGAAACCAAGGTCGGAACTATTATGATAAATTTGGAAACAAAGACCAAGGTAGTTGGAAAAACAAGAATGAAAAGAGTGGTTTGTACGTTCCCCCTGGTAGACGTGACACCACCACATCTAATTCTGGAAGTATGGAAGACATGATGGCTAAATTATTGAAAGGAGTGGAAGCAACGAGCGCGGGAGTAACAGAGGTAATCAATGATTTGTCCTCCATGAAACAATTAGTTGATTCACATTCCATTTCTATCAAGCAAATAGAGCATCAATTGAGCCAACTTTCAGCAGCACTCAATCAAAAAAAGGCCGGCACTTTACCTAGCGATACTGTGCAAAACCCAAGGAATGATGGGTCATGCATGGCCATCACTACCAGAAGTGGTAAGGTGCTGGAAACTTCAGCAAAAGTCAAGCAAGTGGTTGACGATGTTGCGGACATGGATGACAACGTAAAAGGAGAAGATGCCGCAGCTACTACTCCTGACGTCAAGGATGCCACCTCCAGCACGGTGCAGCCTGAAAAAGTGGAAAAATGGAAGAAAGAGGAGAAGAAAGCCGTGGAAAGAACACTTATATACCCACCACCACCTTTTCCCCAAAGATTGAAGAAGGTGGCGGATGACACAAAGTTCAGCAAATTCATGACTATGTTGAAATAGCTGACCATTAGTGTTCCATTAGTGGAGGCACTTGAACAAATGCCTGGGTATGCGAAGTTTATGAAGGAACTTTTGACAAAGAAGCGGGAAGCAAGCTATGAGTTGAAAGAGGATGTGCATAATTGTAGTGCAATTGCTACCCGGTCGATAGTTCAGAAGAAGGTCGACCCCGGAGCTTTCACTATTCCTTGCACCATTGGATCTTTGAATTTTGCCAAAGCATTATGTGACTTAGGAGCCAGCATCAATTTGATGCCATTATCGATCTACAAGAAGTTGGGGTTGGGTGATCCTACTCCAACTAATATGAGGCTCGTCATGGCGGATACGTCGGTAAAACGACCTGTTGGTATTCTATGTGACGTATTGGTAAAGGTTTCTTCATTCATCTTTCCGGTAGACTTTGTTATTTTGGATTGTGAAGCAGACTCAGAAGTTCCCATAATCTTGGGGCGCCCTTTCCTTGCTATAGGAAGTGTGCTTATTGATTTGAGAGCTAATGAGCTTTCATTCCGAATAAATGACGAAGTGGTTCGCTTTAATGTGTGCAAATCAATGAAGCAGCCCAAAGATCTAAGTGTATTTTCGGTGGCTGATATTTTCTTTGATGATGAGAAAGAATTACTTGAAGAAGAGCAAATTATTGATGACCCTTTGGCGGTTGTGCTCATGAATGGAGAGAATGAGGATGTTGAAAATGGTGAAGAAGCTACTTGTGCTCTATTGGGATTAGGGACATATCGCTATGCTCCCAAGAAGATGGATCTTGATCTCAAGAATCGACCCACACCACCAGCTAAGCCATCTATTGAAGAGCCACCCACGTTAGAATTGAAGGAGCTGCCAAGTCATTTAAAGTACGCATTCTTAGGAAGCGGAAACACACTTCCAGTTATTGTGGCAGCCGATTTGGGTGAGCAACAAGTTGCAGCTCTTATTGCTATCTTACGCAAGTATATTAGAGCCATTGGACGGACCATTGCAGATATTATTGGTATTCCACCTGGGATTTGCACACATAAAATTCAGCTTCAAGAAAATTTCACACCCACCATTGAGCATCAAAGACGTCTAAACCCACCTATGCAAGAAGTGGTGAAGAAAGAAATTATCAAGTGGTTAGACGCGGGGGTTGTGTATCCTATCTCGAATAGTACATGGGTAAGCTCGGTACAATGTGTTCCCATGAAAGGAGGCATGACGGTAGTCGCGAATACGAAGAACGAGCTGATTCCACTCAGACCCATCACTGGATGGAAAGTATGCATGGACTACCAAAAGCTGAATTCTTGGACACTCAAAGATCACTTCCCAATGCCATTCATGGACCAAATGCTAGATCGATTAGCGGGGAAAGGATGGTGTTGATTCTTGGATGGTTATTCAGGCTACAATCAGATTTGTATTGCCCCCAAAGACCAAGAGAAGACAACATTTACATGCCCATATGGTACGTTTGCCTTCAAACGCATGCCATTTGGGTTATGTAATGCACCAGCCACCTTTCAACGTTGTATGATGTCCATTTTCTCTGATATGGTTGAGGACACTTTGCAGGTATTTATGGATGATTTTTCAGTTGTTGGTGAATCTTTTGAGTCGTGCTTGGAAAACTTGAGCATGGCATTGCAAAGATGTGTAGAATTCAACCTTGTGCTGAATTGGGAAAAGTGCCACTTCATGGTAAAAGAAGGAATCGTTCTTGGGCACAAGATCTCCGTAAGAGGAATAGAGGTTGATCGAGCAAAAATAGAGGTTATTGAGAAGCTACCGCCTCCAATTTCGGTGAAGGGAGTTTGTAGTTTTCTTGGCCATGCAGGTTTCTATCGTCGGTTTATCAAAGATTTCTCCAAAATTGCTAGTCCATTGTGAAAACTATTGGAGAAGGATGCGAAGTTTGACTTTAATAAATATTGCTTAAAGGCATTCAAATGCCTTAAAGGAAAACACATTGAAGCCCCTATCATGGTAGCACCAGACTGGTCTCTCCCGTTCAAAGTCATGTGTGATGCTAGTGGTGTAGCCATTGGAGCTGTACTTGGACAAAGAAAGGAGAAATTATTTCATCCTATCTACTATGCGAGTAAGGTCCTAAATGAAGCCCAAAGGAACTACACTGTTACTGAACAAGAGCTCCTAGCAGTTGTGTACGCGTTTGAGAAGTTTCGTGCCTATCTATTAGGTACTAAGGTGATCATTCATACAGACCATGCAGCTCTTAGGTATATCATGACGAAGAAGGATGCAAAACCAAGGTTAATTCGATGGGTGTTGCTGCTACAAGAGTTCGATTTTGAGGTCAAAGATAGAAGTGGTTGTGAGAACCAAGTGGCCGATCACCTATCTCGACTTGAGAAGGGACATGTGGCGCAACCTGAAAATCAGATTGATGATGCATTCCCGGACGAAGAGATATTAGCGACAACAATGGAGGAACTACCATGGTATGCCGACTTTGCAAATTTCGTAGTGAGTAATGTGATACCTGCCAATTTATCTTACCACCAAAGGCGGAAGTTTATGCATGACGTACAGTACTACTATTGGGATGAACCTTATTTGTTTTGAAGATGCGCGGATGGTATCATTCGACGATGTATATCTCATGAAGAAGTGCCTACTATATTGGAAGCATGCCATACTTCCCAAGTTGGAGGACATAATGCAGGCAATCGGACGGCAAGAAAAGTTTTGCAAAGTGGTTATTATTGGCCTTCGATATTTAGAGATGCCTACGACTATGTTAGAAGGTACGACCAATGCCAACGTCAAGGTGCTATTTCAAAACACCATGAGATGCCCATGTTTAAAATTCTTGAGGTAGAACTTTTTGATGTGTGGGGTATTGATTTCATGGGTCCATTCGTGAATTCGTTTGGACTGAAGTACATCTTGGTTGCTGTCGATTATGTTTCAAAATGGGTGGAAGTTGTAGCTTTGGCCGACAATGAAGGGAAGCGTGTTGTAGCGCTCTTAAAGAAGAATATCTTCTCTCGCTTTGGAGTACCTCGTACTATCATAAGTGATGGAGGATCTCACTTTTGCAACAAGCTATTCAAATCAGTTTTGGCCAAGTATGGTGTCAAGCAACATAAGGTAGCTACGCCTTATCATCCCCAAACTAGTGGACAAGTGGAAGTTTCCAATTGCGAGATCAAGCAAATCCTTGCGAAGACGGTTAATGCGAATAGGAAGGATTGGTCTAGTAAGCTTGATGATGCACTTTGGGCGTACAGGACTGCATTCAAAACACCCATTGGCATGTCTCCTTGTCAACTAGTTTATGGGAAGGCTTGTCACTTACCCATCGAGCTCGAGCATAAGGCATTGTGGGCATTGAAAAAATTGAATTTGAATTGGGATGATGCTCAAAATCTGAGGTTGGAGCAGCTGAACGAATTAGATGAGTTCCGTCTCCATGCATATGAAAGATCAGACCTATACAAGGAGCGGATGAAAAAGTATCATGATCAGCGGATTGTTCGACGAAACTTCCAAAGAGGTGATATGGTACTTCTCTTCAACTCCAGATTGAAGCTCTTCCCAGGTAAGTTAAAGTCTAAGTGGTCTGGTCCATACAAAGTTATCCAAGTCTACTCGTCTGGAGTAGTCGAATTGGAAGACAATAATGGTGTCGTCTTCAAAGTGAACGGCCAACGTGTTAAACCTTATATCAGTCCTCTTGACTCGATGAATTATATGGATATCACTTATCTTGATGAAGTCTAAGTACTCGAGGTAACTATGTCGAGCCACGACAATAAATAAGGCGCTAGATGGGAGGCAACCCATCGTTCTATCGTTTTATTGTTTTATCGTTTATCATTTATCGTTTTGTCTTTCTTTCATTCTAGTACTTGTTTTTCTTTTGATAAATGAAAAATCCAAAAATATGAGTCATGCCACGACCAAAACTAAGGTGCTTGGTGGGAGGCAAACCATCGTACTAATCGTTTTCATTGGTTTTGAGCAAATATAGGTGCGAGAAGTATTCAACGAGGAGATTGGTTTCAAATGACGATTTGGACGTATTGGATGGAAAAGGTGGTAAGTTAGGTATAAGGACGTATCAGGCTATGGATTGAGCATTGCTCATGCCAAAATAGGCATCGAGGAAGGCTAGGCCTAGGTAAAACTAGGCCACGAACAATGCAAAACCTATACTATAGCTTAAGGTCTCAGAATCTAGTGTGTTATACACTATGTGCCGCCCATTCTTAAGTGTGCTATACACTATGCGCCGCCTATGCTATAGCATTAGGTCTCAGTATCTCAAATGCTATACACTATGCGGCGCATATGTCCCTAAATGCCATGACCTATGCGCCGCATATGTCCCTAAATGCCATACACTATGAGTCGTCTATACTATGACTATGCCAAGCATTATGCGCCGCATATAGGGCATTTTTGTCTCCAAAACCGTTTGTAAATGGGTCAAAACCTGACCCATTCTTTTCCTATATAAAGGGGACTTGGTCTTGAAACATAACCACATTAGGAATAGACCTAAAGGCGCCGCATACTCTCTCCAAATCATCTCAAACGTTTTCTTTTTGCTCTTTCAATTCACAAGAACATCTCCAAAGGCTTCAATCACGTAAGTACTCTTTTATTCTTCATCTATTTCTCGTAAGTACTACGTTGCTATGCCTATTATGAATTGCTACATCTTGAAAGATTATTGGCGATATTAATGTGTTTGGATTGTTGACACAAAACCATGTGCGTGAACATATACGTTAGGATAATCTTAACTTGTTTCCGACTTGAATTTGGTTTTAATATCATTGTTATACTATTTGCGAAATTGCTAGGGTTATGACAATTGCTTAAGTTTGATACTTGGATACTTACATGGTAGACTATCCCGTTCATCAAGATAATACTTATAGTTGCCTACCGACGTAGGAGGTTGTGATTGTTGAAAGTAACTATACCATAATGTAACCCCTACGTAGTAGTGTTGTTATACCTAACATGAAAGTAGTGCAATGGCTGCAAGTAGTGATACATCGCTGATTTTCTTGTTGGAACATAGTTCCCAAAACGTATGAATTCACTTCACTGTTTTGTATTAACGAACCTAAGTATGGGGTGGTACCCCGATGGCTGGTGTATAGATTGTTTCCTTTGAGTGGATGCTAATATGAATACTGTTTAAATCTCAGGAAAAATGGCACCTAAAGCATGACAAGATAAGGCTACCACTTCCCAAAAGGGCAAGAAGAGAGGTCGCAAGGAACAAGGAGAATCATCCTCAATGCAACTACCCCGATGAATGTTTGGAATAAAATGGGTTCTTGAGGAGGAATCCAAAGAATGGTACAAGAACAACAAGGAACGGAAATATGTTCACATCGACTTGATCAACAAGGACACAATAGCGAAGAAGGAGCCGCGTATGTTGGCGAAAATAATGGCGTTGAAAGTGGATTTCATCTTCCGCGACATGGGAGAATGTAATCTTGATTTGACAAGGGAGTTCTACGCCAACTGGTCGCCGAAAACCACAGGCAACGAAGTCAAGATTTGGGGCCAAGTGTTACAGCTCAACGCGGATTTGCTCAACTCCTTTCTTGGTTTACCTTCAGTCGACCCAGCACCATTCAAAGAGCTGTACAGCAGGCCTCCTTATAGAGCAATACGACACACACTTTGTGGAAGTAGATCGATGGCAAGGTGGGGCAGACACCGAGACACCAGACGACACAACACCTTCCCCTATGCTCCATTGAATAGGGAAGCAAGAATCTGGTTGCGTATTGTCAACTCATGCCTTATTCCTGGGAATCAATACAACAAGATATCAAGAGATAGAGTGTGTTTGGTCTATGCTTTGATGACGAATGTCCCTATCAATTTTGGGGCAATCATTCGCTCTACAATGCGGAAGGCCAGACTCCACAAAAGGTCCTACTTCAATTTTGGTAATCTGTTGACAGCACTCTTGCGGAAGGAGGATATCGAAGAGGAACCAGCTGATCACAAACTCCCACATAACCCGAAGAAGGTTGACCTCACCAAGGTCAAAGATGCTGAAACAACTCATGGTGTCAACCTTACTACTGCGAAGAGACATGCTCGTGATGAGAGTTTCTTCCGTCATCTTTATGGCATGACACGCTTCACAATGATGAGTGGAGGTCGTGTTCCAACTGTTGAAGAGCTCCAACAGCTGGACCATGATTATCCAATGAACATGCATGCACGGGAGATGTGTGGAGTGGGTGTTTACTTTGAGGAACCTCTAGACGATGATGTGCCAACCGATGACGATCGACGCTTGCCAGACTCCGATGAGAAGGAGAACTCTGACGACGACTCTTATGATGATTCCGACGAAGGGGGTATGACCCTCGACATTGAGGAAGAGTCCGACTGACCAGGTTCTTCATATTTATTTTCCCCTGAGGGCAGTGTCCCGTATAAGTGTGGGTTGGTGGTATCGCATGCTATACTTCTCTATCGCATCTATGTTTGTTATCTATGTTTGTTTACGTTGTTTACTTTGTTTTATTTATTTCGTTTTTTAGTTAAGTCAAGTTTTTAGGAATAAATTTTTTTTTTTTTGCTTAGCTTCGCATGAAATAATTCCAATAGGCAGCATGAGATTATAACAAGAGTATGTGCTACAATTATGACTATTGAGACGTTTAGGCTCTAGTTGTGACTCATTGTGTGACATTTTGTGGTTCAATTCCTTCACTTGTTGGGTCGAGAGTCTATATTACTTCCAATCAAGTCGACCATGTGCCTTGTGTGTGTGAGATAATAGTATATTCTATGTTTGTGGTTGATGCTAGAACTTGCCTGGTATGTATGCAAAGTGAAAATAAGGAGTGTAAGTTTAGGAAATGATTTAGGCATTTCTTTGGCAACCTATACATGTTTACCTTCGATTTACCTACACTTGGACATCATCCTAGTTAAACCATTTTGAGCCTTTAGCCTATTTCTTTGACAACCTTGTATGTAAGCCTAATCCATTTTTTTCAAGACCGTGATTTGATCCAAATTCCTAAGTGCTTTAAAGTATAAAGTCATGTGACAATATAAGAGGAAATTGGGTAAGTATGATGCTTTAAAATGTAATGGTGCTTGAATGTGTTATGAAAAAGAAAAGTGCTAGCATAAGAGGTATGTTGTGAAAAGAAAAAGAAAAAGAAAGTTGAAAAGTGAGTTATGCTTAAAATGGAAAAACAAAAGAGGAGAACAAGGGTGGTAGAATAAAAGAAAGAAGAAAGGTTGAAAGAAAAAAATGTCAATGATACAATGTGATGTATTAAAGTGCTTAGGAACTAAGTCACTATTTCTGGCCAAAATAGCTGATCCTACCCGTCCCTTAGCCTACATTACAACCATCAAAAGACCTACTAGATCCTAAGCTTAGCATTCTGACATTTATTGGCGTATTACACTAAGGGCAAGCCTATGGTCATCAGTTGCTGCATATGAATTCTTTGTAAGAGTCAGAGCAAGGATATGTTGATACCCATGTTTGAAAAAATATGCTATACTTGTGAGTGACTATGGGTAATATATTGTGAGACACACATGGTTGATGAGTTTTGGATAGTTGTACATGGTTCTTTGTGCCTTAACTTTTGAATATGAGTTGACCACCATCAAGAGTCTATGCTAGAGGTTAAATGGTTTCTACTAATAATCGGAAAACTACTCTTTGTTGATAATTGTTGTGTTTGTCTTGACGAATGTTTTGTGTTGTTCATGTGAAAACCCTAAGTTGATGTTTAGACGGACATGATATTTTGTTCGAGGACGAACAAAGCTTCAAGTGTGGGGTGTTGATGATAGGCGAATTTACATGCCTAGATCAATATATTTTGCCCATATTTGTACCATGTTTTGAGAACAAATTATATATTTCATGCGCTTTTAGTCCTTTTTCCTGTAAGTGAGCTAACGAACATGATTATCAAAGTTTCAGGTATAAATGATGCAGAAATCAGCATTTTATGGCTTACTTGACGCCAAAAAAAGCTCACGAATGAAGGAAAGGGAGCTTGAACGCCTAAAGGACCAAAAGTGATACATGGAAAATCTGTCCCGGGCTAAAACAACATTTCTGAAGACTTTGGGGACTGCAGTAACTTATTTGGATTTGGATAATGATACATTAACCTAGTACAATTGGCTTAAGTATTTCATTTGTTTATTTGGATTAGGAGAATATTACATTAACCTAGTACAATTGGGTTAAGTATTTCATTTGTTTAATAGGATTTGGTTAAGTATTTCATTAGCTTAGTAGGATTAGGATATGGGTATTATAAATACCCTATCATGCTAGAGATTTTAATTCATTCTTCACTAAAAAAAAAGATTCATCTTTTTACATTCCTCCCTTAGTGGAGAAATACATTCTTCTTCCATCAATTACAACTCTTCTAATCTTTCCATTAATTCTATTTTTCTTCTTCTATTCATCTATTCAATACTTAATTTTTGCAACAAGAGAAACGTTACGTTGCCTAGGAAATTCACGCCTAACGCCTACCACTTGTGCTACACGAAATTAATCAATCTTGTGGTATAACAACAATGTCAATCGTGATCTCCTTCGCAATCATGGGTAACTAAACTTCTCTGTTGGGGTTATGGAAGCCAACTGAGATACTACCTATTACTATGAGCTTGTGAGTTCGTGACACGTATGCTGCTTATATCATTATTCTCTTCATCTTAATCTACATTCTTTGTGGTTGCAAACGCAAGAATACGCCAGTATAACATTTAACTTGTTCGAAAGAAAGGTTATTTGTCTGGAAAAGAGATAGTGTCAAGGTAGTAGGGTCAACCCCTAAAATTCCCTACTAAACAGTTAGTGCCGTAACTGGATTAACCTCTTGGAGAATTTGTACCGTTAGACACGCTTTAAGCTCGAAAGAGTTAAAGTGAAATAATCCTCGAATAGGTCGAAAGACGCCTGGATTTACCATCGAATACAATTCTCTATAAGCACATGCATGTCAGAATTCTACATACTCATAGCCAATAGAGACGTATAACTCAGAAGGTGGACATAACCCCAACGCTTCAATTCTCATTGTTTCACAATCTACGAAATATTCTTTCTTTTTACTTTGCTATTTTCAGCTTTTACTTTATTATTTTGGTTACACATTACAATCCCCCCTACTTACGAGACTTGCACTAAAATTCTAGTAATCGTTGCTTACTTGTTGACCAAGCTATTCCCTGAGGGATCAATACCCAACCCAGTTGGGTTCTATATTTGCTAACGACCGCTTTACACTCCTAAGAGAGCTGTAGATTGAGCGTTATCAGGCGCTGCCTATGGTCCCTTTATGCATTACACTAGGCGCCGCCTATGCTAGCTTATGCTTTACACTAGGCGCCGCCTATACCATGCATAGGCAAAGCTAAAGGCGCCGCCTATGGTCCCTTTTTGTCTCCAAAACCGATTTTAAATGGGTCAAAACCCAACCCATTCTTTTCCTATATAAAGGGGACTTAGTCTTGAAACATAAATACATTGAAACTTGACCTAAAGGCGCCGCACATCCACTCCAAATCATCTCAAAATTTTTCTTTTTTGCTCTTTCAATTCACAAGAACATCTCCAAAGGCTTCAATCACGTAAGTACTCTTTTATTCTTCATCTATTTCTCGTAAGTACTACGTTGCTATGTCTATCATGAATTGCTACATCTTGAAGAAATATTGGTGATGTTAAAGTGTTTGAATTGTTGATGCAAAACCATGTGAGTGAACATGTACGTTAGGATAATCTTAACTTGTTTCCGACTTGAATTTGGTTTTAATTGCATTTTCATACTCTTTGCGGAATTGCTTTGGTTATGAACATTGCATAGTATTGTCACTTGTATACCTACATGTTAGGCTATCCCGTTCATCGGGTATAAGACTTATAGTTGCCTACCGACATAGGAGGTTGTAATTGTTGATAGAAACTATACCATGATGAAACCCCTATGTAGTAGTCTTGTTTTCCCTAACATGAACGTATTGCAAGGGTTGCAAGAAGTGATACATCACTGATTTTCTTGTCGGAATATAGCTCCTTAAACGTATGTCGACGAAGTCTAAGTAATCGACCACTTTTACTTCACTGATTTATATCAACGAACATAAGTGTGGGGTGGTACCCCGATGGCTTGTTTATAGATTGTTTCCATTGAGTTGATGATAACATGAAATATCGTTTAAATCTCAGGAACAATGGCACCTAAAGCGAGACAAGATAAGGCTACCACATCCCAAAAGGGCAAGAAGAGAGGTCGCAAGGACCAAGGAGAATCATACTCAATGCAATTACCCCGCCGAATGTTTGGAATAAAATGGGTTCTTGAGGAGGAAGCCAAAGAATGGTATAGGAACAACAAGGAAAGCAAATATGTTCATGTCGACTTGATCAACAAGGACAGCCTAGCAAAGAAGGAACCGCGTATGTTGGCAAAAATCATGGCATTGAATTTGGATTTCATCTTCCGCGACATGGGAGAATGTAATCTTGATTTGACAAGAGAATTTTATGCCAACTGGTCGCCGAAAACCACAGGCAGCGAAGTCATGATTCGGGGCCAAGTTTTACAGCTCAACGCGGATTTGATCAACTCCTTTCTTAGCTTACCTTCGGTCGATCCAGCACCATTCAAAGAGCTGTACAGCAGACCTCTTTATAGAGCAATTAGACACACACTTTGTGGAAGTAGATCCATGGCAATGTGGAGCAGACACCAAGACACCGGACGACACAACACCTTCCCCTATGCTCCTTTGAATAGGGAAGCAAGAATCTGGTTGCGCATCATCAACTCATGCCTTATTCCTGGGACTCAATACACAAAAATAACAAGAGATAGAGTGTGTTTGGTCTATGCATTGATGACGAATGTCCCTATCAACATTAGGGCAATCATTCGCTCTACAATGCGAAAAGCCAGACTACACAAGAGGTCCCACTTCACTTTTGGTAATCTGTTGACAGCAATCTTGCGGAAAGAGGATATCGAAGAGGAACCAGCTGACCACAAACTCCCACATAACCTGAAGAAGGTTGACCTCACAAAGTTCAAAGATACTGAAACAACACATGGTGTCAACCTTACTACTGCGGAGAGACATGCTCGAGATGAGAGTTTCTTCCGTCATCTTTATGGCATGACACGGTTCACAATGATGAGTGGTGGACGTGTTCTAACTGCTGCAGAGCTCCAACAGCTGGACCATGACTATCCAATGAATATGCATACACGGGAGATGTATGGAGTAGGCACATACTTTGAGGAACCTCTAGACGATGATGTGCCGACCGATGATGATCGACGCTTGCCAGATTCCGACGTGGAGGAGAACTCTGACGATGACTCTTGTGATGATTCCGACGAAGGGGGTATGACCCCCGACATTGAGGAAGAGTCCGACTGACCAGGTTCTTCGTATTTACTTTCCACTGAGGGCAGTGTCCCGTTTAAGTGTGGGGTGGCGGTATTGCATGCTATACTTCTCTACCACATCTATGTTTGTTCACTTTGTTTACTTTGTTTTATTTGTTTCATTTTTTTTGTGTGTTTCATTTTTAGTAGTAATTTTTTTACTTAGCTTCGCATGAAATTATTCGAATAGGCAGCATGAGATTATAACAAGAGGAGGTGCTAAAATCATGACTATTGAGACGTTTAGGCTCTAATTGTGACTCACTATGTGATATTATGTGATTCAATTCCTTCATCTGTTTGGTCAAGAGTCTATGCTACTCCCAATAAAGTCGACCATGTGCCTTGTGTGTGTGAGATAATAGTATATTCTATGTTTATAGCTGATGCTAGAACTTGCCTGGTATGTATGCAAAGCAAAAATAAGGAGTGTAAGTTTAGGAAATGATTTAGGCATTTCTTTGGCAACCTATACATGTTTACTTTCATTGTACCTACCCATGGACATCATCCTAGTTAAACCCTTTTGAGCTTTTAGCCTACTTCTTTGACAACCTCATATGTAAGCCCAATCCATTTTTTTCAAGACCGTAATTTGATCCAAATTCCTAAGTTCTTTAATGTATAAAGTCATGTGATGAAATAAGAGGAAATTGGGTAAGTATGATGCTTTAAATTGCAGTGGTGCTTGAATGCGTTATGAAAAAGAAAGTGCTATCATAAGAGGTATGTTATGAAAAGAAAAAAAAACGCTGAAAAGTGAGTTATGCTTAAAATTGAAAAGCAAAAGAGGAGAACAAGGGTGGTAGAATAAAAGAAAGAAGAAAGGTTGAAAGAAAAATGTTGATGATACAATATGATGTATTAAAGTACTTAGGAACATAGTCACTATTTCTGGCCAAAATAGTCCTACCCGTCCCTTAGCCTACATTACAACCATCAAAAGACCTACTTGATCCTAAGCCTAGCATTCTGACATTTACTGGAGCATTACAATAAGGGCAAGCCTATGGTCATTAGTTGCTGCATATGAATTCTTTGTGAGAGCGAGAGCAAGGATATTTTGATACCCATGTTTGAAAAAATATGCTATACTTGTGAGTGATTATGTGTAATATACTGTGAGACACACATGGTTGATGAGTTTTGGGTAGTTGTATATGATTCCTTGTGCCTTAACTTTTGAATATGAGTTGACCACCATCACGAGTCTATACTAGAGGTTAAACTGTTTCTACTAATAATCGGAAAACTACTCTTTGTTGATGATTGCTATGCTTGTCTTGACGAATATTTTGTGTTGTTACTGTGAAACCCTAAGTTAATGTTTAAAAGGACATGATAGTTTGTTCGAGGACGAACAAAGCTTCAAGTGTGGGGTATTGATGATAGGCAATATTATGCGCCTATATGAATATATTTTGCCCATATTTGTGCCATGTTTCGAGAACAAATTATATATTTCATGCACTTTTAGTCCTTTTTACTGTAAGTGAGCTAACGAACATGATTAGCAAAGTTTCAGGTATAAATGATGCAGAATTCAGCATTTTATGGATTACTTGACGCCAAAGAAAGCTTCACGGAAGGAGAAAAGGAAGCTTGGGCGCCTAAGGACCAAAAGTGATGCATGGAAAATCTGTCCCGAGCTAAAACAGCATTTCTGAAGACTTTAGGGACTTGTAGTAAATTATTTGGATTAGGATAATGATACATTAACCTAGTACAATTGGGTTAAGTATTTCATTAGTTTATTAGGATTTGGATAATGATACATTAACCTAGTACAATTGGGTTAAGTATTTCATTAGCTTAGTAGGATTTGGTTAGATATTTCATTAGCTTAGTAGGATTAGGATATGGGTATTATAAATACCCTATCATGCTAAACATTTTTAATCATCATTCAAATATACATTCTACTTCTCAATTCCGAATTCTTCTTTTAATTCTATTTTCTTCTTTTATTCATCTATTCTTAATTTTTGCAACAAGAGAATCGTTACTTTGCCTAGGAATTCACGCCTAAACGCCTACCACCTGTGCTACACGAAATTAATCAGTATTGTGGTATAATAACAATGTCAACCGTGAGCTCCTTCGCATTCATGGGTAACTAAACTTCTCTGTTGGAGTTATGGAAACTGAATGAGATACTATCTATTGCTGTGAGTTTGTGAGTTCGTGACACGTGTGCTGCTTATATCATTATTCTCTTCATCTTAATCTAAATTCTTTGTGGTTGCAAACACAAAAATACGCCAGTATAACATTTAACTTGTTCGAAAGAAAGGTTATTTGTCTGGAAAAGAGATAGTGTCAAGGTAGTAGGGTCTCATCCCCTATTAAACAGTTAGTGCCGTAACTGGATTAACCTCTTGGAGAATTCGTACCGTTAGACACGCTTTAAGCTCGAAAGAGTTAAAGTGAAATAATCCTCGAATAGGTCGAAAGACGCCTGGATTTACCATCGAATACAATTCTCTATAAGCACATGCATGTCAGAATTCTACACACTCATAGCCAATAGAGACGTATAACTCAGAAGGTGGACATAACCCCAACGCTTCAATTCTCATTGTTTTACAACCTACTAAACATTCTTTCTTTTTACTTTGCTATTTTTAGTTTTTACTTTGATAATCTGGTTACACATTACAATCCCCCCTACTTACGAGACTTGCACTAAAAGTCTAGTAATAGTCGCCTACTTGTTGACCAAGCTATTCCCTGTGGGATCGATACCCAACCCAGTTGGGTTCTATATTTGCTAACGACCGCTTTACACTCCTACGAGAGTTGTAGATTGAGCGTTATCAACATATCAGTACATAGTGGTCTGTACTGATACTACCCTGTACTCTTCTTTTATTGAGTGCAAAAAGTTTTTCAGAGTCTCAAACCCAACCTTACCTCTGGAGTTGATAAAAGATCTTAATCCAAGGATGAGCACTCCATCTCCTGGGGTCCATGGGTCATCTTATTTGTTATTGTCCATATTTCGGTCAATGAAACATCCCTTATTTACTTTATTTTACAGATCTCTTTTGACATGATTTTTTTAGTAGTTCTTGTACGATAAATTTTGTGTCTTGGGAATTTCAGTAAGTATTTTGTTTGACTTCCGCATTAATAATGATTAGTCCTGTATTATTTTCAGTAGGTTAATTTTATGATATTTTTATCTCAGTATTGACTAAGTGATTGGGTAATTATTTGATTTAGATAGTCCTCCCACATGAAGATTTGTGTAGGTGACACTCATGGTCATTTGGGTCGTGAAAAAGTTGGTATCAGAGCCCTAGGTTCGTCGATCTAGTCATATAAGAACATGTCTAGCAGAGTCTTGTGGAATGGTATAGAGACGTCTGTACTTTTCTTCAAGAGGCTACTGGGCAATAGGAAAATTTTTTTCTTTATTACGTGCTATTACTTAATTTTAATTGGTATCTAGCAATTCCAATTGGTATCTGACTTCTTTCACTCTTATTCTTGCAGATGGTAAGAACATAAAAGAATAGGGCAAGAGTTGAGGTGACTAAAGCGGCTGTTGATACAGATATTTAGGGTAGAGTCTAGGCAAGAGGTAGACGTGGTGGAGAAAGGAGAGCAATGCTTACCAAGGGTAGAGCTCAGGCTACGAGGCCAGATAGAGAGAGGCCAGCATCTCCTCCCCTACATAAGGATTTTCCTGAGGTTATAGAGGATGGAGCTATACTAGTACAAGATAAATAAGTATTGGTCCATGATAAGGTTATACCAGCTCAGGGAGGTGCAACTCCTATTCAGATGTCTTCCACTGTGATTTAGTAAGTTTTGAGTTTTCTGAGTGGTTTGGCAAGATCAAGGACTATGCCTGCAGCACCTGCAGTATAACATGGAATACATCATGTTGCTTCTATAGCCCTATGGATAAAAAAAGCATCAGGAGAAGACATTTTTCCAAGACAGGTAGTGGGTCCAGTAATGACCAAAGATGAGCATGAGTTGTTATGTAAGTTTATCAAGATGAAGCCTCCTGTCTTTCATGGAACTGAGTCAGAGGATGCCTACGAGTTTATAATTGACTGTCATGAGAGGTATCATAAGATGAGGGTGGTTGAGAGGTATAGTGTAGAATTGGTTACATTCCAGTTTCAGGGAAATGCTAAGATATGGTGGAGGTCCTATGTTAAGTTTAGGGATGCAGCTTTTCCTTCTTTGACTTAGAGCTAATTTTACTTTGTTTTTCTAAAAAAGTGCATTTCTCATACTTTGAGAGATAGAAAAGGGGATGAGCTTGTAATCTTAAGCAGGGAACATGTTAGTTATGGCTTATGAGGCCAAATTTTATTCACTGTCTCGAAATGCATCTCATTTGCTGAAGACTGGAGAGGAGAGGATCCATCTTTTTATGAAGGGGTTGAACACATGTCTCTAGATTTTTGCTCTTTAGATGACATCTTTAAGTAGGTATTTCTAGGAGATGGTTGATTTTGTCAAAAAGCTGGAGGGAGTAAGGCAATTGGGTTGTGCTAAGGCATTAGAAAAGAAGGCCAGCAGATGAGGCAATTGCAGTGGTTCATATTCTAGGAGTCAAAGTGCACAGGGATACCCTGCCTGACCCATTCAGTCAGCGATGCCGATGTGTATGAGTGGTCCGTCAGGAGCTAGCCAGCTATTTTCATACCAAGGTATTTACCTTGCTTTATCTTTGTCAACTCATTGGCCTACCTTGGACCGTATATGTTATGAGTGCGGCTGAGTTGGTCACATTAGGAGGTTTTGTCCTAATATGAGACAGTTTGGTCAGTCTAGCCAATAGCAGACTCCTAGAGCTCTAGTTTCAGTAGGTAGGAGAGGTGGTAGTAATGGTAGAGATCGTCGTCAGGGTGGTTGGGGTGGTCATCAAGCAGATAGGGGTGTTAATCATCCCTATTGAAGTGGTTATTATCTTAGTAGGGGTGACGTTCAGACTGGTGGTAGGGACAATATCTATGCCTTTCCAAGCAGGATCAAGGCAGAGACATTAGATGTTGTTATTACAGGTACTATTCTTGTCTATGACTAGATGGCTGATAACGCTCAAACTACAGCTCTCGTAAGAGTGTAAGCGGTCGCTGTCAAATATAGAACCCAACTGGGTTGGGTGTCGAATCCCATAGGGAATACTTGGTCACTAGGTAAGCAACGATTATTAGACTTTTGATGAAAGTTCTACGAATAAAGGGGGGATTTTGTGTGTGCAAATAACGTAATAGAAGAGTAAAACGGAGTACTTGGTAGGTTTTAATCAATGAGAATTGAGAGTTAGGGTTATGTCCACCTTATGAGTTATACGTATCTATTGACTATGAGTTATGCAGAATTCAGACATGCATGCGCTTATAGAGAATCATATTCTATGATAAATCCAGGCGTCTTTCGACCATCAAGGACTATTTCACTTTAACTCTTTCGAGCTTAAAGCGTATCTAATGGTACAAATTCTCCAAGAGGTTAATCCAGTTACGGCACTAACTTTTAAACAGGGGTTGGTGCCCTATTTCCTTGACATTCTCTCTTTTCCAGACATGTAACTTTTCTTTCGAACAAGTTAATGCTATACTGGCGTATTCTATATGTTTGCAACCACAAGAATTTATATTAAGATGAAGAGAAAAATGATATAAGCAGCATACTTATCAAGAATTCACAAACTCATAGCAATAGATAGTATCTCATAAGGCTTCCATAACCCTAACAGAGAAGTTTAGCTATTCATGAGTGCGACGGAAATCACAATAGACATTATCAGCATACCAAGATAAAAATCTCACGTGAAGTATGTTTTGGTAGGGCTTGTGGCGTGAATTCCTTGCAAAATAGCATTTCTCTTGTTATGAAAATTAAAAGTCGAATAGATGAAGAGAAGGGAAGAAGAATTAATTGAAAGAGAATTGTTTAAATTGTAATAATGCTTGCTGAAAAGTTCAGCATCATAGGGTTTTTATAACACCCATATCCTATTCCTACTAGGCTACTGCGTACTTATCCTAATCCTACTAGGATACTGCATCCTTATCCTAATCCTACTAAGTTACTGCTGATCCCTAAGTCTTTGGAAATGTAGTTTTTGCCCGGGACAAGTTTTCTATGCATCACTTTCAGTCCATAGGCATCGAAACGCTGCTTTCCTTCTTTCGTGATGCTTCCTTTGGCGTCAAGTTATCCATAAAATGCTGAAATCTTCATCATTTATACCTAAAAACTTGCTAATCATGTTTGTTAGCTCACTTACAGGAAAAAGGACCGAAAGTGCAGGAATTATATATTTTGTCCTCAAAACTTAGCTAAAATATGGGTAAATTAAAGTACTTTAGGCGTGTAAATACGCCTATCATCAACACCCCACACTTAAAGCTTTGTTCGTCCTCGAACAAAATATCATGTCCATATAAACATCTACTTGGGATTTCACAGTAACAGCATAAAATATTCATCAAGACAGGCACGACAATTATTAACAAAGAGTAGTTTTCTGATCACTACTAGAAACAATTCAATCTCCAACCTAGACTCGTGATGATGGTTAATTCGTATCCAAAATTTAAGGCACAAAGAATCATACACAACTACCCAAAACTCATCAACCATGCATGTCTCAGGATATATCACCCATAATCACTCACAAGTATTTCATTTTTCGAACCATGGGTATAAGATTTTCCTTGCTCTCGCTCTCCCAAAGAATTCATATGTTGTAACTGATGACCATAGGCTTGCCCTTAGTGTAATGCTCCACTAAATATCAGAATGCTAAGCTTAGGATCAAATAGGTCTTTTACAGGTTGTAATGTAGGCTAAGGGACGGGTAGGACTATTTTGGCCAGAAATAGTGACTATGTTCCTAAGCGCTTTAATACATCACATTATGCCACTAACACTTTCTTTCAAACAATCTTTCTACTTTCTTTTAATCTACCACCCCTTCTCACCTCTTTTGTTATTCAATTTTGAACAGAATTAACTTTTTATTTTTATTTTCATTTTTCTCTTTTCTCTTTTCTCTTTTTTTTTATAACACACCTCTATGACAGCCACTCTTTTCATAACAATTTCAAGTACCAATACACTCTAAGGCATCACTCTCACCCAATTTCCTCTTATTTTGTCACATGAATTTACAATTTTAAAGTACTTAGGAATTTGGATCAAATTATGGTCTTGAAAAAAAATGGATTAGGCTTACATATGAGGCTGTCAAAGAAAATAGGCTTAAGGCTCAAAGGGGGTTATCTAGGATGATGTCCATGGGTAGATAAAACGAAGGTAAACAATCACAGGTTGCCAAAGAAATGCCTAAATCATCTCCTAAACTCACACTCTTTATTTCGCTTTACATACACACCGGGCAAGTTCTACCATCAGTCACAAACACAGAATATACTATTGCCTCACACACACAAGGCACATGGTCAATTTTATTGGGAGTAGTATAGACTCTTGACCCAACAGATGAAGGAATTGAACCACACAATTATCACACAGTGATTCATATTAGAGCTTAAACGTCTCAATAGCAATGATTTTATCACAGACTCTTGTTATCATACCATGCTGCCTATTAGAACAATTTCATGCAAAGTAAAAAAAAATTACTACTAAAAAAAATCAAAACAAATGAACATAAATGAATGCAAATGCAGATAAGGAAGTATAGCATACAAATACCAGCACCCCACACTTAGACGGGACACACTGCCCTCAGTGGAAAATAAATAAGAAGAACCTGATTAGTCGGACTCCTCCTCTATGTCTGGGGTCATACCCCCTTCATCGAAATCATCATCTGAGTCGTCGTTGTCAGAGTTCTCCTCCACGTTAGAGTCTGCCATTCGCCGATCATCATCGGTTGGCACATCGTCATCAAGAGGTTCCTCAAAGTGCACACCTACTCCACACATAACCCTCGCATGCTCGTTCATTGGGTAGTCATAATCCAGCTGTTGGAGCTCTGCAGCAGTTGAAACACGACCTCCGCTCATCACTGTAAACTGAGTCGTGCCATAAAGATGGCGAAAGAAACTTTCATCCCGAGCATGTCATTCTGCAGTGGTTAGGTTGACGCCATGCATGGTTTCAGCATCTTTAACCTTTGTGAGGTCAACCTTCTTCGGGTTGTGTGGAAGCTTATGATCAGCAGGTTCCTCTTCGATGTCCTCCTTCGTCAATATTGCAGTCAACAGATTGCCAAAGCTGAAGTGGGACCTCTTGTGCAACCTAGCCTTACGCATTGTAGATTTAATAATTGCCCTAATGTTGATAGGGATATTCGTCATCAATGTGTACACCAAGCACACTCTATCTCATGTAATCTTTGTGTACTGAGTCCCTGGAATCAAGCAAGAGTTGACTATCCGCAGCCATATCCGTGCTTCTCTGTTCAAGGAAGCATATGGGAAGGTGTTGTGCCGACTGGTGTCCTTGTGTCTACTCCAACGTGTCATAGATCTTGTTTATAACAATGTGTGTCTAATGGACCTGTACGGAGGTCTGTTATACAGCTCCTTGAGTGGTGATGGATCAACAGATGGCAAACCTAAAAAGGAGTTGAAGAACTCCGCATTTAGTTGCAGAACTTGGCCCCGCATCTTTACTTCACTCCCTGTAGTTTTTGGTGACCAGTTGGCATAGAATTCTCGTGTTAAATCGATATTGCACTCTCCCATATCTCAGAAGATGAAATCAAGATGTAACGCCATTATCTTGGCCAACGTACGGGGTTCTTTCTTTGCTAGGCTCTCCTTGTGTATCAACTCCACATGAACATATTTTTTTCTTTATTGTTCCTATACCACTCCTTTCCTTCCTCCTCTAGGACCCATTTTATTCCGAACATACGACGAGGTATTTGCAGCGAGGAGGATTCTCCTTGCTCTTTTCGTCCCCTTTTCTGGCCTTTTTGTGAAGTGGTTGCTTTTTCTTTTCCTTGTCTTGCTTTTGGTGCCATTGTACCTGAGATTAAAATAATAGTCATGTTAGCTTCATCTCGATGGATACAATCAACAAACAAGCAGTAGTAGCACCACCCCACACTTAATTTGTTGGCACAAACTAGTGAAATGAACGATGTCGATTACTCAGACTTCATCGATATATGTTTAGGTGTTATGGTCCAACAATATAATCAGTGCATTCATACTTTTCTTGTCATCTTAACTATTCTTTTTGATTCTATTTCATGAAATCTTGGCAATACTTTCATGTTTGGATTGATGTATCTTTTGAGCAAGACTACTACATAGAGATTGAATCAAGTTATAGCATTTAGAAATAATCACAACATCGTATATTTGTAGTCAACCATGATTCTCATCTTGATGAACAAGTCATTCCAACATGTAAGCTTTCTAGTTACAAGATTATGCAATTTCCTTGGCCATGTCAATTCCGCAAATGTATGACAGTGTATAAAAATTAAATACAAGTTGGAAACAATTCAAGAGTATCCTTACGTATTCTTTCATTCACTTAGTTGTATCACAAAAAATCAACCAAAGTCAAGTCACCAACACTACTTCAAGATTTAACAATTTATTATAGGCGTAGTGGTGTAGTACTTATGGAATATAAAATAAGAGCAAAGAAGTACTTACTTGGTTGATGGCCTCGGAAGATGTTCTTGCAAAGTTAAAAGAGCAAAACGAAAAATTTTGAGAGAATTTGGAGAGGTAGGCGGCGCTTAGGTATGGTTTGCAATGGATTTTGTTCTAAGACTAAGGTTCTATTTATAGGACAAGCTTGAGTTGGGTTTTGACCCATTTGGAATCGGATTTGGAGACCAAAAGTGACCATAGGCGGCGCCTAATTCTTTGCCTATGCTTGGCATAAGCGGCGCCTTTTGCAAAGCATTGTTGAGCATAGGCGGCGCCTATGATATGGCATTGTTAGGCATAGGTGGAGCCTATGCCATGGCATTGTAGAATCCGAGACTAAAGGCTTTTGCATAGGCGGCGCCTATGCTATAGCATTGTTGGGCATAGGCGGCGCCTATGCCATGGCATTCTAGATTCTGAGAGCTTATGCCATAGCATAGGCCTTGCCTTGTTCATTGCCTAGATTTTCATAGGCAATGCCTAACCCATAGCCTTTTGCTTCTTCATTCCTAACTTACCACCTTCAACATGCAATACCTCCAAATCAAAATTTGAAACCAATCTCCTTCTTTACACCTCTTGCACCTACATTTACTCAAAAACAATAAAAATGATTAGAACGATGGTTGCCTCCCATAAAGCGCCTTAGTTTTGGTTGTGGCTCAACAAAATCCTAGAAAAACAAAAACAACAAAAACAATTAAAAACGATGGGTTGCCTCCCATCAAGCGCTTGATTTATTGTCGCAGCACGATATACCTATCTCGATTACTTAGACTTTATTGAGATAGATGGTGGATCATTTTCTAAATGGATTCAGACGACAATGAGGCTTACTTGTAAGCATGTAATCTTCTTCAAGATGACCCTTGTGCATACATATCCCAGGAGGGACACCAATTATTTCATCAATAGTCCAACCCATAGCTCTCTTGTATCTCTTCAGAGCAGAGATGAGAGCCTCTATGTGCTGTTCACTTAAATCATCTGCCACACTCACAGGAAGTGTATTTCCACTTCCCAAGAATTCATACCTTAGATAATTGGGAAGCTCCTTCGATTCTAGCACTGGGGGCTCTTCAATGGAAGTCTTTGTTGTTGGTGACGGTTGATTCTTAAGATCAAGGTCCGGCTGATTAGGAGTATGAGAATAGGACCCTATTTCTGTTAGAGCACACATAGTTTCTTCATGTTCTTGAGCCTCCTCACGCTCAAAATTCAGCAGCTCATCAGATAGTGACTCATCAGTAAGCTACTTTTCTACCGATAATTCTTTGTCATCCTTATAATTAACTTCAGCTAAAGAGAACACATCCATATCTTCGGGCTGCTTCATTGCTTTGCATACATCAAAACGGACCACTTCGTCATTCAACCGAAATAAAAGCTCATTAGCTCTCATGTCAATAAGCACACTTCCAGTTGCGAGGAAAGGGCATCCCAAGATTATGGGAACTTCAGAATCCACTTCGCAATCCAAAATAACAAAGTCTGTAGGAAAGATGAAGGTGGAAACCTTCACCAACACATCATTTAAGATACCAACAGGTCATTTTACCGACCTATCTGCCATCACGAGCCGCATATTGGTTAATGTAGGGTCGCCCAACCCCAACTTTTTGTAGACGGATAGTGGCATCAAATTAATGCTTGCTCCCAAATCGCACAATGCCTTAGAAAAATTCATAGATCCAACCGTGCAAGGAATAGTGAAAGCACCAGGGTTTACCTTCTTCTGTACTAAGGACCTTGTGGCAATTGCACTGCAATGATGAATATTATCTGCCGGCTCATAGCTTACTGCCCGCTTCTTTGTTAAAAGGTCCTTCATGAATTTAGCATACCGAGGCATTTGTTCCAGCGCCTCCACCAAAGGAACATTAATAGTAAGCTGCTTCAACATAGTCATGAATTTACTGAACCGTGTATCGTCAGCTTTCTTCTTTAGTCTCTGAGGAAAAGGTGGTGGTGGAAGGGGAATAGTTTTCTCCACCACTTCCTTTTATCTTGCTTCCGATTATCACTCTTTTCAGGCTGGTGACGTCTAGGTGTAACATCATGCACACTCACCTCAGCTTCTTCAGCATCAATAACATCATCTGCTATATCATCAACCACCTGTTTGTCTTTGGAAGGATTCTCCAACACCTTACCACTTCTGGTAGTAATAGCCATACATGATCCATCATTCCTTGGATTTTGCACTGTGTTGCTGGGTAGCGTTCCAGCCTTTCTTTGGTTGAATGTCGCAGATAATTGACTCAATTGTTGCTCCAGCTATTTTATTGAAGTGGAATGCGAATCAACCAATTGCTTCATTGAGGACAAATCTTTTATTACCTCAGTTACTCCCGTACTGGTTGCCTCCACTCCTTTCAACAGCTTAGCCATCATATCTTCCATGGACATATTTCTAGAACCAGATGCAGCGGCGTCACGTCTTCCAGGAGGAACATACAAACCACCCCTGTCAAGTGGGCATTGGTCATATGATGATTTGGGCACCTCATAAGCTTCTTCTTGAACCTCTCCCATGTTTCGTGGAGAGCTTCAGTTGGAAGCTATCGAAAATTGCTGATCTCATCTCTCAATTGTGCTCTCTTGGATGGCGGAAAGAATCTTTCTAGGAAAGCGTCTTTCAATTACCTCCAATTTGTAATAGAATCAGGAGTCAGCCCATTCAACCATAGAGTTGCCTCCCCAGATAGAGACAATGGAAATAAGCACAGCCGAATAGCATTTTGTCCAACGCCTGGATTGTCGAATGACTTGCATGTAGAGATAAAATTGACTAGATGCATATTCGGATCATCGCCTTCTAGTCCACCAAATAAGCCCTTTAGCTGCAACAACTGAATCATGGTGCTGGTGATATTGAACTTGGCTCCAGGTGCCAAGGGCGGGGGAATAATAGCCCTTGTGGCACCAGCTCCATCCAGATCGTCATCATTATCATCGAAAGGCATCTGCATAGCACGACGTTCAGGCCTAAATCTGGCTTGACAATCTCTTCTGTTTGCATGTGTCGCCACCTCAGCATCACGCCTAGGGTTTAGTAGCTCCTCATCACCTAAGTCCTCATCATCAGGATCTGCTGCTCGCCCAGGGTTATCGATATTCTGTTGATGCACTTGAGCAGCGGCCAACGCAGCTAATCTAGCCTGCTCCTGTTGAGCAGCCCTTCTCTCAATGTCACGTTGCGCCTCCATCCTGCCAATAAGTTGTGGTTCAGGTTTTATGGGTAATAATGGTTGTCCCGAACTTCGAGTATTTGGCATGCACTGAACAAAAACCTGCAGGAAACAAAAACAACAACTAAAAGTAAAGTACGAGAATCTTTGACCAAAGGGTCTAGTAATTATCACAAACTTAGTTGACAACCATATTCCCCGGCAACGGTGCCAAAATTTGATAACGCTCAAACTACAGCTCTCGTAAGAGTGTAAGCGGTCGTTGTCAAATATAGAACCCAACTGGGTTGGGTGTCGAATCCCACAGGGAATACTTGGTCACTAGGTAAGCAACGATTATTAGACTTTTGATGAAAGTTCTGCGAATAAAGGGGGGATTTTGTATGTGCAAATAACGTAAACAAAATAGTAGAGTAAAAACGTAAAATAGAAGAGTAAAACGGAGTACTTGGTAGGTTTTAACCAATGAGAATTGAGAGTTAGGGTTATGTCCACCTTATGAGTTATACGTATCTATTGACTATGAGTCATGCGGAATTCAGACATGCATGTGCTTATAGAGAATCGTATTCTATGGTAAATCCAGGCGTCTTTCGACCATCAGGGATTATTTCACTTTAACTCTTTCGAGCTTAAAGCGTATCTAATGGTACAAATTCTCCAAGAGGTTAATCTAGTTACGGCACTAACTTTTAAACAGGGGTTGGGGGCCTATTTCCTTGACATTCTTTCTTTTCCAGACATGTAACTTTTCTTTCGAACAAGTTAATGCTATACTGGTGTATCCTATATGTGTGAAACCACAAGAATTTATATTAAGATGAAGAAAAGAATGATATAAGCAGCATACGTATCAAGAATTCACAAACTCATAGCAATAGATAGTATCTCATAAGGCTTCCATAAGCCTAACAGAGAAGTTTAGCTATTCATGAGTGCGACGGAAATCACAATAGACATTATCAGCATACCAAAATAAAAATCTCACGTGAAGTATGTTTCGGTAGGGCTTGTGGCATGAATTCCTTGCAAAATAGCATTTCTCTTGTTATGAAAATTAAAAGTCGAATAGATGAAGAGAAGGGAAGAAGAATTAATTGAAAGAGAATTGTTTTAATTGTAATAATGCTTGCTGAAAAGTTCAGCATCATAGGGTTTTTATAACACCCATATCCTATTCCTACTAGGCTACTGCGTACTTATCCTAATCCTACTAGGATACTGCATCCTTATCTTAATCCTACTAAGTTACTGCTGATCCTACTAGGAAATACTTATCCATGCGTCACTTTTAGTCCATAGGCGTCGAACGCTGCTTTCCTTCTTTCGTGATGCTTCCTTTGGCGTCAAGTTATCCATAAAATGCTGAAATCTTCATCATTTATACCTGAAAACTTGCTAATCATGTTTGTTAGCTTACTTACAGGAAAAAGGACTGAAAGTGCAGGAATTATATATTTTGTCCTCAAAACTTAGCTAAAATATGGGTAAATTAAAGTACTTTAGGCGTGTAAATACGTCTATCATCAATGGTCACTATATTATTTGATCCGGGCTCTACTTTTTCATACTATCTGCTAATTTTATTGTGTGATTGGACATGGTGTGTGATTTTCTTGACTTTCTGATTCGCGTGTCTATTCCTATTGGTGATTCTACTTTTGTTGATAGAGTTTCTCATTCTTGTTCTATTATGTTATGGGGTATCAAACTTGGGTAGATTTAGTGATTCTAGACATGGTAGATTTTGATATTATTTTGGTTATGAGTTGTTGTCTCTGTGTCATGCTATATTAGATTATCATGCTTAGACAGTAACTGTGGCTATGTCGGGAATAGATAAACTTGAGTAGGAGGGTGATTATAGTCCTGCTCTAATGAAACTTATTTCCTTTTTGCATGCAAAGAGGTTAATTGGGAGAGGTTATTTGGCCGTCCTAGCACATCTTTCGGGCACTTTCACAGAGATCCTATCTATTGAGTTAGTTTCTGTGGTGTGTGAGTTCTAAGAGGTTTTTTCTGTAGATTTGCCTGGTATGCTGCTAGACTGTGACATTGATTTCTGTATTGATCTAGTGCCAGGTACTTGCCCTATTTCCATTTCTTCCTATAGGATGGCTCCAGCTAAGTTGAGAAAGCTAAAGGCTAAGTTGCAGGATTTGTTGAGTAAGGGTTTTATCTCTCCATGGGGTGCTCCTGTCTTGTTTATGAAGAAGAGAATGGTATTCTTCGTATGTGTATAGACTACAGGCAGTTGAACAAAGTTGTGATCCTTAATAAGTATCTGTTGCCGCTATCGATGACTTAATTGACCAGTTGCAGGGTGCATCTATATTTTTCTAAGTTTGATTTGAGGTTCAGGTATCATCAACTTAATATTCAGACTCTGGCTAATAAGTTTGTTCGACTTGAAGTGATTGAGAGAGGAGGAATTCTAGCCAGCATTGAGGTAAGGTCCATGTTTTTTGATCAAATCAAGGCTAAAAAATTTGAGGATGGTAAGTTAAGCAAGTCCGTTATAAGGTTTTGCAGGGTGATGCCAAGGAGGTCACTCTTGATGGTGATGGTGTGTTGCGGATTAATGGGAGAGTTTGTGTACCTCATGTTGATGACTTGATTCCTACTATTCTGACTGAGGCTCATTGTTCAAAGTATTCTATACATCCTAATGCAACTAAGATATACCGTGATTTGAGGCAGCATTACTGGTGGCGTCAAATAAAGCATGACATAGTTGATTTTATTGCTAAATGCCAAGTTGTCAGCAGATAAAGAGAGCATAAAAAACCTGGTGGTACTCTTTAGCAGATGCTCATTCCTTAATAAAAATGAGATAGGATAAATATGGATTTTGTTGTTGGTCTTCCCAAGACCTTGGGGAAGTATAATTCTATATGGGTTATTTTTTATAGGTTGACAAAATCTGCACATTTCATTCCAGTTTAGGTGACTTATAATGCAGAAAAGTTGGAAAAGATTTATCTTAAGGAGATTTTTTGGTTGCATGGGGTCTCGATTTATATTATTTCGGGTAGGGGTACTCAGTTTACCTCTACCTTTTGGAAGAAGTTGCATGAGGATTGGGAACAAGGTTGGACCTTAGTATAGCTTTTTACCCTCAGAACGATGGACAGTCCGAGCGGATGATTCAGGTGTTGGAAGATATGCTCCATGCATGTATAATAGATTTTAGAGGTCATTGGGATCAGTTCTTACCTTTGCTGATTTTGCATATAATAACAGTTATCATTCAAGTAAAGACATAGTACCATTAGAGGCATTGTACGGGAAGAGGTGTAGATCTCCCATTGACTGGTTTGATGCTTTTGAGGTGAGACTGTGGGGTACTGATCTATTGAGAGACTCATTGGAGAAGGTTTGACCGCCTATACTCCTTTTAGGTTGTTATTTTATTAAAATTATTAATTTTAAATATTAATATTTTTTTTACACATTATTCTTGAATCAAACAATTATCGATGTGTCACATTTATGATTGAAAAAATATATAAATTATTTTATTACTTTTAATATCATTTTTACAATTTATAAATTCAAATATAATATTTTTTTACATAATCTTGTTAATATTTATTCAATCATTTTTGTAAATATGCACACTCATATTTACAAATACGTTATCATATATTTTTACGTAAAATCAACTTACAAACGTAGTTTATTTTAATATCAACATTTTATTATTTTATTATTATTAAAGTAATAACCAATTTTCTTTAATTTTTCTATGTCATTAATTTTTAGTCATTTTTATACTCAATTGATGTCAATTTTAGCCAAAATTGACAAATTGTCATCAACGTTGAGTCCAAATTAAAATCTGATTCCTTACCTATCTTTAAATCAATTCAATCTCAGCCGTTCATCAAAGTTTATCTAACGGCTGAGATCAACTCAGTCTATTATTTCCTTTTAAACAATATCCCAAACCCTAACTCCCCATTTTTCTCCTATCAGCCGCACACCCATTCCACTTTCTCTCTCTACTCTCATTGCTCTATCTGCAACCATAGCTGCGGCCACTCACCCCACCGGCGAACACCACGCTCCGGTGAGCCACGTCAATGGTAAGACTGCCGCCACAAGCACGTCGCCATGCAGACGGCGACCACCACACCTCCATCAGACCAGCGTCGCTCTTCTCTCTAACCAACGGCGATGGACAGCAATGACTGGTGAAACCCTAACTCCTGTCTGCGTTGCCTCCTTTCTCCCCGTTACAGTGATTTCAGCGAACCAGCGCAACATCGCACCAGCCGGCGAACTCTTCGAACCGACCAGCCAGCGATTCCTCTGAGCCAACCGCCGTATCCACCGCCGATGAACCCAAGACAGATACCGAGCCCTCTCTCCATCACATGCAGCCGCCATTGCTTTCCCCCCCATGTTGCCTCTTTCATCTGCTGCCTCGCCTCCGCCTTCTCCGGTCAAATTCTCTGGAGAATTGTTTAAAGGGCATGGCGGATTCATTCGCCTCAGGTTTTCTCTCTTGTTTAAAGCATCTTAAATCTTCTTCTACCCTTTTTCTTCCTTGTACAGATTCTTAGATTCAAAACTGGTAATTCTTGGCGCTGGTTTCCGATGTAATTAGTGTAATGGTATGTTTTTTCGTAGTCTATTTTTTACCCTAAATGTACTTTTACTTACCGTTTTAGTTAGAAATTCAATAATCCTGAATTAGTTACTATCTTTCTTTCTGAAGTCAAATTGTTATAGTCTTTTTCTCTACATGGATGTGAACTGTTTTGGCTATGATTTTGAAACATCCTTTAAGTTTTAAAAACTTGACCAAAAACATCCCTCTGTTATGTTTTCCATCCATTTCTAACAGAAGTTTGTTTATTCATGTGACCTTCTTACTCTTCTTTCCCTGTAAGTTCCTCATTCTCTGTAAGAACACTAAAAACTTGCTTTGTATTGTCTTTCTCCAGGAAAATAACTGTCCTATCTCTTTTAGTTTGAATACTCGATTTTCCCACGTATAGTTGTAAAGTGGTCTGATAAATTGTTTCATCTTAAGAAGTATGTATGGTTTAGAATTTTGCATTGATGGCCTTAGATATAACTTATGACATATAGAAAGCTGCAGTAATTAAGTACAAAAATGTAACATTCCACTAATTGCTAAAGATTTGTACAAAATGCCAAAGAATTGCTTTCCCCGTTCATCTTTAATTGTCCAGTATACTAGAAGTAGATGTCCAACAATATTTATCCAGTTTGAAAAATCAATGGATAATTTGCCATTTTGAGTCAATTTTAGCTTTGCTATTAAATTCTTGAATTTTTCAAAGCATTAACTTTATAATATTTAAATTGTGATATAGTAGAATCGAACCTATTATTTATTGTTTCTTAAGGTGTTTACCAATTCAATATTCGATAGGTAAAGATTTACGAAGGGAGTAGTCATGAGATAAACAATGTGCGGAATGCAAGAAATATGCAGTAGTGCAAAATGTATAAAATATAATGCACTCCCTCTGTTTCATTTTACTTGACCCCTATACTAAAATAATTGTGTCATTTAAATATACCATGATTTTATTACTATTATTTACTCCTATCATACTAACCACAAAATATCACAATAAATAAAGCTACACAAAAGGCAAACTTCACTGGAGAAGACAATTTTAATTTCTATGACACTTTGGAGGCGGGAGAACGAAAACTCTCCCGAAAAAAAAATGACAGAAGCTTGTATCTTATAAAATTCCCCTTAGAATTAGATATGGAAGAAGAAAGAAATGAGTCACGTGAATAAACAATGTTCTGTTAGGAATGGATGAAAAACATAACAGAGGGATCCTTTTGGTCAAGTTTTTAAAACTTAAAGGATGTTTCAAGTTAAGTGACATATTATAAGGATGAAGTTAAAGTTTGGGTGAAATAATAAGAATGAATTTGGTCAAAAACTCTGGCTATTGCTCTCTCCTTAAAAATAAATAAAAAAAGACTATTAGCTGCTTCTACTACAAAGAATAAAAAATAAATTCTTAAGCTTTTTGGTGTATCTTTTCGAATTTAGTTAGTGATTGCTGTTTGTGCCTGTAACTTAATTCGTGGAATTAGTTATACTATACCAACTTATGTCTCTTTTCTTACTAATTAACTCTCTTGTTTCAGTCCTGTACTTATGTTCATTTTCGTACTACAATGTTATTTATGTACTTATGGGGAACTTCATATGAATGGTCTTCTTTATTGATGCATGATTATAGTATCTTGGCTCACCATATTGGGTAATAGTATTCATTGTTTTTAACTCTGTTGTTTTGTATTCATCATTCTTTTTTTTTCATTTTCACATGCCATCTTTGATATAGGTTTTCCACTTTATAAGTTGAATGAATTGGAAAAAGACTGAATACCAACAGTTCCTTATTTCGTTGTCCGCTCCCAAAGGTCAAATTCTTGTTTACATATTCCTTATGTTTTGCTTCCTTTCCATATCCACCCTTCCCCAACTTTTATGTTGTTTGCTTCATCTTTTTCATATTACTTGGTCTTTATATCAAAAATATATATTTTAGTTTACTTGTCTACTTCAAAAAAAATTAAGAGAGTTTGATTATAGTTTTTTTCTTTTTATCCTCAATATTAAATAACTATATAAAATAGTATTAGTCAAATTTAGATTCTAAAGTATTATTAATAACGTTAATTTGATGAAATACTTCTAATTTAGTAATGAATTATAACTATTGTGGTTTCTTGTAATCAACTAATTAGCACATTGCATTCAGTTTTTTTTTTCCAAGTATTTAATGGTTTATAAGTTGTCATCTAATGCAGTTGACCAAGTGCAGCTAAACCTTGCTAAACAGGCAACAAAGTCTGCCATTCTGATGAACTTGGAATATCGGGTATGTATAATTCAACTGCCTATACTACATTGGCCTGAATTTGCAGAAGGATGTATGTTGTATAATATATGTGCTTACTGGTGATGCCTAACTTGTAGATGGTTGCATCAGAAGATATTGGCAGACAACTTTTGACATATGGAGAGAGGTATACACTTGTTTCTAATGTTCTCCTAGCTGACTTAATTATTTTAAAAAATTCGCTGCTCTAAATCTACGTTGTTCGCTTGGAAGTCTACAGATTGATTAATTATTTCAGTCCAATTATGCAAATCGAAAATGCGCTTGCTTCATCTGTGGAAATGCGCTTGCTTCATCCGTGGATGGAGAATCACCATGCAAATATTTGGTATCTTTTCATATTAGATTTTTATGGAGCTGAAGTTGTAAACTTTAGGTTATTCAAATCGAGATTGTTAATTATGTGACATGAATTTAGATTTGTACTGTTTTGTATTCGGAATATTTTTAGTTTAGTCTATGTTATAAGTGGTTGTATATGTTGTAATTGTGTTTTTTGGTACGTTGATAGTTTCTATTTTTAGTATATGTTATAAATGATAGTAAAGAAAATTATTTGTACGTATGAATATATTTCTAAAGTTTTTTTTTTTAAAAAAAAAAATTAAAACAATATGTGGCGGTTATAAATGCCTACAAAAAAATTATACAAGTTATTGAGACTATAATGCTGGGGTTATAAACCCCCCAAAGGTTGAAGATATTAAAAATCTAAAATCATATTATGGAGGTTATAAATTGCTACAAATTTGATTTTTAAATTGCAATTTATCTTGTGGCGGTTGGTAGTGGAGGTTCTATAAAATCGCCCACAAATTTGCTAGTGGCATGGCTTATTGTTGCGTTTTCTGAAATCGTCTCAATTTTTTTTGTGGGAATTAATAACTCACACAAATTAACAATAAACCCTCCACAAAATGAGTTTTTTGTAGTGATTATAGAAGTTTAACATACTTATTAATTCATTTAATTTCATTGTTAGATTTGTGATGACTTTATAATTATTTGTAATTTTTTCATTGATATTCTTTATGAAGGTATACATAGATTTCTTCAAGTCAATATTCTCAACTCGAAATGGTTCACACTCAATATTGTGATTCTCTTGTGAGTATTGATTGCATCCCGGATTGCAATTATATTCATTGAAATCGATGTATCTGGAAGAACTAGAAATAACATAAGATTATTTTTAAGAAAAATTAAAGAAATATGAATTTACTTGTTTTACATCCATGAACAAGATGACTTCCTCCACAATATTCATAAGTAATGAATCTTTCATTAATTTTGTTAATTAATTCCTCAAGATCATTCATTCTCCTAGAATTTGGATAGTAGAATGTGTTACTTATTTGGCGTTCAAAGCTTTAGTGGTTGCTACCTCAATAGTTACAAATAATAGCCTTTTGAAAATATTTTTCTACCGACTTAATAAAACTTTACTTGGTTGATTGAAGTTAATATTTAAAGTGTATAAAGTGGGTTCACTATGAGAAAATATTTTTATTCTTTTAAAATCTTGGTTCCTAGCACTAATTAGATGCTACAAAACAAAATACTTGAAGACAAAAACATACAAGTAAAATAAATTAATTTAAATATAATATAAATTAATATAATTAAATATAATAATATGATAATGAAATAATAAAAATAGTAGCAAAAAAATATTTTAAAGTTTTTTTCTAAATCATGTAAAGTATTAGAATATAAAGTTCTTGAAAAAATATAAACGTACAATATTAAAGTAAAATAAGATAATTAATTTAACGTAGATGTTTATCAATTTCCGGCAACGACGCCAAAAATTCGATAAGTCCATTGTGTATAGTAATTTTTTGATATTTTTTGCTAGTACTATCAAATTCTGATATAACTTATGATATCGTTCCACAGAAATTGAAATCGTCTAGATTACAAATTTTTATTATCTTGATTACTATTTAAGAGAAATAAATAATGAGAGATGAGTTTAAATTATAAATTACATAAAATAAAGTAAATCACTTCCACAAGATTTATATATATATATTAAAATTGTTGAAATCAATGAATTCACTAGATACTTTTACTATAGTAAAATATCAGTCTCCACATGTATTTCTCTAATGAATAATTGTTTATTACTAAAACAATTATATTTTACTCACTAAGAAATGAATTTTTAATTAGCATTCTAACAAGTTATTTCAATTAAATGGTTTAAGACTAGTGATACCTAAATGAAGATATCTTCTTTCCTAAATTATTCTAAAAGGTGAAACGCCCCTTTACGAGTACTTTTTAAATCAATAAATTTATTTGAGACAATCTCTCTCCGAGGATGCAGATTGAAAGAAATAAGATAAAGACCTCTCAAATTAATAATATTCTTTGAGTCAATCCCTCCATGAGGATACGGATTCGAATAAATAAGATAGCGATTATCTAAATCTATAATCTTGCTTGAGTCAATCCCTCCGTAAGGATAAGAACTGATAGAAGTAAGATTAAAGACTAGGAATAATAAGTAACTGAAAATTATTCTCACTATACTATTTTACCATTAGTTATTATATATTAATTTTGTTCTATGAGGATAACAAAATCAATATAAGAATAACATAGAGATAAAATAAATAGATGTGATAATAATAATTAGATAAAGTCTATTATCCAACACAATATAAAGAGGTAAATTAAATATTTAGGTGAAGCATGTATTAAACTGAGATAATATTATAAATATATCAAGTTCATCAACTATTTCAACAGATAAAAATTACTCCATTATTAAGAAATTAATAAAGAAAAAAATATTACACTACAAAAGAAAAAGAAAGGAAGAGAAAGGAAACAAGACTAATTCTTATATCTTGCTTATGTTGTTGGATGATTTGTAAACAAACAGATGCATCATAGAAAATTATAGTGTTGCCCTTGTTAATGCATCCTTTTAAGTGGTGGTTATAATTGTTAATTTCTAACTTCTTTCTCAATTCTACCACTTGGCGGATGTGAGTATAAAGTGATAATCACACCCATGAGCTTTGTAACTTTTTTCAGAAAGTGCCACAGTTGTGGCTATGAAATTGTGGTTGAACCCATAGAATTTCTCTTGTTTCTTTAATAATTTATTTCTTCTCTAGTCTTCCCTTGTATTGTTCTTCTAGTAGACTTTGTTAGAAAATATGCTATAATATGATATATTAACTTAAATTTGTTTAATACTTAATTTTTAATATATAAATATATATAAGTAAATATATCCATCAGTATCCCAAAAACTGTTGTAAATCTGCCACTATTCCATAGCATAATCATCGAGAAGATCATACCTAAAACATAGTGAATTCTACAAAACCCAAGGAAACCAAATCTAGCACAACAATATACTCTAAATGAGTCACAACATAGGATTGACACACTCAATTCACCATTAAAGTATCACTTATAGGATAGTAATATGAATAGACATTACAAGAAACTCACGATTCATATCAATAACTAATGTAAAATAAGCAAGCACATAGGAGAATGTAGAACTACAATCAAACACTACAGAGACAGATCAAAATTGTATTGAAACCATACATATCGCTACCATTGTCAAGGCTATGGGACTTTTTGCCCGCATTTTCCTCACGCATTAACATAACTCCCATAGAAAAATCAAATTAAACTAATTCCAAAAGAGAAAAGACAACCCAACTAGCCTATTCTTAACCTGTCAGAACCTAATTTCCCGAGTAATGATGGCACCTACTCTTAGCCTCCAGTAGATAAGTCAAATTGTATCCCAGATCTATGAGTAATAGGCTAGTTGGTGAAAAGTATAATATATGTCAAAATTTAAGCATGAAGATAGGTTGTAGGGGATAAAATATAAGTACAATAGAATCCATATATAGATAAAAGAGAAAAATAGCTAAAAAAATATTTCACAACCTAGTACGATCGATACAAGAGCCTCTAATCAAAAGAGTAAGAGTACTTAGCGTATCAATATACAAATAGTCTCAAATGTAAAGACTTTCCAAAATAGCAGAAGGACAAAAAATTAGCTCGGGCTATGAAAGCTTACCCTTTCTCCAAATACTGATAATATGCTGGATAAAACGTCAATGTCAACAACTGGTACTTGGATCTAAATCAGAAAAAGATGTAAAAGTTTAGTTTGAGTATTAAAACTATGATCACTTAGCATACATCATCGAATGACTAAGCTAAATCATAATAAAAGCATAGTAAGATGCGAGATGGTAATCTAAAGTCAGGGAAAAAGAAAAAACAAAAAGTAATGCTATAGATAACAAATAATCAACAATAAGGTAGATAATATTAAAAATAATACAAGATAACAACAACCTAGTTGGTCCTCCAAAAACTCAGAAGGCATAAATAGAAAAAAATAACTCATCTGAGCCCCATCAACCTGGTGGATGCAATTAAGAGAGAACCACTAATAATAATAGTAATAGTAAAAGGAAAAATAAAGGGTCAAATATAATCTTAAACTTTTCAAAAAGGTCCATATATTTCCTTCATTACAAGTTTAGTTCACTAATGCCCTCACTGTGAAAGTTTAGGAGCATATATACCCATTTAGACCTGAAGTGATTTGCTGAAAATTTATAGGTCTTCTTTACCCTTTTTAAAAAAAAAATTTAATTTTCATATAAGCAAAATAATTTCCACATCACAAAAAAAATTCACCCAACTATTCTATACCCTAAACCCGATGCGACCCAAGGTCCACATCCCTTTTAACATTTGTAATATCCTGACCCATTTCACCTTGCAGAAAAATTAATTTCATTGGAGATCAAATTGGAGTTTCAATGCCAACTAATCTACCTTATTATCCAATCAAGACAACCTGAAAAGGAAAAGAAACAGTCTCTTCTAAACAATTGCAAATGAAAGCAAAATAGAAGAAGGACCAAAATAGAGGTTAAAGGCAAAGGAGTACTTGCACCTGATGGTGCTTTTCAGTGATATAGTTTAATTTGTATATTTATTTTTGACCTGATTTTTCAATGTTTAAACACAATTGGTTGATGAATAATATGATTGAAAATAACTTTTTTAAATTGGTTAAGCACCTGATGATTAAGTTGGATCAAACTTTCATATGTCTTGATGAATAACATTATGGACATATCTTTTTTGATTATGATGATGTTATTGTTGAATTGTATTGATGACTCTATCTTTTGTTTAGCTGAATGAATGAATGAATGGTATTGCTGTTTTGCTGTTTTTTATCCTTTTTTTTGTCCTATTTTTGCCTAGTGTTTTTACTTTTTTGTTCAGTTTTGGTGCTATTATTGCCTAATTTTTTTGACTTTTTGTCCAAATTTTTGCAGGCTTTTGCCCAGTTTTTGTTCAATTTTTGCCTAGCTTTTGTGCTGTTTTGTCCAATTTTTTTTACTGTTGTATGGCCCAAATTTTTGTTGTTTTTTGTTTAATTTTTGTGTTATTTTTTTCTAATTTTTTTTGTCTATTTTTGTCCAGATTTTTTTTCTATTTTTTGTCCAATTTTTGTGATGTTTTTGTTCAATTTTTTTACTGTTGTTTTACCCATATTTTTTTTTATTGTTTTGTCCAATTTCTATATTGTTTTTGCCTAGCTTATTTTTGCTCTTTTACCCAAATTTTTTGTCCAGTTTACTAAGATTATGATAATGTCTTGTATTAGAAATAAATATGTTTATGAGAAAGCTATGTATGAGTTCAGAACGTGCATGGTGAAATGTATGCTCAGATTACTATTATTGAAATGTATACTCAAAGTACTAATTTTTTCAAATGCACTTGAAATTTATTTCTGCCACTTCAAAAGTAATTAATATCAATTGCTGATGTGAATGGTGTAGTGACTCTTTAGATTATCCCTTTGTGTTGTTTGCATAGCTGTGGTGTCTTTCTATTTTTGTAATGTAAACTAGATACAGGGGTTGTTACTCTTTGCAATGCACACTAGATATAGGGGGTATTGCTCTTCAACTTTTCTAGGTAGTGTAACATGAGAAACAATTGAATGTGTTGGGATCATATTGATACTTTTTTTTCACTTTCACTATGCTTAATTTCTATTTAATGTGCTAGATAAGATCATATTGATACTATTTTCCTTCTTCACTATGCTTAATTGCTGACTTCGAGGCATTTTCTATATATTTCCAGGACAAAGATGATTTTTCCTGGGTTGAAGAAGCCACAAGAGTGGGAAAATCTCATAGCCATCTCAAGGAAGCAACTTCATGAAGATTTTGTTGGAAAATATGATAGAAAGAGTGTCATATAAAGTAGTTCTAAATTTGTCATACACGTCAATTACAAATATACTACACCTCAATCCCAAACATTAATCTGTACATACACTTATCACATTTTACATTCATTGCAAAAGATCAAACACATATTTAACCATCAAAATTCAAAGTAGGATACATAAACAATAACAATAAGTTATTAGAACACAACAACAACATTATTGATCAATACTTTATTTACCATACAAAAAAAGGTTCAAGTAAAATTATATCTTCAGGAACGTGCTCCTAATGGTGAAGTTCAATCATCACCACTTTATTCTGGAGTATAGGTTGCCATCCATTTGTGAAGTTCGTACTAATGCTTGCATACATTGCATGGTCATTTATGCTTGTTTGTGCACATTATGTCCCATTGCTAGTGCTTGCCGCCTTACCAAACCTTTGAAAGAACGCAAAGATCATCTTGCGTCCAAAATTAGTAAAATTATATATCATCAAAATATTATTGAGTAGTATTACTAGAAGATTAAGGACAATGTAACATAGCATTATAGTGTTACGTAAATAAAAAAAATGGATAATTCGGATTAAATATTACCAGATATCCTTTGTAATATGATTGACTAAGCGTGGCAGCCCTTTCCTCTTTAGATTGTCCACGACCATAGCCACCAGATAACCTGACAACTTTAGTAGATGCTTGAGCAACTACAATAGTGGCTTCAGCGGTTACAACAGTGGCCACTGCAACAACAATGACATGGTTATGATCCTCGACCACAATAGACAATGAATCGACATTGATCCCTCCATTACTAATAATATATATAGAACTCCTTGTTAGAAAATGTTCAAGTGACACAATTTCGAGAGGTTTAGGTTACCATTTTCTCTCTATTATTTCCTTCTGAAAAGCATACTAGAATAATTAAACAACCTCATCACGCCACTAGTCATGGTTTAATTAATATTAAAGACTCGAGATAAGAGCTTTTTTGATAGATATTGTAACATCATAGTGTTAATGAGTACCAATTATGATAAATTAACACATTATCTATTGTATTTTAGAGAACTCAAAGATGAGGGTATGGAGACAGTAATTTTCATGGATCAACATAAGTCAAGAAAGCAAATTAAGATATCCAATTGCTCACAAATCATTAATAATTTGGATCATAATGTTGAAAACCAAGAAGGATCCCCCGCAAATTATCTCTAAACATAGATAATCAAACAAAATCTCGCTCTAAAGTATCCTTGGAAATTTAGTAACATCAAAAAATCTTTAGTTCATCTTTTTCTGTCTATTGATCTTGAAGATCATAACATCAATGACAAAATGAAGAAGTCAAGGAAATTCAGCATATTCATAAAAAATAATTTTAATTATGTACATACAGAGTTGGGTTTTTGATGAAATTCTTGTACCTAGAGTCGGGTTTTAATAATACTCGACCTACTTGAGACACTCGAACCTTTATTTTTTTCAAAACTGAACCCAAAATTGAAAAAATCAATGGAGTAATAAGAGTTATATCGTGAAAGAGAGATGATGGATAGGAAACTAATGGAGTAAGAAATATCTGAAACACCCTAAACTTTGGTCCCTTGCAAAATTTCTTAAGTCTTGAACCTTCTGATCATCATACAACTCACACCATGACTCGTATGGTTTGTTTATGGGTCTAGGTACCTTAGTCGTATGTTGGTTAGTATGATATCATCCATGTTATTCTGAAGGTACGAGAGACTCCATACGAGTTGTATGGTTAAGTGATGAGAAGTATAGAGCCCAATCGTATGTTGTCAATGTCTAGCCTTTGATGATGTACTTAGGGTATGATTTGATGATATTGGTCATATAATGATGATACAAGTTACGCAAAGGAGTCGTATGTTACATAGAATGTGGTGTCCAACTTTTTGATCAAGTGACTGGTTCAGGGTACCACTGGTATGATGTGGTTACGAGTTGAACGGTCCAATCGTACCCACCAATGTTCTTTTTAAAGCTTTTAAGCTAAGGATAGTTTGGACATTTCCCACACCAAGCCCTTAAGACCCCATGTCTTATAATATTTTTTTGGCTTTAATTCAACACTTAGACTATTAAAACACTCTCTAAAAACCTCTATCGAAGATTGGGCTAAGGCTTTTTCAAGGTGGTTATCTAGAGGCTTAAGGATTGAAATCACTCTGTGAATCTTTATAGCTCTGGCATATGACTGTTCCTTCATTGTTAGTTCATAAAAATTATATCTTTTAAACATTGTTCAGAGTTCATTAATAGTTGTTTTGAAATCCATGATCAAGGGTTTGAATGGATAATATTGAGTATTATTTTCTCATGTTTCCAATTATGATTATATATGTTTTAATAATGGTTTTGCGCATATGGGTGCATGGTAATTGTGGTTTAATGAAAGGGGTCATTTTTAACCCTAAACTTGACAGTTTTTTGCTTGAATAATGGTTTGATTAAGATATGCACTCAACATGTTTGTGAAAATGTCAATGAGAAGAATCTTGTCATATATGAATTGTATTTTGAACTATGGCATTCACCTATGCATATTGATGATTGGTAAATTATTTATGATGGTCTTGATGACTATAAATTGATTTAAATCATAACCGTAGTGGTTTAATTGGCTAAATGAGTTTGAGTCCCAAAAGGTTGAATTGAATTAAGGTCTTTGTTGAGATCATGGGTTTGAGTCCCAGAGTTGACTAACAATAATTATGACATGTGGTACGTTTGAAAGTAGGGATAGTATGACGATACCAATAGGATTGCTTTGGTAAGTAATTTGATTTATTTTTGTGCATATGTGTAAAGGATATTTAATTGGGCTTTAAAGCGGGATACGTAGCCCGGTTGTGAAAGTGGAGTTTGAAGGACTAACGCTGAAAACCGCTCTAGCCGATGCAAGTGTCTATATGACAATGAGGTTTGAGTCCCCTGAATGAATATATTAATGGGAGGTTAGAGTCCCTCATATTTTATACATTGGTGCTTAAGTCACCTTGATTATGCCGGGAGGTTCGAGTTCCCCGTACTGGAATATACAGTTATGGACATTTTCTGGTTTGTCAGGCTACACGCATGGGGCCTTCCATCTAAGGGAGAGATGGACCCATATAGCTCGTGGATGTTTTGTTACATGGCAGTTATAATACATAGCCAAGTTAAGGTTTAAAAAGTTCATACTAAGCCATGTTCCCTATCCCGACACTATATATATATATATATGCATATATGTGATTGCATATGACAATTTGATTTGGTTTTGAATGATGGCATTATTTTACTCCTCTATCCCTGAGTTACATGCTTGTGTTCCAACTGCTAACTATCTCTGAATGTTGTATTCCCATGCGATGTAGGTGCCAACCTCCTTGTTCTTTTCCTACGTAGTGATCAGGTATTCGAGTCAGTTCATGAGTTGACATTGAAGTGGTGAGATTCCATACTTTGGAAAGATTCCTTTATGGTCTATATATTCTATTTTTAGACTATGTTTAGACTTTGGTTTTTTTGATATATTTGGGGGCTTAACCCGACCAGGATACTCTTGGGATTTGATTAGAGATTTTGTCAAAATACAGTTGGCATAGGCAGTGTCGGTAGTGGTATCAGAATTGGTATTGGTATTGGAATTGACGTCAATACCCAATGGTATTGATTATGATTATACTCTGATGTCTTTATATAATTAAAATTGTATCTTGTTGTATGATTAGAATTCATCTGACTCAGAGGTTATTGTGTTGACTAGGTTATATGAAGGGGTGATCTCCAATCCATGTGGTACTTGAGATACCCGTTATGGTCAAACCCTGGTTTGGGTCATTATAAAGTTGGTATCAGAGCCTAGGTTTGGTGTCATTGGGTATCTGACAAAGCCATGTCAAGTAGAGTCTCTTTTATGGGTGTGTAGCGTGCTACACTTATAAGAGAGAAGATATGAGACATTTAGGAATGTTTTCCTTTCTTATTGTCTTAATTTCGAGCTATAGAGTCTAAGGTCTTGGATTCTTCTAATTTCCATTTGCTCATCTTTCAGATCATGCCTCCAAGAAGATCTGATGTTCAACAAACTCTTCTGTCCCATTCAGGGAAAATATGGATAGAGCTCGACCAATTTTTGGGGTCCATATCTAGTCAAAGGTCATTGCATCTAACTTTCCTCATGGGGTCCCACCTTTCCCAAATGATCCTGCTCCTGATGGTGGCCCTCACACTCTGCTGTCTCCCAGGGAGGTTACTGATGCTGAGTTCCATCGCTCCATTACCTTTTTAACTCAATTGGTGATTTCTCAGTGATAATAGTTGGGTTCTACTGCTATTATGGGTTTGTCTGAGGCCACTAAAGTGGAACAATTTATGAGGTTTCATCCTCCAATGTTTATTGGTACAAAGGGTGAGGAAGATCCTCAAAGCTTTATTAATGAGATGGAGAAAATTTTTCGGGTTAAGCATGCTTTGAAGGTTGAAGGTGTGAAGTTTGTTGCCTACTAATTGTAAGATATGGCGTACTAATGGTACGAAAAGCAGGAATAGTTGAGAGGTGAGGATACTGGTTCTACCTTGTTGGATGACTCTTTTAGTTTGTTTCTAAAGAGCTTCTTTCCTCAGAAGTTGAGGGAGGCAAAGGTGAAAGTATTTATTTACTTGAAGCAAGGAAGGATGACAGTCAAGTAGTATGCTTTGAAATTTCATCAGTTGTCCCAGTATGTTCTGGAATTGGTACTAATATGAGGTCCCGGATAAGAAAGTTCGCTTTGGGATTGTCTCTTGAGTTGATTCATGAGTGTAAGGCTACCTTATTAATCAAGGAAATGAACATATCCAAATTGATTATGTATATGCATTAGGTTAAAGAGGAGAAAAAGTAGTACACTGAAATTGGTGAAAGGCAGAGTAAGAAGTTTAGGTATTCCAAATTGAGTGAGTGGCATCAGTAGAGTGGTAAGTGGTCTAAGAAGAAGAGTTAGAGGAGTCCTAACTCCTATTCGACGACTAGTTCCCCTACCCAAAGTCATCTGGAGACCGATGTTTGTAGGGTGGTGACACTTTTAGGGCACAGGGTGCCCAATCTCAGGCCAGTGGGGCTTAGTCAGCACCATCCTACCCTCTATAGATTCTGTGGTTAGAATCATCGTGGTCAGTATGAGATGGGAGGAATCAATGTTTTTTGTGTGGTCAGATTTGACATATACAACGGGATTGTCCCTCTAGAGTTATTTTTGGGGAAACAATATTCCTATTGCCTCTTCATCATCTTCGGCACCAAAGGGTGCTACTTCAGGCTTCATGACCCGAACTGACCCCAGGCCTTATCATAATGGGTATCCCATGTCCAACCAGGACTGGGGATCACCCTATATTACCCAACCCAACCACCTATATCCAACCTTAGATGGGCTGAATTTCAAACATATAACAAGATAACATTATTGTTCTCATTAATACTCTGGGATAGGGTCACAACCATGAACGACCCAACCGTTCCACACCAATCGACCATACATTCCAAACAAAACCATAGACCATAAACCATAAACCAAAGGGAATACCAAAACATAATGTGAAAATTAATCCCAAAATATAATAGGATGCAACAATGAGAAATCATGTTGAATGATGCCAGCCTCAATATCACTACCAATGCTAAGGGTGATTGTAACACCCCGTATTTAAGTACGTATATTGACGTATTCAAGTACGTTTATTGATCTTATTTATATGGAATTAATTTTTTTATTTTATTTATACCAAAATTTGCCCGTCGATGGTTCCATGCGAAGGTTATTGAATAAGATTTCCAATGATATAAAGATTTTCAAAAATAGATAGGATTTGGATATAATCGAGCACGTTCAAAACTATAAAACGGTGGCCGGAATATTTGGGAATAGCAAATGTGCAGGAACATTTCCTGCACACAAACTACTGAGGCCAGCAGAATTTTTGGGTCAACTTTGAACGATCATAACTCCCTTATTTTAATGAACTGGGAGATATGCAACCTATTAAAAGAAAGATATTTGAGTATTCTTTCCAATGCAATTGTTTTCATACAAATCCAACGTTTGAATAAGGAGTTATACTCGTTTTACTTCAGCCTATCAAAATGGATTTTTAGGCTCAACTTCAAATGACCATAACTCCTTGTACAGGACAAACTGGGTGGACTAATTTATATGAAATGAAAGCCCTTTGAATTATCCTTCCAACGATACCAATTTCACCCAAATCTGATATCGGAGGAAAGAGTTATGGTCGATCTACTTTAGCTTATCAAAACAGTCCACCAAGGACAGATTTGACATTATTTAAATTTTAAAGGCATTTTGGTCATTTTCTATTATATTATGGACGGGAATATGTGTATATATACATGTATATGAGTTCAAAAACTCATTTTCATCATCAATCATTGAGGAAGAACAAACCCTAGCCAAGTTTGACCTTTAAATTACTTTTGATTCAACCGTAGAAATTCCAAAGTAATCCGATAACTGTGTTTGTCATCTCGAGAGCTTTGAACGGCACCTATTATTTGTGCAAATAAGATTGAATAATCAAGAGGTGAATTATAAGGTATGAATATTGTTTGCCTTTGTTCTTTTCCATATGTATATGTGTGATAGAGGATTATATGTATTGGTTCTTATTGAAAGGTGATGGAAATAGGGTTATGGACTATTTTGCATGGTTTGGTTGTATTGAATTGTGGAAGGTGGATATGGTAATTGAGTTATGAAAGGTGGATATGGTAATTGAGTTATGGAAGGTGGATATGGTGATATACTATTGAATTGATGATTATTTATGTCTATGACTCAATTTGGTTTAATGGATTGGTTGGAAGGATAAATGAATCCAAACTTGATATTGAAGGATGTTGTATGAATATGCATGGCATGTGAATGTAATTAGAGTATAAGAGGGTTAAAGTGACACCCTTTATGGTATAATTAAGTCTTACTACTTAACCACTAGTTTGGTGAATTCAAATAATTAAATTGTGATGTTTGGTTGCTAATACTAGATTGCTATATATGTTCATTGTAGATAAGTAAGCCGAAAAGACGGGAAGTCCATTTGGGACTAGTATTGAAGGTTGACAGTCAGGTATGTTAAGCATACTCTATACCATATATTTGGCATTAAAGTGAACAATTGTTCTATTAAGAAAGTTTCCAAAGTTATTCAATAACATGTGATCCATAATGGTTTTGCATGATGTCCTATATTACCAATGAACTTGTTTCCACCCTATAAGATGTCAAGACATTCCAATACTTACTTGTTTTCCAAATCTTACATGTTTATTGCACTAATGAATATCAGAAGGTATCCGGTTACTCAAACAAGATCCATGTGCTATTACTGACTCCAAAATATTTCATTGATATACCAATAAGTTCCTACTTCATTGTTATGGCATTGATAACTCCAAAACACTTCATTGATGTGCCAATGAGTTCTTACTTCATTGTTATTGCATTGATGGTCTATTTATATATCTCTTATTGATGTATCATTGTTTCAAAGTATCAAAAATACGATGGCGACTGAAATAACAATCTCAAAGATTAATTGAAATAGGTGATGGAAGTTCTCTCTTATCGGGTGGTATCCCAGGGGCATAATCCTATCATGGGTCGATCCCTATTTATGTGTTTATGGGTGGTAGACCAGGGGTATAATCCTATTATGGGTCGATCCCAGTTGATATGTACTGGAGGCAGCCTAATGGTCATAGTACAGTACAGTAATAATTACAAAGATGATAAGAACAAAGGTAAAGTGATTGAATAAATACAATGTATAGGTTGTCACAAGTTCTAGTAAGTATGGTCCACTCCTATTACGATTTATTCACTTGTTTCTGATTTCTATTGAGATCCTATATCATATGTGATTATCTATAGCTTTACATACTCAGTACATATTTTGTACTGACGTCCCCCACAGGGGACCTGTATTTCATGCTGCAGGCACAGGTACCTCAGCTCATACACCGCATAAGTAGGAGCCAGGATATCCAGCTGCTTTTGGTGAGCTCCAGTTTGCTTTGGGGCTTTCCGTGTCATAAACAGTAACTTTTGGTATTGTATAGAAGTTAGTTATATGGCGGGGTGTGTCCCGACCTTAGTTAAACTCTGTGTATTGTCTAGAGGCTTTGTAGACCTAATGTACAGTTAAGGTGGTGTTTTGTTAATAGACATAATGGACTCAACGACCAAGTATTGTATATATATGTGTGTGTGTGCTCGAGCTTATACAGGTGATTATTTCCTTTTATATGCGACATGATGCTGTCCGTTGTCATATAGGTATGCATAGGAAGTATAAGGTTATGAGATGGTTCTCCCATGCCTCTTCGGTTACGGGTGCCAGTCCGCCCCCATAGGATTTGAGGTGTGACAAAAGTGGTATCAGAGAAGTTCGTTCTAGTGAGTCTATAAAGCCGTGTCTACGTAGAGTCTTATTTATCGATGTGTCGTGCACCACATCTATAAACAGGAGGCTATGGACATTTAGGAATTGTTTCTTTTTCTTCATGTCTTAGATTGTGAGATAGAGCCTATATTGTATATGAAGTCATAGTTGACCACTGAATTCGTTTGTTTCTCTTATTATAGTAATGATGCCGGTTAGCAGAAGCAAGAATACTGGTAAACAAGTAGATGTGGCTGCCGGAGAGGGGACTAGTAAGTCTGCCACTATACCAGCTAATCAAAGTGAGGCTCCAGTTGAGCATGCATCAAAAACTTCTTCCACTCCGGAAGAAATAAGGGGGAGGAGAACTATATCCCTAGAGCCACCTATTAATCCTGCTGATCAAGATCTTAGAAATGCAGTTCAACTTTTGACTCGTATAGTTGCTGGGCAAGCTCAACGGCAAGCCATTCCTACCATGGGTCCTAGTGGTACAGATAGGGCGGCTAACCTTCAAACACAGGATTTTCTTAAGATGGATCCTCCCACTTTTACTGGATCAGATCTTAATGAGGACCCACAGGACTTTATTGATCAAATTCAAAGGGCCTTAGATGTTATGCATGTAACGGGTAGAGAGATAGTGGAGTTAGCGGCGTATAGATTCAAAGGGGAGGCTATATATTGGTATGAGGACTAGAAATGATCTAGGGGTATTGATGCACCCCCAGCTACTTAGAAAAAGTTCAAAGAGGTATTTTTTAATCATTATCTTCCATTCGAGATTCGTCAGGCCCGTGCAGATCAGTTTTTAAATCTTCGTCAGGGGAATATGAGCGTGGGGGAGTACAGTCTCCAATTTAATTCCTTGTCGAGATATGCTCCTAATATTGTAGCTACTATGGATGACAGATTTCATCAATATGTGGATAGGCTGGATCCATATCTGATTAGAGATTGTACTATTACCGCTTTGAACAAAGATATGGACATAGTGAGGATCCAAGCTTTTGCACAGAAAATAGAAGATCAGAGGCAGAGGAGAAGAACACAAGAATTAGAAAGAGGATATTCCAAGAGGGCCAGATCTACAAGGCAGTTCATGGTATCCCAAGGAGGGTTCAGACCACAGTTTTCTGCTAGACCACCTAGGCCATTATCTTCTTATTCTGCAGCTAGTGCCTCACCACAGTTCCAAGGGTCCAAAGGAAATCAATTTGGGCGCAGAAGTGGGAGTTTGAGTTCATGGACAGTGGGGTACCAAGGGCAAGGAAATATGAGCCGATCGAGACCTCCTCAAGATCCATGAAATAAATGTGGAAGGTACATTTGGGTGCATATCAGCTGGGGACCAATGTTTTCTTTTGGTGCGGTATGTCAGGGCATATGATGACAGAATGCCCACGAAGGGGCATGGGGGTATGGCATGACCTATGGGGTCATTTGTTGCATCATCATCATCGATGCCTTATTCAGGAAGGGGTGCACAACCAATGGGTTGTGTTAGAGGTGATAGAGGAGCCACGAGTTCTAGCGGGGCTTAAAATCGTACGTATGCTCTAGCGGATCGACAAAATTTAGAGGCCTTCCCAGATGTGGTTACGGGTATGTTGTCTATCTTTTCATTCGATGTATATTCCTTACTTGATACCGGTTCTACATTATCTTATGTTACTCCATTGGTTGCTGAAAAGTTCAAAAGAATACCTGAACTATTAGTTAAGCCATTTGAAGTGTCCACACCGGTTGGGGAATCTATTATAGCTAGAAGGGTTTATTGAAAATGCATAGTAACTGTTTGTGGTCGTGACACGATGGCTGATTTTGTGGAGTTAGAAATGGTAGATTTTGATGTTATAATGGGTATGGACTGGTTTGCTTCTTGTTATGCCACAATTGATTGCTGCATGAAAAAGGTATATTTCTATTTTCCAAATGAATTAGTCCTTGAATGGAAAGGTGAAATTGGCGCGCCAAGAGGTAGATTTATTTCTTATTTTAAGGCAAGAAGAATGATTTCCAAGAGATACATATATCATTTAGTTAGAGTAATGGATACAAAAGTGGAGCCACCAACTTTTCACGCTGTTCCGGTGGTAAATGAATTTTCTGATGTATTTCCTGAAGATCTTCCAGGTTTGCCTCCTGAACGAGAAGTAGAGTTTGGTATTGATGTAATACCAGGCACCCAACCAATCTCCATTCCTCCGTATAGAATGAACCCAGCAAAATTATGAGAATTGAAAGAGCAGTTGAAAGATTTGCTAGAGAAGGGATTCATAAGGCCTAGTATGTCCCCCTGGGGAGCACCAGTGTTATTTGTGCACAAAAAGGATGGCTCGCTGAGGATGTGTATTGATTATCAATAATTGAATATGGTGACTATTAAGAATAAATATCCTCTCCCAAGAATTGATGATTTATTTGATCAGTTACAGGGTGCCAAGTGCTTTTCTAAGATTGATTTGAGGTCAGGTTACCACCAAGTGAGGGTCAAAGAGAAGGATAAACCCAAGACAGCTTTCCAAACACGGTATGGTCATTATGAGTTTCTAGTTATGTCATTTGGGCTAACAAATGCACCCACAACTTTTATGGATTTGATGAATAGGGTGTTTAAGCCATTCCTGGATGTATTTGTGATAGTTTTTATAGATGATATTCTAGTTTATTCTAGATCAGAAGAGGACCATGCCAATCACTTACGACAGACATTGTAGACTCTTCGTGATTGTAAGCTTTATGCAAAGTTCTCTAAATGTGAGTTTTGGTTAAAGTCAGTGGCATTTTTGGGTCTTATTGTATCTAGTGAAGGGATAAAGGTTGATGCTCAAAAGATAGAAGCTATGAAGAACTGGCCAAGGACCACAACGCCTACGGATATTTGTAGTTTTCTCGGGTTGGCCGGTTATTATAGAAGGTTTGTTGAAGGCTTTTCTTCCATTTCAGCACCCTTAAAAAAGCTAACCCATAAAGCATCCAATGGAATGATGCCTGTGAGAAGAGTTTTCAAGATTTAAAGAACAAGTTGATTTCTACACCCGTGTTGGTACTTCTAGAAGGCACCGAAGGGTATACAGTGTATTGTGATGCTTTCAGAATTGGTTTAGGATGTGTATTGATGCAGCATGGTAAGGTAATAGCATATGCTTCTAGACAATTACGGCCACATTAGAAAAATTATCCTATACACGATCTTGAGCTGACAACAGTTATTTTTGCTTTAAGGATATGGCGCCTCTACTTATATGGGATTTATGTTGATATATATACTGACCATAAGATCTTGAAATATATTTTTAATCAGAACGATCTAAATTTAAGGCAGCGGAGATGGCTTGAACTATTAAAGGACTACGATATTGATATCTTGTACCATTCAGGGAAAGCAAATGTGGTAGCTGATGCATTAAGTTGTAAGGCTATGATGGAGCCTATAAAAAGGCAAGGGATGATTAAAGATCTTCACCAGTTAGCTAGTTTGGGAGTTCGCCTTCTTGAAACTCCTGATAAAGAGATTATCGTACATAATGCTGTGGAATTTTCATTAGTAGCTGAAGTGAAAGAGAAGCAATATGCAGATCATATTTTATTTAAGCTTAAGGAGAACGTTCAGAGTGGTGCGACCAAGGCATTTTAGCTTACGCGAGAATGAGTACTTCAGTGCCAAAACCGATTGTGTGTGCCGGATGTAGACAATCTAAGAAAGAAAATTATGACAGAGGCACATTGTTTAAGGTATTCCATTCATCTAGGATCAACCAAAATGTATCAAGATTTGAAAGATATGTATTGGTGAAATGACATAAAAAAGAGCATTGCAAAATTTGTAGCTGAATGTCTAAATTGTCAAAGAGTTAAAGTTGAGCACTAAAAACCCAGAGGTTATATGCAATGTATTGATCTTCCAAGCTGGAAGTGGGACATGATCAACATGGATTTCATTATTGGTTTGCCTCGTACATCCCGGAAGTTTGATTCTATATGGGTGATTGTTGATAGGCTTACCAAATCCGCACATTTCCTACCAGTTAGGACCACTTACACAGTTCAACAGTATGTGAAGCTGTACATTAAAGAGATAGTCCGATTACATGGAGTGCCAATCTCTATTATATTAGATCGGGGAACCCAATTTACCACAAACTTTTGGAAGTCTTTTCAGAGGTGTTTGGTAACACAAATGAAGTTGAGTACAACTTTTCACCCTCAAACCGATGAACAAGCAGAACGTACCATCCAAACGCTTGAAGATATGCTACGAGCTTGTGTAATAGATTTTAAGGGCAACTGGGATGAAAATTTACCTCTTATTGAGTTTGCCTACAATAATAGCTATCATTCAAGTATCAAAATGGCACCATATGAAGCTTTAAATGGAAGGAAGTGTAGATCACCAATAGGATGGTTCGAAGTGGGTGAAACTCTTTTGTTCGGACTGAATCTTGTTTATCAAGCCATGCAAAAGGTTAAAGTAATTCAGCAACGACTGAAAATAGCCCAAAGTCGACACAAGTCATTTATGGATAGTAAAAGGAGAGGGCTAGAGTTTTCTATAGGTGATTGGCTATTTTTGAAGGTATCACCAATGAAAGGGGTAATGAAATTTGGAAAGAAAGGCAAGTTAAGTCCATGTTATATAGGCTCGTATAAGATCACTCGAAGGTTTGGACAAGTTGCATATGAATTAGAGCTACTCCAAGAGCTCTTATCAGTATATTCGGTATTTCATGTGTCAATGCTTCGAAAGTGTATCAGAGATCCATCACATATCACTTCTACTGAGGATGTACAAGTTGTGGAAGATGTTACCTATGAGGAAGTGCCTATTGCTATTCTAGATCGCCAAGTTAAGAAGATGAGAAATAAAGAGATAGCATCTATGAAAGTACATTGGAGAAATTGTCAAAGGAAAGAGATTACATGGGAAGCTGAGAAAGTAATGAAATCTAAGTACCCTCATTTGTTCAAAGATGAAGAGGAAGTTCAAGAAACGGAGTTAGAACATTAACAAGTAAGTTTTTTTTATATATGGATAGTATTTATGTGATGATTTGAATATTAATGATGGACTTGAACTTGTTTCAGTTGAATAACCATGCTAACATTCGAGGGCGAATGTCCTAAAAGGGGAAGGATGTAACATCCCGTATTCAAGTATGTGTATTGGAGTATTCAAGTACGTGTATTGGTCTTATTTATATGGAATTAATTTTTTTATTTTATTTATATCGAAATTTGCCCGTCGATGGTTCCATGCAAAGGTTATTGAATAAGCTTTCAAACGATATAAAGATTTCCAAAAATGGATAGGTTTCGGATATAATCGAGCACGTTCAAAACTATAAAACGGTGGCCGGGATATTTGGGAATAGTAAATGTGCAGGAAAATTTCCTGCACACAAACTACTGAGGCCAGCCGAATTTTAGGGTCAACTTCGAACGATCATAACTCCCTTTATATAATGAAGTGGGAGAGCTGTGACATATGAAAATAAATATCGGTGAGTCTTATTTCCAATGCAATTAGTTTCATCCAAATTCAACGTCCGAGTAAGGAGTTATACTCGTTTTACTTCAGCCTATCAAAATAGATTTTTAGGATCAACTTCAAACGACCATAACTCCTTGTACAGGATGAACTGGGTAGCCTACTTTATATGAAATGAAATAAACTTGAATTATCCTTACAACTATACCAATTTCACCCAAATACGATATCGTAGAAAAGAGTTATGGTCGATCTACTTTAGCTTATCAAAATAGTCCACCAAAGGACAGATTTGATATTATTTAAATTTTAAAGGCATTTTGGTCATTTCCTATTATATTATGGATGGCAATATGTGTACATATACATGTATATGATGTCAAAAACTCATTTTCATCATCAATCATTGAGGAAGAACAAACCCTATCCAAATTTGACCTTTAAATTACTTTTGATTCAACCGTAGAAATTCCAAAGTAATCCGATAACTGCATTTGTCTTCTCGAGAGCTTCGAACGACACCTATTATTTGTGCAAATAGGATTGCATAATCAAGAGGTGAATTCTAAGGTATGAATATTTTTTGCCTTTGTTCTTTTCCATATGTATATGTGTGATAGAGGATTATATGTATTGGTTCTTATTGAAAGGTGATGGAAATAGGGTTATGGACTATTTTGCATGGTTTGGTTGTATTGAATTGTGGAAGGTGAATATGGTGATATACTATTGAATTGATGATTATTTATGTATATGGCTCAATTTGGTTTAATGGATTAGTTGGAAGGATAAATGAATCCAAACTTGATATTGGAGGATGTTGTATGAATATGCATGGCATGTGAATGTAATTGGAGTATAAGAGGGTTAAAGTGACATCCTTTATGGTGTAATTAAGTCTTACTACTTAACCACTAGTTTGGTGAATTCAAATAATTGAATTGTGACATTTGGTTGCTAATACTAGATTGCTATATATGTTCATTGTAGATAAGTAATCCAAAAAAACGGGAAGTCCATTTGGGACTAGTATTAAAGTTTGACAGTCAGGTATGTAAAGCATACTCTATACCATATCTTTGGCATGAAAGTGAACAATTGTTCTATTAATAAAGTTTCCAATGTTATTCAATAACATATGATCCATAATGGTTTTGTATGATGTCCTACATTACCAATGAACTTGTTTCCACCCTAAAAGATGTCAAGACATTCCAATACTTACTTGTTTTCCAAATCTTACATGTTTATTGTACTAATGAATGTCAGAAGGTATCCGGTTACTCAAATAAGATCCATGTGCTATTAATGAATCCAAAACATTTCATTGATATACCAATAAGTTCCTACGTCATTGTTATGGCATTGATAACTCCAAAACACTCCATTGATGTGCCAATGAGTTCTTACTTCATTGTTATTGCATTGATGGTCTATTTATATGTCTCTTATTGATGTATCATTGTTTCAAAGTATTGAAAATGTGATGGCGACCGAAATAACAATCTCAAAGATTAATTGACCTAAGTGATGGAAGTTCTCTCTTATCGGGTGGTATCCCAGGGGCATAATCCTATCATGGGTCGATCCCTATTTATGTGTTTATGGGTGGTAGACCAGGGGCATAATCCTATTATGGGTCGATCCCAGTTGATATGTACTGGAGGCAGCCTAATGGTCATAGTACAGTATAGTAATGATTACAAAGATGATAAGAACGAAGGTAAACTGATTGAATAAATACAATGTACAGGTTGTCACAAGTTCTAGTAAGTTTGGTCCACTCCTATTACAATTTATTCACTTGTTTCTGATTTCTATTGAGCTCCTATATCATATGTAATTATCTATAGCTTTACATACTCAGTACATATTTCGTACTGTCGTCCCCCACGGGGACCTGTATTTCATGCTGCAGGCACAGGTACCTCAGCTCATACACCGCACAAGTAGGAGCCAGGATATCCAGCTGCTTTTGGTGAGCTCTAGTTTACTTCGGGGCTTTCTGTGTCATATCCTGTCACTTTTGGTATGTATAGAAGTTAGTTATATGGCGGGGTGTGTCCCGACCTTAGTTAAACTCTGTGTATTGTCTAGAGGCTTTGTAGACCTTATGTACAGTCAAGGTGGTGTTTTGTTAATAGACGTGATGGCTTTAACGGCCATGTATTGTATATACATATATATGTGTGCTCGAGCTTATACAGGTGATTATTTCCTTTTATATGCGACATGATGCGGTCCAAATTTCGGGTTGTCATAGAGGTATGCATTGGAAGTATAAGGTTATAATCTGGTTCTCCCGGGCCTCCTCGATTACGGGTGCCAGTCCACCCCAATAGGATTTGAGGCGTGACAGTGATACCTCTATCGATCCCGCCCATACCAACCCCTAGAAGTACCACAAAGCCTCTATCCAAAAGAGTAAACAAATCCGGTTGGGACGTGCCCCCAACCATGGCCAAAACCAATATCTAAAATTAAAGAAAAATGTCTAAGGAAATCCATAACATGAAATGATGCCTTCTTAAAGGATGGAAGTTCTCCACTTCACTCCAAATGCTGATACCGAATCCACATGCTAAACAAGAGGGGTAGAATGACCGGCACCTGCATAGCATGGGTATACAACTGCCAGTAGATAAGGTTAGTGAGTGACCTCTAACATGAATCTCAGGATAAGGATAAAGTAGTGCCAATCATAAAACCAGGTAAACCTATCCATAATGCATATAATCATACATATATAAGTGCCTGGAAAGGGAACCGGATTTCACATGCACTTAAAAACTTTACCTGGGATATGTAGCTTTGCCTCCTAACCACCCACAGGACATATGGGTTCATCTCCCCCAGCTAAAAGTGCCCCATTGCGTGTAGCTGTACTACCAAGGAATATCCCATGGGATGACTAGTACATCCCCCAAGAAAAAATGTAACACACGCATATGGTCATCATGACCCCTCATATCGGCAAATATGAGTTTCTCGTTTTGGTTCCCCACCTTGCACGACTTAACTACACACCCCACCATTAATGCCTAATTAAACCATGTGCAAACAATCCATTTACCATCTATTAACCAAGGCCAATATTAGTGGTATCGTCATACCACCCCTTACTTGCAAGTAATATCCATAGTAAAACCATTTAGGTTAAGGGAATCTTTGGTTCCCTTCCAATAACCATATTAAATCCATTTGAAATACTTCCATGTTCTCCACAAGCATAACCATTTAGCCTTTTAAAACCATTTAAACCATGCATAAATCCTTTGTCCAGTTAAAACATGCAAGAGTTCCATTAAAAGAAGTCAATGCAATGAACATATCTTTATAAGCATTTTATCAAACCCCTTTGGATTTTGATATGTTCTTTTAGCTCCGGAGAATGGATTTCCAGAAATTTTAGAAGGGTCAAAACCTAGGATGTTTCAGTCTCCCCCACTAGGAACATTCATCCCCAAATGACAGACATGATAGGGGTAACCACACATAGAGTCATTTGCATTATCAAACATCCTGTTAACAATGTTTTAAAACAAAGAGGCAATGATGTTAATCTTTTCTTTAACAAATTCAGAAAATAAAGATGTGTTCAAGACACATATCTTTCGCAAGAATCCTAGGAGCAGAAAACAAATGCGGATACTTGGACTTCATGTTCCCTTCCACTTCCTAAGTAGTTTTTTCCACTTTATGGTTCCACCATAGAATCTTAAACGAAGTCACATCTTTGGTTTGCAACCGATGAACTTTCCTATCTAATATCTCAACCGGGACCTCTTTATAAGATAGAGAATTCGAAATTCCCAATCCTTCCAAAGGAACAATTGAAGAAGGATCACCAAGATACTTCCTCAACATAGAAACATGAACTCCAACTTAAGTTGGATGGCAAATCCAACTCATAAGCAATATTGCCAACTCTCTACAAAATCACATAAGGACCAATGAACCAAGGACTGAGTTTCCCCTTTTTCTGAAATCGCACCGCTCCCTTCATAGGAAGCACCTTGAGGAACACCCTATCCCGACCTCAAACTCCAAGTCTCTATGTCTAATATCCACATAAGACTTTTCGCAACTTTGGACAGCTTTAAGCCTATCCCGAATCACCTTGACCTTCTCTGTTGCTTGATAAACCAAATCCAAACCAAACATGTCCGTCTCCCTAAGCTCAAACCACCCAATAGGAGATCTACACCTCCTACCATATAACGCCTCAAAAGGAGCCATACCAATACTCGAATGATAGCTATTGCTGTAAGAAAACTCTACCAAAGGTAGATGCTCAACCTAATTGCCACCATAGTCAATCACACAGGCTCGAAGCATATCTTCCAATGTCTGAATAATTCTCTCTGCTTGCCCATCCGACTGTGGATGAAAAATAGTACTCAGACTAACCCTAATCCACAACCCTTTCTAGAAAGACCACTAGAAATATGATGTAAATTGTATACCACAATTAGAGATAATCAAAATAGGTACCCCATGAAGCTTCACAATCTACTGAAGATATAATCGTGCATAATCCTCCCCCGAAAAGGTAGTCAACACTGGCAAAAAATGCACAGACTTGGTCATCCTCTCCACGATGACCTAAATCGAATCATACTGATTTCGAGATAGAGAAAGACTGGTAACGATATCCATATTAATAACTTCCCACTTCGATTTAGGAGAATTAATTTATTTATACAACTATCCTGGCCTCATGTGTTCAACCTTAACCTGTTGACATACCATGCACTTGGCCATGTAATCAGCCACATCTTTCTTTATGCCATTCCACCAGTAGATCTCCTTGAGATTATGATACATCTTACTCGAGATAGGATGAATAATGTAGTGTGACTCATGTACCTCTACCTAAACCCTTTGTCATAGATCGTCGACATCAGGAACACACAACCTCACTTGGTACCATAAAGTACCATCACCACTGATCTTAAACACCACTACCTTTTGCCCACCAACATCACTCTAGATTTTCATCAATATAGGATCTAGCACTTGCTTCTCTTTAATCTCTGCACAAAGAGATGATCGAACCACTTCTTGTACAATCACACTACCATATTTGGAGTCCAAGAGACGAACTCTAAGATTAGCCAAACGGTGAATATACTTCACCAATTCTCGCTTGTCTTCCTCCATGTGAGCAAAACTTTCCATGGATAACCTACTAAGAGCATCAACAACTATATTAGCCTTACCTGGGTAGTAGTGAAGACTCATATCATAATTCTTGAGAAGCTCAACCCACCTTCTCTGCCTAAGATTGAGCTCTTTCTGAGTGAACACGTACTCTTGTGAACAGAAAAGATATCCACGTGAACACCATACAAATAATGTCGCCATATTTTTAAAGCAAATACAACCGCCAACAATACTAAATCTTAAGTAGGATAATTTCTCTCATGTACCTTCAACTTCCTAGAAGCATAGGCAATCATCTTCATATGCTGCATCAAAACACAACCAAGCCTTACCCGAGATACATCATAATAAACCACAAACCCATCATTGCCTTCAGGTACAGTCAAGATAGGAGCCAAAGTCAACTTATCCTTCAACTTCTCAAAACTCCCTTCACAAGCATTATACCAAGAAAACTTAAGCTTCTTCTGAGTGGACTTAGTCAAAGAAGCAACTATCAAAGAAAAGCTTTCCACAAACCACCTATAATACCTAGCTAAACCCAAGAAGCTCCAAATATCAAATGGAGTTGTGGGCCTAGGCCATATCTTCACCACAATAACCTTCTATGGATCCACCATGATCCCTTCACTAGAAATAATATGGCCCAAGAAAGTCACAACATTCAGTCAAAACTCACACTCAGAGAACTTGGCATACAATGTTGTTCTTTTAAGGTCTCAACACTACACAAAAGTGATTATCATGATCCACCTCACTCTTCAAATAAACTAGAATGTCATCAATAAATATAATAACGAAGAGATCCAAATATTTCCTAAACACCCTGTTCATCAAGTCCATAAATGTTGTCGGAGCATTAGTCAACCCAAACGATATCACTAAGAACTCAAAATGCCCATATCAAGTATGAAAAGCTATCTTAGGGATATCCCCCTCCCTAATCTTAAGATGATGTTACCCAAATCAAAGATCTATTTTAAAGATGAACTTGCCACCCTATAACTTGTCAAACAAGTCATCTATCTGAGTAAGAGAATACTTTTTCTTGACCGTTACCTTGTTCAAATTCTTGTAGATAATGAACATCTGAAGGGAACCATCCTTTTTGCACATAATCAATACTGGTGGACCCTAGGGAGAAAAACTAGGATGAATAAACCCCTTATCCATAAGATCCTTAAGTTGCTCCTTAAGTTTCCTCAACTTAGTTGAAGCCATTCTATATGAAGGAATAGAAATAGGATGAGTATCTGAAAGAAAATCAATACCAAACTCTATTTACCTATCCATAGGAACACCAGGAAGATCATTTAAAAAGATCTTTGGAAACTCATTAACCACAGGGACCGAAGACAAGGAAGGACGGACCTTCCGAGTTAGAATCTTTAACCAGGACCAAGTGATAAAGACAACCCTTAGAGATTAACCTCCGGGCTCTAAGATAAGAAATAAACCTCCCATTAGGAGCTAAGAAACTACCTTCCCATTCTATAATCAGTTCACCATGGAACTTAATGATAACCCTACGGGTCTGATAATCCACAAATGTACAACAAGAATGCAACTAATCCATACCTAGAATTACATCAAAATATACCATATCAACTCAAATAGATCCACAAAGGTCTTGTTGCCACCAACAGCTACCACACATCCCTGTAGACTCTCTTAGAAACAACCGAGTCATCTACTAGGGTAGGAACAAAAAAAGGGTCCGAAATAACTTTTGGATCGAAACTAAAAGACACAACCATATATGGAGTCACATAAGAAAGAGTGGACCTTAGATTAAGAAAAAAATGTATTTTATGAGGGGAAAAAAGGTAGCATACTAATAACAACATCAAGTGGTGCCTAAGATTCCTTTCAGGACGCCTAAGCATTCAACCTGTTTTGACCAACGCTAGGACCAAGAGCAGTAACAGATGTTGATTCCATCCCACCATGTGTAGGAGCAAAAGATGAAGCAACAACAATATTATTCACCCCCATAGCAACCTTATTGATCAGAAAATCCTTAAGCCGATGGCCTACCTGGCCACACTTGAAGAATTTACCCCTTTTTCCTCCTAATAACCCCAATAAGGATGACCACAAAATCAACAAGGAGGACGCGAAAAAACTAACTAACCTTATCTCTCCTGAGATTGGGTAACCTATGCCCGAGAATTTTCACCACCTTAATAACACCTATGTCTCGACTGATAAGGAGCACTAGCAGAAAAGGAGCCCAAACTCTCCCACTTCTTTTTCTACCATTTTCCACCATCTCTACCACCCTGAGACTGAGCACCTCCCTGATAAAAAAATAGCTCCTCTTTCCCTATCGATCCCCAAACTCCGCCTACTTTTTCTTCTTATCCTCAACCCGCTGCATATAAATAGTCAACCTTGAGATGTCCATATCTTTAATCAGCAAGGCAGTCTTGCTCTCTAGAATTAAATCTCTATTTAAACCAGAAGCGAACTTCCTCATTCTCGATCTCATATTAGCCACAAAATCAGGAGCATACCTTGATAGCTGATGGAACTTTAAAGAATATTCCATTACAAATATCCTCCCCTACCTGAGGTTCATAAAATCCTCCATCTTTGCTCCCCTAAACTCTTGAGGAAAGAACCAATCCAAGAAGTTATCTGAAAAGGCCTCTCATAACCCCTCTTTTTCCATATCACCTCTATCCTTGTCCCACTTTTCATACCACTGATAAGTAATATCCTTTAGTTGATAAGCTGCAAAGTTAGCCCCCTCTATATTAGTAGCCTGTATCACCCTAAAAAACTTTTCCATTTCATTCAAAAAGCCCTATGGATCCTCCTCTGCCTTCACCCCAGTAAAAGTTGAAGGAACCATCTTCATAAATTGTCCAACCCTTGTGGCCTCAACAGACAAAGCACCAGTCGCACTCTTCTCAACTTGAGCAGTAACTAATTGGGCAATGACATAAATAGACTGACGAAATTCTGCATTTGTCACATTGCCCTAAGGGACCTGAAGAGAACTAGCTAGAATAGGAGAAACTCTAACACAATCAGAATTAAGACCATGAGATCAAAAATTTACTCTAAACATTGGAAGTACCCCTTTAGCATTATCCCCAGATGGGAAAAAAGAATTTTCTTGTGCTCCAGATCTGGGAGGCATGATCTAAAAAATGAAAAAACAAGAATTAGTAGAGATTCCAACATTGAGAACTCAATCTTGAAGATAGAATACCAAGAAAGTACAACATTCCTAAATGTCTTGTAGCCTCTCTCTTATGAGTGTGGCGTGCTTTATGCCCCTAAAAGAGACTCTACTCAACACTGCTTTGTGGACTTCCCAGTTAACCATGAACCTAGGCTCTGATACTAACTTGACAAGTCCCGACCTCAGGCATTATCATAATGGGCCTCTTAACTCCAACCAGGAATGGGAACCATCCCCTGTTACCTAAACCAACCACCTATATCCAACCTTAGATAGGCTGAATTTTGAATATATAACAGATAACATTATTATTCTTATTATGACTCTAGGATAGGATCACAACCTTGATTGACCCAACCGAATCCAACCACACCGCACCAACCGTGCAACCATTCCAAACCAAACAATAGACAAAAAACTAAAGGGAATACCAAAACATAATGTGAAAATTAATCCCAAAATGTAATAGAATGGAACAATGAGAAATCATGTCTGATGATGCCAGCCTCAATATTACTACCAATGATAAGGCTATACCTCTACCGATCCCGCCCATACCAATCCCCAGAAATACCATAATTTCTCTATCCAAAAGAGTAAACAAATCTTATTGGCACATGCCCCAAACTATGGCCAAAACCAATATCCATAATAAAAGAAAAATGTCTAAAGAAATCCATAACATGAAATGATGCCTTCCAAAATGATGGAAGCTCACCACTTCAGTAAAAATGCTTATACCAAATCTGCGTGCTAAATAGGAGGAGTGAAATAGCTGGTTCCTACATAGCGTGGATATACACCTGCCAATAGATGGAGTTAGAAAGTGACCGCTAGCATGAATCTCATGATAAACATAAAGTAATGTCAGTCATAAAACTAAGTAAAACCATCCATAATGCATACAACCATACATATATAAGTGTTGGAAAGTGGAACCGGGTTTAGTATGCACTTAAAACCTTTACCTGGACTATGCAGTTTTGTCGTCCTAACCACCCATGGGCCATATGGGTTCAGCTCCCCCTGCTGAAAGGGCCTCATTGCGTGTAGCCGCACGACCATAGAATATCCCATGGGATGACTAGTAAATATCTCAATATAAAATGTGACAATCACACATGGTCATCTAGACCCCTCATATTAGCAAATATGAGTTTTCAGTTTTGGTCCCCCCGAGACCGCCACCTTCCACGGCTTAGCTACACACCCTGCAATTAATGCCCAATTAAAACCATGTCCAATAAATACATTTACATTTATTAAACTAGGCTAATATTAGTGGTATAGTTATGCCACCCATTACTTATAAGTAATATGCATAGCCAAACCATTTAGGTTAAGGGGACCTTAGGTGCCCTTCTAATAACCATATTAAATCCACTTGGGAGGCTTCCATTTTCTCCACAAGCATAACCATTTATACTTTAGCCTTTTAAAACCATTTAAACCATGTATAAATTCTTTGTCTAGTTTCAAATATGCAAGAGTTCCATTAAAAGAAGTCAATGCAGTGAACATATCTTTATAAGCATTTTATCAAACACCTTAGGGGCATAATATAACTAAAACCAATTACAAAGACCATTAAATCATTAACATGCAATATAATTGTCCAAATCCACCATTAATGCATATAAAAGCATAGTTAAAACCATAGGAAACCACACCCAAGCATTCAATATGAAAACACTCAAATAATAATGGAAAACCATAATCATGAAATAGTAAAACTATGAAATAAATCATATAAACCAAACCTTTAGTTGAAATTACAATCAGGGAAGAGAATCATACCTTATATCATAGAATTAATGGAAAGAAATCACCAAGATAATCCCCAAAGCCATCCATAAAATAAAACCCTAGACTTCTTGCCCCAAAAGCTCTTGGGATAATTATGAGATGTTTTGGAATAGTTTTTAAGTATTAATGAATAGAATAATAGGGTAAATAACCTCCTAAGTGTATTAAAAGTCTTGGGTACTAATTATGCTAAGTAAAGAAATATCTAGAATACCCCCACTTAAGTACTTTTAAAACCCATCACAAGGATATGACTAACCCATATGAGTCATACCCTCCTATATGATTGGTATCCACCACTCGTATCCAAGCCTCAACCCTTGTATCAAACACTGTCCAATATACGACTCATCTAACCAAGTTATAACCCTAGTGTATGATCCATACCCATAACCCATATCCTTAGAAGAATAAAATACCAGGAGAATCAAAACACTTCCCACCATACAAGTCCTTGATAAAACTCGTACAGATCCTTTATGACTCATACCTCTAAGTTGTACCCATTATAGTGACCAAAACCATCCTACCAACTAATATTAGTCAACATAAGATAGGACTATACTACTCACACCCCAGCATATGGTTTGTACCCATGAGTCATATTGGGTTCAAAGAATGGATTTACTAGAAATTTTCTAAGGGTGAAAACCCAAGATATTTCACTCCGGCACTGGTCGGAACTATCTCTATGCACTTACTACTTGTTCGGAGTATGAGGCATCTCTGGATATTGTTACTAGTTAGTAGAAAATCTTTTATCATGATATGTACTATTTTCTTGAATCGGGGTCCACTCTCTCTTATGTGACCCTATTGTGGCTATGTATTTTGGTTTCTATCTTGAGTGTCTATTTGACGCTTTTTCTATTTCTACTCTAATAATAGACTCTTTAGTTATCAAAAGAGTTTATAGGGGGTGTGTAGTAACTGTTGGTAGTAAAGAAACTCTAGTAGAATTTATAGAGTTATACATGGTTGACTTTGATATTATTCTGGGAATGGACTGGTTGTACTCGTGCTATACTTCTTTAGACTATTGGAATTATAAAGTCATGTTTAATTTTCCTAATAAGTTGGTTATTGAATGGTAGAGTGGTTTCCTAGCCCCTAAGGGAAGGTTTATATTATATCTTAGAGCTCATAGATTGATCTCCAAGGGATGTCTCTATCATCTAGCCTGAGTTAAAGATTCTAACTTAGAGGGTATTTTTGTTCTTTATATCTCAGAGGTGAATGAATTTCTTAAAGTCTTCTCTGATGAACTTCCTAGTATTCCCCCTGATTGGGAGATTTGGACATATCTTGTTTTGGACACTTTTCCTATCTCTATTCCCCCATATATAATGACTCCAACTGATTTTTGGTTATGTCTTTCGGCTTGACCAATTCCCCCGTGGTATTCATGGATTTGATAAATAGTATCTTTCATCAGTTTCAGGACTTTTTTATGATTATCTTTATTGATGACATTTTGGTGTACTCTAAGAGTAAGGAGGATCATGTCAATCACATTCATCTTATGTTACAGACATTAAAATATCAGTAGTTGTATGCTAAATTCTCCAAATATGAATTATGGTTGAACATTGTTATATTTCTGGGTTATGTTGTGTCTAGTGAAGGGATCATAGTGGATCCTTAGAAGGTTGTGGTGGTTAAAAAGTGGCCTATACCTACTAATCCAACTGATATTTGGAGTTTCTTGGGTTTACCAGTTATTAAAAGAGGTTCATGAAATATTTTTCTTCTATTGCTGCTCCATTCACCAAGTTAACTCAGAAAAAGGTGAAGTACTTATGGTCTGATGCTTGCAAGAGTAGTTTTGAGAAGCTGAAAGATAAGTTAACTTCGTCTCTAGTCTTGACTCTACCTGAGGGTACAGAGGGATTTTTGGTCTATTATGATGCATCTCGAGTTGGTTTGGGTTATGTGTTGATGCAGTATGGAAAGGTGGCTGCTTATGCCTCTAGACAGTCAAAGGTTCATAAGAAGAATTATCTGACTCATAACTTAGAGATATTGGATGTGATGTTCACATTATAAATCTGGCATCATTATCTGTATGGGGTCCATGTTGATGTCTTTTTTGATCATAAGATCCTGCAATATATGTTCACTCAGAATGAGCTTAATCTCAAACAAAGAAGGTGTCTTGAGTTGCTGAAGGACTATCATATGAGTCTTCACTCTATCTAAGTAAATCTAATATAGTTGTTGATGCTCTTAGCAGGTTATCCACGGAGAGTCTAGCTTTTGTGGATAATGATAAGCGGGAATTGGTGAATGATATTCACCATTTAACTAACTGTGGGGTTCATCTCTTGGACATTGAGGATGGTAGTATATTTGTGCAACAAGTGGTGAAATCATCTCTTGGTTTAGAAATAAAAGAAAAATAGGTATTAGGCCCTCTCTTGATTAAAATCAAGGATGATGTGGATAAGCAGAACGTGTTTGCTTTTGAGATTGATGATGATGGTATCCTGAGATACCAAGAGAGGTTCTATGTTCCCAATGTTGATGGATTGCAATGCAAGATTTCGGAAGAGGCCCATGAATCACGGTATATATTTCATCCCAATTCGACAAAGATGTATCATAACCTTAAGGAAATGTATTTATGGAACAACATGAAATGAGATTTATCCAAATTTATGGCTAAGTATATAGTATGTAAGCAAGTGAAGGTGGAGCACATGAATCCCGATAGGTTATTCCAAGAGTTTGAACTACTGGTGTGAAAATAAGAGATAATTTATATGGATTTCATCACCATCTCTAAAGTTGTTGTATTAGTGTGACTCCATTTGGATCATCATGGATAGGATGAATAAGTTCGCTCACTTCTTGCCAGTGAAGACTACCTATTCTGTCATGAATTATTTGTAGTTCTTCCTTTAGGAAGTTTTAAAGTTGCATGGTGCGCCAATCTCAATTATTTTGGATCATGGCACTCAATTTTCATCAAATTTCTAGTGCTCTTTTCAATGTTGTTTGGGGACTAAATTGAGTCTTAGTATATCTTTCCACCCACAGTTGGATGGGTAAGACGAAAGGACTATTTAGACATTGGAAGATATGTAGGAAGCCTGTGTTATTGACTAGAGTTGTAATTATTTGACCATTTGCCTTTGATTGAATTTGCTTATAACAATAGTTACTATTCTTGCATTGGTATGACCCCGTTTAAGGCATTGTATGGAAGGAGGTATAGATCTCCTATTGGGTGGTTCAAGGTTGGTAAAGCAGAGATGTTAGTCCTGGATTTGGTTCACCAAGATATGGAGAAGGTAAAGGTGGTTTTGGATAGGCTGAAGTCCTCCCAAAGTTGCAAAAAGTCCTATGCATTTGTGAGGCGAAGGGACTTAGAGTTTGAGGTTGGAGATTGGGTATTCTTGAAGGTGTTTCCCATAAAAAGAGTAATGAGGTTTAGAAATAAGCGGAAGCTCAGTACTTAGTATGTTTGCCCGTACATGATTTTGAGAAGGGTTGGTAATGTTGTGTATAAGATGGAATTACCCTCTAGTATGAGTTCCATTCATCCGGCATTCCATGTGTCTATGTTGCAAAAATATGTAAGTGATCCTTCATTTGTTATCCTTTTGGAAACCATTGGTATTTTGATTCTTTGTCCTATAAGGAGGTCCCTATGAGGATCTTGGATCGGCAAGTTTGTTGGTTATGAACAAAAGACGTGGCTTCAGTGAAGGTTCTATGGTGGAACCAAAAGTACGAGGAAGCTACTTGGGAAGTCGAGGAGGACATGGAGTCTAAGTATCTGTTCCTATTTTTAATTTCAAAAAATTGTTCTTAAGGTATGTGTTGTGCTTAATATCTTGTTTCCAATCTTTGTTAATGATAGATTATGAATTCCTTGTTTTGTTTTTTTCTATCTTAAAGGTAAGAGTAGATACAATTGGGGGTTTAATTGTGCTTGTATTTCCTTATTCCATCATTCGAGGATAAATGATCCTACGAGGGGAGACTGAAACACCCTAAACTTGTCCTTTGTAAAATTTCTTGAGTCCTGAACCTTCTGATAATCATATGAATCACACCATAACTCGTATGGTGTGGTTACGGGTCTAGGAAACCTATTCGTATGTTGGTCAGTATATTATTGGCCTTGTTCTATTCAAGGTATGAGAGACTCCATTGAGTCGTATGGTTATATGACGAGAGGTATAGGGCCCAATTATATGTAGTCCAGTGTCTAGCCTTTGATGTTATGCCTAGGGTATGATTTGATGATACTGGTCATATGGTGATGATACGAGTAAGGCAAGAGAGTCATATGTTGGACAGAATATGGTGTTCGACTTTCTGTTCAAGTGATGAGTTAAAGGTACCACTCGTATGATGTGGTTACGAGTTGAAGGGTCCAATCGTACCCTCCTGTATTCATTTTATAGCTTTTAAGTTGAGGGTATTTTGGACATTTCCCACCCTAAGCCCTTAAGACCCCACATCCTATAACACCTATTTATCTTTTATTTTACACTGTAGAAGATTGAAACACTCTCTAAAAACCTCTCTAAAAGAATGGGTAGGGTTTTTTCAAGGTGGCCATCTATAGGCTTAGGGATCGAAATCTCTTTGTGAATCTTCATAACTCAGGCATGCGACTCTCTTCCATTATTAGCTCATAAAAATCATGTGTTTTAAATATTGTTCATGGTTCATTAAAAGTGGTTTTGAAAGCCATGGTTGAGGGTTTGAATACATAATGTTGAGTAGTGTTTTCCCATGTTTCCAATTATGATTATACATGTTTTAATAATGGGTTTGCACATGTGGTTGCTTGGGAATTGTAGTTTAATGAAAGGGGGAATGTTTACCCTAGACTTGATGGTTTTTGGCTTGAATAATGGTTGGATTATGGTATACCCTTAACCTATTTGTGAAAATTTCAATGAGAAGAATCTTGTCACATATGAATTGTGTTTTGAACTATGGTATTGGACTATGAATATTGATGATTGATAAATCATTTATAAAGTTCTTGATGACCATAAATTGATATAAATCATAACCTTGGTGGTTTAATTGGCTAAATGGGTTTGAGTCCCTAAATGTTGAATTGAATTGAGGTCTTTGTTTAGACAATGGGTTTGAGTCCTAGAGTTGACTAATAATGGTTATAGCAAGTGGTATGCTTGCAAGTGGGGTTGGTATGACGATACCAACGGGATACTTTTGGTAAGTAATTTGATTAATGGTTGTCCATATGTGTAAAGAATGTTTAATTGGGCTTTAAAGTGGAATGTGAAGCTGGGCTGTGAAAGTGGAGTCTGAAGGACTAACACTGGAACCACGCTACCCTGTGCGAGTGTCTATATGATCGGGAGCTTTGAGTCCTCCAAATGAATTTATGAATAGGAGGTTTGAGTCCTATATATTTCATACATTAGTTCTTATGTCACCTTGATTATGCCGAGAGATTCGAGTCCTCCATAATGGCATATGCGGTTATAGATATTTTCTGGTTTGTGCAGCTACACACACTAGGGACCTTCCAACTAGGGGAGAACTGGGCCCATATAACCTGTGGGTGCCTTATTATATGAAGGTTATTCTATGTAGCCCAGGTTATGTTGTTAAGAGTTCATGCTAAGCTTTGATCCCTATCCCAGAAATATATATATATGCATACATGTGGTTGCATAAGATGATTTGATTTGGTTTTGCATGATGCCGTTATTTTATTTCTCTATACCTGAGTTATATTCTATCATTCCGACCACTAACTATCTCCGAACGTTGTATCCCCACACAATGCAGGCGCTGGAACTCCTTCTTCTTTTCCTGCACAATAATCAGGTGTTCGAGTTGGTTTGTGAGTTGACATTGAAGTGGTGAGCTTCCATACTTCGGAAGGCTTCCTTCATGGTCTATTATTTTCTATGTTTTAGACTTTGTTTAGATTTATGATATTTAGCTATGGTCGGTGGCATGTCCCGACCAGGATACTCTTAGATTTTATTAGAGGTTTTATCAGACTATTGTTGGTATGGGCAATATCGGTAGTGGTATCAAAATTGGTATTGGTATTGGAATTGACGCTGATACCTGATAGTATTGATTATGATTATACTTTGATGTCCTTATATAATTCAACCCGTATCTTGTTGTATGATCAGAATTCATCTAGCTTGATGGTTATTATATTGACTAGGTTAGGTGAATGGGGTGATCTTCGATCCATGTTGGACTTGAGCTACCCGTTATGGCCAGGCCCTAGTTTAGGTCATGACAAGATCAAATCATGAAGGAAAGATGATGAAGAGGATACGGTGAAATAGGTATGGGTATTATAGGGGTTAAAAGGGGTATGGGTATTTTGCCGGGTCGGGTTTAGGATATAGAAAAGTTGGGTGAATTTATTTTTTGTGATGTGGAAATTATTTTACTTTTGTAGCAATTAAAATATTTTTGAAAAGGGGAATGAAGACCTTAAATTTCCAGGAAATCACTAAACTTCCAAATGGGTATATGTGCTCCTAAACTTTAATAGTGAGATCATCTGTGGACTAAACTTGTAACAGAGGGTATTTCTGGACCTTTTCACAAAGTTTAGGGGCATATTTTTCCCTTTTCCCATAGTAAAATAACCAACAACAGGAAGTGAATATATGAACCCCTTTCGTACCACAATCATAGGACTCAATAAGATCCTCCATCCTCATAAGTGAACCATAACTATCAGATTCAAAACCAAATTATCCTATCATAAGTGTATAGTAAATACCAAACTTGAACAGGTCTTTAAGTATCATAACTAAATAGTAAGCTTCAGACTCAAACCAGTCTATAATGTAAGAGAAAATTTTTTCTTTAATGTAAGAATAAAGTAACTTAGTCAAAGATAGAGATGGAAAAATGTTTTCTTATACTTAAAGAATATATACAAGGCAATGAGGAAATCCTCTGTTGTGCACATGCAAGTGTACATGGTCCCACCAAGCAGTTAAGTGGCCTTATAAAAGCCAAGTATCGATCTCATAGGGACTTGTGCTGACAAATATCAAATTCTAGTTCACTATTGAGATTAAATTAGTGCAGATATAACCGTAAGAGTTTGAGAGTTATAACTAAAAGTAAGGTAAACAATGCGGTAAATTAAAGTGCTTCGACAGTCAATGGAGAGAAACCCAGGGTTAAAGCTCTAGGAAAAATCATTCTATGTTATTAAACTTCATTGATTATGTTACTTATCTTGGTTGTTGATTCACGGGGTTGATATTATGACTATGGTCTTCCGAGCCTCTAGTCACCTATCTAGCTTAGACCTATAACTACATCGTTGAGCAGGAATGTGAGAACTAAGTTAAATGGATTCATATTTCATCCCGTAAGTAAAACAAATGGGTCACTTAGGTATAGTCCCATCCTAAATGTAAATTACAACTTCATTCTATAGAAGATTATAATCGTACTCTATTTACCCCACGTTATATCCTCTTGTTCCTCCTTCTGAGCTTACAAGATGATAATGGATGTATTGTAAGGGTTGTGAATCCTTAAAATAGTTCTAACAAGGATAAATAAACAACCAAATATGATAAATAATCAAAAATAAATCAATTCATAACAAAAGTAATTATGTTCTTGGCTTTAACCTCGAAAAAGGGCATTTTGCCGCTCATAAACATAACCATAATCAGGATAGACGAATACATGATAAAATCCATATGAAAACTAAAGTAACATAAAAAAACCATATTTTAAGTGTTATCCAACCTCCCTCAAAGTTTCAAAGTCGTCCAAGGTATTTACCTTTCAACATTGTCTACTTTACTTTTATTTTACAACTCTAAAACTCTTTCGGCTACATTTACACCGCTTTAATCTCAATAGTGAACTAGAAATGGATATTTACTTTTCCCAAGTCCCTGTGGGATCCATATTCGGCATTATTTAAGGCCACTGTATTACTTGGTGAGACTACGTACACTTGCGTGTGCTCTTGGGTGCAACAAGTTCTTGGCGTTGTTGCTGGGGACTTGTAAATATTTAGCTAACTTATTTTTAGTTTAGCTATATTGAATTGTACATAGTTTAGTATCTTTTTCTTTTTAATTTTTTTTTTACTTTTTGTCATATTTCTTGATATGTCAGCTTGAGTTAGATGATTTTTGAGTGATGATGATTCTTAGTATTTTGTGGAGGACCCCACCGAGAGGCTTTTTGTCAAGATTTTAATGGAAGTGAGTGGTTAGGACCTTCCCTATATGAGGTGGATACTAGAAAATCTGTTGAGAAGACAGATGAATCTCATCCATTCAACTTTCATCTTTTTCCTAAGACTGACATTGAGAAGGTGAACATGAATGAGTGTGTGGGAATGATGTAAATTTAGAAGTGGGATTGGTTAGGCCTTATTCAAAGCTCTTTTCTACATTATTTTTTGATTATGACATGTCTGTGGAGTCATCTGAAATAGTAGAAGAGTGTGAATATGAGGAACAAGAATCCTATTTTCTTAAATTTACACCAGACAAGCAACACAAAAACACACCTCACTTCAAGGCCGAGTGGTTTACCATGCACCATCCATTACTTGGTTCCTTCATACTTGTACCACTACATATGAGTGAATAAAAAATATGGATACGAGTTTAGGGGTGAAATTTATATCCTTAAGGTGGAGGAAAAATTAATGTGGGTTGTGTCACGACACTAAATCAGGCGCTGCTTGGGAGGCAACAAAAGTTAAGGTAGGTTTTATTTTTAGTAATTTAGTTTTTAATTCACATATTTTTTGTTTTTATTGAGTCACGGGTTGATGAAAAGTTTGAGTATCAAAAACCAGAGATAAAAAGCATGGCAAAGACTAAGTGTGGGGTCCTCGAACCCTCTTGATTTATAAAGATGCTACTAGCTAGGCCTAGAGGCCTCAGGGAGTATTTCTATCTGCACTTTTAAGTATACTTTGGGGACAAAGTAAATTTTTAAGTATGGGGTAGGGAAATTCCCATTGTTTCGGGTGAGGCGATACTGTAGGGTCTTTAGTCTTAGTTAAATTCATAGTTTTCGGTTAAATTTGAATTTTTTTAAATTTTTAAAAGATAATAAAAGATTTTCTCTGTCTAGGTTTTGGTAGCTGCACACTTCACCCACCTCGTGGTTATGCTTTACGGTTCTTTTCCATGGGGTTGTCCCTTTAGGAGTAAATTTTAAAATTTTTTGTTTTAGGTAAGTGAGATATTCTTGTTGATGTTATGTGATATTGCATGATACAAGTTATTTTGAATGTAAAGAGCATGTTGTTTGTGTGAACTACTACTTTTGAGTCTCCTAGGCTCTAGTTTATGACTTTTGTATGTCGTTGGATTAATATTGAATTCATGCTATTATTCGGTTTAGAGTCTATAATAATCCTACTTGAGTTGAGCATGTACCATGTGTGTGTGAGGTTGTTGTGTATTCCTTGTTAAATTTGATTTCTAGAACTTGCCTGGTGTGTATGCAATGTGAAATTAAGAGTGTGGGTTTACGAGATGATATAGGAAATTCATTGATAGCCTTGTTTCATACCCTCTTTTACCTAACCTTGTGCATGATCTTAGTTAACCACGTTGAGCCTTTATCTTATTTTCCTTGGAAGACTCATATGTAGCTTGTATCCCTTTTTTTTACCTATAATTTGATCCAAAGCTCCTAGGCACTTTAGTGTAAAATTATTTGAGTTAAGGATTTTGTAATTTAAGTTGGATAAAGGTGAAAGTGAAGCCCAAAGAAATAGCTTTTGGTGTTGAAATTTGATATGTGTTATGGTGGGGAGTGAAAAGAAAATCTGTGCAAAAATTAAATCATGAATTAATAGACTATACTCTCATCCATATTGTATGTGAGTAAGCTTAATAAGATAGGGGAAACAAAAGATATGGATAGACATAAGTAGTGGAAATTGGTTGTTAAAGGTGAATTGGATGAAAAGTGTGAAATATTAAAGCGCTCAGGGAAGATGTTTGGGAGTAGTGTTCTTGAGCTTTCAATTGTTTATAACATTCTTAGTGTAAGGACTTGCATTCTGTGTAGTAATTGTAGTGCTAGCTTGAGTGTATTTTTTTAGTAGAAGTGTTGAGCCTCCTCTGAATATTGTTCTTAGAGTAAAGAGTTGTTCGAGGACGAAAAAGGCTTTAAGTGTGGGATAATGATCTGAGGTGGATTTATGCATCTCAGAGTTGTTATCCGAGCTTATTTAGACTTGATTTGAGGACTTCTTGTGTTCTTAATGTGTTAATAATGATATAATTCAGCATCTAAGTGTTTATATACTTTATTACAATGTTTAAGGTGTTTTCCAAATAAGTTTGTACTTAAATTGGTCACTCAGAGTGAAAAATGAGGAAACAAGTGTTACTAGCTTGAGCTATGTGTTGTTCTAGTTTATCTCGATGAATTCTAGTGTGTGTAGCGAGTTCCTAATGGTATGATCATTTAATAATGTATGTAACAAATTGTTTATAAAGTTTAAGGTTAAATTGAAACAAGCTAAGAGCCAAAACTAAGTTAAAGATCAAAAGAACAAAATTAGCATTCTTAGCTTATGTTTCTAGTTCATCGTCTTGGAGGTTGTGGTGTTTTGAGCTATAGTTCGTGGTGTTTGATGATATAGTATGGTTTGTGAGATGATTATAATGATATATGTATGATACAAATTCTGTAAATCAAGTGTAAACAACACGACAAGGCTTTGAATGGATGGATAAAAGTATGGGACAAGATTTGACATAAAACAGACCTCTTGGAAGTACATGGCGCATTGCGGAGCTTAGATACTACTATGGGGCACGTAAATCAAATTGGGAGCTTAATAATGGACTAAAAAAAGTTTGTATACCCTATTAGGGGGCTTCACACAACCTAGGTACCACGATAGATGGCGCGACGCGGACCCTAGTCCAATTTCGGCAAATTTGACCTCCTATAAATAGGACACCTCAACACATTGCAAAACACCTTGGACTACTTTGAAACTTTGAGAGGGGATGGAAAAAAATTAAATTAGGTTCTTAATATCTTTAACTTAGTTTTTTTTATGGATTTTAACATGTTTATGTCTTTGCGATTATAGTTATGTCCATGGGAGACTAAAGTCCCTTTTCTGGGATTAAGGCCAAGAACATGATTACTCTTGTTATGAATTGATTTAGTTTTGATTATTTATGAATATCGGTTGTTTGTTTATCTTTGTTAGAACTATTTTAAGGATTATCTACCATTATAATACATCTATCATTGTCTTGTGATCCCGAGAGAAAGAACAAGTGGATAGAACGTGGGGTAAATAGAGTAGGATTATAATCTTCTACAGAATGAAGTTGTATTTTGCATTTAGTATAGGGATATATCTAAGTGACCTATTTGGTTCAATTACGGAATTAAATATGAATGAATTTAACCTAGTAACCACATCCCCACTCAATGATGTAGTTGTGGAGCTAAGTTAGATAGGTGATTAGAGGCTCGAGAGACCATGATCATAACATCAACCCTGTGAATGAACGACCAAGATAAATAACTTAACCAATGAAGTTCAATAGCATAGTATGATTATTCGTAGTTCCATAACCCCGGGTTTCATTATCATTGATTGTCCAGGGCATTTACCTTTCTGCATTGACTACTTTATTTTTGGTTTATAACTCTCAAGCTCTCTTGGCTACCTATACACCACTTTAATCTCAATAGTGAACTAGAATTGAATAGTTGTTTAACACAAGTCCTTGTGGGATAGATATTCGACTGTATTTAAGGCCACTTTATTACTTTGTAAGTCCACGTACACTTGTGTGTGTGCTTGGACGCAACAGGTTACTAGGCTTGCAAGGAGCTAATGAGGATGTTTGACCTAAAATAGGGTCGGTGGGGCTCGCTACTAACCCCGAAATACCATACAAAGGCAATTTCTACCAAAAAATAGATTGAGGCTTCAAGGTTCTACTATTAACCATTAAATAAGTCTAACAAATTCCAAAATCAATAATATATCTCAAGAAAAAGGGAAATGGGCTGATTCTACCTAACAATGGCCTTTTAACAAACTAACTATACATAAATTTCACTAAGGGTGCAACTATGTCATAATTTACAACCCCAGTCAAGCATAATACAACACTAATACCATAATATATCTCAATATACAAGGAAAGTAAGCCTAGCCTACCTAGAAGCCTATGAATGCTCGATAAAGTCTAATAAATCAGAGTTTTTACCTTACGAGAAGCCTCCTCATGATTCCATCATATCAAAATAATGATTTATATATTAATATAAGAATAACGATACCCATATTGTATATAGATGCTTTAGGTCCAAAATTGAGCTAAATATCCAATGTGGGGCCTGATTGTAGAATCATAATTTTGAAATGGTCAAAATATCTCTCTAGGCATAAAGATAAATTGCACTCAAATGGATGGATTCCGAGCACAATTACACCCTCAAATCAGCCCACAAAATATTAGGGTCTTATGATTTAAATGTTCACTTAATTATGAAATCAAAGGGAACTTATGGAAATTTAGTCGATGAAATGATTCCACAAACTCTCCAACCCACCTTGCACACCCAATGACCAAGCTCTACAAGTTTCTAAGTTTCTTAGGGTTCGATGGCATTTTAGGAATTTACAAAATGAGAAAATTTGAGTTAAGGGAGAAATAAATGCCCAGTGATAACATCATTAAAGATCTCTTGACCGCTTAAGCTATTGTCACTAAAGCCACAAATCGTCGCTTAAGTGACCCATGCCTAAAGGTTGGCCTCAACTCAAGTAGACGAGCGTTGCTAAAGGGAACCTCCGCTTAAATGGTTAAGCAGGGACCAATATTGGTCACTAAAATGGTTCCTTGGTTGCTAAATCGATCTCCACTTAAGTGGATGCACTAGTTGAGGCCTGCACCAGCACTCACCAAAATTTGCCAAGTTTGCACCCCAAGACTTTGGTATTTGTTCGAAATCCCATGAATGCAAAATATCTATGCTGCCCCATCAAATTCAACATTCTGAACTCAATGGAGAAATCAAATTTCCTATAGGGAGTCATTTTGATAAAATATGGATCCCATAGCTAAATGGCTGTTTTAACCAAAATCCACCCAATAGTCTAAAATGAGACAATAAACCTTGGAACTAAAGAATCTTTCGGAATCGGCATATGAGGCCATTAACATAAAGTTTAAGCCTAATACCAAATTTTCAACAATAAACTTTAAATTAGCTTTTAAAATTAAAAAAACTACCCGACAACCGATCTGTCAACTCCAGTAAGTCATTAATGATGTAGGGCAGCTACGAGAAAGCTCTATATGGTGAAATAGTATAGAAATAGATAAAATAACCTGGAGGGTCATTACTATATTCACCACAAAAAGGAATTTAGTAAAGTACTAAGGTACCCCTGAAAGCTTGAACAAGTGAGTATCCTGGTCTCGTATCTCACACTCGATCTCCTGGGTAGCCTAATCTACTGGTGGTTTCTCCATTGAACCTTTACTACTTGAGTCTCTGGAGTGCAACAGCCTGACATACCTAGATAATATGAAAAATGGCTCCTCCACAAATACCAACTTCTCATCCAACTGAATCGAGTCCCAATAAAGAGCATGAAACTATCTGGTGTATAATGCTACAACATAGAGACATGTAAAACTGGGTGAACAACTACAAATACGGGGCAATTCCAACTCATACTCTACCTATCCAACTGTCTGAAGGATCTCAATTGGCCTAATATACCTAGGGCTGATCTTTTCCTTCCTCCTGAATCTCACCACACCCTTCATAGGCGATCCTAGAAAGAAGACCCAATCACCAACTCTAAACATTAAGGCACAAAGTCTATTATCAGCAAAACTCTTTTGGCTACTCTGATTTTCCCTTAACCTATCCTAAATTCCTCAGACTCATTCTAATGAATCGCAAAGTAAGTCCGTCCCATGGGGCCTAACCTCACATGTCTCAGACTAACCGATTAGAGATCAACACCCCTACCATATAATTCTTAAAATGGTCCAATTTCAATACTTAAATAGTAGCTATTATTATAGGTGAAACTTTTTCAAGGCTAAGTGCTGCTCCCACTAAACTCCAAACTCCATAACACACATACGATGCATATCCTCAAGAACCCTAATAGTCTGACCTTAAGGAATTTTTTTAATTTCTTATTCATGACTAATGATAATTGCTTGATGACAAATCAGTTGCTTGTGACCTAACCTTCTTCATTTTCCACAACTTGAATAATTGGGGTTGGGGACATCATTTTTTGCTTCCTCAATTTTGACAAATGAATATAGCGCCATAACACACCTATGAAGCATATACTCAAGAAAATTAATAGTTTGCTCTGACTTCCCATCAGTTTAAGGGTGAAACGCAATGATGTGGTCATAAGTTCCCAAGTCCTTCTAAAAAATTTCTCCAAAAGCTAGAAGTAAACAATGAGCCTCTATCTGAAATGATAGGTATGGGTACTCCATGTAGGCAAAATATCATATGAACATAGATTCAAGCAAACCTTTCAATAGTGAAAGACATCTAAATAGGGATAAAATGAGCTAATTTTTTTAATCGATCCACAATGACCCAAATATCTTCAAAACCACAGGATGTGCGGGACAACATACTAATAAAATCCATGGTAATCCTCTCCCACTTCCACTCAAGAATAGGTAATATCTAACTCAGGCCACTAGGTCTCTGATGCTCGATCGTCGCTACTAACAACATAGGCAACGAGCTACAAAATTTGTTGCATCTCTCTTCATGCCACTCCCCTAGTAATGATGTCTTAAATCTCTATATATCTTAGTTGTACCGAGGTAAATAAAATATCAAGATTTGTTAGCTTCCTTCAATATCAATAGAAGCAAGTCTCCATCTCTCGAAAAACAAAAGTAGCCATTATATCTCAAAATTCCCTTCGAATCAAAGGTGTCCCTCCTGGACTCACCCCCAGAACCTAATTAGGAATTCCACAAATTATACTATCCTCAAACTAGTGACTCTAAATCTGCTCAAGTAAGGTATACTTAACCTCAATACTAGCAAGTATCCTCCTACATTCTGAAGTAACAAGTTGCACCATTGAGTTGGCTAAGGACTGCACATCCCTAGCAGCCACTTCAGAACTGAAATGAAGGTCAAGCTATCCATATTCACTATCTTTGGGCTCAAGGCATCTGCTAACACATTTGTCTTTCTTAAAAGATATAGAATAGAGAATCAGAGTTTTTCAGCAACTCAATCCATTTACATTATCTTAAATTAAGCTCTCAATAGGTCATAATATACTGAATATTATGATGGTCAAAATAAATTTCACACTTAACACCATAAAAGTAGTACCTCTAAATCTTAAGCATAAAAACTATTGGCCAAACTATAAATCATGAGTGGGGTAGTTGCATTCATGCCGCTTTAGCTGGCTCAATGTATAAGCAATAACTTAGCCCTGTTGCATTAAAACACAACCCAAACCAATACCCAAAGCATCACAATACATGGTAAATCCCTAGCCTTCAACAAGAAGAGTCAAAATAGGAGTTGAAGTGATCAAACCCTTAAGCTTTAGAAAGCTCGACTCACATACCTTGGACCATTAAAAGAAACCTCTTTTCTAGTCAACCTAGTTATCGATGGTGCAATATTAGCAAAACCTTCCACGAATCTCGAGTAGTAACTTTGTAGACCAATAAAGCAATGAACCTTAGTTGGAGATGTAGGTCTAGCCCAATAACGAATAGCCTTAATCGTCACTGGATCCACCATAATCTTTTCCATAGATACCACATGTCTAAGGAATGTAACAAACTCAAGATAAAACTTGCACTTTGAGAATTTTTCATAAAGACTGTGACATTTCAAAGTCTGGAGCACAATCCTTAAACACTCCTACCTATGAAAATCATGAAGGATTCAAAATAGCGTTTGAATACTGAGTTCATCAAACCCACTAACATGGTTGGGGTATTGGTAAACAAAAAAGACATCACCAAGAACTCATGTAACACCCCGGGAATACACCCTAGATGCCACACGGTGCTTATAGTTACGAGAGACCATAAGTAACCCATAAGCTGGTACCTGCTGCAAACACAAAATAATATACTGATAATGAAGACATATATGGAACATCAACTGATAATGCCACAAGGTTTTAGAAACTAAAAATAATACTGAGTCATAGTTCAAAACGTATGGAAACATACTAAAAGTACAGATAAAACAACTTATAAACTGACTATCCGTTTGTATGTCTGAAAGCCACTAAAACTGATGATTACAGAGTTGATGGGACAAACCCCCAACTAACGTCGACTATCTACATAACTAAACTGTTGACATAATTCAATATAAGAAAAGGTCATCCTCAAAGGATGAATAATCACCACTGCTGCTACTACTGAAGTGCTGGAATATCTAAATACGGTTGAGAACCTGAGCATTTTAACCTATGATATAATATATAATATTGCAAGATATGAGTATGTAGTCAGTACTTTGAATGTACTAATATATGAGATGAGGTCAGGCTAAAATATACGAGTCATATGCATGAGATAGTAACTGGATGAATAGCATGATATGACTGAGTATGAATGCATAAAACTATAAAAAAATCTGAGAATGCACAACCAAGCATAAAACATGATTCTGATATAGTTTGTAAACTGAAATACTAAAATCTGATAACTGAATAATTGAAAACTATACGCTATGGTCAAGCAAACCTGAAACTAAACTCTATACTAAATACTAACCTGGGACTATGAAAGCTAGCTATAACCGACATACCGCAATGTACTATCAAGGTCCAACCTATAACTGCAGTTGGAAGAGAGTCAGTACTGTGCCATGGGTACTAATATTGGATGTATGGATCCACTAATCTAATATTCCAAAGGACAAGGGTGTCATGCCTAACTGATGAGGGATCCCTCAAAGTCTATGGTGGCGTCGTAGGTATGGAACCTAGGGACTACTACAAATGTCTCATGCCTACTGATGGGGGAGACAAGTTCCTCATGCCTACTGTTGGGGGAGACTCCAACCCTAAGTTCACTCAGTGCTAAGTTTTACTCTAACTGAAAGACACTGATTTCTGACCTGATCTAAGTTTGACTTAATATGATAGCTGACTAACTGATAATGTTCTTACATATCTAAAACCATTATGAAAATACTAAGACTAAGTAAACAACTAAGTTATTGGGTATTCATAACCCCCAGGACTCGATATCAATAACAATAGGAACATATGAACACTTTAAAACCATGATAGGAACCATTATTCAAAACTCGTCTCTTAGACATTTCATCAAACACATGAGGGTCAAGAAATAAATCATGGGAATAGTTTAAAATATATAATAATACCATGTCTACAATAATAAACCATAAATTAGGTATTTAACATGAAAACATCACTACTCCAACTTATAAGGCTTAACTTCAACAACAATTACTTGTAAACACCATTTACAATCGAAATTCATAAAGATTCATGGAGATAGTTTATTGCAAACATGTAAAGTCATGATTTAAATCTTAAAAATAGGTTCTTGGAGTCCATGGGTGAAAAGAACCCATGAATGAACATCACACATACCATAATTGATGAATTTGTGAAGGTTCATGGTGATTTCTTAAAGTTTGAACTTGAATTTTGAAGAGACTAGGGTTTGTTATTGAGAGGGGATTGCTTTATTTTTGAGAGAATTGTGAATATAATGATTAATTTTGCCTTATGAGACCCTTAATCCTGTGTCATGGACCAATTGGGTGAAGGAAAAAAGACCCAAATGCCCTTGGAAAACATGACTGAAAGCTGAAAAATTAAGGGGGCTGCAATGAAGCACACGTCGCGGGCTTTGGTTCACCGGATTGGAGCAAACGCCGCGAGCTCTGGTTCGATGCACTGGGGCACACACTATGGGCTATTTAGTGGGCTACCTTTTTTGTGGAACAAAGCACGCGTTGCATACTTATCGCGGTCTGGTACTATTTTGGACTTCCAAACATGCCCTTACGCTTATTCGAAAATTCCAAAACTCACCCTAGATGTTCCTTTGACATCCCCGATCATGAATCAACTTAAAAATTAACTTTTTAATATTGAGAAGGTCAAAAATAAAATCATCAAAGTTTAGGATCCTTAGAAGTGACTAATTCCTAACACTTAATGAAATTTTCTAAGTCTTAGACCCCTTTAACATACCATAGTGAGCTGAATTGAGCTAGAATCTTATGCGGTTTTACAATATCTCCCTATTGGGAACATTTGTACTCAAATAAGACTGATTATGCTGAGAATACTAAGGAACTGAGGTTACTTACTGAATATGTATAACTTAAAACATGATCACACGACTAAAGTTTAAACATCATGAATGGCTCATCTGATTCGTAAATGCATGTATTGACTTAAAATGGATTACTTAGCTGAAACTGAAAACAAAAGAGAAAATCTAAGGGGAACTGTTACCTTAAACTAAGTCTGAGTTTGCGGAGAAAAAATAATGGTACTTGGTTCATATATCTTCTTCTACTTCCCAAGTGGCTCCCTCAACGGACTGATTCCACCAAAGAACTTTGACCAAGGGAACTTCTTTGTTCCTTAGTCTGCGAATCTGATGATCTAGGATCTCCATTGGGATTTCTTCATAAGAAAGGTTGTCTAGTACATTTGTACTTTCTAAAGAAACAACTATTGTAGGGTCACCATTACATTTATTCAATAGGGAAACATGGAACACTGGATGTACAGTTACAAAATCTGCAGGCTGCTCAAGCTCATACGGTACCTATTCCATAACGACTCGAGATCCTTTAGGGTCCAATATATTGGGGACTGAGTTTCCCCTTCTTGCCAAATCACTTCACTTATTTCATGTGAGAGATTTTTAAATACACCAAATCCTTAACTCCAAACTCAAGATCTCTCCTACGCATATCTGTTTAGGATTTCTGACAACTTTAGGCTGTTTTAAGCCTCTCCCTGATCAACTCAACTTTCTCTATCGCATCAAATACTGAATCTGGTCCTACCAAAGCAGCCTCACCTTTTTCAAACCAACCAATAGGAGATCTATATCTCCTCTCATAGAGAGCCTCGAACAAATCTATCTGAATACTAGAGTGATAACTATTTTTGTAGGTAAACTCGATCAAAGGCAGCTGATCAACCCAACTACCCTTAAAGTCGATAACACACACTCTCAATATGTTCTTTAGGGTCTGAATGGTCCTCTCTTCCAAACCATCTATCTGAGAGTGAAAATCGGTATTGATACGAACTTGGGTACCAAGACCCTTCTTAAAAGCCTTCCAAAAGTAAGAGGTAAACTAAGTACCTCTATCTAAAATGAAAGATAATAAAACTCCATGCAATCTAACCAAATCTTTAATATAGAGTTTTCTATAGTCCTTGACTGTATAGGAAGTATGAACTGGAAAGAAATAGGCAAATTTGGTCATTCTATTTATAATAACCCAAATCGAGTGATGCTAATGACGCAAATGGGGTAACCCTATCATAAAATCCTTGATCACCTCTTTCCACATCCAAGTGGGAATACTAAACTCCTGTAATATAGCACTAGGCCTCTGGTGCTCAACCTTAACCTACTAACAGTTCGAGAACTTAGCTACAAACTCTGCAATATCCCTCTTTATACCACTCCACCAATAGATCTCCCATAAATCATGGTATATCTTAGTGGCCCCTAGGTGAATTGAGTAACGCACACCATGCATTTCTGCAAGGATTCTCTACCTCAAACCATCAACGCACGGCATACACAGCCTACCCTGACACCGCAACACACCATCTCCCCCTTGGAAGAAAACCTCTACTTTCTGATCTCTGGCTGACTCCTTCAACTTAACAAGACTGAGATCCCTATCTTGCTTTTCTTTTACTTCGGCAACCAAAGAAGATTTTGAGCAATTATGAACCCTTACACTACCCTCAGCTAAATTAACTAAACAAACACCTAACCTAGCCAACTGATGAACCTCCTTAACTAACTTTTTCTTATCATTCTCAACATGAGCACCACTACCTATTAACATCATACTAAGGGCATCTGGCACTACATTGGTCTTGTTTAGATGGTATAACACATTCATATCATAATCTTTCAATTATTTTAACTACCTCCTCTGACGAAGATTCAAAATTTTCTATGAAAATACATACTGTAAACTTTTGTGATTCATGAACATATCAACATGCACCCCATAGACATAGTGCCTCTAAATATTTAAGTAAAACACAATGATTACTAACTCAAGATCGTGAGTAGGGTAATTCTTTTTATAGGTTTTAAGTTGTCTAGAGGCATAGGCTATGACCTTGCCTCTCTGCATCAAAACACAACCCAAGATGACTCTGGAAGCATCAAAGTAAACAACAAACCTATCTGAACCATCTGGCAAAGTCAAAACTAGTGTTGAGATGAGTCGAGTCTTCAACTCCTGAAAACTCTTCTCAAAAGAATCTGACCAGTAAAACTTGACTTTCTTCTGGGTTAATCTGTATATGGCGGACGTAATAGATGAAAACCCTTCAAGAAACCTTGCTGCTGCTGCTGAAGAGTTAGCCTAACCTTGCTGGCAGTCGCTCCTACCATTCCATATGCCTGTCGGACACTTCCTCATCCTGTGGCCTGGCTTTCCACATCTAAAACACACATCACTTCTAGTCCTACATACACCTTGATAATTTCTACCACACTTCTGGCAAAATGGATTTGTCCGACAACTATTCACACTACCCTGAGTCTTAGAGCCTAGCACTATATCCTAGTTATTATTTTTGAACTTTGGCACTAGAGCACTAGATGAGGATGAAACTGGGGTGGAAGATTTATAACAGAATTGAGGACGATTACCACCCTCGGATCTTGGCTGAGTAAAGTTGAAACTACCTATCCTAGCCCTCTCATTCTCCCTTTCTCTCTCCTTAGCAGACTGTTCCTCATTCTGCTGAGCATGGACTATAAACCTAGACAAGTCCATCTTCTTAATCAATATCACGGTCCTACACTCTTTGACCATGCTATCAGCTACACCAGAGACAAACTTACTCATTCTAGACCTATTATCAGACACCATATGAAGAGCATAACTTGCCAACTAAGTAAACTTAACCGAATACTCCCTCACACTCATACTACCCTAATTCAAATTAATAAAATCTATCACCTTAGCTTTCCTCAACTCCAAAGAAAAGAATTTGTCAAAAAAGGTTGTAGTAAACTACTTCTATTATACAGGTCCTTTATCTGCGCTGCTATCCCCCTTCCACTACTTAAACTAGGTGTCATCTACATCCTATAACTGGTAAGTAGCCAACTCTACACTCTCACTAGAAGTCACACCTATAATATATGTTACTTTCTGAACCATATCAAGGAACTCCTACAGATCCTCATCATACTTAGATCCCAAAAACAAAGGAAGATTCATTCGGGTGAAGTCCCAAATCCTGCCTGTGGCAGTATTAGCCATTGGATTAGCTAGAATAGCAACTGGCTAATTTTTTTTGAGTAGCAACTGAATGAGATAAAGTAGTAAATACAACTCTAAACTTAGCATGAGAGACATGCTCATTCAACGGATCTTCCTGAATGGGCAGAGGTGTAGTCTAATTTATTTTTCTTCTTTCGCTAGTATTTCTGGAAGGCATGTTTTATAAATGAAAGGAAGATTGAATTAGAAAGTGAGTTTAAACAGAGCTCAGACTTTTTCTCATGATATGAGTACTGAAAGAAGGGACATTTTTCCTAAAATGCCTTGTAGCCTCTTGCCCATAAGTGTGGCATGCTTCACACCCACACAAGAATCTACTTAGCGCGACATTCAGATTCCCTAGGACATTTTATTACCTTAGGCTCTAATAAGAAGTTTGTAACACCCCGGGAATACACCCTAGATGCCATATAATGCTTATAGTCCCGAGAGATCCCAAGCTAACCCATGAGCTGGTACCTGCAGCGAACTCAGAATAATATACTAATAATAAAGACATATGTGGAATATCAACTGATAATTCCATAAGGTTTTAGAAACTGAAAACATTACTGAGTCATACTTCTGAATGTATGGAAATATACTAAAAATACTAATGAAAACAACTTATAATCTGACTATCTGTCTGTATGTCTGAAAGCCTCTAAAACTGATAATAGTGGAGTTGATGGGAAAACCCCCCAACTAACTCAGAGTGTCCACATAACTAAACTGTTGACATAAATAAATATAATATAAGCCTATCCTCGAAGGATATGACTCACCACTGCTACTACTGCTGATGTACTAGAATGTCTAAGTACAATCAGGAACCTGAGCACTCAAACCTATGATATAAGACATCATAGCGTAAGAAAAGAGTATACGGTCAGTACTTTAAATTTACTGGTATATGAAATGAGGGTTGGTTAAAATGTACGGGTCATATGCATGAGGTAGTAACTGATTGAATATCATGATATGACTAAGTATGAATGCATAAAAGCTATAAAAAAGTATGAGAATACATGACCAAGCATAAAACATGATTCTGATATAGTTTGTAAACTGAAATACCAAAATATGATAACTGAATAATTGATAACTACATTCTATGGTAAAGCAAACCTAAAATTGAAATCTATACTGAATACTAACCTGAGACTGTGAGAGCTAGCTATAACTGACATGCCCCAATATACTATCAGGGTCCAACCTGTAACCCCAGTTAGAAGGGTGTCAGTATCGTGTCATGAGTACTAACATTGGCTGTGTGGATCCACTAATCTATTGTCCTGAAGGATGAGGGTGTCATGCCTAACTGATGGGGGACCCCTCAAAGTCTACGATGGAACCGTAGATCTGGAACTTAGGGACTGCTACTAACGTATCATGACTACTGATGGGGTAGACAAGTGCCTTATGCCTACTAACGGGGGAGAAACAATCCCTACATTCACTCGATGCTAAGTCTTACTCTAAACTAAAAGACACTGATTTCTGAACTGATCTTAGTTTAACTAAATGTGATAGATGGCTGACTGATGATGTTCTTACATATCTAAAACCATTCTAAAAATACTAAGACTAAGTAAACAACTAAGTTTTTGTGTATTCATAATCCCCAGGACTTGATAAAATAACAATAGGAACACATGAACACTTTAAAACCATGATAGGAACCATTGTTCAAAACTCATTTCTTAGACATTTCATCAAACACATAAGAGTTATGAATTAAAGTGTGAGAATAGTTTAAAACATATAATATTTACATGGCTATAATAATAAACCATAAATTAGGGGTTTAACATAAAAATGTCATTATTCCAACTTGTAATGTTTAACTTTAACAACAATTACTTTTAAACACCATGTACAATCGAAATTCATAAGGATTCATGGAGATAATTTATTGTAAACATGTAAACTCATGATTTAAATCTTTAAAACTGATTCTTTAACTCCATGAGTGAAAAAAAACCATGAATAAACATCACACATACCTTAATTGAAGAATTCATGAAGGTTTTTAGTGAGTTCTTAAAGTTTGAACTATAATTTTTAAGAGGCTAGGGTTTGTTCTTAAGATAGGATTGCTTTTTTTTTTTTTTAAAGAATTGTGAATAGAATAATCAATTTTGCCTTTTGGGACCCTTAATCCTGTGTTATGGACCAATTGGGTGAAGGGAAAAAGACCCAAATGCCCTTGGAAGATATGATTGAAAGCTGAAAAATTAAGGGGGCCACGATGGAGCACGTGCTGCGAGCTCTAGTCCGTCGGACTGGAGCACACACTAAGGGATATATCGCGGGATACCTATTTGGTTGAACAGAGCACATCTTATTATGGTCTGGTACTATTTTGGAATTCCAAACATGCCCTTATGCTCTTCCAAAAATTCTGAAACTCACCCAAGATGTACCTTTGACATCCCCGATTATGAATCAACTTAAAAATTTACTTTATGATATTGGGAAGGTCGAAAATAAAATCATCAAAGTTTAGGAGATTTAGAAGTGATTAAGTCCTAACACTTAGTGAAATTTTCTAAGTCTTAGACCCCTTTAATATACCCTGGCGAGCTGAATTGAGATAGGATCTTACGGGGTCTTACGACTCATGATGGCCATAACGAGTCCTAAAGATTGTCTTACGGATGTCCTCAGCCCTAATCCTCAACAGATGGTAGTCTTAGAAAATAAGGTTGTTCCTTGAAACTTGTTGAACAAGTCGGCAATATGTGACATGGGATACTTATTCTTCATTTTCACTTTATTCAGTTGTCTGTAGTCAATATACATATTCATAGAACCATCTTTCATTTTCATGAACTGGAAGGGAGCACCCAAAAGAGATACTCAGCTTAATAAAATCCCTACCCAGAACATCCTAAAGTTGAAAATTTAGTTTCTTAATCTCGACAAAAGTCATACAATAAGGTACTAGATAAATATTTTGGGTGCCAAGCTCAAAATCAATAATGAACTTAATATCACACTCAAGAGGAAGGCCAAGTAGATCGATAGGCAAAAAATTAGGAAACTCATGGACTATAGGGACAAAATTAAGTAAAGGACTCCCTAGACTAGTATCATGAATAAAAATAAGATAAAACTTATAACCCTTAGATATAAGTCTTAAACCTTAAACATAAGAAATAATCCGGTGTACGGATAATATAACCTTGTCACACAATTGGGGGTATGACAGGCATGACTAAGATAATAGTTTAGGCAAAACAATCTAAGTCTTCCTAATAAGGGGATAACCATTCCATGCCCAAAATTACAAAAAAACAAAGTCCATAATATCTAACATAATAAGATCATCTTAAGTGTCCAACTCCTAAACAGTCACAACACATGATCAATAAACCTAATCCACTGCTAATAAATCACCCAGAGGAGTAGATACACATAATGGAATTGAAAAATACTCCAAAGAAAACTCTAATCATGGTGAATAATAAGCACACATATAAATAAGTGGATTTCTGATCAAATAAAGCAACAAATGGTTAATGGCATACTTAAATCATACCTGTAATAACAACATCTAAAGACTCTTTATCCAACCTACTAGGTACAACATATAAATAATCTCGCTCACCACCTGGCTGGAACCTGCCAGATTACTTGCCCTACCTACATGAGGACCTCCTCAAGAACCCTGAGGACCACCAATACAACCCTATATACAACCTCTAGCTAAGGGCGAAACTACTATAATCGACTGAATACTCTACACTGCAAGCACAACTACAACAACACCAAGGTCACTCCTTAGAATATTAGTCAATGGCCCTATATTCATAACATGCTCCAGGTGCTAGACTCTATTTAGCTATACAAATGAAATTCTCAGTCTTCTAATAAAGCACTGAACCTATTTAAACTTGATTGGTAAGATAGTAGTAGCATGTCTGTCCAACTCATGAAATCATGCCTCATACTCTAAAATGATCACAGAACCTTACTCCAACCTCGAGAATCGATCTCTCAAGCATTGTTTAAGGCTGCAATGTATATACTTCTCCAAGAAAAGCCCAAATAATTAAGTCCATGTCAAGAAAAATATCCAAATATCCTGAAATCAAGATAACCTCTCCACCAATATCTAGCTACCAAGTCCAACTTAAATTGAAGTCAACCCCAGGAGTCTCAACTAGGCCAAAATTATAATGCCTATACTCACAAGCAATAAAGAACTCAAATGCATACTTATTTGGAGGACCTTCAAATCTTAGTGGAGTTAAAATTAGAAATCCACCCACTATCTTCTGCTCCTCGATAGACATAGCTTGTTGGGCGGCTACCAGCTGAGCAACTACTGGTGCTGGAGGGACTTCATCTCTATTAGAAATAATGATATGTTGTACCCTGCCTCTGTATATATTAGATCTACATATTAATTACCAGCAAATGATGCACCACCGACCAAACCCAATAACTAAACCAAGGCATCTCTGAGAAACAAAGAAGAAATAAACTTTTGTGGAGACTGGGCTACTCGATAACTCACTAATGGCGGGGTGGAGGAACCTTTGATGTAGAAAAAATACAATATTTGGTAAAGTTTCCCTATATTGACCGCTAGCAGGGGATGCATCTCTCACCTGACCTTGGCTCCTAAGTTTGCCATGGCCTCTAGTAGGAGACCTAGTCTCAGGCTTGGGTTACTTATCCTCGATCATCATAACTTGCATCTTGACCATCTATGAAAGAGAAATAATGTGAGTTTTATAAACCAAGTTAGACTCAATGCATAAAATAATGAAGAAAGCAAAGATATCTAAGAATTTCCTATTTCCTCCCAAAGATAAGCAATGGATGTCATCATTCTGATCCATGGGACTCTACTAGACACTTGCTCTTGTAACAATAGTACCAGTGATCCTAGCTCTGACACCAAATTGTTACGGCCTAATTTCTCAAGTCATGATGTCACCTAATCTTACCCATATGTAGGTAAGCCAAATCGTAGCTCGAAACAACTAGTAATGGGATAGTTAGTGGAAATTATAATATATATCAAAATTTAAACATGCAAATAGGTTGTAAGTGATAAACTATAAGTACAATAACATCCATGTATAGATAAGAGAGAAGTATAGAAAAAAAATACCCCACGCCTAGCAAGGTCAATATAAGAGACTTTAATTAAATTAGTAAGAGTACCAATAGTATTAATTACTGATAGTCTCAAACAATAAAGATTATCCAAAATAAAAGAAAGAGAGAAACTCATCTCTAGCTCTGAAAGCTAACCCTATTTTAAATTTTGGTAATGCACTGGATAGAATGTCAACAACTACAGTTGGTACTTAAATATACATTAGAAAAAGATGCATAAGTGTAGTATAAGTTCCAAAACAAAGGGAACTCAGTAGGCATCATCGGCGGATTGTATGAAATTATAATAAAAACATAATAAGATGTCTGTAACGCCCCAAAATTGGGTCCCGAGATGTCACATGGTGCTTAGGATCACAAGTGACCCCAAGCTAACCCTTCTACTGGCATAACTCATAAGCAACTAAACAAAAAGTATAAATCTATACAAATCTGTGGAAAGTAACTCTTTTCTAAATATGATTGATACAAAACTAAATTTACAAGATCACAATTCTGCCTTTACAACCAAAACTAAAATAGAATACATCAACTTCTACTGACTGTCTATGAAGCCTCTACTAGTACTGACTATAGATAGCTGGGTCATGACTACCGACTAACATAACTCAATACGACTGAATAAAGAAAATACAACACTTCTCAAACTGTATAACTAACTCAAGCCCTTGAATCAAAATGACTCATCACCTGCCGACTGGATGTCGTGAACTGACTGGATCTGAAGATGTAACTATACCTTGTACCTATATTCCAAGAAAATGTAGCCCACATAAAAATATATGGGTCAGTACCATGGAAACGTACCGAGCATATGGGGGTGCAATGCATATATAAAATAATATCTTAATATCATCACAGCTTATAAAATTATACATGCTGATATAAATGAGTCACTTAGCTCGAATTAAAATCATCATAATCATAAAAGAGTAAAATATATCAGGTGAAACATGTGAGTCATCATGATAAATCTCAATTCACTTCCTTCTCGATTCCAAATCATCAAAGAAATCAAATCTCATAACAATTCTCTTTGGAATATATGTTCATTAAATCTTTCAAAAATAATGACTTTCTCAAACTCTGTCTTTCAAACAAATATATTTTCATCTCAGATAGAAGAATAAGACTTTTCATATTAGATAGGAGAATACCCACACACACATTGGGAGCCTCTTACAACCGACATAAACCATGTAAGCTACATGGAGTCCAACGTCCAACCCACGTTGAGGAGAGCTTTCCTATCCTTGCCATCGGAGTAGGACCTTAACCTTTGGTTCACTAGTGATCACTATATCAAGCAGCCTTAGGCTCACATCCTACAGGGGCACGTAGTTTTAAGGAAGTACCAATCACAGCTATACCTCCTACTCGGTGCTAAAGACTACTCCTGGACTTAGCTCAAATCATTTCAAAAGAAAACCCACAACAACATAATTCAGCAATTCATATCGGGAGCCGTCATGCTACCCCCTTTTCATAATAAAATCAACATGTGGATTTCTTTTCTCATTCGAGTTCAAAAATAACTCTTTCAAGACCAAAAGGTCAAATCATTCAAATATCAAGGTGTGTGAAACACATTACTTCACCAAAGATCATAATCTCAAAGAGGGTTTAAATCCCATATATCAACACTTGAGAAAAATACTTCAAGATTCATACTTTATGTAGCAACCATATATACTTCATACAAAATCTGAAATTTTAACTTTAAACATGATATTATCATCAAACTTCATGGTATTCAACTTCAAGGCATCAAAATGTCATAGTTTCTTGAACAAAATATAATATATAAGTTTCCATCTCAAATTCATAGTACAGCCTATAAAATCATGTATATTTGTAAACGTAAACATCAATTTGGGCACAAGAACAAAAGAAGAATCTTGTTCAAAACCCCACATACCTTTATGGTAATGGATTCGTTGAAAGATTGGACCTTCAATCTTGATTGAAAGAATCCTTGTAGAGAACTTTGAATTCGGAGCTTAACTTCTTGATTCTTGAGAAGTAAACTTAGATTTTGTTCTTGGGAAGAGAGGAAGGGTTTTGGATCGTAACTTGACTGATTTAGGGCTTAGGGATTGTAATTATGTGTTTAAAAACCCCTTATCAATGATTTGGAGTAATTAGGGACGGTTTAGGGGTGTGAAATAACTTCAACACCCTTGATATAAGTCAAAACAGAGTGTTTTTGGCACTTGAAACTGATTTAGGCAGCATCCAAGTAATCGCACAAGCCAGGTTGCGCGGCGCCTAATCAATCACCTAAGTTTGGTTGGGCGGCGCCTAACCAATCGCATACCCTTACTGTCTCTCACGAAAATACGCATAACTCTTTGGTTGGGTATCAAATTTTTGCGAAATTGGAAAGATAATTCAATCTATAATTTAATAGGTCTTGGGATGAAAAATTCCATGTATATTAAGATATATACACGTTTGAAGTTGACCCTTGTAGAATCGAATGTCAAACTTTGGATAAATCAATTGGTCTTAGCTCAATTTTGTTCTAGGTCAATGCTATGAACATTTTCACCTCTAAACTACTCCATAGACTAGGATAATGATCATGAAACTTGTATTCACATTCAACTCATTTGGATTAGAGCTTAGACGCGTAAGATCAACGGTTAGAATTTTAGCATGAAAATACGGGTTATTACAATGTGAGAATGTAATCTAAAGTCAGAGAAAAGGGGGAAACCTGATGTAATGCTCTTACTGATAGATAATTAATAATAAGGAAGATAGAATTAAAAAGAACACAAGATGACAACAGCCTAACTGGGCCCCATAGCCCAGAAGGCGTAAATAAGAGAAAATAACCTAATCAAGCCCTAATAAGACCAGTGGATGCAATTAAGGGAGAACCACTAATAGTAATAGCAATAGTAAAATAACCAACAACCAGAACCAAATCTACAAACCCCTCTCATAACATAGCTACCAGAATTAAAGATGATCTTTTTTTGACATAAATGAACTAGAATTGTCAGACTTTAAGCAGACTCTCATATCATAAGTGAATAGTAAATGCCAGACTTAAACCGGTCTTAGGTATCATAACGGAATAGTAAGTACCGAACTCAAACCAATCTTTAGTGTAATAATAAAGGAATTTAGTCAAACCAAGAGCTGGAAAGATATTTACTCATACTAAGGCTCAAGATTATATCCAAGGCAATGACAGAACACCTCCTAATTTTATGAGGAGCTAATTAGGATTTTTGACCTCAAATAAGGCTGACGGAGCCCACTACTAACCCTAAAAATCCATAATAAGGATATTTCTACTCAAAACTAGTCTAAGACTTCCAAGTTATACTCCTAAGAATTAAATAATTCTAACTAATTCCTTAAGAAATAACATATCTCAAGAAAATGGGGAATGGACCGATTCTACCTAACAGTGCACTTTAACCAACTAAATATCACTAAGCATGCAACAGGTCAGGATTTCCAACCCCAACAAGTATAATACAACATCAACCATAATATAGCCCAATATATGAGTAAAACAAGCCTATCCTACCAGGAAACTGGCGAATGCTTGAGAAAGTCCACTAAATCGGAGCTTTTCCCTTCCAGGAAGCCTCCTAATGATGCCGTGATATCAAAATAATAATCTACTTATTAATATGAGAATAGCAATACCCATATTGTATATAAATGCTCCGTGTCAAAAATTAAGCTAAAAATAAAATATGAGGTCTGTATGCGGAATCATAACTTTGAAACCATCAAAATGTCCCTCTAGGATCAAGGGTCATTCACCCTAAAAATTACACTCTCAAATTAGCCTACAAAGAATTAGTGATTTAACATTTAAACGACAAATTAATTATTCAATCAAATTACACATCCAAAAATTTAGACAGTAAAATGATCCCCATAAACTCTCCGATCCACCTTCACACCCAATAACCAAGATCTACAAGTTTCCATGTTTCCTAAGGTTAGATGGTATTTTTAGACTTTGAAAAATGAGAAATCCAAGAAAATGGGGAAATAAATGCCCAGCAATTACTGTTTTAGCAGACACTTCACCGCTTAAGTGGTCCTTACTAAAGTGGTAGATCATCACTTAGGCAAATTGTCCAAAAGCCAGCCTCCGCTAAAGCGGACTAGTGTTGCTAAAGCAACCCTCCGTTAAAGTAGCAAGGCCTCTACTAAAGCGGCTAGGCTGGGAATAATGTTGGTTGCTAAAACAGTGCCTTGGTTTGAAAAGTTACCTCCACTTAGCGACCAAAGGTCCCCTTTACGTGGTTGCACCAACTGAGTCATGCACCAACACTTAGCAAAATTTGTAAAGTTTGCATTAGACCCTCGAGATTTGTTCAGAATCCTATGAATATAAATAAACTATGCTAGCCCTCTAAATTTGAAATTCTAAATTCAACAATACAATTAAAATTTGCATCTGGAGTTATTTCGATGAAATGTCATCCCACACCTGAATGGCCATTTTTACCAAAGTCCATCCAATAGACCAAAATGAGTTTAGAATTCTCAAAACCTAAACCAAAGGACCCCCTAGCCTAAATCAATGTTTTGAACCTAATGAAATTGTCAAAACTTGCATAAGAAGGCATTAATCTAAAGTTTGAGCCCAATATCCATTTCTTAACAGTGAAAACATCAAAATCAAAAATTATCTCTAGAAACCAAATAAACTGCTCGGGAACCAAATGTTAGCTCCAGCAAGTCATAAATGACTTAGGCATCTATGGAAAATCTCTAAATGATGAAATATTATGGAAATGCAGAAAATAACCTGGCAGGTCATTACACAACCATACTTCTCCAACTCTAGTTGGCTGGTCTAAACAATGAAAAAAATGTAAAATATAACCCATTAGATCTTACCAAGCCCAACCTGTGCAACTTCTTATAGAACCAACCAAACACTCATACACATCAACAGTAGAAGAATCTATAGTAGTAGCTAGCTGTATATCTGGAGTCAAAGTCCCAAAGCAGTATGTCAAATGAAAGTAAAAGTCATCCTCATGAGGAAACCCAATACACATAGCACATAATCTGCTAGCATAGATATTGACATGATCACAGGTGGTATCTATACTAATTTAAATCCTTCTATCTCAATAGACTTGTCGAAAAAAATAAATCCAAAACCTAAGAATTCAATACCAACCTGACCTCTAACTTAGATGTATATTCTAATCTATTCTCTACCTAAAGCTCTACCCCTGATAATTATTGAAGTCACAAGATCTAAGATTTTAACCCCAAAAAATGTCTTCTCACCATAAGTAAAATAATAAATAAGAGGTTTTTGAGTCATATTAAGCGGTACATAGAAAACACATAATGAAGAAATTGATTTCTCCTAAAGTTATGTAGCCTCTCAAAGATATATAATAGATGTCTCCGCACCAATCCATAATACTGTACTAAAATTGATTTGTACTAATGAAATCATGGCTCTCATACCCATTTATTAGGATCCATAGTATAATCCATGATGTAACTAGTCATACCCTCTGGTACAGTTAAGCTCAATTCAACCCAAACTCAATATTCAAAGTAAAATAATAATAATAAGATATAATAATCCCAAAAGATATAAAATGAAATAAAAGTCTCAAAGATAAACCCCAAGTTTGGTTGTAACTAGTGTAAGCCTATATTACAAAATAATATCAATATTTTAAAGTATCTTAAATACAAATAAAGCATAAGATAAAATAAGAGAGAACTGAGTAAGCTCTGAGATCTGCAATCCACTACCTCGATCTCTGCAGTGCTAATACTAAAGGAATATTATCTAGACTCCACTTATTGAAATCAATACTCGTAGGGGATTTTGAGAAGGAAAAATAAAGAAAAAGCAAGGGTGAGTACAAAACATATGTACTCAGCAAGCATCATCAATAATCGAGCCTAATCCAAAGTAATAGAAAGAACCACCATCCCAGCGACCAAATTTACCCAACTAACCTACAATCAATAAATTCACTACCTTATCATAACATGGTAACCCAACACAACAGCTATAAGAATATTAATAAATAGGGTTGTAAAATTAGTTTACGTGATCAAACACTAGTCCATTTATCATCAATAATAAAGAAAGTCCTTTTTAAGATGGACACTCACTAACACAATATATTATGATCAATTATGTGAAGTAAAAAATTAGGTATAAAATAGTGAGAGTATATATTTATGTGTTGTAATGACCCTCCAGGTCATTTTCTATATTTTTTCTCATATTTCTATTTAGAGCCTTATAAAACTGTCCCAAGTCATTTATGACTTACTGGAGCTGACTATTTGGTTATTGTGTAGTTTGTTTGGTTTTTAAAGCCAATTTACTATTTTGAAGTCTTTCCAAGAAAGAATTCGCTATCGAGCAAAAACTTTAGTCAAACAACCTCATATGCAAATTTTGACAGTTTCAACAACTCCAGAACATCATCTAGATAGACCTTTGATTTAGGTCCCAAGGCTTCCAGACTCATTTTAGACTATTGGCTAAAATTTAAGAAAAATGGCATGTAGGTGTAGGACCCACTTTATATTGAAAAAATCTTAGATGGAATTTTTTTTTTGGTTAAGCAAACCAACATTTTCTGTATTCATACCCACCACTATTACATCCAATGTTCCATCAATAAAAAAAAGAAAAATAAGCATAACAAATATCAAAAATAGAGTAACCAATGTACCCAGGCATTGTCGCCTAGTTGTATCTCCCTACCCCTCCCTCTCATTTAAAATTCATGCTAGTATATCTTCTATCCATTTTTTTCTCGACATATCTTTCTTCTATTTAATATCTCTGTAATCTTGTGTTTACACTCTATCTGGATCCACCTACAAACTATTTCTAGTCTTGAAACTTTCTAATTCCACGCCGTATCATTGTGAGCCTTCCATATATAGTTGATAGTTTTAGAAGTTATTGTCCATAGAAACATCGTACTCACCTTTCTTTTAGCCCTTTACGCAATTCTCATCTACCAACCTTGCAACGTTTGATTCTAAATTTTTATTTGGAGCCACTATATTATCCTTTTCTGACCAATTTGAGAGAAATTGCACTAAAAAAATAGATGATCGCTATATTCATTCATCCTTCCGCACAGTGCATAGGTCTCATCTATGATCAATACCATCTTCTTCAGTTTGTTATTTGTCAACAACTTTTGATACATTGTTAACCAGTAAATAAATTGGTGTTTTGGTATACTGCTCGTATTTCATACCCCCTCCAATGTGGCCAGGTCACTCCAGGTCCCCTTCTCCAAGAATAGCTACTCTGTATTGTATATGTCCCATTCATTTTCAGCCAACCATTCGACACATAACCTGCTGCAAATATTTCCTTAACATCACAAATCTTCTTCTAGTACCAACACAAATCTTTAGGTGCAGCATATTGCTACCAACTTGTATTCTTTGGGTACACATAATTGACCCATCCCACCCATAGATTATCTACTTTGCTATCTATATACCAAACATTCTTAGCCATTACCGTTTTGTTCTAAGTAACACCCTCAATTATGCCCAGACAACCTTCAACCTTTGGTCTACAAACCAAGTTCGAGGCTACCAATAGAGCTTTGGTTGTATGTACTTTGCCATCCTATAGGAAATTTTGGCATATTGATGTCAATTGCTTCATAATGCTTTTTGGAAACATAATCATAGAAGATCAATAGGAGTGCACATATAATAGAATAGAATTCACCAATTGAGCCCTTCTGTAAGACCTCACAAAATTATAAGCTCAACTCAATCTTTTAAGCTTGCTAAGGGATCCCCAGACTTAGAAAATTCTAGCTAAGTATTCAAACTTAGTAATATTTTGGCCTTCATAAGTTGGCAACACTATTTTATGAATCTTACGATCTTAAAGTATCGATCTTTAGATTGATTCATGATCAGGAATGTCAGTAGGTGTCCCCAGACAAGTTTTAAATTTTTTAGACCTCTTTTAGACCATGTTCAAATGACCAAAATAGTGAGTCAACGTGATCTCGATGCTTCGTGTTGTCCATCATGTCGACAGATAATTTTTTCCTTATCTTAGTGCAAATTCCAGTGAATTGATGTGGACTTGACAAGGTGCGTTGGCCATCACATCGATGCCAATGACATGGTGCATCGATTTGTGCGTCGACAGTTCAGTTTTTAGTCATTAAAAAGCCACGTCCTTAGGGATATTTGGGTCTTTTCCCACGTCGTTCAGCCTTCAAAAACACAATATTTAGTCTTCTATTACACTCATTATTTCACAAATTGCTCAAGAAAAAAACCTAGGTGATTGAATTTTAAATTCAAGGCTCAAGATTCCATCGTTAATCTTCAAGAATTTAGCAACTAAGGTATGCCAGGTGTTCATCTAAGGGTTCCTTCCACCCTTGGAGTCCAAGATGCTCTTTTAAAATTCAAGTAGCTTATGCTTTCCATGATTTGGATTCAAGTGTATTCATGATTATAAGGTTGATTGGATTTCTATTCCATGATTAAGTGCAAAATTTATGTAAAAACAACTATCATGTAAACTCATGTTAAAGCCTTAAAATTTTGATGCTCATGCGTTGATTAGTACTATGTGCATATACAATGCCTTCCAAGTGTTTGATGAGTTGTTCATGAGAATTAAATAATGAAATTATATTACGATAGTATGTATTCAAGTTCATGTCATGCAAGTGTTTGCTAGAATTTCTCAATGAATGAATGATGGTAAAGTAGTTATTTATCATGTTTCGAGATTGTGCCATGTCTTATAATTTATGCTATCAAGTCCTAGGTGTATTTAATACCCGACAATTTAGCTGATTACCTAGAGCCATGGTCAGTCTCAGGATAGTATCGGTCATATCACGATCAATAGTACTCTCAGTCAGTTATAGAACTCAGAAAAAACTCAGTAAACTCAGTATCAGTCCAGTCCACTCTAGTATTCAGTTCAGGCCTCAGTAAATTTAGCTAGTTAATAGAATTCAGTAGTATTCCGTCAGTCAACGAAACTCAGTGAACTCAGCCAAGTTTAGTTAGACAGTATAATTAGTAATATTTTAGTCAAGACTATTAGAAATTAATTCAGTGTCTATTCAGTTGGGAGTAGGATTTAGCACCGAGTTAACCCAGGGATGGGGGCATTTCTGCCAGCAGAGGGTTTGACCCTTAGTATCAATCCTTGCATTACAGAACTACATAGATAGAGTAGGTTGAGATATCTTCATGCCAGATATTATTAGGGTTGGTACATCTCATTTGAGTTTTCCTACCAGTGATGGTTGGCGAAAGAGCTTTCTATCAGAGAGGGTTAACTCATAATTTGTCTTTACCTGTGGCACGGTATTGGCACCCTTCCAACTGGGGTTACAGGTTGGACCTCAATCTATTTAGAAAAGGGTATGTTGGTTATATGAATACCTCCCAGTCTAAGTTTTAGATTCAGTCTCAGTAAAGAACTCAGTTCAGTTCTATAGATTCAGGACTATCAAACACAGTCACTCCGTTCAGTACAGAACTCAGTATAGTTCCACAGAATCAAGACTGTCAAATATAGTCATTCAGTTATAAGTAATTCAGTATTAGTATACTCATATATCAGTTAATTAGTATTTAGAATCAGTATTTATTGTTATCACAATCTCAGTTACAGTATATATTTTCATGCATATTCTCCCATTCAGTTATATTCATGTTAATCAGTTAGTATTGTTCATGCATATAAACCCATGCATTTCAGCCTACCTCACTTAGCATACCACTATATTCAAAGTACTAACACATACTTTTCTCTTGCACTATGATGTCTTATATCATAGGTTCGGATGCATGGGCTCTCGATCATCCCTAGCAGTTATAGATTTTCAGCACTCAGAGTTAGTGTTGATTCCTCGTAGTTCGAGGACATGATTATTATTTTAGTATTTTAATTTTATTTTAGTAGCAAGAGTTAGTTAGGGACTTATCCCATCAGCTCCACATTTTAGATAGTTTAGAGGCATTTCAGACTAGAGTATTTTCAGACAGATGTTTCAATTTTAGTATTGTTATACCGTATTCAGTTTTATTTTAGTATTGAACCTTATGTCATATTTTTTGCCTAATTTATACATACTAAAGTATTATTATTTAGTTGTTGCAGCAGGTACCAGTCATGGGTTAGCTTGTGGTCCTTCGGGATTATGAGCACCATGCAGCTTCCGAGGTACAGACTTGGGGTGTTACACCTTCCTACATATGAAATTTCTTTGAGATCCAAGTCTTTACCCTACTTGTCATCTTGTCAAACAATACTTCACAATCCATAGTAGATAGTTTCTTTATAGAGATTGGAATTCTCAGATATCAGAATGGGAGATGCCCTCTTTCAAACTCAGTTACTTTGCATATATCCTCTAAATCTACCTTTGACATATTTGCATAATAGATGCTAGACTTATTTGAATCAGCACCCAGTCTAAATGCTAGAGAGAAAGTTCTAAGAGCCCAGAGCATAAGTATCACAGAATTGAACTCACCTTTGCTGAAATTAAGCATATCATCAACAAAGCATAAGTGGTTTAGCTGCAAACCTTTGCACCTTGTATGAAAACCAAATCGTTCCTTCTTAGCTACCCACTCCATTAGTATAGAAAAATACTCCATATAAATCACGAATAACAACGGTGATATTGGGTCCCCTTGCCCTAACCCCCTTTTACCCTTAATATTTCCATACACACCACCATTCAATGCAATAAAAAATTAAGTGGTTGACACACATTCCATGGTCTATTTTATAAATTTGTAAGGAAAATTTAGACTATACAAGATCTCCTTAATAAAAACCCACTTAATAGAGTCATAGGCCTTTTTAAAGTCAATTTTGAGCAAGCATATTTTGGTAGTATTTTTACAATTATATAGCCTTACTAAATCTTGGCAAATCAGAATTTCTTGGGCAATAGTTTGTCCCTTCATGAAAGCACTTTGGTTTTCTAAAATTATTTTAGGTAATACTAGTTTTAGCCTATTGCACAACATCTTTGAGATCACTCTGTAGATTGTATTGCAATAGGAAATGGGTCTGTAATCCCTAACTAAATTTGCATGTGAGATCTTAGGGATAAGAGTAATCACTGTGTGATTTATACTTTTTAGAATTTTTTTGGTCTTGAAAAATTCTAGTACCCCTCTCATCAGATCAGGACCCACAACATCCCAAGCATCTTTAAAAAATTGACTCCCATAACCGTCAGGCCCTGAAGCCTTGTCCTCAACAGTTGCCGATAGAGCCTCTCTTACCTCTTTAGATATGAACTCCAACTGTAACATTGCCTCGTGATTCTCAGACACTAGTGTTCCTTACTGAATAATTGTACTATTTATATGAGTTTTGTTCACTGTTTTAGCACCTAGCAGCTCATCATAGAAATCAGTAAATGCTTGGGCAATGCCTTTAATACTCTTTTTCTCATTACCATCCTTGTCTATGAATGAGAAAATTCTATTGTTATTTTTTCTAACTTTTAGGTAGCTGTGATAGAACCTTGTTTTACTGTCCCCTTCTCTCAGCCACTGTATCTTGCATTTCTGTTGTAAGAATTTGTCTTAAGCTCTCTTTAATTCTTCATATTTTTGGGCTAATTTACTCTCGTCATCTATGAACATTGCATTCCTTGGTTCCTTCTGTAATTTTTTTGGCACTTCCACATATTCTCCTTTGTCTTTTCAGCTCTTAATTCAACTTTATTAAATCTTTCTATATTCAGCTTTCTCAGGACACCTTTCAGTCGATTTAGTTTCCTAATAACCTGGTATAACATGCTACCCACTATTTTTGGTTTCCAGCTCCCTTTTACTATTTCCTTAAAATCTGCGGCTATGCCCCATATGTTAAAGTACTTAAATTGCTTGTATGGAGGTCGAATGTCCTCCTTTCATTAAAGAATTGCAGGACAGTGGTCATATAGACCCTCACTACAAAAATGCACTTCAGACGTAGGTAGTTAAACTTACCTCTCATAATTGACAAACACTCTATCAATTCAGCTAAGAGCTCTAACCTTGCCTTGTTGCTTTTTCGTCCAGGTATATTAGGCCCCTGACGATTTCAGCTCCTCTAACCTACATGTAGCAACACATACTTTAAATTCCTTTACCTCAGTAGTTATGACTATTCTCCCCACCATCTTAACCTTATGAAAAACATAATTGTAATTGCCATGATAGACTAAGGCCCCTGCAAAAAGCTATGGATACGAACTATGCTCTCCCATATGGATCTTCTCAAACCTTGATCATTAAATTCGTACACAAATGTAATACTCATTTTTTTGGAGTCCCTTTACGATAAACTTCACAGTGAATCAGTTACTCCATTATCATATAAATATTTACATCAAACACCATTAGCTTTCATATTACCCATAACCTTTCTCCAGGGTGCATGCACAAGTTGGTTGTGAAAGACATCCTCACAAAGGTTAGGAGCTACTCTAGGAGATTTGTCTCTCTTAATCTTTGTCTCTAGGAGGCAAAATAGGCTAACTTTGGATTTGTGCAAGAAAAGATTCACTTCCCTCTGCTTATCAGTCATATTCAACCCCCTAGTGTTCCAAAACCCTATGTTATCCATTAGGGATGGGGCCTTCCCCACCCGTTAAATTTCTAGGGCCTATACCTTTCCTTCTCGTAAGACTTTGTCCACTTACAAAAGCCTTATGTTTTTTTTCATTTGGTAGCTTAGCAAATGAATTACTTGTCTCCACCTGTGTATTATGAGCCATTAGATTCAGGGGTTGTGATTATCCCCTACGATTATCTTTTCCTTTTCTATGCATATGTGGACCTCTCTGTTTTCCTCTATTAGCTTCAATCCATCCATTAGTCTGCACAGTGTTAGTATTCTACTAGTTCTCCCCTGTATTAGCCTACTTTTACATTCCCATATCTTCTTGTTGTTTTTTCCAACACTCATCCCCCTCAAGGCTGAAGTTTTTGCATTGTTGACACAATACGGGTTTCCAGTCGTACTCCACCCGTTGTTCCACAATCACCCCTAATTAGGTTTCAAACATAATCCCTCTAGGATATTCTTTATTTATAGGAACTTCAACTAGTATCCTTGAATATGTCAACTTTTCTGTGTTCAAGGTAGCTTTATCCATTTTTAGAGGGTTACCCACTAAGCTCGCAATCTTTGTTAATGCATTCCTTCCCTAATACTTAACATCCAATATAAATAGCCTCACCCAGATGGTATTTTCTCCATATTATCCTTAGTAACATCAATATAGTCCTTCCCAGGTATAACCACAACAGGTTTCCTATCGAACATTTGTACCCCTTCCTCTACAACCTTCTGCTGATCTTCCATCTGATGGAATCAAACAAAAAATACACCCCTATGAACTTGTGATACTTTCTCAATACCTTTATCTTTCCACATTCCATTAAAGTATCCTTCCATGACTGTTTGTGGTGTATTCAAACCCATAACATCGTATATAATTGCAGACGAACAATATTATACCTCCTCAAATACATCTTCCTTAATAGTCGATTTGTGATTCCCATCACATGCAAGGTCAAACCCTTCGGTTGTTCCTTGCTTGCCTATGATTTTGCTCCACGGCGGACTAGCTTTGTCATGTGAATTTAGGTTTTTTGATTTTTCCCCCATTTCAATTTCTTCTTCAACTACATCAACCCATTTAGCTTTCCCAGAACTCATCACGCCTTGTGTTAATTTATTCCTACTGGAATTTGGTGTTACCTCATTTTTCCCTTTCGAGATTTCTGATATCTCCAAAGGGAGAACTCATTGCAATTCATTCACATTCCTCATCTTCTTTGAGTTTTTCGACTGAGGGATCCCCTTCTGCCATTTTACCTTGCTTGTATCACCTTGCGAGATGTGTTTAACTCTCCCTCTAGCTTTTATTTTCTTTTCCATTTAGCTTTAACCAAGAGAAACCATCATTTAGAGAGAGAAGTCTTAAAGACCAATTTTTTTTTAGATGGAAATTTTAACTGTGCCATTGAATTGAAATAACAAATTTGATTGGGTAGCATATTTCATTTGTATATACGAGATTTTAGATGAATCTCGAGGGGTCGATGGAAAATTCCAAGTCTCTAACTGGTGCACTCGGATGATATATTCACTTAAGAGCCTATTAGGTTGCTTAAGCGGCCAACCGATCTCTTAAGCAACTTGGCTTACCCTACTGGTGTAGCTAACCGATGCTTATTTTACTTAAGCAATGGTCGCTTAAGAAGCCAAAGGTTGCTTAAGCATCATGTGCATAAGTCGCCAATGTCGCAAAGTAGCACTTGGCCGCTTAAGCGGTTGAATGTCTGCTAAAACAACACCTGATACTATTAAATACCCTAATTTCCATGTTTTCTCTCCCAGTTTTCACACATTTTAAAGGGTGTAGAACCTTATGAAGTGTGGAAACTTGAGAGAACTATTAGTAGGTGATTTTAGGGTGTTTGTAAACTCAAATAACATATTTATTCTATAAAATTTTGTAAGTTTTTATCAATTCCATCATTAAATTCCCTATTATTTTCATATTCCCTAAATATTGATGGGTTAATTCTAGCATCATTTAAGCTTAGAATTTACTCATTCTTGAGGGTATATGTTTCTTTGAGCATAGAGGGATACATTGACAATTTTGAGAGTACATTTCCATAAGTAGGCCCGACTTGAGGATTTACGTAACTATGGACCCAAGGCATAAAAATATAATATAGTTGCCTTTGTTCTCGTATTAATGAGTAGATTATGATTTTGATATCGAGGCATCTTGCGAAAGATTTTTAGAAGGGAAATTCATCAATTTAACAGATTTCACCAGGCATTCTTCAGCACCGAGGTAGGTTAGGTTTAATTTTCTTATAGATTGAGCTTAATCATAGTATATTTATAATAATGTTTTGGATATGGATTGAAAATTAGGTCTTAGAGGTGTAATTAGTATAATTTGGGACTTTTAGCCTATTAAGTAGTTATAACTTTGGCATAATTGACTTAGTTACTCATGTTTAGGGTAGAATTGATATCTGACATCTTAATATGACTCATTTAATATCTATAAGTGATTTTAGATACATTAACCTAGTCTGAGATAGAATTTGTCTTAGAATGGATTTCGGGGATTTGAAGTGGGCCATCCAGACCACCTTAGGCTAAAACTATTATTAGATCTTGGTAACTTTATAGGTGTATGGTATCCTTTAAATCATACAATTTATAGCTTGGATAATTTGGCTACATGATATTTATGCTAGTCGGGTACTTGGAAGTTAATACTAGTTTCGGTTAAAGTCCAATGATTTATGATCTTTAAAAAGGTTTGATTCCGACACTATTAATTATATGAGTTTTGGTTCAAGTCTGATATTTGATTATATGAGTTTCGGTTTAAGTCCAATATTGACATGTTGCTTATGATGTTATGGAATTAGTTCTAATATGAGGCTTATGGTATGGATTGATTCTTGGTTATGGCCTGGGATATGGATAATTAATGAAATTGTGATTATTTACTTTCTTGATTGCACCCTCTGAGATTATGGGGTCCGTTTTGGGTTATTAATTTTTTCGCACTTATTGGATTATGAGGGATAGTTTGTAGTGTTAATTGTCTGATATTTACTTTATTATTTCAGTTTATTTATTTGTTTATAATATTTGGAGCATTATTCCAGGTTTGACCTTATACCTTGACTTAAGTTTAGCGATCAAACATATTTATTGTATTTATATTATGATTTATCTCAGTCTGTCGATGATACCTACTGAGTACATATGGCTTTGGTACTCATACTACACTTATGCACCTCTTTGGTGTAGATCCAAGTACTAGTGTCCATCGTTTAAGCCGAGATCATACTGAGTTGAGTTCGGAGATAGGGTGAGCTCTCAGAGTTGGAGTTTTCCTTTTTTCTTCTACTATATATGTCTAGTTTTTTACTATTTGAGAATAATTTATATTGTCTATTACAGTACTTATGTTTCTTTTGCTAGTGGCTCTTGTACCAACGTTTCTAGGTCATGGGATGTTATTAATTTTTTTCTATATTTCAAACTATTATTATTATTTGAATTATTGTTGTAAGTCTATACTTGAAAACTTCTAGCTTTTATGCCTTTTTCCACCAAATTAGACTATTTCTTCTTGCTCTGGACTATGATTTGGCCTACCTATTGATGGAATAAAGTAGGTTCCATCATGACTCGTAAATTTGATCATAACATGTGTATATCATATGACCAATACGTGTGACACAGTAGTCTCATTGAGAAAACCATATCCATAACTCATGTCTCATAATATCTAAATGTCTAAATCACCTAAAATATGGTACAATATGATGAAATATAGTGAAATAAATGCAGAATACAAAAATCACAAACATTGTTAAATTGCGGTAATACAATATGAAGAAAGAATTTGATATAATATCAATCATACAAAATAATGTAATGCAACACAAGTGATGTAACACAATAGAGTGATGATGATGGTATAATGATAATATAAGCCATCGCTTGGCCTCGTATGCACCTTATGAACTAAATCTTCTAGGACAAGACCTATAGGGAGTTCGCAATCCATATACTTTCACAATCTTAATCAATCTTGTAGGTAAAGACCTCGGTAAAGGGTTTTATAAAATATCTCAATCAATCTTTCCAGCAAAGACCTTAGACATGTATTTTATAAAGTGTTTTGTTTTTCTTTAGAATCAGTGTTTCTCAGTAGTACCAATCTCATGGATATGTATGGTTATGTGATGCTCATTACCAAACAGTATAAAGATAATTATTATTTTAATAATGGTATAAATAGGCTCAAATTAACTCAATAAGTCAGAAATTCATGATATAAGCCATTATATGGCACCTCTTGAATAAAAGGTCATACAAGACATCAATAATATTGATTATTGATTTAGGCCGATTTTGTAATTCTAGACATAGTGGATTTTGACATCATCTTGGGGATGATTTGGTTATATTCATACTATGTGATTCTTGACTGACTTTCCTAGAGAGTAACTGTGACTATGCAAGTAATGGACAGATTATATTAGGAGAATGATTTTAAGCCTTCTCCTCTGAGACTTTTCTTCTTTATTATTCTAAAAAGACAATCGGGAAGAGATGTCGGGCTTTGCTGCCTCATTTTTGAGATATTAGTGCTGAGGTTTTTCCTATTATTTTTGTTCTTGTAGTATATGAGTTTTAGAGGTACTTTCCGATGATCTTCCTGGTATGCCACCTAATCATGACATTAATTTTTTCTAGACCTAGAGCCAAGCATTAGTCCCATCTTCATCCCTTTTTATAGACTGGCACCAACTAAGCTAAAGAAGCTAAAGACTAGTTGTAGGAACTGTTATGTTAGAGTTTTATTCATCCTAAGGCTTCTTCATGGAGTTCTCATATCTTTTTTGTTAAGAAGAAGTATGGAACTCAATGTATGTGCATAGAATACTACATGTATTTGAATAAAGTTTATTTACTACAAGTACCTATTTCCTAGGATAGATAATTTGTTTGATCAATTATAGGGTGCTTTGGTATTTTCCAAAATTGACTTGAGGTCTAGGAATTATCAGCTCAAGATTTGGGTAAAGGACATACCTAAGATTATTTTACAAACTTGTTATGGGCTCTATGTGATTTTGGTGATTTCCATTAGTTTGATTAATGCCTCAACTTTTTTATGAGGTTGATGAATGGGGTGTTCATCCGTATGTGGATTCTTTAGTTATAGTTCTTATTAATGCTATTCTTGTGTAATCCAAGAGTAGGGAGGAGCAAGATTTTCACTTGCATATTATGTTAGGGTTACTTAAGGAGAAGAAAATATATGCTAAATATTATAAGTGTGTGTTTTAGTTATCCTTAGTATCCTTCGAGCATGTGGATTTATAAGAACTTATTATGGTATCCCATAAAAGATTAAGATGGTTAAGAATTGGACTAGGCCTACCTCTCTGACCAATAGTTGAAGTTTTTGTGGTCTGTCTAGTTACTACCACGGGTTTGTGAAGGGATCTGCTACTATTGTTTTGCATTTCACCCAATTAACTAAGCAATAAGTACCTTTTGTATGGACCGATAAGTGTATAGAGAGTTTCCAAAATCTCAAGACCTTGATAACTTCATCTCCTATATTGCCTTATTAATAAAGAGTAAGGACTTTATTATATGTTATGATGCCTCATGTTCTGGTTTAGGTGTTGTTTTGATGTAGGAATGAAAGTGGCTACTTATACTTCCAAGCGACTGAAAGTGCATAAGAAAAACTATCCCACCCATGACTTGGAGTTAGATATTGTTTCATTTGCACTTAATATACAGAGACAATATTTGAATGGCATGAAGCATAATATATTTATTAACTCATCGCCATATCCTACAACATATCTTTACTTAGTGAGATATGAATTTGAGATAGCGTAGATAGATAGATCTACTCAAGGACTATAGTATTTTGATTTCTTATAATCCAAGTAAGGCCAATATGGTTTTGGATGCGTTGAGTCAAAAGACAAATATTATACATAATTTGCATGTTTGGATGTTTATAGATTTCCATAGGCTAGGAAGGTTCAGGCCCTATCTAATAGCTTCATGAGACTTCAGATGACCAAGGAGAGGATTTCCATATAATGTAAAGGTTAGATCTACTTTTCTTGACCAAATTAAATTTAATAATTTTGAAGATATAATATTGACTAAGAGTTGTGGCAAGTTGTTGCATGGTGAGACTAAGGAGGCCATTTTTTATGGTGAAGGCATTTATAGGATTAGGTAATGAGATTGTGTTCCTCATGTGGATGAATTGATTTTGATTATACTTGTTGAGGAATAAAGTTTGAGATACTCCATGCATCCTAGTGAAATAAATAGGTACTTTAATTAATGTCAACATGATAGATGGCACCAAATAAAGTGAGATATAGTGGATTTTGTTGCTAAGTGTCAAAATAGCCATAGGGTGAAGTATGAACGTCAAAATTTTGGTAGAACTCTTCAAAGAATATGAATTCCTGAATAGAAGTTCCCAAGACTTTAGGGAAGTATGATTTAGTGGGTGGTTGTGGATCGACTGTCTCAGTCTGCACACTTCATTTTTGATAGGTGAAATCTAACACAGCAAAGTTAGCAAAGATTTATCTTAAGGAGATTGTTTGACTTCTGGGGTTCCTGTCCTATTATCTTAGAAACAGGTATATATTTTACCTTTTAACTTTTGGGAAAATATTTCCAGAAAAGATACGAACTAAATTTGATCTAAGTACAATGGTTCACTGATGATAGGCGTATTTACACGCCTAAAGTACCTTAATTTACCCATATTTGAGCTAAGTTTTGAGGACAAAATACATAATTCATGCACTTTTAGTCCTCTTTCCTGTAAGTGAGCTAGCAAACATGATTAGTAAGTTTTCAGGTATAAATGATGAAGATTTCAGCATTTTATGGATAACTTGACGCCAAAGGAAGCTTCACGAAAGAAGGAAAGCAGCGTTTGGACACCTATGGACTGAAAGTGATGCATGGAGAACTTGTCCCAGGCAAAAACAGCATTTCTAAAGACTTGGGGGATCAGCAGTAACTTAGTAGGATTAGAACAAGTATGCAGTAACCCAGTAGGACTAGGACAAGGATAAAAACCCTATTTCAATAGGACTAGGATATGGATGTTATATAAACCCTATTTTGCTGAAACTTTTCAGCATTCTCTTCTTATTCCCCCTTCTATTCCTTCCCATTCTAATAAATTCTTATTCACTCAGTAATTAATTCAAGTCTTTTTCATTCAACGTTTGATCCTAATTCACGTTACACTTTCTGACAGATAAAGCACGGCCCTTGTGACCAACGTGAGATCATGCTAATGTTTATTGTGATCTTCGTTTCACTCATGAGTAGCTAAACTTCTCCGTTGGGGTTATGGAAGCCTTATGAGACATTATCTATTGCTATGAGTTTGTGAATTCTTGACACGTATGTTGCTTATATCATTATTCTCTTCGTCTTAATCTAAATTCTTGTGGTTGCAAACATATAGAATACGCCAGTATAGCATTAACTTGTTCGAAAGAAAAGTTACATGTCTGGAAAGAGATAATGTCAAGGTAATAGGGCACCAACCCCTGTTAAAAATTTAGTGTCGTAACTGGATTAACCACTTGGAGAATCTGTACCATTAGATATGCTTTAAGCTCGAAAGAGTTAAAGTGAAACAATCCTTGATGGTCGAAAGACGCCTGGATTTACCATAGAATACGATTCTCTATAAGCGCATGCATGTCTGAATTCCGCATAACTCATAGTAAATAGATACGTACAACTCATAAGGTGGACATAACCCCAAATCTCAATTCTCATTGATCAAAACTAACCAAGCAATCCGTTTTACTCTTCTATTTTCCGTTCTTACGTTACTATTTTGATACTCTTAAATTCACACTATAATCCCCCCTTTTTACGAAACTTTCACCAAAAGTCTAATAATCTTTGCTTACTTAGTGACCAAGTATTCCCTGTGGGATTCGACACCCAACCCAGTTGGGTTCTATATTTGACAACGACCGCTTACACTCTTACGAGTGCTGTAGTTTGAGCTTTATCAAAAATTGGCGTCGTTACCGGGGAATACGGTTGTCAACTATGTTTGTGAAAATTACTAGACCCTTTGGTAAAAGAGTCTCGTACTTTACTTTTAGTTGTTGTTTTTGTTTTATTCAAGTTCTATTGACAGAATGGATGCGCAATGTGACATTGAAAGAAGGGTTGCTCAACAGCAGCAGGCTAGACTAGCTGCATTGGCCGCTGCTCAAGTGCACCAACAGAATATTGATAACCCAGGTCGTGCAACAAATCCTGATGATGAGGACCTGGGCGATGAGGAGCTACTAAACCCACGGCACGCTGCTGAGATGGCGGCACCCATGCAGAGGAGAGATCGTCATGCGTGATTGAAGCCTGATCGCCGAGCTGTACAGATTCCTTTTGATGACGATGATGACGATTTGGATGGAGCTGGTGCCACAGGAGCTATTATTCTTCCGGCATTGGCACCAGGAGCCAAGTCCAACATCACAAGCACCATGATTCAGTTATTGCAACTCAAGGGATTATTTGGTGGACTTGCAAGTGATGATCCGAATATGCATCTGATCAACGTTATCTCAACATGCAAGTCATTCGACAATCCAGGCGTTGGACAGAATGTAATTCAGCTGCGCTTATTTCCATTGTCTCTATCTGGGGAGGCAACTCTATGGTTGAATGGGCTAACTCCTGATTCTATTACAAATTAGAGGCAATTGAAAGATGCTTTCCTAGAAAGATTTTTTCCGCCATCCAAAAGAGCATAATTGAGAGATGAAATCAACAATTTTCGACAGCTTCCAACTGAAGTTCTCCACGAAACATGGGAGAGGTTCAAGACGAAGCTTATGAGATTCCCAAACCATCACATGACCAATATCCACTTGATGGAGATACTATACAGATCTTTGAATTCAGTAACTAAACCAGTGATGGATAATGCAGCTGAAGGATTATTTATGGACCTCACCTTTGTTCAGGCAAGCAATATGCTAGACCAGATGACAAAGCAAAGTAGAGCTTGGCATACCAGGGACTCTGAGGTAGCAAGACCTACTTTGTATATTAGCATGACTGCAGAACAAAGGATAAGAGAAGAAGAATGTGATCAAGATATGGCGCACATGAAAACACAGATGGATCTTCTTACAAAGCATCTATTATCAGGGAAGACCAAAAAAGTGAAAGTAGTTGCATCAAAAGGAAGAGAGGAATCTGATTCTGAAGAAGAAGCCAACTACGTGAACAATCAGGGGGGTTTCTGAGGCAATGCCCAAGGAAACCAAGGTCGGAACTATTACGATAAATCTGGAACCAAGAACCGTGATCAAGGAAGTTGGAAGAACAAGACTGACAAGAGTGGTCTGTATGTTCCCCTAGGAAGACATGACGCCACTGCATCTGGGTCTGGAAATATGTCCATGGAAGATATGATGGCTAAGTTGTTGAAAGGAGTGGAGGCAACCAGCACGGGAGTAACTGAGGTAATAAATAACTTGGCCTCAATGAAGCAATTGGTTGACTCACATTCCACTTCAATAAAACAATTAGAGCTGCAATTGAGTCAACTTTCAGCAGCATGTAATCAAAGAAAAGCCGGCACCCTACCTAGCAACACTGTGCAAAACCCAAGGAATGATGGAACATGCATGACTCTTACTACCAGGAGTGGTAAGGTGTTGGAAAATCTACCTAAAGGCAAACAAGAAGTCGACGATGTAGCGGACTACGATATTGATGCTGATGGTGAAGATGCCGTAGAAGCTGGAAAGGGTGATCATGACGTTACCACTAGTAGTCTGTAGCCTGAAATAGTCAAAATTTAGAAACAAGATAAAAATAAAGTGGTGGAGAAAATGATTCCTCTTCCACCACTACCTTTTCCGCAGAGACTAAAGAAAAAGGTTGATGACACTCCTGAAAAGGTTAATAATCGGAAGAAAGATAAATAGGAAGTGGTGGAGAAAACTATCCCTCTTCCACCACCACCTTTTCCTCAGAGATTAAAGAAGAAAGTTTATGACACAAGGTTCAGCAAATTCATGACTATGTTGAAGCAGCTGACCATTAATGTTCAGTTGGTAGAGGCGCTCGAACAGATGCCTGGGTATGCAAAATTTATGAAGGATCTTTTAACAAAAAAGAGGGCAGCAAGTGGTGAGTTGACAGATATTGTTCATCATTGCAGTGCGATCGCTACCAGATCACTAGTACAAAAGAAGGCCGATCCTGGTGCCTTCACTATTCCGTGCACTGTTGGATCTATGAATTTTGCCAAGGCATTGTGCGATTTAGGAGCTAGCCTCAATTTGATGCCACTATCCGTCTACAGGAAGTTGGGGTTGGGTGATCCTACACCAACTAATATGGGACTTGTGATGGCAGATAGGTCGGTAAAACAACCTGTTGGTATCTTATATGATGTATTGGTGAAGGTTTCTACTTTTATCTTTCCTGCAGACTTTGTTATTTTGGATTGCAAGGTGGATTCTGAAGTTCCCATAATCTTGGGACGCCCTTTCCTTGCAACTGGAAGTGTGCTTATTGATTTACGAGCAATTGAGCTTTTATTTCGGCTGAATGATGAAGTGGTTCGTTTTGATGTATGCAAATCAATGAAGCAGCCCAAAGATATGGATGTGTTCTCTATCGCTGATGTTTATTATGAGGTTGAGAAAGAATTATCTGTAGAGAAGCAGTGTACTGTTGAGCCATTGTCTGCTGCGCTGTTGAAGTTTGAGCATGAGAATGTTGAAGATTATGAAGAAACTATTTGTGCTCTAACAGAAATAGGGTCCTATTCTCATACTCCTAAACAACCGAACCTTGATCTTAAGAATCAACCGTCACCAACAGCGAAGACTTCCATTAGAGAGCCACCAGTGCTAGAATCGAAGGAGCTCCCTAATTATCTAAGGTGTGCATTCTTGGGAAGTGTAAATACACTTCTTGTGAATGTGGCGGATAATTTAAGTGAACAGCACGTAGAGGCTCTCATCTCTGCTCTGAAGAGGTACAAGAGATCTATGGGTTGGTCTATTGATGATATAATTAGTATCCCTCCTGGGATATGTATGCACAAGAGTCATCTCGAAGAAGATTGCATGCCTACAAGTAAGTATCAGCGTCTTCTGAATCCATTCAGAAAATGATGCACCATCTATCTCGATAAAGTCTAAGTAATCGAGATAGCTATGTCGTGCCGCGACAATAAATCAAGCGCTTGGTGGGAGGCAACCCATCGTTTTTAATTATTTTTGTTGTTTTTGAGTAAATGTAGGTGCAAGAAGTGTAAAAGGGGAGATTAGTTTCAAATTTTAATTCGGAAGTATTACATGGTGAAGGTGGTAAGTTAGGAATGAAGAAGCAAAAGGCTATGGGTTAGGCATTGCTTATGAAAATATAGGCTAAGAACAAGGCAAGGCCTATGCAAATCTAGGACACGAATAAGGCAAGGCCTATACTATGGCCTAAGCTCTCGGATTCTAGAGTGCCATAACATAGGCGTCGCCTATGCTCAACAATGCCATAGCATAGGCGCCGCCTATGCAAAAGCATTTTGTCTTTGAATCTCATATGCCATGGCATAGGCGCCACCTATGCCTAAAAATGTCATAGCATAGGCGCCGCCTATGTCCAACAATGCTTTGCAAAAGGTGCCGGCTATGCCAAGCATAGGCAAAGCATTAGGCGCCGCCTATGGTCACTTTTTGTCTCCAAATCCGATTCTAAATGGGTCAAAACCCGACCCAATCTTGTCCTATAAATAAGAACTTAGTCTTAGAAGAAAAATGCATTGCCAATCCAACCTAAGCGCCGCCTACCTCTCCACATTCTCTCAAAAAATTTTCATTTGCTCTTTTACTTGGCAAGAACACCTTCCGAGGCCATCAACCAAGTAAGTACTTCTTTGTTCTTCTTTTATATTCTATAAGTACTAAACTACTATGTCTATAATGAATTGTTAAATCTTGAAATAGTAGTAGTGATTTGAATGTGCTTGGTTTGTTATGATACATCTAATTGAGTGAAAGAATACATGTGGGTGCTCTTGAGTTGGTTCCAACTTGTATTTGATTTTTATACACTGTCATACTTTTACTGAGTCGACATGGTGAAGTTAATTGCATAATCTTCAAAATTGAAGGCTTGAATGTTTGAATGACTCATTCATCGAGATAAAGATCATGATTGAATACAAGCATAAGATGTTGTGATTATTTTCTATACCATAAACTTGATTCAATCTCTACATGGTCGTCTTGTTCCAAAAATGCATTAATCCAAACCATAAAGGATGGTCAAGATTACATGACATAGAGTTGAAAAGAATAGTTAAAGACAATATGCAAGTATGACTGTGCTGAACATATTGTTGGAATATATCGCCTCTATGTATGTCGATGAAGTTTGAGTAATCGACATCACTCACTTAATTAGTTTGTACAAACAAATTAAGTGTGGGGTGGTGCCACTATAGTTTGTTTGTCGATTATATCTTCTGAGATGAAGATAACATGACTCTATTAAGATCTCAGGTAGAATGGCTTCAAAAAGGACGACAAGGAAAAGAAAAAGCGTCCACCTCACAAAAAGGTAAGAAAAGAGGAAGAAAAGAGCAAGCTGAATCCTCCTCGCTGCAAATACCTCGACGCACTCTTGGAATCATGTTTTTCTCATTTATTTTACACTGAGGATAGTGTGTCCCGTCTAAGTGTGGGGTGCTGGTATTTGTATGTTGTATTTCTTTGCCTACCTACATTTATTTATTTTTAAATTTTCAAAAAATTTTAGATTTTGATGCATAAAATTGTTCTGATAGGCGGTATGGTATTATGACAAGAGTTTATGCTAAGATCATTACTATCGAGACGTTTAGACTCCAAGTGTGACTCATTATGTGATAAGTGTGTGGTTTAATTTCTTCATACATTGGGTCAAGAGTCTATACTGCTCCCAATAAAGTCGACCATGTGCCTTGTGTGTGTGAGATGATAGTATACTCTATGTTTGTGGCTGATGCTAGAACTTGCCTGGTATGTATGTAAAGCGAAATAAAGAGTGTGAGTTTAGGAGATGATTTAGGCATTTCTTTGGCAACCTATGATTGTTTACCTTCGTTTTATCTACCCATGGACATCATCCTAGATAACCCCCTTTGAGCCTTTAGCCTATTTTCTTTGACAGCCTCATATGTAAGCCTAATCCATTTTTTTCAAGACCATAATTTGATCCAAATTCCTAAGTGCTTTAAATTGCAAAGTCATGTGACAAAATAAGAGGAAATTGGGTGAGAGTAGTGCCTTAAAGTGAATTGGTACTTGAATTCGTTATGAAAAAGAAGGGTTAGTATAGAGGTGTGTTATTAAAAAAAAAGAGGGAAGAGAGAAAGATGAAAAGAAAAATAAAAAGTTAATTCTGTTCAAAATTGAAAAACAAAAAAGGTGAGAAAGGGTGTTAGATTAAAAGAAAGTAGAAAGGTTGTTTGAAAGAAAGCATAAATGGCATAATGTGATGTATCAAAGCGCTTAGGAACATAGTCACTATTTCTGGCCAAAATAGTCCTACCCGTCCCTTTGCCTACATTACAACCTGTAAAAGACCTATTTGATCCTAAGCTTAGCATTCTGATATTAGTAGAGCATTGCACTAAGGGCAAGCCTATGGTCATCAGTTGCAGCATATGAATTCTTTGTGAGCGTGAGAGCAAGGAAAATATTATACCAATGTTTCGAAAAATAAAATACTTGTGAGTGATTATGGGTGATATATTGTGAGACACACATGGTTGATGATTTTTGGGTAGTCGTGTATGATTCTTTGTGCCTTAACTTTTGAATACGAATTAACCATCATCGCGAGTCTAGGTTGGAGGTTGAATTGTTTCTAGTAGTGATCAGAAAACTACTCTTTGTTAATAATTGTCGTGCCTGTCTTGATGAATATTTTGTGTTGTTACTATGAAACCCTAATTAGATGTTTATATGGACATGATATTTTGTCTGAGGACGAACAAAGCTTTAAGTGTGGGGTGTTGATGATAGGCGTATTTACACGCCTAAAGTACCTTAATTTACCCATATTTGAGCTAAGTTTTGAGGACAAAATACATAATTCATGCACTTTTAGTCCTTTTTCCTATAAGTGAGCTAACAAACATGATTAACAAGTTTTCAGGTATAAATGATGAAGATTTCAGCATTTTATGGATAACTTGACGCCAAAGGAAGCTTCACGAAAGAAGGAAAGCAACACTTGGACACCTATGGACTGAAAGTGATGCATGGAGAACTTGTCCCGAGCAAAAATAGTATTTCTAAAGACTTGGGGGATCAACAGAAGCTTAGTAGGATTAGGACAAGTATGCAGTAACGCAGTAGGACTAATACAAGGATAAAAACCCTATTTCAATAGGACTAGGATATGGATGTTATATAAACCCTATTTTGCTGAAACTTTTCAGCATTCTCTTCTTATTCCCCCTTCTATTCCTTCCCATTCTAATAAATTCTTATTCAATCAGTAATTAATTCAAGTCTTTTTCATTCAACGTTTGATCCTAATTCACGTTACACTTTCTGACAGAGAAAGCACGGCCCTTGTGACCAACGTGAGATCATGATGATGTTTATTGTGATCTTCGTTGCACTCATGAGTAGCTAAACTTCTCTTTTGGGGTTATGGAAGCCTTATGAGACACTATCTATTGCTATGAGTTTGTGAATTCTTGACAAGTATGTTGGTTATATCATTATTCTCTTCGTCTTAATCTAAATTCTTGTGGTTGCAAACATATAGAATACGCCAGTATAGCATTAACTTGTTCGAAAGAAAAGTTACATTTCTGGAACAGAGATAATGTCAAGGTAATAGGGAACCAACCCTTGTTAAAAATTTAGTGCCATAACTGGATTAACCTCTTGGAGAATCTGTACCATTAGATACGCTTTAAGCTCGAAAGAGTTAAAGTGAAATAATCCTTGATGGTAGAAAGACGCCTGGATTTACCATAGAATACGATTCTCTATAAGCGCATGCATGTCTGAATTCCGCATAACTTATAGTAAATAGATACGTACAACTCATAAGGTGGACATAACCCCAACTCTCAATTCTCATTGATCAAAACTAACCAAGAAATCCGTTTTACTCTTCTATTTTCCGTTCTTACGTTACTATTTTGATACTCTTAAATTCACGCTACAATCCCCCTTTTTACGAAACTTTCACCAAAAGTCTAATAATATTTGCTTACTTAGTGACCAAGTATTCCCTGTGGGATTCGACACCCAACCCAGTTGGGTTCTATATTTGACAATGACCGCTTACACTCTTACGAGAGCTGTAGTTTGAGCGTTATCATTCACCCTCAGACTGATGGATAGTCTGAGCATACAATTTTGGTGTTGGAAGACATATTTTAGTTTTGTGTCGTGTATTTCAATGGTCATTGGGACCAGTAATTGTATGAGCTTGCATATAACAACAGTTATTACTCGAGTATCGACATGGTTCTTTGTGAAGCTTTGTATGAGAGGTGGTGTAGATCCCCATTAGGTGTTTTGCTACCTAATCAATAAGAAAGGTTAGATTTATACAAGAGAATATTGTGGCAGCTCAAAGTCGATAGAAGGAGTATGCAGATAGGAAGGTGTAAGATATGCATTTCATGAAATGTGAGAAAGTTTTGCTCAAGGTTTCACCCATGAAAGGTGTGATATCATTTGGATAAAAGGGTAAGCTTAGTCCAAGGTACATTGGAACTTTTGAGATTTTGATGATCAAGAAGTATCATGGAGATAGTGATTATATCATTACTTTGGATTCGATTTTGCATGATGAGAACCTCTCTTATGAGTAGGAACCTATTTCCATTCTTGGTAGGGATGTTAGAAGCCAAGAACAAAAGAGATTCCATCCATGTAGGTGTGGACATGCATAAGAGATATATAGAGTTGTTCACCAATTCAATAAATTCTTGCTTATTTTCCTCTTTTCTTTCTAGTTTTCTTTGGAGGATAATCGATTATTTAGTTGGTGTCTAATGTAATGACCTATTACCTCACATTTTTTTGTAAAGTAAGAGCTTGTTATAGGTTTCCCTAGGATGAGAGTTATGAAAATCTCAAGCTAGGGTGAGCTTAAATAAAAATTGGAGTATGGTGTAGATTAGAGATCATCTGTGTCTTCTAGTGATACATTTGATAGTTTTGTAGGTGTGACTTGATAGATAAGAGGGTTATTTATTCATAGAAACTTTTGGGATGGTATTTGGGACTGTAGAAGTTTGATTATGGCTTTTTCTGCGATGGGGTATTTTTATGTTATCAAAAAACAATGCATTTCCTGTCAGAAGCTAGACACATCTAAGGTTGATAGCACTATTTTGAGTTGGGTGGTAAGTTTTATATAGTTGAAGCTACTAATTCAAAAATCATTATCTAATTCCATCTAAATCTGTAAATGTTATGCTTCAACCACTAGTTCAAAAATCATACTCTCATGCCAACACTTGGATAAAACAACTAATTAGTCAAAAAGCCCCTTTTACAATAATCTTGTGTCCTCCAAACATCACCAATGATGTAGTGACCGTTTAGCTCATTTTCTATATTTCCACTTATTTTCATAATTTAGAGCTTTACAATAGCTTCCCCAAGTCATTTATGACTTGTTAGAACTGATAGTTTGGTTACCAGGCAGTTCGTTTAGTTTTTAGCTGGTTCAAATTGGTTACAAAACAAAACTTTAGTTAAACAACCTCGTATGCCAATTCTGAATATTCCAATAGCTTTGAATTGTCAATTTTAGGCTAGGTGGATCCTTGGTCAGGGTCTTAAGGCACCTGAGCTTATTTTGAGCTATTGGTTGGAAGTTAAGAAAAATAGTTAATGGGTTTAGGACCCACTTATTGTCGAAACTGCCTCGGATGGAAACTTTAACTATGCCATTAAGTCTGGAACATTTAATTTGATAGGGTAGCATAGTCTATTTGCATATAAAGGATTTCAAATAAATTCGGAGGTGTTGGCAGAGACTTGGAATTTTTCTAAGTCTCAGCTAGTACTAGTGCATCGCATTTGTGATGCCTTCGATCACTTAAGCGATCTACCGACAGCAGATCAGTTATCTAATAAGCGATACTAATGTCACATAAGCAACATCTTCTCATACAAGCCAGATATTACATAAGATATAGGATCATCATGTAAGCAATATCTATGCCGGGGATAGGTAGTGCTGAAGTGACCCAAAGTTTGCTTAAACAATACTTTTGTACCTATAAAGCTCATAAATATCACATTTAGACCGTTTCTAACAATTTATCATCCGTCTCCAAGATATTTAAACCCTAAAGAGGCAATTGTCCTTCAAATTCATGGTAAGATTTCATTATTTGCATTGTTGATTTCTCCATTCTTATCTAAAAATTCCAAAATCTTTGTGACTTGATTATATCACCATTGTAGCTTGAAATTCACCTATTTTTTAGGGTAAATATTCCTTGAGCATAGAGGGACATTGAGTTGGTTTTAAAAACGTCTTTCTCATAAATGAGCCCCACGTGGAATTTTTATGTAATTTGGAGACTAAGCACCATAGTGCAACATGGGTACCATTGTTCTCATTTTGATAAGTACATTGTAATTTTGATAACGTGGAACCTTGTGGAGGCTTCTCAAAAGGAGAAATCAGTGATTTAGTAGATTCTTCAGGCTTTTTTGGTACCCAGGTAGGCTCAATTTACCTACTTCCTAGATTGAGCTATCTCATTGTATAATTATAATATTATGATAGATATGTGATAGGATCTTGGGGTTGGAAGTGTGAATTAGGATATTTTGGATTAATTGGATCCTTAGGCTACCTTAAAACCTTAGATACAAATTAGTTAGGGTAGTTGGTAATGGCTTAGGTGAATAGAGCTTCACGGAAAATAATTGGAGTGGAAATGGCTTAATTACTAAACGTAGGTAAAATTACCTAGTTACTCATGTTAGGGTAGAGTTGTTTGTAATTGCTTAAGTTAAGAAAATTGCCCTAGTTGTTATTTTTTTAGGTAGGATTGCCTTAATTAATCATGTTTGGGAGGAGTTAAATCCTAGGGCTTATTATGGCTTACATGACATCTAGGAATGAACATAGATACCTTATTCTAGTCTGGGGATAGAAATTTGTCTAAGAGAATCGTTGGAGGCTACTGATATGGATTTTGAATATGGCTCATAATATGTCTTGTAAATGTAATTATGGTTGAGACTTGCTGGTATAATTCTTCATCTAACATATAGTTATGAGTAAAGGGATTTTTCATATCTAGGATTTATTTTCATAATCTATTAAGTTTAGCTTATTGAAATAGATAACTAATATGATTCTTTGGTGTGTTTATAATTATGAGTTCTGGTTTAAGTCCAAAAATTACCGATGATATTAGTGATATAAGTTCCAATTCAAGCCTGACAAAATTGATGATAATGATTTTGAGTTTTGGCTTGAGTCTGAAATTGAGAATTATTCATTAGGTAATACAAGACGGATGGATTCTTTATTTTGGCATGACGATTGGTTAACTTTGGTTATTCAGTAGTTAGGTTCCTTGATTTTATCCTCTAGGCTTATGGGGGCCTGTGTTAGGTTATTTACTTTTATGCACTTACTGGCTTATGAGAGCCAATATTATTATTATAATTGTATGATCCTTATGTTATTATCTCATATGCATTTACTGGTTATGTATAGTAGTGTTAAAGCTTATTTCTAGGTTTCCCCCTTTATCTTCACTTAGTTTATGTTATCATGTATCTTATCATATTTATATCATGATTGAGCTTAGTCGACCGATGATGCCTACTATGTACTCGTGGTTTTGGTAATCAAACTACACTTCTGTACCTTTTTGGTGTTGATCGAAGTACTAGTTGCCAACGTTGATTCATTGATCGTGCAGAGTTGATTTTGGAGATTGGGAGCGATCTTGGAGTCAGAGTTACCCCTTTTTCATCTATTTATCTATGCCTAGTCTTTTATTTTTGAGATGTATTATATTAGTCTATTCAGTATTCATAGTTCTTTTAAGTAGCTTTTGTATCGACATTACTGAGTCTTGGGATATTTTTTCGTTTCTATCTATCTATTAGATCCTTGTGACTGTTTCATCATTATTTGAATCATTAATTTTTGATTTTTGGCTTTTAGGCCATTTTCCACCAAGTTATTCCATTGCATCTAGCTCTGAGCTATGGTTTTGGTTACCTATTGGCAGGAGAGAGTTAGTGTCATCATGACTCATCAATCAAGTCGTGACAAATTGGTATTAGAGCCTAGCTTTTACTGGTATTATTGGTAAAAGAGCAAGTTTCTAGTAGAGTCCCACAGATTGGAACAATGTCTGTTTCATATATTCAGAATGCTACTTGACATTCTTAGGAGTTCTATATTTCTTTCACTCATTTAGTGCTAGTGTTTAAGTTGGTTCTAACATTCTTTTGGTTTTACTCTTTTGTAGATGGCTAGGACGCGTTATACAAATACATGAGATGAGGGTCCCAAGATTGAGCTTAGGAATTCTGTTGCTATTCGTAGATAACCTAGAGGTCGTGGATATCCTCGAGATGCATACTAAGATAGAGGCAAGGATATGGAGACTCCACCATACCATATTCCCTCTCTTGAGCAAGAAATTTGTCCACTCCAGCCAGTGGTAGGGCAGGGACCAACCCAGGATCCACTGGGATTTATTTTATCTTTAATTCTCAGGGATGCTTTGGTTCAACTTTTGGGGTTGCTTGGTAGTGCACCATCTTATTATGCACAGTTTATAGATCAGAGTGGTACTGAGGCAAGGCCACAGCCTGTAGCTATGGCTCTCGGAGTTGAGGTTCCTCCTGTATGGAAATTTCTTATCTAGTAGTTGCTCCACTCATATTTTCCTTGCCTACTATGTCTACCAAGAAGTAGAAGATGTTTGGTAGATTCTTGAGATTTGCTCTATTTAGTTTTTTCAGTGCACTAGGAGAGAATGCATATGAGTTTTTGATTGCTTGTGAGGATAGGATCCATAATTTTGGCCTAATTGAGACTCATGGTATGGATTACACTACTTTTTAGTTCGGCCTGCAGCTCGTCATTGGTGAAGAGATTATCTTGATTCTAGGTCAGTTGGATCTTTTTTTACATGGTCGCAATTTTCTGAGATCTTCTTAGAGAAGTACATGCCTCACAACCTTAGGGACCGTTTGAGGTTTGAGGGATCAACTCTTGAGGTTGGAGAAGGGTTTCATGACTGTTGTGGAGTATAAGGCTCAATTTCATAATTTAGTTAGGCATACTACTTCTATTCTGGCTACTGAGTATGACTGGGTTCGTTGTATTTTTCGGAGATTAAGACTACCCCTTTGCATGTATACTCAGAGATTGGTTATGTGAGTATGTCTTTTGATAAGGTTTCAAATTGTGAGGCCCAAGAGGGATACAATAAGAGGTTGCGATATTAGGGTAGGTTTTGTGGGAGTCGTAGTAGCTCCCAGTTTAAAGGCAGTGGTTCTTTTGCTAGGTACCCTCCACGCCAGCTATTTTAGTATAAGGGTCAGTCTAGTAAACCCATTCAAGACACACTTTAGATTATTAATAGAGTCTAGTCTACCTCTAGTGATCTTCATGGCTACGGTCGTGGTCAGTTTTTAAGGAATTTGTCTTCAATATATTCTAGTCGTGGTGGTTATTCTAGGGCAACTAGAACTTCTGGTTTTAGTTTAGCGCCTGGGGCATGTTATGGTTATAGAGATTTTGGTCGCTTTTTAAAAGAGTGCCTCAATCATGGAGTTTTTTTTTCTTTAGCTCAGAGTGTTCCACCTATTAGGGAAATTCATCCTTGAGCTAGAGGTGGTATGCATGGTCATATGGGTGGTTCCCAACCTATTTCTATGGCACCTTACCGTATGGCTTCTGTCAAACTTAAGGAGCTGAACACTCAGCTTTGAGATCTTCTTGGTAAGGGTTTTATTAGACTGAGTATGTCTCCTTGGGGAGCTCCTGTGTTATTTGTAAAGAATAAAGATGGCTCCATGTAGATTTATATTGATTATAGTTAGCTTAATAAGGTGATGGTGAAGAACCGTTATCCTATACCTTGCATTGATGATTTTTTTGATCAGCTTCAAGGAGCAGCAGTCTTCTCTAGGATTGATTTGAGGTATGGTTACCATCAGTTGAGGATTCAGGCTAAAGATATCCCGAGGATAGCCTTTAGGACCCATTATGGTCATTATAAGTTCTTAATGATGTCTTTTAGGTTGACTAACACCATATCCACATTTATGGATCTGATGAACTAAGTGTCCAATCCTTATTTAGATTCCTTCATGACTGTATTCATCGATGACATCCTTGTGTAGGAGTAGAGGGGCATGCATAGCATTTGAGGATTGTGCTCCAAACTTTGAGAGATCATTTACTTTTTGCCAGATTCTCTAAGTGTGAGTTTTGGCTAGAGTTAGTAATATTCCTTAGGCATGTGGTATATAAGGATAGGATTATGGTAGATCCCAAAAAAATTGAGGCTCTTCGGGATTGGGTTATGCCTATATCTCCGATTGAGGTTCCATAACTTTATTAGCTTGACTAATTATTATTGATGATATGTTAAGGGTTTCACTACTCTTTCAGCACCTATGACTAGATTGACTCAAAAGTATGTTTCCTTCTAATGGTCAAAGAAGACTGAGGTAAGCTTTGGAAAGGTCAAGTAGTTTCTTACTTCGGCTTTTATTTTGGCTCTTTCTGTTAAGGGTGAGGGATTCATTGTGTATTGTGATGTTTTTAGTGTTCGTTTGGGATATGTTTTGATGCAACATATTTATGTTATTGCTTATGCTTCGAGACAGATAAAGGTGCACGAGCGAAACAACCCCACTCATGATTTTGAGTTGGCAGTGGTAGTTTTTGTGCTTAAGATTTGAGGTATTATATTTATAGAGTGCATCGTGAGAGTTTCATAGATCATTGCATTCGATGGTATTTGGTTCATTGTGGATCGATTTACCAAGTTGACATATTTCATTCCTATTCAAATGTTCTTCAGTGCCGAGAGGTTGGCTCATATCTATGTTAGTGAGATAGTCCATTTGCATGGCGTACATATATCTATCATTTCAGACCAGGGTTTATTGTTCACTTCTAACTTTTGGACCGCTTTTCGGGAGGAGTTAGGTACTTAGGTGGATCTTTGTACAACCTTCCATCCTCAGAAAGACGTACAGTTAAAGCGGACTATTCAGGTTCTAGAGGATATGCTTTGAACCTTGTTATAGATTTTGGGGGTCAGTGAGAGCAACATTTAACCTTGGTAAAGTTTGCATATAATAAAAGTTACCATTCAAGTATTGAGATGACACCTATTGTGGCTTTATATGGTAGGAAATGTCATTCCCCTATTGGACTGTTTGAGACTTCCAAGATTAAACCTCGTGGTATTGACTTGCTTCAGGAGTCACTGGATAGAGTCTGGGTATTTCAGAAAAGGTTGAGGGCAGCTCAGAGTAGGCAGAAGTTTTATGAGATTGTAGACTTTATGCTTTAAGATTTGGATTTGGTAATCGGGTATTTCTCCATGAATCACCCACTAATGGTGTGATGAGGTTTGGGAGGAAAGGTAAGCGCAGCCCCAGATATATTGGACCCTTTGAGATTCTTTGCATCGTTGGTGAGGTGGCTTATAAGTTAGACTTGCCCCCCAATTTTGATGTTTTCCATCAAATTTTCCATGTTTCCATGTTACGGTGATATATTCTGGATCCATCTCATCTACTTAGATGGGACTCAGTCTAATTGGATGAACGGTTGACCTTCGTGGAAGAGCCTGTGCTTATTTTGGCTAGCGATATCAGGCGAGTAACACTAAAGAGATTTTATTAATTAAGGTTCAGTGGAGGTACTACCCAGTAGATTAGGCTACATAGGAGATCGAGAGAGAGATACAAGCCCAGTATCCTTACTTGTTTGAGTCTTCAGGTACATCCTAATCCTTTACTTTCGAGGATAAAAGTTATTTTAGTAGGGGCTATTGTAATGACCTTTCAAGTCATTTTCTATATTTCTGCATATTTTCACTATTTAGAGCTTTCATGTAGCTGCCTCAAGTCATTTATGACTTTCTGTAACTGATAGTTCTGTTACCCAGATAGTTCATTTGGTATTTAGAGTAAATTCCATATTTTGAATAATTCGCTGGTTCAAACAGGCTACTGGGTAAAAAGTTCAATTAAATGACCTCATATGCCAATTTTGACTGCTCCAACAGCTCCAGAATGTCTATTATAGACTAGGTGGACCCTTGGTCCCAATCCAGAGGCACCCGGACTCATTTCGAGCTATTAGTCAAAAGTTTAAAATGGAAAATAGGTGTGGGACCCACTTTTCATTGAAACGACCTTGGATGAAAATTTCTACAACACCATTGAATTTGGAATTTCTCTAAGTCTCAACTGGTGTTATGCATCACGTCTGTGATGCCTTCAATCGCTTAAGCAATTTTTCAACAAGTAGCAAGTATCACATACATGACTCTTTTTGTTACGTAAGAGACTCCCTTGGTAGCAGAGCAGGTATTGTCTAAGTGACACTAATATCGCATGAGCGACCTCTTCTCAGAGAAGCCCTATATCGCGTAAGCAATAGGCACTTTGCATAAGCAATATCTGTTTCAGGGCCAAGTATCACGTAAGCAACCCAAATAAGCGATACCCATGTACCGAGAAAGGGTATAAATAACCCATTTATCTCGTTTGTCACCATTTCTCATCCATCTCCAAGATATTTAAACCCTAAAAAAAGTGAAAGCTTGGAGATAATAAGGGTAGGTTATTTTGGAGCTTAGGAAAGTATTAATTACGCAATTCTCCTTCAAATTCATGGTAAGATTTCATTATTTTCATGGTTGATTTCTCCATTCTTACCTAAAAATCCCAAAAACATGCTGACATGATTGTAGCACCAATGTAGCTCGGAATTCACCAATTTTTAGGGTAAATATTCCTTAAGCATAGAGAGAGGTTGAGTCGGTTTCGGAAATGCGCTTTTCTTAAATGGGGCCCATGTGGGTTTTATGTAATTTTGAACCCAAAACACAATAGTGCAATATGGGTATCATTGTTCTCATTTTTATGAGTATATTTTTATTTTCCTAGTGTGGCACTTTGCGGAAACTTCTCATAAGGGGAAATTGGTGATTACAAGATGTTTTGGGCTTTATTTGGCGTACAAATAGGCTAGGTTTACCTACTTCGCAGATTGACATATCTCATGGTATAATTATGATATTATGCTCAATATAGGGTGATATCAAGGCATTGGAAATTTGAATAAGGATATTTTGGGTAAATTAGATTGTAACACCCCAAATTCGGGTCCCGAAGGGTCACACGGTGCTGAAGACTACAAGTATCCCCAAGCTAACCCTTTGAGCCATTTTCTACCATTTAACACTTATTTCAAGATCATTATAACCAAACATCTTCGTAATATCATCATCAATCATGTCTCATAGTAATATGGATAAATGCGAGAAATAACTAAATATGAAAATTCTAACAACTCCAACTCACTAGTCTAACAAAATCGGCCTGACAAACCTTTACTATTCAATGTACCAAAGATCCATTGGGACAGGCCCCAACTGACTCAAACTCAAAAGATAAAATATTAAATCAAACTAAACTGGGAGTCCGAAATAGCACATCCTCGGATCATGAGGACTCACCGCAGCAAAGGATGTAGATCGACGTGCTTGGGAATCGCCGTCAAGTCTGAAACTAAGCACCTGAACCTATATTATAGGGAAAGTTTAGACCACGTACGAATACATGGGTTAGTACCATGGAATATGGACCTAGTATATGGGTGTGTGTGCAAGTTTCAGAAATCAAATATCATAAGTTTTCATAGAAAACATGCATCCTATAACCAGTAACTCACGTAGCTCGAATAAAAACATCATAATCATAAAAGAGTAAGATATGTCAAATAAAACACGTGAGTTATCATAGTAAGTCCTCAATTCACTTTCATCTCGATTTTCAAACCATCAAAGAAATCAAATCTCATAATAATTCTCTTTAGAATATAGTATTTCAATATTTCAGAAAATAATAACTTTCTCATAACCAATTCTTCAAAACAATATATTCCTCTTAGATAGGATGGTACATACATACACATATTGGGATTCTCTCATAACTGACATAAACCATGTGAGCTACATAAAGTCCAATGTTCTACCCACATTGGGGAGAGTCTCCTTATTCCTTGACATCGAAGTAGGACCTTAAATTATCAATCCAAACACTAGTGATCACTATGAAAATCAGCCTCAATTCTGGCTCCAACGGGGGCACGTAGTTCTAGGGAAGTACCAAACCCGCTATACCTCCCGCTCGGTGCTAAAGACTACTCCCGGACTTAGCTCAAATCTTTTCAAAAGAAAATCCACCATAAAACAGTTCAATAATTCACAACGGGAGCCATCATGCTACCCCTTTCATAATGAATCAATAAAAGTGGATTTATTTTCTCATCTCGGGTTCAAAATCAACCCCTTTTTACGACCGAAAGGTCAAAGCTTCTTTATCTTTTCAAATCATTCAAATTCAAGGTGTTTATAACACATGTTTTCTAAAAAAAAAAAATAGTCTCAAATAGATTTCAAAACCCATGTCTCAATATCACGTTAAAACTTATCAAGATTCAAGCTTTACATCATAAACACATAAATTTCTTCAAAATCTGGAAATATCAGCTTTACGCACAAAATATTATTGTTCTCATATAATTCCACTTCTAAAATATCAAAAATATAATAATCTCATAAGAATCAATATAGGATGTAAATTCATGCTTCAAATTCATAATAAAACATGTAAAATCCATAACTTCGTAAAAGAAAAATATTTTTGCGCACAAGAATGAAAGGGTGTCCTTGTTGAAAACCCCACATACCTTTATGGTAACGGATTCGTTGAAAGATTGGCCCTTCAATGTTGATTGTGAAACCCTAGTTTTTTTATCCTTTAGTGCTCTTGGATGATGAACTTAGACTGATAATAGGATTATGATGAATTTAGAATCTATTAAATTCGTAAGGATAAGTTTAGGGGTGTGAAAGGAGTGCCAAAAGACTTAATTGCCCTCAAAATAACTCAAAACGGAGTGTTTTCGCTACCTGAAACATTAAGTGTGCGCCGCATACCTTATGGTACACTTTGAAATGTGCGCGGCAAACCTTACGGCACACTTTGAAGCGTGCCTCGCACACCTTATCGCACACCCATTCTAGTAGCCATGTGCGATTAGTTAGGCAACGCACTCTACTTTGCAAAGCCATAACTCCTTGCTCGGGTGTCGGATTTTGATAAAATTGGTATCGTTGGAAAGCTAATTAGATTCTATATTATTTGGTGGGTCGAAATATGCAAAAATACCACATATTCATCAAGTTATGCTTATTCAAATATGACCCTTGCAAAATCAAACACTAAAACTTGATGGATTCAAAACTCTTAGCTTACACAACCTTATGTGACTCATATAAACACACGTAACACATAATAAGCTCTCTTATAAATAGGATACTCATGATAATTCATGTGATTAAATATGGATTACAGAATTGAGGGTTTCACATGTACGAACAACGGTTCATTTTCTAGCTTAGGAAAGTGCGAGGTATTACAATATCTCCCCATTGGGGACATTCGTCCTCGAATGACGCTGGGTATACTAAGAGTAAAGAGAAAGCGAAAGGTACATAGCTGAAGCATTTTGCTAGACTTGTCTCTACTTCATTCTACATTTCGGACACAACAAGGAGTGCATAACTCATGAAATCACTGCTGAACAGTATAAAATAACAACTGAACTACTGCAACATTTGATAGAAAAGGAATGATTTAGAGAAGAACGGTACCTTCGGCTTGATCCGAGCTTGCGGAAAACTGGTGTGGGTACTTGGATCACATATCTTCCTCGGTTTCCCAAGTTGTGCCCTCAACAGACTGATTTCGCCACAACACTTTGACCAAGGGAACTTCTTTGTTCCTTAGTCTCTGAACTTAGAAATCTAGGATTTTAACTGGAATCTCATCAAATGAAAGACTGTCCTGAACTTCAGTGCTCACAGAAGGATCTACTACCATGGAATCGCCAATATGCTTTCTAAGCATGGAAACATGGAATACCAGATGAACAGTCGACAACTCTGTGGGAAACTTAACCTCATAAGCTACTTTATCAACACCGCTAAGAACTCTGTAAGGACCAACATAACGAGGACTAAGCTTCCCTTTCTTCCCAAACCTCTTCACCCCTTTCATGGGAAAAATTTTCAAGTACACTAAGTCATCAACTTCGAACTCAAGGTCTCTCCTCCTAACGCCGACATACGACTTTTGACGTCTTTGGGATGTTTTCAATCTTTCTCTAATCACCTTGACTTTCTCCATAGTCTCAAAAACTAAATCAGGACCACTCACAACAACTTCACCCACTTCGAACCAACCTATAGGTGATCTATATTTTCTCCCATACAAAGCCTCAAAGGGGGCCATGCCAATGCTAGAGTGATAACTATTGTTGTAAGCAAACTCTATCAATGGTAAATGCTCATCCCAGCTCCCCTTAAAATCCAGAGCACACGCTCTCAACATATCCTTTGAAGTTTGGATGGTCCTCTCAGCCTGACCATCTGTCTATGGATGAAAAGCAAAACTCAAATACACTTGGGTACCAAGACCTTTCTGAAATGCCCTCTAGAACTGTGAAGTAAACTGAGTACCCCTATCTGAAATGATAGACAAGGGAACTCTATGCAATCTGACTAACTCCTGGATGTATAATTTAGCATAATCCTCAGCAGTATAAGAAGTATGCATAGGCAAGAAGTGCGCAGACTTAGGTAACCTATCAACAACAACCCAAATAGAATCATGATGGCGTCGGGAAGGAGGTAAACTAGTCACAAAATCCATGTTTATCTCTTCTCACTTCCAAGTGGGAATACTAAAATCCTGCATCTTACCGCCAGGTCTTTGGTGTTCTACCTTAACCTGTTGGAACATCGTACACTCAGCTAAAAGTATTGCTATATCTTTCTTCATGTCACTCCACCAATAGATTTCCCGCAAGTCGCGGTACATTTTGGTGGCACCAGGATGAATAGAATATCACGCAATATGTGCTTCATACATGATTCTCTGCCTCAATTCATCAACATTTGGAACACACAATCTACTATGCAATCTCAACACATTATCTCCCCCTTGGGAGAAAACCTCTACCTTTTGGTCCTTAACTGACTCGTTCAGTCTGACGAAGAAAGCATCTAAGTCTTGCTTCTCCTTTACTTCCGAAACCAGAAAAGATTCAGAACTACTTTGAACCCCTATACTGCCTTCAGCAGAACCTAACAGCCTAACCTCCAGGCTAGCCAGACGATGCACATCATGAGCTAACTCCTTCTTATAAGGGCCACACTACCCATAGACAACCTGCTAAGGGAATCTTCCATAACATTGGCCTTGCCTTGGTGATACAACACACTCATGTCATAGTCCTTCAATAGCTCTAACTACCTTCTCTGCCTAAGGTTCATCTCACTCTAGGTAAATACACACTGCAAACTCTTATGATCCATAAACACATCCACATGGACACCATACAGGTAGTGCTTCCAAATTTTCAAAGTAAACACTAGAACATCCAACTCTAAGTCATGGGTTGGGTAATTCTTCTTATGGGATTTCAACTGTCTAGAAGCATAGGCTATAACCTTGCCCTTCTACATCAATACATAACCCTAACCTACCCTAGAAGCATCACAATATACCAAAAAATTATCAACACCATCAGGCAAGGTCGAAACAGGAGCTGAGGTTAGTCGAATCTTCAACTCTTGAAAACTCCTCTCACAAGAATCTGACCACAAGAACTTTACTTTTTATTGGGTCAACTGGGTCATGGGAGATGCTATAGAAAAAAACCCCTCAACAAAGCGGCGGTAATAGATCGCTAGACCCAGGAAACTTCAGATATCAGATAGAGAGATAGGTCTAGGCCAATTTCTAACAGCTTCTGTCTTTTGGGGATCAACTCTAATACCTTAGGAAGAAATAATATGACCCAGAAATGCAACAGACCTTAACCAAAATTCACATTCACTAAATTTGGTGAATAATTTATGATCTCTAAGAGTTTGTAAGACAATTTGGAGATGGTTTACATGATCTGCTTCACTAAAAGAGTATACAAGAATATCGTCTATGAATACAATAACAAACATATCAAGATATTGCCTGAACACTCGATTCATGAGGTCCATAAAAGCTGCTGGGGCATTATTGAACCTGAAGGACATAACAAGAAACTCAAAATGACCATAGCGAGTGCAAAAGGCTATTTTCGAGATGTCACACTCCCTTACTTTGAGTTAGTGATAGCCAAATCTAAGGTCTATCTTGGAAAAATAACTTACACCTTGCAACTGGTCAAACAAATCATCAATTCTCGGAAGGGGATACTTATTTTTGACAGTGACTTTATTAAGCTGACGATAGTCAACGCATATACGCAAAGAACCATCTTTCTTCCTCACAAATAAAATAAGATAACCCCAAGGAGAAACACTGGGCCTTATGAAACCCTTATCTAATAGATCTTTGAGTTTCTCCTTTAACTCCTTAAGTTTTGCAAGTGCCATACGGTAAGGAGGAGTAGAAATAGGTTGGATGTCGGGAAGAAGATCAATCCTAAATTCTATCTCTCTGTCGGGATGTATCCCTAGAAGATCTTTCGGAAAGACATTGGGAAACTCATTAATGACGCTAACTGACTGGAGAGTTGGAGTCTCAGACTTAGTGTCCTTGACTCTAACCAAATGATAAATGTACCCCTTGGAAATAATCTTTCTAGCTTTGAGATATGAGATAAAAGGACTCTTGGGAAATACAGAACTCCCAGACTACTCAAACACAAATTCATTAGGAAACTGAAACTTGACTACTCGGGTACGATAATGTATAGAGGCATAACAAGAATGAAGCCAGTCCATACCCAGAATGACATCAAAGTCCACCATGTCCAACTCAATCAGATCAACAAATATGACTCTATGAAGGACTGTAACAGGAAACTTTCTATACACTTTTTGGGCAATAATAACTCACCCACTGGGGTAGAAACTAAGATAGGCTCAGGAATATTTTTGGGACTCACTTCAAAATTCACAGCAACCAGAGATGTCATATATGAAAAACTCAACACAGGGTCCAACAATGCATAAACATCAAAATGAAATATAGGGAGCATACCAGTAGCAATATCGAGAGAGTCCTCCTGCTCCTGGCAAGATGGTAAAGCATAAAACCAGTTCTGGCGCTGACCGCCAGTGGTGCTAGAAGAGGTTCCCTAAGCTGGGACTGGACGAGTCACCTGAACTGGAGCACTAGCAGTCTGAGTCTGAGTCTGAGGGCAAATATCACGTCGCCCTTGCCTGGCATGTGGGCACTCCCTAAGCTTGTGACCCATATCACCACACCCAAAGCAACCTTTCTTTACTCCCCAACACTCACCCGAATGGATCCTACCATATTGGGTACACGAAGGATAATTTGGCTTACTGCCAACACTGTGCTGAGTCCTGGACACATACGGCTTACCACTTTGCTCCTGCCTACCCCTAGGCGTGGGGGCACTAGATGACGATGGTGCTGGTGTTGATAAGTGTTTCTAAAACTGAGGGTGGTCCCTTCCTTGCGATCTAGTCTGGCCATGTCCATGCTGATCGGACCTAGCTCTCTTATTCCCTCTCATTCTGTCCCTCTCCATGATCTTGTCTGGTTCAATCTGTTGGGCATGAGTCATCAGCCTGGAAAGATTCATCTTACTATTTAGCATGGCAGATCTGCACTCCTTAACCACATAGCTCGACACCTCTATCACAAATTTACTCATACTAGCTCGGTTATCATCTACTAAGTCAAGAGCGTATTTGGCCGAGTGATTGAACTTCAAGCAGTACTCCTTAATAGTCATAGAGCCCTGCCGTAAGTTCATAAACTCCTCCACCTTCGCCTCCCTCATCTCCAAAGGGAAAAAATTATCTAGGAATGTATCCTTGAACTCCTACCAAGTCGTAGGGGAGACACCTTCACCTCTGCCCTTCTTCCAAGAAACTACCCAGTCATAAGTAACGTCATTAAACCAATACAATTCCAACTCCACACTATGCTCCTCAAAGACATGCATCACCTGTATGATCTTTCTCACCTCCTCCAAGTATAATTATGGGTCCTCATCTGGCTTGGACCCATAAAACTCCAGTGGTTTCATCCGCATAAAGTCATGAATCTTTGCAGCAGCTGAATCACCTCCCTGCTACTGTGGAGTCGGGGCAGGATTGGCCTGAACGTTCGCAGTAACAACTTGGGCCAGCGCCTGAAAAGATGCCCGAAACTTGGCGTGGGAGACATTATCATTCAGTGGGTCAGCAGGCTAAGGTTGCTTACCGACGTTATTCCTTCTAGCTCGGCAAGGAGGAATATTCTGAAATAAGAGAGCATGAATTAATAGTTGAGAGAGACATTGGAAGAACGATGGACTTCTAAAAGAAAGAAATGACCTTTTTCCTAAAATGTCTCGTAGCTTCTCGCTCATAGATGTGGTGTGCTACACGCCGATGATCAAGACTCTACTTAACGTGGCTTTTCAGACTCCCTAGGACTCCTTAAACCTTAGGCTCTAATACCAAGTTTGTAACGCCCCAAAAATGGGTCCCAAAGCGTCACACGGTGCTTAAGGCTACAAGTATGCCCAAGATAACCCTTTGAGCCATTTTCTACCATTCAACACATATTTCAAGATCATTATAACCAAACATCTGTGTAATATCATCAACAACCAGGTCTCATAGTAATATGGATAAATGCGAGAAATAATAAAATATGTAAAGTCTAAGAACTCCAACTCACTAGTCTAACAAAATCGGCCTGACAAGCCTCTACTATTCAATGTACCAAAGAGCCATTAGGACAAGCCCCAACTGACTCGAACTCAAAATATAAAATATTAAATTAAACTGAACTGGGAGTCTGAAATAGCACATCCTCGGATCATGAGGACTCACCGCAGCAAAGGATGTAGATCGATGTGCTCGGGAATCACCATCAAGTTTGGAACTGAGCACCTGAACCTACAGTGTAGGGAAAATATAGCCCACGTACGAACACGTGGGCCAGTACCATGGAATATGGATCGATTATATGGCGGTGTGTGGAAGTTTCAGAAATCAAATGTCATAAGTATTCATAGAAAACATGCATGCTATAACAAGTGACTCACGTAGCTCGAATAAAAACATCATAATAAAAAAAGAGTAAGATATATCAAATAAAACACGTGAGTCATCATAGTAAGTCCTCAATTCATTTTCATCTCGGTTTTCAAACCATTAAAGAAATCAAATCTCATAACAATTCTCTTTAGAATATAGTATTTCAATCTTTCGAAAAACAATAACTTTCTCATAACCAATTCTTCAAAACAATATATTCCTCTTAGATAGAATGGTACACACATACACATATTGGGATTCTCTCATAACTGACATAAACCATGTGAGCTACATGAAGTCCAATGTTCTACCCACGTTGGGGAGAGTCTCCTTATTCCTTGACATCGAAGTAGGACCTTAAATTATCAATCCAAACACTAGTGATCACTATAAAAATCAGCCTCAATTTTGGCTCCAACGGGGGCACGTAGTTCTAGGGAAGTACCAAACCCGCTATACCTCCCGCTCGGTGCTAAAGACTACTCCCGAACTTAGCTCAAATCTTTTCAAAAGAAAATCCACCATAAAACAGTTCAATAATTCACAACGGGAGCCATCATGCTACCCCTTTCATAATGAATCAATAAAAGTGGATTTATTTTCTCATCTCGGGTTCAAAATCAACCCCTTTTTACGACCGAAAGGTCAAAGCTTCTTTATCTTTTCAAATCATTCAAATTCAAGGTGTTTATAACACATGTTTTCTAAAAAAAAACAGTCTCAAATAGATTTCAAAACCCCTGTCTCAATATCACATTAAAACTTATCAAGATTCAAGCTTTACATCATAAACACATAAATTTCTTCAAAATCTGGAAATATCAGCTTTACGCACAAAATATTATTGTTCTCATATAATTCCACTTCTAAAATATCAAAAATATCATAATCTCATAAAAATCAATATAGGATGTAAATTCATGCTTCAAATTCATAATTAAACATGTAAAATCCATAACTTCGTAAAAGAAAAATATTTTTGCGCACAAGAATGAAAGGGTGTCCTTGTTGAAAACCCCACATACCTTTATGGTAACGGATTCGTTGAAAGATTGGCCCTTCAATGTTGATTGTGCAACCCTAGTTGTTTTTCTCCTTTAGTGCTCTTGGATGATGAACTTAGAGTTATAATAGGATTATGATGTATTTAAAATCTATTAAATTCATAAGGTTAAGTTTAGGGGTGTGGAAGGAGTGCCAAAAGACTTAATTGCCCTCAAAATAACTCAAAACAGAGTGTTTTCGCTACCTGAAAGACTAAGTGTGCGCCGTACACCTTATGGCAATCTTTGAAGTGTGCGCCACACACCTTATGGCACACTTTGAAGTGTGCCTCGCACACATTATCGCACACCCATTCCAGTAGCCATGTGTGATTAGTTAGGCGATGCACTCTACTTTGTAAAGCCATAACTCGTTGCTCGGGTGTCAGATTTTGGTAAAATTGGTTCCATTGGAAAGCTAATTCAATTCTCTATAATTTGGTGGGTCAGAATATGCAAAAATACAACATATTCATCAAGTTATTTTCGTTCAAAGATGACCCTTTCAAAATCAAACACTAAAACTTGATGGATTCAAAACTCTTAGCTTGCACAACCTTAAGTGACTTATATAAACACACTTAACACATCATAAGATCTCTTATAACTAGGATACTCATGGTAATTCATGTGCCCAAATATGGATTACAGAATTGGGGGTTTCACATGTACAAAAAATGGTTTTTTTTCTAGCTTAGGAAAGTGCGGGGTGTTATATGGACCCTTAGGCTACCTTGAAACCTTAGATGCGGAGTATTAGGGTAGTTCATCATGGCTTAGATGAATTGGAATTCATAGTATATAATTAAAGGTGAAATGCCTTAACAGGGTAGGTGAAATTGCCTAGTTAATCATGTTAGGGTAGATTGTTCGTAATTGCTTATGTTAAGGAATTTCCCTAGTTGTTATTGCTCTAGGTAGGACTGTCTTAGTTAGTCGTGTTTGGGGAGGACTTATATCCTAGGGCTAATCATGTCTTACTTGACATCTAGGTATGAACTTAGATAGCTCAGTCTAGTCCAGGGTAGAAATTTATTTAATAGAATCATTGGGGGTTAAAAGTGGGCCCCTTTAGCCCACCTTAAGCGTAGACTTGTGATAACCTTGTAGGCTCTTTTATGTATGATATACTCTTATTGATGGTGGGATAGGCACTCGAGAAGGTTCAATATAGTTATTGCGTATGTTAGTTGGATAATGGAGGATTGATGCTAATTTCAAGAAATGCTAATAACATTGCCCATATATGTGGCTAATGGTCACGACCCAAACCAGGGCCTTGTCGTGACGGCCATCCCAAGTCTACCGAGGATCGGAGACTGCCCCCTGAGCTTATTCCAATATGACTAAGAACACCTAACACTGGATGAATACCAATATAAGATAAAATTTAATATGAAATCCAGAAAGAATTTGTATCAGATCAACATCCAAAAGTATCCACAATACCTATATCCGTAGTATCTACAAAGTCTCTAACAAAAACTGAGTACCAATAAAGTATCGTATTATGTCCCTAACCATAGCCAAAATAAATCTAGAATAAAGTCTAAGCCATGAGAAACCAAAACGTGTAATAAAGTTTTTGAAGGATGGAAGCTCACCACTTTAATTCAGCTCATGAACTAACCATGAACACCTGATCACTACGTAAGAAAGGTAGACTTTCCTTCAAACCCTACATCGCGTAGGGATATAGCATTTGAAGATAGTTAGTAGTTGAAGTGCTAGCTTGTAACTCAAGAATAAGGGAACAAGTAATGCCATGGCAAAACCACAGTAAATCGACATGCATACAGGCTATATGGGTCTAGTGAATATAACATGTTGGGGATTGGGAACAAGGCTTACCATGAATATTTAAAATCTCAACTTGGATTGTGTAGCTTAACCGTCACAAAATCCACCCAGGGCTATATGGGTCCAGTGTCCCCCTTTGGACTGGCCCAGTGCATGTTAACCGGCATGAACTGGAGATATCATAGAAGGCCAGGGATTCCCTTGTACCCTTCACCCTCCATGATATATATGTATATATACACACTTGGGGGATTCCCTTGTACCCCACAAGAACACAGTCATTAAGACTAATCCTCACGTCGGTAATCATGAGTTTCCAGTATCTGTCCATTGGACTCACACCATCATGGCTAGCTAATGCAACCCCTATTAATTCCCAGTTAAAATATTTAACACATAACTCATCCACCAATTTCAAGAGTCAATTAAGAAGGCATTATCGAGTTGTATTATCATACCAACTATAACTTGCAACCAATGTCGTTAGCCCATACATAGGGGATTCTTTCGTACCCCACAGACTCCATTATTAAAATTACTTAGAGTATTCCTTCATACTCCACAAGGTTTTTACAAAACATACACTTAGGAGATTCTATCATACCCCACAAGGTTTACAAAACCATCCTTAACCATTTAACCATTTAGGCCATTCATTAGTTTTAAGGAAGTATACCAAAACAATCATTTTTATACCAATGCATTAATACAAGTGAGCAAAACAAACTTGGTGACAAAATCATATTCATTGACAATTTCATAAACAGATTGAGGGTACATTATTTTCAAACCATATACCAAAGCAAAAATCATCAAATTGGGGATTAACCATGACCCCTCCATTTAAGTACCATTCCCATGCATTCCACAATATTTCAAAATCATAAATAAAGTATAATTATTGTATAATAAACCATGAGGAAGCATTTAAACCAAACATATGCACAACTCTCAACCCATAGTTCAAAACCCATTATTAAAACCATGAATAATAACAAGTTTCATGCCATTAAGAAAATATAAGTTCAAGGGAAAGAAATACAGGCCTTAGACACACAAAGATTTGTAAGGAAATAAGAAATTCGAACCCAAAAGACAAACGTACGATTAAACCCTTATGCTTTCTTGGAGTTTAGAGTTTGAGAGTAAGATAATCGATATTGTGTCGTGAAAACTGATTGAAATAGGTTAATATAGTGTTTAACGGTTGTTTTTAAGTGAAAGGACTTTAATACCCCTCATACCAAGAAAAACAACCAAAAACTACCCAAATTTAAAGCCTTAGCATGTCATAGAGGGTAATCTCTGGCATAAGCTCCGGGCCATGATAAAATCGCGGATCCTTACTGCCTCCTCATGAAAATGCTCATAACAGTTTGCTCGGGTATCAGATTAAGGCTAAATTAGATGTAGTGGAAAGAGTACTCTATTATATATAATTTGGTAGGTCTTAAGACCCAAAATTCAATATAATATAGAAGTTATACACATTCAAAGTTTACCCTTCTAGAATCAAATTCCAAAAATTTGGTCAATAACGAAAGTTCTTAACTCCACTTCACTCTAAGTGCTTACTACGAACATTCTTCCACTTAAAAGCACTTTTCACAATAGGATAATGATCTTGAAACTTATATTTATATAGAAATAATTGGATTCAAGTTTATACACATTGGAATAATGATTCAAATTCTAGCCCAAAAATATGGGGTGTTACATTATCTCCCCCTTGGAATCAGTCATCCTCGAATGATGGATAGGAATATGTAAGCTTTAGAAGTATGGAAAAAGGTATGCCACTTCACATTAAGAATTTTTCCTAAACAAAAACACGTATAGGAATTTAAAAAAAGGGCTTCAAGGCATCATCAAGTAAATTATGTAAACACGAATCATGAGACGATGAGACTAAGGTCGTACAAGATATAAAAGACCAAATTCCCCCCACCCCAACTTAAATGAAACAAAAAAACAAAGTTTTTACATAGGTTCATGGCATGGACCTTATCACGGAGGCTAACCTCCATCATGGAGCCTAACGCAGAGATTATCCTCCATGTCACTGACCTTAAAATGGAGATCATCCTCCATGACATGGAGATATAGCAGAGGCTCACTGTCTCTGGGTCCAAAACCACCCCAAACCCAATCCAAATTTTTGAAAACTCTCCTGGATTATCCTATCAACGTATCCACTAACCATTTAAGTTAAAAATTAGTGTTTCGAATACGGGAGGGTCAAAAATAAAATGATTGAAATTTTGAGGGTCTTACACTGGTAGCCCTTAAATATCACAATGCTTCTCAACTATGAATTCACCTATGAATACCAAACTTCACAATTTCAATCTTATAATTTCTTCATAAAACCCATTGCTAAAAGAGTTAGAGTCTAACTATACATTGATTCCATGTTAGAGCCTAATATTGAAGTTAAAAGGTGCTAACTTAAGCTACGGGTTGATGTTGAGTGTATTTATGCATTCTAGTGTTACTATCTTAGCCTTTTTTTACCTTGTTTTGAGGATGATTATTGTGTTTAATGTGTTGATAATGGTATAAATGATCATTTATGTGTAAAATTATGTATTTAAAATGTTTAATGGTGCTTTCACTTAAGTTTTGATTCAATTTGAGAATTTAGAGTTCAACCGAGAAAACTAGTGTTACTAGCTTGAGCTAGGAGTTTGTCTAGTCTATCATGTTGGGCTCTAATGTGTTTTAATGAGTTTACAAGGTTGTTATTGTGTATTTATATGTGATAAAACTTTTTGACAGTGTTTAATGTTCAATTGTATAAAGCCAAGGATCAAAACAATGAGTTAAAGAACAAAGTGAAATTAGCTATGCTTAGCTCGTGTTTTGGATTCACTGTTTTGGATGTTGTGTGGTTTTGCGCTCTACATTGTTGTGTTTAATGCTATAGGATGCTTTATGAATTGATTATGTTGATATATGAAGGATATAAGAGCTTTAAGTCAATTGGAAACAACTAAAAAAGGCACGTAATGTCTCAACGGAAGTACAATATACAAATTGATGCAATTTGGACCTCTAAAATATTTTAGGCGCGTGTGGACTATGTTATTGGCCAATGGGAACGTGATGCACATCATTGGATTCAGAAGGGACCCAAATGGTAAAGCACCATGTCGTGGTGTCTTTTCAATTGGCATTTTTCCAAACACAGTAGCTCAACGCGATTACACTACTTCACGGTGAGCACCAAAATCAGGAAAATTGTGCCCAGTTATGGCATTTGGCACTATACTGCGACATGATGCCCACCAAAATTGGGAAAATATTGCCTTTCTAAACAATAACAACGTGGAAACCTAATCCAAGTCAGTTTATAATTTGTCTACTATAAATATAATGTCCTAAAACACGTTGTAAACATCTCAGAGAATCTTGGAACCCCTACATCGCTTGAAACAACATTGGAGTCTACCACAACTTTTTTCTAGGTTTTTATTTCTTTAATTTAGCTTTCTTTATGGTTTTAATCATTTATACAATTAATTGTATGTTGGTAATTGCTATGAGTAGCTAAAAACTCCCTTTCTAGGGTTAAAGCCAAGAACATGAGTACTATTGTAATGGGTTAAATTTGTTTAATTTGACTATCATTGTTGGTTGCTTGTTTATTATTGTTTTAATTATTTTATGGATTGATCACCTGTAAAATACATATATTATTGATCTTTTGATCTCAGGAGAGGGAATAGGGAGATAGAACGTGGGAATGAACAAAGTATATTGTTTATAAGAATTTGAATTAGCGTATAGGAAAGGGATGTACTAGATACCTTACTTGATTCAAACATAAGATGATAGCTTTATAATGCTAAATTGGATTATTACATCCCCTCTCAATGATGTACTTGTAGTTTCCATATTAGGTAAATGATTAAAGGTTGGGAGACCATAATCACGTAATTAACCCTACGAATCAATAACCAAGATAAGCAAGTTAACAAATGAAGTTCAATAACATAGTATGAGTGTTCGGAGTGCTTTAACCCTGGGTTTCTCCTATGGATTGTTCCACGACTTTTATTTATGCATTATTTACTTTAATTCTAAATTGCAATTTCAAAACTCACTTTTTGGTTACGCTTGCCTCAATTGAATCTGCATTGTGAACTAGAATAGAATAGTTGTTAGATCAAGTCTCTTAGAGCTTGATACTTGGCTTTCATTAGGCCACTTTACTTCTTGATAAGACAACATACACTTTCGTATGCAATTGGGCACTGTCATATTTTTGGCACCGTTGTCGGGGACTTGCAATAGGCAACTATTTTACTTTAGTTTTGCTCTTTAGATTTCTTTGGTGGTTTTATTATTGGTCTTAGTTTTGTGATTGTAGGAAATAGGTTTTAAGGTTAGGAGACTGGCAAAGGTTAGGGATTTGGTTGAACCAAGACCCGAACCCAAATAATACTTCCATCAATGAAAGAGAGATGTAATCTATCTCCTCTAATTTCTGCAAATAGAAGAAGACCAAGTAGTTCCTGCTCCAATGGCTAAAGAATAATCAGCCCGCAGAATAGTTAGGGAAGCGACAGTCTCACTTTCAACAAACTTGACTTCCACGATTCAAAGACCAGCTGCTTGGGGGATATTCGAGTTAAAGCACAATATGGTACAACTTCTAATCAATAATGGAAAATTTTTAGGGCTTTCACACAAAGATCCACAAGTCCTCTTGCGGAATTTCATTGAGCTTACTGACATATTCATTCTGACTGGGATGAATACAGATTATGTAAGGCTGACACTATTTCTCTATTCACTGTTAGGGGAAGCTTAAAGGTGGTTAAATGCAGAGTCATCCAATTCAATCACAACATGGGATGCTTAGCTAGAAAGTTCCTCATTAGATTTTTTCCATCTGGAAATACTATGAGGCTTCGCAGTGAGATAGTGAGTTTTAATCAAAAGCCAAATGAAAACATTTATCATGCTTGGGAATGCTTTAAGGCTCTTCTTCGGGACTGTCCACATCACCAACAGTCTAATAAGGTACTTGCTCATACGTTTGTAGAAGATCTTGATCACAATACAAAAATTTTTCTAGATTCAGCCACAGGTGTTCAAGCGTTGGAGTTGACTTATGATGAGTTGTACACATTGTTGAACCGCATAGCACAAGGAAATCCTGAGTGGCATTCAGGTTCTTGAAGTGCCACAAAAAGAATTGTAGGCATATTGGAGGTGTGCCAGTTCACTGCCTTATCAACTCAAGTTGCTGAATTATAAAACATAATTAATACTCATATAGCAGCTTGAAATTGGGAGATCCACAGCCTATAGCAGCTGCCAATGTAGTTCAGTAAATTAGTGGTTCGTGTGAGATCTGTGAAAATAGTGGCCATTCTGCGGCCATGTGTGCTTCAAATCCAAAATTAGTAATGTATTTATTAAATAATCAAATGCCAAATTATGGTAATGCCTATAACATAAAGTGGCAGACTCAGCCATGGAATGCCCAACAATAATAAATTCAGCAACCACGGACACAAGGGTATCAATCAACCAGCAACATGGAAAAGATGTTGAAGTAGATTTTAGCTAATCAAGCACAATTGACTGCAGATATGAAAAATTTATAAGCGGCCTAGAGGAGCTTAGAGTTGTAGATAGGGCAGTTATAGCAAGCATTAAATACTAGGCCACAAGGTAGTTTGCTAGCAGATATAGATAATCTAAAGCAGGATATGGCAATTACCTTAAGAAGTGGTAAAGAGCTTTAAGAAAAACCTCCAAAGGTAACTAAAAAGGTAGATGTAGACTTGATTACCCCATAAGTTTTCAAAGAAGTTGCTAAAAAATCAAGGAATTCTGAGTACTTGAAAGAAAAAGTTGTTGCAGAAGAAAAGAAGCAGATGGAATCATTACCTTCCTTTTAGAGGCAAATAAAAGAAAAGGAGGATGCCAAGTTCAATAATTTCTTTGACACGTTCAGAGAGATTCACATTAACCTACCTTTGTTAGATTTTTTGTAGGGTATGACCAAGTACGGAAGGTACTTGAGGGATGTGGTTGCTAATAAGGTAAGATTGCAGGATGTGGGGGCAATAACACTCACTGAAGAGTATAGCAATGTAATGACCCAGAGAATCCCCAAAAAATTGAGAGATTCGAAGAAGTTCACTCTCCCTATCCAAATTAGGAGTAAAGGGGTCCATGCACTAAGTGAATTAGGGGAAAACATAAATTTTATGCCCCTGTCTCTATTTGAAAAATTGAGCTTAGGAAAGCCTAAATCGACCACCTTGGTTCTACAGCTGGCAGATGGGTCATTCGCATATACGAAAGGAATAATTGAGGATGTCCTTATAAAGGTTGGTAAATTCATTATTCCTGCTGACTTTATTTTTTTTTATTTTTAGGCAAACGAATAGGTACCAATCATCTTGGGGCATCAATTCTTAGCAACTGGAGGAGCTTTGATTGATGTTACAGAAGGCACGCTCAAAATAAGGGTAGAGGATAAAGAGGCAGTATTTGATGTTTACAAATCACCCAATATAACATCCCATTATAAAGATTTATGTATGCTCAATGTTGTTGAAAGGGATAAGTGTGGGGTGATTATTCCCCTAAAGACATCTTCTAACGACCTGATTGAGTGGATTAAACTAAAACTACTACTTCCCAATATGATGAAAGTTGAGAGAGATGTTGACCTCAAGAGTTTCCACTCAAGAGGTCAAAAAAGAATGAGAAAATGGCTCCTAAAGGGGAGTAAAATGATGAAGAAATATAATTGAGTTAAGTTGGGTCGTGTCACAACACTAAATCAGGTGCTGCTTGGGAGGCAACCCAAATTAAGTAGGTATGTTTTATTTTTAAGTTTTAGTTTTTTATTTCAAGTAGTTTTTGTTTTTGATTGAGTCACAGGTTAATGGGAAGACTGAATACCAAAAATATGAGCTAAGAAGAATGGCAAAGACTGAGGGTGAGGTCCCACGGATCTCTTTTATATGTATAGATTCTACTAGCTAGGCCTAGAGTCCTCAAGGAGTATTTCTATCTCGTACTTTTAAGTTCACTTTGGGGACAAAGTAGATTTTTAAGTGTGGGATGGGAAATTCCCAATTTTTTTGGATCAATTTAAAAAATTGTGTAAGATGTTCTTATTGGTGCTATTTTTGATTGCATGGTGCAAGTGTTTTTTTGGTAAAAGCATGTTGATTGAGTGAATTTCTACTGTTTAGACTCTTAGGCTCATATTTGTGACTCTTGTACTTTTTGTCTTAAATTTGAATTCATGTTATTGTTTGGTTGGGAGTCTATGATGATCCTATGAGAGTTGCATATGCCATGTGTGATGTGAGTTTATTGTATATTACTTGTTTCATGTGATGTCTATAACTTGCCCGGTATGTGTGTAAAGAGAAATAAAGAATGGAAGTTTAGGAGATGATTTAGGCATTTCTTTGATAGCCTTGTCTTATACCTTCTATTTTTTCTATATTTTGTGCATTATCCTAGTTAACCCCCACTGAGCCTTTAGCCCTTTATTTGGTAGCCACATAAGTATCATAATCCCTTCTTTTATAATCCTTAATTAGATCCAAAAGATCCTAAATTCTCGAATAAAAAATTGATTTAGTAAGGAGTTTGAGAAATTAAAGAAGAAAAAGGTAACATTGATGCCCCAAGATAATAGTTATTGGTGTTTAAATTGTATGTGTGGTGGTTGGGTGTGATATAATTTATGCTAGAGATATTTTCATGGTTGTGAAAAAGGAGAGAAATTAATTCATGTGGTAATAAACTATATGTCCACCAAGTGTTAGTGACAATTCTTAAAGGAGATGGGCCAAAAACAATAAAATATGGGTGAATGAAAAAGTGTAATTTGGTTGTTGGAGATTGATTTTAAATGTATAATCTAATGTATTAAAACTCTTAGAGAGATTAGTCACTATTCTTAAATGGTTCTTACTTGTCCCTTAGCTTATATTAAAACCTAGAAAAGTCCTAATTGATCCTAAGCTTTACATTGTAATATTAGTGGAGCACTACACTAAGGTCAAGCTTATGGTTCATTGTGTAACTTGTGCATTCTTTGTGAGAGTAAGCGTAATTTGATTCTTGTATCCATCGTGTTACAAAGTGCTTTTATGTAAGTGATTATGGGTAGCTCTCTTGTTGTGAGGGGCACATGTTTGATATATATGGGTGATTTGTATGATGTATTTGATTGAATGATAAGCATGAGTTTTCCAACTAGGTGAGTCAATTCTTAAAGCTAGGATATTTTGGAGGAGTGTTCATAAGCTTTCAATTGAGTAAATAATATGCTTAGAGTAGTAACTTGCATTCTGCATAATCAATATAGCACTAGCTTTAGTGTCTTGCTTATAGTAGAAGTATGGAGTTTTTCCATCTCATGATGTTTATAGTTAAGAGTTGCTCAAGGACGAACACGACTTTAAGTGTGGGGTGGTGATGTTGGCTGTATTTATACATTCTAACGTTACTATCCTAGCCTTTTTAGCCTTGTTTTGAGGATGATTCTTGTTCTTAATGTGTTGATAATGGTATAAATGAGCATTTATGTGTTTACAATGTTAAATGGTGCTTTCACACAAGTTTTGATTCAATTTGAGCATTTAGAGTTCAACCGAGAAAACTAGTGTTACTAGCTTGAGCTAGGTGTTTATCTAGTCTATCATGTTGGGTTCTAATGTGTTTAAATGAGTTCCTAAGATTTTTATTGTGTATTTATATGTGAAACAAATTTTTAATAATATTCAATGGTAAATTTTATCAAGCCAAGGGTCAAAACAATGAGTTAAAGATCAAAGTGAAATTAGCCTATGCTTAGCTCGTATTTTTTATTCACCGTTTGGGATGTTGTGTTGTTTTAAAATCTAAATTGTTGTGTTTAATGATATAGGATGCTTTTTTAATGGATTATGATGATATATGAAGGATATAAAAGCTTCAAATCAAGCGGAAACAACTCAAAAAGGCTCAGAATGGCTCAACAGAAGCACAATACACAAATTGATGCAATTTGGACCCCTAAAATATGTTGGGCGCGTGTTAGCTGTGTGATTTTCCAATGGGCACATACTTCACACCATTGGATTCAGAAGGGTCCCAAAATGTAAACCACCACATCGTCGTTTTGGTTCAATTGGCATTTGTCAAAAAATAGTAGCTTAATGCGATTACACTGCTTCACGGTGAGCACCAAAATTGGGAAAATTATGCCCAGTTATGGCATTTGGTACTATACCTCGATGCAGTGTCCACCAAAATTGAGAAAATATTGCCTTTATGAACAAGAACAACATGTAAACCTAATGCAAGTCGGTTTATAACTTGTCTACTATAAATATAACATCCTAAAACTTGTTTTAAACATCTTGGAGAACTTGAAACCCCTAGATCGCTTGGAACAACATTGGAGGCTACCACAACTTTTTTTTAGGTTTTTATTTCTTTAATTTAGCTTTATTTATGGTTTTAGTGATTCATACATTTAATTGGATGTTGATAATGGCTATGAGTGCCTAAAAGGCTTAGCATGAATGTTGAAAATCTTAACCTGGATTGTGTAGCTTGACCATCATAAAATCCACCCACGGGATATAAGGGTTCAGTGTCACCCCCAGGATGGGCCCCAGTTTGTGTCCTCTACATGAACCAGAGATATCATAGAAGGACGGGGATTAACTTGTACCCGTCGCTCTCCATGATACATATATATATATATATATATACACACACTAGGGGGATCCCCTTGTACCTCGCAAGCACATGGTCATAAAGACCATCCCTCACGTTGGCAAATATGAGTTTTTAGTATTAGTCCTTTGGACTCACACCTTCACGTCTAACTAACACAACTCCCATTAATTTTCAATTAAAATATTTAACACATAACTCATCCACTAATTTTAGAATTCAATTAACAAGGCATTATCAAGTGGTATTGTCATACCGATGATAGCTTGAAAGAAATGTCATTAGCCAATACTTATGAGAATCCTTCATACCCTGAAGACTCCATTATTAAAATCACTTGGGGGATTCCTTCGTATCCCACAAGATTTTCATAAATCATTTACTTAGGGTATTCTATCGTACCCCACAAGGTTTTCAAAACCATTCTTAACCATTTACTCATTTATGCCATGCATTAGTTTTTAAGGAAGTAGACCAAACCAATAATTTTCATACCAATGCATTAATACAAGTGAATAAACCAAACTTGGTGACAAAATCATATTCATTGACAATTTCACAAATAGGTTGAGCGAATATTATTTCCAAACCATATACCAAAAAAAAATCATCAAATTGGGGATTAAACATGACCCCTCTATTTAATTACCATTCCTATGCATTCCATAATATTACAAAATCATAAATAAAACATAATTATTGTATAATAAACCATGGGAAAGCATTTAAACCAAAAACATGCATAACCCTCGGCCTATAGTTCCAAACCCATTATTAAAACCATGAATAATAACCAATTTCATGCTATTAAAAAAATATAAGTTCAAAGGAAAGAGATACATAACTTAGGCACACAAAGATTTATGAGAAATTGAGAAATTAGAATCCAGAAGATGAATGTACAATGAAACTCTTATGCTTTCTTGGGGTTTGAAGTTGATAGTGAAATAACCAATGTTGTGTCATAAAAACTGATAAAAATAGGTTAATATAGTGTTTAGAGATAATTTATAAGTGAAAGGACTTCAATATCCCTCATCCCAAGTAAACAAAATCAAAAACTGCTTGAATTTAAAGCATCAGCATGTCATGGAGGGTAATCTCCACGATAAGCTACATGCCACGCTAAAATCATGGACCCATACTGCTCCTTACAAAAATGTTCATAACATTTTATTCTAGCACCGAATTAAGGTGAAATTAGATGCGTTGGAAAGAGGACTCAATTATCTATAATTTGGTGGGTCTTAAGCCCCAAAATTCAATATATTCCAGAAGTTATACTTGTTCAATGTTGACCCTTATAGATTCGAATTCCAAAATTTGGTCGATAACAAAAGTTCTTCACTCCACTTCACTCTAAGTGTTTACTACGAACATTCTTCCTCTTAAAAGAAATTTTCATACTATGATAATGATCATGAAACTTATACTTTTATAGAAATAATTGAATTTAAGTTTATACATGTAGGAATAACAGTTCGAATTCTAACCTAAAAATGTGGGGTGTTACACTAATGATATAATTTATAAGTGTGATTTATGACTTATGCATGCGATTATGGATGTGACCTCCGAATATGATTAATATATTTGTCTATTGATATGTTTAATGCTATACATATTGGTATGACTAAAGGTTAATGGATTTTTTTGATGATATGGCTTACATATATATATATGTGTGTGTGTGTGTGTGTGTGTGTGTGTGTGTGGCTTACATAAATATATATAAATATATATATATATATATATATATAATATGTCTCATGGATGTTATATGGCATATATTCATGATTCGACTCACAGATAGAATATGTCCTATAGATCTAAATATGGCTTGTGGACATAATATGGCTCATAAATATGATGTGGTATATATATAAGATTAACTACCTATGGATATGGTTATTAATATAAGTTCTATATATGCTTAAAGACATGACTTATCAATATTAGTATTGATATGGATTTCGGGTATGGCTAAAAATATGGCTTGTAGATGTAATTATGGTTCATACTTGCGATTATGATTCTTCATTCAACATATAGTTATGATTAAATTCATGGTTTGTAGCTAGGATTTATTTGCATAATTTATTGAGTTTAGCTTATTGAAATAGCTAACTAATATGGTTTGTTGTTGCAGTCTATAATTATGAGTTTCGTTCACATATGGTAATTACTGATGATATTGATGATATAAGTTTTGGTTGTAGTTTGGAAAATTGAATATAATAATGATAATACATTTAAGTTATAGTTTGAGTCAGGCATTGAGAAATGCTCATGAGGTAATATGGGATAGATGGATTCTTGGTTATGTTCATGACGGTCGGTAAAGTTTGCTTCTTTGGTGTTTAGTTTCCTTGATTGTATCCTCTAGGCTTATGGGAGATTTTTCACACTTATTGGCTTAGGGGGCCCAATTTTGTACTTATAATGGTATGATCGTTCTGTTATTATCTCGTATGCATTTACTAGTTATGTACACCCATGTCGAAGGTTATTTCAAGGTTTGCCCCTTTTATATTGACTTAGTTTAAGTTATCTTGTATCTTATCATATATATATCATGATTTAGCTCAGTTAGCCGATGATGACTTTTGAGTATCCATTGTTTTAGTACTCATATTACACTCTTGTACCTTTTTGGTACAAATTCGAGTACTAGTTGTCTCCACTGATTTGTCGATCGTGTAGAGTTGATTTTAGAGATTGGGTGTGCTCTTGGAGTTAGAGTTACCACTTTTCCTTCTATTTATCTATTCCTAGTTTTTTTTTTTGAGATGGATTGTATTAGTCTATTTAGTACTCATAGTTCTTTTGTAGTAGCTGTTGTATCGGCATTACTGAGTTTTAGGATATTTGTTGGTTTCTATCTATTTATTAGATCCTTATGATTGTTTCACCATTATTTGAGTCTTTAATTGTTGATTTTCAGCTTTCAGGCCATCTTCCACCAAGATAGCCCATTCCACCTAGCTTTGAACTATGGTTCGGCTTACCTACTGGAGGGATAGAGTAGGTACCATAATGACTCATAAATTTGATCATGACAAAAAGTCTATGTAACATATAATAAGTGTTTGTATAGTTTCCACTAATGAGGTAGTATCAGTTTAGCTCAAAATCCTCACTAAACCTACAGAACTGTAAGTCTTTTTGGTAATGCACTTACAATCTATGTGATATTACTTGAACTTCCCAACCTAGAGTAGAAATGTAAATCACCCACATACCACTGATTTTCAAAAAAAAAACAGAATCAAATATTTAGAAGAGTCAGTACCATGTCATTCATAAGTCTGTGCCAAATCATTCCACCTTATATAATCGAATGTTCCGCCTAGTGTTGTCATTGTTGTATTAGAACAACTGAATTCTCATAAATCACCAACCCCGCACCGAGGATTTATATATAATGTCTTTTTGATTCATATTTTTAATTTGTATTGATCATGCTATGGTGCTTGGACTTTGAACTCTCAGCTCATACCATCATCCAATTTTGAATACTTTGAACTCTCCAATATACGATCCACTTGTCCCTTCTCTTGACTTAACTTGTTAACCATTCTATATTCTTTAACACAAGGCCCATGGCTAATTACCTTATTGTAAATAAAAATCTTTGAGTATAACAATTCACTATACCTTTTAATATTCCAAAGTAATAAATTCTACAACTTATATACTTCTTCATGCACAAGTCCTTAATAACTGACATGCTCACCAATCCACGACCTAACATAAATTACTACCATAAATATATCAAACTTAATTTCAACTTATTTTTTGATGAGTTTTCATATTTAGAACCCTTAATGTATGGGTAAAGTAATTTTTTAACAAAATTTTCAGTTTTACCTCTTTTATTTAAGGGTCAATTTTCAAAGAATTTTTCAACTTAGATCAAAAGAGGTTAATATGGGTATTAGTGGACTTGTATTGAAATATAGATGATATATTTAATAGACTGGGTTTATTCTAAGGCTTCACGAAAAGGAAAGGCTTCTTGTTGAGGGGTTTGAGATCGTGTTTCAACTTTTGAGGTAGACTATGGCTTAAATTTTTGCACACTAAACTAGATTTTAATAGATTATTCATCTTTTAAGATCATTATTTTATTGTGTTATAAGTATGGGGGTTAAGTTAATCTAATTATTGCTTAATAGATTATTATCATTGTAATGCATGTGCAAGGAATGGTATTGGTCATGTTTGAGAAACATCTGTTCTTTACAATTATAAATGATGCCTGTATGGGGTCTTAGATTGATATTAGTGATTTCTTATATAATTTTCATAACTTTGTTGCCATGAGATGGCTTGTATCACGATCTATAGAGATTTGAGGTGACTTTGAGATTATTTATACCATTATTGAGTTAATTTAATATATAAAGAATTGGATATGAGAATACATCCTTATTCATTCATCCATATATATATATATATATATATAGAGAGAGAGAGAGAGAGAGAGAGAGAACTAGTACCACTAAGAAATATTATTTTTGAAAGAAATGAGACACTTTATAAAATACCTTGATCGAGGGATGTGCAGGTAAAGTTGATTGATGATAATATGATAGAATATTAGCTTTAAATCCCCCATGGTCCTCTCCTGAAATCTCATACTCAAAAGATGTATACAAGGTGACATTGAGACATTGCATCTTTATCATATCATTGCATTACATCACTTGCATCTCTTTTATGTGATTGTTATCATGTAATTTGTTCTTTCTTTTTGTATATTTGTGTGTAGTTTCTCTTATATTGTTATTGTAGTTTTATTATCACACTCTTTGAAGTTCTACGGTGTGAACTTGTCATGACCCATCTACCTAAATCATCTAAGCACCTACTCTAATCCACTTAGATAGAAGAAATCTTATCGCCCAATTAAAATACACGAGGAAGTGTTTAAAGAAACAAATTATTTCTTTATTTATTATAACTATTTTACAAATATTTAAATATACAATAAACACTTTACTGAGGATCTAGTCTAAACAGGTAAAAGAGATACTATAATAGAAATGAAAATAACCCACATGACCAACTTCCACTGTGAGGGACGATGATAGAAATTATCAGAGATCTCTGTTGCATCAAGTATGAAACATCTACTGATCGTACAACAAAACTATGCCAGTAAGCATCATTGGTTGACCTGAATTAAATCACATAAATATTTGAAAGGAAACATACATCTTAAGAGTTATGAGTCACATCTTCCGCCTCTTAGTTCTTTACCTCTTTTATCTTTTACCACTCTCACTAATCTGAAGTCAACTTCTACACTATATCTAACTCTAATGCACTAACATCCCATAATATTCTCAAGTAAGCCTTAACCACTTATTTAATTATGAACTTAAATATTCTTGACTTTAATGGTTTCCCATACTTAATAGCCCGTCATCTTTGACTCTTACGTGACACATATCTATATTTGGTTACCCTAGTCATTCATTATCACCCAGCTAGTTGAGATTTTAAATAAGGTTATAAGAAATTAAATATCAAGATAGAAACACCCCACTTACCCAATCTCAAAAATATTAACCATAGCCATGCCACAAGCACAATCAAGAACACTTTTGAAGTAATTTATATCAATTTTGAACACTAAGACTTTTCAAACAACACCACGGAGTTCAGTTAAGTACAAGTCAATATAGACAATAACTCGAGTCAAGACTCTAACTATCAACATTCAATCCAAGTCAACAAACCATAACTCATTAATAATACACTAAACCATGTCTCAGTTACATAATTAAAGAGATATGTCAAATCATTTCAATTTAGCTCGTACCACTCAAGGATTCAATTCAACAATAAGAATGACAATAATTATAAACTTATTTCACATTAGGGGCCAAATATAATAAATTAACACAGACTCATTTCACCCAAGAAACCATAACTCTCACTAATACCTTATACATAAATGCTAAAGGTCTTTTGGTCTCCCAGTATCCATGACTTGCAGGGACGAGCTTTTATTCATGTATCAAATCCTAGGCATCTAGTACCTGCCAACCTTATATCACCAATCCCATGAAGATATCAAAATATTGATACATTCTACAATAATAAATATGAATCCTATGAAGGTATTCAAATACCAGTACATCCCATAATAATTAATAGATATTATAACAATCACAATCACAATAAAATAGAAATCAAATTTGTAAAACAAATATGCATTCAATATAGTCTTATTGCATGTGATTAACAGTTAAGATATCATTCAACCATTCACTTTTCCTTAAAACAGAATTGTAACAAGTTTACAAGAAAATAGTTACATGCACACATAAATCAAGTTGGGTATGTTAAACTATCACAAACAATCTGAATATCATTGGAGGCTTGACCAAGACTTGCAATGTTTAAGGTATACCTCCACACCTATGGTCTACACTATGATACACCCCACCTTCCATCTAAATATGAATACCTTAACAAGACAACCAGTTTTTTTTTACCATCATAGATTCTTTGGAATCCACCAGCGTTAACTACCTCTAATATATTATTAGGTTCCATATCATATTTTTGGCATAAAACCACTACAAATAGTCATGAGTGATAAACATCAATCACAAGGTACATTACTTAGTTGAAATATTTCTAATATCACAAGAAATATCAAATTTTCATTTAAACAACTGGATTTGACCTTTTTAATCCATTTCAACACTATTTCCGTAGACCTAAGCATGAAATCTCTCATAATTTATATTATTACAGTTCTTTATAACTAGGTCTAAACTACTTAGTTAAATCTAGCCTACTAGGATGTCAGAAGCTTCTATGGAGGTATGAACATGAGTTTCTAGTTCTATATAGTGATTTCTAGCATGAAATTCATGAGGAACTCATAGGTTTTACACTATTCAAGCATGTTTCCCCCTCTTCATTTCTCCATGGCCATGACGCAACCTTGGGGAGTTTAGAAGCCTAATTCATCCTATTTTCAATTGAAAAGGAGAAAGAAATTAGTAAAATAGGATCTTTTTTAGAAAAATTTTTGTTGGACCTTAGACCATTTTATTTAATAAATAGCCCAAATGGACAAGTACAAAATAAATAAAACAAAAAAGACCGTCTTAAAATAATGAGTCGGTCCATAAAAAATAGGAAGCTAAAAGGTTTTCTATTGTATTATATCTATCTATGTGCTATCTTAGAGTACCAAGTACTCCTCTCTTGAGTTCATTATCACTTTACAAAATATTTTCAAATTGTTATCGATGGAATATAAAGCGGCAACTCACTCTCCTGTGGATTGTGTTCCAACTTAGGTCTCTCAAAATATTGGTTGAGCTTTATCTATTTGCTTCACTGTTACTAGGTAAGATTTTCTCTCCATCTCTTTGTACCTTCCTATCGCCTCTTATTAACCTTGTTCTTTCTTTTATAGGGGTCGAGGTTTAACCTCATATGGCCTGAAGAACGGCGGTTCACCCAGATTTACAAATCTCAATAAGTCTTTCTTTTTTTTTAGTTACCTCTTTGCTTGTCCCTTTATGAAATTGATTTTGTCCTTCCACGATAGGTTTGAGATTGACCAATATTAGCTCTCTTCATCTACAACTGGTGGTTCAAGGCAGTGCAACATCTCTTACTCCTCTTTTTTGTGATGGTTTTGGATAGCTAGATCTTTAGTTCTAGCTTTTATTTGCACAGTTGTAATGTATCCTTTTGTGCATACTCTTAATATACCTTTATTGTGTTGATGTTTTTAGATGGTTGTAATTATGTAATTTGTCTTATCTTTCTTGGCATATTAGACTTTGAATGATATTTCTGCCTGTATGTGATTGCACTTGATCTTTATTTTTCTCATTGTGGTCCGATCCTGCGAGTTCTTATTTTAATGTATGGGATTTTTGCCTTGTTAATGGTTAACAAGCGTGTTGTATGTGTTAGGAATTGTTGAAAACTATGGAATTCCTTCATGCCTTATGATTTCATAACCTCATTGGCTAAAGAATCAGCCATAGTGTTTCCTTCCCTAAATGGATGTTTGATTGTGACATTTAACTCTTGCATTTTATTTATGATATCCGCAATTAGTTTTTCTAGTTCTCAGCGTATTCTCCACTATCGTAGAATCATTTATTTAAGTCTAAGTTAGTCTATTTTTAAAATAAAATATTTTATACTTTTCTCATGACAGTACTCCAAAGCCTCTTTGATAGCTAATAATTCTACTTTAGTGTTAGTGATAATTTTCAATCCCTTAAATCTAGCATATATCACTTTTCTTTGTCATCCCTTTGACTAAAACCATAGAAACTTATTTCTGGATTTTCTCTACAAGCTCCATCAGTGTTCTACTACTTTTCGCCATACTCATGTGTCCATCTTTATCCAGGGCTACAAAATCTTGATAATTTTATTCACTACCTCATGTAATTGCATAACCATCCCTGTATAAAGTATCGAGACTCCATTTTTTATACAATTCCTTCATTTTTGCATTATCCACATACTTATGGCTGGTACAGCTCTAAATATCCCCTTTAATATTGGTGTTGTTTCCTTAGCCACTAGGGTACTACTAGTTGTTGTATCTGAATGTCCTCCATGTGAATACTTGCAAAATGAGCAAACTGCCTCTATAGACTCATAACTAATAGGGATGTTAGAAAAAAATATGTCATTATTTTCTCTCTCTTTCTCTCACAACACCAACACCTTGACACTAGTTGTATATTCATTTTTTTCAAACTGTCATCTATTGGAATTTTTCTCATCCATAACCTCCACAGAAAAAAATTAACCTTAAAAGGTAAGCCTTTGGTCAAAATAAAATCATAGTCCCTTTTTTTTCTCCTTTCTATGTATGATTGTTTCCCAAGCTGATTTAACTGAGAATGGACCGTTAGTGCTTCCTATCCACCATGGAATATCCTTATGGTATCCCTCAGTTGGAGTTCTAATAATTTTCATGATAAGCTCTATGATTTCTTTAGAGAGAATAGAGAGAAGCAGTTGTTTATGCCATGTTTCATCCCTGATAAAGTCCCTTATTTCTATTTCCTCCACTTTAGCATCCTTCTCTTCCACATAATAATATGCACCTTTTTTAATTATCAAATCAGAAGCTATATTTTCCAACTTTAAATTTTCACCAAATATTGTGCTACACCTCTTCCCTCACTTTGATCATCTTTATCCAAAAATGTGATGCTCCTACTCCTTTAGTGAGTAAGGATGCATTTTTTGAAATACTTATTCGATATGAAGAAGCTCCATATAAAAGAAGATATTTTAAAGTTCCACCATATTTATTCTAAAAAATCTCTGGACATATTATGCAATGACCTCAATCCAAGTCCTCCCTCTTCTCTTGGATAACACATTACATACCAAAATACCCAATGTTTATTTTTAGCTCCTATAGAATTACCCCAAAACAACTTTGCAAAAATCTTGTGTAGTTGATTAACTAAACTGACTGGTGGATTTATGGCAGTTATAATATAGATAGGCATAGACTGTAAAAAATAAGCAATTAAGATGTACCTTACTCTATAAGATAGTAGTCTATTCTTCCATGAATGTAGCCCCTTCATCACCTTCATATCATTATAGTGTACCTTATTTTTCTTCCATAAAAAATTAGTCATCCTAGATAAGTAAAAGTAAACTTACCTTGCCTTATTCATGTTATCCTCTTAATGAGATTGCATACCTAGTAGAAACTTTATTATGTAGATATACCAAGATTTTGTCTAAGTTGACCATTTTTCTAGAGATCTTTTATAATTTCTCAACACTGTCATCATCTTCCTCACTGAGGCAAGCTATGGAGAATGGAATAATATTATATCATTATCATAAGAGAGATGATTGATATCAGGACTCCGCTAAGGTATCCCATACCATTTGAATTTCAGGTCTTTTGAACAAATCATTCAAAGTTCTTCATAAAACTTCAGCTGATATTATAAACAACGTAGGTGGTAGAGGATCACCTTATTTTAAACCTCTAGATTAGTACATAGTACTAATAATTGCTAATTAGTCTGATAATCATATCTATGATTTTTTAGTTTGAGAAATAAAACCTCTTAATCACTTTAATAAGGTATTTCTAGTAAACTTTATCATATGTCTTTGACATGTCAAGTTTCACCACTATATTATGAAACGTTTTCTCTTGTTAATATCTCTTATTATCTCTTGAGCCAATAAAACATTTTTAGTGATACTTCTCCTTTTAACAAATCCAAACTAGTTATTGGAAATAATATATGGTAGTACTTCTACTATTCTCATGTGAATCAGTTTAGATATAATCTTATTAGCAAAGGTTCTTGGACTAAAAGGTCTCAACTCCCCAAGAGTACTCACTACTTTCTTCTTAGGAATAAGCATAATATTAGTATGGGTGATGTAACTTAGTAGTTCATTCACACAGAAAAATGCTCTGACCATATTAGTTATGTCTTTCTTAATTATACTTTTGCAGCTTTAAGAGAAATGTCCTAAAAATCCATCTAGTCCATTGGCACACTCCCTATTGAGTAAGAAAACCACCTCCTTTACCTCTTTTTTAGTAAGCATTATTTCCATCCTTCCATTTTGTTCTACATTGATGGTATTCATAATGCACTTCAGCATATCATAGCTGGTACAACTTTTAGTTTCCTTGAACTGATTCATAAAAACATTCACTACCTCATCCCCAATATTTTAAGTATAGGTTATTATGTCCCTCCATCTTGTTTGATTTTCTGTAACCTGAAGTTTTCTCCTTTTTCTTTGAAATATGCATGAAAAAATATTATGTTTATATCTCCAGTAGTAAACTACTTCATCCATACCTTCTATTTACAGAATTTTTCCTCTATCTTCAAATGTCTCTTTAAGTCTGCCTCTACCTTGCTAAGCTCTACTCTATTATCTGGTGTTGGAAATATTCAATCTGAACCTCTTTGCCTTAATTACATCCTCCAATGTATCAATTTTTGGAAAATGTTGCCAAAAGTGTTCCTAATCCAAGTAGCTAGTGTAGTATTAACCTTCTTTATCTTGGTCTGCACTATTTTAAAAGGAGAGTTATTGTTGTCTCCCATCAAATTTTTTTCTGTCATCTTATTAAAATCCTTATTTTTAGTCTAGAAATTAAAAAATTTAAAAGTCTTGATAATTTATTCTTGCAAAGTATTGCTTCTGACATATCAAGGAGCGTGGTCTGATCCTTGTCTAATCAGGTGATGAACTTCACAATTAGGTAATATTTGCATAGGATCATTATTTTCAAAAACTCTGTCTAATTTTTTGAAAATATAGTCCTCTATTCTTTGATTCCACCATGTGTACCTGCTTCTAGTGGATCTCAACTCATTAAATGCACATGAGTTTACACATTATACTAAATCAACAGTTTCCTGTTGTGTTATTGTTAATCCTTCAAGATTTTCTGTATCATCCATTATTATATTAAAGTCACCTTCACCAACCATGGACCATGATTATTACTAGCTATTTCCTCCAGATCAACCCACAGTTTCAATCTCTCCAATACACTGCATCTGGCATACAAAACAATAATTTAAATCATTCATTTCCTCTTCTCAGTTTGTATTGTACTTTTAATTATTGTATTGTATCACTTTCTCTCATTAATTATCCTAGAAGATCCAAATCTTAGATGAGAAATTTTTGTTAGCATAAGTTAGCCCTGTCTTCCTCTATGCGCTTCTAGTTCTTAAGCATTTTGGAATGGTTTTAATAAGGTAATGTAAGAGTAGTGATTTATTCTATGTAATTCTATTAGTCTCTCAAAAAGTTTTTGAGTCCTAACAGATCTAGTGTTCCAATATATTACCTTGTTAATCATTGATCACTACTAGTTTTAGATCATGTCATGCTCCTTTTATTAATTTGTGATTTGTCTATTATATTCTTATAGTTCTTCCTACTTCTACCCTTCAGCTGGCCAATTTGCCTTGGAGACAAATCTTCATCTCTTTCTATTTGATCTATATATGCCCCTATGTCTTCGTCTACCTCAAAATCCTTCTTATTTTGCTTCTTCTATTGTGATATGTTCTAAATCATAGGCAACTCTCAGGTTTCTCTTTTTGTGGATCCTTTTTTTGGTTTATTATTCACCAGTTGTCCCCCTTTATTTTTATTCTCCATAATATTTTTCTCTTCTAATTTTCTTAGAGTCTTCTCTGATTCAGTTGTATCCTATTTATTTTCTTACTTAGTAGTATGATCCCTTACTGAGCTTTGAGCTTCCTCTTGCACCCCTTGATATTATTTTTGCTTTTTTTAGCACTGTTTGGTGTAGAAGAAATCCTATCACCTTCCTTCTTTGTGAACTCTACATTAGTTGTCTTGCTAGTTTCTGTCTTTGATATCATTTCTCCCTTTTTGTCTTTGTTTTTTGATCCTACCCCTTCCTATTATTGTTGTTGTATTATTTCTTCTCCCATCTTCTTTTTATTTGTATTTGTCTTGTGCTCTTTTTTCTCCTTCATTTTCTTAGACACCTTTTTTCTTATTTTCCTCATCTAATACCCTAAATCTATTGTTCACGTCTAATTTTGTGTTATTTTTTTGTTAAGGCCTTGGGTTCCATATCATTTCAGGTTTTCCTCTATATTATTATCATTCAATTCTATATTTATACTTCCATATTTGATCTTGAAAATCCCTATCTTATGTTATTGTTGTTTTACCCTTTGGATTTTTTGTTATTTCATACTTTGATGTTGTACTCTTTGTTCTTCTTTTTATTCTGATTCTGTCCTTCCTCATTTTTCTCCTCATCTTTCTCTTTTTCTTTCTTAGGATGCAATTCAAGGTGTATCACATAATATTTCTTTTCATTATGATCGTGAAGCTTGCATTCTTTATAGTATTTGAGGGCGTAGTCATATATTATGTTAATCCATTTTTCTACCACTTCTCCTAATTTCCTCCGCATGCCTATATTTATCCTTTTAGGAATTTCTCCCAGTAAATCTACTTCTACCGTGACTCATGCATAGATGGGCCTTGTCTTATTCTGTGTAGCTAGATCTACTTACAAATGTTTTTCAACTATTGTTGCTAGTGAGAAAACTACTTCCCTTCCAAAGAAATTTGGTGGTAATGATTGAAAAGATATTCAAGTTATTGATGTGGATGTTTATTCCCTCAGATTCAACATTAGGTCCCATTTGAGAGTTTTCATTGAGTATGATCAATAGTTGTGCGTAATATGGGATTGTGGCTTCGAAAGAAGGTTCACATAATCCTCTAGCTTTGTAGCCTTTATCAACACATGCCTATTGTTCAACAATCCAATATTAACTTCTCCCTTTAACTTACATTGCTTGATATCAATCATCTTAGATCTTGTATATCCAGTCATCCATATAACAATTTACTAATCACTATGTATTGTAGATCCTCATTGATGATCATCTGATTCACTTCTTCCTCTTCCTATATTATGCATGGTTCTCCATGAAAGTATGATATATCTTTTAATCAAACTATTTGATATTATTGGGTTGGTGTCATAATGGTGTTATCATATGAGATCTTTGGTAGTAGTGTGTTGTCACTGGTTATCTTTAATTGACCACCTCCCCCAATGGAGGCTGGCCAACGGCCATCGCAGCTATGGTTTCCAACTATATTGTGTGTAGGAAAACTAGAGTTTTTCTTCCTATTTTTTTAGAGCTTTAGTAAAATAGGATCTGATTTCAGCATTTAGTGTTTTGTTATTGCAGCTAGTAGGCCAATACCACGACGTCGCTAAAGCAAGAACATTCCTACTATAGCGGAATGACGTCAGTGCAACCCAATAATTTAAAATTTAAAATTTTTTGCTACGTTAATCCATTCTAGTTCAGGACCATATTTCTAAAAATTCTCATACGCAATGCCCATAGACGAGGTGCCTTTAGTAATGAAGAATAGGCCAGTATAGAACTTTCATTAGTAACTTTTCTGTATGCCGGTGAACGCGTTACTCATAGTTTTCTTTATATGTTTAGTTTTCGACTTTGTTTGGTCAGACAATGATGCTTACTGAGTACAAGCGGACCGTACTCACTCTTACTTTCTGTACCCTTTTGGTGCATATCCCAGTTTGAGTGCAATGCGATCCCGGTTTGAGTGTGAAGCGTAAAGTTAGAGTTTGTGCCGATTTTAGAGTGTTTCGGAGTACTGGTGAGGTCCTTGTCTGAAGCATGTTCTAGACTTTGTCTTTGTCATCATGTTTTTTTTTTACATTCACAGATCGGGTTTTATATATTTTTGTATGCTATGTCATTTTTAGAGTGTCCGTTACTCATGACACTAGATTTTAGGATTAGAGTTGTATCTATTTTAGATTTTTGAGTTGTTTTGTATTATTGGTCTGACTTTATCCTAAAGTCTCATATTTGATTATTATTTATGTTCTTTTCATCTTTCATATCTCTTGTAGAGTTAGGCTTATTTACCAAGGTTAGGTCAGATTAGGTGTCATCATGACTTTGAATTCTTGTTCATCACACTAATGTATGCATTAGTTTAACGTGTATTAGTAGTACCTTGTTTGGTATACCTTTTTACCCTATGTATAACTAATGTAAGCATTAGTTATACACTCTATTGTGTATTGAGGTGTGTATTACTAATACTTCAAAATCCATGGCATTAGTAATGCAATGGATCTAATCCATGCATTAACATGATTAAAGACCTTATTACCCCTCGAAAAAATTTTCGCATCCTTTCCAACATATATATTGAGGGTATTATGCAAGTAAATTTTTTTTTTTAGAAATTATATAATTCATAGTTTTTTTTAATACATCAAATCAAACACTGCATAAAAAAAATACAAGCATAACTAACACAAGCATTACTAATACAAGCATTACTAATACACCATATTTTGCATTATTCTTATACACTCTACCAAACACCCCTAAGATTCAAAACTGAAGAACTGAATTAGTTCGATTACCTCTATCATGAACGAAGAACTGAATTAGTTCGATTACCTCTATCATGAACAGACACAAAATTATTTAAAACCTCACCTCAAGTATTTGTTGTTATTTACACTAAACCTTTTTCAGTATCATCTTTTTTTCACTCATGCCAATGAAAATTCAAGTTTCACAAAAATTTTTGTGGTTCTGTTATCATGAAATATCAGAATAATATTAGTTTTCATTATCATTGGATTCATATTTATAAAAGTACAAAAATATATTATTTACATCATTTTATTTAATTTTTTAGTATGGTTAAACTCTATTTACATTCATCCAAATTAAAAAAAAAAAAAACAATTACAGAACTACGTTTTTCGTAAAAAAAGGTTGAATGAAAAAGAAAATAAAATGACAAAAGGTAGATGAGCAACGGACAGTTGACGTACATAAAAGTAAGGAGTAAAATAATTAAAATGACATTTTTATACTATATATCATCTAACTCAAACTTATAACTAAGACGAATTTATATTTTAATAAGTCGACGAATAGTAATCTCTTAATTTGTGATTATGACTTTTAATTTCTTATGCTTAGAACCGCTTAAGAGTTATATTTGTGTTTATCATCACAAAATTAAACAATAATAAGTGAACTAATGTGATAAAATAAATTTTTTACCTGATTTCTTAATAATTTTTCCTCCAAGAAGTAAAATAATAATAATGACACTTTTTATACTATATATCATCTAACTCAAACTTATAACTAAGACGAATTTATATTTTATTACCTCGACAAATAGTAATCTCTTAATTTGTGATTTGTGTTTATCATCACAAAATTAAACAATAATAAGCGAACTAACGTGATAAAATAAAAATTCCATTGTTTTACTTTTTAAAAGCTTGACAACTGACAGATGGGGGATTATGTGATTTGTTAATTTTCTTTTTATGACTTGTATAACTGGTTTTATCTCGTCATATAATATTTCTGCGGGTGCAGTATAATACTTTATATAAAATAGAGTGTCTTTCGTTATTCTTTTATAGGTCGTGAATATCTTGTATAATTCTTTCATAGCTGTCAATTCTTCTCCGTTTTGGGTGTATATGGTGTTTAGCAGTCCGTAGTCAAAACATGTTTTTACTAGGCTTGGGTTAGTTTTTGGTAGTGCGATTAGCTTGTTGTATCCTTGTAATTTTTGGGTTATATAGTTGGTATTTGATTCTTGAATGTTTGTGGCTCTTGGGTTATGGTTTAGGAAGATTTGTACTCTATAGATGTTTTCTATATAATTCTGGACTGTATAATTGTAAACTTTTTTGTCTTGGTTTAGGCTATCTCGGTATGTGTTAACTTGTGGGGGTATGAATAAATGGTATTTTTGTATTTTTGGTGTAAATGATTTTTCAAATATTTTATTCATGTTCGTGTTTTGGTATCTTGGTCGACTAACTTCTTTGCTTGTACCTGCAAAAGTAGATTAATAAATGTTATGGGTTTTATGGAGTGTCCCAACGTCTCCTTCTAACTCTGGAATTTTATTGTCTTCCGATCGACATAGCTCTGCACACTGCTGAGTTAGCTGATTCATAGCTATAGACTTCAGTTTATCTTCATTAGTCTTTAGCTTTAGCTTTTCTATCTCAGTACCCATACTGTCCACTTTCAATGAAAGCGTAGTTAGGGCGTTGAGTATTTTCTTCTATCATTTCAGTCTGTGTAGCTTTGTCTTGATATGTAATCTGCAATAACATTTTTGTTAGTACTGATCACTTCTATTATAAATGTGAAATTTAATATATTTAGAACTAGTCTCCGAATCTCTTTTGTTGTAACTGAATTTTGTATTTTCTTTGTTAGCCACCAGCGTACCTGTGTATTATCTGTTCGCACAATAAATTTGTTATATACAATATATGACTCAAACGCTAACAAACATTTATATAATGAACATAATTTTTTCCTATTTATTTCCCATTTTATTTCTGTCTCATTGAACGTACTTGAGTAGTATCTACAATGGTGTTCTATTTTTTCTGCTTCATATCTATATTTAAGTACTCCTCCGTAACTATATTCACTAGCATCTGCTTCTACTATATATATAAATTTTCTATTTTCATCTGGAAATTGTAATTTTGGTAATTCTTTACAAAGTAATTTTATTTTTTGAACTTGTTTTTTATCCTCTTCATTATAGTTATATTCTATATCCTTTTTTAATTTTTTCTGTAGTGGTTTTAAGTTTTCTGCTAATTTTGGAATATATTCTCTTACTTGGTTTACTAATCCTAAAAATGATTGTAATTTCTTTTTTATATCTAATTCTTCTTTTGAATTTATTATTTTTTGTACTATATGTTGTTGCATTTTTACTCCACTTTTATCTATTTGTATTCCTAAAAATTCTATCTGGTTTTTCATAATTTCAGCTTTCTTTTCGCTTAGACTTATTCCCGATTTTTCTATTATATCTGTAAATTGTTCCAATAATTTTATATATTCTTCTTTAGTTTTTGTATATAATAATATATCATCTATGTATACTATGCAATTAGGTAATTGTTTAAAATAATTATCCATAAAATGTTGATATCTACCTGGTGCATTTTTATATCCAAATGGTAATACATTCCACTCATAAAATCCTTGTGGTACCGTGAATGCAGTTAATTCTTTAGATTTTTCTTTTAACTTTAGGTGGTAAAATCCTGATTTACAATCAAATTTGCTAAAATAATTATATCCTTGTATTTGTCTTATTTTTAATATCTTATTTGGTATTGGATAATTATATGTTATAGTTTTTGCATTTAAATTTCTATAATCAATAACCATCCTACTTTTTCCTCTTTTTTGTTCACTATGTTTATTTACTATAAATGCTGGACTATTATGTTTACTATTACTTTTTTGTATATATTGTTTTTCTAATAATTCATCTATATGCATTTTAAATTCTTTTAAATCATCAAAATTATAGGTTAATGGTTTTTGGGTTATTACGCTATTCTTATCTATTAATTCAATTTTTATGGTAGTTCTATGTTTTCCCCATCCTTTTAATGGATCGTCACTATATAATTGTTCTAATTTTTTCTTAATCATTTCTATCTTATTTATTGAAAATATAGTTATATCTTTTTTATTTATCGAAAATACTACTAGTTCTATTGTATCTTCAGTGGTTTTTATATTTTCTAACTTTTGTGTAATTTTTTCACTTCCGTTTATCCAATCAGTTTTCTTTCTTATTTTATTATTAACTCTTTTTGCTCTTACTTTTTGTTTACATGGTGTTGTAAACCACCAGTCGTTTCTAGTTATTATATGTAGGTATAGTTTATCTAAAAATGGCATTCCTAAAAGTATATCTTTTGATGTTAGTTCATAATTATAAATTTCTTCTATTGTTAATATTTTATCTCATATTTGTGCTTTTACATTCCTAGCTTTAGAAGTAATTAAGCTTACTTCATTATTAAATCCTTTAACTACTATTGGTGTTTTTAATTTATCCCATTTACTTTCTGGTAAGCAATTATATCTACATAAATTAGCTTCTGCTCCTGTATCTATCATAGGCGTATAATATCTACTGTAATATCCTTCCACTATTATCTTCATTAATACATATATTTTCATTTTATGTTAAGACTCTTTTTAAGAATAATTTTTCTTTATTATATGTTATGGTTAATTGTGTATGTTCTATATTATATGGTTTTACTTGTTCTAACCATTTTATTCCTAATATTATATCTGCTACATTTATATCTCTAAGTGCATACAAAATAAGTATCTTAAATCTATCTACCATCACATCAGATATATTATCATTCATTTCCATAAAATTATTTTTTTCAAAATATTCCCTTCAACCATGTACATAATAAAATATGGTCATCTCAGATTACTATATACTAGATTATTCTTAAATAACATATTCTTCGGTCACTACTAGCATGGTAATTCGGATACTTTTTTCCTTAAACAGCGCCTAGACTCTGGTTACTCCCCGCCACGGCTTCTTGCCTCATTGATTTCACCTTTAGGATGGCATAGTTCTTAGGGATTTTTCTCCGTTTCCACTTTGCTAATAAACTTCTTAACATATTATTCTTCGAATAATTATACTATAAAGTAACTAATATGAATTTATTTTATCATATCATGATTGTTGGGAACTATGAATTTAGCTATTCATGATCATAAATAGATATACCTGTTCAAGTAGTTTTGATATTTCTGAAGTTTTTTCCTCCATAGCTTTTTCCATTGAAGTGTATATGTTTAATTAACTAGGCAAAATAGTTTTTATGGAATGGAGAGAATTTTTGCTTAATCGTGAGAAGGCTTGCTTTTCAATGCCTTCTGTCTTCCTTATTTATAAAACGAAAGAATGCATCTTTACATTTGTGTACACGTTTTTTTTAATGTTTACAAAAAAAAAAAAGTCAAAAAGCCTACATGGCTAAAAAGTAACCTAGGGGCCTAGAAAGTCTTATAAAATACAAACTACATTTAATGCTACCCTATTATCTTTTACGTAAACACTTTAAAATTTATACAAATTCATACAATAAGATTAAATATCTTGATATCTTGTCTTCCGTTTGTTGTCGTATCTGTCATAGCTCCATTATTGCTTCTTATCTTATCTTCCAGCTGTCATCTTGTCTTCTTGATTTTTTATTCTAGATGTACTTCTGGAATAATATTATCTTCTCCATCACACCTCGAACATTGGTGATCCGAATATTTATGTCCAATTATTTTGCAATATCTTGTTAGTAGTCTGTCAGAAATAAATTCTTTTTTAATAGCTCGTGCAGTAGATGGTTTCTCTGGGTTGAGGGTTGTCATTATCCATTGTCTTACATCCTCCATATCTGTGGGTCGTAGATCTTTTGAATTCGAGTAAATCATTTGATGATCTCTCGAGTAGTAGCTCCATATTGGATTTCCATTTATATAGTTATTTGCTAATTCTTGTATAATCGTAGATAGTCCAATAAGTCTTTTATTTGCGTAGAATTCAGGTATCTCGATTCTAGGTATTTCCGGTTGTTGCGCAATATAGAGATATAAATGTAGCAGATATAAGAAAAATTATATTAGAAAAAACATTTGGTGAATATTACATGGCTAGAGTAAATTATATACCATGTCTACCTAACTACTCTTATAAATACTTATCATGATAAATTACGTAGAATTTTTAGAAAAAGATATGCGAAATAAACAATTACTAGAAAAACAGATAAAAACAAATATAGACAAATACATGGAAAATAAAAAATATATAAAATCTCTTAATAAAAATATGCAAAAACTATTAAGGCTAAAACAAACAACTATAAAATATCAATTTTAGAAAATAGATCATTTAGACTATCTTAATGTTTTAATCTTATATATACTTAAAGATATAGAAATTATAGATATTAAGAAAATAATATTAGAAGAAGTAATAAACTACGAAATTGAAATCATAAATTCGCTAGAACGGATATACGAAGAAATTTATCCAGAAGGATATTATTCAGATCAAGGATGTGGATGTTAGAATATATTAGAAAAACTAGAGAAAACCAAGATAATCTAAATAATGAAATTAATTATAGAAACCGAATTAGAAAAATAATGGAAAATATAAAAGAAAAGTTAATATAGATAGAAAAAAAGTTAGAAAATTTAGAAAAAAGTACATGTGATAGTCTATATAATTTAAAAACTCACTACGAGAAGAACAACACAAGATAATAAATGACATAGAAAATCTAGAATTAGATATACACTACAGTACAGATAGAATAAATTATTATACAGAAATTTGTAACTCTGCAGTTACTACAGGATAAAATAATAAACCAAATAAATTAATGGATCCATCTTACAAAAAGAATAAATTATTAAGAAATATTAAAACAAAATCTAAGAAATATCCACGCACAAAAAAAAAATAGATTCATTAGATATAATAAATCTATTTTATAATCTATTTATCCGCACCCCCCTACAAATGGTATCAGAGCACAGTAAATAAATCTATTTTATTTACAATAGAATTAAATTAATTATGAGAAGACCATTTAAAAATAGAGAAGCTTTTAGAAAAATTAAAGAATCTTTAATTAGTAATTACTCAGAATATATAAGACTAAATAAAACAAAAGAAAATCCACAAAGATTAGTTTGTCTAATTACATTAATATCTAGTATTGAAGCAAAATTAATAATCCATTTAAAATCTAGAAGAATGAGACACATACCACCTAATTATGATAAAATTAGATTTAGATATCCACCAAGATATTATAAAAATGATTTAAATGAATAAAGAGAAAAAATACAAAGAACTAAAACAATTTATTTCTGAAAAATGTAAAGAATTAAAAATAAGAAAAGAAAGACTACATTATAATATATTTGCCAGAGTTAGTAAAAACTCAATAAATACACAAAAAGATGAAATATCAAAATTGGAATCACAAATAGATAGTTTAGAATATATATACCAACATGAACTATTCACAATAAAATGAATAAAGAAGAATTTATAATAGATGAAAAAATATACGAAAATCACGAAGGATCAAAAATAAAAATAGTATTTTCTAATCTAGGAAGAAGATATAAGGAAATAGGTGAACATTTATATCTAATGTTAGAAAAAGAAGAGTTAAAATTAGAAGATAAACTAACAGCAATGGTAAGAATAGAAAAAGAAAATGAAGAAATAGATAGAAAAAAGGAAATAGAAAAAATTAAACAACAAACTACGGAAGAAATACGAAAAATAGAAGAAACTAAAAATAGTAGAATTGCTGAATTAGAAAAAGAACTACAAATGTTAAAAAATTTATATGAACAAAGACAAAAAGAAAAAGAAGAAAAAGATAGAGAACAAAAATTACTAAACGAGATAAATCAATTTAAGAAAAAAATAGAGATAAATAATATAGACGTTGAAGAAACAGATAATGATGATTCAGAAGATAGTGAAACATACACGGAAATATTAACAAATATAAAAAATTTAGAAATTAACGAAAAACAAGAAATAATTAATGAAGAAAACTTAGAAAATACCAACACAGAAATAAATACTCTTGATAAAAAAGAAGATGAAAATATAATACCTAAAACAACAGAAATAAGAAAACCTATATATTATAAAAGTAAATTTAAAAGATATAATGAATATGACAAATGAACACCAAAACAAATAGTTAATAAAAATTATAACTTTTTAGACCTAGACTGTGTAATAGATACAGAAAAAACAGTACAATTATGGATAGGATATATGACAAAACAATTATTAGATAATAATATAAATATAACAGATGCACCAGAATATATAGAAAGAACATTAATAGGATCAGTAAAACTATGATTTTCAAACTTAACTGAAAATAGTAAGAAAGTATTAAGAGCTAATAAACCTATGGAAGGGACATCATCAACAACAACTAAACTAACACCTATAGAACTATTAAAAAAATATGAAACAACTATAAAAGATGAATTTGGTAGTATGACAACAATAGAAGAAGAACAAGATGAAGAAAAAGATACAAATAGGAATTTAATGTTAAAATTAACAATATGTAATATGTGTTATATAGACGAATATACTTGCACATTTAAAGAATATTATTATAAAGGAGCATATAGTATAGAAGAAAGTAAGGAAATAAGAAAATTATATTTTTATAAATTACCCGAACCATTTAGTTCAAAAATAATAAAAAGCTGGGAAGAAGCAAAAATAGTAGATACGTTAGGAGCTAGAATAAAATTTTTACAACAATGGTATAGAAATTTATGTGAAAAATATAGAGAAGAATTAAAAATGGAAAAAACATTAATAAGAAATTTAGCATGTTGCAAAAATAAAATAGCACCTCAATTTGGCTGTGAAGAAAGATATTATAAGAAAAGAAAAAGACATAAGAAATATAAGAAATATAAAAAATCAAAATACAAATACAAGAAACCAAGGAAAAGATATTATGTAAAAAATTACAAAAATAAAAGACCATATAGAAAGAAGAAATCTATAAAAGAATGTACTTGTTATAATTGTGGAAAGTTAGGACACTTAGCTAGAGATTGTAAATTACCTAAAAATTCAAAAAATAAAAAAATATCAGAAATAAAAATAGATAATACAGAATATATGCAAATAGATTATATAGATTATGAATTAGAAAGTGAAGATAGTATATATGAAATTTCAGAAAACGAAAAAGATACTGAAATAGATAATGAAATAGATGAATCAAATGACTGAAGAAGATATAATAACAAAGGAAGAATATTTAAATGACGAAGGAATGAAACAAAAAATAATATTTGACAGTAATATATTTGATGAAATAAAAGGAAAAGAGTTAGATTTAAGTGTAGAAAAAATATTTAAAATACCAACAATAACAAATATTTTTACTAGGAAAAAAGATAAATATTACATAGTATGCCAAAAAGAACATGTAATAGACTGTAGATATGCAAAAGGTAAAGCTAGTATACCACTAATAACAAAAAGAATAATTAATAAAGAGATAAATGATATAAAAAGTAAAGGAGATCCAATAAAATATGTACACCTTGGTGGTACAGAAATATTAATAAAAGCATATTTTAGAGAAGGAATAGATACACCGATAGAATTATATCTAGCAGATGATAGAATTATAAAACCTATAGAAAAAAGCATAATAACTGCCATAAAAGGAAATTTAATATACCAAAAATTTAAATTTATAATAAGTGCAAATTATTCAGTAGCGGTAACAGATAGAAATATAGATAAATCACTAATATTATATTGGAAGATATCAGGAATAGAACTAACACCAGGAAGTAAAATATTTACAGCAAGATGCAAAAATTTATATGTATTAACAACAAAACATAAAATAAAAGAAAAAAATAAAATTAACAAGATACAAATAGAAAGCCCATTCGAACAAGTTGTAAAAACAATAGATTATAATGATTATAGCTATAGAGACATAGATATAGAAGAAAATTTAGAAATATAAATGATAGAATAAGTACAACAAAAAGAATAGCTAATGACAAACCAGAATTATCAAGCTCATAAAAAAGAACAAGTTATGAAACAAATTCAATAAGTAATTTAAACCAATATTACATAACAGAAAAATAAATGAAAAAGAATATTTAATACTCTTAAATACAGGACAAGAAGAAAATTATATAACAAAATATCTAGTAAAAGATGAAGAAATAAAAACAGATAATGATATGTGCCCAGATCTACCAAGAAGTTTAATAAATAATAAAAATATAGCAGAAAAAGAAATAATAATAGGAGTTAGAAAAATAAAAATAGAATTTGAAGTAAAGGAAGAAATGCAAAAAGCAGATATAATATTAGGAATAAAACTAACCCAAGCCTAGTAAAAACATATTTTGACTACGTACTGCTAAACACCATATACACCCAAAACGGAGAAGAATTGACAGCTATGGAAAAATTATACAAGATATTCACGACCTATAAAAGAATAACGAAAGACACTCTATTTTATATAAAGTGTTATACTGCACCCGCGGAGATATTATATGACGAGATAAAACCAGTTATACAAGTCGTAAAGAGAGGATTAACAAGAGATATGATTATACCAGAAGATATTGCGCAACAACCGAAAATACCTAGAATCGAGATACCAGAATTCTACGCAAATAAAAGACTTATTAGACTATCTACGATTATACAAGAATTAACAAATAACTATACAAATGGAAACCCAATATGGAGCTACTACTCGAGAGATCACCAAATGATTTACTCGAATTCAAAAGAGCTACGACCAACAGATATGGAGGATGTAAGACAATGGATAATGACACTCCTCAACCCAGAGAAACCATCTACTGCACGAGCTTTCGGATTTGGTTAGGTAGTCGATAATAATTTAAGCTATTTCGTGATATTTTTGTGCGTTGAAATTCGCGGGAGATGAAATTTATATTTTGTATAATATTATACATATAAATGTGTGTATAAACCTCTATTATCCACAATAATATGTTTTTATAAAAGGTTGATATATTATTTATATAAATATATAATATTATATAATACCAGGGTACATAAGCACTGTTGCAGAAAATAAAAGATTGCAAGTATTAAAACTATGACTATATGAGTGTAGTACATTATGTTAGGTTTTATAGTTTTTAAAAATTTCCATAATAAATTACAAAAAGTCCATATTATGTTAGGTTGTATAGTTTTTAAAAATATCCATGATAAATTACATAAAGTCCATATTCAAAATCTAAAAGAATATCTAAAATGTTAAATATGATAATCTAGCATTTAATAAAAGGTCGCACATGGTTGTGTTTGGACAATGTTGACCAACTTTATATTCATTTTATATTTGATCCGAGTAATTTTTTGAACTTACAAATAAGTTTGTTGAACTCTCTTACCGTCATTAGCTATTCTTTTTTCTTTTTTCAAGTGAGGGAAAAGACTACCTAGTCCCTTCTCTTCACTCAGGTAAAAGAAATGAGTAGAAAAATTGAGATAAAGAAAATAGATCAGATAACTAAATGTTAAGTCATATTTTTCTGAATTTAATTTAAAAAAAAGTCATATTTTTCAAGTGAAGTAGTACTTTAATAAAGAAGGCGATTTAATAAAGGAGGCGAAAGAGATGGCCATTTGTTATGAAGTTGACGTGTTCTTTATCGCAGTTTCCCCTCAAAATCGTCTCAATAGAATTAGTTACTTCAAGCCAAATTTCAATATGATGCCTTAAATATATGAACCTAACAAAAATATTTTTAATAATTTCGAGTTACTTTTTGATTCTTACATACTACTATTTTTAGTGTGGTATTCTTAGAAAACATTAAGCATTAACTTCACATAGTAATACTATTATTTATAAAAGTAAGGACCAATTTTCATTAATAAGATGTTAGTGATTTATTTGCAATGCATTACCTTGAATATTATTGTAAAAACTTTATTTATTTATATGAAGATTTGACAAAAAGTTTTAAAATTTTTTTAATAAAATATAGATAGTTCTTCTTTATTTGTTATCTAATTTAAATTTTTTATCTTTTATATTTTATAATCTTTAATGTTATTTTAAGTAAATTAAAATTATAAAATTCATATCAAATTTTTTGGGCCTAAAAATTTTGGGAAAATAAAGCAAATACTTTACTAATCTTATCCTCAAGCCACCCTGGTAATTCTCATAAATTCTCTACTAGAAAGAGATATTATATTTATGTACAAAAATCCGTTTGTGCTAGTTACTAATCCATAAAAATATTCACTTAGGCCTCATTTGTTTGCACTTAATGGAGGTCTGAATCTAAATGGTTCAGACTTCAGACCATTAAGTGCATTTATTTTTTATTAAGGTTTTAACTCTTAATAGGTCTGAATAGATCTTAATCATTCAGATCTATAACCAAGTCTTAATAGGTCTGGAGGGATATTCTGGTGTTGGATAATATTCACTACTCTATTCATAATCAGCAGTTACCACCACTAACCATCTCGGCCACCGTCACCATTGTCAACCAACACCCACCACCCAGTGGCGAATCCAGGAATTTATTTCAAGGGTTCAAAAAATTAAAAATATAAATGTGTGAATACGTCAACAAAATATAATTTCAAGGTATAGCAGTTGTACATGCGTCCTTTCTGTTATTATAGCTGTAAAGGACAGCTACTATAGCAGCTGTGCAAAACAGATTTTAAAAAATAAAGTCTTCAGTAGTAGTGGAAATCGAACCCGCGACCGAGGGCTGAAGGAGCAACTCAAGAAGCGGACGTAGATCCATTAAGCTATCCAGCAACCTTGTTTTCAGGTGGTTCAAATTAATATATATACATAAATATAGATTTTCTATGTTATATATATAACGTAATTTGTTGCCGAGGGGGTTCGGGTGAACCCCCTGGATACCAGGTGGGTCCTCCCCTGCCACCACTACCAACCACCTCCACCATCACAACTACCATCGATAAAAAATACTGCTACCAACCACAATTATCAACCGCTACCACACCTACTACCTCTTTTATTCTAATTATATTCACCACCACCACTACCGTCAACAACACCATAATCAACAACCACTAGTGTCCAATCCCTACTACCTTCAACTCATCTATCACAACTAGCATCATCACTAACTACCACTAATACAACACAACCTCTACACATTCTTTAGCTGCCACCACCATTGTCACTAGTAATGCCACCTCTACCACTACTTTAACCAGTACCATCGCTACAATTTATCTCTACTAACAACCATCTCCACATCACAACAAATAAAATCTCCAACTAGCACCAACACATCGTCAATCATCATGCATTCATGTTTTAGCCAACACAATCAACACCTTAAACTACTTACATCAAACAACATTACATCACAACCACCACCACCACCACCACCATCAATCACCACCATCATAACAGTTACTACAATACCAACCATCACAATTATCACTACCAACAATATTAATCACTAACATCAAATCATTATCACCGCATCCACTATTATAAGCCATCTCCATTATCACTAACAAACATAAATATTTTTTCTTAATCAAATACTAATAATTTTATTGTATTAATTTACATACTTTTTTAATATATAATTAATTTTTTATTTGAATTTTATTTTTTATTTTATTATGTATACAAATAAATTTTTTTTACACATCCAGAGGTTGAAAAACAAACAGTCGTACTCATTCAGTTTACAGATCTAGAGACAACATCTTAATCATTCAGATGTGCATTCAGATTCAGGCGTCTGAATCTTAAAAAAAACAAATGGAGCCTTAATTTTTTTTCTCTAATTTTTTTACTTTTATAGCATTAAAGACACGTTGTAACACTACATTAATCTTCTGGATGAGAAAAGATTGACGTACATGAAATTTCCTAATTTTCTTGATCCGATTTCTTTTATTTATTTATTTTTTAATTCTTTTATTTAGCTGTTGATAAATATAGTACGAATTCGGTCATATATCCAATGTTCAGGTACTTTACTCTTTGAGTTTTACACACATATATATATATACTAGATATTTATGCACTGGCCCAACATACTTGTCAAAATATTTTAGAGAAATCATTAAGCATGGGCACACTAAAATTGAGGAGAACAGATTATACATACTCATAATCCCACTAAACCATAAGCGTGAAATTAGTAATCATAACGTGGAAGGAGTCAGACAATTTAAGGCAATGCAAACATCAGAAAGAACATCTGATAAGAACAAAAACAACAATTAGGCCACCAATCTTAGCCACTCTGCATAATGTCAAGGATGTAGTAGTGCTTAAAGGGTTCTTTTCCTCCACTTCTCTCCATTCATTCAAGAGAAACAAACATACAAAATTATGACTCTTCACTAAAACTCTCTTAATCCTATGTATAGGCCAAAAACAGTCATTATTTTGGTATAAAATAATTTACCAAGAAAACTAATACACTCGATGTGTAACAATTTCACAAACATCCTAGCACGATGCAGAAGTAATTAATTTCTTACCAAACACCCTATATCACTGTACAAGGTATACAAATGCTGCAGGTCTTATGTTTCATCAAGGGCTCATAGTTTTCTCAGAGCTTAAGCAAATCATAGACATGTTGAATAATGAAGTTATTCGACCTTGATCCACTTGGTTGAGGGGAATCATGGGAACTCACAACTGAACTTCCAAAGGACATCCCTACGACAATTTGGTGTATGTCTCAAATCATAATTTGTTTATTTAAAACAAATCTGGCAGCACCAAAGAGATTGCAACAGAAAAATATAAGGGTGAAAAATACCAACAAAATAAAGGTTAATCAATTGCAAATATGTGATTTCCAGTAACATTGTCACTCGTAGAAAATGAAAAATCCTTTAATCCACTCTTAACAGTAATAAAGTTTATCCAAATTGTTGTCCACTTTTTGACATCACAATTAATGGCCATTGGTTTCATTTAGACTAAAGAATACAACTCTAGAATGAAAGAGATGTTAGAAAACACCTTTGTTTTTATGTATCCATTGCTTCCAATTAATTCCATTCACACTGTTCTGAGAACAGTTGCTTGTTCTCCCCATGTCTACAAGAAGCTATATTTGAAGATAAAAGCAATCTAGTGTATGAAGTGACATAAAAAAAGTTAAACAACAATCGAAATACTATGATGACCAATCATCAGGTTTCAACATTCAGTTAAAAATAATAACTCAATCTAGTACACAAAACAAATTACGCATTTAATTAAAGACATCATAGGATAATCTAGGAATCCAGACAATCCTTGGAAAAGAAAAAGACATTAGATGGTTATTTGGAGAGAACAACAACATACCAACTCCCAATACTCCACTGTCGGCACATCTTTGACAAACATTTGTGGGTGGGAGAGTTGGAAATAGGCATCAATAGCATGGACCTCCATTGTAATTGTAGACTGTCAGACATATAAATAATTCAGAGCATAGAGAAGTTACCAATCAATTTAAAGTTGTAGGGAAACACAACTATGAGAAAAGTATCTCTAAGCATGAATAGCAACACATATATAGGAGAAATACGAAATAATCAATTTGACGTCCTAACGCCTTTCTAGAAGAGAAAAAGAGCAGAAAAAATATTAAATTAAGTTTACTAACATATATTGGTTCAACGGGATTTAAAGAGTCTGTATTTTTAAGAAAACGCTTAGCTGTAGTTTTTTTTCAAAGGCGGCTGTAGCAGAAGTGCTTTTTTCCAATTATGGGCATATCATGATAAAGTTAGCGTAGTTTGACATTCTTATCACAAACCTCTGTTGTGTCACGAGAATTCTTTACTATTAGTTAAGGATCTATTGATAAAGAAACTTATTGTGAAGAAGTGTTAGTATTTCAATCACTTTATCAACCTGGAAACTGGGAAATAAGAAAAACTTTAGAAAAAGTGATTAGTTCAAATGTTTTGAAGCTAACACCATAATTTCAAATGAAAATGTTAATATCGAGGAAACCCGAAGGAAACAATAAGCATTCACTCCTCTTATTTTATTCAAGTCAAGTAAGTGCAGACCGAAAATTCACTCTAGCCACAGTTTGAAGACCTTAAGCAGTGAAAATGAAGAATAAGTGATACAAACAGCCATGTCAAATGCGAAGAACAAAGTTACTGAAGAAATACATTATTAGTAGCATAACTATCTTTTAATTTACAAATTATAAAAATTCTTAATAACATTTATTTTGTTGAGAAAGCCCTAAATATTTCATGCTTTTTGGGAATAAAATCAAAACTGTCCCTTAGATATAATCGTAGATAAACATTAGTTGTTCAAGTATATACATTAAATCATTAGTCTCCTCATCAATAGATTTTTGTTTGAGCTAATATTTGTATAAAAAGGAGATTGTTTACTTTTACATTAAGTTGTTTAATGATTCAGAAACTTCAATCCAGGTTGTTGAAAGTAGGGTACAGGCAAACGACATGAACACAATGTATAAAAGAGCATGGAATGAATGTGATACCATTTTGCCAAGATAAAATAGAAAAAAGATAAAACAATTGTCTGGCATTTTTCTTTTCAAAGTTGACTATTTCTATGACAGTATTTGATATATATCTTAAGCCTTAACAATTGTGGTAAGAATATATGAATATAAAGTATTGACAGCAGGACAACCTTTAATATTTTCAACTATGGTGTGACTGTTGATCTCCATTTCTAGTCTGCAAGAGAGATAAAGTTGCTAAATAAAATACCAGTATATGTGCGAGTCTTTTTTATATTTTGACATGAAAATTTGACAGTACTACCAGAAAGCAAATGTTGGACATCACGAACCATATAGTCAAACAACATACTTGGTTGGGTAGTAAGTGTTAGTGTTCCAATCACTTTAGAAACATATAATGTAGTACTAAAAGACTTCGTAAAGAAACACCATGTACTGGGCAAAACTGAAAAAAGCACCGATAAGTTTGTAGGTATGTGTTTCATATTCGTTATTGGCCAACTGGGGCTAACTAAGGTCCACTAACGAGCAATATATGGATTTGATTCATCCTTAGTAATGAGAGATTGATCCATACATACCAGCGAATTCGGCCACCATTTAAGGAAAAACATTTCTTTGTTTGCTTGGCGGGCAAATGCAGGTAACGGAGAAAATATTATATATATAAAACATACAATGAATGAATATAGATGTATGATAATTATACTTCTACAAAATTATCCTGGTTCACCTCTTAGAAAGAAAAGCACCCGAATACCTAATGGCATGGAAATACTAAACAAAACTCAACTCTAAACACATATAGTGGAGTCATTAAATTTGTCAAAAGTAATAAGATTTTAATTTATTAGTAGTACATAATAAAATAATATTCAATTTTGAATAATTCTGATTGTTCTGACAAGGGATCTGGCCTTCATATTTTTCTTTTAATTCAGCTGCCATGGTCACTCACCTTTTTTTATCCCAAAGCTTTATTCTATAATTATCTGAAAAATTGTAAGTAAAAGTGATGTTTTACTTAGTAGCTGTTGATGCAACAAATCTAAGCTCAAAACTAAAGCAAAACAGTTAGGAGAAGAGGATGACGAACAGAGAAAGAGCAAAGAGATGAATCTATATGTCTAGGCATTAATATTCAATACCATATCACATGATCATAGAGTTAAATAAGTTTATGAAAGAACTATCTATTAGATTAAAACGTGAAAGCTCCTGGAATACAAATCTAAAGGAAGAAAAGGTTATTGCATCCAATGACAATTGTATTGTGTATTATTGTTACCAGGAAGTTTGTAAAAAATGGGAGCATCACAAGAAACATCTAACCTATCCATTATCTATCAAAGAAAGAAACAACTAACCTTCCCAAGCACAATAAAATGATCATTGATTATGTAGTGGCTTAGAGAATTGTCTGTTGCATCAACTACCACATCATATCTGAAAAGATCATTAAGAAAGAAAAATGTCAAAATTATCGCTCCACTAAAGCAAAAAAGGAAATTAAACCAACCAAGAACATCAAAAGAAACGCATATAGGGAATAAATTTATGCATCCATATAGAAATAGGTGTTATGAAATCATAATTTCTCATAATATCTAAGGCATTGGACGTGTAGAATGCATCTTTGTGCTCCACAATCTGAGTGGAGGAGTTGATCCTGATACAATAGAATATTATATTGATCCTGATGCAAATAGAACATTATATGCAAGTTCATCTAACTCTTACAATTGTGGAGCTGTTCAGCTTAGGAAAGTACATTTGTGACTGATCTCTCTCTCTCTCTCTCTCTCTCTCTCTCTCTATATATATATATATATATATATATATATATATATATATATATATATATATATATATATATATATATATATATATATATATAAGGAAGCTTCATATGTGACTGATCTACTGGTAACTAAATCAAGTAGTCCCAACCATGCAGTGAAGTCACCAGCTCAGTCGTTTAACTATGAAAGCTAAATCAATTGATATATTTCATTAAAGAGGGACATGGAGTATAGATCCACCAATTTACAATGGATAAATACAAGCCATGCAAATCCAGTTTAAAAATTGCCAAAACTGCAAGGCCAATTACAGTATTTCACTTAGTTTAAAAATTGCCAAAACTGCAAGGCCAATTACAGGCCCACTTCTCCTCCTTATTTTTTTAATTTAACTCAAGTATTTAAAAAAAAAATTACAAGATAGCTATCACCGAAGAGATAAAACTACAAAACAAACAGTTCAAGATGTATATATTTAATTAATTTTATTTTTAAATAAATATGCAAAATATTGAATAGAAAAAAATGAGCAGATCTTAAAGTTAGGTATTATTGCAATATTTTAAAGTCTTCTTTAAAAAGATGACCAGATCTAAACTTGGTTTCACTGAAATATATTTTTTGAAAAAAAAATTAAAAAAAATCTAACTTAGCTAAAAAGCCTCATATGAAGAAAGAAAGTAGCAGGATATATTAATCTAAAGCCCGACAAACACGAAAAACCTTAGGCAATTACTAAGAATGTTTTGAGAAAGAAGAATTATGATGTATCATTATCTGTGCTTTACAGTTTCAAAACCAATTACATTATACAGACAAATTTTTATTAAAATACATGCTAAAATTAAATAGTAAAATTTTTTCATCCTACCAAAAACATTTACTTATCAAAAAAAATATAAAAATTATCCTTGTTGAAGGAATAAATAAATATTCGGGAGAAAAAAATGAATGAAAATATACAGAAACTTACATACATACAGATATGTGAGAATTGGGAACTGTTGATGAGAGAAGAGTTTACTTTTTTGGTTAATATGAAGAGTCTTTTGGCTATTTATTTAATGAGTCATCTATTTTCTAGTCTAGTCTAGTCTAGAGAAGAAATATCATATCAATTCTAAAAGCTGGTGTCATTAATTTTGTGGTGGAAACAATAGCCACCTTGATAGATATTTGTGTAGTAGAATAGTAATTATTACTTTTTAATTTAATTCTAGCATTAAAAATAATGAATTAATAAGATTTACAAAATTCTTCTCGATAAATATTGAATTTTTTTCTTCATATATTTATTTTCTTATATTTTAAATTTTCAAAGTAAAAATTCTTACTCTGTCAAAATTTTCAATATTCCATACTTTTAATATTTTAGCTTTTTGCTCAAAAAATACTATCATGCATGGACTTGATGGATTAAATTTTAAAGTTGTTAACCTATTTAAAGATATATTTTTTTTATTCATTATCAAATTTTTTATTATTATTTTATTATATATAGTGTCATTGATTTTGTGGTGGAAACTATCGCGACCTTGATAGATATTTGTATGGTAGAATAGTAATTATTATTTTTTTAATTTATTTCTAGAGTCATCATCTTGAAATGTTTTTTTTTAAAGTTATTTTAATGTTTATTTTTTATTTGTACTTTTTACTAATTGAGACAAAATAAGAATAAAATAGACACATCAATATATATTCTTGGAAAGATGTTCTTTATGAGTAGATATTCACATTTGTTAGAGAAGTAGAAGCATGAAAAAAATATTTTTCTACATTTATTACAATATAGTAAAATAGATATAAGATACAAAAATATCCTTTATTATTAAAATACATGTGACATTCTAAATCTACCCTTGGTCGTTCTCAACTCTCCTTTCTATATAGTAGAAATACTTTTGCACGAATTTTCTCAAATTATGTTTAGTTTCAATTAGTGTTAATTAATTTTACTAATCTTAAAATGAATATATAGTTAATTGAAGATGAAATGAAAATTAGTAATAATTTCCACTCTGAAAATTGAATTCTAACATTAACGATATTATCACGACCTATATCCCAAGTCATGATGGCACATATGCTAACTCATCAGTAGGTAAGCCAAATCATTGCCCGAAATGACAAGTAATGGGCTATATGGAGGAAGATGAAAAAAGACAATTTAACATGCAAGTAGAAAATTAAATAGCATCAAATAACAAGGAAAGTACTAGAAAACAGGGAAAAAAAGGAAATGTGCAAGAAGAGTATCCCACGACATGGTATGGTCAACATAAGAGCCATTAAATTCAAAAAAATAGAGTATTGTATAGTATAGGTAGTCTTAGAAAAAAAATCTATCCAAACATAGCAGAAGAAGAGAGTAATCCTCTGACTTTGAAAGCTCACTCTATCTTTGAATGTCCAAAAGCAAGCCTGAATGATACATCTGCAACAGTAGCTCGTACTCGGATTTGCATCAGAGAAAGATGTTGAAGTATAAAAGGAGTACCAAAAATAACAGGTACTCAGTAGGCATCATCGACCGACTGAGCTAAATAATAATAAAAGTATAATAAAATAGAAGATTATAAACTCAAGTCAAGAATTTGGTTAGATCCAAACTAATACTCCAAATCAGCATAAAGAGGTAAATAGATAAAACAAGTAACTTGGAGTAAATACCATCTAACTATCACCTAACTGGGACCCATAAGCCCGATACAGATAAGAGAGAAATAACCTGATCGAGCACCCATAAGCTCAGCGAATGTGAACGAGAAGAAAATGCCGACAATAAGAATCTTAAATTGTGCCTAATATGACAATATACCTAAAACCCTCTCTAAATCATAATTGTTGGACTTGAACCAGAACTAAGAATAGATTCATTATAATAAAGTACCACATATAGATCATGAATTTTAAACTTGAATCAGGACTAATAAACAAGTGACATGAAGTAAATATGTCATAAATGAGCTCCATATAATGAATATCAAGGGAGCTACCAATCATCGGACTGAACATGAACTTAATATTAGGTCAAGTTTCATAAAGTTTCAAGATCATAAATTGCTTTATACTCCATTTAATAACAGTACTAGGTAATATGGTCAAGTCAATAAGAGATGTGATATTAACTATCAAGTCTTGGTGCACGATTTGAAGAGCCAAAAGACCACTTAATCAGGATTAATAAAACTAACTAGAATCCATCAATTACCTAAGTCATCCCAAGGTCCAATATTTAATCTGATTTCACGATTAAAAGGCTTCTTAAGTCTACAAGGAGCTAACTAAGCATACTACATAGAGGAAGACCTGCGGGGCCCACTATTGGTCCTAAAAATTCATATTAAGGACACCACCTACCCAAACCTAATCTAAGACTTATAACTACACTCCAAGATATTAAGTCATTCAAACTATTCCTAGGGCATCAATCTATTCCGATATAGGGGATGACAAGCTAAACTCTACCAAAAAGGGCTCTTAAGCCGGCTAAATAATCAATAATTACAAAAATTATAAACCAAAATATAAATATCAATCCAAATCTAGCATAATACTAAAATAATATTACAATAAAGCTCAAACAAATAGGGAGGTAAACCTAGCCTACCTAAATGCTACCAAAAGCTTGAGAAAATCCACTACACAGAGGCTATTTCCTTCCAAGAAGCCTCTGAATGCTGACACGCTATTAAAATAATACCCTATGCATCAAGATGAGAATAATTATGCTATTATTACATATAACTGGTTTGGGTCAAAAGTCAAGCTAAAATTCCAACATGAATTCTGCTTGCGGAATCACACATTTAAACCTGTCAATGTGTCCCTCTAGGATCAAGAAGTGTCTACCCTAAAAAATGGGTGAAATTCAAGCATAAATTGACCTCCTAATCAGAATAAACACAAGTAATTTGGATAATTAATCAAGAAATTAAGTGGAAACTTATGAAATAAATGATAGGAACGTGACTACACCGACTCCTCCAACTCACCCCCGATGACCAACGGTCGATCTCCATAATTATTCAAGCTTTATAGGGATTTTATGTGTATGGAACTTAAAATAATAAGCTTGGTTGAATAAGCAATGAAATATATAGGGGGTACCAGCGATGGATGATTTAGCAGCTAAGCGATGTTGAAGTGATTGAGTGCCGCTAAAGCGGCCAGGCCTCACATAGTCGGCCTCCGCTTAAGCGGTCAAAATGTCGCTTAAACAACCTTCACTTTAGAGACTGAGGGAATACTGGTTTGCTGCTAAAGAGAACCCCTAGCTGCTTAAGTGGCTACTGCTTTAGCAAAAAATTATCCTCTTAAGCATCTACACCAGTTGATGCCCAGCACTAGTAAATTTATCAAAATTCTAAGAATTTGATCGGACCATAGAGATTCATTCAGAATCCTATGAATAAAAATAATATATGGTACCCTACAAATTCAACATTGTGAACTCAGCATCATCATCAAAATTTCGCATATGAGATCATTTTGATCAAACACCGATCCCACACTAAAACAACTATTTTAACCAAATATCACCTAATTAACCAAAATGAGTTTGGATGTCTTAGGACCCAAACCAATGTTCCTCCTAGCCTAAAATCAACATTCTGAAGCTAGTAGAATTTTCAATATTTGCATTCAGTGCTTTTTGACTAAAATTTAGATCCAATACCCTATTCTTAATAGTGAAAGCTCCAAAATAGAGAATTGGCACTAAAAACAAAATAAATTGTTCAGTAATTGAATTGTCTGTCCCAACAAGTGATAAATAACTTAGAGCAGCTATGAAAAATCTCTAAACATAAAAAAATATTAAAATACAGGAAATAACCTAAAGGGCCATTATAATATCCACTACTAAAAGAACTTTCATCCATAAAAGTAAAGGACCAAGTTATACCTGAAGGCTCAAACAAGTGGGGATATCGGGCCCGCATCTCACTCTCAATCTCCCAAGTAGCCTCTTCGACTGGATGGTCCCTCCACTAAACCTTAACCACTGAAATCACTCTAGAGCATAACTATGTGAAATCCCTAGCTAATATTGAGGTTGGATCCTCCACAATGGTCAACCTTTTATCCAACAAAATCGAATCACAATAAAGTATGTGAGACTCAATTGAATTGTAGCATCACAACATAAATAAATAAAAGACTGGATGAACAACTAAAAATTTTGGGATCAAAACTAACTTATAAGTTACCTCTCCAATAGTCCAAATTATCTCAAATAGATCTATATACCTAAGGCTGATCTTGACCCTATTTCAAAACCTCATCATGCCCTTCATGGGAGATACTTAAAGAAAAACCCAATCAACTACTCCAAACTGTAAAGCTCAAAGTCTACGATCAAAATAACTCTTCTAGCTACTTTGAGCTACCCATAGCCTATCCTTAATCACCCAAACTATGTCCAAGGACTCACTAAGTCAATATCACAGGGGGTAACCTCGGACATCTCAAACTAACCAATCGAAGATCAACAAAGCCTACCATATAATTCATCAAATGGTGCCATCTCAATACTCGAATGGTAGCTATTATTATAAGCAAACTCTGCTAATTATAAATATTGCTCCCACTAACCTCCAAAGTCCATTACACACTCTCAGAGCATATCCTCTAATACTTAAATAGTCCTCTCTAATTAGTCATCGATCTGAGGGTGTAAAGAAGTGCTAAGATTAACATGAGTGCTCAAATTCTCCTGAAATATTTGATAAAAGATAGAAATAAACACTAAGCCCCTATATGAAATAATAGACACGAGTACTACTTGTAAATGAACGGTCTCTCGAGCATAAATATGAGCTAAACTTCGGCACTAAAGTAAATATAAATAGGAATGAAATAAGCCAATTTGGTCAACAAATCTATGATGACCTAAATGTTATCAGGACCAAGATAAGTGCAAGGCCACCCACTTACAAAGTCCATAGTAATCCACTCTCACTTGTACTCAGGAATGGATAGTCTCTAAAGCAATCCACTATGCCTCTACCTGCTGACAATATAAAAAAAGAGCAATAAAGTCTTCCATATCCCTCTTCATACCACTCCATCAATAATGATGTCTCAAATCTTTTTACATCTTAGTTGTCCAGGGTGAATAGAATATCTGGAGCAATGAGCCTCCACAAGAATTAACTGAATAGAGTCTTCAACCTTCAAAACATAAATATAACCATCGAATCTCTAAATGTCCTTAGATCTAAGGTAGCCCTACTAGAATCACCTCTTATAACCTAATCACAGATACCACAAAGCCTACTATCCTCAATCTAACAACTCTAAATCTGCTCAGACAAGGTATACCTAGCCTTAACACTATCAAGAACCTCCTTGGGTCTGATTTATCAAGTCAAACCATCAAGTTGGCTAAGTAATAAATGTCCAAAGCTAATGGCCACTCTGAAACTTAAATATAGGACAAGCTACCGATATTTGTTGCCTTTTGGCTCACGGCATCTGCTACCATATTCACCTTGCCTTGATGGTATAGAGGGGAGATGTCATAGTCCTTCAACAACTCAATCCACCTGTGCTATCTTGAATTGAGCTCTCTCTGGGTCATGATGTACTAAATATTATGATGATTGATAAATATCTCATAATGAATACCATACAGGTAATGCATTTAAATCTTACATGCAAAAACTACCATTGCTATTTCTAAGTTATGAGTAGTGTAGTTACATTCATGCACCTTTAGATGGCTCAATGTATAAGCAATAACTAAACCCCATTACACTAGAACGCAATCCAAATGAACACCAGGTGAATCACAATAAATAGTATACTCCTCACCCTCAACTAGATGAGTCAAGATAAGAGTTGTAGTGAGCAATCACTTGAGCTTCAGAATGCTAGACTCACACTACTTGTACCACTGAAATAGAACCTCTTTCCTTTTAAATCTTGTCATTAGTGCTAAAATAGTAGCAAATCCGTTGACAAACTGCCTGTAGTAACCTGCTAAACCAATAAAGTTATGGATCTTAAATAAAGATGTAGGTCTACCCCAATCATGAATAGCCTCAATATTTACCAAATATACCATAATACCATCCTTAGACACTATATGTCCTATAAATATTATTGACTTTAGCCAGAACCCACAATTTGAGAATTTGGAAAAAAACCTATGATCCCTTTAAGTCCAGAGCACAATCCTGAAATATTGCTCATGCTTCTCCCTACTCCTCGAAAACACAAGAATATCACCAATGAAAATAATTATGAAAGAGTCCAAATAAGGCTTTCAAATGTGTTTAATCAAGTCCATGAGCATTGTTGGGTCATTGGTCAACCTAAAATACATCACAAAGAACTCATAATGGGTATAATAATTCTTGAAGGCTATCTTAGGGATCTTCTCCGCCCAAATCCTCAACTGATTGTAATCGAAGATCAAGTCAATATTAGAGAATATTGATGCACCCTGGATTTGGAAAAGAAAATCATTAATTCAAGGCATAGTATACCTATTATTCATTGTCACCTTATTCAGCTGCCTATAGCCGATACACAAACGTATAGAACCATCACATTTATTTATGAATGGAATAGAAGCATCCCAATAATATACACTCGATCTAATGAAACCCTTACCTAAAATATCCTGAAGCTAAGAATTTAGCTCTTTATATTTGGCAGGAACCCTATAGTAAGGTGCCATAGAAATATGTCAGCTGTCTGACTCAAGATCAATAGCAAACTCAATATCACGCTCAAGAAGAAGGCTAGGTAGGTCGATGGGAAAACATTAGAAAAGTCATGAACAATAGGGAAAGAATCAGGAAAAGAACTTTCCGTACTAATATCATAAACATAAGAAAGATAAGACTCGTAACCCCTTGACACTAGTTTCTGAGACTGTATATGAAAAATAATCCTATTAGTGTAATACTAAAAGAACCTTGCCACACAACCGAGGGTATGCAGGCATGGTTAAGGTAAAGGCCTTGGAAAAACAATCTATGACCGCATGATAGAGGGACAACCAAGCCATGCCTAGAATCACATCAATGTCCACCATGTCCAGCACAATAAGGTCAGCCTAAGTATCAAAATCTTAAATAGTCAAAACATATATTCTATAAACCTAAGACACTATTAAAGAATTCCCCACGGGAGTGGATACACATAATGACACAGATAAAGGCTCCTAAGACAACTCTAACCATGGTGCATAATAAGAAAAATCATATAAATAAGTGGATCTTAGATCAAATAAAGAAATAGTTGGTTGACGGCATACTGAAATCATATATGTAATAACATTATCTGAAGACTCCGTCTTCAGCCTACCAGGTACAACATACAAATACTTCATTCATCTTCAAATAGGGTAACTGACTGACCACCTATTGTAACTACCTGAGGACCTTCTCTAGCACTGTTAGGACTACCATTATGACCCTTTATAGAACATCTAGATAAAGACTATGACATGCCTTGAGCACTTTGCTTTATCTAGAATATCTAGCTTCCTCGGTATTTCTATATTAGCCTAAAGACCCTAACTAAGCACCCTTAGAAGACTAATCACTACTTTGGCCACTATAATTACTATAACTAGACTGATACTCATCATAAATCTGGAGTGCTACTTGAATGGGTCTACTATACTGTCCCTATTATTTATAAGACTGATGCTGGGGTACCTTTCCTAAAACACTCTACCTCTAACTGTGAGCCACTAAGACTTTTATTAAAACTGCCCTAGTGACAACCCTCTTATCACTGCCTCTTACACCTCGTGATACATATTTTCTATAGTAAAGGCATAATTGACATTCTTAGTAAAAGACTTTTCTAAAGTTACCAAACTCTGAGTATCCCTATAAACCCGTAGTCTCAGCCCTCTAACAAAACACTAAATTCTTTCATACTCTATAGAAAGAATCATAGTGGCATGTCTTTCTAGCTCACCAAACCTTACCTCATACTCGACCATAAATAAAACCCTACCACCATCCACTAAACTTATCCCTAAGGCGATCATGCATAAATTGAGGCATGCACTTCCCCAAGAAAGCCTCAAAGAACCGAGTCCAAGTAATAGATGGAGATCCAACTGGCCTAGAATCTAGATAACCCCTCCACTACTCTCTAGCTACTATATCTAGCTGATAAGTAATAAAATCCACTCTATGTGACTCAACCAGCCCTAAATTATGGAACCTATCCTTACAGCTTGTCAAGCATTCTCTCTTAGGTTCCTTGAAAACCTAGGTAGATTCAATATCATAAATCAACCAATATCTTCTTTTCCTCGATGGTCATAACTAGTTGAGACAATATTGGATGCTAATTACCCATGCTAGAGAAATATCTACTCTAGAAGTCACAACTACAGGTTGTAATCTTATATTAGTAATGCTCTAGTTTGTTGACTAATCACCCTTAAACAGTGTAAACCCCCAATAACTAAAGTAAGAAAACTCTAAGAACTAAGAAATATATAAATCATGGTAGGGCCTGGGTTGCCCCTAGTCCACTAGTGGTTAGGGTGGATGAACTTCTGGAGCTACCTCTAGCTCGAAAGCAATAGCAGGATCTGTTGAAGGATCTCCATCCTAACCCATATTTGGAGTTGTAGCTCTATCTTATCCTCAGCTTCTAGGTAGACCTCTCTCTCTAAAGGATGCCCTATATATAGACTCAGGGTCACTATCTTCAATTGTCATAGCTTGTATCCTAACTATCTGTGAAAGAATAAAATAAATTAGAACTCGAAAATCAATTCAGGCTCATCTCACGAAATGAATAAACAAAGAGATACTTTTCTAAGAATGTCCTATAGCCTCCTAAAGATAGAATATGGATGTTATCATTTTTATCTATAGGACTCTACTAGATACTTTCTCTTGTACCAATAACACCACTTAACCTAGTCTTAAATACAAATTTATCACAACCCAATTTCTTAAGTCATAATGGAACCTACTCTAACCCACTAGTAAGTAAGCTAAAACATAGTTTTGAATGTCAAGTAACAGGCTAAATGACAAAATATGAAAGAAGACACAATTTAACATACAAGTAGAAAACTAAATAGCATCAAATAACAATAAAAGTACTAGAAGACGGAGGAAAAATGGAAATGTTCAGGAAGAGTATCCCACGACCTGGTAGTCTCAAGCAAATAAAGATTGTCCAAAAATAGCAGAAAGAGAGAGGAACAACTTGACTCTAAAAGCTCACCCTATCTTTAAATCCGTAAAACCAAGCTGGTATGAAGCGTCAGAGGCTGTAGTTTGTACTCAGATCTACATCAGAAAAGATGTATAAGTGTTGTATGCGTATAAAAAATAATAGGTACTCAATAGGAATCATCGAACGACTAAGCTAAATTACAATAAAGTATAATAAAATTGGAGAATATAAACTAAAGTTAAGGATAGAGTTAAATCTAATACAATACTCCAAATCAACAAGTGATAAAAAGATAGAATAATTAAATTATAGTAAATACCATCTAACTATCACCTAATTAGGACCTCATAATCCAAGAAGACACAAATAAGAGAGAAACAACTCGACATCCCCTATAATCCCAACAAATGCGAACAAAAAGAAAATGTCAACAATAAGAATCTTAAAGTGTGACCAATGTGACAATATACCTAAAACCCTGAACATAAATTAAGAATACAATTATCATAATAAAGTACCACATATAGATTACTAATGCCATACTTGAAGCATAACTAGTAAATAAGTGCCACAAAGTAAATATGCCATTAACGAACTCCATATAATAAATATTAAGAAAGCAACCAATCGCCGGACTCGAATGGAACTTAATAATTATATCAAGTGTAAAAAAGTTCCAAGATCAAGAATTTCTTTCTAATCCATTCAATATGACTACTAGGTAACACGGTCAAGACAATAAAAGAAGTGATATTAACTACCAAGTCAAGGTGCACGATTCAAAGAATAGAATGATTACTTTATTAGGGTTAATAAAACTAAATGGAATCTATCAATTTACTAATACCAAGTTCTAATATTTAATCTACATTTATGACTAAAAGGTTTCTTAAGTCTACAATGAGCAAAACTAAGCATACTACCTAGAGGAAGACCAGTGGGGCCCGTTCTAGTCCCAAAAATCCATAGGAAGGAAAACTCTAAGGCTTATAACTCAATCCCAAGGTATTAAGTAACTAAATATAGTCCTAGGTCATTAATTTAGTCTGAAATGGGGAGAACATGCCAAAATCTACCAAAAAGGGCCCTCTAGCCAGCTAAATAATCAATAATTACTAAAGTTATCTATAAAGAAATAATGAAACACCAAAATATAGAATAATACTAAAATAATATAATAATAACAATCAATTTAAGAGGGCGGTAATCCAATCATACTTGGATGTTGTCAAAAGTTCAAAAAAGTCTAACACCGGCTTTCCTTTACGAGAAGCCTCCAATACTGCCACATTATCAAAATAATAATCTACACATTAAGGCAAGAATAATGATACCCATTTTGCATATAAATACTCTAGGTCAAAATTTGAGCTATGAATACCATGTAGGGCCCGCTTACAGAATCACACATTTGAAGCCATCAATGTATCTCTCTAAGCTCAAGGATTATTTATCCCTAAAAATAGGTGAAATGCAAGCACAAATGGACCCCCAAATCAGTCCCAATGTAAACTAGAGATTTAAATATAGTCGGAGAATTAATCAAGAAATATGAGGAAAATTAAGAAATAAATGACGGGAGTATAACCACAACGACTCCTCCAACTCACCCCTAATGCCCAAATCTTGATCTCCATAATTCTCTAAGCTTTCTAGAGATTTTATAGTTTTTAGTACTAATAAAAATAAGCTTGGACGAATAAATTAAATATATAGGGAGTACCGGCGATGTCTGCTTTAACGGCTAAATGACTGCTAAAGCGATCATCACTAAAGTGACTGGGTTCCACTAAAGCGGCCAACCTTACATAGTCAGCCTCCAACTAAGCGATCAAAACATCACTTAAGCAACCTCTTCTAAAGTAGTTAGAAATATGCTTTTGAGACTAGAGGAGTACCGAATGGCCACTAAAGACAACTTAAGCGGCTACACAATGTGATGCCCAGCAGCAGCAAATTAGCAAAATGTCAAGATTCTAATCAGATCATTGGTATTCATTCAGAATCTTGTGAATGCATGTAAACAATGGTATCCTACCAAATTTGATATTTCACACTCAACGAATCCATTGAAATTTCCATCTAAGGTTGTTTCAATCAAATATGGGTCCCTCACCAAATGGGCCCTTATAGTCAAATTTCAACCAGCAGCCCAAAATGGGTGCAAATGTCTTAAACTCAAACCAAGAATTTGTAACAACCCAGGTTTTAGACTTTAAAATTTTATATATGATTGAGCATGTTGTCCACACTACAATTGAGGTGATGAGTCATGATCACTCTTACGAGTCATATAGTTCCAATCATAGCCAAAACAATGAGGTTGTCCAATGTTTTTGTCTTGACAATGACTAAGACCCTATGAGTCATAAGGTGTGGTGATGAGTTATGGGAAGGGACTTGTGACCATAGTTGTATCGGTACCTAATATTTCTTCCTAGACTACGAGTCCAAGAAAACACTTATAGCCAGTCATTATCTGTCATTACCTAACCCATAACGATTGGCGATAATTTTTCTACATATTTTTATTAATGGATTTTCAATTTTTTTGTCATCCTTAACTCATTACCCAAAACTTAAAAATACTTCTAGGGTTTTATTATCATCTAATAATACATCAAAACCCACTTCTCTCCTCTTAAACTCTCCTAAAGCAAAAGAAAGCCAGGGTTTTCAAGGTTGAGCACCTAGGGTTTAAATTGGGGTTTTTTCTCTAAATTCTTGGTATTTTTAGGCATGAATCTCCTACTTAACTTGATTTTGTAAAAAAGCATGAGCTTACTTGTTATTCATATGATTCTAATTATGAGTTTTAGATGATGATTTGACAGTTTTGAATGGTTGTTACTTGGTTAGTTTTCCCATGTTTTGAAACTTGGCATTCATATATTATTTTAATGGTTTATGATCTGAATACGTGCATGGGCATGGTGTGTGGGATGGGGGTTTTGGATTACCACAAAATTTATGGTTTTTGGTTTGGAATTGGTATTGACCTCAACCCAGTTACATAATTGGTTTTGAAATATGAATAATTACATGGTTTTGCTTAAATTACTAAACTATTATATTACATTAATGGCTAAATGGATAAAAGTGATTTTGGATGGCCTTTATGGACATGGTTTGGTTTTAAATGGGTTTGAAAGGCCTTGGTGGTCATGGATTAGTTTCTAAATTGGAACTTTGGATTCAATTTGGCATATTGGTTTTGGAATGGCATAATGGAATTGGATTGAAAGCTTAAATTCATTTGGTATAGCGATACCAATGGTAAATGCCTAATTAAAAGACTCCTTGGTTAATGGATAAAAATATGTAAATGGTTTTAATTTGGTATTAAAGGGGATTATGTAGGTCATCATGGAAGGTGGAGGTCTTGAGGAGACCAATACTAGAAACCACATTCCGGTGTGGGGGATTGATAACTGTGTGCATAGTTTACCCTAGATATATATTTTGGAATGGCTGGGGTTGTGGATTCCCTATTCCCTCCTCAAAGTTTCCTGGTTTGTGTGGCTAACATATGCTGGGACCCTTTCAGCAGGGGGATCTGAACCCATATAACCTTTGGGTGCCCTCAAGACAGTTAGAGATACATAATCTAGGTTAATGGTTTTTAAATCTCGGGCTAAAGCTTATTCCCTAGCCCAACATCTTATATATATGTATATATGAATTTGTCCATATGCTTTTTGAATGGTTTTGGACTGATTTGATTATGGCCTTATTTTATCTCTTCCCTAAGATACATGCAAGTGCTCACCCCACTAACCGTCCTCAAATGCTATATCATTTCATAATGTAGGGTCCTAGGAGTTATTCGATTACCTTGTGCAGAGTTAGGTGATTCTGGTTCATTGGTTGGTCTGTGTTGAAGTGGTGAGCCTCTATATTTTGGAAGGCCAAATATTTAAATGCATTCTTTATGATTATTGAAATCCCATCATTTTTTTCTATATTTTGGATTCTCTTTTTTGCTATGGTCGGGGACATGTCCCGACCTAACTTGGTATTTTTATTTAGAGGATTTTGTGGACAAAGTATGGATGGTTATTATTTATTGACTCTTAATTCCTATTAAGTTATCTATCTATTTTTTATATTATGTTTGGGTTGCTTTCGCTATTATATTTATTATGCTCAAGTGACTAGGCAAAAGGGGTGGTCTTCGACCCTCGGTGGGCTTGAGATACCCATCGCGACTAGGCCTCATGTTGGGTCATGACAAGATTTGTATTAGAGCATAAGTTTAGGGTCATCGGGGGTGACCATAAAGCCGTGTTGAGTAGAGTCCCTTTTATGGGTATGTAGCTCACCACACTTATTAGGGGGAGGCTACAAGGAATTTAGGAATATTTCTCTTTCTTGTGTTCTATTTTGGGATATAGAGTCTAGTGTCATGAAATTCCCTAACTCCCAGTTTTCTCATGTTTAATATCATGCCTCCCCAAACATTCGATATTTATTGGAACTTTGCTGGACCCTCTATCCTACTTGATGATAATATTGATAGAACTCGTCTTGCCCATGGACTACAGCCCCAGTCTAATGTCCTTGCTCCAAAATTTAGTGACCAAATGGAGTTCCACAATTCCTTTCTAGTCCTTCTCAAGTTTCTCGGGTAGATGATACTTATGCCCCAAGGTGATTTTTCATATGCGGAGTTTCACCAATTTATTCATCTTCTTACTCTGTTGGTAGCCACTCAGTCCCGTCAGTCAGATCTTGTTGGTTCTGTTAATCCTTCTTCTGAGGTCACTCGAGTTGGCCAGTTCATAAAGTTGAATCCCCTAACCTTCACAAGCTCTAAAATTGAGTAGAATCCTCAAGGGTTTGTTCATAAAATAGGGAAGATATACAAAGTGATGCATGCTATTGATTTTGAGGTTTTAAATCTTGTTGTATACCAGTTGAAGGACGTAGCTTATCAGTGGTATGAGGAGTAGGAACAGTTGAGAGGTGGTGATATGGAGCTATCCTTATGAGATGAGTTTTTAAGTGCCTTTCTTTATCATTTCTTTCTTTAGGAGTTATGGGAAGCTAAGGCTGAGGAGTTTATGAATCTAAAGCAAGGAAAGATGAGTGTGTAGGAGTATGCTTTGAAATTTCAGTTGTTGTCTCGTTCTGCTCCAGAGTTGGCGTCTTCTATGAGGGCGAAGATGAGAAAATTTGCTTTGGGATTTTCCCATGACTTAGTATTGGAGTGTAAGGCTTCTATGTTGAATAATGACATGGATATCTCTAGGCTTGTGGTTTATATGTGTAACGATGCAAACCAGGGCCTAGCCATGATAGGTATCTCAAGTACAAAGAGGACCGGAGACCACCCCATTTGCCTTGTCAAATAGAACACAATATAAGTATATCAGCATAATTCCAAACGTAAAACTAGATAAATAAGTATGACTCAAAAGAAGTCTAAGATTCAACAACCAATCCCAAGTCCATAGTAATATCCACAACGCCTCTAACCAACTGAATAACAATAAGAATCGTGACATACCCTCGAGAGTCAATAACATAAAGAAACCTTAAACATGAAATAAAGTCTTCCAAAGTATGGAAGCTCATAACTTTAAACTGAATCACGAGCTATCCCACGATCACCCTGTCACTGTGTAGGAAAAGTATAAGTATTTCTGGTTCCTGCATCACGTGGGGATTGAACGTTCGAATACGGTTATCTGGTTGATTGATATCATGTAACTCAGGGAAGGGGATAAAATAACTCCAAGTCAAAACCTCAATAAAACCTTAAATCACCTAGTATATATATAAATGATATGCTGGGATAGGGAACGAGGCTTAGCATGAAGTAAAACAATAGCCTGGACAATGTAGCTTAACCGTCATAATAGTACCCATAGTGTATGTGGCCCCCAACTCTCTACCCCTAGTCGGGCCCTAGTGTGTTAGCCGAATGAACCAGAGGTGTCAAGAAGGTTGGGGAATCCACGACCCTACGCCTATAAATTACAAATTATACATATCAAGAGCGACACAAGCACACGATTATCAAGACGAGCACTTACACCGACAAACATTGGTTTCTAGTATCGGTCCTTCGAGACCTCCACCTTCATGGCCAGCTACACAACCCCCGTTTAAGCCCAATTAAAACACTTACACCTTCCCATAAGTTGAACCTTTAATATCTATTAAGGTATACACTGTTAGTATCGTCATACCAACTATACTTGCAAGCTATTATCATCATACCCTTTTAATTATCATAGATATTGGGAATACACGACCCCATAAGATCCAATCTTTCATTCATACGGGGGAATCCACGACCCCCAATGTTCAATTAAAAATTGCTTATATTTCAATAGCCTTTCACATAATGCAATGATTCCAAAAGTAGTTCAGTATGCATATTCTCAATTTCAAAGCAAGTTTCGCAAGATTGGGTTGAGTTTATACCAGTTCCAATATTCAACATCATCAAAGTTGGGGGAATCCATGAATCACATCCAAATTTCACATGCCTATGCACCCAATAAAGTCAAAATAATTAATTAAAATTATGAATAATCAATAGAAACTATGGGAAAATAAATCCATTCATTAATACTCAAAAGCCCTCAACCCAGATTCAAATCATCAATTTAAATCACATGAATACAATTGTAAATACATGTTATTATCAAAACAAGTTTTGGGGAAAGTGCAACATGCCTTAGACACATCGAGATTTGTGAAACAATTGGGAACTAAAAACTGGAAGATGAACGTATGATGAAATCCTTATGCCTTCTTGGGGTTTTAAATTTGAGAGTGTAATTTGGGAATTTTATCACTTAAAACTGAAATGAATAGGCAATATTTTGTTTAAGGGTCGTACATAAGTAAAAAGACCCCAACACTCCTTATCCCAAGGGAAAAAAAAACAAAACAGCATGACTTTAACATTGCAGCATGGCACGGACCTTATCACGGAGGCTAACCTCCGTGTCATACTGCTTATCGTTGAGATTATCCTCCATGGCACAACCATATCGCGGAGGCATACTGCCTCAAAAATCCAAAGTAGACCCAAACCCTTTTTAAAAATTTCAAAACTCTCTTGGACTCCCTAATTATATATCTAAAAACAATTTAAGTCCAAAATTGATGTTTTGAACACGAGAAGGTCAAAAATAAAATGCTCAAAATTTTGAGGGTGTTACATTAGCCTCCCCTCCCCCCGAATCATTCATCCCCTAATGATGAGCTAGGACACTTATGGCATAAAAATAGCCAGAATACACCAAAATCAAACGAAAAACTTGGAAATATCAAGAGGAAAATGAAACTCATACCTAAAGCAATATTATTCGAAATGGGGAACAAGAATGGGTACTTAGACTTCATGTCCTATTCGGCTTCCCAAGTAGCTTCCTCAAACATTTGGTTCCTCCATAGAACCTTTGCTAAAGCTACGTCCTTAGTCATCAAATGGTGGAATTGCCTATCCAATATCTCAATCAGGACTTCCTCATAAGACAAAGAGTCCAAAATACCCATACTTTCTAAAGGAATAACCAAAGAAGGATCACCTACACATATCTTCAACATTAAAACATAAAAGACCAGATGACTGAAACCTAAAATAGAAGGCAAATCCAATTCATAGGCCACACTACCCACCCTCTTAAAAAATAAATACAGACCTACATCGCATGGCTGATCTTTTTCTTCTTCCCAAATAACACTTCTTTCATGAGAGATACTTTCTAGAACACCCAACCATCAATGTTGAATTCCAACTCTCTTCACCTCATATCCGCATAGATTTTTTGGTGACTTTGGGCATTTTAAGCCTATCCTGAATCACCTTTACCTTCTCCATATCTTGATGAACCAAGCTAGGACCAAAAAATCTAGCCTCACTAACCTCGAACCACCCAATAAGAGATCTACGCCTCCTACCATACAAAGCCTCAAACAAAGCCATGCCAATACTAAAGTTATAGATGTTGTTATAGGCAAATTTGATGAGAGGCAAATAATCAACCCAACTACCACCAGAGTCAATCTTACAAGCTGAAAGGATATCTTCCAATGTCTGAATGGTCCTTTTCGCTTGTCCATTCGTCTGTAGGTTGAAAGTGGTACTGAGGTTTACCTTAGTTCCCAAACCTCTCTAAAAAAAATGCCAAAAATATGATGAGAACTGAGTACCACAGTAAAAATGATAGAAACTGGAGCACCATGCAACTTCACGATCTCTTGAATAAAAATCTTAGCATAATCATCAACAAAATAATTAGTTCTCACAGGCAAGAACTGAGTGGACATAGTCATCCTATCCATAATGAACTAGATCAAATCAAACTAACTGTAAGACCGTAGAAAACCAGTAGCGAAATCTATATTAATTATTTCCTATTTTCGTACTGGAAACTCACTCTCTTGGGACAACCTACTGAGCCTCAAGTCATGATACATCATCCTCAAACTAGGATGAACCATATATTGCGACTCTTGAGCCTCAATAAGAATTATTCCTTGCAACCCATCCACATCAGAAACGCACAAACTATCTTAGTAACTTAATATAACATCATTACCAATGTCAAAAGCCATAACTTACTGTTGTCCCACATCATCCTTGATCTTGTAATACCTCAAATTTTCTTCCTAGTTAATTTGATCCCAAGAATGCCTAGTATTATCTTTCAAAGTGAAAGATGATTATTCTATGAGGAATTTTCAAGATTTTAACTTTTTTTTCATGTGATAAATTCAATAAGCTTTCCATCGATATAAAATTCTCCCAAATCCGACAACTGGGCGAATAGTTAGAGCCTTTTTAGTGAGACAATATATCACCTGAGCCTCCAGCGCATCGCGGAGATAGCTCAAATGGCAATTGTTAATTTCCAGTGTTGCTTCACGATAGCGGAACATCGCACTAAACTTCTAGTTCATAGACAAGGTGGCAACACGATAGCTTCACGTCGTGCCCCCGTGCAATTTCCCATTTATCACTTTCCAGTGACTTAGCGTGATAGTGGCACATAGCGCCAAGAATGAAAATTGAAAAATTTTTCTTAGAAATTAAATACATGGCCTAGGGTTAAAAGGATCAATTTCTCCACCCTATATAATCCTTATAACATAAGATTTGGCCATAATTCAGCAACTTATACTCAATTACTCTTAAAAACTCTTAAGAACGACCCCTAGGGTTTTTATAGAAGGTTCAATTCCAAGGGAATTCATCGTCAAATTTCAAGAATATCTCCATCAATCTTTAAGAAATCACAAACTAAGGTATGTGTAGTGTTCATTCATGAATCCCTTTCATTTGTGGAGTCCATGAATCATGTTTTAAATAACCTATTGTGATTTGCTTGTTGTGATTTGATCATGTTCATGTTGATAGTTGTTATTTGTTTTTCAAGATGGTGTCTTGATGAATTTCCATGAAGTATGTGAGTTTGTTGATTGAAAACCTATGAGTTTGGGTAGTTTTAGATTCTTAAATTGATAATGTCACCTGTGTGATAAAGTGTGCATGTAAGGTGTTTGATAAAATACCTAGAATGACAGAATCATATTCCTTATGACTCAATAGTATCTAAATGACAAGTCCATGCTAACCCTTATGATGCAACACAATTTCTATGCTCTTGTTGTGTATTGACTGTTGTGTTATGCAACATTCATGATATGGAGATCATGCAAGTATGTACATGTTATATGCATTCCCTTCCATGATCAAGACTATGATAACCATATGAAGCATGAAATCCCTTATTATTGCATTATGAATTATGAACTCTTTTTCTTTGATCAAGAAGTATTATGGATTATTGGTGTTGGTCATGTATTCAAGAATGTCATGCCTTGTCAGTTTCCTTCTATCGAGTCCTAGGGGTAATTGTACCCAAAAAAATATAGTTGTGTGCCTAGAGCCATGTCATGTTTTCACGATACTCTTAGTCAAGCCATGTTCCATAGAAGTTAGTCAGTCATATAACTCAGGAAATCTCAGTAATCTTATGAACTCTGTCGGTTATAGGATATCTTTTTTATTACGTCAGTCAACAAAATTCAGTAAACTCAGTCCATGTATAGTCAACCAATCATGTTCAGTCTCTTCAGATAGAAGTAGAAATTAGCACCGAGTGAACCCAAGGGTGGGAACATACACTGTCATATGAGGGTGTAATTCTTAGTAGTCATCCATGTGTTCTAGAACTATGTAGCCATCATAGGCTGAGACATCAACACTGTCAGATGAGGGTTGATGAGGTGGATAAGCACTGTCAGATGAAGGCCCTACCATTTTCTTTTGGGAACACTATCAGATGAGGGTACCTACAGTTGTCCTTACCAGTGGCACGATATTGACACACTTCCAATCAGGGTACAGATTAGACCCCAGCTCAGTGGTTCTAGCGTATTTGGGGCATGTCGGATATATAACTATTCCTATAATTTCAATATCAGTCTCAGTAAAAGACTAAGATAGTTCGTCAGATTTCAAGACTGTCAGATATAGTCAACTCAGTCATAGTACGAAACTCAGATAGTTCCATAAGATTTAGGACTATCAGACACATTCACTCATGTTATCAGTTATTTCAGTTATCGGAACTCCAGTATTAGCCATGCTAGTTATCAGAAAATTCATGTCATCAGTATATAGATTCAGTTATCATGTTCTCACGATCTCTGTTACTATGTATTCATGTGTGCACTCTCACATTCATATTAGTCAGTCAGTTATTATCATTCAAGCATATAATCCCCATGTATTCAGCCTACCTCAAACGTATACTCAGTACATTATTTTGTACTAACGCATTTGCACTATGGTGTTTTCTCTTTATGTTACACCATAGGTTTAGAGACACGACTCCCAAATCAGCAGCAGTAATAACATTCCAGGGTTTAGAGTTTTATTAGTGAGTCCTCATTCTCCAAGGAAGTGATCTTATTTTATCATATCAGTTCAGTTTTCAGTTGACAGAGTTTGTTGGGGATATGTCCCATCAAATCCTTAGTCAGACAGTTAGAGGCTTTCAGACGCCTATAGTATTCTTCATATTTTTTTCAGACTTCAGTATTTTGGTTTTGTTTAGGTATCAAGATACCACTCTATGTTAGGCGTTATTGTTATTATTCAGTTATGTTCAGTATTGAACCTTACGGCCTCTCAATGCATGTTTCCACATCTTCATGTCATATTATGCAATGTACAGGTACATATATTAGTCATGGGTTAGCTTGTGGTCCTTCGGGGTCATAGGCACCATGTAGTGTTCTGGTTCAGATAATCGGGGCGTTACAGATCTACATCAATATAGGATCTAAAACCTACATCTCTTTTACCTCATCACCAATAGATGACTTTAATGCCTCTTGAACAAACACACCTCCTTATTCAGAGTCTAAAAGATGAACCCTAAGGTTAGCCAATTGGTGAATATCCTTCACCAATCCACAATTATCTTCATCCACACAAGATAGAATCCCCATAGATAACCTGCTAAGATCATCAACAATGATATTAGCTTTACCTAGGTGGTAAAAGAGACTCATGTAGCAGTCCTTGAGCAATTTAAGCCATCTACTTTACCTGAGTCATCTCCTTCTGGGTGAGGACATACTACAGGCTCTTATGATCAGAGAAAATGTTAATATAAACCCCGTAGAAATAGTGACGCTATACCTTCAAAGTAAATACTACAACCAACAACTCTAAATAATGTATCAGATAATTCTTCTTTTGCGTTTTCAGCTGCCTAGAAGCATAGACTACAACCTTGCCATACTGCATCATCACATAACCCATTTCCACATGGGACATATCATAGTAAATGAAAAACCCATCAGTAGCATCGATCAGGGTCAAGACCGAAGCAAAAGTCAACTTATCCTTCAACTTCTCAAAACATCACTCGTAAGAATCCTACCACACAAACTTCACCTTCTTCTGAGTTAGCTTCATCAACAGATAAGCAATCGAAGAGAATACCTCTATAAACCTCTAATAATACCCAGCCAAGCCCAAGAAGCTCTGAATATTAGTTGTAGTTCTGGGCCTAGGCCACTTCTTTACTGCCTCAACCGTTTGTGTATCCATCATGATCCTTTCCCTAGAAAAGACATGACCCAAAAAATTCACCATATTCAATCAGAACTCACACTTAGAAAACTTTTCATACAACCACTGATCCTTAAGGGTCTGTAATACTAAAAGGATGTGATCGACATGATTTAACTCACTCTTGGAATACACTAGTATATCATCTATAAACACAATAAAAAATAAATTTAAGAACTAAAAAATACCCAGTTCATAAGATCCATAAATACTTTTGGGCATTTGTCAACCTAAAATAAATTACCAAGAACTCAATTGTCCATATCGGGTACAACATGCAATAATAGGGATATCCATTTCCGTAATATTCAACTGATGATAACCCAATTAAAGATCAATCATAGATATGGTACATATGTACTGATGCATTTAAACTATGGTGCTTTCTTTTTATGTTACACCATAGGTTCAAAGACATGAGTTTTAGATCAGTAGTAGATTCCAGATTCAAAAGTCAGAGTAGAAGTAAGTCCTCATCGTTCGAGGACATAATAATTTTCTAGTATCTCATTGATTAGCTTATTAGTTGGATTTAGTTGGGGACATGTGCTATCAATTTCTTATTAAGATTCTTCAAACAGTAGAGTCTTTCAGACTAGATGCAGACTAGATACAAACTATCATGTTTTAGACTTCAGTTTTGTTTTGGGTATTCTATTACCTCACACAAATGTTATGTTATTTAGTTATGTTCATGATCGACCCTTATGGCCTTTTAGTGCATGTTTCCGCATTGTTATGTTATCTTATGTAGTATATAGGTACAAATATCAGTCATGGGTTAGCTTGTGGTCCTTCAGGGTTATGAGCACCGTGTTGCATTCCGATTCAGCAAATTAGGTCATTACAAACTTGGTATCAGAGCCTAAGGTTCAATAAAGTCCTAGGAAGTCTGAAAGCTGCATCTAGTAGAGTCTTATGTATGGGTGTGTTGGGTGCCACATTTATGTGAAAGAGGCTATGAGATGTTTAACAACAGTTTCCCTTCTTTCAGTATTCATGTCGTGATAGTGAGCATAATCACAAGTTAGTCTCTCAGTCTAATCTACTTCTTCTCTTTATTTCAGAATATACCTCCTAAGAGAAGAAATCAGTCAGCCCCTCAGCCCGAAGAACCTTTGGACGATCATGTTTCTCATGTGGAGTTCAAGACCGTATTTACCACTCTTGCTCAATAAGTCGCTACTCATAATAAATGGCCAACAGTTATTCTGGCCAACCCAATGGACAACTTAGCTACAGCGAGGATTCGGGACTTCACCCGAATGAATCCTCCAACCTTTCTCTGGTCTAAGGTAGATGAAGACTCTCAGGAATTCATTGATCAAGTTCATAAAGTGACAGACATAATGGGGGTGACTACTGTTAAGAGTGCTGAGCTAGCTATATATCAGTTGCAGGATATGGCTCATACTTAGTAAAAATAGTAGAAGTCTAAAAGGGTAGATGATATTGGTCCTACAAAGTGGGAGGAGTTTTTCACTGCATTTTCAGGAAGATTCTTTCCCTAAGAGCTTAGAGAAGCTAAGGTGCTCGAGTTCATCAACCTTAGGCAGGTCAATATGATGGTGAAAGAGTATTCTCTAAAATTTACTCAATTAGCCAGATATGCCCCTCATGTGGTTGCAGACGGTAGAGCCAAAATGAGTAAGTTTGCTTCAGGGGTGAATGAAAGCATGGTTAATGAGTGCAAATCCACCATGCTGAATAGTGATGAAACCTTAGCCAGGCGTATGACTCATGCTCAGTAGATAGAGGAGCAGAAGATTAAGCAGAGGGACAAACAAAATAAGAGAGCGAAGACAGGTAGTTTTAACTTCGCTCAGCCTAAGTCAGAAGGAGGAAACCATTCCCAGTTTTATCCTAAGTCATCAGTTCCATCTCTCTCTATAGCTAGCACTCTAGTTCCTAAGTTTAGAGAGAGTAACAAAGATAGAGCGCCAGGCTATAAGACCCAGGACAGTGTTGGCAGTGTATGTACCTATTCTCTTTTCCAGACTTAGGTAAACACCATCAGGGTGTGTGTAGAACAGGTAGTGGCATTTGTTTTGGTTGTGGTAAGCCAAGACATAGAGTTAGAGACTGTCCATAGGCAGGTCCTCAAGGTTAATAAAATTTCTATTCAGCTCAGTCCGATCGCCCAAATTAGTAGGGTGCCACTTCTAGTGCTACTAGCGAGAAATGCCCAAATCATATCTATGCTCTTCAAACCTGATAGGATCAGGCCTGATATAGTTGCTGGTATGTTACAGATCTTTCATGTGTATGTTTATGCTTTGCTAGATCCAGGAGCTTCTTTGTATTTTGTTACTCCTTATATAGCAGTTGATTTCGAAGTCAGTCCTCAAATTCTAGTAGAACCCTTTTCAGTAACTACCCCAGTGGGTAAAACCATCATAGCTCGGTGGGTATACAGGAACTGCCCGATTATGATATTTTAGAAAGTCACATCAACAAATTTAGTCTAGTTAGAGATGACTAATTTTGATGTCATTCTCAGCAAGGATTGGCTTCATTCCTGCTATGCCACAGTCAACTATAGAAATAGAATAGTTTAATTTCAGTTCCCAAATAAACCCTTTCTAGAGTAGAAGGGTAGCATATCCGCTTTCAGTGGTTAACTTATTTCCTACCTTCATGCAAGAAAATTGATATGTAAGGGATGTGTTTATCATCTAGTTCATGTTAAAGATTCCAGTTCTGAGGCTCCCAGTCTCAAATCAGTCCCAGTAGTGAATCAATATTCAGATGTCTTTCTCGAAGATCTTCCAAGAATTCCTCCCGAAAGGGAAATAGACTTCGGTATTGATTTTGTTTCAGACACTCAGTCTATCTCTATTCCTCCATACAGAATAGAACCAGCAAAGCTTAAGGAACTGAAAGAACAATTGAAAGATCTCTTAGATAAGAGATTCATCAGACCCAACATTTCCCCATGGGGCGTACCAGTCTTATTCATACGCACGAAAGAAGGTTCTCTTAGAATATGCATTGATTATCAGCAACTCAATAAGTTTACGTTCAAGAACAAGTATCCTCTTCCCAAAATCAATGACTTGTTTGACCAACTTCAAGGCGCCAGTTATTTCTCTAAGATAGACCTCAGATCCGGCTATCATCAGCTAAGAGTTAGAGAATATGATATCCCAAAAATAGCTTTTCGTACTCGGTATGGTCACTTTAAATTTTTAGTTATGTCCTTTGGTCTTACCAATTCCCTAGAAACTTTCATGGACTTGATGAACCGCGTGTTCAAGTAGTACTTGGACATGTTCGTCGTAGTCTTCATAGATGATATTCTAGTCTATTCTCACACTGAGCGAGATCATGCAGACCATCTCAGAATAGCACTTCAGAATCTCAGAGATCATCAGTTATTTTCCAAATTTAGTAAGTGCGAATTTTGGATATGGTTAGTAGCATTCCTTGTTTATATCATTTTCGGTGATGGCATTCGGGTAGATCTTTAAAAGACTGAAGCGGTAAGAAAGTAGCCTCGCCCTATTTTTCCATTAGATATTAGGAGTCTCTTAGGTTTGGTTGCCTATTACAGATGGTTTGTTGAAGGATTGCATCCCCTATGTCCAGATTGACTCAGAAAAAAGTTAAGTTCCAGTGGTCAAATCCTTGCGAGAAGAGTTTTCAGGAATTGAAGACTCAACTTACATCAGCTCTAGTCTTAGCTCTTCCAGATGGTTCAGATAGGTTCGTAGTGTATTGTGATGCATCCAAAGTAGGTTTGGGTTGTGTTTTCATGCAGCATGGTAAGGTCCTAGCCTACGCCTCCAGATAACTTAAACCCCATGAGAGGAATTATCCTACTCATGATCTTGAGTTTGCAACCGTAGTCTTTTCCTTAAAGATTTGGAGGCATTATATCTACAGACTTCATGTAGATGTCTTCACAGATCATAAGATCCTTCAGTATGTCTTTTCTAAAAAAGATCTCAATTTTTGTCAGAGAAGGTGGTTGGAGATCTTGAAAGATTATGACATAAGTGTCCTCTATCATTCGAGCAAGGACAATGTAGTGGCCGATGCTCTCAGTAGACTCTTTATGGGTAGTGTTTCTCATGTGGAGAATAGTAAGAGGAAGTTAGCTTAAGAAGTACCCCAGCTTGCTAGACTAGGCTTTTGATTAGTAGATTCCTTAGAGGGTAGTATATATGTTCAGAGTAGTTCAGAATCATCTCTAGTTTTTGAGGTAAAAGAAAAGTAAGATAGGGATCTTGGCCTTGTCAAGTTAAAAGAGTCAGTTCAGGATCAGAAAATAGATGTTTTCTCCCAAGGGGGAGATGGTGTTCTTCGTTGTCAGGGTCGTCTTTGTATTCCAGATGTAGATGACATAAGGCAGAAAATTCTTCTAAAAGTGCATAGTGCATGCTACTCTATTCATCCAGGGGCCACAAAGATGTATCACTACTCGTGGGAGATCTATTGGTGGAGCGAGATAAAAAGATATGTTGCAAAATTTATGGCTAAGTGATTTATATGTCGGTAGGTTAAGATAGAGCATCATAAGCCTAATGGGTCCATGCAAAAGTTCGATATTCCTACCTGGAAGTGGGAAGTTGTGAACATGGACTTCGTGATGGGTTTGCCTCGAACTCGTCATCAGCATAATTCAGTTTGGGTTATTCAGCAGAGGATTATGCCAAACTCTACATCAAGAAGTTGATCAGATTGCACGGTGTTCCATTATCTATTATCTCAGACAGAGGTACTCAGTTCACCTCTCAATTTTGGAAAGAATTACAAAAGGGTCTTGGTACCTAAATTTATCTCAGTAGAACCTTTCATCCTCAGATAGATGGTCTAGCAAAAAGGACCATTCATACATTAGAAGATATGCTAAGGGCGTGTCTAATTGATTTCAAGAGAATTTGGGACAACTACTTGCCTTTGATTGAGTTTGCAGACAACAACGACTATCCTTCCAGTCTTCAGATGGATCTATTCAAAGCTCTCTATGGAAGAGATGTAGATCTCCGATTAGTTGGTTCGAAGTTAGTGAGGCCTTAGTTGTAGGGCCTGACTTGGTATTTGACGCCTTAGGGAAAGTCCAGTTGATCAGAGAAAAACTCTGTACTGCTCAGAGCCGACAAAAGTCTTATACAGATGTTCATAGAAAAGATCTTGAGATTGAGATTGGTGATCATGTATACCTCACGATCTCTCCTATGAAAAGAGTGAATAGATTTAGAAAGGAGGGAAAACTTAGTCCCCGATATGTCGGTCCCTTCAAGATTCTCAGTCATTTTGGAAAGGTAGATTATGAGCTCGAATTGCTTTCAGATCTAGCCTCAGTTCACCAGTATTTCATGTCTGTTTGCTCAAGAAGTGCATAGGTGACCCATCAATCATAGTCCCTATTCAGAGCATCGATGTTCAAAACAGCCTCTCTTATGAAGAGATTCCAATCAAAATACTAGACTATCATACTCATAGATTCAGGAACAAAGAAGTCCATCTAGTTAAAGTTCTTTGGAGAAATCAGTCCGTCGAGGGAGCTACTTGGGAAGCAGAAGCATATATGCGTACAAAGTACCCTCACCTTTTCCCCGCCAACTCAGATCAAGATCAAGGTAATAGTTCTCTTTAAGCTTACTCAGTGTCATGATTAGTGTGCATCACCAAATTAGTATACCATGATAATCTTTGTATCAAGTACCACCGCATATTGAGTCATGTATTCATGAATCAGATCAATTATATTGTTATACATCAGACATGTATTCTCATTGTGAGAAAACTTAGTTCTTCAAAACTTTCAGTTATGCATTTATGAATCAGTTACACATACATCAGATATGCATGTTCAGTGTGTTATGTTCAGCTTGTCAGTCACATCCGTTATGAGATCATATTCCAGTTATTCATGTTCATCTCATTGTTTCCCCTCTCAATCAGTCTCATTCAAGGACGAATGTTCTTAAGGGAGAGATATTGTAATACCCGTGCTTTTTCTTAGATTGAAAATTATCTCAAGGATGCTAGAACTTACTTTGAATTAAGAATTCATTCTTATACACGTGGTATTTCCATAATTCACTTCCTATCATGTGGTAAATTTAATATGCTTTCCATCAATATATAATTCGCCCAAATCCAACACCCGGGCGAAGAGTTAGGTCCTTTTTAGTGAGACAGTGTTTGACCTAAGCCTTCAGCGCGTTATGGAGATAGATCAAATGGCAATTGTAAATTTCCAGTGTTGCTCTACGATACTGGTGCGTCACGCCAAACTTCCAGGTCGTAGACAAGGTGGCAACGCGATAGCTTTGCATCGTGCCACCATGAAATTTCTCATTTGTCAATTTTCAGTGACTTAGCGCGATTGTGGCGCGTCACGCCAAGGGCCCAATTTGGGAAATTTTACTAAAAATTAAATTATGTGTCTAGGTTTAAAAGGGTCAATTTCCCCCCTATATAAGCTTCCAAACACGGGATTTAGCCTTTATTCATCCAAAATATTGATGTTTTTCTCAAATTCTCTCAAGAACTCAAGCTAGGGTTTCATAGAAGGTCCAATTCGAATAAGGTTACACCATCAATCTTCACAAAATCACAAACTAAGGTATGCATAGTGGTCATTCATGGACTCCTTTCATCCATGAAGTTCAAGAATCCCTTTTCTAAACTCAAGTTATGAATTTTCCAAATGTTTTCATGTTTTGGATGCTCATGTTCATGTTTGATAAATGTGAAATTAGATTCTACTCCATGATTGTTGATAGTTTCTATGTGGGATTAATTACTATAGCCATAGATTCATTCAACCCTAAGATTTAAACCCTTGAATGATGAAATTAGAATTGAATAATGATGTTTGCATGTATCATTCCTGTCATATGTTTTATTAAATGCCTAGATGAAGGAATACTGTCTAACTAGCATGATATCATGAAATTCCCATGTATGTACTAGTTCATGCCTATTACATGTTTGATGAAATGCTCCTATGAATGTAGTATGTATTATGATATTAGTTAAATCTTTAAGTAAATCATGCTATGTCAGTTTCCTTCTATCAAATCCTGGGGGTACTTGTACCTAAAACATTAGCTGTGTGCCTAGAGCCATGTTATGTTTTCACGGTACTCTCCGTCAAGCTATGAAATCTTAGACTTCAAATAGTCTCATGACTCAGGAAAAATATCCATGATCTTATGACTTAGTCAGTTGTCAGATATCAATAGTATTCCATCAGCCATGGAAATTCAATAACTCAGTCTATGCTCAGTTCAGTTTAGTAAATCATGTTTAGCATCTATTCAGATGGGAGTAGGAATTAGCATCGAGTAAACCCAACGATGGGGACTTACCTGTTATATGAGGGCGTGATTCCTAAAAGCAATCCTTGCATTTCAAAACTATGTAGTTAACATAGCTTGAGATATCATAGCCTACTATATGAGGGTAGATAAGGTGGCTTAACCTATTATGTGAGGGTTCCCACCATTCTCACTAGAGCTACCTATTATATGAGGGTTACTCACATGTTGTCCTTACCAGTGGTGCGGTATTGACACCCTTCCAATCAGGGCATTGATTGGACCCCAGCTCAGTTATTATAGCATATTTGGGGAATGTTGGTAGATACTACTTCCCACAGTTTTATGTTATAGAACCAGGACTTTCAGATATAGTCAATTATCTCAGTAATAGAACTCAGATAGTTCTTTAGATTTTAGGACTGTCATATACAATCAACTCAGATATAATATGGAACTCAGATAGTTCCATCAGATTCAGGGTTGTCAACTACAGTCACCCATATTATCATTATTATTTAGATATAGTACTTTATGTTATCAGTCATATCAGTTACTATCGTGTCATGTTATCAGTATACAGACTCAGAAATCACGAAATCATGTTCTCAGTTACAGTTACATATTTATGCATGTATTCTCACATTCATGTTAGACAGTCAGTTAGCATTATTCATGAATGTGAAACATTACATATAGCCTACCTCACATGTATACTCAGTATCTATATACTGACGTATTTGCACAATGGTGCTTTTTTTTTATGTTACACCATAGGTTCAGAGACATAAGTTCCAGATCAGTAGTACATTCAAGATTCAGCAATCAGAGTAGAAGTGAGTCCTCATCCATTGAAGACATAATGATTTTTCTAGTAGCTCATTGATTAGCTTATTAGTTGGAGTTAGTTAGGGACATGTCCCTTCAACACCTTATTAATATTCTTCCGGCAGTAGAGGCTTTCAAACTAGATACAGACTAGATATAGACTATCATGTTTAAGAATTCAGTTTTGTTTTGGGTATTCTATTACCCCACACTAATGTTACATTATTTAGTTACGTTCATGATCGAACCTTATGGCCTTTCAATGCATTTTTCCATATTATTATGTTATATTATGCAGTATACAGGTACAAATATTAGTCATGGGTTAGATTGTGGTCCTTCAGGGTCATGAGCATCATGTAGCATTTTGGTTTAGCAAATCGGTTCGTTATAGTTTTGGTTGTGGCAAGCCAGGCCACAGAGTCAGAGATTGTCCCAAGTCGGGTTATCAGCGTCAGCAAAACTATTCTGCAACTCAGTCCAGTCATTTGAACCAATAGGGTACCACTTTATGTGCTACTAGTGGGCAACGCCCAAATTGTATCTATGCTCTTCAGACCCGACAGGATCAGGAAAATTCTCCTGATGTTATTACTGGTACGTTATAGATCTTTTATGTTCACATTTATGCTTTTCTAGATCTAGGGGCTTCTTTGTCTTTTATTACTCACTATATAGTAGGTGATTTCAGAATCAGTCTTGAAATCCTAGTAGAGCCCTTCTCAGTCTCTACCCTAGTGGGTAAAACCATCATAACTCGGTGGGTATACAGGAACTACCCGATTATGATATTTTAGAAAGTTATGTTAGCAGATTTAGTTGAGTTAGAGATGACTAATTCTGATGTCATTCTCGTCATGGATTGTCTTCAGTCCTGCTATGCCATATTCAACTGCAGAAACAGAATAGTTCAGTTTCAATTTCCAAATAAACCCATCCTAGAGTGAAAGGGTAATACTTTAGCGTTCAGAGGTCATCTTGTTTCCTACCTTCGGGCAAGAAAGATGATATATAAGGGGTGTGTTTATCATCTCGTGCATATTAAGGACTCTAGTTCTGAATCTCTCATTCTTAAATCAGTCCTAGTGGTTAATGAGTATTCAGATGTCTTTCCCAAAGATTTTCCAGGCATTCCTCCTGAAAGGGAATTAGACTTCGGCATAGACCTTCTTCCAGGTACTCAACCTATCTCTATTCCACCATATAGAATGGCACCAACAGAACTTCAGGAACTGAAAGAATAGTTGAAGGATATCTTAGATAAGGGATTCATCAGACCCAACATTTCCCCGTGGGGCGCACTAGTCTTATTCGTGCGAAAGAAAGACGATTCTCTCAAAATTTTCATTGATTACCATCAACTCAATAAAGTCACAGTCAAGAACAAGTATCCTCTTCCCAAAATCTATGACTTTTTTGACCGACTTTAGGGTGCTAGATATTTCTCAAAGATAGACCTCAGATCAAGCTACCATTAGCTCAGTATTAGAGAATGTGACATTTGAAGACAACTTTCCGTACTCGGTATGGTCACTTCAAATTTCTAGTCATGTTCTTTGGTCTTACCAATTCCCCAGAAGCTTTCATGGACTTGATGAACTGTGTGTTCAAGAAGTACTCGGACATGTTCGTCATAGTCTTTATAGATGATATTCTGGTCTATTCCCGCACAGAGCACAATCATGCAGACCATCTCAGAGCAGTACTTCAGACTCTCAGAGATCATCAGCTATTCACCAAATTTAGTAAGTGTGAATTTTGGCTAAGGTCAGTAGCGTTCATTGGTCATATTGTTTCCAATGATGGCATTAGAGTAGATCCTCAGAAGACCGAAGCAATAAAAAACTGGCCTCGCCCTATCTCTCCATTAGATATCAGGAGTTTCTTAGGATTGGCTGCTATTACAAATAGTTTGTTAAGAGATTTTCTTTTATTGCATCCTCTATGTCGAGATTGACTCAGAAGAAAGTCAAGTTTTAGTGGTCAGACCCTTGTAAGAAGAGTTTGTGATGCATCTAGAGTAGGTTTGGGTTGTGTCCTCATGCATCATAGTAAGGTCATAGCCTACGCCTCTATACAATTGAAGCCCCATGAGAAAAATTATCCTACTCATGATCTTGAGTTAGCAACCGTTGTATTTGCCTTAATGATTTGGAGGCATTATCTCTACGGAGTTCATGTAGATGTCTTCATAGATCATAAGAGTCTTCAGTATGTATTTTCTCAGAAAGATCTCAATCTTCATCAGAAAAGGTGGTTAGAACTCTTGAAAGATTATGACATGAGTGTCCTTTATCATTCGGGAAAGGCCAATATATTAGCCGACGCTCTCAGTAGACTGTCCATGGGTAGTGTTTCTCATGTTGAGGACAGTAAGAAGGTGTTAGTTCCGGAAGTTCATCAGCTTTTTAGACTAGGCATTCACTTAGTCGATTCTTCAAAGGGTGTTGTATATGTTCAGAGTAGTTCAGAATCATCTCTAGTTTCCAAGGTAAAAGAAAATCAAGACATGCATCCTAGCCTTGTCAAGCTAAAAGAGTCAGTTCAAAATCAGAAAGTAGAGCTTTTCTCCCAAGGGGGAGATGGGGTTCTTTATTTTCAGAGTCGTCTGTGTGTTCCAGGTGTAGATGACTTGAGGCAGTGAATTCTTGCAGAAGTGCATGGTGCGCGATACTCTATTCATCCAAGGGCCACTAAGATGTACCACTACTTGCGGGAGATCTATTGGTGGAGTGGGATGAAGAGAGATGTTGCAGAATTTATGGCTAAGTGCTCTACATGTCAGCAAGTTAAGATAGAGCATCAGAATCCTAGTTTTTCCATGTAGGAGTTCACCATTCCTACTTGGAAGTGGTTAGAAGTGAACATGGACTTTGTGACGGATTTGCCTTGAACTCATCATCAGTATGATTCAATTTGGGTCATAGTAGACCGAATGACCAAGTCAGCTCATTTCCTTCTAGTTCATACCTGTTATTCAATCGAGGATTATGCCAAACTCTATATCAGGGAGTTGGTCAGATTACACGGTGTTCCATTATCTATCGTCTCAGACAGAGGTACCCAGTTCACCTCTCACTTCTGGAAAGCATTCCAAAAGGGTCACCCAAGTTTATCTCAGTACAGCCTTTCATCCTCAGAAAGATGGTCAAGATGAAAAGACCATTAAGACTTTAGAAGAATGCTAATGGCGTGTGTAATTGATTTCAAGGGTAGTTGGGATGACCACTTACCTTTGATTGAGTTTGCATACAACAATAGCTATCATTCTAGTATTCAGATGGCTCTATTTAAAGCTCTCTATGGTAGGAGATGTAGATCTCTGATCGGTTGGTTCGAAGTTAGTGAGGCCTCAGTCATAGGGCCTGACTTAGTATTTGATGTCTTAGAGAAAGTCCAGTTGATCAAATAAAGACTCCGGGATGCTCAGAGCCGACAGAAGTCTTATGCAGATGTGCGTAGTAAAGATCTCGAATTTGAGATTGGTGATCATATCTACTGCAAGACCTCTCCGATGAAGGGAGTGAATAGGTTTGGCAAGAAGGGAAAGCTCAGTACCCGATATGTTGGCCCCTTCAAGATTCTCAGTCGCTTCGACAAGGTAGCTTATGAGCTTGATTTGCCTTCAAATCTAGCCTCAGTTTATCCAGTCTTTCATGTCTCTTTTCTCAAGAAGTGCGTAGGTGACCCATCAGTCGTAGTACCTATTCAGAGCATTGTTGTTCAGAACAGCCTCTCTTATAAAGAGATTCCAGTTGAAATCTTAGACTATAAGGCTTGTAGATTGAGGAATAAAGAAGTGCCCCTAGTCAAAGTTCTTTGGCGAAATCAATCCGTCGAGGGAGATACTTGGGACAGAAGAAGACATGTGTGCCAAGTATCCTCACCTCTTTTCCTCCAATCCAGATCAAGCTCAAGGTAATATTTCTCCTTAAGCTTATTCACCTTCACGTTAAGTATTCAATGAAAACTTGGTATTCAGTTTCAAGATCATGTGTCATCATAAACTAGGTATCAAATTCCATTACATATTCGGTCATGCATTCATGTACCAGCTCAGTTATATAATTATGCATCAGAAATGCATTCTCATTATGAGAAAATTTAGTTCCTTAGAGCACTCAGTTATGCATTCTTGAATCAGTTACACATGCATCAGATATGTATGTTCAGTATGTTATGTTCAGCTTATCAATCATGAATTCATATACCATTTATCCATGTTCATTTTATATTCAGCTTATTATTCCCCATCTCAGTCAGTCTCATTCGAGGATGAATGTCCCTAAGGGGGAGATATTGTAATACCCCGAATTTACTTCCTAGCTAATTTCATCCCAAGAATGCCTAGTATTAGCTTCTAAAGTAAATGATGATTATTACATGAGGAATTTTCAATATTTTCACTGTTTTTCATGTGAAAAATTCAATAAGCTTTCCATCAATATAAAATTCGCCCAAATCCGACACCCGGACGAATAGTTAGAGCCTTTTTAGTGAGATAGTGTATCACCTGAGCCTCCAGCGCATCGCGGAGATAACTTAAATTGCAATTGTTAATTTCCAGTGTTGCTCTGCTATAGCAGCGCATCACACCAAATTTCCAGGTCGCAGACAAGGTGGCAATGTGATAGATCCACATCATGCCCCCGTGCAATTTCCGATTTGTCACTTTCTAGTGACTTGGCGCGATAGTGGCGCGTCGCGTCAAAGATGAAAATTGAAAAAAAATTCTCATAAATTAAAGACATGTACTAGGGTTAATAGGGTCAATATTCCCACCCTATATAAGCCTTATAACATGAGATTTGGCCATAATTCATCAACTTATACTCAATTACTCTGAAAAACTCTCAAGAACGAGCCATAGGGTTTTCATAGAAGGTTTAATTCCAAGGGAATTCATCGTCAAATTTAAAGAATCTCTCTGTCAATCTTCAAGAAATCACGAACTAAGGTATGTGTAGTGTTTATCTATGGATCCCTTTCACTTGTGGATTCCAAGAATCATGTTTTAAATAACCTATTGTGATTTGCTTGTTGTGATTTGATCATGTTCATGTTGATATTTGTTATTTATATTTCTAGACGATGTCTTGATGAATTTTCATGTAGTATATGAGTTTGTTGATTGAAAACCTATGAGTTTGGGTAGTTTTAGATTCTTAAATTGATGATTTCACCTATGCTATAAAGTGTGCCTGTAAGGTGTTTGATAAAATGCCTAGAATGACAGAATCATGTTCCTTATGACTCAATAGTATCTAAATGACAAGTCCATGCTAACCCTTATAATGCAACACAATTTCTATGCTCTTGTTGTGCATTGACTGTTGTGTTATGCAACGTTCATGATATTGAAATCATGAAAGTGTGTACATGTTATATTCATTCCCTTCCATGATCAAGACTATGATAACCATGTGAAGCATGAAATCCCTTATTATGGCATTATGAATTATGAACTCTTTTCCTTTGATCAAGAAGTATTATGGATTGTTGGTGTTGGTCATGTATTCAGGAATGTCATGCCTTGTCAGTTTCCTTCTATCGAGTCCTGGGGGTACTTGTACCCGAAAAATATAGTTGTGTGCCTAGATCCATATCATGTTTTCACAATACTCTCAGTCAAGCCATGTTTCATAGAAGTCAGTCAGTCATGTGACTCAGGAAATCTCAGTAATCTCATGAACTTAGTCAGTTATCAGATATCATTCGTATTACATCAGTCGACAAAATTCAGTAAAATCAATCTATGTACAGTCAGTCAATCATGTTCAGTCTCTTCAAATGGAAGTAAAAATAGCACCGAGTGAACCAAAAGGTGGGAACGTACACTGTCAGATGACGGTGTGATTCTTAGTAGTCATCCTTGTGTTCCAGAACTATGTAGCCAGCATAGGTTGAGACATCAACACTGTCAGATGAGGGTTGATGAGGGGGATATTCATTGTCAGATGAGGCCCCCACCATTCTCTTTTGGGGACACTATCAGATGAGGGTACCCACCGTTGTCCTTACCAGTGGTGCGGTATTGACACCCTTCCAAGCAGGGCATAGATTAGACCCTAGCTTAGCTGTTCTAGCGCATTTGGGGCATGTCGGTTAAATTATTATTCCCATAATTTCAATATTAGTCTCAGTAAAAGAACTCAGATAGTTCTTCAGATTTCAGGACTGTCAGATACAGTCAACTCAGTCACAGTATTGAACTCAGATAGTTCCATCAGATTTAGGATTATCAGACACAATCACTCATGTTATCAGTTATTTCAGTTATTGGAACTCTAGTATCAGTTATGCTATTTATCAGTAAATTCATGTCATCAGTTATCATGTGTTCACGATCTTAGTTACTATGGATTAATGTGTGCACTCTCACGTTCATATTAGTCAGTTAGTTATTATCATTCAAGCATGTAAGCCCCATGTATTCAACCTACCTCACACGTATACTCAGTACATTCTTTTGTACTGATGCATTTTCACTATGGTGGTTTCTTTTTATGTTACACCATAGGTTCAAAGATACAACTCATAGATCAGCAGCAGCAGAAGCATTCCAGGGTTTAGAGTTTTATTAGTGAGTCCTCATTCTCCGAGGACGTGATCTTATTTTATCATATCAGTTCAGTTTTCAGTTGACAAAGTTAGTTGGGGACATGTCCCATCAACTCCTTAGTAAGACAGCTAGAGGCTTTCAGACGACTACAGTATTCTTAACTTTTTTCAGACTTTAGTATTTCAGTTTTGTTTAGGTATCAGGATACCACTCTATGTCAGACGTTATTGTTATTATTCAGTTATGTTCAGTATCGAACCTTACGGCCTCTCAGTGCATGTTTCCGCATCTTTATGTCATATTATCCAGTGTACAGGTACAAATATCAGTCATGGGTTAGCTTGTGGTCCTTTGGGGTCATGAGCACCGTATAGAATTCCATTTCAGATAATTGGGGCGTGACAGATCTACATCAAGATAGGATCTACAAACTGCCTCTCTTTTACCTCAGCACCAATAGATGACTTCAACGCCTCTTGAACAAACACACCTCCTTCTTTAGAGTCTAAAAGATGAGCCCTAAGGTTAGCCAATTGATGAATATGATTCACCAATCCACAATTATCTTTATCCATACGAGATAGACTCCCCATATATAAATTGCTAAGAGCATCAACAACGACATTAGCTTTAGCTGGATGGTAACAGAGACTCATGTAGTAGTCCTTGAGCAACTCAAGCCATCTCATTTGACTGAGTCATCTCCTTCTGGGTGAGCACATACTACAGGATCTTATGATCAGAGAAGATGTTAATATAAACCCCGTACAAATAGTGACGCCAGATCTTCAAAGCAAACACTACAGCCAATAACTCCAAATAATGTGTTAGATAATTCTTCTCTTGAGTTTTCAGCTTTTTAGAAGCATAGACTACAACCTTGCCATGCTCCATCAACACACAGCCCAGTCCCACACAGGACATATCAAAGTAAATAAAAAACCCATCAGTAGCGTCGGGTGGGGTCAAGACCGAAGCAAAAGTCAACTTATCCTTCAACTTCTCAAAACATTACTCATAAGCATCCTACCGCACAAACGTCACCTTCTTCTAAGTTAGATTCATCAACAGATAAGCAATCGAAGAGAATCCTTCCATAAACCTCCAATAATACCCGACCAAGACCAAGAAACTCTGAATATTAGTTGTAGTTCTAAGCCTAGGCCACTTCTTTGCTGCCTCAACCGTATGTGTATCCATCATGATCATTTCACTAGAAAAAACATGACCTAGAAAAGTCACCGCATTCAATCGAAACTCAAACTTAGAAAACTTTTCATACAACCATTGATCCTTAAGGGTTTGCAATACTAAAAGGATGTGATCGACATGATTTGACGCACTCTTGGAATACACCAGTATATCATCTATAAACACAATAACAAATAAATTTAAGAACTAACAAAATACTCAGTTCATAAGATCCATAAATTCTTCTGGGCATTTGTCAACCCAAAATACATGACCAAGAACTCAAATTGTCCATACCGGGTACAGAATGCAGTGTTAGGGATATCCATCTCCGTAATATTCAACTGATGATAACCCAACTGAAGATCAATCTTATAAAAGCACATAGCACCCTGGTGTTGGTTGAATAAATCATCAATTCTTAGAAGAAGGTACTTCATCTTTATAGCCACCTTATTTAGCTGGTAGTAATCAATACATATTTAAAAGGACCAATCCTTCTTACACACAAAGAGCACAGAAGCACCCCATGGAGAAACACTAGGGCGAGTAAAACCCTTATCAACGAGATATTTAAATTTCTCTTTAAGTTTCTTCAACTCAGTAGGAGCCATTTTATATGGAGGGATAGATATAAAACAAGTGTTTGGGAGTAGATCGACTCTAAAATTAATTTCCTTATCTGGAGGGACACCGAAAGATCATAAGGGAAGACCTCAGGAAATTCGCTAACAACAAGAATAGTTTATAATGGAGGACCTCTTCGAATTAGAATCTTTAACCCAAACCAAATAATAAAGACACCCCGTTGAAATTAACTTCTAAGCTTTAAGATAAGATATAAACCTTCTATTAGGCACTAGATGACTTCCTTCCCAGTTAATAATGGCTCATTAGGGAATTTTAAAATGACCTTACTAGTACGATAATCTAAAGAAGCATGGAACGAGTAGATCAAATCCATACCCAAGATAACATCAAAATCAACCATATCCAACTCTATCAAGTCTACAAAAGACTCCCTATAACGGAAAAACACCACACAACCCCTATAGACTCTTCTAGCCACAATAGAGTTACCCACCAAGGTAGACACGGAGAAGGGATCCAAAATACACTCAAGATCGATACTAAAATAAAAAGCCATATATGGGGTCATATAAGAAAGAGTAGACCCCAGATCAAGTAGACAATATACATCATGGGAGAAAACACACAACGTACCAGTAATGATATCAAGAGATGCCTCTAACTCCTGATGAGTGTCAAGAGAATAAAAATGATTTTGAGAAGGGCCAGAACCAATAGTAGAACCATTTGGTGCAGGGACTGATGAAGAGGTAATGCAAACCTTTTTAGCTCTAGAAGCGACCGTAGTTGGACAATATTGATAAAAATGCCATGGCTAACCATAATTATAACACTAATTAATTCTCTCCTTACATTGACTACACTATAACTGGCCACAAAATTTACAAGGAAGATTGATGAGGCTGACTGAGCTCTACTAACCTAAGACTAAGCACCTTATATCCTAAACCCACTATCAGCCTAAGAATATTGATCACCAGATAGCTTAGGATAGGGAGAGCTAGCCGTTGAATAGGAACCCAAATTGCCCTAATTCTTGGTAGACTATTTTCTATTATCTCTATTGCCCTACTGCTGACCTCTATCCTAATCCAAATACTGAAACTTCTTATTCTGCCTCTACCCTATCTCTTCTTGCTTCTTCTTTTCCTCTTTAACATACTAAATCTATAGTGCAAGTGAAAAAATGCCCATATACTTGTTCAAAGAGGAGATCTTTCTCTCCCAAATCAAAGCACGAGATAATACAAAAGCAATTTTTATTATTCTAGCCCTCATTCTAGACACCAACTCCAAAGCATAATGAGACAGTTGGTGAAATGTCAAGGTATACTCCTTCACAATCATTTTTCCATGCTTTAAGTTAATGAACTCCTTATCTTTATACTCTCTCAACTCCTGAGAAATGAAGCAATCCAAAAAGGCACTAGAAAAGTTATCCCATAATACCACCTTTGCATCATAATCCCTAGACTGATCCTACTCTTCATACTATTGATACACTACATCCTTCAACTGATAAACAATGATCTCTACACCCTCTACATCATTAGTGTGCATTTATCAAAAGATCTTCTCCATCTCATCTATGAAGCATTGAGGATCCTCCTCAACCGAAGTGCTAGTAAAAATTGGAGGGTTTAACCTCATAAACTGCCTAACTCGAGTTACCTCTAAAGAACTCATAGCAGTACTAGCAGGACCCAACTGACATGACTAAAATGTCACTAATTAGGTTAATAGATGAATAGAATGATGGAGCTCAGCATTAATAATATCTCTGGAAGGTGACTGAGCAGGAGTACCGCCAATGGGAGAAGGATCTATGAAGATCGAAAGAACTACATATAGGCAATTAGAAGTAATGACCCTAGATCGGGTTTGCACTCATATGTCGGATGAGTTCCATCCACATTGTCCTCAGGAAGGATAGATAAGGTTTCATGAGTATTAGATCTTCTTGGAGGCATTTCTAAAAGTCGAACAAATGGGAATTAGAGGAGATCAAGACCTTAAACTCTATAGCTCAAAAATAGTACAATAAGAAAGGGAAACATTCTTAAATGTATCGTAGGCTCTACCTTATAAGTGTGGCATGCTACATACCCATAAAAGAGACTCCACTTGACACAAATGTGTGGACACTCAATTGACCATGAACCTAGGTTCTGATACAAACTGTGTCATGGCCCAAACCAGTGCCTATCCATGATGGCTATATCAAGTCCAATGAGGATCAGAAAACACCCACTTTGCCTAGTCAAATGGAACACAATATAACTATAGCAGTGAACACTAAAAAAACAACAAGATAAATAAGTAAGACTCAAAAGAAGTCTAATAATTTAACAATTAATCCCAAGTCCACAGTAATATTCATAAAGCCTCTAACCAACTGAATAACACTAAAAGTCGGGATATGCCTTCGATAATAGAAAAAATAAGTCCAAGGGAAAGAGTCAGTAACATAAAGAAACCCAAAACATGAAATGAAGTCTTTCAAAGTATAAAAGCTCACCACTTCAAACTGAGTCATAAACTATCCCATAATCACCTAGTCACTACATAGTAAAAGTAAAAGTATTTCTGGTTCCTGCATCACATAGGGATTAATGTTTAAAGATGGTTAGCTAGTTGAGCACTAGCATGTAACTCTGGAAAGGGGATAAGATAATGCCAAGTCAAAACCATAATAAAATCCAAAAGTACACAATGTACACACACACACACACACATATATATAAATGACATGCTGGGAAAGGGAATAAGGCTTAGCATGAAGTAAAACATTATCCTGGACTATGTAGCTTAACTATCATAATAGTACCCATGGGCTATATGGGCCCAGCTCTCTCCCCCTAGTCGGGCCCCAGTGCGTGTTAGATGTATAAACTGGAGGCATCAAGAATAGTCAGGGAATCCACTACCCTTCATCTATCCCTAAAATAATATACTTATCATGTATGATACAAGCAAACAATCATCAAGACCAACCCTCAAGCCAACAAATATTGGTTTCCAATATTGGTTCTTTGGGACCACCACCTTTACACCCAGCTACATAACCCCATTTTAAGCCCAATTAAAAAATTATAGATTCTCCTATGTTGAACCTTTATTATCCATTAAGGCATACACGATTTATATTGTCATACCAACTACACTTGTAAGATATTATCATCATTCCCTTTCAATTATCATAGCTAGGGGGAATCCATGATCCAATAAGCTCCAATTATTCATTCATACAAGGGAATCCATAACCCCCTAGGTTTAATTTTTCATTAGTTTGGGGGAATTCACGACCCCCAAGGTTCAATTAAAAACCATTTATGTTTCAATAGCCTTTCATATCATGCAATGATTCCAAGAGTAATTCAATATGTATACTCTTATGTTCAAATCAAGTTTTTGAAGATTGGATTAAGGTTATACCAATTCCAATATTCAACATTGTTAAAATAGGGGGAATCCATGACCCCATCATAATTTTCCATGCCCATGCATCTAATTAGTTTAAAATCATTAATTTAAATCATAAATAATCAATAGAAAATGTAAAAAGAAAGCAATTCAGTCATTAAGTATCAAAAGCAATCAACCCGCATTCAAATCATCAATTTAAATCATATTAATACAATTATAAATACAAATCATATTAATACAATTATAAATACATGCTATGAGAAAAACAAGATTTGGGGGAAGAGTAACATGCCTTAAACACTCAAGGATTTGTAAGAAATTAGGAACTTAAAACTCAGAAGATGAACTTATTATAAAATCCTTATGATTTCTTAGTATTTTGAGTTTGAGAGTGTAATTAGGGAATGTAATCACTTGAAACTGAAAGAAATGAGATATATTATGTTTAAGGTCATACATAAGTGAAAAGACTCCAATATCCCTCATCCCAAGGGAAAAATAAAATAAGACAACATGACTTTAACATAGCGGTATGGCACAAACCATATCGCAGAGGCTAACCTCCGTGCCATACTACTTATTGCAGAGATTATCCTCTGTGACACACTGCTTTCCGTAGAGATTATCCTCTATGATATGGTGGTAGCCCCAAACCCTTCCAAAATTTTGAAACTCTCCTGAGACTCCCTAAGAACATATGTAAACGTAATTTAAGTCAAAATTTGATATTTCAAATAAGGGAAGGTCAAAAATAAAATGCTCATAATTTTAAGGGTGTTATAATATGAAGTAGGTAAAAAATAAAAATAAGAGATATGTGGAGATAGGGGAGAGGCTGAATATGAAGTTTAGGTATTCAAAGCAGGGTGGAGGTTAGAAAAAATATAGGAGAGATAGTAGACAGTAAAGAAAGAAGAAGACTTGGGGAAATTTTGGTTCATATTCTTCAGCTAGTACTCTTTATCTGAAGCCATCCGATGTTCATAATTTTTAGACTAGTATTGGTTATACTACATACGGTTCCCAGTCTCATGCTAGTGGAGATCAGTCATCCCCATCATATCCTTCTTGTAGATTTTGCGGTTAGTTTCATCGAAGTCATTGTGATGAGGGAAGAAATTGGTGCTTTAATTATGGTTAGAATAATCATATGCAGCGAGATTGTCCCATAGCTAAGGTAGCCACTGGGGCTAATAAGGTTCTATCTCTACTTCTTAGCTCCTACACCAAAGGGTGCTACTTCTGGTACCATCACTGGATGGAATCATCTCTATGCTCTTGCTACCCATTAGGAATCTAAGGCATCTCCCAATATTATTACTGGTATGCTATAAATCTTCTCTTATGATGTGTATTATTTACTTGATCTGGGGTTTAACCTCTCTTGTGTGTCCCCTTATATGGCTGTGCATTTTGTTTTTCTCCTAAAAATATTTTTTATTACACTCCTATTTCTACTCTGGTGAGTTATTCTATTATGGCTAGAAAGATCTATAGAGGTTGAATGGTGTTTATCTTTCATAAGAATACCTTGGTGGATTTTGTAGAACTTGACATGTTAGATTTTAATGTAATATTGAGGATATATTGGCCCCATTCTTACTATGCATTTTTGCATTGTAGGACACAAAAGGTCATCTTTTATTTTCCTAATGAACCGATAATCAAATAGGAGGGAAGTTCCTTAGTGACTAAAGGGAGGTTTATTTCTTATCTTATATCTTGGAAATTTATTTTCAAGGGGTGTATATATAATTTGGTTTGGATTAGAGATTCTAATTTTGAGGCTCTGTAACGCCCTAGGAGTATACCATGTACGCCATACGGTGGTTGGAACCACAAGTGATCCAAATCTAACCCATGAACTGATATACTGTTAAGCAACTGGATTATAATACATTAAATGATAAGTTTTGTTGTGCGGAAACATAATCATATTTAAAATATAAAATAGTATGTAACTAATAAAGTTTTACAATCTAATAAATCTGAAGGAAGAAACTGAAAATATATGACTTAATCTGACTGACATCTATAAAGCCTCTACTATACTGACTACAGATAACCGGTACATGCCTCCAACTAACACTAATCAATACATATGAAAAAAATAAACTGGATATTAACTAAAACTATTTGGAGTTCCCAAAATAAGAGAACTCATCACCTGCTAGCTAGAAATTGCAACTGTCTGATCATAATGTGCAATCTATAAATGGTACCTACATTATGAAACAATATAGCCATACAGACATATATATGGATTAGTACCTCTATAATGTACTAAGTTTGCAAGGGTGAATGCAATAAGTAAAAACTGATTATGCATGAAATCTTAAAGCATGCATGCTAAGTGCAAGTAGACTGACCAATAGGCTGGAATAAACTGAAAGAAGGCTGGAATAAACTGAAAGCTAAAAATATCAAAAAACATAAGTAACAAACATAATCTGATAAGATAGTGAATCACTACACTTAGTTTCTTAAAACTTACTTCTATTATATAACTAGAACTGAAGCTAGGATACAAAAAACATGGATATTGAATGAATACTGGGTCTAAAAATACATGATAGACACTAATATATACTAAGATTATTTGATTAACTGGATGGATAATAAATGTATACTGGTCATGTAAGATTAGGTTATACTTAGTTTGAATAACTGGATGAAACTATGGAATACTTTGAATAAGGAGTAAGGACTAACTGAACAACATGAGATAACTGAGCGTGAATGTATGAAACTATAAAATCTGAAAATGAAGGGCTAAGCATATATCTAGTATGTCACTAAGATAATTTGTAATTTGAAAGACTGGAAGTTGTAAAACAGAATATCTGAAAGGTTGTACACTTATTCAGGAAAACTTGAACTGAAGATATACTAAATACTGTACTGAGACTATAGGAGGTATCATCTAACTAACATGCCCTAATCTGAGATAATTGGGGTCCAACCTGTAACCCCAGTTAGAAAGGTGTCAGTACCATTCCACGGGTACTAACACAGGCTGTGTGGATCCATTAAAATGAAGTCCCAAAGGACTAAAGAGTCACCTTCTACAAGTAGGTGCTCTGGTGAGATATGTGTCAACCCTCAACTGGCAGGTTAACATCTTAAACTTATGATAGATATGTAGTTTTGGAATGTAGGGATTGCTACTAAGAGTCACACCCTTAACTAGAAAGTAAGCCCCTATACTTGGGTTCGCCCGGTGATAAATTCTACTCCCAATTGAACTGACATAGATTACTAACTGGTGCATACTCTAATAACTAATAACTGATAAGCTCAGGTCATGATATTCTAAAAATAATAGTGCATACAGATTCTGAGGTAATTATTAAAGTGTAAATTGATATTGGAACTGAAACTGGACTGAGCTAAGCTTAATTGGACTCATAACTAACCTTATTACTGACTGAATAATTTTGCGCATATTATAACTAAAATCAATCTGTAGATACTGAAAACTAGGTAAACAACTAAATTTTGGGTATTCATAACCCCCAGGACTCGATAATAATAATAATAAGACATACTAAAGCTTTGGCACATAATAAGTAGTCAATATTCAAAACCCAATCATTAGGGCATTTCATCAAATACTTGGAAATCATGAACTTGAACATGGGAATGTCTTAAACATGGGAGCATAGCATGATTACATGACTAAGATCATGAATTGTGGGATTTACATGAAATTCGCTTGAAATAGGACATGGGCATTTCATAATAACATGTAAAGATCATAGCTTGAACATAAGAATGTCTTAAACATGATGGAACAATAGAATTACATGGAAAAATTCATAACTTAGGGATTCATCTTGAAATTGATTTAACATATTATAGTAATTTCCTCAAATATGTGGAAAGCATGACTTTAAAACATGAGAATATTGATAAACATCATGAATTTAGGATCTATCATGGAATTTACTTGAATAAAACATGGGAAACTCAAATTCATAGCATGAGGAATTCAAAATCTTGCATGGAATCACACATGGGCTGAATTGAATTAAAAACACCATGAAAATATGAAATTCAATCTTTCTTGAACATACAAAATTTCATAATAATAGAAAATTCATTCTTTAATTGAAATAAAAGGGCTTTTGGGATCCATGGGTGAAAGGGGACCCATGGATGAACTCTCGCATACCTTAAAACTTTAAATCTTGAAGAAGAAACAAATTCTTGAAAGCTTTCTTGAATTGGGAAACTTTGATTCTTGATTTTTCTTAAAGAGGAGGTGATGGAATGGATGATCTTGAAGGGGATTGATTAGGGTTTATTCTTGAAAGTAAAATAGGATGATGAGGGAAAATAATGCCCTAATAGATGCTTAAAATCATATTTTATGACCTGGATTGAGGTGGGAAAAGACCCAATTGCTCCTAATTAATTTAAACCAAAAATTTGTAACTCAAATTGCGGTTTGAAGGCTCACCGCAATGGGGTGTAATCGCGTTGGCTTACTGCCTCACACGAAAAATGTCATAACTTTTAACTCGGGTATTGAATTAAGGAAAAATTTGTAATGTTGGAAAGCTAATTCAATTATATACAATTTGGTGGGTCTTGAGCTAAAAATTTCTACATACATCAAAAGTTATATATTTTCAAAGTTTTTCCTTGTAAAATTAAATTCCAAACTTCGGACGAATCAAAGGATCTTAGCACAACTTGGCTTTAAGTGATTTCTATGAACATTATTCCCTTAATAATCACTTCACACACTAGGATAAAGATCATGACACATTGTAACACCCCATATTTTGGGCTATAATATAGACCATGATTCTGATGTGCTGATAATCCCGAAGCCATAAATCCTATGAAAATATGGCATGCTAATTATTTGTGTACTATGTGAATCCATTCAAGCTTGAATTTATACCATAGTGGTCCTTTGACTCAAGGAAGAGTTGAAAACTACTTCGATCAATTAAGTTTAAGTGGACATTATTATTTGTGTCAAATTCTATCAACCATGACTCTTTATATATGTCAAACTAGAGAGTATACTATGTGTAAAATTATAGGTTTTTGAGTTAGCTTTCCAACGATACCAATTTTGCTAAAATCCGGCACCCGAGCAAGAAGTTATAGCCTTTCAAAGTAATATGCATCGCCTAACCAATCGCACATGGCCACTGGAAAGAATAGGTGATAGCATAGGTGGAGCCTATGTAAACATAGGGGATAGCATAGGAGGCACCTATGTAAAGGTTTCAAGTGACTTAAACACTCCATTTTGGGGGCAAAATGGTCCTTTTCCCACCCGTATTTAGCCATAAACATGAAATTCAGCCCCCAATTCTCCAAAATACATGCACATTCTCTAAAAATTCTCAAGAACACTCCCAAGGGTTTCAAACTAAAAACCCAAATAAATCAAGATTCAACCATGGGTTTTTAAAATCGATTAGAGATTCGGAATCCCCAATCCATATGCTTCAAGAAGCACCCATTATTTTCCGAAATAGAGGTACGCGGGGTTTTCCTAAATTCTCATGGGCATAGAAAAATCATGTTTTAGAATGGGGTTTTTGAAACTATGTATATATTCACGTACTAGATGTTTTAACATCATTGTTTTGGTCTTTCGACCTTCCCCAAAGTGATTTCAGAATATGTATGTATGAAAGAATGTATGTAAGAATAATTACTTGTTGAGAGCATGGCTTTTGGTGAATTCCCTCTTATTATGAATTTTCGAATTTTTCATAGCATATGAATTGTTTTGCAATGCATTCTTCAAAAGCACTGTATGAAATGGTTGAACTCTTGTTATGATTTGAAGGTGATTTTAAATCACTAAAGAGGGAATTTAGCATGGGTGTTTAATGTTCATAATGCATGTAATAAAAGAGTGCATGATTTGTTAAAGGCACTAGACCACCATATGTTTGATGAATTTTTTGCATGATTTTGACCTGAGTTTCAGAACAGAAAATCTTCTATATCAGTTGCATGTTTTTTGGTGGTCTAAGCTTTGCTTTAAATGAAAGATTTATGGCTCAGAAATCATGACTTGCATGTCTTGGTATGACGATAACAAACTCAGAAAATGCCATAAGAGACACCGACGAATACATAAATTAGACTTTATCAGATTTGCATGTTTTAGAACTTCAGAATGATGCATGTTCAGAAAAGGCTAAAATAGAGCATAAAGAGAGTTTCGGTGGTTCTCCAAAAAAGGCATGAGTTTAGAAAACTCTTTGCCCAAAATTGTGGCTTGTCGACCCAGGTATATTATTATACGCTGAATTATGTGTCGTGTGGTGTATCAAATTCAGGAACTCCAACCCTTGTGGCACACTCGGGTTAGAGGCTTCCCCACCTTGTCAATGGCGGATTCCATATCGCCCATGGAATATCAGACTTATAGGGGATACCAGCTAACTCAGAAGTAATACACAGATCAGAGTTTGAGATTTATAGACAGGTTACATGTTTTCAGAAAGTGCCCATGTGTTTTTCAGAAACTATTTTATGCATGATATTTTGATGAAAAATTACTCACACGTATTATATATATTTATATATAAATATGTTTAATTACTCTATTTTGGATTGCTTCGCGTGCTAGTACAATTTTGTTGACCCCCCTTCTTCCAGGTTCTGAGGCACAGTCTAGGGGTCCAGATAAACAGTAGAGATTCTAGATCATAGACCGGAGTTGCAGTGGTGAGCCTTCTATGATTCATAAGGAATAGTTATTTTATATTACTACTATTAGTTAGGTTTTGGTCTACTTGGGGCCTTGTCCCAGCTTTTAAGCAACTTTGATTAGTTCATGGTAGAGATTTTCGTTTCAGATTTTAATTTCTGCATTATCTTTTACTTTATGAATATTGTGCATGATTACCATATAGAAAGAGGGTGTTGCAAGCCTTCGGGTTCGGGAATGATCATCATGGACAGGGCCCCAGTTTGGGTTGTGACAAACTTGGTATCAAAGCATGGTTTATGGTCTCAGGGTGTATGCGAAATCGCATCGGGTAGAGTCTTGGTTATGGGTGTGTAGTGCGCCATACTTATAAGCAAGAGGCTACTAGGCATTTATAAAATGTTTCCCTTATTTGTGATTTAGTTCATGCTTCAAAGTCTGAACTGTCCCCTAATCAATGATCTCTTGTATTTCAGAAACACAGTTATGCCTCCACATCGTATCATCGATCAGAATGCTCAGGAAGATGAGGTCCGTCCCGCCCATGGGATACAGACCCATAATAGAGATCACACTTCAAAACTTTTCCCTACTTTGGGAGTCTCTCCAGTGTCGACCATCCCACCTCGAGCTTCGCATACTGACGACAACCGTCCCCCGACTGCTCAGAGAGATATTTCAAATACAGAATTCAGACGGTCTATTCATATGCTAACACAGTTCGTAGCTAACTAGGATTAATGATTAGAATATGTTCGGTCTACATCTATTACGTCTGAAGCTACCAGGGTCAAACATTTCATGAAAATGAACCCACCTACGTTCACTGGCACCAAGGTAGAGGAAGATCCACAGGATTTCGTGGATGAGATGGAAAAGATCTTTAAGGTAATGTATGTGGATGAGGTTGAAGGGGTGGAACTAGCAACTTATCAGCTTAAGGATGTTGCAAATTAGTGGTATGCCGACTGGGAGGATGCAAAAGGTGAGAGTGCTGAGCCCACAGTTTGGGTCGAATATGTAGAAACTTTCCTTGATTGATTCTTTCCTCTGGAGTTGAGGGAGGCCAAAGAGGAATAGTTTATGAATATGAATTAGGGCAGTATGAGTGTCCAGGAGTACACTTTGAAGTTTAATAAACTAGCCTGCTATTCCCCAGAGTTGACTTGTAATATGAGAGCCCGAATGAGGAAATTTGCATCCAACCTTTCTGATAACCTGGTGCTTGAGTGTCAGGGGGAAATATTGAATAAGGAGTTAGACTTTGCTAGTATGACCGTTCATATGCAGCAGGTAGAAGAGAAAACTAAAAAGATCTCTGAAGCTAGGGAGGTGGAAAGATAAGCAAAAAGAGCTAGATCAGCTGACCAGAGTCATAGTCAGCCTCAGGGCAGTAAGTGGGGAAATAAATGGCAGAAAAAAAGAATTGGGGTAATGCACAGTCTACTGCCAGTGCCCCAGTACCCGAAACACCAGCAGACAGACGATTTCAGAGTTTTCAGACTGACCATAGAACCAGAGCTTAGGATACTTGGTCACAGGGTAGTGTGGCTCAGCAGCATCGTACTTTTCCATGGTGTGAGACTTGTGGTAGAAATCATTCGGGAAGGTGTTATTTGGGCTCGATAGTGTTTTATTCATATGGTTAGTCGGGTCACTTTCAGAGAGAATGTCAATCTGCTAGAAAAAATGTTGGTGGTGAAAAGTCTCAGGAAAATTCTTCGGCACCATCCCCGCCTCAGAAGGGTGCCACATCAGCTGCCGGGAACAGTTGCAATCGATTATATGCTTTGACCAATCGCCAGGAGGCAGAAGCTTCCCCAGATATTGTTATCGGTATGTTGCAAATATTTTTTCGTGATGTTTATTTGTTACTTGATCCCGAGTCTACTTTATCCTATGTGACCCCTTATGTGGCTATTGGTTTTGGGTTTGAGCCCAGTATAATTTCTAAACCCTTTGTTGTTTCCACCCCGGTGGGGGGTTCTATTGTTGCTAGGAGGGTGTACAGGGGCTGAGCTATGACTGTTGGTAGCCGAGATACGTTAGCAGATCTCATAGACTTAGATATGGTTACTTTTGATGCTATCTTGGGAATGGATTGGCTTCATTCGTGCTATGACACATTAGATTGTAGGACTCGAAGGGTCACTTTTTCATTCCCAAATAAACCAATGATAGAGTGGGAAGGACATTCTTTAGCACCCAGAAGGCACTTTATATCCTATCTCAGAGCCTGCAAACTCATTTCTAAAGGTTGCTTGTACCACCTTATCTGAGTTAAGGACTCCAATGTCGAGAGTCTTCCTCTTTAATCTGTTCCCATAGTAAAAGAATTCCCAAAAGTCTTTCCAAATGATCTCCCAGGAATATCACCTGATAGGGAGATTGAGTTTGGTACTAATGTTTGCCAGACACTCATCTTATTTCCATTCCGCCATATAGAATGGCTCTTGCAGAACTAAAAGAGTTAAAAAAATAGTTAGCAGATCTCCTATATAAGGGTTTTATATGCCCCAGTGTGTCTCCTTGGGGCACTCCTGTACTTTTTGTGCGAAAGAAAGATGGTTCCCTTCGTCTGTGCATAGACTACCATCAGCTGAATAAGGTCATGATTAAAAATAAATATCCTCTTCCTAGGATTGACGACCTATTTGACCAGCTTCAAGGTGCCAAGTGTTTTTTAAAAATAGACCTTCGTTCGGGTTATCATTAGTTGAAATTTAGGGAGTCACACATAACCAAGACAGCCTTTCGAACCCGATATGGTCACTACGAATTTCTAGTCATGTCCTTCGGGTTAACGCCCTTGCAGCCTTCATAGATCTTATGAATAGAGTATTCCATTAGTTTCTTGACTTGTTCGTCATTGTATTTGTTGATGATATTCTGATCTATTCTAAGAGTAAAAAGGATCACGCCAATCACCTTCGAATTATTCTTCAGACCCTTAAGGATCATCAGCTGTATGCAAAATTTTCTAAGTGTGAATTCTGGTTAGATGTTATTGCCTTCTTGGGGCATATTGTGTCCAGTGATGGGATAAGAGTGGATCCCCAGAAAGTTAAAGCAGTGAGAAAATGGCCCAGACCCATAACTCCAACCGATATTCGGAGCTTCTTGGGTTTGGCAGGGTATTACAGAAGGTTCGTAGAGAGTTTTTCTTCCATAGATGCTCCACTCATTAAATTGACTCAAGAAAAAGTGAAGTTTGTGTGGTCTGATCTGTGTGAGAATAGTTTTGAGAAGTTGAAAGACAAACTAACCACTGCACCTATTTTGACCCTTCCCGAGGGTATAGATAGCTTTGTGGTATACTGTGATGCATCCCATATGGGACTTGGTTGTGTGTTGATGCAACATGGTAAGGTAGTGGCTTATGCATCTAGGCAGTTGAAGGTGCACGAGCGGAACTACTCCACCCATGATTTGGAGCTAGTGGCTATGGTGTTTGCACTTAATAATTGGCGGCACTACTTGTATGGTGTTCACATTGACATCTTCACTGACCACAAGAGTCTGCAGTATGTTTTCTCATAGAAAGAATAGAACCTCAGGCAGAGGCACTGGATGGAGCTTCTAAAAGACTATGGTATGGGCCTACATTACCATCCGGGCAAGGCAAATATTATAGCCGACACCCTCAGCAGGTTGTCTATGGGTATTTTTTCTCATGTAGAAGAAGGAAAGAAAGATATGGTGAAGGATATTCACCACCTTGTAAATCTAGAAGTGCGTCTCTTAGATTCCAAAGATGGAGGGTGATTGTTCATGAGTTAGCTAAGTTATCTATTTGTGCTGAATTTAAGGAGAAGCAGGTTGAAGATCCCATCTTGATGCAAATCAAGAAAGATGTGGTTCAACAAAAGGTTATGTCATCTGAAATCGGTGGTGATGGTATTCTAAGATTTTAGGGTAGGTTATGCATTCTGGATGTTGATGGACTGCGGGAAAGAATCCTTGATAAGGCGCATACTTTGAGGTATGTCGTTCACTCAGGCTCTACTAAGATGTACCATGATTTTAAAACCTTGTATTGGTGGAATAACATGAAATGTGATGTAGCTAATTTTGTGTCCAAGTGTTTGAACTGTCAACAAGTGAAGGTAGAACACATGAGGCCAGGTGGTACTTCCTAAGAAATAGCCCTGCCTTTATGGAAGTGGGAGATGATAAACATGGACTTCATTATAGGATTTTTGAGATCCTAAAACCAGTATGATTCTATATGGGTGATTATAAATCGGTTGACAAAGTCAGCCCACTCGTTACCTGTGAGGACTAATTATTCGGGAGAGGGTTATGCTAAGATTTACATTGAGGATATAGTTCAGTTGCATGGAGCACCAGTTTCTATTATATCCTATAGAGGTACGCAGTTTTTATCTCAATTGTGGAGATTTTTTCAGAAGGGTTTAGGTACACAAGTGAATTTGAGCATAGCTTTCCACCCTCAGACGGATGGGCAAGCTGAGCGTACCATTCAGACCCTCGAGGATATGTTGAGGTCATGTGTCATTGATTTCAAAGGTATTTGGGTAGATCACCTACCACTAGTTGAATTTGCTTACAATAATAGTTACCATGCTAGCATCAAGATGGCTCCTTTTGAGGCCTTGTATGGGAGGAGATGTAGGTCTCTGATAGGATGGTATGAAGTGGGTGAGACTCAGTTGTATGGGCATGATCTTGTTCATTAGGCAATAGAGAAAGTAAATATCATTAGAGAATGACTCAAGACTGCTCAGAGTCGTCCGAAGTCCTAGGCTGATGTTTGGAGAAGAGAATTAGAGTTTGAAGTTGGTGATTTGTTATTTCTCAAGGTTTTTCCTATGAAAGGAGTTATGCAGTTTGGTAAAAAGGGTAAGTTAAGCCCTCTCTATATAGGGCCATATCAGATTCTGAGAAATATTGGTGCAGTTGCTTCTGAGCTAGAATTGCCTGCAAGTTTGGGTTCCGGTCATCCGGTATTCCATGTATCCATGTTGAAGAAATGCATTGGAGATCATTCTTTGGTATTTCCAGTAGAGGATATTAAAGTGACCGATTCCTTGTCTTACGAAAAAGAGCCCGTTGAAATTTTAGATCGCCAAGTTTGAAAGTTGTGGAGCAAAGAGATAGCCTCAGTGAAGGTATTATGGAGGAATCAGAAAATTGAAGAAGCAACTTGGGAGTCAGAAGATGACATAAGAATTAGATATCCTAATTAGTTTGATTCGCTGGATGATGATATAGGAGGTACTATTCCTATCTTATCTTTCCTAGTCCTTATTATGCTTGAAATCATGTCTATCTGTGTCCCCCATCATTATTCGAGGACGAATGATCCTAAGGGGGGATAATGTAACACCCTGTATTTCGGGCTACAATATAGACCATGATTCCGATGTGCCGATAATCCTGAAGTCATAAATCCTATGCTAATATGGCATGCTAATTATTTGTGTAGTATGTGAATCCATTCAATCTTGAATTTAGACCATAGGGGTCCTTTGACTTAAGGACGAGTTGAAAACTACTTCGATCGATTAAGTTTAAGTGGACATTATAATTTATGTCAACTTCTATCGATCATGACTCTTTGTATATGTTGAATTACAGAGTCTACTATGTGCAAAATGATTGGTTTTCGAGTTAGTTTTCCAACGATACCAATTTTGCTAAAATCCGACACCCGAGCAAGAAGTTATGGCCTTTCAAAGTAATATGTTTCGCCTAACCAATCGCACATGGACACTGGAAAGCATAGGCGATAGCATAAGTGGAGCCTATGTAAACATAGGCGATATCATAGGCGGTGCAAATGTAAACATAGGCGATAGCATAGGCGGCGCCTATGTAAAGGTTTCAAGTGACTTAAACACTCTATTTTGGGGGCAAAATGGTCCTTTTCCCACCCTTATTCAGCCATAAACACGAAATTCAGGCCCCAATTCTCCAAAATACAACCACATTCATCTAAAAATTCTCAAGAACACTCCCAAGGGTTTCAAACTAAAAACCCAAATAAATCAAGATTCAACCATGGATTTTCAAAATTGATTAGAGATTTGGAATCCCCAATCCATAGGCTTCAAGAAGCACCCATTATTTTCCTAAATAGAGGTACACGGGGTTTCTCTAAATTCTTATCCGCATAGGAAAATCATGTTTTAGAATGGGTTTTTGAAACTATGTATATATTCACATACTAGATGTTTTAACATCATTGTTTTGGTCTTTTGACATTCCTCAAAGTGATTTCAAAATATGTATGTATGAAAGCATGTATTTAAGAACGATTTCTTGTTGAGATAATGACTTTTGGTGAATTCCCTCTTCTTATGAATTTTTAGATTTTTTATAGCATATGAATTGTTTTGCAATGCATTCTTCAAAAGCACTATATGAAATGGTTGAACTGTTGTTATGATTTGAAGGTGGTTTTAAATCACTAAAGAGGAAATTTAGCATGAATATTTTATGTTCATAATGCATGTAATAAAAGAGTGCATGATTTGCTAAAGGCACTAGACCACCATATGTTTGATGAAGTTTTTGCATGATTTTGACCTGAGTTTCGGAACACGAAATCTTCTATATCAGTTGCATGTTTTTAGGTGGTCTAAGCTTTGATTTAAATGAAAGATTTATCTTAATGTATTATGGCTCAGAAATCATGACTTGAAAGTCTTGGTATGATGATACCAAACTCAAAAAATGCCATAAGAGATACAGATGAATACAGAAATCAGACTTTATCAGATTTGCATGTTTTAGAACTTCAGAATGATACGTGTTTAGAGAAGGCTAAAATAGGGCATAAAGAGAGCTTAGGTGGTTCCCCGAAGAAGGCGTGAGTTTAGAAAACTCTTTGCCCAAAACTGTGGTTTGCCGACCTGGGTATATTATTATAAACTAAATTAAGTGTCCCGTGGCGTATCAGATTCAAGAACTCCAACCCTTGTGGCACACTCGGGTTTGAGGCTTCCCCACTGATTCAATGGAGGATTCCATATCGCCCGTGGAATATCAGACTTTTAGGGGATACCATCTAACTCAGAAGTAATACACAGATCAGAGTTTGAGATTTACAGACAGGTTACATGTTTTCAGAAAGTGCCCATGTGTTTTTCAGAAATTATTTTATGCATGATGTTTTGATGAAAAATTGCTCACACGTATTATATATATATACATATAAATATGTTCAATTACTCTATTTTGGATTGCTTTATATACCAGTACAATTGTGCTGACCCCCCCTCCTTCCAGGTTCTGAGGCATAGTCTAGGGGTCCAGATAAATAGTAGAGATTCTAGCTCACAGACTGGAGTTGCAGTGGTGAGCTTTCTATATTTCAGAAGGCTTGGTTATTTCATATTACTACTATTAGTTAGGTTTTGGTCTACTGGGGGCTTTGTCCCAGCTTTCAGGTAACTTTGATTAGTTCATGGTAGAGATTTCACTGACTAAGTCAGACATTGTTATTCAGATGCATTTTTCAGTTTCAGTATTATGACCATGTTTTTATTTCAGATTTTAATTTCTGCATTATCATTTACTTTATAAATATTGTGCATAATTACCAAATAGACAGAGGGCGTTCCAGGCCTTCGGGTTTGGGAATGCTCGTCATGGCCAGGCCCCGGTTTGGGTCTTAACACACATGCATTCAAATTATGAACCAAGAATAGGATAGATATACCTTCACCACGATGCGCCAATCGTGAACCGTTGTAGCCACTACGACGCGCCACAATCATAGTGAGCTATTATTTTAGAAATCCAAATGTGGTCCAAACCTTATCTAAAAAATCTAAAACTTATCTGAGACATGCTAATTACACCCCTGAACATAAATCAACTAAAAAATTACATCTAGGATTCGAAAAGGTCACTTTAAGATTCATCAGAGTTAAGAGGCAAAAACTTAAGCTAAGTCCCCAATACTTCGCAAAAATTTTAGGCTTTTAGCCTCTTATGCAAGCTCTAGAAATTGAACTAAACTAAGAAAAGTATGGGGTATTATAGGTTCCTTCTTTGCAAACTATCTCTGTGGTGAATCAATTTCTTGAGGTTTTTCCTAATGACCTTCATAAGATTTCTCTCGATAGGGAAAGAGATTTTGGGATTGATCTTCTATGGGATACTCATCCTATTTCTGTTTCTCCTTATAGCATGGCTCCAGCTAAATTAAAGAAGCTAAAGAAGTAATTAAAGGATCTTTTGGATAACGGTTTCATCCGTCCTAGTTTTTCTATATTAGGTGCTCCTATTTTTTTATGCGAAAGAAAGATGGATCTCTTCAGATGTGTATAAACTATTACCAGTTGAATAAGGTAACCATGAAGAATAAGTATCATTTTCATAGAAGTAATGATCTTTTTGGCCGGCTTCAGGGTGCTAGATGCTTCTATAATATTGATCTCTATTTGGGCTATCATTATCTTAAAATTAGGGAGGATAAAATTCCTAATATTTGTTTTTGAATTCGGTATGGTCACTATGAGTTCCTAGATATGTCATTTGGGTTGACTAATGCTTCGGCTACTTTCATGGATCTTATGAACTGGGCTTTCTGGTAGTTTTTGGAATTATTTTTTATTGTCTTCAATTATGATGTTTTCTAAGAATGAGAAAGATCATGTCAGTCACCTTTTAATTGTGTTACAGACTCTTAAGGATCAAAGACTGTATGCTAAATTTCTAAGAGTAAGTTTTGGCTGAATTCTGTGAATTTCCTTAGGAATGTTGTTTCTAGTGAGGGGATCAAAAATTGATCCACAGAAAGTTAATATGATCAAGAGTGGCCTAGACCCATGACCCCAACTTATATTAGGAGCTTCTTGGGCTTGGTTGGGTATTATAGGAGGTTTGTAGAGCAGTTTTGTTCTATTGCTGCTTCATTGACAAAGTTAACTCAGATAAAGGTAAAGATTTTTTAAAAACTCGAGATTTTAGTCCTTGAAAATTTCTTGACCTATGAGCTTACTGTACAGATTACAACTCTTTCTATGAGTCATAGGGTGTCATTACAGGTCGTAGGACACTGATCATAGCCTAAATATATGTTCTATTATGATTATGATTAGATCCTAACAAGTCATAAAGACTCTATACAAGTCGTGTAGTCCCATCCATATTCAAACCAATGTGATGCCTAAATATTTTGTCTTGCCTACGATATGACCAAACTAATCATAATGTCCAAGTATGAGTCATATGGTATGACTCATAGCCAGACTAGTGTGGGTGTCCATGGATCCTGTATAGACTACGACTGGGGTCATGAGTCGTAAGGTTACCCTATGAGTCGTAAGATCGACCGTAATACTTGGTCAATAATTTTTCAACATTTTACTATGGGCACTTTGGGCATTTCCCTCTTTCCCAAAATGCAATCCATGACTTTAAAACATTATTGGGACCCTATTCCTATTCATAACACACCAAAATAACTTCTCTCCTTACAAATTCTCTTAAACAAGAGCATTAGGGTTTTCTTAAGGTTGATTGTTTAGATCTTCCAAGGACAAATTGCCTCCAAAATTATGATCATTTCAGGCATGTTACTTTTCCCTAAATTTTAATTAGTGAAAAACATGTATTTTAAATGATTTAATTATACGGATTTAAATGTGGGTTTTGACATGGGATGAGGGTTTTGGAATGGTTGAACCTTGAATAGTTTTCCTGTGGTTTCATGAGTTATTCATATTTTAAATTAAATATTTTTGAACTAATGGGGTGCATGGGTATGGGAATTGGAATGGGGGTCTAGGTAATCCCCCAAGTTGTTGTTTTGAACTTTGAAATAGGTTTTGAACAATTATATTCCCTCAACCCACTTGTGTAAATGGATTTGATTTGTGTAATTGACATTTGTTTTGACTTACTCACCTATTCTATTGCATTGCATAAATGTTTAAATAATTAACATGGATTTTGAAGGAATTGTTGAGTATGTTTTTGATTTAATAAACAAAAGGGGTCGAGACATTCCTCCAAGTTAATGGAATTTTAATGGCATAATTATGAGCTTGCAAGCTAAATGGTATGATGAAAATGTGGTGTTCCTTAATGTATGATTCCATGGTTAATTAATGGACTATGAGAAAATTGTTTTAATTAGGTTTAATGGGGGTTAGGTGGCTATGGTGTGGCTCTCAATTGAGTTATACTAGAAACTCACATTTGCCAATGTGAGAGTTGGTCTAGATGACTTTGTGCATGGTTCATACTATTGATATATTTTGTATCTAGAATTGACGTAGGGTCAGGGAATTCCTTGGTCTTTCTTTATACCTCTGATTCATGTTGCTAACACGCACTAGCGCCCATTCAGTAGGGGGAGCTAAACCCATATAGCCTATAGGTTTTTGTTTATAATGGTTGAGCTACATAGTCCAGGATACTGATATAAATTCATGATAAACCTTGTTTTATACCCCAGCATCTACTATATATATGTATGTATGAATGTGAACATGTACAGTGAATTTGAAATTGAACTTTTAACTGACAATATTTTATCTTTATCCTGAGTTACATTCTAGTGTTCACCCCACTAACCATCTTTGGACTCTATATCCCCATGCGATGCTAGGTTCGAAGGAACTTTTACTTTTCATGCGTAGTGATAGGTGATCTCAGAGTTAGTCATTTGTGTTAAATTGGTGAGATTCTATTCTTTAGCAGACTTGATCATTCCATTAGTTTTTCTTTCTTAAATTAGAATTGAAGACTTCACTTATACATTGTCATTGAAATTGTCAGGGACAGGGGAATGTCCAATGTAGGTTCTTTTCTAGTATAGAGGCTTTGTGGATTACTGTGGACTGGGTATTGGTTGTTGGCATAATCAAAATTTGAGTTAAGATTTACTCTATCTTGTTATATGTTCAGAATTTATCCCCTAAGAACTGTAGCATATTCTATTAAACTAGGCAAGAGAGATGGTCTCGGGTCCTAAGTGAACTTGAGATACCCATCACGACCAGGCCTTAGTTTAGGTCATAAAAAAGTTTGTATCAGAACCAAGGTTCATGGTTAATTACGTGTCCACAAAGTTGTGTTGTGTACAGTCTCTTTCACTGGTGTGTAGTGTGCCAGATTTATGAGAGAGAGGGTATGAGACATTTCGGAATGTTTCATTTTCTTATTGTTCTAGTTTTGGGCTGTAGAGTCTAGGGTGTTGAAATCTCCTCTAATTCCCATTTGTTTGCATTTCAGATCATGCCACCTTAAACATCTGAGGCTCATGGAATCTCTTTTGTCCTACTTGAGGGAAAGGTGGACGGAACTCATCCTACTTATGGAGTTCAGACCTGTTCTAGGGATCTAGATCCTTATTATACTACCCCAAGTAGAGTTCTATCGGTCCTAACCAGTCCTCCTTGGGCTCCTTATACTGATGATGATCATGACCCACTGCCCCAAGGAGACATTTCTAATGCTGAGTGTCATCGATCTATTTATCTATAGATCCAGTTAGTGATATCTTAGTCACGCCAGTCGAGTCTTGCTAGTACTACTATAGGTTCTTCTGAGGTTACTCGAGTTGGGATATTTATGAGGCTTAATCCTTTGACCTGTACCGGCTCTGAGGTTGAGGAGTTTCCTCAAGGGTTCATAGATAAAATAGAGAAGATATTTAGGGTTATGCATGCTTCAAACTCTGAGGGCATAGAATTATTATATATTAATTAAAGGATATGGCATATCAGTGGTATAAGGAGTGAGATCAATCTAGGAGTGATGATACAGAGTTGGCATTATGGGATAAGTTTTTGGGTTTCTTCCTAGATGGCTTTTTTCCTCAAGAGTTGAGAGAGACTAAAGCTGAGGAGTTTGTAAATCTAAAATAGGGTAGGATGTTCGTAAAAGTGTACGCCCTAAAATTTTATCATTTTTCCCGTTATGCTCCTGAGCTAGTGTCAAAAATAAGGGCTAAGATGAGGAAGTTTGCATTAAGCTTGTCTCGGGACTTGGTGCTAGAGTGCAAGGTCACCTTGTTAAATAGTGACACAGATATCTCTAGTCTTATGGTGTATATACGGTTGGTTGAAGCTGAAAACAAGAAATAAGTCAAAATATGGCAGAGACAAGGTAAGAGTCCTAAGTATTTTGAACAGGGTAAAGGCTAACAGAATAGTGGTAGAGATAACAGGCAATGGTCTATGAAGAAGTGGGAAAATTTTAGGTTGTATTTAGCTGCTAGTGCTCCATATCCTAAGCTATCCAGTGATCGCCACTTATAGAGTAACAGTGGGTTTAAGGCATAAGGTGCTGAATCTCAGGCCAGTGGGGCTAAGTCAGCTCAATTATATTTTTCTTATAGATTTTATGGTTAGTTGGACCATGCTTTTTTGTGATAAAGAGAGGAATAAGTGTTTTAGATACGTCCAGCCTAACCATATTTAGCAGAACTTTCCTCTAGGAGATGGGGCTTCTGGGTTAATAAAGTCCTGGTTGATGGTTCTTCATCTCCTTCACCAAAGGGTGCTACTTCTGGCTTCGACACTGGTCAAAATCATTTGTATGCTTTTGCCACCCGTCAAGTCTCTGAGGAACTTCCTAGTATTGTTACTGGTACACTAAAACTTTTCTCTCATGATGTGTATTGTATTTAGATACTGGGTCACCCTTTTTGATGTGACCCCTTATGTCACTATTTATTTTGGTTTTCGTCATGAGTGTATTCCTGACCCATTTTCTATATATACCCAGTGAATGATTCTATTATGTCTAGGTGAGTCTATAAGGGTTGTGTGATACTTATCAATGATAAAGAGACATTGGTGGATTTGATAGAGTTGGAGATGTTAGATTTTGATGTTATCTTGGGGATGGATTTTCTCCATATGAGCTACATGTCTCTTGATTGTAGGACCCAAAAGATCAGTTTTAAATTCTAGGATGAATTGGTGATTGAGTGGTAAGGGAGTTCCCTAGTGCCTAAGGGAAGGTTCATCTCTTTTCTTAGAGCCTGAAAGTTGATTTCCAAGAGGTGTCTTTGTCACTTGGTCTTGGTTACAGATTCTAACTCGGAGGGTCCTTCTTTATAATCTGTCCTTGTGGTCGGTGATTTTCCTGAAGTGTTCCCTAATGATCTTCCTGATGTCCCTCTTGATAGGGAAATTGATTTTGGGATCGATTTTTTTTGGATACTAATCCTATCTGTATCCCTTCTATAGAATGGCTCTAGTTGAGTTAAGAATATAAGGAGTAGTTTAAAGATCTTCCTGATAAGGGTTTTATCTACCCTGGTATTTCTTCGTGGGGCGCACTGGTACTTTTTGTGTATAAGAAGTATGGGTCCCTTCGAATATGTATATATTACTGCCAGTTGAATAAGGTGATAGTGAAGAATAAGTATCCTCTTCCTAGGATTGATGAGTTGATTGACCTGTTGTAGAGTGAAAAGTACTTTTCTAAGATTTATTTTTGATCTGGTTATCATTAGTTGAAGATTAGGGAGGTGGATATCCCTACGACTGCTTTCTGAACCAGGTATGGTCATTTCAAGTTTTTGGTGATATCCTTTAGTTTGACTAATGCATCGATGACATTCATGGATTTTATGAACTGGGTAATCCATTAGTTTTTGGAATTATGTGCTATTGTCTTTATTGATAACATCTAGGTAAATTCTAAGATCGAGGCAGATCATGTTGATCATCTCTGTATAGTATTGCAGACCCTTAAGGATCAGTGTTTGTATGCTAAGTTTTCAAAGTGTGGGTTCTGGTTGAATTCTTTAACTTTTCTAGGTCATGTTGTTTCTAGTAAAGGGATCATGGTGGATCTAGAGAAAGTTGCGGTGATTAAGAAATGGCATAGACCCATGTCTCTAATCGACATTCGGAGCTTACTGGGTTTAACCAGGTATTATAGGAGGTTTGTGGAGAGCATTTCTTCTATTTTTTCCCTATTGACTAGGTTGACTCAGAAGAAGGTGAAGTTCTTGTGGTCTGACGCTTGCGAGGGTAGTTTTGAGAAGTTGAAAGATACGTTGACTTTTGCTTCAATTTTGACCCTACCCGAAGGTACTGATGGCTTTGTTGTTTATTCTGATGCATCCCATGTGGGATTGAGGTATGTATTAATGCAACAGAGTAAAGTTGTGGCATATGCTTCTAGGCAATTAAGGTGCATGATAAAAACTATCTGACCCATGATTTAGAGTTATGGGCTGTGGTTTTTGCTTTGAAAATTTGGTGCCAATACTTGTATGGGGTTCATTTGATATCTTTTTAGATTACAAGAGCTTGTAGTACATGTTCACCTAGAATGAGTTGAGTCTCATGCAAAAGAGATAGCTTAAATTGCTCAAGGACTATGATATAAGTCTCCATTATCATCCAGGTAAAGCTAAATTTGTTTTTTATGCTCTTAGTAGGTTATCTATGGGGAGATTGTCTCGGGTTAATGAATGATATTCACCATTGGGCTAATCTTAGAGTTTATCTTTTGGACTTTGAGGATGGTGGTGTGATTGTTCAAGAGGTGGTGAAGTCCTCTCTAGATGCCGAGGTGAAGGAGAAATAGGTTTTGGATCTTAAGGTACTAAGAAAGATTGTATGTTCCCAATGTTGATGGGTTATGAGAGAGGTTTTTAGTTTAGGCTCATGAGTCGAGGTACTTATTCATCCAGGTTTGATGAAGATGTACCATGATTTGAAAAAGATCTATTGGTGGAATACATGAAGTGGGATACGAGAAAGTTTGTGGCTAAGTGCATGATGTGTCAGCAAGTGAAGGTGGAGCACTTTAGTCCTGATGGGTTATTTCAAGAAATTGAGTTGCCTATGTGGAAGTTGGAGGTAATTAATATGTATTTTTATACTGTTCTTGTGTGATCTCAAAATTAGTTTGATATAATTTGGGTCATTATCTATACGATGACTAAGTCCACTTACTTCATACAAGTAAAGACTACTTATTCGGCAAAGGATTATGCTAAGCTTTTCATTCAGGAAATCTCCAAGTTGCATGGTGCTCCAATTTCCATCATATTTGATCGAGGTACTCAGTTCTCATCTCATTTTTGGCATTCATTTAAGAGAGGTTAAGGGACAAAGTTGAACCTTTGCATCATCTTCCACCCTCAAGCGGATGGACAAGCAAATATGCCTATTTAGACATTGATGGATATGCTAAGGTCATGTGTGATTGACTTTAGTGGTAGTTGGGTTAATCATTTGCCTCTCTTAGAGTTTGTGTATAATAATAGTTTTCACTCTAGTATTAGGATGGCTTCTTTTGAAGCCCTTTATGGTATATGATGTAGGTCTCCAATTGGGTGATTTGAGGTTGGTAAAATAGGTTATTTGGTCATGACTTGGTTCACAAAGCCATGGAAAAGGTGAAGGTGATTCGAGATAGATTTAGGATGCCCAAAGTCGCCAAAAGTCCTATGCGAATATGAGGCAGAAGGATTTAGAGTTTAATATGGATGATCTGGTGTTCTTGAAGGTATCTCCCATGGAGTGATGCATTTTTAAAAGAAATAGAAGCTCAATCCCTGGTATGTTGGTCCCTTTTATGTTTTAAGGCGTGTGGGCCATGTGGCTTATAAGTTGGAGTTGCCATCTAGGTTGGGTTCTATTCATCCTGTCTTTTACGTTTTAATATTGAGAAAGTGTGTGGGTGATCCTTCTGGTTATTTGTTTAGAGAGTGTTGGTGTTTCGGATTCCTTGTCTTATAAGAAAGTCCCAATGAAAATTTTAGATAGGCAAATCCATCATCTGATAACTAAGTATGTGGATTTGGTGAAACTTCTATGGAGGAAACATAAGGTCGAAGAAGCTACTTGGGAAGCAAAAGGGGACATAAAGTCCAAATATTCGTTCTTGTTTCCCGTATTTGATAATCGTGCTAGAGGTATGTGTATTTTCCTAACATCTTTATTTTCTGTCTTTGTTAAAGGTAAGTGCGGTAGTTCTTTGTATTAAATCATGATAATTAATGCCTTGATGCATCATTCGAGGTTGAATGATCCTAAGGATGGGAGAATGAAACACCCAAATTTTGGTTCATGAAAATTTCCTGACCTCTGAGCTTACTGCCCAGATCAAAACTCTCCCTACGAGTCGCAGGGTGTCATTATAGGTCATAGGACACTAAACATAGCCTGACTAGTATGGATTGGTCAAGTATTTGTTATTATTATGATTGGATCCTGAAGAGTCGTAAAGACTCTATACCAATCGTATAGTCCCATCTATAACAAACCGGTGTGTTGCCAAATATTTTATCTTGCCTATGATTTGACCAAATTAATTATTATGTCTTAGTATGAGTCGTATGGTATGACTCATGGCCAGACCAGTGTGGGTGCCCACGGATGCTGTCCAAACTACGACTAGAGGTCACGAGTTGTAAGCTTACTCTACGAGTCATAAGGTCACCCGTAATGAATGGGTGATAATTTTTTAGTATTTTATTAAGGGAATTTTGGACATTTCCCCTTTTCCCCAAATATGACCCACAACATTAAAACCTTATTGGGAACCTATTCCCATTCATAACACACCAAAATAACTTCTCTATTCTAAAAAATTCTCTCAATCAAGAGCATTAGGGTTTTCTCAAGATTGATTGTCTAGAGCTTCCAAGGAAAAATTTCCTCCAACATTGTGATCCTTTCTGGCATTGTGAAAAACATGTGTTTTAAATGTTTTAATTGTATAGATTTGAATGTGGGTTTTGACATGGGTTGAGGGTATGGGAATGATTGATCCTTGAATAGTTTTCCCATGGTTTTCATGAGTTGTTCAAGATTTGAATTTAATGTTTTTTAACTAATGGGGTTCGTGGGTATGGGAATTTGAATGGAAGTCAAGGTAATTCCCTAAATCGATGTTTTGAACTTTAAAACTGGTTTTGAACAATTGTATTCCCTCAACCCACTTGTGTAAATAGCTTTGAATTGTGGAATTATCACTTGGTTTGACTTTCTCACCTATTTTATTGCATTGAATAAATGTTTAAACAATGAACATGGATTTTGAAGGCCTTATTGGCTATGTTTTTTATTTAATGAACAAAGGGGGTCGAGGCATTTCCCCAAGTTAATTGAATTGTAATGGCATAATTATTAGCTTGCAAGATAAATGGTATGACAATATCGTGGTGTGACTTAATGTATGATTCCTTGATTAATGAATGGGTTATGTGGAACAAAATCAATTGGGCTTCATAGGGGTTATGTAGCTATGTTGTCAAGGAGTGGATCTCGATGACTTATATTGGAAACTCACATTTGCCGACGTAAGGGTTGGTCTAGATGACTGTTTGCATAGTTCATAATATTGATATATTTTGTATCTAGGATTGATGTGGGATCAGCGTATTCCCTGATCTTTCTTGATACATCCGGTTCATGTGGTTAACAGGCACTGGGCCCTTTCAGCAGTAGGAGATGAACCCATAGAGCCCATGGGTTCCTGTGTATGACATTTAAACTGACATTATTTTATCCTTATCCTAAGTTACATGCTAGTGCTCACCGTACTAACCTCTCTGGGTGTTGTATCCCCATGCAATGTAGGGTCCGACAGGAATGTAGGGTCCGATAGGAACTTTTACTTTTCCTTCACAATGATAGGTGATCTTAGAGTCATCCATTTATGGTGAAGTGGTGATCTTTTATTATCTGCAATACTTGATCAATCCATCAATTTTCCTTCCATAAATTAAAATTGATGACTTCACATTTACATTGTCATTGGCATTGCCAGGGTTGGGGAATGTCATAACGTAGGTTGTTTTCTAGTATAGAGGCTTTGTGGATTACTGTGGAGTTGTTATTAGTTGTTGGCAGTCTTACATTTTAATTTATTGTTTACTCTATCTTGTTATATAATCAGAATTCATTCGCTGAGTAGTGTATTATGTGCTGTTTGACTAGGCAAAGAGGGTGGTCTCTGGTCCTAGATATACTTGAGATACTCGTCACGGACAAGCCCTGGTTCGGGTTGTGACATTCTTATGGTCCGATGATTGTAAGGGTAGCTTTGAGAAGTTGAAAGATAAGTTGACTTATGCACCAGTTTGGACCCTACCCGAGGGTACTGAGGGTTTTGTTGTATATTGTGATGCATCCCATGTATGACTGGGCCGTGTGTTGATGCACCATAGTAAGGTGGTGGCCTATGCTTTCATACTGCTTATGGTTCATAAGAAGAATTATCCGACTCATGATTTAGAATTAGTGGTTCTGGTTCTCGTGATGAAGATCTAGTGTCATTACTTGTATGTATTCCATGTAGACATCTATTCTGACCATAAAAGTTGTAATTATGTGTATACTCAAAAAACGTTGATTCTCATGTAGAAACGGTGGCTTGAGTTTCTCAAGTATTACTACGTGGGTCTTCATAACCATCCAAGTAAAGCTAATGTTATTGATGATGCTCTCAGCAAGCTGTCCATAGAGAGCTAGTACCATGTGTATGAGGAAAAATGAATATTGGCGAAGGATATTCACTAATTGGAAAATTTGGGAGGTTGTATTTTTGACTCTAAGTATGGAGGAGTTATTGTTTTAGAGGTGGTCAAATCATCTTTTTGTGCTAAGGTGAAGGAGAAGCAAGCTTTGGATCAAATTATTATGCAGGTTAAGGAGGATGTGGGTCAAGAAAAGGTTATGGCCTTTTAGATTGGGGGAGATGGTATCTTAAGGTACAAAGGTAGGTTGTGTGTTCCTGATGTTGATGGGCTGTGAGAATGGACCTTTACTGAGGATCACGTGTCTAGGTATATGGTTCATGACTAAGATGTACCATGACCTGAAGTAAATCTATTGGTGGAACAATATGAAGAGAGATCTGGAAAATTTTGTGGCTATGTGTATGGTCCATCAGCAAGTTAAGGTAGAACATTTAATGCAGGAGGTATTGTCTCAAGAGATAGAGTTCCCAGTATGGAAGTTGGAGATGATCAACATGGATTTCATCATGGGTCTTCCACGGTTTTGCAATCAGTATGATTCAATTTGGGTCATTATTGATAGGATGACTAAGTCTGCGCATTTCTTTCCTGTCAGGACTTCCTACTCTGGAGAGGATTATGCTAAGTTATTCATTTAGCAGATAGTTTTATTGCATAGAGCACCAGTGTCCATCATTTCAAACCTACGTACGCATTTCTCTTCTCACTTTTGGCATTCATTTCAGAAAAAATTAGGGACTAAGGTGAACCATAGCACCACTTTCCATCCTCAAATGGATGGACAATGTCACAATCCGAACCAGGTCCTGGCCGTGACAGACATACCAAGTCCACCCAGAATCGGAGACCGCCCCTGAGCCTATTCCAATACAACTAATAAAACCTAGTTGCGGATGAATACCAATAAAATATAAGATGTAATAACAATCCAAAAGAATCTGTATCAGATCAATATCCGAAAACATCCACAAACACATGTCCACAGTAATCCAATAATGCCTCTAACAAAACCTAATACTAAATCCTTCATCGTGTGGGAATACAATGTCTGAAGACGGTTAGCGGTTGGAGTGCTAGCATGTAACTCATGGATATGGAAATAAAGTAATGCCATGATCAATAATATGAAAACTAGTAAAACCAAGCATAACATCTCATGCAATACGTACATATATATATATAAATATATCATATGCTGGGAAAGGAAACATGGTTTAGCATGCACTTTAGGACCTTAACTTGGACTATGTAGCTTGACCGTCCTAAAACTACCCACCAGCTATATTGGTTTATCTTCCTTGATAAAAGGGCACCAATGCGTGTTATCCGCCCAATCGAAGAAGAAGAACCTAAGATGACTAGTACATTCCTAAAATAAAAAGTGTGACATGATGGACATGGTCACCAATACCACCCTCACATCGGCAAACGTGAGTTTCCAGTGTCGATCCCACTGAGACCTCTTCTTTCCAGGGCTTTTCTACACAACCCCCTTTAAGTCTATATTAAAATCATTTACACATTCTCAACCATATACCAAGTAGTCTTTTAATTAGGCGTTAACCGTTGGTATCGTCATGCCAAAATTAGAGCTTGCAAGACTATTAAAATATGCCATATAAACTATTATATCAAATTTGACTCCACCATTTCCATGTAAACCAAAACCATGACCACCAAGGCCTTTTTTAAAACCATATGAAACCAACCAAAACCAATTCATGTTCCTTTAATTATTTATGCAATGCAAGGATTCAAGAATAGTCAAACTATGTGAAAAAAATCATATTTATTGGCAATTTCACAAAACCAAAAACTTCCCGAATTTAAAGCCTCAACACATCACGAAGGGTAGTCTCCACGATGTGCTCTGTGTCGCGCTGCCATCTTGGACCCTTATTGGCTTCTTATAAAATTACTCATAATTTTTCGTTTAGGTATCAGATTAAGCCTAAATATGATGCGTTGAAAACAGGACTCAATTATCTATGATTTGGTAGGTATTAAGCCCAAAAATTCAACATATTCCAGAAGTTATACACATTCAAAATTGACCCTTGTAAAATCGAATTTCAAAATTTGGTAGATAACGAAAGTTCTTAACTCCACTTCACTCTATGTGCTTACTATGAACATTCTTCCCCTCAAAAGAACTTTTCACACTTGGATACTGATCATGACACTTATATTTAAATAGAAATAACTAGATTCACACGTAGAAACAATGGTTTGAATTCTAGCCCAAAAATGTGGGGTGTTACATAATCTCCCCCTTGGAATCATTCATCATCGAATGATGGATAGGAATATTTTGAATCTTTAGACGTATGGAACAAAGTATGTAACTTCACATTAAGAATTCTCCCTCAACAAAACATATATATAATCAAAAAAGGGATTAATGGCATCAACAAGTAAATTATGTAAGCACGAAACATGTGACAATGAAACCAAGGTAGTACAAAGCGTAAAATACCCAAAGATCCTCACCCAAGTGAGAAAATCAAAACAACAAAAATTTTACCTAGGTCCATGTCGTGGACCTTATCGTGGAGGCTATACTCTATGATGCAGAGATATTGAAGAGGCTCATTGCCTCAGAGAACCAAACCCACCATGAAGCTATCCGATAATTCTGAAACTCCTTCGAATGATCCTATTAACATACCCAAACACCATTTAAGTCAAAAATTGATGTTTTGAATACGGGAGGGTCAAAAATATAATGATGGAAATTTGAGGGTCTTATACTAGTAGCCCTTAAATCTCACAATACTTCTTAACTATGAATTCACCTATGAATGCCACACTTTACCATTTCAATCTTACAATTTCCCCCAAAAACATATTGCTACAAGAGGCGAAGTCAAACTATACATTGCTTCCATGTTAAAGCCTAATTCGGAGTTAAAGGTGCTAGATTAAGTTTGGGACCCTATACCTTATATCCATCCAAGAATACTACTCCATCCTATCACTGCATTCAAATAGTATCATGTCTTATTACGACTACTAGCCATATAACACCATGATTTGTGAATCTATAAATCACACTATTCATGCTTATCCTTACCACACCCACATTATGGATATCCCCAACAAAAACCCAACAATCTTAACCACTTTCACAAGGATTTTTTTTCACCATATATTTCCCTCATAACTATTTCACATAACCAAAGTTTCATCTCACTCTTCTCGCTTTATCTATAACCTTAGTACGAACAGTCAAACCAAAAATTTTCAAGAAAGCTCATCCACTCTCTAATATACAACATTCCTATACTTCCATAACCACCACCATCCTGACACTAGGAGAGTAACTGAGGGAGTAGCGTAGGAGCTTCAGAAATAGGAGTAACAAGTATTTTGATATAACACGTATTTGTTGCACCACTCAAGGTGGGTTCTATGACATAAGATATAATCCAATAAGCATGAAGGTTTCCACATATTAAAACACTTGGGTCATAATTAAAGGGTCGAAACAGGAATAAAAATTGTATAAAGAACTAAAATCCTATGCATAAACACCATTTGAATATGGGGGATGTTGGTAGAATGTCCTCTTAAAATAAAATAGGAGGAATTTTCTACAGTACAAATATATTTATTGACTCACCTCAAAAACTCACCACCATAAAATAATTCAAGATTTGCATCATCTCCCACTTAGCTCAAAGGTCACTATCCCAATCTTGAAAGTATATCCCTTCACTAAATCTATACGCACAATACTCCACACAATGGGAGTGGGTATCACTATGCACAAGAACAAAAACTCCTCTCAACAACTCTAATATAAAGACACTAAATTCTTTTTAGGATATCCCCTTAGGGGATGCTAATCATAACTTCCTTCGACTCCCAAATTCATCGCCTTATAACTAACATTTCCATGGGCATAGACATCCATGATTCTAAACACTTAACACTCCATCTTCAAATCCTTAGAATAGAATGCTAACATTACACCTCTAATGTCATATCATCATAACTTAAAAAAAATTGTAAAGCTATACCAAGAGTTCACATTGACTATCTATTTCTCCCTCAGCTCAGCTTTACATAACACCACATAACAACTCTCTGGACTTCTCTATACTAAGAAGTTTAAGAACATGAGCTAGGCATACATGACACTCATAACTCAATATCAAACACACTTTATTATTATAACCTAAGGCTCTTATCTATCTAATGATTTATCCACCATTCCTACTTCAACACTAGACCTAATTCATATATCACAATTACACACTCCAATATTTCTTAAGTCATCAACCTAAGATCTTTCACATATTTCATCAAACCTACGAATCCTCTCCCACGAATATTGTATCATAATTCTTGAGCTAACATTCTCATCACCATAATTAACATCTAAACTTCAGCTTTGTGTCTAGCAACAATCATAGACCACTAACAAAATATCTTGCATAATAGATAAATCCACCTGAATTCCTTATTTAACTTAACTATGGCCCAGGAGCACATTCTATCTCACCAGATTCGTAGCACACTTTAATATTCCTTAAACATCTTCTTACATACCATACCAACTTATAACTACTAGATAAAAAATCAAGGGACCCTTAGTCTATTAAAAACAACTAATAATAATAATCGATCTTAATCTTATTACCTGACCCACTTATGGTCTATGGAACATTCATCTCCTCACATGACATCCACTTACTCATTCTCACACCCCAACAACCTTCAAGATTCTATAAACACCATTGAGTTCCCTATTTCTATGACCTCACTAAGTGTTTGCTAAATTAATAAATTAGTAGCCAACCAATCCTTCCATTCACAACACATGATTAATTTCATTACTACGATATCTAGTCCTCATGAGCTAATTCTCATTCCAACTAAAGATGCAAACATTGTAACTAACCTCTCGTTTTTATTGACTACTATAAGAGCATATTACTTAACTAACACTGTAAGAGTATACCAACCCTAACACTTTACAAAAAGGTCATGAAATTATAACTATATCCTTCCACTAAAAGTTACCCTCACTCTGACTTATGAATATAAGATTCATATTCCTAACCCTGGGATCACCTTTTTACCCATAGGTCATAACACCCCAAATTATACTACCTCTTAGGAGGGTAATACCACCCCAATATTCGGATACGTATCCTCCATTAAATGAGATGTATGCAATAAAGTTTTTGAAATGGATAATTTTACACATCTTACCTCGGGCTGAAGATTACAATTCATGAAGTTAAAGTTACCCACCTTAACTAATACACCTTGACTCACTAGTGGGACACCTTTTGAGTCCCTATTCCATCCCATGACTTTTGACAACTTAATCAGAAAGGACCAAACTTTTAGGAATCTAAGACTTTGAACTTCTATCATCTCAACAATGAGAAATAGCCCACAAGATAGAGTAAAGAAATGGACAACACAATCGCACAATCTAGAGTATGAAAGAATAAGAAACATCTTCTAAATGCCTCATAGATTCTAATTATAAGTGTGGTGCACAAAACACCTATAAGGAAGAATCTACTAAACACGCCTTTGTGGACACCCCATGACACTGAAATCTAGGCTCTGATACCATTTTTTTCATGACCCAAATCAGGGCCTGGCTATGATGGGCATCCCAAGACCATCAAAGACTGGAGACCACCCCTGATCCTATTCTAATACAACCAAAAACACCTAGCAGCGGATGAATGCCAATAAAATATAAAATATACTTAGAATTCAAAAGAATCTGCATCAAATCAATATTCAAAAATATCCACAATACCCATGTCTACAGTAGTCCAATAAAGCCTCTAACAAAATTGAATACCAATCAAGTGTTGGGACATGCCCCCGATCATAGCCAAAACAAATGTGAAATAAAGTCCAAGACATAAGAAACTAAAATATGAAATATAAAATTCCAATGTATGAAAGCTCACCACTTTAATGTCAACTCATGAACTAATCTCGAATCCTAATCACTGTGCAAGAGGAGTAAAAGTATGGCAAAATCCTGCATCGCATATGGATACAATGTCTGAAGATGGTTAGTCATTGGAGCGCTAGTATTTAACTCATGTATAAGGAAGTAAAGTAATTCCATGAACCATAATATGAAAACCAGTAAAACCAATGCCTAACATCTCATGCAATACATACATACATACATATATATATATATATATATATATATCATATGCGAGGAAAGGGAAAAGGGTTTAGCATGAACTTTAAAACCTTAACTTGGACTGTGTAGCTTGACCATCCTAAAACTACCCATGGGCTATAAGAGTTTAGCTCCCCCTGCTGAAAGGGCCCCAGTGCTTGTTAGTAGCACGATCGGAGAAAAAGAACCTAAGATGACTTGTACATCCCTAAAATATAAAATGTGACGTCACGCACAAAGTCACCAAGACAACTCTCACATCGACAAATGTGAGTTTCCAGTGTTGATCCCCCTGGGATCTCTATATTCCATGACTTTGCTACATAACCCCCTTTAAGCCCACATTAAAATCATTTACATATTCCAAACTATTTACCAAGGAGTTTTTTAGCTATGCATTAACCGTTTGTATCATCATACCAAAATTAGAGATTGCAAGTCTATTACCTTATGCCATATAAACCATTTTGTAAAATTAGACTCTAATATTTCCAATTAAACCTAAACCATTTATAATCAAACCATGGCCATCAAAGCCTTTTCAAAACCATATGAAACCAAACAAAACTAATTCATGTCACCTTAACCATTTATGCAATATAAAGATTCAAAAATAGTCAAACTATGTGAAAAAATCTTATTCAATGGCAATTTCACAAACAATTTGAGGGCATACAATTTCCAAGACCAAAACCAAGTAACTGGGGAATCCATGGTACCCCAAAATTAAATTTACCATACCCATGCACCCCACCATGTTAAAAAACATTAATAAAGCATGATTGTTTCATAATAAACCATGGAGGATCAAGTTTAAGACCAATCATGTCCAATGCTCTCAACTAAGCCAAAACCCACATCAAAACCATGAATTTAATATCAATTTATGTCATTAATGAAATTATAAATTTAAGAAAAAGAGGTACATGCCTTAATTACCAAGAAACTTGAAGAACACAACACCCTTAGGACCCTATATGAACACCTCTATGAACCCTAGCCTTGACTTGAAATAGGGAACTTGAAAGAGGATTTTTGAGAGTGAAAGAATCGATGTTATGTCGTAAAAACTGATTGAAATGGGTTAATATAGTTTTTTTAGGTCATTTAAAAGTGAATGGACATCAATACCCCTTATCCCAAGTAAAAAGAACCAAAGACTGCCCGAATTTAAAGCATCAGAGCATCACAAAGGATAATCTCCATGATGAGCTTCGTGCCCTGCTGCCACCGCGGACCCTCACTGCCTCCTCACGAAATTTCTTATAACTTTTTGCTCTGGTATCAGATTAAGGATAAATCAGATACATTGGAAATGAGACTCAATTATCTATGATTTGTTGGATCATAATCCCCAAAATTCAATATATCTCAGACTTTATACACATTCAAATATGACCCTTGTAGAATTGAATTTTAGAATTTGGTCGATAATGAAATTTCTTAACTCCACTTAACGCTAAGTGTTTACTACGAACATACTTTACCTTAAAAGCACTTTTCACAGTAGGATAATTATCATGACACTTATATTTACATAGAAATAATTGGATTCGACTTTACACACATAGAAATAACGGTTCGAAATCTAGCCTAAAAATGTGGAGTGTTACATTATCTTCCACTTTAATCATTCATCCTCAAATGATGGATAGAAATATTTTAAAGCTTTAGTAGTATGGAACAAAATATGTAACTTCACACTAAGAATTTTCCCTTAACAGAACACATATAGGAATCAAAAGAAAAAGGCTTAATGGCAGCACCAAGTAAATATGTAAGCATGAATTATGTGATAATGAGACCAAGATAGTACAAATTGTAAAAGACCCAAAGATCCTCACCCTATGTGAGAAAATCAAAATAATCAAAATTCTTAGTCCATATCGCGGACCATATCTCGGATACTATCCTTCGTGATGCGGAGATATCGTAGAGGCTCACCCCCTCCAGGGTCTAAAACCACCCGAACCCCATTCATAAATTCTGAAACTCTTCCTGGTGATCCTATTAACATACCCAAAAACCATTTAAGTCAAAAATTGACATTTTGAATACGGGGGGGTCAAAAATAAAATGATGAAAATTTTAAGGGTCTTATACTAGTAGCCCTTAAATCACACAATACTTTTCAACTATGAATGCCACACTTTAACATTTCAATCTTATAATTTACCTCATAAAACACATTGTTATAAGAGCCAACATTGCTTCCATAATAAAGCCTAATTAGGAGTTAAAGGTGTCATCTTAAGATCTGGGACACTACACCTTACATCCATCCAAGAATACCACTCTATCTTATCATAGTAGTCAAATAATATCATGTCTTACTAAGAGTACTTTCCACATGACACCATGATTTCTGAACCTATAAATCACAATATTCAATCTTATCCTTACTATACCCACTTTAAGGATCTCCCTACTAAAAACCCAACAACTTAATAACTCTCACAAGGATTTATTTTTTGCCACATATTTCCCTAACTATTTCACATAACCAAAGTTTCACCTCACTCTTCTTGCTTCATCTATAACCTTAGTACGAATAGCCATACTAAAATAATTCAAGAAAGATCAACCACTCTCTAATAGAATATTACTATGCTTCCATAACCACTACCATCCTAAAACTAGGGGAGTAACTTAGGGAGTAGAGTATGAGCTTCAGAAATAAAAGTAACAGTATTTTGATACAACACGTATTTGTTGCACCATTCAAGGTGGGTTCTGTGACATAAGATATGGTCCAATAAGTATGAAGGGATCCATATATCAAAAAACTTAGGTCGCAATTAGAGGGCTGAAACATGAATAAAGATTATATAGAGAACTATAAACATACACATAGACACTATTTGAATATAGGGGATGTTGGTAGAATGTCCTCTTAAAACAAAATTGGAGGAATTTTCTACAGTAAGAAAAGATTTATCATGACTCACCCCATAAACTCACCACCATGAGATAATTCAAGATTTGCATCATCTCCCCCTTAGCTCAAAGGTCACTATCCCAATCTTGAAAATATATCCCCTCACTAAATCTATACGTACAAAACTCTACACAATAAGGATGGGTATCACTGTGCACTCCAATATTTCTCAAGTCATCAACCTATGATCTTACATGCATTTCATCAAACCTACAAATCTAATCCCACAAATCCTGTATCACAATTCCTGAGCTAACATTCTCATTACATAATTAATATCTAAATTTCAGCTTAGTGTCTAGCAATAATCATGGACCACCAACAAAATTTCGCACATAATATACTAGTCCACCAAATAGATAAATCCCCCTAAATTCCATATTTAACTTAACTATGGCCCGCAAGCACATTCTTCTTACCACATTACCACCACACTTTAATATTTCTCTTACGTCTTCTCACATACCAAACCAACTTATAACTACTAGATAAACAATCAAGGGACCCTTAGTCTATTAAAACCAACTAATATTAATAGTATATCTTAATCTTATTACCTAACCCCCCTTATAGTCTATGGAATATTCACCTCCTCACATGACATCCATTTACCTATGCACACACCCTAACGATCTTCAAGATTTTATAAACACCATTGAGTCCCCTTTTTCTATGACCTTTCTAAGTGAATGCTAAAATTCATAAATTATTAGCTGACTTATCCTTCTATTCACAACCCATGATTTGTTTCTTTACTACCAAATCTAGTCCTCAAGATCTAATTCTCATTTCAATTAAAGATGTAAACATTTCAACTAACCTCTCTTTTTTAGCGACTACCATAAGAGCATATTACTTAACTAACAATATAATAGTATGCCAACCTCAATACTTCACTTAAATGACATGTAATTACAGTTATCTCCTTCCATTAAATACTACCCACACTCCAACTTCTGAATATAAGATTCGTATCCCTAACCCTGGATCACCTTTCTACTCATAGGTCATAACACCTTGATTTATACTATATCTTAGAAGGGTAATACCACCCTAATATTCGTATACGTATCCTTTCATTAAATAAGACATCTCAAATAAAGTTTCCTAAAGGGACAGTTTAACACATCTTACCTCAGTTGTAGAGCATAATTCATGAAGTTAGAGGTACCCTTCTAAATTAATACACCTTGACTCACTAATGGACTCCTTTCAAATCCCTAAGCTATCCCATAAATTTTGATAACTCATTCATAAAGGAACATGATAACGCTCAATCTACAACTCTCGTAGGAGTGTAAAGCGGTCGTTGTCAAATATATAACCCAACTGGGTTGGGTATCGATCCCACAGGGAATAGCCGGTCAATAAGTAAGCAAAGATTATTAGACTTTTGGTGCAAGTCTCGTGAAAGGGGGGATTTTAATGTGCAAATAATGTAATCAAAATAGTAAAGTAAAAACAGAAAATAGCAAAGTAAAAAGAAAGAATGTTTAGTAAGATGTAAAACAATGAGAATTGAGAGTTAGGGTTATGTCCACCTTATGAGTTATACGTCTCTATTGGCTATGAGTTATGCGGAATTCAGACATGCATGTGCTTATAGAGAATTGTATTCTATGGTAAATCCAAGCGTCTTTCAACCTTAATAAAGACTATTTCACTTTAACTCTTTCGAGCTTAAAGCGTGTCTAACGGTACAAATTCTCCAAGAGGTTAATCCAGTTATGGCACTAACTTTTTAACAGGGGTTGGTGCCCTATTACCTTGACATTATCTCTTTTCCAGACATATAACTTTTCTTTAGAACAAGTTAATGCTATACTGGCGTATTCTATGCGTCTGCAGCCACAAAGAATTTAGATTAAGATGAAGAGAATAATGATATAAGCAGCCTATGTGTCACGAATTCACAAACTCATAGCCTTAGATAGTATCTCATAAGGCTTCCATAACCCCAACAAAGAAGTTTAGCTACTCATGAGTGCAAAGGAAATCACAATAGACATTATCATTGTACCACAATAAAGATCTCACGTTAAGTATAGGGGTAAGAATGGCGTGAATCCTTTGTTTGAGTAACGTTTCTCTTGTTGCGGAAATTAAGAATTGAAAGTAGAAGAATTGTCAGAAGTAGAATGTATTAGAAAGAGAATTTGGAACTAGAATAATAGAGGAATGTCTCAAAATATCTAGCAGAATAGGGTATTTATAATACCCATATCCTATTTCTACTAAGCTAATGCATTACTTAATCCAATCCTACTAGGTTAATGTATCATTATCCTAATCCTACTAAGTTACTGCTAGTCCCCAAAGTCTTCAGAATTGTTGTTTTTGCCCGGGACAGATTTTCCATGCGCCACTTTTGGTCCTTGGCGTGTAACATTCCCCTTCCTTCTTTCGTAAAGATTTCTTTGGCGTCAAGTTATACATAAAATGCTAAAATCTACATCATTTATACCTGAAAACTTGCTAATCACGTTTGTTATCTCACTTACAGGAAAAAGGACTAAAAGTGCATGAATTATATAATTTGTCCTCAAAACTTAGCTAAAATATGGGTAAAATATAGTACTTTAGGCGTGTAAATTTGCCTATCATTAACACCCCACACTTAAAGCTTTGTTCGTCCTCGAACAAACTATCATGTCCATCTAAACATCTACTTGGGATTTTGCAGTAACAACACAAAATATTCATCAAGACAAGCACGTCAATCATTAACAAAGAGTAGTTTTCTGATCATTAGTAGAAACAATTCAACCTCCAACATAGAATCGTGATGGTGATTAATTCGTGTCCACAAGTTGAGGTACAAAGAATCATACACAACTACCCAAGACTCATCAACCATGTGTGTCTCACCATATATCACCCATAATCACTCACAAGTATTGTATATATTTCAAATATGGGTATAAGATTATCCTTACTCTCACTCTCACAAAGAATTCATATGTTGCAACTGATGACCATAGGCTTGCCCTTAATGTAATGCTCCACTAAATATCAGAATGCTAAGCTTAGGATCAAATAGGTCTTTTGCTGATTGTAATGTAGGCTAAGGGACGGGTAGGGCTATTTTGGCCTGAAATAGTGACTATGTTCCTAAGCGCTTTAATACATCACATTATGCCATTAATACTTTTCTTTCAAATAACCTTTCTACTTTCTTTTATTCCACCACCCCTTTTTCCACCTTTGTTTTTCAATTTTAAACATAACTAACTTTTCAGTTTTTCCTTTCCCTTTTTTTTTCTTTTCATAACACCTCTTATGATAGCAATTCTTTTTCATAACAAATTCAAGCATCATTACATTCTAAAGCATCATACTCACCCAATGTCCTCTTATTTTGTCACATTACTTTACACTTTAAAGCACATAACAATTTGGATCAAATTATAGTCTTAAAAAAATGGATTGGGCTTACATATAAGGTTGTCAAAGTAAATAGGCTAAAGGCTCAAGGGGGTTAACTAGGATAATGTCCATGGGAAGGTAAAAAGAAGGTAAACAAGTCTAGGTTGCCGAAGAAATGCCTAAGTCATCTCCTAGACTTGCACTCCTTATTTTTGCTTTACATACATACCAAGCAAGTTCTAGCATCAGCCACAAACACAGAATATACTATATCCTCACACACACAAGGCACATGGTCGACTTTATTGGGAGTAGCATAGACTCTTGACCCAACAGATGACGGAATTGAGCCACACAATATCACATAGTGAGTCATAATTAGAGCCTAAACGTCTCAATAGTCATGATTTTAGCACAAACTTTTGTCATAATCTCATGCTGCCTATTAGAATAATTTCATGCGAAGTTAAGTTAAAAAAAAATTTAACTAATAATAAAAAAATTAACTACTAAAAAAAAGAAAAACAAAACAAAAATAAATGCTAGCATGCAAATACCAGCACCCCACACTTAGACGGGACACACTGCCCTCAGTGGAAAATAAATAAGAAGAACCTAGTTAGTCGGACTCCTTCTCTATGTCTGGGGTCATACCCCCTTCGTCGGAATCATTATTGGAGTCGTCGTCATCAGAATTCTCCTCCATGTCGGAGTCAGGCATTCGTCGATCATCATCGGTCGGCACATCGTCATCAAGAGGTTCCTCAAAATATGTACCTATTCCACATATCGCCTTCGTGTTCTCATTCATTGGGTAGTCATAATCCAGCTATTGGAGCTCTGCAGTAGTTGGAACACGGCCACCGCTCATCATTGTAAATCGAGTCATGCCATAAATATGGCGAAAGAAACTCTCATCTCGAGCATGCCTTTCTGAATTGGTAAGGTTGACGCCATGCATAGTTTCAGCATCCTTAACCTTCGTGAGGTCAACCTTCTTTGGGTTGTATGGGAGTTTATGATCATCCGGTTCCTCTTCGATGTCTTCCTTCCTCAATATTGCGGTCAACAGATTGCCAAAACTGAAGTAGGACCTCTTGTGCAGCCTAGCTTTCCGCATTGTGGATCGAATAATTGCCCCAATGTTGATAGGGACATTCGTCATCAATGCGTATACCAAGAACACTCTATCTCGTGTTATCTTTGTGTACTGGGTCCCTAGAATTAGGCAAGAGTTGACTATGCGCAACCATATTCTTGCTTCTCTATTCAAAGGAGCATATGGAAAGGTGTTGTGTCGTCCGGTGTCCTTGTGTCTACTCCACCGTGCCATGGACCTTGTTCCACAGAGTGTGTGTCGAATGGCTCTATATGGAGGTCTACTGTACAGCTCTTTGAATGGTGATGGATCAACAGCAGGCATGCCAAGAAAGGAGTTGAATAAATCCGCATTGAGTTGTAAAACTTGGCCCCGGATCTTGACCTCGCTTCCTGTGGTTTTTGGTGACCAGTTGGCATAGAATTCTCTAGTTAAATCGAGATTGCATTCTCCCATGTCTCGAAAGATGAAATCAAGATGTAACGCCATGATCTTGGCCAACATTCGCGGTTCTTTCTTATCTAGGCTTTCCTTGTTTATCAAGTCCACATGAACATATTTATTCTCTTTGTTATTCCTATACCATTCCTTTGCTTCCTCCTCTAAAACCCATTTAATTCCGAACATGCGGCGTGGTACTTGCATCGAGGAGGACTCTCCTTGCTCTTTGCGTCCTCTTTTCTTGCCTTTTTGGGAAGTGGTTGCCTTATCTTTGCCTTGTCTTGCTTTGGGTGCCATTGTACCTGAGACTAAAACAATGTTCATGTTAGCGTCATCTCAATGGATACAATCTATAAACAAGCAGTAGTGGCACCACCCCACACATAGTTTGTTGGTACAGACTAGTGAAGTGAAAGTGGTCGATTACTCAGACTTCATCGGCATACGTTTTAGGTGCTATATTCCAACAATAAAATCAGTGCAGTCATAATTCTTGTATTCTTAGCAATACTTTCATGTTTTATATGTAAATACTACTACATAGGGATTGAATCAAGGTATAGCATCTAGAAATAATCACAACCTCCTATGTTGGTAGTCAACCATAATTCTCATCTTGATGAACAAGTTATTCCAACATGTAAGCTTTCTATTGACAAGATTATGCAATTTTTGTGACCATGTCAATTCTGTAAAAGTATGACAGTTCATCAAAATCAAATTCAAGTTGGAAACATGTTAACATCATTCTTACGTATTCGTTCACTCACTTAGTTGTATCACAACACATCAACCACATTCAAGTCACTCTACTATTTCAAGATTTAACAATTCATAATAGGCGTAGTAGTGTAGTACTTACGGAATATAAATGAAGAACATAGAAGTACTTACTTGATTGATGCCTTTGGATGATGTCCTTGTGAAGTAAAAGAGCAAAAAGAAAATTTTGGAGAGGATTTGGAGGCTATAGGTAGCTCTTATGCTAGGTTTCCAATGTGTTTTTGGTCTAAGACTAAGTCTCTTATTTATAGGAAAGGCTTGGGTCGGTTTTTGACCCATTTAAAATCGGATTTGGAGACAAGAAGTGACCATAGGCGGCGCCTTTTGCATAGCCTTGTTGAGCATAGGCGGTGCCTATGCCATGGCATTCTTAGGCATAGGCGGCGCCTTTTGCATGGCATATGAGATTCAGAGACAAAAGGCATTATAATAGGCGGCGCCTATGCTATGGCATACTTGGGCATGGGCGGCGCCTATGCTATGGCACACTAGATTCCGAGAGCTTAGGCCATAGTATATGCCTTGCCTTGTTCGTGGCCTAGTTTTACATAGGCCTAGCCTTGTTCGTTGCCTATATTTTCATAAGCAATGCCCAATCCATAGCCTTTTACTTCTTCATTCCTAACTTACCACCTTTAACATGCAATACGTCCAAATCAAAATTTGAAACCGACCTCCTTGATTTACACCTCTTTGTACCTACATTTACTCAAAAACAACAAAGACGATTAGATCGATGGGTTGCCTCCCAACAAGCGCCTTAGTTTTGGTCGTGGCACGACTCTTCTTTTTGGATTTTTATTTATCAAAAGCAAACACGTAATAGAATGAAAGAAAGACAAAAATGAAAAACGATGGGTTGCCTCCCATCTAGCGCTTGATTTATTGTCGCGGCACGACATAGTTACCTCGAGTACTTAGACTTCGTCAAGATAAGTGGTGGAAATATAATTTATTGAGTCAAGAGGACCAATATATGGTTTTACTTGTTGGCCATTCACCTTGAAGACAACACCATTAGTGTCTTTCAACTCAACTACTCCAGACGAGTAGACTTGGTTTACTTTGTACGGACCAGACCACTTGGACTTCAACTTACCTGGGAATAGCTTCAATCTGGAATTGAAGAGAAGTACCATATCATATTTTTGAAAGTTTCGATGAACAATCCATAGATCATGATACTTTTTCATCCGCTCCTTGTATAGGTCTGATCTTTCATAAGCATGTAGACGGAATTCATCCATCTCGTTCAGCTGCTCCAATCTCAGATTCATTGTATCATCCCAATTCAAATTAAGTTGCTTCAACGCCCATAATGCTTTATGCTAGAGCTCAATGGGTAAGTGACACGCCTTCCCATAAACTAATTGGTACAGGGACATGCCAATTGGCATTTTGAATGCAGTCCTATAAGCCCATAGTGCATCGTCCATCTTCCGAGACTAATCTTTCCTATTAGCATTTATCGTCTTTGCAAGGATTTGCTTGATCTCTCGATTGGAAACCTCTATCTGTCCACTAGTTTATGGGTGATAAGGCGTGGCTACCTTATGTTGCTTGACACCATATTTTGCCAACACGGATTTGAATAGCTTGTTGCAAAAGTGAGATCCTCCATCACTTATGATAGTACGTAGAACTCCAAAACGGGAGAAGATATTCTTCTTCAAGAATGCTACAACATGCTTTCCCTCATTGTTGGCCAACGCTACTGCTTTAACCCATTTTGAAACATAGTCTACAGCAACTAGGATATATTTCATTCCAAATGAATTTACGAATGGACCCATGAAATCAATACCCCATACATCAAAGAGCTCTACTTCAAGATATTTCGACATGGCATCTCATGGTGTTTTGAAATCGCACCGTGTCTTTGACATTGGTCGCATCTTCTCACAAATTCGTAGGCATCTCTAAATATCGACAGCCAATAATATCCACTTTGCAATACCTTTCTTGCTGTCCGATTACCTGCGTGATGTCCTCCAACTTGGGAAGTGTGACATGCTTCCAATATATTAGGCACCTCTACATGGGATATGCATCGCCGGATAACACCATCCGCACATCGTCGAAATAAATATGGCTCATCTCAAAAATAGTGTTTTACATCATGCATAAACTTCCTCTTTTGATGGAAAGATAAATTTGCAGGTATGACATTACTCACCACAAAATTCGCAAAGTCAGCATACCATGATAACTTTTCCATTATCGTGGCTAAGATCTCCTCGCCAGGGAATGCATCACCAATCTCGATTTCAGGATGCGCTATATGCTCGTTTTCGAGTCTAGATAGATGATCAGCCACTTGGTTCTCGCAACCTCTTCTATCTTTAACCTCAAAATCAAATTCTTGCAGCAGCAATACCCATCGAATTAGTCTTGGTTTTGCATCCTTCTTTGTCATTAAGTACCTCAGAGCTGCATGGTCTGTATGAACGATTACTTTGGTTCCCAACAAATAAGTATGAAACTTCTCAAACGCATACACAACCGCTAGGAGCTCTTGTTCTGTGACAGTGTAGTTCTTTTGGGCTTCATTCAGGACCTTGCTCGCATAATAGATAGGATTAAATAACTTCTCCCTTCTCTGGCCAAGTACAGCACCTAACGCTACCCCACTAGCGTCACACATGACTTCAAATGGTAAAGACCAATCTGGTGCTACCATGATAGGAGCTTCAATTAGTTTTCCTTTGAGGCATTCAAATGCCTTCAAACAATCTTCATTGAGGTCAAACTTTGCATCTTTCTCCAGAAGTTTGCATAATGGACTAGCAATTTTTGAGAAATCTTTGATGAACCGCCGATAGAAACCTGTATGCCCGAGGAAACTACTAACTCCCTTCACAGAAATTGGAGGTGGTAGCTTCTCAATAACTTCAATTTTAGCTCGATCAACCTCATTTCCTCTTTCAAAGATTTTATGCCCAAGAACAATACCTTCTTTAACCATAAAGTGGCACTTCTCCCAATTCAGTACTAGGATGAATTCTACACATTTTTGCAACGCCATACTTAAATTTGATAAACATGCTTCAAACGTCTCGTCAACCACTGAAAAATCATCCATGAATACTTCCAAAGTATCTTCGACCATATCAGAGAAAATGGACATCATACAACGTTGAAAGGTGGCTGGTGCGTTACATAGCCCGAATGGCATACGTTTAAAGGCAAACGTACCATATAGGCATGTAAATGTTGTTTTATCTTGGTCTTCGGGAGCAATACAAATCTGATTATAGCCTGAATAACCGTCTAGGAAACAAAACCATCCTTTCCCCACTAATCAATCTAGTATTTGGTCCATAAATGGCATTGGAAAGTGATCTTTGAGTGTCCATGAATTTAGCTTTCGGTAGTCCATGCATATTCTCCATCCGGTGATGGGTCTGAGTGGAATAAGTTCATTCTTTTCATTCGCGACTACCGTCATGCCTCCTTTCTTGGGAACACATTGTACCGGGCTTACCCATGCACTGTCAGAGATTGGATACACAACCCCCGCATCTAACCACTTGATAATTTCTTTCTTTACCACTTCTTGCATAGGTTGATTTAGACTCCTTTGATGCTCAATGGTGGGTGTGCAATTTTCTTCAAGCTGAATCTTGTGTGTACAAATCCCAGGTGGGATACCATTAATGTCAGCGATGGTCCAACCAATGGCTCTTATTGATGATAGGCGAATTTACACGCCTATATCAATATATTTTGCCCATATTTTAGCCTAGTTTTGAGAACAAATTATATATTTCATGCACTTTTAGTCCTTTTTCCTGTAAATGAGCTAAAAAACATGATTAGTAAAGTTTCAGGTATAAATTATGCAAAATTCAGCATTTTATGGCTTACTTGACGCAAAATAAAGCTCACGAAGAAAGGAAAAGGAGTGTACACACCTAAGGACCAAAACTGCTGCATGGAAAATCTGTCCCGAGCTAAAACAGCATTTCTGAAGACCTTGGGGACTTACAGACACATAGCTGGATTTGGACAATGATACATTAACCTAGTACAATTGGTTTATGTATTTCATTAGTTTATTTGGATTATGATAATGTTACATTAACCTAGTACATTTGGGTTAAGTATTCCATTAGCCTAGTAGGATTTGGTTATTTGTTTCATTAGCGTAGTAGGAGTAGGATATGGGTATTATAAATACCCTATCATGCTAGAGATTTCTATTCATTCCTCCCTTAGTGGAGAGATACATTCCTCCCTTAGTGGAGAGATACAATCCTCCCTTAGTGGAGAGATACATTCATCTTCTAATCTACTCTTCTAATCTTTCTATTAATTCTATTTTTCTTCTTCTATTCATCTATTCTTATTTACCGCAACAAGAGAATTGTTACTTTTGCCTTGGAATTCATGCCACACGCCTACCACCTAATCTACACGAAAATTACTCAATCTTGTGGTATAACAACAATGTCAATCGTGATCTCCTTCGCATTCATGGGTAACTAAACCTCTCTGTTGGGGTTATGGAAGCCGAATGAGTTACTATCTATTGCTGTGAGTTTGTGAGTTCACGACACATATACTGCTTATATCATTATTCTCTTCATCTTAATCTACATTCTTTGTGGTTGCAAACGCAAGAATACGCCAGTATAACATTTAACTTGTTTGAAAGAAAGGTTATTTGTCTGGAAAAGAGATAGTGTCAAGGTAGTAGGACACCCTTTCCTATTAAAAAGCTAGTGCCGTAACTGGACTAAACTCTTGGAGAATTCGTACCGTTAGACACGCTTTAAGCTCGAAAGAGTTAAAGTGAAATAGTCCTTGTTGAGGTCAAAAGACGCTTGGATTTACCATCGAATACAATTCTCTATAAGCAGTTGCATGTCAAAACTCTACACACTCATAGACAATAAAGACGTATACCTCAGAAGGTGGACATAACCCCAACGCTTCAATTCTCATTGTTTACAACTCACGTAACAATCTCTCTCTCTTTACTTTATTATTTTCAGCTTTTGTTTACTTTACTTGCACGACAAGACTGCCCCCTTCTTACGAGACTTGCACCAAAAGTTTAGTAATTTTGCTTACTTGTTGGCCAAGCTATTCCCTGTGGGATCGATACCCAACCCAGTTGGGTTCTATATTTGCTAATGACCGCTTTACACTCCTACGAGAGCTGTAGACTGAGCGTTATCAAAAATTGGCGCCGTTGCTGGGGAATACGAGTGTCAATCAAGTTTGTGATAATTACTAGACCCTTTTGTCAAAGATTCTCGTACTTTTACGTTTAGTTTTTGTTTTTGTTTATTGCAGGTTTTTACTTTAGTGCATGCCCCATACTAGAAGTTCTGGTCAACCGTTATTACCAATCAATCCTGAACCACAACGAATTAGAAGAATGGAAGCACAAGCTGAAATCGACAGGATGGCTGCTCAACAAGAGCAAGCTAGATTAGCTGCTCTTGCCGCTGCTCAAGTCCAACAACAAAACATTGATAATCCTGGGCAAGCAACAAATCCTGACGATGAAGATTTAGGTGATGAGGAATTGATAAACCCAAGGCATGTTGCTGAAACTACAACACCTGCCAACAGAAGAGGTCGACAAGCTCGGTATAGGTATGATGGCCAACCTTTGCAGCCAGCTTTCGACGATGATGATGATGATCTTGATGATGCCGGAGCCACCACCATTAGCGCCCAAAGCCAATTTCAACATCACAAGCACCATGATTCAGTTATTGCAACTCAAGGGATTATTTGGTGGACTAGCAGGTGACGATCCAAATATGCATCTCATCAACTTTATTTCTACATGCAAGTCTTTTGACAATACTGGTGTTGGTCAGAATGCTATTCGATTACATCTATTTCCATTGTCCCTGTCTGGGGAGGCAACACTATGGTTGAATGGGCTAACTCCTGATTCAATTACAAATTGGAGGCAATTGAGAGACGCTTTCCTAGAAAGATTCTTTCCGCCATCCAAAAGAGCATAATTGAGAGATGAAATCAGCAACTTCCGCCAGCTTCCCACTGAAGCTCTTCATGAAATATGGGAGAGGTTCAAGACAAAGCTAGCGAGATGCCCAAACCATCACATGACTAATGTTCACCTAATGGAGATCTTGTATAGAGCCTTGAATTCAATAACTAAACCAGTAATGGATAATGCAGCTGGAGGTTCTTTCTTGGACCTCACCTTTGGTCAAGCAAGCAATATGCTAGATCGCATGACGAAACAAAGTAGAGCTTGGCATACCAGGGATTCTGAGGTAGCAAGCCCCACTTTATCTATTGGCATGACTGCAGACCAACGAAGAAGAGAAGAAAAACCTGATCAAGACATGGCGCATATGAAAACACAAATGGATCTTCTGACAAAGCATTTATTATCAGGGAAGACCGAAAAAGTGAAAGCTATGACACTAAAAGGAAGAGACGAATCTGATTCTGAAGAGGAGGCCAACTACTTGAACAATCAGGGGGTTTTTGTGGGAATGCCCAAGGAAACCAAGGTCGGAACTATTATGATAAATCTGAAAGCAAAGACCAAGGTAGTTGGAAGAAAAACAATGAAAAGAGTGGTTTGTACGTTCCCCCTGGTAGACGTGATACCACCACATCTAATTCTGGAAGTATAGAAGACATGATGGCTAAGTTATTGAAAGGAGTGGAAGCAATGAGCGCGGGAGTTACGGAGGTGATTAATGATTTGTCCTCCATGAAGCAATTAGTTGATTCTCATTCCACTTCTATCAAGCAAATAGAGCAGTAATTGAGCCAACTTTCAGCAGCATTCAATCAAAGAAAGGCTGGCACCTTACCGAGTGATACTGTGCAAAACCCAAGGAATGATGGGTCATGCATGGCCATCACTACCAGAAGTTGTAAGGTGCTGAAAACTTCAGCAAAAGACAAGCAAGTGATTGACGAAGTTGCGGACAAGGATAACAACGCGAAACGTGAGGAGTCCGCGGATGACGTTACTAACGTCACTCCCAACGACGTGCAAACTGAAAAAGTGGAAAAACGGAAGCAAGAGGAGAAGAAAGCCACGAAGAGAACACTTCCATACCCACCACCACCTTTTCCCCAAAGATTGAAGAAGGTGGCAGATGACACTAAGTTTAGCAAATTTATGACTATGTTGAAGCAGCTGACCATCAATGTTCCATTAGTGGAGGCACTTGAACAAATGCCTGGGTATGCAAAGTTTATGAAAGATATTTTGACAAAGAAGAGGGCAGAAAGTTATGATCTGAAGGATGATGTACATCATTGTAGTACAATTGCTACCCGATCGATAGTTCAGAAGAAGGCCGACCCCGGAGCTTTCACTATTCCTTGCACCGTCGAATCTTTGAACTTTGCCAAAGCACTATGTGACTTAGGATCCAACATCAACTTGATGCCATTATCGATCTACAAGAAGTTGGGATTAGGAGATCCTACACCAACTAATATGAGGCTTGTCATGGCGGATAGGTCGGTAAAACGACCTGTTGGGATTCTATGCGATGTCTTGGTAAAGGTTTCTTCATTTATCTTTCCAGCAGACTTTGTCATCTTGGATTGCGAGGCAGATTCTGAGGTTCCCGTAATCTTGGGGTGCCCTTTCCTTGCTACAGGAAGTGTGCTCATTGATTTAAGAGTTAATGAACTTTCATTCCGAATAAATGACGAAGTGGTTCATTTTGATGTTTGCAAATCAATGAAGCAACCCAAGGATCTGAGTGTATTTTCTGTGGCTGATGTTGTCTTTGATGATGAGAAAGAACGACTTGAAGAAGAGCAAATTCTTGATGATCCTTTGGAGGTTTTGCTCATGAGAGAAGCTGGATCTTGATCTCAAGAATCGACCCACACCACCAGCTAAGCCATCTATTGAAGAACCACCCACACTAGAATGGAAGGAGCTGCCAAGCCATTTGAAGTACGCATTCTTAGGAAGCGGAAACACTCTTCCAGTCATAGTGGCAGCCGATTTGGGTGAGCAACAAGGTGCAGCTCTTATTGCTATCTTACGCAAGTATATTAGAGCTATTGGATGGACCATTGCGGATATTATTGGTATTCCACCTGGGATTTGCACACATAAAATTCAGCTTCAAGAAAAGTGCACACCCACCATTGAACATCAAAGGCGTCTAAACCCACCTATGCAAGAGGTGGTAAAGAAAGAAATTATCAAGTGGTTAGACACATGAGTTTTATATCCTATCTCTGATAGTACATGGGTAAGCCCAGTACAATGTGTTCCCTAGAAAGGAGGTATGACGGTGGTCGCAAATGCAAAGAATGAGCTTATTCCACTCAGGCCCGTTACTGGATGGAGAGTATGCATGGACTACCGCAAGCTGAATTCTTGGACGCTTAAAGATCACTTCCCAATGCCATTTATGGACCAAATGCTAGATCGATTAGCGGGGAAAGGATGGTTTTGCTTCTTGGATGGTTATTCAGGCTATAATCAGATTGGTATTGCACCCGAAGACCAAGAGAAGACAACATTTAGATGCCCATATGGTACGTTTGCCTTCAAACGTATGCCATTTGGGTTATGTAACGCACCAGACACCTTTCAACATTGTATGATGTCTATTTTCTCTGATATGGTTGAAGACACTTTGGAGGTATTTATGGACGACTTTTCAGTTATTGGTGAGTCTTTTGAAGCGTGTTTGGCAAACTTGAGCATGGCATTGCAAAGATGTGTAGAGTTCAACCTTGTGCTGAATTGGGAGAAGTGCCACTTCATGGTAAAAGAAGGAATCGTTCTTGGGCACAAGATCTCCGAAAGAGGAATAGAGGTTGATCGAGCGAAAATTGAGGTTATTGAGAAGCTACCGCCTCCAATTTCGGTGAAGGGAGTTCGTAGTTTTCTTGGCTATGCTGGGTTCTATCGTAGATTCATCAAAGACTTCTCCAAAATTGCTAGTCCATTGTGCAAACTATTGGAGAATGATGCGAAGTTTGACTTCAATAACGATTGCTTGAAGGCATTCGAATGCCTTAAAAGGAAAACTCATTGAAGCCCCTATCATGGTAGCACCAGATTGGTCTCTCCCGTTCGAAGTCATGTGTGATGCTAGTGGTGTAGCCGCTAGTGCTGTTCCTGGTCAGAGAAAGGAAAAATTATTTCATCCTATCTACTATGCGAGTAAGGTCCTGAATGAAGCCCAAAGGAACTACACTGTTACCGAATAAGAGCTCCTAGCGGTTGTGTTTGCGTTTGAGAAGTTTCGTGCCTATATATTGGGTACTAAGGTGATCGTTCATACAGACCATGCATCCCTTAGGTATCTAATGACGAAGAAGGATGCAAAACCTAGGTTGATTAGATGGGTATTGCTGCTGCAAGAGTTTGATTTCGAAGTGAAAGATAGAAGAGGTTGCGAGAACCAAGTGGCTGATCACCTATCTAGACTCAAGAATGAGCATGTGGCGCAACCTGAAATTCAGATTGATGATGCATTCCCGGACGAGGAGATATTAGCGACAACAATAGAGAAATTATCATGGTATGCCGACTTTGCAAATTTCGTGGTAAGTAATATGCTACCTGCCAATTTATCTTACCATCAAAGGAGGAAGTTCATGCATGACGTTCAGCACTATTATTGGGAAGAACCTTATTTGTTTCAAAGATGCGCTGATGGTATTATTCGACGATGTATATCCCACGAAGAAGTGCCCACCATATTGGAAGCATGCCATACATCCCAAGTTGGAGGACATCATGCAGGCAATCAAACGGTAAGAAAGGTATTACAAAGTGGTTATTATTGGCCTTCGATATTCAGAGATGCATATGACTATTTTAGAAGGTGTGACCAATGCCAGCGTTAAGGTGCTATCTCAAAACACCATGAAATGCCCATGTCCAAAATTCTTGAGGTAGAGCTCTTTGATGTGTGGGGAATTTATTTCATGGGACCATTCGTGAATTCGTTTGGAATGAAGTACATCTTGGTTGCTGTAGATTATGTTTCAAAATGGGTGGAAGCTGTAGCTTTGGCCGACAATGAAGGGAAGCGTGTTGTAGCATTCTTAAAGAAGAATATCTTCTCTCGCTTTGGAGTACCACGTACTATCATAAGTGATGGAGGATCTCACTTTTGCAACAAGCTATTCAAATCTGTATTGGCCAAGTATGGTGTCAAGCAACACAAGGTAGCTACGCCCTATCATCCCCAAACTAGTGGACAAGTAGAGGTTTCCAATCGAGAGATCAAGCAAATCCTTTCCAAGACGGTTAATGCAAATAGGAAGGATTGGTCTCGAAAGCTAGATGATGCACCATGGGCGTATAGGACTGCATTCAAAACACCCATTGTTATGTCACCTTATCAACTAGTTTACGGGAAGGCTTGTCATCTACCCATCGAGCTTGAACACAAGGCATTGTAGGCATTGAAGCAATTGAATTTGAATTGGGATGATGTGAAGAATCTGAGGTTGGAACAGCTGAACGAACTAGATGAATTCCGTCTCCATGCATATGAAAGGTCAGACCTATACAAGGAGCGGATGAAGAAGTATCATGATCAGCGGATTGTGTGACGAAACTTCCAAAAGGGTGATATGGTACTACTCTTCAATTCCAGATTAAAACTCTTCCCAGGTAAGTTAAAATCTAAGTGGTCTGGTCCATTTAAAGTTATCCAAGTCTACTCGTCTGGAGTAGTCGAATTGGAAGACAATAATGGTGTTATCTTCAAAGAGAATGGCCAACGTGTTAAGCATTATATCGGTCCTCTTGACTCGATGAATGACATGGCCATCACTTATCTCGATGAAGTCTAAGTACTCGAGATTACTATGTCGAGCCACGACAAATAATAAGGTGCTAGATGGGAGGCAGCCCATCGTTTTATCGTTTTATCGTTTATCGTTTTTCCTTTCATTCTAGTACTTGTTTTGTTTTGCCAAATGAAAAATCCAAAAATAAGAGTTGTGCCACGACCAAAACTAAGGCGCTTGGTGGGAGGCAACCCATCGTACTAATCGTTTTCGTTTGGTTTTGAGCAAAAATAGGTGCAAGAAGTATTCAACGAGGAGATTGATTTCAATTGACGATTTGGACGCATTGTATGGTAAAGTTGGTAAGTTAGGAATAGTGATGCATAAGGCTATGGATTGAGCATCTCTCATGCCCAAATAGGCATCGAGGAAGGCTAGGCCTTGGAAAAACTAGGCCACGAGCGATGCACAACCTATCCTATAGCCTAAGGTCTCGGAATCTAGTGTGCTATATACTATGCGCCGCCTATTCCTAAGTGTGCTTTTGACTATGCGCCACCTATGCTATGGCATTTGGTCTCAGTATCTCATATGCCATAGACTATGCGGCGCATATGTCTACAAATGCCATAGACTATGCGGCGCATATGTCCCATTATGCTATAGACAATGCGCCGCATATGTCATGTCTATGCCAAGCATTATGCGCCGCATATGTGGGATTTTTATCTCCAAAACCGATTGTAAATGGGTCATAACCCGACCCATTCTCTTCCTATATAAAGGGGACTTAGTTTTACAACAGAACCACACTAAAAATTGACCTAAGGGTGCCGCATATACATCCAAATCCTCTCAAAATTTTCTTCTTTTGCTCTTCCAATTCACAAAACCATCCCCACAAGCTTCAAGCAAGTAAGTGCTCTCTTATTCATCATTTATTTCTCGTAAGTACTATGTTGCTATGTCTAGTATGAATTGCTAAATCGTATAAGATTGTTGGTGATGTTTATGTGTTTGGATAGTTGATACAAAATCATGTGAGTGAACATATACGTAGGAAAATCTTGACTTGTTTCCGACTTGAATTTGGTTTCAATAGCATTGTTATGATATTTACGGAATTACTATGGCTATGAACATTGCTTAAGATTGTTTTTTGGATACTTACATGTTAGACTATCCCGACCATCGGGATAAGACTTATAGTGCCTACCGGCATAAGAGCTTGTGAATGTTGTAAGAATAACTATTCCATGTGGTAACCCCTATGTAGTAGTGTTGTTATATCTACCATGAAAGTAGTCCAATGGCTGCAAGTAAGTGATGCATTGCTGATTTTATTGTAGGAATACGATCCTAAAACGTATGTCGACGAAATCTGAGTACTCGACCACTTTCACTTCACTGATTTGTGTTAACAAAACTAAGTGTGGGGTGGTACCCCTAATGCTTGTTTATAGATTGTATCAATTGAGATTGTGCTGCCACTAACACTATTTCTAGTCTCAGGTACAATGGCACCTAAAGCAAGGCAAGGCAAGGAGAAGGCTACCACTTCCCAAAAGGGCAAAAAGAGAGGTCGCAAGGACCAAGGAGAATCATCCTCAGCACAACTACCCCGCAGAATGTTTGGAATAAAATGGGTTCTTGAGGAGGAAGCCAAAGAATGGTGCAGGAACAACAAAGAACGAAAATATGTTCATGTCGACTTGATCAACAAGGAAACCTTAGCAAAGAAGGAGCCGCGTATGTTGGCAAAAATAATGGCATTGAAGCTGGATTTCATCTTCCGCGACATGGGAGAATGCAACCTTGATTTAACAAGAGAGTTTTATGCCAACTGATCGCCGAACACAACAGGCAATGAAGTCAACATTCGGGGCCAAGTGTTACAGCTCACCGCGGATTGGATCAACTCTTTTCTTGGCTTACCTTTGGTCGACACAGCACCATTCAAAGAGCTGTACAGTAGGCCTCCTTATAGAGCAATACGACACACACTTTTTGGAAGCAGATCGATGGCAACTTGGGGCAGACATAAAGAAACCGGCTGACACAACACCTTCCCCTATGCTCCACTAAATAGGGAAGCAAGAATCTGGATGCGCATTGTCAACTCATGCCTTATTCCTGGGACTCAATACACCAAGATATCAAGAGATAGAGTGTGTTTGGTCTATGCTTGGATGACGAATGTCCCTATCAACTTTGGGGCAATAATTTGATCTACCATGAGGAAAGCCAGACTCCACAAAAGGTCTCACTTCACATTTGGAAATTTGTTGACAGCAATCTTGCGGAAGGAGGATATCGAAGAGGAACCAGCTGAACACAAACTCCCACATAACCCAAAGAAGGTTGACCTCACCAAGGTCAAAGATGCTGAAACAACTCATGGTGTCAACCTTACTACTGCGGAGAGATATGCTCGTGATGAGAGTTTCTTCCGTCATCTCTATGGCATGACACGATTCACTATGATGAGTGGTGGACGTGTTCCAACTGCTGAAGAGCTCCAACAGCTGTACCACGACTACCCAATGAACATGCATGCACGGGAGATGTGTGGAGTGGGCGTATACTTTGAGGAACCTCTAGAGGATGATGTGACGACTGATGACGATCGACGCTTGCCTGATTCTGACGAGGAGGAGAACTCTGACGACGACTCTTATGATGATTCAGACGAAGGGGGTATGACCCCCGACATTGAGGAAGAGTCCGACTAACCAGGTTCTTCGTATTTATTTTCCACTGAGGGCAGTGTCCCGTTTAAGTGTGGGGTGGCGGTATCACATGCTATACTTCTCTGTTTGCACCTATGTTTGTTTGTTTACTTTGTTTATTTGAGTTTTACTTTGTTTCTTTGAGTTCATTTTTTTTAAGTTTTTTATTTGAGTTTTTTTTTTTGTTTTTTTAAAGTTTTTTTAGGAGTAAATTTTTTCTAGCTTCTTATGAAATTATTTTGACAGGCAGCATGAGATTATAACAAGCGTATGTGTTACAATTGTGACTATTGATACGTTTAGACTCTAGTTGTGACTCATTATGTGATATTTTGTGGTTCAATTCCTTCACTTGTTGGGTCGAGAGTCTATATTACTTCCAATCAAGTCAACCATGTGCCTTGTGTGTGTGAGATTAATAGTATCTTCTATGTATATGGCTGATGCTAGAACTTGCCTGGTATGTATGCAAAGCGAAAATAAGGAGTGTAAGTTTAGGATATGATTTAGGCATTTCTTTGGCAACCTATATTTGTTTACCTTTAGTTTTACCTACCCATGGACATCATCCTATTTAAACCCTTTTGAGCCTTTAGCCTATTTCTTTGACAACCTTGCATGCAAGCCTAATCCATTTTCTTTCAAGACCGTAATTTGACCCAAATTCCTAAGTGCTTTAAAGTGAAAAAGTCATGTGACAACATAAGAGGAAATTGGGTGAGTATAATGCTATAAATTGTAATGGCGCTTGAATGTGTTATGAAAAAGAAAGTGCTATCATAAGAGGTATGTTATGAAAAGAAAACGGAAAAGAAAGCTGAAAAGTGAGTTATGCTTAAAATTGAAAAACAAAAGAGGAGAACAAGGGTGGTAGAATAAAAGAAAGAAGAAAGGTTGAAAGAAAAAAGTGTTAATGATACAAAGTTATGTATTAAAGCGCTTAGGAACCTAGTCACTATTCTTGGCCAAAATAGTCCTACTCGTACCTTAGCCTATATTACAACCATCAGAAGACCTATTTGATCCTAATCTTAACATTCTGACATTTAGTGGAGTAGTACACTAAGGGCAAGCCTATGGTCATCAGTTGCTGCATACGAATTCTTTGTGAGAGAGAGAGCAAGGATATTTTGATACCCATGTTTGAAAAATATGCTATACTTGTGAGTGACTATGGGTAATATATTGTGAGACACACATGGCAAAATTCAAAGATCCAACGGTTCAAGGAATAGTGAAAGCACCGGGGTCAGCCTTCATCTGAACAATTGATCGGGTAGCGATTGTGCTGCAGTGATGAACAGTATCCTTCAACTCATACCTTACTGCTCGCTTCTTTATCAAAAGATCCTTCATAAATTTCGCATACCCAGGCATTTGTTCTAGTGCCTCTACCAACGAAATATTAATGGTCAGCTGCTTTAACATATTCATGAATTTGCTGAACTTTGTATCATCCGCAATCTTCTTCAATCTTTGAGGAAAAGGTGGTGGTGGATAAGGAATTGTTTTCTCCATGGCTTTCTTCTCCTCTTGCTTCCGTTTTTCAGCCTTTTTAGGATGCAACATACTCGGTGTGACGTCATGGACGTCATGGGTGGTTTCTACGGCAGCTTCTCCTTTTGCCTTATCATCGATGTCTGCTGCCTCGTCAACCACTTGCTTTCCTTTGGATGAAGTTTCCAGCACCTTACCACTTCGGGTAGTAATAGCCATGCATGATCCGTCATTCCTTGGATTTTGCACAGTGTCGCTAGGTAAGGTGCCAGCCTTTCTTTGATTGAGTGCTGCTGATAGTTGGCTCAATTGCTGCTCTATTTGCTTGATTGAAGTGGAATGTGAGTCAACCAATTTCTTCATTGAGGGCAAATCATTTATTACCTCCGTTACTCCCGCACTGGTTGCTTCCACTCCTTTCAACAGTTTAGCCATCATATCTTCCATGCTTCCGGAACCAGATGTGGTGGTGTCACGTCTTCCTGAGGGAACGTATAGACCACTCTTTTCATTCTTGTTCTTCCAACTACCTTGGTCCTTGTTTTTAGATTTATCATAGTAGTTCCGACCTTGGTTTCCTTGGGTATTACCTCGGAAACCCCCTGATTGTTCAAGTAGTTGGCTTCTTCTTCTGAATCAGATTCGTCTCTTCCTTTTAACACAACAGCTTTGACTTATTTGGTCTTCCCTGATAATAGATGCTTTTTAAGAAGATCCACTTGTGTTTTTATGTGCGCCATATCTTGATCACGTTCTTCTTCTCTTCTCCTTTGTTCAGCAGTCATGCCAATAGATATAGTAGGGCTTGCTACCTCACAATCCCTGGTATGCCAAGCTCTACTTTGCTTGGTCATCTGATCTAGCATATTCCTTTCCTGCCCAAAGGAGAGGTCCATAAATGATCCTCCAGCTGCATTATCCACCACTGGTTTAGTTATTGAATTCAAGGCTCTGTATAGTATCTCTATTAGGTGGATATTGGTTATGTGATGGTTTGGGCACCTCATAAGCTTCGTCTTCAACCTCTCCCATGTTTCATGAAGAGCTTCGGTTGGAAGCTACCGAAAGTTGCTGATTTTATCTCTTAATTGTGCTTTTTTGGATGGCGGAAAGAATCTTTCTAGGAAAGCATCTCTCAATTGTGTCCAATTTGTAATAGAATCAGGAGTCAGCCCATTCAACCATAGAGTTGCCTCCCAGACAGAGACAATGGAAATAAGCGTAATCGAATTGCATTCTGACCAACTCCAGGATTGTCAAACGACTTGCATGTAGAAATAAAGTTGATGAGATGCATATTCGGATCATCGCCTGCTAGTCCACCAAATAATCCCTTGAGTTGCAATAACTGAATCATGGTGCTTGTGATGTTGAACTTGGCTCCGGGTGCCAATGGTGGAGGAATAATGGCTCCTGTGGCTCCGGCACCATCAAGATCATCATCATCATCGTCGAAAGCTGGTTGTACAGGTCGGCGTTCATGCCTAAACCTTGCTTGACGATCTCTTCTATTGGCAGGTGTTGCGATCTCAGCAGCATGCCTAGGGTTTAGTAACTCGTCATCACCTAGGTCCTCATCGTCAGGATTTATTGCTCGCCCGGGGTTATCAATATTCTGTTGATGCACTTGAGCGGCGGCTAGAGCAGCTAGTCTCGCCTGTTCCTGTTGAGCAGCCATCTTTTTAATTTCGTGTTGTGCCTCCATTCTGCCAATATGTTGTGGTTCAGGATTGATAGGTAATAACGGTTGACCAGAACTTCGAGTATGGGGCATGCACTGAATAAAAACCTGCAGAGAACAAAAACAAAAACTAAAAGTAAAAGTACGAGAATCTTTGACCAAAGGGTCTAGTAATTATCACACTTAATTGACACTCGTATTCCCCGGCAACGGTGCCAATTTTTGATAAAATATGGTATTCAGCTAGATGTTAAATATGGTATTCATAGCTAAAAGCATAGTTGAGAAGCGTCGCAAAATTTAAAGGCTATTATATGTATTATTTCAGGTAGAGAATGTTTCTGATCTATTCTTATGTCCAGCGAGAATTTCAGTTCATGTCTTGTACCAATCTTAATCAGGCTGAGGATTCTTAGGAAAAATTCATACCTTACAATGTTATGATCATGTTCCATAGAACACATGCCAAGATCATGTTTATGTTAAGTCTCGTTATCTTTTGATTTGTGCTTATATCATTTACTTAGTGATGTCATGAAGCCCTTATTGAATGTCTATGTATGTTTAATTGAGAAAAGTAAAATTCCCAATGTGAGATTACTTTCTTTATTCCATACTTCTATAGCCTCAACAAGTTCCTACCTATCACTCGAGGACAAATGATTCCAAGGGGAAGATAATGTAACACCCCGTATTTTCGTTCTAAAATTCAAACTATCATTCCTCGCGTCTAGTCCCGAACAGAATGATTCCATGTCAGTATATGTATTATGATCAATTCTAAAATGTTGCAATACCCTTGAATATGAATTGAGGTCACAAAATTCTCCTAACTCAAAGACGAGTTGAGAACTTTTCTACCGACTAAGTTTTAGTGAATGTTTCTACTTGGGTAAAATTCTAATGACTATTATTCCTAGAAAATAGTGAGTTAGATGGCCTAATATATATCAAATAAAAGTTCTTCGATTCTTCTTTCCAGATCCGCCAATTTCGCCTTAATCCAATATCGGAGTAACAAATTATGCTCATTTTACTTCGAAATGTTTGACTGTTAAAAGGTGACGACGAAGTTGATGAGTTGTCAAATAGGTGATGACTAAGTTGACGAGCTATCAACTAGGTGAATAGTCATCAATTCTAGTTGTCTCCCTTAACCAGAAAAGAGCAAATTCCATCTATAATTGATGACTAGGGTGACGGGACATCACTAAGTTGATGGCTCATCGGTCTAGTCGTCAGCTAAGGAAATCTTTATTTTTTTTGGTTTCTTTAGGGGTATTTTGATATTTTTCCTCACCCTAAAACCCTACCCCGACGACTTTAAACATGGTTTAAACGCTATTTGCCCATTACTATGTCAATTTTTTATCATTTATTCTCCTTTCTACTCTCAAGATAGAAAAGTTAGGGTTTCTTTAAACAAACCCATGCTTCCAAGGCTTAGATTCAAGAAATCTCGAATTTTGCTCATCAAATAGGTATGTGGGACTATCCTAAATCTCATGGGCATAATAATTTAACATTTTTACAAGATTTAATGTATATATGTATGTACGTATGAAAAAGGATTTTGGAAATAATTAAAGAGCATGCATTGGGAACCCTGTTTTATGATGAAATCGTATTTAAACTATGGGGGTTTTCCCTAAACTTTAATTATATTCATGAGTATGAATGTTATAAGTTTTGAGAAGTTATATGAGAGCATGATTTACGAAATTCCCTCTCTTGTTATGAAACCCATTGTTTTTATATGTTGTGGGTTTATTATACGGATGGTTAAAAGCTTGAGTTTGAAGGTTTAATATCATTAATGAATTATACTATTTTTACGACTAAATGAGAGGGTGTTTCCTTGATTTATAAATGCTCATGTTCCTAATAAAGAATTGCATTTAATTGATAAAAGAGATGACCATCGTATGTTAGAGTATTGAAAAAAGAGTATTTTAGTATAAGTTTTTATTTTCTTTTGAAATATAAACTCGCATGTGATATTTGAATCTTTTACGTGGTCAATAACATGTTTTACAATAAAAAGGGCAGTAGATATGATGTGGTATGAAATGAGTGACTTGCAAGTGTGGGTATGACGATACCCCGTTATGATGTGCCCTAAGCAGAATAAGAAAAGAATTGTTCATAAGAAGGAAGTATGATTTTAAGAGACTAAAATAGGGCTTAAAGATATTTATATGGTTACCCAAAGAAGGCATGAGTTCAGATAATTCATTGGTCGAAATCCCGTTTTGCCAACATGGGTTTTATTTTGCCCAGAAATAGGGGATTGTATGTTGGCGACGTCTTATGACATAGTAGAGAGCATAGAATCTAGCCCTTATGGCAAACTTGGGTTGGGGACTTGGCCACCGAGACAAAGGCAGGTTTCATATAACCCATGGAATTTCAGAATTGTAGGGTGTACCATATAGCTCAGAAGTAATACAAAGAGTTAAGTCGGTGTTTTTACTAGAATAGTTGAAGCTCATCAAAATTATGCCCATGTATTTTCAATTTTTTTATGTCGACATGTTCTTATGAAAAGCTCTCACTTATGTTGTATAAAAATATATGTTATATTTTTGGATTATTCTACATACCTTTACTTTCGAGTATTGACCCCTATATTTCAGGTTCTGAGGCCCAGTCCCGTGGTCCTGTAATCCAGTAGATTATTTCATACTTTTAAAGATTGGTGAGCCTCCCTTACTTTGGAAGGCGCTATATGCATTGTGTTAGTTTTTAGTGGTGTTATGGTCCGGACGGGGGCCTTGTCATGGTTTAGACAGACTATTGTTTTCAGTTTAGTATAGGCTTCGTAGATTACTTTAGGTTAGTTTGGGTTTTCCCCTTTGATACAATGTTATTAAGTTTTGAGTTTGATTATGTGACTACAATATTTTCAATTTATTTTCCGCACTTTTATACTATATGAGTTATGCTCATGATTACATTCTAAGGTGTCTCTCGGGCCTTCTTAGTTTGGGATAATCATCGCGGATAAGGTCCCAAAATGGGTCGTGATAGTGTGACATCACGCAAACGGCCATCAAGACCATCACATTAGCAAACACATATTTCTAGTGTCCATCCCTCTAAGACCTCTACCTTCAAAGGCTCTGCTTCACAACCCCCTTTAAGACCATATTAGAATCATTTACACATTTCAAACCATTTATAAAGGACTATTTTAGTTAGGAATTAACAGTTGGTATCGTCATACCAAAATTAGAGATTGTAAGCCCATCTCTTAACTTTTTATAACACATTCAGAAAGGAACACACTTTTAGGAAGCTAAGACTGCACTTGTATCATCTCAATAATAAGACATAGCCCACAAGGTAGATCAAAGAAGAAAGTTGGATAAATTTAATATAGACAACACAATCGCACAATCTAGGGTATGAAAAAATAAGAAACATCTCCTAAATACCTCATATCCTCCTGATTATAAGTGTGGTACAACACACCCATAAAAAAGACTCTAATAGACATATCTTTATGGATAACCCATGACACCGAAACCTAGGTTTTGATTCCATCATTGTCACGATCCAAACCAGCTCCTGGACGTGATAGGAATCCCAAGTCCATTGATGATCGGAGAACGCCACCTGAGCCTATTCTGATACAATCAAAACCACCTAGAAGGGAATGAATACCAATAAAAGACAAAATGTGAGAAGAATCTAAAGGAATTTGTATCGAATCAATACCCAAGAACACCCACAACAACCTATGTCCACAGTAGTCCAACAAAACCTCTAACAAAACTGAACACTAATAAAGTTTTGGGATATGCACCCTACCATAGAAAAAATAAATCTAAAATAAAGTTCAAGACATAAGAAACCAAAACATGAAATATAACCTTTTAATGTATGGAAGATCACCACTTCAATGTTAATTTATGAACTGATCTCGAATCCTAATCACTATACATGAGAAGTAGAAGTATGGCCAAATACTACATCTGTGAGGATGTAGCCTTTAAAGATGGTTAGCGGGTTGAACACTAGTATATAAATCATGGATAAGGAAGTAAAGTAATGCCATGATCCATAATATGAAAGCTAGTAAAACCAATTCATAACATCTCATGAAATACATACACATATATATATAACATAAGACAGGAAATAGAGCAGGGTTTAGCATGAACGTTAAAACCTTAACCTGGACTATGTATTTTGACCTTCCTAAAACCACCCATGGGATATATGTTTTCAGATCCTCTTTTTTAAAGGTCCCCAATGTGCGTAAGACACACGATCGGAGAAAAAGAACCTGAGATGACTAGTACATCCCAAAAATATAAAGTGTGTGTAACACCTCGCATTTTTGGGCTAGAATTCGAATCGTCTTTCCTAGCGTATAGTCTCAAACACAATGATTACATGTTAGTATATGTATAATGATAAGTTATATCATGTTGGAATACCCTTGAATATGAATTAAGGTGACAAAAAACTCCTAACTCAAAGATGAGATAAGAACTTTTTAACCGATTGAGTTCTAGTGAATTTTCTACTTAGGTCAACTTCCAACAACTATTACTCCAGAAATATACTGATTTAGGTGTCCTAATATATATCAAATAAAATTTCTTCAAGTCTTCTTGCCAATGCCTCAAATTTTTCCTTAATCCAACATCAGGGTAAAAAGCTATGCTCATTTTACGTTGGAGTGTCTGACGACCAAGTTTAATGAGCTATCAACTAGGTGACGATGACTAAGTTGATGATCCTTCTAATAGGTGACTATACTTCAACCCTATTTATGACCCTTAACCATGAAAGATCAAATTGCATCTATAATTGACGACTTGGGAGATGGGACGTCACCAAGTTGACGGGTCGTCAACCTAGTCATTAGCCGAGGAAAATCCTGCATTTTTGGTTATTTCTTTAGGGGTATTTTCCCACCCTAAAATACTACACCCACGTCTTAAAACATGGTTTAAATGCTATTTCTCCATTATTATGTCAATTTTTCATCCTTTATTCTCCTCACTACTCTCAAGAGAGAAAAGTTAGGGTTTCTTTCAACAAACTAATGCTTCTAAGTGTTAGATTCAAGATATCTCAAATTTTGTTCATCAAATAGGTATGTGGGACTATCCTAAATCTCATGGGATTAAGATTGTAATATTTTTACAAGCTTTAGAATTTATATGCATGTACGTATAAAAAAGGCTTTTGGAAAATATTAAAGGGCATGCATTGGGAACCCCGATTTATGATGAAATCTTGTTTAAACGATGGGGATTTTCCCTAAACTTGAATTATATTCATGAGTATGAATTTTATAAGTTTTGAGAAGTTATATAAGTGCATGGTTTATGAAATTACCTCTCTTGTTATAAAATCTGCTATTTTTACATGTTGTGGGTGGACTATACGGATGGTTAAAAGCTTAAGGTTGAAGGTTTACTATCATTTATGAATTATACTATTTTTATGATTAAATGAGATGGTGTTTATTTGATATATAAATGCTTATATTCTTAATAAAGAATTGCATTTAATTGATGAAAGAGATGACCATTGTATGTTAGAGTATTGAAAAGAGAGTGTTTTGGTATAAGTTTTCATGTGCTTTTGAAATATGAACTCTCATATGATTTTTGAATCTTTTGGGTGGTCATTAACATGCTTTGAAATAAAAAGGGCAGTAGATATGATGTGGTATGAAATGAAGGACTTACAAGTCTGGGTACAACAATACCCTGTTATGATCTGCCCTAAGTAGAATAAGAAAAGAATTGTTCATAAGAAGGAAGTATGCTTTTAAGAGACTAAAATAGGGCTTACAGAGAGTTAGATGGTTACTCAAAGAAGGCACGAGTTCAGATAACTCATTGCCTGAAATTGCATTTTGCCAACACGGGTTTATTTTTTTTGTAAAATAGGTGATTGTACACTAGCAATGTCCTTATGGTGTAGTAGAAAGTAGAGACTCCAGCCCTTGCGTCAAACATGGGTTAAGATTTTGCCTTCCTAGTCAAGGATGGATTTCATATAACCCGTGAAATTTTAGAATTGTAGGGTGTACCATCTAGATCAGAAGTAATACAAAGAGTTGAGTCAGTGTTTTTACAAGAATGGTTGAATCTCATCAAAATATGTCCATGTATTTTTAATTGTTTTATGACGACATGTTTTTATAAAATGCTCTCACTTATGTTGTATAAAAATATATGTTATGTTTTTGGATTGTTCTATATACCAGTACTTTTGAGTATTGACCGTTATATTTCAGGTTCTGAGGCCTAGTCTCGTGATCCTGTAGCCCAGAAGATTATTATAGACTTTCAGAGATTGGTGATCCTTTCTTACTTTGAAAAGATCTATATGCATTGTGTTAGTTTTTAGTGGTGTTATGGTCCAATCGAGAGCCTTGTCTCGATTTAGACAGACTATTATTATCATTTTAGTAGAGGCTTCCTAGATTGTTTTATATTTATTTAGGTTTTCTTCTTTGATACAATGTTATGAAGTTTTAAGTTTGATTTTGGGACTACCGTGTTTTCAATTTATATTTTGCACTTTTATACAATATGAGTTATGCTTATGATTATATGCTAAGGGGTCTCTCGGGTCTTCTTGGTTTGGGATACTTATCGCGGCAAGGGTCCCGACTCAGGTTGTGACAAGCTTGGTATCAAATCATGGTTCATGGTCCCAGGGTGTCTGCGAATCCATGTCAAGTAAAGTCCTTTTTATCAGTGTGTAGCGCACCATACTTATAAGGAGAAAGATACAAGGCATTTAGGAGATGTTTCCTATTCTTTAATACTCTAGTTCATGCTATTGTGTTTTCCATATCATAGTTATCCACATTCCTTCATTGCATTAATTCTATTATCTATATTTCATTGTCAAGGCGATTCAAATGCAAAATCATAGAGTCTAAATGATGTGATCCTTTTTAATTGAGTCATAAAAGGTTATTAAATTGCACAAAGACTTGAGAGGAGTTTGTTAGTGCTTCAAAGTGTGTTGATATAAGGTTATATCCCTATCTATATCAATCATGCATTTGAGCTTGAGGTATGAAGTATATTAAATTCCTTTCAAAATCCTTGTAGCAGATGGCATGCTTAAGGGTAATGATATGTGTTAGAATATTGGAATAGTAGTTCCACCCAAGTTGTAGTATGTGTTAAGGTGTCATAATATATGAGCAATAAGATGGTTCCAAAGTTAGTGCTATGAAGCCATAATTTTAGAAGTTAGAAGTGAGGGTAACTTTTGAGTGAAGAAGGTAGATATAGTTGTGTGACCTTTAAGTGGAGGGTGGTGTTCCCTTTCATAGTGAGTGGCTAATATTATAGCAAGGTTAGTAGACCGTGTGGTAGCTCGTGGACGGAGTGATTAGATATGATTATAAATAGAAAGGGGTAGATTAGTCAATAAGTTATAGGTAAAGACTCATTGGTGTATATGACATTTGAAGATAGTGGGAATGTATGCATGGGTAATTAGATTTAATTTGAAAAAGTAGAATATGTTGATAAGATCGTAAGGGGTTATGTTATAAGATTAAGATTGGCTACCCTCATCATATGACTTTACCCCTTTAATTTTTTCTCTAGAGGTTTAATGCTTGTATATTAAGTAGTGGAGAATGGATTATTATGTCATAAGGAGTGTGGATGTGTATGCTCATGAGAGTGTGAGTTTGAGTAGCAGGGTGATGGCTATAGAGGCTAGCAAAAGTTAAGAGTAGCATTCCTGAAAGCAAGGCTTTCAGAGTAAATTTTATCAGGGGCCTTTAGTGTTTATGTGTATGGTGACACCCCATTGTGTGGAGTGTTGTGCTTGTCGATTTAATGATAAGATATGTCCTTAAGTCTAAGATTGTGACTTTGATTTCAGAGGGAGATAGTGAATTAAGGTAGTTTTCAAATTTTCTTGTGGTGTCAAGTTTTAAGGGAGAGTCATGGTAAATCTATTCATATTCAAGCGAGATCCTCCTACTTCAATTTAAGAGGTTACCTTATGTATTCAAGTCATTCATGTGCCTAAAACCCGAGTTATCTATGCAAATTTTGTCATGCCCTGACCTCCAAACTAGAAGCAGTTATGTCTCAGTAATCTAATCTTTCGAGTATTCAAGCTCTATGTTATGATGTTGATGATCCATAAATCTTTGTCTCACATCATTCTTGGTACTAATAAACTATGCTTTCTATATGTACCAATTCATTTTAGGTCGGACCTTTTCCACAGTGATAATGTTTATCAAACTTATGGTCGTTCTTAACTCCTTAATATATGAATTTCGGCTTTATGCTATTCAGCTTATGATGTATCACTCACGTCTCTCATTGTTCCCAATATGAAGAACTTGTGTTACATTATGTTTATTCCTGAACGACCCGCTATCTATGATCTAGGTGTTTGCTAAGAGGCATTTAATGCCTATTGTACCACCTCTCACTTTGCAGGTCTTACCTTGAGTAGTATGGCATATATAGGTTCAAGTAGTATCACTCCTATTCTGGATGTTGTACTCTAGTCCCACAATGACCTTCATTGTATTAGAATGATAATGATAATAGCAGTGGAGTAATGTTTTAGATATAGGAGTGGATATTCTTTAATCTTAAAATTTTATGTATGGTTAATCGAGTTAAGGTTATAGGTGAAAAAGGGAAGAGAGATATGAACCGTTATTTCATGAATTAGTTAGGAAGGGGATATGTAGAAAATATCTTTGTGAGAGTGATTGAAGTTGTTGTTTTTAGAGGAGGAATTATAAGATTTAGATGTTAAAATATGGTATTTATAGCTAAAAGCATAGTTGAGGAGCGTCGCAAAATTTAAAGGCTATTAGATGTATTATTTGAGGAAGAGAATGTTTCTATTCTATTCTTATGTCCCGCTAGAATTTCAGTTCATGTATTGTACCCATCTTAATCAGGCCGAGGATTCTTAGGAATAATTCATACTTTACAATGTTATGATCATGTGCCATAGAACACAAGCAAATATCATGTTTGTGTCAAGTCTCGTTATCTCTAGATTTATGCTTATACGATTTACTTGGTGATGTCATGAATCCCTTATTAAATGCCTATGTATGTTTCATTGAGAAAATTAAAATTCCCAATGTGAGGTTGCATTCTTTATTCCATACTTCTATAGCCTCAACAAGTTCATACCCATCATTCGAGGACGAATGATTACAAGGGGAGATAATGTAATACCCGCATTTCTGGGCTACAATTCAAACTACTGTTCCTCGCGTATAGTCTCGAACAGAATGATTCCATTTTAGTATATGTATTATGATCAATTCTATAAAGTTGTAATACCCTTGAATATGAATTGAGGTCACAAAAATTTCCTAACTCAAAGATGAGTTAAGAACTTTTCTACCAACTAAGTTTTAGTGAATATTTCTACTTGGGTCAAATTCCAATGACTATTACTCTTAGAAAATAGTGAGTTAGGTGGCCTAATATATATCAAATGAAAGCTTTTAGAGTCTTCTTTCCAGATCCGACAATTTCATCTTAATCCGATATCGGAATAAAAAATTATGCTCATTTTACTTTGGAGTGTTTGACTGTCAAAAGGAGACGACGAAGTTGACGAGTTGTCAAATAGGTAACAACTAAGTTGATGAGCCGTCAACTAGGTGAATAGTCGTCAACCCTAGTTGTCACTCTTAGCTAGAAAAGAGAAAATTCCATCTATAATTTATGACTACGGTGATGGGACGTCACCAAGTTGATGGCTCATCAGCCTAGTCGTCAGCCAAGGAAATCTTCATTTTTGTTGGTTTCTTTAGGGGTATTTTGGTATTTTCCTCACCCTAAAACCTCACCCCCACGACTTAAGACATAGTTTAAACAATATTTTCCCATTACTATGTCAATTTTTTGTCATTTATTCTCCTTTCTACTCTCAAGATAGAAAAGTTAGGATTTCTTTCAACAAAATCATGCTTCCAAGGCTTAGATTCAAGATATCTCGAATTTTGTTCATCAAATAGGTATGTGGGACTATCCTAAATCTTAGGATTCACAAAATCCTCCATCTTCACTTATCTTAGCTCTTGAGGAAAGAAATAATCCAAAAAAGCACCAGAAAAGGCATCCCATAAGGACAACTCCTCCACATTAGCTCTATCCCTATCCCACTATTTGTACCATTGGTACGCAATATCCTTGAGTTGATAAGTTGTGAAGTTTACACCTTCCATATTTGTGTCCTGTATCACCATGATTATCTTCTCTATTTTATCCAAGAAACCATAAGGATCTTCTTACACCTTCACACCAGTAAAGCTAGGAGGATTTAGTTTCATGAATTGGCCAACCTTTGTGGCCTCAACAGACAATCCACCAGACGTATCTCGCTCAGCTTGAGAAACAACCAATGGAGAAATAGTATGAATAGACTGGCAAAATTCCATATTAGTCAACTCATCCTGATGAGGATTAGTAGCAACCGGAGGAACTCTAAAATAATCAAGGATAGGACATTGAGATCGAAGATGAACTCCAGACATAGGATGTACCCCATCCACATTGTCCCCAAGTGAGACTGAAGAGTTTTCTTGTGTTCTAGATTTACGAGGCATAATCTAAAAGACAAACAAACAAGGATTAAAGGAGATTTAAGGACTTAGACTCCAAGCTTGAAAATACAATATAAAGAAAGTTAAACATTTCTAAATGCCCTGTAGCCTCTCTCTTATAAGTGTGGCGCACTACACATCCTTAAAAGAGACTCTACTAGACACGACTTTGTGGACTCCCAATTGACCATAAACCTAAAGCTCTAATACTAACTTGACACTATCTGACCTGACTTGGGGCATTGTCGTAATGAGCGTCCCAAGACCGACTGGGACTAAAGACCACCCCCGTTACCCAACCCAACCTCCAGTTGCCTTCCATGAGTTGTCTAAATTTTGAACATATAACAAAATAGTGTAACTATCCAGATTAAAGACTCTAGGATAGGTCTATTACCGAGACCAACCCAGCCGAGTCTGACTGCCCCATACCAACCATCCAACCATACCAAGCCAAACCAAACTATAGATCCAACCATAACCAAATAAGTTCCATTAATAATATATATAATCCCAAAATAAAATATGATGTAATAGAGAGCAATTTTGTTCGATGAGGTTAGCCCCAATATCAGTGCTAATACTAAGGCTGATACGAGTACCGATCCCGCTCATTCCATCCCATAGTAGTTCCATAAAAGACTCTAACCAAAAAATACAAATATCTGATTGGGATATGCTCCCAACCATAGCCAAAGCCAATATCCATAAATAATTCAGAGTATGAAATAACATCCATAAAATGGACCCATTTGAATTGATGAAAGCTTACCACTTCAATCTAAAGTTGACCCCCGAATGTTCGAATACTAAGAAGGGGGTAGCATGAACTCAGGATAAGGATAAAATAATGCCATTTATAAAACCAAGTAAAACTATCCATATGTACACAACCATATATATATATATATATATATATATATATATATATATATATATATATATAAAATGATGTCGGGTAAGGTAATCGAGTTTAGTATGTCATTTAAAACCTTTACCTGGGTTGTGTAGTTCTGCCGTCCTAAACCACCCATGGGTTATATGGGTTCAGCCCCCCTTACTGAAAAGGGCCCAGTACATGAAGCCGCACGATCAGGGAAGAAAACCTAGGATGACTAGTACATCCTCCAAAATATAAAGTATGACATCATGTACACGGTCACTAGGACCAAACCTCATATCAGCAAATATGAGTTTATAGTTTTGATCCCCCAGGACCTCTACCTTCCACAGTTTTGATACACACCGCCCTCTTTTAATCCCAATCAAAACAATTTTCCAACAAAACCATTATTCCATTATTATTAACTAAGGCTATTAGTAGTGGTATCGTTATACCGACAACTTACAAGTATTGTCCTTAGCCAATCCTTATGGGATTCCCATGTACCCTACGTGATTTCCAATTAAACCAAAACCATAGAGACCAAGGCCTTTCCAATTCATTCAAAACCATTTAAAACATTCATATCATTTAGGGTTCTATTACAAGGTTTAAACCATGCATATGTTCCATTGAAAATCAAATAATATAGTGAAAACATTATAGGCATTTTATCAAACACATTCGCGGCATAGTATTTTAAAAACCAAAGTCCATTACCAAAGAACCATTCCTATGCAACCAATTATCTAAAACCATCATTAATGCATATAAAAGCATAATTAAAAAATGAAAAAACCATAACCAAGCATTTATAACCAAAATTATATTTGAAAACCCAAAATAATAGAACATTCAAATCATGAAAACATTGTATAAAACTATGCCTTTAGTTAAAACTAAAAATGAGAGAGAGAACATACCTTAAACCAAGTTGATGATGGAGAGAAATCACCAATAGAAGCCCCGATTTACTCCTTAAGATGAAACCCTAGCTTTCTTTGCCCAAGAACTCTAGAGAGGATTTAAGAGTGTTTTCCCAAGTATTTAAGAATATAATAGGGCAAATAACCTCCCAAGTGCAATATAAGTCATGGGACCTTATTAGGATAAGTGTGGAAATATCCATATTGCCCTCATTTAAACTATATTAAATTCCCGTCATAGGGTACGACAGACCCTTACGAGTCGTACCCATCCTATACGAGTGGTACCCACCTCTTCTACCTTAGGCTTTCCTCTTTGGACCCAACATTGTCCAAGGTACGACATATCTAAACCCAAGTCATATTCAAGTACATGACTAGTATCCATAAATAATACCCCTGACAGAATTGAATCTAGGAGGTTTAAACACTGACCATCACACGAGTCGTGGGTACGACTAGTACCCTGGCTTATGGATCGTGGTGAGCCATTCGTACTCAGATCTAACTTATGTTACCAAGTCTAAGGTTAAGTGAAGTAAGTAAACAACCCATACCCAACTATATGACTCGTACCACCCAAATCGTACCTATTCCATTAACTATATCAATCCCACCAACCAATACTGTCTAGCATACGATTAGGCCATACCACCCGTACCTAAGAGTATGACTCATTCCTCTAAGTCATATCTTTCTCAAAACCAGAAATCAAGGAAATTTTCTAAAGACTAGAAACCAAGGTGTTTCAAAAATTGTGGTGGCTCATATTTGTAATCTCAGCTAAAGCCAATAACTAGTCTAGATGATCCTTGAAACTAATAGTCATGAGTCCAAAGTACAAGCTTTCAAAACTGAATAATTCATTCCAAGATGCCCCACCAACTGTGGGAAAAACCATGATAAGCCTAATTATAATGCACTATTTCTTCTAGTAGACTATTAAAATTCTAACACTAAGAAGCAAGGTCAAAGCAGTAGAAACCAACACCATGTGTCAACAGACTATCTTTCAAGTACCCATCAGGTGCAATTTCCCTAAACTGAAGAAAACTGATCTTGTAGGTAATGAATAAGCCTAGTCTGCCTGTCAACGAAGGCTCAATTGATTTAAACTCCAAAGTAGGGTCGCACCCAAGTTACCCTATCCCTATCCATATTCTCAACACTGGAGCTGACCACTCAACCCAACTATTCAGACCAATCTTATTAATAAATAAGCATTCACCCTCTAAAATCTGCAAGGAATAAGTACATACCCAATTGTCCTGCAGAGGCTAAAACTCAAATATAGCATAAGAACATAATCACAATGGAGTAAAGCCACCAAATAGAGATATGAGCAATCAAATCCACATCTTTCAATAGGCATAGTACACCAATGCACAACCGAGAACTTATAGGACTGTAAGGAATCCTAATGATAGTCAAATCTCGAGCAAGACAAAAGAATATAATCTTACCCTGAATCTAGGCAAACTAATACTTTATAAACGGTAGTGAATACTCACTCCCGAAAGACACATAGTTTGATTACTTACACTAATACATAAGCACATACCACCAAGCAAAAGCAACCAACAAAGTCATATTAGTCCAAACAAACATTGAAATGAAAAATTGCTAAATTCACCTATTTAAACTAACCACAACTCAGCTGGACCATGAACCACACCATAGAAAGAATGGAGTACCAATATCATCATTAACAAAAAGATCATGACTACTGCCAGAAGATGAACCAGTCTAATCAGAATCTCAAACCTCAAAATTATCAATAATAAAATAGACTATAAAAAAAAGATTGCCAATGCAAAAATAACAACAGAACCATGGAAGGCCAAACCTACCTTCACTTTTACATCCCACTCAGTAACCGATCTAACCTTACCAATAGAGAAGAGAAACAAACCAATAAAGGTGTCTATCTAAGCAAAATAGACAAGACTCATAATAAAGGATACTAGCTAGATATCACTAGTCTAGCCACCTGTCATGTAAGAATCAATCAAAGTAAAAACAATAATAATAGTAACACCAATATGAAGTGGAGGTGGCAACAGTAGTAATATCTCCAAACTTGAATGATAACTAGTATTATATGTGAACTCTACTAAGGCTAAGTGTTGATCCCCTTGACCTCCAAAATTCATAACACAGGCTTGGAGTATATCCTCGAGAACCTGAATAGTCTACTTTGACTAGCCATCAGTTTGTGGATGGAAGGGTATACTAAGATACACCTGAGTGACCAAATCCTCCTAAAAATCTCACCAAAATCTAGAGGTGAAGACAAAATCCCAATATAAAATTATAGATATGGGCACACCATGAAAATTGAATATCTCACACACATAGATACGAGCCAACCTCTTGGCACTGAAAGATATCTGAATAGGAATAAAATATGATAACTTGGTCAACCAATCTATAATGACCTAAATATCATCAAAACTACAGTAAGTGTGAGGTAACCCACAAAGGAAGTCTATGGTAATTTGATCCTACTTCCACAAGGGAATAACCGATCTCTGAATTAATCTGCTGGGACGCTGATGCACAACCTTTACTTGCTGATAACATAGGTAATAAGCTACAAAGTCTACCATATCTCTCTTCATGTTGCTCTACCAATAATATTGTCTCAAATCTCTATGCATCTTAGTTGTACCCAGATGAATAGAATATCAAGAACTTTGAGCCTTGTGCAAAATAACTCGAATTAAATTATCGAACCTTTGAACATAAATATGGCTATTCAATCTCAAGATGCCCTCAGAATTAATGGTAGACCTCTTAGACTCACCACTTCACACCTAATCATAAAGGATGCAAAGCCTTGTATCCTCAAACTGGCAATCCCAAACCTGATCAAAAAATGAAGACCACACCTCAACACTAGCAAGAATCCTCCTAGGATCTCAAATATAAAGTCGCAACATTAAGTTCGCTAAGGACTAAATGTCCTATGAAAACAATCTCTGAGAAACTAAAATAAAGGCCATACCCATACTCACTATCTTTCGGCACAAGGCATCACCTACCATATTCTTCTTACCCATGTGATACGAAATAGAGATGTCATAATCCTTAAGCAACTACATCTAGCTATGCTACCTTGTATTAAGATCTTGTTGGGTTATCAGATACTGAAGACTGCGATGATTTGTGAAAATATCATAATGCACACCATAAACATAATGCCTCCAAATCTTAAGCACAAAAACTATTGTTGCCAACTCTAAATCATGAGTAGGGTAGTTACGCTCATGCACCTTAATTTACCTCAAGGCATAAGCGATAGCACGACCTTATTGTATCAATACAAAACAAAAACCAACACTAGAATTCATAATACACGGTGAATCCCCCACCCTCAATAGGAAGATACAAAATAGGAGCTGAAGTAAGAAACTTCCTGAGCTTTCAAAAGCTCAACTTACACTTCTCGGACCATTGAAAAGAAACCTCTTTTCGAGTTAATCTAGTCATGGGTGCTCAAACGGTAGCAAATCCCTCAACAAATAGTTTACAATAATCAACCAAACCAATAAAGCTACGAACCTCAGTCGGAGATATAGGCCTGGCCCAATCATGAATAGCCTTAATCTTTGCCAGGTCTACCATAATCCCATCCTTAGACACCACATGCCTAAGGAATATCACCGACTCAAGCCAAAACTCGCACTTAGAAAACTTAACAAAAAAACATGATCCTTAAAAGTCTGGAGCACAATTCTCAAATATTGTGCATGCTACTTTCTACTCCTTGAGTATATAAGGATGTCATTGATGAACATAATCATGAAGGAATTTAAATAAGGCCTAAACACTTGGTTCATCAAATCCATGAATCACATTTTTGATTTCAGATATTTAGTCATAATTCAACTTTTAAATGTTTTGTGCATGATCTCATCTTCTTAGTATCCCAGCTCAGTAAGCTTCATTCGAGGATGCATGATCTCAAAGGGGAGATATTGTAATACTCTAAATTTGCAAGCTCTAGACCCCTTAAAAGATAGGCCACGAAGTTAGATTTCCTATGCTTCAAGTCTTTCCTTAATCCGATGTCATGGAAAAAGAGTTGTGGAAAATTTCTCCTAAGGACCCGATACACTACTATGACTACGACTTAGTAAATGAGACATAAACACTCATGATTATTCATCATGATTGAGTCGTAATCACAACATGTAACCAAAAATCCCTTCTAGTGGTTACGAGTCCAGCATACAACTCGTAGTCAGACTTTACTAGTTGTTGCATGGACCCGTAGCCTAACCATTCGTAATAAGTCTTTAGATAGCAAGTCGTAGTCATAAAAAATGTATCAAAAATATTAGAATCCCTAATTATGAATCATACCATGACTCGTAATAAGTCATAACAAGTCATGAGGTAAGTCAAAATGTTTGGCAGTGTGTTTTATTGCACATTTTTCTAGGGACTCTTATGTCTTTTCCCACTAACATAAAAGCCAAACCCACATTATTTTGGCTTCACAAGGTGTGGTAAAAAATACACCAAATCCTAAATCATAACATAATTATCAATTTCACTCAAGAGGAATCAAAGAGAAGATTTCTTTCTCTTTTAAGAGCAAACTAAGGTTCTTTAAGAAAGTCCAATTCTCAAGAAGGTTCCATCAAGACTTCTACTTTAGGAATATGGGTTATTTATCAATGGGTTTTTTTCACCCATTGAGTCCCAAAGTTCTCCAAATGTTCAAGTTTAATCCTTTTTTTGTCTAGGGTTCTATGGGAAATATGAATGTTATAATTTGTTTAGTTAAACTCTCAAGTTCATCCATGAAAAATATATTCTCTCTTGATAATTATGTTTCCATATGTTTGATAATGCAAATATCTACATCATGATTAGTTATTGATTTTGATGTTATTCATGATTTCTATACGATAGATTGTTCAATATTTGTCAAGATCAATTTACATTAGATAGTACTGATGGGTTATGAACACCTGATACCTAGATATTCATATATGTCAAAGATGTCAAGTTTCAAGTTATTCAGATGTAGAGTGGGATGAGTTCTCTAATGCTTTCTTAGACAAATTATTTCCATTCAACTTGATGGAGGCCAAAGTACAGGATTTCATTAATTTAAAGTAGGGTAGCATGAGTGTGAAGGAGTATTCACTCAAGTTGACCCAGTTAGCAAGGTATGCTCCAGCTATAGTGGCTGATTCTAAGCCTTGCATGAGTAAGTTCGTGTTTGGGTATTCTAAGGATATGGTCAAAGAGTGCACGACCATGATGTTTATTAAGGATATGGACCTTTCTAGATTGATAGTTCATGCTCAGTAGATTAAGGAAGAGAAGATTAAGGAGAATGCAAGGGTGAATAAAAAGGCCAGAACTTGTAGCTTCAATTTCTCTCAGCAAAGGCCAGATGGTGGGAATCATTCTTAGTTATTCCAGAAATCTTAGGCCCCAACCCTATATTTTGCTAGTGTGACAGTACCTAAGTTAAGATAGGATAATCAGGATAGCACTAGGATCTAAGTCCTAGGGTAGCATGAATAGTTGGTCATACTAACCTTATCTGTAGGAGGTGTGGTAAGAACCATAAGGGTGAGTGCATAGTTGGAAGTGATATTTGTTTTAGAGTGATAAGCTAGGACATATAATTAGGGATTTCTCAATAGTAGCTCAAAAGGGTAAAGATTTTTGCCTGCAGGGTCAAGCTAGTTCTTTAGTTGTACTAGTAGGTCACTCCAATCAATAGGGTTCCACTTCTAGTGCAACCAAAGACCAGTTTAACTATCAACTCTATGCCCTTTAAAATCGATTGGATTAGGTAGGTTTTCCGTATATGGTTATGGGTATGTTTCAAGTCTTTCCCCTACATATTTATGCATTATTAGATCCTAGAGCCATACTTTCCTTGATAAATCCCAATATAGCAGTAAACATTGGTGTAAGCCCAAAATTCCTGTGGAGCCCTTCTGAGTGTTTACTTTAGTCGGTGGTTCTATTATAGATATACAAAAATTGTTCGATCATAGTATCTTAAAAAGTTTCTTAAGTTGATCTCTTAGAGTTAGAGATGACCCATTTCGATGTCATCCTTGGCATGGATTGGCTCCAATCCTACTATGCTTTAGTTGACTATAGAAATAGAATAGTTTAGTTTTAGTTCCCTAATGAGCCAGTCCTAGAATGGATGGGTAATACCTTATTCCTAATAGGTCGGTTTATCTCTTTCATCAAGGAGAGGAAAATGATTTCTAAGGGGTGTATGTGTCATCTCATTTGAGTCAAGGACTCAAGATCCAAAATTCCACATCTTGAGTCAGTTCCAGTAGTAAATGAATTCCCAAAAGTGTTTCCTGAAGATCTTCTCGGAGTTCCTCCTGAGAGAGAAATCGACTTCAAAAGATATATCCTTCCAGGCAACCAACCTATTTCAATTCCACTTTACAGAATAGCTCCAGCCGAGCATAAGGAATTTAAGGAGCAGTTGAAAGATCTCTTAGATAAGAGTTTCATCAGGTTTAGTGTTTCCCTTTGGGTGCTCTAGTTCTCTTTGTGTGCAAGGAAGATGGTTCTCTCAGAATGTGCATCGACTATGGTCAGTTGAGCAAACTCACAATCAATAATAAGTATGCTCTCCCTAAGATTAATGACTTGTTTGACCAACTTCAATGAGAAAATTACTTCTCTAAGATAGACCTTAGATCCGGCTATCATCAACATAGAGTCAGACAATGTGACATTCTGAAGACAACCTTCAAAACTCAGTATGGTCACTTAGAATTCGCAGTCATCACCTTTTAAACAAAAGTTCACTATTAAAGTCTCCGGCACTTAAGAATTTTCAATAAATAAAGTCACCAACAACATCACCTCGTAAACACTAGTTCACTATTAAAGTCACCAAAACTTAATCTTTTTCAACTAACAAAGGCACCAACGAAACTAATTCACAATTAAAGTCACCAAAACTTAAGCATTTTCAACAAGTCACCAACAACATCATCTTCTAAACACTAATTCACTATTAAAGTCACCGGCATTTAAGCTTTTTCAACAAATAAAGTAACCAACAACATCACCTTCTAAACAAAATTTTACTTTTAAAGTCACCGGCACTTAAGCATTTTCAACAAATAAAGTAACCAACCACATCACCTTATAAATAAAAGTTCACTATTAAAGTCACCGGCTCTTAAGCATTTTCAACAAATAAAGTCATCAACAATATCACCTCATAAACACTAGTTCACTATTAAAGTCACCAAAACTTAAGTTTTTTCAACTAACAAAGGCACCAACGAAACTAATTCACTATTAAAGTCACCAAAACTTAAGCATTTTCAACAAGTAAAGTCAGCAACAACATCACCTTCTAAACACTAATTCACTATTAAAGTCACCGGCGTATAAGTATTTTCAATAAATAAAGTAACCAACAACATCACGTTCTAAGCAAAAGTTCACTTTTAAAGTCACCGGCACTTAAGCATTTTCAACAAATGAAGTCACCAACAACATCACCTCTTAAACACTAGTTCACTATTAAAGTCACCAAAACTTAAGCATTTTCAACAATTAGGACTACTATCCCTACATTTTCAACAAATAGAACATCAGTCTTCTTTCTCTCAATACAAAATCTCAAGAATCCAAGAAAACTACTTCAAGAATCAAGCCTATCCTCCTTCTTCCAGTCACTAGTTTTTCATAGGTAAACTTTCTCCTCAATGATTTTCTTTATCCATGTGTTATATGTTAACTCTTATTCATGAACTCACAAAATTATAAATCTTATAACTTTATGAAAATATGTAATCTACGAAATTCATCAACTTTGTGGATATTAATTGAACGATTGAATTTTACCGTGAGCCCTAAAAATATCATGAGTCCCCAACATGAGAATTTACTATAATGAAGAAACTCCAAGATCTTCAATATTAAACCTTTTATTCTAAATTCAATAAAATAAGGTGTTCGTTCTTGCTTTGTTCTTAAGATATCTTGAATCCTTACAATTCTTGTTATGTTCAACAATAAGAATAGTTTAAAGTTGTTCCACAATTCTATAATTCTAAAATAACTTGAATCTTTCAAAATCTCCATAATCTTCATAACTCTATAAAATCCTATGTTTTAGAACTATGACATAATGGCATGACCCGCATGACTTCTAACACAACTAATTTTCTCCAGGAATGCCCTCATTGCCTTATATAGATGATCTCCACAATCTTAAGATATGCTTAAAGCAACATGGACCGATCCAAAATCTCATTCCCCATAGAGTAATGAAATCTAGATCTTATGACCATGGCAATATGTATTATGATATCACTTTCTATGAGTCCCCAACAACATTAATAAATGATGTAACTTATCATATATGAGCCTAAAATGGCTAATCCATAAATCAAAATCCTAAAGTGGCTAATTTACAGATGGCTAATCCATGAATCTAAATGTGAATTCATTAAGATAAACATATAACCTTATGAGTATATAACGGGGTTAGATGGCTGACTGAGAAGGGCTGGAGGGGGGGCTGACTTATCGTTGTTCGTGGCTACTGGTGGTAGCGTCGGGGCTGGTACGGCGATGGAGAAGTGAAGCACTGTTGTTGGTGGCATTGTCTTCATTGGGGAGGTCGCTGGAGACGGCTATGGCTTGTGCAGTTATTGTCACCATTGTTGGTGGCGTCGGAGATGAAAGGTTGGCGTGGTTGTTGTCGTAGCTAGATATTGACGGTGGAGAAGAACGGAGGGAGCTAGAGGCGGTGCTAGGTTGGATCACAACTATTAATGGCTATGGTGGTGGGGATTTAGATAGGAGGAAAAGAAGAAAGGTAGAGGGAGAAAGAGAGGAAGGCCGATTATTTTAGGTTTATGGTTTTGGTTTTTGTCTTAGGTATTAAAATGAAGGCAAAGTTTGAATTTATCTCAGTTGTTGGATCAATTTTGATCAACGACTGAGATTAGAATAGGGTCAATCAATTGAAATTTCAATTTTGGATTAAAATTGAATATTTGGCTAAAATTGAAATAAACCAAATGTAGATTGGCTAGATTTGTAATAGATTAAATAAAAAAGGCTAAGATAGTAAGAAATTGAATAAATGGGATTAAAAGGTGAATAAATTAGGCAAGATAATTTTAATTTAGGTTGTTATTTAAATAATAGTAGTAGTAAATAATAATAATAAATAATAATAATAAAAATAAATAATAACAATAATAAATAAGAATTGAAATTTGATTCAGTTGAATTGAAATAACTATATCCAAAACACAAGTCCACATTTCATAGATTCAATTAGATTATCGGTTAATTAGATTCAGTTACATAGCTTTTGATTATTACATACGTTAGTACACGAGATATATACATATATTCGATTGGCATGTACATATATAGGTCAAAAATTGAAATTTGATTTCCTGGCCAAATTGATGTTAATTTTGATCATAATTGACACAAATTGAGTACAATAATGACTAGAAATTAAACTACATAGGAGAGTAAATTGAAATTGACTTCTATTTTAATAAATATAACAACAACAACAACAGTAATAATAATAATAATAATAATAATAATAATAATAATAATAATAATAATAATAGGCAATGTATTTATAAATTGTGAATGTGCACATGTACATGAAAAAAATAATATAATAAATATTAATAAAATTATGTAAAAAGTCGTATTTGAATTATTAAATTTATAAAAATGATACTAAAAAATAATAAAATACTTTATGCATTTTTTAAATCATAAATGTAGCTTGTTGAAAATAATAAAAATATTAATATTAAAGGTTAAATAATTTTGACAAAATAGCATACTAAGAGAGCATCGAGAGGTCAAAATTGGGTGTCAACACTTTCAAACACGTACTATATACATCGATCACGTATTCAATATATTTGGATAGATTTTGCTAGTTTTTTACTACATAGTTCATCGATCACTACATCATATATATCAACTCTTAAATACGTACTATATACATCAGTTTTCATCTTTCAAACACGTACTATAAACATCATTTTTAATTATCTATCCCAACGGTAGGATATATATATATATATATATATATAAATATATATATATATATATATATATATACACATATATTCATTATACAAAAATTATGCATGTTTAATGTCATTTAACGTATATATAAAGGAAAATATGTATTTTATATATTGAAATATAAGTAAAAGATAAAGATTACGTTTAACGTAATTTGTATATTATATTTGATATATTTTTTAGTGTAAGTTTTTTCACAAAATCTAAGATTTATTGATTTTTATTATTATTATTATATTGGTTATTGACTACGTGAAATCAATATAATTTTAAAACATAATATATTAGATTATTTTTTAATAAATTAAATATATTATATTATATATATAATCTAATATATTATTTTTACTACTAATAATAATTAGATTACATAAAATAATATTAGATTATATAATTATTTTTTAAAAATAAGTATTTACTTTTTTTTTAATTAAAAACTGACCACATGTGATCGTTTTTCAAAATTTTTTTTTTTTTATTTTTTGATTAAAAACAGACCACAAGTGGTCGGTTTTTAATTTTTTTTTTTTAATTTGTGTTAAAAACCGACCACGTGTGGTTGTTTTTTTTTTAAAAAAAATCGACCACAAGTGGTCGGTTTTTAACATAAAATAATTAAAAAATAAAATAAAAACCGACCACTTGTGGTCGATTTTTTTTTAAAAAATAATTATTTTTAAAAAAATTTAATTATTTTTTTTAATGAAAATCGACCACAAGTGGTTGGTTTTGTTATTTTTTTTGAAAATTTTATCCGCAAAAGAATTAATAATTAATACTAAAATTATTGAAATTAATATTTTGATATTTTAAAATATAAAAGCGACCACATGTGGTCTGGTTTTTTAGAAAAAAAAATTAAAAAAATTTAAAAACCCGTCCACATGTGGTTGGATTTTTCGACCACAAAGTGTTGTCAGTTTTTCATGGTCGGTTTGTTCATTTTTTCTAGTAGCGTCTATTCCAATAGTGAAGTTGAGCATGCAAATCATTTGAGAATTGTTTTGTAGACCCTCAAGAATCATCAACTATTCGCCAAGTTCAATAAGTATAAATTTTGGTTGAGTTCAGTAGCTTTCCTCTGTTACCTTATTTTTGGTGATGGCATTAGAGTTTATCCTAAAAATACTACAGCAGTAACAAACTTGCCTCAATCTATCTCTCCATTAGATATCAGAAGTTTCTTGGGCTTAGCTGGTTTGTTGAGTGATTTTATTTTATTACTTCTCCCATGTCCAGACTAACTTAGAAGAAATTTAAATTTCAAAGGTCTGATTCTTGCAAAAAACGTTTACAGGAATTGAAGAGCTGATTTATTTCCACCCCAGTATTGACTCTACTAGAGGGTTCAGGTGGTTTCGTGGTTTATTATGATACTTCCAGAATTGGTCTTGGTTGTGTTTTGATGCATTGAGGAAAGATGATAACCTATGCCTTTACACAGCTTCAACCCCATGAAAAGAATTACCAACTCATGATCTTGAGTTCACAACAGTTGTTTTTTCCTTAAAGATATGGAGGCATTACCTATATAGGATTTATCTGGATGTGTTTACTGATTACAACAGCTTACAGTGTGTATTCTCTCAGAAAAAACTGAGTCTTTATCAGAGAAGATGACTTGAATTATTGAAAGACTATGATATGAGTGTGTTGTATCACTCGGGTAATGCTAATGTTGTGGACGATGCCCTTATCTATGGAAAGTGTTGTCCGTGTTGAGAATGATAAGAAGGAATTAGTTCTCGAGGCTCATCAATTGACTAGATTGAACGTTCGGTTGGTTGATTCGGCCGAAGGTAGTGTTTGGGTTTAGAATGGGTTGAAATCTTCATTATTTGCCAAAGTGAAGAAAAATCAAGATAGAGATCTTATTTTGACTAAGTTAAAAGAGGTAGTTTGGGGTCAGAAGGTTGAGGTTTTCTCTGAAGGGGAAGATAGTGTTCTTCATTGTCAGGGAAGGTTGTGTGTTCCAAAAATGGGTGATTTGAGATAGGGGGAGCTAGTCGAGGAATATGGTTCCTGATATTCGATTTACTCAGGAGCTACTAAGATGTATCATGATTTGAAGGAAGTCGATTGGTGGAATGGTATGAAGAAGGATAATGCAAAATTTGTGGCTTGGTGTCTAAATTTTTAGCAGGTTAAGGTTGAGCACCAGAGACCTAATGCTATACTTCAGGATTTCAGCATCCCCACTTTTAAGTGGGAAGTGGTAAATATGGATTTGTCCCAAGGTTACCCCTAAAAATATAGGCCCTGAAGTTAGATTTCCTACAGTTCAAGTCTCGCCTTAATCCAATGTCATGGAAAAGAGTTGTGGAAAATTTCCCCTAAGGACCTGATACGCTGCTATGACTACGACTTAGCAAATGAGTCATAACCACTTATGATGATTCATCATGAGTAAATCATAATCACAATAAAATGTAACCAAGAATCCCCTCCAATGGTTACGAGTCCAACACATGACTCGTAGTCAGACCTTATGAGTCATTGTGTGGACCTATGGCCTGACCAGTAAAGGATCCAATAACCAAGCCTCAGATTATGACTTAACCCATTGACTCGTAGTCAGTCTTAACGAGTCATTAGTTTACAAGTCATTGTGATAAAAAAATGTATCAATAATCCTAATATCCCATGGTACGACTCAGACCACAACTCGTAACCAGTCATAACGAGTCGTGAGGTGAGTCGTAATGATTTGGAGCGTGTTTTCCTTCATGTTTTTCCAGGGACTCTTATGTTTTTTCCCACCCCCTTATAAGTCAAACCCACATTGTTTTGGCTTCACAAGGGGTAGTATAAAATATCCCCAAATCCCCAAATCATAACATAATTATCAATTTCACTTAGGGAATCAAATAGGCAATTCTTTTCTCTCTCAACAGCAAACTAAGTTTCTTCAAGTAAGTCTAATTCTCAAGAAGGTTCCTTTAAGGCTTCTACTTCACTTATGTGGGATATTCATCAATGAGCTCTTTTCACCGATTGAGTCCCAAAGTTCACTAAATTTTGAAGTTTATGCCCTTTTTGTCTAGGGTTCTATGAGAAGTATGAATGACATAATTTATTTAGTTAAATTCTCAAGTTCATCCATGAAAAATATAATCCCTCTTGATAATTGTGTTTCCATATGTTTATAAAGCAAATGTCTACATCATGATTAGTTATTGATTTGGATGTTATTCATGATTTTACCATACCATGGATTGTTCAATATTTTTCAAGATCAGTCTGCATTAGATAGTGTTGTTGGGTTATGAACAACTGATACCTAGATACTGATGTCAAGTTTCAAGTCATTCAGAGTATACTTGTATCATCAATTTAGAATACTATCATGTTGAGCATATGTTAGTATCATTCATGTTAAGCCTTTTATCAGTATCAACATCAGTTTAGTTGGAAGTAGGACTTAGCACTGAGCGAACCTAAGGATAAAGGCCCACCCCCCAGTAAAGGACTAAGACCTTTAGTGGAAGTCTCTAAGTTCCAAAACTATATTTCCCGTGTAGGTTATGAGAGGTCACCCACTAGTTGAGGACTGACACTCTCTTAGGGGTCACCCTCCAATAGAGGATTGACACCCTAGTCCTTCGGGACATCATGTTAGTAGATCCACATGTCCAGTGTTGGTACCCTTGGCAAGGTACTAACACCTTTCCACCTAGGGTTACAGGTTGGACCTTGGTTACCTCAGATTGGGGCATGTCAATTATATGATAGCTCCCACAGTTTCATTTCAGTATTCAAATAATATCAATTCAGCTTTGCATGACCAAGTGTCCATATGTCAGTTACTTAGTTATTCAGATCATTTCAGTATATGTTTATACTTGATCTTGCATTCAATACCCATGTTCATGCATTAACGCATAATATATACGTATATCTGGTAGTCTTCATCTTACATACCAGTAATTCAAAGTAATGACCACATACTCTCTTTTTTTTCTTATAACATAGGTTTGGATGCTCAATTCCCCAATCGTACTTAGACAGTTCGTGTGCCACTCAGCGCAACATTGGTGAGTCCTCATCAGTCGAGGACTAATTATATTGTTTATCATGCTTCTAGTATTTTAGTTCATGTTTTTATTCAGTAGTCAGAGTTAGTTGGGGACCTGCCCTAACAACTTATCATGTTTAGAGGCTTTCAGACAGTCAGATGGTTGGTTATGTCTTAAGTGATGTGTTTCACACTCTTTTGTTATTGTCTTGACTATTTAAACATTTAGCAGATAACTTCTGCACAATATTTGTTTATCTTTCTTCAGTATTTACAACTTATGCCAGATAATGGGCTATCTTGGGGTCACCTATAGCCTTAAACACTGTGTTATGACTAGGGGTAGTCTAGGGTCGTGACAATCAACCTAGTCAATACAACGACAATCGAAGAGAAACTCTCCAAAAATTTCCTATAATGCTTGGCTAAACCTAAGAAGCTCCAAATATCGGTTGGATTCAAAGATCTAGGCCACTTCTTAACCACCTCAATTTTTTGTAGATCCACCATGATCCCATTACAAGAAACAATATGACCAAGAAAAGTAACGATATTCAACCAAAACTCACTTTTTGAAAACGTGGCATACAACCGTCAATCCTTATGAGTTTGTAACACTATACGGAGGTGATTGGCATGATCCTCCTCACCTTTGGAGTATACTAAGATGTCATCAATAACCACAATAATGAATAAGTCTAGAAACTAATAGAATACCCAGTTCATGAGAACCACAAATGCAGCTGGAGTATTAGTCAACCCAAAAGACATGACTAAGAACCCGTAGTGGCTGTACCGAGTTTGGAAAGAAGTCTTAGGGATATTCACCTCTCTGATCTTCAACTAATGATAAACCGATTGAAGATCAATCTTAGAAAAATACTTAGCACCCTGAAGCTGGTCAAATAGGTCATCAATCCTAGGAAGAGGATACTTATTCTTCACTGTCACATTATTTAACTATTGATAGTCTATGCACATCCGAAGGGAATCGTCCTTCTTGCAGACGAAAAGAACAGGAGTACCCCACGGAGAAAAATTACGATGAATAAAATCCTTATCAAGGAGATCTTTTAACTGCTCATTGAGTTCTTTCAACTCAATCAGAGCCATTGTATAAAGTAGGATAGTGATAGGATAGATATCTGGAAGAAGATAAATCCCAAAGTCTATTTCCCTATTGGGACAGGAAGGTTATTGGGAAATACTTTTTGAAACTCATTGATAACAGGGATGGACTACAAAGAAGGTCCCTTAGAATTAGAATTCTTAACCCAAACTAAATGATATAAAAACCTCTTGGAAATCAATCTTTGGTCTCTAAGATAAGAAAAACCTGCCCTTAGGCACCAGGGAACTCCCTTCCCACTCAATCACTGGTTCATTTGGGAATTAGAAACTGACCCTTCGGGTTCTACAATCAAGAGACTCATGGCATGAATGGATCCAATCCATCCCCAATATCATATCAAAATCTAACATATCTAACTTTATCAGATCTACCAATGTCTCCCTACTACTGATAAATACCACACAACCCCTATAAACCCTTCTAGCCATAATAGTGTCACACACCATTGTAGACATAGAAAAAGGATAAAAAATTTACTAAGGATGAAAACCAAAATAAATAGCCACAAAATGGGTCGCATAAGAAAGAGTAAACACTATATCAAGCAGAAAATATACATCACGAGAGAAAATTTGTAACGTACTAGTGACAACATCAGGAGAAGCCTTAGAATCCTGATGGGTGGCAAGAGGATACAAATGGTTTCGACTAGTACCGGTACCAAAGATTGCACCCTTCGATGCCGGAGCTGAAGACGTAGCAACCGAAACCTTGTTAGCTCCGGTAGCAACATTGCCTATGGGATAATTCCTCTAAATATAGCTAGTTTGGCCACATCTGAAGTACTTATTTCTCCCCTTATCACAAAAACAAAGGTGCAATTATCCAAAATTCTACAAGGAGGATATGATGGAGATGATTGGGCCCCACTGGCCTGGGATTGGGCACTTTATGCCTTAAACCCACCTTACTCTAAAAATAAGAATCACCAGATGGCTTAGGATATACAGTAGTAGCCGTAGAATAAGAACTAAATTTTCCCTACTTATTCTTAGACCACTATCTGTCATCTCTACCACTATTTTGCTACCCTCCACCTTGCTCAGAATTCCTAAATTTCTTACTTTTCCTTTCCCCTATTTCAGCTTATTTCTTCTTTTTGTCCTTCATTGATGCATATACACCATAAGCCTAGAGATATCCATGTGATTATTTAGCAAAGTGGACTACTAAGACAAACCCAAAGCAAAATTCCACATCCTAGCTCTCATAGATGAAACCAACTCCAGAGCATAGCGAGACAACTGATGAAACTTCAGGGCACATACCTTCACCGTCATTCTACCTTATTTTAAATTCACAAACTCCTCAGCATTCACCTCCCTCAACTCTTGAGAAAAAAACCGATTGAAAAAGTCACTAGAGAAGTCATCCAACATAGCTGGCTCAACATTTTCACCCCTCGAGTGCTCCCACTTCTCATACCACGAATATTCTACATCCTTTAACTAATATGCGATGAATGTCATGCCCTTAGCATCAGTAGCATGTTTCACTTAGAAAATCTTTTTCATCTTATCTATGTACCCTTAAGAATACTCCTCAACTATGAAACCAATAAAGGTTTAAGGAATCAACCTCATGAATTGAGCAATCCTTATGGCCTCAAAAGAAGGAGTGATAGGAGCAATACACTCAGACTGACATGTCTGAGACGCCGCCAACCAAGTAAGCAAATGAATCAACTTTCAAAACTCAGTATTCGACACACCCCTTGAGGCATTGAGAAAAAAGTACCATCAACCCAAGGAGGACTAGTAGGAATCGGTGGAACTCCATGGGGGCAATCATAAGAAGGGACCCTAGACCAGGTTTATACCCCATAAGTAGGATGAGTTCCATCCACATTGTCCTCTAGAGGGATTGAAGAGTTTGCATGAGCATTAGATCTTCTAGGAGGCATGACCTGAAATGTGAACAAACAAGAATTAGAGAAGATTTCAAAATCCTAGACTCTTCAGCCTAAAAGTAGAACACAAAAAAGGGAAACATTTCTAAGTGACTTATAGCCTCTCCTTTAAAAGTGTTGCACACTAAACACCCATAAAAGAGACTCTACTCAACACGGTTGTGTGGACACCCAATGGACCACGAATATTGGGCTATGATACCAACTTGTCATGACCCAAACCAGGGCCTGGACATGATGGGTATCTAAAGTCCACTGAGGACCGGAGACCACCCCCTTTACCTAGCTAAACAGCACACAATACAACTAGCAGTGAATGAATTCCAGATACATAACAAGATAGAAAAATCAGATAACATACAATTACTTAAGTTGTCCAACTAACAACTCCAAATCCACATTAATCCACAAAGCATCTAAGTATACTAAAGCTAATCTAAGTCAGGACATGCCCTCGACAATAGCCAAAAAGGTAACCAAAGAGACCGTCTATGATAAAACTAGACCATAAAATAACAAGCCATTCGAAAGAAGGTGGCTCACCACTTCAAGCTGACTCACAAACAGTCCAAGAAGCACCTATCACTGCACAAAAAAAGTAGAAGAGCCTCTGGTTCTAGCATCACATGGGGATATAACATCCAGAGATGGTAAGAGGGGTGAGCACTAGCATGCAACTCAGGAAGGGATAAGATAATTCCAAGTCAAAACCATAGTAAAATCCACATGCACACATTGTACGTACATATATATATATATATAAATATATATATATATATGTAAATATATGCATATATATAACATGTTGGGATAGGTAACAAGGCTTAGAATAAAGTAAAATATTAGCCTAGACTGTGTAGCTTAACCATCATAAAAAGGCACCCACGGGCTATATGGGTTCAGCTCTCCCTGCTGAAAGGCCTCTAGTGTGTATTAGTTTCACGTACTAAAGGTATCAAGAAATACCATGGGATACCCCGGACCCATGCTAATCCAATATAAAAATATATATACATATAAAGTATGTCATATGCACACGGTTATAAAGACTAATCCTCATACCGGCAAATATAGGTTTCCAGTATCAGTCACCTCGGGACATCCACCTTCATGGCTTAGCTACATAACCCCTTTTAAGGCTGTATTAAAATAAGTTTCACATAATCCATCCATTTATCCAAGGAATTAACCATTAAGGCACACCATAGGTGTCGTCATACCATTATGCTTGCAAGCTTATAATTATGCCATCACAATTCTAATATCTTTGGGGAATTTCTTGACCCCCTTTGTTCATTAAATAACTATGAGAGAATGACACGATGCCCTTTGTTCAGTGAATCAAATATAGGGAATTCCTCGACACCATTTTAGTTATCAAAGTAACTCAGGGAATGCCTTGATCCCGAGCTTCCAATTAAATATAAAAACAAACCCAACAAGTCTTTTGAAATGATTTTTCATCCATTTAACCTTTTATGCAATGCAATAATATAGTTGAGTGAGTCAAACCATGTGATAAATCATATTCGAAGCCAATTACACAAGTAGGTTAAGGAAACGCAATTTACAAAACAAAAATTTCAAACCAAAATCATCAATTTGGTGGAATTCCTCCACCCCCTTTCCAATTCCCATACCCATGCCCCCAATTTGTTCAAAAACCATTGATAAAGCATGAGCAATGCATATAAAATCATGAAAATTCAATTCAAATAACATTCATTCCAAAAATCCTCAACCATATCAAAATCCATATTCAAATCCACATGAACAACCATTTGAATACATGTTTTAAGTAAAATAAATTTAAGGGAAGAGTAACATGCCTGAGATATTAAGAATTATAGAGAAAAATTAAACCATTGACACTTTAATTGCCAATTTCTTAGAAACCCTAGGTGTTCTTGACTTAGGGATTTGAGAGAGTATTTTAATTTGTTTTGGGTGTTTTATGGATGTGGGTCCTAACTGGGGAAGGAGGGAAATAACGAGAATACCCCTACTAAAAAGTGCAGAAAAAGTCACCAATCATCACGTGTCACCTTATAACTCGTAGTATGAACAGTATCTCAAGGACACCTAATTGTTGACCTTATGAGTCACACACTACGACTCGTGAGGTATCATTACAACATGTAGGGTCCTAGTCATTATCAAGGAAGAAACATCAACCACCTTTACTGGGTTGGCTATGGGGGGCACTATATGACTTGTTTAGAGTCTTGATAACTCATTGTGTCTAGTCATACTCAGAATAAACATCTTAGGCAACCTCACTGGTTGCCTTATGATTAGATCCCTATGACCAATAGTGACACCTTTATGACTCATAAGGTAAGTTGTAATAAGGGTAGTGAGTCCGAAAACTCTAGAATTTTCCAGGGCCAAAATATGGAGTGTTACACTGATAAGGGACTCAAGATATCGATATACACTGCCTGGTCCCAAACTAGGACTTCCAGTAACCATTAAAACCAATCTACTATATCCAATACTGGAGATAAATAAGAGTGTAATAATTTCTCAGACCTGAACCGAGGCTAAATAAGTATAAATCTGTAAACTCATTGCCTAAGATTTAATTTGGGACTAAAATAGTATAATAATATAAGAAGAGTTAAAATCTTCCTCGGCCATATTAAAAAAGTAGTGGTAAATGAATGAATCAATAATGGACTAGAATAAGTCTCGGCCAAATTTTCAAGAAGTATATTTAGTTTTAAATATCATAATCCAATAATAAGGGTGGTACAACTTTGAGTTTCAAAGAGACAATTTTAATAGCTAAGAAAACATAGGGGAAAATCCATTTTTATAAGACAGTAGTAATCAAGCTTCTAACCTGAATCTTACCACTAAATAAATTTAAATGCATCTAAATATATGCATGCCATCACCAATATCCAAACAATACAACAGTAAGAGTCTTCACATCATAACTATACCCACATCCCTTTAAAGGATAAAGTATGAACCTGGCATCCAATAGGTATCGTAACCACGACCTTGGGCCCATCAATATATAACTTAATAAGATATTAATGCCCAAAAAATGAGTAAGTAGGGTAAACAAGGGCATAAAGTTACTAAAAGGATCTAATCATGAAATATCACCAAAAATACTATGTAATATGGTAAGTCTTTTACTGAAAATCCCCTTATGAAAATCTATGGTTAAAAAGTGTATAACCAGGTGTAATAGGATCCTACAACCTTAACACGTATTCTAGGCTAAGGTTTGGTTTACATTTCTATTCTAAAACCCTTAATTAAGTTAAGACGTGATATATTCTAGGTAAAAACATACTTGTAATCCCTACCTAGCATGCAAAATATACAATACAAAATCTCATATAGATAAGTAGATCGAAGCCTACCTTGATGACAAATAGTAACCTCAAATCATCCACAAGTTGCTTGTTCCCTCCACACAATCTCTAAAAACTGCCATGTCAAGAATCTCAAAGAAACAAGAAAATCCTCCTAAGTTCGATCTTTGGACTAGAATCCAAACTTGATTAACTTGATAAATATAGTTAATTTCATTTTGATGATCAAATACCGCATCAAAAACATGAATTTTCCTCCGGCCCCTCATTAACATTCATGTATGAGTAAATTTATTAGGTGCAATAATGTATTATGACTACTTATCTATTATGAACGTATGCATTAAAGGAGAATGAATGAAAATGGTTTTTTATCGTGTGAAAAATGAAAGGAAAAACATGTAAAACAAAGGTCACTTTTAAATTGAACAATTTTTTTAATACAAATTATACCATAATGCCAAACTGTGGCCATTCATTATGGACATTTGGTTGTAGACTCCTAATTCTTCCACATGGAATGATGTAGTGTCAATACCATAATTGGCTTTATCCATTACATTGGACAAGGTCATATGTACTCTCTTATTGTATAGTTTCATGGTAAAATAAATACAATATTTTGAATATACCATAATTAGTAAAATATTATTTTAAATAAAGCCTCTATTTTGTAATAAAAAATTTTTAACATAACTAGACTCGTTATCTTCGTTTAAAATATTAATAAATTATAAAAAAAATTTATTAAATAGTATAAAAATATATCATAAATAAAGAATTTTCATAAATATCAAAAACATTTTAGAGAGATAATTAAAAAAAATTATAAATTTATTAAACTCTAATTTAAATTAAACAATGCAGAATAAACTCGATGTTAATGAAATCCTTAAGTGAATAACCCACAAATCGAACCACCTGTTCTAGAAGGTCATAAAATAATGACTAGAACTATTTGAAAGCTCAAATTGACAAAAACGCAAGAAAATTTAAAAATGGTGTAGAGGGTCATTACATGGTACTAGTATATCATGAATGTTGTATGAAATGAGGACGTAATTCTCACAATCAACTCAAATGATGATATCAATTCTATCCAACACGAAATATATATATATATATATATATATATATATATATATATATAAGTGAGCCCAGAAATCAACTCATATGTCCATAATTCTTGATTATCAACTCCAACAGGTCCCCATAAGCATAAATTTGCATGCAAGACATTATTAATTTCATATCAACCTCTAACGCAAGAATTTTATCAAGATAAAATCATCCAATGCTTAATCAAGTCCAAAACAAAAAAAATAAGCCCTCGCATGGGCATCATATCTAGAATAAAGGCATTTAGATGCATAGATATCAATAATATACAAATCAATCACAACAGAATATAAGCTTTCATGTGGTCACACAACAGTAAAACTAATCTTGAAATATAAATCTCATAGCTATTTTCCCCAACCCATAACATGCTTTAATTATTCATTAACTACAAAGCTCAATCTAAAAGAAGTTAAGTCATAACCTACCTCAAAAGGATAAAATCTAGATCTAAATTTCTTCAATACAGAGCCTTTCACTCATGAACGACCTTAAAACAAACTACAATATTCAAATATACTATCTATGCATTAATAAAGAGCTAACGACATCCCTATTGTCCCTATTTGAGTCGAGGCCAAAAATGGATTCATAAAATAAGTTCAAAAATAAAATAGGTAAAATCAGAATTTTAGTTTTAAAGAATATTATCCAAGGTTATAGGAGTATACTAGAGGAAACCCACGTGAAAACGAGTTAAAACCGAGGTCCAAAATGAAGAAAACTCCTTTTTAAACTTTACCTATGAAAACCGTATTTTTTCACTATGAAATCATGATTTAAATGTATTTTTGAAGATAAAATCAATAGAAAATATTGAGATTATGAGTTTAGAAGTTCCCATACAAAATTGAACGTTAAACTCATAAAAATCACCTTTCTCAAAGCTTGGTGGTCCCAAAATAAAGTAAAATTGCAAAAATGGAGTATTTATACTATTAAGAAAATAGTACATCGAGAATGCGGTCAACCCTTCACATTCATAAGGGTCAACATTGACTAGAAAATTAAATTAGCCTTTGCATTTGTTAAAGCCTTTTTACGTTTGCGAAGAAGAACCCTATTGCCCTCCGCGATCGTGGTCAACACCTCACATTCATGATGAAGGGTGAATTACTTCTCAACATTTATAGTTGGGGGCCCATATTCATGAAGAAAGATCCATGTACTAGATATCATTTTTGTACCAACTGATTGTGAATGGTTTTAAATATTCTGAACAAACCCTTGGGATTCGTTTATAGAAGTAAACAGTATATGCTACTAGGCCAATTTTGATGTTTTGAACTCAATGTCAACATTAGATTTTTGAAAAAAGGTTGTATCCAAAATATTAACCTCGGAGCCCTTTTTCACTATTTTCCATATAAAGGATCAAAATGAGATTTAAAAGTCCCAAAATTGAACCAACATTGCTAATATCCCAAATTCAACATTCAATATCTGATGGTGCAGTTCATTTTGCTTTTAGATACTCAGAACAACAAATGTTGACTGAAGTCATCTGTATGGCTTCTTAAGCTTCTAAAAAACATAAAATTACACAACATTTTATTGACCGCATTAGAAATTGTGCCAACCATCCCCAAACCTCAAAGTCAACATATAGCAAATATGGGAAGGGAAAAATGGTCAAAACACATAGAAATGGTAAATTCACATATTCAGGTCATCACAACACTCACCACTAAAAATCTAATTCGTCCTCAAACTAAAGCTAAGATAATACTTAAATCAGTAAAAGGCTTAGGGTAAATACTATAAATGTCGAACTCAACCTCCCAGTATCCCTCTCAATGGGATGGTATCTCCACTGAACCTTAACCATAGGAATATCTCGAGAACACAACCGTTTCACATCCTTGGCTAAAATAGACATTGTTTTCTCAACAAAGTTCAGCCTCTTATCCAACTTAACTAAGTCCTTATGTAGCACATGAGACTTATTCGAAATATAGCATTGAAGCATAGATACATAAAAAATGGATGAATGGAAGAATAGTCTAGAGTTAAGGCCAACTCATAAGCAACCTCCTCAACTATTAGAAGAATCTCAAATGGTCCAATTTACTTGTGGCTACTGTAACGACTTGATTTTTGATGATTTACATAAAATATTCATTTTTGTATGATTTGACCATTTTACCCCTTCTCGTAGTTTCATTATGGTGTTTCTGGGGTGTGAAAATGATTGTCATAATTCTCAATGCATTTCAATGTGATTAATGTGATAGTGTGGGTTTTGATGGCTTAAAAAGTCTTATAATTGAGTTCAATCAACATTTATTGATTGGTACATTAGATGGCAAAACAGAATGCTCCAGTAGATCAGGAATGTCAATTTTAGGGTGGTGACATTGTTGGTATGGTTTTATGGATTTTATATCTCATTTTGATCCTCAATTTGAAAAGTTATAAAATTGGGTTTCTGGAGTCAACTTTGTGAAAACGACATTTATTCAAAAATATAATATCGCCACTGAGTCCAAAGCATTAAATTTAATAAGGTATCATAGTTTATTTGCATTCATTAGATTTTGGTTGAATCCTTCCAAGGAGACTTACAATTCTCCAAGTTTCTAGTTGGTACTGGTGCACTTGCAATCGCGATAGTTTAGTTGCTTATGTGAGTCAGTACACCAGACCAAGTAAAACATATGCAACATCTTGTTCATGATCATGACACTCACATATGCGATATTTAGTTGCGATTGCAAGACTTGTAAATGCGATGTCTGGTTGCGATTATGGCACCTGACATCAGGCGAGGTATTGCATATGCAACACTGTGACGACCCAACCCTGGGCCTAGTTGTGATGTGTATCTCAAGACCATAGAGGTACAGTGTACCACTCCTTTTCCTAGTCACCTAAACATAATAAATATAATAGCGAAAGCAATCCAAATATAATGTGAAAGATAGATAGTTAACTCAATAGGAACTAAGAGTCAATAAACTATAACCACCCATACTTTGTCCATAAAAACCTCTCACAAAACCAAACATCAACCTAGATTGGGACATGCACCCGACTATAGCCTAAAGAAATCCAAAAGTGATAGTCTATTACAACATAATAAAACCAAGTAATAGTCTTTTTGAAAGAAGGAGACTCACCACTTCAAGCTAACCAACAGCTGAAACAGAACCACCAAACTCTGTAAAAAATAACCAAAGAACCCCTTGGACCCTACATCATGAAATGATGCAACGTTTGAGGACGGTTAGTGGGATAAGCACTAGCATGTAACTCAGGGAAGTGATAAAGTAATGCCAAAATCAAATAATTCTAAAACCATTCAAAAACTATATGAACACATGAATTTTTAAAATCATTAACCTAGACTGTGTATCTCTAACCTTCCTAAGGGAACCTATGGTATCTATGGGTTTAGCTCCACCTACTGAAAGGGCCACAACACGTGTTAGATACGCGAATTGTGGAAACCTGACAAATGTCTAGGGAATCCATGACCCCCGCCATTCCAATATATATATAGTGTGAACTATGCACATGTTCACCAAGATCCCCACACTGACAAACGTGGTTTTCAGTATCGGTTCATACGGAAACTTCACCTTCCATGATGAGCTACACAAACCTCTTTAATCATAAATTAAAACCATTTACACATTCTCATCCATTAACCAATGAGTCTTTTAATTAGGCATTTACTGTTGGTAGCATCATAACAAATAAAGTTAATCTTACAAGCCAATTCCGCTATGCCATCCAAAACCAAATATCCAAATTTGACTCCAAAGTTTCCAATTAAAAACCAATACATGGCTACCAAGGCCTTCCAAATTTTTTTTAAGTTCCATTAATCTTTTATGCAATGCAAGGTTTTAAAAGTGAGTTGAACCATGTGTATTTCCATGTTCAAAACCAATCTCATAAATAGAGTTGAGGGTAAGGCCAATTCCAAACCATTAGACCATAAAATTTGGACAAACCATGTTACCCATTCCAATTACTATAACCGTGCATATATTGACTTCAAAACCATGAGAATAACCATGAATGAAAAATTTAAAATCATGGAAAGCCAATTTACACAATAACCATTCAAAATCCCTCAACCCACATTCAAAACCGATAATTAAATCCACATGGATAGTAATTAAACATATGATTGTATGAAAATTAATTTAGGGAAGAGATACATGCCTGAAGACACCAAGAATTTTGGAGAATAACCACCAATGAAAGCCTAGATAATCAAGCCCTTGAAACACTGGGTTTTCTAAACTTTGAAGTTCGAGAGAAGAGAGTTATTTATGACTTAATGATTTTATGTTAAAAGGGTCAAAAGAGGGTTTTAAGTCATGGTTAATAGAAGGATAGGAGGAAAATATCACAATTCCCCTAATGAAAATGGGCAGGAAATATAGTGCCCATCGCTATGGGTTAGTTAAGGACTCGTGGTCACTGGTCATGAGGTGCCACCATGACTCATATACTAGGAAGAAACTATGGTAAACCACACTATAATGGTCATGAGTCACACCCTATGACTCATAACCAAACCTTATGACTCATGAGGGATAAGTCATGATCCAAATAGAAACATTAGGCCACCTCACTGATTTTGCTATGATTGGAACTATAAGATAAGTGAAGAGAGCCTATGACTCATTACTTGAGTCGTACTCTGGACAATGAGCACAATCACACGATAATTTTTATAGTCCAAAACATCGGGTGTTATAGACACCTGGTCGTATATGTGATGCTTGGGTTCTATAAATATCCATGTTTTTTCATTTTCACCATTTCTTAGACTTGGAGCTTAGGGTTTAATGATTTTGATAAATTTCTTCCACTTTTAAGCTTAGGTAAGATCTATAACACCTATTTAAACTATTTTCTCCAAATTTCATCTTGTAATTCTTTTTTAAACGCTAATTAAAAAGGTGGAAATTGGGAATTTTAGCTCATAAGGCCTAAAGATTGTAATTCTCTAATTCAAATATCGATTTCAACTCATTTTCACTTGGGTGAGTTTCTAATCTTATAATTATCACTTTTCATTCAATTTTATTTTCAAAACAACTTAAATTCTTGAATTTTAAAATGAATTTCATGGATTTTGCTACTAAAGCTTAAAACATGGGTTTTCTTTGATGTGGGGCGCATTTTTAACTCATTTTTGCTTGAGTTTTCAGATACAAACTCCTAAAAATATAGGGAATATGTTTCAAAAATAAAATTACTATTTTGCACTTATTTTTTGAAAATCTATTTTGGAGGTTCGTTTTGACCCAACTTGAAAATAGGCAATATGGGCATTGTTGGCTTTCTTTTGATGTATAGATTCTATATATGTATGATTTAGTTGATTCTAAGTTTGTTCTTAAGGAGTAGGGCCTGGGTTTAAAGGCTTATGAACTAGTTTTTGGCATTTGAGGTAGGTTATAACTTAACTTTCTTTAGACTGGGTTAGAAAGTTAATAATAATATTAAATCATGCTATGGGTGCGGGGTTGTATTAAAAAAAATATATTATGTGATTATGTGCTCGTGTGGGGGCCTTTGTGAATAATATTTGGTGGTCTTTAGACTATTTGCTATGTGTGACAGTGTGGGGTTTTACATGATGTTGTTGGCCTAGTATTGATATATGTATGTTTGGTTGTAATATTTTTAGTGGAATAGCCTAGATTTTAAGATTTATGTGGTATCAATAATATTTTCTTGCATGTTTCACTTGATTATTTCTGGATTATATTGGATCATGGACGGTTGGTTGATTTGAGTGGATTTTTGGCTCACAATGGTTGGACATTAAATATTATTATTTTAGGTGGTTGTGAGCATTACTTTTTATATCATACTCATTCACGAATCATTGGTACCACTATGGAAATACTGTAGACACTATTTTTTCTGATAAAAAATATATTATCCTTAAAAACCCTCTACCGAAGATATGCCAGAGAGGAGTTATAGATATTGGTATTAGATGTTGGTTTTATATGAGTTGATGAACAAACCATAAGTCCTACATCTATAGCTAAGTCTGGTAGGTGTAGGTTTATAATCCCCACATGAGTCGTATTTCTAGGCTGACATTGGTAGGTGTATACGAAGGTTGTGTGAAGACCTCATGCATCATCATCATATTCATTTCACTTCATGTAGTGTGTTTATATTGTGATTGTATTTTGTCCTTTCCTTGATATCTACCATATGCTCCATCTTTCTATACTTGTATTTGATATATGTGTATATTTGTTTTTCTTCTTTCAACATGTATTGGTTATATGTGTGTATATTTGAACTGTTAGTGGAGAAGGTATGGGCTACTGTTTGGGATATTTTCTGATTCCAGGTGATGTGCCCCTAGTTTGTGTTTATATACTTTATTTTCTACTTTGCTCAGTTGGCCTATGATACTTACTAAGTACACGTGGACCATGCTCACCCTTACTGTGCCCTTTCGATGTAGACCTAGGTACCAATGCACCTCATGGTAGTTAATTTAGGTGTTACTTAGAGCCTATTCGAGGTAGCAATTGATTTATGCATCCGGAGTTAACTTCTATCCTTTCTTATCTAGACTATGTCTTATTTTATATTAAAAGGGAGAGATTGATCCTTTTGGACTATTATTGTACCTGTTGGTATTCAAGATTTATTTAGTAGTTCTTACACTATGACGCCAGGTTTTGTGATTTTTGTTGGTATCTTGACATTATTTTTCCTTTTGCTATATATATGTGTGTGTGTGTGGTTCGACTCTGTTCTAGGGTCTTGCCTTGGTTTGGTATTATTTTCTCATTCTCTATTAGTTTGGGTGATAGGCTAACTTACCATGGCTTACTGCGACAAGTGCCATCATGACCCTTAGTTTTTGGGTCATGACAAATTATTATCAGAGCACCCAAGTTCATTGGTCTTAACAGTGTAAGAACAAGATGTCTAATAGAGTCTCACAGATCAGTATGTAAACATCCATATCTATCTTCGAGAGGCTATAGGATGTCTTTAGGAAAGTTCCAAGATTTTTTTCCCATCGTGTGGATTTCTTTCATACCTTGTGTTCTAAGTAATATTTCACTCTTTATTACACAGATGGTGATTACTAGATCTTGTAAAGTTAGAGATGTTGAGCCTTCAACCAAAGAGAGATCCCAATATAGAGGGTAAGCTATGAGTCATGGACCGGCATGAGGTAGTGTACGAGATCATGGATCTGCCCCATCTAGGAGTAGTGCTAGGTCACTTTCCCCTAAGTCTCGTGTTGAGCATGTTGGAGGTGTGGGTCCTAATTCAGTCCCATAAATTTTTTTACCTCAGTTTTGGAAGGGTTTTTAGTTCATTTGTTTCCCCTAGATGAGGCTACATGTTTATCCACTACCTCGAGCCTGTCCGTGAATTACAACTCACCCTCCTTTAGGTGCTCCTGGTATTTCTCCAATTTTGAGAATTGCACCTCTGTCTGTGTCAGAGTCTTCTTATGGTGTTCCCCCAGCCCCGAGTGTGGATCCTTTAGTATTACCTACTTCTTAATTTGGTACTCCACAGACTCTAGGTGTTGTTCCTCCTTCAGCGCCTGCATCTGAGTATGCTATTCCAAAGTTTAGAGTTTATCCATTATCGATTTTTCCTCCTAAGGTGGGATATCATCTTTCTAGATTCACCATGCCTCCTCTTATTGTGATTACAATTATGTATTCTGAGGATCAGAAGAAGTTTTAGCGGTTCACTTATTATGGTACCCCTAAGTTCAGTGGTGCTATAGGTGAGGATGCCTATCAGTTTTTGATCAATTGTCGTGAGTAGTTGTATAACCTGGGTTTGCTTGAGTCATATGGTGTCACATATACTAATTATCAATTGAGATATGTCATGAGATATTGGTGGAGGTTACTTATTAGTTGTAGACCTCTTGATTCTCCTGGGATGATATGGAATCAATTTGTTGAGCTATCTTGGAGAGTTTTGTGCCTTACAATATGAGGGATTGGATGAGAAATGAGTTTGATCGCCTTGATCAGGGCTCCATGACTATTGCAGAGTATGAAGAACACTTTTATTCCTTATCTAGATAATCTTATGCCAATGTTTCCACCGAGTTAAAGAAAAATTAGAAGTTCTTGAATGGGTTGGATATTTCTCTTTAGCTTGCTACGATTCAGATGGTAGTGAATGGAGCATCTTTTTAGAGTATAGTGGATCATGCAAATATGAATGAGGGTATTCATTGAGAATTTAAGGGAGACACAAAAAAGGTGAGCCGTTTGGATGAGTTCAGAGGTCACACATCTTGTGGTAGGGAATCTAGAGATTTTTGTAGGTATCATGGCAGACCAGTGCAGGAAGCCCTACAGAGTTATGGTAGTTGATCTTCTGGTATGGCAGCTGCAGGTAGTTATCCTAGTTTAGTCGTATCTTCTTCCATTGAGCTAAGCCACATGGGTTGCTTTGTGTATAATGAGACTGGCCAAAGGTCCTAGGATAGTCCTGTGGGGTCTTCAGAGTGACACAACCCAAACCAGGGCCTGATTGTATCGGGTATCTCAAGTCCAACTAGGATCGGAGACCACCCCCAATACCCAACCGATTACTGCCCTACACCCCATGTCGGATGAATTTCGAACATATATCAAGATAACATAAAACCAAATAGTCACAAACAAACATCCAATCGAAACCAATCTCAATGCCCATACCAATACCAATGCTAACACCAATACCGACACCGCCCATGCCCATAGTAGTCCAACAAAGCCTCTAACCAGAGTAAAAATATCCAATCGTGACATGCCCCCGACATTAGCCAAAACCAAAACCTAAGAAATAAAATTGACATAAAGAAGTCCATAGCATGAAATGAGGTCTTCCAGAGTATGGAATCTCACCACTTCAGTCTAACTCAAAAGTTGTCCCCGAATAACCAAGTCGCTGAGCAGGAAGAGTGAAAGTATGGCCGGTTCCTGCATCACATGGGGACATAGTGCTCAAAAAAGGTTAGTAGAGTGAATGCTAGAATGTAACTCAGGGATAATGATAAAATAATGCCATCATTCAAAATTAAATCAAATAACCATATACAATCACATATATACATATATACTGTGCCAAGATAGGGAACGAGGTTTAGCATGCATTTAAAATCATAACTTGGATTGTGTAGCCTTACCATCATAAATCCACCCACGGGCTATATAGATCCAGTGTTACAACTTGAATAGGCCCCAGTACGTGTAGTCGTACAAACCAGAGATATCATAGGGGCCGGGGATTCCCGTGTACCATTTTCCCTCCGTGATACATATATATAAGTATAGACTTGGAGGATTCCTATGTACCCCACAAGCATAAGGTAACCAAGATCAACCTTCATGCCAACAAACATGAGTTTCCAGTGTTCGTCCTTCAGACTCACACCTTCACGACTAGCTATGACAACCCCAATTATTTCCTAATTAAAACATTTAGCACATAACCAAACAAACCGATTCCACGAGTCAATTAGTAAGAAATTATAAATTGGTATCGTCATACCGACTATAGCTTGCAAGAAATATCATTAGCCAATACTTATAGGATTCCCGTGTACCCCACACTCTATTATTAAAATCACTTGGGGGATTCCCATGTACCCCATAAGTTTTTTCATTATAAGTTAACTTGGAGGATTCCTGCTTACCCAACAAGGTTTTCAAAACCATCCATGGCCATTTAAACCATTTGTACTTTGCATTAGTTTCAAGAATAAGTCAAACCAAACACTTTAAAGATTCTATTATACCCATAGTTCAAAATCCCACTTTTTTCATAACTACTAACCAATTTCACAATATAGGGTTGGGGTCATAACCACTTAAAGAGTCACATGTTTAAAGAAATTTACCACTATCAAGTTCAACCACCATACCCATGCATCCACATGTTCAAAACCATGATTAAAACATGAAAAATCATAATTAAACCATGGGAAAACATTATTCAACAATAAGCATCCAAAACCCACCTTTATTTCAAAACCATAAAAATACCATGAAAACCATGCATTAAAACATGTGCTTTGAGTAAAGTAACAATGAGGGAGGAGTAACACACCTGAATTACAAAAATTCACAGAGAGAATTTGACTCTTGAACCCTGAGATGACCACTTTAGGAAAACCCTAGCCAATATTGCTTGAGAGGATTTTGAGAGGATAAAAAGGATGTTTAATCTTGTAAAGTATGGAATGAATGCCCCCAAAAGTGTTTTAGGGATGTGGGGTATTAAGGGTTTTAAGTGGGAAATGTCCAAAGTTCCCTCAACTTAAAAGTTGTAAAAGAGTCATCCTTGGTTATAAGTCAACCCATTGACTCATTACCACATCATACGACTTGTAGCCATGAGTCGTATCCTAGAAGCGAGTTAGAAACCAATACACTATCCTTCTTAGGACTATATGATCCCACTCATGACCTGACCATGTGACTCGTACAACCTAATCTTATCAAAGACAGAACCAATGGGATTAGACACTGGACAACATACGACTCAACCCTACCACTTGTAACCTATCCCCACGGCTCTTAGTGAGCACTCGTACTCAGACCCAAGTCAAGCCACTAAGTTACTAATTTGGTTAAGGTTCGTCCTTATGGCTCGTCATTTCTCCTAACAACTCGCATCTCCAAGTTGTAACCGTAACAAAACCCCCAAGGACCATCCACTAGACACCTTACAACTAGGGTCACTTGAACCTTAACCACTCCATACGATTCGTATGATGGGTCATTACTAGGATAGTGAGCTCAAGGCTCAGGAATTTTCTAAGGTATTGACTAACACAATTAAACCCCCAAACATCTCTACTCTTACCTTAAACTAAGTTAGAAATGAAAGATGCCAAGGAAATCAATTTTTTCTTTAGCAAAGTCAGAAAACAAAGATGTTAAGAATAACACATACCTAACGCATGATCTTTTGGCGTGGAAAAAAGAATGGATACTTGGATTTTATGTCCTCTTCGACTTCCCAAGTAGCCTCTTCGACTTCCCAAGTAGCCTCTTCCACCTTATGGTTCCTCCATAGAGCCTTTACCAAAGCTACATCCTTGGTCCGCAACCGATGAACCTGTCGATCCAAAATTTTACCCTGGATATAAGACAAGGAATCCAAAATACCAATATCCTTGATAGGAACAATCTGCGATGGATCACCTTTCTCAACATAGATACGTGGAACACCGGGTGAACAGAGCTTATACTGGATGGAAACTCGAATTTATATGCAATAGTACCGACCCATCTCAAAACCAAGTACAGACAATTATACCAGGGACTGAGCTTTCCCTTCTTCCCAAACTGCACCACACCCTTCATGGGAGATACCTTTAAGAACACCCTATCCCCAACCTCAAACTCTAACTTCCTTCACCTCATATTCGCATAGGACTTTTGGCAACTTTCGATGTCTTTAGCCTATCTTAAATCAGCTTTACCTTCTCCATGGAATGGTGAACCAAATTTGGGCCAAACATCTCTGCCTCACTAACCTCGAAACACACAATAGGAGACCTAAACCTTCTCCCATACAAAGTCTTAAACGGGGCCATCCCAATGCTAGAGTGGTAGATGTTATTATATGTACACTCTATAATAGGAAAATGCTCTACCCAAATACCACAATAGCCAATAACGCAAGCTCCACATATATCTTTCAATGTCTAAATAGGTTTTTTTGCTTGCCCATCTGATTGTGGGTGGAAAGCATACTAAGACTCACTTTAGTACACAATTTTTTCTGAAATTATCGCTAAAAGTGCGATCAAAACTGCATACCATGATCCGAGATGATAGAAATAGTTACCCTACTAAACTTCACAATCTCTTAGAGGTACAACCATGCATAGTTCTCTGCCGAAAAATTTGCCCTCACTGGTAAGAAATGAGCAAACTTTGTCATCCTATCCACGATGACCCAAATTGAATCAAACTGATTTCAAAACTGAGGAATTCTAGTAAGAAAATCCATATTGATCACTTCCCACTTCCACAAAGTCAACTCAATCTCTTGATACAATCCACTATGCCTCAGTGCTCAACTTTTACTTTTTGGCACATAATGTACTTAGCCACAAAACTTGCCACATCCCTATTTATACTGTTCCACCAATACATCTTCTTAAGGCCATCACCACTAATATTAAAGGCCATCACCTTATGCCCACCTCATAATCCATCTATATTGGGAACAAAAAATATCCCTTGTTACCGCAAGGTGGCATCACCACTAATCTCAAAGGCCATCACCTTATGCCCACCTATATCAACCTTGATTGTGATCAAGATAGGATTCAATACCTAGTTCTTATTTATTTCAACACTACGAGATAATTATGCCACCTTCTACACAAATATGCCACCATCCTCATAGTCAAAGAGACGAACTCCAAGGTTTATCAACCGGTGAATATCTTGTACCAAATCCCGTTCCCTTCATCCACATGGTCTAGACTCCCCGTGGATAACCTACTAAGATCATCAACAACCACATTATCTTTAACAGGATAATAGTGAAGACTCATGTCATAATCTTTTAGCAGCTCAAGACATCTCTTTTTCCTGAGATTAAGTTCATTCCAAGTAAATACAGATTGCAGGCTCTTATGATCAGAAAAGATATCCACATTCACTCCATACAAATAGTGATGCAAAATTTTCAATGCGAATACCATAACCAATAATTCCAAGTCATGAGTCAGATAATTCTTCTCATGCACCTTCAAATGTCTAGAGGAATAAGCTATCACCTTGCTATGATGCATCAAAATGCAACCAAGCCTCACACGGGATGCATCAGGGATATGAGTTGTATACCTACTTATGACTTGTAAAACGAAGTCATAAGATGAATAGAGAATTGAAGCAATTTTTAAGATTAAGCACTGGAATGGTTACTACAAGGCAGGGTATAATTCGTAAGCTGAGGATATAAGTGAAGACCAAGTCGTACCGATTGTCGACTTAACTTTACCTTTCCTATTTTTAATAGGATTTTTATGTTATTTTGATATAGTATAAATACCCTAGGGTTTATCTTTTATTAGGTTACACGTAGTGATTTTGTTTTACGCATAATCACATATTATTACATATTTTAAAAATTATTCTTGAGATTTGAGGGTTTTATTCAATTAAAGACTTTGGACTTTATTCATCCTAATCTTGTACAATTGATTTTATGGGTTCTTCATTGATAATCATGATATTTTGCAAAAACATGAGCGGCTAATCTCCTTAGCTAGGGTTGTGGGAATCCTAGTGGATTAGCTATGTAGAGGAAGTGTGACACACATCTGTGCTAGAGTTTATGCATGTATTCTAATTCTTCTTCACTATAATTGATTTCAAGTAACTGCAGTATCTTGAAATAAAAGCATGTATTCACATTCTTTTTATAATCAAGAAGCTTGTGATTGGGAAAAGAAGCTTAGGATAGTAATTTGGGATTTTTGCCTCCACCTTATAGTCGTCATATTCCATCTTATCACTTGATTCGATAACCAAGGATCAAGTGAACTGAGGTCGTAGCAAATGACAACAAGGAAACACGCAGCGATGATAACTAAGTCTAAGGGTAAAATTTATCTTCACGCTCAAAAGGTGGCTGATAATACCTATCTTATAGGCTTTACATACAGAACAAAAGAGAAGTGGGTTGATCACGAGAAGTCTACAGAGTTAAGAAGCTAGGGGGACACAGACCTAGCGTTCTTCTCCTATTGATTGCAACTCGAAAACACTCAAGAATTGGTTACTCTTTGCTATTGATAACAAAATCCCCCCTATTTACTTTCCTACACTGCTCGAGGATTAAATTAAGGCAAGAAACAACTCACATTTTCTCTTGGGGATTGACCCCAACCTAGTTGGGTTATTATAGTTGTGTCAACCGTATTATACTTTATATTGAGATGTAGTTTTGGGTGATATCATGCATGCAAGGTATTGGGATAGTTCGATCGAGCATGATAAATCTATAAAGTTAGTAAGTCAAGGGGAACACAGTCCTAGTACTCTTCTCGTATTGATTTCCACTAAAGTAACCAAGATTTGTCACTTTTGATATTATTCTAAATAAGAACCCCCCATTTACTTTCCTATATTTTATTGGATACATCAATAGATTCATGAGAGACTTTCATCCTATCCCCTGTGGGTTTGACCCTAACCTCTATTAGGTTACTGTATTTGAATTCAACCGCATTATATATCTTTGAGGTGTTATTTTGGCTACATCACATAGAACTCACAATGTCTACTCCCAGATTAAGTAACTCATTGACCACCATCATAAGTACCTCTTTCTCTACCTTAAGTACCCCTAGTTGTACCCCTGCTACTCTTTGAACCATCTCTTACTATCCATATTAGAGTAGGTTTGAAAATAATCCAAAGCCACTAAACCTAAAGACATACCACTTAATCCCTATAAAAAGGCCTAAAATGGCCTACCATGATAACTACAAGAACCTATACAAAAAAATTATCTACCTCAAGAGGTGTCTGTACTAATCTCACTATGACTGCACACCTTTTTGATGCCTTCCTGAGTAGCCTGAATAACTGAATCGATCATCTTGGCATGATCAATAATACTCTACAAGAAAGACCTTGAGACTACCATTTGAGTTTTAACCAACTTATAAGTACCATCCAATCCCTTCAAAAACTTTCAAATTTATTAAGTTTCCATGAAGATGTTAGCGGCTGAATACTAGATAAAGTGTGAAATTGAGCGTTATACTCAACAATAGTCATGAAGCCTACTCTAAATAATCAAACTCATCATGCATCTGGTCCCTTAAAATATGTGGCACAAACCTCTCCAAGAAAGCATAAAAAACTGAGTCCAAGTCATATTAGTCACATCCAAAGGTCTACAACTTGCATACAACCTCCACCAATCCCTAGCCATATCTGTTAACTAATAGGTAGTATAAGTAACTCCATGAGACTCAAGGGATATAAAATTATGTAAATTTTCCTAGCAATTAACCAAAAACTCATAGGCATCCTCACTTATAGCACCACTAAACTTAGGTAGACACAAGAAAAAAAAACTCTCATAATTATTAGAAGACATAATTGTACCTAATGTAGCTAGAGGAATAATATGTCTGGCAAGATAAGAATCCTCAAGTAGGGTACCATAGATAAAAGTTGTACCCCTAAACTAGGAATACCATGATCAGATACTAGTACAAAAAGTGAAATACCACTTGAAGTATAAGGAATATCATAAGCAGATATCGGTAAAGATGGAAGAACCATACTTGAGGTCGAAGGAATACCATAAGCAGACATTGATACTAACAATGGTACCATACTTAAAATTAGAGGAGCACTAGGTGCACTCAAGGGAACACTGTCTAAATAAGTCAATAACCAAATTAAGAGATTCTTTAGAACTTGGGTAGCAACTAAACCCTATGGGTTCTGAGCTAGCTCTATATCTACTGCATGCTCAACCTTGAGCTCAGGGAGGTCCGCCTAGCACTACCTCTGATAGGGGAAGCTCCTCGTTTCCATACACTAACCTTATCTCACCCTCTAGTCTGGGCATCATCCTCGAGTGTTGACTCAATATCCCTAAACTGTCGAGATCTATTCCCCACCATCAGTGCAAAAAATTGGAACACAAATTATAACATATGGAGTGAATAACCCATGATTTGACATGGTTTTATGGAAATTTTAATGCTTAAAATAAGGAAATTATGTAGGAAATTAGGTATTATTATTAGAAATGATGTGTCTTTGTGTTTATTGTGCAGGAAAATAAGGTTCAAAGAAAAAATTAAGACAAAAAGGATGCAAAGTAGTTGAATTGGTAACCCACGACTTATGGGTTGGACCTACACCCCATGGAAAGGGGGAGCGACTTGATTTCTAAGGATGTTATACCAAATATAAATTCCATAAGACCAAATTATGGATTGTGACTCTAACCCACACCACATGATTTAGAGTCAAGAGTTAAGTGTTGAAGAATAGGGCCAAGTCCGAGTTCTATGCCATCAGTCTATAGTTCATGACTCAAACCCATGACACGTAAGTTGGATACGAGAAGTAAAGTTCTAAAAGTTTTATTACAGCTTTGATTCCCACTAATTGAAGCCAAGACCCAAAACCACATGTCATAAGTTATTGTCGACCTAGATTTTCTACTCTGTTTAAGATAGGTTATATTTTGTATCTGTAAATACTCCCTCGAGGTTTTATTGATCCATTACATAATACATATACATTTTACTTTATTTTGAGTTCTGAGATACATTAATGATCTTAGAATATTGATATTAGGTTTTAGGGTTTATAATTGATTTGAGAATTTGGATTTTCATCTTCTTGTTTGTATGTTCTTTACTATGCTTTCATTTATAAAATATTTCCTTGTTCTTATAACTATGAGTATCTAAAACCCATTACAGGGTTTTGGGAACCATGATAAATTAATGAATCAAGTTAAGTGCAAAGTCATTCTAGATCGGTGCTCTTGCATGTATTGGAATTTTCTTTAATTTGATTGTTTTCTTGATAAGTTCACACATTAGGAACTTGCATGTATTATGTACATTCTAGAGAGAGAGGTGATGTGCTATGGATTTATATAACTTTTAATGCTTAAAATGATGAAATATACAAGTTTCTTAGGTTGTTTTGAGAGAGTTTTGCAGATAACCGAGTTTGGAAGCTAAAATTGAAGAAAAAGGTGAAAGCTGAAGTTTTGGGCTACTTACCGAGGTATTTATGGGTAAATGTGACACTTACCAGGCTAGGTGACCAAAGTACGTATTAGAACTTGAAGCGCAGAGTCTTAAAAGCAGGAAAAAGAAGACTCTATCACTTACTAAGGGAACCTAGGGTCCATAGGTACCACCTACAATCCATAGGTGACCTTAGTAAGTGCTATAGGGTCAAGTGCAAAGAGCTTCAAGAGATGTGCAGGAGGTCTATCACTTACCAAGGACTACCTATGGTCCGCAGATGGCCTGAGTAAGTGGCCACCAACCTCGATTTTTCTTTTTCATTTATGTTTTGATTTTTAGGGTCTCCTTGTATCCTATAAATACTCTTTTGACATTTTGTTGTTAGCTTACGCACTCTTAACACTTAAAAACATATAGTTGATTCCGAGATTCAATTTTGATCTTGAAATTACATTGATCTTGATTTTGGTTGATAATTCAGTTGTTGACTTTGGGTTTTACTAGTTTATCATTATGATTTTGTTTAATGCTTTTCAGTATGAATTTCGTTGATCATTTCACAAGCATGGGTGACTAAAGTTCTTAGTTAGGGTTATGAGAACCTTGGCATATTAACAAAGTACGGAAACTGAAAAATTTATTCTGAACTAGTATTCTTGCATGTATTGTATTATATTCAGTTTAATAGATGTTTTAGCAGTTACAAATGGTAAGATCCTGCCTAAAATATCACTACTTGCTCTATAAAAAGAGTAATGACTAAGAAAAGATAATCACAACAGTAATTTGAAGATTAATTATCAATCTAGGCTAATAAGTATCATCTATATAAGGCGGTTATCTATCATCAAATAACTTAAAACTTGAAGGGTAATAGTTAACTGGGATCTAGGATAAGGGTTAGTAATGCGATGTCCTAGGACTCAAAAGGTAAAGGACAAAATGGATTAATGAGTTCACAAGACAGTTGATGGTATATAACTTATCAGATTCTACATACAAGATACTGGGTCGGTCCAATAAATTAGGATAAGCCTACTGAGTTAAGAATCCAGGGGGAACACAATCCTAGTGTTCATCTCCAACTGATTACAACCAAAGTTGAATTCTGTTACTCATTCTAAATTGTTACTACAAACTCCCTATTTATTTTCTGTTGTGCCCGTTGAGTTTGGCAAGCTAGAAATAAAAATCCACGTCTTCATTGTTGGTTTGACCCCAACCTAGTTGGGTTACTTTACTTAACAGTGACCACTTTATCCTTAAGATGGAGGTGTATTTTGGGCGTTGATAAAATTTTTGGCATCATTGTCGGGGATGACGGTGTGAGTGTTGATTAAAGTTTGTTGGAATTTTTGGGTCTTTACTTTTATATTCTTAGTTGGGTATACGTTGGTGTATGCCTAAAACCAGGAGTCAAGGTAATCCCATACTACCATAGAATCCTAACCCAGATAGAATCGTACGTCCTAATAGTATGATAACGGAACCGATACATGTAGTCTATTTAGAAAGGGTTTAGAAATACTAATGTGGTATCTCCCCCTGCTCTATGTGTTCATCAAAATATTGGTAATAGGCAAACATAGAAGTTGTTGGAAGATGTTGCTAACCAGAGAAGGGATAAGGAGGCCCAGTTAGATCAGCAGGCAGAGCTAGCTAGGCAAAGATCAATAACTAATTGTTGAGTAGAACTTGATGATAATCAAGATAGAGTTTAAGATGGCTAGGCTCAAGTTATCCCAGCATTCCATTACTTCCAACCAGATAATGATGACGAGGATATAGGACACATTGAGCTGACAGAAAAATGAGCTATCATTCCTCATGCTCTGTCTCCCAAAGTGAAATTTGACATAACTAGTGTCATGATCCAACGTCTAAATTTTAAAGGTGTATTTTTGAGATTGACTACAGATGATGCAGATATGTATCTTGCTAACTTTGGTGGGATCTGCACTTCTTATACTATTTTGGGGGTAGACAAAGAGGTACTTAGATTGAGGTTGTTCCCATTTTCGTTGACTGAAAAAGCTTTTTATGGTGGGGGGAACTTCTAAGAGAATCTATTACCACTTGGAATGAGTTGTCCAGGCAATTCTTGAACTATATCTTTCATCAGGAAAGAATGTTGTAGTTAAAAGAAGAGATATACAACTTCAAAAAGCTATATTTAGACTCAATGTACGAGGCATGGTTCTAGTTTAAGAAAAAGTTGAGCATTATACCCAATCATAGTATTTTAGGGATGAGATTGCTGGAGATATCTTAAAGATTCCTGAATATCAGTTCTCGAGCCATGGAGGATACAATTACTGAAGGAGCATTCATAAGATTTTGTTGGGGTGCAGCTTCTGAGGTTCTAGACCAGATCTCTCTCACTAACTAAGGGTAGCATACTTGGGAGGGTGAAAGGGGTGTTGGCACTTACGCTATTGGGGCTTTCGGTGACCATAGAGAAGTGCATGATTTTGTGGAATAAGAGATTACATAGCTGAGGACTGATATTATCTTGCTGACTAAGCAATTCACAACAGTGATTTCTGAGTAGGTAAACATGGTATGTGCACAAGGTACAACCTCCAAAGCTTATGAGTCTGACTTGGAAGAGGAGGAGGCCAAGTATCTTGATCATGAATTAGTAGATTTCTGAGCCAAAGGGCAAGGAAACCAAGGCTAGAACTATTATAGGGATAGATTTAGAGATTATAGTAGGGATCTTGATAGTGACTAGAGATGGAAAGATGACTACAAGGAGAAGAGGGACAGGTATATTCTACTGGGTAGCCATGATACTAAATCGAGAATAGAAATGTTGTTGTCTGAACTGATGAAGGGTCAAGAAAATCAGGAGATATTCCATAAGGTGAGTAAGGTCGATATCTCAGGTCTGATATAGAAATTTGACTCTCATACGACTGCGATTAAGAAGTTGGAGACATAGTTTGGGCAGTTGTCTTCTACTTTAAATTAGAGGAAGTTGGGCACCCTTCCAAGCAATATGATTCAGAATCCAAAGAATGATAGTCATTGTCTCTCTATTACCACTCAAAATGGTAAGTCTACTATTGATCCCTTATTGCCTACCATGAACGTGTTGAATAATGATAGTACTGTGGTTGGTGAGACACCAGTCGTGGAGTCAGAGAAGGCGATGTGTGTTTATGTCAGTGTTGGTATGGATAAAGGTAAGGGCAAAGTTGATAAGTCCATAGTGAAGCAAATTCTACAATCGCTCCCACCTTTTCCTTAAAGACTGAAATAGACAAAAGAAAAAGGAAAGTTTAAAAGATTCATTGAGATGCTGCAAGATCTGAGTTTGAACAACCCTCTACTTAAGGCTTTATAGTAGATGCCTAGGTCTTCCAGGTTTTGTGAAAAAATTGGTAACAAAGAAGAGAGAATTTAGTTTTGAGGATGTTGGGGGATTGCACCATTACAGTGTAGTCACTTCTAAGTATCTAGCCCATAAGAAGGGTGATCCTGGTGCGTTCACAATTACATGTACTAGATTTTCTAGAGCATTATGTGACTTAGGAGCTAGCATCAATTTGATGTCGCTGGATATATTTAAGCAATTAGTCTTAAGCCCTCCAGAGCTGACTACTAAGTGGTTATTAATGGTAGACCACACAGTAAAAAAACTGGTGGGCATTTTATTTGATGTGTTGGTGAACGTTGATAACTTTATTTTTTCTACTCACCTTGTCTTTCTGGATTATGCGGTTGACTTCGAGATGCCCATCATATTGGGAAGACCATTCATGGCCATGGGTAGAGCGATAGTTGATATGAAAAAGTGGGAGCTTAAGTTCAGAGTTAATAACGAAGAAGTCACCTTCATGAGGGTGGTGTCAGCTATCCATTGTATTGATGATATTTGAGGTTATTTATTGGGTACCTTGATGAATTCTGAGTAATCAAGGTACGTGCATCATGACTCAATGTTAAATAAAGTGCTACATGGGAGGAAATCTATGGGCTTGTTAGTGAAGTCTGATTAACCAACATAGCCATTCGAGCGTTGGGTGGAAGGCAACTCACTATTTTAGTGTTCATGTTTTTTTTTCATTTTTGTATGTTTAATAGCATGTGAAGTGACCTGACATGTGGTAAAACATCTTTAAATAAGAGTATTCTGGGTAAGGGGACGTTGTGACCAATTCAGCAAGGTTGTAAGTCCCGCGTTGGCCAGGTAAGTTATGCATTAATTGAAAAATGGAATTTTGAGGATTTTTTGGGAATTTATGCACTTTAACCTACAAACTTACAGGGTCATACATACCACTTACAACATTGTAAGTAGTAAAGTAAGCATTAGAATACAAAGTCTAAAGAGTAGGGGTAAGCATTAGAATACAAAGTCTAAAGAGTAGGGAACTAAGGCAAAAATTTGGGCCCACATACGGACCATAGGTACCACCTACGACACGTAGGTGGATGCCGTAAGTAGATAGATATTAAGCCTATTTTTTGTTTAAAATTTAGGCCCACCTTGCCTTATATTAAACCTAAACTGAACCCCCTCCCCCCCGGGTATTTAAGCACCTATACCCTATTTTAAACATACAAATCCTCAAAATTTCCTCTTCCCTCTTAAAATTCAAACTGCCCCACTTCCCCACACTTGAGAAAAGGCTAAAAGGTTACTTTTTCTTAGTACCAAAATTTCCAAAAGCACTAAGTACGCGTTCAAGCTTTGGTTTTACTTGACTTTTCACAGTTCACTTTTGTTTCTTCAAAAAAATATAATATTCTTGGATCCTAATAGTAGTATCTTGTGCTAAACATGAAATGAGTAAGGTGGTATGTTTATTCTCATGCAAAATACTTATAAACCATCATGCTTGTATATAAGAGCCTTGAATTAGCTTTAAATATTAATATGGAACATTGTTCTCTAAGAAAACCTTAATATCATGCCCTAAATGAAAGTTGAATTTTAAAAGGTAGAGGAATACCAAAAAATTTGAATACTAGGGTGTGTTGAAAAGTTGATTCTAGTTGAATGTGTGCATATTGGACTTTTTGGAACTGAGTATAAGTTATTAGGGATTCAAAAATTGAGGAAAATTTTGAAGTTTTCAAATTTGAGATTTTCTTCAAGTTTTGGACTCCCTCACTATCTTTCGGACACTAAAACTTGATTTTTCAGGTACACATGGCCCCAAAGGCCTCAATGAAAAAGGTTACACCTTCTAGGCCATGAGATGACTCTTTCGAGATAAGTAGCTCGGAGGAGGAGTACCCATTTTCCCAAACTAGAGCAGCCCCGACTAGAGTGACACGTTTAATGACTAAAGGTGAGAAGCATATTGCAACTGAGGCTATTATGATGGAAAAATGACTGGTTACTAGAGGTTAGAAGCATGCTACAGCCGAGGCTATTATTAAGGAAAACTTGGGCATGCCACTTCTAAGGAAATCACAGTAGAGCAGACGACCTGCTTTTACTTGGCCTAAGACCTAGACTGAGGCTATCCAGTTCATATCTAGGGTGAGTGTAAACTCAGTCAGAAGACCATTGCCACACTTCTCCCATCCTGATGAGGGTGGTGATATGATGACAAGGAGGAGTCAGAGTTAGAGATAGCAATAAAGGTAGATACACAGGACCCTTAAACATCACAAGAAGATAATGAGTCTGAGGCCACAGTTCAGGAGGAGTCATCAGTAGTACCCTAGTCTGGGAAGGTTACCACAGTTCAGGATGAGCCATTAGTTTTACCCAGTTTGAGGAGGGCACAGACCAGTTTTCATACCAAATGATAGCTCCTAATTCAGAGGAACCAACTCAGCATGATTAGACTCCCAACCCATATATATCTTAGTGAAACCTATTTATGAGGTAAACCCAAGATGGTATGTAGATGATTTTCTGCTGTTGTATGAGTGATATAATTTTATTACCAAGACTGGTCGACCCAAGAAAGTTATTTATAAGAAGAGATAAATTAAATTGTTCAGGATGGACGGAGCACCATTATTGCAGATTGCATTTGACAGGTATTAGTTGGTGTGGAACTCGACCCCTACATTCATACAACTCGACATTGGTGCAGGAATTCTATGCCTCATACCACACCACAGTATCTTTGACTATGTGTAGATATAGGGGTCTTCTAAGGTATACTGAGCAGCCCCAGCTTGAGTAGATACTTGTAAGAAGGGTTATCATTGACATTTTAGCTGCAACCATCAACCAAGTTCTCTTTACGCCAAATTATGTTGCTCTAGCACCCATAGTAGAGTGTGATTACAATTGAGAGTTGCACGAGATAGATGCATTATATCTGATGTTGATCACAAGAGAGAGAGAGAAAGAGTTGAGATTGCAAGATAGATAGACAGCTATATTTCACCTTTTGGTTATGATAGCCCTTGGATCGAGAGGTAGGGTGTAATTAAGAAGGTGAAATAGACCTTTTCCAAGAAGTTTTTGTGGTTGCTTGTTCGATATAGATTATGTCTAACTACTATGGATAATTTATTGAATTGGGATAGAGTTTCACTGACAACTATTATGATGGCTAGATATATTATTAAATTTTAGCTATTATTCAACAGGAGCTTCATGAGGGAGCTTTTGGCGAGATAACGACTATGTCATTCCTATGTATTGTCCAAAAATTATATGATAGGGTTAGTATGCCAGAGGTACTAGGTGTTGATGAATGTGTAGAGGCAATGATCGTGGAAAAAACTAAGAGAGTGAAGGATCTAGAAAATCCAATCCTTCCTAAGATAACCTATGCACCCATTATAGTGCCTCCAGCCTAGACTGAGGGCCCATTATTCCCTGCGAAGACTAGTGATACACAAGAAGGTGACGTGGGAGTTAGTATGGAGTTCTATATGAGGGAGAAGAGAGAGTCCCTTGAGTTGAGTACATAGGGTGAGGGGGACCAAGCTTCATCTACATTAGCCCCAACTTCTACTTTAGAGCTAGTAGGTACATCTTTAGTGCCCCTTTGCCCATCCAATTCACTTGCTACTTCAGGTCTGATGTTAGTTTCATGTGAGTTTTTACAGCTATTGGTGGACAGTCAGAGTGTCACCAACACTCAACTACAGAATATTTAGGCCAAGGTCATGACTTTATATGGATAAATTTAGCCATGCGTCTGGACTACACTAGAGACGGCTAAGGCTAAATTAGAGTTTGTACACTAGGCTACAATATCATACCTACGGGCTAAGTTGCGTTCATGGATAGACACTTTTAATGGTTGAGTATTAACTTAGTTCATTAGCATAGAGACACCGGATCTAGGATATATTAGGGAGAAGGTTGATGTACTTAGAGCGGAGGTATAGTCTCTTACTAAGAGCCACATGTCAGCCATCCCTCTAGTGGTACCCCTATTTGTTCAGCATGCACCTCTACCTAGGCCTAAATACTTTGATCCCCATAGCTGGGACCAAGAGACGCCGAGATGCGAACCTACAAGATCCTAGTATTCCATCTCATCAGGCCCTAAAAATATAAACTTTATTCACAGGATACTATAGTGGTTGATAGGTAGAGGCAAGCTGAGATAGCAGTGGGTGCATCTTCCAATAGTGCATCGCCACTTCTGATAGTTTTTTATCTACTTCTGTTACGCCGACATTAAAGGTTTTTATTTTTTCACCTAAACAAAATTAATCATTGGAAAGTATAATCTTTCATCCTAAAACTCCATGGATATGTTGTAGAATCTGCAATAGACCCCTTCTCCATCAGCATAGTTTCTTATTGCACTTGTCAATTGACTTGGTAGTTTCATTAATTCAAATATATCTGGGTTGGTATGGACTCGATCCAGATATCCAAATTCAAATAATTTAGCTGTGAAGCTAGGACTTCTACCTAGGAATACTGAAATTCTTGGATATATACTTTTGGTTCTTAGAACTCCAAAAGTTTCTCAACTATTACTTGGTAGACTGTAAATTTGCCTGGTAAATGTCAGGTATTCCTCCTTTTTTGGATGGATTTTTCTGACTTGAAAGGAAACAGGTTTTTTTCCTGCAGAGGAGTTAGTACTTTTTTTTTCATTTATCAGAAGTTTTTTCAGTTTTCACTGATGATGTTTCTATAGGGATTTTTCCATGTGCTAGGTCCGAAGACTCAGCCATTAGCATATTCGGGCTTACCATCGAGATGTTTTTTTGGCACTAGGTGCTAGTAGGAAATCTCCTACCACTTTGTTAGGGACTTTTGATCCTTAGGTCTGGTATCCATATGTTCACAGAGAAGTTGAAATTTTGTGATATTTTCAGCTTGATCAGTGTTAAGCTGATTTAGTTCATACTGTAATTTTCTCGCCTTTTCAGACAAGATTGATTGTTCATCATAAATTTTAAATAGCATATTGCTTTTTCCAGTTATGGCTTCTTCAATGCCATTCATTCTTTGGAATATCCTGTTGACCAACACCTGGGTTCTATTGTCTATATTAGACATTTCTTGAAAGAAAATCTGCAAAAATATTGTCAGATCCTTTAACATTTTCTATTTTAAAAGAATAGAATGACAACAATACCTTCCATCTGTGTAACCTTCTGTATTGTGGTTCGGAATGTAATTTATTAAATATCAAACCTGATATTTTTGTGTTATCTATTTTTACTACAAAATGTTTTGGTAATAAAAATGTTGAAAACTTTCGAATCCCTTTTATTACCGCTAGTAACTTTTTCATTTGTGGAATAATTAACTTCTGCTTCGTTAAAATTTCCACTGGTATATCCGCAGATTTCATTTAAATCTATTTGTAATAATGTTGCCCAATAATAGTCGGAGGCATCTGTTTGTTAGACTAAATTGTTTTCTTCTTCAAGTAGTCTAAGCTTTGGAAGCTTAAGACATTCTTCTTTTAGATTTTGAACACAAAGAGTATGTTTATTGGTCCATCCTAGCTGATTTGATTTCCTAATTAGTTTTTGCAAAGGATTTCCTTTCTTTGCATGATCTGGGATGAATTTACCTGCATAGTTTAAATAATTAAGAAATTTTTGTATCTCTTGTTTCGTTGTTAGTTTATCAAAAAATTTTGTTATTTTCTTTAAAATCTGAGTTTGTAACTCTATTCCATTTCTAAAATAATCATTCCAAGAAATTCTATTTCAGTTTTGTTTATATCAACCTTTTTTGGTTTAAAACAATTTCATTTTTAACAAAAAATTATGAAAATTCTTTGAGATGTGCTAAATGTTCTTGGTAGTTTTCTGAGCATACCAAACTATCGTCTATGTATATGATTAAAAAAATTCTTTTCAGTGAATATTTTATCCATTTTTCTTTGGAAGATTTGTGGTGTATTTTTTAATTCAAATGGCATCACGAACCATTTCCGTTAGGAGTGCTAAATGTTGTTAGAGGAATTAATTCCTTTGATAGTTTAATTTGTCAAAAATCACTTTTACAATCAAATTTTGAAAAGTAGCTTTTTCCTTTAGCAAGGTTAATAAGATTATTTTTGTTTGATATAAAATATCCATAAAAAACACAATTTTTATTTAGATCTTTATAGTTTTTTACCATTCGAATTTTTCCTCTCTTTTGTTCAGCATGATTTCTAACCATAAATGCTGGATTGTTGTGTGGACTTCTGCTTCCTTTAATTAATTTGGGATTAAGAAGTTCTTGTGTTTGAATTTTAAATTCAGTTTTATCTTCTTCATTGTAAAGCATGGGTTTAACTCTTATAATGGTAATAGGATCTTTAAGAATTAAGACTGTCTTTTCATGATTATTGTCTCATTTTTTTAATGGATTTTCTCCGTGAGAATGTTGTAAATTTTTTTTTTTTTTTTTAAGATTAAGATATTTACATGAATAACTTTTTAGGTTGTCCAAAATTTTTTAATTAAAAATTCCTCTTTCTTTTATCAAAACATAAGGATTATGTTTTCTTGGGATTTTAATAAAATAATTACACAGAGTTTTGAAACTAACCATGTATATTGTTTGATGATAATCCTAAAACTATTGGATAAAATCATTTCAAGTAATAAATTAGTTTCTAGTTTATCATAAGCATAGACATGTTTTATCGAAACAAATTTATATCCTAAATTTATTTTCACATTCTCTTTATAATGTGTGAGCTTTTCCCTGGCACCTATAATACCGACAACAGAAGCATCAACATTATTATTATTCCAATCTTTTATTAAAAAGACTTGACAAAACTGGCTTCAGAACCATTATCTATCTGACCACATGATTTCAATCTTGTTTCATAGGTAGTAAATTCTATGAATACTACTACTCTAAAAGAGGTTTCTTTTGGCATTTAGATTTTAGGGACAAAACAAGTTTTTTCTCCTGAGGTTATTTCAATTCCTTCTTTTTGAATATTATATTGATCCAAACTGTTTAGAAATGTTCCTTCCAAAATTATTTATAATCGTTTTCATGATTGGTAATATAACAAGGAACGGTTATTCTAATTGATTCAAATTGAATTGATAATTTAACCATTTTTGGACAGTTATAGCTGTTTTCTTCAAATATTTTATAAAGGTAGGGGTACCTTCATATGAGCTTAAATCATCTAGGATACTTTTCCTGACATGTTTTGCTGAAGATCCTGACTGAATTAGGATGATTTGTTTATTCCAGTCGCTTCCATTAAAGAATCTTCCTAAAACTTTAGTAATATTGTTAGAGTTTTATTGGTAAATCTCATAGAATTACCTTTTCGAATGGAATTATTTTCATATTCTATTGAGAGTCTTGGAATTGAAGTATTTGACCATCCTATTTCTAGGGTTTTTCTAATCTGAATTTCATATTCACTTAGGATTTTTGCCGGTTGAACTTCTGCTTCAACTATTCTGGTTATCCCTGCACATTCTTGATCAAATTCGACAAACTTTTATTTTTACAGATATTTTCATAATTTGAATTGGTAACTGTATATAGAGCTTGATAATATATGCTCATTCATAATATGGTTACCTGGTTTGAATAAATCATCTCTTTTTATCTGAAAATACAGACTTAAGACTTCATTAAAGTTAGCATCTTTCAGTGATATACAGTAACTTGGATAGTAGGTAAATAATAATTTGGTGTAAGCCAAATTTCCTTTAACAATACCTAAACCTCTATCTTTTTGAGCTTTCTCAAACTTTACTTTTAAGCTCCCACACTATTTTAGGGTTTATCTCTCAAGAGTCAAGAGGAAAATGAGCCAAATCGGACTTTGATGGGGTGCCCAAGATTCGTTCGGAGTCTGATATACACAAATGAACTATGCAACCATACTAAATTTGACGTTCCAAACGTGATGGAGATACCATATTTTCCATAAAATATCATTTTCATAAAATTGACCCCCGAAATCTGAAATCATAATTTTTTAAACTGAGGGTCGAAATGAGATTTAAAAGCCGTAAAATCATACCAAACATGCTAACACCCTAAAATCGATATTATGGATCTACTGGAGAAGTCATATTTTCCATCCGATCTTATTTTGATCAAATGTGGGTCCCACATCCATATTTTCAATTTCCAACTTTCTGATCAATAGGTCAAAATGATCTCGGGTGCACCGGGACCCGAACCAAAGGTCTATCTAGCCTAAAATCGATATTCCAAAGCTGCTGACATAGTTCGTTCGGACATCCGTCGTACGGATCAAAAGATATCCGCATAAGTCCAAAATAAGGCTCTCGAAGCCATAAAAAATCACAATATTGCATAAATGATATCAAAATGGATAAAAAATTATGTCAATCACTCCCACACCCCAAAAATATCATAATGTAACTACGGAGAGGGTTCAAACAGTCAGATCACATAAAATCATGTTTTCACATATTTCATCAAATTTTCAGGTCGTTACATTCTTCTTCATTTTCTCTCTCCTTACTCTTTTTCTTCTATTGTTGTTGCTATTGTTATTGGTGCTGCTTTTATTCTTCATATTATTCTTCTCTATCATCGTCATTATTATCATCTTCTTCTTCATCTTCATTATCTTCTGCTACTGTTGTTTATAGTTACATTATTGTTGTTGTTGCTGTTGTTACTACTGCTATTGATCTAAATTTTTGGAGTTAAATTTATTCGTATATCAGTGGGTATTACTTATAAGTGATTTTGGTAAGTAAAATTAATGAGTTTTAGTTCTATTTGTCATCTAGTATATGTGCTGCTTTTCATCAATTTTCACTAGCGTATCCAACAATTGTTTTATATAAATACAACATCTATTGGATTATCTCCACTACTGTTAAAGTATTTCCAACAGATGATTCATTTGGTGTAACAAATGGCCTAGCTGTTGTAGCAGATGACTTACTTGTTGGATTAATGTTACAATAGTTTAATCTAATAGATAAGTCATTTGTTACAGCAGATGACTTACCTGTTGGAGTGAGCTACTAATTTTGAACATGCATTTAACAGATAAGTCACCTGCTGTACATATTACCTATCTATTGGGACAACGATAGTGCATATAATTATGTTGTTGTATATAGCCACTCAACTTTAATATTCTATCATTATTAATATTTTAAACAAATTTCTTTAGGTACTATTAATGGAAGATTCGATAACAATTGATGTTGATTGTTATAGTGAAGTTGTCATGGAAAAACAAATATCAAAGTATATCAATTTGGGGAATAAGTTAAATTATTTGGCCCATCAAATAGCCAGTTACAAGTTCAGTATCACCGATAATGGTGATTTTGTCATGGTCGATCTTCAGAGAAGAACTTGTACATATAGAGTTATTAACTTGGACCAAATACAAAATATATTGACCCAAGCAAACCAGAAAAAGGCGAATGAAGAGTGATCAATTGAATAATTTGATGAGAAATACTTCATATTAAATCATGATTAGTAATAAATAAATTGATTTAACTATAATTACCTTTTCTATAAGTTCAATTGCAATCTCTATGAATTACATAGTAATTACATGATCAACTAAGTATATAACCCGTTGCAATAGATGTCTATATCTGTTTGATTATTTTCAACAAATGAGTAATCTGTTGCAACAAATGCCATATATGTTTGATAATTTCATACCTCTTGAAGACTTGTTTTGATCTCTTCCAACAGATGACCCATTTGTTGAAATAAATGAGTCATTTGTTGGAAGAAATTAAACCTATTGAAGACCTATTTTGATTTCATCCTATAGGTTAGTCATCTGTTGCAACAGATGAGTCAGGTGTTGGAGGAAATAAAATAATTAGTAAGACCTATTTTGATTTCTTCTAAAATGTTAGTCATTTATTGCAACAAATGAGTCATTTGTTTGAAGAAATCAAACAACTAACAAGACCTATTTTGATTTTTTCCAATAGGTTAGTCATCTGTTGCTACAGATGGGCCATCCGTTGGAAAAACTCAAACAACTAGTAAGACCTATTTTGATTTCTTTCAATAGGTTAGTCATTTGTTGTAACAGATGACCTATCTGTTGGAAGAAATCAAACAACTAGCAAGGATAGTTTTGATTTCTTCCAACAGGTTAGTCATATGTTATAATAGATGATCTATCTGTTGTAAGAAATCAAATAACTAGCAACACCTGTTTTGATTTCTTTCAACAAATTGGTCATCTGTTGTAATAAATGTCTATATCTATTTGATAATTTCCAACATACAAGTCATCTGTTGCAACAGGTTAGTCATCTGTTGCAATATATATCTAAATTTGTTTGACAATTTTATATGAAATGACTCATTTTAAACCATTATTAGTACATATTTTTGTTGTTGGTTTAGCGATGAACTTGATAATTTTAATTCATTATTGGTAATATATGTTATTTATTATATAAAATATGTTTTTATTGGTGGTCCAACTATTAATTTGTGCATCATTCAATTAAATCACAAAATAAGGAAAGTAGATGTAAATACCAACAAGCAGTCATTTATTCATCACAATATTGGAGATAGGTACATACAGTCATTCTTTTACATACATAAAAACAAAAATATGGCACAAAACCATTAATAAAGTATTCTCGAAAGGAAATATTACATCTGTGCGAATAAAATCTAGGACTACGTGCTATATCTACTAAAAAACTTAACCAAAAAGAGAGGTAGGGGGTTTAGAGTCACTGGAGCTATGAAGATCAGGATCTCTGGAGCAAAAGTAATCCAATCTACTCAGCAGCTAAAACAAAGAAAAGAAACACTTTTTATAAAATGAGAACACTTTTTTAAAATGGAAAAGGTGATGATGGGTATCATCTTATCTTACATATCATAAATTTTCGTAGATATAGAGTGTTGTAACGGTTCCTTCCGGATAATCCCTGACCACCTAAAACAAATAAACAAATATAGACAACTTAGAGGCAGAATTAACAAGAAGGAAGAAAATTAATCTTGAATACTTATACTTACTAGGTGTGAGTATGAGTGAAGATGATAGACAAATAAGGATCATTAATGAGATTGGAATAAGATGGAAGCTAACGCAAAGGAGGTATCGGATAGTCTCAAATTTGAGCTACCATAGGAACATCTCTCAACTCAAGCTCAGACAAAATGGTTGAGAAGAGAGAGAAAGAGAAAATGAAAAAGTAGAGAAAATTGAAGGAAAGGTGATCAAATAAGTTTGCTTTTAAATAATGGTAGTGGTAACCTTTGAGCAAATGGAGGAGACATGACAAGACAGTCTCAACTTCAGCTTTTGTAGTGAAATAAAATGTTTTTTACTCAAACGTTTGTGTTCCCTGGGATTGAATTAGGTTTGATTTTTGGTCCTGGTCCTTTTTTTATTTGATTTTGTTGTAGAGGTCCTTATTGGACTAAAAGTTGTTTTAAAAAAAATCTCTTCCAATGGATGACCCATTTGCTACAACAGGAGACTCTTCTGTTGGAAGAAATCAAAATCGTTCATACTACTGGATTAAGTTCTTCCATTATATAACCCATCAGTTACAACAGATGGGTCATTTGTTGGAAGAAAACAAACCTCTTGAAGACCTTTTTTAATCTCATCCAAAAAATGACGCATATGTTACATCAGACAGGTCATCTATTGGAAGAAATCAAACCTCTTGAAGACCTATTTTAGTCTCTTCCAAAAGATGACCCATCTGTTGCAACATGTTAGTCATCTATTGGAAGAAATCAAACCTCTTTAAGACCTATTATAATTTCTTCCAATAGATAAGTAATCTGTTGCAACAAATGACCTATCTATTAGAAGAAATCAAACAACAACCAAGACCTGATTTGAATTCTTCCAATATAAGTTAAATTGAAACTTTAATGAATTACATAGTAATTACATGATCAACTAAGTGTATTCATTTTGAATAGAGTGATCAATTAACTAATTTGATGTGAAATGATTAATATTAAATCATTATTAGTAATATATACATTGATTTAACTAAAATTAGCTTTCAATTAATAAGTTCAATTGCAAATTTAATTAATTTCATAGTAATTACTTGTCCAATTAAAGTGTATAACCTATTGCAATAGATGTCTATATCCATTTGATAATTTCCAACAAATGAGACATCTGTTGTAACATGTTATTCATCTGTTGCAACAGACGTTTATATTTGTTTGATAATTTTTAACAAATATGTCATCTGTTGCAACAAGTTAGTCATCTGTTGCAACAGATACATAAATCTGTTTGATAATTTCTAACAAATGTGTCATCTGTCGCAATGGGTTAGTCATCTATTACAACATATGTCTATATTTGTTTGATTATTTCCAACACTTGAGTCATCTGTCGAAACAGATAATGCATCTGTTGCAAAATTTGAATTTAGTAATTCATCTATTAATAAGTTTAAATCTAAGGATAAACTAGAATTCATGACAAAATAACTGGTCATCAATTAAAATAAAATTCATAACAAAAAATAATCCAAGCCTTCGCAAATTTCATTAAATAATTTTCACGACTCGATTTCTTAAGTCATAATGGCGCCTACTTTATCCCAACAGTAGGCAAGCCAAGCCATAGCCCGGAATAATAGGTAACGTTCTAATAGGCAAAAACTAGAAAAAAAACCACATATAATTATAAAAGTAGTAATAATATGTGAAAAAAGAAAGGAAACATATAAAGTATATCAAACTATGAGAAGAAAAAGGACCAAAATATACAAACGAATCCCTCTCAAAACCTAGTAAGGTCGGTACTAGATCCACTACTAAAAGATACCAAGAGTACTAGACAAAATACAAAATATACAAAATATATACAAGTAGTCTTGAGTACAAAAGACTAAATTGGAATAGATAGAGGAGGATCAGCCTTGGACGATAGCAAACTCACGCTTCTTTGAATTAGTACTGAAAAATAGGAATCATGTCAATTTCAGCTGTTTGTACTCGGATATGCATTAGGAGAAAGATGCAGAAGTGTAGTATAAGTCACAAAGCAACGGGTACTCAGTAGGCATCATCGGTCGACTGAGCTCAATACAAGAAAAGTATAACTAAAATGTGAGGGTGTAGTCTAAGTCAACTGTAAATAGGGACTGAAAAGTAAACAACTATCGAGCTACACAAATGCAATTTAGAAATAAGTAAAAGTATATAAAAAGATAAATAATGCAGTAATAAAAGGCAAATCAAACAAAACCTAACTAGTTCTCCATAAGCCCACTAAACACAAGGAAGAAGATAATTAACCCAACCATGCCCCAATAAGCCAGTGGGACACACAAGAAGTAATTAATGAAAATAAACATAAATAATCTATAATTGAACCCATACCACAAAATCATAGTAGTCATCCTAATATGCAGCAGGCTAGAACCAACACCAATGGATAGTAATGAGAGGACAAACATCGGGCTTGAATCGATAGTCGTGGATAATAACAAGAGGCAATATTATAGATTCGAATAAAAAATAGTTGGTAATAGCGAGAGTCCACATACATAACATACAACAGAACCCATAATCATATGCCGACTCAAATTAGAACTCAGAGGAACCACAACTTCCAGAACAGTAGTAATCAGTACCAAAACTCCTAAATCATCATAACCAGATATTTTACTCAAACCAAAACTCATAGTAACCATGCCCAACCATGAAACTAAAACCAAAGCCATATTATAACCAATGCCAAAGTTGTAATGACCCAATTTTTGATGATTTGTGTGAAATATTTATTTCTATGTGATTTGACCATTTTACCCATCCCTGTGGTTGAATTATGGTATTTTTGAGGTATAGGGGTGATTGGTATGGTTTCCAATGCATCCCAACATGATTTGTGCAGGTTTATGGTTTTTAGTGGCTTAAAAAGCCTTATAAGTAACTTCAGTCAACATTTATTAATCTTAGCATCGGATAACACAAATGGACTGCACCATTAGATTTCAAATGTCAATTTTAGGTTGGTAACATGGTTGGTGTGATTTTTTGACTTTTATATCTTATTTCGACCCTCCAATCAAAAAGTTATGAAATGGGTCTTGGGGGTTAATTCTATGAAAGAAATAATTTTTTTTTTTGAAATTTTGTTATCTCCATTAAGTTTAGAGCATGCATTTGATAGTGTAGCATTGTTCATTTGTGTCCTCAGGATTCGGGATGAATCCAGAGGGGTCCACAGAGATTTGGAATATTCTAAGTCTCCACAGTTGGTGGAGCAACTGGTGCGACTGCTAAAACGGCCCTTTGGGAGATTTAGCAGAGGGCTCTTAAGTGTCCTTGAGCGCTTTAGAGGCCTTGTCACAGTCGCCAGGTATCGCTCTATCGGTAGCCCAAGCACTTTGACACTTACTGCCAAAACGGCCAGAATCCGCTTTAGCGGAACTGCACCTGAATGCGGTACCACTTTAGCAATGTCTGGGTAGATTTAAATATTCTTTTTGTGACTCTTTCTCTATTTTTGAGACTTTGATCTTGGATATCTACTTTTTGGGCATTTTTTTTCTATTTCTAAGCTTGGGTAAGCCCCAAAACTCCTATTTCAACTACTTCTCATCGATTCTATCATTTAAATCTTATTTTAATCTCATAATTACAGATGAAATTTTGGGATTTTCGCCCAGAAGACCTAAGAATAGCATTTCTTTGATTTAAACCTCAATTTCACTTTATTATCACTTGAGTTTTATCCTATAAGTTCCTTTAATCTTGAAAAATATATTTTCTGACTAAAAGTCAGATTTTACCCTTTTTTTTTCAAAAACCCATTCTGGGGTCCATTTTGACCCTGGAAATGTAGGTATCATTGTATTTTTATTGAATCTAGATTCTATATTTGTATATTTTAGCTGATCCCATGTCTATTCGTGAGGGGAAATCTTCGGATTGGAGGTTTTTTGGACCAATTTTTGACCTTTGAGGTAGGTTATGGATTAACTTTTTTTAGACTGGGTTGGGTAGTTAATCATAACATAAAAGCGTGCTATAGGTATGGGGTTGAATCATGGAAAATATGTTTAGTTAATTTATGTGCCTGTGTAGCGGCCTATGTGAATAATACTTGGTTATTTGAGACATTATTTGCTATGTGCGATGGTGTGTGGTCTTTTATGATGTTGTAGCCTGATATTTGATGTATGTATGTCTAGTTTCACACTTTTTAGTGGGTAAAAGCCTAGATTTTAGGATTTATATGGTGTCGATACCTCTTTCTTGCATGTTTCACTAAATGATTTTCTGAATTATATTGAATCATGAATGGTTGGTTGATTTGAGTGGATTTTAGCTCACATGGTTGGTATATTAGTTGGATATTGGATATTGGAAATTCTTGTTTTGGTTAGTCGTGAGCATTACATCCTCATATGATATTTATTCATGAAACTTTGATACCACCGTTAAAATACTGGAAATACTAGTTTTTTCTAATAGAAAATATGATATCTTTAAAATCATCTACTGATGTATGCATTGTAGAAAAGATATACATATTGGTTGTATATGGGTTGACTAACCCCCATAGGTTATACCTCGAGAAACTTTAGCTCGGTAGGCATATACAGAGGTTGTACAATGACCTCGTGAATCATATCGTCATCATCATCATTCCAATCCATATATTATTCTATACTATGATTGTATTTTTCTTCTTTCCTTGATATTTACCTATTTGTTATATATTCTTATACTTGTACTTCGTGTATGTGCATATTTGTTCTTATTTCCCCTACCAGAATTTGTTATATATGTATATAGTAGCACTGCTAGTGGAGATGGTATGGGCTACCATTTTGAACTTTTTTTATTGCAGGTGATGTGCCCATAGTTTGTGTTTATATACTTTATTTTTTACTTTACTCAATCGACCTATGATACCTACTGAGTACAAATGGACAGTACTCATCCCTACTACCCCCTTTCAGTGTAGATTTCGGTATGGGTATGCTGTACAGATAACTGATTCAGGCAATATTTAGAGTTTTTGAGGTAGAAGTTGGCCTATGCATCCAAAGCTGGCTGCTACCTTTTCTTATTTAGACCATGTTTTATTTGTATTCAGAGACAAAGTTGTTCCTTTTGGATTATCCTATGTATATTTTGACTTTGAGTTATATTAATTGGTTTTTACACTGTGACACCAGGTTTTAGGATTCGGTTTGGTATCTTTGATTATATTTACGCTATTTCCATATTGTGTGGCTCAACTTTGCTCTAGAAGCTTTGCCTTGGGTTTTGGGATTGTTTTTCCCTGTTATATCAATTTGGGTAATTGGTTTACTTGCCAAGGCTTGCCGCGGAAAGTGTCATCCTGGCCTTTGGTTTTGGGTCATGACAAATTGGTATCAGAGTAGCCAAGTTTCATTACTCTTAATAGTGTAAAAATAGAATGTCTAATAGAGTCTCGTTGATTGGTACGTAGACGTCCATATCTATCATTTAGAGGCTATAAGATGTCCTCAGAAAAATTTCCTTATTTTATGATATATCATGTGGATCTTTCATGCCTTATGTTCTAAGTCATATTTCACTCTTTCCTATACAAATGGTGAGGACTCAATCCAGTAAGGCTAGAGATTTGGATCTATTGTTTGAGAAGATAGCCCAGTCTAGAGAGCGAGTTGTGAATTATGGTCGTGATCGACGTAGAGGACGAGCATGAGGATCTTCCTCATCTAGAAATAGCACTAGGTGACTTTTTTTTACCCTGGAGATGATCATATTAGAGATATAGGTCTTACTTCGGTCACACCAAGTTTTTCTACCCAGTCTTGAAGGGGTTACTGATTCGCTTATTGACACAGTTGGAAGCTGCTCCTTTGAGTGCACCTGTTGTTCCTTCAAATTTGAGTATTATACCTCCTTTTATGCCAGAGTCAGATTATGGTATTCCTCTAGTTCCAGTATGGATCCTCCCATTATATCGACACCCGCTCATGGTACTATATAGACTCTGAGTGCAGTTCCCCCTTCAATTTCTATATTTGATTATGGTGTTACGAGATTTGGAGTTCAGCCTTCTTCTATGATCCCTTCTCAGATGGATTCTCAACCAGTGAGATTTATTATCCCTTCTATTATTGCGAGTACAGTTATATCTTCTGAGGGTCAGAAGAGATTTGAGACATTCACTTTTCTAGGCCCTCATAGGTTCAGTGGTGATGTAGGCAAGAATGCATATGAGTTCTTAATGGATTATCGTATGAATTTACATAATATTAGTTTTCTTGAGTCATATGGGGTTGCTTATACTACTTATTAGTTTAGAAAACCTACCAGAGATTGGTGGAGGTCACTGATTGGTTTCCAACCTCTTGATTTGCCAACGATGACTTGGGATTAGTTTATAAAGGCTTTCTTAGAGAAATTTATGCCTCTAGTTTGAGGAATCAAATGAGAGATGAGTTTGATCGCTTGGAATAGGGATCCATAACTATTATGGAGTATGAGACATGTTTCTATACCTTGTCTAGATATTCTTATACTAGTCTTGCCATCGAGTGTGAGAAGATTCAAAAGTTTATAAAGGGGTTGGATATTTCTCGCTAGATTGCTATGACTTAGATAATAGTGTTTGGAGCATCATTTTAGAGTATTGTGGATCATGCTAAGATGACTGAGGCTGTTCTTTGAGTATATTTGGTAGATGCCAAGAAGGTGTGCCTTATGGGCAAGTTCAAAGGTCACACTTATTGAGGCATAGATTCTTGAGTCTTTCTTGGGTGTCATGGTAGACCCGTGCACCTTACAAAGTTCATGTTGTGGGTCTTCTAGTTCAGCAGCTTCAGGTGGTTATCTAGTTCAATCGTAACTCTTTTTTTTTAGTTGAGCCATAGGGTTTTCTATGTGTGTGATGAGATCGGCCCTATGGATAAGGACTGTCCACACCGTATTTTTAGATCTACTCTTATATTGGCTGTGAAAGGTAGAGGTTTCTCTAGGGATGCGATAGGCAGAGGAAGTAGTGCCTATTATGGTGGTCGAAAGAGTACCTAGTCAGGTGGGAGATGGGGTCAGTGCTATGATATACCCGCCAAGCCGAAGGCAAAGGCTTTCAATATTGTCATCACAGTTAACTTCCCTGTTTGTTTTATATCGGCATCTATGTTATTTGATCTAGGGTCGACTTTCTCCTATTTGTCAGCATATTTTTATCCAGTTTTAATTCTTCTTTGGAGCCTCTTGATGTGCCTATCTATGTATCTACCCCCATAGAAGACTCTTTAGTGATGGATCGAGTGTACTAATCTTGTGTTGTGACTTTTGCTGAGTGTGAGACTTGGGTAGATCTGATTGTATTTGATATGGTAGATTTTGATGTCATCTTGGGTATTGACTAGTTAGCTCCTTATTATGTTGTCCTAGAATGTTTTTCTAAGACTGTGACCTTAGCTTCACTAGGTGTGCCGAGGATAACTTGGAAGGGTATGCTTTATTCGGGTCCCAATAGAGTTAAATCATTTCTTCAGGCTAATCGTTTGGTAGAAAGGCGATATTTGTCCTTTTTGGCTCATATTCATGATACTAGTGCTGCTTCACCACCTTTCATGGATTCTATTCGTGTTGTCCGTGAGCTTGCAGATATTTTCCTTGTGGACTTGCCTAGTATGCCTCCGAATCCTGATATTGACTTTGCTATTGATATTGAGCCGGTGACCAAGCCTATTTTTATTCCTTCTTATTATATGGCCCCAGCAAAATTGATGGATCAATTGCAAGAGTTGTTGGATAATGTATTTATTCAACCTAGTATATCATCTTGGTTTCACCTATCTTTTTTGTGAAGAAAATATATGTGTCTATTCGTATGTCCATTGATTATCGTGAATTGAACAATGTGACAGTTAAGAATAATTATCCCCTTTCTCATATTAATGAATTATTTGATCAGTTTTAAGGTGCTTCAGTGTTTAAAAAGATTGATTTGAGGTACGGATATCACCAGTTGAGGATTAGAGCTTCCAATATCCTAAAGATAGCTTTTCAGACTCGATAAAACTATTATGAGTTTTTGGTCATGTCTTTTGGATTGACCAATGCCCAGCCTCATTCTTAGAGTTAATGAATCAAGTATTTTGATCGTATATTGACTCATTTGTCATTATATTTATAAATGATATGTTGGTTTATTCCAAGAATGAGGTTGATCATGAGGAGCATTTGTGGATTGTACTTCAGATATTAAGGGATGAAAAGTTGTGTACTAAGTTATCCAAATGTGAGTTTTGGCAGGAGTCTGTCTTTTTGTTAGGTCATGTGGTGATCAAGGATGGTATTATGGTTTATTTGACCAAGATTGTAGCATTTTGTAATTGGGCTAGGCCCACTTCTCCTATTGAGATACAAAGTTTTTTTTGGTTTGGCAGGTTACTATCTATGTTTTGTTGAGGGTTTTTTATTTATTGTAGCACCATTGAACAAGTTTATTCAGAATATTATTTCCTTTTAGTGGTCTGATACTTTTGAGGCAAGCTTTCAAAAGTTCAAGGATTTGTTGACTTCTCTTCTATTAAGACCTTGCCCAAGGAGGGCGCGGGTTTTATCGTCTTTTGTGATGCTTCAGGTGTTGGTTTACATATTGTGTTGATGCAGGAGGTTAAGGTGATTGCTTATTCTTCTCATCAGTTGAAGCCCAATGAAAGAAATTGCCTTACCCATGATTTGGAGTTGTGCGCGATTATTTTTGCTTTAAAGTAGTGGAGGCACTACTTGTATGGAGTCTGTTGTGAGATTTTCTTGGATCATCATAGCTTTCAGTACTTTTTCACCCAATGAGATCTTAATATGATGTAGAGTCATTGGTTTGAGTTGCTTAAGAATTATGACTTGACTATTCTCTACCATCCAGGCATGGCTAGTATAGTTGTAGATACCTTGAGTCGAAAGTCGACTAGCATGGGTACCTTGGCTCATATTTTGACTTAGGAGAGGCCTTTGGCCTTAGAGGTTCAGTCCTTGGCTAACGAGATTATTTGTCTTGATGTTCTAACACCTAGGTATATTTTGGAATTCATGGAGGTTAGGTCTTTCTTGATAGAGCAAATTTGGGTTCATCAGTCTAATAATGTTGAGTTGAGAGTGATTCAAGAGAAGGTGTTGAGTAGCACGGATAAGGAAGACTCTCTTGATCCAAATGGTTTTTTGAAGATTGGAGGTTGAGTTTGTGTGCTGAGAGATGGTGATTGGATTAGATTAATTTTGAAAGAGGTTGATTGTTCCAGGTAATCTATTCATCTAGGAGTGACTAAGATGTATTATGATTTGAGTTAACATTATTGGTGGGGTGATATAAGGAAGAATGTTGCAAATTTTGTAACTCGTTGCTTGTGTTTCCAGCAGGTGAAGGACGAGCATTTGAGACCTGACAGTTTTCTTCTGAGGTTATCCATTCTCGAGTGGAAATATGAATGAATCACTATAGACTTTCTGATTGGGTTGCCTCATACCACTCGTGGTTCTAATAGTATTTGGGTCATCGTTGGTCAATTGACCAAATTTACTTATTTCCTTCTAGTTCAGGTTTCTTTCAGTGTTGAGCGGTTGGACCATATCTATATTTAGGATACTATTCATCTTTATGGTGTACTTGTATTTATCATCTCAGATCAAGGTTTAGTGTCATCCCACTTTTGGAATACTTTTTAGGAGGAGTTGGATACTCAGGTTGAGCTGTCAACATTGATAGACAGTTAGAGCGAACTATACAAGTTTTGAAGGATATGCTTCACACTTGTATGATAGTCTTTGATGGTTTGTGGGATCAGCATATAGCTCTGGCAGAGTTTGCATATAATAGTAGCTACCATTCCAGTATTGAGGTGGATCTTTTTTATGCTTTGTATGGTAGACATTATCGCTCTCTAGTTGGTTGGTTTGAGATTTCTGAGATTAGACCTCGAGGTACGAACTTGCTTCGTGAGTCCTTGGATAGTGTTCGGGTTATTTATGATAGACTTTAAATGACCCAAACTATGCAGATATGCTATGCATATTGTAGACTTTGTGCCTTGAGATTCGGTGATCATGTCTTCCTTCGTGTGTAGACCATGAAGGGTGTGATGAGGTTTGAGAAGAGGGGAAGCTTAGCCCTAGGTATATATGACATTTTGAGATCCTTCGGACTATTGGGGATATGGCTTATGAGTCATTATTACCTCCAGAATTTTTAGTTGTTATCTATTTTTCCATGTCTCTATGCTTCGACATTACATTCTAGACGAGCCTCATGTAATTCCTTGGATTTCAGTCCAGTTAGACGAGCTGTTGTCTTTTGTTGAGGAGCCGGTCTCTATTCTAGCCATGAATGTTACATGGTTGCATTCTAGAGATATTCTAGTGGTTACGGTCCATTGGAGACATCGACCTATAGATGAGGCTACTTGGGTGGTCAATTTGATATCCGTAGTAGTTGTCCCCAGCTTTTTGCGGGTTTAGGTCTTTTCCCTTGCCTTTAATTTGAGGACGAACTAGATTCTTAGTAGTGAGTGATATAATGACCTGACTATCAGTAATTTGTGTGAAATATTTATTTTTATGTGATTTGACTACTTTACCCCTCCTCATGATTGCATTTTGGTATTTTTGGGGTGTGGGGGCAATTGGCACAATTCCCAATGCATTTCCTTGTGATTTGTGCGAGTTTGTGATTTTTGGTGGTTGAAAAGCCTTATAGTTGACTTTGGTCAACATTTATTGATTTGTGCCTCGAATGGCAAAATAAACTATTCCATTAGATCCAGAACTTTGATTCTAGGTTGGTAATATGGTTGGTGTGGTTTATGGCTTTTATTTATCACTTTAACCCTCAATTCGAAAAGTTGTGAAATAGGTTTTGGGGGTCAATTATATGAAAACAACGTTTTTTCAAAATTCTGTTATTGCGATTGAGTTCAAAGCGTCGAATTTGATAGGGTAGCATATACCATTTGAATCCTCGAGATTCCGAATGAATCTCGAAGGGTCTGTGGAGACTTGAAATATTCTAAGTCTTCATAGCTGGTGCAACAACTGGTGCGACTGCTAAAGTTGCCCTTTGGACATTTTAGCGGCGGGCGCTAAAGCAGCCTTGGGTGCTTTAAAAGCACTAGCACAGTTGCCAGGTACCACTTTAGAGGTAGCCCAGGTGCTTTAGCTGACACAATCTGAACCAGAGCCTTGTCGTAATGGGCATCCCAAGTCCAACAAAGACAGGAGACAACGCCCAATACCCAATCCAACCTCCAATCATATTCCCGAATTCGGATGGATTCCTAACATATACCAAGATAAAGTAATTATCAACTCAAATAATTTGGGATAGGTCCATGGACATGGCCAATCCAAACAAGTCTAACCATCCAATGCCAACTAACAATCATAACCAAAACTGAAATAATAACCAAGTCCATATACATACCATAATAAAATGGAACAACCATAAATCAAATAAAGTTATACAGTATCTGCCCCAATACCAATACCAATGCCAAGGTTTACACCACTACCGACACCGCCCATAATAACCCATAGTAGTCTCACAAAGCCTCTACCCGAAATAAAAAAACATCTGGTCGGGATATGCCCCCGACCATAGACAAAACTAATGTCCAAGACTAACCAATGAAAACATAAGAAACTAAAACTAGAAATGAAGCCTTCCAAAGTATGGAAAATCACCACTTTAAGTCAACACAAGCTATTCCCGAAGTCTGATCACTGAGTAGGAGGTGTAGTATAAGGAACACCTACATCGCATGGAGATACAACATTGAAGATGCTTAGCGGTTGGATCACTAGGATGTAACTGAAGGATAAGGATAAAATAATGCCAATAGTTCAAAACAAATAAATCAATGCATATACCAATGCAATACCTACATATACATATATATATATTTATACCATGTCGGGATAGGAAACAAGATTAACATGAACTTTGAAATCATTAACCTGGGTTTTGTAGCATGACCGTTAGAGAACAAGACACCCACAGGCTATATGGGCCCAGCTCTTCCCTAAAAGGAAGGGCCCCAGTGCGTGTAGCCACACGAACCAAAGAATATCCAAATTCGTATATGCCTATATGGGGGACTAGAACCTCCCAGCATAATATAAGTGACTTAAGCACCAATACATGTACTAAGGGGGACTCAAACCTCCCTTTCTTATGTTTATTCGGGGGACTCGAACCACCCGGTCATAAGACACCCGCACCGGCTAGTGTGATTTCCGGTATTAGTCCTTCGGACACTACTTTCACAGCCCGGCTACACATCTCGCTATTAAGCCCAATTTAAAACCATCATTTCCTATACACAACAATTAAGCCAATTAATCAACCAAAGGCACTTCGTCGGTATCATTATACCAACACTACTTGCAAGTATACCACAGGCCATTACCATTATCAATGAACCATCCATTCATTTGAATTTGGGACTCGAACCCATTTTCTAACAAAGACACTTGTTTAATTTAAAGTTTAGGGACTCAAACCCATTATCTTACAAAGATATAAATCAAGTTAGTATTTAGGGACTCAAACCCATTTAACTAATTAAATAACTAAGGTTACCATTTAAACCATTACATGGCCAACAAGTCCTTCACAAAACCATTTACCAACCATCCATAATCATTAGGCCAAACCTTTGTCCGAAACACTATTGTCAACTGATTATTTTATTCTCTTAGACACTTTCACAAATACTTTGAGGGCATGGTATTATCAAGACCAAAATCAAGGTAAAAACCATCAAGTTTAGGGTTATCCATGACCCATTTGTTAAACCACAATTACCTAGCACCCACATGTTCAAACCATCACCAAAAACATGTATAAACTCAACTTAAGCCAAGAGTACACAATACTCAACCATATGCAACAAAGTCCTCAATTTTGATTTTCAAAAACACAATTTAAGAATCATACTCACACTTTAAAACACTTGATATTTATAAACTAACAATGAGGGAGGAGTCGCATGCCTTATTCAAGAAGATTCATGGAAGAAACTTGACTTTTAAGCCTCAAGATGAACACTTTTGAAGAACCCTAGCCTCAATTTTCAAGTGAGAGTTTAGAGAGTATTTTTGGAGTGTTTGATATTTCAATAGTAGGTTATGAGGGTCCAAAACATGCTTTAAGATGCAGGGAATTAAGGGTTTTGGGGTAGGAAATGTTCGAAATACCCTCAGTGCTGAAAACTTAGTTGCTGGAGGGTACAACCCATCCCCCTAAACTGTACCCTATGGTATGAGTTGTACCGTTATCTCGTACCCTAGCTTCATATTGAACCTCTATATTTACCAATATATGAACATAAAGTTCTTACTCGTATCCTAGCAATAGAATTCACTAGGCTAAGTACCCCTTTAACCGGTACCTCACTATGTACACCTCGTACCCTAACATACGAGAAGTAAGATGTTCATTCATACCTTGTAGAAACCCAAAGATGTCCATTCATACCTTATAGAAACCCACCAAACCATACTAATTTACATACGAGAGGATGGACCCTAAATCGTACAACATCATACGACTAGTACCTATATGCCGTATGATGTCCAGAAGCTCAATGTTCAAGAATTTTCTAAGAGTCAAAACCAAGGTGTTTCAATTATCCACTACTTGGATCATTAGTTCTCGAATGACGGGTAATGTAAGCACAAACACGAGTTAACGCACCATTACACATCAAAATAGCCTTTAACTAAGTTAGAAAACAAAGATTCAAGATAATCAACCTTTCCTTTAACAAAGTTTGGAAAAAAAAGTACGATGAAGATACATACCTTCCGCACGAATTTCGGGAGCAGAAAACAGGAATGGATACTTAGACTTCATGTCCCCATTTGCTTCCCAAGTAGACTCTTCAACCTTATGGTTCCTCCAAAGGACCTTTACCAAAGACACATCCTTTGTTCGCAACCGACGAACTTGATGATTTAATGTATCAACCAGGACCACCTCATAAGATAAGGAGTCCAAAATATCCAAACCTTCCAAAGGAAAAACCAATGAAAGATCACCCACATACTTCCTCAATATAGACATGGAAAATCAAAATAATAGAGCTCAAACTAGAAGGCAACTATAATTAATAGGCAACATTGCCAACCCTCTTCAAAATCAAGTAGGGACCAACATATCGAGGACTTAACTTCCCCTTCTTACCAAATCGCATCACCCCTTTATTGGAGATACCTTCAAGATTACCCTATCGCCAATATTGAATTCCAAATCCCTACTCCTTACATCCACATAGGACTTTCAGTGATTTTTTGCGGCTTTAAATCTATCATGAATGACCTTACCTTTTCCAAGGCTTGGTGAACCAAATCAGGGCCAAACAACTTACCCTTACCAACTTCATACTACCCAATAAGAGAACGATATCTCCTACCATACAATACCTCAAAAAAAGCCATACCAATGCTAGACTGATAACTATTATTATATGCATATTAAATCAAAGCCAAATGGCCGAACCAACTACCACCATAGTTGATCACGCAACCACAAAGCATATCTTCCAATATCTGAATGGTCTTCTCTACTTGTCCATCTGATTGTGGGAAGAAAGCGGTACTAAGACACACCTTAGTTCCCAAATCTTTCGGAAATGACTTCTAAAAATGATATGAGAATGGAGCACCTCAATCTAAAACGATAGAAATTAGAGCACCATGCAACTTTACAATCTCCAAAAGATACAACTTAGCATAATCCTCCATCGAATAACTAGTCCTCACCGGCAAGAAGTGAGCAAACTTGGTCAACCGATCCATAATAAACCAAATCAAATCATATTGATTCCAAAATCGAGGAAGAGCGGTAACAAAATATATATTAATTACCTCCTACTTCCATTCACGCAACTTAATCTCTTGGTACAAATCCCCAGGTCTCATGTGCTCAAATATCACTTGTTGACATACCATACACTTTGCCACATAGCTAGCCACATCTCATTTCATATTGTTCCACAAATAGAACTCCCTGAGATTATGAAAAATCTTTGTAGAACCATGATGAATAGCATAATAATATTTATGATCTTCGACTAGAATCCTTTCCCTTAACCCATTAACGTCGGGAACACATAACCTACCTTGGTACCTCAGGATACCATCACCACCAGTTAAAAAGTCAACAACCTTTTGCTGACTCATTTTACTCTTAATATTCATCAAATTAGAATCCAACATCTACTTTTCCATTATCTCAACAACAAGAGATGACTGCGATACTAGACAAACTAGAATGGATAAAATCCTTATCTTAGAGATCCTTCAATTTCTCCTTAATCTCTTTCAACTCAACCAGAGTCATTCTATAAGGAAGGATAGAACTTGGACGAGTGTTAAAAATAAGATCAATCCCAAAATCAATTTCCCTATTGAGAGGTACACCAAGAAGATCATTAGGGAAAACCTCGGGAAACTCATTAACCATAAGAATGGATTCTAGAGAAGGACCTTTTTAAGTTAGAATCTTTAACCCGGACCAAATAATACAAACATCTTTTGGAGATTAACTTTCGAGCTTTATGATATATGATAAACCTCTTCTTAGTTACAAAAGAACCCCATTAACATATAATGAACGGCTCATTAGGAAATTTGAACATGACTTCATGGGTCCGACAATCTAAAAAAGCATAACATGAATGCAACCAATCCATCCCCAATGTGATATAAAAGTCAACTATATCTAACTCTATCAAATCTATAAGATTTTCTCTACCACTAACAGATACCACCCCCCTATAGAATATTTTAACAATCACAGAGTCACCAACTAGGGTAGATATAGAAAAAGGATCAGAAATAAATTCAGGACCAAAACCAAAATACACAGCCATAAATGGGGTCACAAAAGAAAGAATGGACCCTAGATCAAGTAAATAATACGCATCATGGGAGAAAAAATTCAATATACTCGTGATAATATTGGGAGATGCCTTAAAATCCTAGGAAGATGCAAGAGTATATAACCGATTCCATCCAGGTTCGGTACCAGAAGCAGAAAGAGATGCAGAAGCAATACCCTTTGGTGCAAGAGAAAATAAAGATGCAATCGGAACCTTGTTATCCCTAAAAGCCATTTTAGCACGACAGTCACACTGTATATGACCAATCTAACCACCATAGATATATATGTTCTTTCCTTCCTGATAAAACCCATGGTGAGACTGCCCACAAAATCTACAAGGAGGGTGGGATGGAGCTGACTGAGCCTCACTAGCTTGAGATTGGGTACCCTGTTCCTGGGATGCACCATCATGCTGAGACCGACGATCACCCAACGAATTCGGGTAAGGAGAACTAGCTGTGGAGGAAAAACTAGAACTCTCCCACTTTATCTTTAGCATTTACCAACATCTTTACGACTCTGATCAAAAGGCCTAAACTTTTTTCTCTTTCTTTCACTAAACTCTAACTACTTTTTTTTCTCTTTCTCTACTTTCTGCATATAAACAACCAACCTAGAGATATCCATGTCCTTTATTATCAAGGCAACCTTAATTTCAAGGATCAACTCATAAGACAGTTCAAAAGCAAACTTCCTCATCTGTGCCATTATATCAGACACTATCTCTAAAGCATACCGAGACAATTAGTGAAAATTTAAGGCATACTCTTTGGTGGACATTCTCCCTTGTATCAAATTAACAAACTCCTCTGCTTTCGCTTCCCCCAACTCCTCAGGAAAGAAGCAATCCAAAAATACATTAGAGAAATTCTTCCACAAAAATGACTCATCAATGTCACCCCTTGCCTGATTCTATTCCTCATACCATTGGTACGCCACATACTTCAGTTGGAAGACAGCAAACTCTAACCCTTTCACATGTGTGGCATACATCACCCTAAAAATCTTTTCTATCTTATCCAAAAAACCTTAAGGATCCTCCTCCACCTTAACACCTATAAAAGTCAGAGAATTCAACCTCATGAACTGGCTAACCCTTGTGGCCTCAGAAGATGGATTAACAGATGTACCCGCTCATCTTGAGAAGCTGCCAACTAAGTAATCGTATGAATTGACTAACAAATCTCCATATTCATCAAGTCATCTTGAGAAGGACTAAAGGGAACCGATGAAACTCCTGGACAATCAGGAACTGGACCCCTAGACCGAGTATGGATCCCATGAGTAAAGTATATTTCATCAACATTCACCTCAGTTGGGATAGAGGAGTTCCCATGATCTTCAGATCATCGATGTATGATCTAATAGACGAGCAAATGGAAATCAAAAGAATCTAAGACCTGGAATCTATAGCTCGAAATAAGAAAACAAGCAAGTGAAATATTCCTAAATACCATGTAGCCTCTCCCTTATGAGTGTGTCATGACACACACCTATAAAAGAGACTTAACTTGACATGGCTTTGTGGACTCCCAATTGACCATGAACCTAAGCCTCTGATACCAACATGACACAATCCGCACCAGGGCCTTATCGTAATGGGCTTCCCAACTCCAATAAGGATTGGAGGCCTCCCCCGATACCCAATCCAACCTCTCATCATATACCCTGAGTCAGATGGATTCTGAACATATATCAAGATAAAGTAATTATTAACTCAAATACTTTGGGATAGGTCCATGACCATAGACAACTCAAATAAATATATTAGTGGTACTCTTATCTCATACCCTAACATCATCTTAGACCTCCATACCAACCAAACATACGGATACAAAGGTCTAACTTGTATCCTCATATCCGAGAAGTACCCTCTAACGGGTACCTTAGACAAAATGTACTATGCTAAGTTTAGGGCATCATACGACCTCACCATGTACACCTCGTACCCTAACATACGAGAGGTAAGATGTCTAATCATACTTTAGATAGAAACCAACTAAACCACATTGAGTTACATATGAGAGGAAGGACCCTAACCCATACAACATCATGCGACTAGTACCTACAAGTCGTATAATGTCCAGAAGCTCAATGTTCAAGAATTTTATAACGGTCAAAACCAAGGTATTTCATTAACGATTCCCGCTAAAGAGGACCCTGCTGAATAACGTACCTCTTTAGCAGTGCTTGGATGCTATAGCGTGGTGCATGGGTAGATTTAAATATTTGTTTCACAATTCTTTCATTACTTTCAAGACTTAGGGCTTTGGGATTAAGATATTGGGCATTTTCTTCAATTTCTAAGCTTGGTTAAGCTCCAAAACTCCTATTTCAACTACTTCTTGTTGATTCTATCATTTAAATCTCTTTTTAAACTCAGAATTAAAGGTAAAATTTGGGAATTTTTTTTCAAAAGCCCTATACATAGTATTTCTTTTATTTGAACCCCAATTTCACTTTGTTTTCACTTGGGTTTTCTCCTATGATTTTCTTTAATCTAGGACAATATTTTGTTGGTCTAAAATATCTGATTTTTACCCTTCATTTTTCTAAAACCCATTTTGAGTGTTTGTTTTAACCTTAATTTAAAATAGGCAATTTGGGTATCGTTGACTTTCTTTTGATTCGTCAATTCTATATTTGTATGTTTTAGTTGTTTTCGGGTCCATTCATGTGGGAAAATATTTATATTGGAGGCTTTTTAGACCAATTTTCTACCTTTGAGGTAGGTTATGGCTTAACTTTCTTTAGACAGGGTTGGGTAGTAAATAATAATGTAAATGCATGCTATGGGTATAGGGTTAAAACTTGGAAAATGTGTTTAGGTGATTTATATGCCTGTGCGGGGGCCTGTGTGAATAATACTTGGTGGTTTAAGACATTATTTGCTATGTGTAACTTTGTGCGGTTTTATATGAGGTTATAGTATGTTTCACTCTTTTAGGTGGTGAAAAAGTCAAGATTTTGGGATTTGTGTGTTATGAATACCTCTTTCTTGCATGTTTCACTTGATGGGTTTCTGGATTATAGTTGATCATGGATGGTTAGTTGATTTGAGTTGATTTTTAGCTCACATGGTTGGTATATTGGTGGGATATTAGATATTTTCATTTTGGTTGGTTGTGAGAATTACATCCTTATATCATATTCAATCATAAAACATTGGTACCATCGTGGAAATACTAGAATTGGAAACACAGGCTTTTTCTAACAAAAAATATGACATCTTTAAAACCCTCTACCAATATAGTATCAGAGAGGAGATATGGATATTGGTTTTATACGAGTTGACGAACCCACCTCGAGAAGCTTTATCTCGGTAGGTGTATACAGAGGTTGTTCGATGACCTCGTGCATCACATCATCATCATCATCATTTCATTCCATATATTGTGCACTATGATTGTATTTTTGTTCTTTCCCTGATATCTGCCTATTTGTTCTATCTTGTTTTACTTGTACTTGGTGTATGTGCATATTTGTTCTTCTTTCCCCTACCTGTATTTATTATATGTGTATATCATTGCACTGTTAGTGAAGACGATGTGGGCTACTATTTGGGACATTTTTTAATTGCAGGTGATGTGTCCATAGTTCTTATTTATATAATTTATTTTCTACTTACTCAGCCTGCCTATGATACATATTGAGTACAAGTAGAATGTACTTATCCCTACTGCTCCCTTCAATGCAGATCCAGGTACGAGTATGCTGCACGAATTGCTTATTCAGGCAACATTTGAATCTTTGAGGTAGAGGTTGACCTCTGTATCCAGAGTTAGCTACTACCTTTTGTTATTTAGACTATGTCTTATTTGTATTCTGAGACAGAGTTGTTCCTTTTTGATTATCCTATGTATATTTTGACTTCGAGTTGTATTAGTTGGTTCTTACATCATGACACCAGGTTTCGGAATTTGGTTTGGTATCTTTGATTCTATTTTTGCTATTACCAAATTGTATGGCTCACTTCACTTTAGAAGCCTGTCTTGGATTTTGGGGTTATTTTCCCTTGTTATATCAGTTTGGTTGATAGTCTTACTTGTCTGGACTTGCTGCGACGAGTGCCATCCTCACCCTTAGTTTTGGGTCATGACAAAAGTGGTACCATAATTCATAATGAATGACAGAATTAATGTATGTGCTGAACAAAAATTGAAACTAAAACATATTTAAATAACCATCCATACATGATAATTAAAAAGGGATGAAACCAAAGTTCCACAACTTAATTCCATGTCCTAAAATGACAGATGCTATATATATTAAATGATATGCAAACTACAAGTACTTGTCCAAAACTAGCATAATAATACACAATTACCGTAAATAAGCTCAATCTAAAGACAAGGTAATCCTAGCGTACCTGAACGCCAAGTTAAAAGTATCTCTTTGAGAAGTCTCTGAATATTTCCCCACTAGAACCCAACTTGAATAATTAATGTAAATAATTATTTTACTATTGGGGACCGTGTTTGATAAAAACATATATTTGTCCCAAAATCACATACAACATGCTTCATATATAATATGTATTGATCTTTAGTACCATTTCCAAATAGAGAAGGAAGAATCCCAAAGAAATATATATTTGTAGTATATATAAGTTGATGTATATGCGTTAGGAATAAAAGACAATTGTTACCTAACCCACTAACGCTAAAAGGACACTTCACTAGACACTAATCTAACTTAGAGGCTAACTTAACCTATTAATTGACACCTAAGACACAAATGTCATGTAGATATACACTGACATATATAAGTTATCAAATTTAATCCCATTATGTATATACCAGGGTATTGTATAAGTTTGTGGTAAAATAAATATAATATTTTAAATACACCATAATCAATAGAAAATTATTTATAATAAAACCTCTATTATATAATAATAATATTTTAACATTTATAGATTCACTATATCTACTTAGAATATTAATAGATTACTAAAACTATTGTAAAGTAATATAAATATATCATAAATAAAGGGTTTCATCAATATCAAAAATATTTTAGAAGGGTAATAAATTATATTTCTATCGAATGCCAATTTAGATTAAATATACCGCACTATATTTGGTATCATTAAAATTTTCAAACGAATTGGCCGAAAATCAAAATGTTAGCCCAACAGTTATAAATAATTTGGGACAGTTATAAGAAAGGTCGAGATATCAAAAATATATGAAAATAAGGAAAATGATTGTAAGGGTCATTACGATATCCACTACTAAAAGGACTTTTGTCCACAAAAGTAAAGGATAATAATGTACCTGAAAGCTCCAACAGGAAGGGATATTGGGATTGCATATAACGTTTGGTCTCCCAGGTAGCCTCCTCCACTGGACAATGATGCCACTAAACCTATATCACTAGAATGTACCTAGAGCGCAACCGTCTGACATCTCTGGCAAAAATGGACACAAACTCCTCTACAAATGACAACCTCTCATCCAACTGAATTGAGTCCCACTAAAGCACGTGCGACTCATCTGGATTATACTGTTACAATATAGATACATAAAAAACTGGGTGGATAGCTGAGAAGGTAGGAGGAAAAGATAACACATATTCTACCTCCCCAATTGTCTTAAGGATCTCAAAAGGTCCAATATATTTGGGGCTGAGATTGCCCCTCTTCCTAAACCTCATGACATCTTTCATGGGTGTACTCGCAGAAAGACCCTATCACCAACTCTGAACCTCAGCAAATGATGTTTGCGATAAGCATAACTACCTTGTCTAATCTGAGCTACTCGAAGACTGTCTTGAATCCTCCAAACTCGATCTAATGACTCAGGAAGCAAATATAGGCTACGAGGTATAACCTCCAAAGTCTCAAATTAACAAATAGGAGATCAACATCGTCTACTATACCATGCCTCAAATGGTTTCATATGAATACTCAAATGAAAGATGCTATTATATTCAAACTCTGCCAAAGGTAGAAACTTATCCCACCAACCCTCAAAATCCAACATACAAGTGCGGAGCATGTCCTCCAAAACCTAGATAGCCCTCTCTGATTGCCCATTATTCTAGGGGTAAAATATGGTGCTAAGATCAACTTGGGTGCCTAGATCCTCCTGAAATATCCTCCAGAATCTAGAAATAAACTGAGAGCCTCCATTTGAAATAATTAACATAGGCACCCCATGTAGGTGAATCACCTTCTGAATATACATTTGGGCTAAGCCCTCGACACTGTAAGAAATTCAAATGGGGATAAAATATGCAAACTTGGTTAATCAATCCACGATGACCCAAATGCTATCAAAACCACGGAAAGTGCGAGGTGATCCACCTATAAAATCCATATTAACTAGCTCCCATTTCCACTCGCAAATAGGTAGCTACTGAAGCAATCCACGAGGCATCTGCTACTCGTCCTTTACCTACTGGTAACAAAGGAATCGAGCCACAAACCCTACTATATCTCTCTTTATACTGCTCGACCAGTATTGCTACATTAAATCTATGTATATTTTATCTGTCCTAAGGTGAATAGAGTATCTGGAGCTATAAGCCTCATGAAGAATCAATTGGATCAAATATATAACCCATGTAACACAAAATGACCACCAAACCCCAAGACACCCTCAGAATCTAAGGTAGGCCTCCTAGACTCACCTCTCAATACCCACCCTCGAATGTTACAAAGCCTTCTATTCTTAAACTGACGACCTTAAATTTGCTCAAACAAGGTAGCCTCAACATTAGCAATGATCCTCCAAGGGTCAAAAATATCCAAAGCAACCATTATGTTAGCTAAGGACTGGTATTTCAAAGCCAACAATGTTAATTATTTAAAATAAAGGCTATGCAACCCATACTTACTGACTATTGGCTCAAGCATTCGCTGCCATATTTTTTTTGCCCGAATGGTAGAGAATAGATATATCATAGTCCTTTAACAACTCAATCTATCTATGCTTCCTTAAGTTAACATCTTTTTAAGTTATAATATACTATAGACTGTGATGATTAGTAAAGATCTCACAATGAACCCCATATAAATAATTCCTCCAAATCCTAATGCAAACACTACCATTTCTAACTCTAAGTCATGAGTGAGGTAGTTGTGCTTATGCACCTTCAGCTACCTCAACACATATGATGACACAGAATTATTGCATTAGAACACACTCTAAAACAACAATAGATGCATCAAAATAGATAGTAAAGACCTCGCCCTCGAGTGAAAGAGTCAAAATAAGAGCTAAGGAAAGAAAATCCTTAATCTTCCAAAAATTACTTCACAACTTGTAGACCGCTGAAACTAAACCTCTTTTTTGGTTAATCTGGTCATAGGGGAAGCAATAGAAGAAAAACTCTCAATGAACCACTTATAGTAATCTGCCAACCTAAAAAAATAGCGAACCTTAGTAGGTGACGTAGGACTAGTCCAAATATGAATAGCCTCAATCTTTGTTGGGTCCACTATAATATCATTCTTGGACACTACGTTCCCTGACAAAGCTACAAACTCAAGCCATAACTCGCACTTTGTGAACTTGGCATAAAACTGATGATCTCTTAGAGTGTGGAGCATAGTCTTCAAATGTTGTTCGTGCTTCTTTCTACTCCTCGAATATACCAGATTATCATCAATAAATACTATCATGGAAGAGTCAAAGTATGACCTGAACACGTGGTTCATCAGATCCATAAAAGCTACTAAGGCATTGGTCAGCGCAAAAGACATTACCAGGAACTCATAATAACTATAACAAGTCTTGAAGGATGTCTTAGGGATATCCAAATCCCTAACTCTTAACTGATGGTATTAGACCTTAAATCTACCTTACAAAACACCGCTACACCCTAAAGATAGTCAAATAAATCATCGATATGAGGAATAGGATACTTCCTTTTTTATGACCTTATTCAACTACCTATAGTCAATACACACACACATAGATCTATCTTTCTTCTTCACAAAAAGAATTAGAGAAACCCATGGAAATATGCCCAATTTGATAAAAGCCTTACCCAGAAGATCCTAAAGCTAACTATTCAGCTTTTCCAGCTCAGCAGGAGCTATACGATATGAATCTATAAAAATAGGTTAGTTGCCTGGATCGAGGTCTCTAATAAACTCTATATTTTGCTTAGAAAAAAGGCCAGGTAGGCGGTTGAAAACACATCAGAAAACTCATAAAAAATAGGGACAAAGTCAAGTAATATAATCTCAACACTAACATCCCAAATATACATAAGAAATGACTCACAACCCCTCAATACTAGTCTTTTAGCCTAAATACAAGAAAGAATCCCCATCGGCGTGCAACTAATAAAACCTTGCCACACAGTTGGGAGTACACTGGGCAAGGCTATGGTAATGGTCCTAGCAAAATAATCCAAGATCGCATGGCAAGGAGATAGCCAATTCATGCCTAGAATCATATCAAAATTTATCATATCTAAGGTAATTCAATCAATCTAACTGTCAAACTCTAGAAAAGTCACCAAACAAGATCTATATACCCTATCCACTACTAAAGAATCACCCATGGGGGTAGCTATATGCAATGGAACAAATAAAGACTCCAAATATAAACCTAGCCATAATGTAAAATAAGTGAAAATATATGAAACTTTCGAACCGGGACCAAAGAAAGCATAAGATAGCTGATGTCATACAAAAATCATACATGTGATCACAACATCTGAAGCCTCAACCTTTGGTATACCTGGTACTACATACAAGTGACCATGTCCACTATCAGTGATACAAGTTAAATGGGCATCAATGCTTTTGATTACATAATTTGAGGCAAACACAAGGAGGTCCAACCCATGATCACCCTAAGGATTCAAGAATGTGCTTGGAGGGTCTTCTTTGAGATCCTAACTAAAAAATATTATGTTTGGAAGATATCTTGAAGTCGAGGAAATCCATGGTATAAGAAATAAAGAGAACCCTTGTAGGTTATCTCCAAAATAGCCACTTTTGGATTATTTTTGTAATAGGCTATTTGTGCAAAGGCAAATACTATAAATAGGTGTCTTATATATTTCATATCCTTAGTTTTTAAAGAATTATGAATGTATACTCTTGTGAGAGTGTGAGATAAGCATGGAATCACTTGTGTTGGAATTTTGTTTTGAAACTTGGGTTGCTTGGGAATTTGATACCCTTGAGGTCAATGTAGGAGATTGGTGCTTTTCTTGGCATTGAGTATAGGGTTAGAGTTTAATATACCTTTTTTTGTTATTCATTCATCCATTGTGTCTATCTATTACTTTCTTTCTATTTATCTTTATCTTTTGTATTCATAACTTAGTTTAGTTTTTAATTCCGTAGATTATTTTGGTATCATTTGGAATCAGAGTGGATCTTTATTTCATTCCCACGAAGTCAATCATGGGTTTGTTATCTCAAAAATAAAAAAAAAGTCTCAACAAATGTGTTTAAGGAAAACCCCTAATTTGTTTTTGTGTTTTTGAGTCCTTTTTGTTGTTTATACTCTAAATTTGTTCCCTATAATGTTATTGGGTTTTGAACCTTGAGATTTTTGGCTTGATTGTATGCATTTGAGAAGATCCCACTCTTGTTGTCTTGAAATTTGAGGTTGAAGAAGCTGAAAAACTGTTCCCAACATTGAGAAAAGCTTAGGGTTAAAAGATGGTGCCATTTGGAGAGATTTGAAAAATTCACCATTTTGCTGGTTTTGAAGGTTGAAGAAAATATACGTGTGCTTGAAAATATGGAAATTTTGGTGATTTTTTGAGGGCTAAAAGTTTTTGCAATGTGTTCCTACGGTTAAAATTTCATGGAATTCCAAGCCAAAATGAAGTAGTTGTGCCTTTTGGATTTTCAAAATTGTTCTTGTTGTTCTAGAAAAGATTCATATCTTCATGTTGAATCTTCATCAAAAATTTGTTGTTTAATCCAAGAAAAAGAAGAAAAATATGTGAAATAGTGTTGGTATAAAGCCTATCTGAAGTACTAAGGAATATTCCAAGAGAAGAGGATAAAAGAGGGACCACAAAGGGGCATTTTTGCCCATTCAAGAGGCTGGTTTGGCTGACCTGCACCTGAGGTGCTCTTGATCTATGCCTGAACTGATAAATCAGGTCTAAGGCAGCCCAAAACAATAGCTCCTACACCTTACCTGCTCTAGAGGGGCGCTGGATTTGCTCCCGATCCTCTACAACTTGTTCCAAGCGTATATGAAGCATTCCAACTCACTTTTTGCTAGTTTCCATCCGTTTAATGTCATTTATTGATTCTTAACTTCATTTTTTTATTTTTAAACTCTAATTAATACTAATAATTGATCTATTAGTTGATTAATTAGTTTTTGAATCCGATTCTTTCTTGTTCGTTCTTGTGTGCTTTTCTCTTTTATTTTTGTTTAACCTTCTTGATTCAAGTATGGTAGTTTGATTTTGAGTTTCCTTTTCAATTTCAAACAATAATCCATTTTTATCACAATCCACAATTGGTACCAAGCAATCTTATTGGAGTATAAAGGATCTATCAGTGCTTGCGACGCCAATTGAAAGAAAAACCAAAGGTGTGAACTTTGAGAGCTTGTGAGGTTGACTTCTTAACCTTAACTTGTTTTGTTATTTTTATATTTCTTTTATTAGGTACAATGGATCTAGATGGTGAAATATCACAAACCATAGATAATAACACCTCAAATGCTACCTTAGCGGCCCTTGAAGCTCTCAACCATAAATTTAACTCCTTTGAATCCAAGATAGATAACATATATGTGAGGATAGATAACATGATAGATCATCTAAACTTCCCTAACTCAAGCCGTTCCAATCCACCAAACCATCAAGCTTCCTTGAGTAGAAATGCTCAAAATACCTTTCCTAAACTACCTTAAGCTCTACTAAAACAAAGTCAACGTAATCAAGTCGAGAACGAAGGGGAAAAAGAAGCCAAGAAAGGGGATACGAACTTAGCTCAAGAAGAAGAGTTATGTGAGAACGTTGATCTAAGGATTGAATTGAATGAGGTTTATGTGAAATTTTTTTCGAAGGAGGATTCAAATAAGACCTCATATGAGCATAAGATTGAACGCATAGATGAGTTCTTATTGAGAACTCTGAAGTTGATGACAGCTTGATTCTAAGAAGGAACCTAGTCAAGGTCCTATAGGATGATGGATACTTTATGACAAGTATCTAAGCCCATGGATACCAAGAGGCAAAAGGATCAAACCTATTGGTCTAAGTTGATGAATAGGAGGAAATGTACTCACAAAGAACCTATGAAGGATAAGAGAACAATTTCAATATGTTGTTTTCAAGGTATGTAACTACCCCCTTCCTATTCCTAGTGATCCTTGGAGGCATGATGATATTTTTCTCATTTTGACTTAGATCTTTAAAAGTAATTAATATCATATCATATAATGAGAGTATTAGTGTCTCTAATATTCTTTTAGGGAATTTGTCTTTGGAGTTTGAATTATGTGGGCCTTACCATCTTAATGCCCAATCTATTTGTTTCTTAGGAAAGAGTCCTTGGTGTGTACTTGATGTAAAAATGCAGTTTCCTAGTCCTTGTCACACTTGTGTGGTTGGACAAGTTGAAGTAATAGAAAGGACTCTTAAGAATATGCTACGAGCCATGAAAGGAAGTCACCCAACTTCTTAAGTATACTCTTTGGTTTGGTGTGAATTGGGTTCTCATAGACTTTCTAACTCCTCTAATAGCGTGACTCCATTAGTGAATGCACTCCTTGTGGGAGGTTTCTTAAAATGAAAAGATATCACGTGGTTCAATTGTCTTGTCTCATATTATTGTGTACTCATTTTTCAGAGGAATTTAGATTAGAATGGTTCCCTTTACTCTTTTTTTCTACCATTTTGCTTATGATAATGACTACGTTTGTGTTGAAAGAACATTTTGTGTGAACATAGGTTGTCTTGAAAGGGAGGGTGATGTACATCCTAATGAATTGACTCCATTCTTAGTTGTTCCAACTTCTAGTGATTTGATTACTAGCTTTCTTGAGTACCTTTCTAACCTCAAGTACGGAAACACCTTGTATGTGACTTATCTTTTTCATACCTTTCTTTACTACCTCTTTGCCTTTGATGATGTCTATGTTGATATTGGATTTATTTTAGATAGAGGTATGAGTTTTTAGGTATGGTGTTATGTGGAAACAAAATAGCACTTGTGTCTTAAGACCTTGGTAGTTTCCTAGTTTCATAATGCTTCTTATGTCCAACTTCTTTGCTCTTTAAGTGGTGAATTTTCTTTCATTGGCTTAAAGAATGTTTGGTTATATCTTAAGTGTGTGCAACCTTGGCATGATGTAATGATTGGTTCTGCTAACTCTAACCCTCATTCCATGAGGATATTGTGTTTGCTTGTACTTTATTTAGTTTTTTAAGGTTTGGATTTGATATCGAATCCTTTTCAAGATGGGAAGGACGATTCAAGTCAAATGGGTGTCAGCATTTTTGATCACACAACTCGAGGCCAACACAAAGAGGTATAATCCATGATCACCCTAAGGATTGAAGAATGTGCTTGGACGAACTTCTTTGAGCTCCTAATAGACAATGTCATGTTTGGAAAATATCTTGGAGCCGAGGAAAGCCATGGCATAAGGAATAAAAAGAGCCCATGTGGGTTATTTCCAAAATAGCCTCATTTGGGATATTTTAGTAATAGTCTATTTGTGTAAAGGAAAATACAATAAATAGGTTCCTTAGACATTTTATTTCCTTAGTTTTTGGAGCATTATGAATGTATACACCTGTGATAGTGTGAGGCAAGAGTGGAATCACTTGTGTTTAAACTTTATTTTGAAATGTGGGTTGCTTGGGAATGCGATTCCCTTGAGGTCTACATAGGAGATTGGTGCTGTTTTTTTACATTGAATAGAGGGTTAGAGTTTTGATATACCTTTAATTTACTATTCATTCATCCATTGTGTCTATCTATTACTTGTTTTTTATTTATTTTTATCTTTTGAATTCATAACTTAGTTTAGTGCTTGATTCCGTAGATTGTTTCAGTATCAACTGAACTGGGTGCCTGTCCGAGTGCCTATCCTACCTCCCTACAAGCCAACTCAATAACCCTGGGGACCACCCTCATGACCCCGTGCACCACTCGTGGATGGCGGCGGCACTGACCTGATTGACTATGCACTCTGAATTGAAGGCGCAATTATCCCACACTGGGGACACTCACGAACATAGTGACCAATATACCCATAATCGTAACATGTCATAGGAACCCGACTCTATCTAGAATGTTTGAAAGATCCTAAATGACCACCCCGACTTGATGATCCTGACTGAATACCCCTCTACGCCTGACTACTTCTCTGACCACTAGAACTACTATAATCGGGCTAACCCCTTTCTGATGTTTGAGTAAATGCCTGAACTGACCTACTATGCTGACCTTGATACTTAGAAGGCTGTTATCGGGGGTACCTACCGTGAAACCCTTGGCCTGTGAATTATGAATCACTGTAGCTCCTAATACAACTACCTGGTAATGAGGTCTCTTATCGATGCCCCCTTGGGCCTCATGATCCATCTCCTTTATATAATAAACATGCTCATCTATCTAAAAAAAAAGTCTTCTCTGAAGTCACTAAACTTTGTGCAGCCTACAAAGCAATAATCTCATTCCCCTGACAAAGCATCAAATCCTCTCATACTTCGTAAGTAGAATCATAGTGTCATATCTGGCTAACTCATGGAATCTCACCTCATGCTCAGCCACAGACATAGAACCTTAGCTCAAAGCAAAAACACATTTGGAAGATGCTCGCGAATGCTGCGAGGCTTATACTTTCTCAAGAAAGCTTCAGAGAACTGAGTCCAAGTCACCGGTGGAGATCCAGTTGGCCGAGAATCAAGATAACCTCTATATTAACTCTTCATTGTTGTATCTAGTTGATAAGAAAAAAATTCAAATCCTATTGACTCAACTAACCCAAAACTCTGTAAATGCTCCACGCAACTAAATCCTCTCCCGGGGTCTCGACAAATATGGGTGGAGTCAATCTGAAAAATTAGTCTAGCATCTTTTACTCCTCTAACGACATAACTGGATAGACTTCTGCTGGCTCAGGGACTACTGGTGTTTGTGGAATCTCTACCCTAGGCATCACTGCCATAGGTTGTGCCCCCAAATAAACACCACCCTATGCTGCAGGTTGAGCTCTCTCAGTCGGTGGACTGCCAACTAACCCTAATAATTGTACCAATGTTTCTCGAAGGAATGAAAAGGATATAAAACTGGGTGGATCCCAGACTGCCCCTAATTTACTTGCTGCTGCGGTGGCGGAATACCTGGAGCTCTCTTAGTCTTAGGATCTATGATAGGATCAGGTGATGGATCCCTATCCTGATCTTGACCTGGGGCTGTTTCTCAATCCTTCCGCTGACCTCTAGGTCAACCTCGACCCCTAACAAAAACTCTAGCAGTAGGATCGAGGTCTTGACCCTCGGCTTCCAGCCCTTACGTCTTATCCATCTGCATAAAGAGTGAACCAATAAAGATTAACAACTAACTCAGACCCAGCGCCCAAAAATAGATCAACTATGAGATTTTCCCTAAAAATGCTTCCTAGCCTCCCGAAGATAGGATATAGACGTATTCATACCGATTCGTGGGATTCTACTAAATATCAGCACCAGTAACAACAGTACTAGGGAAACCTAGGCTCTGATACCAAGCTGTCACAACCCAATTTCTCAAGTCATGATGACGTCTACTTTAGCCCACCAGTAGGCAAGCCAAGCCATAGCTTGACAGTATAGGTAATGTGCTAATCGACAGAAACTAGAAAATGACCACATATAATTATAGCAATAGTAATAATAAGTGAAAATAGAAAGGAAACATATAAAGTATATCAAAATGAGAGAAGACAAATGACCAAAATATACAAACGAATCCCAAGACTTGAAAAGATTAGTACTAGAGCCGCTACTATAAGATACCAGAGTAAAAGACTGAATCCAAAATGTACACAATATATGCAAGAAGTCTTGACTATAAAATACTAAACTGGAATAGATAAAGAAGGATCAAACTTGGACGAAAATAAGTTCACCCTACTTCAGATCAATATTGGAAAGTAGGAATCACGTCAATGTCGGCTATAGCCGGATCGAAATCAGGGGAAAGAAGAAGTATAGTACGAGTACCAAAGCAATGGGTACTTAGTAGGCATCATCGTTGGACTGAGTTTAATACAGGAAACGTACAACTAAAATGCCAGGGTATAGTCTAGTCAACAGTAAATAGAGATTGAAAATAAACAACTATCGAGCTACACAAATGGGATATAGGAATAAGTAAAAGCGATACAAAAATATAAGTAACACAGTAATAAGAGGTAAATCAAACATAACCTAATTGGCCCCCCATAAGCCCACTAGGCACACTGAAGAAGACAATTAAACCAATCGTGCCCCCATAAGCTGGTGGGACACACAAGAAGTAATTAATAAAAATAAATATAAATAATCCATAACTGAACCCATCCAATCAAATCATAGTTGTTTTCCAGATGTGCGTCGTGCTTTAATCGGTACTAATAAGTAGTACGAGAGGCCAGATGCGGGGATTGAATCGGTAGTGATGGATAATAACAAGTGGACATATGGCAAATTCAAATTAAAAATAGTGAGTAATAATGAGAGGCCACATACATAATATAAAACAAAACCCATAACCGAATACCAGACTCAAATCGAAACTTAGAGGAACTACAACTCCTAAAATAATAGTAATCAGTAACAAAACTCCCAAATTATTATAACCAAATGCTGGACTTGAACCGAAACTCATAGTAACCATACCCAACTTTGAAATTACAACCCAAATCGTACCATAACCAATGCCAAAGTGATACCAAAAATCATAATCAATGACAAAAATAAAGTATATGCCGAACCTACACCAAAACTAAATACATTTGAATAATCATTCACATATCCTAATTAAAAAGCGACGAATCCAAGGTTCCGCAACTTAACTACATCATACTAAAATATAAGATACCAAAATTTACTAGAATGGGGTCCTAATGGGATAAGTAAGGCATGATATACATACATACATATATATATATATATATATATATATATATATATATATATATATATATATATATATTAAATGATACGAAAACTACAAGTACTTGTCCAAAACTAGCATAATAGTCCACAATTACCGTAAATAAGCTCAATCTAAAGATAGGATAATCCTAGCCTACCTGAACGCCAAGCTAAAAATGTCTCTCCGAAAAGTCTCTGAGTAGTGCCCCACTAAATATCAAGCTTTAATAATTGATGTAAATAATTATTTTTCTTTTTGGGGACCGTGTTTGATAACAACATATATTTGTCCCAAAATCATAGATGACATATTTCGTATATAATATGTACTGATCTTTAGTACCATTTCCATACAGAGAAGGAAAAATCCCTAAGTAAAATATGTTGGTAGTATATATAAGTTCATGTGTATGCCTTAGAAAGAAAAGACAGTTGTTACCTAATCCATTAACGCTAAAAGGCCACTTCACTAGACACTAATCTAACTTAGAGGCTAACTTAACCTATTAATTGACACCTAAGACACAAATACCATGTAGATATACACTGACATATATAAGTTATCAAATTTAATCCCGTTATGTATATACCATGGTATTGTATTAATTCGTGGTAAATAAATATAGTATTGAATATACCATAGCTAATAGAAAATTATTTCTTATAAAATCTCTATTATACAATAATAAATTTTAACATTTCTAGTTTCACTATCTCCACTTAGAATATTAATAGACTATAAAAGATGTGACAAAGTAATATAAATATATCATAACTAAAGAGTTTCGTCAGTATTAAAAACATTTTACAAGGGTCGTAAATTATATTTTTACCAAATGTCAATTTAGATTAAATATCCCACAATATATTTTGTATCATTAAAATTCTCAAACGAACTGCTCAAAAATAGAACTGTCAGTCCCAGCAAGTTATAAATAACTTGGGGCAGTTATTATAATGCTCTAGACACCAAAAATATATAGAAATTAGATAAATGACCGTGAGGGTCATTACAATAATTCAACAAAAATATGAGATATAAAATTGTTATGGGTAATATGTTGCAACATATGATAAATATTTAAAAGTTAAATTTTAAATCCAACTTCCTAAGGTTAATTTAACAAAATAAAGTGACAAATATTTGCTTTATATTGACCAGTTGTTCTTCATCCATTGGTATAAAATTTGACTTTGGTCGTGGTGGATCTTCACTATCGCTTACGTATCCTTTTTGAGCTTTCACAATTTCATAATTCCACAAAAATATAACATATATTTTACGAAGTAATTTAGCATTAGGTTGGTTATTTGGTACTTGCAATTCATTGCTTAAATACTCGGCGTAATTTACAACAAAAATATTGCAATTCCTGTATTTGTAAAAATTGAATAATACATATCTAATTAATGTAAGAGTTGTAAAATTTATAAAAATAAATCATGATACTTACAGGCTACCACTAGATTTTTGAGCAATTCCTTCAATATATTCTATATCAAATTGATTACCATGCAGAAAGTGTCTATCACCCGTTATATTCTGGTATGCTTCAATCATCAACCAATTAGTATGAAAATTTTGGTCCAAAAATCCACTTATGTGAAGGTAAGTAGGAAACATTAGGGACATCGTTTGTATCTCAAATGACAGCTCAGAATGTATCTTTGCCAACATCGAGTCATAAACTCAAATGCTCCTCTCTTTTAGAACAACGACAACCAACACCCAATAAAACTCACCATTACAATTGACTGGGATGTACACTTTAAAATTCAACTAAATGCCAAGATAGGCCAGCTGGAGTGCTAAAACCTTTAATGATGTTGCTTAAATATTCCTCATTTTCAGCAGCTTGTACATGTTGTTGATAATACCTTTTGGAGGTCTTATCAATGTATACTTTAAACAAAAAATTGGCTGTCGTGTATCTATATTATTTTTATATTTGCAACTTGGCCTTCTTCCAGAGGTAGTAAAATATGACATAGATGTGCTACACAAATTTTCAAATATTATAATTATGTAAAAATAAAATTATTAAACAAATATAATTAAACAAAAATAGACAACAAATATAGTATTAATAGTAAAATATATGACATTAAACCTCATCATTCCAACAAGTTTTGCATGTGACATCAAATTGAACCAATTCTTTATTTTGGAATGTGTAATAATAAAGTCGATCATATCAAATTCAAGACCCGATTATTTTAATTTGCAGTGGTCGTCCTTTCATTTTCTTCATGATTTATATGTGTTAACATTATATATGTATAAGAAAAGGTGTATGAATTAAAATTTTAAAAAATGATTTATGTTACCTATTGGCAAGATACTTTAACAACTCATTTGCAATTCATTCTAACTAAATGTTGATCAACTGTGTTGGAGTCTCGTTTGACATGTTGAACCCTTCAAATAAATAATTTTGATGAAGATCTGAACTTTCATCCAAATTGACAAATTTTAGTTTTTCTTTCTCCTTGGAAGTATTTGATGGATTATCAACTATGATAGTATGTTGTTCAGCAGTAGCATGTACTATGACATCCACTTAAAAATCCAAAATTGTCAATAGTTATCACAAAGATAAAAAAAAATAAAATAGAAAAAGATACATAAAGTTATGCAACAGATGGATAATCAGTTGCATAACTTTAACCCATTTCTTGCAACATAAACGTAAAGTTATGTAGCAGATGGATAATCTTGTTGCAATAGATGACCCATATGTTGCAACCGATTTGTAAAATATTGTAATAGATGGGATATCTGTTGCAATGGATATGTAATTTTTTGGAATGAATGATAAATATTCACCCTTTTCAGCTCATGTTTCTGTCCCGTGTCTCTTGTACATTGATCAACAATGTAAGAAAGAGGGGTTGTAATTTTTTCCTTTTTGATATTTGATAATACCTTAGAAATTTCTTTCTTTCTTCTCTTAACCTCTAATGGAGTGAATGGATTTGAAAATCCTCTTTGATGAAATGACGCTCATCTTAGATGTCAATTCCTTTATAGTAGTAGTTAATTCATTAACAGCATTAACTACTCCATCATGTTTTTTCTTAAACTCTTGACATTTGCATGCACAACATAAGCTAGAAGGGACAAGGCCTCCAAATGATTGAATACCATTTCCGAGTGAGAAATTTGTAGTATGCCAATTTAAAAGGAGATATCTAACACCAAAATTAGTAAAACCAGTATGATTAGAATCATGATTATTTTTTGTTTCAAAAATGACAAGAGGAGCATCAACCAACTTATCAACACCACAACCCCAACAGCAGCATTGTAATACCCTATACTTTTCTTAACTCAATTTGACTTCTAGAATGTCAAGAATTAGCTTCAAGAAAGAATGAATTTCCATACGTGTGCAATTTCCCTGTTTTAGACCCTCCAATGCGTAGACAATTGAATTAGCTTTTCAATGATATAAGATTCGCCTTAATCCGATAATCGAGTGAGAAGTTATGGCAATTTTAAGTTTCAATCATAAAACACCATGATTTGGGCCCGTAGCGCGTCGCGGAGAAGTGTAAAATCATAATTGTTAAATTCCAGTGAGATTCCACAATCATGGCGCATCACGGAGGAGTCCCGTTTCATATTTGGAAATTTTTAGTGAGCCTACGCGATTTTGGCGCATCGCACCACTGGCCAAAGTGGCAATCCAAAAGAGCACCACGATTGTGGCGCATCGCAGTGAATGTCCAGTTCCCACTCTTCCTTCTCCAGTATGCCACCGCGATAGTGGCGCATTGCGGTGGCCTAGCAAATCAGGATTTTTGGTCATTTTTCCATTTTTGATTTGAAGTTTAATAGGGGTATTTTGGTCAATCCCCAAGGCCTCAGTTCATGTAAAACACATCATTAAGCATATTTCAAAGCACTTTATGCCTGTTTCATCAATTCTCTCTTAAAAGAAAACCCTAAATCTCAAACTTCCTCTCCAAGAAAACTCAATTTCTCCATTAATTCTCCAAGGAAATTCAAGATTAAGGATTCCCAATTCAGGAACTCTAAGAATTCATCTCCAACGCATCAATAGGGATCCAAGATTCAAGTCTTAGCATCTAGTTCATTAATTGAGGTATGTGGGGGTTTTCAAAGAGGATAATTTCATTCTTGTGCCCAAAACTTATTTTAATTACAAACTTACTGAATTTTATGAGATTTTCCATAAAATTGAAGTTAGGGTTTATATCCAATATTGGTATTTATAAGATTATGAGATTTCAAGTGATTTAGAAGTTGAGTTGCATGTTTATGTTCATATTTTCATTCTTATTGCAAAAATTTCCAGATTTTAAGTTGATTTATAAATGTTTACATTACCAAGCATGAATATTATGGTGTTTTAACGTGAGTTTAATGCGTGGGTCATTGAGCCCTAATTAACGATTGTTATTTCATGATTGTTTGTGCTATGAGCACCCTATGATAATAGTATTCTCAGATTTTTTTTATAAAGATTTTACCTTTTGGTACTGAGCTAATATAAAGAATCCACATTGTTCATATGACTTGAGATTTAAAGAAAAAAAAGAGCATAATTGGTCTTTTTGTAAGCCTTTGTGCTATTTTAAAATGGGTTTTCTAAGATCCTGAGTATAAGAATAGGAGTAGTATTTAGCACCGAGATGGGTATATTACCAAGGTTTCATGCCTCAGAACTACGTACCCCTGTAGGATTAAGATTATTCCCACTTCTATGGGGATGACTAAGATTGTGATCACTTAAAACAAGAAGTTCTATTTTGATGGCAAGGGTAGAACAGCTCTCCCCAACGTGGGCAAGACGTTGGACTCTATGAATGCTCACATGGTTTATGTCGATTAGAAGAACCTCCCAAAAGAAGTCTCCTACTCTTAAAACAGTCTACTGGTTTAAAGCCTTAAGATAAAAGCATATGTCTTGGAAACTATGATTTTTAAGATTCTTAAAGTCTTGAGATAAAGTATTTCCTTACAGTTAACAAGATAATGTAGTAGTTTCAGAAAGAATAGATTTTGGGACTGAATGTAATGGCTCACAAGATTTATATTATATGCTTTGTTGTTCATGATTTATGATCTTCAGTTTTCAGATTACTCAAACCTGTGTGAGTTATTTACATTTAGATTTTATAAATTGTGATGATATTGTTTACTTATTACATTCACCCTCATATGCTCAGTACATTCCCAAAGTACTGAACCACATATACGTCTATGTGCTACATTGTCTCATAATGTAGGTTCAGGTGCTCAGTCTCAGCAGTGTAAGTGATTTCCAAGCATCTCATCTACATTTTTGGAGTTAGTGAGTCCTCATAGTTCGGGGACATAACTATTCAGTGATCCAGTTCATTAGTAGATGGTTCAGTATACATTTCAAACAGTTGGAGTCAACTGGGGGCCTATCCCAGTGACTCTTTATTTTCAGTCAGTAGAGGCTTGTTGGACTACTAGATTCAACTTTAGATTTTAATTGCAATATTCAGATTTTTAGTATTTGCTTTATCAGATTGATGAGATTAGTATTTTTGGATATACTCAGATAATTCAGACAGTTTTTTATATTTATTATGATTTTACATTTATATTTCCCTATTTTGAGAATTCAGATTTAGTAGAAGGTAGTCAGGGTTAGCTCAAGACTCATTATAGTTCGAAGCACCGTGTGGCATCTCGGGAAATCAAATTTTGGGGCGTTACAAGCACCATCACCACCACCATCACCAACAACAACTATATCACCACCACCACTACCACTAGTAGTACCATGAAAAAAACTTACAAAAATACCATCATCAACAACATCACCAAGAATAAGACCATCCTCCTAAAGTGCTTTTCTTTTTATGTCCGTTGCTCCAACCAATTCTATTTTTATTCTATCAACTACCTTAGGGTCCCATAAAGTTTGCACAAATCATAAATTAACAAAAATTAACATCTTCAACTCTCGATTAGTCGGATCAAGCCACGAATGTAAAATCTAAAATAAATCAGTACATATATTAGAATAATGATTAAATTATTTATATAAATAATTAATTAAAATTAGACTTACTGCCTCTTCTGGGGGTGGGGGTAGAGGGGGGGTGGGTAAAAAGATCAGGAAATTTTATTTTTTAATTATTTTTGACCTATAACCATCTCAGGATTCTTGGACATGAAACTTCTTCTTGGCAGTTCACTTGTTGTCTAAGATAAGGAATAACTTAAAATATCCAAGACTATAAAATTATGCCAATAAATTAAAAGTATTATTCAATAAAAAATAAATAAAACATAAAAAAGAAATATTTACCTTGAAAGCCCATGAAAAGCCATATAAATTTACTGTCTTTGGTGTTAACAGAGACAACAAATATTTGATAGTCATTTTGATGCTTTCATAACCCCAATAATAGTTGTTAAATGCCTCAAGATCCTCAGAGGGTTTTATTAAATCAAGTGGTATTTTGTTGTTAATGTCACTCGCCCAAATAATATTATGTACAAATCAAATCAAGCATAATGATTGCTTGTACTTCTTTGAAAGTCTTTTACTTTTCAACTATTCTGTCAAATTTATGTTTTTGAAACTTGGGCCATTAAGGGACACTAAGTAATCACCATCACTTGACTTTCCTTTTGGTGTGTTGGGAATTTTTTTATGGTATAATAAGTATAGTTTGAGAAGGAGGATAACATTTTACTCCAGTAGCTATGACAAACTCCTTCCAACCAAAATAAAACGGCATGTCACAGTAAGTTATCCACACCTCATCCATGTTAACTTTATTTTCATACATAAACCTCCGTTTGAGAAGATCACATACCATGGTCATTTAAAAACAAGCATTAATGTCCTCCGATAAATCAAGGTATTGCCCACAATAGCTGTCCCTAAAATAAGCATTCAATTCTTATTCTCAAAGTATTTTTCTAAATGCATCAAAAGATTTTTCCATGGCTGACTTTATCACACAATCACCAGTTAAATTTGTGGCGCTATCACACCGCATTCTCACAGAAAAACTATCAATACGGAAGGTTTTGACAAACTCTTCAGTTGAAGTGCTATTAGGATCAATATTAGCATTTACACCTTGTTGACTTTTTTTAACTAAATTCAATATCTCTTGTGAATCTTTTCTCTTCTTCACGTTCATTTTCTTCTACGTCTAATTAAGATATCACTTGTACAACAAGCTCATATAGTGGTGAATGTAGCCTAGCTACTTTACTTATTCCTTTCCTTGGAGTTGATTCACTTTATTCTCTTTTGAAAGCCACTTTATCTACAAATAAAAGGAAAATAAAAAGATTATAACTGACGTATGCATCATTAGAAAAAGGATAATAGTAAATCTAACAAGTACAACATAGTAAAATAATAGTTCCAACAGATCACTCATCTGTTGGAAGTAATAAAAATAGTACTGGGTATGCTATTTGGATTTCTTCCAATAGATTATCCACCTGTTGCAACAGATGAGTAATCTATTGGAAGAAATAAAAATAGTTTGAATAATATTTTGATTTCTTCCAACACATAGGTAATCTGTTGCAACAGATTAGTTATCTGTTGGAAGAAATCAAAATTATATTAAAACTATTTTTATTTCTTTCGATCGATAACTCTTCTATTGCAACTGCTGGATAATCTGTTGGATGATATCAAAATAACATACCTAATATTGTTTGGATTTCTTCCACCAAATAACTAATATGTCGCAACAAATTACCAATCTATTGGAAGAAATAAAAAGTCTTGACAATCATCTGTTGGCATAACTATTATGATTTTATCCAACAGAGGGCCCATCTGCTAAAAAAGATGAGTCATCTGTTGGAACAACGGTTATGCTTTTTCCAAATGAACCATCTGTTTGCAATAGATGGGTCATCTGTTGCAACAGATGAGTCATCTGTTGCAACAAATGAGACATCTGTTGCAACAGATAGTTCATCTATTAAAAAAAACCAGTATTAAGATTATGATTTATCAATAGTAACAATAATTTTATCACATAAATACTACATACATATATCAACAAGAACACCAACAATAATATCACTATTTATAAATACACTATATTTACCTATACACCAACACCGATAACCCTAACATATATCAAGACACCAACACCAACAAAAAGAAATCAAAACCACCAACACCAACACATACCAATATTAATTAATACATCAATACCAATAACATCAACATTTACCAATATTTACAAATATAAAAAGACAAACAAAACCAATAACACCAACATTCAACTCCAACACCAAAAATATTTATCAACATTTACAAATACAACATCACTAACAACACAAATACCCAACACACACCCAACAACACCAACAAACACAAACAACAAAAAACTTCAAAAAAATAAAACAAATAACAACAAATCAATAATTATTTAAGTAAGTGTTCATTAAACCAACAAAACAACAGTTGTTAGATTTTGTCACAATAGATATCTCTGGAAAAAAAATTAAAAGTCAAGTTTCACTATTTTTACAATAATGTTCGAGAACAAGAACTACAATAATAATAAAAAATTATCTTTAACTCTGAAAAGATATCATATTTACATTAATCATATTAAGAGAAGAAATACCACAAATTAGAATTTTTTTTTTTTAGTCTCTATTTTATTTTCAAGCAATAAATATTAAAATTGTTAACCTATACTATAAGAGAAGTTAACTCAAGTTCCTCTTTTTCTTCATAACTAAAAAGCCCTAATTTTTTACCTCTGAAAGTCAAAAAGAGATGATGATGAACTTAAAGTTGTCGTTGCTAAAAGTCGCCGAAGAATGTTGTCACATCGATCTGTTGCGGAGGAAACTGATGGTTGAAAGTTGAAAAGGAACAATGAAGAACTCAAAAGCTAGAGATTGTATTATCATCCGAGATTGAAGGTCGCGTTGATTTGTTGTCGATGGTTTGCAGCACTATGTGGAGACATTTGAGAGAGATAGTCAAAAACTTTTAGAGAGAGGGGATTTTTAATTTTCTAAGAACTGATTTTATTAAAAATATATTTGTGAGTTGATTTGTATTTTTAAAAGGATTAAGAAGTTTTAAGAATATTAGTTGAGTCTCCAATTAACTTAATCAATTTCTTAAGTGTATTTGACCCTTAGACTTTGTCAAAGGTCACCAATACTTAAAAGTAAACTAAAATGACACCTTTTGTTCAAATTAAGAAGTTTTAAGAATATATAGTGAATGTCTACTTACAATATATAGTAAATGTCTACTTTACCATATATAGTGAATGTCTACTTTACCATGTATAGTGAATGCCTATTTATGGAAAAGTTAAAAACCCCAAGGTTATTTTTTCCCTATAAATAAAGGGGTTTCCTTCATTGTGATTCACCCTATTAAGAAACCTCTCAAGAGAAATAATAATCACTCTCTCTTCTTTCTCTATTCTTCTTCTTCTTTATTTTATATTTCATAACACGTTATCAGCACGAGACTCTGCCAAACAAGGTGATAATATAAGTCTAAAGGTAATTTCAAGGTTAGTAATTCCTTATATTAGTTGTCTTTTGCTACTAATGATATAATTGTTGGATTTGAGGAAAAAATTCATTTGAAACCACTTATGCTTTAAATTTATTCATGAAGAAGAATATTGTTAAGAGATATGCTGATGAATTTAAGTCTCATCTCATCAAAAGGCTAACAAATTGGGTTAAAAGTTCCAATGCTCTATGATAATACGATGTTGGGTTCAAGTCTCATCGAATTACAGCTTAAGATACCTTTATATGAATAAGATATTGAGTTGGAATATCAATACACCATATTAATGATATTATGATGGCTAAGGAAAAAAAATGGATGTTTGGAAAAGTCAAGAAACATACTCCATTGATATTCTATATTCCATGAAGTGAATATGGTAGCAATACATGATGAATCTGAAAGTCGATAACTTGATCTACTCTTGAAAGGAATATGACAGCACTATATAATATATCTGAAAAAAGACAAGTGATTGAATGCACGAATATAAATGTGGAGGGACAATATGATAATAATCATCAAAAGTGATAATAGTTTTACATGCTTATTATGATTATAAGATATGTTAGAGAAAAATTCTCTACATTATATGCACACCTCGATTTGCTCTTGAATTAGCAATATTTTGAAAGAGGTTATAAGTTATTATGATTTAATAGGCTTAAGGCATGATTATATTTCATTCATGGAATGAGAATTTTGATTGTTATAAGCACAGATTCATTCCCTGAGGTGAATGCGATAATATTTAGTAAAGCTTATCAATACAAATGTGCACGTGTTTTGATGGTACCACAACTAACCTTTGAAAGAGATAGAATAATTAAGAAGAAATATTATGCAATTTGCTTAGAAGTAGTAAATATGATGTTTATTCTTATAAAGTAAATCTGAAATTTACTAAAGCAAAAAGCACACGTCATGATAAACTTGGAGTTTACTAGTATAAATATTCAAACATTGACATGGATGATTATGGCATTTCAAAGATGTGTATATTGATTATTAGACATATATTAAAGAATTAAAAGATCTTTAAAAAATTATTCATGTTGTTTGTTCTCATGATAAGTTGATTGGATCAACTAATGTTGGAATTGAATCCCTTAAATCTAGAAAGTGTAAAAGGTGAATATGGGTCCGTTCACCTATCAAGTGATTTGTTAAAAAGATGCATCAATAAGATGATCACATGTACATTTATTGTCAACCTACAATTTGACATTCATAAAATTGATTGTCCAACATAAATTGATTTAAGAGCATAATTTTCAGATTGTGTAATCAAGAAAATTCATCTTAATAATGCTAGTTAAGTTGGTGTTAAATACCTTTGATAAATAATTAATCCATTACTTATGAGAACAAAGTCTCATGTGTTGGTCTGACGTATGATATATTACATACAATATCACTTGTTTGTATTAGACCAAACATTATGATTAATTCCTCCCTCTCAATTAGTTCAAGGTCAGAAATCAATTATTCTATCTAGTAGTTTTGATATGTGGTATTTGATAAATGGATATACCATGACGCAGAAAGATGGATTCTCTAAAGTAAATTAAAAAGTATGTTAGTTTTCCTAACATGAGGGGGAGATTATAAACAACTAAGTAACATGTTGTAAATTGTCATCAGATCCTCATTCAAAAGATAATTCAAGTTCAAATGCTAGGAGCATTTGATGACCCAATATTAATCTCTTGTTTAGCTATAAATGCTCCATATTGAATATCTCCGAAGGACAAAATCTAGGACATGAATAGAGCATGGTAGATTAATTGGTTTTAAATACAACAATTCCTGAAAAAGAAAAAAGGGCAAATAATCATAATAAGAAGGCAATGTGCTCTTGAAGAGTCTACGACATAATACTTCATGAAACTTTATGAGAGGTTCAGGTACTTGAAAGTAATGAAGTGATGAGATCTCAAAATGTTATGTCACACTGTGAATCGATACAAAATGATATATAATCGATAATTTTTTTGATATAATATTGATGCAATATTGTAAAAGATTATGAGGATCTAAATTTTATGTTTATTTAAGCATGCTGACATAGAAATATTTATCAAGTAATATGAAAGGATGCATCTTGGTGAGCATAAAACTTATTTGATTTGCAGTCCAGACACATGAACATGTCGCACATGAAATGTTGAATATTGTCAGTTGACAAAATTTATATGAAAACTTTTTAAGGATTAAAAATGTTTGAAGCATTTAAAAGTTTTTGGGAAACTTATTTATAATCCTTATATTGTATAAGTTTATAGCTTGAAAATTATTGAAACTCTTGGAGAGTTTTCAAAAGCAATAGATTATTTGCTGAAATGAAAAATATACCAATTTGAATTAGTTATGAAGTATCATGTCTTAGTGCAATTGGTGCACTCATGTATCTTTTCAATACTACAAGGCCTATAACCTTTTCGGTTAATTTGTTAGTAAGGTAAAATTCTACTCTTACTAGGAGACATCGGAATGAGATCAAACACATACACGGTACCTAAAGTGACTATCAATATGAGCTTATATTATTCTAAAGATCGCAGTCCTGATCTTATTGGTCGTGGTGATGTTGGGTACTTATCTAACCCACATAAAGCTCGATCTCAAATAGGCTATATGTTCATATGTGGTGGTACTACCATATCTTGGAGATCTACAAAGCAGTTTATCATAGACACTTCATTGAACCATGCTGAAATAATAGCTATTCATAATCAAGCCGAGAGTGTGTGTGGTTGAGGTCCACAATACATCTCATTCGCAAAAAATATGATTTGAAATGTGATAAAGTACCCATAATTTTTTATAACGATAATGCAATATGCACAACACAACTTTAGGGATGACTTAAGGAGATAGAACGAAGTACATTTCTCCAAAGCTTTTCTATACACACAAGCTACAAAAGAATGATGATATTAACGTGCAACAGATTCGTTCAAGTGACAATATGGCTGATTTATTCCCCAAATCTCCTCTAATTGCTACTTACAAGAAGATAGTGCACAAGATCGAGATGCAAGGGTTCAAGGATATTCTCATTAGGGGGAATTAATACGCATTGTACTCTTTTTCTCTTACGAGGTTTTGTCCCACTGGGTTTTTCTTGTAAGGTTTTTAATGAGGCAACCTATATGCGTATTGTTAGGGATGTGTATTGTTTTTCCTTCACTAGATATTTTTTCCACTGAGTTTTTCCTAGTAAGATTTTAACGAGGCACATTAACTTTCAATTAGACATTCAAGGGGGAGTGTTATAAATATATTACCACATATAGTGAATGTCTACTTACCATATATAGTGAATGTTTAATTACCATATATAGTGAATGTCTACTTTACCATATATAGTGAATGTCTATTTATGAAAAAGTTAGAAACCTCAAGGTTAGTTTTCCCCTATAAATAAAGGGATTTCCTTCATTGTAATTCAACCTATCAAGAAACCTCTTAAGAAAAATAATAATCATTCTCTCTTGTCTCTCTGTTCTTCTCCTTCTTTATTTTATATTTCATAACAAAATTTAGATAATCAATCATATTTCTTTTATATGTTTTTAAATATTTTAAGTTGTTAGCTATTGTAATTAATAATACTTTTTATATAGTTTTTAAATAATATATGTTACTCTCCTTGTCCAAACTTTCGTGTCATTGATAGTCAATTATATTTTAAAAATAATTTAAGTTTTTTAATTATTGTAATTTATAATACTTTTTCTTCTATTTTAATTTAAGCGGCACTGATATAATTTTGAGAGTCAGCCAAATATTTTATATTTTTAAAAAAATTTAAGTTGTTAATTATTGTGGTTATAGTATTTTTTTTAATGTATTTTTTGAAATATATAACAGATTAAATCAAACTTTTGTGAAATTGATAGTCAATTATATTTTTAAAATAATTTAAATTTTAAATTATTACGATTTATGATACTTTTTGCTCTATTCAATTTAAGTGGAACTGATATAATTTTGAGAGTCAGTCAAATATTTTATATATTTTAATTTTTTTAAAATTATTAATTATTGTGATTTATATTATTTTATATATTTTTTTTAAAATATGTAACAAATTAGAGAAAAAAGAACCAATAAAATTATGCCAAAACAGGCAACTGATCAACATTCCTCCTTTTGACACTTCTTCATCGGGCCCTTTGTCCTTTATAAGTAAGTAAAAAATTTGCTCTTCCCAAATTTTAATTAATAATTGTAATACTACCATTATATATATCCTTTTATTTTTCTAATGCATATTATATTCCAGTATTTTTGGTTGTGGATACATCCAGAACAATTCAACAATTGTGTGGAAATGTAAATTTTGTGACATCATTTTGGAGTTCGGCAAAGTGGTGGGCCAGTGGGGATTGGCAATGACTCCAATGCGCACACAAGTGATGGACGGTAAGCACACATGTCCGCTCTAAGTTTTATTATTGGACATAATAAATATTATTTAAAAATAAAATAAAAATATTATAAATCATCTTAGTTAATAATATAAAATAGGTAAAAAAAAAATATATAAGAAATTTGATTGACTCTTTAAATGACAAATTCTATCTGTGTCACTTAATTTAAAAATTCGAATAGAGGAGTCATATATATTATTTAAAAATTATATAGAAAATGTTATAAATAATAATTTATAATATAAAATATCAAAAAATATATAAAAAGCTTAACGGACTCTCAAAATTTTATTTATATCACGTAAAATGATATAAAAAATAATTTATATTGAATCCGTGCTTGCAGACGGTTGTATATAGTATATATTGAAAAGCAAAGGAAGATGATTATCAATTTGCCGCTTGAATTGTTGTTAATTAACAAGGAGAGTTGGATGCATGAATCCTACGTCAAATAGGACAAAAGGTAGTAGACAAGAACTTTAACTTTTTTTTTTTTATTTATAGTAGAACATTGAATATTTTTCAATTAGAGCAGAGAGTTTGTTCAGTGTATGTGAGGTACCAATAATGGTGTAGCGGAGTCGTAAATACACTATTATTTTTAATCAGAAGTCTTGTATTTAAGTTTCTCGAGTAAAAAATTATTTTTATTATGAAAAACTTTAATTTTTAATCTGAGACTTTTCAATGCGAATTCAAATCTAATCGAGCTTTAATATTAATTGAAGACACCAAATTACAAATAGAAGGAAGTGTATGTGAGATAAAAAGGTCGGGGAAATCACTCATCATCCTCACCGACCACAATCAGCAAGGCACTATCCTATTAGCAAACAAACGTTTCAAGTTTCAACTAATCTGACGAGACCAACAGTTTAAAAAGGAAAAAGTCCAATTTAATTACTGTTGGGTTTTGAGTGATGACGGTGAATGAAAAATGAAGAAAAAAAAAGTAAAATGTGAGTTCAGTTTACAGAAAAGTGAACAGTTAGTCAAGAAGTAGACAAGCCTTGCATCATCGTCGTCGCTTACTCCATTTTAGCTTCTACTTCGAATTTGTCAATCAATCAAGAGATTATCTTTTTGGATAAAATTTATTTGAAACTGTAAAACTAGTGAAATTTTAATTCAAAAAATCTGATAAAATTTCTCCATTTGCGGATGCACCGAGCATGTGCGGATATATGTCACAACGCACCTTGAAGGGACGCGAGCCTTTCAGGCACTGTTTGAAACTGAAAAAGCGATCTACAGACGCAAATAAGGTCCATAGGTGAGCCAGAATTTTATGATTTTTTACAAACTGCGACCTGCAGGTGCATGTGGGGTCTAGAAGTCGGCGACAATCCAAAATAGTGTGTCATTTCAAGAACCATTGCTTCTTTTCTGAAGCACCACCTTTTTCTACTTTGGGTTATTTGAATGATGCTCTTGCTATGGAACCGACAAAAATTTTTCTGATGTTGATTTCAAAAGATAGACTAATTGAGTCTGCAAAGGTTCATCACGGAAAACATTCCATAGTTTCCAGAAAAAACTCTCAAATTTTTTTTTCTTAGTAACTGAAGCTTGGAAGCTCTCAAATTTCTTAAGTAAGAATTACATTTTGAGTGGCCTACAATGTCACGACCCAAAAACAAGTGTCATGATGTTACTTATAGCGGCGAGCCTTGACAAGTAAGTCTATAACCCAAACTGATACACAAAAATGGGAAAAGACAAAAATACCCCCAAGGTAGGGCTTCTAGGACGAAGCCAAACCATATAAGTATAATAAATGCGAAAAAGTACAAAATCAATAATATAATCATAATTCCCAAAACCTGATGTCAACAATATAAGAACATATCTAGTACAACTCGAATCCAAAAGAAATACATAAGATATCCAAATACAAGAGAAACTCTATCTCGAAAATGGAAGTAAAGACATAGTCTATAAGAAAGGTAGTAGAATACATCCGTACGCATTAAAGTCAACCACTCCCTTGAAAACACCAAATATCGCCCGAATCAACCAAGCTGGGGCACAGTCGAACTAGGACCTGCATCGAAAGGGCCCAGTAGGAGTGAGTACGGTCCACTTATACTCAGTAGGTATCATAGGCCGATCGAGAAAAGTAAAAAATAAAGCATACAAAATACATACGAAGGACATGTCACCTACAATCAGAAAATGATAGCCCACATCAATTGCTCTAACAGTTCTATATTATCCATATATAATATACAACAACACACCAGATAGGGACACAAATATACACAATATCATATACAAGTAGAACAAAAGAGGAATATGTATATTCAAGATCATCAAGTATAAATAGAGGAAAATAGAACAATAAGATACATGAATGGGCATAGCAAAAGGCCCACTAACAGATTCAAAACTCAAAGCTTAATACACAGACAAATAGGAGAAAGTTGATCTGGAACCAAATAATATAGATGCAGGTCTAAAACAAATGGGGACGATACCTGTGATCACAACATCTGAAGCCTCTACCCCAGGTCTGGCTGATATAACATAGCACTTCCCACGACCACCAACTACTGTCATGATCCGAGGCTACCCCCTAGTCGCGACAACAGTGCTTACGCCCACAAGTGACCACAAGCTAACCCATGAGCAGGTACCTGCTGTGAGCACTGAATATGATAGCATTGATACAACGTATACAGAAAGTAAGTTGATAAAATACTGTAAAATTGGATACTAAAATACAATTTAAAACATGTCTGAAATATCTGATAACAACTAATAATACTGAAATGATTGATTGGCTGTCTAATTAAGTGTCTGAAAGTCTTTAAACTGACTAAAAAGTTGATGGGACAAACCTTCAACTAACTCCAACTGACTGAGCATATGAAAATACTTAAATAAATAGATCCCGTCTTGGATAGATGAGGACTCACCACTACTGCTGCTGAATACGTTGAGCTATCTAGGAGTGATCGGGAAACTGAGTGTCTGAACCTATGTTATAAGACAACATACCGCAAAGAAGAGTATGCAGTCAGTACTTTGAATGTACTAGTATATGAGATGAAGACTGGCTGATATACATAAAGTAACCGAGCATAAATGCATGAACATGTCAACTCTGAGAATGCAAGACCAAGCCTGAACATATGTCTGAAATAATCTGTAAACTGAAAGACTAAAATCTACATCACTGAATAACTGTAGGTCTAATATGTATACTTGGTCAAGAAAACCTAGACTGAGATATATTAAATACTGACTGAAACTATGGGAGCTATCATGTAACCGACATAAACCATGTGAGCTATCTTAGAGTCCAATGTCCGGCCCATGTTGAGGAGGGTTGTTCTATACTTGCTATCGAAGTAGAACCTAAATTAGCGTGATCACTAAACTGAGCCCATATTGGAAAAGGAAAAACACTCTCTGGTGAGGCCCCTAAACATAAACCTACGGTGGCACGTAGTTTCTGAAGAAGTAGGATGTGCTGACCCCATACTTTCCACTCGGTGCTAAATCCTACTCCCAACTGAAAGACACTGAAATACTAACTAGTGCATGCTCTGATTATTGATAACTGGTAAGCTCAGGTCATGGTATTCTAAAAATAACAGTGCATAAAGATTTTGAGGTAATTACAACATATTAACTGATAATGCTCAATATGATCATGGTGTTCTGAATATAATATTAAAATCATGGTCCGACTGATTTATTACTTGCAAAATGGAAATCATGTAAAACACATAGGTATCGGGTGTTCATAACCCGCCAGCACTGAATGACCAAAAATTACGATAACAAAGCTTAAAACTATAGTATGGGATCATGGTTCAACCCCAAAAGCATGGACATTTTATCAAACATGTACAAATCAAGAACTTGAACATGTGAATGTCTTAAACATGAGGAAACCAATATGATACATAGCTAAATTTATAAATTAGGGGTTTAACATGTTCACTTGAACATGACAAGGAAATTTCAATAATCAAAGCATCATACGAATCATTCTACTTGGAGACACTTGAAAATATAACTTGTAATTGAATTGACAAGGGATTCATGGATTTATTTCTCCTTGAACATGTATAAACTTATGAATTGAATCAAAGGAGGGTTTTTGGGATCCATGGGTGAAAGGGACCCATGGATGAACATCCCATATACCTTAAGAACTGAATTCTTAAAGGTTTCTTGGATTGAAAGCTTGAACCTCTTGATTTCTTGAGAATGAAGCTTGAATTATTCTTGGGGAAGAAAGAGGGTTTATTGAGAGCAATTTGGGTAAAAGAGAAAAATAATGCCCTTTTGGAAGTCTCAATTCTTGTTATGGACAAAATAGGGTGAGAACAATGAATCAAATACCCATTGGTCACTTAATCAAAAGCACTATGCAGGATAGAGCCATGCGCTGCGAAACTTACTCCACTGGAGAGAGCAACGCGCTGTGGAGCTTACTCTACTGGAGGGAGCAACGTGTTATGGAGCTCCTCACTGTGGGAGAGAGAAATGCATCGTGGCCTAAACGCGTTGCTGTACTGTTTTGGCCATCTAAACATGTCCCAAACCTCATCCAAAAATCTCAAAACTCACCCGAGACATACTTTGAACAACCCCAATCATGAATCAACTCAAAAATTGTCGTCCCAAGGTCGGGAAGGTTAACAATAAAATTATCAAATTTTAGGGGTATTGAAAATGATTAAGTCCTCAACACTTAAGTGAAAATTTCAAGGCTTGGACCCTTTAACATGCAACTATGAACTGAATTGAGCTAAGATTAATACGAGGTATTACAATAACCTAAGCGGACCCATGACCACCACCACGAGCTCTACTACCTCTGTCCCATGCAACTCTGGTAGTATCCTTACCTTTCATATCTGAAATAAGAGCGTCTCTAATCACACGGAGAGGGCAGTCCTTGGCCACATGTCCATCTTATCATACACAAATCAACCTCTACATCCTGACTCAACAGAAGAAGGTACAACTGCGCACGGACAAACACCCTAAACTGCTAAACCAGAATATCCACCACTCGAACTCTGCAAAGCCGCCTATACTAGCCTACCCTAATATCCATGAGAACCTTTAAAATCTCTACCATGAGAATCCTAACCTCTAAGCTCACCAAAATAATGCATCTTCTTGGTGCCTCCCTGAGATGCACAAAGAATACCTTCAGTCATCTTAGCGTGATCCACTATACTTTGGAAAGATGCTCCAAATATAACCATATAAGACGTAGCCAACTGAAGGAAGACATTCAAACCCTTCATAAACTTTTGAATCTTCCCAGACTTGGTGGAAATACTAACATATGAATATCTGAACAAGGAATTAAAGCATACCTCATACTCTGATACTATCATGGAGACCTACTCCAAGCGATCAAACTTATCACGCATCCGATCACTCCGACTGTAAGGCACAAACCTTTCTAAAAAGGCATCAACAAACTGGTCCTAAGTCATATCAGAAGAATCAATATCTAGCAGCATCTCTCGATAGATAGGTAGTATAAGCAACCCTATACGACTTAAGTGATCCCAAATTATGCAACTTATCTCAATAATCAATTAGGAACTCATAGGCATCCCCGTACACAACACCACTGAATCTAGGAGTACCCAAATAAGTAAACCTCTCAAACCTTCTCTGATCCTTAGAATACATAACAGTATATGAAATAAGAGGAGGCATAGTAAATCTGGCCGGCTGAGATCCCATCTGAGGAGGTAACATAGATGAAGGATAAAATCCTGATCCCGAAACACCATACTCAAATACAGATGTTAAAACAGAAATATGACTCAGGGTCTGAGGGGTACCCAAAATAGAAACAGGTGTAACTAGAGGATCCACACTTAGAACTGGAGAAACATCTGTCATAACCAAAGTAGAACCCTATAAGAAGGTCAGCAAATGAACAATAAACCCTCTAATACTGAGGCAGATGAACTCTGAGGAACTGAAGTAAAACATACACCTCCAGCCAGCTCAACATGAGGCTAATGGGAGAGTCCCCTAGCACTCCTCCTAGATGGGTCTAATCTACGGGCCCGTCCACTCTCTCAAATCTCTCCACGACTTGAGGCTTGCCCTTTAGGAAAAGGCTCTACATCTCTAACCTCGCGGGACCTGGTCAACACCATTTTCATAGAAAGAGTGAAATATAACTCAGAACATGAGGTTTGAAAGAACTTCGCACGATAAGGAATAAAATAAGAAAAGTTTCATAAAGACATCCAATAGCCTATAAAAGATAGATACGGACGTCTACGTACCAATATGCAAGACTCTATTAGATATTCCATTCTTACACCATTGAGACCAATGAAAACCTGGCTTCTCTAATATCAATTTCTCATGACCCGAAAGTAAGGTTCATGATGGCACTTGTCATGGCGAACTTTTACAAGTAAGCCTATCACCCAAACTGATATACAAAAAAGAAAAAGACAAAAATACCCCTAAGATAAGTCTTCTAGGATGAAGTCGAACTACATAACTATAATAAATACGGACGACTACAAAATCAACAATACAACCATAATTCCTAAAACCTGATGTCAACAGTATAAGAACATATCTAGTATAACTTAAATCCATAAGAAATGCATAAGATATCCAAATATAAGAGAAATTTTGTCTCAAAAATGAAAGTAAAGACATGTTCTATAAGAAAGGTAGTAGAATACATCTGAATGCCTGAAAGGTAACCACTACCTTGAAAGCACCAAATGTCGCCCAAATCAACCAAGCTAGGACACACTCGAACTTGGACCTACACTAAAAGGGTGTAGTCAAAGTGAGTATGGTTCACTTGTACTCAGTAGGTATCGATGGATGACCGATCAAAGTAGAAAATAAAGCACACAAAATGCATACTAAGGGCACATCACCTACAATAAAAAAATATCCCACAATGGTAGCCCACACCGCTTGCACTAACAGTTCTATAATATCCACATATAATACAAAATTACACCATATAGGGACACAAATATACATAATATCACATACAAGTAGAACAAAGATAAATATGTAAATTCAATATTATCAAATACAAATAGAGGAAGATAGTACAATGAGATAATAACAAGTCAAGATATAGAAGAAATAGATAAATAACAAGTCAATAAGGCAATACAAGCACAACATAAATACAATAAATCAAGTTCAATGTATATGATGATGATGATGATGCATGAGGTCATCGTACAATCTTTGAGATCATCGCACAATCCCCATATAAACCTACGGAGGAAAGCCTATTGATGCGGGACCCATGGGAGATCTGTCAACCCATATACAATCTATATATCCATATCTCCTTTTTGTAATATCCCTCAGGAAGAGTTTTATAAGGGGTTGCAATATCTCTACCCCAGCACATCCTTCAGGGAGGGTTTTATAAAAAAGTATTGCCATAGTGGTACTATTTATTTTATGAATGAGTATGATATGAGGATGTAATATTCACAATCCGTCACAATGAGTAATTCCACAACCAACAACAATAGTATATTTCCACAATCAATCACAATTTTATATTTTCACAATCATGTGAGCCAATATTCACTCATTGTTTTTGTCTATTTATGAATTTCCATATGTTTCATATGCCAACAAGTATGAGTAAATCACAATACACCAACGGTACCACAAAAAGGCATTTTCAACAATACAATCAATTACTTACATATATTTAAGGCTATCAGCATCACAATGACATATCGCATAGTATCTCAATTTAAATAATTATATCATATAGGCCCCCACATGGGCATCATAAATAGAGAGTCATTTATCATGATCAGTTCCCACCCTTAACATGTATTTTGTACCAATATTTACTACCAGCCCAGTCTAAAAAAGTTAAGTCATAACCTACCTCAAAGGCTGAAATCGATCTGCAACACATCAACCAAAAAACCCTACTTCTAACAAATGATTCCAAAATCAACTAAAACCACAAAATATAGAATCTATGCATCAAAATAAGGCTAATAATACCCATATTTCCTACTTTTAGTTTGGGGTCAAAACAAATCCCCGTAGTGCATTTTTAAAAAAGAAGGGCAAAATTGTAAATTTACTTCAAAAATAATATGCCATACCTTTAGAAATTTAAAGATGAAAACCCAAGTTAAATTTAGTCAAAAACGAGGTTCAAATCGAAGAAAAATCCTTTTTAACACTCTATTGGGTAAAACCTTTAAAATCCATTTTAAAATCAAGAATTAAAGTTGTTTTGAAGATAAAACTGGGAGAAACTAGTAATTATAAGATTAGGAACGTTATTCAAGTGAAAAGATTTAGAATTTGGGGCTAAATCAAGTACTACGATTTTGAGGTTTTTGAACAATTAATCAAGAAATTTGATTAAGAAAAGGGTGAATTCTCACCTTAAATCCATAAGAGAATCAAGAAATAAACGTTAATATAGCTTCCAAAGCACCCACAAGCTTCACTTTCTATTTTAATGTTTAGCTCTTAAGAGGCTTGATGAAAAATGAGAAAAATCAGGTAGAAAGGGTTATTTATACTCATACCAGATTACTAGGTGCATAAGGCATAAAACGTATGCCCCAAATGAGTTTTACCCTTTGTGATCCAGGTTGCACCAACAACCTAGGTTGCACCAGCAATCCAATGCACCAGATTTTTCTAAGTCTAAAATGAACTTTGATGGGCTGCCCAAAATTCGTTCAAAATTTGATATACGCAAACGATCTATGTAAACCACACTTAATTTGATGCTCCGTACTCAATGGCGATATCAAAATTTAAAAATACATTATTTTCACAAAGTCAACCCCAAAATCCAAAATCATAATTTTTCAAATCGATAATCGAAATGAGATTTAAAAGTCATAAAACCACACCATGTTACCATACTAAAATCGATGTTTAGGATTTGCTAGTGTAGTTCATTCAGTCATCCATCACACAAATCAAAATATATCCACAAAAGTTCAAAATAAGGCTCTCGTAGCCATAAAAAACCACAATATCACATAAATGATACCAAAATACATAGGAAATCGGGCCATGCATCCCCACACCCCAGAAATATCACAATAGAACTACGAGGAGGGGTAAAATAGTGAAATCACATAAAATTATAAATTTTATCAAATTTCAGGTCATTACATAAAAGATGATCTGTATAATGTGTACAACAACATGAAGAATTCAAAGGAACTCTGAAATGCTTTAGAAAAGAATGTCAGAATGAAGAAATTTATTGTTGTAAAATTTTTGGACTTCAAGATGGTAGATAGTAAAGATTTAGTTATCCAAGTCCAAGAATTGTAAGTCATAATCCACGATCTCTTTGCCGAAGATAGAATTTCATTTAATACCTTTGTTAAATATTTTAAGAATGTTCTAAATATTTACTTGACCTTGACTGTAGGTTTTGTTGCAATGATACTTTTTAGTAGCTGTAATTATTGAGAAGTTATCACCTTTGTGGAAGGACTTCAATAACTACTTAAAGCATAAATGTAAGGATACGTGATGTTGCCTAAATTATACCTCCACGAAAGTACAATCCAGTCATTATCAAATATAGAGCCCAACAGAGGTTGGGTTTAAACCCATAAGGAATAGGCTGACTCTTTATCATGAACTTGTTGAAGTAGTAGAAAGTGAAAAAAAAATATGGGGGGATTTTTTAAAAATAGTAACAGTAGTAATAGATCATGATCGCTTTAGGCTGAAATCAATATAATATAAATACTAGGACTGTGTTCCCCCTGACTTCCTAACTCCGTATACTTATTTTGCTTCATCGAACTATCTTAATGCTTTGCATCCAAAATCTGACAAGATATATATCGCCAACCATTTTGTGAATGCCTGTGGTGAATTTTCACTCATAACTTTTTGATCTTCAGAATGTCTCCTTACTAACCCATGTCTTGGATCATAGATTAACTATCTCCTTGTGGGTGTCAAGTTACTTAGATAAAGGTTGATAACCTTAAATTTCTGTCATGATCTTCTTTTTCTAATCTTATCCTCTCTTGGGAAGATGGTATTGATTACAAGAAGGGTCTTAACTTTTGTAGTCTTTAAAAGAGCAATCAATACGAAGAAAACCACAATACATGCAAGAATATCAATCAAGAATGACTTTGCTCTTTCTTTACTTCATGATATGGGACAAATAATCCTTTTAGCTTTCGAGTTGTTCTAATCAATCCATTGGTTCTTGTTATCCTTATTGTCCTTGTTGTTGTTATCATCTTGTTAATCATATTATTAGTTTGGTTGTTGGATGATTTGTGTAATATGCACCTTGTTATGTCATGTTATTCTTGTTGTTGTTGCTGCCGAGACAAGTTCTCATTTGGCCCTTGGTTTGTGCTTTATTCGTGGACTATTTTGTGCCACTTTTGAGTGTTTTGTAGATCATTTGGTATCACTTCGCTATTCCATCAGAGTACCCACAACCCTAGTTATGAGGGTTTTAGCCGCTCATGTTTGCAAGAACATACATTGATATTATGAAAGAAAGCATATGAATAATCTTACAATAATTGAAGAATAAAAATTAGAATCTCAAAATTAACATCCAACCGCAAAAATCAAGAACAATGGATTTCAAGATCAAAAATCAAATCTCATAATAAATATAGTATTGTGAACATCAAGAGCGTGTAAACTAATATAAGAAAATCAAAGGGATATTTATAATTACAAAATAAAACCTAAAAATTGTAACCAAACATAATAGAAAAATAAGGTCGGCAATGGCAATACCTCAGGTAATGAGTCGTCTGAACTGACGGCGACTCATTGTCACCTTCGTATGTTGTCTTCTTTTCTCTTTGGTGATGACTCGCCACATCTCCCTATGAGTCATTTCCTAGACTTATTTCTTCTCCATTAAGTTTTACTCTTTCAAGTCTTTTCTCTAAACTCTCAGAATAGTCGTCACGACGAGTCATAGTAAGATCCTACGACCCATTATCAGCCTCGTTTCCACTGGGCTCAGGATTGTAAGTTTTCAGGACCTTTTCATATATTTTCTCTGAAGATCTTCCCTACGACTTGTAGTCAGATCCTAAGAGTCATAGTCAGTATCTACTTTATTATTCTGCTCAGATTCCTTCACTAGTCACCCTACGACTTGGACGATGAGTCATAGCATAACCCAACGACTCATTGTCCAAGCAAAGACTTCACTTTTTTTGGAGATTTTTTTTTCTTTATTTCTTCTACTCACTACCAATCCTATTTTACTATGACACAAACACAAAACACATCACATCTAACAAAAAGGACCTAAGTACTTTCATGATTTCATTATTTTAAGCATTGAAAGTTCCATAAAATCATGGCACATCAAGATGTCTGTTAAAGACATCATTGTGAAGTTGAGAATTAAACAGGATAATAAGGCAGGAGAGACTAGGTCTCGTGGAAATTCAACAATAAATGAAGCAAATATTGTAGAAGATGATCCCACTAAATCATAGAAGGAAAAAATGCACCAGGAAAACAAGGAAATCTTTCTAAGAAGAAATTCAAAAGAAATTACTCCAATTATGGCAAAATTGTCCATAAGTCTATTGATTGTCGGGCATTGAAGAAGGGCAAGTAAAAGAATTAAGCAAACATGGCTGAATCCAAAGATAAAATTAACGATCTTTGTGCTATGCTTTCGAAATGCAATCTAGTTGAAAATCCTATAGAGTGGTGGATTGATTTAGATTCCACCAATTACGTGTGTGAAAACAAAGAACTATTTGCATCCATATTTTGATTCAAGATGATAAGAAGATATTCATGGCGAACTCTGCTGCGATAAAAGTTAAAGTAACATACAAGATTTGTTGGAATATGACATCGGGCAAGGCGGTGAAACTAAACAATGTCCTTCATGTTCTGAATTTGTGAAAGAACTTAATTTCTACTTCACTTTTGACTAATAATGAATTTTAGTGTGTATTTATTTTAGAAAAAATTGTAATAAGTAAGGGTGAAGTATATGTAGGTTAAGGTTACCTCAGCGAAGACCTTTCTAAGATCAATGTAATGACAATTATTATGAATAGAAGTTCTAGCTATTCTTACTTACTCGAGTCAAAGATTTATGGAATGAATGTTTAAGACATGTCAACTATAAACCTTGCAAAAACTGGTTAGTTTGAAAGTTTTTCTGAACTTTGAGTAAATCAAAGTGTAAAACATGTGTTGAATCTAAGTATGCTAAGCATCTATTTAAGTTCGGTGAAAGGAATTTCAATCTTTTAGACTTAATTACATAGATATTTATAATATGAAGTAAAAACCATCTCGTGACAAAAAAAAGTTCAAAACTTTTATTGACGATTGCATTAGATGTTGTTATGTTTATTTACTAAATAGTAAGGATGAAGCAATAGAAATATTTAGATAATATAAAACTGAAGTTGAAAGTCAGTTGGATAAAAAGATTAAAATGATGAGAAGTGATAGGGGTAGAGAAAATGACTTTCCTTTTACAGAGAATGTTTTGAAAATAAAGTTTTCTATCAAAATACTGCCCCATACTCACCTCAATCAAATAGAATTACGGAAGGAAAAAATCAAACGTTGAAAGAAATGATGAATACCTTACTTATAAGTTTCAGTTTACCACAAAACTTGTGGGAAAAAGTTATCGTTATGGCAAACTAAATACTCAATAGGATGACCCATAACAAGACACAACCTATTTCATATGAGAAATAGAAAAAAACAAAACCCAACTTAAAATATTTCAAAGTGTAGGAGTGTCTAGCCAAAGTTCAAGTTCCTATACTCAAAAAGGTAAAATAGGGCCAAAGACTATGGACTGTATTTTTACCGAATATACTACAAATAGTAAAACATGTTGATTTTTAGTTCATAAGCTTGAATATCAGGATATCCATAATAATATGATAACTAAATCATATAAAGTTGATTTCTTTGAATACATTTATTGATATAAGAATAGATATGAACTATCTGGTAATGGGTCAAAACGATCTCAAGATGAACCAAGGGAGAATGTACTTAATGAAGAGAATCTAAGGCATAGTAAATGTCAAAGAACATCAACTTTCTTTAGATCAGATTTTGTAATATTTCTTCTCGAAACTGAGCCTCAAACATTCAAAAAAGTGATGTCTTCTATGGACCCATCCTTTTGGAAGGAGGTTGTCTTGATTCAATCATAAGCAACCATACTTGGGAGTTGGTTGATCTTCCTCTAGGAAATAAACCTTTAGGTTCTAAATGGATATTCAAAAGGAAAATAAAAGTTGATGATACTTTTAAAAAATACAAGGAAAGACTTGTTATGAAAGTTTTTATACAAAAAAAAGTCCTTGATACTTAACACATACTAGCCAGTAACAAGAATAACGTCTATTATGATGTTGGTTGCATTAGTGATGGTATATGATCATGAAATCCATCAAATGAATGTGAAAGTAACTTTTTTAATGGAGAATTGGAGGAAGAAATTTACATGAAACAACCTAAGGGTTTTGTGATTTTTGGTAATGAAAAGAAAATGTGTAACTTGTTAAGTCACTTTATGGACTAAAACAAACACTCAAACAGTGGCATGCAAAGTTTGACCAAACCATGTTGGCAAATGAATTCAAGATAAATGAATGTAATAAATATGTTTACATAAAGATGCTCCAAATCACAAAGTCATTATTTGTTTATATGTGGATGACATGTTGATCATCAGTAGAGAAATTTCTAACATAAACGGTACGAAGCGAATGCTAGAAAACAAATTTGATATGTAAGACCTTAGAGTTACTGATGTGATCTTAGGGATAAGAATTCATAGAACTCCACAAGGGTTAGAATTAGCACAACCTCATAATATTGAAAAGGTACTTGACGAGTTCGATTATTTAGATTTCAATAATGCAAAGACTCAATTTGACGTGAGCTTTGCATTTCAAAAGAATAAAGGTAAAATAGTGACTCACAATTGGACTACACAACGACGTTGGGATGTTTTGTGTATATCATGAATTGTATGCAACCACGTATAGTATGTGTTATTAGTAAATTAAGTTGGTGCATGATTAATCTCAATCAAACTCATTATATGGCAATGAAAAGAGTTTCGAGGTATCTAAAACATACTCAAAAATATATTTTGCATTATAATAAATATCTTGCGATAATTAAGGATATGCTGATGTAAATTGGATCACTGTGTAAAATAAAGTAAAATCCACAGGTGGATATGTATTTACTCTTAGTGGAGGAGTAGTCTCTTGAAAATCATCCAAACGAACATGTGTAGCCCGCTCTATAATGAAATCTAAATTTATTGCATTAAATAAACCTGGTGAAGGAGCCGAATGACTTTGAAATTTCTTGAAAGATATTCCTTATTGTCTTGAACATTTGGAACCATAATGCATACACTATAATAGTCAAACGGCAATAGATATGGCAAATAGCATGATGTACAATGATAAATCTCATCATATAAAATGGAGACATAATATTGTTAAGGAACTACTCTATAGTGGAGTTATTGCAACTGACTATGTGAAGTCAACGGATAATTCAAATCTACTTACAAAAGGCCTAACTAGAGAGGAAGTTGAGAGACCATCGAAGAAAATAGGTTTATGACCTAGGACAAGTCACCACGGTGCTAACTCTACCTATTGGATTGGAGATCCCAAGAGTTATATTCAAGGAGATAAAACAAAGTTGTGACTAACAATTCAATACTGTCAGTTAACTCAACCCGTTCTTATGATAATGACAATGTTCAAGAAAGAAATATAAGGCTTATGGTTTAAAGTTTTTTAATGGTTCTAAGTTCGACAGATTTAACCAAATAGTTTGAATCTATAGTATTAAACATTTAGGAATCACCTATGTTAGGATGAAGTGGAAGCTACTTTAAGAAGAATGATAGTAATGGTCTAATCTCTAAGCTCTCATGTAATCAAGTAGCGTTCATGACTGAAATAGAAAAAATTGTAAGAATCATAAATCATAAAAGGCTGATTGTGTGACTTGTGTTGTTTGGGTGTATACCAAAGTTCAACGGTTCAAAGATATCACATCTATCGATTGATCGAGTGAATCCTATGCAAGTTCACTACGAAAAGTTCAAAGAAAAACCTACTTATCTAGATGCAGTTAATCTTTTCTTGTCGATCACATACTTGTCCATATACTTTTTGATGAAATAGCCATCCCTATTTATGTGAGGGATTGTTGGGCTCTAATTGATAAAAGTGAATGGAAAACACAGGGGAAAAATGAAGGAAAAAAAGAAAATGTTAGTTCACTTTATAGAAGAGTGTTTCTACCACATTAGTGGAAGAAAGAAACACTCTTATACTTAAATTAAGAAGCATTTCTTCATGTGGATAGTGAGGCAAGAAGAAGACATCCTCGCACTATCGTCATTGTCGCTCGCTCGACTAGACTTTGACTTCAGATTTGAATTTGAATTTAAATTTATATTTGCTAAACAATCATCAGGAAATTATTTTTTGGACAAAATTCAATTGAAACTTGAGAATTACTGATATTTTATTATAAAAATATTGATAATTTTTCCCCGTTTGCGAACATACCTGAGCATGTGTAGACGCATGTCATATCGCACCTTGAAGGAACGTGACCATTTGAGGAACTATTTGAATCTAGAAAGATGACCTACAGACATAGGTCCCAAGCTGCGGATGCAAATTAGGTCTGCAGGTGAGCCAGATGTTTTTGGTTTTTTTAGAAACTACGACATACGGCCGCATATGGACCACCTGTGGTGCAGATGGGGTCTACAAGTTGGCAACGATTCAAAACTATGTGTTTTCAAGAACCATTGCTTCTTTTTGAAGCACCACCTTTTAGTTATAAATACCCAATTTTTTCCTCAGGTAAAGGTATAAAATTTTGAAGTGAAAAACATCTTCTTCTTAAAATAACTCAAGTGTGATTTACAATCGTTAAGTGAGTTTGTAGTTCAACAATTTGAGGTATCACCATATGCTGAAGTGAATCATCTTATCCTGAAAGGATATATTCCATTAACCTCGGGTACTTAAGGGGAATAAATTCCTTAGGGACACACCGTGATTTTGGTGGACCTGATCCTTTCTTTCTTCATCTCTTTCTTGATGGTTTTTCTATTTTATATAAAATAATTTGAACTTAATTTTGATAGTTCATAAGTTATTTGAACGTGTGTTTGAAGTTTTTATTGTTAACACAAATTTTGTTTCAAAAAAACAATACTTACTTTCAAACTTAAGGAATGATTTACATCAGGTTGTGGTCAAATATAATCTTGTTATTGTAAAATTGTGAAATATATCCTTATTCAATAGAAATAAATTTTCATTGCATAAGTCCCTCTTTCTTTCTTTACTTCATAACTTGGGCCATTTTATAAAGAAAAATGGGCATATCTACCATTGAACCATGTGAAAAATTAGCGATAATGTAAGTCTTCAATTTCAAAATAATCACTCTGAAATCTTGTCAGGTCATAAATGAAATTCACACAATGACAATTACACAATAGAACCTGACGAAACTTAACCAACACAACTAGATCACTAAACCTCGCAGATTATTAATATCGATGTCAGAGATCTACATCAACTTCTTCCTAATATTAAAACAAACTTAGCTACACAATATTTAATTTTTAAATCATTTATAAGAATATTATGGCTGTGAAAATTATACTAAAGTGGTAGAGGGTCAATAATCTTACCACAGAGATAAAACGGTGAATGGGAGAAATGGTAAGATAAAGGTATAAGAGATATTTTCCTAATGGGATGGGTTTTGTTTTAAAGTTTTTTGTTTTCCTGCTTTGAGTGATATCAGGATGAAGAAATGGTGATCTTCTTGTGTTGTTTTTTAGTAGAGAGAATTGTTATTGTTGATGATCTAACTAAGACAAACAAATTAAAAAAGAGGGAGTATCACTTATTTATCTTAATCAATCATAATGTACTTAACAAATGCTTCTAAATTAATATTTACTCACGTCTAGTTTGAGAACTTTACCTTATGAAAAGTGCTAAAATACTTCTGAAATAAAATACATTCGAATATATGTGTGAAAACTATCTCAATCAGCTAGGACTCCATTAATGAAGCTTAGAAGAAAGAAGATGAAGAATGAGAGAGAATGTTATAACTGCTTCTAGTCTATTACAACGAGAAACATATTCACCCTTTTATAGATTGAGTTGTAGAAATAACTAATTTGTTCTTGAACATTCCTGTGTGCCAGCTCACTACACACTCAAACTCCATTAATAACTGACTAACTATCAATTAGCCATCTCATCTAACTAGCTAAACAACCAGCTTATTTAATTAGTTAGTCAGCTCACTAGTACTGCAGTAAATTAATAAAACAAGAAAGAATGAATGGAGCAGTGAAGAGACATAATGAAATATAATCCTCAATAACACGCCCCCTTAAACTGCAGGGTGAAGGATGGTAAGCACATCAAACTTGCCTAACAAATGCAAATGTTGAACTTGACTCAATCCTTTGGTCAGCAGATCAAAAGCCTAGTATTAAGTGTGCACATACTTAGCTTCAAGCATCCCAACCTTGATTTTTTTCCCTTATAAAATGATAATCTATCTCTATATGTTTAGTTCTCTCATTGAAAATAGGGTTAGCTACCAGATGAATGGCTGATTTACTATCACTCATGAGAGAAATAGGCAATTGAATTGTACTCGTAACTCAGTAAACAATCCAAGAAGCCAAGTGACTTCAGCTGTAACAAAAGTCATACTTCTATACTCAGCTTCAGCTGAGCTTCTAGAGACTGTGTGTTATTTCTTGGATTTCTAAGAAACTAGAGATTCTCCAAACTTAATCATATAGCCTGTGATAGACTTCCTAGTGTTAGGAAATGTAGCCCAGTCAGAGTCACACCAACAAGTCAAAATAGATATAGGTTTAGCCTATAACCAGATGTTTTGACCAACTGTACCCTTCAAATACCTAACCACCTTGGTAGCTGCTTCCCAATGAGACTTCTTAGCCGGCATAAATTGACTAAGAGTAAGCATTGTATAAACGATGTCTACTCTTGTAATGGTAGCATACAACAACCTCCCAATAAGATTCTGATAGGAAGTAACATCAGTTGAACTCCAAGGGAGTAGGAGCAAGCTTGTCATCACAAAGGCCTGTATTACGAATCAACTCTAGAATATACTTTCTCTGATTTAGTATAATGTCTGAACTTGATCTCAATACCTCAATTTCCAAGAAGTACTTGAGTTGGCCTAGATCTTTCAGTTTGAACCTCCGATGTAAATTTTTCTTGGCTTCATGAATTAATTGATCATTGCTCTCTGTGATGACTAGATCATCAACAACACTAATACAACCACTATGTATTTAGCTTTCTTAAAAGTTAAGAGAGAATAATCATGTGTATTTTAAGAGAAAACAACATCTAACAAGGTGTAAGTCAGCTTAATGTTCCACTGCCTGGAAGCTTGCTTGAGACCATACAAAAATTTAAGTAATTTGCAGACTTTAGTCTTCCCAGTCATCCCTGGCTTCTTAAAACCATTAGGCAAATTCATATGCACTTCTTCATCTAGATCACCTTGAATAAAAGAATTATATACATCCATTTAAAGGATGTTCCATCCTTTTGAGACAGCTAAAGCAATGACACTACGTACTGTGACTATTTTGGCAACAGGGGAAAATGTATCATGATAATCCAAGTCTTCTAATTGACTATAATCTTTTGCTACTAGCCTTGCCTTGTATCTTTGTACCTCACCATTTGCCAGATATTTGACCTTATACACCTATTTAGAGCCAACTGTATGTTTTCCAGGTGGCAAATCAACCATCTCCCAGGTTTGATTATCCTCAAAAGCCTGGATCTTTTGATTCATAGTAACAATCTATCTATCATCCTTTATTGCCTCCTTAAAAGTCCTAGGCTCTACACGATGGGCAAACTTAGCCATATAACACTGATAATGAGGGTTGACATGATTATATGAAAGGTAATTTGACATAGGATATCTGGTACTAGTCTGAGGCCTTGTGATAGTAGAGAAGTCTTTCAACCAGGTTGGCTGTTTGGTCACTCTACTAGTTCTTCTGAGAGGACAAATCTATGCAGTATATTATGGAATAACAGTATAAAATATTTTATCTGATGGTGTTTCATCTGGTGGTGAGTATTTGCAAGGCTTAAGTGTGTAGTCAACTGTACCTTTAGTGCAGTTGATGATAGGCGGATTTACACGCCTATATCAATATATTTTGCCCATATTTTAGCCTAGTTTTGAGAACAAATTATATATTTCATGCACTTTTAGTCCTTTTTCCTGTGATCGAGCTAACAAATATGATTAGGAAAGTTTCAGGTATAAATGATGCAAAATACAGCATTTTATGGCTTACTTGACACAAAAGAAAGCTCACAAACGAAGTAGAAAGGAGCTGGACGCCTAAAGGACCAAATCTGTTGCATGGAAAATCTATCCCGGGCTAAAACAGCAATTCTGAAGACTTTGGGGACTTACAAATACAAAGCTAGATTTTTACAAAGATACATTAACCTAGTATAATTAGGTTATGTGTTTTACTATTCTATTTGGATTATGATATTGTAACCTTACCCTAGTACATTTGGGTCAAGGACTTCATTAGTATATTAGGATTTGGTTATTTATTTCATTAGCTTAGTAGGAGTAGGATAGGAGTATTATAAATACCCTATCATGCTAGAGATTTTTATTCATTCATCTTCTAACAATCTTCTAAACAATTCTTCAACTATCAATTCAACAATTAATTTTCTTCCATCTCTCTCTTCTTCCACTATAAACACTTCTAATCTACTCTTCTATTCTTAAATTCCACAACAAGAGAATCGTTACTTGCTAGGGAATCACCAAAACCACACGCCTATCATCTACTTCTCACGCCATCAACCATGCAAATCATGATATCCTTCGCATTCATGGGTAACTAAACCTCTTAGTTGGGGTTATGGAAGCCGAATGAGTTACTATCTATAGCTATGAGTTTGTGAGTTCGTGACACGTATATTGCTTATATCATTATTCTCTTCATCTTAATCTACATTCTTTACGGTTGCAAACGCATAGAATAACGCCAGTCTAACATTTAACTTGTTCGAGAGAAAGGTTATTTGTCTGGAAAAGAGATAATGTCAAGGTAGTAGGACACCCTTTCCTATTAAAAAGCTAGTGTCGTAACTGGACTAACCTCTTGGAGAATTCGTACCGTTAGACACACTTTAAGCTCGAGAGAGTTAAAGTGAAATAGTCCTTGTTCAGGTCGAGAGACGCTTGGATTTACCATCGACTACAATTCTCTATAAGCAATTGCATGTCAAGACTCTACACACTCATAGCCAATAGAGACGTATACCTCAGAAGGTGGACATAACCCCAACGCTTCAATTCTCATTGTTTACAACCAACGTGACAATCTCTCTCTTTTTACTTTATTATTTTCAGCTTTCATTTTGATACTTTATTTAATTACTTGCACGACAAGAATCCCCCCTCTTACGAGACTTGCACTAAAAGTTTAGTAATTTTACTTACTCGTTGGCCAAGCTATTCCCTGTGGGATCGACACCCAACCCAGGTTGGGTTGTATATTTGCTAACGACCGCTTTACACTCCTACGAGAGCTGTAGATTGAGCGTTATCAAAAATTGGCGCCGTTGCCGGGGAATACGAGTGTCAATCAAGTTCGTGATAATTACTAGACCCTTTGGTCAAAGATTCTCGTACTTTTACGTTTAGTTTTTGTTTTTGTTTATTGCAGGTTTTTCTTTTAGTGCATACCCCATACTAGAAGTTCTGGTCAACCGTTATTACCAATCAATCCTGAACCACAACGAATTAGAAGAATGGAAGCACAAGCTGAAATCGACAGGATGGCTGCTCAACACGAGCAAGCAAGATTAGCTGCTCTTGCCACTGCTCAAGTCCAACAACAAAACATTGATAATCCTGGGCGAGCAACAGATCCTAACGATGAAGATTTAGGTAATGACGAGTTACTAAACCCTAGGCGTGATGCTGAAATTATAACACCTGCCAATCGAAGAGGTCGACAAGCTCGGTATAGGTATGATCGCCAACCTTTGCAACCAGCTTTCGATGATGATGATGATGATCTTGATGGTGCCGGAGCCACTGGAGCTATAATACCACCACCATTAGCGCCCGGAGCCAAGTTCAACATCACTAGCACCATGATTCAGTTATTGCAACTCAAGGGATTATTTGGTGGACTAGCAGGCGATGATCCGAATATGCATCTCATCAACTTTATTTCTACATGCAAGTCTTTTGACAATCCTGGTGTTGGTCAGAATGCTATTCGATTACGTCTATTTCCATTATCTCTGTCTGGGGAGGCAACACTATGGTTGAACGGGCTGACTCCTGATTCAATTACAAATTGGAGGAAATTGAGAGACGCTTTCCTAGAAAGATTCTTTCCGCCATCCAAGAGGGCTCAATTGAGAGATGAAATCAGCAACTTTCGTCAGCTTCCCTCTGAAGCTCTTCACGAAACATGGGAGAGGTTCAAGACAAAGCTAGCGAGATGCCCAAACCATCACATGACTAATGTTCACCTAATGGAGATCTTGTATAGAGCCTTGAATTAAATAACTAAACCAGTGGTGGATAACGCAGCTGGAGGTTCTTTTATGGACCTTACCTTTGGTCAAGCAAGCAATATGCTAGATCGCATGACAAAGCAAAGTAGAGCTTGGCATACCAGGGATTCTGAGGTAGCAAGCCCCACTTTATCTATTGGCATGTCTGCAGACCAAAGAAGAAGAGAAGAAGAACGTGAGCAAGACATGGCGCACATGAAAACACAATTGGATCTTCTGACAAAGCACTTATTATCAGGGAAGACCAAAAAAGTGAAAGCTATAGCGCTAACAGGAAGAGACGAATCTGATTCGGAAGAGGAGGCCAACTACTTGAACAATCAGGGGGGTTTTCGAGGGAATACCCAAGGAAACCAAGGTCGGAACTATTATGATAAATCTGGAAGCAAAGACCAAGGTAGTTGGAAGAAAAATAATGAAAATAGTGGTTTGTACGTTCCCCCTGGTAAACGTGATACCACCACATCTAATTCTATGGAAGACATGATGGCTAAGTTATTGAAAGGAGTGGAAGCAACGAGCGCGGGAGTTAAGGAGGTGATTGATGATTTGTCCTCCATGAAGCAATTAGTTGATTCTCATTCCACTTCTATCAAGCAAATAGAGCAGCAATTGAGCCAACTTTCAACAGCATTCAATCAAAGAAAGGCTGGCACCTTACCGAGCGATACTGTGCAAAACCCAAGGAATGATGGGTCATGCATAGCCATCACTACCAGAAGTGGTAAGGTGCTGGAAACTTCAGCAAAATTCAAGCAAGTGGTTGACGAATTTGCGGACATGGACGTTACACCTAGTGACGTTACAAAAGGAGAAGACGCCGCAACCACTACTTCCAACGTCAAGAACGCTACACCTAGTGACGTGCAGCCTGAAAAAATGGAAAAACGGAAGCAAGAGGAGAAGAAAGCCATGGAAAGAACACTTCCATACCCACCACCACCTTTTCCCCAAAGATTGAAGAAGGTGGCCGATGACACTAAGTTCAGAAAATTTATGACTATGTTGAAGCAGCTGACCATTAATGTCCCATTGGTAGAGGCACTTGAACAAATGCCTAGGTATGCGAAGTTTATGAAAGATCTTTTGACTAAGAAGAGGGCAGCAAGTTATGAGCTGAAGGATGATCTGCATCATTGTAGTGCAATTGCTACCCGATCGATAGTTCAGAAGAAGGCCGACCCCGGAGCTTTCACGATTCCTTGCACCGTCGGATCTTTGGACTTTGCTAAAGCATTGTGTGACTTAGGAGCCAGCATCAACTTGATGCCATTATCGATCTACAAGAAGTTGTGGTTAGGAGATCCTACACCAACTAATATGAGGCTTGTTATGGCGAATAGGTCGGTAAAACGACCGGTTGGTATTCTATGCGATGTCTTGGTAAAGGTATCTTCATTCATATTTCCAGCAGACTTTGTCATCTTGGATTGTGAAGTAGATTCAGAGGTTCCCATAATCTTGGGACGCCCTTTCCTTGCTACGGGAAGTGTGCTCATAGATTTGAGAGCTAATGAGCTTTCATTCCGAATAAATGATGAAGTGGTTCGCTTTGATGTTTGCAAATCAATGAAGCAACCCAAAGATCTGAGTGTATTTTCTGTGGCTGATGTTGTCTTTGATGATGAGAATGAGTTACTTGCTGAAGAGCGAATTCTTGATGATCCTTTGGAGGTTTCGCTCATGAAAGGAGAGAATGATGATGCTGAAATTTCTGATGAAGATATTTGTGCTCTATCGGGATTAGGGACATATCGCTATACCCCCAAGAAGCTGGATCTTGACCTCAAAAATCGACCCACACCACCAGCTAAGCCATCTATTGAAGAACCACCCACGTTAGAATTAAAGGAGCTGCCAAGCCATTTGAAGTACGCCTTCTTAGGAAGCGGAAACACTCTTCCAGTCATAGTGGCAGCCGATTTGGGTGAGCAACAAGTTGCAGCTCTTATTGCAATCTTACGCAAGTATATTAGAGCTATTGGATGGACCATTGCGGATATTATTGGTATTCCACCTGGGATTTGCACACATAAAATTCAGCTTCAAGAAAAGTGCACACCCACCATTGAAAATCAAAGGCGATTAAACCCACCAATGCAAAAAGTGGTGAAGAAGGAGATTATCAAGTGGTTAGACGCAGAGGTTGTATATCCTATCTCTGATAGTACATGGGTGAGTCCTGTGCAATGTGTTCCCAAGAAAGGAGGTATAACGGTGGTCGCAAATGCAAAGAATGAGCTTATTCCACTCAGGCCCATTACTGGATGGAGAGTATGTATGGACTACCGCAAGCTGAATTCTTGGACGCTCAAGGATCACTTCCCCATGCCATTTATGGACCAAATGCTAGATCGATTAGCGGAGAAAAGATGGTTTTGCTTCTTGGATGGTTATTCAGGGTATAATCAGATTTGTATTGCACCTGAACACCAAGAAAAGACAACGTTTACATGCCCATATGGTACTTTTGCCTTCAAACGCATGTCATTCGGGTTGTGTAATGCACCAGCCACCTTTCAACGTTGTATGATGTCTATTTTCTCTGATATGGTTAAAGACACTTTGGAGGTATTTATGGACGACTTTTTAGTTGTTGGTGAGTCTTTTGAAGCATGTTTGGCAAACTTGAGCATGGCATTGCAAAGATGTGTAGAGTTCAACCTTGTGCTGAATTGGGAGAAGTGCCACTTCATGGTAAAAGAAGGAATCGTTCTTGGGCACAAGATCTCCGAAAGAGGAATAGAGGTTGATCGCGCCAAAATAGAGGTAATTGAGAAGCTACCGCCTCCAATTTCGGTGAAGGGAGTTCGTAGTTTTCTTGGCCACGCTGGGTTTTATCGTAGATTCATCAAAGACTTCTCCAAAATTTCTAGTCCATTGTGCAAACTATTGGAGAAAGATGCGAAGTTTGACTTTAATGATGATTGCTTAAAGGCATTCGAAAGCCTTAAAGGAAAACTCATTGAAGCCCCTATCATGGTAGCACCAGATTGGACGCTCCCGTTTGAAGTCATGTGTGATGCTAGTGGTGTAGCCGTTGGTTCTGTTCTTGGACAGAGAAAGGAGAAATTGTTTCATCCTATCTATTATGCAAGTAAGGTCCTAAATAAAGCCCAAAGGAACTACACTGTTACTGAACAAGAACTCTTAGCGGTTGTGTATGCGTTTGAGAAGTTTCGTGCCTATCTATTGGGTACTAAGGTGATCATTCATACAGACCATGCAGCTCTTAGGTATCTAATGATGAAGAAGGATGCAAAACCAAGGCTGATTCGATGGGTATTGCTGCTGCAAGAGTTTGATTTCGAAGTCAAAGATAGAAGAGGTTGCGAGAACCAAGTGGCTGATCACCTATCTAGACTTGAGAGTGAGCAAGTGGCGCAACCAGAAAATCAGATTGATGATGCATTCCCTGACGAGGAGATACTAGCGACAACAATGGAGAAATTACCATGGTATGCCGACTTTGCAAATTTCGTGGTGAGTAATGTGTTGCCTTCCAATTTATCTTACCACCAAAGGAGGAAGTTTATGCATGACATTCAGCACTACTATTGGGATGAGCCTTATTTGTTTCGAAGATGCGCGGATGGTATCATTCGACGATGTATATCCCATGAAGAAGTGCCTACTATATTGGAAGCATGCCACACTTCGCAAGTTGGAGGACATCATGCAGGGAATCGAACGGCAAGGAAAGTCTTGCAAAGTGGTTATTATTGGCCTACAATATTCAAAGATGCACACGACTATGTGAGAAGGTGTGACCAATGCCAACGTCAAGGTGCTATTTCAAAACACCATGAAATGCCCATGTCCAAAATTCTGGAGGTAGAACTCTTTGATGTGTGGGGTATTGATTTCATGGGACCATTCGTGAATTCGTTTGGAATGAAGTACATCTTGGTTGCTGTGGATTATGTGTCAAAATGGGTTGAAGCTGTAGCATTGGCCGACAACGAAGGAAAGCGTGTTGTAGCGTTTTTAAAGAAGAATATCTTCTCTCGCTTTGGAGTACCTCGTACTATCATAAGTGATGGAAGATCTCACTTTTGCAACAAGCTATTCAAATCTGTATTGGCCAAGTATGGAGTCAAGCAACACAAGGTAGCTACGCCTTATCATCCCCAAACCAGTGGACAAGTTGAGGTTTCCAACCGCGAGATCAAGCAAATCCTTGCCAAGACGGTTAATGCGAATAGGAAGGACTGGTCTCGAAGGCTAGATGATGCACTATGGGCGTATAGGACTGCATTCAAGACACCCATTGGCATGTCACCTTATCAGCTAGTTTATGGGAAGGCTTGTCATCTACCCATCGAGCTTGAATACAAGGCATTGTGGGCATTGAAGCACTTGAATCTGAATTGGGATGATGTGAAGAACCTGAGGTTGGAGCAGCTGAATGAACTAGATGAATTTCGTCTCCATGCATATGAAAGATCAGATTTATACAAGGAGCGGATGAAGAAGTATCATGATCAGCGAATTGTTCGACGAAACTTCCAAAAAGGTGACATGGTACTACTCTTTAATTCCAGACTCAAGCTCTTCCCAGGTAAGTTAAAATGGAAATGGTCTGGTCCATTTAAAGTCATTCAAGTCTACTCGTCTAGAGTAGTCGAATTGGAAAACAATTAGGGTGTTATCTTCAAAGTGAATGGCCAACGTGTCAAGCCATAAATCGGTCCTCTTGACTCGATGAATGACATGGCCATCACTTATCTCGACGAAGTCTAAGTACTCGAGATTACTACGTCGAGCCACGACAATAAATAAGGCGCTAGATGGGAGGCAACCCATCATTTTATTGTTTTATCGTTTTGTCGTTTTATCGTTTTATCGTTTTATCATTTCGTCGTTTTAGTATTTTTTCTTTTTGATAAATGAAAATCCAAAAATAAGAGTCGTGCCACGACCAAAACTAAGGCGCTTGGTGGGAGGCAACCCATCGTACTAATCGTTTTCATTTTGTTTTGAGCAAATATAGGTGCAAGAAGTATGCAACGAGGAGATTGATCTCCATCGATGATTTGGACGCATTGTATGGTAAAGTCGGTAAGTTAGGAATGGTGATGCATAAGGCTATGAATTGAGCCTTTCTCACGTCAATATAGGCTACAAGGAAGGCTAGGCCTTGGTAAAAATAGGCCACGAACGATGCACAACCTATTCTATAGCCTAAGGACTCGGAATCTAGTGTGCTATACACTATGCGCCGCCTATTCCTAGGTATGCTTTTGACTATGCGCCGCCTATGCTATGGCATTTGGTCTCAGAATCTCATGTGCCATAGACTATGCGGCGCATATGTCTACAAATGCCATAGACTATGCGGCGCATATGTCCCATTATGCCATAGACAATGCGCCGCATATGTCATTGATATGCCAAGTGATATGCGCCGCATATGTGGTGTTATTGTCCCCAAATCCGATTGTAAATGGGTCATAACCCGACCCATACTCTTCCTATATAAAGGGGACTTATTTTTATAACACAACCACATTAGAAACAACCCTAAAGGCGCCACATAACCCTCCAAATCTTCTCAAAATTTTCTTCTTTTGCTCTTCCAATTCACAACAACTTCTCCACAAGCTTCAAGCAAGTAAGTACTCTCTTATTCTTCATCTAATTATCGTAAGTACTACGTTGCTATGCTTATTGTTAAATCATGTGAGATTGGTGGTGATGTTCATGTGTTTGGATTATTATTGCAAAATCATGTGAAGTGAATATATACGTAGGGAATTCTTGACTTGTTTCCGACTTGAATTTTGTTTCAAAAGCATTGTTATGATATTTGCTGAATATATATGGCTATGAATATTGCTTAAGAGTGTTGTTTGGATTCTTACATAATAGACTATCCCGGCCATCGGGATAAGATTATAGTGCCTATCGACTTAGGAGGTTGTGCTTGTTGTACGAATAACGATTCCATGTGGTAACCCCTATGTCATAGTGTTGCTATATCCACCATGAAAGTAGTCCAATGGCTGCAAATAAGTGATGCAATGCTGATTTTCTTGTCGGAATACAATCCTAAAACGTATGTCGACAAAATCTGAGTACTCGACCACTTTCACTTCATTGATTTGTACTAACGAAACTAAGTGTGGGGTGGTACCCCTAGTGCTTTCATATAGATTGTATTAAGTGAGATTGTGCTGCAACTAACATTATTTCTAGTCTCAGGTACAATGGCACCTAAAGCGAGGCAAGGTAAGGAGAAGGCTACCACATCCCAAAAGGGCAAAAAGAGAAGTCGAAAAGACCAAGGAGAATCATCCTCAGCACACCTACCACGCAGAATGTTCGGAATAAAATGGGTTCTTGAGGAAGAAGCCAAAGCATGGTACAGCAGCAACAAAGAAAGAAAGTATGTGCACGTCGACTTGATCAACAAGGAGACCTTAGCAAAGAAGGAGCCGCAAATGTTGGCAAAAATAATGGCTTTGAAGCTGGATTTCATCTTCCACGACACAGGAGAGTGCAATCTTGACTTATCAAGAGAGTTTTATGCCAACTGGTCGCCGAACACAACAGGCAACGAAGTCAAAATTCGGGGCCAAGTGTTACAGCTTACCGCGGATTGGATCAACTCTTTTCTTGGCTTACCTTCGGTCGACACAGCACCATTCAAAGAGCTGTACAGCAGGCCTCCTTACAGAGCAATACGACACACGCTTTGTGGAAGCAGATCGATGGCAAGATGGGGCAGACATAAGGAAACAGGCCATCACAACACCTTCCCCTATGCTCCACTAAATAGGGAAGCAAGAATCTGGATGCGCATTGTCAACTCATGCCTTATTCCTGGGACTCAATACACCAAGATATCGAGAGATAGAGTGTGTTTGGCCTATGGTTTGATGACAAATGTCCCTATCAACTTTGGGGCAATCATTCGATCTACCATGAGGAAGGCCAGACTCCACAAAAGGTCCCATTTCACATTCGGCAATTTGTTGACAGCAATGTTGCGGAAGGAGGATGTCGAAGAGGAACCAGCTGAACACAAACTCCCACATAACCCAAAGAAGGTTCACCTCACCAAGGTCAAAGATGCTGAAACAACTCATGGAGTCAACCTTACTACTGCGGAGAGACATGCTCGTGATGAGAGTTTCTTCCGTCATCTCTATGGCATGACACGATTCACTATGATGAGTGGTGGACGTATTCCAACTGCTGAAGAGCTCCAACAGCTGGACCACGACTACCCAATGAACAGGCATGCACGGGAGATGTGTGGAGTGGGCGTATATTTTGAGGAACCTCTAGACGATGATGTGCCGACTGATGATGATAGACGCTTGCCTGATTCTGATGATGAGGAGAACTCTGACGACGACTCTTATGATGATTCCGACGAAGGGGGTATGACCCCCGACATTGATGAAGGGTCCGACTAACCAGGTTCTTCGAATTTATTTTCCACTGAGGGCAGTGTCCCGTCTAAGTGTGGGGTGGCAGAATCGCATGCTATACTTCTTTGTTTGCACCTATGTTTGTATGTTTTTTGAGTTGTTTGTTTGTTTGTTTTTTGAGTTGTTTGTTTGTTTTTTTTGAGTCTGTTTTTTTTGTTTATTTTTTTCGTTTGACGTTTTTTTAGTTTCTTAGGAGTCAAATTTTCTAGCTTCGCATGAAATTATTTTGATAGGCAGCATGAGATTAGAACAAGAGTATGTGCTACAATTGTGAATAGTGAGACATTTAGGCTCTAGTTGTGACTTATTATGTGATATTATGTGATTCAATTCCTTCACTTGTTGGGTCGAGAGTCTATATTACTTCCAATCAAGTCGACCATGTGCCTTGTGTGTGTGAGATAATCATATATTCTATGATTGTGGCTAATGCTAGAACTTGCCTGGTATGTATGCAAAGCAAAAATAAGGAATGTAAGTTTAGGATATGATTTAGGCATTTCTTTGGCAACCTATACATGTTTACCTTCAGTTTTACCTACCCATGAACATCATCCTAGTTAACCCTTTTTGAGCCTTTAGCCTATTTCTTTGACAACCTTGCATGTAAGCCTAATCCATTTTTTTTTCAAGACCGTAATTTGATCCAAATTCCTAAGTGCTTTAAATAAAAAAAAAAGTCATGTGACAATATAAGAGGAAATTGGGTGAGTATGATGCTTTAAATTGTAATGGTTCTTGAATGTGTTATGAAAAAAAAAATGCTATCATAAGAGGTATGTTGTGAAAAGAAAAAGGAAAAGAAAGCTGAAAAGTGAGTTGTTCTTAAAATTGAAAAACAAAAGAGGAGAACAAGGGTGGTAGAATGAAAGAAAGAAGAAAGGTTGAAAGAAAAAAGTGTCAATGATACAATGTGATGTATTAAAGTGCTTAGGAACTTAGTCACTATTTCTGGCCAAAATAGTCCTATCCGTCCCTTAGCCTACATTACAACCATCAGAAGACCTACTTGATCCTAATCTTAACATTCCGACATTTAGTGGAGTACTACATTAAGGGCAAGCCTATGGTCATCAGTTGCTACATATGAATTCTTTGCGAGAGTGAGAGCAAGGATATGTGGATACCCATGTTTGAAAAATATGCTATACTTGTGAGTGGTTATGGGTAATATATTGTGAGACACGCATGGTTGATGAGTTTTGGGTAGTTATATATGCTTCCTTGTACCTTAACGTTTGCATGCGAGTTGATCACCATCACGAGTCTATGCTAGAGGTTAAATTGTTTCTAATTATAATCAGAAAGCTACTCTTTGTTGATAATTGTTGTGCTTGTCTTGAAGAATGTTTTGTGTTGTTGCTGTAAAAACCCTAAGTTGATGCTTAGAAGGACATGATATGTTGTTCGAGGACGAACAAAGGTCTAAGTGTGGGGTGTTGATGATAGGCGGATTTACACGCCTATATCAATATATTTTGCCCATATTTTAGCCTAGTTTTGAGAACAAATTATATATTTCATGCACTTTTAGTCCTTTTTCCTGTAATCGAGCTAACAAATATGATTAGGAAAGTTTCAGGTATAAATGATGCAAAATACAGCATTTTATGGCTTACTTGACACAAAAGAATGCTCACAAACGAAGTAGAAAGGAGCTGGACGCCTAAAGGACCAAATCTGCTGCATGGAAAATCTGTCCCGGGCTAAAACAGCAATTCTGAAGACTTTGGAGACTTACAGATACAAAGCTGGATTTTTACAAAGATACATTAACCTAGTATAATTAGGTTATGTGTTTTACTATTCTATTTGGATTATGATATTGTAACCTTACCCTAGTACATTTGGGTCAAGGACTTCATTAGTATATTAGGATTTGGTTATTTATTTCATTAGCTTAGTAGGAGTAGGATAGGAGTATTATAAATACCCTATCATGCTAGAGATTTTTATTCATTCATCTTCTAACAATCTTCTAAACAATTCTTCAACTATCAATTCAACAATTAATTTTCTTCCATCTCTCTTCTTCCACTACAAACACTTCTAATCTACTCTTCTATTCTTAAATTCCACAACAAGAGAATCGTTACTTGCTAGGGAATCACCGAAACCACACGCCTATCATCTACTTCTCACGCCATCAACCATGCAAATCGTGATATCCTTCGCATTCATGGGTAACTAAACCTCTTAGTTGGGGTTATGGAAGCCGAATGAGTTACTATCTATAGCTATGACTTTGTGAGTTCGTGACACGTATATTGCTTATATCATTATTCTCTTCATCTTAATCTACATTCTTTGCGGTTGCAAACGCATAGAATAACGCCAGTCTAACATTTAACTTGTTCGAGAGAAAGGTTATTTGTCTGGAAAAGAGATAATGTCAAGGTAGTAGGACACCTTTTCCTATTAAAAATCTAGTGTCGTAACTGGACTAACCTCTTGGAGAATTTGTACCGTTAGACACACTTTAAGCTCGAGAGAGTTAAAGTGAAATAGTCCTTGTTTAGGTCGAGAGACGCTTGGATTTACCATCGACTACAATTCTCTATAAGCAATTGCATGTCAAGACTCTACACACTCATAGCCAATAGAGACGTATACCTCAAAAGGTGGCCATAACCCCAACGCTTCAATTCTCATTGTTTACAACCAACGTGACAATCTCTCTCTTTTTACTTTATTATTTTCAGCTTTTATTTTGATACTTTATTTAATTACTTGCACGACAAGAATCCCCCCTCTTACGAGACTTGCACTAAAAGTTTAGTAATTTTACTTACTCGTTGGCCAAGCTATTCCCTGTGGGATCGACACCCAACCCAGGTTGGGTTCTATATTTGCTAACGACCGCTTTACACTCCTACGAGAGCTGTAGATTGAGCGTTATCAGCAGTCAACTGCACCTTCATCATTTAAGGCATCATCTGGACATGAATCATGCACTATGTCCAAAGGAGACCCTGTTGAAACTAATGATAAGGAAGAACTGCCAATATGAGCATCATCTAAAGGACACATCCTTGGACACAAAGATGTTGCTTGTGGAAATATCCCATGGTATATAACCTTTATGTAGCTTTGAGAATCCTAACAAGACAGTATGAACAACTCTAGCTAAAAATTTATCACCTCTTGGTAAGCATAAGGCATGACAAAAATATCCTATGACCCTTAAATGTGCTAGTATGGGTTCCTTACAATACAATAGTTCATATGGAGTCTTATTGGCTAGAACTGATAATGGTAGTCTATTCATCAAGTGTAATGCAGGTTGAACATAAAATCCCCAGAATTTAATAGGCAGCTTTGATTGAAATCTAATGGTTCTAGCAATCTCTAGAATGTGTCTATGTTTCCCTTCTGTTGTGGAGTGTAAGGACAACTACTTTGATACAATATTTTGTACTGTTGAGATAATTTAGTACATTGATGATTGAAAAACTCAGTACCATTGTTTGATCTTACAATCTTGACAGAAAAATTAAATTGATTCTTGATCATTAATAGAAAGTTTTTGAAGACAACAATGGTTTCAGACTTTAACTACAACAGATAAACCTATACAAACCTATTATGATCATCTACAATTGTAAGAAAATAATGTTTTTTATTAATGGTAGGGGTCTTCTATGGTCCCCAAAGATCTATGTGAACTATTTCAAACAATGCGGGTGCTCTAGAATTACTAGATAGAAAAAAGAGTCTAGTTTGTTTAGCTAATGGACAAACAGGACAATTATTTAGAATCTCACTATCATTGTTATATTCCATCAATTTCAGGTGTTTTAAAACTTGAGAAGAAGGAAGGATGCCACAACTTGACAACAGGTATTTTCATACTTGCAGTCACTATTTCTTTTGAGTTCTTGTTGTCTTTGCCTAGGTGCCTTTGCACAGTCTCAGTTCTGAAGATGTATAATCCACTATGTTTCTTACCAATCTCCCTTACCTTATCACTTAATAGGTCCTGGAAGACACAAAAGTTAGGGCAAAAGGAAACAAAATAAGAGAGTTCCCTTGTGACTTTGGAAACAGATAACAAATTGAATTTGAAATTTGGGACTAATAGAGCATTCTTCACTACTGCATCTGAGAACATATCTACTATAACAATATGAGTTACTTCCAGTTTCTCACCTGTAGGCAAATGAAGCTAATCCTTTTGTGATTTAATCAGGTAATGAATGTCTTCGAACATGCAATTACTAGATATTACGCGGTGAAAAGCACTAGAATCTATTATCCAGTCTTATGGGAATGCAGTATATGACATTACATAAGTGGTGATACTTGACATATTGATCTTCTTAGTCTCTGAAACATCCTTGTGAAGAATATTAAGAATCTGTTTATATTCTTCTTCAGTGAAGACTTGTCCCTTTGCAAAAGCAACAGTATTTCCTTCATGGCTTGTGGATGCTTGGCTAGTTGATGCAGCTTGTATGTGATCACAGGATCCACTAGAGATATTGTTTGATGAAAATATGCCTCCTTGACTAGTATTTCCATGATTACCATACTTATGCCAGTTATTTCTTCCAGAATTGGAGTTCCTAAAAACACCATTACCACCAGATTTCTTTCTTTGCTTCCAATCCATTGGGAAACCTATCAACTTATAGCAGTTTTCTTTGGTGTGGCTAGTAAAATTGCAAAATTCACATTTCTTCCCTTTGTAATACTCTCTTTCTTGATTCTTATTGACACTCATAGCAAGTTGATCTAATTTTCCAACCATCGTAGCTATACATATGGAGTGTTGGATCTTATCTTTAATTAGCATTGCATATGCTTAGTTGAGTGTAGGAGCAGTTCCTCTTAGGAGAATTTGCCTTTGTGCTTGATCATAAAACTTATTCAAGCCACTTAGGAACTGTATCAGTCTCATTTGTGATAAGTGATCCATATAGTCTCTCGATCGAGGGCAAGCATAGCTATGTGAGGGTGTGACAACATCATACTTATTCCACAAGGTTTTCAATCTTATTCCACAAGGTTTTCAATCTTATGTAGTATTGAGATACAAAATCAGTACCTTGTGAAAGCGTGGTAATTTCCCTATGCAATTGATACACTCAATCGATTAACTTTGTCAAAATCGCTCTTTCAAATCAGCTCAAACTGCAGAGGCATTCATAGCATATACTATCCCATTGAGAAGTTCTTTAATAATTGTGTTTATCAATCTTGATAGAACAATGACATTGCATGTCTCCCATTGCTTGTGCAGGTCTTCTCTTTATGATTTTTTCGTACATGTTCCAGTAACAAAATCATATTTGCATTTCCTCAATAATACAATTTTCATGGATCTGTTCCATATCCCATAATTCTCACATTTTTTCAATTTTATGGGGATCAATACAATACCAGTAACATCTGAGGATCCAATGAATAGAGGATCATTTTGATATATCTTGGGCGCCATAAACTATTGCAATTTTGTTGCGAATGACTAGCTAGAGGAGAACTAAACTCGACAGCTCAAATACCTTCTAAGCAACTTAAAATGCAACTTAGAAGCAATCAGTATCAATTGTTGATACCATGTGAAAACTATCTTAATCAGCTAGGACTTCATTAATGGAGCTTAGAAGAAAGAAAAGGAAGAACGAGAGAAAATTTTATAACTGCTTCTGATTTATTACAATATGGAGCATATTCAGCCTTTATAGACTTGAGTTGTAGGGATAACTAACTTGTTCTAGAATATTCTTGTATGTCAGCTCACTTCACACTTAAACTCTACTAATAACCGACTAACTATCAATCAGCCAGCTCATCTAACAAGCTACGCAACCAACTTATTTAATCAGTTAGTCAGCTCGCTAGTGCTGCGGTGAATGAATAAAACAAGAAAGAATGAATGAAGCAATAAAGTGACATAATGAAATATAATCCTCAACAATAATACGGACAGATAAAAAAGAAAAACTCTTATAAACGAGTCTATCTAGTACAACGTTAGTCATCTTTTCATGACCAATTTTTTTTTGAAAGATGTTTTTATAATGTGACTAGTGAGTGAAATACTTAAATGTTAGTTAAAGAAAGTACTATACAATTTTTAAAGTCTGAATAATTGTAAGAAAATAACTTATGTCGATAGGTGGAGATTTCATTTTATGGGAAACAAGTTCTCCCGAAATTGTTATTTCACTCTCAATGCGGGATAAAAATATCACTGAATCTCAAAATAACTAATTTCCAAAGTTGTCCGTGATTTTATCCCAACCAACATGAAATAAACTCATCATTAAATTAATGCTAAGATTAGTCTATCGCTTACCAATCATACCCAAGGAGCCCATATTGTTTTGTCAACTTATAACATACTTGAAGAAAATATAAAATAACTTCCAATAATACAAAACAATCGTAACAACTACATTCCATTTGATAAAGAGATATATACAACTCTTTATACCGAAACCACAAGTTTGGCTTCGTAGTTGATAGATCAAAATTTGTCTATGAATCACGAAGCAACAACAACAACAACAAACCCAGTGTATTCCCACCTAGTGGGGTCTGGGGGGGTAAGATGTACGCAGTCCATACCTCTACCTCTGAAGAAGTAGAAAGATTGTTTCCGATAGACCCCCGGCTCAAGACACGAGACACCACACAAATATAAAGTAACGCACAGAACAGGATTTCATAACGTAAATACAGCACCCATAAGTAGTAGGAAACATCGGAAAGCACCCAGATTCGTAATAAAACATGGAACACCGAAAGCATAACAAGAAGAAGAATAGAAAATAGGAATAAAAATAAGAATAGGAAGAATAACAGGAATAAAACCCCCACCAAAAACTTCCCTACCCTAACGCCCCAACCTGACCCTAGTTTTCTGCCCTAATTCGCGCCCTCCAGACCTTCCTATCTAGGTTCATGTCCTCGGTGAGTTGAAGCTGCTCCATATCCCGCCTAATAACCTCACCCCAGTACTTCTTCGGCCTCCCCCTACCCCGCCTAAAACCATCCAACGCTAGCCTCTCACACCTACGAACCGGGGCATCCGTGTCCCTCCTCTTCACGTGTCCAAACCAACTCAATCGGACTTCCCGCATCTTGCACTCCACTGGAGCCACACCAACCTTCTCCCTGATAGTCTCATTCCTAACTCTATCCCCTCGAGTCATCCCACACATCCAGCGCAACATCCGCATTTCCTCCACCTTCATTTTTTGGATGTGGGAGTTCTTAACTGGCCAACACTCCGCTCCATACAAGATGGCCGGACGGACTACCATCCTGTAGAATTTGCCTTTAAGCTTGGGCGGCACCTTCTTATCACACAACACCCCCGACGCGAGCTTCCACTTCAACCATCCCGCCCCGATACGGTGCGAGACATCCTCGTCAATCTCACTGTTACCCTGTATCACGGACCCAAGATACTTGAAACTATCCCTCTTACATACCTCCTGCGAATCCAGCTTCACGACCACCTCGTCCTCCAACCTCACGTCATTAAACTTGCATTCCAAATACTCTGTCTTGCTTCTGCTCAACCTGAACCCTTTAGACTCAAGAGTTTGTCTCCACACCTCTAATTTGTCATTCACACCCTTTCGGGTCTCGTCAATCAGGACTACATCGTCTGCAAAAAGCATACACCAAGGCACCTCCCCTTGAATACGCCGCGTCAATACATCCATCACCAAAGCAAACAAAAAAGGACTAAGAGTAGATCCCTGATGCAATCCTGTCAAGACAGTGAAATGCTCTGAGTCTCCTCCCGCCGTCCTTACCTGAGTTTTCGCTCCATCATACATATCTTTAACTGCTCTGATATAAGCCATCGGGACTCGGCTCACCTCCAAGCATCTCCAAAGCACCTCCCTGGGAACTTTGTCGTAAGCCTTCTCTAGGTCGATAAACACCATGTGCAGATCCTTCTTCCTTTCCCTATACTGTTCCACCAGCCTCCGTACCAAGTGAATTGCCTCCGTCGTCGAGCGCCCAGGCATAAATCCAAACTGATTTTCCGAAATAGACACTATCCGTCTCAGCCTCCCCTTGACCACTCTCTCCCAAATCTTCATAGAGTGACTCAATAACTTAATCCCCCTATAGTTATTGCAACACTGGATGTCACCCTTATTCTTATAAAGAGGGATCATGGTACTCCACCTCCAAGCCTCGGGCATCTTTGCCGTCTTGAAGATTTCGTTAAACAGACCAGTCAACCACCTTACCCCAGCCTCTCCAACGTACTTCCAAAACTCCACCGGTATCTCATCCAGCCCCGTCGCCCTACCCCTCCGCATCCTGCGAACAGCCTCTCTAACCTCTTCTACCCTAAAACGTCTACAATAACTAAACTCCCGACACTCCTCTGAATGCTCCAGTTCCCCTAACACAATAGCTCTATCCCCTTCGTCATTCAAGAGCTTATGAAAGTACGACTTCCATCTATTCTTAATAAGTCTGTCCTCCATCAACACTCTGCCATCCTCCCCCTTAATGCACCTCACCTGATCGAGGTCACGGCCCTTCCTCTCCCTAGCCTTAGCGAGTCTAAACAACTTTTTCTCCCCTCCTTTCCCCTGTAACCCCGCATACAGGCTCTCAAACACGGCCGTCTTAGCTGCCGTGACTGCTGACTTAGCCTCCTTCCGAGCTAGCTTGTACTCTTTCCTGTTTACCCGCTTCTCTTCTTCGTCCCTGCTCTCCACCAACTTAGCATACGCCTCTTTCTTGGACCGTACTTTCTTCTCCACCTCTTCATTCCACCACCAATCCCCCTGATGGTGCCCGGCCCGGCCCCTAGAAATACCCAACACCTCACTTGCCTTCTCCCTGATGCACCTAGCCGCCCTATCCCACATACTATCCACGTCCCCCCTACACTCCCACACCCCCATTCCCGCCAACTTCTCCCCTATCTCCCACGCATTCACTGGCCTCAAACCGCCCCACTTAATTCTAGGTCTACACTCCTTACTCCTCCTCTTACTATTCGTCTTTATACCCAAGTCCATGACCAAGAGCCTATGCTGGGTCGAAAGGTTCTCACTCGGGATGACCTTACAGTCCCTACACAACACCCTATCCCCTTTCCTGATCAACATAAAGTCAATCTGGGTCCTGGCCACCGCGCTTCGAAAGGTGATGAGGTGATCGTCCTTCTTCGGAAAGCCCGAGTTCACCACCACCAGCCCAAAGGACCTTGCGAACTCCAAAAGGGTAGCCCCCTCTTCATTTCTCACCCCAAAACCAAAACCACCATGCACATCACCAAAGCCTCCCAAAACCGCAACTTCTCCTCCCCTTCCGAGCCCACTTGCGAAGCAAATATTCAATTTTTTTCCTTACAAAGCAATTCCACATCACATGGTTTTACCAAAAAGTGATTTCTAGAAGACCCCTCCAACTACTACAAAGTTGAATATCTGACAATCAAGTCAATTAGCCAATATACACTTGGAAATATCACACAAATATAAAAACAGAGACTTAGTGGAACTAGAAGGGATTTATTTAAATAAATCAGATTGCAACTTTAAACTCATTATGTTCAGGATCAATTTTGTTAATAATTACATGTTGATCATCCTCGAAATATGAACAATATTGGGTTAAAAGGGATTTTCTCCGTCAAGAAGAAATCTCTCTTGCAGGTAGGGTGTGCATCGATTGATTTAGTTTATGAATATTTTATTTTTAAATATGCTAAACCAATAACCAAATCAATAAAGTATTTTTTTATCGATTTTCAATTTATCAGTTTTTAGTCTTAACAGTTCGATTTTTGATTTAACCGATAAGAAAATACTCATAAAATAGAAATAGTATTAACTAACGTGAAAAAAATTGAATTTTAATTGCAACCAAAAATCCTACATGATGTGCTTTAATTTACAAGAATCTTCAAGTTTAAACAAAATATTGTTAGGAGAAATTAAGAGTTTGTATAATTGAAATAATAGGTTTGTTAATTTGTAGAAATTAAAGAGAAATTAAGAGAAATATATAATATGTCATATATATATATATATATATATATATATATATATATATATATATATATATATATATATATATATATATATATATATATATATATATATACACATATATTCTTATTGGATTATCGATTTACCCAATAACCCAATAAGAAAAGATCAAAACGAACCAATAACCTAATAATTTTTTTTATAAAACCATTAAAAAATTGTTAATCCAATAACCCACTAACAATAAACCAATAACATTTTTATCGGTTCGATTTATCGGTCAGTTCAATTTTTGCACACCCCTACTTGCAGGTCACACTACAGCAACAACAACATACCCTATATAATCCCACGAGTAGGGTTTGAAGAGGGTAGGATTGTATAAAGATCTTTTAACTGCTTATGCTAAATTACATGAGGTTAGCCCCAATAATATGAATTCCTTTTATGTCAAAATCCTCAAAAAGTTTTACATAAGTCCAAGTGATTTCAGCTGCTGAACATGCTCCGGTGGCAGAGCTGGTGGAGACCAATCATTTCCGTTGACCTCACCATCGACATCCTCCACAACATATTCCTTCAAAATATTAACAAAGATATCATTAGGAAGCTACTGATAAACATCTTCTGAATTGTAGCAGTCATCATGGTGCAAAATATGGTGGTATCGCATCCTCGAGGATTTACTTATATAGCATTTAATGAACTGCTTCTCGACGAAAAGGGTTCATGATAATGATTGCGTACACAAGAAAATTTTCAGTTTCTTGTATCAAAACCACATTCTGTTTGACAATGCTCGAGAAGGAATGGCAAGAAAGCACAAAATGTAGAGAGACACATGTTGTATCAGACAATTCAAAATGATTTACTCCCTTCAATACAGGAATGTTACATATAGAAGTGGATGCTATGTGTGTTCTCAGGTCTCACATAACTACTCTTTGCTATCCTCTGGCTAGCCGCCCACCACATGCAGAGACAATCATTTATGACAATGTCACATTTAAAAGGGAGGGAAAACAACAAGAATAGAGTTTAGCTCACCTTCGTCAGCATTCTTTTTGCAAGTATATGGTAGTGCCTCTGCCATATTCTCTGTCCAACCATAGTAGCAACCAAAACACTGTAAAATATGCCAATGACAGTAAACAGTCCTAGCACAATTAAAGCCATAATAAATATTAGTGGCAACCCAGCTTCACCGGCACCTCCTAAGCAACCTCCACATTCACTGGCTGCACCAGCACAACTTTCAAAGCATGTTGTGCAATCAGTCCACATACAAAGTGTACCAGGCAAATGACAGTCTGCACATATTCTGCAAGGATATCATAAGATAACGATGATGCACCAGTCATCAGAAAAAGATAGCAATAAATCTTTCTTCAAGAAATAGCATCCCAAGAAATGAGAAAGAGACCGGAGGAGAGACCAAGACTTTCTAATTCTTATCCAGAAAACTATACAAACACAGCTTCATTGGCAATGCTTAATTGCTATCATGCAGTCTAAAGAGTGAAAGTGATGTAAAGGAAAAAATGTTCTTGCTATGGTAACCTTCATTTACTCATTCCTTGGATTGATGATGAGAGAATCAAGGAAGAAGAATGCAGTATTAAGCTTATTACTAATGATAAAGAATCAAGATGCTTTACCCAGGATGACAACAACAAAGGCACAGTTCGCGGCAGGGTTGAGCCAAATCATTGCGCACTCTTCGATCATAACAGGTGATGAAGCAACCAGATAGGCCTAGAAGCGCAAAAAATAACAGTGCTCCTGTGCATTGTCAAATCAATACCTTAAATTTAGTTTCTTTTTTATTTCTTATGGGATGTGAATACTAAAACTGAATATATTGAAAGGTCTTAAGCATATATTAATCATGAAGAATGATAGATGCAATTCTCATTGCAATAACTATCAATTTTTTTGAAAATTTTTGCACCATTTGGTACTTGAGTGCCTTTATGGGCATAAAGGAATGGGACGTCTCTTCCCAAGATAGACAGAACTATATCAATGCTACAGTGATTAGCAAGAATTGGACCAATGATGCCGTGAATACTTAAATCCCCTCTTTCCCGTGTCACTTGTTCCTCCTGCTTCTCTTGTTCTCCAGTAATTTTAAGGTGGCTCCCATATTCTTGTTGAGGAAGCTGCTGGTCTGCTTCATTCCTTCACCACAAGGAATGGAAAGGTGAAAACCCCACCAATGCTTATTTCTAAGCTGTCCAAGCACCTGAAGGTTTGGACCTAAAACTAAATACGCTGGGATAGACATGCAAATATTTTGCACAATGAAGTATCTCCCACGCCTCAACGGGATCTTATTAGAGACATTTTCATCTAATAATGCTACCTCAAAATCAGTTTAAGGGGCCTACTCATACACTAACACCTGACCGCCAATACGAGTGAGCGGCTCACAGCCTCGCACCATGTGAGCTATCCTCCAACTCATGGTTTTTATAGATTGGCGTACCTAGTGGGTAAATTGTTTCTTTTGCTTTTTAAGTTTTGGAGGAAATTGGATTGTGGTTGATGTGCATTCCATTCGGAATAACTTGCATAATGACATGTTTGCCCCTTTCCATACTGATTTTTTTCCACACCTCGCATACTGACTAGACAAGGGTAAAAACCCCTCCCTGCACCCTAGGGTCCCACCTACTCATCCAGTCTGATTCAGATTTCACAACACCATCCAGTTCCCCCAAATCTGTCTGGATCTCACGAACTACATATACTACCATGAAAAAAGTCTTCCCTTCATTCCATTTGATAGGCCAAATTTACTCTCATCTTCCACCACTCCCCCCATACTAAATCAATCAACTATGCTCACTCACAACTTCATCAGGCGACATCTGCAAATTTGTTCTATCTATTCCTCCCTAATCAAGTCTATTACATTCCAACGCCAAATAATTAGAAGTTCACTAAATCTTACACTTATCCTACAAAGGACTAAAGAGACTTCCGACAAACAATCTACTCGACGAGGTTTCATTGCTTGAAAAGACAAAATAATATCATTTGTTGAAACAACATCATTAAGCAGATATTTTTCTAGAAAAAGAACCATGCAACCGCTTAAGAAGTCATCATTCACTCTACTCTGCAACTCATTCTTAATAAACTTCATTGCTGGAAAAGCTCTTTCAACGGATGTAGCGGTAACAGAAAGAAGCAAATTCACCAAACGAAAAACAAGAGAATAACACAAATGTTTTTCTGTTTGATTAAAGATCACAGAGACCATTTAAATTGGAAAACATTTTATCGATCTCAGGAACATCAATAATGTAATTTGCAAGCTGGATTCTAAAGTGCGCACATACTAAGTTCATCAAAGTCATTGGGATATAATTCAGTCATTCTCATTATTTTTTGAATGTCAAAACTTAAAAATGAGCCTACCAGATCCAAACAACCAACACCATAAAGCAACAAAGTTGTAACCTCATCAAAACGGTCATTAAGTTGTTGCAATTGCCAATCAATTGTTTTACAAAATAATTCAACACGATAATGATGAAAGACAATATAATCAACAGGTTTATATCGTGATCTTCCAAAGTTAACATAGGGCTCATCAAATTTACCACAATGTTATACTTGATACAAAATGTGTAGACACCTCAAGAAAAAAAACCCACTTTTTATCTTCCCTCAACTCTTGCAACCTTTTAACAAGTAACATAACATTTGTAAATCTTACTCTTTTATTGGTAAGCATGTACTAAGATTGTTTGTAATTCCTAAATTTTTTTTTTCATCAAATGCAATATGAATACAACCTCATACGTTTGAGCGACTCTAATATATCTTGTTGCCCTAAATCTTTCATCCAATGAATGTGTAGTATCAACAATATCCATAATTATATCAAACTTAAGAATTAAACAATTAAAAAATGAAGTGAAATCCCCAACGACTATCACAAGCTCTAGAAATACCAAGTTTTTTATGCAAGCCTCTACCAATTTTAAGCTCATCCATATGAAAAGCCACTTGAATTTCTGTTTTTTGAGATTCAAAAAATTCATCCATACATTTATAAGAAGCTCCCAACACATGAAAAATATATGAAACCAAGTGTATAAGTACTCTTACTTGAAGACATCTTTTAGAAACACCACCAAGAGTCAATTGAAGTTGATGAGCAAAACAATGAATGAAATAAGTCGATCTACATTCTTTCTTAATCAACATCTTAATGTCGTTGATATTACCTTGCATATTGCTTACTGCATCATAGCATCGTTCACATAGAAAAAATACACTTAAGGAATTTTGAGAAAGTAAATTGACAATTGCGTCTTTTAGCGATAAAACACTAGAATTTTTAACATGAACAATGTCAAGAAGTTTCTCCATCACCAATCCTCTTCCATCAACATATCGTAAAACAACTGTCATTTACTCTTTGTGTGAAACATCAAAAGATTCATAAACTAATAAGGAAAAGTAGTCATAGTCACCATTTAGTTCCTTTAGGATACCCTTAATCCAAGTTGCTCGAACTCAAGTGTAGGTGCAGATCTAGTGATCTGATCTTTCATGAGCTAAATTTTAAGATTTAGGGATATGGATCTAGGTATAGATACGGGTGAGGGGATTTGGCTAAAATAATTCAAACATCTAAAACTAGAGTTATAAAAACCTAAATTATGAGATGTCATATGAACTTTAGGAGAAAAATATTGATCAAGAGGAGAATCCTAAAAGGAGTCGAGGAGATGAAAGGAAAAAGAATGACATAGAAATTTCTATACACAACATATTCCATTTTCTTCGAAGGACCAAAACTCGGTCATTCCTTTTCATTGAATGAATATGAGATCTCCCTACAGATTTTGGACGAAGTATCCAAAATCGATTGACCAAATCGGGTACGGATCCATGCCCATGTCGTGTCGACATGTATGCGGCAACAAAAGTGATTAGTCTGAGTAATTTAGTCTTTAACTGTTTCAATCTTGCAAGCAATCACAATTCCATTTTGAATCCTTGGACAAGTCATTTTATCATTTTGAGAAGCATTTTCATTTTCCAAAACAAAACTACAAATTTCATCACCCCCTTGAGCATAAAATGAAAGAATTTGAAGAAAATTACCTCCGTTAATTGATGACAAAGATTCATTATGACCTCGAAATGTCAATACTTGTTTCACAAGAAACCTTACTACATCAACTAAAGCTGCTAAGCAGATTCGATATCCATGCATATCTTGATTAGATTGTTTCTCAAATGAAGCATGAATAGATTATTGTTGTTGTATTCCATCCTCACATTTCTTTTTTGCTTGAATATAGATGCTAGTAATCCCACCAACATGTGTGTCCAAATTCCAAACTAGCCTTTTTTCTACAACTCCTAAAAACCACACACAAAATGTCTCCTCCACCATGACGATTGTTATTTCCCTTGAATAATAACGGTACAAGATTTTCTCCTAAAGTTCACATATGATATCACATAATTTAGGTTTTATAACTCTATTTTTAGATATTTGAATTATTTTTAGCCGAATCCGCACACCCATATCCATACCTAGATCCATATCCCTGAATCTAAAAATTTAGCTCGTGAAAGATCCAACCTCTAGATCCCTGCAAAGCCCGAGCAACTTAGATTAAAGGTATCATGTAGGAACTAAATGGTGACTACTTTTCCTTATTGGTAGATAATCTTTTGATGTTTCACGCAAGGAGCAAATGAAAGTTGTTTTACGATAAGTTGATGGAAAAAAATTTATGATGGAGAGATTTCTTGACATTGTTCATATTAAAAATACTAGTGTTTTATCACTAAAAGAAGCAACTGCCAATTAACTTTCTCAAAATCCTTGAGTTTCTGATTTTGAGTTTATCCGACGTACATGGACAATCTATGATAAAGCAAGCAATATGCAAAGTGATATCAACGACATTAAGATATTGATTTAGAAAGCAAGTAGATTTGTTTTGTTCATCAACTTCAATTGACTCTTGTTGGTGTTTCTAATTCAGATATTTTTAACGTGTTGGGAGCTTCTTATAAACGTATGGATGAATATCGAGAATCTCAAAAAACAAAAATTCAAGAGACTTTTTATGTGTGAGCTTAAAAATGTTAAGAATCGTGCATCAAGAACTTGGTATTTCTAGAGCATGTGATATTCGTTGGGGATCTCACTTCATCTTTTAATTATTTTATTCTTAAATTTGATTCAATTATGGATATACTTGATAATATTGTTGAAACTACACATTCTTTAGATGAAAGATCCAAGACAAATATATTAAAGTTGCTCAAACGTATGAGGTTGCATTTATATTGCATTTGATGAAATAGATTTTAGGAATTAAAAACAATCTTAGAACATGCTTACATAAAAAGAGCAAGATATTGCAAATGTCATGCTACTTATTAAAGTAGCCAAGAAAAGATTGCAAAAGTTGAGGGAAGATAAAAAATGGGAAAATGGGATTTGTTTATTTCTGAGGTGTCTACATTTTGTATCAAGTATAACACTGTAGTACTTAATTTTGATGAGCCCTATGTTTAACTCTAGAAGATCATGGAGTAAACCTATGGACTATACTGTCTTTCATCATTATCATGTTGAAGTATTTTGTAAAATAATTGATTGGCAATTGCAAGAATTTAATGATCATTTTGATGAAGTGACAACTAAGTTGCTTTATAGTGTTGCTTGTTTGAATCTGACTTATTTTCAAATTTTGACATCCAAAAAATAATGGGAATGGCTGAATTATATCCTGATGACTTTGATGAACTTAACATATGTGCACTTGAGGATCAACTTGCAAATTACGTTAGTGATGTTCCTAACATTTATAAAGGTTCTCCAATTTAAATAGGCTTTGTGATCTTTCAAAAAGATTGGTCCAGACAATAAAAATAATGTGTTATATTCTTGTGTCGTTTGCTAAAATTTGCTTTGCTTCTACCAGTTGCTATTACATCGGTTGAAAGAGCTCTTTCAGCAATGAAGTTTATTAAGAATGAGTTGTGGAGTAGAATGAATGATGACTTCTTGAGCGGTTTCATGGTTTATTTTGTGGAAAAAGACGTGATCAATGATGTTTCAACTGATGATATAATTGTCTTTTCAAGCAATTAAACCTCATTGAGTGGTATTGTAAATGTGCTTGAGAAGTATTGGCATGATCTCTTTTCGGAGTTTGTACTTAGCACCCTAATTCTAGATTGATACATTGTCAAAGTCTAATTTTTCGTTCTACGTAGCACCCTAGTTGTAGCTGACACATTGTAAAGGGCTAACTTTTTGCTTTACTTAATTACTCTTGTTAGTTTCAAGTATTTTGTATCTCTAGAATATACTATTGCATCCTTTGAAATTATGTTTTGTTGATTTATGTGAATGTTTATAATTCTATTTTTCGAACCCCCTAAGTAAAAATCCTGGATCTGATACTGTATGCAATCGAAACCTTATGAGTTTGTGTTGTCTAAAACCGACATGAGCCAAAAAGTCTTGGGAAACTGGAGAGGTATTTGATGCATTGAGGATTTATAATTTCTGATTGCATATTAGTTATTACCATCAACCATATGAATGTCAAAAGAATATTTATGAATACTTTAAGTAGGGATGTTCACTACCTACTACGAGACAGTAATAGGTTAGCACCATACCTATGTTCTCTCCTATAAATATCACTAACAGCACATCACACTAATGATCCGGAGCTTTAATGCCCCCGCAAAAAAATAAACAAGGAAAAACTAAGTCCAATTCTCCTTTTATCTCTCCCTACATAAAAACTTCCTGTCTGCCAGTTTCCCCTTTCTGTTTTTCCCCAAAAATCATAATCCTTCAAAATTATAACCCCAACTTATCACCCTTCTCATTGCAGCTCCTCTCCTCTCATCCATCTTTACCTATGCCATCATGGGAGAACCTGTATCTTCCACTATGCGTTCACTTTCCCTCCCCACCTCTTTTATAAAGAATTTGTATGCCTGGAACAGACCTTAATCTTACATCTTCTGATGTGATCTAAACAAGTGAACCAACCAAGATTTTTCTATTAATAAGGAACCAAGACATGTTACAAACAAGCACAAAAAGGGAGTTTGAGACGAAACTTCCCACAAATAAGGAATGCTTTTGTAAATTGGATTTTAATTTGACCCATGCCAGTTTTGGTGAAGAGAATGTGAAGTTTCTAAAAAGGACGAGAGTCAAGGAAAATACCATGGCAGCTAAGAAAGGTTCCAATTATCAAAATCCAATACCGGGGGAGATTAGGTAACACAAGTTAGGAACGACATTAGGTTGGAAGGGAACAAAAGCACTTGTGAGAACATGCAAAGAAGGGAAACATTGAAAGAGAGATAGGTGAATAAGAATCTGATTTGGTATTTCTGGAGGAAACACATAAAAGCCCCCTTTAATTAATCTTTTGACAGTGTGAAGCCAGCCAGAGATATTCAAAACTGGGTGTCATGCCAACTTACCAGAACAGTCATGTAGTAGGCCAGAAAAACTCTATAAAGAAAGTTGATCAAGCTTTACGAAAATTATATTCAATGTGTGGATATGTATGGGATGTTTGGATTTCTACAATTCAAACTGGAATCATGTATATTTCTTATGGATAATTTGATGTTGTAGATACAAACTTCAATGAATATTGATAAAGGTCAAATGTAAGTTGAATCATCACCAGAGCTGAATGCTGAATGCTGATGATGGTGCTTCTTACAAAAATTTAGGACAGCATTTTTTCTATAGGCCACAGATTGGAGGGGTCTGATAGATGTTGTTGGCCTTTCTCAATAGGACCAAATTGACCTGGTAGAAGCTGACTACTGAAATTACTATAGCCTTGAAAATTTTTTTACTTAGAAAGAAGGATGTATTTTCTTGATCATTTGGAAAGGATGTTTCTTGTCAAGAAAGATACAGTACAATATTTTAAGATTTTATTTGAAAGAAACAATTTGCAACAACATTGTTGGGCTTTTAGCACATTTATTTTATTCTATCTTATTTCACAGTATATGCAAGTCGGAGTTACCTATAGAGAATAAAATTTACTTGCTGGAGAATTTGAGGCTCTTGTAAGAGTTAAGCTATCAGCAAATTATTAAGGAAATAAAATTCACTGTTTTTATAAGTTGAGAGCATATTGTTGCTCTTTTTACAGTGGAATAATTCTTCTTGGTAAGGTCAATTTTAGATTGCGATTAAGTTTATTCAACAAAATTGGAACTTACGCTTTCATTCTTCTAGATGTGGAGGCTCGCTGACCATTATGAAATGAGATTTTTTAGTATGAGCTGATATGGATCATTAGACTTACTCAGCTCATATTAAAGAATCCCATATCATAACAATCAACCATTTCTCAACACTACGTGATCAGATGATCATTCAAGGTCGCTATATTACTTTTTTCTGATTAGTGATCAGTATCTAAAAAGTACTTATTCGAGCAGGCAGCAGGTGAACAAAGAATGTCCATGCTCAGAAAGAATTTTGTCCAGCAATTGAATGAGACAGGAATAGTAACATTAGCTCATTTTTGAAATAGTAGCATCTTTAGCTCCTTGAAGGATATAATATCCATTTGTTGCAAAAATATCTCAAGAGAATCAAGATTCCTCAAAACCACCATATCAATATTTTCATCTTGTCCAGGAAACAAACTATGGAAGAAAAGGATATAAATTTCAGAGAGAAAGAGAGAGTAAAGGAGATTAGCACAACAGAATTTACAGGAAAAGACAACACGAAGTACCATGACTTAAACAGATTTCTTTCTTTTTTGATAGGTAACGCCATGATTTAACACATATAACCAATCAAAAAAATCATGATTTAACAAATACATAACTACTGGAAAACTCAAGATTTTTACCGCATAGGTAGTAGAAGCTTAGTTCGCTATCAAACCCCCATGTCAAACGCAACCAAGACTTGTGGTAGGTGTCAATCAAGTACATTAAGTATCCCAGTGAGGCTATAACCTGCAATGAAAAGGTAAATGCTCAATTGGATATGTTTAAATAATGTGAGGAAATATCTCAGAAAATCAAAGAACAAAACTGTAAATAGGACCAACCACCTACAAGCTGAACTGCAACAAAGATGAACAAAATGTCTCTGGTCACAAAGAATCGGAACTTTAAAGTTCGCCACTTTCTATCAGTGGGAACATGAACTCTCAAATAATAGGGAGCTTTGCAAGTTGTGCAATGAGAAAATGCGAATCCTTCCTGTAGAAGACAAATTCATTTAGCTAACGAAAATAAATTCAATTCTGGTGATTATTGCTTATTGTAAGTTGCTTGGAAGTTATCAGTGAACTTATGCAGACATTGCTTCTATGAAAGGAAAGCCTCAAGAACTACTTGATAGTTTTGAATTACTGTTGAACTGAAAAGCACATATGGAAAATGACTCTTGTCAGTAAGTTAGCTAGTCCAAAAACTATACATGCACAATATATGCTGACACTGATCAAATCTGATCCTAGGCTTTAATGCAACAACACAGGTACAAATTAATTCCGAGTAAGGCAAGGAGTAACATTAATCTAGCACCCTAGGGTGTGTCCAACTGATCAATGGAGTGAGTTGAGCCATGAGGTCTCAAGTTCTAATCCCAGAGGAGACAAAAACAATAAATGGTTTCATCTCATTTGTACAAGACTTGGTGGACAGAGTTACCTGATACCAGTATTGGTTAGTATTGGTGGGAATATTGATGGGAGGTCGCAGGTAACCCATGGGACTAGCCAAGGCGTGTGCAGGCTAGCCCAAACACCACCGTTATAAAAAATATAATAATAACAGTATCTTGATGGAGTGTCTTTTATAAAAAAAAAGCAACAAGGTAACTTCGACAATAACAAGGTTAAAATTGCTTAACTAATATAGATTCAAAAGCCGGAAAAAAAACAAAGCCGGAAAAAAAAACATACTAAAAAGCCGGAAAAAAAACAAAGCCGGAAAAAAAAACATACTTTCACCGCACGCCAATGATCAAGGCATTCCCTATGAACAAACTTTGATGTACCCTTGCACTTGCAAGGTGCAATAAAATCCCTACCTGAAAAGGAAAATAAGAATATGTATAAGTATCCCAATTGTGAAAACAGAACAAGTTCAGCATATATAACTCAATAATGTTATGCTACAACAACAACATACCCGGTGTAATTTCACAAGTGGGGTCTAAGGAGGATGGTGTGTATGCACCCTTACCCCTGCCTTGTCAAGGTAGAGAGGCTATTTTTGATAGACCAGCAGCTCAAGTAAAACATATAAAAACAAGTATGTAAAGCAAATACAGTAGTGAAGACGTCATGCTGAAAACAATGAAAAAGAGAATAGTAGCAACACCAAAAATAATATGATAACCGAAGCAAATGAAAAATCAAGTAATACTAAAATCGAAGTATAAGATAGGAGAGTATAACAACAATAGAGAATATGGAACTAGACAACTCTCGACCTACTAAACCTTCTACCCTAATTCTCAACCATTATATCTTCCTATCTAGGGTAATGTCCTTGGTAAGCTACAGGTAACCATATCCATCAATCATCCCACCTAAAAACTTCTTTGGTCTACCTCTATCTCTCCTCATAGCCACTATAGTTAACCTCTCTCTCCTCACTGGAGCATTTGTGCTTCTTCTCTTCACATGCCTGAACCATCTCAACCTCGTCCACCACGGAGGCCACTCCCTTCGTTACTGATCCTATCACTCCTAGTATGTCCACATATCTATCTCAACATCCTTGTTCTGCTACTCTCATATTCTGGACATGTGAGCTCTTGACCGACCAACTCCCCAATAGAACCTAGTTGGTCTCACCACCTCATAGAAGTTACCTTTAATGCTTGATGGAACATTCTTACCACATAAGACACCGGATGAGAGCTTCCATTTCATCCACCCCGCTCCAATATGATGTGTAACCATCATCATCAATCTCCTCATATCCTTGAATTATTGACGCTAGATACTTGAAACTTCCATTCGTGGAGATAACTTATGTTTTAATCTATACTCCCACATACACCATGCGAGTTACGTTACTGAACTTGCATTCCAAGGATTCTGTCTTAGTCTTGCTAAACTTGAAACCTTTAGACTCCAGGATCAATCTCCAAACCTCCAATCTACCTCCATCGCATGTCTAGTCAATCAACACTCTGTCATCTTCAACGAGCATACCCCCATGACTCCTCTCTTTGGATATGTAGCTTCAATACATCCATTACTAAGTCAAATTATGCTATGCTATCAAATGAAACAAACAACAAACAAACAGGACAACAAGCATTTACCAAGCGCACAAAAATTTTACACCACCTCTTAATAAACACTTCTTACTTTTTTCATTTCATTGATAAATCAGATAGCAAGCAAATGTTAATAAGTAACAAATCCAAATATAATAGACGTCGTGTCACATGGTATTTTCATTTCCACTGTAATCAGACAAAATTAATACTATACCACATGCTCAAATTTATCAACTCAATGCAAAAATCAGCCTCTCACTAATAACAACAACATATTCAGTGTAGTCCTATAAAGTCAGGTCTGGCGAGGGTAGAGTGTATTAATGCCTAGTGAAATCTAATTTGACTAGTACACTTGTATAATTTCAGGTTATGGTATCATATTTCAAGACAGATTCACCAAAATACTTTCATTTCCACCACATGGTCTCAAGAATCACTTAAAGCAGCTTCCTTTACAGTTACAAACACCAAAAAAATACTAATTAAATACACAAAAAATAAACAAACAGCAAAACCAAGAAAAGGAAATTAAAGGGTCAAAAGAACGAAAATAACCATCAGTCTCAAGGCAAATTCTACACTGAATTTGTTCACCAGAACCAGCTTCAAGATCTATCTCACTAGAGTCAGTAATCACAGAAGGAGGAGGAACCAAAGGAGAAGTTTCAGACTGATCAACCAATTCCATTTTATTGAAAAAGTATATAACTTTTCAAAAATAATCAAAATTCAATTGACCATAATCAAAAACCCAAAAACCCTTTTTCGTTTCTTGAACAAAATCAAAAATATATTGTATATGTATACATACAAATTTGGGATATGGGTTTTCTCTTCTCCAAAGATTACTTTGTTGTTACGGAAGAAGAGGTGGTTTGGTTTTATTGTCTTGTCTGAAGAAAAAGAAAATGGAAGAATACAGAAGTCGCCGAGGTCCATTATTACTACACTTGCCCAAAATAGTCTCCTTTTTACTTTTTACTTTTTACTTTTTCTGCTTCAGGGTGGTATGCTTGTCCTCATTTGAGCAAAGATAATGTGTTATTACAATGGCTTATAATCAGTACTATGACATAGACATACTAACGAAAAATGGACAAATATATCCTAAACTATTATAATTGGTATGTTTATACCTTTCATCATCTTACTTTATAGTATATATATGTCTCTATCATTAATAAAATGATATATATATATATCCCTCATACTAACGATAAGATCATATCTATATCCAAAATATGATAGAGGGTATATACGTACCATTTATCATACGTTGAGGGTATATTTATCCTTTTTCGTTTTAATTTTGTATTCCAAATAATTAATCCAAACCTATTATCATTGAACTCAATTCTAAACCAACTCGACCCAACTTCTATATTTTGTTTCAACCCCGATACTCCCTCTGTTTTTCTCTTAAACGTGAACTTCAATCAAATTGTCGTGACTATTGTCGTTGCTAGTTGGTGCTTACTGATTTAATAGAGTGGAGATTAGGCCAGAGGTGGCCCAAGCTTGGGGTACGGTGATGGTTCGCTAGTAGGGTGTTTTCGATACAACAGAGATCGTGGCAGCTATGTGGTGTTGACCGGTGGTGGATGGTGTTTTTTCGATGGAATTTCATTGAAAATTAAAACATGAGGGGTTCAATTTATTTGGTTTTGTTTTGGATGTTATGGGTTAATTTATTTATTTTTTGGGGAAATTGGTAATTGTGGGTATTACTGTTTTGTGTGTGTATATCGTTATAGAGGTGGAAAAAATATGTCCCATAGATGGGTGTCTATTGGGTTTTAACTGGGATAGGATCGAATTCGATGGGTTTATTGGGTTTGAATTAATTATTTAGGATTAAACAATTAAAATAAAAAAGGGACAAATATATCCCCAAACTATGATGAATGGCACATATATACCTTTACTGTTAGTGCAATGGACACACACACATATCTCTCTCTCTCTCTCTCTCTCTCTCTCTATATATATATATATATATATATATATATATATATATATATATCATTTCGCTAATGATAGAGACATATGAGTATCCAAAGTATGACGGAGGGTATATATATACCATTTGCCATAATTCAAAGATATATTTGACCCTTTTTCGACATATTAATTATAATAAATTTTGGTGGGTTGAATTGATTTAAAAGAGAAAATGAGTAATGTAAGTAAAATTGGGTTATTTTGGTTAATTTAGGAGATTTTATGTAAATAAAAAGATATTTTGAATACTTTAATAAAGGAAGGGTATATTTGGTTCTACAATAAATAAATATATATATATATATATATATAAATATAAATATATACATATATATATATATGTATATACACCTATATATATATACCTATATATATATATATGTATATATATACATATTTATATATATATATGTATATATATAAAAGAGAAACATAGAGGAAGTGATGTGGCACCCCTCTTTGCCCTTCATTGACATTTATCTTTTTTCTCTTTTTTTGAATTTTTTTCTCATTATTTATATATTTATGTTATTTTAATTAGGTGAAAAAATGTGCAGATTCAATTAACCAATTTTTTAACTTGCATTATAATTATCTTCTGAATTGAATGTCTTAATATGCATTCCAGTATACTTTCTATCTCTTTATAACATCATCATAAGGCAACTTGTCAAACCCCACAAAAAATTCATCTTCTATCTTTTTGACATTCAATATCTACATAAGAATATTGCCGTGCAGGTGAAGGGTGCGTTTTACAAGACAGTAAATTTTTGGTGATTGGTTGTATGAGATTATTGATGACATTTTCTTTCTTGAAAATATGTAATAGTCTTTCTAATCTCTATCCCATTATGTATGAGGTTGGAATTCTTTGATTATATTTTTTGTTAGCGGTAATACATATACTAAAGCAATGTTTGTAATTCTTTTAATTATATATCTTTATATACATTTCTTTTTAGATTTATAATTTTTGAATTTTCTTTTTAAGGTTTAGAATGATAACGTTGTTATTCCTTTAATTTGATGTGAGGTTAGTCCTTAAGAATTTTTTATTTAATGTTGACACCTTTTTATTATCATCATTAATATTCATCTTTCCTTTTTTTTTTTTTTTTGGCATTCTTACTCTATTTTATTATATAATTATAGTATAGTAATTTACTTTAGGTATTAAAAAGTCTTCATAACTCACACTTCATTTTTATAATTTCCATTCTAATGATAGTGAGTATTAAAAGCCTAAAACTAAAGATAATATTAAATTTTTTAAATGTTACGGCACTTCTTCCCTTCCTCTTAATTATTTTTTATTAGTGTGTATAGATATATAGATATATATATATATATATATATATATATATATATATATATATATATATATATTAAAGATAAGAGGTAAAAAAAAGCAAAAAATATCAAAACCTCATGTTTCCAATTTTAACTATATTACCTCCATAGCTTCCAACCGATTTATGTAAGTGTAAGTTGTATATCTCTATTCTCTTATAATTATCTCTTTTTAAAAAATAAGTAAAAATTTTCTTATTCAATATACGTATAATTGGAGAAATTGACCACTCTCTTCTCAATCTTATTGAATTTAGACATTCTACGATAATGAAAAATCCTAATATCGGCGCATGCAAACAGCTCCATACGTTTACTGAATCTCCGCAACAATGGCTACAAATTCAGGTGGAGCTGATCCACCGGATGAATCTATGAATCAGAAGCAAGTAGAAGGAGAGAATCAGCAAAGTGCGGCACCAAAGTATGCAGATCTACTAAAGAATAAACCTTACGTACATGAGGTCCCTCCCAAACCAGTTATAATGGTGCATGGGGATTCATCAGTGACATGGAAACCATCAGAGGTAAAAGCATTAATATTACAAGAGAATTTACCGTATGCAGTCATAGGTAAGTTCTCTTATGGCAGACCAGAGGTTAATATTTTACGAAAAACTATCCATCTTTAGTGTGTTATAAAAGGAGAATGTATAATAGAGTGATGGATTCATGACATATTTTGATTAGATTGAGCCAACTGGAGGACTATGTGCACTTGTTATCAACAGTAGCTCATCATATTAAGGTTAATGATGTGTATTAGCAAATAAGAACCCTCAAATAGGACCCTTGGTTCGAACCGAATGTTGAACCAACAATAGGCATTGCATGGATTTCCATACCAGATTTACCACCAAATTTCTTTGCTAAAGAAGCAATTTTTTCAATTGCTTCGGCAATTGGAAAATCTTTAATGGTGGACATGGCGATAAAAAACCATACAAGGCCAAGCTGTGCTAGAGTGAAGATTGAGGTGGACTTTGTTGCTAAGTTACCTCAACGCGTGAAGATCAATGAAGAAAATGATACAAGTGGAGAGATCAAGTCAAAATGGATTAATATTCAATATGAATACAATCCAAAATACTGTAAGGAATGCTGCTTACAGGGTCATGATGAAGCTTCTTATTGGAATATTCATCCAGAGATATATGAGAAAATCTAGGGAAAAAGAGAGGACAAAGAATATAGAAAGGATAAAGAAAAAGAGAAGGAGCAACGACAGATAACAACAACACATGAGAATAATAAGAACCAATGGTAATAAAAAAAAATAAATACAAAAAAGATAGATATGGTCATATAATTGGAGAGATAGCAGACAAGGTAGAGAAAATTCAGACATCAAATACATTTGATGCTTTAACACAAGAACAAAAGGAGAATAAAAAAGAAGCCACCACTATGCAACACAAGAAAAACACTAAAGATTGGGTGACAAAGAGCTTTGGAAAAGGAGAAACAAAAGCAGCAGAAGAGTTTCCAAGTACAAGTGATAATCAGGAGCAATCCAAGGGTAGCACTAACGAAAGTGATGGGCAAGAAGAAGTAATAGAAGCAGCACAAAACAAAGATAATGAAGCTCAGCAAGCTCCGACTTATAATCAGAATGAGAAGAAAATTCAGAATCATGCAGAATTGGCCTTGTTACAATATGACAAGACTAATAAATAGGAAATGATACTGGGAGGGGTATTACCAATAGTAATAGAGGCAGGCAATTTGATAGAGATAATGAATATTAAGAATGAAGATCTGGATGAAGAAAACCTGGTGGATAATAATAAAACTGATACAATTGAAGGAGATCTATCTCTAGATCAAACTCAATCTTTGAGTACAAAATATGGGAAAAAACAAAAAAAGAGTAAGAAGATTAGTGCAAGCACAATGCAAACAAAGAGTCACATGCTTAAATCATTATCAAAATGAATGCTTTAATATGGAACATTAGATCTGTCAATATACAGAAAGCATTCACAAAATTGATTACAATGCATTTTGGTTTTATTTTGGTTTCATTGGTCTAATGGAACCTTTACAGGAGAGTCATAGTGTAGAGGAGTATAAAGGTCGGCTGGGGATGCAATATGCAGTGGTGAATTATTCAGGTAAAATATAGGCTTTCATTGATACTATTATTGAATATAGTATTATCAGGGATGAAGAACAACTAATTACTCTCAAGTTGGAGAATCAGAATGAGGGAATAGAGATGTTTGTCACACTGGTGTATACAAAATGTAGTTAAAGTGAAAGACTAATATTATGGGACTCATTAGGGGAAATGACTAATACTATGCAACACCCATGGTTAGTGGGTGGTGATTTCAGTATAATAAAAAATAAGAAGGAAAAGCTTGGTGGATTACAAGTTACAGTTGACGAGACTGATGATTTCAACCATTGTATTAGCATGTGTAATCTGGAGGAATATACTTTCAAAGAAAGTAAATTCATACGGTGAAATAGCAAAATAGATGAAGATTGTATTTTTAAGAGGCTAGATATAGGGTGTAGATTAATGAAAAAATGTAGTACTTATTTCTAGTTATGGAATTGGAAAATCTAGCAAGAAGTGGGTCTAATCATGCTCCTATGTTGCTGCAGTTTAGTAAATCCAGTGAGTAGCTGATCAGACCTTTCATATTTCTCATTTTTTGGCTAAAGGAAGATTCATGCATGGATGTTATTAAGGAGAATTGGTATACTGAATGTGAAGGGAACCCCTTTATCAAATTTCACCAAAAACGTAAGAAAACAAAGACTGCATTGACTAAATGGAGTAAGCAAACTTTTGGAAATATATTCCAAGAGTCTTCCACTTTGGAGGAGGTAATTAAGGTAAGAGAACAACAGTTTGAGCAAGAACCATCAAGTACTAACAAAACCAAGCTATCACAAGCACGGACAGAATTAACACTTCAGCTGAAATGAGAAGAAAATTATTAGAGGCAGAAAGGTGGTTTAAGTGGTTTAAAGATGGAGAAAAAAACACTAAAATTTTCCATACTGTAGTCAAAGAAAGAAGAGCCATGCTAAGAATCCAAAAAATACAAAACTCAGAGAGGAACTGGTTAGACAAGCAGGAGGATATAGCTGAGGTAACAGAAGTTTCTTTCAGAAGCAATTTGAGAAACAAGAGGATCCAGAAGATTTTTCATTGTTAGATGAGCTACCAAAGTTGGTAAATTCCAATAATGAAGAATTGAAGAAAATACCAACAGTAGAGGAGGTACATACTGCATTTATGGGTTTAAATAGGAATAGTGCAGGAGGTCCAGATGGCATGATAGGGGCATCCTACTAGGATGGATAGAGTATTATTTCAAAGGACATTCACCAGATGGTAATATTTTTTTCTATGGTTATGATCTTCTAAGATTTATCACTCATACAAACTTGGTATTATTACCAAAGAAGTTAGTGGTAAGTATTTTTTCTGATCTTAGACCAATATCCCTTAGTAACTTTGTGAATAAAATTTTCTCTAGAATTATTCATGAAAGGATTAAGGGGATTCTCCCTCATATTGAATCTGAAGAACAAATTGGTTTTGTTCATAGAAGGAGTATAGCTGAAAATATTTTGGTGGTTCAAGAGATAGTTTTTGAAATTAGGAAGAGGGGTAAACCTCCAAATATGGTGATGAAACTTGATATGATGAAGGCATATGACAGGGTAGAATGGTTGTTTCTGACTAAAGTTTTGAGAAGAATAGGTTTTGGTGAACAGAGGATTGATATGGTATTCAGGATTTTGGCAAACAATTAGTACTCCATTTTGCTAATTGGACAATCAAAAGGTTTTTTCAAATCCATTAGAGGTCTAAAACAAGGTGACCCTCTTTCACCTACACTTTTTATAATTACAACAGAGGTTTTATCAAGAATCTTGAAGAAACTCGTGATTAAAAAGGAATTCAAACTCTTTGGGATGCCTAGAGAAAGTCCTGAAGTCAACCACCTAGCATTTACAGATCACATGATTATTTTATGTAAGTCAGAACTAGGCACATTGCAGCTGGTGACAGATACTTTTGAGAGATATGAATATGTGTCAGGACAAAAAATCAATAGAGAGAAAAGTGCCATCTATCTACATGACAGTGTGTCTAATGGTGTAGTAGTGATGGCAAAAGTTGCAACAGGGATATTGAGGCAATAGTTCCCTTTCAGCTACTTGGGGTGTCCTATTTTCTACATAACAAAGAAGAAAGTGTACTACCATCATATCTCGAATAGAATAAGTTCCAAGTTGCAAGCTTGGAAAGAAAAGTTGTTATCCTATGGAGGTAGAGCAGTCCTTATTAAATATGTCCTGTAAAGCATACCAATAAATTGTCTATCAGTGATAAATCCCCCTAAGAATGTTCTAAATACTATCCAGAAGATAATTGCAAAATTCTTTTAGAGTAGTACTATTGGAGGTAGAAGAAGACATTGGGTTTCTTGGTCAACTATGTGTTTACCAGAAGTAGAAGGGGAACTTGGATTTAGAAGGTTACATAATGTTTCAACAGCTCTCTTTTATAAACTGTGGTGGAATTTTAGAACCAAGAATACAATTTGGAGTGAATATATGTTTACCAAGTACTGCCGAAAGTTCCATCCTAAGGAAGTCATGTGAAAAGTAGGCAGTGGTTCTCAGGTATGGAAAAAAATATTGTAAGTTAGGTATTTGATAGATCATCTCATTATATGGAAAATTAGGAGAGGGGATGCTCATATATGGTATGATAACTGGAGTGTATTAGGAAATATGTACTCTCTTATAGAGGATAGTAAGGAATGGGATGATAATTATTAGTGTGTCAGTGACTTAATGACTAATGGGAGCTGGAAGGAGGAGGTTCTGAAGAGTATGTTTACAAATGATATAGTGGATCATGTAAAGCTCAAAGTAAGGGCAGTGGAGATAACAAATCAAAAGGACAAGACAATTTGGAGCCTGAAAGCAAAAGAAAACTTCATAGTAAGGTCTGCATGGCAATATGTTAGGTAGGGGGGAGCCTAATGACTTTTGCAAACAAATATGGATAAAAGGGTTACCTTTCAAGATAGTATTTTTTATGTAGAGAATATGGAGGGGAAGGATTTTAGTAGATGATACAGTTAGAAGATGAGGGATTCATGGTCCTTCCAAGTGCTGGTGTTGTCAAAACCTAGCACAAGAGACCATATCACATGTGCTACTGAGATCATTTTCAGCTAACAGGACCTGGTCCTATTTCTCTTCTTTTACAGGAATAAGCATACAATGAAAGAGTCTAAGAGAGACAATTTATGCTTGGTGGAATGCTCAAGTAAAACAAAGAGAGAAGCCTATTGCAGAGCAATACCAACAATCATAATATGGGAAGTATGGAACCAGAGGAATGCTAAGAAGCATTAAGGCAAAGAGATTAGTGTGCATAGAGTGATATTCAATGTTATAAGACACCTAAGGATATTGCTGAAGGTGAGGAAACTAGCACTGGAATTTGCAATGGACTGACCAACAATATTGAATCAGCTCAGTCAACTATAACCTAGAGTTACATCTAAGGTTATGCTATGGGAATTGCCAGAGAAGGGTTGGTGCAAATACAATACGGATGAAGCATCAAAACGGAATCCAGGAAGCAGATCATGGGCATTTTGCTTAAGGGAAGTAAAGGGAGATCTAATGTATACAGAAGGAGCAATTATGGAAGACACAGACAACATGGTAGCAGTAGTTGAAGCCATAATACAAATAGTCACTCATTCCAGTCAGTCAGGACAAGACAAGGTTATTATTCAGACAGACTTACTAGCATTACAAAAATTCTTAAGCCATGAATGGGAAATGCCATGGAAGTAGCAGATACAGTAAACAGAATAAAGATTTTGCTACCAAACAAGCAAGTACAAATAAGGCATGTATTAAGGGAAGGCAACCAACTTGCAGATTACTTAGCTAATCTAGCATTTGAGCAGGAGAAGTTCATATTTACAACATTCAACCAGCTACCAAGTTCAGGTAGAAAGATACTTAATAGTGACAAGCAACAATGCCCATATCTGAGGCTAAATTTAGCAAGAAGATAATGGGACTGGGAAGGGTACAAAAAGGTTTTTCACATATAACATATTTACAACCAAGGAGACTGAACAAAAAAGTGAAAATGCTAATTTGCCTATCACCAAGTCATCTAAGCTTCAAGCGACTGAACTACTTGTTCCTTTTCAACTATCAATAGGTTCGAGCATCCCATCATCTCCATCCTAGCTATAGCTATACATGGAGAAGAAACAGATGGTCAAAAGCAACACATAAGTTAAGAAACAAACTCAAAAATGCAAAGGACTTACTTGAAGAAGAAAGCAAGGGTCAGAAGATGAGACCCGTCGTGTTAGTACCCAAAAGAACTGGAAATATACTAAAGATTTCACCTGAAACAGTGATGAAGAAGGATTTAAATTAGGGAATCAGTGAAAGTTTAAGCATCAAATTAAGCAAGAAGGGAGGAAACTCACTCATGAAAGCTGGAATCATCATCCCACAGTTGAAAAAGAAAAAATTGAAGGTTGGTGAAGCTGAACATTAAGAAGGAGGTAAAGAAAGGGGGAGATCAGTTCTGCTACTGAATTTGGAAACCCTATAATTTTATATGAGGTTTTCGAACCGGGTCAATTAATTGGGTTGGTCCATTTGTTATTTTTTTGGGTAAAAAATTATTTGGATCAATTGTTGTGTTGGATTTGTAAGATGGATTGGCCATCATGTATTAGACTGATGTTTTTATAAATAAAATCACAAATTAAACCCAAAAAAAATGTATAATTAGAGAAGAAAGAAAAAAGATACAAAACGAACATAAGAGAGAGAATTAAGTATGAAGATGGAGAATACTTATTCTAATAAATTTTCATGCTAGATATGATATAAAATATAAAAAATACGTATATGTAGTTCCTAATAATTTATTTAGTAAAAATTTAAATGGTCGGTGAGGAAAGACACTAAAGAAATAGAGGATACAAATATAAATTTAGTGTTTATTATCTTCAAATCAAATAAATAAACAAACAACGAGTAACTTTAAAAATCCTCATGCAATAATATATATTACGAATCTAATATTTCTTATCATTCCATAATATAAATCTAATATTTTTTATTGTTGTTTAGATGACAAAATTTACTTTGTAGACTTATAGATTGATTTTCTAATTTGCATATCTTACTTTTGAGTATAATAGATGAGATAAGCATGTCGAGATTGAATAACTTAACATACGGTAATCATGTTGTTCAGTTATGTATTTAATAAAACTATAAAAAAAATATTATAAATTTATAATATGTCGAGGATTTCATTTCGGAGAAGAGCGATTTATCAACTCCTAAAATCACTTAATGTTCTCCTATGTAAATGTTGCATGGATAAGAATATATATATATATATATATATATATATATATATATATATATATATATATATATACTGTACACGGCTATAACTTCACTTACAAAAATGAGGCAAACATTTTTTTATATTAATATTCTTGAAAAGTGAATTAAATATGAATTAAATGAAAGTTTTGGTCATAAAACATATCATGTATTGAAGTTGAAATTTTTATAATATCATATACATATTATAATAGAGAAGATAATTATTTATAAGATTAATCATCAATAAATTTTTCATCACCGCACAAAGCTCGGGCCTATTCCCTAGTATAACTGGAAATAAATTTTGTTGATAGACGAAATTAGTGAGACAAAAACTCTTTTCTGTTGGATTTTTTCATAATATGCATGTCAAGGTTCTTTATTCGACTTACTTAGTACTCTCTTCATTTCTTTTTACTTGTTTAGTTTTCTTTTTTATTGTTAAATAATATAAATTTTAATCAATATTTTAATATGTATTTTTTTAATTATATCGATGAAAGAAAATTTACAACTTATAGTACTTTTCATATAATTCATGAATATCTAAATTTTAATTTTAAAATATTTAATCAATCTAATCTAATTTAGATTTAAAAATTAGTCAAATTGTATAATGATCTATTCTGTCATTACTAAAGGCACCTAGCCCTAAGGGCAAGCGGTACAAATTTTTTTGTAAAATATATTTTTAAATTAATTGTGTAAAGACATAGTTAAATGTTTGTTTGAAATTTAACTTTTGGGGTGGGTTGATGTCATCATCCCGCTATAGAAAAACTTTTTTTTCTATAGCGGCGCCATGATAGCGGCCTACCGACCGCTATAGTTGGACATCGGGGACCAAATCAGTTCCCTATTTTCTTCAATTTCTTCCTCATCTTCAATTACAAATAGAATGAGGTTTACTTCTAACCCCTCCCTCCTCCTAAGGTTGCCTCAAGGCCTTGGAGCAATGGAGGTGAAGGGATATGCTTGAACGGAGTAAAGTTCATCGTCTTCTTACAGATTCCATGCCAGAAATCATTAAAATGGGGTCTAAAGTTCGTGTTCATGCCTTCATAAATTCAGTAACATAAATCTAGATTAGAGAAAATATGCATATCATAGATTAACAGGAGATTCCATGTTTAGGTCAATGGGCATTGTGTTTGGGTAGATAAAAATAGTAATTTTAGATTTGCTTGAATACGACCTGATGTTATGTGTAATATTGAGATTGGGATAAGAACTGGTGTGTATTGTTGCTAATGCTAAACCAATTTGTGGGTAATAATTAGTGTTATTATGCTAGAAAATTATGTTAGAAACTAGTGAAGACCTTTTAAGATATTATCGCTAACTTGACATAAGTTAAATAAAGATGCTAGGAGGAGACTTAAGGTTAAATTGGAAGATTAGATATGTCAAGCTGCGAACCAAATGTGTGGATGCATACCTTAGATATTGAAAATCCTACATAGGCCCTTAGTTGATGTACAAAATAATGGTGTGGCATGTGACCTAGTAGGTGATGGTTAATTGTAGTTAAAAATCTAGCTTGGTTTATGTGTGCTTATTAACTATTTCTTTCTATATTTGTTACAACACATATTTTAAGAAGAGTAATTATTGAATGATATCCTAGTGTTAATCAGATAACGAGGTTCTATTAAGGTTTATTGGTTGTATAAGTGTGATTGTCTTATTCTCACTGTGTCTCTAATTGTTGTGATATTCATTATTATTGTGAGAAAAACTGGTAAGGACATCATCAAAAAATTTATTATTATTGTGATATGAGCCGATAAAGGACATTATCATAGAATGTTTTATTATTATAAGATGAGCTGGTAAAAAACATTATCACAGAATTGGTTTGGATGTTTGTAATATTTGGTAAATTAGTAAGAGCTCGAATAAAGATGAAAGACACTAGATGTTTGGAATATTTGGTACATTGATAAGAGCTCATCCCTTGTAGTTCATGGCTAGTAGGCAATCATAAGATCCTTAGCATGTGTGTATAAGACATCGGTGAGTTTGATTATTTTTTGAGTGAACCAAGTTTGTGGCTGATTGATCTATAATTGGTCCCTTGAGTGAATTGGTGGATGTTAATGTTGTTATTGGGAATATGCATATGGTTCGGGTTATTGATATGGTTGAAAGGCATAATTTCTATTTGATTTTTATTTAAGGGACAATTGATGCAAGGTGGAAATTATTGTTATTGATCATGAATGGTGAAATTATTCTATTATTGTTGATCATGATCTTGTCTTGATGAATTGCTTATCATAACTTTAATTGCTTGGTTATTGATTGTTGTCATTAGACATGGTGTTTCTTAGATGGATTCCTATATTAAACTGTATTGTTTAATTAGTTGACATTATTGAGATTAATGAAGTGACGGTGTTGATGTCTTACGATGAATTAGTTATGTGTCCTTATGAAGCTTGGGTGTCTCTACATATAGGTATTTCCGAGAAACATAATAATTATTGAGGTTGATTGAATGGATTGAGGACAGGGTTTTGTCATGTTATTGTTGTCGATTCCTTAACTAAATGGATGTTAAATGTATAACTAGAGGTGACGGAAGTACTGATAAGTGACATAGAGTTTAATATGGTGTGATGGTCGACTTGTAGATTAGTGAGATTGGCTAAAATATAAGGGAGTTTTCAATAAGAGTGTATTAAGTTAGGGAGGTGAAGAATTAATGAAAGGAAGGTTGTTGACTAATAAAAGCTCTTAGGGGTCGTTTGGTTGGGAACAAGTTATACGACAACAAACCCAGTATATTCCCATATAGTGGGGTCTGGGGAGGGTAGAGTGTACGCAATCCATACCACTACTTCTAATGAGGTAGAGAGGCTGTTTCCGATAGACCCCCAGCTCAAGATAAAAGGCAAGTTATTCAGGGATTAATTATTTTGGGATAGTTATCCCACCATGTATATGGATAACTTATCCCATATGGTATAAATGGTGGGATAAATAATCCCAATACTACCTAATACCTCCTACCAAATACGTGATAAATAATTTTATATTTTATTCTGTGATTATTATATATTATACCTCACACCAAATGACTCTTTAAGGTGCATGTTCTCCTTCTGGATAATTATGTGGTGTTTATGTGATTTAATTTAGATCAGCTGATGATGCTTATTAGTATGTGTTATTTGTACTAATACTACTCTTGCTATACTCTTTTAGGGAGCTTCTTGCTTGATGAGGTTGGGATCTTCAACAACTTCTATTTTCTCATTCCTATGGTAGGAGCTGGGTCTTAATTTCTTTTCATTGTTTTATAGTAGCTCTTGTATTTTATAGTAATAAATTGTATTGAAATAAGTAATAGATTAATATTTTCTTTGTGATTTCCATATGGTTCCAAAATAGGTGGTTTGTACGGGTTCTCCTATATAGGTGGATTAATATATTTGTCGTACGATTTAATTAGTTGGATCGTGACAGTTGGTATCAAAGCCTAGGTTATCGATCTCCTAATATAGGAGTAAATGTCGAGTAGTGTTTTGTTGAGTGATATGTTGATATCCACATCAAATCTTTGAAAAGTTACAAGGCATCTAGGAAGTTGTTCTACTTCTTTCTCTAATATCATTCTGTTCGTATGATTGTTTGTATAAATTGAATCTAATTGGCATTTCTCGATTCCAATTGATATCTCATCGAGACAAAGGGATGTCATTTGCCTCCATTTGGAATGACATAAGGTATTTAGCTGTAATGGCAGTGTATAACTTTTGGATGATCAATTAGTGGTCGTCAAGGATGTAAAACAAGACGTGTTTAGAGAAGTAAGAAAAATGGATTAATTGACTTCGAAGTCCTTTTTAGTGATGATTATGAGAATTATAATGGCTTGAAATGGCTAGGAATTGGTGATTAGTGAGGTGGTCATAAATTTCTATATATCATTAGATGTGAAATTGTGTGTTATGTGGTTGAATGAAAATTGAATTCTAAGTCTAATCAGGGTATTGATACATGTAACAATGGAAGAGAAAATGGTATATGATTGTGAAATTCTTACTTCAAGCGGTTAATATGTGGAAGGAAATAAAAATGGCAAATGTTATATGATAATGGGAATTGCTGAGGAAGGATAGATCCTTGTTGGTGACCTATAAGCATGATATAAAGTGGTGTTATGCTTTGTGTCTTTGATTATTTGGATTTAATCTTAGGATTATGTGTTAAACCATTGAATTATTTCTAAATTAAGTGGTGTGAAAAGAGAATAAGAGTGAAGGGAATTGCAGAAAGATTGAAAATTTTTGGGCTACTATTATAGGGCCACCATAACAGACACTGTCCCACTATATTAAGCCCGTTGTAGAGGGAGTTATCCCGCTATAACAGTGTCGTGGTAGAAATGTGTAGGCTGTTGTAGCAAGCTGGGCTAGGAGAGAATTTTTGCTCCATTTTCCCCTCTTTTGCTTTTCATTTCCAACCCGTCCAAACACTATTTAAAGCTACCAGTTACCACTAATCGGTATAAATCACATAGAATAAGTTAAGAACCATACATTCACCACTAGTTAATAAAAATATAAACATCCAAGTACGAAGTTAAATAAAAGGACAAAGAAAAATAAAGATTGTTACATGCCCCAAATAAGGGCAAACCAAGTCCAAAAAATCATACTAAAATAGGGGGAAGGGAGGTAAGCTGACATGAACTAAGGACCTAGCTTAATACCCTATCATTATCATAGGTAGTAGGACCGGGGCCTTTTCTTCCCAAGTCACTTGGGAAGAAGAAATCCTACGTGTCCTCTGCCTCCAATTAAGGAAGCTCCTTGTCTAGGACATCCCAATTGAACATGACCTTGGCGGTCTTCCACATCTGGGTAAACATGAAATCCCGAAAGCGAATCTTCCTTTTATTATCATATAGCTCCCACTAGAGCTGAGCATAGTATCGAGAAGTAGGTAAAACACCTAGACTGTAAACCATTGAAAGAAATGGACCATTTGATGTCACTAGGGTGGGTACGACTAGGAGCATAAGTCGTACCCCTTGGATATGAGTCATATCTTTCTTCACCTCCCCTCTCGTACCTAGGCAGTGTGGTGAAGGTTTTTTACGGTCCTAGGTAAGAGTGACCCCTCCTTAATCGTACCCTAAGTATACAATTCATACCTAGGTGAGTAATATGGAGTTAGGTCTTAGCTTAGAGTGGACTATTTTTGTTACGAATGGAGCATATGAGTTAAGGGTGAGTCATGCCCTTTGTATACGACTCAAGGGTGCATGGTCGTACCCTTAATAGTATGTGTGACCTAGGAGAAACCTAGGGTATGTGTCAGGGTACCACTTATACCCTATGGTACGGTTCACTTAGTAAGTCGTATGGTGAGTCATACCCCTGGCTGGGTCTATTTTATAGCTTTTAACTTAGGGCCTTGTGGTAATTTCCCATGCCTTAAACCCTAATTCCTCTTACTATATAAGTGATTGTAGCCTCCTAAACATCCATTTTTTATGGATCAAACACCCTAAATACTCTCTCAAGCTCATCTTTGAAGGATTGAAGGCTAGGGTTTCAAGGATGATCTTCAAGAGGCAAAGTGAAGTCAATATTCTTGGTGATTCAAGTTGTCTAAGGCTTGTAACTCTCCCCTTGGTAAATAACTCTAAACCCATGTATTTCACACTTGGATTAGTAAGTGTACATGGTGGTTTAGAAATCAAATGAAAAGGGTTTTGTTGCCTAATGATGAATAATGATGATTCTTTCTTAGACTTATGTTTATACATGCTATTGATGGTAGATGTGAATGCTTGTTGTATGTGTTCTAATATGTGGGCCTTGAGTAGCCCTAGTCTTAATGATTTTTACAATGAAATTGGCCTTGGTAAAGGCATGTACACAAGGTGTTTGTGAAAATATCTGAGTAAGATATCTAGTTACATGATGATAATGATGCTTTGAACTATGGAAATGGCTCGATATGTATGAATGCTTGATAAATGATACTATTGATGTGTGAGCAGATGCTAACACATTTAAGGCTTTTAACTGAGAATAATTGTGAAGTCTTAAACAACTTTTGTCGTTTTTGATTATTTTCTCTTTGTTATTGCAGGAAAAGTCAAGATGAAATAAAACTAACAATAATTGAGACAAAAAAGTTGAATTTTGAGCAAAATAAGAAGGGAAGTGTAGTTGACGACTTGTCTGATAAGTCGTCAACTCCCTGATAAGTTATCAGACTTATCATCAGCCTTAGACAGAGAATGAGATTCAAGTGAAATTCATGACGACATCTGTGATAGGCCATCTGGAGTGTGATAAGCCATTAGGCTCGTCCTTAGGCTTAGACAGAGAATGACCTTCAGCTAGAATGTGTGACGACATCTATGATAGGCCTTTAGAAGTATGATAAGCCATCAGGCTCATCGTCAGGCTTAGGCAGGCAATGGAATTTGAAGTAAAGAAGTGACGACATCTCTGATAAGTCATCACATATCTAATAAGCCGTCAAGCCTCATCGTCAGCCCAAGGCATAGATTATCAAAGTGAAGAGGAGCTAACAACATTCCTGATAAGCTGTCAGACTCCTTATAAGTCGTCATACATGTCGTCACCTGGTCAAAACCGTTTAAGACTATGCGTGATGCAAGCGGTGTTTCCCTTGGAGCTGTGTTGGGACAAAAGAAGGACAAACTGTTTCATCCAATATATCAGGCCAGCAAAGCATTGAATGGAGCACAAAAGAACTACACCATCACTGATCAGGAACTCCTGGCTGTAGTGTATATTTTTGAGAAATTTAGGGCTTACCTGCTTGGGACCAAGGTGGTGATTCATACTGACCACGCAACCTTGAGGTATTTGATGGCTAAGAAGGATACAAAACCAAGGCTGATTAGATAGGTATTTCTGCTATAAGAATTTGACTTTGAATTCAAAGATAGGAAGGGTTGTGAAAACCAAGTGACAGATCATCTATCTTGAATGGAAGAGGAGCATGCAGTTAGTGATGAAAGGGAAATAAATGATGCATTTCCTGATGAGGAGATCTTGATGCTGCTATGGAGAAAATGCCTTGGTATGCTGATTTTGCAAATTATGTTGTGAGTGAGGTCATTCCAGAAAATCATTCTTTTAATCAAAGGAAGAAATTCCTTCATGATGTGACACATTACTTTTGGGATGAACCATATTTTTTTTGGCGATGTGCTGACAATATTATAAGGAGATGTATGCCAGAAGTGGATGTATTGTTTATATTGGAAGCATGTCATGCATCCCCATTTGGAGGTTACCATGAAGGTGACCAAATGGCTAGGAAGGTGTTGCCGAGTGGCTACTATTTGCCAATATTGTTCAAGGATGCTTATGAGTTTGTGCTGAAATGTGACCAATGTTAGAGGCAGGGGTGGATCTCCAAAAGACATGTGATGCCTTTGACTAAGATGCTTGAAGTAGAGTTGTTTGACGTCTAGGGCATTGATTTCATGGGTTCTTTTGTAAGCTCGTATGGGATGAAATATATTTTAGTTACTATTGACTATGTATCAAAATGGGTCAAAGCTATTTCCTTATCTAATAATGAAGGAAAGTGGATTGTTTCTTTTCTCAAAAAGAACACGTTCTCTTGCTTTGGAGTACTACATACTATTATAAGTGATGGAGGATCTCATTTTTGCAACAAAGTGTTTTGAGCTTCCTTAAAAAAATATGGGGTGAAACAACATAGAGTAGCCACTCCATATAACCCAGAAACTAGTGGGCAAGTGGAGGTGTCAAATCGAGAGGTTAAAGCCATCCTAGCCAAAAAGGTGAACGCTAGTCGGAAAGACTGGTCTCAAAAGTTTGATAATGCCTTGTGGTCATACTGAACTGCTTTCAAGATACCCATTAGTATGTCACCATTCTAGTTAGTCTATGGCAAAGCATGCCACTTACCAATAGAGCTGGAGTACAAGGCTTTATAGACCCTCAAAAGGTTAAATTTGAGTTGGAAGGAGGCAACAAAGCTAAGACTAGGATAACTGAATGAAATGGATGAATTTTATCTCATTTCGTATGAAAGAGCAGACCTATATAAAGAAAAGATGAAGAAGTATCATGATTGAAGGATTGAGAAACGAGATTTCCAAAAAGGTGACTTGGTGTTTCTGTTTAATTCCAGACTCAAACTGTTCCCAAGTAAGCTTAAATCTAAGTGGTTAGGCCCATTTATAGTTAGTCAAGTCTACTCATCTGGAGTAGTAGAACTTGAAAATAAAGACGGTAGCATCTTCAAGGTAAATGGTCAATGAGTCAAACTTTATATCGATCTAAAAGACTCGATGAAAAGTTTTGCTGCTATCTATCTCGATGAAGTCTGAGGTAATCAAGATACCTGAGTCATGATGCAATATTAAATTAGGTGCTACATGGGCGGCAACCCATGATCCCGAAGATTGATCTACTCCAGGTATACCCTAACCCTTAGTTCAGTTTTTCTTTGATTTTAAGTTGAAGGCGTAGGATGAGTTGTTGTTATAACATTTTGTAGTTGACTAGTATAAATATAAGTACCTGAGATAGTTAACATGGTTTTGTTATTTTGTGAACACCTCTCAAATTGTCTAATTCTTTAACTGTGTGATTTGCATCTAATTGTGACCACTGTGCATCTTTGTATGGTATTAGTTCTAGTGACTTTATAACCATTGCTAAACAATTGCATGGACTGGATGAGTAGTAACTTATGATATATTTGTGTGCCATGTGCGTGTGAGATTTTACTTAGTTCCCTTTGTATGTTGAATCTAGAACTTGCCCGATTAGTCTTACCTAGGTTGAAGGATAGGGGTTAGGAAAGGATCATAGGCCATTTTAATGTTATCCCACTTTAGTCTAAATGACCTTCCCTATATGCATAATATCCCTTGATTTCTGTTTTGAGCCCGAATAGCCTATTTCTTTTTATGACACCTATCACCATCCCATTTATATCATAATAAACCTGTTTTGGCCTTAGTCCTTCTTGAACACTGTGCACCTTGACTTAGGCAAATAACCTAAGTTGAGGGTGTCTATTATAGGGGTGCATGATGTAAAATGAGTAAGTAGAAAGGTAGAATAAAAGAAAAAAAATAAAAAGATGGGTGTGATGGAAAAGAACAAGAAAAGAAAAGTTGTGAAAAAGAAGAAGTGATTGTAGAAAGGACCGTACCCATATTGAATATGTGTGATCAAGAAAAGAGAAGAATAGAAAAAGGCTAATGAGTAAGACTCCAAAAGCTAGTGTAGTGACAAGAAGACTTTGTCACTTTAAATATCATCGAGTATCATACCATCCCCTAGCCTACATTACAAGCCAAAGAGAAGACCTATAGTGATCCTAGCTGACCTGTCTGGAAATATTGGTAATGAAAATAAGGGCAAGCCTATGGTATTCGGCATACATTGATTGGAAACTCATTTTAAGAGTGAGTGTCTTTTGATTGTCCCCATGGTTACATAGGTGATGTCTGATATAAGTAAAGTGGGACTTCTTTGTAGTGAGAGCACACTGGTTACATTGCTAAATGCTAACTTATTTGGATAGTGTAGTCTTGGTACATGCATGGTTGTTGTTGCTAAACTGATGCCATATCTTGATTCCTGTGTGTCACATTGTTGTTCTTCAATACCATACAAAGTTGTTTTTAAATTGATTTACCTTGGAGATGGTGAAGATGTTCTGAGATAATATGGATGGTTGACTACTAAATATGCATTGTATCCTCTTGGTTGTGTTTTAATTACTTGAGGATAAATAATTGTTTTAAGTTGAGGGTGTTGATGTGTGAGTAGAAGCTAACACATTTAAGGCTTTTAACGGAGAATAATTGCAAAGTCTTAAGCAATTTTTGTCGTTTTTGATTGTTTTCTCTTTGTTATTGTAGGAAAAGTCAAGATGAAATAAAACCAACAACAACTGAGACAAAAGAGTTGAATTTTGAGCAAAATAAGAAGGGAAGTGGAGTTGACGACTTATCTCCCTGATAAGTTATCAGACTCATTATCAGCCTTAGACAGAGAATAAGATTCAGCTAGAATTCGTGACGACATCTGTGATAGGTCTTCATGAGTGTGATAAGCTACTAGGATCCTCGTTAGGCTTAGACAGAGAATGAGCTTCAGTTGGAATGTGTGACAACATCTGTGATAGGCCGTCAGAAGTGTGATAAGCCAATCGAATAAGTCGTCATATGTCTGATAAGTGTGATAAGCCAATCGGATAAATCGGGAATGACTTTTAAAGTGAAGATGTGACGACATCTCTAATAAGTCATCATATGTCTGATAAGTCTTCATGCCTCATCGTCAGCCTAAGGCAGAGATTATCAAAGTGAATAGGAGATGACGATATTCCTAATAAGCTGTCAGACTCCTGATAAGCCATCACACACGTCGTCACCTGTCTGAGAAAATACTGTGATCTATGATTTTTTTTCCATAATTAGACTGAAGTATTTAAAGCATATGTTAGGGTTTTCATTCATCATCTTGGACATCTGGAACTCATATTTTGAGGACTTTTCTCTATATCTTCTGACTTTAATTCTTTAGAGAGATTATTAAAATTGTTTTGAGATTTTTTACTGGATCAAATCTGAGAAACACTTGTTGCTATTCATCTTGCTGTAAGATCATCTATCTAAGTATGAATTCAACTTGTTGTCTTGCTTATTTTATTATAAGTAGCTAAATTCCCTTAACCCGAGTTATAGGATATATGGGTTTGGGTTTGTAACATAACTAAGTGTTCAAGATTCTAATGGTGGTAGGAACTTCTTGTTAATTCCATTATTCTACATGCTGACTATTGGTTGCAAATAATAGACTTGGCTTAAGGGTGATTTGATTTAGATAAGAAATCAACCCTAGTAAGAAGTGACTTATCAATAGGAACTTGGAAGAATTAAACTTCCATTTAATAATTAATGCTGTAACAAGATTAATTAACTTGGGATAACATCCTATTATGAAATATAAATTCCCTAAGTTCGAGAGAATTAAGTAATTAAATGCCTAAGTAGGCTGAGAAACATTTAGACATAACTTTGACAAGGATAGTCTTCTGTTCCTACCTACCACAAGAATCTTGAACCATTACTAGCGTCTGTCAAATCCCAATACCCATAGTAAACATAACTCTAGTTTTCCTTATCATATTGATTTCAAACACTGAACTGAGAAGTAATTACTTGTTACACTTCCAAAAAACCCATTCATAGGAAACTGGTAACTATCAGTTGATTAACCCGCAAATAACTTAAATTCACACCCTATTCCTTGTGAGATTTGACCCCAACCTAGTTGGGTTATATATTGACAACGATCGCTTACATTCTCATAAAAGTGGTGTAGTTTGAGCGTTATTGACTATAAATGTAAAATGAGCCATGTATTATGTAATTGATGACCTTGATGTTTTGATGAATAAGAAGAGGGTTAAAGTCCCTTACATAAAAATGAACTTAAATTGTGTGTTTAACTAAATTATGGTATAAAATTACTAATTAAGGGTGAATGACTTGTAAGGGTTTTGAGGACCATAATTTGAATTGTATGATAAGTTGAATTAAGGCATTGACCTATTAAAATGGTTGAGCAATGAAGGCTCTCATGAGGACCATGTGGTAATATATGGTGTTGAAATTGGATAAATGGGTTAAAGTCCTTATGTATGGAACTGAATGTATATGGATGCATGGACAAATGGTTCGAGTCCCAATGTCGACTAATGATAGTCCAAAGGCTTGAGGTTAATTTCCCTTGCCTAATAAAATTACTTGTGGTTAAAGTCCCTTGCATAATGAGATCTCGTAAGGTCAGAGTTCCTCACTAAATAAATTAGCTTGGGGTTAGAGTCCCCTATCTAATATAGAATAAGGTTAGAGTCCCTTCCCTAATGTGTTAGCATGAGGTTAGAGTCTATTTCTTGAATGAATATGTGTGAATGGTTAGAGTCCCTCACTTATATGAATATTTGTGAGTGGTTAGAGCCTCTTACTTAAATGGATGTGTATGTGGTTAGAGTCCCTTACTTGCTGATATGTGAATATGGTTAAAGTCTTATGTTCAATGAGATATTCTTGAATCTATAAGTGTGGAAGGTTGGAGTCCTCCATTGTATGTATGATGAATGAGTGCTTCCAAAGTGTTGATAAGACTTGCTCCTTGGTTAGCATGTGTTATGTCTATATGTGTGGATAAGGTTATGAATGTGATTAAATATGACATATTGACTTTTTGTTTAATGATGATGCTAATTTATCCTTATCCTTGATTTACATGCTAGTGTTCCAATCGCCAACCGTGTTTGAATGCTATGTCCCCACGCGACATAGAGACCAGAGCATCATCTTCTCTTCATGTATAATGATTAGGCAATCGAAGTGGTTTGTGCATTGACTTGGGAGTGGTGAGCTTCCTTACTTTAAAAGACATTTTTTCTTGGTCTCCTATCTTTAGACTTAGTCTTATTTTGATTTGGTTTGGTTATTATCAGAGGGTTGTCCCAATATATTCTTTCTAAACATCAGTTTGTATAGAGTTATTATAGATGACTATGGTCTTTGGTATCTTGGTTAGTTGATAAATATAATAAGGTGTTTAGACATGTTTAAGTTATGACTTTTAGTATAATTTCTAATATTTCATTATATGATCGAGATTCACCCGACCTTTGTAATTGATGTGATGATTATGATGGGTTATTGAGGTGACCTCCGATTCATGTGGGCTTGATATGCCCATTTGACCTAGATTAGTTTTAGGGTGTGTCAAGTTGGTATCAGAGAGAGGTTCATGGTTAGTGAGGTGTTCATAATATCGTGTCGTGTGGACTCTCCTTTATACGTTTGAAGCGCACCACACTTATAAAAGAAGAGCTATGAGGAATTTTAGGAAATATTTCAATTTCTTGTGTTTCAATCTCAAGCCATAGAGTTTAAGGTCTTGGATTCCTGTAATTCCTATTTGCTATCTTTCAGTTCTTACCTCTAAGGAGATCTAAGACTCAGGCAAACCCTTCTGAGGTCCTTATCGATGAAGCTCGTCCAACTTCTAAAGTTCAAACTCGGGCTAGGGCTGCGGCATCCAACTATCTTTATAGGGTTCCACCTGTCCCTACCACCCCCATGAGAGTGACCCTCCTATTTTTTCACCTAAAAAAGATACTACTAATGCCGAGTTTCATCTCTCTATCAACCTCTTGACTCAATTAGTATCCTCTCAACCGAAGTGTGGTACTCTGGCTACCATTTCTTCTAAGGGCACAAGAATTGGACAATTTATGAGGTTGAGCGCTCCTATGTTCTTCGGTATGATGGTTGAGAAAGATCCTCAAGGCTTCATTGCTGAAATGGAGAAGATCTTCCAAATCATGCATGATTTTGAGATTGAGGCCATTGAGTTTGCTTCCTACCAATTGAAAGATGTAGCGTACCAATGGTATGAGAGATGGGATATTTCTAGAGGTGTTAATGCTAGTCCCATTATGTAGGAGGATGTCTCTAAGGCTTTTTTAGACTGCTTCTTTCCTTAAGAGTGGAAGGAGACAAAGACTGAATAGTTTGAGAATTTGAAGCAAGGAAGGATGTTCGTTCAAGCGTATGCCTTGAAATTCCATCAATTGTTAAGGTATGCTCCCGAGATGGTTTCTAGCACGAGGGATAGAATGTGTAAGTTTGTCTCGAGATTTTCCTGTGAGTTAGTCATTGAGAGCAAGACAACCTTGTTAATTGGAAACATGGATATTTCTAGGTTGACTGTGTATTTGCATCAAGTAAAAGAAGAGAAAAAGATGCAAGTTGTTCTTAATGAGAGACAAGGAAAATAATTTAGGCCTTTTAAGCATAATGGTGGTGATGGTGGCAAGTGGCCATGGAAGAAGTGGGGGAGTTCGAGTTCTTTCTCCCTAGCTAGTGTCGCTCTCCTTAACCGATGTTTTTACGTGATCTTCGGTCTCAGTTTAGTGGTAGGTCTTGGGCATATGGTGCCTAATTCTAGGCTAGTGGTACCCAGTTGGCTCCACCTTACCCTCCTTGCATATTCTATGGTTTGAGTCATCGTGGTTAGTGTCAGAAGGGGAGAAATAGATGTTTTTATTTTGGTCAGGTTGGGAACATAGAGCATGTGTGCCCTTCTCTAGCAACATCTTTGGCCAATAGGGACCCCATTGCTACTCCATCTACTTTTGCACCAAAGGGTGCTATGTCTACCTCTGCTTCTGTTTCTGGCATTGGTGCTGGCCGGAACCTCTTGTATGCACTTGCTACTCGCCAAGATTCTGAGGCATCTCCCAATGTTATCATGGGTATATGAGAATTTTCTCCTGTGATATGTATTGTTTGCTTGATCCATGGTCTACTCTTTCTTATATGACCTCGTATATGGCTGTGCATCTTGATTGTGTTCCTGAGATTCTATCAGTTCCTTTTTTTATTTTTACCTCTATTAGAGACCTTGTGATTATTAGAAGGGTCTATAAGAGGTGTGTGATATCAGTTGGTAGTAGGGATACTCTTGTACATTGTTGTGGTTAGTAAGTTTCGGTTTCCCGATGATCTTCCAGGTGTTTCTCCCAATAAGGAAATTGATTTTGGGATTGATCTTGTTTCAAACACTTATCCAATTTCTATCCCTCCTTATAGAATGGCTCCGGTGGAATTAAAAGAGCTTTAAAAGCAATTGAAAGACCTCTTAGATAAAGGTTTTATCCACCCTAGTGTGTCTCCATGGGGTGATCTCGTGTTATTAGTGCGCAAGAAGGATGGTTCCCTTCGTATCTACATTGATTATCATCAGTTGAACAAAACGATCATAAAGAACAAATATCCTCTTTCTAGGATCGATGATTTGTTTAATCAACATCAAAGTGCAAAGTGTTTCTCTAAGATTGATCTTAGACCGAGTTATCATCAGCTTAAGATTACGGATGCGGATATCCCTAAGAAAGCCTTTAGAACCTGGTATGGTCACTATGAGTTTCTTGTCATGTCTTTTAGGTTGACCAATGCCCCTGCGGTATTCATGGATTTGATGAATAGGGTCTTTCGTCCATTCTTGGATATGTTTGTCATTGTCTTCATTGATGATATCTCAATTCATTCTAAGAGTGAGGCAGATTATATAGATCACTTTCATGTCGTGTTAAAAACTTTAAAGGATCATCATTTGTATGCCAAGTTCTCCAAGTGTGAGTTTTTGTTGAAAGCCATAGATTTTCTTGGTCATGAAATCTTTAGTGAAAGGATCATGGTAGATCCTCAAAAGGTTGCGGCGGTTATGAAGTGGCCTAGACCCATGGATCCAATCGATATTTGGAGCTTCTTGGGTTTTGCCAATTACTATAGAAGGTTTGTGGAGAGTTTTTAAACTATAGCTGCCCTGTTGGACAAATTAACCCAAAAGAAGGTCAAGTTCTTATGGACTGATGCGTGTGAGGGTGGTTTTGAGAAGTTGAAAGATAAGTTGATGTTAGCTCCATTTTTGACCTTGCCCAAGGGTAGTGATGGTTTCGTAGTATATTGTGATGCTTCTCATGTCTATCTGAGTTGCGTGTTGATGCAACATAGTAGGGTGGTGGCCTATGGTTCTAGATAATTGAAAGTTCATGTGAAAAACTACCTTACTCATGACCTAGAGTTGTTAGCCGTGATTTTTACTCTAAAGATTTAGCGGCATTATCTTTATGGGGTTCATGTCGATTTCTTTTCCGATCAGAAGAGTCTCCAATATATGTTTACCGAAAATAAATTAAATCTCGGGCAAAGAAGATGGCTCAAGTGGTTGAAAGACTATGTTATGAGTCTTCATTACCATCCCGATAAGGCAAATGTAGTCACCGATGCTCTTAGTAGAATGTCCATGGGAAGTTTGGCTCATGTAATGAGGATAAGTGGGAATTGGTGAAGGACATTCACGTTTTATCTAATCTTGGAGTTCGACTTGCAGACTCTAAGGATGGTGGTGTATTTGTACTTCCGGTATCTCAGTTATCTCTTGTTGTTGAGATAAAGGAGAGGTAAGCATTGGAACCCGACTTGATGAAGATCAAGAGCAATATGGGTCAACATAAAGTTACGGACTTTGTGATTGGTGGTGATGGTATCTTGAGATACCAAGTTATGCTATATGTTCCCGACGTCGATGGATTGAGGGAAAAGGTCATAGCTGAGGCTCATAAATCTCGTTATGCCATTCATCCTAGTCCACCAAGATATATCACGACCTTAGAAAGTTCTATTGGTGGAGAAATCTAAAACGTGATGTGGCTAGCATTGTGGCCAAGTGTATGGTGTACAATAAGTGAAAGTTGAGCACATGAGGCCCGATGGATTATACCATGAGATTGTGTTACCCGAATGGAAGTGGGAGACAATTAATAAGGATTTTGCTATCGGTTTTCCTAGATCTCAAATTAATGTGATTCTATTTGTGTCATTGTTGTTAGAATGACCAAGTACGCTCATTTCTTTCCTTTGAGGACTAACTACTCGGCAAAAAATTATGCTAAGTTGTATCTTGTGGAGATTGTGAAGTTGCACGGTGCTCCAGTTTCTATTATCTTGGATCGTGGTCCTTAATTTTCATCCCACTTTTGGAAGTCATTCCAAAAAGGGTTTGGGTACTAGAGTATGCCTTAGTACCACTTTCCACCTACAAATGGATGGGTAAGTGGAGAGAACCATCTAAACATTAGAAGATATGTTGTGGGCTTATGTGATTAATTATGGTGGTAGTTGGTATGACCACTTGCCTTTGATTGAGCTCACCTATAATAGTAGTTACCACTCTAGTATTGGCATGACCCCTTTTAAGGCATTGTATGGTAGCAGATATCGATCTCCTATTCGGTGGTGCAAAGTTAGCGAAGGTAACTTGCTTAGCCCCGATTTAGTTCACCAAGCCTTAGAGAAGGTAAAGGTGATTTGTGATAGGTTGAAAACCGTTCAAAGTCTCTAAAATTCCTATGCTGATGTAAGGTATAGGGACTTAGAGTTTAGTGTTGGTGATTGGGTATTCCTGAAAGAATCTCTCATGAAGGGAGTGATACGGTTGAGTAAAAAGGGGAAGATTAGTCCCTGGTACGTTGGTCCCTACTTGATTGTGAAGAGGGTTGGGAATATTGCCTATGAGTTGGAGTTACCTTCTAGTATGAACTCCATTCACCTGATTTTCCATGTCTCTACGTTACGAAAATGTGTGGGTGATTCGTTGTTGGTTATTCCCTTAAGGGATGTTGATATCTTGGACTCTTTGTCCTATGAGGAGATCCCAGTAAGGATCTTGGATCGGCAAATTCGCTGGTAATGAACAAAAGAGGTGGCTTCGGTGAAGGTCCTATGGAGGAACCAAAAGTCTGAGGAAGCTACGTGGGAATTGGAAAAGCACATGAATTTCAAGTATCCTCATTTGTTTCCTATTCCAGAAACTTGGGATGGAGGTATGTGTTGATCTCTTTGCTTTGATTTATGTCTTTGAAAGGTAATGGGTTAAAGTACCCAATGTGTTGAGTTGATTTGTGTTTTGTTAGACCATGGGTTCAAGTCCCTAATGCTTTGAAACTATATGTATCCTTGTTGTGATAGGTTTAAGTCCCTAATACCTTGAGTTAATTTATGTCTTTGATATATGATGGGTTCGAGTCCCTCTTCTTAGAGTTGAGAAAGTATCCTTGATAAGTTGATGGGTTGAAGTCCCTAAGTTGTGAAATGAGTAAGTGTTGATAAGTGAGGGTTTAAGTCCCTAAGCTTTGTAATGAACAAGTGTCCCGATAAATAATGGGTTTGAGTCCCAAAGATGATGACGTGGATGATTGAATGATAATAATCTTGATGCGTGTTGTATCCTTGTTGTATGCTTGTTCTAACTTGTTTAAAGGTTGTTTTGATATGTGATAATGTGTTAACTTGTGTTTATTGCTTTCCCAACCCTTCATTTGCAGATGAATGATCCATGTGGGGGAGAATTGAAATATCTAGACTGCGAACCATTGAAAGAAATACTCCATTTTATGTAATTGGAGTGGATACGACTAGGGGCACAAATCGTACCTTGGATACGAGTCGTATCTTCCTTTCCCTTCCCTCTCATATCCTTGGCAGTATGGTGAGGGTTGCTCACTGTCCTAGGTACGAGTGACCCCCTCCTCAATCTTACCCTAAGTATACGAGTCGTACCTAGGTGAGTTGTATGGAATGGACAATTTTTGTTATGAGTGGAGCATACAAGTTAGGGATGAGTCATACCCTTTGTATATGACTCAAGGGTGTATGGTCGTACCCTTAATAGTATGGATGACCTTAGAGAAGCCTAGTGTACGAGGTAGGGTACCACTCATACCTTAGGGTACGGTTCCCTTAGTGAGTCGTATGGTGAGTCGTACCCCTGGACGGATCCATTTTACAGATTTTAACTAAGGGCCTTATGGTCATTTTCAATGCCCTAAACCCTAAGTCCTCTCACTATATAAGTGGTTATTTCCTTCTAAACATCCATTTTTGTCGGATCAAACACCGTAATACTCTCTCAAGCTCATCTTTGAAGGATTGGAGGCTGGGGTTTCAAGGGTGATCTTCAAGAGGCAAAGTAAAGTCAATATTCTTGGTTATTCAAGTTGTCTAAGGCATGTAACTCTTCCCCTAGCTATATAACTCTAAACCCATGTATTTCACACTTGGATTAGTATGTGTACATGGTGGTTTTGAAATCAAATGAAAAGGGTTTTTGTTCCTAACAATGAATTATAATAATTCTTGCTTAGACTTATGTTTATACATGTTATTGACGGTAGTTTACACATGTGAATGCTTGTTGTATGTGTTCTAACACATGGGCCTTGAGTAACCCTAGTCTTGATGATTTCTATCTTGAAATTGGCCTTGGTAAAGGCATGTACACAAGGTGTAGGTGAAAATGTCCAAGTGAGATGTCTAGTTACATGATGACGATTCTTTGAACTAGGTCAATGGCCCGATATGTATGAATGTTTGGTAAATGATACTTTGAAGGTAAAATAAGCCATGCATTGTGTAATTGATGACCTTGATGGTTTGATGAATAAGAAAGGGGTTAAAGTCCCTAACATAAAAATGAACTTGAATTGTGTGTTGAACGAAATTATGGTATATAAATGCTAATGAAGGGTGAATGGCTTGTAGGGTCTTGAGGACCATAGTTTGAATTGTATGATGAGTTGAGTTAAGGTATTGGCCTATTGAAATAGTTGAGCAATGAAGGCTCCCGTGAGGACCATGTGGTCATGTATGGTGTTGAAATTGGATAAATGGGTTAAAGTCCTTATGTGTGGAATTGAATGTATATGGATGCATGGACAAAGGGTTAGAGTCCCAATATCGACTAATGATAGTTGTGACGGCTTGAGGTTAATGTCCATTGCCTAATGAAATCAATTGTGGATAAAGTCCCTTGCATAATGAGATCTCATGACGTCGGAGTGCCTCGCCAAATGAATTGGCTTGGGGTTAGAGTCCCTATCTAATATGGCATGAGGTTAGAGTCCCTTTCCTAATGTGTGAGTATATGGTTAGAGTCCCTTGCTTGAATGAATATATGTGAGTGGTTAAAATCCCTCACTTATATGAATGTGTGTGAGTTGTTAGAGTCCCTTACTTAAATGGATGTGTATATGGTTAGTGTTCGTCACTTAAATGGATGTGTATGTGGTTAGTCCCTTACTTGACGATATGTGAATATGGTTAAAGTCCTATGTCCAATGAGAAATGCTTGAATCTATAAGTGTGGAAGGTTAGAGTCCTCTATTGCATGTATGATGAATGGGTGCTTCCAAAGTGTTGATAAGACTTGCCTCTTGGTTAGCATGTGATATGTCTATATGTATGGGTAAGGTTATGAATGTGATTGAATATGACACATATTGACTTGTTGTTGAATGATTATTCTATTTTATCCTTATCTCTGAATTACATGCTAGTGTTCCAACCGCTAACCGTCTTCCAAACGCTATGTTCCCACGCGATATAGGGGCCAGAGCACCATCTTCTCTTCCTGCATAGTGAATAGGCAATCAAATCAGTTCGTGCATTAACTTGGGAGTGGTGAGCTTCCTTAATTCGAAAGACATTCCTTCTTGGTCTCCTATCTTTATACTTAGTCTTATTTTGACTTGGTTTGGCTATTGTCGGGGGCTTGTCTTAACATATACATTTCTAAACATCGGATTGTATAGAGGTATTGTGGATGACTGTGGACTTGGGTATATTGGTTAGTTGATGAATCTAATGTAGTGTTTAAATATGTTTAAGTTATGACTTATTGTATAATGGTCGGTATGGTCAGGATTCACCCGACCTTTATGATTGATGTGATGATTGTGATGGGTTATCGGGGCGACCTCTGGTTCTTTTGGACTTGAGGTGCCCATATGGCATGGCCCGATTTTGAGGCATATCAGTAGAAGATGGGGCTGTGTAGCTAGAAGGAGATGTACCCTAGGGAGTTAAGTGGGCCTGCTCCATGAATCTCCTCACGGCATCCAGTTCCTCTTTAATTTAACTACTGGAAATCGTGGTTCGGATAGAAGGGGTATCATCATGTAATACCCCGAACTTTCTTTGAGTCAAATCTAGTTTCCAGAAGAGTTAGTGATGACTTCCTAAATGATTAATGTTTAAATTAGATAAAATTTCCCCAATTTTGACTTTTTATCATGTGTGAAATTGAATTAGCTTTCTAACGATATTAATTTTGTCCAAATCGGGTATCGGGGTAAAAAGTTATGGTTGTTTTATAGAGAACTGTCAGAACTGCCCAGAAGCGACGGTCAGGCCGACAGACCGTCGAGCTAGCAACGGACCGTCGCCCAAGCCATCGCGACTAAGGTAGTAACCCATCTTTTGACCAAGTGCAACGGTCAAGAACGACGGACCATCGAGCTAGCGACGGACCATCGCCCAAACCATCGCCGACGAGGCAGAAAGTTTAGATTCTGGACAAGTGCGACGGTCAGGACCGATGGACCATCGAGACAGCGATGAACCATCTCCCAAATCATCCCCACTTCCGATCAGCGATTTAAAGCCATTTTTAAAAGGGTATTTGGGTTTTTTTCCACCCATTTTAACCCCTAATTATACCAGATCAGAGCTCATAAATTCATTATTCATCCACAACACCAAAGTAGGGTTTCACCCAAAGATCAATCCCCAAGAATAGGTAAACCTAGATGTTTAATCCCAAGTCAAGTATTCAAGCTTTCCTCCACCAATCTTCAAGAAATCATCCACCCAGGTATGTCAACTGTTGATTGATGGGTTCCTTTCACCCATGAAGCTCAAGAAACCCTATTTGAAATATAAACTTTAGATTCCATGGCATGAATTGAATTATATCCATGTTTATGTTGTCGTTTGCTGTCAAAGTTGAAGTCTTGAATGACTATCATGAAAATATGTTAGTATGTGGTTGAAATTCTTGCATTGGAAGTGTAAAATGTTTCTATGAAGTATTATTTCAATATTCATGCCTAAGCCTAAAGATATGCATGCAAGGTGTTTGATAAAATGCCTAAAAGAATAGGAATTATGACTTATGACTCATTTGTGACCGAAATTGATGAATCCATGATTCTCCCTCATGTTTGATATGACTCCCACGTTATTGTTATGCTTAGTAATGGATTGACGTAACGCTTATGAGATTGGGCTTATGAAATTCTGATATGTTTACGTGCATTCCTATTCATGTGTAAACTTATAGCATGCAAATCCCCAATGATTGTACTATGAATTGTTGACAATGGTCATGTGTCAAAAAGTGTCATGTCTTGCTAGATTCATGATATTAAGTCCTGGGGGTACTTGTATCCGATAATTTAACTGTGTGCCTATAGCCAGTGTCAGTTTTCAAGATACTCTCAGTCAAGCCATGTTCAGTAGAATTTAGTCAGTCTCATGACTCAGGAAAACTCAGTAATCTCAGTAACCTCAGTCAGTGATCAGATCACAGTAATATTCAGTCAGTCAACGAAACTCAATGAACTTAGTCTAGTCAATTCAATATAATTAATTCAATGTCTAATCAGATGAAAGTAGGATTCAACACAGAGTAAGCCCAAGGATGGGAACTCACCTAGGAGTAGAGGGTGTGATTCTCAGAAGCAATCCTTATGCTCCAGAACTACGTAGCCAGCATAAGTTGAGCTACCAAACGTGCTTGATGAGGGCATATGAGGTGGATTAACCTATTATACGAGGGTCCCACCATTCTCCTTAGAGTACCTGTTAGATGAGGAATCACTCACAGATTATCCTTACCAGTGGCGCGGTATTGACACCTTTCTAATTGGGGTTATAGATTGGACCCCAACTCATCTATAATAGCTTATTAGGGGCATGCTGGTTATATGACTACTTCCTACAGTTACAGTCTCAATCTCAGTCTCAGTAATAGAACTCAGATAGTTCTACAAAATTCAGGACTGTATACAGTCACCTAGTTCAGTACAGAACTCAGCTAATTCCATTAGAAATAGGACTATCAGACACAGTCATTCAGATAATAGTATATTAGTTATGCAAAAACTTATGTTATCAGTATTTAGATGCAGTGATGTTAGTATCTCAGTTACAGTTCACATATTCATGCATGTATTCTCACGTTCATGTTATTTAGTCAGTTAGTATTGTTCATGCATATAAAACCCTTGCATTTAGCCTACCTGACTTTCATACCAGTATATTCAATCATACTAACACATTTGCGCTATGGTGTTTTATACCATAGGTTTAGAAGCACGAGCTCCAAAGCATTAGTAGCATTCCAGTTTCAGCAGTCAGACTAGCAATGAGTCCTCATCATTTGAGGATGTTATTATTTGATTATTTTATTTTTTCAGTACTTAGTTTATTTCAGTAGTTGGAGTTAGTTGGGGACATGTCCCATCAACTCCTTATTTTGACAGTTTAGAGGCTTTCAGACTAGCATGTTCAGACAATTATTTCAGTTTTGGTATTATGATACATATTATTCAGATGTTATGTTTTATCATATTTTTGAACCTTATGGCCTTTCAACCTTTTATTCTGTATTTATACAATATGTTATACAGTGCTCAGTTATAGATATCAGTCATGGGTTAGCTTGTGGTCCTTCGAGGTCATGAGCATATGTTGCATTTTGGGTACCAAATTTGGGGCATTACAAACTTGGTATCAGAGCTTAAGGTTCAATAGTGTCTTAGAAAGTCTGAAAGCCGCATCTAGTAGAGTCTTGTGCATGGGTGTGTTGCGCTCCACATTTATGTACAGGAGGCTATAATATGTTTTAGGAACCATTTCCCTTCTTTCAGTATTCAAGTGGTGCCAGTGAGCATGAGCTCAAATTTAACTCTCAGTCTAATTCGTTTCTCCCTTTCTTCTATAGAACATGCCTCCCAAGAGAAGAAATAGAAATCATTCAGCCCCCCAGTTTGTCCAACAAGATCCCTTGGATGAACATGTTTCTCATACAGAGTTCAGAGTTGCATTCACAACTCTTGCTAATTCAGTTACTACCCATAATGAATGACCAACTGCCATTCCAACCAACTCATTGGCCAATTCAGCAGCAACCCGGATTTGGGACTTCACTCGAATGAATCCTCCATCTTTTTTCAGGTCTAAATCAGACAAAGACTCTCAGGAATTCCTTGATCAGGTTCAGAAGGTTACATATATCATGGGAGTTACTGCTAGTGAGAGTGCCGAGCTAGCTGTATATTAGTTGCAGGTGTGGCTCACACATGGTTCAAATAGTAGAAATCCTAGATGGGTGTAGATTAGGACCCATAGAATGAGAAGAGTTATCCATTGCTTTTCTTGATAGATTCTTTCTCCTAGAGCTGAGGGAAGCTAAGGTATTAGAGTTTTTCAACCTCAGGTAGGGCAATATGACAGTGAAAGAGTATTCTCTTAAGTTTACTCAATTAGCTAGATAAGATCCTCATGTAGTAGAAGACAATAGGGCTAAGATGAGTAAGTTTGTTTCTAGGTTAAATGATAGTGTGATCAATGACTGCAGATCTGCAATATTGATTAGTGAGATGGACATAGCCAGGCTTATGATCCATGCTCAACAGATAGAAGAGCAGAAGATTAAGATGAGAGAGAAGTAGAATAAAAGAGCAAGGACAGGTAATTTCAACTTTGCTTAGCCTAGGTCAGAGGGTAGAAGTCGTTCTCAATTCTGCCCAAAGTCATCCGATCCAGCTCCTTCCTCAGCCAGTGCTCCAGTGCCGGAATTTAGAGATGGAAACAGAGATAGGATGCCAGGCTCTAAGTCTTAGGGTAGTGTTAGTAGTGCCTAAAACTGTCACGCCTCAAATCCTATTGGGGCGGACTGACACTCGTAACTGAGGAGGCCTGGGAGAACTAGCTCATAACCTTATACTTCCCATGCATACGTCTATGACAACCCGAAATTCGGACAGCATTATGTCACATATAAAAGAAAACAATCACCTGTATAAGCTCGAGCACATATATATATGTATATACAATACTTGGCCGTTGGAGACATCACGTCTATTAACAAAACACCACCTTGGTTGTACATTAGGTCTACAAAGCCTCTAGACAATACACAGAGTTTAAATAAGGTTAGGACACACCCCACCATATAACTAAATTCTATATAATACCAAAAGTGACTGGATATGACATGGAAAGCCCCGAATCAAACTGGAGCACACCAAAAGTAGCTGGATACCCTGCCTCCTACTTGTGCGGTGTATGAGCTGAGGTACCTGTGCCTGCAGCATGAAATGCAGGTCCCCCATGGGGGACATCAGTACGAAATATGTACTAAGTATGTAAAGCTGTAGATAATCACATATGATATAAGAGCTCAATAGAAATCAGAAATAAGTGAATAAATCGTAATAGGAGTGGACCACACTTACTAGAACTTGTGACAACCTGTACATTGTATTTATTCAATCACTTTACCTTCGTTCTTATCATCTTTGTAATCATTACTGTACTGTACTGTGACCATTAGGCTGCCTCCAGTACATATCAACTGGGATCGACCCATGATAGGCTTATGCCCTTGGGATACCAACCATAAACACATAAATAGGGATTGACCCATAATAGGCTTATGCCCTTGGGATACCACCCGATAAGAGAGAACTTCTATCACTTAGTTCAATTAATCTTCAAGATTGTTATTTCGGTCACCACAACATTTTTGATACTTTGAAACAATTATACATCAATAAGAGACATATAAATAGACCATCAATGCAATAACAATGAAGTAAGAACTCATTGGCACATCAATGAAGTGTTTTGGAGTCATCAATGCCATAACAATAAAGTAGGAACTTATTGGTATATCAATGAAATGTTTTGGAGTCATTAATAGCACATGGATCATGTTTGAGTTACCGGATACCTTCTGACATTCATTAGTGCAATAAACATGTAAGATTTGGAAGACAAGTAAGTATTGGAATGTCTTGACATCTTGTAGGGTGGAAACAAGTTCATTGGTAACGTAGGACATCATACAAAACCATTATGGATCACATGTTATTGAATAAATTTGGAAACTTTCTTAATAGAACAATTGTTCACTTTCATGCCAAAGATATGGTATAGAGTATGCTTTATATACCTGACTGTCAGCCTTCAATACTAGTCCCAAATGGACTTTAAGTCTTTTCGGATTACGTATCTACAATGAACATATATAGCAATCTAGTATTAGCGATCAAACATCACAATTCAATTATTTGAATTCACCAAACTAGTGGTTAAGTAGTAAGCCTTAATTATACCATAAAGGGTGTCAGTTTAACCCTCTTATACACCAATTACATTCACATGCCATGCATATTCATACAACATCCTCCAATATTAAGTTTGGATTCATTTATCCTTCCAACCAATCCATTAAACCAAATTGAGCCATAGACATAAATAATCATCAATTCAATAGTATATCACCATATCCACCTTCCATAACTCAATTACCTTATCCACCTTGCACAATTCAATACAACCAAACCATGCAAAATAGTCAATAACCCTATTTTCACTACATTTCAATAACAACCAATACATATAATCCTCTATCACACATATACATATGGAAAAGAACAAAGGCAAAAAATATTCATACCTTAGAATTCACCTCTTGATTATGCAAACCTGTTTGCACAAATAATAGGTGCCTTTCGAAGCTCTCAAGATGACAAACAAGTTATTGTATTACTTTGGAATTTCTACGGTTGAATCAAAAGTAATTTAAAGGTTAAATTTGGCTAGGGTTTGTTCTTTCTCAATGATTGATGATGACAATGAGTTTTTGAACTCATATACATGTATATATACACATATTCCCGTCCATAATATAATAGGAAATGACCAAAATGCCTTTAAAATTTAAATAATGTCAAATCTGTCCTTTGGTGGACTGTTTTGATAAGCTAAAGTAGATCGAAAATAAATCTTTGCTACGATATCGGATTTGGGTGAAATTGGTATCGTTGGAAGGATAATTCAAACGGATTTCATTTCATATAAAGTATGCCACCCAGTTCGTCCTGTACAAGGAGTTATGGTCGTTTGAAGTTGACCCAAAAAATCTATTTTTCTAGGCTGAAGTAAAATGAGTATAACTCCTTACTCAAACGTTGGATTTGGATGAAACCAATTTCATTGGAAATAAGACTCAAAGATATTTCTTTTCATAGGTCGCAGCTCTCTCAGTTCATTATATTAAGGAAGTTATGAATATTCGAAGTTGATCCAAAAATTCGGCTGTCCTCAGTAGTTTGTGTGCAGGAAATTTTCCTGCACATTTACTATTTCCAAATATCCCGGCCACCATTTTATAGTTTATAACATGCTCGATTATATTCGAAACCTATCCATTTTTGGAAATCTTTATATCATTGGAAAGCTTATTCACTAACCTTCGCATGGAACCATCGATGGGCAAATTCCGGTATAAATAAAATAAAAAAATTAATTCCATATAAATAAGACCAATACACGTACATGAATACGCCAATAAACGTACTTGAATACGGGGTGTTACATCCTTCCCCCCCTTTAGGACATTTTTCCTCAAATATTAGCATAGTTATTCAATCGAAACAAGTTCAAGTCCATCTTTAACATTCACATCATCACATAAATACTATGCATATATATAAAAAAAACTTACTTGTTAATGTTCTAACTCCGTTTCTTGAACTTCCTCTTCATCTTTGAACAAATGAGGGTACTTAGATTTCATTGCTTCCTTAGTTTCCCATGTAATCTCTTCCCTTTGACGATTTCTCCAACGTACTTTCACAGATGCTATCTCTTTATTTCTCATCTTCTTAACTTTGCAATCTAGAATAGCAATAGGCACTTCCTCATAGGTAAGATCTTCCGCAACTTGCACATCCTTAGTAGAAGTGATATTTGATGGATCTCCGATGCACTTTCGAAGCGTTGACACATGAAATACCGGATGTACTGATGAGAGCTCTTGGGGTAGCTCTAATTCATATGCAACTTGTCCAAACCTTCGAGTGATCTTATACGGGCCTATATAACGTGGACTCAACTTCCCTTTCTTGCCAAATATCATTACCCCTTTTATTGGTGATACCTTCAAAAATACCCAATCACCTATAGAAAACTCTATCCCTCTCCTTCTACTATCTGCATATGACTTGTGTCAACTTTGGGCTATTTTCAGTCATTGCTGAATTACTTTAACCTTCTCTATGGCTTGATAAAGAAGATCCAGTCCGAACCAAAGAGTTTCACCCAATTCGAACCATCCTATTGATGATCTACACTTCCTTCCATATAAAGCTTTATATGGTGCCATTTTGATACTTGAATGATAGCTATTATTGTAGGAAAACTCAATAAGAGGTAAATGATCATCCCAGTTGCCCTTAAAATCTATTACACAATCTCGTAGCATATCTTCAAGTGTTTAGATGGTACGTTCTGCTTGTCCATCTGTTTGAGGGTGAAAAGCTGTACTCAACTCCATTTGTGTTCCTAAACACCTCTAAAAAGACTTCCAAAAGTTTGCGGTAAATTGGGTTCCCCGATCTGATATAATAGAGATTGGCAATCCATGTAATCAGACTATCTCTTTAATGTACAGCTTTGCATACTCTTCAACTGTGTAAGTGGTCCTAACTGGTAGGAAATGTGCAGATTTGGTAAGCCTATCAACAATCACCCATATAGAATCAAACTTTCAGGATGTACGAGGCAAACCAATAACGAAATCCATGTTGATCATGTCCCACTTCTAGCTTGGAAGATCAATGCATTGCATATAACCTCCGATTTTTTGGTGCTCAACTTTAACTCTTTGACAATTTGGACATTCAACTACAAATTCTGCAATGCTCTTCTTCATGTCATTCCACCAATACATATCTTTCAAATCTTGATACATTTTGGTTGATCCTGGATGAATGGAATATCTTGAACAATGTGCCTCTGTCATAATCTTCTTTCTTAGCCCGTCTACATCTGACACACACAATCCATTTTGGCACTGATGTACTCCTTCTCGTGTAAGTTCAAATGCCTTGGTCGCACCACTTTGAACGTTCTCCTTAAGCTGTAATAAAATAGGATCTGCATATTGCTTCTCTTTCACTTCAGCTACTAATGAAAATTCTGCAGCATTATGAACGATAAGCTTTTTATCCGAAGTTTCAAGAAGGCGAACTCCCAAACTAGCTAACTAGTGAAGATCTTTAATCATCCCTTGCCTTTCTATAGGCTCCATCATAGCCTTACGACTTAACGCATCAGCTACCACATTTGCTTTCCCTGGATGGTACAAGATATCAAGATCGTAGTCCTTTAATAGTTCAAGCCATCTTCACTGCCTTAAATTTAGATCCTTCAGATTAAAAATATATTGCAAGCTCTTATGGTCAGTACATATATCAACATGAAACCCATATAAGTGGTGGTGCCATATCTTTAAAGAAAAAATAACTGCTGCCAGCTCAAGATCGTGTATAGGATAATTTTTCTCATGTGGCCGCAATTGTCTTGAAGCATATGCTATTACCTTACCATGATGCATCAATACACATCCTAAACCAATTCTGGAAGCATCACAATACACTGTATACCCTTCGGTGCCTTCTGGAACTACCAACACGGGTGTAGAAATCAACTTGTTCTTTAAATCTTGAAAACTCTTCTCACGGGCATCATTCCATTGTAATTTGGATGCTTTATGGGTTAGCTTGGTTAAGGGTGCTGAAATGGAAGAAAAGCCTTTAACAAACCTTCTATAATAACCGGCCAACCCGAGAAAACTACAAATCTCCATAGGCGTTGTGGGCCTTGGCCAGTTCTTCATAGCTTCTATCTTTTGAGCATCAATCTTTATCCCTTCACAAGATACAATATAACCAAAAAATGCCACCGACTTTAACCAAAACTCACAGTTAGAGAACTTTGCATAAAGCTTACAATCATGAAGAGTTAGCAATGCCTGTCATAAGTGATTGACATGGTCCTCTTCTGATCTAGAATAAACTAGAATATCATCTATAAAAACTATCACAAATACATCTAGGAATGGCTTAAACACCCTATTCATCAAATCCATAAAAGCTGCGGGTGCATTTGTTATCCCAAATGACATAACTAGAAACTAATAATGACCATACCGTATTTGGAAAGCTGTCTTGGGTATATCTTTCTCTTTGACCCTCACTTGATGGTAACCTGACCTCAAATCAATCTTAGAAAAGCACTTGGATCCATGTAACTGATCAAATAAATCATCAATTCTTGGGAGAGGATATTTATTCTTAATAGTCACCTTATTCAATTGCCGATAATCAATACACATCCTCAGCGAGCCATCCTTTTTGCGCGCAAATAACACTGGTGCTCCCCAGGGGGACATACTAGGCCTTATGAATCCCTTCTCTAGCAAATCTTTCAATTGCTCTTTCAATTCTCGTAATTCTACTAGGGCTATTCTGTATGGAGGAATGGAGATTGGTTGGGTGCCTGGTATTACTTCAATACCTAACTCTACTTCTCGTTTAGGAGGCAAATCTGGAAGATCTTCAGGAAATACATCAGAAAATTCATTTACCACTGGAACAGCGTGAAGAGTTGGTGGCTCCGCTTCTGTATCCCTTAGTCTCACTAAATGATATATGTATCCCTTGGAAATCATTCTTCTTGCCTTAAAATAAGAAATAAATCTACCTCTTGGCACGCTAATTTCACCTTTCCATTCAAGGACTGATTCATTTGGAAAATAGAAATATACCTTTTTCGTACAGCAATCAATTGTGGCATAACAAGACCCCAACCAGTCCATACCTATTATAATATCAAAATATACCATTTCTAACTCCATAAGATTAGCCATCATATCACGACCACAAACAGTTACTATGCAGTTTCGGTAAACCCTTGTAGCTATAATAGATTCCCCAACCGGTGTGGACACTTCAAATGGATTAACTAACAGTTCGGGTATTTTTTTAAACTTTCCAGCAACCAATGGAGTAACATAAGATAATGTAGAACCGGGATCAATTAAGACATATAAATCGAATCAAAAGATAGACAACGTACCCGTAACCACATCTGGGAAAGCCTTTAAATTCTTTCGATCTGCTAGAGCATACGTACGATTTTGAGCCCCGTTAGAACTCGTGGCTCCTCTATCACCTCTAACATGACCCATTAGTTGTGCACCCCTTCCTGAATAAGGCATCAATGATGATGATGCAACAAATAACCCCGTAGGTCGTGCCATACCCCCTATGCCCCTTCGTGGGCATTCTCTCATCATATGCCCCAACATACCGCACCAAAAGCAAACATTGGTCCCCAACCGACATGTGCCCAAATGATACCTTCCATATTTATTACATGGCTCCCGAGGAGGTCTCGATTGGCTAATATTCCCTTGCCCTTGGTACCCCACTGTCCACGAACTCCGACTCTCACTTTTGTGCCTAAATTGATTTCCTTTTGACCCTTGGAACTGTGGTGGGGCACTAGCTGCAGAATAAGAAGATAATGGCCTACGTGGTCAAGCAGAAAACTGTGGTCGGAACCCTCCTTGGGATGCCATGAACTGCCCTATAGATCTGGCCCTCTTGGAATACCCTCTTTCTAATTCCTGTGTTCTTCTCCTCTTCCTCTGATCTTCCATTTTCTGTGTAAAAGCTTGGATCCTCGCTATGTCCATATCTTTGTTCAAAGAGGCAATAGTACAATATCTAACCAGATATGGATCTAGCCTATCCACATATTGATAAACTCTATCATCCATAGTAACTACAACATTAGGATCATATCTCGACAAGGAATTAAATCAAAGACTGTACTCCCTCACGCTCATATTCCCGTGACGAAGATTTAAAAACTGATTTGCACAGGCCTGATGAATCTCGAATGGAAGATAATAATCAAGAAATGCCTCTTTGAACTGTTTCCAAGTAGCTGGGGGTGCATTAATACCCCTAGATCATTTCCAGTCCTCGTACCAATATATAGCATCCCCTTTAAATCTATACGCTGCTAACTCCATGATGATAGGCGAATTTACGCGCCTATATCAATATATTTTGCCCATATTTTAGCCGAGTTTTGAGAACAAATTATATATTTCATGCACTTTTAGTCCTTTTTCCTATAAATGAGCTAACGAACATGATTAGTAAAGTTTAAGGTATAAATGAAGCAAAATACAGCATTTTATGGCTTACTTGACGCAAAAGAAAGCTCACAAACAAAGGAGAAGGAAGTGGGACGCCTAAAGGACCAAAACTGCTGCATGGAAAATTTGTCCCGGGCTAAAACAACATTTTTGAAGACTTTGGGGACTTACAGACACAAAGATGGATTTTGACAATGATACATTAACCTAGTACAATTGGGTTATGTATTTCATTAGTTTATTTGGATTAGGAGAATGTTACATTAACCTAGTACAAATGGGTTAAGTATTTCCTTAGTTTAGTAAGATTTGGTTATTTATTTCATTAGCATAGTAGGAGTAGGATAGGAGTATTATAAATACCCTATCATGCTAGAGATTTTTAATTAAGTCCTCCCTTAGTGGAGAGGCAAGTCCTCCCTTAGTGGAGAGACACATTCTACTTCTCAATTACAACTCTTCTAATCTTTCCATTAATTCTATTTTTCTTCTTCTACTCTTCTATCCTTAAATTCCACAACAAGAGAATCGTTACTTGCTAAGGAATCACGCCACACGCCTATCACCTAATCCACATGCCATTACTCAACAATAAAAATGCAAATCGTGATCTCCTTCGCATTCATGGGTAACTAAACCTCTCTGTTGGGGTTATGGAATCCGAATGAGAAACTATCTATTGCTGTGAGTTTGTGAGTTCGTGACACTTATATTGCTTATATCATTATTCTCTTCATCTTAATCTACATTCTTTGCGGTTGCAAACGCAAGAATACGCCAGTCTAACATTTAACTTGTTCGAGAGAAAGGTTATTTGTCTGGAAAAGAGATAATGTCAAGGTAGTAGGACACCCTTTCCGATTAAAAAACTAGTGCCGTAACTGGACTAACCTCTTGGAGAATTCGTACCGTTAGACACGCTTTAAGCTCGAGAGAGTTAAAGTGAAATAGTCCTTGTTCAGGTCGAGAGACGCTTGGATTTACCATCGACTACAATTCTCTATAAGCACATGTATGTCACAATTCTACACACTTATAGTCAATAGAGACGTATACCTCAGAAGGTGGACATAACCCCAACGCTTCAATTCTCATTGTTTACAACTTACGTAACATTCTTCCTCTTTTTACTTTGCTATTTTCAGCTTTTACTTTATTGTTTTCGTTACACATTACAATCCCCCCTTTTTACGAGACTTGCACTAAAAGTCTAGTAATTTTACTTACTTGTTGGCCAAGCTATTCCCTGTGGGATCGACAACCAACCCAGGTTGGGTTCTATATTTACTAACGACCGCTTTACACTCCTGCGAGAGCTGAAGATTGAGCTTTATCAAAAATTGGCGCCGTTGCGGGGGAATATGAGTGTCAATCAAGTTCGTGATAATTACTAGACCCTTTGGTCAAAGATTCTCGTACTTTTACTTTTAGTTTTTGTTTTTGTTTCTTACAGGTTTTTACTTTAGTGCATGCCCCATACTAGAAGTTCTGGTCAACTGTTATTACCAATCAATCCTGAACCACAACAAATTAGAAGAATGGAAGCTCAAGCTGAAATCGACAGGATGGCTGCTCAACACAAGCAAGCAAGAGTAGCTGCTCTTGCCGCTGCTCAAGTCCAAAACATTGATAACCCTGGGCGAGCAACAAATCCTGACGATGAGGATTTAGGTGACGACGAGTTAATACACCCAAGGCATGTCGCTGAAACTGCAACACCTGCCAATAAAAGAGGTCGACAAGCGCGGTATAGGTATGATCGCCAACCCATGCAACCAGCTTTCGACGATGATGATGATGATCTTGATGGTGCCGAAGCCACTGGAGCAATAATTCCACCACCATTAGCGCCCGGAGCCAAGTTCAACATCACAAGCACCATGATTCAGTTATTGCAACTCAAGGGATTATTTGGTGGACTAGCAGGCGATGATCCGAATATGCATCTCATCAACTTTATTTCTACATGCAAGTCCTTTGACAATCCTGGTGTTGGTCAGAATGCTATTCCATTACGTCTATTTCCATTGTCTCTGTCTGGGGAGGCAACACTATGGTTGAATGGGCTGACTCCTGATTCAATTACTAATTGGAGGCAATTGAGAGACGCTTTCCTAGAAAGATTCTTTCCGCCATCCAAAAGGGCTCAATTGAGAGATAAAATCAGCAACTTTCGTCAGCTTCCCTCTGAAGCTCTTCATGAAACATGGGAGAGGTTCAAGACAAAGCTAGCGAGATGCCCAAACCATCACATGACTAATGTTCACCTCATGGAGATCTTGTATAGAGCCTTGAATTCAATAACTAAACCAGTGGTCGACAACGCAGCTGGAGGTTCCTTTATGGACTTCACCTTTGGTCAAGCAAGCTATATGCTAGATCGTATGACGAAACAAAGTAGAGTTTGGCATACCAGGGATTCTGAGGTAGCAAGCCCCACTTTGTCTATTGGCATGACTGCAGACCAACGAAGAAGAGAAGAAGAACATGATCAAGATATGGCGCACATGAAAACCCAAATGGATCTTCTTACAAAGCATCTATTATGGAAGACTGAAAAAGTGAAAGCGATTGCGTCAAAAGGAAGAGACGAATCTGATTCGAAAGAGGAGGCCAACTACTTAAACAATCAGGGGGGTTTCCGAGGGAATACCCAAGGAAATCAAGGTCGGAACTATTATGATAAATCTGGAGACAAAGACCAAGGTAGTTGGAAGAACAAGAATGAAAAGAGTGGTTTGTACGTTCCCCCTGGAAGACGTGACACCACCACATCTAATCCTGGAAGTATGGAGGACATGATGGCTAAATTATTGAAAGGAGTGGAAGCAACGAGCGCGGGAGTAACGGAGGTAATTAATGATTTGTCCGCCATGAAACAATTAGTAGATTCACATTCCACTTCAATTAGACAACTAGAGCAGCAATTCAGTCAACTTTCAGCAGCACTCAACCAAAGAAAGGCCGGCACCTTACCTAGCGATACTGTGCAAAACCCAAGGAATGATGGGTCATGCATAGCCATCACTACCAGAAGTGGTAAGGTGCTGGAAACTCTAGAAAAAGGCAAGCAAGTGATTGACGAAGTTGTGGACATGGATGACAACGCAAAAGGAGAAGATGCCGCAGCTACTACTCCTGACGTCAACAACGCCACATCCAGCACTGTGCAGCCTGAAAAATTGGGAAAACGGAAGCAAGAGGAGAGAACACTTCCATACCCACCACCACCTTTTCCCCAAAGATTGAAGAAGGTGGCGGATGACACTAAGTTCAGCAAATTTATGACTATGTTGAAACAGCTGACCATTAATGTTCCACTGGTAGAGGCACTTGAACAAATGCCTGGGTATGCGAAGTTTATGAAAGATCTTTTGACTAAGAAGAGGGCAACAAGTTATGAGCTGAACGATGATATGCATAATTGTAGTGCAATTGCTACCCGATCGATAGTTCAGAAGAAGGCCGACCCCGGAGCTTTCACTATTCCTTGCACCGTCGGATCTTTGAACTTTGCCAAAGTATTATGTGATCTAGGTGCTAGCATCAATTTGATGCCACTATCCATCTACAGAAAGTTGGGGTTGGGAGATCCTACACCAACCAATATGAGGCTCGTGATGGCTGATAGGTCGGTAAAACGACCTGTGGGTATCTTGAATGATGTGTTAGTGAAAGTTTCTTCATTCATCTTTCCTGCAGACTTCGTTATTATGGATTGTAAGAAGGATTCTGAAGTTCCCATAATCTTGAGACGTCATTTCCTTGCAACTGGAAGTGTGCTTATTGACATGAAAGATAATGAGTTTTTGTTTTGAATTAATGACGAAGTGGTACGGTTTGATATATGCAAAGCAATAAAGCAGCCCAGCGATATGAATGAGTTATCTGTAGCTGATGTTCATCATGAGGATATGAAAGCATTATCTATAGAGAAACAGCCTACTGTTGAGCCATTGTCTGCTGCGCAACTGAATGTTGAGCATGAGGACAATGAAGAACTTATGGGTGATCTAACAGAAACAGAGCCGTATACTCCTAAGCAACCAGAATGTGATCTCAAGAATCAACCAACAACGAAGACTCCATTTGACGAGCCACCAATGCTAGAATCGCAAGAGCTTCCCGATTATCTAAGGTATGTGTTCTTGGAAAGTAGAAATATACTTCCGGAGAGAGCAGATGATTTAAGTGAACAGCACATAAAAGCTCTCATCTCTGCTCTGAAGAGATACAAGAGAGATATGGGTTGGACTATTGATGATATAATTGGAGATTCTCCGGAAAAATGTAAGAGCCATCTTGAAGAAGATCGCATGCCCACAGGTAAGCCTCATTGTCGTCTAAATCCTTTCAGAAAACGATCCATCACTTACCTCGACGAAGTCTGAGTACTCGAGGTAACTATGTCAAGCCACGACAATAAATAAGGCGCTAGATGGGAGGCAACCCATCGTTTTATTGTTTTATCATTTCATCGTTTTATCGTTTTATCGTTTTTATACTTGTTTTGTTTTGATAAATAAAAAATCCAAAAATAAGAGTTGTGCCACGACCAAAACTAAGGCGCTTGGTGGGAGGCAACCCATCGTACTAATCGTTTTTGTTTGGTTTTGAGCAAAAATAGGTGCAAGAAGTATTCAACGAGGAGATTGATTTCAATAGACGATTTGGACGCATTGTATGGTAAAGTTGGTAAGTTAGGAATGGTGATGCATAAGGCTATGTATTGAGCATTTATCACACCAAAATAGGCATCGAGAAAGGCTAGGCCTTGGTAAAACTAGGCCATGAACGATGCACAACCTATCCTATAGCCTAAGGTCTCGGAATCTAGTGTGCTATACACTATGCGCCGCCTATTCCTAGGTATGCTTTTGACTATGCGCCGCCTATGTTATGGCATTTGGTCTCAGTATCTCATATGCCATAGACTATGCGGCGCATATGTCTACAAATGCCATAGACTATGTGGCGCATATGTCCCATTATGCCATAGACAATGTGCCGCATATGACATGACTATGCCAAGCATTATGCGCCGCATATGTAGCATTTTTGTCTCAAAAACCGATTGTAAATGGGTCATAACCCGACCCATTCTCTTCCCATATAAAGGGGACTTAGTCTTGAAACATAACCACACTAAAAATTGACCTAAAGGCACCGCATTCCCTCTCCAAATCATCTCAAAATTTTTTCTTGCTCTTCCAAATCACAAAACCATCTCCAAAAAGCTTCAAGCAAGTAAGTACTCTCTTATTCTTCATCTATTTCTCGTAAGTACTACGTTGCTATGTCTATCACAAATTGCTACATCTTGAAAGATTATTGGTGATGTTCATGTGTTTGGATTGTTGATACAAAATCATGTGAGTGAACATGTACGTAGGAAAATCTTGACTTGTTTCCGACTTGAAATTGGTTTTAATAGCATTGCTATACTATTTGCGGAATTACTATGGCTATGAATAGTGCTTAAGACTGTTGTTTGGATACTTACATGTTAGACTATCTCGTTCATCGGGATAAGACTTATAGTTGCCTACCGACATAGGAGGTTGTGATTGTTGAAAATAACTATACCATGATGTAACCCCTATGTAGTAGTGTTGTTATACTTAACATTAACGTAGTGTAATGGCTGCAAGTAGTGATACATCACTGATCTTCTTGTCGGAAGATAGTTCCTAAAACGTATGTCGATGAATTCTGAGTAATCGATCACTTTCACCTCACTAGTTGGTGCCAACAACCTAAGTGTGGGGTGGTACCCCTACTGCCTGTGTATAGATTGTATCCATTGGGATTGTGCTACCACTAACACTATTTCTAGTTTCAGGTACAATGGAACCGAAAGCAAGACAAGGGAAGGAAAAGGCTACCACTTCCCAAAAGAGTAAGAAAGCAAGGAGAACCCTCCTCGCTGCAAACACCTCAACTCATGCTTGGAATGAGATACTTATGAGGAACTTCTGAGGATGACGACTCTAATTATGATTCCGATGAAAAGGGTAGGACCCCAGACATAGAGGAGGAGTCCGACTGACCAGGTTCCTCGTATTTATTTTCCACTGAGGACAGTGTCCCGACTAAGTGTGGGGTGGTGGTATTGCATGCTATACTTCTCTATTCGTATCTATGTTTGTTTGCTTTTGTTTCATTTTTGTTTTGTTTTGTTTCGTTTTGTTTTTTTTAGTAGTTAAATTTTTTTTTAGCTTCGCATGAAATTATTTTGACAGGCAGCATGAGATTATAACAAGAGTATGTGTTACAATTGTGACTATTGAGATGTTTAGGCTCCAGTTGTGACTCATTATGTGATATTGTGTGGTTCAATTCCTTTACTTGTTGGGTCGAGAGTCTATATTACTTCCAATTAAGTCGACTATGTGCCTTGTGTGTGTGAGATAATAGTATATTCTATGTTTGTGGCTGATGCTAGAACTTGCCTGGTATGTATGCAAAGCGAAAATTAGGAGTGTAAGTTAGGATATGATTTAGGCATTTCTTTGGCAACCTATATTTGTTTACCTTCAGTTTTACCTACCCATGGACATCATCCTAGTCAAACCCTTTTGAGCCTTTAGCCTATTTCTTTGACAACCTTGTATGTAAGCCTAATCCATTTCTTTCAAGACAGTAATTTGATCCACATTCCTAAGTGCTTTAAAGTAAAAAAGTCATGTGACAACATAAGAGGAAATTGGGAGAGTATAATGCTGTAAATTGGAATGGTTCTTGAATGTGTTATGAAAAAGGAAAAAAGTGCTATCATAGGAGGTATGTTGTGAAAAGAAAAAGGAAAAGAAAGCTGAAAAGTGAGTTGTGCTTAAAATTGAAAAGAGGAGAACAAGGGTGGTAGAACAAAAGAAAGAAGAAAGGTTGAAAGAAAAAAGTGTCAATGATACAATGTGATGTATTAAAGCGCTTAGGAACCTAGTCACTATTCTTGGCCAAAATAGTCCTACCCGTCCCTTAGCCTACATTACAACCATCAAAAGACCTACTTGATCCTAATCTTAACATTCTGACATTTAGTGGAGTATTACACTAAGGGCAAGCCTATGGTCATCAGTTGCTACATATGAATTCTTTGTGAGAGAGAGAGCAAGGATATTTTGATACCCATGTTTGAAAAATATGCTATACTTGTAAGTGATTATGGGTAATATATTGTGAGACACACATGGTTGATGAGTTTTGGATAGTTGTATGTGATTCCTTGTGCCTTAACTTTTGCATGCGAGTTGACCACCATCACGAGTCTATGCTAGAGGCTAAACTATTTCTACTAATAATCGGAAAGCTACTCTTTGTTGATAATTGTTGTGCTTGTCTTGAAGAATGTTTTGTGTTGTTGCTGTAAAACCCTAAGTTGATGTTTAGAAGGACATGATATTTTGTTCGAGGACGAACAAAGCTTCAAGTGTGGGGTGTTGATGATAGGCGAATTTACGCGCCTATATCAATATATTTTGCCCATATTTTAGCCGAGTTTTGAGAACAAATTATATATTTCATGCACTTTTAGTCCTTTTTCCTATAAATGAGCTAACGAACATGATTAGTAAAGTTTCAGGTATAAATGATGCAAAATACAGCATTTTATGGCTTACTTGACGCAAAAGAAAGCTCACGAACAAAGGAGAAGGAAGTGGGACGCCTAAAGGACCAAAACTGATGCATGGAAAATTTGTCCCGGGCTAAAACAACATTTTTGAAGACTTTGGGGACTTACAGACACAAAGCTGGATTTTGACAATGATACATTAACCTAGTACAATTGGGTTATGTATTTCATTAGTTTATTTGGATTAGGAGAATATTACATTAACCTAGTACAAATGGGTTAAGTATTTCCTTAGTTTAGTAGGATTTGGTTATTTATTTCACTAGCATAGTAGGAGTAGGATAGGAGTATTATAAATACCCTATCATGCTAGAGATTTTTAATTAAGTCCTCCCTTAGTGGAGAGGCAAGTCCTCCCTTAGTGGAGAGACACATTCTACTTCTCAATTACAACTCTTCTAATCTTTCCATTAATTCTATTTTTCTTCTTCTACTCTTCTATCCTTAAATTCCACAACAAGAGAATCGTTACTTGCTAAGGAATCACGCCACACGCCTATCACCTAATCCACATGCCATTACTCAACAATAAAAATGCAAATCGTGATCTCCTTCGCATTCATGGGTAACTAAACCTCTCTGTTGGGGTTATGGAAGCCGAATGAGATACTATCTATTGCTGTGACTTTGTGAGTTCGTGACACTTATATTGCTTATATCATTATTCTCTTCATCTTAATCTACATTCTTTGCGGTTGCAAACGCAAGAATACGCCAGTCTAACATTTAACTTGTTCGAGAGAAAGGTTATTTGTCTGGAAAAGAGATAATGTCAAGGTAGTAGGACACCCTTTCCTATTAAAAAGCTAGTGCCGTAACTGGACTAACCTCTTGGAGAATTCGTACCGTTCGATACGCTTTAAGCTCGAGAGAGTTAAAGTGAAATAGTCCTTGTTCAGGTCGAGAGACGCTTGGATTTACCATCGACTACAATTCTCTATAAGCACATGCATGTCACAATTCTACACACTCATAGTCAATAGAGACGTATACCTCAGAAGGTGGACATAACCCCAACGTTTCAATTCTCATTGTTTACAACTTACGTAACATTCTTCCTCTTTTTACTTTGCTATTTTCAGCTTTTACTTTATTGTTTTCGTTACACATTACAATCCCCCTTTTTACGAGACTTGCACTAAAAGTCTAGTAATTTTACTTACTTGTTGGCCAAGCTATTCCCTGTGGGATCGACACCCAACCCAGGTTGGGTTCTATATTTGCTAACGACCGCTTTACACTCCTGCGAGAGCCGTAGATTGAGCTTTATCAAAAATTGGCGCCGTTGCGGGGGAATACGAGTGTCAATCAAGTTCGTGATAATTACTAGACCCTTTGGTCAAAGATTCTCGTACTTTTACTTTTAGTTTTTGTTTTTGTTTATTGCAGGTTTTTACTTTAGTGCATGCCCCATACTAGAAGTTCTGGTCAACCGTTATTACCAATCAATCCTGAACCACAATGAATTAGAAGAATGGAAGCATAAGCTGAAATCGACAGGATGGCTGCTCAACACGAGCAAGCAAGATTAGCTGCTCTTGCCGCTGCTCAAGTCCAAAACATTGATAACCCTGGGCGAGCAACAAATCCTGACGATGAGGATTTAGGTGACGACGAGTTAATACACCCAAGGCATATCGCTGAAACTGCAACACCTGCCAACAAAAGAGGTCGACAAGCGCGGTATAAGTATGATCGCCAACCCATGCAGCCAGCTTTCGACGATGATGATGATGATCTTGATGGTGACGGAGCCACTGGAGCAATAATTCCACCACCATTAGCGCCCGGAGCCAAGTTCAACATCACAAGCACCATGATTAAGTTATTGTAACTCAAGGGATTATTTGGTGGACTAGCAGGCGATGATCCGAATATGCATCTCATCAACTTTATTTCTACATGCAAGTCCTTTGACAATCCTGGTGTTGGTCTGAATGCTATTCCATTACGTCTATTTCCATTGTCTCTGTCTGGGGAATCAACACTATGGTTGAATGGGCTGACTCCTGATTCAATTACTAATTGGAGGCAATTGAGAGATGCTTTCCTAGAAAGATTCTTTCCGCCATCCAAAAGGGCTCAATTGAGAGATGAAATCAGTAACTTTCGTCAGCTTCCCTCTGAAGCTCTTCATGAAACATGGGAGAGGTTCAAGACAAAGCTAGCGAGATGCCCAAACCATCACATGACTAATGTTCACCTCATGGAGATCTTGTATAGAGCCTTGAATTCAATAACTAAACCAGTGGTGGACAACGCAGCTGGAGGTTCCTTCATGGACCTCACCTTTGGTCAAGCAAGCTATATGCTAGATCGTATGACGAAACAAAGTAGAGTTTGGCATACCAGGGATTCTGAGGTAGCAAGCCCCACTTTATCTATTGGCATGACTGCAGACCAACGAAGAATAGAAGAAGAACGTGATCAAGATATGGCGCACATGGAAACCCAAATGAATCTTCTTACAAAGCATCTATTAGGGAAGACTGAAAAAGTGAAAGCGATTGCGTCAAAAGGAAGAGACGAATCTGATTCGGAAGAGGAGGCCAACTACTTGAACAATCTGGGGGGTTTCCGAGGGAATACCCAAGAAAACCAAGGTCGGAACTATTATGATAAATTTGGAGACAAAGACCAAGGTAGTTGGAAGAACAAGAATGAAAAGAGTGGTTTGTATGTTCCCCCTGGAAGACGTGACACCACCACATCTAATCCTGGAAGTATGGAGGACATGATGGCTAAATTATTGAAAGGAGTGGAAGCAACGAGCGCGGGAGTAACGGAGGTAATTAATTATTTGTCCGCCATGAAACAATTAGTAGATTCACATTCCACTTCAATTAGACAACTAGAGCAGCAATTCAGTCAACTTTCAGCAGCACTCAACCAAAGAAAGGCCGGCACCTTACCTAGCGATACTGTGCAAAACCCAAGGAATGATGGGTCATGCATGGCCATCACTACCAGAAGTGGTAAGGTGCTGGAAACTCTAGAAAAAGGCAAGCAAGTGATTGACGAAGTTGTGGACATGGATGACAACGCAAAAGGAGAAGATGCCGCAGCTACTACTCCTGACGTCAACAACGCCACATCCAACACTGTGCAGCCTGAAAAATTGGGAAAACGGAAGCAAGAGGAGAGAACACTTCCATACCCACCACCACCTTTTCCCCAAAGATTGAAGAAGGTGGCGGATGACACTAAGTTCAGCAAATTTATGACTATGTTGAAACAGCTGACCATTAATATTCCACTGGTAGACGCACTTGAACAAATGCCTGGGTATGCGAAGTTTATGAAAGATCTTTTGACTAAGAAGAGGGCAGCAAGTTATTAGCTGAACGATGATGTGCATCATTGTAGTGCAATTGCTACCCGATCGATAGTTCAAAAGAAGGCCGACCCCGGAGCTTTCACTATTCCTTGCACCGTCGGATCTTTGAACTTTGCCAAAGTATTATGTGATCTAGGTGCTAGCATCAATTTGATGCCACTATCCATCTACAGAAAGTTGGTGTTGGGAGATCCTACACCAACCAATATGAGGCTCGTGATGGCTGATAGGTCGGTAAAACGACCTGTGGGTATCTTGAATGATGTGTTGGTGAAAGTTTCTTCATTCATCTTTCCTGCAAACTTCGTTATTCTGGATTGTAAGGAGGATTCTGAAGTTCCCATAATCTTGGGACGTCCTTTCCTTGCAACTGGAAGTGTGCTTATTGACATGAAAGATAATGAGCTTTTGTTTCAAATTAATGACGATGTGGTACGGTTTGATATATGCAAAGCAATGAAGCATCCCAGCGATATGAATGAGTTATCTGTAGCTGATGTTCATCATGAGGATATGAAAGCATTATCTATAGAGAAACAGCCTACTGTTGAGCCATTGTCTGCTACGCCACTGAATGTTGAGCACGAGGACAATGAAGAACTTATGGGTGATCTAACAAAAACAGAGCCGTATACTCCTAAGCAACCAAAATGTGATCTGAAGAATCAACCAACAGCGAAGACTCCATTTGACGAGCCACCAATGCTAGAATCGCAAGAGCTTCCCAATTATCTAATAATAGAAACAAACAGATTCAGTGGTCAACTATGACTTCATATACAATATAGGCTCTATCGCACGATCTAAGACATGAAGAAAAGACATAATTCCGAAATGTCCATAGCCTCCTGTTTATAGATGCGATGCATGACACACCGATAAACAAGACTCTACGTAGACACGGCTTTGTAAACACACTAGGATGAAATTCTCTGATACCACTTTTATCATGCCTCAAATCCTATTAGGGCGGACTGGCACCCATAACCGAGGAGGCCCGAGAGAACCAGCTCATAACCTTATACTTCCCATGCATACCTCTATGACAACCCAAAATTCGGACAGCATCATGTCATATATAAAAGGAAATAATCACCTATATAAGCTCAAGCACACATATATATATTTATACAATACTTGGCCGTTGGAGCCATCACGTCTATTAATAAAACATCACCTTGACTGTACGTTAGGTCGACAAAGCCTCTAGACAATACACAGAGTTTAACTAAGGTCGGGACACACCCCGCCATATAACTGAATTCTATACAATACCAAAAGTGACTGGATATGACACGGAAAGCCCCGAAGCAAATTGGAGCTCACCAAAAGCAGCTGGATATCCTGGCTCCTACTTGTGCAGTGTATGAGCTGAGGTACCTGTGCCTGCAGCATGAAATACAGGTCCCCCATGGGGGATGTCAGTATGAAATATGTACCGAGTATGTAAAGCTATAGATAATCACATATGATATAGGAGCTTAATAGAAATCAGAAACAAGTGAATAAATCGTAATAGGAGTGGACCACATTACTAGAACTTATGACAACCTGTACATTGTATTTATTCAATCACTTTACCTTTGTTTTTATCATCTTTGTAATCATTACTGTACTGTACTGTGACCATTTGGCTACCACCAGTACATATCAACTGGGATCAACCCATGATAGGCTTATACCCTTGGGATACCACCCATAAACACATAAATAGGGATCGACCCATGATAGGCTTATGCCCTTGGGATACCACCCGATAAGAGAGAACTTCTATCACTTAGTTCAATTAATCTTTGAGATTGTTATTTCGGTCGCCACCGCATTTTTGATACGTTGAAACAATGATACATCAATAAGAGACATATAAATAGACCATCAATGCAATAATAATAAAGTTAGAACTCATTGGCACATCAATGAAGTATTTTGGAGTCATCAATGCCATAACAATGAAGTAGGAACTTATTGGTATATCAATGAAACATTTTGGAGTCATTAATAGCACATGGATCTTGTTTGAGTAATCGGATACCTTCTGACATTCATTAGTGCAATAAACATGTAAGATTTGGAAGACAAGTAAGTATTGGAATGTCTTGACATCTTGTAGGGTGGAAACAAGTTCATTGGTAACGTAGGACATCATACAAAACCATTATGGATCACATGTTATTGAATAAATTTGGAAACTTTCTTAATAGAACAATTGTTCACTTTCATGCCAAAGATATGGTATAGAGTATGCTTTACATACCTGACTGTCTGCCTTCAATACTAGTCCCAAATGAACTTTAAGTCTTTTTGAATTACGTATCTACAATGAACATAAATAGCAATCTAGTATTAGCGATCAAACATCACAATTCAATTATTTGAATTCACCAAACTAGTGGTTAAGTAGTAAGCCTTAATTACACGATAAAGGGTGTCACTTTAACCCTCTTATACTCCAATTACATTCACGTGCCATGCATATTCATACAATATCCTCCAATATCAAGTTTGGATTCATTTATCCTTCCAACCAATCCATTAAACCATATTGAGCTATAGACATAAATAATCATCAATTCAATAGTATATCACCATATCCACCTTCCATAACTCAATTACCATATACACCATCCACAATTCAATATAATCAAACCATGCAAAATAGTCCATAACCCTATTTTCATCACCTTTCAATAACAACCAATACATATAATCCTCTATCACACATATACATATAGAAAAGAACAAAGGCAAACAATATTCATACCTTAGAATTTACCTCTTGATTATACAATCCAGTTTGCACAAATAATAGGTGCCTTTCGAAGCTCTCAAGATAACAAACGCAGTTATCGGATTACTTTGGAATTTCTACGGTTGAATCAAAAGTAATTTAAAGGTCAAATTTGGGTAAGGTTTGTTCTCTCTCAATGATTGATGATGAAAATGAGTTTTTGAACCCATATACATGTATATATACACATATTCCCGTCCATAATATAATAGGAAATGACCAAAATGCCTTTAAAATTTAAATAATGTCAAATCTGTCCTTTGGTGGACTGTTTTGATAAGCTAAAGTAGATCTACCATAACTCTTTGCTCCAAAATCAGATTTGGGTGAAATTGGTATCGTTGGAAGTATAATTCAAAGGGATTTCATTTCATATAAAGTAGGCAACCCAGTTCGTCCTGTACAAGGAGTTATGGTCGTTTGAAGTTGACCCTAAAAATCTGTTTTGATAGGCTGGAATAAAATGAGTATAACTCCTTACTCAGACGTTGGATTTGGATGAAACTAATTTAATTGGAAAGAAGACTCAAAGATATTTATTTTCATAGGTCACAGATCTCTCAGTTCATTATATTAAGGGAGTTATGATTATTTAAAGTTGACCCAAAAATTCGGCTGGCCTCAGTAGTTTGTGTGCAGGAATATTTCCTGCACATTTACTATTCCCATTTTTAAATGGGTATTTGGGTCTTTTTCCACCTGTTTTAACCCCTAATTATACTAGACAAGAGCTCATAACTTAATTATTCATCCACAACATCAAATTAGGGTTTCTCCCAAAGATCAATCCCCAAGTACAAGAATCCCTAGGTGTTTTATCTCATGTCAAGAATTCAAGCTTTCCTCCATCAATATTCAAGAAATCATCCACCCAGGTATGTCAAGCGTTGATTCATGGGTTCCTTTCACCCATGAAGCTCAAGAAACCCAATTTGAAATATAAACTTTCGATTCCATGGTATGAATTGAATTATATACGTGTTTATGTTGTTGTTTGATTTCCAAGTTGAAGTCTTTAATGACTATAATGAAAATATGTTAGTATGTGGTTGAAATTCTTGCATTGGAAGTGTAAAATATTTCTATAAAGTATTATTTCAATATTCATGCCTAAGCCTAAAGATATGCACGCAAGGTGTTTGATAAAATGCCTAAAAGAATAGGAATTATACCTTATGGCTCATTTGTGACCAAAATTGATGAATCCATGTTTCTCCCTTATGTTTGATATGACTCCGACGTTATTATTATGCTTTGTAATAGATTGAAATAATGCTCATGAGATTAGTCTTATGAAATTCTGATATGTTTACATGCATTCCTATTCATGTGTAAACTTATAACATGTGAATACTTCATGAAAATCCCCAATAATTATACTATGAATTATGGACTATGGTCATGTGTCAAAAAGTATCATGTATTTTCAGTTTCATACTATTGAGTCCTGGGGTACTTTTACCTAATAATTTAGTTGTGTGCCTAGAGCCAGTGTCAGTTTTCAAGATACTCTCAGTCAATCCATGTTCAGTAGGATTCAGTCAGTCTTATGACTCAGGAAAACACAGTAATCTTAGTCAGTTATCAGATCTCAGTAATATTCTGCCAGTCAACGAAACTCAGTGAACTCAGTCTAGTCAGTTTAGTTAATCATGTTCAGTGTCTATTCAGATGGGAGTAGGATTTTTCACCGAGTAAGCCCAAGGATGGGAACTCACCTATTATTAGAGGGTATGATTCTTAGAAGCAATCCTTATGCTCCAGAACTATGTATCCAGTGTAGGTTAAGATATCAAACCTACTAGTTGAGTATAGATGAGGTGGCTTAACCTATTATATCAGGGTCCTTTCGTTCTCCTTAGAGTACATACTAGATAAGGGATTACTTACAGCTTATCCTTACCAGTGGCGCGGTATTGACACCTTTCTAATTGGGGTTACAGATTGGACCCCAACTCAGCTATAATAGCTTATTTAGGACATGTCAGTTAGATGACTACTTCCCCCTGTTACAGTCTCAGTCTCAGTCTCAGTAATAGAACTTAGATAGTTCTACAAAATTCAGGGCTGTCAGATATGATCACCCAGTTCAGTATAGAACTCAACTAATTCCATCAAAAATAGGACTGTCAGATACAATCATTCAGATAATACTATATTAGTTATTCTAAAACTTATGTTATCAGTATTCAGATTCAGTGATGTTAGGATCTTAATTACAGTTCATGTATTCATGCTTGTATTCTCACGTTTATGTTATTCAGTTAGGTAGTATTGTTCATGTATATAAACCCCTTGCATTCAGCCTACCTCACTTGCATACTAGTATATTCAATCGTACTGACACATTTGTGCTATGGTGTTTTATTCCATAGGTTCAGAAGAATAAAATCCAGAGCATTAGTAGCATTCCAGTTTCAGCAGTCAAACTAGTAGTGAGTCCTCATCATTAGAGGATGTTATTATTTGATTATTTCATTCTTTCAGTACTTAGTTTATTTTAGTAGTTGGAGTTAGTTAGGGACATGTCCCATCAACTCCTTATTCAGACAGTTTAGAGGATTTCAGACTAGCATGTTTAGACAGTTATTTCAGTTTTGGTATTGTGATATCATATTATTCAGATGTTATGTTTTATTAGATTTTTAAATCTTATGGCCTTTCAGCCTTTCATTCCCTATTTATACAGTATGTTATGAGTGCTCAGTTACAGATATCAGTCATGGGTAAGCTTGTGGTCCTTTGGGGTCATAAGCACCGTGTGGTATTTTGGGTACCAGATTTAGGGTATTACATATCACCTTCCTTCCCCCTCTACTTCTCAACTACTCTTTACCTCACCTACCTTTCATTTTTTCTTGCTCTAGGATATGGCATCTTTCACTTTAAGGGGGTAAAAGGGTGTGTTCATATATATGTCCCTATCAGCATCCACCTTGGGCACCCCTATGATTTGGCACACCTCAAAAACCTAGCCGGGAGGGTAATAGGCCTTTTGTTTTGCCCATCAGAAGTGATTTAATTTCCTCACAATGTATGCCCCCACATTCAACTATATCCCCTACATGGTATAGGCCACCTCCAGAGCTCGAGGATAAGTCAGGTTAGATGTGTTACCCGATGGATGAATCCTCTAGGTCATCAAGGTCAACCACCTTCAAATATTAGTAGTAATGTAGGTGCTCCTAACCCCCCTCAGTATTAGGCCCATAGACCTTGTCCCTATTAGTCTTCGTCACCAGCGTGTCCTAGAGCCAACACATATTCATCTCTAAGGCCTTTGCTATGTACTCAACATTAGAGATATTTGGCATCCTAAGAACCTCATTGGTCATAGCAGCATCCACAGGGACATACATTCTTTGAATTAGGATAGTAGGGTTGGGTTCATCCCAAAGCATGGTAAGGAGTATCATATAAAACTCCCTAACCTAGCCTAAGACCCTGTCCCAAGGAGCGTCCACTAGTGGCATTCAACCAAACTTCCAAAGTTACTTGTAGAACTCTGGTGAGCTTGCTTCCATTCCTCTCATAAGGATCTCTCTCTCATATCAAAATTCCATCCTCTAACAGTCTTGAAATCATTCCCAATAGTTTTCATCGAGGAATCTTATAAAGGCGGGGATAGGGGGAGAGTATTTTCTTGGTCATCATCCATTGGCATAGTATCTTGTAAAAATTATGCAAAAAAGGAGTTTGAATCCATAGAAGTATTAATAAAATCTGAGTGTTAGAAAAAAAGCCAAGCCTAAAAATGGCTGGAAGGCTATTGCTTGCCACTTTTTACTATAGCATGCTGCATCTCGCTACCAAAGAAATAATATAGTGGGAATATTCTTGTTATATCAAGGCCACCATAGCAGTATGAAGACGCTATAGTGGCCTTCATTATCCCCAACCTTCAAGTGGTGCACTAATCAGGCGTTTTGAAAAAATTGCATATTGTAGGCATTTTAAGTATATATCAAGGTGGGGGAAGTATCTTAGGACTAGTATATGCAAAAATAAGGGCATTTAAACTCCTTAGCATGCCCAAATCATCAAACAAATCCAAAACAACCCATTCCTTAATATTTCAAGCCTACTTTAGCCATGCATTTTATAATTCTTATGCATAGAATGCTATAGGAGCATTGTAAACGTAAGATAAGCAATCATGCTTCAATAATTCATCCAAATCAAGACAAAATTTCAATTTTTAAACCAACCCCAAAATTACCCTATTTCTATAATTTTTAGTGTATTCCTACAATAATGTGAGTAATAATGTGAAAATGGAGTTATACCGCTAGTTACCTTGTTTCTGATGATGGAAGTGAGGTAATTGGAGACGGAAGGGGATTTTTACCTGTGTAAAAGTGATAAATGGGCTTGAAACACATTTCTTATCCTTTTAAACTAATCTGGATTACTATAGCCACCTATAGCCTGCTATAATAGGTATATTATCACTATAGCGGAATTCAGTCTACTCTGGTGCAAAATTTTTTTCATCCAATGTGATTTTGAATTAATTTTCACTTTAGTATATTTACTAGGCCTCAGTTTCCCAGTGTACTCTAGAAATATTATTCAGGGGGTCTTGCACGACTCACGTTTATGAAAAATTATTTGAGGAGAGGATCAGAGTAGTAATCAAGTGCGACCTAAAAATTCAGTAAGTTACAAGAATAGTGTATTATCGTGATCATCGAGGGAGTATTGATGTCGAAGTGTGTTTCATTCCATCCACTTTCTATTATGATTATTTAGGAATAGACAACGGGTAAATTGGTATTTGTTGTAATGATTTATTCTATTGTTACTAAAGGCATCTCGTCTAAGGGAACATTTTATGGGAATTTTTGTAAAATATATTCTCAAATTAGTTATGTAAAGGCTTAGTTGAAATATTTTGGAAGTTGAATTTTGGGGCAGACTGAGTCAACCCACTATAGAAAGAATATCGGTCACTATAGTGGGATGTCGGGGACTAGAATCAGTCCCTCATTTGTTTAAAACTTCTTTTCTCCTCTTCAATTGCAAATAGGAGGAGCGTTACTTATAAAAACTCCCTGGGGTTGCCTCATGTCTTTGAAGAAATGTAGGATAAGGGATATGATTGAATGAGGTAAAATCCTTTGTCTTTTAATGGATTCTACTCCAGAAATCATTAAAACAATGTCTAAAGTTCACAGTAGCTTCTTAGTTCCAGGTAGGATAAGATTAATTGAGTAGAATAGACTTGATTTAGAAAACATACGCATGGCATATATTGATAGTATATTCAATGTTTAGGCATGCAAATATGATGTTTGGGCGAATAAGAATATTAATTCAAGTTTTTTTTGAATACAACCTGATGTTTTGTGTAATATTGAGATTTTGATATAAACTGGTGTATATAATTATTAATGCTAACCAATTTGTGGGTAATCATAATGTTATTATATTGGAAGTTGTGTTAGAAACTAGTGAAGATCTATTTAGAGATGATTGGTAACTCGGTGTAAGTTAAATAAGGATTATAGGTGGAGAAGTACACTTATTGATAACTTAGTATTAAGATGGAAGATTAGATCTATCAAGGTGTGAACAAAATGTGTGGATGTGTACCTTAGACATTGGAAGTCTTACATAGGCCCTCAGTTGATGTACAAAATAATGGTGGGGTATATAACCTAGTAGCTGGTGGTTAAATGTAGTTGGAAATCCAAATTGGTTTATGTGTGCCTATTAACTATTTCATTGTATACTTGTTATAATGTATGTTTTAAAAAGAGTAATTGTTGAATGATATCATAAATGTTAATCACACATAATACAGTTATATTAAAGTATTGTTGGTGTCATGACCCAACCCATAGATCATGTAGGCAGCCTAACACCTACCCCAAATAGGAGAACCTTTACTACCCAATCATTATTTAATGTGAAAGTAAAAGCAATTGTTTTTTAACAACTTAATCTCATTAACTCATACATATATAATTCTAGTTTAATACATTTGATATATGAAAGTAATGAAGAAAACAACCAAAAATGAATCCCCAGACACTAGCCTAAATATGTACAAGAGCACTAGGCAAGGAGTATGGAAATCCATATCATCCATTCAGAATAGAGAGGGTAGGAGATATTGGAGAATGATCACATCACGAATATAGAAACCCCAGTTGGCCTGCAACATGGCTATGTCTCCAAAATAGGATATAGTAAGTGTAATATCAGTACAACCACACATATTGGTAGGAATCATTGATCGAGCATGATTAGAAACACATAATAATAGCAATTAGGAAAAAGCCATGACATTAATTAAAGTTTCAGTTCCTAACCCTTAACTATACTCTTAGAACTTGGCACCCTTAGCATCTATATGATCTACCTGTCACTTAATAATTTTATATATTGTCCTTTACTAACCCATGATTATCACACAGTTAATTCCAGCTCCATGCAACCTTATTTCCTATAGATTGAGTTATAGTTTTCCCCTATATAAATACTTCAAGATTCCAACAACCAAGACAATTATCAATATCAATATCCTCATAAGAAAAATGCACTATAATAAACATCATGTATATACCATATTAAAATACCTTGGTTTCTAGACCTTAGAAAATTTCTTGGAATTATGATATTTAGACTCAATATGACTCATGGGTATGAGTTATATATTGGGGTATGAATGGTATGGTATAGTCGTATACGGACCAATGTTGGTTGATGAGATAGATGTTGGTTATTTGAATGGATACGACTTAGGGTATGATTCGTATTGGTGGTTACATATTATTTGATTCCTTAACTTAATCTCAGACTTTATTACTTAGGTTGGATTTGAATATGAGTGGCTCACTATGAGCCATAAGCCAAGGTATGAGTCATACCAAGGACTCGTATGGTGGACAGTGTCTAAATCTTCCATAGGTTTAAATCTTCCAGGGGTATGGGTGGAAGGTACAAATCATATGCTTTGGATACGACTTGGTAAGATGAGTCGTATGCTGGACAATGTTTGATACAAAGGTTGAGGCTAGGGTACGAGTAGAAGGAACCACTCGTATTGGAATGGTACTACTCATGAGGGTTAGTCGTATCCTTGTGATGGGATTTTAGTGCAACTTAAGTAGGGGTATTCTGGACTTTCTCCACTTATCCTAATAAGGTCCCATGACTTCTAACCTACTTGGAAGGTTATTTATCCTAATATTTCTATTATTAACACTTAGAAACTCTTCTAAACACTCTAAAATTCTCTCATAAGCTTTTGGCCAAGGAAAAATAGGGTTTCAACTAGAGGATTGATTTGGGGTTTGTCTTGGTGATTTCTTTCCACCATCATCTTAGTTTGAGGCATGTTCTCTTCACTTATTGTTAATTTTATCTAATCGCATAGTTTTTATGAATGTTTTCATGATTTTATTGATTATACAATTTTGGTTTTCAAATATGAATTAGGGGTTTTGTTGTTAAATGGTTAGTTATGGTTTCCCATGGTTTTAATTATGATTTTATATGCATTAGTGGTGGTTTTGGGTAATTGGATTGCATAAGATGGTTTAATGGTTGTTGTAATTAGTTTTGGTCATATTACCCCCCCAATGTGTTTGACAAAATACGTATAAAGATATGTTCATTGCATTGACTACTTCTAATGGAACTCTTTCTTGTTTTAAAATTTGGTAAAGTAATTATGCATGTTTTAAATGGTTTGGAAAGGTAAATGACTAAATGGTTATGCTTGAGGAGTACATGAAATCCCCCAAGTGGTTTAATATGGTAAATAGAAGGGCACTTGAAAGTCCCTTTAAACCTATACATGGTTGGCTATGGATGATACTTGCCATTAAGGATTGGTATGACAATACCAATATTGATGTCCTTGGTTAATAAATTGATAATGGCCTAGTTATTTGGAAATTGGTTTTATTTGGGCATTATGGCAGGGTGTGTAGCAAAACTGAGGAAGGTGGAGGTCTCGGGGAGACCAAAACTGGAAACTAATATTTGTCGATATGAGGTTGGTCTTGGTGACCATGTTCATAATGTCATACTAAATTTTTGGGGATATACTAGTCATCCAAACGGTTTGTTCCCTAGTCGTGTGGCTACACATACTGGGGATCTTTTAGCAGGGAGAGCTAAACCCATATAGCCGTGGGTGGTTTAGGACGAAAAAGCTACACAACCCAGGTAAAGGTTTTAATGGTATGTTAAGCCCGATTTCTTTTCCTGGAATGGTTATATATATTTATCTATATGTATGATTGTATGCATATGGATAGTTTTACTTTGTTTTATAAATGACATTATTTTATCCTTATCCTAAGATTATGCTAGAGTTCATCCGCTAACCTGTCTACTAGCGGTTGTACACCCACGTTATGCAGGAACCAACCGTTCTACTCCTCATACATAGTAATTGACTTATAAACAATATTTGGACTAAGTGGTGAGTTTCCCTCCTTTCAAAAGGCTCCATTTTATGTTATGGACACTTTTAGACAATTTGTTTTATTTTTGTATATTGGTTTTAGCTATGGTTGGGCTCTTGTCCCAACTGGATTTTATTACTCTTTTGCAGGCTTTGTTGTGCTTCTATGGATTGGAATGGGCGGGATCGGTATAGGTGTCACCCTTGGCATTGGTATTAGTATTGAGGCTGGTATCATCAAGCATAATTTGTCACTATTTCATCATATTTCATTTTGGGATTAATTATATTATGTTTTTGATATTCCTTTTCGTTGTGTCCTATTTTATGTCCTTTTGTATGGTTCAGTATGGTTGGATTATTGGTATGGGATGGTTGGACTTGATTGGGTCGGTCATGATTATAATCTTATCCTAGAGTCTTTATGTAAGCTATTGCACTATTTTGCTACATACTCGAAATTCAGCCAACTCAGGGCAGGCAACTGGACGTTGGTTGAGTAACGGGGATAGTCTCTGATTTCGGTCAAATGTAGGATACCCATTACGATAATGCGACTGGTCAGGTCTCATCAAGTTTGTATCAGTGCCTAGGTTCATGGTCAATTGGGAGTCCATAAAGCCGTATCAATTAAAGTCTCTTTTAGGGGTGTGCAGTGAACCACACTCTTAAGGCAGATGCTACAAAACATTTAGGAATGTTTCACTTTCTTGGTATTCTCTTTTCAAATTTGGAGTCTCAGTCTTGGAATCTTATCTAATCCTTGTTTGTTCATCTTTCAGATCATGCATCGTAGATCTGAAAGAGAAGAAAATTCTTTTATCCCATCTGGGGGTAATGCTGAAGGGGTGCATCCTACTTCTGCGGTTCATCTTTGATCTCATGATCCTATCCCTGATAGTTATGGTATTCCATCGGTTTCTACTAGTCCTCCTCAAGGTGAGGTGACTAATGAAGAATTACGTCAGTATATCAATGCTATTTTTAAATTAATTGCTGCTCAAAATGAGCGGGTTATGTCTGGTGCTTTGTCCTATTGAAGCCACAAGGGTTGGCTAATTTATGAAAATGGGTCCTTCCACTTTTTCTGGAGTGAAGGTGGAGGAGGATCCACAAGGCTTCTTGGATGAAATGGTAAGGATATTTTAGGTGATGTAGGATACTAATATGGAAGGGGTAAACTTTACAGCTTATCAGATCAAAGAGGTTGCTTATCAGTGGTACAAAGAGTAGGATAGGGATAGAGGATATGTGGAGGAGTCATCCTTACGGGATGCCTTTTATGATGCTTTTATGGATTGTTTCTTTACTCAAGAGCTAAGGGAAGCAAATATGGAGGAGATTTTGAATCATAAGCAAGGGAAAATATATGTTAAGGAATATGCCTTGAAGTTTCATCAGTTGTAACAGTATGCTCTGGATTTGGTAGTTGATATGCGGGCTAGAATGAGAAAGTTAGCTTCTAGGTTGAATCAGGATTTTGTTTTGGAGAGCAAGTCTGCCTTGTTGATTAAAGATATGGACATCTCTAGGTTGACTGTTTATATGTAGCAAGTGGAGGAGAAAAAGAGGAAGCAAGCGAAGTTTGGGGATAGACAGGGTAAGAGGAACAAGTTTTTTGACCAGGGAGGTACTCAGTCTTAGGGTGGTCAAAATGGTATTAGATGGTAGAAAAAGAAGTGGGGGAGTTCTGGTTCCTACTCTTCTACTAGAGTTCTTTACCATTCGGGCGATAGACATCAACATGGTGGTGATAATTTTTAAGCACAGGGTGCCTAATCTCAGGCAAGTGGAGGTCAGTCAATTTTTTCATGCCCTCTTTTCCAGTTCTGTGGTTGTCTTCATCGGGGTTATTTCGATGAAGGGAGTGACAAATGCTTCAAGTGTGTCCAGGCAGACTATCAACTCAGGAATTATCTGGTTAATAAGGTTGCTACGGGAGCGAATAAGATTCTGGTGGCTTCATCTTTTTATCCTACACCTAGTGTTATGGTATCTGCTTCTATTACTGCTCCTGGTTCTAGTGTTGGTTGGGATAGTTTGTATGTTTTGGTATCCCAACAGGAATTCAAGGCATCACCTGATGTCATTACTGGTATGTTGTAACCTTTTTCTTATAACACATTGATGTTGGGCGCATTAATACGTCTAAGCACCATAATCTACCCATGTTTTAGCTAAGTTTTGAGGATAAAATACATACTTCTTGCACTTTTAGTCCATTTTTAGTTAAGTGAGTTGACCTATGTGATTAGCATGCTTTTTAGGTACTAATGAGGAAGATTTCAGCACTTTGGGGACCTGTGGACAGCAAAGGAAAACTTCACATAAAAGGGAAGGCAGCTTTTGGACTGAATGTGATGCATGGGAACTTTTTCCCGGGCAAACTCAGTATTTTTAAATACTTAAGGATGCAATAGCAACTTATTAGACAAGGATGTTATTAAAAGCATTATTGCTGAACTTTTAGGAATTCATGATTCAGTTTCTGTAATATTTTGAGAGAGCAGAACACCACTTATCTTGAGCAACGGAGAGAGAAAACACGTTCTTCTCTTAGTGTCGCTAGTCATCTCCATCGCCGAGATTATACTAAGTTTCGGTATGATGATTAAGTTTATTTTGATTTTCGTTGTATTCATGAGTAGCTAAGCTTATCTGTTAGGGTTATGGAAACCTTGTAATTGTCTTTCTATTGCTATGAGTTTGTGAATTTATGATGTGTCATGCCACTTATATCATTACTCTCTTCATTTTGATTGAATTCCCATGGTTGCAACATAGGGAATGTGCCATTATAGCCTTAACTTGTTCGATAGAAAAGTTACATTTTTGGAAAAGAGAGTGACAAGAAAATAGGGTTTCCAACCTCTATTTACATGTTAATGCCCTAGCAGGATTAACTTCTTGTAGAGTTCGTATAATTTGTTGTACACTTTGGGTTCGAAAGAACTAAAGTGAATGAATCCTCGATGGTTGAAAAACACTTGGGTTTAGAATTAGCATATGTCTCTCTATAAGTGCATTCATGCATAAACTTAGTATTACTCATAGTTAATAGAGAAGTAGAAACTACAAGGTGGACATAACCCTAACTTGTCATTCTCTGTGATCAAATATAATTACACATATCATCTCATTGTTACACTGATAACATTATTGTGCATTTAAACCAAAACCCCCCTTATCTTGGAACCTTCGATCAACAGTCTACTAATAATTGCAACACTTAGTGACCAGAGTATTCCCTGTGGGATTCGACACCCAACCCAGTTGGGTATTATATTTGACAACGACCGCTTACACTTTTTCACAAGAGTTGTAATTTGGGAGTATCAAATTTTGGCGCCGTTGCCAGGGAATATGGTTGTCAACTAAGTTTGTGATAGTTAATAGACCCTTTGGTCAAAGATTCTCAAATTTTGCTTTTTGTTTGTTGTTTTTGTTTTGTTCAGGTTTAGTTGAGTGCATGCTAAATACACGAAGATCTGGTCAGCCATTATTACCTATAAACCCTGAACCACAACTCATTGGCAGAATGGATGTGCAACGTAACATTGAAAGGATGGCTACTCAACAGGAGCAGGCTAGATTAGCTGCATTGGCAGCTGCGCAAGTACATCAACAGAATGCTGATAACCCAGGTCGGGCAACAAATCTTGATGATGAGGACCTGGGTGATGATGAGTTATTAAATCCAAGGCGTGCAGATGATGTGGCTGCACCTGTGAACAGGAATGTCAATAGAGATCGTCAAGCTAGAATGAGACCTGAACGCCGAGCCATGCAAGTTCCTTTTGATGATGATGATGATGATTTGGATGGGGCAGGTGCCACAGGGGCTATTATTCCTCCACCCTTAGCACCCGGAGCTAAGTTCAATATCACTAGCACCATGATCCAGCTATTGCAACTCAAAAGGTTATTAGGTGGACTTGCAGGCGACGATCCGAATATGTATCTGATTAATTTTATCTCAACATGCAAGTCGTTTGATAATCCAGGGGTTGGACAGAATGCGATGCTGCGCTTATTTCCATTGTCTCTATCTGGAGAGGCAACTCTATGGTTAAATGGGCTAACTCCTGACTCTATTACTAATTGGAGGCAACTAAAATATGCTTTCCTAGAAATATTCTTTCCGCCATCCAAGAGAGCACAATTAAAAGATGAGATAAGCAATTTTCAACAGCTTCCAACTAAAGCTCTCCACAAAACATGGGAAAGGTTCAAGAAGAAGCTTATGCGGTGCCCAAATCATCAGATGACCAATATCCACTTGATGGAAATATTATATAGGGCTTTGAACTCGGTGACTAAGCCAGTGGTTGATAATGCTGCGGGTGGGTCATTCATGGACCTTACTTTTATTGAGGCATGTGATATGCTTGATCGTATGACAATGTAAAGTAGAGATTGGCATACCAGGGATTCTGAGGTAGCAAGATCTACTGTATCTACTGACATGACAGCAGAACAGAGGCGAAGAGAAGAGGAACGTGACCAATATATGGCTCACATGAAAATGCAGATAGACCTTCTTACCAAGCATTTATTAATAGGGAAGACAGAAAAGGTCAAGGCTGTTGTATCACAGGGAAGAGATGACTCCGATTCTGAGGAGGAAGCAAATTACTTGAATAATCAGGGGGGTTTTCGAGGCAATGCCCAAGGAAACCAAGGTCGGAACTATTATGAAAAATCCGGATACAAGGACCGAGACCAAGGGAGTTGGAAGAATAAGACTGACAGGAGTGGTTTGTATGTTCCACCTGGAAATCGTGAAGCTACTGCATCTGGCTCTGGGAAGATGTCCATGGAGGACATAATGGATAAGCTGTTGAACGAAGTGGAGGCAACCAACATGGGAGTAACTGAGGTAAAAAATGATTTGTCCTCAATAAATCAATTGGTTGACTCGTATTCCACTGCAATAAAACAACTGGAACAACAAATGAGTCAACTATCAGCGGCATTCAATCAAAGAAAAGCTGGCACTTTACCTAGTGACACTGTACAAAATCAAAGGAATGATGGATCATGTTTGGCTATTACTACCAGGAGTGGTAAGGTTTTGGAAAATCCATCCAAAGGCAAGCCGGTGGTTGATAATATAGAAAAGAATGTTATTGAAGTAGATTGTGATGATTCTGTAGAAGCTGAAAATCGGAATAAGAACGTTTATGATACTACGCCTAGATGTCAGCAGTCTAAAAAGATTAATAATGGGAAGCACAATAAAAAGGAAGTGGTGGAGAAAACTCTTCCAAATCCACCACCACCTTTTCCTCAAAGACTGAAGAAGAAGGCTGATGACACCAGGTTCAGTAAATTCTTGACTATGTTGAAGCAGCTGACTGTTAATGTGCCTTTGGTAGAGGTACTGGAGCAGATGCCCGGGAACGCCAAATTCATGAAGGACCTTTTTACAAAGAAAAGGGAAGCAAGCTATGAACTGATAGATAATTTTCATTATTGCAGTGCAATTACCACTAGGTCTTTAGTACAGAAGAAGGCAGATCCGGGTTCTTTCACCATTCCTTGCACGGTTGGCTCTTTAGATTTTGCTAAGGCGTTGTGCGATTTGGGGGCTAGCATTAATTTGATGCCACTAGCCATTTATAGACAGTTGGGGTTGGGCGATCCTAAACCAACCAACATGCGGCTCGTAATGGCAGATAGGTTGGTAAAATGACCTGTTGGTATCTTATATGATGTACTAGTGAAGGTTTCTACCTTTATTTTTCCTGCAGACTTTGTTATTCTGGATTGCAAGGTGGATTCTGAAGTTCCCATAATTTTGGGTCGTCCTTTCCTCGCAATAGAAAGTGTGCTTATTGATTTACGAGCAAATGAGCTTTTATTTCGAATGAATAACGAAGTGGTATGTTTTGATGTATGCAAATCAATGAAGCACCCCAAAGATATGAATGTGTTCTCTGCAGCTGATGTTTATTATGAGGATGAGAAAAAATTATCTTTAGAGAAGCAGCTTACTGTTGAGCCATTGGCTGCTGTGCTTTTGAACTTTGAGCGTGAGGATGTTGAAGAGTACAAAGAAACTATCTGTGCTCTGACAGGAATGGGGTCATATTCATATGCCCCTAAGAAGTTGGACCTTGACCTTAAGAATCAACCTTCACCACCAGCGAAGCCATCCATTGAAGAGCCACCGGTGCTAAAATTGAAAGAACTACCCAGTCATCTAAAGTATGCATTCTTGGGAAGTGGAAATACACTGCCGATTATTGTTGCTAATGATTTAGATGAACAACAAGTAGCGACTCTCATCTCTGTTCTGAAAAGGTACAAGAGAGCCATTGGTTGGAATATTGCTGATATAATTGGTATCCCTCCTGGGATATGTATGCCCAAGATTTAGCTTGAGGAAGATTGCGTGCCCACTATTGAGCATCAGCGTCATCTGAATCCATCTATGCAAGAGGTGGTGAAGAAAGAGATCATAAAGTGGTTAGATGCAGGGGTGGTGTATCCAATCTCAGACAGTAAATGGGTGAGTCCTGTGCAATGTGTGCCCAAGAAAGGGGGCATGATAGTAGTAGCAAATGAGAAGAATGAGCTAATCCCACTCAGGCCTGTCACAGGGTGTAGAGTGTGCATGGATTACCAAAAGCTAAATTTGTGGACGTTAAAGGATCACTTCCTAATGCCATTCATGGATTAAATGCTTGATCGATTGGCAGGGAAGGGATGGTTCTGTTTCTTAGATGTTTATTCCGAATATAATCAGATTTGCATTGCTCCTGAATATCAGGAGAAGACTACTTTTACATGCCCATATGGTACTTTTGCATTCAAATGAATGCCATTTGGGCGATGTAACGCACCTGCCACTTTTCAGGGATGTATGATGTCCATTTTCTCTGATATAGTTGAAGACACCTTGGAGGTATTTATGGATAACTTTTCGATTGTAGGTGAGTCATTTGAATCATGCTTGGCAAATCTGATTATGGCTTTGTAGAGATGTGTTGAATTCAATCTAGTGTTAAATTGGGAGAAGTGCCATTTTATGGTTAAGGAAGGCATTGTTCTTGGGCATAAAGTCTCTGAAAAGGGAATTGAGGTTGATCGAGCCAAGATTAAAGTTATCGAGAGACTACCACCTCTAATTTTTGTAAAGGGGGTTCGTAGTTTTCTCAGTCATGCAGGTTTTCATCGGAGGTTTATTAAAGACTTCTCCAAGATTGCTAGCCCATTATGCAAACTTTTGGATAAGGAGGCAAAGTTTTACTTTGGTAAAGATTGCTTGAAGGCATTTGAATGCCTCAAAGGAAAGCTAGTTGAAGCTCCTATTATTGTAGTACCCGATTGGTCTCTACCTTTTGAAGTTATGTGTGATGCAAGTGGGGTAGCCTTGGGTGCTTTACTTGGTCAGAAAAGAGAAAGGCTATTTCATCCAATCTACTATGCGAGCAAGGCCTTGAATGGAGCACAGAAGAACTATACCGTCACTGAACAAGAGCTTCTAGCAGTGGTTTATGCTTTCGAAAAGTTCCGTGCTTACTTGTTGGGAACCAAAGTAGTGGTTCATACAGATCATGTGGCTATAAGATACCTAATGGCAAAGAAGGATGCTAAGCCAAGGCTAATTAGGTGGGTGTTACTGCTTCAAGAATTCGATTTCAATGTAAAGGATAGAAAAGGTTGCGAAAACCAAGTAGCTGATCATCTATCTAGACTTGAGCGTGAGCACATAGTGCAAACCGACCTTGATATTGATGATGCATTCCCCGACGAAGAGATTCTAGCAATTATGGTGGAAGAATTACCGTGGTATGCAGACTTTGCTAACTACGTGGTAAGTGAAGTGATTCTTGAGCATCTCTCCTTTCATCAAAAGAAAAAATTCATGCATGATGTGAAACATTACTTCTGGGATGAGCCTTATATTTTTTGACGATGTGCTAATGGTATTATTAGGCGATGCATCCCAGATGAGGAGGTGCATAGCATACTGGAAGCAATTCATGCTTCCTAAGTTAGGGGTCACCATGGAGGTGATCGGACGGCCAGGAAAGTACTGCAAAGTGGCTACTATTGGCCTTCATTATTCAAGGATGCCTACGATTTTGTAAGAGGATGTGATTAGTGTCAGAGGCAAGGCTCTATCTCAAAGCACCATGAGATGCCCATGTCTAAAATGCTTGAAGTAGAGTTATTCGACGTCTGGGGAACTGATTTCATGGGACCATTTGTGAGTTTATTTGGGATGAAATATATCCTAGTTGCTATGGAATATGTATCCAAATGGGTCGAAGCAGTCGCGCTAGCTGATAATGAAGGTAAGAGTGTTGTAGCGTTCTTAAAGAGAAATATCTTCTCTCGTTTTGGGGTACCTCGTACCATCATAAGCGATGGAGGATTACATTTTTGCAACAAGCTGTTCAGAGCCGTATTGGTAAAGTATGGGGTTAAGCAACATAAGGTAGCTACACCGTACCACCCATAAACTAGTGGGCAGGTAGAGGTTTCAAATCGGGAGATCAAGCCGATCCTTGCTAAGACTGTGAATGCCAGCAGGAAAAATTGGTCCAAAAAGTTGGACGATGCCTTATGGGCATATAGGACCGCGTTTAAAACACCAATTGGCATGTCACCATACCAACTAGTTTATGGAAAGGCTTGTCACTTGCCAATTGAGCTAGAACATAAAGCAATGTGGGCACTGAATAAGCTTAACCTGAATTGGGATGATGCGATTAATATGAGATTGGGACAGCTGAATGAGATAGATGAATTCCATTTACATACATACGAAAGAGCAGATCTCTACAAGGAAAGGATGAAAAAGTACCATGATCGGAGGATTATCCAACGAAACTTTCAGAAGGGCGATTTGGTACTTCTTTTCAACTCCAGACTGAAGCTGTTTCCAGGTAAGTTGAAATCTAAATGGTCTGGTCCATTCAGAATCAGCCAAGTTTACTCATGTGGAGTAGTGGAGTTAGAAAACAATGATGGTGGTTTCTTTAAGGTGAATGGCCAAAGAGTGAAGCTATATATCGGTCCAGCCAATTCAATAAAATGTATAGCCACTATATATCTCGATGAGGTCTGAGTACTCGAGATAATTATGTCATACCGCGACAATAAATCAAGCGCTACATGGGAGGCAACCCATCATTTTAATCATTTTTGTTTCACTAGGAGTTTGTTTTTGATAAATAAAAATTCAAAAAGAAGAGTCAAGCCACGACCAAAACTAAGACGCTTGGTGGGAGGCAACCCAACCTTCTAATCATTTTTGTTATTTTTGATTAAGTGTAGGTGCAAGACGTACAAAGGAGGAGATTAGTCCAAAATTTTGATTTGAAAGTAAGCCATGCCAATGGTGGTAAGTCTAGGAATGATAGAGCAAAGGCTATAGGCTAGGCGTCGCCTATGCCAACATAGGCAATAGGCTAGGCGCCGCCTATGCCAACATAGGCAATGGGCAAGGCGTCGCCCATGCCATTGCTTATGCTCACTGCCTCCCATAGGAGATAGGAAAGGCGCCGCCTATGCCAACATAGGCAATGGGCAAGGCGCCGCCTATGCCAATAGGCTAGGCGCCGCCTATGCCATTGCCTATGCTCACTGCCTCACATAGGCGATGGGCAAGGTGTCGCCTATGCCAACATAGGAAATGCTATCGGCGCCGCCTATGCCAACATAGGCAATGCTATAGGCGCCGCCTACTTATTCTTAGGCAATGCTATAGGCGCCGCCTACTTATGCTTTTTGCCTACTAACCCGTTTGTAAATGGATCAAACCGACCCATGGCTCATCCTTTAAATAGACCCTCTACCTTTGAACACTACTCAATTGTTTATTGAACCTAGGAGCCTCCCAAGCTCCCTTATCCTCTCCAAGTTTTCTTCTTTTCTCATCTAATCTTGCGAACTCACCTTCCCGATCCATCACCAAGTAAGTTGTTCTTTTATATTCCGTAGTTGTTGTAGTGCTATGCTTATAATGGTTAATTAGATTTTGAAGTAGTGCTTGGTGATAAAAATATGGGTGGTTTGTTATGATGCATCTCATTGAGTGAAAGAATTCTTGTGGGTATTCTTGACTTTACTCTGGCATGTATTGTGTGGTATTCACTGTCATAAAATTTTTTTTCATGGAGTTGAAATTTTGAAGTTAATGCATTATTTTGAGAGTTGTAAGCTTGAATGTTTGAATGACTCGTTCATCGATGTAATGATCATGATTGACCACAAGCATAAGATGGTGTAATTGTTTCTATGCTAGAGCATGATAAGATTTCTATGTGGTAGTCTTGTTCAAAGATTGCATTGATCCAATGAAATAAAGTTGAAAATGATAGTCAAGATTACATGACCATTGTGTGCTGCTTCTCTATATCAAACTGTGAAATTGGTATGTAAAGTGAAGGGTTGAAAGTATGACTGCGCTATTAATGTTGTTAGAACATACCACCTAAATGTATGTCGGTGAAGTCTGAGTAATCGACATCACTTACTCAATTAGTTTGTGCAAACAAATTAAGTGTGGGGTGGTGCCATCACTATTTTTTTTTGATTATAGTAAATCTTCTGAAATGAAACTAACATGATTCTATTGTGATCTTAGGTAACATGGCTCCAAAAGGACGACAGGGAAAAGAGAAAGCATCCACCTCACAAAAAGGTCAGAAAAGGTCAAGAAAAGACCAGGCTGATTCCTCCTCTCTTCAAGTGCCTCAATGCACTTTTGGGATCAAGTGGGTTCTGGAGGAGGAAGGGAAGGAATGGTATAGGAACAATAAAGTGAAGAAATATGTTCATGTGGATTTGATGCAGAAGGAAAGTTTAGCAAAGAGATACCCCCGCATTTTGGCTAAAATCATGGCACTAAATCTTGACTTTATCTTTCGAGATATGGGGGAATGCAATCTTGATTTGACTCGAGAATTTTATGCCAACTGGTCCCCAAGGACTACCGGAAGTGAAGTAAAGATTCTAGGCCAAGTCTTGCAATTGAACGCTGATTTCTTCAACTTTTTCTTGGGTACTCCAAGTATGGATCAATCACCACTCAAGGAGCTTTACCACAGACCTCCCTATAGAGCCATCAGACATACGTTGTGTGGATCAAGGTCCATGACTCGGTGGACTCGTCACAAAGATAATGGTCGTCACAATACTTACCCATATGCTTCTTTGAATAGAGAAGCTCGCATATGGTTAAGAATAGTCAATTCTTGCTTGATTCCTGGGACACAATACACTAAGATCACGCGTGATCGAGTCTGCTTGGTATATGCTCTAATGACGAATGTTCCCATCAACATTGGTGCGGTTATACGATCGTCAATGCGAAAAGCAAGGCTGCACAAAAGGTCTCATTTCAGTTTTGGAAATTTGTTGACTGCAATCTTAAGGAAAGAGCATATTGAGGAGTAGCTAGCAGACCATAAGTTGCCAGATAACCCGAAGAAGGTAGACCTCACGAAAATCAAAGAGACAGAAACTGGTCAAGGCATCAACCTTACCATTACTGAGAGATATGCTCGAGATGAAAGTTTTTTTCGCCATCTGTATGGCATGACTAGGTTTACCATGATGAATGGAGGTCGTGTACCGACTGATGCAGATCTTCGACAGTTGGACTATGACTACCCGCTTAATGAGCATGCTCGGGCCATGTGTGAAGTGGGGGTAAATTTTGAGGAACCTCTAGATGATGATGTGCCGACAGACGATGATCACCGACCGCTAGACTTTGATGTGGAGGAAAAATCTGATGATGACGACTCTGATGATGATTCTGACGCAGGGGGTATGACCCCGGATATAAAGGAGGTGTCTGACTAATCAGGTTTTGCTTGTTTATTTACACTGAAGGCAGTGTGTTCCGTATAAGTGTGGGGTGCGGGTATATGTCTGCTGTATTGTGTACTGCTTGCCAACATTTATTCTTGTTTGTTTGATTTAGTCGTAGTTAGTTAGTCGTAATTAGTTAGATTTTGCATGAAATTGTTCTGATAGACGGCATGGCATTATAACAAGAGTTTGTGTTGAATCACTACTATTGAAACATTTAGGCTCTAAGTTGTGGCTCATTGTGTGATAATTGTTTGTGGTTTAATTCATTCATCTGTTGGGTCAAGAATCTGTAATTCTCTCAATTAAGTTGACCATGTGCCATGTGTGTGTAAGGTTATTGTATATTCTTTGTTGCGACTGATGCTAGAACTTTCCTGGTGTGTGTGTGAAGCGAAATAAAGATTGTGAGTTTAGGAGGTGATTTAGGCATTTCTTTGACAACCATGATTTTATTTATCCTCTTTTTACCTACCTTTGTACATTGTCCTAGTGAACACCCTTTGAGACTTTAGTTATTTTCTTTGGCAACCTCATATGTAGCCTAATCCATTTTTTTTTAAAGACCATAATTTGATCCAAAAGCTCCTAAGCGCTTTAAATTGTAGAATCAAGTTGAGTAAAGAGTGTGGTAAAATAAAATGAAAATGGTGAAAGTGATGCCCCATTTAGTTATTGATACATGAAAATGTGTGATCAAGGGTGGCTATCATAGGGATGCTAAATAAAAAAAATAATTAAAAAAAAAAGAAAAATAAAAAATAAAAAAATAAAAAGAGAGTTGTATATTCCCATCATTATGTTCAAAATGGGTAAAAGGGGGTTGGTGGATGAAAAGAAGGTAGAGTGGTTGTTAAAAGGTAGTGTAAATGGCATAATGTAGTGTATTAAAGCGCATAGGGAACGTAGTCACCATTTCTGGCCAAAATAGTCCTACTTGTCCTTTAGCCTACATTACAACTCATAAAGACCTATTTGATCCTAACCTTAGCATTCTGATATTAGTGGAGCATTACACTAAGGGCAAACATATGGTCATCAGTTGTAATCTAAGAATTCTTTGTGAGAGTGAGAGCAAGCAAAGTCTTATACCCATGTTTCGAAAAAATGCAAAACTCTGAGTGATTATGGGTAACATTTTGTGTGAGCGCACATGGTTGATGATTGTTGGATAGTTTTATATGAATTTTTTTGCTTAACTTGTGTATACGAATTAACCATCCTAATGAGTCTATGTTGGAGGGTGAGTTGTTTCTAGTAGTGATCAAGAAATCTACTCTTTGTTAATAATTGCCATGCATGTCTTGTTGAAAATTTTGTGTTGCTCTTGTGAATTTTAATTAGGTATTCGCATGGATGTACTATTTTGTTCGAGGATAAACAAAGCTTTAAGTGTGGGGTGGTGATGTTGGGCGTATTTATACGTCTAAGCACCATAATCTACCCATGTTTTAGCTAAGTTTTGAGGATAAAATACATACTTCTTGCACTTTTAGTCCATTTTTAGTTAAGTGAGCTGACCTATGTGATTAGCATGCTTTTCAGGTACTAATGAGGAAGATTTCAGCACTTTGGGAACCTGTGGACAGCAAAGGAAAACTTTACATAAAAGGGAAGGCAGCTTTTGGACTGAGTGTGATGCATGAGAACTTTTTTCCGGGCAAACTCAGTATTTTTAAATACTTAAGGATGAAGTAGAAACTTATTAGACAAGGATGTTATTAAAAGCATTATTGCTAAATTTTTAGGAATTCATTATTCTGATTCTGTAATATTTTGAGAGAGCAGAACACCACTTATGTTGAGCAACGGAGAGAGAAAACACGTTCTTCTCTTAGTGTCGCTAGTCATCTCCATCACTGAGATTGTACTAAGTTTCGGTATGATGATTAAGTTTATTTTGATTTTCGTTGTATTCATGAGTAGCTAAGCTTATCTGTTAGGGTTATGGAAACCTTGTAATATACTTTCTATTGCTATGATTTTGTGAATTTATGATGTGTCATGCCACTTATATCATTACTCTCTTCATTTTGATTGAATTCCCATGGTTGCAAACATAGGGAATGTGCAATTATAGCCTTAACTTGTTCGATAGAAAAGTTACTTGTTTGGAAAAGAAAGTGTGACAAGAAAATAGGGTTTCCAACCTCTATTTACATGTTAATGCCCTAGCAGGATTAATTTCTTGGAGAGTTCGTATAATTTGTTGTACACTTTGGGTTCGAAAGAACTAAAGTGAATGAATCCTCGATAGTTGAAAAACACTTGGGTTTAGAATTAGCATATGTCTCTCTATAAGTGCATGCATGCATAAACTCAGTATTACTCATAGTTAATAGAGAAGTAGAAACTATAAGGTGGACATAACCCTAACTTGTCATTCTCTGTGATCAAATATAATTACATATATCATCTCATTGTTACACTGATAACATTATTGTGCATTTAAACCAAAACCCCCCTTATCTTGGAACCTTCGATCAACAGTCTACTAATAATCGTAACACTTAGTGACTAGAGTATTCTCTGTGGGATTCGACACCCAACCCAGTTGGGTTCTATATTTGACAGCGACCGCTTACACTTTCTCACGAGAGTTGTAATTTGGGCTTATCACACATATTATTTACTTGATCTGGGGTCCACTCTCTCTTTTGTGATTCCTTATATGGTTGTATCTTTTAGTTTTGATCTAGAAGTTATTTTGGATCCTTTTTCTATTTCTACCCAATAAGTGACTCGGGTACTGCTAAGAGAGTCTATTGGGGGTTTGTGGTATCTTTTGGTGGAAAGAAGACCTTGGTGGATCTGTTTGAGTTGTGTATGATAGATTTTGATGTTATTCTGGGGATAGATTGGCTACATTCTTGTTACACGTCCTTGGATTGTCGAACCCGTAGGGTTATCTTTAGGTTCCCTGGTGAGTCGGTTATAGAATGGGAGGGCAGTTCTCTAGCTCCTAGGGGGAGATTTATTTCTTATCTTAGAGATCGAAGGTTAATCTCTAAAGGTTGTCTTTATCCTTGGTTTGGGTTATATATTCTAATTCAGAAGGTCTTTCTTTGCAGTCAATTTCAGTGGTTAATGAGTTTCCAGAGGTCTTCTCGAATGATCTTCTTGGTGTTCTTCCGGATCGGGAAATGGAGTTTGGTATTGATCTAGTTCTGAACATTTTTCTAATTTCTATACCTCCATATAGAATGGCTCTGTCTAAGTTGAGGGAACTCAAGGAGCAACTTAAGGATCTTCTAGATATAGGGTTTATTCATCCTAGTGTATCTCCTTGGGGTGCATCGGTGTTGTTTGTGCACAAGATGGATAGTTCCCTTTGGATATGCATTGACTATAGATATTTTAACAAGGTGACGGTCAAGAACAAGTATCCTCTTCCAATTATAGATGATCGGTTCGACCAGTTGCAAGGTGCCAAGTTCTTTTTTAAGATAGATCTTTGCTCTGGGTACCATCAGTTAAAGATTAGGGAGGTGGATATCCCTAAGATAACTTTTCGTACTCGGTATGGGCACTTTGAGTTTTTGGCGATGTCATTTGGGTTGACTAATATGCCAGCGACATTTATGGATCTGATGAATAGGGTTTTCATCAGTATTTAGATCTCTTCATTATTGTGTTTATTGATGACATTCTGGCTTATTTGAAGAGTGAGGTGGATCATGATAATCATCTCCGTGTGGTGTTGCAGACCTTAAATGAACAATAGTTGTATGCCAAGTTCTCCAAGTGTGAGTTTTGGTTGAATGCTACAACTTTTTTGGGTTATATTATTTCTAGTGAGGGGATCATAGTGGATCCACAAAAGGTTGCTGTGATGAAGAGGTGGTCTATACCCACGACTCCATCCGACATTCGGAGCTTCTTAGGTTTAGCCGGGTATTATTGGCAGTTTTTTGAAATCTTTTCATCGATAGCTTCTCCTTTGACTAATTTAACTGAGATGAAGGTAAAGTTTTCTTGGTCCAATGCTTGTGAGGGGAGTTTTGATAAATGGAAGGATAAGTTGACTTCGGCTCTAATTCTGACTTTGCCGGAAGGCAATGATGGGTTCGTGATTTATTATGATGCATCTCGGGTAAGGCTTTGTAGTGTTTTGATGAAACATGGAAAGGTGATTTCCTATGTTTCCAGGAAGTTGAAGGTGCATGAGAGGAATTATCCTACTTACAATTTGGAGTTGTTGGCGGTTGTGTTTGCTTTGAAAATATGGCGGCATTATTTGTACGATATTCATGTGGATATCTTTTCTGATTATAAGAGTCTACAGTACGTGGTCACTCAGAAGGAGCTCAATCTCAGGTAGAGGAGATAGCTTGAGCTTCTCAAGGACTATGATATGAGTCTTCACTATCATCCAGGTAAAGCTAATGTGGTTGCTGATGCTCTTAGAAAATTATCCATGGAGAGTTTGGTTCATGTGGAGGAAGAAAAACAGGAATTGGTAAAGGATATTCACTATGTGGATAATCTTGGAGTTCGTCTCTTGGACTCCAAGGATGGTGGTGTGGTGGTGCAACAAGTGGTTTAATTATCTCTTGGTGCAGAGATTAAGGAGAAACATGTGCTAGATATTAATGGGAAATGGTCACCTCATCAACCCTACATATTTTTGGTCCCAACTTGTGATTTCCACTAAGTTTCTAGAGCTCTTGGGATCTTTAATGACTGAAAATACCTAAAGTGGGCTTAGAATCAAGTAAGAGAATTATCAAGGGGCTGCACGGGACACCATTTCGGAGGTGGACCAAATCAGAAATTCCATCATAAATAATGTAGTCGATCGACTACGAACGCAAAGAGTAAAGATGAGTTGACCAAGCCAGCTTACCATTTGCAAATGCGGAGGCCAACATCCTTGACCTTTGTGAACGCGACCATAGCCTTGCAAATGCAAACGTCAAATCTTGGCTACACTAAATTCTACATGTCAACAATTTCACCAAGTCCTCACAGACTTTGATTAGGGTTTTAGGATTCTTTCAAAACCCTGTGCATGCAAATGAACAAAGTTACCATAGCAAATTCAATATTCCAAACTCAACAGAACTATTAAAGATTTTATTCGAGATTGTTTTGATAAAATATGGGTACCATACCTAGTTCCATTATTCATCAAACTAATTAATAACCCAAAATGAGTACAAAAGACTTAATACCCAAACCAATAGTCCCCCTTGCCTAAAATCAATGCTTTGGAGCTAAAGGTGTTATCGTATTTCTCATCCAAGGTTGTTTATTAGGAGTTTTGGTCTAAGACCCAATACCTTCATAGAAAAAGCCTCAAAATAAGGAATTAAGCCTAAAATCTATATGAACTATTGATAACCAAATTGAAAGTTCTGGTAAGTCGTAGATTACCTATGGTCGCTATGAGAAGGCTCGAAATGCCCATTCACCACTTGCTCTATTGAGAAATATCAAACTCAATCATTAATCAAATATATGTATAAAGTATAATTATCAAGTATCCACTCTCAGAGCACATATCCCACCAAGATTTATATCCATACTTTAATTCATAATCCTATTTTATTCACCAATCTAAATCTCTTTTATTTATATTAAACTGGTAGTTCAGTTACTATCTAGTACCCATATGTTCAGGTTATAACTAAGTTTAAGATGTCATCCCCTTTAACTGATTATTCAACCGTTTGACTATACTCAATCTATAATTCTCGCTAGAATCTCTTTTCCTCCACCCTTACACATCATATTTTCTTAGACTCAGTAAAACTTAACTTTATATTCACTACAACATTTTAGGCCTATGACTATACTTAATCCAGAGAATGCTTATAAAGTGTTGCCAAAACTATTTTTAACAACACTTTCAAAGTGTAGCCATAACACTAAGCTTTTTGCCACAAAAATATTGACAATATTTTAAAAGTGTGGTTTTTGAAGTTATAGGCTATGATTTATAAATGTTGCTAAAATGTAAAGTAATTGACAACACCTTCTTATATATATGGCTACCCTTTTTTAAGTGTGGTATTATTATAATTTTAACCCCCTATTTTTCAAGTGTGGTCTAATCATTTTACTAAAAGTTTTGATCAAAAAATTTAGTTCCCACCATGTTTTCATATTCCCCCATAAGATCATAAAGGTAAAATATAAGGGCGGCCATAAAATTTAACCCAATCAAATTTTAGACTAAAAAGTTCTTTTTGCCAGTTGTTGTGTTGCTCTATCTCTCATGTGATTTTATTTAAACCTATTAGGTATGGTTTTTCAATATCTATATGATTTTCTTTGACCCAAATAGATATGTCCCTCCGCCAGTTCTTCTAGATAAATTCTTTGGTATTTCATGTTGTAGGAAATTTAGATGAGTATTTTGATATAAGCTGTGAGGTTTAGGTTAGACTGGACAATGAGTATTATGCTTAATAGAGTTGTTTTCCTGTGGAAAATGTGAATTATGTGGATTAGGTGCCCTGGTATTACTTTTTTACAGAGGTGGTCCGAGCAAAGCACATAATGTATGTTAGATTCTAAAGATAATGTTTCCGCAGAAAGTCTGCTGCTACTTTTAAAATGTTTGAAGATCATGGAAAATGCAACCTTTCTTAGTACGCGCAATCAGGTACCATTAATATACCTTCTATAGTAGACTGCCTTATTGTGTCCTTGAATTCTTAGATGTTCAGTGCACTACCAATTTTGTTTCAGAATCAGTTGCTTCAAATGAAAGGAAAATTTGATAGTCTGAACTCCCCAAGGTCTTTCACAAAGTGAATCTTAAGTATGATCAAGATTCTGTCAGGTACTACTGCCTCTTATATTCTCATCCAAAATATAAAAATAAAAAATGATTCTTATGTTGTTTGTTTTCCTTTAATAATTTAATATGCAACCTTTTTGGTCCATTGGCTTATGATGCTTCTTGTTTGTTAAATTGTATGAATTTAGGGGCTTACCTGTGTAGAACTTCATTGGAAAGTTCCAATGATGAAAAAGTCTGTAACCTTTTTGATGGAACTGCTCGTTCTTTAGAATTACATTTAGTATCAAATGAGAAAGGTAAGCTGTTAATTTTTTCTTCCTTCCAAAACAAAGTTGACTTTTCCTAGCCTGCATATTGATGCCATCATATTTTTCTTGTTTAAAAATGGAGTTAAAAGTTATACTACCCGACTACAATAAGGTTGTTTCTTTTTCATATATATAAAAGGAATAGTATAATTGACTTACACTTATCCTTTGATAAAATTGTTCCCATATCAATATAGCCCTGTATTTGAATCAATTATGCTAATTGTAGCTTCCCTGGATTAGAGTTTATGGTTTTATGGTTGGTACTTGACTGTTGTTATTCTTTATTAATGTTTTTCTAGTTTAAAGATGCACCTTTATTAGAGATTGAACTCTTTTACAGAGTGATTCCATAGCGTAAGTCAATTGAAGTTTTGTTAGGAGGATTTGGAATTTGGCCTTCTAACCATAAAAAAGATATTGAAGTAGGGCATTTTAATACTCTTGTTTGTCCTCAGAATTATTGAATGTCAATCTTGAAATATCACTTTCCATCCTATTCATAGATAGTACTAAATGTTAATAGTAGGCATATAAATTCCATAATCTAATTCTCCCTTTTAACTTTGTCAACTATTCTGAAAGCAATTTAGTTCTTTCATTTATTATTTTGGAAGGGAAAAACTTGATTAAATAGTGGCCCTCCACCCCATGTCCATGGAAGTTTCTCTTCAATATGAAGGGTTCATAAAGGTCTACCAACCAAATTAAAAATTCATCTTTGATTTTTTTATTAGGTAATGAAACCTTAATTAGCTTCAGATGTTGAATAATTTTTCCTTTTGAACTTGTAGATAGATGTTGTCAGATTGTGTGCATTGATTCTTCTACAACATGCTATAAAAGTGAAGGTTCATTTTCCCAAAAGAACTTAGGCGAAACTCAAACTGATCGGATTGGTTAATCCATATGTAATTTAGAATTTGCTAGCACTTCCACCAGTGGTTCTTGGTAGCTTAAACTGAGGATTGAATCTTCCAAGTCTGGGTCATGTAGTGGAACCTCTGAGGACTTCAGTTTTAGGTTTAGCAAGAATTCATCAAAAATGAATTTTTTGATTGGATATAGTCACAAAAGTAATGGAGATACAGGACTTGAACTTATGGAAGAGAGTCAAGATCCTTTTGCATTTAATTATTATTTTGAACCTTCACGATGGGATTTAATATCTACCAAGCTAAAGGTGTCTAAAACTCAACTTAGGAAGACATCACTTCTTGAACTTGATGATGAATACCTATCTCCATTATGCGAATCCAACAATAGTCAAGTGTCCAGTAGAACAAACAAGAGGCAAGTAGCAAGGAGAACAATCAATCTGGTCAAACCTCTTGTACTTCTAATGAAGATGAAGAAATGTCGACCCTTTTGGAAGATTGCCTTCTTAAAGTTGTTAAGGTAATTTTACCTCACTTAATGTTACCAGTATCACAACACGTTCGTTGTATGTGGTTATTGAGAAATGTTGGTAAGAAGAGTGTGTTGATTGACATTGTAACCTACCCATTTTAAAATAACATCAATTAAAAAAAAACATGACAAGTTTCAAAATATCAAATTAAAGTCAATATACTTGTAGAAATATAGTTGAAAACTTTGATATATAAAACGTTGAAAGGATGGGAGAATTCCTTTTTTTTAAAAAAGTTCTTATGTACAGAGGAAGTTTAAATATAGTAGACTGATAGATCTTTAAAATTAAATATATATACTACTATATAGATTTCTCTTTTCACCTAAAATAGAACTTACATATTGTGTTGAATACTTTTCCATTTTATGTTGCTTAGGCTCGTAATGCTTGTTTGATAATAGGCTCTAAAAGCAGTTCTACCTATTTGGATTGGCTTATTTTAAGTGTTTTATTTGCCAAAATAGCTTTTAAGTAGTTTTGTAGTGTTTGGATGATGATAAAAAAGTGACTTTAAGAATGTGATGCTAAGCTTAAAAGAAAAGAATATGCTAAAAGTTATAAGCTTATCCATACACCCTAAATTTTCTTCTTTTGCTCCTCCCTTCTCTAATAAGTGATTTTACCACAAATAACGTGCAAATAGATCTCAAGAGCAAGAATAAAATTTGAGTGATAAGTATGTATTAAATATGTTCAAAGTTATATATTAAAGTCGTTAAACTATACATATAAGTGATACTATCTATTGTTAAAGTATCCACCTCTTCCAAGGATGCAAAGCCCGTTGAAAGTTTAGGGTGAGAATTTCATTGTTAGAGAGTAAAATAAAAGTTAATTCAACTTCTTTATGAATCGAAGAGTAGTTGGAATTCATTCGGTCTAAGCATCTATTGATAATGTGATAGCTCTTACATGGTAATAAGAAATTATGCCACTTTTAATTTTTGGCATTTTTTCCAAAGAGGTTTAGGTACCCAGGTGAACCTTAGCACCACCTTTCACCCTTAAATAAATGGGCAAGTAGAGCGTACTATTCATACCTTAGAAGATATGTTGATGGCTTGCGTGATTGACTTTAAGAGTAGTTGGGTAGATCACTTGTAGTTGATAGAATTCTCCTATGGCAATAACTACCACTCTAGCATCTAGATAGCTCCTTTCTAGGATCTTTATGGAAGGAGATATAGGTCACTGATTGGTTGGTATGAAGTGTGTGAAACCCATTTGTTTGAGATTGACCTTGTTCTTCAGGCGATGGAGAAAGTGAAAGTCATTAGAGAGAGACTTAAGACCGCTCAGAGTCTTCAGAAGTTTAATGACAATATGAGAAGAAGGTAGTTAGTGTTTGAGGTTGATATTGGGTATTTAAGAAGGTCTCCCCTATGAAGAGAGCTATGAGATTAGGGAAGAAAAGAGAACTTAGTCCTCGCTACACAGGTCCCTACCAGATTACAAAGAGAATAGGTGGAGTTGTTTATAAGTTGGATTTACTTGCAAGTTTAGCTTTTATTTACTGGTATTTCATGTATCAATGCTTAAGAAATGTATTGGAGATCATTCATTGGTATTTCCCGTTGAGGAGATTAGTGTGAAGGATTCATTATCGTATGAAGAAGAACCTATAGCTATTTTGGATCGTCAAGTTTGAAATTTGAGAAGTAAGGAGATAGCTTTGATTAAATTTTTGTGAAAGAATCATAAAGTTAAGGAAGCTACTTAGGAGTTGGAGAGTGATATGTGTGGAAGATATCCAACCTTCTTTGAATCCTCGGATGATGATATGGAAGGTATTATGATGTTTCGGCTTTTGATAGAATATTTTACATCTTTTATAAGGGATACTTGTGCATTATCAAGTAACTATTGTCGTATTTGATGCTGGATTTTAGTGTTTTCAGGTCAAGAACTTAGCTAAAGGGTTAACTTGGAAAAATGGAAGAATCAAGAACCAAAAATATTATTTTCTAATTAGTATGTGTAGTAACATACATGTTTTTTTGAAGTTCACTGCAAATCTATGTATTTGAATTATTTATTCTCTAATTGGTGCGTGAGACTATATATAGATCTGTATATGTAATATTATTAGTGATATATACATTCCGACCAAAATTATTATTTTTCAATTAGAAATTATGTACTAACATTTTAGGCTTAATGTCATTTCTGTAAAATGTGGCCTAAACTATCAAATTTTAGACAATATTTCCACACTTCAAAAGTGTGGATTTTTAATTAAATTGTGGCATGTACCTAAAACATGCTTACACTTTACAGGTGTTTTCATGGAGGATGTATAAAAGGCTACGATTTGAAGTGTGGCTAGCAATAAAGAACAAAACCATATTTTGTAAGTGTTGTTTAGAGGTGCTATACAAGGCTACGATTGTGAAGCATGCCCAATAACAAAGCAAAGGAAACACTTGAAAGTGTAGTTTTATCAGATAAAAGTATTGCCAATGACAAGCTGCAGAGTTTGTCCTTTATACCTTAATGACCACGTTTTTTAATTTTAGCTAATATGACAACACTTGAAAAGCGTGGCCTATGGTCAAAGCTTACGCCTTTTTATGCCACGCCCTAAAAAGTGCTGCTTAAAGTCCTAAAGCATAGCCTTTGATCAAAGGCCACACTTTCTGCTATTTTAGGACACACTTTACAAGAATGGAAATAGGACTAAATGTTGTAGTGGTTGTTAGGTTATATCGTCACATCCTCTTAGCAAAATCAAACCTCCTAACTATTCTCTAGCAAGAATATCTCTAACTTCAGACACACATAATTTTTAAGATATTAGAGACTAGTTTATAGATTAGAAGGTCACCTAATTCTTCTGTTGTTATCCATATTCACATAGTAAACTCCATAAATTGCCAATCAAGTAATCCAAACACAAATATCCATCAAGAGATCCATACAAAATACAATAACACACAATCATATCATTTTTACATTATTTTCATGTTTATCCACATAACCTCTATTAATTCATAATTATTCAATTTAGGTGACTGTGCTAACCCCCTAATTCTACCGTCTATTCGTACTTTCTAGTCTTTTTTACCCTCTTTACCAATATTCCAGCCTGAGTCATTAAGGCTTGGCCCTTCTGCTCCTATACTTAGAGTTCTATCAACCCCCTTTTAGGTTGCCAACAAGCTATACCATCTACTTAACAGACTCTTACAAAACTAAACTTAAGTAACTTTACTAACATATCCCTCCCTTCATACTTATGCCTCACTACCACTTCTTAGTACAAGTCATAAGTTTTCTTACATTACTATGAACAACCTATTTAAACCTCAATTAGCTCATTTTCCCCCTTTTACTATCCTTACCCCATATTATACTTAAAAAAATAATTACATTCTTTTAACTAATTATAACTCTCTCCATATTAAAACAAATTCATGCCATAAATATCACACCAGCTATAACAACAATCCACAATAATAATAAAGCTTAATTAGAATTTTATCAATTCCCTCCATCCAAACACCATGCTCGAAGGCTTAAGATATGATATCTACCGAAACTACTATAAAAATTTAGTGCATCTATCCTAAGTCTATTATAATTTAAACATAACCTACCTCGTAAAAAAATCATGCTACTAATGAGAGGAAAAAGTTATCCCATACGTCCTTAGTGTATTACCGTGTTAGGTTCCTATCTGGTGTGTCTTAAAACTGCCCTAATGTCACGGTGAACCTTGATGAGTAAGCCTATCACCCAAACTGATACACAAAGAGGAAATGATAGGAATATCCCTAAGTTAAGGTTTCTAGAATGAAGCCAAACCATAAAAGTACTAAACAGAAAGAACAAAATCAACAGTACAACTATAACTCCCAAAACCTGATGTCAACAGTATAAGAACGTATCTAGTACAACTCGAATCGAAGAGAAAGACATAAAATATCTAAATACATGAGAAAATCAGTATAAAAAATTAAAGTGAAGAAATAGTCTACAAGAAAGGTAGTAGAATACATCTGGACGCCTAAAAGTCAACCACTACCTTGAAAGCACCAAATGTCCCCCAAATGAAATAAACTGGGGCACAGTCGCACTAGGACCTGCACCTAAAGTGCGTAGGAGATGTGGGTACGGTCCACTTGTGCTTAGTAGGTATTATAGGCCGACTAGGCAAACTAAAAAATAAAGCGTACAAAATACATACCAAGGGCACATTACCTGCAATTAGAAAAAGTCCCACAATGGTAGCCCAAACCGGTTGCACTAACAATTCTATAATATCCACATATAATACAACAACACACCAAATAGAGACATAAATATACACAATATCACATACAAGTAAAATAAAAGAGGAACATGTATATTTAAGATCATCAAGTACAAATAGAGGAAGATAGAACAACGAGATAATAACAAGTGAATATATAGAACAAATAGCTAGATGACAAGTCAATATGGCAATATAAGCACAACATAAACGTAATAAAGAAAGTGCAGTTTATATGATGATGGTGATGCATGAGGTCATCACACAACCTCTGAGATCATTGCACAACCCCCGTATACACCCACAGAGGCAAGCCAATCGATGTCGAACCCATGAAGGGTTCTTCAATCAATGTACAATCAATAATCAATATCCATATCTCCTTCCTGGCATATTCCTCGGAAAGGTTTTTATAAGGTGTTACAATATCTTCTCCGAGTGCATCCCTCCGAGAGGGTTTTTATAAAAGATGTTACCAGTGTTTCTCAGGTATTTCCATAGTGGTCTATTTGTTTCATGATTGAGTATGATATGAGGATGTAATGTTCACAACCAATCACAATGAGTATTTACACAACCAACCACAATGATATATTTCCACAATCAATAACAATGTTCAATTTCCACAACTACATGAGCCAATATCCACACATTATTTCCGTCCATCCATGAATTTCCACATGTTTTATATGCCAACAAGTATGAATATATAACAATACGCCAACAGTAACACAAAAAACCATTTTGAATAACATAATACAATTACTCACATGTATTTTAGGCTATCAACATCACATAGGACCCCACATGGATATATATATATATATATATATACATTGCATAATATCTCAATTTCAACAATTACATCAGATATAAGCCCCCACTGAGTCACAACACATAGATAGCGATTTATCATGATTAGTTCCCACCCTTAATATGCATTTTGTACCAAAATTTACTACCTAGTCCCATTTGAAAAAAGTTAAGCCATAACGTACCTCAGCCAAAACTAGTTCGCAACACTTCAACCACCAAGCCCTACTTCTCACGAATGGTTTTGATATAAACTAAAACCAAGAAATATAGAATCTATGCATCAAAATAAGGCTAACGATACCCATATTTCTTACTTTCGGTTCAGGGTCAAAATGGACCCCCGAAATGAGTTTTTGAATAATAAGAGTAAAATTATAACTTTACTTCAAAAGTGAGTTCCCCATAACTTTAGGAATCTACAACTAAAAACCCAAGTCAAATCAAGTAAAAAATGAGGTTCAAATCAAAGAAAAACCATTTTAGAGTTTTACTAGGTAAAATCTTTGAAATTCGTTTTAAAATCAAGAATCAAAGTTTTTTTTTTGAAGATGAAATTGGGAAAAAACTTAAAATTATAGGATTAAGAATATTATTCAAGTGAAAAGGTTTATAATTTGGGGCTAAATCAAGTACTAAGGTTTTGGGGTTTTTTTGAACAATTAATCTAAAAATTTGATAAAGAAAAGGGGTGAATTCTAACCTTAAATCCATACGAGAATCAAGAAATAGATGTTAATCTAGCATCCCAAGCACCCATAAGCTTCACTTAAGCTCTCACACTATTTTAGGGTAGCTCTCAAGAGGCAAGATGAAAAATGAGCAAAAATTAGATAAAAAGGGGTTATTTATATTCATACCAGGTTACCAGATGCACAAGGCATAAAACGGATGCCTCAAATGAGTTTTACCATTTATGATCCAGGTTGCACCAATAACATAGTACACCGGATTTTTGAAGACTAAGACTCTAGCGCCCGGACTTTCTGAACCAGAACGCTATATGGTGCTTATGACCCCAAGGGACCACAAGATAATCCATGACTGATATTTGTACCTGTAGACTACAATTCATGACATAATAATGCAGAAAAACATGCATAATAGGCCATAAGGTTCAACTAAAATAATATAACATCCATATGGGCAAAAAATACACAAAATAACTAAAAACTGAATCTGAAAGCTAAATCTGAGCATAAATCTGAAAGCCTCTAAGTAATGTCTGAACTAAGGAGTTGAAGAAACATGTCTCTAACTAACTCCGTAAAACAAAAATGAAGAAATAAATGAATAAGTCAAATAATATCGTCCTTGAATGAAGAGGACTCATTGCAACTCTGTATGCTGAATACGACTACTACTGCTGGTATGGGACTCGTTTCTCTAAACCTATAGTATAACATGAAAAGAAAGCACCATAGCACAAATGTGTCAGTACAATTGGAGTACTGAGTGTACGAGTGAGGTAGGCCAATGCAAGGGTTTACTGATGTGTGAGCAGATGCTAACACATTTGAGGCTTTTAACTCTAAATAATTGTGAAGTCTTAAGCAAATTTTAGTTGTTTTTGATAATTTTCTTGTGATATTGCAATTGTAGCAAGGATGGGAGGAAAATATATGAAAGATGAACAAAATAACTAAAATTTGGTACAAGTGAGCTGATATGAGTCTGACGGCATTTCTTGCAAGCCGTCAGAGATGTGGTAAGCTACTAGAAAAAAATGTCAAGAAGAATAGTGGAGAAGAGATGCTGGATAAGAGTGACGACATTCTCAATATGTTATCATAAGTGTGTTAAGCCGTCAGAATATGCCGTCAGATCGAGGCAGAACATGGTGAAATAGTTGAAGGTCTGATGACATTTGCTATACGCCATCACAAGTGTGGTAATCCATCATAGGACATCGTCAGAGTGAGGCAAAACAAATCAAGATGGCATGACTTTTGACGACATATCTGAGATGTCATCAGAAGCCTAATGACCAATACCAATATGGCATCACTTAAATCCGAGCCTAGCTGTGATTTTGTTATTTTATTTCCTTAATTAGGCTTTAGTATAAATAGTAGTTTTTAGGGTTTTTAAAGAGAGAAGTTTTCATTATTAAGAATAAGAATTTTGGAGGGAGAAACACGTACATTGTTCTCTTTTGCCAATTAGTTTTAGTTTCTTTCTTATCATCTATTCTTGGGTTTCTAACTTGGGATTTAATTGAATAAATTATTCATTGTTTTCCATCTATGCGTAAGTTTATCATTATCATCATGAATTCAACTTGTAATTTTCTTCGTCAAATCATAAGCGGCTAATTTCATTAGCTGGGGTTATAGGATCTAAGGATAAGGGTTTGATATGATGCTAGGTGTTTAACGTATTCAAAAAGTTGTAAAACATCTTAAAATTCTGTGGTTTTAACTGAAATCTAGTGGTTGGAAACATTAGATTATACCTTAGGTTATATTTGCTTTTAATAGAGAAATTGACTAGAGGACAGGAGTTATCAACAGGGACTCAGAAGCTACCAACCTTCTGTTTAATGATTAATACCATAACTGGATTAATCTACCTAAGATAACATCCGATTGTATATAAATAAATTATCTAATTTCGAGAGAATTAGATAATAAATTGTCTGGTGAGGTCGAGATATAAGTCAGATAGTATCATAGTCAGGGATATTTTGTTGTTGTACTCATTTTGAGGATCTCTAGAATTATCTGGTATCGGTTAATACCTGAAATTTATGGTGATCATAACCCTAGTTTCCCATTTATATTGATAAAAACTCTAAAAATTCAGAAAGTAAAGATTTATACATTGTGAACTTTAAACCCCCAACTTTCAAAAATGATAAACTACCAGTAAAGTATTTTGTAAATGAATTGATGTTCACACCCTATTCCCTGTGGGATTCGACCCCAACCTAGTTGGGTTTTATATTGACAATGATCGCTTACACCCATTCGAGAGTGTAATTTGAGCATTATAAAAAATGGCACTGTTGTCGGGGAATACGGTTGCAGACTGAAAATTGTGTGTACAAAAATTTCCTAATAGTTAAGTTTCCTTGATTTACGTTTATTTGTTGTTTTTGTTTATTGTAGGTACTGTGTTATTTATGCCAAAAATGAGAAGTTCTGGCACACCATTATTACCAATCAACCCGGAACCTCAACTAATTGGAAGAATGACTGAACAACAGGAAGCAAAAAGATTAGCTGCTTTAGCCAGGGCTCAGGTTAATGTGCAAAATTTGGGTCAACAAGCACATCACCAAAACCCTGATGATGAGGACTTGGGTGATGAGGAATTGCTGAATCCTCAAAACCCAAGAAGAGCAGAGCAAGTTGCTGTACTAGTGCAGTAAAACGTCAATAGAAATTATCCAGGTCGAGGTAGATATGGTCAACAGCCTATGCACTATGAGGCTGATGATGATGATGAAGGAATGAATGGAGCTAGGGCAACGGGTGCTATCATCCCATCACTATTGGCACCAGGTGTAACGTTCAGCATAAAAAGTACCATGATCGAACTCCTGAATCTGAAAGGTTTATCTAAAGGCTTGCCTGGTGATGATCCTAAGATGCATTTGGTGAACTTTATCACCATCTGCAAATCCTTTGAAAATCAAGGAGGGAGTCAGAATGCAATTAGATTGAGGTTGTTTCCATTGTCTCTATCTGGAGAGGCAACAATATGGTTGAATGATTTAGAGCCTGATTCTATAACCAACTGGAGACAGTTGAAAGATGTGTTCCTAGAATGGTTCTTTCCACCCTCCAAAAGGGTACAGTTGAGGGATGAGATTAGCAACTTTAGACAACTTCCGACTGAAGCACTGTATGAGACTTTGGAAAGGTTTAAGAAAAAACTTGCACAATGTCCGAACCACAATATGACGGACTAGCATTTGATGGAGACCCGGTACAGAGCTTTCAACTCTGTGACAAAGCCAATAGTCAACAATGCTGTAGGTGGTTCGTTCATTGACCTTTTTTTTTGGATGCTTCTAACATGCTAAATAGAATGACCACAAAAAGTCGAGCTTGGCATACTAGGGATTCTGTAGTGGTTAGATTTACAATTGCTAGTGGTATTACTATAGAACAACATAGAAAGAATGAGAAGCGAGATCAGGATATGGCACACTTAAAAACGCAGATAGACTTGCTGGCTAAGCACTTGCTATCCGATAAGACTGAAATGATTAAGGTTGTAGATGCTCAAGGTACCATATTTGCAGGTGCTGATGCTGAGGCCAACTAAGTGAGTAATCAGGGGGGTTTCTGAGGCAATAGCCAAGGGAACCAAGGACAGACTTTCTACGACAAGCCTGATTATAAAGATAGGGATCAGGGACATTGGAGAAACAATAATGACAGAAGTAGTTTGTATGTTTCTCCTAGAAGTTGGGATGCTGCATCTACTAGTTCTGGCAAGATGTCCATGGAGGATATGATGGAAAAGCTGTTGAAGGGAGTTGAAGCTACTAACTCAGGGGTAACTAATATGAAAAGTGAGTTTTCTGCCATCAGTCAGTTAGTTAGCTCACACTCTGCTTCTATTAAGTAGTTGGAGCAATAGATGAGCCAACTTTTGGCTACTCTGAACCAGAGAAAAGTAGGCACTTTACCTAGTGATACGCTTCATAACCCACAGACTGATGGCTCTTGTTTGGCGATTACCACTCGGAGTAGTAAGATGTTATCTGGTCCTTCTATAGGTAAATCCATAGATAAGGAGGTAAGTGTTATAAATCAGAAGGAAGAAATCTAGTAGAGTCTGAGAAGGTGGATGGCTTTGTTAACATGTTAGAGAAAGAAGACCATAAGAAAGAGGAAGTGGTATGAAAACAAATGCCAGGACCACCACCTCCATTTCCGTAGAGGTTAAATAAGAAAGAACATAATGAAAAATTTAGCAAGTTCATAGCAATAATGAAACAACTGACAATGATGATTCCTTTGATGGAGGCACTTGAGCAAATGCCGAGCTATGCTAAATTTATGAAGAATCTACTGAAGAAGAAGAAGAACGTAAGCTATGAGACGGTGCATAATCTCCACCATTATAGTGTTTTTTCATCACAGTCCTTAGTATAGAAAAAACCTGATCATGATACTTTCACTATTCCATGCACAGTAGGAACCATGGAATTTGAGAAAGCTTTGTATGACCTTGGTGCAAGTATTAATTTGATACCTCTGGCTGTCTATAAGAGGCTTGATGTAGGGGCACCTACACGTATAAATATACGACTCGTGATGGCAGATTGGTCAATCAAAAGACCTGTGGGTATTCTACATGACATGCTGGTGAAAGTGGCCGACTTCATTATCCCTACGGATTTTGTGGTTCTAGACTGTGATGTTGATTTTGAGGTGCCTATTATTGTAGGAAGACCATTATTGGCCACAGGGAGAGTGCTAGTTGATTTGAAGCTCAATGAGCTTAAGTTATGAGTTGGCAAAAATGAAGCAAAGTTTAAAATGTGCTCAGCCATAGTGAATCAAGAAGAGATGAGTGTATTCGCAGTCATGGATGTATTTTATATGGATGACAAAAGGTATCGGTATGATGTCTTGGCGAAGTCTGAGTAACCAAGATAACTGAGTCGTGCCGCGACATTAAATCAGTCGCTAGTGGGAGGCAACCCAAAATTTTATTTTCATTCATTTTTAGGTTAGTTTTTATTCTTATAGTTAGGTTTTTAATACCTGGAAGGTGAAATCAAGATTTTCTGCTAAAAAGGACCTTGACGACCTTTATGGTAAGACATCACACATGTGACGGCTTACCAGAAAATAACATGAGAGAGGTCTAGTATGAAGAAGTGTCTTCCTAACCCTGCGAGATTGCCTCACAAGTTACCACAACTCTGACGACATTTTTCTATATCGTCAGGTATTACGGGCCTAGATGTTAAGTTGGATTCGACCCGACCCAGGCTTAAAATCTTCATATTCTCGGTAGTTTATTTGGTTTCCATGTTTAGTTATTTCCTTTCTTAGCTAGAATACATAATATCTTCCTTTTTTCTCCAACTTGACCACAACTAAGCAAGAAAACCTTTCCTTTGACAGATTGGATTGAAAGTAAAGTGACCAACTTTCTTCTCTCATCCACATTCTCTTACCTCAAGCTCACACTTCATACGAACTAAGATCCATTGTTAAGGAAGTGTGCAAGTCGAAAATCAGGTATGCTCAATGCTTAAAACTCTTCTTTCTTTTAGGTATGTACAATAGGAGAAGTTCAACCTTTGTTCAAAAGTGCTTAAGAGGATTAAAGAGCTACAATCTACTTTGAAGCTAGGGTTTCGTTGGGTTCTAACTGAAGAAGATCTAAAGAGCAGCTCAAGAACTCAACTTAAGTTAAAATCAAGTCGACATTTATGGTAGGATGTCACATCTGTGACGGCTTACCACAAATGTCAACATAAGTTAAAGGAAAAAAGATGAGGTTCTGTTAAGGTCTGATGACATATATGATACGTCGTCATAGGTGTGACTTCTTACCAGACAATGTCGTCAAAAGTTGAGAAATTTTAGTAGTCACTGCTTGAGGCTGACGACGTCTATGGTAAGCCGTTAGAAATACAATAACTTACCATAGATGCTATCAAGCCTCTGAACAAAAATTGAATTGAACCCTTTTCAGGGATTCTAAGCAACCAATGATACATCTTGTTTATTTATATGATTTAGAACACTGAAAATTGACTCTAACTTGCCGCAGGAATAAAACTGACACCCAAGAGAAAGAATCCTAACACTCTAAAGAAAGTGTCAAATCCAAAAGTGGTTATGAAGCTTATTAATGAGGACTCCGACTATGAAGATGAAGAACCATTTCTCAGGTGAAAGAAAAAGAAACCAAGCCCAAAGGGATTTCCTCCACCTAAACCCATTCAGGTGGAGGATAGTGATGATACTGAAACTACTACCCTTCCTGAGAGTGAGTCCTTTGAGCAAGAGGGTTCTAAGAAAACCAAGTCCGTAAAGCCTGAGTCTAAAAAGGCTGAATCTAAAGAGCAGGGGTCTGAGGAGACAAAATTGGTACCACCATCCTCAGAAAAGAAAAGTGATGATGATTCTCCAATTCAGAGAGCTGTAGTGAGATAAAAAAACCAGGAGGTTAAAGATAATGTCAGATGGCTCATTCTGGGAGCTGAGAGGGTATATCTTGATGGTCTACGTAGAAAAAGAAATCATTACCAAAGGTCTTATCAAATACCTGGAGGTGATGAAAAAGTTCCAAGATTATGGCCTATAGTGGAATACCAGAACAGGAGATTTCTACAGTCGAGCATTAGTATGGGAGTTTTATGCAAACTACCAAGCGGACCTAGAAAATAGATGCAAGAAAGGTGAGAGAATATTGAACATGCCATTACTGGAGAAAATTGCACTGTGGGGAGTGATGGTGAGTATCTCGGACAAAACAATCAACTGGTTTCTTCATGGGCCAAACTTCAATGTTCAGGATACTTTACGCACATTCTATGCCCATTTAAAAGATAAGGCAAATCAACGCAGATAGTTGGCTACTCACATAGCGGAGGGAGAGCCTATTTGGTTGACTAACCCAAATGAAAGGATCTACAAAGCTTCTTTGAAATCTAAGGCAAAGTTCTATTGGGGCATAGTGCGCACGCACTTGATCCCTACAAAAAATGATAATCTACTGGGAGATGACAGGGCCGTACTAGTTGCTAGTCTTGTGACTGGGATATCCCTGGATTTTGGTGAAATTATTACTGAGGAGATAAAGATTCAGGTGTCTAGGCCTGACACTGTATATCCATTCCCGTGTTTGATCACTAAGCTATGCGGAGCAACAAATGTGCCCAAGATCGCAGGTGTGGATGAGGATGTCGCTGCTAGAAAGACTCACAACCCGATTAGAAGTGAGGAATATCTACCTGCATTGAGGCTTGATAGGGGAGCAGAGGTAGCAGTTGAGACTCCAATTCTAGATTCTAGTTCAGTGACTACTGTGAAGGCACAAGATCCTGAGACAGCAGCAGTACCACCACCACCTTCAGCACAGGCAGGTTCAGTGCCTGCAACTGAGTCAGCTCCATCAGCTTCTATAGCACCAGCAGGACTTTCTTTCAACTTGCCAAACTTCAAAAAAATTGCTAGACAAACTCAATGGTGCAAAGTTCAGCTGAAGTAGTTTACCAGACAGTTTGCAACTATAGTAGATAAGAGAATTAGGGATGCACTTGAGCCTTATGAGTCCTTGCCTACTAGGTTTTATGACTTGGAGGATCGTTTTGATGTGAGAGAAAGAGAAATGTCGAGTATAGATCTTAAACCATTCAGATCTGAGTTTAAGCAGATGAAGATGGAGTTTGAAGTGATTAGACAGCTCCAGTGTATTACAGTAATAGAAGATATGGCTGAGGAGCCCAAAGGTGAATTAGAGTTGCTTGATCTTACTGAGGAGCCTTTACAAAAGAAGAAAAACAAATAAAAGAAAGATGAAAAGAGAAAAGAAAAGAGAAAGAGATAAGGAGATGATGAGAATGAGGGCAAGGCCAAGAAAAAGGCAAAGAAGAAGAAGAAGGCTCAGAAAATAGGAGCAGAAGAGACGACACAAGCAAGTAATGAGGTAGCATCCACTGACAAAGCAAACCTGAAATAGGCAATACAAGCATACCTAGAGGACCACTTGAGAAGGGAGGAGGCGCTCCGAGCTAGAGCCGTAGGAGCCTCATCCAGTGCACCTCCTTCAGATGCAGTGGTAGCTGATCCAGCGCAGCAGCAGGCTCCAGATATAAGTGTCCCAACTAGAGATACTGATGTGGGTGTAAAACCCATGATCCTCATACTTAATCTCTACCAGGTACGCCCTAAACCCTTAGTTTCATTTTGTTTTGATTTTAAGTTGAGGGTGTAGGGTAGCATGTTGTTATAGCATATTATACAAATAACTAGGAGTAGTGCAAGTTCTGTAGGTAGTCAACTAATTTTTTTTTATTTTGAACACCTCTCCGAAGGTTTGTTTTGCATGACTGTGTGAATTGCCTTAAATTGTGACTATTGAGCATCCGGTAGGGCATTAGCTTTGTTCTTAACAATCACAGATGAATAAATGCATGAACCAGATAAGTAGTAGTTAGTGAAATACTTGTGTGCCAAGTGTGTGTGAGATATTACTGTGTTCCCTATGGTATTGCTGAATCTAGAACTTGCCCAGTACATTTTTCCTTGGTTGAGAGATAGGCGTTAGGAAAGGATCATAGGCTGTTTTTGAATTTAAGTCACTTTTAGCCTAAATGACCTTCCCTATACTGCATTATGTCCCTTGATCCCCTTTTGAGCCTAAATTGACCATTTTCTTCCTATGAAACCCATCACCTTTCCTTTTTAAATCATAATGAACCTGATTTGGCCCTAGTCTTCCTTAGACACTGTGCACCTCAATGTAGGCAAACAGCCTAAGTTGAGGGTGGCTATCATAGGGGTGCATGATAAAAGTTGGGTATGAAGAAGGTTATAATAGAAGAGAAAGAATAAAAAAAGAATAAAAGGTTGGGTGTTGGTGAAAAAGAGCAAGAAAAAAAAATCTGTTGGAATAAAAAGAAGTGCACCTATCCTGAAAGTGTGATCAAGAAAAAAAAAAGAAAAAGAGGTTAATAAGTGGACCCCATAAGATAATGTAGGGCCAAGGAGGTTAGTCACTCTAAATGCCATTTAATACCATACCAACCCCTAACCTACGTTACAAGCCTGAGAAATTTCTATAGTGATCCTAGCTTACCTGTCTAGACAATTTGGTAATGACGATAAGGGCAAGTATATGGTATTTGGCATACACTGGTTGAACTTCATTCTTAGTGCAAAAGTCTTTGTGATTATCCCCATGATTATACCTTGTTTGCTGATAATGAGAGAAAAGGAGAATTTATTTGTTGTGAGGGCACACTAGTATCTTGCTAAGTTACTTGGTTGTTTGGGTAGTGTACATTACATGCATGATTGTTGTCACTTAGTGATGCCATGGTTAGATGCCTTTGTGTTACATTTTTGCTTTTCAATAAATTTCATAGTAGTTTGAGTTGGTTGACCTTGGAGGTGGTAAACTTTGTTTTGATCTAAGAATTGGTTGTTGACTGCTGAATGTTCGTTGTATTCTCTTAGTTGTGTTTTTGTTGCTTGAGGACAAGAAATTGTTTTAAGTTAAGGGTGTTGATGTGTGAGCAGATGCTAACACATTTAAGGCTTTTAACTCTAACTAATTGTAAAGTCTTAAGCAACTTTTGGTTGTTTTTGATCATTTTCTTGTGATATTGCAGTTATAGCAAGGATAGGAGGAAAAATATAGGAAAGATGAACAAAATAAGTAAAATCTGGTACAAGTGAGATGATATGAGTCTGACGGCATTTATTACTAGCCGTCAGAGATGTGGTAAGCTACCAGAAAAAGGCGCTAGGAAGAACAGTGGAAAAGAGCTGCGGGATGAGAGTGACGACATTCTCAATATGTCATCACAAGTGTGGTAAGCCATCAGAGTGAGGCACAACATGGTGAAATAGCTGAAGGTCTGATGATATTTGCTACACGCCATCAGAAGTGTGGTAAGCCATCATAGGATATCGTCAGAGTGAGGTAGAACAGGTCAAGATGGCATGACTTCTGATGACATATCTGAGACGCTGTCAGAAGCCTGACGACCAACACCAATATGGCGTCACCTAAATCCAAGCCCAGTTGTGATTTTGTTATTTTATTTCCTTAATTAGGCTTTAGTATAAATAGTAGTTTTTAGGGTTTTTAAAGAGAGAAGTTTTCATTATTCAGCACAAGAATTTTGGAGGGAGAAACACGTACATTGTTCTCTTTTGCCAATTATTTTTAGTTTCTTTCTTATCAACTATTCTTGGGTTTCTAACTTGGGATTTAATTGAAGAAATTATTCGTTTTTTTCCATCTATACGTAATTTTATCATTATCATCATGAATTCAACTTGTAATTTCCTTCGTCAAATTATGAGCGACTAATTTCATTAGCTGGGGTTATGGGATCCAAGGATAAGGGTTTGATATGATGCTAGGTGTTTAACGGATTGAAAGAGTAGTAGAACATATTAAAATTCTGTGGTTTTAACTGAAATCTAGTGGTTGGAAACATTAGATTATGCCTTAGGTTTTATTTGCTTCTAATGGAGAAATAGACTAGAGGACGGGAATTATCAACAGGGACTCGAAAGCTACCAACCTTCTGTTTAATGATTAATGCCGTAACTGGATTAATCTACTTGAGATAACATCTGATTGGATATAGATAAATTATCTAAGTTCAAGAGAATTAGATAATAAATTGTCTGGTGAGGTTGAGAGATAAGTCAGATATTATCATAGTCAGGGATATTCTTTTGTTCTACTTATTCCGAGGATCTCTAGCATTACCTGGTATCTATCAATACTTGAAACCTTTGGTGATCATAACCCTGGTTTCCCATTTATATTGATAACAACTCTAAAAATTCAGAAAGTAAAGATTGATACATTTTGAACTTTAAACCCCCAACTTTTGAAAACGATAAAATACCAGTAAAGTATTTCATAAACAAATTGACGTTCACACCCTATTCCCTGTGGGATTCGACCCCAACCTAATTGGGTTTTATATTGACAACGATCGCTTACACCCATTCAAGAGTGTAATTTGAGCATTATCATTTAGGTGCATGAATAATACTACTGACTGACTGATATTAACGTAAGAGTACAAACATACATACATAGTAACTAAGATCATGAGTACGTGATGGCTAAATATGTACGCTAATACATGGATGGAACCGTAGTTTTGATAACATAGATGACTATATCTGAGTCCCCTGAATCTGGTTGAACTCTTTGAAGTCCATGCTATAACTGAATTTGAACGTATCTAACAGTCCTGGTATACTGATATCTAAAGAACTATCTGAGTTCTTTTACTGAGATTGATACTGAAACTATGGGAGGTAGTTGTTTAACTGACATGCCCTATATGTGCCATTATGGCTAAGATGGTGTCCAATCTCTTCTCTGACTGGAAGGGTGTCAATACCGCGCCACTGGTAAGGACAACATGTGAGTAACCCTTATATAATAGGTAACTCTAGTGAGAACAGTGGGAACCCTCATATAACAGGTTAATCCACCTCATCTACCCTCATATAACAGGTTGCGATGTCTCAACCTATGCTGGCTACATAGTTCTAGAATGCAAGGATGACTGCTAAGAATCACACCCTCATATACAGGTGAGTTCCCATCCTTGGATTCACTTGGTGCTAACTCCTACTCCCATATCATGAGACTAAACATTATTCAACTGACTATACATTGATAGATTAACTGACTTCCATTGACTGACGGAGTAGTACTATTATCTGAGAGTTAACTGGGATCATGAGATTTCTGAGGTTCCCTGAGTCACATGACTGACTGAGTTCTATAGATTATAACTTGACTGAGATTATCATGATAACATAACATGGCTCTAGGCACACAATTATATTTTTTGGGTACGAATACCCCCAGGACTCGATAGAAGAAAACTGACACACATGACATGACTTGATCACAAGATTGGAGTCCACAATTCGCTATATCATAAGCAGGGGATAGTATACTTCATGTATTTAATCAACACCTCAAACATGGTAGGGAAAGAATGGATATAATTCACACACAAAATTCATATTTGCATCATCATACATACTTCATGCCATCACCATAAGAATACATAAATAGCATGGCCATTCATATTGAAGTGTATCGCTAACATGGACTTGTCATTAAGATATCATGAAATCATGCAAATATGAACTTCTAACATCCTAGGTGTTTTATCAAACACCTTACATTCATTCTTTAAAGAATAGGTGGATTTCATACTTGCATTAGTTCAACCCGCCCAAAGTTCATGATTTTTAACCAATAATCACATATATTCCATAAAAAACATCCTTAGATATCATCTTGAAACTTGAACAACAATCATCAACGTGTACATGCTTATATCACCAAAAAAGTTTTACAAAACAACATTTAAAAGCATGGTTCTTGAACTCTATGAACGAATTGAATCCATAGATGAACACTACGCATACCTTAAAGCTTGATCTTGAAAGAGATCTAATGTTTCTGAAGGTTCCTGAATAAATCCTTAGGCTTGACCTTGATTTTTCTTGACTAGGGTTTAACCCCTTTAGGAAAGAATGCTCTTGCTCCTGAGGAAATGATCTTGAGAGGAAACCCTAACCTTGTGGTTGAAAGTGTAAGAGAGGGTTTTTGAGACGTTTTAACTAAAGTGAATGGAGGATAATACGTTCCTTGAGGGTTATAAGTCGTGGGAAGTGAAGGAAAAAGACCAAAATACCCTTATGAAATAAATTCCCAGTTGCTGAAAATCATAGCTGACGACATTTGTGACAAGGCGTCAAAAGTGTGGTAAGCCATCAAAAATATCGTCACACAGGAGCTGGAACTGATGGCTTCTGCCTAAGTCTGATGACCTTCGTGGTAGGGCGTCACAAATATGGTAAGCTACCATGAATGTCGTCACTTAGGAGCTGGTTTCTGCCTAAGGCTGACGACCTTCGTGGTAGGACATCACAAATGTGGTAAGCTACCACGAATATCGTCACTTAGGATCTGGTTTCTGCCTAAGGCTGACGAATTTCGTGGTAGGGCATCACAAATGTGGTAGGCTACTACGAATGTCCTCACACAGGAGTTAAATTCTGCCTAAGGCTGACGACCTTCATGGTATGGCATCACAAATGTGGTAAGATACCACGAATGTCATCACACAGGAGTTGGATTCTGCCTAAGGATGACGACCTTTGTGGTAGGGCTTCACAAATGTGGTAAGCTACCACAAATGTCGTCACACAGTTTCCAGCCTGACATGATGGAGTAAAATAGGAATAACTCTTTGCTCCGATATGAGATTTAGGTGAAATTGGTATCGTTGGAAAGATAATTCAATTATTTATCTGTTGATAGGTCATGAGCTAAAAACTTCCAAGTATATTGAGAGATATTCTCGTTTGAATCTGACTATGGCAATATCTTTCTCAAGAATTCGATCGTTGAGGAATGTTTTGATTCGTCTGATAGCTGAGAGTTATTTGAAGCCTTAATATACATCTAACCTACTCATAAAACTATAAAAGGACCATGATGTACTATGCAGGAGCTTGGTACATGGCTCTAATATTGGTTGGGATTTTTCGGGGTATTACAAAGACAGACTTTGACAGGGTGCTCGAGACTCATTTGGAATTCAATATACACAAACGAACTGTGTAACTACACTAAATTTGACACTCCGGACTCAATGGCGATATAAAAGATTGAAAAAATATCATTTTCACAAAGTCAACCACTGAAATCCAAAATCACAAATTTTCAAACTAAGGGTCTAAATGAGATTTAAGAGCCATAAAACCACACCAACCATTTTACCATCATAAAATTGATGTTCTGGATCTCTGGCGCAGTCTGTTCATCCATCTGCCGCACGGATCAAAAGATAACCACAGAAGTCCAAAATAAGGCTCTCGAAGCCACCAACAACTACAATATCACATAAATCGTACCAAAATACATAGGGAACTATGACACTCGCCCCCACACCCCAGAAATATCATAATGCAACTACGGGAGAGGTAAAATAGTGAAATAATACAAAATCACAAATTTCACTCATTTCATCAAATTTTAGGTCCTTACACCATCCACCACTAAAAATCTAGTTCATCCTCGAACTAAAGGCAAAAGAACTATGCATATCATCTATAGGTCGAAGTTGCCACTGAACCTTAACTACAGGGTTAACTCTAGTCTAATATCCCTAGCCAAAATGGAGACCAGCTTCTCAACAAAACACAACCGCTCATCTAACTGAACTGACTCCCGATAAATGACATGAGATTCATTTGGAATGTAAAGGCAAAGCATAGTAACATGAAAAATTGGATGAACAACTATAAAATCTGGAGGCAAAGCTAACTCATAAGCCACATCACCAATATTTTGAAGAATCTCAAATGGCCTAATACACCTAGGGCTAAGCTTGTCCCTCTTCCTAAACCTCATCACACCTTTCATGGGTGAAACTCAAAGAAAACACGATCACCAACACCAAATCTCAAGGTATGAAGCCTACAATCTGCATAACACTTCTTGCTACTCTGAGACGCTCTAAGTCTATCTTGAATGATCCGAACTCTGTCCTATGACTCATGAAGAAAGTATGTACCTTGAGGTCTCATCTCAAAAACATCAAACGAACCCACTGGAGAGAGACAACATCTACCATGCAAAGCCTCAAAAGGAAACATATTGATACTACAATGGTAGCTATTATTACACCCAAACTCCGCTTAGGACAAATGTTTGGCAATGAAAATCCATCACACAAGCACGGATCACATCCTCTAAAACCTGAATAGTTTGCTTCGATTGACCATCAGTCTGGGGTTAAAATGTGATGCTAAGATCAACTTGAGTACCCAACTCATCCTGAAAAGTCTTCCAAAAGTGAGACATGAAAACAAAACCTCAATTCAAAATTATAGACACAAACATACTATGTAAACGCACAATCTGATAAACGTAGATACGACCAACCTCTTAGCACTGAATAAAACCTGAACTAAAATAAAATGAGTTGACTTGGTCAATCTATCCATGATGAACCAAACACTATCAAAACCAAGAGATGTATGAGGAAAACCAGTCACGAAGTCCGCAGTGATCTATTCCCATATCCACTTAGGAATGGGTAGCCTCCAAAGCAAACCACCAGGTCTCAAATGCTCGACCTTTACCTGCTGATAGCATAGGCAATGAGCTATGAAATATGCTAAATCTCGCCTCATACCACCCCACCAGTAATTCAATCTCAAGTCACGATACATTTTAGTTACACCTTGATGGATTGTATATCTGGAACAATGGGATCCTCTAAGATCAACCTGATCCAGTCACCCACACTCGATACGTAAACTCGCCTTCTAATCCTTAAAATTCTATCTGAATCAAGTAAGGCTTCCTTAGCCTCTCCACTCAATATCTTATCTTGAATTGACCATAATCTCGCATCATCAAATTGATGAGCTCAAATCCGTTTCATCAAAAAAGATCTAGACTTCACAAATGCCAAAACATGCCTAGGTATCAAAATATCAAGCCTAACTATCTGGTTAGCTAAAGACTAAACCTTTAAGGCTAAAGGCCTCTCCTAGGTAAAAAAATCCACCAAGCTACCCATGCTAGATGACTTACAACTCAAGGCATCCAGAACTACATTAGCTTTGCTCGGATGATAGAGAATGGTCAAGTCATAATCCCTAAGTAAATCAAGCCAACAAAGTTGCCTCATATCAATATCTTGCTAGGTAAAGAATTACTGAAGGCTATGATGATTAGAGAAGTTCTCACAAGGGACTATATACAAGTAATACCTCCACAACTTCAAAGAAAACATAATTGTGTATGACTCTAAATCATGGGTTGCATAATTAGTTTCATGAGACTTCAAATGATGAGATGAATAAGAAATTACCTTGCTCTACTGCATCAACACACACCCACTCCCATCAGTTGAAGCATCACAAAATATAATATAGCCCATACCATCCTGGGGTAAAGTTAAGATAGGAGCTGAAGTCAATAGATCCTTATATTTTTGAATGCTCGCCTCATATGTATAAGACCACCAAAAGGAAATCTTCTTCTAAGTAAACTTGGAAACACCCCAGAATATGACCTTGCAAAATTTTAGTTGAATAACAATGATCATGATATATGCGTTGTGTTGTATCTTTATTTTGTGTTGTTTCTAACTTGTGTAAGAACTTATTAGGTGAATATTAGTATGTTAAATTGTATTTATACTTACCTATCACAGTGGAAGAGAGTTTAAGCACCTAGACCTTGGAACAATTAAAAATATCTACCTTTGATATATCTGGAGTGAATATGGTTGGAGGTACTTGAGTCGTACCATAGGTCAGGAATCGTACCCATCATGCCCTCTCTTTTCATATACTAAGCAGTATATTAAGGTAACATACTATCCTACATACAAAAAGCTCATTACTTAGTCGTAACCAATCTTACGAGTCATATACTAGCCAACCGTGTAAAGTCTTAAAACTAGAGTGGACTAATTTAGTTATGAGTTGAGCTCACGATTGGAAGGTGAGTCGTACCATTGGTTATAACTCAAATATCCCTTTTATTACCCATTATGTATGGTTGACCTTGGATAAGTCTAGGGTATGAGTTAGGGTACCATTCGTACCCTATATTATGATTACCAAGTGATCCATGAGGGAGAGTCGTACTCCTGCACGTGTGTGTTTTCCATCTTGTAACCAAGGACCATTTGGTCATTTACCTTGCTTAAAAACCTAAATTCTCTCACTATATAACTCATGGTAGCTTACCAAGTCTTCATTTGCAATACTTAAACATTCCAAATACTCAAAAAGTCTCTTGGAATAAGATTGGAGGCTAGGGTTAGGAGGTGTTCGTCTTATGGCAAAAGGAAGAGGTCAAGTTTGTTGGTGATTCAAGTTGTTTAAGGCATGTATCTCTTCCCCTCTTTAAATAGCTATAAACCCATGTATTTCACACTTGAATTAGTAAGTTTACATGGTGGTTTTGAATGAAATGAAAAGGGTTTTGACACCTAACAATGAATGCTGATGATTCATTTATATACTTGTGTTGATACATGTATTTGATGGTATATTGCATGTGTGGGTGATTGTTGTATGTTGTTTAACATGAGGGTATTGAGTAACCCTAGTATTGATGATTTCTACCACGAAAATGACCTTGCCATATTTATGCACAAAAGGTGTTTGTGAAAATGTCTAAGTGAATTTTCTAGTCAATTATTTATGATATGTTGAACTAGGGAAATGGCCCAATGAGTATGAATGTTTGATAAATGTTTTGCTAAGAGTATTGTGAGCCTTGTAATGTGTAATTGATGATCTTATTAAGATAATGAGTAATAAGAGGGTGAAGTCCCTTAATATAAAGATAAACTTGAACGGTGTTTTGAACTAAAGTGTGGCATGGGAATGCCATTGAAATGTGAATGTATGATGAAGGTCTTGAGGACCACAATATGAATTTTGTGATAAATTGAATGAAGGTATTGGCTTATTTAAATGGTTGAACAATTAAGGCTCCTATAAGGACCATGAGGTCTTGTATAGTGATTGAATTGGCTAAATGGTTAAAGTCTCTAAGTGTTGTGTTGAATGTGCGTTGATGCATACACAAGAGGGTAAAGTCCCAAATATCAACTATTGATGGTAGTGGTGGATTGAGTTTAAAGTCCCATGCCTTATATGATGGATTGAGGTTAAAGTCCCTTGCTTATGATATGTCTTGGAGTTAAAGTCCCTCGCCCAATGAAAATTCAAGGTAAAGTACGTTGCATAAGAAGAGATCTTAAGGTCAAAGTACCTCACCTCATGAAGAGGCTTGTGGTAAACTCCATATATGGCATGTGGTTAGAGTACCTTGCCTAACAAATGGGCATGAGGCTAAATTCCCTTGCCTAGATGAATGTGTGTAGGTAAAGTCCCTTGTTGAATGATGAATGTTTGTGGGTGAAGTTCCTTATCTAATAATAATGTGATTGTGGTTGGAGTCATTAGCATATTGAGAATGACGAATCAATAAGTATGGGAGGTGGTAGTCTTCCACTATAAGTCTAATGAATGAATGCTTGAGAATGATGACAAGCATTGATGTGATATCTTAATTAGCATGTGATATATATATGTATGGATAAGTGTGCGAAAAAGATAAAATACGATATATTGTCTTGTTGCTGAATGATGATATTATTTTATCACTTATCCTTGAGTTACATGCTAGCATTCCAACTGCTAATCGTCTACGGAGGCTACGTCCCCATGCGACGTAGGGCCTGGAGCACCTTCTTCTTTACCTGCACTGTGATTAGTAGATCGAGACGGTTCGTTCTTGACTTGAAGCAGTAAGCTTCCTTACTTCTGAAGATGCCATCTCTTGGTCTCTATCATTAGACTTAGTCTCTTTAAGACTTCATTTGGCTATAGTCGGGGGCTTGTCTCGACATATACACTTATTGACTTCAGTTATGGTAGAGGTGTTGTGAACAACTATGAACTTAGGCATAGATATCATAATGAATAAAATGCTGACTTATGTTATTATTTCCGCTATTATGATATACGAGTTGGAGTTCATTCAACTCCTATGGAATGTTGAGATGCTTAGGTTGGGTAATCGGGGAGACCTATGGTTTATGTGAGCTTAATGTGCCCATACAACATGGTCCCGAAGTTCGGGTCATGTCAAACTTAGATAATAGAGCTGCAATGGATGAGAAACCCTCAACAAAATGTCGATAATAACCTGCTAAGCCAACAAAACTCCTAATCTTGATGGGCGAAGTAGGTCTAGCCCAATCATGAACTACTACAATCTTTGTTGGATCAACCATAATACCATCTTTAGCTACCACATGATCCAAGAAAGAAACAGACTCTAACCAAAACTCACACTTGGAGAACTTAGCATACAACTTCTCAACCCCCAGTCTCTAAAGCACAATCCACAAATGCTCCTCATGATCATCCTCATTCTTGGAATAGACCGAGATATCATCTATAAATATAATAACAAAAACACTAGAAACTCCTAGTTCATCAACTCCATGAACGCGACAAGGGGCATTGGTCAACCCAAAGGACATAACCAAGAACTCATAGTGACCATATCGAGTCTGAAAAGACATTTTTAGAATGTCCAAAGCTCTAGTCCTGAACTATTGATAGCCGGACCTTAAATCAATCTTCGAAAACACCGTAGCACCATGAAGCTGATCAAATAAATCATCAATACGAGGAAGAGGATACTTATTCTTAATCGTCACCTTGTTCAACTACTAATATCAATACACATCCGCATAGAACCATCCTTCTTTGTCACAGATAAAACAAGCTCACCCCAAGGCGATACATTAGGTCGGATAAATCCCTTATCCAATAGCTTCTGCAATTGATCGTTCAATTCATTCAACTCGGCTGGGGCCATCCTATAAGGAGGAGTGAGATGGGCTTGGTTCCCAGTTCGACATCAATGGTAAAATCAATATCATGATTCAGAGGCATACCAGGCAAATCAATAGGGAATACATCTACAAACTCACAGACAACAAAAAATAGAATCCAAGAAAGAAGGTGAAACAATAGTAGTATGGCAAATATTTGCCAAATAAGATAAACATCCCTTCTCAACCAATCTACTAGCTTGAACATAAGATATGTTCCTCTTAGGACCCGAATGATGCATATCCTTATAAGCTATCATTGGCACACTCAGCGAAGTTAAAGTCACGGTCTTAGCAAAATAAAGTAGGACAATATAATAAGGAGCCAACCAATTCGTACCCAAAATAACATCGAAATCAACCATATCTAATATAAGCAAGTCAACCAAAGTCTCACTCCAAGAAAAAGTCACAACACAGGACCGGTACACCTGATCCACGACTAAAGAATCACCTACTAGGGTAGATACACGAATAGGCATGGCAAAAGTCTCTTTAATAGAATCAAAACACAGAGAAAAATACAGAGACACATAAGAGAATGTCGATCCGAGATCAAATAACACAAATGCAGGTCTGAAACAAATGGGGTAATGATCACAACATCTGAAGCCTCTGCCATAGTTCTGGATTGTATAGAATATCACTTTCCATGATCACCAACTGCCTGAGTAGCCCCACGACCGCTACTATGAGATTTACTACCTCTACCTCTCGCACCTCTAGTAGCACCCCTACCCTTCATAGCTAAAATAAGAGTGGCTCTAATCACATAAGTGGGGACAGTACTTGGCCATATGGCTAATCTCATCACACAATAAGTAACCTCTACAATCCAATTTAATAGGAGAAAGTAAAACTAGGCCCGAATGAACAACCCGAACTGCTGAACCAAAAGATCTACCACTCAAACTTTGCAAAGCTTCCCACACCAACCTACCCTGCTATCCATAAGAACCTCTTAAATCTCTACCACGAGAAACCTAACCTCTAAACATACCAAAATGACGTACCTTCTTAGTGCCTTCCTGAGATGCCTAAAGAATACCCTAAGTTATCTTAGCATGATCCACTATACTCCAAGAAAATGCCTAAAAATCAACCATTTGTGATGTAGCCAACTGAAGGGAAACATCCAAATCCTTCAAAAACTTTCAAATCTTCTCAGACTCGGTGCAAATACTAGCATAGAAATATCTGCACAAGCCATAGAAACACATACTCTGCTACAGTGATGGAGCCTTGCTCCAAGAAGTCAAACTCATCACGCATCTGATCCCTTAAACCGTAAGGCATAAACCTCTCACAAAATACATCGAAAAACTGTTTCTATGTCATATCAGGAGAATCAAAAGGTTGTAACTAACCAGTGACCTCCACCAATCTCTAGCAGTATCTCTCAACTGATAGGTAGTATAAACAACCCATATAACTCAAGCGATCCCAAATTATGCAAATTCTCTTGGAAATCAATTAGGAACTCATAGGCATCCTCATTTACAACACCACAGAACCTAGAAGGACCCAAACGAGTAAACCTCTCAAACCTCTTCTAATCCCCAGAAGACATAACAATACTTGCGGCCAAGGGATACATAGTTAATGTAGAAGGATGAGATCCTATTTGAGAAGGTAACATAGATAATGGCTGAACTCCTAATCCCAAAACACCATACTCAGATATTGGTGCTAAAATAGGAATAGGACTTGGGGTCTAAGGAGTTCCCAAAATAGAAGCAGGTGTAACATGAGGATCTAAACTCAGTACTGGAGGAACACCCAACATAACCAAAGGAAAACACTCTAAAAGAGTCAGCAAATGCACCAATAACCCCTTCAAAATTGGGGCAGAAGAACTGTAAGGAACTAGAACTGAACCTGCACCCCATATATGCTTAACCTAAGGCTCAGGGGAGATTCCCCTAGCACTTCTTCTAGATGGGGATGATCCATGAGCCCATCTATTCCTTCGAGTCCATCCACAACTTGAGGTCCATCCATAACACGAGATTTATCCTCTTGACTAAACTCTCTCTCCCAAAATAGGTTCCGTATATCTGAGCTCACGGGATGTAATCAACACTATTCGTGCAAAAAGAGTAAAACATAACTTAAAATTCAAGGCATGAAAGAAATTCACATGATAAAGAATAAAGAAGGAAAGTTACCTAAATACGTCCTATAGCCACTCGAATATAGATATTGATGTCTACGTACCGATCCATGAAACTCTATTAGACATTCTATTCATACATCATTAAGACCAATGAAACCTGGCTGCTCTGATACCAATTTGTCACGACCTAAAAATCCAAGGGTCATGATGACAGTAGTTGCAATGAACCTTGATGAGTAAATCTATCACCCAAACTAATACATAAAAGAGAAAATATAGGAATACCCCCAGGGTACGGCTCCTAGAATGAAGCCAAACCTTAAAAGTATAGTAAAAGCGGAAAGAACAAAATTAGCAATACAACCATAACTCCCAAAACTTGATGTCAACAATAAAAGAACGTATCTAGTACAACTTGAATCCAAGAGAAATATATAAATTATTCAATTATGAGAGAAACTCTATCTAAAAAATGAAAGAGAAGACATAATCTATAAGAAAGGTAGTAGAATATATCCGAATGACTAAAATTCAACCACTACCTTGAAAGGACCAAATGTCGCCCGAATCAAACAAGCTAGGGCACACTAAAACTAAGACCTGAACCAAAAGTATGCAATAGGCATGAGTATGTTCCACTTGTACTCAACAGATATCATAGGCCGACTAAGTAAAGTAGAAAATAAAGCATACAAAATACATACTAAGGGCACATCACCTTCAATTAGAAACTGTCCAATAATGGTAGCCCACACTACTTGCATTAATAGTTCTATAATATCGACATATAATACAACAACACACTAGATAGGGACACAAATATACATAATATCACATACAAGTAGAACAAAGAGAGGAATATGTATATTCAAGATCATCAATTACAAATAGAAGAAGATAGAACAATGAGATAATAACTAGTGAAATATAGAACAAAAAAATAGATGACAAGTCAATATGGCAATACAAGCACAACATAAACACAATAAAGCAAGTGCAATGTATATGATTATGATGATGATGCATGAGGTCACTGCACAACCTTCGGAATCATCGCACAATCCCCATATACAGCAATAGAAAAAAGCCTTCGGACGTGAGGCCCATGAGGGATTTGTCAACCCATATATAATCCATAATCCATATTTATATATATTTCTCGGTACATCCCTCTGGAAGGGTTTTATAAGGTGTTGCAATATCTCCTCCTTACATATCCCTCGGGAGGGTTTTATAAATAGTGTTGCCAAAGTGGTACCATTTGTTTCATGAATGAGTATGATATGAGGATGTAATGTTCATTCCAGTTAAAATGAGTATTTACGAAACTAACCACAATGATATATTTCCACAACCAATCACAATGTTACATTTACAAAACCATGTAAGCCAATATCCACACATTATTTCCGTCCATCCATGAATTTTCATATGTTTCATATGACAACAAGTAAGAATATGTCACAATATGCCAACGGTACCACAAAAAGGCATTTTCAACAACATAATACAATTACTCATATGTATTTTAGGCTATCAAAATCACATAGGACCCAACAGGGTCATACATATTGCACAATATCTCAATTTCAACAATTACATCACTTATAGGCCCCCAGATGGAGATAACACAAAGATAGACATTTATCATGATTAGTTTCACCCTTAACATGCAGTTTGTACCTAAATTTACTACCCAGTCCAGTCTAAAAAAGTTAAGCCATAACCTACCTCAAAGGCCAAAATAGGTCTGCAACACTTCAACCACAAAGCCCTACTTCTCACAAATGGTCCCAATATCAACTAAAACTAAGAAATATAGAATCTATGTATCAAATCAAGGCTAACGATACCTATATTGCCTATTTTTGATTTGGGATCAAAATGGACCCTCAAAATGGATTTTCGAAAAAGAAGGTCAAAATTGTACCTTTACCTCAAAAATGAGTTCCCAATGCCTTTAGAAATCTACAGCTAAAAAACTGAGTCGAATCGAGTCAAAATGAGGTTCAAATCGAAGAAGAAGCATTTTTATCTTTATCGGGTAAAATCTTTGAAATCCATTATAAAATCAAGAATCGAAGTTGTTTAGAAGATCAAATTGAGGAAAACTAGTAATTATAGGAATAAGAACATTATTCAAGTGAAAAGGTTTAAAATTTGGGGCTATATCAAGTACTAAGGTTTTTGAGTTTTTGAAATATTAATTAATAAATTTGATAAAGAAAAGGGTTGAAATCTCACCTTAAATTCGTAAGAGAATCAAGAAATAGATGTTAATCTATCCTCCCAAGAACCCACAAGCTTCACTTTTATGCTCTCCCACTATTTTAGGGTTTAGCTCTCAAGAGGCAAGATGAAAAATGATAAAAAAAAATTGGGTAAAAGGGGCTATTTATACTCATCCTAGATTACCAGATGCATAAGGCATAAAATGCATGCCTCAAATAAGTTATACTATTTGTGATCCAGGTTGCCCTAGATTTTCTAAGTCCAAAACGAACTTCAAAGGGGTTCCCGGGATTCATTTAAAATTCGATATACGCAAAGGAACTATTTAACCACCCTAAATTTGATTCTCCAAACTCTATGACGATATCAGAATTTTGAAAAAAAAAACATCATTTTCATAAAGTCAATCCCAAAACCCAAAATCACAATTTTCCAAATCGAGGGTCAAAATGAGACTTAACAGCCATAAAATCACACCAACCATGTTACTACCCTAATATCAATGTTTTGGATCTACTGGAGCAATCTAAACAATCATCTATCAGATGGATCAAAACATAACCACATAAGTCCAAAATTAGGCTTGCAAACCACTAAAAACCTCAATATCGCATAAATGGTACCAAAATGCATCAAGAATCGTGCCTCACCCCCACACCCTAGAAATACCATAATGCAACTATGAAAGAGGTAAAATAGTAAAATCACACAAAATCACAAATTTCATCAAATTTTAGGTCTTTACATCATCCACCACTAAAAATCTAGTTCGTCCATGAACTAAGGAAAAAAGAAATACCTGAATCCACAAAGTGCTGGGGATAAGAAATATACATATCAGACTCGACCTCCCAAGTAGCCTCATCTATAGGTCGATGTCTTCACTTATCCTTAACAATAGGGATAACTCTAGAATGTAATCGTCTAACATCTCTAGCCAAAATAAAGTCCGGCTTCTCAAAAAAAAAACTTCTCATCTAACTAAATTAACTCTTGACGAATAACATGACACTCATTCAGAATATAACGGCAAATCATAGACACATGAAAAAACTATATGAACAACTGATAAATCTATAGAAAAAGCTAACTCATAAGCCATATCAACAGTAGTCAAAAGAATCTCAAATGGACTAATACACCCGGGGCTAAGCTTGCCCCTCTTTCCAAACCTCATCACACCCTTCATGGGTGAAACTCGAAGGAAAACAAGATCACTAATAGCAAATCTCAAGGCATAAAGCCTACAATCTGTATAGATATTCTTCCTACTCTGGGCCACTCTTAGTCTATCTTGAATAATTCAGACTCTATCCAAAGACTCATGAAGAAAGTCTGTACCTCAAGGTCTCACCTTTGAAACATCAAACCAACACACCACAGAGTGACAATGAAGCCTCAAATAGTGCCATATCGATACTGGAATAGTTGTTATATTATACACAAACTCCACTAAGGCAAAATATTAATCCCACTAGCCATCAAAATCCATCACACAAGTGCAGAGCATGTCCTCTAAAACATGAATAGTCTGCTCTAACTGACCATTAGTCTCGGGGTAAAACATTGTGCTAAGATCAACCCAATTAGCTATTTTATCCTGAAAAGTATTCCAAAAGTGAGATATGAACACCCAACCTCAATCTAAAATGATAGACACTGGCATACCATGTAAACACAATCTCATAAATATAGATATGACCAATCTCTCACTATCGAATGAGACTTGAACTGGAATGTAATGAGCCGACTTGGTCAATCTATCCATGATGACCCAAACACTATTAAAACTAAGAAATGTACAGGGCAAACTAGTCATAAAGTCTATAGTGAAATATTCCTACTTTCACTCAGGGATGGGTAATCTCTAAAGCAAACCACTAGGTCTCAAATGCTTGGCCTTTACCTATTGACAATATAGGCAATGAGCCATAAAATCTGATATATCTTACCTCATACCACCCCACCAATAATGCTATCTCAAGTCACAATACATCTTGTTACAACTGGATTGATGGAATATATGGAACAATGAGCCTCCTCCAAGATCAACTTGATCCAGTAACCCACTCTCGGCATACAAACTCAGCCTCCAATCCTCAAAACTCCATCCAAATTAAGTGAGGCTTCCTTAGTCTCGCCACTTAATACCTTATCTCGAATCAACATCAATCCTGTATCATCAAACTAAAGAGCTCAAATCTGCTCCATCAAAGAAGATCTAGCCTCCACAAATGCCAAAACATGCCTAGGTATCGAAATATCAAGCTTAACCATCTGGTTAGACAAAGACTAAACCTCTAAGGCTAAAGGCCTCTTCTGGGTCAGACTATGTGTCAAGCTACCTATGCTAGTTGACTTCTATCTCACGGCATCCACAACAAAATTAGCCTACTAGATGATAGAGAATGGTCAAGTCATAAACTTTAAGCAACTCAAGCCAACGATGTTGCCTCATATTAAGATCTCGCTCAGTGAAGAAGTACTGAAGGTTACGTTAATCTAAGAAGATCTCACAATGGACTCCATAAAAATAGTTCCTCCACACTTTCAAAGCAAGCACAACTGTGCTCAACTCCAAATCATTGGTAGGATAATTTCTCTTATGAGACTTCAACTGACGAGATGCATAAGCAATTACCTTGCCCTCCTGTATCAAGTTAGCACCTAATTGAACACCTAAAGTATCATAAAATATGGTAAATCCCATGCTCTTCTTAGGAAAAGATAAGATAAGAGATGAAGTGAACAAATCCTTAAGCTTTTCAAAGTTTGCCTTACATGGATTAGACCACTAAAAGGAAATCTTCTGAGTCAAATTAGTTAATGAAGATGCAATGGATGAGAAATCCTCAACAAAACGCTGATAATACCCTGCTTATCCAACAAAACTCCTAATCTTGGTGGGCTAAACAGGTAGAGCTTAAACACGAACTGCTGCAATCTTGGATGGATCAACTACAATACCATCCTAAATTACCATATGAACCATGAAAGTAATAGACTCTTAATAAAACTCACACTTGGAGAACTTAACATACAACTTCTCATCCCTCAATCTCTAAACTACAATATACAAGTACTCCTCATGATCAGCCTCAATCTTGGAATAGACCAAGATATCATCTATAAATACAATAATAAAGGAGTCAAGATACAATTGAAACACCTAGTTTATCAATTCCATAAATATGGTAAGGGCATTGGTCAACCCAAAGGACATGACCACGAATTTATAGTGTCCATATCAAGTCTGAAAAGCCATCTTTAGAATGTCTAAAGCTCTAATCCTCAACTACTAATAGCCAAAACTCAAATCAATCTTCAAAAATACTGCAACACCTTGAAGTTAATCTAATAAATCAACAATATGAGAAAGAGGATACTTATTCTTAACTATAGCCTTGTTCAACTATCGATATCAATACATATTCGCATAGACCCATCGTTCTTCACAAACAAAATAGGCACCCACAAGGCACTATACTAGGTTAGATAAATCCCTTATCCAACAAATCCTGTAACTGGTCCTTCAATTCCTTCAACTCAACTTAGGCCATCTAATAAGAACGAATAGATATGGGCTTGGTGCCCGTCTCAACATCAAATGGAAAAATCAATATCATGATCCGAAAAAATGCCAAGTAAATTTGTAGGGAACACGTCCACAAACTCATGGACAACACAAATAGAATTCACAGAAAAAGGTAAAATAATACTAGTATCATGAATATAAGCCAAATAAGATGGAATAATACCCTCTTCGCAAATCTATGAGCCTGAACATAAGTTAGGATCCTTTTAGGATCTGAATGAAGTGCATTTTTCCAAACTATTATTGGCACACCTAACGAACCTAAAGTCACAGTCTTAGCAAAATAATCTAGGATAACATGATAAAGAGACAACAATTCATACCCAAATAATATCCAAATCAACTATATCTAACATAAACAAGTCTACCAAAGTCTCACGCCAGACAATAGTCAGAACATAAGATCGGTACACTCGATCCACCACTAAAGAATTACCTACTGGGATAGATAACAAATATGCATGGCAAGAGACTCACTAATAGAATAAAAAATCAAATAAAAATACATATACACGAAAGAAAACCGATTTGGGATCGAATCAAACAAATCCAGGTTTGAAATAAATAGGGACGATACCTATGATCACGTCATCTGAAGCCTCTGCCTCAAGTATGACTCGTATAGCATAGCACTACCCACGATCACCAACTGCCTGAGTGGGCCTATGAACACCACCATAAGCTCTACTACCTCTACCTTTTGCACCTCTAGTAGCACCCTCACCCCTCACAACTAAAATAAGCGTGGCTCTAATCACAAGGTGGGGACAATCCTTGGACACATAGCCAATCTCATCACACACAAAGCAAATTTTATGGTTTGACTCTATATGAGAAGGTACAACTAAGCCCAAAAAAACACGTTGAAATATGTAACATCGTCTGTACTAGCCTACCCTGATATTCATGAGAATCTCTAAAATCTCTCTTAAGAAAACTGACCTATGAACTCACCAAAATGGTGCACCTTCTTGGCGCCTCCCCGAGATACCCAAAGAATACCCTCATTCATCTTAGCATGATCCATTATACTCTGTAAAGATGCCCCAAAAATAACCATCTATAATGTTGCTAACTTAAAGGAGACATCTAAACCCTTCACAAACTTCTGAACATTCTCAGACTCAGTGGAAATACTAGCATAAGAATATTTGGACAAGTCATGAAAGCATGCCTCATACTCTGCTACAGTCATAGAGCCTCGCTCCAGGCGGTCAAACTCATCATACATATGATCCTTCCAACTATAAGGAAAAAACCTCTCTAGAACTACATCAACAAATTGATTCCAAGTCATATTGGGAGAATTAAGTAGCGTCTATAGTAGCGTATCTAGAACTAACCAGTGACCTCCACTAATCTAGAGTAGCATCTCTCAACTGATAGGTAGTATAAGTAACCCCATGCAACTCAAGTGAGCCTAAATTATGCAACTTCTATCAACAATTAGGAACTCATAGGCATCCTCATCCATAATGTCACTAAATCTAGAAGGACCCAAATAAGTAAACCCCTCAAATCTCTTTTGATCCTCAAAAGACATAGCAATACTCACAGTAAAAAGAGGCATAGTAAATCTAGTAGTCTAAGATTCCATTTGAGGAGGTAACATAGATGAAGGTTAAACCCTAATCCTGGAACACGATTCCCAGATATTGGCGCTGAAACATAAATACGACTCGAGGTCTGAGGAGTACCCAAAATAGAAGAAGGTGCAACACTCAGAGGTGTAGGAACACCCAACATAACGAAAAGAGAACCCTCTAAGAAAGTCAACAAACACACCAACAAACCTTTCAAAACTAGGTTAGAAGAACTCTAAGAAACTGGAACTGAACCTGTACCACTAACATGCTTAACCTGAGGATCATGGGAGAGTCCCCTAGCACTCCTCCTAGATAAGGCTGATCCACGAGCCCATCAACTCCTTTGAGTCTATCCAAGACTTGAGGTTTGTCTTCTCGACTACACTCTCTCCTAAAATAGGCTCTGCATCACTGACCCATGGGACCTAGTCAACACCATCTACACAAAAAGAATAAAACACAACTCAAAATACAAGGAATGAAAGAAATTTTTATAGTAAGGAATAAAATGAGGAAAGTTTCCTAAAGACGTGTTATAGCCACTAGAAGATAGATACAGACATCTACGTATCAATTCATGAGACTCTATTAGATACCCTGTTCTAACACTAATGAGACTAATGAAACATGGCTGCTCTGATACTAATTTCTCATGACCCAAAAATCCAAGGGTCATGATGACACTCATCGTGGTGAACCTTAATGAGTAATCCTATTACCCGAATTGATACACAAAGGGGAAAAGATAGGAATACCCCCAGGGTAAGAATTCTAGAATAAAGTCAAACCATAAAAGTATAGTAAAACCAAAAAGAACAAAATCAACAATACAAGCATAACTCCCCAAAACTGATGTCAATAGTATAAGAACGTATCTAGTATAACTTAAATCCAAGAGAAATACATAACATATCCAAATACAAGAGAAACTCTATCTCAAAAATGAAAGTGAAGAAATAATCTATAAGAAAGGTATTAGTATATATCTCGATGCCTAAAAGTCAACCACTACCTTAAAAGCACCAAATATTGCTCGAATTAACCAAGTTGGGGTGCAGTTAAACTAGGGCCTTCACTAAAAGGAACTTTAGGCATGAGTACGGTCCACTTGTACTCAGTAGGTATCATACGATGATCGAGAAAAGAAGAAATAAATGATACAAAATACATACTATAGGCATGTCACCTGTAATAAGAAAATGCCTACATTGGTAGCCCACACTGCTTGCACTAACAGTTCTATAATATCCACAAATAATATAATGATACACAAGATAGGGACACAAATATACACAATATCACATATAAGTTGAACAAAAGAGGAGCATGTATTTTCAAGATCATCAAGTACAAATAGTGGAAGATAAAATAATGATATTAATAACAAGTCAGATATAGAACAAATGCATAGATGACAAGTCAATATGGCAATACAAGCAAAACATAAATACAATAAATAAAGTGCAATATATATGATGGTGATGATGATGGTGATGCACGAGGTCATTGCACAACCTTTGGGATCATCGCACAATCCTTATATACACCTATGGAGGCAAACCTCCTAATGTAGGACCCATGGAGGGTTCGTCTATCCATATACAATCCATAATCCATATCCATATCTCCTTCCCGACACATCCCTCGGGAAGGGTTTTATAAGGTATTTTAATATCTCCTCCTCGACACATACCATAGGGAGGGTTTAATAAAAGGTGTTGCCAATATTTCTTAGTTGTTTCCACGATGGTACCATTTGTTTCATGAATGAGTATAATATAAGGATGTAATATTCACACTAGTTACAATGAGCATTTTCACAATCAATCACAATGATATATTGATATATTTCCATAACCAATAACAATATTATATTTTTACAACCATGTAAGCAAATATCCACTCATTATTTTCATCTATCCAAGAATTTCCACATGTTTCATATGCCAACATTTATGAATATGTCATAATACACTAATGGTACCATATAAAGGCCTTTTAAACAATACAATACAATTACTCACATGTATTTTAGGCTATCAACATAACATAGGACCCCACGTGGTCATACATATCACAAAATATCTCAAATTCAATAATTATATCACATATAGTCTCCTACATGGGCACAACACATAGATAGCCATTTATCATAATTAGTTCCCACCCTTAACATGCATTTTTCACCAATATTTACTGCCCAACCCAGTCTAAAAAAATAAGCCATAACTTACTTTGAAGGTCAAAAATGATCCACAATACTTCAACCACAAAGCCCTACTTCTCACGAATGGTCCTAAAATAAACTAGAATAAAAAAATATAGAATATATGCATCAAAACAAGGATAAATATACCTATATTGTCTATTTTTAGTTTGAGGTCAAAATGGATCCCTGAAATGGATTCAAAAAAGAAGGGCAAATCATAAATTAACTTTAAAAATGAGTTTCCCATATCTTTAGGAATCTACAGTTGAAAACCCAAGTCAAATAAGTCAAAACAAGGTTCAAATAAAAGGAAAACTATTTTGAGCTTTACCAGGTAAAATCTTTAAAATTTATTTTGCAATAAAAATCAAAGTTGTTTTGAATATAAAATTGAGCAAAAAAATAATAGTTATAGGATTAAGAATATTATTCAAGTGAAAAAGTTTAGAATTTAGGGCTAAATCAAATACTCAGGTTTTGAGGTTTTTGAACAATTAATCAAGAAATTTGATAAAGAAAAGGGGTGAATTCTCACCTTAAATTCATAAGAAAATTATTAAATAAATGTTAATCTATCTTCCCAAGCACCCAAAAGCTTCACATTTAAGTTCTCACACTATTTTAGGGTTTAACTCTCAAGAAGAAAGATGAAATTAAGCAAACTTTGACACTCACTTCCACACCCTAGAAATACCACAATGCAACTACAATGAGGAATAAAATAGTTAAATTATTTAAAATCACAAATTTCACATATTTCATCAAATTTTAAGTTATTACAAGCGAGGACTTTAGAATGTTATAGATATAGAGGTGGGCTTTACTCAGGATCTTTCTGATGGAAAAATATCTAGAAAGATAAAAAATAAAAAGGGTATTTAGTGAAATTTGAGATGGAAACTGTTGGGTTACTGCTATAGCAGCTAATCTACTGCTACAATTGATGGTTGTAGGTTGATTCATTTTATGTTGGATTTTTGGCCCAATTATGTTGGGCCATGCTTTTCCCCATGAGTTAAATTTAATATGGTCTAATTAAAGGATTTTATTCATCATAGTTTTTTCTTGAAATATTTTTTAGCATAACAACATTTGAGGTTGTTATAGTTGGTTGTATAACTATGGTTGTCATATTCCCATTGTGATTATGATTGTTGTGATAACCATTATTATTATAAGATGAGCTGATAAAGGATATCGTCAGGGGATTTATTGTTATTCTGAGATTATCTAGTAAAGGACATTGTCTTGGAAGTTATTATTATTATTATTATTATTATTATTATGAGATAAGCTGATAAAGGACATTATCATGGGATTGGTTTGTGATAAGAGTGATATACACTAGATGTCTGGGATGTGTGTTACATGGATCAGAGCTTGTACCTTGTAGGTCATGGCTAGTGGAAAACCATAAGTCCCTTAGTATGTTTGTATAATGTATTTGTAAGCTTGATAGTTTCATGAGTGGACTGAATTTGCTATTGATTGATCTATAATTGGTTTATTAAATGAATTGGTGGATATTAATGTTGTTATATAGGAATCCTTGTGTGAACCGGGTATTGATATGATTGAAAGTTCCAATTTCTATTTAGTAAACAATTGATGCAAGGTGGAAATTATTGTTATTAATCATAAATGGTGAACTTATTCTATTTCGATTGATCATGATCTTGTCTTGATCAATTATTTTTCAAAACTCATACTTGCCTGGTTATTGATTATTGCCACTAGACATGGTGTTGCTTGGATGGAATTCCATATTAAATTTTATTGTTTGATTGGTTTACATTGTTGAGATTAATAGAGTAAGGGTGTTGATGTCTTACAATTAATTTGTTATGCGTCTGTATGATTCTTGGGAGTCTCTATAAATAGGAATATTTGAGAAGAAAGATAATTGTTAAGGTCAATTGAATGGGTTAAGTGTAGGGATTTATCGTGGTCATTATTTTTTAGTCCTTAACTAAGTAGGTGTTAAACGATAACTAGAGGTGACATAAGTATTGATAAATGATACTTAGAGTTGAATGTGGTGTGATGGTTGATTTATGACATAGTGAGATTAGCTAAAAGATAAGGGAGTTTCTAATAAGAGTATATCAAATTAGGGAGGGGAAAATTAATGAGAGAAAGGTTGTTGACTAATAAAAACTCTTATGGCGCATGTTTTATTTCATGATATTAATGAGGTATTTATGCAACTTAGTTTGGGTCGGCTAATGAAGATTATCAGTACGTGCTATTTATACTGATACTACTCCTGCTATACCCTTTTGGGATATAGTCTATTTGCAGTTTCAATTGGTGTTTCTTGCTTAATTCAATAGAGAGCTTTAGTAACTTTTGTCTTCTCATTCCTATGGTGGGAGTTGGGTCTTGATTTCTTCTCATTGTTTATAAGTAGCTTTTGTACCTATTGAGACTAGATCTTTAGGGTAATATTTTTTTGTGTATTTGGAAGCTTTTAACAAATTATATTGTAATGAATAATAGATTAATGTTTTTGTATAACTTCTACATGGTTCCTAAATGTCACGACCTGATACTTTAGGTCATGATGGCATCTACTATATCCTACCAAATGGTAAGACAACCTGTAGTCCAAAACTTTTAGTAATGGACTATCAAGAGAAATAGAAAGCAGCAAAAAGAAATCTTATAATAAGACTAAAATAAAGATGAAATCCTAAAACCTAATGGAGTCAATACAAGAGCTTATAATACAAAAAGAGTATAAGTGAAATAAAAAACAAATATATACAAAAATTGTATCTAAATACAAAATAGGGATCAATCAAACATTAAAAGGGAGAGAGGGAATACTCTGAACATCAGGAGCTCACCCCAAATCTCCGATCCATGACTGTTCTGCACGATGAATATTTCAATGGTGAGAACTCGTACTATGATCTGCAGAATGCAGAAGTGTAGTATAAGTACCAAACACATGGTACTCAGTAAGCACCAATAGACTGAAAGCTCTAAAGATAATGTGAGATTAAATAACATGTAAAGAAGGAATATAAACTACAGGAAACTATCCATGAAATGAAACATCATAATGTTAAAAGTTAATAAAGATATTCTATCCTATTCTAACAGTATTTGGGAACTAAAGTGAAATAGTATATATCACTAGCCAATAAGAAAATGAAGAGTGATAGAAGTATATATAGTAGTAAAACAAGGCCAAAAAATAATATACAATATGAAAGAGAAGAAAAGAGAGGGATATACGATAATACTATATATATATACACACACATATGTAGGACTAATATCAAAGGTAATAAAACTGAGGGAACCAACTTAACATCATGAGGTTCATAACTAAGTAATAAAGCTAATACTATCATACTCAAGGCCTCTAACTAAAGTTTGACTAATAATGAGGTAATTTAAAATTAATGTATCTTACCGTAATAGAAATAGGGAAATCAACCCTTCTATAATCATTTTTCCACGAACTAACCCTAATAATGAATGGTAAATGAACTAACAAGTTTGGACAAACAATAACCTAACTGGGCCCGTATAAGCCCAAAAGATCCAAAAAAGCACTCAACATACAACAATCATAACTTATACCTATACAACCCTCATAAAACTGATAGATATAAGTGTTAAACATTTATATTGGTGATAGGCGATGCATACAAATGAATAAATTCTAGTGTAATCCAGTACCATAAACCAATCAAGTTCTATAATGCACCAAGTGTATATATCTCATCCAGCTCAGTAGCTTGCAAAGGTAGAAACTATGATGACCATCCTTCTCTAGCACTGTGGCTCACATACAAAGGGGCCCATAAGGGACTCGAGATATCTGTATACACTGCATGGTCCAAAACCTAAACTTTCAGTAACCATAATAATCAATCTATTCCATCTAGTACCAAAGAGATATATAAGGTATAATAAGTTCTTAAAATTCAAGAGAGGGGTGAATTGAAAATTTTCTTATATGAGTCGACTATTGACCCTTCACAGTGGACTAACCTACAGATCAAAACATTGCACAAAAAGATTAAATTCAAAACATTTAAGTAAGAAAGTAACAACACAAAGATTTATCCTGGTTTGTCACACCAATATAGAGCTACGTCCAATCCCCTTGGGTTTCAAAGTTTCATTAGATCATTGAATGTTTGGCTTGAGTACAGTGAAAGAAAACAATTTCTGAAGACTTATTTTCCTCTTTTGATCTTGTGACACAACTTCAATTGATGTTACAAAGTTGACTCAATCCTACTCTTTATAAAACAATTGTAAACTAAAGTTACATTGCTTTGTATGACTAAGAATGAGACACTTTGAATTTTCTCCTTGAAGTTGTGTGAAAACTATCTATCTTCGTTTTTTTTCTTTTAGAGTCTTCATCTTCTACTTGTCATAAGGAAACCCAAGAGATTTATTCTTAATCAAGGATTTAAATTGATTCCTTGATTGAGAAAAATAGTTATTTGATATGTCCATATATGACTTTGGATCATATCCATATCAGATATGTCCGTGATCTATCTTTTCTTTTACTTTTGATTTCCATACGATGGTTGCGTCCTTTCTTCTTTTGTTTAGATCGTGACTGATTTTTTGATTGATCTAATCTGCCGTGATTATGGGAAGGTGATTCTCTTTCCTTTTCCAAGATATTAATTTTTTGCCACTCTTGTTTGAGTGTCGTGATCTTCTTATGATTGGATGTTCTTTCTTTCATAGAGAGGTCTTCAAAATCTTGCTTCTTCTATTCTTTTACCATCGGCAATCTTCTAGTGTCTTGCATCCTTTTTCCTACAAAGATTTAGTAGTTAGTTTTTCATACTTAAAACATTACCTAAGGAGACTAACAATCTCCCCCTTTTTGATAATGACAAACCTAAACATCAGTTGACTTTCCTGTCTATTTAGATCCCCCTATCTTTCTACCTTGGTGGTTGTAGTTGGCCTTGATGTGATGATAGTAGACTTAGTTCCTTTTTTACCAGTCTAGTTAACTGATTCAACCAATGCACAACTTCTCCCTCTTTTGACATAATAAAAATGGGCAGAGCAAACACAACAAAAAGAAAATTCCCATCCATAAAAAACAAAAATAAAAACAACCAAAAAAATGACATACCAAAAAACATAGAGTACTAGACATACATAATTATGGTGACAACAAAAATACGTCAAAGAAGGAATATGTATAGTCTTTATATTGGCTAGAGTATAAGAAGGGTCATACCCCATTTTTAATAAAAAATGTTCAGCATCATTTAGCAAGGAAATAAGTAAGAGTGTTATGCATATTCGAGCAGAAGTGATAATAAGATTTCTTCACACTCTTGGTGAAGTTGGAGTAAGAGTTCTGAATAGAGATGGAAAGCTCATTTAAGAAGGAGGATTCAGACTTGATAGACTCAACTTGAGAAAATATCCTAATAAACAATCTCAGTCCTTCCTATTTAAAGCCGTCAAGGGAGAGTCATACTTTACCTATGTAGGTCCCTATCTCTTTTTCCTTCTACAACAGCTTGGACGTCGACTCCTTGATGTTGGACATTTCTTCCTCGATGGTAGTGAGCCTGATCTTTATTATTTTAGCCACCTTATCTGCATAAGACATGGATTTAGGAATAGGTTTACTTACCCTTGATGTGTTAGGTTGGCTCTTGATAGATTCTTTTTTACACCATTCTCTTTCAACCAGAACATATACCATGCTTTCCAAGGTTTTTAAATCATAGGTGGCAGAGACTTCTACCATTGGATGGACTGAAAGATCGATTCCATAGTGAATAAAAGTTTGATTGATGAGAAAATCGTAGGGTAAACTTACCGAGGCATGGGAGTTAGCTAAACTTTACATCATGTATTCGTGAATCCAGGAACTCAAATTGATTTTGTACTATTTGATCAAGCAGTAGAGAACAAATACAATATCTACATGTCACATTACTGAGAGACCCTTTTCGAGGAATCAAGGTGGTTGCAACAATATGAGCCAAAATCCTATTGCAGAAACTGAGGGACAGAGGACCAAAAAAGGGGTTGTTTGTGTCAGGATCTGAGACAACCTTCTTTACTTTATCAAAACCAACTTCAAAACTCTCAGGAAAGGTTTCATTCATGAAAGGATCGATTCTAAAGAATTTGGTGAGAAATACTTTCTAAAATAAGAAATCATGTAGAACAATATGAGTACCAAAAACCAGGTTTCTAGTTCCTCACTGTCAGGGGAAAATGAAGATTGGTAAAGAACATATGGATGGGATCTTAAAATATTTGAAGGCCACATAGGTGAAACATCATAAAAAAGTCTTGATCTTTGAGAAAGTAACCGATATTATAGTGGGATTCCATAAGGAGAGTGATTGATGACTCTTCCAGAAACAATGGAGCAATTCTTGAAAATGAGAAACTTTTCCTTATGAGAGAGAGTCCAGAACTTATGCATGTCCTTCGGAGGAAGAGACTCCAAAGGAGAGGCTCTCCTTTTGTTAGAGGATGACATGGGACTAGGAGTGGTGTATTTCTTGGACACAGCCGACTGTATAGAGTGAGAGGAGACTTCATAAAAGATTTTAGAGAGAAAGACAGGGTCAAAGTTGGAGGAATTTAGGTTAGGAGATGTTTTGGTGAAATTATCCATTGATTGTGTTTTTGTCTTTGTAGAAAAAAAGGGAATGAATAGTATAAAGGAAAAAAAAAGAGAAAGAGATAGGATGAAAGAAAAGAAACAAGGGATAGGGTTGACGGTGAAGGGGAAAAAGAGTGTTGGGAAGTGAGAAGAGCGGAGAAGGTAATGATGAAGGAATAGAAAAATATGGTGGGAGATAGGAAAGATTTGAAAGGAAAAGACGAGGGGAGGGGGGGTCAGAAGGCAGTTGAAAATTTTTGTGCCAAGAAAATTTTAGAAATGCTTTAGAGAATCGGTAAAATATATGGTACCGAGATTTTCTACAAACAAAATCCTCATCAATAAGAAAAATATATAATTTTTTTGGTAAAATAAGAAAAAAAGGACCAAGTAAACTATTGTGACCAAAAATGTGACTCATGAGTCATTAAAACTGAATCCTTTTGAAGATTTTCCTTCTATTAAAAATAAAATTAGACTAAGTAAAATGATTTTTGTCCAAATATATGACTCACATAATATTGACACCAAATCTTTTTCTGAGAAATCCAGATTTTTTTATAAGATCCAATTTTCTTTAAGATCATGGACATAAATCACTTGATGCTAACACAGAATAATTAAATGATTGTAGCACAACAATATCACATGTTCTGAGAGAAAACTCTAGAGATAGATTAATTATCAGGTAGTTGACGTAGAATTTAGAGAATTTAAGTACAATAGCTTCCAAGAGTTGTTCATACTTCTCCAGTTGTTGAAGAGTCAACTAATTTATTCCTTGATCATCAGGGATTTTATTGATGTCAGTGCCCTCTTCCTTTATTTTTATTTAAAGAGTTGACTCTGAAGGGGGCATAGTCGACTTCGGTGACATTGCTTCCGTCAATGTCACTGAATATGATAGTTTTTTTTGTCTACATTCTTTACAAATAGATGAGACCCTTTTCTTTCCATCTCCACTTCTGTAACATCTACTATTAATCCCTCTTTTTTATAGACTTTGCGAACATGTTCCTGCAAAACAAAAAGATAAATTTTTCTTAGGTACCCAAGTGGTCTTGGGTCCTTGCGAGTTAGATGTAATTTCTTTGGGTTTCCAAACTCACACACTTTTTGGCTTATGCCTGCAACTGTAGGATTTGTTCCCTTTCTGTCCATAGAGAAAAGAAATGGTCCCTCGATTGGAGAAAGAGTTCTTATCTGATTTAAACAACCCTAATTAGGAACTCGAATACTTTATGAAGGAGTTTGACCTTACAAAAAAACTGTGGCTTAGGGATGCCTTAAAAATTTTAATTTTATTTTTGTATCATCAAGATCTTCATGAAGCAGGTAAATTTTAATTTGACATACTTCACTATCTATTTTCCAATTTTGTCGTTCCTCTTCGAGTCTTTGTTTAAATCTAGCTTCACAATTTTTCTTCTCTTGAGCGAGTTTGTTATATTCATCTATAAATTTTTTAAGTTCATCAGTAATCATGACTTTGTGTAGTCTTACCTCTCTAGATTCACCCGTTTTCATGAAGAACAAATTCGCGGCTTCTATTTCTTCTTCAATTTCATCTTCATCACTCCAGGCTCCAAAATTTTAATTCTTCCAAGATGTTCTTCTTTCTAATTCTAGACAATTCTGTTTGAAGTGGCCAGGCTTTCCACAGTAGTAGCAGCGTCCATCATTTTTTATGGAATCATTATTTTTGCCTCGTTGGGGTCTTTGATGTCTCTGCCTCATAATTTTCCTTACTCCATGATTGATGAGGGCTATTCCTTTGCCATTAGCATATTCCAGAATGTCCTCCTCTTCAGTTGGAGCAGAATTGAAGGATAATGGTTTCTTTTTTTCATCATTGTGAAATCTGTTGATATAATTTTTTTCATATGAAATAAGGTTACCACATAGTTCATCATATGTCATATTGTGAAGATCTCCGTCTTCCAGAATAGCAGGCTTGGTTTCCTAAGTTTTTGGGAGACTTCGGACCAACTTCTGGACTTGCAGGCTATGAGGATAAATCATCCCTAGTGATTTTAGTTCGCACATAATTTTACTAAATCTGGTGAACATTGTTTCAATATCCTCATTTTCCTCCATTTTGAATAACTCAAATTCATTAACAAGAGCAACAATTTTTGACTTCTTGTCTTTTATGGTTCCTTAATAGGTTCCCTCCAGTTTGTCCTATATTTCTTTTGTTGTTTCATACGTTGAGATCTTGTCATATTCTCTTCCACTAACTGCACACAAAAGCAAACTTATAGCACGTGTGTTAGATTAAATTACCTCTTGTTGTTCTTTGGTGACCTTGAAGCTTTCAAGGTCTTCTATATGAGAACTTCTAGATTCTTTATCTTTATCCTTTGACCTTTTCTTGAGTCTTGGAATCGGCTTTGGACCCTTCTTTATAACAACCAAGGCTTGGAAGTCATTTGATTGGACAAAGATCCTGAACCTATTTTTCCAGTAATAGTAATATTATCCATTAAAGTATGGTGGTCTTGTGGAAGAGTGACCATCTTGAAGGAGAGCAACAAAAATCTGATAATTGGCCATTTGCTATTTGCTCACTTGCAATTAGGAAATGCTATCTGTAAGACTCACTCTGATACCAATTAAAATTCAAGAGGGGGGGCAGGTGAATTGAAATTTTTCTTCTATGAGTCGACTACTGACCCTTCACAGTCGACTCTCCTATAGATCACAACACTTCAAAAACAAATTAAATTCAAAAAAGTTAAACAATAAAGTAACAAGAAGTAAGTAACAACAAAAATATTTATCCTGGTTTGGCACACCAATGTAGTGCCTATGTCCATTCCACTTGGGTTTCAAAGTTTTCTTAGATCGTTGAAAGTTTGGATCAAGTACAATGATAGGAAACAAGTTTTGAAGACTTATTTTGCTCTTCATATCTTATGACACAACTTCAGTTGATGTTACAAAGTTGACTCGATCCAACTCTTTATATAACAATTGTAAACTAAAGTTACAGAGCATTGTAAGACTAAAAATGAGACACTTTGAATTTTCTCCTTGGAGTTGCATGAAAAATGTTTGTCTTCGGTCTTCTTATTTTATAGTCTTCGACTACTACTTCTCAGAAGGAAACCCAAATATTTCTTCTCAATCAAGGATGTAAATTTATTCTTTGATTGAGGAAAGTAGCCATTTGATATGTCCATATCGGATATGTCCATATCAGATATGTCCATAAACGGCTTTGGATCACGTCCATATGAAATATGTCTGTGATTTATCCTTCCTTTTAGTCTTGATGTCCATGTGACGGTTGTGTCCTTTCTTCTTTTGTTTAGATCCTGATTGATTTTTGTACTGATCTAATCTATCGTGATTATGGGATGGTGATTCTTCTTCCATTTCCAAGATATTAATTTGCTTGCCATACATATTTGAGTGTCGCGATCTTCTTATGATTGGATGTTCTTCCTTCCGTAGAGAGGTCTTCAATATCCTGCTCCTTTTATTCTTTTACCATCGGCACTCTTCCAGTATATTGCATCCTTTTTCCTATAAAGATACATTCGTTAGTTTGTTATTATTAAAACGTTACCTAAGTATAGCTCTGAAAATCCATTATCCAAGATCGAATTCAGGACTAAATCGACATAATAGTTTATAAAGGATCAAAATATCTCTCGACTAAAGTAAATAATAGTGGTAAGAGAAAGAGTGGATTAATAATGGTCGGGATTCAACCTCGGTCTAATTTCCAAAAGATAGTATATTTAGTTCTAAAAGCACATAAATTCATTAAATAAGGTGGTAGCGTCCTATTAAAAAAGATACATTTTAAAAGTGAAAAGTGGGAATAAATCCCATTTTAGAAAATCATAGTAATATTAAGGTTTTGATTGAAATCATACCACTAAGTGATCATAAATGCGCCTAAAAGTATGCATGCCATCACAAGTATTTTTACAATACAACCATAATGCTTAAGCATCTTTAATCTAGAATCATGCCATTTTAAGGATAAAAATACTCACCTAGAGTCCAATTGGTATCATAACCACGGTCTCGAGCCCAACAATATATAACTCAACAAGATACTAATACCATAAATTGAAAAACTAAGGTAAACAAGGGTATAAAACTGTAAGAATGGCCTAATCATGGACTATCATCCAATTCACTAAGTAATCTAATAAGTCTTATGTTAAAGGATGTATTATTCAAATCTATAGTTATTCAAGTGTATCCTCAAATATAATAGTATCCCACAACCTAAACATGTATTCTAGGCTAAGGTTCGGGTCACATTACTATTCTAAATCCCATATTTAGGTAAAGTCATAATATATTTAGGTATAAACATCTCCTACAATTCCCACCTAGCATGCAAAATATAGAATACACAATATCATAGAGATAAGAAGATCGAATACTACCTCATTACCGAACTACAATTTTGAGTTGCCTGCCAAATGCTCATCTTTGCTCCATGATCCTGAAATGTTACCATGCTATCAAAATAATACTCTACACATTACTTGGAGTAAAATAATACCTATATTGCAATATAGAACTCCAGGCCCCAAAATCTAGTAAAATTGGGCTTGTGGGACATGCTAACGAAATCTGAAAATTGAATTAATCACGAAGTCCCTCAAAGGATAAAGAATGTATGCTAAAAAATTAAGCACAAATAGAACAAAAATAGGGGGCTCAAATTAGCCCCTAATTTTTGGGAATTTAAGACCTAAATTCTAGGAATTTACAATGAAAAAGGATAAAATTAATGCGGAAAATAAAGAAAAATGATCAAGGAATGTTGAAATAGCTTACATTAGCTTTGATGGATGATTCCTACAATTTACCATGACCCAAGCTCTCAAAAATGGTGAGAGGAGACTAAAAATGATAAATAAATTAGGAAACATGATATATATACTACTAGGGCATTGTACTTTGCAAATAAAGGGTACGGGGGTCACAAATGAAATGACCACAAGAATCTTCCTTCATGAATATTGGCATAGGGATTGCGAACGTGAAGGAAAATGTGTTAGGTTATCACAAACGTGAAGCTAGAGGTCACGAATACGAAGAAGGGGAAGGGTGCTAGGTCGGGTGGCCCTTTATCGCAAATGAAAGGAAGGAGAATTGCAAAAAGGATGATCAAATTCTTGAAACTTTGTGAAAATAGCATACCCCTCACAAACGCAAAGCACAAAGTATTCCTACACCATATTTTGGAAAAAACAGCAAAAGAAAAGTTTCAACGAACTCTGACCAGATGTCGGGGATTTATTTGGATCCCTGTGCGTAAAAATGGACTATGATACCATACCAAATTCAATATTTCAGACTCAACAGAACCATCAAAACTTCTATCCAAGGTCATTTAAATTAAATATGGGTCCTATACCTTTAGTTTTATTTTTCATCAAATCCACTCAATAGCCCAAGCTAATTCAAGATGCCTTGGGACCCGAACCAAGGATCCCCAAGCCTAAAGTCAACATTTAGAGTTGATGGAGTTGTCAAAATTTCCATCTGAGGCCGTTTATTAGGAGGTTTTGTACAAGGCCAATTTATTAACAACGAAAGCTCCCAAAAAGAAAAATGAGACTAAAATCCAAATAAGCTATACGAAAACCAAACCAATAATTTTGACAAGTCTTAAATGACCTGCATCTGGTGTGGGAAGGCTCAAAATGCCAAAAATGCATAAAAATCAAGAAAATGACCTGGAGGGTCATTACAATATCCACAACTAAAAGGATTTCGTCTGCAAAAGTAAATGAATTAAAGGAGATCAAAATCTTAGAAGGATGAGGTACTGGTCCTGCATGCCCCAAGCTAGACTACCCAGATAATCTCTAAGGAAAAACAACGCTTCCAAGGGATTTTACAAAAGGTGTCCTATTTCCATTCACATCATTACTTCACCTTTACAATCAATCAAAAAAATCATCCTCAACAACCAGTTTTCCTCCAACTCAATCATTCATGGTTGAAGCACGCAAACCCTAACCCTACCATATTACTATCACATCAATATAAGCACAACCAAGTGACAACTCAACCAAGCTAAAGACAATCCACAGTATGAACTATCCAATGGACTCCAATTCTAAATCTAACATTCTCTTATCTTTTCAAACCTAATATCCACCTTAAACATCATTCGAGTACGTTTCTGTTCAGTCACATTATATTTAACTCAAAGACTGAAGCTAACCCACCAAAAATCCATATGGGCTATCATAGGAACCATGCCCAATAAGGTCAACCTAAATACTCAAATGGTGATGACCAATGTCCTCGATCTCTGCCAAGCCATTAAATAATCTGGATGACCCTTAAAATTAGGTCAAGAGTCCAATGTACTAGCTTTAAGACATAGGTCGAAGAAAAGATCCCTGGGTGTGAAGAATAGAATAAAAGATTTTTTTCCTTGCTTGATTTCAAATTTTCTTACGATTTGGTCTATTCCACTCCAAACTCTCAAAACCAAATGGTCTACTCTTGAATGTTCCACAGACTATGGGTTGAACCCTACTAAGCCTAACTCAAGCACACTTCTTCTATTGAGACGACAATTATATCTCTAGAGAAACTACAAACTAAGGTCAAAATTAGTAGAAATCAACACCATAAGCCAATGGTATATCCCTCGAACATACATCAAAGTCAAACCGTCTGAATCAGAGAAATGTAGACTGATAGGTAGAGAGTACAGTCTGCCAACCTATCATCGAATGCTCAACTGAATCAAAACCTCGAATGAGACTATAATAAAGTTACATAGTCCATGTTTATAATCCCATTATTGAAGTTAAATTACTCAACCTCTACTAGCCAAATCAATCCTATTTATGAGTAACCTTCCATATATTGATATCCATCATAACTCCTAAGCCGTTATTCAAAAGAGTCACAACTAGAGAAAATCACCAATTGATAATGTGAGCAATCAAATTCATATCTGCTGAGGACGTAACACACCAAGGCATAACCCAGAACACACCAAGGTTAAAAAAAGCACTAATTGTAGCCAAATCTCGAGCAACTCAAAAAGTTTCAATCTTAGCTTGAATTTTGTCAAACCAATTCTCAATGTATGGCCAAAAATAATCATTAAATCAAATATCCCATAATTCATGATTAAAATCTATCTACTGAGACCACCATGATCAATCTAAGAGCCACCCATAATCTGAGGTACTAATTTTACTTAACCAATAGGCTTCAAGTGATGTTTCCATCTAATAAGAGGATACTTACCTCCAAACAAAAGAACAGTAATATTGTATCACTGATAAGGCCTTTTACCACCACCTCTATATATCTCAGCATGTGTCCTTTCTATAGTCCTAGCATGATCAACAACCTAAAGAAAAGTATACCCAGTTGCTATCAAATGCTTCGACGCTAAGCAGAGAGTTAGAATCAACCCTTTGGTAAATCCTATTATTATCTCATACTCTTTGGAAAATAATATAAAAGTATGTTTCGCCCAGTTGATAAAACAATATCATACTCTAATACTGAAAACAATCCTTGTTGAACACCAACAAGCCTAACTCTAGTTTGAGAACCATTCGATATACCGAGACTACCACTAACTCTATAGTATTCATAAATAAACTTAGAATCCCCAATACTGTCTTTTGAAAAGGTAAAATAGTCATAAACACTACCAGAGCTTTGGTTGGCCCAAATCCTTAGGCTAAAGCTGAAGATCCTTGACATAAAACTCTAAATCCTTAGTTTGACTCTGGGTTGCAACCCTTGTAACACACATAAAAGTCTCATCTACATCTATTGATAACCTCGTGCTATCTATCTAGGAAAGAGTAGAGTCAAGAGAAGTATTTATAGGTTCATAAAAGTAAAGACATACGACAAGGAGTCAAGAATAGGATTTTCTAAAAATGTCTTGCAGCTTCCCAAATATAGGATTCAAATGTCTCCTTACCGATCTACAGGACTCTACTAAGAACATAGAGCTTTTATGAACATTACCATTAAACCTACAAATCTGGTACCAATTTGTCACAATCTAATTTTTTAGGTCATGATGGGTACTACTATAATACACCAGTAGGTAAGCCAACTCATAGTTCAAAAATTCTAGCAAATGAACCTTCAAAAGAAATAAAGAAAATAACAAAAAGGAATCTAATAAAGAGACTGATATAAAGATGAAATTCCAAAACTGGTGGAGTTAGTAAAAGAGCTTCTAGTACATCTGTAATACCTCAAAAATTTCAAAAAATTTATTTTGCACCCTTTTTGTATTTAACAATGATTTTTGACTTGAATTATGATAAGGGATGTTAGCAAGATTATTAGGGAGAGTTTCAAAATTTTTTGAAAGTATTTGAGGTCATTTTAGGACCCTAAACTAGTGAGGGTCTGCAATAGCAGTGTGTGATACCCTGATCATGCTGCGATAAGTCCATGGCATGACCTTGGGCTACAATAGAGTCGTGGCACACCCATGGGCACAAAATGTGAAATCTTAGTTTTTTTGTTTAGTGTGAGGGTTTGTTGATCTTTTACCCTATTAAACGACTTTACACATTACTTAATCCCTATTAAACTATCAATTACCAATTTTTTATCATTGTTTTCCCCTTTTCAACTCTCAAGGGAAGTAAACTAACTGTTTTCTCAGGAATTCAACTCTGCGGACTCTAAACTCAATTTTTTCTCAAAATTCTTTCGTTATTAAGGCATGTTGGACAGTGTCTATTTTAATTATTATATTATTGCATCAATTTACTTGATATTTAATTGTTCTTGAATGTTTTATTCAAACTATGGTTGAGGGATTTTGGTTGTTATACACTTGCATTATTTTTTCTTTGTTTGAATAGTTTTATCCATTGTTTAAATGGTGAATTGTAAACTAAAATTGTGTCTTATGATAATGGTGGAATTAATAAATTGTGATTTATAATGTTTATGGATTTTTGGCATGATAATGACATGAACCTCAATCCATATCAATATTTAGTGTTTAAATATAAATTTCATTGTGTTTAAACTATTTGTTGGAAAATAATATAACATTACTAGTATAAAGGTAAAAAAGGTTTTGGAAACACCGTTGGGGGTTATGATTATGGATTTTAATATGAAATTTGGAGTCTACATGGTTAATTAGAATCGGTATGGCATAATTGGAGTGCCTTGCAAGTCTATTGGTATGAAAATACCAATTTGGAAATGCCTTATTAAAAGACTCCATGGTTAATGGAATGTGGAAAATTATTTTAATTGGGGTTGAAGGGAATTGTGTAGCTTTACTAAAAAAGTGTAGTCCCGAAGAGTCTAACATTGGAAACCATATTTGCTAATGTTAGAGGTCTGTGACCACTGTGTTTTCTATACACAATATATTTTTGGAAGGCTATTGTCTTTGTGAATTTAGCCTAATTCTTTGGTCTATGTGACTGACATGGACTGGGTCCCTTCTGGCAGGGGCAGCCTAACCCAAGTAGCTCATAGGTTCTTGATGATCAATTTAAGATACATAATTCAGGATTAAATTTGTAAAAAAACCATGATTTATGTTCCTTTCCCCTTACCCCAACATTTTATTACATTTATGAATATTGTATGTGTGATTTATGACTGATCTTTTTGGTAAATGCATATATTTTTATCCCTTTTCTTGGGTTGTATGTCAGTACTCGCCATATTGATCATCTACAAAAGCCACATTATTTTATAATGTAGGTTTGGAAGACTTTTCTGGTGACCCTGTGTAGCATTAGGTGGTTCGATATTCCTATTAGACAACTGTTGAAGTGGTGAGCCCTCCATTTCGGAAGGCCTGGTCACTTTTAGTCTTTTTATTATCTCAGTACTTTTGTTTTCTTCTTGCTAGTGTAATTGTCATACCTTGATGCCATTGTGTCACACTGTTGTGCTTCATATTTATACACAGATAGTTTTGAAAAGTGAGATAGAAGAAGGATGTTGTGTTTCGAGTTTAAGTGTTGATTGCCTTCCTTGAATAGCTTAGTTCTAGTTAAGTGTAGTTTTTGTTTTTATTGTGTTTTGTTCCCTGAGGACAGACAAATGTTCTAAGTTGAAGGTGTTGATGTTCTATAGAAATATAGAACTTTCAACTCTTAAAATGAGAAAAATATGCAAGTTTTCGAGGCTATTTTGTTATATATGATCTGTTTTGGGTATGTTTTGTAGGAAATCATGGTTTGGATGTTAAGTTCATGAAAAAGGTGCAAAAGTTGTTTTTGGCCAAATTTTGGAGCAATTATGGATATCCAGGATGTTTTCCAGCTTGTTCATGATCAAAGCATGTTCGAGAAGTGAAACAATGTTAAAAAGATGACCCTAGGCATCTACCAAGGCAACCTACAGACTGTATGTAGGACCTATGGACTGAAGTGGACAAAGAAAGTGCCAAAGGTCAAAATCCTTATAGCTAGGCTACAGGAATTGCACCTATGGTCTGCACCTGCTCCCTGTGTTAGGACCGCAGATACTACATGTGCCCTATACCAGACCGCAGGTACAGAGAGCAGGTAGCCACCGACCTAATTTTCTCCTATTTCATTTGGGATTTGTTTTTAGGGTTTCCTCTAGTAATATAGATACCCTTTATGTACTTTTTAGTTAGAGTGACACACTTTTGATATTCAAAAACATATTTTGATTTCAAGATCAATCTTTGATCTTGAGATTTTCTTGTATTGATTTTGGTCCAATAATTCAGTTACGGTTGTGGGTTTTCTACATTTGTTCTTATTGTGATTTTATATATGCTTTCAACTATGAACGTTATTGATTTCTTCACAATTATGAGTGGTTAAAACCCATAGCTAGGGTTGTGGAAACTCTGGTGAATTAACAAAGTAAGGGAAGTATGATTATTGATCTAAACCAATACCTATGGCATGCATTGTTTTATCTTCATTATAATAGATTTCTTGATTGGCGCACACATTGGGATCCTACCTAGATATTGTTGCTTACTCCAAAAGAGAAATAGTGACTCGGAAAAGATAAAGATAGTAGTAATTTGACATTAATAATCTATCCATGCTAATCATTGAATTGAGTGAATGATCGTTAACTATCATATAATAACTAGAGACATAAAAGGTAATAGTTAACCGGGACCAATATAAGGGTCAGTAAGGTGAAATCCTTCTACTCGTCCAAAAGACTGTAGAAGGTACATAACTTATCAATTCTACATGTAAGGTATTGGGTTGGTTTAATAATGCATGATAAGACTACGAAGTTGAGAAGCCAGGGGAACACAATCCTTGTGTTCACCTACACTGATTACAACCAAAGTCAATATAGTTGCTTGTTAGAGATTACTTTTCTTGTTCTGCTCATTGACTACAACTGTTGAGATATGAAAACCATATGTTCCCTTTGGATTAAACCTCAACCTCTATTGGGTTGCTATATTTTGGTAAAGACTGTATCATCATCTAATAAGAGGTGTTGTTTGGACGTCATCAAAAATTTGGCATCGTTGCTTGGGAAAACGGTGTTGAATTGTGATCCAAAGTTGTTGCAGTTTTTGGGTTTTTGTTTTTCCCTTGTTCTTAGTTGGGCATACGCCGATGTATGCCTAGCATAAGGAGTAGGGGTTATACCTTACTCCCAGGGAATCAGAATCCAAATAAGATCCTACAAACACCTGGTAGGATGTCTGAGCAGAAAAGAAATGAACCTTCTGAATGGATTCATGATGATCTACCTTCCCCTCCTCCCAAAGAAGTATAGGATATAGTTGATCGGCAGACTGGCCATATTTTGGCTCAAGTAAAGAATCAGAGAGCAACTGAAGAATCTCAATGTGTAGCTAAAGAGGCAGAGCTAGCTGAGCAGAGACTAGCAGCAGACCACCAAGCAGCACTAGGTGGAAAGCAAAACAGATCTAGAGGTGTCCATTTTTAAGTCATCCTAGTATATCAGTATGTGTAGCCATATATAGCTGATGAAGAAGACTTAAGATACGTTGAGTCGGCAGAGACTGGAGCTATAGTTCCTCCTGTTTTGTCCCCAGGCATCAAGTTCGACATCACGAGAGCAATGATCTAACTTCTAAATGTGAAAGGTGTGTTTGCAAGTCTACCTACATATGATGAAAATTTGCACTTTGATAATTTCCTTGGGATCTGCATTTCATATACAAATCTCGGGGTGTACAAGGAAGCACTTAGACTGAGGATTTTTCCCTTCTCATTTATAGGAGAAGCATCTTTATGTTTAGGGTAACTACTAAGAGACTCTATCACTATATGGAATGAGCTGCGCAAGTAATTCTTGAATAGGTTCTTTCTTCAATCTAGGATATTGCAGCTCAAATATGAGATTTGTAACTTCAGTCAGCTGCAGTCAGAGTCCATGTACGAGACTTGATTTAGGTTCAAGAAGAAGCTGAGCATGGTTCCTAATCATCAGTTGTTAGGGATGATCTTATTAGAGATATTCTATAGATCCCCGACCATCAATGCTTCAGAGCCATGGTAGATACCATATGTAGAGAATATTTTTTGAGACTACTCTGGGAGAAAACTTCAAAGATATTAGATCATATATCGCTCACATATCGAGGGTGAAATACTAGAGAGGCTGGGAGGGGATCTGGAACTTGTGTTATTAGTGCCTATTGTAACCAAAAAGTAGTTGATGACATAGTAGTGTAAGATATTGTGTTGCTAATAACTGATCTTGGGGTACTAGCAAAACATCTTACAATAAGAACTTTCGATAAAGTGAATGCAGTAGCATCACATGGGTTAGCTTCCAAAGCATATGAGTCAGAATTGAAAGAGGAAGTGAATTATCTAGATCATTAAATGGCATATTTCCAAGCCACAGAGAAAAGGAACCAAGGTCGTAACTACTATGACAGATACAGAAACCGTACCAAAGAATGAGATAGTGACTGGCGAAAGAAGGGTGATTACAGATAGAAGGGTGTAATGCCTCGAGGGTATACCTTGGGTACCACATGGTGCTTACAGTCCAGAGGGACCACAAGATAACCCATGAGCTGGTACCTACTGTAAGCACTGAATAATAATAACAAAATAACATATGTAGAATATCTGAAGATGCCATAAGGTTTTAAGTACTAAAATTTTTTTGTATCATAAATCTAGAAATGAACTGTCAAAAACTGATAAAATAAAGATAAACTGACTGTCTGTCTAAAGTATTTGAAAGCCTCTATACTGACTGACTGTGGAGTTAATGGGACAGGCCCTAACTAACTCTATCTAACTACTAAACTTGTAAGCATGAAAATAAATGTAGTCCATCCTAGAAATATGAGGACTCACCACTGCTACGACTAATAATCTGGAAGGTCTATACGCGATCTGGGAACTGAGTGTCCGAACCTATTATATGATACATCATATGAGAAAAGAGTATGTGAGCAGTACTTTGAATGCACTGGTATGCTAAATAAGGTAGGCTGATATGTATGGTGTCATGTGCATGAATAATAACTGACTGAATAGCATGAATTACTAAATAGAATGCATGGAATCTATAAGTAGTGAAGATGCATATAATCTATAAAAACTGAGAATGAATAAAATCTGTAAATACTGAGGATACGTGAACAAGTATAAATTATATTTTGAATATGATATGTAAACTAAAATACTGAAATATTGAAATATGATAACTAAATATTTGATATCTATATGCAATGGTCAAGCAAGATGAAACTGAATTACTGAACTGATTACTGAACTGAGACTGTTGGAGCTATTATCTAACTGACATGCCCCAATGAGAAAATTTGGGGTCTAACCTATGACCCCAGTTGGAAGGGTGTCAGAACCATGCCACGGGTACTAACCCCGGCTATGTGGATCCATGGATGTACTGTCTCGAAGGACTAAGGGTTTCAAGTTTAAACTGATACCTAAGAGGTAGTCAAGCCTAAACTGACGAGTGACTCCTTAGTACAAGGATGCTACTAATGACTCTACCTATCTGACAGGTAAGCCTTCATCACTGTACTCTCTCGGTGCTAAATCCTACTTTTAACTAAACTGACTTGGAATACTGAATGATTCTAAGATTAACTGAAAATGATAATTGGTTGAACCTTATAATGCTAATAACATATTCTGAAACTATTTTGAAGATACTGAGACTAAGTAAACAACTATGTTTTTGGGTATTCATAACCCCCAGGACTCAATAGCAACAATAGAAAAATAGTACTAAAACTGTAAGGACATAACATTGAAACATTTATTCAAAATCCATTCTTGTAGGCATTTCGTCAAACACTTATGTGCATAGTTTAGGCAAAACATGGAAATAGTTTAAAGCTTGTAAAAATAACATAATTTCAACACCAACATCACTAATTATGAATTGAATCAGTGAATACAACATTAGAATGTTTGGGGTTTAATAAAAACAACCATTTCATGTAAACATGGTGTAGAATTACAATTCATGGACATTCATGGTTCAAATCATAATTAAAAATCACAATAACTCGTAAAAATCACAACTTGAATTTAAAATTTGATACTTGGACTCCATGGGTGGAAGGGACCCATGGATGAACACTTAACATACCTTGGAGCTTTAATCTTGAAAGAGAATTGACTTTTCTTGAATACTCTTGGATTGGTAATTATAATTTCTTGGTTTTTCTTGAAGAAGGAATGGTTAAACCTTAGGGTTGATTGGAGAGAAATTTGGTGAGTAATGAGTGTATTTTGCTTATAATAATGTCTAATCCCTTGTTTTTATGCCTTGGGGGGACGTAGGAATAGAAAGGACTACCTCTCGGACTTTAAAGCTTCAGCAAAATCACGGTTTTAAGGCTCACCGCTGAGCGGTATTAGTGACACTGTTATTGAACCGTTGAGCTGGCTAATTGAGGTGACCTACTACTATTAGACAACTCTATCTTGGAGGTTTACTGCTGAGCGATATTGGCTTCACCACTATTGTACCTCCAAGCGGTGTAGTCATCGTAGCCTACTGCCTCACACGAAAAATGCTATAACTTTTCACTCGGTTATCAAATTTAGGAAAAATAGGCATCGTTGTAAAGATAATTCAATTATCTATCTGTTGGTGAGTCATGGCTCAAAAATTCTTTGTAAAACTAAAGATATTCTTGTTTAAAGTTGACTGTAGAAACATTCTTCTCAAAAACTCAATTGATAAGGAATATTTTTATTAGTGTAATAGCTAGTAGTTATTTGAGGTCTTAATATACATCAAACTCACTCATAAAACTACCAAAACCATAAAATTTATTTCTCATAAGCTTTAAGCATGACTCTAACATTAGTTTGGATTTTTGGGGTATTACAATATCTCCGCCTTGGAAACATTCATCCTCGAATGAGATTGGTTAAGCTGTAAACACTGAGGAATTTTGGTTACATGTTGAATATGCATGATGAAAATGTGATTACATGAATGATTCTGAGACATGACACATGACTGAAGTGGTTCTGTGAATGCATGACTGACATGAGAATGGTATGCAGCTGAAATTGAGCATGGGAAAAGAGAAATTCTAAGAAGATTGTACCTTAAGTTGAATCTGAGTTTGTTGAGAAAAGATGAGGGTACTTGGTCTGAATATCTGCTTCTTCTTCCCAAGTGACTCCCTCAACAAACTAATTCTGCCAAAGAACTTTGACCAATGGATCTTCTTTGTTCTTTAATCTATGAATCTGGCGATCAAGGATCTCGATTGGAATTTCTTCGTAACAAAGGTTGTTCTGAACATCTACACTCTAAAGGAACAACTAAAGTTGGGTCACCAATACACTTCTTCAACAAAGAGATATGGAGTACTGGGTGCACTGATGTTAAGTCTGCAGGCAACTCATGCTCATGAGCTACCTTTCTAAAATGACTCATAATTCTGCAAGGGCCAACATATCAGGGACTAAGATTCCCCTTCTTACCAAACCTCTTAACCCCCATCATGGGAGATATTTTCAAATACACAAAGTCACTAATCTCAAACTCAAGATCTTTCTTTCTCACATCTGCATACAATTTTTGTCAGCTCCGGGTTTTCTTAATCCTCTCTGTGATCAACTGTACTTTCTCCAAAGCATCAAACACCAAGTCAGGCCCCACCACCATGTCCTCACCTATTTCAAACCAACCAATGAGAGATCTACATCTCCTCCCATAAAGAGCCTCAAACGAATCCATTTAAATATTGGAATGATAGTTGTTATTATATGCGAACTCAATCAAAGGCAAGTAGTTATCCCAACTGCCCTTAAAATCAACTACACATGCTCTCAACATATCCTCAAGGGTCTAAATGGTCCTTTTTGCTTGACCATCAGTCTGAGGGTAGAAGGCTGTACTGAGATAGACCTGAGTACCAAGACCCTTTTAGAAGGCTTTCCAAAAGTGAGAGGTGAACTACGTACCCCTATAAAAAATGATGGACAACGGGACACCATGCAACCTAACCAACTCTCTGATATAGATCCTGGCATAGTCTTCGGCTGAATAGGAAGTATGGACTGGTAAGAAATGGGTTGATTTGGTCATCCTATCCACAATGACCCAAATTGAATCATGTTGACGATGAGTACGAGTTAAACTTGTTATAAAATCCATGTTCACTTCCTCCCATTTCCAAGTGAGAATATTGAACTCCTTCATAGATCCACTAGGCTTTTAATGTTCAATCTTAACTTTCTGACAAGTGGAGCACTTAGCTACAAACTCTATAATATCTCTCTTTATCCCACTCCACCAATAGATTTTCCATAGACCACGGTACATCTTTATGGCCCCTGGATGAATTGAGTAACGCGCACCTTGCGCTTCTGCAAGAATACGCTGTCTCAATTCATCAACACACATCACACACAGTCTACCCTGGCAATGTAACACACCATCTCCCCATTGGGAGAAAACCTATGCTTTCTGATGTCTGACTGAGTTCTTCAACTTCACTAGAATAGAATCCCTATCTTGCTTTTCTTTTACTTCCGTAACCAAAGAAAATTTTGAACTATTTTTTGCCCATATACTATCTCCGACTAAACCAACCAAACGAATACCTAATCTAGAAAGATGATGAACTTCCCTAACTAACTTCTTCTTATCATCCTCAACATGAGCAACACTACCCATAGACAATCTACTTAGGGCATTTTCCACTACACTGGCCTTGCCTTGATGATACAAAACACACATATCATAGTCTTTCAACAACTCCAATCATCTCCACTGGCGTAAGTTCAAATCTTTCTAAGAAAACACATACTGCAAGCTTTTGTGATCATTGAACACATCAACATACACCCTATATAAATAATGCCTCCGAATCTTTAAGTCAAGCACAACAGCTGCTTACTCAAGATCATGGGTAGAGTAATTCTTTTCATGGGGATTAAGTTTTCTGGAGGCATAGGCCACAATTTTACCCTTTTTCATAAAAACATACCTCAAACCAACTCTTAAAGCATCATGGTACACAACAAACCCATCTAAACTATCTGGTAATGTCAAAACTGGGGTTGTCATGAGTCGAATCTTCAACTCCTAAAAAATCTTCTCACAAGAATTGACCATTGAAACTTAACTTTCTTCTGAGTCAATCTAGACATGGGGGACACAATAGATGAAAACCTTTCAATAAACCGCTCGTAATAGCCAACCAAACCTAAGAAACTCTTGATATCTAATAGAGAGATGGGTCTAGACTAGTTTCTCACCACTTTAATCTTTTAAGGATCAACTCTAATATGATAACCAAAAATAATATGGCCAAGGAAAGCTACTGATTTTAGCCAAAATTTGCACTTACTGAATTTAGCAAATAACTAATAGGCTCTAAGAGTTCGCAATACTATTCTGAGGTGGTTTGCACGATCATTTTCACTACGGGAGTAAACAAGAATGTCATCAATGAAGACTATGATGAACATGTCCAAGTACTGCTTGAACACTCGATTCATTAAGTCCATGAATGTTGTTGGGGCATTCATGAGACTAAAGGATATGACTAAAAACTTGAAGTGACCATACCGAGTCCTGAAAGCTACTTTTGGAATGTCACATTCTATGACTCTGAGCTGATGATAGCTTGATCTAAGGTCTATCTTAGAAAAGTAACTGCCACCCTGAAGTTGGTCAAATAAGTGAATGATTCTGGGAAGTGGATATTTGTTCTTGACTGTGACTTTGTTCAACTGATGGTAGTCAATACACATTCTAAGAGAACGATCTTTCTTACGCACGAATAGGATTGGTGCCCCCTATGGGGAAACACTGGGTTTGATGAATCTCTTATCTAAGAGATCTTTCAACTCTTTAAGTTGGGTTGGAGCCATTCTGTATGGCGGAGTAGAGATAGGCTGGGTATCTGGAAGAAAGTTTATTTCAAAGTCAGTTTCCCTTTCTGGAGAAACTTCGGGAAGATCTTCAGGGAACATATCTAAAAATTCCCTCACTATTGAAACTAACTCAAGATCAAGAGTCTCAGAATTAGAGTCTCTGACTCGGACAAAATAATAAATACACCCTTTAGATATCATTTTCCTCGCTCAAAGGCACGAAACAAGCTGACCCCTAAGCGTTGTAGTACTACTCCTCGATTCAAGGATTTGTTCATTTGGAAACTGAAAATGAACCACTCTATTTCTGTAATCCACTGAAGCATAGCATAAATGGAGCCAATACATGCCGAGAATGATGCCAAAATCCATCATCTCTAACTCTACAAGGTCTACTAAAGTAACTTTCTGAGACACTGTAACTGGGTAGTTCCTGTATACCCGTCGGGCTACTATAGACTTACCCATTGGGGTAGACACTGAGAAAGGCTCTATTAAGATTTCAAGACTGACTCCAAAGTTGATGGCTATATAAAGGGTTACAAAAGAAAGAGAAGCTCCAGGTTCTAATAAGGCATAAATATATAAATAAAAGACTTGAAACGTACCAGTAACAACATCAGGATAACTTTCTTGATCTTTTTGGCAATAAAGTACATAAAACTTGTTTTGACGTTAACCACTAGTAGCATCGGAAGCAGTGGCTTGCTGAGTCAGGTGGCCGGTTTGAGCCGATGATTGATGGGACTGGCCCTATTAGCAAAAACCCCTACCTTTTTAGCAACTACATGACACTCCCGAATTAATAGGCTGGCTTGCCATACCCAAAGCATACATCACTTCCATCTTTATACTCATTCTAATGGTTTCTACCATATTTTTGGCAAAGATGATTTGTACGACCACTGCTTACACTACCTTAGGACTTAGATCCTGGCGCCCTATCCCAATTGTTATTTTTGAACTTTGGCACAAGGGCTCTAGCTGAAGATAAGGTAGGAGTTGAAGATTTCTGATGAAATTCAGGATGGTTACCACCCTCTAACTTTGATTGAGTAAAATTAAACTACCTTTTATAGCTCTCTTGTTATCCCCTCTCTCTCCTTAAGCTTCTTATTCTCAATCTGTTGAGCATGGACCATAAACCTAGATATGTCCATATCCTTGATTAGCATAGAAAACCTACACTTCTTAACCACACTATCAGATACCCCAGACATAAACGTGCTCATCCTAGACCTATTATTAGCCACCACAAGAGAAGTATACCTAGCTAACTGAGTAAACTTAAGGGAATACTCTTTCACACTCATGTTACCCTGCCTCAAGTTGATAAACTCTAACACCTTGTCTTTTCTCACCTCCAACTGGAAGTATCTATCTAAGAAAGTTGTAGCAAACTCCTCCCACTCTACAGGCCATGCGTATGCACCTATATCCTCTTTTCACTACTTAAACCAGGTATGGGCTTTATCCTGCAACTGGTAAGCAGCTAATTTAACACTCTCTCTTGAAGTCACCCCCATAATGCCGATTACCTTCTGGACCATGTCTAGGAATTCTTATGGATCCTTTTCAGAATTTGATCCTAAAGACAGGGGAGGATTCATTTGGGTAAAGTCTCAAATCCTGGATGCGGAAGTAGTGGCCACTAGGTTGGTCAAAACAGCAATTGGCTGCTCATTTTGGGCTGCTATAGAGTGAGCTAGAGTAGTGAATACAACTCTAAATTTTGCATGAGAAACATTCTCATTCAGGGGATCTTCCTGAATGGGCGAAAGTACTGGTTGGTTTTTGTTTCTTCTTCCGTTAGTCTTTTTGGGAGGCAAGTTCTATAAATGGAAGAAATATTGAGTTAGAAAAATATTTTAGCTTAGGCTCATGCTCATTCACATGACATGAATACTGAAAGAACGGAAACATCTCTTAAAACGTCTTGTAGTCTCCTATCCAAAGGTGTGGCACGTTTTACACCTATGAACAAGACTCTACTCAATGCGACATTCAGACTCCCTAGGACACTTTAAAACATTAGCCTCTGATACCAAGTTTATAATGCCCTGAGGGTACACCCTAGGTGCCACACGGTGCTTACAGTTCTAAGGGACCATAAGCTAACCCATGAGTTGGTACCTGCTATGAGTATTGAATAACAATAACAAAATAACATAGGTGGAATATCTAAAGATTCCATAAAGTTTTAAGTACTAAAACATTTTTGTATCATAAATCTGGAAAACAACAATCTGAAACTAATAAAATAAAGATAAACTGACTAACTGTCTGAAAGCCTCAAAACTGACTGACTGTGGATTTGATGGGACAGGACCTAACTAACTCCATCTAAATATTGGACTTGTAATAATGAAAATAAATATAGTCTATCCTCAAAATATGAGGACCCAACACTGCTACGGCTAATAATCTGGAAGGTCTATGCAGGATCTAGGAAATGAGTGTCTGAACCTATGATATGATATATCGTAGCTCAGGAAAAGAGTATGTGATTAGTACTTTTAATATACTGGTATGATAAATGAGGTAGGCAGATATGATGGGTTTATGTGGATGAATAATAACTCACTAAATAGCATGAAGTACTAAATAGAATGCATGGAATCTGTAAGTACTGAGGATGCATGTAATCTATAGATACTAAGAATGAATAAAATCTATAAATACTGAGGATACGTGACCAAGCATAAAACATATTCTGAATATTATATGTAAATTGAAATGCTGAAATCTGATAACTGAATATCTGATATCTATATGTTATGGTCAAGCAAACTGAAATTGAATTACTGAACTATTTACTGGACTGAGACTATGGGAGCTATCATCTAACCGACATGCCACAATAAGCAAATTTAGGGTCCAACCTGTAACCCCAATTAGAAGGGAGTCAGAATTGTGCCGCAGGTACTAACACTGGTAATATGGATCCATTGATGTACTATCCCGAAGGATTAAGAGTGCCAAGCTTAAACTGATGGGTGTCCCCTGGGAGGTAGTCAATCCTAAACTGACGAGTGACTCCTTATATCCTTCACTGGCTACGCAGTTCTGGAGTACAGGGACTACTACTAATGACTCTGCCTATCTGACGGAGAAATCGCCATCCCTGCACGTGCTCGGTGCTAAATCCTACTTCCAACTAAACTAACTCAGAATACTAAACTATTCTAAGTTTAACTGATTATGATAACTGGTTGAACTAATAATGATCATAACATATTTTGAAACTATTCTGAAGATACTGAGACTAAGTAAATAGCTATGTTTTTGTGTATTCATAACCCCCAGGACTCGATAGCAATAATATTAAAATAGTACTAAAACTTTAAGGACATAACATAGAAACATTTATTCAAAATCCATTCTTATAGGCATTTCATCAAACAGTTGACATGCATAATTTAGGATAAACATGAAAATAATTTAAAGCTTGTAAAAGTAGCATGATTTCAACACCAACAATGCTAATTATTAATTGAATCACTGAATACAACATTAAAACATGTGGGTTTTAATAACAACAACTATTTTATGTAAACATGGTGAAGAATTACAATTCATGGACATTCATGGTTAAAAACACAATTAAAAATCACAATAACTCATAAAAATCACAACTTGAATTTAAAATTGAATACTTGGACTCCATGGATGGAAGGGACCAATGGATGAACACTTAACATACCTTGTAACTTTAATCTTGAAAGATAATTGACTTTTCTTGAATGCTCTTAGATTGGGAATTATAATTTCTTGTTTTTTCTTGAAGAAGGAATGGTTAAACGCTGGATTTCTTGGAGTTAAAGTTGAAGCTTTATGGTTTATTGGAGAGAAATTTAGTGAAGAATGAGTGTATTTTGCTTATAATAATGTCTAATCCCTTGTTTTTATGAATTAGGGGTCGAAGAAAAACACAAGACTGCCACTCAGACTTAAAAGCTTCAGCAGAATTGCGGTTTTAAGGCTCACCACTAAGCGGTATTGGTGCCACCACTATTACACTGATAGTGGGGTAATAGAGATGACCTACTACTTTAGGAAAACTCCATATTGGAGGTTTACCGCTGAGCAGTATTGGCTTCACCGCTATTGCACCATCGAGCGTTGTTGTCACGGCAGCCCACTGCCTCATACAAAAAATACTATAACTTTTCACTCAGTTATCGGATTTAGGAAAAATTGGTATCATTGGAAAGATAATTTAATTATCTATCTATTGGTGGATCCCGATATCAAAAATTCTTTCTAAAACTAAAATTATATGCTTGTTTGAAGTTTACTATAGCAATATTTTTCTCAAAAAGTCAATCGGTAAGGAATATTTTGATTCGTATAATAGCTAGGAGTTATTTAAGGCCTTGTTATATATTACACTCACTCATAAAACTACTAAAACCCTATAATTTATTTCTCATAAGCTATAAGCATAGCCCTAACATTGGTTTAGATTTTTGGGGTATTACAAAGAGAGATAGGTACATACCACATGACAGACTTAATCTAGAATCCAAAATGGAGGAGATGTTGGCTAAGCTGGTGAAGGGTCAAGAAAATTAGGAGGTTAGACTTAAGGAGATTAAGGCTCATATTTTAGGATTGACCCAAAAGTTTGAGTCACATGCCACTGTTATCAAGAAGTTGGAGAACCAGTTTGGGCTGATGTTAGTAACTCTAAATCAGAGTCATCTAGGTACCCTTCTAAGTAACATGATGTAAAATACAAAAAAATAATAGTCATGTACTTGCTATTATCACAAGGAGTGGTATCACTACTATGGATCCCCCACGACCTACTGTAGAAAATAATAAGGATGATATATTTATTGTTGAGTCTGAGAAGGTAACAGGTGATAAAGGTAACATTGTTGAAGATAAAGGTAAGGGTCCAGTCACTGAGTCAAAATTCAGACAGATTCCATGACCATTCCCACCTTATCTTAAGAGATTGAGGCATAAGAAAGAGAAAGGTAAGTTTAAGAAATTCATTAATAAGCTGAAATAATTGAGCTTGAATATGCCTCTTCTCGAGACATTGGAGCAGATGCTTGGTTATGCTAGGCTTATGAAATAACTATTCACAAAGAATAAAGGAGCAATATTTGTGGATGTTGATAGAATGCACCACTGTATCATAGTCATGACTAGGTCTTTGGATAAAAAAAGGGTGATCCCGGTGTATTCCCTATACCATGCACTATTGGATCATCCTGATTTTCCCAAGCCTTGTGTGATTTAGGAGACAACATTAATTTAATGTCGCTGGTTATAGTCAAGCAGTTGGGTTTGAACCCTCCAAATCCAAATTTGATGCAGTTGTTGATGGTTGACTGCACAGTGAAGAAGCCTATGGGAATCTCTTTTGATGTAAACATGAGGGTTGATAACTTTATCTTTCCAACTGACTTTGTCATTCTAGACTATGAGGTTAACACCGAGATGCCCATTATACTAGAAAGACCATTTACGACCACAAGCAGAGCTATGGTTGATATGGAAAAAGGTGAGATAAAATTCTTAGTCAATGGTGAGGAGGAAATATTCAACATCCTAAAGTCAATGAAGCAACCAACCAATATGAGGGTAGTGTAAGTAATTGATTGTATTGATGACCCTGGAGGATAATTCTATGGGTATCTTGATGAATTCAGAGTATTCAAGATGCCCGTATCGTGCTGCGATGTTAAATAAAGAGCTGCATGAGAGGCAACCCGTAATATTGTTGGTAAAATCTTAGTAACCAACATAGCCACATTGTGCCGCTACATTAAATCAAGCACTGAGTGGGAGGCAACCCACTATTTTAGTGTTCACATTTTTGTTGTTTTTAGCTTTTTGTAGGTTTTTAGCCTTTGGATCTTACACAGAATACGATAAAACTTGCTACATTCATCAATTTCCAGGTAAGGGGACTGTTTGATCAGCCCATTATGGTTACAAGTCCCACACGATAAGTCAAAAAGTTAAAATTTTATGGATGAAAAATGGTAAGATATGGACTCTGACATTTAATTTTACTTTTGGTATCTAAAACTTAGGTTGCGGGACCATAAGTATCTGCAAAAATATTAGAACACTGAGTTTGAGTTGTAGAAAAGTGGGCTAAAATTTTTGGCCCAGCACCTGCACCAAGCACCTGCAGGCTGCAGATGGTACTTGCGCCCACTGCCTGGTGCTAAGTTGATGTTGTGGCTAGGTCACTTTGTAGGCTTGATTTTTAATTTAAATTTTGGGCCCACCAATATTTAAATATGACCTAAAATAGCCCCCACCTATATTAAAACATTCTTACTTCATTATTCTCTTTCGGTTCTGCATATAAAAGGTAACTATCTTGGCTCCTAATGGTTATATATTTGTTTATCTATTGTTTAAACAAGTTGATATGTGTATTCCATTGCAAAATATATAAAAACTATCATGCTGGCTTGTAGGATCCTTGAGGTAGCCTAAAATCTTAATGTAGGGCCATGTATTGAAGAAAAATCTAAAGTTAGGCCCTAACTGCAAGTTGAACTTGAATGAATGAAACTAACACCATTATTTTAGCATGTTTGTTTGCTTTGAAATTCATGATTCTTGATTGGTGTGTACATGTTGGACTTATTAGGATTTTAAATAAGTTATAAGGGTGTGAAAATTGAGGACAAATTTGAACTTTTCAAATTTTGAGTTTTTCTTCAATTTTTTCTCTCCCTCAATTTTGTTGGAAACTAAAAATTATTTTTTAGGTACATATAGCACCTAAAGTGGTAAAAAGGATGAATGCAAATAATTTAAGGAGACTAGAAGAGTCTCTCACGATGGATAGTTTAGTAAAGGAGTACCCGAGGCAGCCCATAGCGAAGCTGTAGTTGGGGTGACATGCAAAGTCATACGAGAACAAACTTTCTAGGATGCTTAGTCAGCTGTAGCCCGACCAATGATGAATTTTATATGGATGTCACCACATACTCCTTTGCCTGATGATGATGATGACGATGAGGAGACAGATTCTGAGTCTACTCCATAGGTTGCTGCTCAGGACCCCCAGTCTGAGGAGGGGTCCCAAGATTCATATGATGAGGTTGAGAATAAGTAGTTATCTAGGTGCCCTAGACTGAGGATGGTACCTCTACTCATGTTACAGTAGATAGAGGTACCCCTATCTTATGATGGTATCATACAACCTTCTTATGATGCTTCAGTATAACAGAGTCTTGCTCCTACACCTGCCCCAGATGCACCTCTCGAGAAGAGATATCAAAGGTAGTTTGTGAAAGGGATGCGAGGTATATTTTGCAGAGACAGTTGTATTTGCAACACAAGCAATCCTTTAAGGTACATTTATGAGGAGCGCCAGATTTACCTAATGGGGGTAGATCGAGTACTATAGTCATGGGCAGTATTTGATAAATATCAGCTAGAGTAGATGAGTTAACCACTCGGTTCCTATAGCGCAGCCATGGTACATGAGTTTTATGCTTCCTAAAGAGTTATTATAGTCCTTTCAAATCAGATTTTCTAGGCAACCACAACCTTTATTATACACTTATTAAAGGGTTCAAAGTTGATATTACAGAGGAGTCTATTCTCAGAGTTATTTTTAGCCCAGATTACATCACTCTTGTATATACTGCTGAGTGCGACCATATACTAACGATCACATGTGATCAACATATCATGGAGGAGGCTGAGCACCAATATGAGTGGGTAGAGATGGCTAGGTAGATATCCAATTATATTTCACTATTGGGTGAGATAACAATATAGATCGAGGGGCAAGCTATGATCAAGAAGGGCCTATTGACAGTAGAGGCCAAATTTTGGTAGTTTCTGATTAGATATTGACTGATACCCATTACTTTGGATAATACATTGGTGTGGGAGGGAGCAATAGTGATTGCTTATCTGATGGCTAGTTATGATGTTGATTTTACTGCTATTATCCAACATGAGTTACATGACAGAGCCTTTGGAGAATTGGATAATCTATAATTTTCTTACATTATTCATAGGCAATAAGATGAGGACGTCATCCCTGAGATACCAAGTGTAGACAAGAGGGTAGATTTAATGATGATTGCACAGAAAAGGACCATGAAGGGTTTGGAACTTCCAAGCATTTCTAGGAAATTAAGATAACAGGTAGCAGTACCATGAGCGCAGTCTAAGGGTCAGAGAGTTTCCACAGAGCCTACTGAGGCATATTGTACGAATGTGGGTATTGGTATTAATATTTAGATAGGGGAGTAGAGAGAAAGGATCCTTATTTGAGTACACAGGGTGAGGACACTTAGGATACTTCTTCTTCACCCCCAACTTTGACCTCAGAGCCGGTGGGTGTATCTTTAGAGCTGACTCACCCATCTAATTTAGCTCCTAAATTAGCTATGATTACTATATATATCAAGTTTTTGCAGAGCTTAGTGGATAGCCAGAGGGCCACTAATGCTAGAGTGAGGGGTGTTGAGACTGAGATACTACCCTCTACGAGTAGATGAGATCAGGGGTTAGGACTAGATGTGATTAGAAAGAAGCTAGCTGGGGGGCCGGCCTCATTGAGTACTGCATTTTTCGGGCTATGTGTTGATTTTAAGAAATAACTTGATGAGTTTAAGAGATAGTTTATGGCTCGATATACAAAGACAACTGCACCAGATCTAGCCTGGATGAGAGAGGAGTTTGATATACTACAAGCAGAGGTACTCTCTCTAGCAGAGAGCCGTGTTGCAGCCACTTCCTTGATTATACCCCAGGTGGTCTAGATATAACCTTTACGTGCACTGAGATAGTTTGATTTCTTTGCAGAGAATGTAAAGGTGAAACACCTTGGTTTCTGGACCTCAGAAAATTTCTTTGATTTTTTATTTCTGGGAAAGATATGACTTAGGGGAATGAGTCATACACTTAGGTACGGGTGGTATGGTCCAGTCATATACTAACTAGTATTGGTTGGTGGAATGGATATAGTTACTGGTATGGGTACCATTTAGGTGGTATGAGTCATATAATTGGGTATGGGTTGTTTGGTTACTTGACTTAACCTTAGACATGGCAACTTAAGTTGGATCTGAGTATGAGTGGCTCACCATAAGTCATAATCTAGGGTACGAGTCGTACTATGGACTCATATAGTGGTCAATATTTCAACCTTGTGAGATTATCTTCTGCCAGAGGCTATAGTTTATGGGTACTAATTGTACATTTGGATGCAACTTATGTTTAGGTATGTCATACCTTGGATAGTGTTGGGTCTAAGGTGGAAAGCCTAGGGTAGAAGAGACGGGTACACCTCATACATGATGGGTATGACTCATAAGGGTCATTTATATGCTATGACGGGAAATAAATACAGTTTAAGTGGGGGCAATCTGAACATTTCACCACTTATCCTAATGAGGTCCCACAACTTATATTCCTATTAGGAGGTTATTTGTCCTATTATTCTATTTTTAAACACTTGGAAAACACTCTTAAATCCTTTCTAGAGGTTTGGGCAAAAGAAGCTAGGGTTTCATCTAAAGGAGTAGATTGGAGCTTGTCTTGGTGATTTGTCTCCATCATCATCTTTGTTGAAGGCATGTTCTCTTCCTTCATTGTTAGTTCCAACTAAAGGCATGGTTTTATACAATGTTTTCATGATTTGAATGTTGTATGAATTTGGGTTTTCAAATATGATGTGGCTGTTCGGTTATAAATGCTTGGTTATGGTTTTTCCATATTTTAATTATACTTTTATATTCTTTAATGGTGGTTTTCTATAATAGGTTGCACGAGAATGATTATTTGGTAATGGACTTTGATTTTGAAAATACTATGCTCCCAATGTGATTGATAAAATGCCTACAACAATGCTTTAACTATAATATTTGTTTTTCAATAGAACTTATGCATGGTTTAAACTTTGTAATGGAAACCTAAATGATATGAATGGTTTAAATGTCTTTGGAATGGTTTGGCTTAACAAGCATACTTGTGGGGTACATGGGAATCCCCTAAGTTAATTGGATAATATGATTATTGGACAAATTTTCTCACTGTTCCATCCTCTTTTATTTTGGGATTATATATCTAATAACTAGTGGAATTTACTTAGTTATGGTTGGATTTATGGTTTTGGTTTGGCTTGGTTTGGTTGGACTATTGGTGTGGGATGGTTGGACTCGGTTGGGTCAGTCACGATCGTGATCCTATCCCAGAGTCTTAATGTGAGCTGTTATGCAATGTTAATATATGCTTAAAATTCTACCAACCCATAGCAGACGGCTGGAGGTTGGCTGGGTAGGGTTGGTTTCCGATCTCGATCGAACTTGGGACGCCCATTATAAAAGGCCTCAGGTCGGGTTATGTCAAGTTGGTATTATAGCTTTAGGCTCATAGTCAATTGGGAGTCCATAAATTTGTGTTTAGTAGTCTTTTTTAGGGTGTGTAGCATGCCACACTCATAAGAGAGAAGCTACAGGGAATTTAGGAATGTTTTATTTTCTTTGTTTTTTATTTTTAAGCTTGGAGTCTAAGTCCTAGAATTCTTCTCATATCCTTGGTTGTTTAGTTTTAAGATCATGCCTCGACGATCTAAAATACAAGGAAATTTTTGTGTCCCATGTGGGATGATTTTAATGGGGTATGTCCTATACCTAAAGTTTGCACTTGTTCTTAGGGTCCTATTCCTAATTGTTTTGGAGTTCCTCTAGTTGCTACTAGTCCTCTTCAGGGTGAGGTGACTAACACAAGATTTTGCCAATCTATTTATACAATTACTTAGTTGGTTCTGCTCAGGCTGAGTGGGATACGTCTGATGGGTTATCTATTGAGGACACAAGAGTTGGCTAGTTTATGAAACTGAATCCTCCTACTTTTATTGGTGTGAAGGTAGAGGAGGATCCTTAGGTATTTTTGGATAAAATGGAGAAGATATTTAGAGTGATGCAGGCCACTAATATGAAAGGTGCAAATTTTGTAACTTATCAGCTCAAGTATATTGTGTACCAATGGTATGAGGAGTAGGATAGGGCTAGAGATGATGTGGAGGAGTTGTCCTTATGGGATGCTTTTTCTAATGCTTTTCTAGATCATTTCTTTCCTCAAAAGCAGAGAGAAACAAAGATGGAAGAGTTTGTGAATCTCAAGAAAGGTAAAATAGCTATCAAGGAATATGCCATAAAGTTTCATCAATTGTCATGTTATGCTCCTAATTTGGTGGTTGACATAAGGGAAAGGATGAGAAAGTTCACTTTTAGGTTATCTCGGTGATCTGATCCTTGAAAACAAAACCATTCTGCTGATTAAGGATATAGACATTTTGAGGTTGGTTGTTCACATGCTGCAGGTGGAAGATGAAAAGAGGAAACATGCAGAGTTTAAGAAGAGGTAAGGTAAGAGGAACAGGTTCTCTGAGCAGAGTGGTGCTCAGTATTAGAGTAGTTACGATGGAGTTAAAAGGCCAAAAATAAAGTAAGAGACTTTTGGTTCTTTCTCTACTGCTTGTGCTCGCTACCCAAGGTAGTCGGGTGATAGGCTTTCATTTGGTGGTGATAATTTTTTAGGATAGGGTGCCCAATCTCAAGTGTGTGAAGGCCAGTAAGCTTTTTTATGCCTTCCTTTCTAGTTCTGTAGTTGTCTTTATTAGGGCTATTGTAATGAAGGCAGGGACAAGTGTTTTAAATATGTCTCGCTAGTCCATATGCTCAAGAATTGTCCAGTTAGTAAGGGAGATTCAAGAGTGGTCAAAGCTTTGGTTGCTTCATCTTCTACTCCTGCACCTAGTGGTGCGACTTTGATGTCTGCTCCTACTTTTGCTAATGGAACAAGATAGAATAGGTTGTATGCTCTTGCATCTCGGAAGGAATCTGAGGCATTACCTAATAATGTTACTAGTATGTTACAACTTTTTTCTCGTGAGGTGTATTGTCTTCTTGATCTGGGGTCCATTCTTTCATATGTGACCTTATTAGTGGATATATGTATTAGTTTTGATCTTGATGTTATTTTGGATCCTTTTTCTATTTCTACCCCCAGTAGGTGACTTAATTATTGATAAGAGAGTCAATAGGTGTTGTATGGTATCTGTTGGTGGTAGAAAGGCTTTTGTGGATTAGTATGAACTGGATATGGAAAACTTTTTATGTCATTCTGGGGATGGATTGGTTACACTCTTATTATGCATCCTTGGATTGTCAGACTCGTATGGTTATCTTTAAATTCCCTGGTTAACTAGTTATAGAGTAGGAGAGTGGATCCCAAGCTCGTAGGGGGAGGTTAATTTCTTATCTTAGAGCTCAAAGGTTAATCTCTAAGGGTTGTCTCTATTACTGGGTCTGAGTTAAAGTTCTAATTCATAGGGTCCTTGTTTTTATTTGGTTCTAGTAGTAAATGAGTTTCCTGAAGTCTTTATGGATGATCTTCTTAGTGTTCCTCCAAATAGGGAAATAGAGTTTGGTATTGATTTGGTTTTGAACACTCATCCAATATCTATTCCTCCTTATAGAATGGCTCCGGCTGAGTTGAGGGAACTCAAGGAGCAGCTTAAAGATCTTCTGGATAAAAGGGTTTATTCATCCTAGTGTATCCTTGTGGGGTGCACCAGTGTTGTTTGTCCACAAGAAAGATAGTTCCCTTCCGATGCACATTGACTATCGATAGTTAAATAAGGTGATGGTCAAGAACAAGTATCCTCTCCCAATGATAGATGACTTGTTTGATCAGTTGCAAGGTGCCATATTCTTCTCTAAGATATATCTTTAGCCAGGGTATCATCAGCTTAAGATTAGGGAGGAGCATATCCCTAAGAGGGCTTTTCATACTTGGTATGGGCACTTTGAATTTTAGGTTATGTCATTTGGTTTGACTAATGCCTCGACGACATTTATGAACTTGATGAACAGAGTTTTTAGGCAGTTCTTGGATCTTTTTATCATTGTGATTATTGATGACATTCTGGTTTATTCTAAGAGTGAGATGGATTATACAAATCACTTTTGTGTGGTATTGCAGACCTTTAAGGAATAATAGTTGTATGCCAAGTTCTCTAAGTGTGAGTTTAGTTCGAACACTGTGACTTTTCTTGGTCATATTATTTCTAGCGAGGGGATCATGGTAGATCCACAAAAGGTGGATTTAGTTAAAAGGTTGCCGAGACCCATGACTCTAACCGACATTCAGAGCTTCTTAGGTTTGGCTGGGTATTATCGGCAGTTTGTGAAAAGCTTTTCAACGATAGCTGCTTTTTTGACTAAGTCGACTCAAAAAAAGGTAAAGTTTTCTTGGTCAGATGCTTTTAAGGGGAGTTTTGAGAAGTTGAAAGATAAGGTAACTTCGTCTCTGGTTTGGACATTGCCTAAGAGCAGTGAGGGGTTTATGTTTTATTGTGATGCATCTAGGGTGGGACTTGGTTGTGTTTTGATGCAGCATAGAAAGGTGATTGTCTATGCTTCCAGGCAGTTGAAGGTACATTAGAAGAACTATCCTACTCATGATTTGGAGCTATTGGCAATGGTTTTTGTTTTGAATATCTGGCGGCATTAGTTGTATGGAGTACACGTGGACATCTTTTCTTGTCATAAGAGTCTACCATATATGTTCACTCAGAAGGAGCTAAATCTCAGACAAAGAAGATGGTTGGAGCTTTTCATAGACTATGAACTTAGTCTTTACTATCACGCAGGTAATGCTAATGTGGTTGATGATACTCTTAGCAGGCTATCCATGGGGAGTTTGGCTCATGTAGAGAAAGAAAAATGGGAATTGGTGAAGGATATTCACTGCTTGGCTAATCTTGGAGTTCGTCTTTTAGATTTTGAGAAAGGTGGTGTGATGGTACAGGAAGTGCTTCGATTGTCTCTTGGTGTAGTGATTAAAGAGAATCAAGTTCTAGATCCTATCTTGAAGAAAATCAAGAGTAGTGTAGGTATGTAGAAGGTAATGGCCTTTGCGATCTGTGGTGATGGTATTTTACGGTACCAAGAGATGTTGTACGTTCCTGATGTCGATGGGTTGCGACAAAGGATCTTGGCCGAGGTTCACGAATCATGCTATATTGTTCATCCTGGCTCGACGAACATGTATCATGATCTCAAAGATATATATTAGTGGAATAATATGAAAATAGACATGGCTAATTTTGTAGCCAAGTACGTAGTGTGTCAATGAGTAAAAGTTAAGCACATGAGAGCTGGTGGGTTATATCAAGAAGTTAATTTTCCCAAATAGAAATGGAAATATGGATTTCATTACCGGTCTTCCTCGATCATGGAACCAATTTGATTTAATTTGGGTTATCATGGATAGGATGACAAAGTCTTCTCACTTCTTTCCTGTGAGGATTACTTTTCGGCATAGGATTATGCTAAGTTATATCTTTATAAGATTGTGAAGCTTCATGGGGTACCTATTTCGATTATCTCTGATCGTGGTACGCAGTTTACATCTCATTTTTGGGGGTCTTTTCAAAAAGGTTGGGTACTAAGGTAAGTCTGAGTACTTCTTTTCATCCTCAGAAGGATGGGCAAGCAGAAATAACTATTCTAATATTGGAGGATATGATTCGGGCATGTGTGATTGATTATGGTGGAAGTTGTGTTGAGCATCTACATTTGGTAGATTTTGCTTACAACAATAGCTTTCATTCTAGTATTTGTATGGTCTCTTTTGAGGCATTGTATGGTAGGAGGTGCAGATCTCCTATTGGTTGGTTCGATCTTGGTGAGACGGATATTTTCGGTCTGGATTTGGTCTATTAGGCTATGGAAAAGGTGAAGGTGATTTGGGATAAGCTTAAGGCTTCCCAAAGTTTCCAAAAGTCCTATGTAGATATAAGGCGTAGAGACTTGGATTTTGAGGTTGGGGATAGGGTGTTCCTAAGGATATCTCCCATGGAGGGAGTAATGCAATTTGTAAGAAGGGAAAGCTCAGTCCCCAATTTGTTGGTCTTTACGTGGTTCTGCGAAGGGTTGGTAATGCGGCTTATAAATTGGAGTTGCCTTCTAGATTGAGCTTCGTTCTTTCGTTATTTTATGTCTCCATGTTGAGGAAGTGTCTTGGTGATCCTTCTACTATTGTTCCTTTAGAGGGGTTGCACATCTCAGACTCTCTATCTTATGAACAGGTCCCGATTAAGATCTTGGATAGGCAGGCTCATCAGTTGTGAACCAAGGATGTGGCTTCGATTAAGTTTCTTTGACGGAACTATAAGGTAGAAGAAGCTACATGGGAAGTGGAGGAGGACATGAAGTCCAAGTATCCACACCTGTTTTCTGCTCCTGGGATTCGTATGGAGGGTATGTGTTCTTCAACACATCTTTATTTTCTGAGTTTGTTAAAGGAAAGATTTATATCGTTGCATTTTTTCAAACTTTGTTAAAGATAGGGAATATATTTGAAAATGCAAATGACTCATGCGTGTGGTTACCCCTTCCTTGTCTGTCATTCGGGGACAAATGTTCCTAGTGTGGGAGATTGATACACTCTGGATTTTGGACCTTAGAAAATTTCCTTAATTTTTAGTTTATAGGCAAGATACGACTTAGGGGAACGAGTCATACACTTGGGTACGGGTGGAATGGTCTAGTCGTATGCTTACCAATGTTGGTTGGTGGGATAGATGTAGTTACTGGAATAGGTACAATTTGGGTGGTACAAGCCGTATATGTCACGTCTCAAATTCTGTTGGGGCAGACAGGCACCCATTTTGGGAGAACCAACTCGTAACCCTATACTTTTCATGCATGTAACTATGTCATTCAAAGGTTCTGCTAGTATGGATATGATGCATTGATAAAACAAACCATGTAAGTAAGTCCAAACCTATATATAGAAGACTTGGCCCGTGGGGCCACAACATTAAAAGAACACAATACTACCACACTTAACTTCACATTAGTCTGCAAGCCTCTAAAAGACACATGGACTTAGTTAAGGTCGAGTCAAACCCCCACCTTGCTCATAGCTACTATACAATACCAAGATAAATATAATAGACTCAAAAAGCTCTGAATCAACTTGGAGCTCACCAACAGCAGTTGCATGTCCTGTACTCCTACGGGGGTGGTCTACTAGTTGCAGTACATGTACCTGTGGCATGAAACATAGTGTCCCCCACGAGGGGTATCAATACGAAGAGTGTACTGAGTATGTACGGCATGAAGTGACTATAAAAAAATCAGTTATTGACAATTAACTATAAAGATAAGGATAGAATAACAACTTTGCTTGTACTTATGGGATCATGTACATTACACCCTTTACTTTTCTTTACTTTTCTTCACTTTATAAGATTATAAGGCACAATACAAATGACCAGCTGATCAGTGGTAAAAGAGGATAACCCATGCTAGGCATTTTAACCCCTGGGATACGTTTCTCATAAGTACACAAATCGGGATCGACTCATGCTAGGCTTTCCTTTCACCCCTGGGATACCCCACGTAATGTTGGGATCGACCTATGCTAGATGTTTCTTACACCCCTAGGATACCACCCAAAAATATATATAGAATCACTTCAGATCATTCTTTTCATCTTTAAAGTTGTTGTGTTGGTGTCCATGTATTAGATTTGGAACTTTGGACCAGTAGCAAAAGGTATGAAAATATGCACTACATGTAGTAGCAATGAGGTACAATACAACAATAATATAAATATAACACATAGGAGCTTAACTAACACCATGGGTCATGTTGACTAAGAGAACAACTCGTGAGGCTTATTTCTGAAAGCACCCATATCATACTAGTATTTAGAAGGGAAAATGGACAGATCTATTAACAAACACATCTTTAGGTGCTTTAACAACCTAACAAGTTAGAATAAGGTTGTTAGCCACCTTGGAGGTTGTACGCTGCATTTATGTATAACTTGAAATGAAGAACGCTTAGGAAGCTTACTTTGTAACAAAGGAGTTAGATTCAAGCCAAAGAGTATAGGATCGATGAACCATACATACCTTGCTGCACAACTAATCACATTTTTATTTAATGTCTTCCCTTTTAGGTTAGTAATCTACAACAACATAAGACTAGTATTAGTAGCTAATTAACATATTCACGCCATTTAAACTTACTAAAACAGTAACCGGGTAGTAACCCACAATCAACTAAGCCAGGGGTGTTCTCTCCGCCTCGTTCTTCTCCAATTACATTCACACGCAATGTAACTTCTTATAAGATCCCCTTAATAGTTTCGTCTTTATTGTACTCTCAAAACAGTGTATCAAGTGGTGTGGGCAGAAAACTTATGCGATATTCAATTCGGTGGTGTACCATTATACCCTTCTTCTACCTTTCAATGGAAATTATTCACACCTTTCCCTCAATGTCAACCAAGAAGCCCCCAATATACATACATAAAATAGATCCAAAACATCCCCAAATATCCTTTAATATGGCAACCAAAAATTGAACTCACCATCTCTTGAGTTCTTAACAACAATATATACACAATCCTCAACCAACACATGTATATAGGAAAAAGACAAAAATAGACAGTAGCCATACCTTAATTTTGGTGGTAGTTTATTCCCTTAATGTATATCTCTTCAATAGCTTGATCCATTTACTCACAAACCAAAAGTGAAGAGAGAATCTCTTAATAATCAAGCATAAAGAGACTGCCAAACTTAAAAAGGGATATCTTATAGTTTAAACATGGAGAACATAATTCTTGTAGTATTCTTAAGATGTGATCATGATTTGCTCAGTTAACTTTAACTTGGAAGGAAGGTTTCCAAAGAACCCTAGTGGAATTTTAGGGCTGCTGCATAGCTAAGAGAGAACAAGAGAGAAAATCTTAAAAGCTATTTTTTTTTGGCTAGTTAAAATGAGCTATAAGGGCTGGTTTTAATCCCTTTAAAAAGAGCTGCTCTTGTCCGACTTTCTTGGTCATTTTTGGGCCATAATTTATCAAGTAGGTGATGCACCTACTTTCCCATTATATTGGGCCTTTGTGGATTAAAAACTATTGGGCCTTGGTTGTCCATTCTCCTCTTTTTCTCTTCTTTAATTTGGGCTAGAATTAACTTAAGTAGGTGGTAGTGTATTTGGCCCAATAAGCTGGTCAGGGAGCCTTAATAGGTGATGAACCTACTTATTTCATAGGTTGGTCAAAATTTCAAAGTAGGTGATTCACCTACTAGCTTAAATAAGTCTAGCAAGCACCTCAATATTTTATTCCATTTTAAGATCAAAATGCTTATAGTTAAACTTAAAACTTATATACACTTGGTCACTTTATCCTTTAGATTACGTACTTAAGGGCCCAAGTTTAGATATTGTCATCGATGGTAACTTAATCATACCACGTTTTAATATATACGAGAATTCCTTCAAACCTATCTTACCACCACTTATCAGATAGGATACCCGAGCCCATAATCTACCCCATAAGTCCATATCAAATGCCACATGAGTAGAACTAGTACACGCGGAATGTAGGGTGTTACAGTATAGTTGGTTATGGGTTTTTTGGTTACTTCACATAACATTAGACTTGGTAACTTAAGTTGGATCTGAGTACTAGTAGATCACCATGAGCCGTAATCTAGGGTACAATCATACCACAGGCTCATATGGTGTTCAATGTTAAAACCTTCTAGGATTCTATTCTGCCTGGGGTACGATTTATGGGTACTCATCATACACTTGGATACAACTTGGGTTTGGGTGTGTTGCACCTTGGACAGAAGGCACTATTTGGCTACCCCTGTATGATTACTCAGATCTTCTTGGCAGTGGGAGTTTTAGAGATACTCGGGATTAATGAGATGATGGAGACCCGGAGGACATTTGACATCAGGCTGATTTGTGATGCAACAAAACTTATGGCTCAACCTATGAGGAAGGATGTAGATACTATGGTTGGAGTGTTTCCATAAGATGATCAGCTATAGGACCTTGTTAGAGTAGAGGCTACAAAGGCAAGTGCACAGACTAAAGCTACACCCACAGATACAATGGGTACTTCAAGTGCCCCACCGCTAATCTAGTCTATGTCACCTAGGCCTCTCGATGTTATGATGATTTCTTAGGCTACTTGGACAGTGGTTGTGATCTAATTGGTTACACTTACTATAAAAGTAGGCCATATAGAGGGTGGAGTGTGAAGTTTGATGGATCGACAGTTTGAGGCACATGACAGGCAAGTCCAAAGATGTCTAGATTCATTTAACTCAAGGATTACTCGACAGTTAGGAACTAGGCAGACGCCCAATGTTGCTAATGTCTGAACAGAAATTGCTGAAATAAAAAAGATGGTCACTGAGTTGTATGAGAGGTTGATTGTTGCTAATCCAGTTGTGGAGACTGTGATTCCCACAGTCTAAGTGCCTAACATTTGGGCAGATTCGGCATCTTTATAGGTTGAGGAGACCAGAGACAAGAGGAAGAGAGAGAAGAGGCAAGAAAAAATAGCTGAGAAGAAAGCCAGATTTGAGAGCATCCAGGATGTGGCTGATCGAAAGACGCGAGTCAAGGAGATGGCCATAGGAGCTAGTGGGTCGACAGCTCCAGTTACTGCTACTGACAGGGTTATTGTTGTTCCCCCGACTACTATTGGTTCATTCTCGATTATTGGGATGGTAGTTGATGAGAGTGGGACCCAACCTGAGGGGCCACGTTCTGATGTTGATTCTCCAGTGCCTGGAGCTCCTAGGTATGGCTCTTATTTTTACTTTATTTTATTTTTGTAGTGCTGGGGATAGTTCAACATTCTTTAGTTGGGGGTGGGGATTATTCCAAAAAATTTGGGGAGCAGGTTGAAAATTTTCAAATGTAGCTAAGATTGAAAGTCTATTATGATTTAAGGGTTGATGTGGGCAGCTGAGATGGGGAGTAGATCAGCATGCCTATGGCAGAAGATTTTTTATTTTTGAATATGATTGATGGATTTGAAAATTTTCTAATATGTTAAAAGATTTTAATTTTGTTTTGATTTTTATTTGGTGATGGATAAAACACTGCTGATTATTGAAATGCAATTGTGAAAAGTGTTGTTAACTTTACGCTAAAAGGAATCAAAAATGTTGAAAATGTTGAACCCCCATGAAAAATTTGTCTAAGTAAGTGCGTGATTTGTATATTTGTGTTAAACTGTCAAGTATCAGCTAATGGCATTAGTATTAGAGATAGTATAGTCCGGGACAAAACAATTGCATAGTTGGATAACTAGTACCTGGTAGTGTAGCTCTGTGCAAGTATGTGTCAGGTTTACTGAGTTCCCGGTAATGTTGGAATCTAGAACTTGCCCGGTTTCTTTTATCTAGGTCTAGGATGGTTATGTAGGAGATGATCATAGGACAATGTTGCGTGAGTCCATTTAAGCCTAAAAATGTCTTAACCAGAGGAATAAATCCCCTTGATCCAAATATTTGAACCTTTATAGACCAATTTTTCTTGTAACACCTATCACCTTCTCTTTTAACTTATAATGAATCTGTTTTGGCCCTGGTCTTCCTGTGGACACTGTGCACCTCAACTAAGGAAAATTGCCTAAGTTGAGGGTTGCTATTATAGGGGTGCGTAAGAGGAAAATGAGTATGAAGATAATGGGTAGAAGAAAAATAGTTGAATCATTGGCAGGTGTGATGAAAAGAAAAGAAAGAAATGTGCAATGTATAGCAGAATAAAACAAAAAAGAAAAATCAGTTCTAGAAAGACACACCTGATCCAACTGGAATGTGCTTAAAATAAAAAGGGAGATATAAGGGTGGAAATAAAAGAAGTCAAAAGTAGTGGACCCTAAGAAGAGCGTAGTGTCCAGGAGGGAGTCCAGGAGGATTAGTCACTAAATGAATCTCAAAAGATATCATACTAGCCCCAAGCCTACGTTACAAACCAAATAAAGACCTATAGTGATCCTACGATGACTTTCTGACAACTTAGGAAAAGATAATAAGGGCAAGCCTATGGTATTTTGAGCATACCGGTGATACTTATTTGTGAATGAGCGAGTCATTTGTTATATCCCGGAATAGAGAAGTCTATCAAGGAAGAGTGAATGGGATTTATTTGACTATAAGTGCACATGAGTTATGCTACTAGGTTGCTAGATTGTTTGACAAATGCAAATTATGTATATGTCCAAGTGTCTATTTCTAATATAATGCCATCATCAGATTCCTTCGTGTTTCTACATGTGCTAAATTTCTATATGCAAAATTGAGTTGAAAAGTTGAAAAACTAAGAGGGGATCAACAAGATTGAAATTTAATTCAAAATCACTACCATGGTTATTCTTGAGATCTTCTTGTTTAAAACTCAACTCTGTGCTAGAAAATAGTAAGTTTGCCTAAGGACATGCAAAAGTCTAAGTTAAGGGTGTTGATGTGGCATGGAAACAAGACACTTTCGATGCTTAAAACCACGAATTTATGCGTGAACTTAGGATGTTTTTTGTGGATATGATGCACTTTGGTGTGAATTACAGGTAAAACAGGTCTACAACAGTATTTGAACAAAAAGAGAAGAAAAAGACCCAAAAGAGACCAAATTCAATCAATATATGAGTCAACACCTGTGTCATAAGTATTAGATACGACTCGTATTTTGAATCATTTGAGTAATAAATCCAAAATCCAAATCAAAGAGCTGAGTATGAACAAGATACGACTCAAGCATCCAAGTCCTAAGGAAGGATACGAGTCATAAGCTGAAGTTGAGAGCATAACAGAATCTAAGATACCATTCAGGAGTTGAAAAGTCAAAAGTATACAAGTTGGAAGTCTAAGTACGACTCATATAGGTATGTCATATACAAACAAGTGTTCAAGACTTGGAAATAAAGAAGCCCCAGGTGAATACGGATGAAGGACACGAATTGTACACTCAAGTATGACTCTTAAGTGAAAGTCGTATACTGAACAGAGAGTTGAAGACTTGGGAAGATCAGACACTAGAATGGATACAACAAGGTAGGGTGTGACTCGTAAGCTGAGGTTACGAGTGAACACCAAGTTGTACTGACTGCCAACTTAACTTTGCCTTTCCCATTTTTAATAGGATTTTTATGTTATTTTGAGATACTATAAATACCCTAGGGTTTATCTTTTATTAGGTTATGCATTGTGACATTCTTTTACGTGCTATTACGCACTATTACTCATTACTACAATTATTTCTTGCAATTTTAGAGTTTTATTCAATTAAAGACTCTGGAGTTTATTCATCTTATTCATGTGATACTGATTTTATGTGTTCTTCATTGATAATCATGGTTTCTTGTACAAACATGAGAGAATAATATCCTTAGCTATGGCACCAAAATTTGATGTCGCCCAAAACTACTCCTCATCTAGAAGAATAATAAGGTCGTTTGCAAATATAGTAACCCAACAAGGATGGGGTCGATCCCACAGGGAAAACATGAGTAGTTACTTTCCATGATGTAATCCATGAGCAGTACAGGAAAGTAAATGGAGGGATTTTGTTATCAATTGCAAATAGTAACCAATTCTTGAGTGCTTTTGAGTTGTAATCAATCTAAGACAAACGCTAGGCTAGTGTTGCCCTGGCTTCTCAACTCCATAAATTTATCGTGATTGACCCAACTTTTCTATCTCTCATCTCTCGAACCAGTAAGTCACCAACATCGAAATCATAATCAGTTGTAAAATCGGCTATTTTCACTACCCATACCAGGATCAAGACATCATCTCCAATAGTTGGACACATCCTGTGCCGGGCTAGTGTCCACCAAGCTTTACCGTCCATGGTGAGGGTACCCTTCTATATCTACTGTGAATCTCCAAAACCACCTTCCACCCAAGTAATATGCATGCCATTAGAAGCTATCCACCCCGCCATCCACCTAAACATCACCAACTTATCGTTAGTACCCAGCGACCATTTAGTTATCTTTCTCATCTCCGCCATTCAGTAGTCCATATCAGCTATATTGGCCGAGGCTTGATATTCCAGCCCATATAGAAATCACCTTATAGTTTTAGAAGAAACATCAACTTAAACTCCTCTAATCATGAGGGAAGTGATAGGCTTACCTCCTTTCTATTGTTGTACCTGTGGATATTATCGCTGAAGTTCTCCTTTATATGTGGCATAGAACTCATGAACCAGTACCTCGTTGTATCTACTTAGTGCTCTCATCATCCTGTCAAAACTATAGTTTCAAAAACATTCTTCAAATTTAGGTAAATTAGCCATCCCCATAGTGTTCATTTTTCTCTCCGGATATAGCACCCTTTTCATCTTACTACCTGGTAGATAAAATATCCCTGTGTTAAATGTTTCCTATATGGTTTTGTACCCCTAACGTTCAACGATGGGCACTGGAGTAGGAGACAATGTGAGTGAGGTGTCCTGTCTATCTATCGGGGTAGCATCTACCTCGGCCCCCTAAGCTTCATCTAAACTCTCTTCTGCTGAACTAGATTCAGCCTCGTCATCATCATTATCAACAGGCTGAGGTGTATGTGGAGGAGACACAGTCACATTATTTCTCCTTGATCGCTTTATTAGTGGTGTTTCAGACTCTTGGGGAATGACTTTTTTCTCCTTTGCCCTAGCAACTACCTTTACTTTTTGAACAACTTTTGTTGATGTGGTTCCATCATATTCTTCTCCACTACTTTTTGACCAGCTTTTGGAGAAGTTGGTTTCCTCTCTTTAAATTGGTTTTGTGTGGTCACTTTCTTAGCACTTGGTTTGTAGGATAAAGCGTTCTTTGGAGGCATTGTACCTACAAATACACTATTATTAGTAACTAAGAAAAGAAAAGAAATGAAAAATATAAAAATTAAGTCCAATGTGCTTTGTCTCAATTGGGTACGAGTGGGCACTAGTCGTATCCACTTGGTACGACTCGTATCCTAGGCAGTGCATGATATTTATTCACTGGTCTACTTATGACTTCTCCTTACCAGTCATACCGGATGGGTATGAATCATGACCAATAGTCATAAGCAAGTCAGAAACATTAATTCTATTTTAATTCTTCCCAGGTAGGTACAATTAATGTATACGAATCATATGGTCTGGATACGACTAGTATGGTTGAGTCGTATCCATTCTAGAACTTTGAATTTGTTAGAATTTAATGTTTTCATTGGGTACGAGTCTCATTATGACTCTTGTACCAGTGGGTACAAGTCGTAAGGAGTCTCATATCCACTACAACATAGAAGGCCAACTTCAACGTTTGACTCTAATGAAAATTCCCAAAGTACCGATGGCAAATTTTTAGCTATATCAAACACTTAAACACATAGAGACATCAAAATCATTTTCTAAACCCTAAGTATACCCCTATTTCCAAATTTCATCACAAATAACACAAATAGGGTACCAACAAATCAAGAAATGTAGAAATTTTACTTAGATGATGTTTACAATAGCATATACTACTCATTTCAACTTGTAAAATGTCAAAGAATAAGTTGAGAAACTTACATGGTTAGTGGAGTAGTAGATATCAATTTTGATCATATTTGCCTCAAATTTGAGTTAATCCCACACCAATTGACAATTTTGAGGTTATTGGTAGTTAATTCAAGTTGAAAACAAGTGGATTTTGTGGATTGAAGTTCAAAATTGGGGTGAATTTTATGTGGGTACGAGTTAGAAGCATCGGGTGCCCAATCCTATACATTTGTCCTCTTTCAATCAATGGTCAAGGCCGGGTCACTCGAGAGTTGACTTAGTAAGTGCATACGACTCATACCCAAGTTTACAAGTTAATTCTTTGACTCGTATAGCCTATTGACTTAACTGTGTTATGGAGTGGATACGATTCTCAGTTATGAATCCCACCCAAAGTATATGACTCTTATTGGGAATTGTATTCATACCAGAGACTTATACCTACTTATTACTTTTGTCCCAAGTCAATACAACTCCTATCACAAGTCGTACCGTATTGATACAACTCTTAAAGAGTTCGTATAATAAGTTTCTTCCTTTTCTGGATTTTGTCTGCATTGTTTTAGTCCTACACATTGAACAAATACATTACCCTATAACTAAAATAAGTACAAAAACATCGGTTGCCTCCCACGTAGCGCTTGATTTAATGTCGCGGCACGACGGGGCTAATTTGGATGCTCAGATTTCACCAACTAGCCTCATGGGCTACCTCCCATGCAGCGCTTGATTTAACATTGTGACATGATGTAATTTCCTTGATTACTCAGACTTCATCAAGGTAAATGTCAAATAATTATTTCACCTCTTCTATGTTTCCCATATAGTGTTTTACTCATTATCTATTTACCTTTAATGGGCATGCACTATCCTTCTTTATTTGTAAAGCACCATAGGGAAAAACCTTTGTTATTATGAATGGACCATGCCATCTTGACTTTAGCTTACCTGGAAACAAATGAAGCATAGAATTGTATAGTTGTAGTTGGTCACCCTTTTCAAAAACCCTCTTCTCAATCTTGCAGTTGTGATGCAACTTTATCTTCTCTTTATAAATTGCTGAACTTTTATATGGTCGAAGCCGGAATTTATCCAACTCATTAATATTATTCAACCTTTATTTTGTTGCATCCTTCCACTCTAAGTTCAACTTCTTCAACTCTCATAATGCTTTGTGCTCAAGATTAATAGGTAAATGGAAAGCGTTGCCATACACCAGCTGATAAGGTGAAGCACCTATAGGGGTTTTTCAAGTTGTGCGGTAGGCCCATAATGTGTCATCTAAATTTCTTGCCCAGTTATTCCTATTGGCATTCACAGTATTTGCCAATATGGACTTGATTCCTCTATTGGACACTTCAACTTGTCCACTAGTCTGCGGAAGATAAGGTGTTGCCACCTTGTGATTCACTTCATAATTGCCAAGCACACTCTCAAATAGATGATTGCAAGAATATGACCCTCCATCACTAATAATGGCAAGTGACATACCTAATAGAGAGAAGATGATCTTCCCAAAAAATGTGGTAACACTCCTTGCCTCATTGTTAGGAAGCGCAATTGCCTCCACCCACTTTGAAACATATTCAACAGCCACAAGTATGTATTTTATGCCACACAAACTCACAAAAGGTCCTATGAAATCTATTCCCTATACATCAAACAATTCCAATTCTAAAATAGGGGTTATAGGTAATTTATGTCTTCTAGAAATATTACCTTGTGGCTGGCATTGATCACAAGCACCAACATAGTCTTGATAATATTTGTATATGGTCGGAAAATAGTAGCCGCATTACAGGGTCTTATGAGCTATGTGGGTCCCTCCATGATGACCCCCAACTGGAAATGAATGACAAGCTTCAAGTATGCTGATCATATCCACTTCAGATATGCATCTACGAACGATTCCATCTGCACATATTTTAAAAATATAAGGTTCATCCCAGAAAAATTATCTTACCTTATGTGTGAACTTCCTCCTTTGTTGATGTGAAAGATATTTTAGGACTAGATCACTTTCTATGTAATTTGCATAATCTATAAACCATGAAATAACTCTTGGGAAGCTGCCAATATTAGTTCATCTGGCAAACTGTCATCAATCTCTAATCCCTTAGCAAACTTTTGAATAGCTTCCTCCTCTAGTCTAGACAAGTGATCTGCAACTTAATTTTCTGTGCCTTTTCTGTCTTCTGACTCAAAATCAAATTCTTGCAATAGCAACACCTAATGGATAAGCTTCGGCTTTACATCCTTCTTAGCCATTAAGTACCGCAATGTCGTATGGTCTGTGTGCATAATGACCTTTGTCCCAATCATGTAAGATCTAAACTTTTCAAAGGAAAAAACCTCTGCTAATAACTCTTAGTCCATCACAGTATAGTTCTTTTGAGTAGAGTTTAGTTCCTTAATAGCATAGTAAATGGGATAAAGGATCTTTTCTTTTCTTTGTCCTAGTACAGCCCCTAAGGTCAATCCGCTAGAATCACACATAATTTAGAAACGTGAAGACCAATCAAGAGACACAATGATTGAAGCAGACACCAACTTTTCTTTTAGGCTTTCAAAAGCCTTCTTACACGTATCATCAAAATCAAAGTTTACCTCCTTCTCAAGAAGTTTGCAAAGTGGACTAGCAATCTTTGGGAAGTCTTTGATATATCGCCTATAAAAACCTGCATGCCCTAGAATACTCTGAATTTCATTTATAGAAATTGGATAAGGTAGTTTTTAAATCACCTCAATCAACCTCTATGCCTCTCTTCAAAATTGTATGCCCAATCACAATTCCTTCTTTGACCATAAAATGGTACTTCTCCCAATTAAGTACTAAATTTCACTCCTCACACCTTTGTAGAGACCTTTCTAACTGAATAAGGCAGTCATCAAAAGAATCACCAACAACTAAAAAATTATCCATAAAAACTTCAATAGTGTCTTTGACCATATAAGATAAAATAAACATCATACATCTTTGAAATGTGGCTGGAGTGTTGCATAGCCCAAATGGCATTCATTTGAATGCAAAGGTCCCGTCCCATAAAGACATGTAAAGGTAGTCTTCTCTTGGTCCTTAGGGTACATAGTGATTGGATTATATCCTGAGTATCCATCAAGAAAATAATACCATCCTCTCCCTACTAACCAGTCCAACATCTGATCCATGAATAACATAGGAAAATGGTCATTCTGAGTCCTTATATTCAGCTTCCTGTAATCCATGCAAACTCTCTATCTAGTGACTAGTTGCATTGGCACTAGCTCATTCTTCTCATTGGGTATGACAGTTATTCTTCCCTTCTTCAGTATCCATTAAACTAGAATAACCCACTTGGTATCAGCAATGGGAAACACTGCACCAGCATCCAACCACTTGATAATCTCTTTCTTAACCATCTCAAGTATAGAAGGATTGAGTAGATGCTGATGTTCAATAGATGGAACACAATTCGATTCAAGTTGAATTTTGTGAGTACATAAACCAGGAGAAATACTCAAAATATTAGCAATGGACCATCCAATAGCCCTCTTAAAATTCTATAACAGTAAAAATAATGGTTCTACCTCCGACTGGCTTGGATCAATTTCAATAATAATTGACAAAGTGTTGTTGTCCCCTAAAAATGCATATTACAAGTGAGATAGGAGGGCCTTCAATTCTAACACTAGTTGTTCCTTAATGGATGGGCAAGTAGGTGAAGTAGTTCGATTTATTAAATCTAGATCAAGCTTCTTTGGTTCATAATTATAACCATCACCATGTAATGCACCCACTAACTCCTTATACTCCTTGATACTTTTAGAGTATAAATTTATAATCATAGTCACAAGAGTGATACACCTAAATTATACCTCTCTTACGAGAGAGTAAGCGATTGTTGTCAAATATATAACCCAACTAGGTTGGGGTCGAATCCCACAGGGAATATGGTGCTAATTAAGTTGTGTGCAGATTAGTTGACTTTTAATCATTCGTTTCTATAAAATAAATAGGGGAATTTGATTCAGTTCACAAATTAATAGTTTCAGTTTAACAAGATGAAATACGTATAGTAGTATTCTAATTCAGAGAAATAACAAGCTAGGGTTATGTCCACCTTGTAGTTTTCAATACTTTCTAACTATGGGCTTTACAAATTCATACATGCATCATGCTTATAGAGATATTGTATTTAATAACATAATCCTAGTGTTCTCAACCATCAAGGACTAATTCACTTTTGTTCTCTCAAATCAAAAGCGTTTACCAAAAACAATACGAAATCTCCAAGTAAATAATCATGCTAAGGCATTAACATATGAAATAGGGGTTGGAAATTCTATTCTCTTGTCACTACTCTCTTTTCTGAACATAAACCTTTCTATCAAACAAGTTGTTCTTAAGGCATATCCTCTATGTTTGCAACCAGGAGAATTCAAGATAAGCGAAGAGAGTATGATGTAAAAAATCACTGCATAATGAATTCAGAACCCCAAGTGATAGATTGTATGCTACAAGATTTCCATAAACCTAACTAATAAACTTAGCTACTCATGGGTAAAATTGAAATCACAATAAAAATATTCATCATACCAAAAACTAGAAGACGATCTTGGTGGAGAAGATGAATAGCGTTTCTCTCTTGGTGTAAGCCGCCTCTCTCCTCTTTCAAAATAATACAGAATAATGAATAATGAATAAAATTCAGCATTAAGCCTTTTAATAATCTTTCCTCTCATAATTGCCTTCTAAGTCCCTGAACTAATTATAAATGACAAACTAGTCTTAGACATAGTTTCTAGGCGGCATATTTGGTCCAGACTGCTACTCCCTCTTGTGTCATATGCCATCTGCATTTCATAATCTCATTATGTCTTCGTCTACCTCATTAATACCTGAAATCATTCTAATAACATCGGTTAGCTCAATTACATAGAAGTAGAGTAAAAATAGAAGAAACTAGGCACTTTGTTCTCTAAACTTAGCAAAAATATGGATAAGTTATGGTGCTTAGGCGTATAAATACACCCAAGATCACTACCCCCACACTTAAAGCTTTGTTCGTCCTCGAACAATATATCCATTTACGCACACTACAAAAGCCTTAGTACCCACAAAGGAAGACAAGATGCTCAAATAGGCTCACTCAACAATATGAAAAAGAAGCAGATTCCGGAATCATTACTAGAGACAACCTACCCTCAAGAATAGACTCATTAAGTTGGCAATTTCATGCATACCATTTCAGCAAAGAAATCATATAAATTACCCAAATTTCATCAACTATGTGCCCTCACAACAAGAAAGTTACCCATAAGCACTCATAATCATGAAATTTTCTAACAAAATGGGTATAAGAATCAAGTTGTGCTCACTCTCATAAACAATTCTCAAATTATAACTGATGATCATATGCTTTCCCTTAGTGTAATACTCCACTAATATCAGAATGCTAAGATTAGGATCAAATAGGTCTTTTACGGGTTGTAATGCAGGCTAAAGGATGGGTAGGAACTATTTTGGCCAGAAATAGTGACTATCTTCACTAAGTGCTTTAGTACACTACATCATGCAATTAAGACCAATCTATGACAACCAATTTCCACTTTTGCTATCTTTACAAATTTGCTTTTCACCCCAACTCGTTAAGCTCAATTAATAACACTATGGTGGGAGTATGCAACCCTTTCAAATATTTTTTTTGTACCCTTTTCATGTTACGCACCCTATAATAGCCACCCTCAACTTAAAAGATTTTCCTTAGTTGAGGTGCACAATGTCCAAGAAGGACTAGGGCCAAAACAGGTTCATTGTAATATGTTCGGGATAAAATTTGGAAATTTTCCAACAATCTTTGCTACTCCCAACCACATCAATTTCACACGCCAATAACTAGACTTTGGGGCTTCAATTTCACCTTTATCCTCTAATTGGCAAACTTCTAGCTCAAATTGATTTTACATTAAAGCTCTTAGGAGATTTTGGATCAAATTATAGTCTATTAAAGAAAGAAATTGACTACATATAAGGCTAAGAAAAGAACATGCTAAAGTCTCATTGGGGCTAGCTAAGATAATGTACAAAGGTAGCTCAAAAGAAGGTATGAACAATGGCTATTAAAGAAATGCCTAAATCATCTCCTAAACTCACAATCTTTATTTCGCTTTGCACACACACCAGACAAGTTCTAGCATCAGTTGTAATAAGGAATATATAACAATCTTACACACTCATAGCACATGGTCAACTCAATTAGGAGCATTATAGATTCTCGACCTAGCAATTACCTAAATTCAAATAAAACTAACAATCACAACAAGAGTCACAACTAGAGCCTAGGTGTTTCAAACGTAATGATCTATCACTTACTTATGTTATAATATCATGTGATCCACAAGAATAGTTACATGCAATTAAATGACTAATTTTCTCTTAAGACAGTTGTCATCCATCCATCATCAAGAAAAGCATCTAATTATGACTAAATAACTAACAAAATAAACAAAATCACAAATCCTATCCAGAAGTATACTAAGGAGAAGGTCCTATTTTCTTACAAAACAAGTAGCAAAGTAACCATCCACCCCTTACTAAGCTCAGCATTGTCCCCAGTGCAAATAACAAAATAAAGAACCTGGCAAGTAGTACGTTTCATCTACATTAGGATTCATGCCACCTGCATGGAGATCATCATTGGAGTCATTTTTCCTGTATTCATCACATCACCCATGTCAGGCACACATAATAAAACAAACTAAAATTAAGATAAAGGTGTTGAAGTCACCACCCCACACTTAATTTATTAGTGTAAACCAATTAAGTGTTATTGTCAGGTACTCAGACTTTGCCGACATACACTTTGATATGGTGCACCTACATTATTTGCAATAAAATTCACTCACTTTAATTCCACCAATTCTATTTCAATGAAGGAATTTTTGAATAGAATCATGCCCTACACTTTCAACCATATCAAGATATACAAAATGTTATCACTTTTACAATATCACCATGGAAAAAATTTAATTCATAATCCTTAAGAAATTACTTAGATATAACATCACGTCATAATAACTAATGATTAAGAAAGTAAAACTTACCTTGAAGATCGAAGTTTGGTGAAAGAAAAGGAAAATGCTTGAGATAGTTAATGTTGAAGGAAAAAGAAAATGGTGACAGCAATCTTATACAGCTTAGGGGTGAAATAAGGATGACATTGGGCATTCATAGTATCGATTCTATTAAAGGCTAAAATTCAGATCGAATTGACCTAATTCAAAGACGGATTTATGTTGGAAGTGGAAGCGTGTGTGGTGCACAAGTTATCGCATAAGTTTGAGTGTGCATCGCATTGGTCATCGCACACATAAAACAGTGAGCCTATGTGGTATGGTGTGCAACACACATATTATCGCACACATTGAGGTGTGCGACACACTATCGCAAAGGTAAGGCAGTAAGCATGTGCGGAGGCTTGGGTGGCGCACATGTTATAGCACAATATTAGGTGTGCGGCGCATATATTATCTCTTACATCAAGGTGTACATCGCATATTATGCCACTCATTTTTGCCTATGTGAAGCAATGTGCTTAGGCTGAATGTAAGGCTACGCTCTTACCATGGTCTATGCAAATTTCTATGCCATGCACCCCATTCTTCATATAAAGCATTGAGAAAGGTCCATACCGCGGGGGATTCACCCTGCACCCCTATCGAGGTCAGTGGTGAGCTTCAGGATCGGGCCTATCGGCCTGATCCCTTCACTGCCACCATAGACCTCATTGATTGTCACAAAATAAAGTCGCACCACAAAATATTTTGGTTTCGATTAACATAATTAGGGACGTGAATCTAACATGAATCATACTTGACCCTTGCACATTTGACCACTCCAACTTACCTGTAACGATTCCATCACTCCTAAACTTACCACCATTCACATGGCTCAATTTCAAACCAAATTTGGTACTAATCACCTCCTTAGTACTTCATGCACCTATACTTAATCGAAAACAACAAAAATGATTAGAAGGATGGGTTTCCTCCCACCAAGCACCATAGTTTTGGTCATGGCTCGACTCTTATTTTTGTATTTTTATTTAACATGATAAAATAAAAATAAAATTTTGGGTTTCCTCTAATGCAGTGCCTGATTTAATGTTGCGGCATAACTCGATTATCTTGACTACTCAAACTTCATCAAGATACATTGATGATACCATTTGTACCTCATTTGTTGGATCAAGAAAATACTTCATTCCTAGTCCAACCACTTTGAAGTCAGTCACATCCTTGCTTGCAAGTTTAACCAAACCAGCTATGGTCTCCACAACATACCTATCCTTAACTGGTACATCTCACTCGTCTTCATAGAATACATCAACAATCGAGAAAACACTCATCTCCTTTTGTTGTTTCATAGACCGACATACTTCAAAACTAACTCCTTTCTCATTGAACCTAAATTTTAGTTCATTCTGCTCCATGTCAACTAACACTCTCCCAATTTCTAAGAATGGCCTACCCAAAATTATGGGTACTTCAAAGTCCACTTCACAATCAAGAATTACAAAGTCGGTGGGAAATATAAAATCCACAACTTTTACAAGTACATCATGTAGAATACCAATCAACCTTTTAACCGATCTATCCGCCATTAGAAGCCATATATTGCTGGGCGTAGGATCTCCCAAACCCAGTTTCTTGAAAACCGTCAATGGAATAAGATTTATACTTGCTCCAAGATCATAAAGGGCCTTTTCAAACTTTAGCAATCCAAGCGTACATAGAACAGTAAATGCTCCCAGATCAGCTTTCTTCTGGATAATAGATCTTATAGAAATAGCACTACAATGATGAATATTGTATACCATTTTATGGCTCACAGTCTTTTTCTTCGTCAATAGGTCTTTCATCAACTTAGTATATTCGGGCATCTATTCCAGTGCTTCAACTAAGGGCACATACACTATCAACTGCTTTAACATAGCTATGAATTTACTAAACGTGCCATCATCTTCTTACTTCTTCAGTCATTGTGGAAATAGGGGTGGTGTCCTTAGGATTTTAGTTGGAACAACTTTTACCTCCGTTCTTATGCCTTGCTCCATATCACTAATATCATTTGGCTTAGGTGGTTGTTCTACTTCCGCACTCTTCTTTTCCAAACCTCTAAACTCCACAACCATCACTAAAGATTCATCAACCATATCCCAATCCATTTCAATTGTATCAGTATGAGAGGATGCTCCCGATCCTGGACTAGATAACATCTTACTGCTCCTAGTGGTAATGGCTATACATGGTCCATCATTTCTTAGATTTTAAAATGTGCCACTTGGTAGAGTCCCATTCTGTCTTTGGTTGAATACTGAGGATAATTAGCTCATCTGCTGCTCCAATTGTTTAATAACAATGAAGTACAAGTTTACTAGTTGACTCATAGAAGATATGTAACTCTTCATAGTAGTCACCCCAGAATTTATCGCCTCAACTCCCTTTAATAGTTTCTCCATCATGTCCTTCATGGATATTTCGCCTGAAATAGTTGCAGCATTATCACGGCTTCCAAGAGGTACATACAATCCACTCCTATCACTTTTATTCTTCTAATCTCCTTGATGGTTCCAACCTTGGTTTCTTTGACCACTAGTCAGGAAACCCCCCTGGTTATGCAAGTAGTTAGCCTCTTCCTCGGTGTTTGATTCGGTTTTCTTACCGTGGGACCCCACAACTTTTACCTTTTTTGCATTCTCTGATAGCAAATATTTTGTGAGCAGATCCATCTGGGTTTTCATGTAAGCCATATCCTGATCATGTTCCTCTTCTCTACTATGCTGCTCTGCTAATATTACACTAGACCCAGTATTGCTTGCTACCACAGAATCTTTGGTATGCCAAGCTCTACTTATCTTAGTTATTTTTTCTAACATGTCTGCAGCCTCAGTAAAGGTGAGCTCCATAAAAGATCCTCTGCAGCATTATCCACTATTGGCTTTGTAAGTGAGTTCAAAGCACTGTAGAATATTTCCATTAAGTGTTCAGCAATCATCTTATGGTTTGGGCATTGAGTCAACTTCTTTTTAAACCTCATCCAAGTCTCATGCAAAACTTCATTAGCCAATTACCTAAAGTTGATAAACTCATACCTCAACTGTAACATTCTAGAGGGCGGAAAGAACCTTTCTGGGAAAGCTCTTTTCAATTGCCTCCAGTTTGTTGTAGAATCAGGTGTCAGCTTATTCAACCACATAGCTGCCTCTCCAGACAGAGACAGTGGGAACAATCTTAAACGAATGGTATTTTGTCCCAGTGCAAGATTATCAAATGACTTACAAATACTGATAAAATTCACTAAGTAGATTTGGATCATCACCAGGTAATCCACCAAACAATCCTTTCAGATTCAGTAGCTGGATCATAGTACTAGTGATATTGAATTTCACCCCAGGAGATAGTGGTGGTAGAATGATTGCCCCTATAGATCCAGTTCCATCTAAATCATCCTCATTATTATCAATATCAAACTGTGCAGCTTGGCGGTCTAGTCTTCTTCTGAATGGATGATTTTGATTTATAGCTGCAACTACCCCTGCTGCACACCTCCTATTATTCGGGTCAATTAAATCATCATCTCTCAGGTCCTCTTCATCTAGATTGGGAACTCGACCTGGGTTATCTACATTCTATTGATTTAATTGAGCATTAGCCAAAGCAGCTAATCTTTCAGCTTCTTATTAGTTAGCCATTCTTTTAATGAGATGAGGTTCAGGATTAAAGGGTAATAATGGTTTTCCTGAACTTCTGGTTCATGGCATAAACAACAATAAGCCTGTAATGAACAAAAAAAACAAATAAATGTAAAATAAGGAAACTTGACTAACAGTCGATTAACATACATAAACTCAATCAACAACCGTATTCCCCGGCAACGGCGCCAAAATTAGATAAGCCTAAATTATACCTCTCTTACAAGAGAGTAAGCGATCGTTGTCAAATATATAACCCAACTAGGTTGGGGTCAAATCCCACAGGGAATATGGTGCTAATTAAGCTGTGCGTAGATTAGTTGACTTTTAATCGTTCATTTCTATAAAATAAATAAGGGGATTTGATTCAGTTCACAAATTAATGATTTCAGTTTAACAAGATAAAATATGTGTAGTAGTATTTGAATTCAGAGAAATAGCAAGCTAGGGTTATGTCCACCTTGTAGGTTTCAATACTTTCAAAATATGGGCTTTACGAATTCATACATGCATCGTGCTTACAGAGAAACATATTGTATTTAATAACATAATCCTAGTGTTTCTCAACCATCAAGGACTAATTCACTTTAATTCTCTCAAATCAAAAGTGTTTACCAAAAATAATACGAAATCTCCAAGTAGTTAATCCTGCTAAGGCATTAACATATGAAATAGGGGTTGGGAAGCCTATTTTCTTGTCACTACTCTCTTTTTCAAACATCAACCTTTCTTTCGAATAGGCTGTGTTTAAGGCATATCCTCTATGTTTGCAAACATGAGAATTCAAGATAAGCGAAGAGAGTATGATGTAAAAAAATCAATCCATAATGAATTCAAAACCCAATGTGATAGATTGTATGCTACAAGACTTCCATAATCCTAACTAATAAACTTAGCCACTCATAGGTAAAATGGAAATCACAATAAAAATATTCATCATACCAAAAACTAGAAGACGATCTTGGTGGAGAAGATGAATAGCGTTTCTCCCTTGGTGTAAGCCACCTCTCTCCTCTCTCAAAATAATACAAAATAATGAGTAATGAATAAAAATTCAGCATTAAGCCTTTTAAAAATCTTTTGTCTCATAATTGCCTTCTAAGTCCCTGAACTAATTATAAATGACAAACTAGTCTTGGACATAGTTTTTAGGCGCCATATTTGGTCCAGACTGCTACTCTCTCTTGTGTCATATGCCATCCACATTCCATAGTCTCATTATGTCTTCATCTACCTTATTAATACCTGAAATCATTCTAATCACATCGGTTAGCTCAATTACATAGAAGTAGAGTAAAAACATAATAAAGTAGGCACTTTGTTCTCTAAACTTAGTTAAACTTAGTTCCAAGGATATGCAAATTTCATGAAGTATTTGATCACCAATAAAAGGTCATACGGTTATGAACCTATTGAAAATATTCACCATTGCAGTGTTGTAGTCCCTAGATATTTGGTAGAGAAGAAAAAGGACCCTGGCGCTTTTACAATACCTTGCACTATTGGGTCTTTTAACTTTACTCGAGCATTATGTGATTTGGGGGCTAGCATCAACCTCATGCCTTTTGCTATATTCAAATATTTGGGGTTAGGAGCTCCCAAACCAACTACCATGAGACTAATCACTGAAGATAGGACAGTGAAGAAGCCAGTTAGTATCCTTTATGATGTTTTGGTAAAAGTATCTTCTTTTATATTTCCTGATGATTTTGTTTTATTAGATTGTGAAGTGGAATTTAAATTCCCCATTATCTTGGGAAGACCATTTTTTGCTATAGGTAGGACGCTGATTAATCTGAAGAAAGGATATCTGATATTGCACCTCAATGATGAACTGGTGACATTCAACATAAAGAAATCTATGAAGCGGCTTGATGAATTGAGAGTGGTATCTGTGATTGATGTAGATAATGAGGAGATAGATTCATTCCATGATGTTGATGTAGTTACTCTATGGGATGATAGTTTTAATACGATTATTCCTATTGAAGTGAGGCTTAGTGTCGAAGCTTTTTTATCTTGGGTGTATTTATATGCCTAAGAACCATAACTTATCCATATTTTAAATAAGTTTAGAGAACAAAGTTCCTACTTTATTATGTTTTTACTATACTTCCATGTAATTGAGCTAACCGATGTGATTAGAATGATTTCAGGTATTAACGAGGTAGATGAAGACATAATGAGACTATGGAATGTGGATGGCATATGACACAAGAGGGAGTAGCAGTCTGGACCAAATATGGCGCCTATAAACTATGTCCAAGACTAGTTTGTCATTTATAATTAGTTCAGGGACTTAGAAGGAAATTATGAGACAAAAGATTATTAAAAGGCTTAATGCTGAATTTTTATTCATTATTCATTATTTTGTATTATTTTGAGAGAGGAGAGAGGTGGCTTACACCAAGGGAGAACCGTTATTAATCTTCTCCACCAAGATCGTCTTCTCGTTTTTGGTATGATGAATATTTTTATTGTGATTTCCATTTTACCCATGAGTGTCTAAGTTTATTAGTTAGGATTATGGAAGTCTTGTAGCATGCAATCTATCAAATTGGGTTTTGAATTCATTATGCATTGATTTTTTTACATCATACTCTCTTCGCTTATCTTGAATTCTCATGGTTGCAAACATAGAGGATATGCCTTAAACACAGCCTATTCGAAAGAAAGGTTGATGTTCGGAAAAGAGAGTAGTGACAAGAAAATAGGATTCCCAACCCCTATTTCATATGTTAATGCCTTAGCAGGATTAACTACTTGGAGATTTCATATTGTTTTTGGTAAACGCTTTTGATTTGAGAGAACTAAAGTGAATTAGTCCTTGATGGTTGAGAAACACTAGGATTATATTATTAAATACAATATGTTTCTCTGTAAGCATGATGCATGTATGAATTCGTAAAGCCCATATTTTGAAAGTATTGAAAACTACAAGGTGGACATAACCCTAGCTTGCTATTTCTCTGAATTCAAATACTACTACACATATTTTATCTTGTTAAACTAAAATCATTAATTTGTGAACTGAATCAAATCCCCTTATTTATTTTATAGAAATGAACGATTAAAAGTCAACTAATCTACGCACAGCTTAATTAGCACCATATTCCCTGTGGGATTTGACCCCAGCCTAGTTGGATTATATATTTGACAAGGATCGCTTACTCTCTTGTAAGAGAGGTATAATTTAGGAGTATTTAATTTAGGTGGCGTTGCCGGGGAATACAGTTGTTGATTGAGTTTATGTGTGTTAATCGACTGTTAGTCAAGTTTCCTTATTTTACATTTATTTGTTTTTTTTGTTCGTTACAGGATCATTGTTGTTTATGCCATAAACCAGAAGTTCAGGAAAACCATTATTACCTTTTAATCCTGAACCTCATCTCATTGAAAGAATGGCTAACTAATAAGAAGATGAAAGATTAGCCACTTTGGCTAATGCTCAATTAAATCAATAGAATATATATAACCCAAGTCGAGTTCCTAATCCAGATGAAAATGACCTGGGAGATGATGATTTAATTGACCCGAATAATAGGAGGTGTGCAGCAGGGGTAGTTGCACCTATAAATTAAAATCGTCCATTCAGAGAAAGACTAGACCACCAAGCTGCACAGTTTGATATTGACAATAATAAGGATGATTTAGATGGAATTGTATCTACAGGGGCAATCATTCTACCACCACTATCTCCTGGGGTGAAATTCAATATCACCAGTACTATGATCCAGCTACGGAATCTGAAAGGACTGTTTAATGGATTACCTGGTGATGATCCAAATCTACTTAGTGAATTTTATCAGTATTTGTAAGTCATTTGATAATCTTGGACTGGGAAAAAATTCCATTCGTTTAAGATTATTCCCACTGTCTCTGTCTGGAGAGGCAGCTATGTGGTTGAATAAGCTGACACCTGATTCTACAACAAACTGGAGGCAATTGAAAAGAGCTTTCCTAAAAAGGTTCTTTCCGCCCTCTAGAATGTTACAGTTGAGGGATGAGATCAGCAACTTTAGGCAATTGGCTAATGAAGTTTTGCATGAGACTTGGATGAGGTTTAAAAAGAAGTTGACTCAATACCCAAACCATAAGATGACTGTTGAACACTTAATGGAAATATTCTACAGAGCTTTGAATTCTCTTACAAAGCCAATAGTGGATAATGCTGCAGGAGGAGCTTTTATGGAGCTCACCTTTACTGAGGCTGCAGACATGTTAGAAAAAATTACTAAGATAAATAGAGCTTGGCATACCAAAGATTCTGTGGTAGAAAGCAATATTGGGTCTAGTGTAATATCAGCAGAGCAGCATAGGAGAGAAGAGGAACATGATCAGGATAGGGCTTACATGAAAACCCAGATGGATCTACTCACAAAATATTTGCTATCAGAGAATGCAAAAAAAGTAAAAGTTGTGGGGTCCCACGGTAAGAGAACCAAATCAAACACCGAGGAAGAGGCTAACTACTTGCATAACCAGGGGGTTTTTAGATCAGTGGTCAAAGAAACCAAGGTTGGAACCATCAAGGAGATTAGAAGAATAAAAGTGATAGGAGTGGATTGTATGTACCTCCTAGAAGCTGTGATAATGCTGCCAGCAGTGAAGGAAATGATTGAGAAACTATTAAAGGGAGTTGAGGCGATAAATTCTGGGGTGACTACTATGAAGAGTTACATATCTTCTCTGAGTCAACTAGTAAACTTGTACTTAATTGTTATTAAACAATTATAGTAGCAGATGAGCTAATTATCCTCAGTATTCAACCAAAGATAGAACAGGACTCTACCAAGTGACACAGTTTAAAATCTAAGAAATGATGGATCGTGTATGGCCATTACCACTAGGAGCAGTAAGATGTTATCTAGTCTAGGATCGGGAGCATGCTCTCATACTGATACAGTTGAAATGGATTGGAAGATAGTTGGTGAATATTTAGTGATGCCTGTGGAGTTTGGAGGTTTGGAAAAGAAGAGTGCGGAAGTAGAACAACCACCTAAGCCGAAGCATAGTAGTGACATGGAGCAAGGCATAAGAACGGAGGTAAAAGTACTGAGGGGAATAGAACTGAATGTCTATTCCTCTCAGTACTGAATGTCTAACCAATACTAATCCCAATTCCAATACCAATATCAAGGATAACACTAATACCGGACCACCCATTTCCATAGTATTCTTACAAAGCCTCTAACTAGAGTCATAGAACATACGGTCGGGACATGCCCCCGACCATAACCAAAACCAAAACCATTGAAATAACAATAATGAAAAGAATTCCATAGCATGCAATGTAGTCTTTCGTAGTATTGAAGCTTACCACTTTAATTGACTCAAAGTTGACCCAAATCCAAGTTACTAAGCAGGAGGAATGATAGTATGGATGGTTCCTACATTGCATGGAAATACAATGCTTGAAGACATTTATCATGGTAACCGCTAGCATGTAACTCAAGGATAAAGATAAGGTAATGCCATCAATTTAAAACCAAATCAAATAACCATATGCAATATCATATATACATATATATTGTGTCGATATAGGGAAGAACAAGGTTAGCATGAATTTAAATCCTTAACTTGGGCTTTGTAGCTCTGCCGTCCTAAAACCACCCATGGGCTATATGGGTTCAGCTCACCTGTTGAAAGGGCACCAGTACGCATTAGTCACACGATCAGAGAAGATAACCTGGGATGACTAGTACATCCCTAATAATATAAAGTGTGACATCATGCACACGGACGCTAAGGCCACCCTCACATTGGCAAACCTGAGTTTCCAATATTGGTCTTCTAGGACCTCCACCTTTCACGACTTTGCTACTCAACCCCCTTTAAGCTCAATTAAACCTTTTACACATAACCAAACAATTTATCAACGGGTCTTTTAATAATGCAATTACTATTGGTAGCGTCATACCAAAATTAGATCTTGCAAATCTATTACCTTATGTTGTATAAATCATTAAACCAAATTAGATTTCACAATTTCCAATAACACCAACACCATTTATAATCAAACAATGGACACCAAGGCCTTTCCAAAGTTATTTGAGACCAACACAAACCATTTCATGTTTCCTTAACAATTTATGCAATGTAAAGTTTTCAAGAATTTTCAAACTATGGGGCAAAATCATTGTATGACCACGCAAAGTTTTCTCATAGTCTGAGCATTAGAGAGTGTCAAGTGAAGTGTAATTTTGACCTTAAAATATCTAGGAGTGACTTACAAAGTGAGAAATATTTTAAACCATGTAGAATTTCCCTAATAAGCTTTCCATCAATACCAAATTCGCCAAAATCCAACACTTGGGAGAAGAGTTAGAGCCATTTTAGAGAGGCAATATACCACCTGGTACTTTAGCACATCACGGACTCATCCAAAATGGCAATTGTCAAAATCTAGTGAGCCTCCGCAATTATAGCGCGTCGTGCCAAGGCTCAATTTTAGAATTGTCAAATTTTAGTAGCTCACCGTGATTCCACTGCATCACAATGATGCTTTTATCGGCGTTTCAGTTCCAAATTTTAATTTCATGGGAAAAACAAAATATTTGCTATCCCTATATATACTCTTTAATACGAGATTCATCCATATTGAATCCAAATATTGTTGTTTTCTCTCAACTTTCCTCAAGAACAAGAGCTAGGGTTCCAAAATCAAGATCCCAATCACACCACTTTACTACAGATTAAAGTAATCATGAAAGATTCCGCATGAGAACACATACGTGAATGCACAGAACATGAACACAATCATCGCAACTCTAGATACTAAAACTCGCACACCATTTTACTGCAGACTAAACTCACTACAGATACTGAGATGCTAAATCACTGGCTCCTCTAATATTGATAACTGAGGATCTGTATGTGCTTACATCAAGGAATGTACTCTGAGCTTACTGCTTTTGACTGACAGAATTAGAGATCAAATTTGCTAATAGATTATTTTAGAAGAGATTATCAATGATAAGAAGTAAGATTATATCTGAATCGGATGATAAGAATATTTAATAGAAATTTGATACTGTGATCAAGCCTGTCTGGCGGCATATCTCTGAATATGATATCAATCAACTGTATATGTGACCAAGCCTATTTGTCGAGATGGTCCATAAATCAATGGAACTATCTGAGTTCCTTATAAAGATAGATGACTGTATCTGACAGTCTTGATTTCTGAAGATTGATTCTAAAAATAAGACTGAATCTGAAAATAAAACTGTCAAAAGTAGTCAATTAACCGACATACCCCAACATACCACAGGTAGGGTCCAACCTCTACCCCCAGTTGGGTGGGTGCCAATATCGTGCCACGAGTAAAGACATTATCTTTATGTGAGCCTCATCTATCAGGTGCTCAAACGAGAATGGTGGAGCCCTCATCTAATAGGTCAAGCCACCTTATCTACCCTCATGTCTCTCATCTACTCTCAACTAGTAGGAATGATGTCTCAACCTACGCTGGCTATGTAGTTCTGGAGCATAAAGATTGCATCTAAGAATTACACCCTCTATTAGTAGGTGAGTTCCCATCCTTGAGGTCGCTCGATGCTAGTTTTTACTCCCAACTGAAAGAATCGGACTGAATTCTTAACTAAGTACAACAGAACTAAATCTGTTACTGATCATATTTCTTAAAATATCTAACTGAGTTACGCTGAGATTACTTAGTTCCGAGTCTAACGAAAAAGACATCAAATCATAGTAGCTAACTGATGATACAGAGCTTGAATATATTACTCAAATCACTTCTAAGATTAGAATTGAATCACTTGAATACTATTAGATCTGAGCTGATTACAAGACTAAGGCTAGATTAGTAGCGATACAGAGATTATAGAGACTTTTTAGATTACTGAGCTTTCTTAAGTTCTGCACTTGTCTGAGGATACAGATTTCTATAGTTCATTGAGTTTAGAGAATCATGGCTCAATAGAAATTATCGAGAAACTGACGCAGGCTCTAGACAACAACTCTATTTTCGGATATAAATAACCCTAGGACTCAATAGGATAAAAGTAATCATCATGATTCATTCATCATTACAAGCATTCAAGCATCTTCACAAGTAATTCAGAAATAATGCCATATGTTCATTTCCACAATCATTAAACATCACCTCAAGCATTTAAGGATCTCAAATGACTATTCATCATCACAGTCGCCAATGAGTCACTTTAAGCATCTCGGAATCATAATCATATAATAACGTAGGAGAAACATGCTACTAGATTGTACTCCCTTCAACAAGGTTTTACCTCAGCTATTTCATACCTTTATCAATCTTGACATTTTTTTGGATATCCCATGGCTTGGGGAGACTTCATACTATCACATTATAACTTACTTGCTAACAACTTGGTATGTATTAAAAGCTTAACATATATCAAGAGCATATAATTGGGGAAATTTACAACCATCATATCTTGACTTGTTCACTAGGGTCTTTCAACAACCACTAGACATGATCGATTTTACACCTACTTGGGAATTTCATGCTATCTTGGCACATTTCACTCACTAAGGTATTTTATCAAACACTAGGCATGCATGGACTAGCTCACAATTTGGGGTTTCCTATTCAACATACTATAGTGGACCTTATGCTTCACCTAAGATATTTATCAAACCTATGGGGAACGTTCTTCACTTATTCAACTATTTCTACACCCAAAAGTCATGAACACATCAGTGAGCTCTCTTTGTGAGAATAGTGTAGTGATGAGCAGTTGCTTAGATAATTGAGAGGGTAAATGATACATGTTAAGTGAAGATTATTGCATGTCTATTTCACATGAAGGTGTAGTTATAGAGATAGGCTTGAATGTCATGCTAATATGCAAATAAATGACTAGCAAGAGGTTGTACATAGAAATCAGGAAAAGTTTAGAGAGTGAGTGTACATTCAGATCCTTGACTTATGACAACCTTCATTATGCGACTCTCATAACTCAGTTGCCATCTCAGTTACAGTCTTAGTTATAATGTATGCTTCAGTTCAATTATCAGCTCAGTTCATATATCATGCCTCAGTTTCAGATCTTATATAATTAGTCGCGATTCAGTTACTAGGTGCCTTGCGCATTGTCTCAGCTTCCCTTAGTAGCTCAGCCAAGTCAGTATTCTGTGAGAGACCTAGAGTCCCAAGGGGGAGATACGCTATGATTCCCTGAACTTTTATAACATAAGCATTCCATTCTCTCTTTATGTAATGAATCCAACATGGAGTAGGGGATACTCATAAGTTGACCCTTAAGCTCCAACCTCAGTTGCACGCCATGTATTACAGACTCAGTTCAGTTTATGTATTATATTCCAAATTCAGTTATGTTCTCGTGTTTCCTCTCATGCATATTGAGTAATTAGTCTCATACTTATCCATATTTTTAGTTCAAGGTAACATTATTCCTTGAAGTTACTCATTCTCATGTTCAGATTTTAGTAACAAACTTGGTATTCAGTTCCATGCTCAGTTTTCAGTTCAAACTTGGTATCTTTACCATTACATGTTCAGTCGCATGTTCATAAGTTAGTTCAGTTATGTATTCACACATCAGATATGCGTGATCATCTTACCAGTACTTTCAGTCATGTATTTATGTATCATGTTAGTCATAAAATTAGGCATCAGATATGCATTCTTATTATGAGAAACTCAGTTCATCAGAACACTCAGTCATGTATTCATGAATCAGTTACTCATGCATCAGATATGCATGTCCAGTATGACGTATTCATCTTATCATTCATGTCAGTCCCAAAACCATGTTTCAATAGTGTATGTATTGTACGTACTTCAGTTGATCTTTTCTTCCATCTCAGTCATTCTCATTCGAGGATGAATTTTCCCAAGGGGGAGATATTGTAATACCCCAAAAAATCCAAACCAATATTAGCGCCATGTTTCAAGATCATGCATAGTACATCATGGTTCTTTTATAGTTTTATGAGCAAGTTATATGTATATTAAGTCTTCAAATAACTCCCAGCTATCAGACGAATCAAAATATTCCTTACCGATTGAATTCTTGGGAAGGATATTGCTATAGTCAACTTCAAATAATCATGTCTCTCTTTATACTATGAATTATTGAGATTATGACCTACCAATAGACAGATAATTGAATTATCTTTCCAATGATACCGATTTTACCCAAATTCGATGTCGGAGCAAAATGCTATACCCATTTTACTCCGGCATGTCCACCTGACAAATGAGTGACAACATGAGCTGACGACTTATCACAAGTCTGATAGCTTATCAACCCATGTCATCAGGCTTAGATAGAAACCCAAAAATTCCAGCTCCCAGGTGATGACCTTGGTTGTCAGCTGATAATTTCAGCAACTGGGAGGTAATTTTGTGGGGGTATTTGGGTCCTTTTACTCACTCAAAATACTGTATTAAAGCCCTGGGAAGGCTATTATCCTATTATTTTCTCATTCTTCTCAAGAACAAAAACATTCTCTCCCAAAAGTGGTTAAACCCTAGTCAAGAAAAATCAAGAACAAGCATAAGAATTTTTTCTAGAACCTTTAAGAAACATTAGATCTCTTTCAAGATCAAGCTTTAAGGTATGTGTAGTGTTCATCCATGAATTCCTTTCATCCATGTAGCTCAAGAATCAAGTTTTAAATAATAAATTGTTATTATCTTGTTGTGGTATCATTATGTCCATGTTGATGGTTGTTATTTAGGTTTCAAGGTAGTATCTTAATGTATTTTCATGAAGCATGTCAGCATGTTAGATGAAATCCATAACTTCGGGTGACTTAGATTGTTAAATTGATAAGTATACCTATGCCCAAAGTTGTGCATGTAAGGTGTTCGATAAAATGTCTAGAATGATAAAAACCAAGTTTTCATGACTCAATAGTGCTTACATGACAAGTCCTTGTTATATCCCTTATGATTCAACATGAATGCCATGCTATTGTTGTGTTTTTATTATTGTGATGTGGAATGCTCATGACCTTGAAGTTATGCAAGTATTTATAGGTTATATGGATTCCCTTCTATGTATAAGATATTGAGGACCATGTGTAGTATGAAATCCCCTATTTATGGTATTATGAATTGTGGATTTTATTCCTATGATCAAGAACTTTCATGTGTGTCAGTTTCCTTCTATCGAGTCCTAGGGGTACTTGTACTCAACAATTTAGCTGTGTGCCTAGAGCCATATCATGTTTCACTATAATCTCAGTCTAGCCATGATCCATAGAACTCAGTCAACCATGTGACTCAGGAAATCTCAAAAATCTCAGTTGTTCTGTAATCTCAATGATTTCAGTATTCCAAGTAAAATCTCAGTAACTACAGTACTCTCAGTCAATCCTCAGACATCAGTACCTTTAGTTAGTCAACGGAAATCAGTCTACTTAGTTTAGCTCTACTAAAAATACCACTAGTATCAGTTCAGCTATCAGTTTAGTTCAGCTAATCAGTTCCGTTCAATTAATCAGTTCAGCTCAATTAATCGATTCAGTGTCTTTTATATGGGAGTAGGATTCAGCACCGAGTGAGCCTAGGGATGGGGACTCACCCGTTAGATAGGACTGAGATCCCTAGAGGCAATCCCTAAGTTTCAGATCTACGTAGCCAACATAGGTACGACATGTCACCCATTAGATATGACTGGCATACTCAGGGATCACCCGTTGGCACATTTAAATATATAGGACTAATCCAAAGAGTCACCCACTAGATTAGTACTGACTCCACAACAGTTTTCTTTACTAGTGGCATGGTACTGACACCTTTCCAACTGGGTTATAGGTTGGACCCCAGACTAGCTAGAAAGGGGCATGTCGGTTCCCACAGTTTCAATTATAGAATCAAGACTATCAGATACAGTCAATTCAGCTCAGTAGTAAAGATTCAGGACTGTCAGATACAGTCAATCCTTATCATTATAAATAGACTTTGGGATCACCCATTAGATTAGACTGATCTCAACTATGGTCAATCAGTATCAATATAATCAGATTTAGAGATTACCCACTAGGTAGGACTGATCTCAGACTAAGTCAAATCATCTTTATTATCAGTATCATCAGATTCACAGATCACCCACTAGATAAGACTGAACTCAGATTTAGTTACTCAAATATAATACGGAGCTCAGCTAGTTCCATCAGATTCAGGACTGTCAGATACAGTCTCTCATGTTATTAGTTATGACAGTTATTAGAACTCATGTTATCAGTATTCAGCTTCAGGACTATCAGATACAGCCAACCAGACCAGTTCTTCATTATCAAAACTGTTAGACACAGTTATTCATGTATAAGTAGCATAGTATCAGTCCCTCAGTATACAGTAATATAGTATCAGTCTTTCTCACTTATTAGTGACTCAGATGTCAATATCAGTAAACTCAGTAGTCAGAATTCGGTATTCATTCCTATCACAATGTTAGTTACAATTACATATGCATGCTTGTATTCTCATGTTCATGTTAGTCAGTAAATTAGTATTGTTCATGCGTATGAACCCTATTATATTCAGCTTACCTCACTTGCATGCCAATACATTCAAAGTGCTGACGTATTTGTGCTATGGTGTCTTATAGCATAGGTTTAGAAGCACGAGATCTAGAGCGTCAGTAGCATTCAAGGTTTCAGCAGACAGAGTTAGCAATGAGTCCTCATCATTTGAGGATGATATTATTTGATTATGTTACTATTTTAGTTTATTTCAGTAGATGGAGTTAGTTGGGGACATGTCCTGTCAACTCCTTATTCAAACAGTTTAGAGGCTTTAAGACTATAGCATGTCAGACAATTATTTTAGATTTATTTTGGTATTGTATACCATATTTTCAGTCATGTCTTAGTATTGAACCTTATGGCCTTTTAGTTCATGTTTCCACATTTTATAGTTTTTTATGCAGTATATAGGTACAAATATCATCATGGGTTAGCTTGTGGTCCTTCGGGGTTATGAGCACCATGTAGCATTTTAATTCAGAAAAATTGGGGCATTACAAACTTGGTATTAGTGCCTAAGGTTCAATAGTATCCTAGGAAATCTGAAAATTCGCATCAAGTAAAGTCTTGTACATACGTGTGTTGTGCACCACAATTATGTGCAGGAGGCTATGAGATGTTTTAGGAACAATTTCCCTTCTTTTATGTTTTAGATCTTGCTATATAAAGGTTTCCTAAAAAACTCATATAGATTCTCATCATGCTCCACTCATGTCAACTCCACCATAATTTAAAGGTAACAGAAGTAGTGAAGCTCAAGTCCTACAGATAGGGATTTCTCAGTCAGTTGTGGGATTTTCCACATGCTCAGATAGTATCCCTCAGTTCCTTTATGTTCCAAAGTTGTACTGATCTCATTCATGATCATGAGAACTCGTTCCCAAATCCAGATTTAGATATTCCACCAGATCCCTTCTTAGAATCCTATGATAGCATATGACTAGAGTTAGAAGCATAGACCTAGAGGTTTAGTAGTAATTGAGTTGGGATAATGTTATCCAGATTGATCAGATTATGTATTCATGGAGATAGTTGTGCTATAATGAATTAGTAGTCTTGAACAGTGTGAGTCAGAAATTAAAGTTTATTGACTTAAAATTAAGAATAAAGGTGTAAATGTGATATTAGTAGTATGTGAGGAAACAGAGGCAGATGATGTGTTTAGTAAGGCGAGCATGTGTCGGTCAGAGTGTAAGTATGTGATGATGATTGCAGTTCAGTTCAGAGATTAGTTTAATGTTCACAGACTTATGCTGATGGGTTAAAGCCAAGGGGGATATGGTAGATCAAGTACCCAAGTCAGGTTCTCAGATTTCAGTAGTAGTGCCAGCATATACATAAAAGTAGTTAAGGAAGACGATTCCCGACCCATCCTTATCTCAGTGTAAAGTTTTGCACTCCAGTCAGCATGATGCCAATGCATGCTTCATGTCTCAGTTCCATGAACACAACTTATATTTACGCTTTTTATAGAATCATGTACGATTCTATTTCCCAGCATAAGGGGTTTGGTTCTATTCTCCTCAGTAATACAAATCATATCCCACGAATGCAGAAAGCTCCTAGCTCAAGTCATACAGCTCATGACTCATGTATGTATATCACTCTTTACAGATTTCTCAGCTCCCATGACTCATGTTACACTCTTATAGATCAGTTAATTCAGGATATGTCATGTACATCCTCAGTTCAGACCTTTTGGGTACATCCATATTGTTGATATCCTATTCTTCAGGCCTCAGTTATGTGTCAAGTTCAGCTAGTGTCTATTCATATTTCAGGTCCTCTTGATTCAACCCCTTTAGTGAGCTCTCTTTGTGAGAATAGTATAGTGATGAGCGGTTGCTTAGATAAGTGGAAGGGTAAATGATAAATGTTAAGAGAAGATTTTTTCATACCTGTTTTACATGAGGGTGTAGTTATGGAGATAGGCTTGAATGTCATGCTAATATGCAAATAAATGACTAGCAAGAGGTTGTACTTAGAAATTAGGAAAAGTTCAGAGTGTGAGTGTACATTCAGATCCTTTACTTATGACAACCTTCATTATGCGACTATCATAACTCAGTTGTCATCTCAGTTACAGTCTTAGTTATAATATATGCTTCAGTTCAGTAATCAGCTCAGTTCATGTGTCATGCCTCAGTTTTAGATCTCATATAATCAGTCGCGATTCAGTTCCCAGGTGCCTTGCGCATTGCCTCAGCTTCCCTCAGTAGCTCAGCCAAGTCAATATTCTGTGAGAGACCTAGTATCCCAAGGGGGAGATACGCTATGATTCCCCAAACTTTCATAACATAAGAATTCCATTCTCTCTTTATGTAATGAATGGAACATGAGTAGGGGATACTTATAAGTTGACCCTTAAGCTTCAACCTCAGTTGCACGCCATGTATTACTGACTCAGTTCAGTTCATGTATTATGTTCCAAACTCAGTTATGTTCTCGTGTTCATGCATATTGAGTAAAGACCTGAGAAGGATATTATCCCATTATTTTTTCATTCTTCTCCAGAACAAGAACATTCTCTCCCACAAGGGGTTAAACCTTAGTCAAGAGAAATCAAGAACAAGCCTAAGGATTTCTTCTAGAACCTTCAAGAAACACTAGAGCTCTTTCAAGATCAAGCTTTAAGGTATGCATAGTGCACCTACATGGAGCTAAGAATCAAGTTTTAAATAATAAATTATTATTATTCATCCAAAGTGAATGGGGTTTTGATGTAGTAATCTTGAACAAGTAACTATAGTGACTTTCGTTGTAATCAATGTAGGTGAATACTAGGATTATGTCGCCCTGGCTTCTTAACTCCGTAGTCGTATTATGCGTTGTTGAACAAACCCAAGACCTTACATGAAGAATCGATAAGTTATGTACATTCTACAGTCTTTTGGATGAATAGAAGGATTTCACCCTTTACTTTTGAGTCTCAAGATGTCGCCTTACTAACCCTTGTCTTGATCCCAGTTAACTATTTCCTTTTGAGTCTCTAATTATTAAATGATATTTAATGGTCATTCACTATATTACATGATTAGCATGGATCGATAATTAATGTCAAATTACTGTTGTCTTTATCTTTTCCAAGTCACTACTCCTCTTTTTGAGTAAACAACAATATCTATGAGGGATCCTACTGTGTGCACCCATTAAGAAATCTATTATAATGAAGATAAAGTAATGCATGCCATGGATGTTGGTTCAGTTCAACAATCGTACTTCCCCTACTTCGTCAATTCGTCAGGGTTTCCACAACCCTAGATATGGGTTTTAACTGCTCATGATTTGAAGAAATAAATAACATTCATAGATGAAAGCATAGATAAAATCACAATAATAAGAAGTGTGAAAAACCCACAACTGTAACTGAATTATTGGACTGGAATTAATACAAGAAAATCCAAAGATCAAAGACGGATCTTGAAATCAAAATTTATTTTTGAATATCAAAAGTGTGTCATTCTGACTAAAAAGTACATAAAGGGTATTTATAGTACAAGAGGAAACCCTAAAAACAAAGCCCGAAGGAAATAGGAGAAAATCGGGCCGGTGGCCACCTGCTTTCTGTTCCTGCGGTCTGGCATAGGGCGCAGGTAGTACCTGTGGTCTGGACATAGGGCGCAGGTACATACCGTAGGTGCAACTCCTACATCCTAGCTCTTGGTATTTTGACCTCTGGTACCTGCTCTGTCCACCTACGGTCTGTAGGTCCTACATGCAGTTCGTAGGTTTCCTTGGTAGGTGTCGGAATTCATCTTTTCAATAGTTTTTCACTTCTTGAATATGATTTAATCATGAACAAGATAGAAAACATCTCAAATATTCATAATTTCTCTACAAAGTGGCCAAAAACACCTTTATCACCCTTTTCATGAACTTAACATCCAAAATATGATTTCCTGCAAAACATACCCAAAATAAATCATATCTAACAAAATAGCCTCCAACATACATGAATAAGTAACTATTACTGAACTCATTGAGACACTGATTACTGAGTCTGAATACTGACGTCATGAATTTACTGATAATGAGATACTGAATAGATGAATGACTATTTCTGACAGTTTGAATTATGAAAAACTAGTCTGATTGATTGTGTCTAACAATCCTAAAACTGAACACTAATATCGTAAGCTATGATGACTAGTATAACTGATATAATTATGATGATCGGCCTCACTGATGTGGTTGATACTGAGTGACTGTATCTGACAGTCTAAATCTTCTAATAATGGTTAAGAGTGACTAAGTTTGAGATCAGGCCTAAATAACAGGTGATCTCTGGAACTGATAATAAAAATACTCAACTGAATCTGAGATTGAGATCAATCCTATCTGCTGGGTGACCTTTATAAATACTGATACTGAATAACTTAATAAGATACCAAGCCTATATGACGGATGGTCCTTAAGTCTGTGGAACTATCTGAGTTCCTTACTGAGATTGATGACTGTATCTGATAGTCTTGATTTTTGATTTCTACTCTGAAGACTGAAACTAAAACTGTAACTATGGGATGTATTCATGTAACCGACATGCCCCATGCTAAGCTGAATGGGGTCCAATCTCTGCCCTGACTTGAAGGGTGTCAATACTGCACCACCGATAAAGACAACTGTTGTGGAGTCAGTCCTAATCTAGTGGGTGACTCCTGGGATCAATCCTATATATATAAATATTCTAACAGGTGACCCCTGAGTATGTCAGTCCTATCTAAAGGGTGACATATCGTACCTACGCTGGCTACGTAGTTCTAGAACTTAGGGATTTCTTCTAAGGATCTCAGTCCTCACGAACAGGTGAGTCCCCATCCCTAGGCTCGCTCGGTATTGAATCCTACTCCCACATGAAAGACACTAAACTGAACTAATTAAATAAACTTACTGAGTTCTGTGACTAATGAAATACTATTGAGTTCATGAGATTTCTGAGAGTACTGACTTATAGAGATTACTGAAGCTACTGGGTAATGAGATTACTGAGATTAACTGAGCATAACTGATATTACTGAACTACTGAGACTGCTGATATTTCTGAGTCACATGAGTAACTGAATTCTATAAATCATGGATTGACTAAGAGTATCATGACAACATGTCATGGCTCTAGGCACACAGCTATATTTTTTGGGTACAAGTACCCCCAGGACTCGATCGAAGGAAACTGACACACATGACTGACTTGATCATAAGGATGGAGTCCACAATTCACAATATCATAAGTAGGGGATTTCATACTACACATTATTATCATATTCTTGAACATGAAAGATAATGCATGTAACATGTACATACTTGCATAGTTCTAGTTTCATGAGCATTCCATATCACAACAACAATACATAACAATTTGCATGGAATTCATGTTGAGTCATAAGGGATAGAGCATGGACTTGTCATTTAGGTTCTACTTAGCTATATTGTATGATTTCTAGTCTCTTAGGTATTTTATCAAACACATTGCATGCACTCTTTAAGGCATAGGTGTATTCAAAAATTTACACCACATTGATCCACCCAAATTTATGGTTTCCAACTACATGATAATATGATGGAAACCATATGGGGGTCATCACATTCGCGAGCCTCCTTCAACGCATTCACAATAGGGGGCAACCTTATGCAGCTCCCTTCACTTTCTTTGCGTTTGCTACCTACAGCATCACGTTCGTGATTCCCTGACCTATTTTCCTTCGCGTTCAAGAATGTTATTTCCATTCACAAAGGAAAATTCTCATGGTCATTGTGTTCGCGGCCCCCAAGTATCGCATTCGCGAAAGGCAACACCCTTTAATTATGTATGTATTTATGTATATATGTATATATGTATATATATATATGTGTGTGTGTGAGTGTATATATATATATAATATTTCTCAATTTCTTCTTATTTTTTAGCCTCCTTTCACCATTTTTAAGAGCTTAGGATGTGGAATATTATGGAAAATCATCCATTGAATCTAAGGTAAGCTAGTTCAACACTCTTTGGCCATTTTCTATTATTTTTCCCTATTAAATTCTATACATTTTCATTGTAACTTCCTAGAATTTAGATCTTAAATTCCCAAACTTTAGATGTTGAATTGAGACTCGATTTGAGTCTCATTTTTTCTCAACATTGAGAACACATTCCTAGCCCTTCAAGGGACTTCATGATAGATTCAATTTTAGGATTCCATCAGTAGGCCCCATAATCCCATTTTGACCCAATTTTGGGGTTCATAGTTCTATATTGCAATATGGGAATCATTTTAGTCCTATTAATGTCTAGACTATTATTTTGGTAGTGCAGCAACATGACGGGATTTTTTAGCAAAGATGAGCATTTTGTAGGGGATTCAAGATTGTAATTCGGCAATGAGGTGGGCTTCGGTATAAATATCTCTTTGAGATTGTGTATTGTATATTTTGCATTCTAGGTAGGGATTATAAGTGATATTTACACCTAGATATCATGACTTGACCTAATTAGGAGATTTAGAATAGTAATGTGACCTAAACCTTATCCTAGAATAGTTGTTTAGGTTGTAGGACCTGATTACATCTGGTGATAGAATTGATTAACAATACATTTGCATAAGGAACCCTTTAGAATAAGAATTATCAAATTACTTAGTGAATTGAAAGATATTCCCTGATTAGGCCATTCTAGCATCTTTATGCCCTTGTTTACCTTATTTTTCAATTTATGGTATTTATATCTTGTTGAGTTATATATTGTTGGGATGAGGCCATGGTTATGATTTCAGTTGGACTCCAGGTGAGTATTTTTATCCTTGAAAAAGGCATGGTTCTAGTTTATAGATGCTTACGTGCTATGGTTGTATTATTAGATACTGGTGATGACATGCTTACTTTTAGGCATATTTATGCTCACTTAATGGTACTATTCCAACCAAAAACTAGATTTTACAACTATTTCTAAAAAGAAATTTATTCCTACTTTTCACTTTTGAAAAAAATCTTTTCTAAAGAGAATCCTATTAGATAATGATACAGTTGATGTCAAAATATAGTAACCCAACAGAGGTTGGGGTCAAATCTCAAGGGATCACGTGGTTTACAGATCTCAGTAATTGTAGTCAACAGGAAAACAAGAAAAGTGAATGGGGGTTTTGATGTAGTAATCTTGAAACAGTAACTATAGTGACTTTGGTTGTAATCAATGTAGGTGAACACTAGGATTATGTCCCCCTGGCTTCTCAACTCCGTAGGCGTATTATGCGTTGTTGAACAAACCCAAGACCTTGCTTGCAGAATCAATAAGTTATGTACCTTCTACAATCTTTTGGATGAATAGAAGGATTTCACCCTTTACTTTTGAGTCTCAAGATGTCGCCTTACTAACCCTTGTCTTGATCCCAATTAACTATTTCCTTTTGAGTCTCTAATTATTAAATGATAGTTAATGGTCATTCACTATATTCCATGATTAGCATGGATCGATAATTAATGTCAAATTATTGTTGTCTTTATCTTTTCCTAGTCATTGCTCCTCTTTTGGAGTAAACAACAATATCTAGGAGAAATCCTACTGTGTGCAACCATTGAGAAATCTATTATAATGAAGATAAAGTAATGCATGCTATGGATGTTGGTTCAGTTCAATAATCGTACTTCCCCTACTTCGTCAATTCGTCGGGATTTCCACAACCCTAGATATGGGTTTTAACTGCTCATGATTTGAAGAAATAAATAACATTCATAGCTGAAAGCATAGATAAAATCACAATAAGAAGAAGTGTAAAAAAACCCACAACTGTAATTGAATTATTGGACCGAAATTAATACAAGAAAATCCAAAGATCAAAGACGGATCTTGAAATCAAAATTTGTTTTTGAATATCAAAAGTGTGTCATACTGACTAAAAAGTACATAATGGGTATTTATAGTACAAGAGGAAACCCTAAAAACAAAGCCCAAAGGAAATAGGAGAAAATCGGGCCGGTGGCCACCTGTTTTCTGTACCTGCGGTCTAGCATAGGGCGCAGGTAGAACCTGTGGTCTTGACATAGGGTGCAGGTGCATACCGTAGGTGCAACTCCTACATCCTAGCTCTTGGGATTTCGACCTCTGGTACCTGATCTATCCACCTACGGTCTGTAGATCCTACATGCAGTCCGTAGGTTGCCTTCGTAGGTATCGGAGTTCATCTTTTCAATAGTTTGTCACTTCTTGAATATGCTTTGATCATGAACAAGATGGAAAACATTTCGAATATTCATAATTTCTCTAAAAAGTGGCCAAAAACACCTTTATCACCCTTTTCACGAACTTAACATCAAAAATATGATTTCCAGCAAAACATACCCAAAATAAATCATATCTAACAAAATAGCCTCAGAAACTTGCATATTTTGCTCATTTTAAGAGTCGAAAGTGCTCTATTTCTATAGCACATCAACACCCTCAACTTTGAATGTTTGCATATCTTCAGGCAACAAAACACAATAAAAACAAAAACAATGCTTAACTAGGAGAAACTAAGCTATTCAAGGAAGTCAGTCAATACTTAAACTCAAAACATAACATCCCTCTCCCATCTCACTTTTCAAAACCAACTATGTCTGAATATGAATCACAATAGTGCGACACAATGGGATTAAGGTATGACAATTAGACTAGGTACAGACAACCACTCATATATACAAACTACACTACGAAACAAGAAAATAGCTGGCGATATAACTCAAGTGCCCTCACAACAAAGGTGTCTCACTCACTTATATGAAATCATGCATGTAAATGAAGGGATGGTCAAGAGACACTCACACTCAAGAAGAAGTTCCAATAAATGCATATCGAATACCATAGACTTGCCCTTATTTTCTTTACCTTGTATTCAGACAGTTAAGTTAGGATCACTATAGGACTTTTCTCGGCTTGTAATGTAGGTTTTGGGGCTGGTATGATACATATGGGAATTTAAAGTGACTAGGACTCCTTGGCACTATATTAACCTTGGTGTCTCACTTATTAGACAATTACTGATTTTATTCCACCCTTATTTATCTTTTTCTTTTATTCCTTATTGCACATTCAAATTGGGTGTGGTCCTTTATTCTTTCTTTTTCTCTTTTCTCATATTTTCTTTTTTTCTCTTTTCTTTTTTTTTTATTTTTCTACCACACCCCGTCCTACTAGCTTTTTCTCTTATTTTACCCTCTTTCATACCCATTTTACACTACGCACCCCTATGATAGCCATATTTAACTTAAGCATTTTTCCTGAGTTGAGATTCATAATGTCCAAGAAGTACTAGGGCCAAAACAGGTTCATTATACTATAAAAGGGAAGGTGAATGGTGAAACAAGAAAAATAGGCTACAAGGCTCAAAATAGGGATCAAAGGATATATTTTATACATGAAGGGTCATTTAGGCTAAAAGTGGACTAATATAAAAAATGGCTTATGATCCTTTCCTAATCGACTATCCTTCAACCTAGGCAAGACTAACTAGACAAGTTCTAAATTCAACACACAAAGGGAACTAGGTAGTATCTCAAACACACATAGCACAGAGTGAATATCACTAACTACTACCTATACGGTTCATGCAATTGTTAAAGTGATAATCATATTCCTAATCCTAATGCCATTACAAGATCCACAAAGTTCACACATATATACATTCACATAGTTCTAAACACAATTTTTTGGAGGGGTACGAAAAATTAGTCAAAATATGACTACTACCCTAAATACTCAAAATATCCTAGTTACAAAAAAAACAAAACAAGATGAAGAAAAGCACAATATGACACAAAATTATCCTAGACATGTCGGTTCTGCAACCATACCACGACCGACAGGAAAAGAAGCACAACAACAAAAACCTACGGCGGTATGGTATGCCTACCCCCGACTAAAAGCCACTCATTGTCCTCAATGCACTAAAACAAAGTAAATAGAGAAAAGTAAGAACATAACTGGAATGCACTAGGCATCCAAATTAGAAGCATCCCCAGATAGAGGCATATCAGGTGGCGGAGGTGGTGTGGTGGAGGTGCTCTACTACTGGAAGCACCCGCTACAATAGATGCATTCCTCCGCTCATCGATGAATACAGTCTCGAATGAATTATGTCGGGCCCTTTGAACGGCCTAGGATCCGGTAAGTCATCTAGGCGACCTCTCTTGGTCCCAACTGTTGGGGCCCCTTGACCCGACCCGACTGGGGGCCTTATCATAATGAGTTTCATAAGTCCGATCAGGACCGGAAACCACCCCCGCTACCCAACCCAACCTCCAGTCTCTTGCCATGAGTTGGATGAATTTTGAGCATATAACAAGATAGCATAACATCTCATATTAAGACTCTAGATAGGATCACAACTATGACCGACCCAACCAAGTCCAACTGTCCCATACCAACCGTCCAACCATACCAAGCCAAACCAAAATAGTAAATCCAACCATAACCAAATAAGTTCCATTAGTAATTAGATGTATAATCATAAAATAAAAGAGGATGGAATAGTGAGAAATTTTATCCAATGATGTCAGCCCTAATACCAATGCCAATACTAAGGTTGACCCCAATACCGATCCTGCCCATACTAATCCATAGTAGTTCCATAAAATCCTCTAACTAAAAGAATACAAATATCTGATTGGGACATGCCCCCAACCATAGCCAAAACCAATATCCATAAGTAATCCAGAGTATGAAATAACATCGATGAAATGGAGCCTTCCGAATATATGAAAGCTCAGCACTTTAATCCAAAGTTGACCTCCGAGTGTTTGAATGCTAAGAAGGAGGAGTAGAATGGTCGGTCCTACATCAAGTGGGGATAAACCATTTGAAATGGGTTAGCGGGTGAACACTAGTATAAACTCAGTATAAGGATAAAGTAATGCCAATTATAAATCCAAGTAAAACCATCCATATTCACAAAAATCGTGCATATATATATATAACCATGCTGGAAAACAGAATTGGGTTTATCATGCCATTTAAAACCTTTACCTCAGTTGTGTAGCTTTGCCATCCTAAAATTGCCTATGGTCTATATGGGTTCAGCTCCACCTACTGAAAGGGCCCCAATGTGTGAAGTTGCACGATGAGAGAAAAAGAACTTGGGATGACTAGTACATCCCCCAAAATATAAAGTGTGACATCATGTACAAAGTTACTAGGACCAAACCTCACATCAAAATATAAGAGTTTCCACTTTTGAATCCCCCCCAGGACCTTCACCTTCCATGACTTTGTTATACCCCATCCTTTAAGCCCAATTAAAACCATTACCAAACAACTAAGCCATTATCCATTTATTATTAACCAAGGCCATTAGTAGTGGTATCAACATACCGACTATAACTTACAAGTATTGTCCTTATCCAAACCTTTTTGAGATCAAGGGATTCCCATGCACCCATATATCATATTATCCAATTAACTCAGGGGATTCTCATGTACCCCACAAGTATGTTTATTAAGTCAAACCATTCCAAAACTATTTAACACATTCATATCATTTAGGGTTCCATTACCAAGTTTAAACCATGCATAAGTTTCATTGAAAAACCAATATTACAGTAAACGCATTGTTATAAGCATTTTATCAAATACATTGGGGGCATAGTATTTCCAAAACCAATGTCTATTAAGAAATAACCATTCACATGCAACCAATTATCCAAAAACATCATTAAAGCATATAAAAGCATTATTAAAACATGGGAAAACTACTACCATGAATTTATAACCAAACCCCAAATCATATTTGAAAGCCCAAAATCATACAATATTTAAATCATGAAAACATTGTATAAAACCATGCCTTTAGTTGGAACTAACAATGAGGTAAGAGAACTGCCTTAAACCAAGATGATGATGGAGATAAATCACCAAGACAAGCCTCATTCTACTCGTTTAGATGAAACCCTAGCTTTCTTTGTCCAAAACTCTAGAGAGGATTTAAGAGTACTTCCCCATTGTTTAAGAATAGAATAATAGGGAAAATAACCTCTCCATAGGAATATAAGTTGTGTACCTCATTAGGATAAGTGGGGAAATGTCCTGATTTCCCTCATTTAAACTACATTTAATTCCTATCATAGGGTACGACTGACCCTTTTGAGTCGTACCTATCCTGTAGGAGTGGTACCCACCTCTTGTACCCTAGGATTTCCCCCATTGACCAAACACTGTCCAAGGTACGACACACTGATGTGGCATAGAAACACACCACTTTCAATTATTACAAATGCAAATTTATGCGTGAACTTAGGGTATTTTGTTGGATATGATGCACTTTGGTGTGAATTGTAGGTAAAATAGGTCTACAATAGTATTTGAAAAAAAAGAGTTGAAAAAGACCTAAAAAGACCATCTTTGATCAATATATGAGTTTGAACCTGAGTCGTAAGAATTAGATACAACTTGAATACTGAATTGTATGAGTAACAAAACCAAAATCCAAATCAAGGATCCAAGTATGAAGAAGATACAACTCAAGCATCCAAGTTGTAAGGAAGGATAAAATTCATATGCATAAGTTGTGAGAATAACAATATCTAAGCTACCATTCAAAAATTAAAGAGTCAAAAGTATACGAGTTGAAAGTCTGAGTACGAATTATATAGGTATGTCATATACAAACCAGTGTTCAAGACTTGGAAAGAAAAAAGTCCAAGGTGAGTACGAATGAAAGACACGAGTCATATACTCAGGTGTGACTCATAGTCGGAAATCATATGATGAATAGAAAATTGAAGCCTTGGAAAGATTATACAAAGTGAACGGATATGACAAGGTAGGGTACAACTCGTAAGCTGAGGATATGAGTAAGGACCGAGTCGTACTGACTGCTGACTTAACTTTACCTTTCTCATTTTTAATAGGATTTTTATGTTATTTTGAGATACTATAAATACCCTAGGGTTTATCTATTATTAGGTTACACATTGTGACATTCCTTTATGCGCTATTACACACTATTACTCATTACTACAATTATTTCTTGCGATTTTAGTATTTTATTCAATTAAAGACTTTGGAGTTTATTCATCTTATTTTTGTGCAACTAATTTTATGTGTTCTTCAATGATAATCATGGTTTTTGCACAAACATGAGCTCAGGTTGTGGGAACCCTGGCGGTAGCTACATAGAGAAAGTGTGAGAGTTAATTGTTCTAGGGTTTTTGCATGTATCCTAATTCTTCTTTGCAATAATTAAACTCATAGCAGCTGCAGACACTTGAGATTTCCTGTAATCGTATCCATTCGATAACTAAGAAGCTTCTAATTAGGAAAAGAAGATTAAGATAGTGACTTGAGATGTGATAACCAAGCATTCTATCTAATCACTTGATCCTACCCCGACAAGGGTAACTGAGGCCGTAGCAAGGGGAAACAAAGCAACACATTGATATGATAACCAAGCAAAAAAAGTAAAATTTATTTTCTAGCTTACCCGACAGTTGATAATACTTACCTTTTAGGCTTTGCATGCAGAACAATAGAAAAATTGAGTTGATCATGAAAAATTTATGGATTTGAGAATCCAGGGGAACACAGTCCTAACGTTTGTCTCATATTGATTACAACTCAAAAGCACTCAATAATTGGTTACTATTTGCAATTGATAAGAAAATCCCCCATTTACTTTTCTGTACTGCTTGTAGATTACATCAAGGCAAGTAACTGCTCACGTTTTACCTATGGGATCGACCCCAACCTTTTTGGATTAATATATTTGCAATCGACTGCATTATACTTCTAGTTGAGGTGTAGTTTTGGGTGTTATCAAATTTTGGCACCGCTGCCGGGGAAGACAGTTAAGTAGTAAATTGAATTGGTGAAGTTCATGGGTTTTTAATTTTTCATTTTTTCTTTAGAATACATTGGTGTATGCCAAGTACAAGGAGTAGAGGGAATCTCATACTCCCATTTGTCCCAGAGCCAGAAAGAATCTTTCAAACACGTAGAAGGATGTCAGGACAAGTTTGTGATGGGGTTTAAGACCCCCCACCTATGAACCCAAATACACAACTCCCACATGCTCCATTAGATCCACAGAATATTAGAGATTTACAGACACAACAATTATTGGAGCAAGAATGTAGAGAAGCAGAAGAAGCTAGACTTGCTATAGAAGCAACAATAGCTCAGTAAGAGGGACTGGTATGGCCGAGATAGGTTGTTGATCGTCAAGGTTAGAGAGGCAGAACCTTTATTTATTCTAGCATATCAATACTTAGACCCATATGAGGAAGATAAAGAAGATGTGGGTTATGTGAAGCCTATGGATTCTGGAGCCATTGTTCCTCCTCCATTAGCCCCTAATATGAAGTTTGATATTACTATTGTAATGATCTAATTACTGAATCTGAAGGGTGTATTTTCAGGAGCTGCTAAGGATGACGTAAACATGCACCTTATAGATTTTGTGTGGATTTGCACAAATTATAAATTCTAGGGGTTAATCAAGAAGCATTAAGATTGAGGTTGTTCTAATTTTCTTTGAATAGAGAAGTATCTTTATGGTTAGGGGAACTTCCAAAAGGATCTATCGCTACTTGGCATGATTTGAAGACAGTTTCTGAGCAGATTCTTCCCTAATGCATGGATGTTACAATTAAAGGATCAAAATTACAATTTCAGATAGCTACCTGCAGATTCTATGTATGAGGCATGGTTTTAATTTAAGAAGACGCTTAACATGGTATCGAATCACCAAATTAGAGGATCTAACTTGTCTAAGATCTTCTATAGATCATTGCATGATAGTTCAAGAGCTATGATAGATACTATTTTAGGAGACATATTTATGCGTCTTTGTTGGGAAGCTACACAGGAAATTCTAGATGATATTGTAGTTACCAATAGAGGATGGTATACTTGAAATTCGAAATGCAGTGGTGGTACATATGTTATTCGAGCAACAAATACGTATAGAGCAGTGAATGACATGGTAGCACAAGAGGCTGCACATCTTCATATAGATATTGGGTTGCTTATGAAACAATTTACTTTAATGAGTGCTAAAAAGGTGAATACAGTAGTGACATAATAGTCTACCTCCCAACCATTTGAGATCAAATATGAAGAAGAGGCAAAGTATATCGATCGTAGATTGGCAGATTTCCAAGCCCAAGAAAAAGTAAATCAAGGCCGTAACTATTATAATGATAGAAAAAGAGATAGGAGTAGAGATAGAGATGGTTACTAGCGACTACGAAGGGCTATAAGAAAAAGAGTGACAAATATATATTCCACCAGGTAATCGAGATACATAGTACAAAATGGAGGAACTTTTTTCCAAGCTGGTCAAAGAGCAAGAAAGTCAAGAGAAATACTTGTAGGATATTAAAGCTGATCTATCAGGATTGAACTAGAAAGTTGTGTCACATGCTACAGAAATCAAGCTATTGGAACAACAATTTGGTTAGATAGCAGTCATAGTGAATCAGAGACAACCTAGCACTCTTCTAAGTAATACGGTGGTAAATCCCAGAAATGATATTCAATGCCATACCATTACCACTCAGAGTGGTAAGGTTACTATAAATCCACCTGTACCCACAATTGATGAGCAAAAGAGTAAGGATGATCCGGTTGATATTGCAAGCAGCAATAAGCCAAATAAAGGAGAAGAAAAGGCTATAGATCCTGTGTTGAAACCCATTCCAAGACCACTCCTTCCCTATCCATAAAGATTGAGAAAGAAACAAGAAGAAGGTAAGTATCAAAATTTTTTGTCTATGTTAAAAGAGTTAACTGTCAATATACCACTTGTAAAGGCATTGAAGAAAATGCCACGATATACAAAATTCATGAAGTATTTGATCACCAATAAAAGGTCAGACAGTTATGAACCTATTGAAAATATTCACCATTGCAGTGCTGTAGTCACTAGATATTTGGTAGAGAAGAAGAAGGACCCTGGCACTTTTACAATACCTTGCACTATTAGGTCTTTTAACTTTACTCGAGCATTATGTGATTTGGGGGCTAGCATTAACCTCATTCCCTTTGCTATATTCAAATATTTGGGGTTAGGAGCTCCCAAACCAACTACAATAAGACTAGTCATGGAAGATAGGACAGTGAAGAAGCCAGTTGGTATCCTTTATGATATTTTGGTAAAAGTATCTTCTTTCATATTTCCTGATGATTTTGTTAAATTAGATTATGAAGTGGAATTTAAATTCCCCATTATCTTGGGAAGACCATTTTTCGCTATAGGTAGGACGCTGATTAATCTGAAGAAAGGATATCTAATATTGCACCTTAATGATGAACTGGTGACATTCAACGTATGGAAATCTATGAAGTGGCCTGATGAATTGAGAGTGGTATCTGTTATTGATGTAGATAATGAGGAGACAGATTTATTCCATGATGTTGATGTAGTTACTCTATGGGATGATAGTTTTAATACAATTATTCCTACTGAAGTGAGGCTTGGTGTCGAAGCTTTTTGATTTTGGGTGTATTTATACACCTAAGAACCATAACTTATCCATATTTTAACTAAGTTTAGAGAACAAAGTGCCTACTTTATTATGTTTTTACTCTACTTCTATGTAATTGAGCTAACCAATGTGATTAGAATGATTTCAGGTATTAATGAGGTAGATGAAGACATAATTGAAACTGTAGGATATATCCATCTATCTTGGGCAGAATAGGGGTTCACTACCTCTCCTATGATGGCTTGGGCGATAGTCCATCCCTAGCTCGATGGTCTGTCCGCCTGATCCATCGCCCTTAGGTACAAGTGGTCTCACTGCCTCTACTGCAATAGTTTGGGCGATGGTCTGTCGCTAGATCGATGTTCTATCAGCCCTCACCATTGCACTTGGGTGAGTTTGACTACTTTTTGTATTTCGGCCATAACTTTCTTCCCCGATACCAAATTTTGACAAAATAGGTATCAATGGAAAGTCAATTTTCTACTCAACAAAAAGTTAAAATCTTAAAAACTCCACATGTGTAAAAGTGGATTCATCTTTCAAAGTAAGTTTCTAATATTCTTGGGATAATTTCAAGCTAGATAGAAATATGGGGTATTACAGCTTGCAATACATATTCACTTAGAAGGAGCTAAATCTCAGTCCAAGGGGATGGCTTGATTTACTCAAGAAATATAACATGAGGCTTCACTAGCATTTAGGTAAAGCTAACATTGTAGATGATGCTCTTAGTACGTTATCCATGGAAAGATTATCTCATATGGATGAAGAGAAACGAGGTTTAGTGAAGGATATTCACTGTTTGGCTAATCTTGGAGTTTGTCTTTTGGACTCTAAAAATGGTGGTGTGATTTTTCAAAAGGTGCAAAGTCATCCCTTGGTGTTGAGGTGAAGGAGAAACAAATGTTGGATCCTATTTTGATACAAATTATGAATGATAGAGGTAGGAAGAAGGTAATAATTTTTTAGATCGGTGGTGATGGTATCTTGAGGTATCAAGGTAGATTATGTGTTCCCAATATTTATAGGTTGCGAGGATAAATTTTGGTCTAAGACCATGAGTCGTGTTATACTATTCTTCCTGGTTCGACAAAAATGTATCATAATCTTAAGAAGATTTATTAGTGGAATAATATAAAGAGGGATGTGAAAAATTTTGTGGCTAAGGGTATGGTGTGTCATCAAGTGAAGGTAGATCACTTGAGGCTCGGTGGGTGACTCAAGAAATTGATTTGCTGGTGAGGAAATGGGAGATAATTAATATGAATTTTGTTACCAGTATTTCATGGTATCCCTAGAAATTTGATTCAATTTGGTTCATCATGGATAAGGTGACAAAGTCTACTCATTTTTTGCCTGTGAGGACTAATTTCTCTTTAAAGGATTATGCCAAGTTATTCTTTGAGGAGATCATGAAGTTGCATGGTACTCTAGTTTTCATCTTATCTGATCAGGGAACTCAATTCTCATCCTACTTTAGGAGTTCATTCCATCAAGGTTTTGGGACTAAGGTTACCCTTAGTATATTTTTCCATCTGCTGACGGATGGGCAAGTGAAAAGGATAATTTAGGCCTTGGAAGATATGCTTCGGGTGTGTGTTTTTTATTTTGGTGGTAGTCGGGTTGGCCACTTTTCTCTCAAATAATTTTCCTACAACAACAGTTATCACTCTAGCATTGTTATGGCCCCGTTTGAAGCCTTAAATGGTAGGAGGCATAGGTCCCTTATTGGGTGGTTTTAGGTTAGTGAAAATAAGTTGTTTGGTCCTGATTTGGTTCACCAAGCCATGGAGAAGGTGAAGGTAATTTGGGAGACACTTAAGGCCACACAAATTCCTACATAGACGTGAGGCATAGAAGTTAGAGTTTAATGTTGGTGATTGGGTGTTCTTGAAGGTGTCTCCCTTGAAGGAAGTGATGCAGTTTGGTAAGAAGATCAAACTCAGTTCCCATTATATTGGTTCATACTTGGTTTAAGGAGGATTAGTAATGTTGCATATGAACTGGAGTTGCCTTCTAGTTTGAGCTCCATTCACCCAGTGTTTCATATTTCAATATTGAGAAAGTGCATGGGTGACCTTTCGATGATTGTTCCTTTAAAGGAGGTGGGTAATTTAGATTCCTTGTCTTATGAGGAAGTTTTGATTAAAATTTTGGATCAGCAAGTCCGTCAATTGCGGACTACAGATGTGGCTTTGGTAAAAATTCTTTAGAGGAACCAAAGGGTCGAGGAAGCTATTTGGGAAGCCGCGGAGGACATGAAGTGCAAGTATTCATTCTCATTCCCTATTCTAGAAAATCGTTCTTAAGGTATGTGTATTACTTAACATTTTTGTTTTATGTCTTTGTTAAACGTAAGTGTGGTTATGTTTGGAGTCAAATCATGCAAATAAATGCCTTTTCCTGTCATTAGATGATGAATGATCCTAAGGGGGAGAGTATGTAATGCTCTGGGTTTTTGGTCCTTGAAAATTTTTGATACTTTATCCTCACTGTCCTGGTTATGACTCCCCTAATGAGTCGTAGAGAGTCTTCACGAGTCATTAGGCTTGAATGATAACCAAATTAGTTAGTGTCAGCTGAGTTTTACTTTAAGTATGAGTGGCTCACAAGGGTCATGTTTGAACGAGCATAACTCAATTTTTATGTGTTTTTTTGAAGATTAGACCCTCCAAATAGTAGAAAATTGAATTAGCTTTCGAACGATACCAATTTCGCCTAAATCCGACACCCGATCAAGAAGTTATGACTTTGCAAAGTGGAGTACGTTGCCTGACATAAGGTGTGCGATAAGGTGTGCGACGCACACCCTAATATGTGCGATAAGATGTGCGACGCTTACCCTAAGGTGTGCGATTAAGTGTATGCCGCACATGTGGGTGTCCAGATGACTTGAATAGTCCGTTTTTAGGGTAAGATGGTCCTTTTTCCACCCCTATATAATGCCTACACACTGAATCAAGCCCTTATTTCACCAAAATCTATTATTTATCTCAAAATACTCTCAAGAACACAAGCTAGGGTTTTCATAGAAGATTCAAGTTCAAGGAAATTCCTTTGTCAGTCATCAAGAATCTTCCTTTTAAGGTATGCATAGTGTTCATCCACGGATTCATTTCGTCCGTGGAGTTCAAGAATTAATCTTTGATTACTAAATCATGAATATTTTGTGGTGATATGGTTGTATTCATGTTGTTGTTTGTTGTTTGTGCTATAGAATGAGAATTTGATGAATTTTCATGAAGATTATGATCATGTAGTTGGAAACCATGAATTTGGGTGGATCAATGTGGTGTAAATTTGTGAATACACCTATGCCTTAAAGAGCAACGTGTTTGATAAAATACCTAAGAGACTAGAAATCATACAATATAGCTAAGTAGAACCTAAATGACAAGTCCATGCTCTATCCCTTATGACTCAACATGAATTCCATGCAAATTGTTATGTATTGTTGTTGTGATATGGAATGCTCATGAAACTAGAACCATGCAAGTATGTACATGTTACATGCATTATCTTTCATGTTCAAGAATATGATAATCATGTGTAGTATGAAATCCCCTACTTATGATATTGTGAATTGTGGACTCCATCCTTATGATCAAGTCAGTCATGTGTGTCAGTTTTCTTTGATCGAGTCCTGGGGTACTTATACTCGAAAAATATAGATGTGTGCCTAGATCCATGACATGTTGTCACGATACTCTTAGTAAATCCATGATCTATAGAATTCAGTTACTCATGTGAATCAGAAATATCAGCAGTCTCAGTAGTTCAGTAATATCAGTTATGCTCAGTTAATCTCAGTAATCTCATTACCCAGTAGCTTCAGTAATCTCTATAAGTTAGTACTCTCAGAAATCTCATGAACTCAGTAGTATTTCATTAGTCACAGAACTCAGTAAGTTTATTTAATTAGTTCAGTTCAGTGTCTTTCATATGGGAGTAGGATTCAGCACCGAGGGAGCCTAGGGATGGGGACTCACCCGCTCGTGAGGACTGAGATCCTTAGAAGAAATCCCTAAGTTCTAGAACTACGTAGCCAGCGTAGGTATGATATGCCACCCGTTAGATAGGACTGACATACTCAGGGGTCACCTGTTAGCACATTTATATATATAGGATTGATCCCAGGAGTCACCCACCAGATTAGGACTGACTCCACAACAGCTGTCTTTATCGGTGACGCAGTATTGACACCCTTCCAGTCAGGGTAGAGATTGGACCCCAGTCATCTTAGCATGGGGCATGTCGGTTACATGAATACATCCCATAGTTATAGTTTTAGTATTAGTCTTCAGAGTAGAAATCAGAAATTAAGACTGTCAGATATAGTCATCAATCTCAGTAAGGAACTCAGATAGTTCCACAGACTTAAAGACCATCCGTCATATAGGCTTGGTCTCTTATTAAGTTATTCAGTATCAGTACTTATAAAGTTCACCCAACAGATAGGATTGTTCTCAATATCAGATTCAGTTGAGTATTTTCATTATCAGTTCCAGAGATCAGCCGTTATTTAGGCCTGATGTCAATCTTAGTCACTCTTAACCATTATTAGAAGATTTAGACTGTCAGATACAGTCACTCAGTATCAACCACATTGGTGAGGCCAATCATCATAATTATATCAGTTATACCAATCATCATAGCTTACGATATCAGTGTTCAGTTTTAGGACTGTTAGACACAATCAATCAGACTAGTTTTTCATAATTCAAACTGTCAGAAATAGTCATTCATTTATTCAGTATCTCATTATCAGTAAATTCATGACGTCAGTATTCAGACTCAGTAGTCAGTGTCTCAATGAGTTCAGTCATAGTTACTTATTCATGTATGTACTCTCACATTCATATTAGTCAGTATTGTTTATGTATATAACCCTTTGCACTTAGCCTACCCCCACGTATACTCAGTACTTTAGTTGTACTGACGCATTTGCGCTATGGTGCTTTCTTTTATGTTACACCATAGGTTCTGAGGCACAGATTGCAGACCAGCAGTAGCAGTTCAGTTAGCAGTGAGTCCTCATCTTTCGAGGACATGATCATTACATTTACTATTCCAGTATTTCAGTTTATTTTCAGTCTAAGGAGTTAGTTGGAGACATGTTCCTTCAACTCCTTATTCAGACAGTTTAGACGCTTCCAGATGATTACAGAGTTTTCAGATTCAGACTTTTATATTTTCAGCTTGTTTTGGTACTGTGATACCACCTTATTCAGACGTTTTATTATTCAAGATTGAACCTTATGGCCTTTTAGTTCATGTTTTAGTATTTTTATATGTATATTATGCAGTTACAGGTACAGATATCAGTCATGGGTTAGCTTATGGTCCTCCGGGGTCATGAGCACCGTTTAGCGTTCTGGTTCAGAAAATTAGGGCGTTACATAGAGGTATCTCTGGTACCTACATCGCATAGGAATACAATATCCGGAGATAGTTAGTGGGGTGAACACTAGCATGTAAGTCAGGGATAAGATTAGCATAATGTCGTGATCAACAATTGAAAATCATTCAAAACCAATGCACATGATCATGGCTTAGGGGTGTTCATTCTCTTGATGATAAACTTGGGTGGGTCCAAAAGGTTTTCTATGTGTTTTTGGAATTGGAGTTGTTTTGATAGTGAGCAAGGATTTGTGAAGTAGTGATTGTTCGATAATAAGATCTATCTTCCATCTTCAGCCAAATAGTGTATAGATACTTTTATGTATGTCAACAGTAAACCAAATGTCGTTGTAGAGTAGTAAGGAAACAACATTCAGTCATTTGATAGCCGTACACTTCCTTTCGCGAGCAATCATCGTGAATTAATTTTCAACCTAGTGCTTCTTTTTGAATGTTCCCTATCAGCTGCAATATACCATGTCTATGATCTAACAGATTGGATTTTTTGAACTTGAACTACCTTTTTTCTTTCTTTATATGTAGAAACATCTTACAGACTTGCCTAACCATCTGAAGTATCAGTAGCTGTTATCCTTTAGTGCTCTGGTATCTTATTCAGATGATGCCCAGCTATTCTGTATTTTCGATCACTTTCTTGCAATCTGAATGGCTGCAAGAACTTTGCATGAGATAGTAGTGGTACAAGATTTCATTCCTCTTTTTACATACTTGTTAGATTTATAAACTTTGGTTGGATTCTATAAATCGAGTCATTTTGTTACATAGATCCCTTATGGTGGCGTTTTCTGCTGTTCTAATTTAAGTTTGTGTGTACTTAACCAATACACACTTTTGTATTCATGAGTGTTCTGTATATGAATTACCATGGAAAAACTTCTCTCACATGATTCAAATATCTGGACCTGGTGAAACTTTGTGATGCAAACTTGTTATCTGTTCTCTGATATCCTGTATTTGCAGAATTGTATGGTTCCTAGTTATATGCAAATTTTATAAGATGGAGATTTGCTTTTGTGATTTTTATTATCTAATATTTCCTCGATTTGTCATTTGTTTCCCTGCATCTATTCCCTATTGTTTCTCCGCTTTTCTCCCTATTTGCAGTGAACGTTGAGTTAGGTTTCTATGTCGGGAGCAGAATTGTCAAAGGCTTGCTCGAGGTTGTGTGGGAGACACCCGTGCTCAAGTAACTCCCCTTCCCTGCAAAATTACAATGTGGATAGGTAAATTTTCTCTTACGTATACATACTATATGGTGAATCTCTTTGGCTTCTTATGTGTTTACTTCTTTGTACTTGACACCCATGAATGAAAATTCTGGCTTAGCTAATGGTTGACTCTTGAGGTATTTTTAGGAATATGTGATAGATATTCATCACTTAGGCTATGCTTCAGTGAAGGTGTCAACGTATTTAGGGAACACCAGTCAACTAGCTGATATATATGCCGTGTCTTGAACAAAATGAGGGCTCTAAGCAATAGTGAAATACAGTATAAGTTGTTATGCAGATAATTATCGATGGAAAAACGTTAGTGGTCTGGGATAGGAAATTTAAGATTAGGTATATATGTGCTTATATTATATTATTTGCTTTTAAACATTTTACTTGATTGCAATTATGTCAATTCTCTGTTCATGACATTTACTTGTTATATTTCAATGAAGCTGGTTTTCATACGTTAGTAGGAATTTATGAGAAACGATGAAGAAGCTTTTTTGGTTTTTCCACCCGGGCTTGGGTACCGTATTGGAGCCTAATTAAATTAGATTCGCACATTGTAGGGCCCGTTTTGGGGGTGACACTCTACAAAATTCTTTTCAGTCCCATGGTTTCAAACCCGATACCCTTTGGTTAAGGGTGAAGGATCCCAAAACTAGTTCACCACAAGCCATGTTGGTGATATGTTTTGTTTTGTTAGGGATGATTTATACCAACAGAATCATTTTGTGTCGTTTTAGTTTTTAATTCCCTTTAAAAAGTGGTAAAAAAAATTAACTTTCCCACCAAAGGTTTGGAGTTCTATTCTTGGTAAATTATTAAGAAATTTTTCTTGGAACAAATCATGACGGATTGTTTTACACCAGTTTATCGAAGCCAGACCCTCTTCCCCACAGGGAGGAGTAAGGTCTATCTACAATCTGTTATTGTGTCATACGATTGTCTGAATTAACATTAAGCCTTCTCTTTTATATCCTAGAATGCTGAATTTGGGTATTATCTTCTAGGCCTTTTAGTGTTACCATCAGTAAATCCCATAGAGATCTGGCTTCAGCTATATATACAAGTAAAGGGTCAAAATGTTAGTTGATTGATATCATGTGTGAGCTGTATGGATGTGGGGAAATCAACTTCTAGTTATTTAATGATCTATGTCCCTTGTCTACTTGGTTTCATTATGCTTTTCTTTCCCTAAATTTGTACCAATTTCACCGCAAACAGCTCAACATGGTACTGAGAGATGCAGAAGTGCGCTTTAGTGCTAATGGACTAAACTTATTTGGTTTCTTACAACTCCCAACCTCATTGTAGGTTTGACAATTCTTTTATATTTGAAGATTATCTTGACATTATGAAGCAGAAAGTTGGTTGTAGATTACCTAAATTCACAAGACGCTCTGAACCATTATATGAAAGTACATTTCAAAGTCATCTCCAGCAGCCTGAAAAATAATACCAGACTTGATGAGAATGTAGCATTTCAGTTTCGAACAATTGTGATGTTTTTATATTTGATTTTTTTTGAAAACATTGCTAGTGCACATCTTGAAATATTACTTTATTAGTATTTTTTGTACAGGATATTTCTTAAAATCCATTGAAAAATTTGGATTATTGATTTTGAATTATTTATTAGCTAATTAGTGTTTGAGATCATTTAAATAGAATAATAATGTATAAGTGCGATTACTGGATATTGTAAAATAAAATTCGCACTTATAAATAATATTTTAGAGAATACACAACATTGCCACGCTTTTTAAATGTGGCCATATGAATGTCAATGTGTGGTTGATCGATATAAAATATGGGTTGGAACACTAGTAAAGACTATGCTTCACAAATGTTATTTTAGAGGAGGAAACAACGGGCACGCTTGGCAAGTGTGGCTTAAGGTATTAAAGGCCACACTTAAAAAGTGTGGCTTATTAATTAAATTGTGGCATGTACTTATGCTTGCACTGTACAAGTGCTGTCATAGAGGATGTACAAGAGGCTATAATTTTGAAGTGTGGCAAATAATAAAGAAAAAGCTACATTTTTTTAGTGGTGTTATAGAGGTTTTATACAAGGCTACACTTGTGAAGCGTGTCCAATAACAAAGTAAAGGCAATACCTAAAAGTGTAGCTTTATTAGATAAAAGTGGAGCTAATGAGAAGATGCAAAGCGTGACCTTTGCACTTTAATGACCACACTTTTTAAATAAAGCTGATATGACAACACTTGAAAATTGTGGCCTAAAGTTAAAGGTTACGCCTTTTTAGGCCACCCCCGAAAGTGTTGACTAAAGTCCAAAAGTGTAGCCTTTGATCAAAGGCCACACTTTTGGCTACTTTAGGCCACACTTTACAAGGAAGTGGGACTAAACTGTTGAAGTACATTAAAGTTGCTGATAAACAATTCACTAAAATGTATATCACCAATTCACTAAGTAATCTGATAAGTCTTATGCTAAAGGGTTCCTTATGCAAATCATGGTTAATCAAGTCCATCATCAGATGTTATAGGATACTACAACCTAAACAACTATTCTAGGATAAGGTTTAGGTCACATTACTATTCTAAATCTCCTAATTAGGTCAAGTCATGATATCTAGGTGTAAATATCACCTATAATTCCTACCTAGCATGTGAAATATATAATACACATAGAGATAAGTAGATCGAAGCCCACCTCATTGTCGAATTACAATCTTGAATCCCTATAAAATGCTCATCTTTGCTCAACAATCCCGTGATGTTGTTGCACTACCAAACTAATAGTCTACACATTAATAGGACTAAAATAATTCTCATATTGCATTATAGAACTCTGAGCCTCAAAATTGGGTCAAAATGGGATTGTGGGGCCTACTGATGAAATTCTAAAATTGAATCTATCATGAGGTTCCTTAAAGGGCTAGGAATGTGTGCTCAATGTTGAGCACAAATGAGACACAAATCGAGGCTCAATTCAACCTCTAAAGTGTGGGAATTTAAGATCTAAATTCTAGGAAGTTACAATGAAAAGGAAAAGAATTTAATGGGGAAAATAATAGAAAATTGCCAAAGAGTGTTGAACTAGCTTACCTTAGATTCAATGGATGATTTTTCATAATATACCACATTCTAAGCTCTCAAAATTGGTGAAAGGAGGCTAAAAATAAGAGGAAATTGAGAAAGATATATATATATATATATACATACATACATAATTCAAGGGCATTGCCTTTCGCGAATGAGGTGCTTGGGGGTTGCGAACACGATGACAGTGAGATTTTCCTTTGCGCATGGGCATAGCATTCTTGAACATGAAGGAAAATAGGTCAGGGTATCACGAACGCGATGCTATAGCTTGCGGACGCGAGGAAAGGGAAGGGAGTTGCGTCAGGTTGCCCCTTATCACGAATGCATGGAACAAGGCTCGTGAATGTGATGGTCAAACTCTTGAAATTGTATGAACACAAACTACCCCTCACTAACATAAATGACAAAATATGCCTACACCAGATTTTGGAAAAACCAGCAAAAGCCAAGTTTCAACGGACTTTGATTGGATGCTCAGGATTCATTTGGAATCCTGTGCACACAGAAAAACTAAGCGACCATACTAAATTTGACATTCTAGACTCAAGGAAACCATCAAAACTTTCATCCAAGGTCGTTTTGATTAAATGTAGATTGAACACCTTTGATTTCATTTTTCATTAAATTCACCCAATAGCCCAAAGCCAGTCTAGAAGCCTTGGGACCCGAATCAAGGATTCTAGTATAAAATCGACATTATAACTGGTGGCACTGTTAGAATTTTCATCCAAGGCTATTTATTAGGAGTTTTGATTCACGACCAATTTCTTAACAATAAAAGCTCCAAAACAGCAAAATGAGCCTAAAATCCAAATGAGCTATTCAAAAATCAAATCAACAGTTTTGGCAAGTCGTAAATGACATATAGGTGTTATGGAAAGGCTCAAAATACCAAAAATATATAAAAAATAAAAAAAAATCTGGAGGATCATTACAATAAATGGATGGTATGGATTCTCCTATCTAGTTGTATTAGAGTAGGCATCCACATGATCCAATTGTTGGATCATGACAACTTCAATTTTGCAAAACAAAACATGTCAACCAAAAATAAACCAAGGGAGTAATAAGAGTAGTTAATACTTATTATTTTGACGGAATACATGTTCAACCCTTAAACTTGTTCGATTTTTCCATCTAGACAGCTAAGCTAAGAATTGTATCAATTGAACACTTGGATCCAATTTAAAGTGTATCAACTGGACACATTATATATAATTTTCCACAAAATCAAAGAGAATGACTTTAAAATACCATAACATGCCAAGAAAGACAAGTCAAGAGATGACACATGGTAAATAAAAACAATCACCATCCTTCACCATCTTCTTAATATGCCTTTCTTATTCTTTTTTTTCTAGAAAATGTCTTCCATCTGTCTTCTTTCTTTTGGTATGTGTAAATCTTGATGGAGAAAAAGAAAACAATTTTGGGTTATATTTCAGTTGCTTTACCTACAAAACTTCTTATATATCAATTTCATAATGTTTTGTGGTATGCACTTCATTCTGAACTTCTTATATTACAAAGAAATGATAATGGGTCTATAAAATCCATTAAAATTGAGCCAATGGAAGAGATCCATTTATTACGATTGATACTATTGTGCTTGTTTGATGTGTTCTAGTATAAATTGTAATATATGATTTTGTAATATCTTCAATTAGAGAGTAAAAGATCTCACAAATATTAATTATTTTTAGGCAAACTGGTGATGGTTTAAAATAGTCTTAGTTTGCAGTAGTCTTTAAGGTTGGTAGGTGTGGCAGTTTTTGTCACGACCCGATTTATCACGTCATGATGGCACCTACCTTATCCCCCAGTAGGCAAGCCAAATCATAACCCGATATAATAGATAATGTTCTAATAGGAAGAAATCGGAAAAGATCACTTATAATGATAGCAATAGTAATAACAAGTTAAAAACAGAAAGTAAACATGTCTCATATACTAAAACGAGGGAAGGAAAAGGACCAAATACACAAAAGAATGCCTCCCAAGACCTGGTAAGGTCGGTACTAGAGCTACTACTAAAATATACCCAGAGTACTAGATAGAATCCAAAATATACCCAATATACACAAGCAACCTCGAGTACAAAAGACTAAACTAGAGTAGATAGAGAAGGATTAACCTCGGACGATAGTAAGCTCACCCTGCTCCGAATCAGTACTGAAAGGTAGGAATCGTGTCAATATTGGCTGCTACTACTCGGATCTACATCAGGGAAAAGATGAAAATGTATAGTAGGAGTACCAAAGAAAAGGGGTACTCAGTAGGCATCATCGACCGACTGAGCTCAATACAGAAAAAGTATAACTACAATGCGAGGGTCTAATCTGAGTCAACAGTAAAAGGGGATAGAAAGGTAAACAACTGCCAAGCTACGCCAATTAGATAAAGGAATAAATGTAAGCAATACAGAAAATAAATAATGCAGTAATTACAGACAAATCAAACATAACCTAACTGGGCCCCCATAAGCCCACTAGGCACACAAACATAACATAACTGGGCCCCCATAAGCCCAGTAGGCACACTAAAGAAGACAATTAACTCAACAGTACCCCTATAAGTTAGTGGGAGACACAAGTAGAAATTAAAGAAAATAAAAGTAAATAATCTGTAATTGAGCCAATCCCAAGAAATCATGATAGTCATCCAGATGTGCACCTGACTTGAACCGGCACCAATGGGTAGTAACGAGAGGCCAGATGCCAGACTCAAACCGGTAGTGATAGATAATAACAAGAGAACACGTGCCGGATTCGAACCTGACATAGTGATTAATAACGAGAGGCCACATATATAATATACAACAAAACTCAGAATCAGATGTCAGACTCGAATCAGAACTCAGAGAAACCACAACCACAATCAGATACCGGACTTGAATTGAAACTCAAAGAAACTATAACCATAATCAACTGTTGGACTCGAATCAGAACTTAGAGGAACCACAACCATAATCAGATGCCGAACTCAAATTGAAACTCAAAGGAATTACAACCATAATCAGATACTGGACTCGAACCAAAACTCATAATAACCATAATAATCAAATGCCAGACTCAAATCGAAACTTATAGTAACCATATTAATCAAATACCGGACTCGAACTGGAACTAATAGTAACCATACCCAACTTTAATATTAAAATCCATACCATACCATAACAATATCAATGTGGTACAAAAATTCACAAACAATAACATAAATAAAGAATATGCTGAACTTGAACATAAGCTAAAATACGTCTAATTACTGTACGCATGTCTTAGTTCTAAAGGGGAAAATTCAAGGTTTTATAATTTAATTCCACGTCCTAAAGTGATAGATGCTATATTATATTGAAATACAAAATACCAAAATCTACTAGAACGGAGTCCAAATCCAGATAAGTAAGACATGTTATATATCAAATAGTACTAATCTTGATAAATAAGGCATGTTATATGTATATATATCAAATGGTACGCAACTACAAGTACTTATCTAGAACTAGCATAATAGTACACAATTTCAGTAAATAAGCTCAATCTAAAGGTTGGGTAAACCAACCCTACCTGGATGTCATACTAAAGATATTCCTGCGAGAAATCTCCAAATAGTATCTTGCAGGAACTCGTGCTTGAATAATTGATAACAGTATTAAAATTTGCAAACTTTAGAAAGATACTCCATGAACAACAACTTTTTTCTTCTTCACCCAATGTTAAATGAAACTAACCTGTATATGGATATTATTTAAAATTCTATCCTTACAATGATTTGTCACATTGTATTTAACAAAGATGACACCTTTTTAATTAGGTGTCCTTAGCCTTATTCTCATGTTTCCACATGCAAGGGTGTGGTAACACCACCCCTTATTCTCTGTTAAATTCACACCCGGATATTGCATAAGTTCATGGTAAAATAAATATAATATTTTGAATATATTGTAATTAATAGAAAATTATTTCTAATAATACCTCTATTATATAATAATAATATTTTAACATTTCTAGATTTACTATATCCACTTAACATATTAATAGACTATACAAAAATCTATTATAAAGTAATATAATATATCGCCACTTAAAGAATTTTATCAGTATCAAAATATTCTAGAAGGGTACTAAAATATATTTTTATCAAATGTCAATGTAAATTAAATAATTCACAATATATTAAATATTACTAAAATTCTCAAATGAATCGCTTGGGAACTGAACTATTAGTCCCAACGAATCATAAATAACTTGGGGCAGTTACAGAAAAGCTCTAGACACCAAAAATATTTGAAAACACAGAAAATGACCGTGAAGGTCATTACAGTTTTCTTGGTGGTTCATAAATAGTTGAAGTAGATTGAAAATCATGATGATAATTCAAAAAGGCTCATAGTGAAATATGGTTGGTGGACAATAGTAATTTTGGGGCATTAAAAGCTTGGTTTCAAAGCCTAAGGTTTAAAGAGTCCTAGGGAGTCTGGCAAGCCGCGTTACGTAGAGTCTTGATCATCAGTGTGTAGCGCGCCACATCTATGAGAAAGAGGCTATGGGATGTTTTAGGAAAAGTCATTTCTTTCTTTTAAAAGTCTATCATTCTTACGATTGTTTCTCTCCGCTATTAATTTATGCTCTTTTATAACAGAAAATACCTCCTCATAGAGCTCGCAGAAACAACGAACGACCTCAACTCGTTGATCCTTTAGATGACATAGTGTCCCACGCTGAATTCCAGGCAGCTTTTCAGGTGTTAGCCCATGCAGTTACAACCAATGCTCAGACCCATGCTCAGGTCATAATTCCATCTCCGCAAGAAGGTAATTCAGTGGTAGCTCGAGTTTATGATTTTATGTGAATAAATCTACCAGAGTTTTATGGGTCAAATACAGGTGAGTACCCGCAGATGTATCTTGATGAGGTGAAAAAAATCACCCAAATTATACATATAACGGAGGAAGAAAGTATAGATATAGCTTCTTATCGTTTGAAAGATGTTGCCTATGATTGGGTGGAGATGTGGAGGAAGAGTAGGGAGGAGACTGACGCTCCCATGACTTGGCAATTATTTCAGAATTCCTTCTTGGATAGGTTCTTTTCCCCGGAGATGAGGGAAGCGAAACTAGAAGAATTTATGAACTTGAGACAGGGCTTCATGACAGTTAAGGAGTATTATCTTAAGTTCAACTAGTTATCTAAGTATTCTTCCGGTATGATGGATGATTCGAGGGCCAGTATGAGTATGTTTCTGACTGGTGTATTGAGTTATGTTGTGAAAGAGTGTAGATCCGCTATGCTCAATAGGGATATGGATCTTTCAAGGCTAATGATACATGCTCATCAAATTGAGGCGGACAAGGTGAAAGAGAGAGAAAGAGTAAGAAAAAAATAAGAGAGTTAGATCAAAGCAATAGGGGTATGTCTAGACAAGATTTTCTGGAGAAAACCGCCCTCATTTCTGGAATTGTTCATTCATGCCAGCGCCTTCATCATCTAGTGCTCCCATATCCAGAATCAGGCAGGAGCAGGGTAATAGGCCTACTATGTCCAAGTTCTAGGATAGTGTGAGTAATAGACCTCGTCTTCCCCCATGTTCAAAGTGCAGTAGGGACCATCCTGGTGCGTGCTTAGTCGATCGGAGGGGTTGTTTTGGTTGCGGTAAGTTGGGCCACAGATTCAGGGATTGCCCATTCGCTAGACAGGGGATTCGTGATGTTCGTCCCCAGAGTTAGGCCATTAGATCTCTAGCCCCTTTAGCTCGTCCTAATCCTCCTTAGGGTGCCTCATCTAGTACTGCAAGTGGTCAGCGTCAGAATTTCTTTTATGCTATACCACCCCAACAAGAGCAGGAGGATTCACCAGATGTTATTACTGGTACGCTCTATGTATTTCATTTAGATGTGTATGTGTTGATGGACCCTGGGTCAAGTTTTTATTATGTGACTCTATTGGTGGCTGTGAATTTTGAGATCAGTGCTGAAAATATTCCTGATCCTATCTTAGTTTCGACATAGTAAAAGAATCTGTTATTGCTAAACAAGTGTATAAGAAGTGTCCTATCACTGTCCTTCATAGAGTCTTGTTTGCAGACCTGATTGAACTAGACTTGGTCAATTTTAACATTATTCTGGGTATGGATTGGCTTCACTCTTGCTGTATGTCTATAGACTTTCGTACCCGTGTAGTCAAGTTTCAGTTTCCCAAAGAGCCAGTCTTTGAGTGGTCTGAAAATTTTGTATCCCCTAAGAGTCATTTCATATCTTTCCTTAAAGCTAGAAAATTAATATCCAAGGGCTGCATCTATCTTTTGGTTTGAGTTAATGACACAAAGTTTGAGACTTCGACTATTCAGTCTATCAGTGTTGTCAATGAGTTTCTTGATGTTTTCCCGGAAGATCTCCCAGGGGTACCTCCCGATATAAAGATAGAATTAGGGATTCATCTTCTTCCTGACATACAACCTATTTCTATTCCTCTATATCGTATGGCCTCCACAGAACTTAAGGAGTTGAAAGAGTAACTCAAAGACTTCTTGATAAGGATTTCATAAGGCCCAGTGTGTCTCATTGGGGAGCACCCATTCTATTCGTGCAAAAAAAGATGGTTCATTGCGTATATGCACTGACTATCATTAGCTCAACAAGGTCACAATCAAGAACAAATACCCTCTTCTTATAATTAACGACCTATTTGATCAGCTGGAAGGTGCCAGCTATTTCTCAAAAATAGATTTGAGGTACGATTATCACCAACTTAAGGTTAGAGAGTGTGATATTCCAAAGATGGTTTTCCATGGAAATTTTGAGTTCCTGGTTATGTCTTTCGGGCTAACTAATGCCCCAGCAGCTTTTATGGACCTCATGAATCGAGTGTTCAGACAGTACTTGGATATGTTTGTTATTATGTTCATAGATGATATTCTTGTGTACTCTCGAAGTAAGAACGACCATGCAGATCATCTCCGAATTGTATTGCAAACCCTTAGAGATTATCAGTTATTTGCCAAGTTTATCAAGTGTGAATTTTCGCTAAGGTCAGTTGCCTTTCTGGGTTATATTGTTTCTTCTGAAGGTATTCAAGTTGATCCTCAAAAGGTAGAAGCTGTGAGAAATTGGCCTAGACCTATTTCACCATCTGATATTAGGAGTTTCTTAGGTCTAGCTGGCTACTACCGTCGTTTCGCTAAAGGCTTCACTTCTATTGCGTCTCCTTTGACTTGGTTAACCCAAAAGAAAGTTAAATTCCAGTGGTCAGATTCTTGCAAAAAGAGTTTTCAGGAGTTGAAGACTCGACTCACTTCAGCCCATGCGTTGACCCTTCCTAATGGTGTAGATGATTTTGTGGTGTATTGTGATGCCTCTAGAGTTGGTTTGGGTTGCGTATTGATACAGAAAGGTAAGGTTATAGCCTATGACTCCAGGCAGTTGAAACCGCATGAGAAGAATTACTCGACCCATGATCTCGAATTAGCTGCAGTGGTTTTTGCTTTAAAAATTTGGAGACACTACTTGTATGGTGTTCATGTTGATGTTTTTATGGATCACAAGAGTTTGCAATATATTTTTTACTCAGAGAGAATTGAATCTTTGACAGAGCCGATGGTTAGAATTGCTGAAGGACTACGATACAAGCGTGTTGTATCATCCAGGCAAGGCCAATGTGGTGGCAAATGCCCTTAACAAATTATACTTGGGTAGTATAGCGCATATAGAGGTAGGTAAAAAAGAGATTGCCTGAGAAATGCATCGTCTGACTAGGTTAGGTGTTAGATTGCTTGATTCATTTGAGAGAAATGTTTGGGTCTAGAATAGTTCCGAATTTTCCCTAGTTTTGGAAGTAATGGAGAAACAGGATATGGATTCTTGTTTGATCAAACTGAAAGGGTCAGTTAAAGACCAAAAGGTAGAGGTTTTCTCCCAAGGGGGAGATGGTGTATTAAGGCTTTAGAATAGGTTGTGTGTTCCTGACGTTGATGATTTGAGATAAAGAATTATTGCTGAAGCACATGGCGTGTGGTATTATATTCATCCTGGTGCTACCAAGATGTACTGCAATTTGCGGGAAATCTATTAGTGGAATGGTATGAAGAAAGATATGGCGAAGTTCGTAGAGAAGTATGCAACTTGCCAATAGGTAAAGATAGAGCACCAGAGACCCGGTGGTATGATGAAAGAATTTAGCATTCCTACTTAGAAGAGGGAAGAGGTGAACATGGATTTCATGAACAGTTTACCTCTCTCTCGTCGTCACGTGATACAATTTAGGTCGTTGTAGACAGGTTGACTAAGTTAGCGCATTTCTTTCCAGTGCATACATCTTTCACCGTTGACGACTATGCTAGGCTGTATATCCAAGAGTTAGTTAGGTTGCATGGAGTTTCGTTGTCTATCATCTCTGATAGGGGTACTTTATTTACTTCTCAGTTTTGGAGAGCCTTTCAGAAGGGTCCTGGCACCCAAGTTCATCTTAGTTCCGCTTTTCATCCACAACAGACGGTCAGGCTGAGAGGACCATCCAGACTTTGGAGGATATGTTGAGGGCATGTGTTCTTGATTTCAAAGGAAGTTGGGATGGATATTTGCCATTGATAGAATTTGCTAATAACAATAGTTTTCATGTTAGCATTAGAATGACTCCATTTGAGGCTTTATATAGAAGGAGATGTAGATCACCCATAGGTTGGTTTGAAGTGGGTGAAGCTACTGTGATTGGGCATGATACTGTATTTGAAGCTATGGAGAAAGCTAAGCTGATTCGAGAAAGGTTGAAGACAGACCAAATTCATCAGAAGTCATATGCAGATGTGAGAAGAAAAGCTCTTGAGTTTGAAGTTCATGATTTAGTGAACCTGAAAATTTCACCCATGAAAGGGGTGAAGAGGTATCGTAATAATGGAAAACTTATTCCCCGATATGTTGGCCCTTACAGAGTTTTGAATCGTGTTGGGAAAGCAACTTATGAGATTGAGTTGCCTGTGGAGTTGTCAAATGTCCACCTTGTCTTTCACGTTTCTATGCTTAAGAAGCACATTGGCGATTCTGCTATTGTTGTTGATCCATCGGAGAACTTAGACATTCGGGATAGCCTTTCTTATGAAGAAATTTCGGTTGAGATCCTAGATTATCAAGTCCATCTGTGGCGAAATCAATCAGTTGAGGGTGCTACTTGGGAAGCAGAAGCAGATATGAGAGCCAGATACCCCCATCTCTTCTCTGCAAGTTCAAATCAAGCTGAAGGTATTATTCTTCCTGAATTCAGTTTCCTCCTAATCCAGTGTATTCGGTTATATAGTGGTCTTCCATCTTGATTCGCGCATTCAATGAAGTATCTGGAAGTCTAGAGTAAGGTAAGCCTTTTGAATAGATTATTTCAATAGGGCATTTTCAAGTGTCCTCTTTGACCTTGAATCTAACTAGCAACATTCGAGGATGAATGTTTCCAAGGGGTAGATATTGTAATACCCCGATCATTTTGTAAGCCTAAATTCGTCTTTTGAGTGAATGGAAAAGACTTCCAAAGTGAATGATGTTTAAACCATTCTGTATTTCCTTAATTTCTACTTTCTATTACGTGGAGATTTGAATAAGCTTTCTGTCGATACCAATTTCGTCAAAATCGAAGATCGGAGCAAGAAGTTATGACTATCTAAAGTCCCAGTTGTGAAGCATCATTATTTAGACCCTCAGCGCATCGCAGAGATGAGTAATATCCCAATTTTCACTTTCCAGTGAGCCTCCGTGATATTACGCATTGTTCCAAGGCTCAATATCAGGATTGTCAAATTCATGGCGTGTCGCGCCAGGGCCAAAAATCGGGCTCCAGTTTTAGAATTTTCTCAAGGGCATTTGGTCTTTCCGCCCAGTTTGACCCTCTATATATAGATTCAAGTAGAGAAAAGAAATCTATTCTTCTCCATTTCTCTTCCAAGAAATATCTAGAACTAGGGTTTCTCTCTTCCAAATCCAAATCAAATCTTGTCCAAGAAATTTAAGAATTTTTCCATAGATTTCACCAAGTTGTTCAAGATTCAAGATATCTAAATTAAAGGCATCAAGAAAGTTAGCTCAAAAGTGTAAGGAAGTGTTTCAATCAACCTTGTTCATATCAAAATCATAATCCAAGGTATGTGGGGTTTGAACAAGGACACTTCTTTCGTTCTTTTGCCCAAGGATTTAAATTCTACTATTGAATTTCATGATTTTGCAAAGTGGGTTTACACCCAAATTACCTTATCAATGATTTATGAGAATTGAGCTATTCAAGATTGATATATATGACTATTTCATTGTTTTATTTCTTAAATTGAGAATTTATGCCATGAATTGTATATTGTTATCATGAGATGATGATTTCTAAGTGGTTTAAGATAAGTGTCATGATTTATGCTTTTCTATGAGAAGTTTGATTGTTGAATATATATTGATATTGAGCTTGAGAGCCAAGAATGAGTTCTGTGATGTTTTCTTGAAGCCTTGATACTTGATATGATTTAATAAGTGTACTTGATGTCGAGAAAGATTGTTTTGAGTTTGAGTCGAGTTAGGAATCTATAATTTGATTATGATTTACAGATGAGAAATATTTATGTTTTGGTCTTCATGTTAGACCCTAGAGTTGATTGAGGTGGATTTCCTAACGTGTTCTAAGCTAAGTCTGGGAGGAGTATTTAGCACCGAGCAAAAAGTGTGGGTTCAACGTATCCTACTTCCCCAGAACTATGTGCCACCATAGGATTGAGATTTGAGGGCCAAAGTTCCGAGTTTGTGATCACAGAGATGAGTTTGAGGTTATACTCCCTGGCAAGAGTATAACGCTCCCGCCAATGTGGGGTTCCTTCCTTAGGAGGGTAAAACGTTGGACTCCATGTAGCTTACATGGTTTATGTCGGTTATAAGAATCTCTCAAGTCCATAATAGTCCAGGTTTCATGAGTCACCGAGTCACTCTAAGTCACAAGTTAAAGAGTTTGAGTTGAGTCCAATGATTTATGAGATTTATGAAGCATGTGTTATTATTGATGATTTATGAAAATTATGTTTCAGGTAATTCAAGTGAAGAGAGTCATTATTGTCAGCTTGCATAATTTTCTTACACATTTATGATATTATTTATAATGTTGCATTCACCCCCACATACTCAGTACATTCCCAAGTGCTGGTTCCCATACTCTTCTGCGTTCTATATTTTTTTGTGGTGTAGGTTCAGGTGCTCAGTCTTAGCAGCGACAGTGATCTTTGAGTACCTTCATCTACACTTCTGCAGTTAGTGAGTCCTCACAGTTCGAGGACCTATATCCCTGATTTTGTCTTGTTAGTGGATGGTTGTTTCTTTTTAGTTCAGTACGAGTTAGTTGGGCATCTTTCCCAATGGCTCCTCAGCCTTATATAGTAGAGGCTTTGTTAGACTAGAGTATCAGTATGTACAGAATGTCAGTATTTTGATTGGGCAGGCCAGTATATCTTTTCTCTCAAGTATGTCCATGATAGGATATCCTTTCTTATTTTGCCATGACTATCGTCAAAGTGAGTTCAAAAAGGGATGACAAGATTAGGGGGTTAGCTTGAGGCCACGTGTGTCCTTAAAGTACCACGTGACGTCTTGGGATCGGTTCTTGGGGCATTACAACGCTCTTAAAAGTGTGTGTATTACACACATTTTCCATGACAACAATTTATGTTTAATAGGCACAATTCAACATATGTTTAAGTGTTCAATTGATCTAATCCTTAATTTAGATCTATAGGTGAAAAATCTAACATGTTTGAGTGGTTGCATATGTATTCCGCCTCTTATTTTCTTGACCAATACTTTTTCTCTATTTCTATTTATTTGTTCCACCATGCTTTGGAGTTAAAATTTGAAGACAACACTAGAAATTTATCATGGAATTAAAAAGGGAAAAAATAAAAATCTTTTGAAAATGTTTGATTTAAGAAATAAAATATTTTTTCAATCTTTAGAAATTAGGAGAGAAAAGTTTGGTAATGGGAAAAGTCATCAATATGGGTCAGACCTATTAGACCGATGCAACTAATAATTTGAAAGGATTGGACTTAAATTTTTGTAACCCATTTAAAAACATGACCTTTTAGCCCTATCCAGATAAACCTGCTGGCCCATAGGGCTTGAGCAATGTGGGTTGAGACGGTCGGTGGTGAAATAAAAAATAATTAAAAATAAAAATAACATAGAGTAGTAAAAATAACAAGACGAGTCAAAACTCAAAGTCTATGTAAACCTTGTAAATATTAGTTATGCTTATAAAATAGGTAATAATCAAAATACAAAATTCTAACTTTTTAAAGGAATCACTGTTTACTATAAAGGGTTTAGTTGTTTTCACTCTCAACAGTGACAATTGTCGTCTTTTTGTAGTATAGACCTTAGTGGTTGTGTATCAAATCTTTTCTCCTATTTATTACTTGTGTCTACAATTTAGGCAGAATACTCTCACTTATTCTTACTAAGAAACTCAGAGAAGCCTAATCCCATTCTCTAATATTCAAAGTTAATCCATTACTATGGAAACCAAATTAAGTTAATATTTTTATTAACTAGTTATATTGTGACTCATTAATTATTTAGTTCTCTTATTAATTTCTCTATTTGGTTAAATTTTTTTATGGGATATATAAAAAAAAGATTAATCTCAGCTAAGAACATAGTAAAAGTTATTTAATTTTCCAGATTATTAGGATTATCTTTTAGGAATTTGAGACTTGATTAAGTAGTAGTAACATCATGTAATATTTTATTGTAAATATGTATGCTATAAAAATTTTAAAATTAAAATAAAAGATTATAAAAAATATATTTTGTAAAAGTGGGATAGCCCATTGCAATCCACTGAGTGTTGGGTTGGATTTATTGTTTTCTGGCACGTTAAATTACAAAGCTCGTGTGGGCCAACCCGAATGGGTTGAGACGACCCATCCAACAGCTCTAGTAATGAGATTTTTTCTAAATTGTGATTTTTTCTCCTCGAAACATTCAAGATCATAGAGGAAGAACTAGAAATAAAATTTAACTTCTTTTAGCTAGAAAATAAGGTTCCACTTTCTATAAAACCAATTACTTAAAAATATTTAAAATATAACTCTTTTGGCAATCGTTCGTTTAATTCTCTAAGTCTACTCCGGCATGATCCAAAAATGAGGGATAACACTTGTCGCGATCCAGCCTTGACCAGTAAGCTAATCACCAAAAGGAAAAAAAAGCTCAACAAGTAATGCAATAGCAAGATGAGACTACTAGAATAAAGTTAGGCCAATATGGAATATAAATAAATTGAAAGTCTGAAAGAAATGGATAAGACATTTAAATGCAAAGATAAGGTGAATGATGTCAAACAAAGCCCCCACACCCGTAACACGTAATATTAGATATCATAATTCAACAACAAACAGAATATAAGGCCACACTCGGACACATATCATTAATAAGTATATCCTGAAATATAAACCTCATAGTTATTTTCCTTAGCCCATGGCATGCTTTACTTATTTAATAACTACCCATCTCAATCTGAAAGAAATTAAGCATAACCTACCTCGAAACAATAAAATTCCAGCATAAAGTGCTTTAACAATGAGCCTTTCCCTTCCAAATGGCCTCAGAATCAACTACAAAATTTAAACATAGCATCTACATGTTAAAATAAATCGAACAATACCCATATTACCTATATTCGAGTCGGGTACAAAATGGGTATGAAAAACAAGTTAAAAAAATGTAAGGGGTAAATCAAAATTTATTTTAGAAATCATTCCCCAAAGTTATAGGAGTCTACAATTGAAAACCCACACTAAAATGGGTTAAAATGAGGTCTAAAATGAAGAAAAATCATTTGTACGCTTTACCGATATAAACCTCAAAATTTCATATTAAAATCATAATTAAAAGGTATTTTAGAAGATATAATCAATGAGAAATAATGGGGATATGATTCTAGAGGTTACCCACACAAAACACAGAGAAAAAATGCACAAAACTTGCCTTTTTCAAAGCTTGGAGGTCCAAAAATAAAGTAAAATCGCAAAAATGAGGTATATATACCATTCTTTGAATAGTGCCTCGCAAATACAATCAAATGCGAGGGTTAACAGTGATAAGGACACTTAAATAGCCTTCACATTCACCGGTAATACTTTGTGTTTGCAAAGGCTGATGATTCAGGTCTTCGTGTTCGCCATAGCCTCATCACATTTGTGAAGAAGGGAAAATATCCTTCGCCACATTTGCGAGATCTGGCTTGCACCAGATATCAGAAAAAATGTTGATTTAGGATAGTTTCGAATCCTCCAAGCGGACCCTCGATATTTTCTCGGGACCTGAAAGAAGTAAACCATATATGGTATCAGAATGTTTTTGACATTTCAAACTCAATGGCAATGGTGGATTTTTGAAAAAAAAATTATTTTCAATAAATTAACCCCCGGGAACCTTTTTTCATAATTTTTCAAACGCAAGATCAAAATGTAAATTAAAGGTTCCAAACCCAAACCAATCACACTGTCAACTGAAATTTGACATTTTGGATTTAATGAAATTTTTTAAGTTTCCATCCGACACTCAGAACAATAAATGTTGATCGAAGTCAACTATATGACTTTTAAAGCCTCTAAAAATCATAAACTCACCAAAATAATTTTCAATTGCATCGAAAATTATGCCAACCATCCTCACACTCCAAAATTAACATGTAGCAACTAAGAGAAGGGAAAAATGATCAGGCCACGTCAAAATTAGAATTTCACATTCAAGTCATTATAACATCATGACTCTAGTTCATCCTCGAACAAAAAGGTAAGGAAGCACCTGCATTAGTAAAGAGCTGAGGGTAACTACTATGCGTGTCTGGCTTGACCTCCCAAGTAGCCTCCTTAATAAGAAGGTGTATGAACTGAACCTTAATGTCGCGACCCGAACCAGGGCCTGGTCGTGATGCGTATCTCAGGTCCATCGGGGACTAGAGACCACCCCTTTGAACCTAACCAAACAACACAATATCCCCAACTGTTGGGTAAATTCCGAACATATAACAAGATAATTTTAAGGAATAAAGGGTATGTCTATAACCAAAAACCATCGACCGACCAACATCGCCCAAGTACACACTAATCCAATAAAGCCTTCTAACAAAAGATCCAAAAACCAGTCTTAGTTGGGATATGTACCCGACTCTGACAGATGACAATAACAATAATAATGTTAATGATAATGAAAACGGTCAATCCTACGCTAAGATAATAACTGATGAAATGTCTAAGTCTTCCAAAGAATGAAAGCTCACTACTTCACCACTACAAATCGATAAACCGAGATGATCCACCTAAATCTATGCAGGAAAAGTAGAGGTATCTCCGGTACCTGCATCACATGGGGATACAACATCTGGAGACGGCTAGTGGGGTGAACACTAGCATGTAACTTAGAGATGAGAAAAACATAACGTCGTGATCAATAATTCAAAATCATTCCAAACCAATAGACATGATCAAATACACACACAAACACATACACACATATATATATGTATATCACTTGTCGGGAAAAGGAACAAGGCTTAACATGGACTTTAAAACTTTTGCCTAGATTGTGTAGCTCAACCGTCATAACATAAGAAGGCACCCAGGGGCTATATGGGCACAGATCTCCCTCAACTAGTAGGGCCCAATGCATGTGGTCAACCAGAGGGTATACATATGCACTATGGGGGACTCAAACCTTTCGACATATCAAGGTGACACAAGCACAAAAATTAAATAATACGATGTAGGGGACTCGAACCTCCCAATCCAATGATATTTATAAGGGGGATTCAAACCATCCTGTCATATAGACCCCCACGTCGGCAACCGCAATTTCCAATTTTGGTTTTTCAAGACCTCCACTTTCACGACTCAGATACACAATCCTCATTAAATCTTAATTAAAACAACTAGCACATACTTTATCATTTATTGAACAATGATATAATTTTAAAGTAACATCAACATGCCAAATCAGTTACCATCACTTGGGGGAATTCACAACCCCCTTTGGTTCTATCTCACATTAGCTTGGGCAATTATACAATCCCATAAAGTTTAATTCGAAGTCATTATGATTCATTAACCTTTTTACACTATGCAATAGTTCAAGAGTAGTTCAATGTGCATATTTTTCATATTCAAAACCAATTCCCCACTATAGGGTTGGGGTCATAACCACTTCAAAAGTCACAAGTTTGGGAAATCACAATACCTAGTTTATTCACCATTCTCATGTATCAATTTGAATTTTCTAAAACCACCATATAAATATAAGGCATGTAGGGACAAACATGAAACTTCACATAAATAATAGTTACTCAAAACCCTCAACCCATGTTTTCAAAATCAACATCAGTACCATTTGAACAACACTTTAAAACCTATTCTTTTAACTAATGAATAATTAGGTAAGAGTAACATGCCTGAAATACCAAGTTTCATAAAAAAAATTCAACCCTTGAGCCTTTGGATGACCTATTTCTTGGAAACCATAAGTGTGTCTGCTTGAGAGAATTTAATAGAGCTTTGGAAGAGATTGAGTACATTATGGATAAGAAACAAACCTTCCTAAGTGTTTTATTAACATGGGGTTTTAATTGTGTGAGAAGGGAATTATCCAAAATGCCCTGAATTTAAAAACTAAAATTTAGTCGTCAGTGACTACGGGTCATTATGCAACTTATATAGTCTCATTACGACTTGTCATCATAAGTGTTGCCAAGACAGTCTCCTAGGCACTCACAATCTATTGACCCTATGACTCAACCTATATGACTCGTAATGGGACCTTACGACTTGTAGGGTCCATTCGTAGTAAACCCAACAACCATTTGGGGTATACACTGGACACCCTATGATTTGTACCCAACAACTCGTAATATGTCCTTACAACTCATAGTGATCCACTTATACTCAAATCAAAAATCAACCACAAATTTACTTATTTAGTTATGATTTGAGTCCAACAACTCATCAGGGGAGTCATATTCGAGATAGTGAGGATAAAATTTAAAAAATTTTCAAGGACCAAAACCTCGAGGCGTTACACGTAACCATAGGAATATCTCTAGAACCAATCGTCTAATATCCCTAGGTAAAATGGACATTGGATCTGCTACTAAGTCTAGCTCCTCATCCAACTAAACTGAGTCCTAATAAAGCACACGAGACTAATCCAAAATATAGCATTGATGCATAGATACATGAAAAACTTAATGAACATCTAGAAATTCTGAGGGTAAGGTCAACTCTTAAGAAACCTCCCTAATTATTCAAAGAATCTCAAAAGGCATGATACACCTAGGGAGAAGCTTGCCCCTTCTTCTGAACCTCATCACACCCTTCATGGGTGACACATGAAGGAAGAATTTATCATAAGTCTCAAAATTTAAGGCATGAAGCCTACAGATCAGATTGCTATTTTGCCTACTTTAGGATGTTCGAAGCCTATCTTGAATTATCAAAACCTTGTCTAAAGACTAGCGAAGCTAGTCAGTATCACGGGGTCTAACTTCTGAAGTCTCAAACTATTCAATAGGATATCTAGAACGCCTACCACATAATGCTTCAAAAGGTTCTATCCCGATACTCGAATAATAGCTATTATTATAAGCAAACTCTTCTAAGTCCAAATGTTGTTTCCACTGACCTCCAAAGCTCATAACACATGCACAGAGCATATCCTCTAAAACCTAAATAGTCGAATCTGACTGACCGTCTGTATGAGGGTGCAAAGTTATGCTAAGGTTAACTTGAGTACCCAACTCTTCCAAAAATATTTTCCAAAAACTAGAAGTAAACACTAAGTCACTGTCTTAAAACCCATGAATACGAACTATCTCATGAACATAGGTACGAGCCAACCTCTCAACACTAAAGAAAATCTAAATAGGTATAAAATGGGCTAGTTTGGTCAATCGATCAACTATGACCTAAATGTTTTCGGACCCATAAGAAGTATGAGGTAACCTACTTACAAAGTCCATAGGGATATGCTCCCATTTTCACTTAGGAATGGGTTATCTCTGAAGTAAACAACCCAGTCTCTAATGCTCTGCCTTCACCTACTGAAAAAATAAGCAAAAATCTATAAAATACACTAATCCTTCTTCATAGCACCAAAATAGTAAAGCCACTTCAAATCACAATACATTTTAATCACCGATGGATGGATAAAATGCCTGGAATAATGCACCTCCTCCAAAATCAATCTCACCCATCCACCAACTCTCGATACATAGGCTTAGCCTTAAAACCTCAAAACACTATCAAAATCAATATATGCTTCATTATCCTTATCACGTTGCACATTATCTCAAATCACCCTTAAAATATCATAATCATACTGTGAGCTCAAATTTTCTCCATCAAAGAAGATCTAGCATCAATAAAGGCTAAAATACGATGGGTGTTAAAATATCAAGCCTAATCATCTACTTAGATAAAGAATGAACCTCCAAGGCAAAAGGACAATCCAGGGCTAGGAGATAAGATAAACTCCCTATACTATTCGGCTTCCAACTTAAGGCATCCGCAACCATATTAGCTTTTCTAGATAATATTGAGTAGTGATATCATAATCCTTAAGCAACTTAAGTTAACACCGCTGCCTCATCTTAAGATCTTACTGACTGAATAAGTACCGGAGGCTATGATGGTATGAGAAAATCCCGCAAAGAGCTCTATACAAGTAATGTCGCCACAACTTCAACACAAACACTATGACTGCTAGCTCCAAATCATAGGTAGGGTTATTTTGTTCATGGTGCTTCAACTGGTAAGAGTCTTAAGTAATCACCATACCATCCTACATCAACACCATACCTAAACTAACACTAGAAGTATCACAATACACGACAAACCTACTCTCTTCTTAGGCAAGGTCAAAATAGGATCCAAAGTCAATAACTCCTTGAGCTTTCAAAATCTCTTTTCACATGCATACGACCATTAAAATACAATTTTCTGAGTCAACTCGGTTAAAAGAGTAATAATAGATGAAAAACCCTCTACAAAATGTCAATTATAACTCATCTAACTAATGAAACTATGAATCTCGATAGGAAAAGTAGGTCTAAACCATTCATGAATCGCTGTTATCTTAGTTGAATCAACTGTAATACCATCTTTGGTAACCATATAACCCAATAATATGATAGAATCCAACTAAAAATCATACATGAAAAACTTGGCGTATAACTTTTTATCATGTAACCTCTGAATTACAATCCTCAAATACTTCACACGGTCGACCTTACTCTTGGAATAAACTGAGATATCATCTATAAATACTATCATGAAGGAGTTTAGATACAGTTGAAATACTCAGTTCCTCAACTCCATAAACAACATAGGGGAATCAGTCAATCCAAAAGACATGACCAAGAAATCATAATGATCGTATCTATTCCAAAAAGCCATCTTCAAAACATTTGAAGCCCTAATCTTTAATTGGTGATATTCTAATCTCAAGTTAATCTTAAAAATCACCGAAGCATCCTAAAGCTAGTACAAAAAGATAATTAATACGAGGAAGGGATACTTGTTCGTAACTATCATTCGTTCAATTTTTTATAATTGATGCATATATGCATAAAATCATCCTTTTTCTTTACAAACAAGGCAGGAGAACCCCAAGGATATGTACTAGGTCTAATGAACCCATTATTTAAGAAATCCTATAACTGCTCTTTTGATTTTTCAACATAGTTGGGGCCATCCTATAGGGAGGGATGGAGTTACATTTGGAGCCCAACTCTAGATAAAATAGGCCCCATATGAATATAAATATCAATATCACTATCTTGAGGCATACAAGGCAGATCTATAGAAAACACATCCATGCGCTAACGAACAACCTAAATAGAATCCATAAGAGGCAGTGAGGGAATACTAGAATAAAAAACATAAGGCAAATAAAACACCCTCTCTCTACTATGAAAAAAACATGTACAAAAGATATAACACCCTTCAAATATGAATTAATCATACTTTTCAAAGCAAATCATGGCAAATCAAACATATATAAGGTCACGATTTTGGAATAACAGTCCAAAATAACATGTGTAACTCCTCAAGAGTACACCCTGGGTGCCATACGATGCTTACAGTATCGAGAGACTACAAGCTAACCCATGATCTACTACTTGCTATGAGCACTGAATAAAACTGATGAAAAAGATCATATGCAGAATTTAACTGTGGAATGTCATAAGATTTAAAATCATAGTTCTGTAAAGTCTGTAAAATGAATCTGAGAATACTGATACAACATCTGATAATGAAACTAAAGACTAAAGACTGACTAACTATCTATACTAGTCTGAAAAGCTTGACGGTGGAGCTGATGGGACAAACCCCCAACTAACTCTGATTGAATGGAAGAAAATACTGATTCTAATGAAATAACTAAATAAATAAACCATGTCCTCAAAATATGGGGACTCAGCACTACTACGGCTAATAATCTAGAATGTCTATGCATGATCCAAGAACTGAGCTTCCAAACCTATGATATGATACATTATTGTGCAAAAATGGAGTATGCGACCTGTACCTTGAATGTACTGGTATGCTAAACGAGGTAGGCTGATATGCATAAGTTCATGTACAAGAGTTATAAATGACTGAATGAATAACATAAAGTATTGAATATTATGCATGAAATCTGTAAATACTTAGAGTGCATGACCAAGCATTAAATATGTTCTGAATATAAATCATGAACTGAAATACTAAAATTTGACAACTGAATAACTGATATATGTATGCTACGGTCAAGCTAAACTAAAACTGAATTACTAAGCTATATGGATCCACTAAAGTGTTGTCCCGAAGGACTAAGAGTTACCCTTAACTGGCAAGTACCGTATGAGATCAACCCTCAACTGGCAGGTTAACATCTCAACCTATGCTGGCTATGTAGTTATGGAACACGGGGACTGCTACTAAAGGTAACACCCTCAACTGATAGGTGAGCCCCCATCCTTGCGTTCGCTCGGTGATAAATCCTTCTCCCAACTAAACTAACATTAATCAAACGTGTGGGGTTTAATAACAACAACAATCTCATGTAAACATGGGTTAGAATCAAGATTCATGGGGATTCATGGTTAAAAATCATAATTACTTGTAAAAGATCATGACTTTGAATTTAAAATTAGATTCTTCAACTCCATAGGTGAAAGGGACCCATGGATGAATATTTAACATTCCCGGGTTGATAAATTCGTGAGAGTTCTTAGGATTTTTCTTCAGAATTGACCATGAATCTTGAAGGCTAGGGTTTGTTCTTGAAAAAGGGCTAGTTTAATTTTGACAGAATTATGAAAATAATGAGCAAATAATGCTCTTTTGAGACTTAAATCCCGTGTTTGGATTGAATGAGCTGAAGGGAAAGAACTTAAATACCCTTGGAAAATTTAAAACTCGAAACTGGATTGTAAATCCTGATTTTCTCCTTTGGCGCGATGCGGTGCAATTGTGTTCTGCCACTAGAAAATTACAATCCCCATTTTTCCCAATGGCACGACCAGTGGTATCGCGTTGCACTACTGAAAACAGACTATCCCAATTTGGCACCTTGCCGCGATGCAATGCTATTGCGGTGCCCCACTGAACGTGAATTTACCCTAGGTGTGACACGATGCCGATTGTGGTGCTTCACTGGAAAAGGACGAACGTGATTTTGTCCTTCACCACGATGCAAACTTATCGCGTTGGGCTATTATCTCTTACTAAAAGTGCCATAACTTCTCACTCGGGTATCAAATTTAGGAAAAATTGGTATCATTTTAAAGCTAGTTCAATTTCATATCATTTGGTGGGTCTTGAGATGGAAAATTCTTAGTAGAATTAAAGATAATCTGGTTTGAATTTGACTATAGTAACATTCTTCATAAAAACTCAATCGTTAAGGATTATTTTGATCCGTCTAATAGCTGGGAATTATTTGAGGCCTTAAGATACATTAAATTCACTCGTAAAACCACTAAAGAATTATAATTTACTTTGCATGAGCTTGAAACATGGCTCTAACATAGGTTTGGATTTTCAGGGTATTACTATATCTCCCCTTGGGAACATTCGTCCTCAAATGAGATTAGTTAAGCTGAAAGCACTGAGGAATTGAGATTACATGCTGAATATACATGATGAAATCATGATTACATGACACATTATTAAACTGGTTCTGTGAATGTATGACTGACATGAGAATGATATATAACTAAAACTAAGCATGAAAAAGAAAAATTTTACGAAGATTGTTACCTTAAGATGAATCTGAGTTTACGTATAAAAAACAAGGGTACTTAGTCCGCATATCTGCTTTTGTTTCCCAAGTGGATCCCTCAACGGACTGATTCAACCAAAGAACCTTTACTAGGGAAACTTCTTTGTTCCTTAGTCTACGAATCTGGCAATCAAGGATCTCAATTGGAATTTTTTTTGAAAGAAAGGCTATTCTGATAATGTATGCTTTCTAAGGGAACAACTACAGTTGGTCACCAATACACTTCTTCAACAAAGAGATATGGAATACTGAGTGCACTGATGCTAAGTTTATAGGTAACTCAAGCTCATAAGCCACCTTTCCAAAATGGATTAAAACTCTGTATGGGCCAACATATTAAGGACTAAGCTTCCCCTTCTTGCCAAACCTCTTTACTCCCTTCATGGGAGAGATCTTTAGACATACAAAGTCACTAATCTAAAACTCAAGATCCTTTTTCCTCATAGCTGTATAAAATTTCTATCATCTTTGGGCTTCTTTAAGCCTCTCTTGGATTAGCTGAACTTTCTCCAAAATACCAAACACCAAATCAGGCCCTATCAAAGTGATTTTAACTATCTCAAATCAACCAATCAGAGATCTACATATCCTTCCATATAGAGCCTCAAATAGAGCCATGTGAATACTAGAAAAATAACTGTTATTATACGTGAATTCAATCAACAGCAAGTGGTTAACCCAACTACCCTTAAAGTCAACTACACACGCTCTCAACATATCTTTAAGGGTCTGAATGGTCCTCTCTGCCTGTCCATCTGTATGAGGGTGAAATATTGTACTGAGGTGAACTTAGGTACCAAGACCCTTCTGAAAAGCTTTACAAAAGTGAGAGGTAAACTGAGTACCTCTGTCTGAGATGATGGATAATAGAACACCGTGCAACCTAACAAACTCTCTAATATAGAGCTTGGCATAATCCTCAGCTCAATAAGATTTATGAACTGGTAAGAAATGAGTACGAGGCAAACCCTATCATAAAATCCATGTTCACTTCCTCCCACTTCCAAGTGGGGATACTGAATTCCTGCATAGATTCACTAGGCTTCTGATGCTCAATCTTAATTTGTTTGCAAGTGAGCATTTAGCTACAAACTCTTCAATATCCCTCTTCATCCCACTTCACTTATAGATTTCTTGCAGATCATGGTACATGTTCGTGGCCCCTGGATGAATCAAGTAATGCGCACCATGCACTTCTGTAAGAATTTATTGTCTCAACTCATCAACACATGGCACACACAGTCTACGCTGGTAAAGAAACACACTATCTCCTCCTAGGGAGAAAACCTCTGCTCTCTAATCTCTGACTGACCCCTTCAGCTTCACCAGACTAGGATGCTTATCTTGCTTTTCTTTTATTTTGGCAACTAAGGAAGATTCCAAACTATTCTGAGCCCACACACTACCTTCGACTGAATTGACCAAACGAAAACTAATCTAGTAAAAAAGCTGATGAACTTCCTGAACTAACTTCTTCTTATCATCCTCAACATGAGCAATACTACCCATAGAAAATCTACTTAGGGAATTTGCCACTATATTGGCTTTACGCGAGTGATATAAAATGCTCATATCATAATCTTTCAACAATTCTAACCATCTCATCTGATGGAGGTTCAAATATTTCTGTGAAAAAACATACTGCAAGCTTTTGTGATCTATGAACACATCAACATGTACCCCATACAAATAGTGCCTTATAATTTTTAAGGCAAACACATCAGCTGCTAACTCAAGGTCATGGGTAGGGTAATTCTTTTTGTGAGGATTAAGTTGTCTGGAGGCATAGGCCACAACCTTACCCTTCTGTATGAAGACACACCCCAAACCAACTCTAGAAGTATCACAGTACACAACAAAACCATCTAAACCATCTAATAATGTCAAAACTGAGGCTGTGGTGAGTCGAGACTTCAACTCTTGAAAAATCTTCTCACAAGAATTTGACCACTGAAACTTTACTTTTTCTGAGTCAATCTGGACATGGGGGATGCAATAGACAAAAACCTTTAACAAACCACCAGTAATAGCTAGCCAAACCTAAGAAACTCCTGATATCTAATAGAGAGATGAGTCTAGGCCAGTTTTTCACCGCTTCAATCTTTTAAGGATCAACTCTAATGCCATCATCCGAAATAATATAGCCAAGGAAAGAAATTGATCTTAGAAAAAATTTGCACTTACTGAATTTATCAAACAATTGATGGGCTCTAAGAGTCTTTAATACTATTTTGAGGTGGTCTGCATGCTCATTTTTGTTATGGGAGTAGACAAGAATGTCATCAATGAAGGCTATGATGAACATGGCCAAGTACTGCTTGAATTCTCGGTTCATCATGTCCATAAAGGCTAACTGGGCATTGGTAAGACCAAAGGACATGACTAGAAACTCAAAGTGACCACACCTGGAAGCTATTTTTGGAATGTTACATTCTCTGAATCTGAGCTGATGATAGTTGGATCTGAGTTCTATCTTATAAAAATAACTAGTACCCTAAAGTTGGTCAAACAAGTCATTGTTTTTGGGAAGTGGGTACTTATTCTTGATTGTGACTTTGTTCAACGACTGTAATCAATACACATTCTAGGAGAACCATCTTTTTTACACACAAACAAGACTGGTGCACCCCACGGGTAAATGTTGGGCCTGATAAATCCCTTATATAGGAGATCTTTCAATTGTTCTTTAAGCCCTATAATCGTGGCTGGATCCATTCTGTATTGCGGAATAGAGATAGGATGAGTATCTGGAAGAAGGTGTATTCCAAAGTCGATTTCCCTTTTAGGAGGAACTCCAGGAAGATCTTTAGGGAACACATCTGGAAATTCCCTCACTACTAAAACTAATTGAAGATTAGGAGTCTCAAAATTAGAGTCTTTGACTCAGACAAGTTGATAAATACACCCTTTGGATATTTAGTTTTGTTGGTCTAAGGTATGAAATGAGATGACCCCTAAGCACTATAATACTACTCTATTCAAGGACTGGTTCATTTGGAAATTGAAAATGAACAACTTTATTTCTACAATCAACTGAAGCATAGATTGAGTGGAGCCAATCCATGCCAAGAATGATGTTAAAATCCATCATCTCTAACTCTAAGAGATCAACTGAAGTAAATTTTTAAGATAATGTAACTGAGCAGTTCTTATATACCCATCGGGCTACAGTAGACTTACCCACTGGGGTAGATACTGAGAAAGGCTCTACTAAGATTTTGGGACTGACTCCGAAGTTGATGGCTAATAAGGAGATACAAAAGAAAGAGAAGCTCTAGGGTCTAGTAAAGCAGAAACATGTAAACAAAACACTTGTAACGTACTATTAACTACATTAGGAGAACTTTCCTGATCCTATCGAGACTGAAGTGCATACAATCTATTTGAAAGCTGACCACTGAATTACTGAGCTGATTACTAAACTGAGACTGTGGGAGCTATTATCTAACCAATATGCCCTAATGAGCAATTTGTTGTCCAACCTGTGACCCCAGTTGGAAGAGTGTCAGTACCATTCCATGGGCACTAACACCGACTGTGTGGATCTACTAAAGTGTTGTCCCAAAGGATTAAGGGTTATCCTCAACTGGAAGGTACTCGTAGAAGATCAACCCTTAACTGGCAGGTTGATATCTCAACCTATGCTGGCTATGTAGTTATGGAACACGAGGACTAGTACTAAAGATCACACCCTCAACTAGCAGGTAAGCCCCTATCCCTGGGTTCGCTCGATGCTAAATCCTTTTTCTAACTGAATTGACTCAGAGTATTGAGCTATTCTAGGTTTAACTAATTATGATAACTGACTAAACTGATAATGCTCATAAAATATCTAAAACAATTTTGAAGATACTGAGACTAAATAAGAAGCTAAGTTTTCAGTAATTCATAACCCCCCAAGATTCGATAGCAATAAAATCAAAATAGTACTAAAACTTTAAGGATATGACATTAACACAATTATTCAAAATTCATTCTTGTAGGCATTTCATCAAACACTTGGTATTCATAGTTTGAGCTAAGCATGGGAATAGTTTAAAGCTTGTAGTAATAGCATGATTTTAACATCAACATCACTAATTTTGATTTAAATCAGTAAATAACATTATTCAATGCGTGGGATTTAATAACAACAACAATCTCTTGTAAACATAGTGTAGAATCAAGATTCATGGCGATTCATGGTTAAAAATCATAATAACTTATAAAAGATCATGACTTTGAATTTAAAATTAGATTCTTGGACTCCATGGGTGAAAGGCACCAATGATTGAACATTTAACATACTTGAGTTGATGAATTCATAAGAGTTCTGGGAGGTTTTTCTTGAGAATTAACCTTGAATCTTTAAGGCTAGGGTTTGTTCTTGAAAGAGGGATACTTTAATTTTTAGAGAATTGTGAAAATAATGAGCAAATAATGCTCTTTTGGGACTTAAATTCTGTGTTTGTACTGAATGAGGTGAAGAAAAAAACAATAAATGCCCTTGGAAAATTTAAATCTCAGAACTGGACTGGAAAACTAGATTTTGGCCTATGTCACGATGCGGTGCAATCGCATTGCGCCACTGAAAAATGGTAATCCCTATTTCACCCAATGATATGATGCGGTGATATTGTATTGCGTCACTGGAAATAGACAATCCCGATATGGCACCTTGGCATGATGCGGCGCCATCGCGGTGCCCTACTAAACATGAATTTGACCCTTGGAGTGCGCGGTGCCAATCGTGGTGCTTCACTGGAAAAGAACGAGCGTGATTTTGGCCCTCACCACGATGTGTCCTTATCGCGTTGGGCTACTATCTCTTACTAAAATTTTCATAACTTCTCCCTCGGGTATCAGATTTAGGCAAAATTGGCATCGTAGGAAAGCTCATTCAATTTGCTATAATTTGGTGGGTCTTGAGATAGAATATTCTCAGTATAATAAATTATAAACTTATTTAAAGTTGACTATAATAATATTCTTCTCGAAAACTCAATCAGTAAGGATTATTTTGATCCGTCTAATAGCTGAGAGTTATTTGAGGCCTTAAAATACATCAAACTTATAAAACCACCAAAGAATTATAATGAACTTTTCATGATCTTGAAACATGGCTCAAACATAGGTTTGGATTTTTGTGGTATTACAACATGATAAGAAGTTGACCAATCCATTCCCAGAATAACATCAAAATCAACAATATCTAGGATAATTAATGTTGTCCCCTAATTTTTTTCTCCATGACTAATGATAGGCGAATTTACACGCCTATAGTGCTATATTTTACCCATATTTTAGCAATGTTTTGGGAACAAATTATATATTTCATGCACTTTTAGTCCTTTTTCCTGTAAGTGAGCTAACGAACATGATTAGCAAAGTTTCAGGTATAAATGATGTGGAATTCAGCATTTATGGATAACTTGACGCCAAAGGAAGCTTCACTAAAGGACAAGAGGGAGTCTTGGATGCCTAAGGACCAAAAGTGATGCACGGAAAACCTATCCCACGCTAAAACAGCAATTCTGAAGACTTTGGGGACTAGCAGTAATTTATTATGATTAGGATAATGATACATTAACCTAGTACAATTGGGTTAAGTATTTCATTAGCTTATTAGGATTTAGTTAAGTATTTCATTAGCTTATTAGGATTTGGTTAAGTATTTCATTAGCTTAGTAGGAATAGGAGATGGGTATTATAAATACCCTATTTTGCTAGAGATTTTACATCTTCTTTCCATCTTTCTAATATACATTCACTACTACTTCTAATTCTTCCACTAATTCTACTTTTTATTCTTCTTCTATTCTTCTATTCATCTATTTTTCCACAACAAGAGAAACGTTACTTGCTAGGGAAGTTCACGCCTAAATGCCTACCACATCATTATTACACGAAATCTTTATTGTGGTATACTAATAATGTCAATTGTGATCTCCTTCACAATAATGGGTAACTAAACCTCTCTGTTGGGGTTATGGAAGCCAAATGAGATACTATCTATTACTATGAGTTTGTGAGTTCGCGACACGTATGCTGCTTATATCATTATTCTCTTCATCTTAATCTAAATTCTTTGTGGTTGCAAACCCAAGAATATGCCAGTATAACATTTAACTTGTTCGAAAGAAAGGTTATCTGTCTGGAAAAGAGATAAAGTCAAGGTAGTAGGGTCCCATCCCCTATTAAACAGTTAGTGTCGCAACTGGATTAACATCTTGGAGAATTCGTACCATTAGACACGCTTTAAGCTCGAAAGAGTTAAAGTGAAATAATCCTCGAATAGGTCGAAAGACGCCTGGATTTACGATCGAATACAACTCTCTATAAGCACATGCATGTCGGAATTCAACACACTCATAGCCAATAGAGACGTATAACTCAGAAGGTGGACATAACCCCAACTTCTCAATTCTCATTGTTTACAACTTAATAACTATTCTTTCTTTTTACTTTGCTATTTTTAGTTTTTACTTGAATATTTTGGTTACACATTATAATCCCCTTTTTTTATGAGACTTGCACTAAAAGTCTAGTAATCGTTGCTTACTTGTTGACCAAGCTATTCCCTGTGGGATCGATACCCAACCCAGTTGGGTTCTATATTTGCTAACGACCGCTTTACACTCCTACGAGAGCTGTAGATTGAGCGTTATCAAAAATTGGCGCCGTTGCCGGGGAATACGAGTGTCAATTAAGTTTGTGATAATTACTAGACCCTTTGGTCAAAGATTCTCATACTTTTACTTTTAGTTTTTGTTTTTGTTTACTGCAGGTTTTTATTTAGTGCATGCCCCATACTCGATGTTCTGGTCAACCGTTATTACCTATCAATCTTGAACCATAACGTATTGGCAGAATGGAGGCACAAGCAGAAATCGAAAGGATGGTTGCTCAACAGGAACAGGCGAGATTAGCTGCTCTTGCCACCGCTCAAGTTCAACAAAAAAACATTGGTAACCCTGGGCGAGCAACAAATCCTGACGATGAGGATTTAGGTCATGACGAGTTACTAAACCCAAGGCATGATGCTGAAATCGCAACACCTGCCAACAGAAGAGGTCGTCATGCTCGGTCTAGGTATGATCGCCAACCCATGCAACCAGCTTTTGATGACGATGATGATAATCTTGATGGAGCTGGAGCCACTGGAGCCATAATTCCTCCACCATTAGCGCCCGGAGCGAAGTTCAACATCACAAGCACCATGATTCAGTTATTTCAACTCAAGGGATTATTTGGTGGACTAGTAGGCGATGATCCGAATATGCATCTCAGCAACTTTATTTCTACATGCAAGTCATTTGACAATCCTGGTGTTGGTTAGAATGCAATTCAATTACGTCTATTTCCATTGTCTCTGTCTGGGGAGGCAACTCTATGGTTGAATAGGCTGACTCCTAATTCTATTACAAATTGGAGGCAATTTAGAGACGTTTTCCTAGAAAGATTCTTTTCGCCATCCAAAAGAGCACAATTGAGAGATGAAATCAGCAACTTTCATCAGCTTCCAATTGAAGCCCTTCATGAAACATGGGAGAGGTTCAAGACAAAGCTAACGAGATGCCCAAACGATCATATGACTAATGTTCACCTAATGGAGATATTATACAGAGCCTTGAATTTAATAACTAAACCAGTGGTGGATAATGCAGCTGGAGGATCTTTTATGGACCTCACCTTTGGTCAAGCAAGCAATATGCTAGACCGTATGACAAAGCAAAGTAGAGCTTGGCATACCAGGGATTCTGTGGTAGCAAGCCCCACTTTATCTATTGGCATGACTACAGACCAAAGAAGAAGGGAAGAAGAACATGATCAAGATATGGCGCACATGAAAACACAAGTGGATCTTCTTACAAAGCATCTATTATCAGGGAAGACCAAAAAAGTTAAAGCTGTTGCGTCAAAAGGAAGAGACAAATCTGATTCGGAAGAAGAGGCCAACTACTTGAACAATCAGGGGGGTTTCTGAGGGAATACCCAAGGAAACCAAGGTCAGAACTATTATGATAAATCTGGAAACAAGGACCAAGGTAGTTGGAAGAACATGAATGAAAAGAGTGGTTTGTACGTTCCCCCTGGAAGATGTGACGCCACCACACCTAGTTCTGGAAGTATGGAAAACATGCTGGCTAAAATATTGAAAGGAGTGGAAACAACAAGCGCTGCAGTAATGGAGGTAGTAAATGATTTGTCCTCTATGAAACAAATAGTTGATTCTCATTCCACTTCAATCAAGCAAATAGAGCAGCAATTGAGCCAACTTTCAGCAGCACTCAATCAAAGAAAGGTTGGTACTTTACCTAGCGATACTGTGAAAAACCCAAGGAATGATGGGTCATGAATGGCCATCACTACCCAAAGTGGTAATGTGCTGGAAACTTCAGCAAAAATCAAGCAAGTGGATGACGAAGTAGTGGACATTGATGATAAGGCGAAAGGATAAGATTCCGCAGAAAAAGAGCACAATATCCATGACGTCAATCCCAATGGATTGAAACCTGAAAAATCTGAAAAACGGAAGCAAGAGGAGAAGAAAGCCGTGGAGAGAACAATTCTATACCCACCACCACCTTTTCCTCAGAGATTGAAGAAGGTGGTGGATGATACAAAGTTCAGCAAATTCATGACTATGTTGAAGCAGCTGACCATTAATGTTCCATTGGTGGAGGCACTTGAACAAATGCCTGGGTATGCGAAATTTATGATGGATCTTCTGATAAAGAAGTGGGCAGCAAGTTATGAGTTGAAAGATGATGTTCATCACTGCAGTGCAATCGCTACCCGATCAATAGTTCAGAAGAAGGCTGACCCCGGTGCTTTCACTATTCCTTGCACCATTGGATCTTTGAATTTTGCCAAAGCATTATACGACTTAGGAGCCAACATCAATTTGATGCCATTATCTATCTATAAGAAGTTGGGGTTGGGTGATCCTAATCCAACCAACATGAGGCTCGTAATGGCGGATAGGTCGGTAAAATGACCTGTTGGTATTCTATGTGATGTATTGGTAAAGGTTTCTTCATTTATCTTTCTGGAAGACTTTGTTATTTTGTATTGTGAGGCAGACTCAGAAGTTCCCATAATCTTGGGGCGTCCTTTCCTTGCTACGGGAAGTGTACTTATTGATTTGAGAGCTAATGAGCTTTCGTTCCAAATAAATGACGAAGTAGTTCGCTTTGATGTTTGAAAATCAATGAAGCAACCCAAAGATCTGAGTGTATTTTCGGTCGCTGATGTTTTCTTTGATGATGAGAAAGAATTACTTGAAGAAGAGAAAATTATTGATGACCCTTTGGCGGTTGTGCTCATGAATGGAGAGAATGAGGATGCTGAAAATTGTGAAGAAGTTATTGGGGATCAATAAGGATTAGGGACATATCGCTATGCTCCCAAGAAGCTGGACCTTGATCTCAAGAATCGACCCACACCACCAGCTAAGCCATCTATTGAAGAGCCACCCACATTAGAATTGAAAGAGCTGCCAAGACATTTAAAGTATGCATTCCTAGGAAGCGGAAACACACTTCCAGTCATTGTTGCAGCAGATTTGGGTGAGCAACAACTTGCAGCCCTCATTGCTATTCTACGAAAATATATTAGAGCCATTGGATGGACCATTGCGGATATTATTGGTATTCCACCTGGGATTTGTACACATAAAATTCAGCTTGAAGAGAAGTGCACACCCACCATTGAGCATCAAAGACGTCTAAACCCACCTATGCAAGAAGTGGTGAAGAAAGAAATTATCAAGTGGTTAGACGCGGGGGTTGTGTATCCAATCTCTGATAGTACATGGGTAAGCCCGGTACAATGTGTTCCCAATAAAGGGTGCATGACGGTGGTCGCGACTGTGAAGAATAAGCTTATTCCACTCAGACCCGTCACTGGATAGAGAGTATGCATGGACTACCGGAAGTTGAATTCTTGGACACTCAAAGATCACTTTCCAATGCCATTTATGGACTAAATGCTAGATCGATTAGCGGAGAAAGGATGGTTTTGCTTCTTAGACGGTTATTCAGGCTATAATCAGATTTGTATTGCACCTGAAGACCAAGAGAAGACAACGTTTACATGCCCATATGGTACGTTTGCCTTCAAACGTATGCTATTCGGGTTATGTAACGCACCAGCCACCTTTCAACGTTGTATGATGTCAATTTTTTCTGATATGGTTGAAGACACTTTGGAGGTATTTATGGATGATTTTTCAGTTGTTGGTGAGAGTTTTGAAGCATGCTTAGCAAACCTAAGTATGGCATTGCAAAGATGTGTAGAATTCAACCTAGTGCTGAATTGGGAGAAGTGCCACTTCATGGTAAAAGAAGGAATCGTTCCTGGGCACAAAATCTCTGAAAGAGGAATTGAGGTTGATCGAGCAAAAATCAAAGTCATTGAGAAGCTACCACCTCCAATTTCGGTGAAGGGAGTTCGTAGTTTTCTCGGCCATGCAGGTTTCTATCGTCGGTTCATCAAAGACTTCTCCAAAATTGCCAGTCCATTGTGCAAACTCTTGGAGAAAGATGTGAAGTTTGACTTCAATGATGACTACTTAAAGGCATTCGAATGACTCAAAGGAAAACTCATGAAAGCCCCTATCATGGTAGCACCAGATTGGTCTCTCCCGTTCGAAGTCATTTGTGATGCTAGTGGTGTAGCCGTTGGAGCTGTGCTTGGTCAAAGAAAGGAGAAATTATTTCATCCTATCTACTATGCGAGTAAGGTCCTAAATAAAGCCCAAAGGAACTACACTGTGACAGAACAAGAGCTCCTAGCGGTTGTGTATGCGTTTGAGAAGTTTTGTGCCTATCTATTGGGTACTAAGGTGATTGTTCATACAGACCATGCAAATCTTAGGTATCTAATTACAAAGAAGGATGCAAAACCAAGATTAATTCGATGGGTATTACTGCTGCAAGAGTTTGATTTCGAAGTTAAAGATAGAAGAGGTTGCGAGAACCAAGTGGCCGACCATCTATCTAGACTCGAGAACGAGCATGTGGCGCAGTCTGATATCAAGATTGATGATGCATTCTCTGACGAGGAGATCCTAGCGACGATAACATAAAAGTTACCATGGTATGCCGACTTGGTAAATTTTGTGGTGAGTAATGTAATACCTGCCAATTTATCATACCATCAAAAGAGGAAGTTTATGCATGACGTACAACACTACTATTGGGATGAGCCATATTTGTTTCGACGATGTGCGGATGGTATTATTCGATGATGTATATCCCATGTAGAGGTGCCTAATATATTGGAAGCATGCCACACTTCCCAAGTTGGAGGACATCACGCAGGCAATCGGACGGCAAGAAAAGTATTGCAAAGTGGATATTATTGGCCTTCGATATTTAGAGATGCCTATGACTTTGTTAGAAGATGCGACCAATGCCAAAGACAAGGTGCTATTTAGAAACACCATGAGATGCCCATGTCGAAAATTCTTGAGGTAGAACTCTTTGATGTGTGGGCCATTGATTTCATGGGTCCATTCGTGAATTCATTTGGAATGAAGTACATCTTAGTTACTGTAGATTATGTCTCGAAATGGGTTGAAGCTGTAGCGTTGGACGACAACGAGGGAAAGCGTGTTGTAGCATTTTTGAAGAGGAATATCTTCTCTCGCTTTGGAGTACCACGTACTATCATAAGTGATGGAGGATCTCACTTTTGCAACAAGCTATTCAAATCCGTGTTGGCCAAGTATGGTGTCAAGCAACATAAGGTAGCCACGCCTTATCACCCACAAACGATTGGACAAGTAGAGGTTTCCAATCGGGAGATCAAGCAAATCCTTGCGAAGAAGGTTAATGCTAATAGGAAGGATTGGTCTCGGAAGCTAGATGATGCACTATGGGCGTATAGGACTACATTCAAAACACCCATCGGCATGTCCCCTTATCAACTAGTTTATGGGAAGGCTTGTCATTTACCCTTTGAGCTCGAACATAAGGCATTGTGGGCGTTGAAACAATTGAATTTGAATTGGGATAATGCGATGAATCTGAGGTTGGAGCAGCTGAACGAATTAGATGAGTTCCGTCTCCATTCATATGAAAGGTCAGACCTATACAAGGAGCGGATAAAAAAGTATCATGATCAGCGGATTGTTCGACGAAACTTTCAAAAGGATGATATGGTGCTTCTTTTCAACTCTAGATTGAAGCTGTTCCCAGGTAAGTTAAAGTCTTAGTGGTCTGGTCCATACAAAGTTATCCAAGTCTACTCGTCTAGAGTAGTTGAATTAGAAGACAATAATGGTATTGTATTAAAGGTAAATGGTCAATGTGTTAAACCTTATATCGGGCCTCTGGACTCGATGAATTATGTGGCCATCACTTATATCAACGAAGTCTAAGTACTCGAGGTAACTATGTCGAGCCACGACAATAAATAAGGCGCTAGATGGGAGGCAACCCATTGTTTATCGTTTATCATTTATCGTTTTGTCTTTCTTTCATTCTAGTACTTGTTTTGCTTTTGATAAATGAAAATCCAAAAATAAGAGTCGTGCCACGACCAAAACTAAGGCGCTAGATGGGAGGCAACCCATCGTACTAATCATTTTCATTGGTTTTGAGCAAATGTAGGTGCAAGAGGTATTCAACGAGGAGATTGGTTTCAAATGACGATTTGGGCGTATTGCATGGTAAAGGTGGTAAGTTAGGAATTAAGATGCATAAGGATATGGATTGAGCATTGCTCATGACAAAATAGGCATCGAGCAAGGCTAGGCCTAGGTAAAACTAGGCCACAAACAAGGCAACGCCTATACTATGACCTAAGGTCTCGGAATCTAGTGTGCAAAGGCATAGGCGCCGCCCATGCTCAAGTATGCTATAGCATAGGCGCCTCCTATGCTAAAGCATTTGTTCTCGGAATCTCATATGCCATGCTAAAGGCGCCGCCTATGGTCACTAAGGGCATTGCACTAGGCGCTGCCTATGCTAGCAAATGTTTTGCATTAGGCGCCGCCTATACCATGCATAGGCAAAGCTAAAGGCACCGCCTATGGTCACTTTTTGTCTCCAAAACCGATTTTAAATGGGTAAAAACCCGACCCATTCTTTTCCTATATAAAGGGGACTTAGTCTTGAAACATAAACACATTGAAATCTTGACCTAGGCGCCGCACATACTCTCCAAAACATCTCAAAATTTTTCTTTTTGCTCTCCCACTTCACAAGAACATCTCCAAAGTCTTCAATCACGTAAGTACTCTTTTATTCTTCATATATTTTTCATAAGTACTACGTTGCTATGTCTATTTTGAGTTTCTACATCTTGAAGAAATATTGGTGATGTTAATGTGTTTGAATTGTGGATACAAAACCATATGAGTGAACATATACGTTAGGATGATCTTAAACTATTTTCGACTTGAATTTGATTTTGATGCATTGTTATACTACTTGCGGAATCACTATAGTCATTAACATTGCATAATCTTGTCACTTGTATACTTACATGTTGGAATGACTTGTTCATCGGGATAAGACTTATAGTTGCCTACCGACATAGGAGGTTGTGATTATTGATAGACACTACACCAGGATGTAATCCCTATGTAGTAGTCTTGTTATACCTAACATGAAAGTATTGCTAAGGTTGCAAGAAGTAATACATCTCTGATTTTCTTGTCGGAATATAGCGCCTAAAAGGCTTGTCGATGAAGTCTAAGTAATCGACTACTTTCACTTCACTAATTTGTATCAACAACCTAAGTGTGGGGTGGTACCCCTACTACTTGTGTATAGATTGTATACATCGAGATGATGCTAATATGAATATTGTTTAAATCTCAGGTACAATGGCACCTAAATCAAGACAAGATAAGGCTACCACTGCCCAAAAGGGCAAGAAAAGAGGTCGCAAGGACCAAGAAGAATCATCCTCAATGCAATTACCACGCCGCATGTTTGGAATAAAATGGGTTCTTGAGGAGTAAGCCAAGGAATGGTATAGGAACAACAAGGAAGGAAAATACATTCATGTCGACTTGATCAATAAGGACAACCTAGCGAAGAAGGAGCCACGCATGTTGGCGAAAATCATGGCATTAAATCTGGATTTCATCTTCCACGACATGGGAGAATGTAACCTTGATTTAACAAGGGAATTTTATGCTAATTGGTCGCCGAAAACCACAGGCAGCGAGGTCAAGATTCGGGGCCAAGTTCTACAACTCAATGCAGATTTAATCAACTCCTTTCTTGGCTTACCTTCAGTCGATCCAGCACCATTCAAAGAGCTTTACAGAAGACCTCCTTATAGAGAAATTCGACACACACTTTATGGAAGTAGATCCATGGCAAGGTGGAGCAGACAAAAAGACACCGGACGACACAACACCTTTCCCTATGCTCATTTGAATAGGGAAGCAAGAATATGGTTGCGTATTGTCAACTCTTGACTTATTCCTGGGACCCAGTACACCAAAATAACAAGAGATAGAGTGTGTTTGGTCTATGCTTTTATGACGAATGTCCCTATCAACATTGGGGCAAGCATTCGTTCTACAATGCGAAAGGCTAGACTACACAAGCGGTCCCACTTCACCTTTGGCAATCTGTTGATAGCAATCTTGCGGAAGGAAGACATCGAAGGGGAACCAGCTGACCACAAACTCCCACATAACCCGAAGAAGGTTGACCTCACAAAGGTCAAAGATGCTGAAACAACACATGGCGTCAACCTTACTACTGCGGAGAGACATGCTCGAGATGAGAGTTTCTTCCGTCATCTTTATGGCATGACTCGGTTCACAATGATAAGTGGTGGACGTGTTACAACTGCTGCAGAGCTCCAACAACTGGACCATGACTATCCAATGAATATGCATGCGAGGGAAATGTGTGGAGTAGGTACATACTTTGAGAAACCTCTTGATGATGATGTGCCGACCGATGATGATCGACGCATGCCAGACTCCGACGTGGAGGAGAATTCTGATGACGAGGACTCCTATGATGATTCCGATGAAGAGGGTATGACCCCCGACATAGAGGAGGAGTCCGACTGACCAGGTTCTTCATATTTATTTTCCACTGAGGGCAGTGTCCCGTTTAAGTGGGGGGTGGTGGTATTTACATGCTTTACTTCTCTATCCGCATTTAGATATATTTATTTATGTTTGTTTGTTTGAGTTTTTTTTGTTTTTTTTGTTTTTTTTTCGTAGTTAATCATTTTTTTTAGTTAAATTTTTCTTACTTAGCTTCACATGAAATCATTCTAATAGGCAGCATGAGATTATAACAAGAGTTTGTGTAAGATCATGACTATTGAGACGTTTAGGCTCTAATTGTGACTCACTATGTGATATTGTGTGGTTTAATTCCTTCATCTGTTGGGGCAAGAGTCTATACCACTCCCAATAAAGTCGAACATGTGCCTTGTGTGTGTGAGGACATTGTATATTCTATGTTTGTGGCTGATGCTAGAACATGCCTGGTATGTATGTAAAGCGAAAATAAAGAGTGTAAGTCTAGGAGATGATTTAGGTATTTCTTTTACAACCTATGATTGTTTACCTCATTTTTACCTACCCATGGACATTATCCTAGTTAACCCCTTTGAGCCTTTAGCCTATTTTCTTTGACAACCTCATATGTAAGCTTAATCCATTTTTCAAGACCATAATTTGATCCAAATTCCTAAGTGCTTTAAAGTGTAAAGTCATGTGACAAAATAAGAGGAAGTTGGGTACGTATGGTGCTTTAGAATGTAATGGTGCTTGAATTTGTTATGAAAAAGACTTGCTATCATAAGAGGTGTGTTATGAAAAGAAAAAGGAAAGGAAAGCTGAAAAGTGGCTTAAAATTGAAAAACAAAAGAGGAGAAAAAGGGTGGTAGAATAAAACAAAGTAGAAAGGTTGTTTGAAAGAAAAGTGTTAATGATACAATGTGATGTATTAAAGCGCTTAGGAACATAGTCACTATTTCTGGCCAAAATAGTCCTACCCGTCCCTTAGCCTACATTACAACCATCAAAAGACCTATTTGATCCTAAGCTTAGCATTCTGACATTTAGTGGAGCACTACACTAAGGGCAAGCCTATGGTCATCAGTTGCTACATATGAATTCTTTGTGAGAGCGAGAGCAAGGATACTTTTATACCCATTTTTGAAAAAGATGCTATGCATGTGAGTGATTATGGGTAACATATTGTGAGACACACATGGTTGATGAGTTTTGGATAGTTGTGTATGATTCTTTGTGCCTTAACTTTTGAATATGAGTTGACCACCATCACGAGTCTATGTTGGAGGTTGAATTGTTTCTACTAATGAGTAGAAAACTACTCTTTGCTAATGATTGCTATGCTTGTCTTGACGAATATTTTGTGTTGTTGCTATGAAACCTTAAGTTAATGTTTAGAGGGACATGATATTTTGTTCGAGGACGAACAAAGATTCAAGTGTGGGGTGTTGATGATAGGCGAATTTACACGCCTATAGTGCTATATTTTACCCATATTTTAGCAATGTTTTGAGAACAAATTATATATTTCATGCACTTTTAGTCCTTTTTCCTGTAAGTGAGCTAACGAACATGAGTAGCAAAGTTTCACGTATAAATGATGCGGAATTCAGCATTTATGGATAACTTGACGCCAAAAGAAGCTTCACGAAAGGAGAAAAGGGAGTCTTGGACGCCTAAGGACCAAAAGTGATGCACGGGAAACCTGTCCCGGGCTAAAACAACAATTCTAAAGACTTTGGGGACTAGCAGTAATTTATTATGATTAGGATAATGATGCATTAACCTAGTACAATTGGGTTAAGTATTTCATTATCTTATTAGGATTTAGTTAAGTATTTCATTAGCTTATTAGGATTTGGTTAAGTATTTCATTAGCTTAGTAGGAATAGGAGATGGGTATTATAAATACCCTATTTTTCTAGAGATTTTACATCTTCTTTCCATCTTTCTAATATGCATTCACTACTACTTCTAATTCTTCCACTAATTCTACTTTTTATTCTTCTTCTATTCTTCTATTCATCTATTTTTCCACAACAAGAGAAACGTTACTTGCTAGGGAAGTTCACGCCTAAACGCCTACCACATCATTATTACACAAAATCTTTATTGTGGTATACTAATAATGTCAATTGTGATCTCCTTCGCAATCATGGGTAACTAAACCTCTCTGTTGGGGTTATGGAAGCCGATTGAGATACTATCTATTACTATGAGTTTGTGAGTTCGCGACACGTATGCTGCTTATATCATTATTCTCTTCATCTTAATCTAAATTCTTTGTGGTTGCAAACGCAAGAATACGCCAGTATAACATTTAACTTGTTCGAAAGAAAGGTTATCTGTCTGGAAAAAAGATAATGTCAAGGTAGTAGGGTCCTATCCCCTATTAAACAGTTAGTGCCGTAACTGGATTAACCTCTTGGAGAATTTGTACCGTTAGACACGCTTTAAGCTCGAACGAGTTAAAGTGAAATAATCCTTGAATAGGTCGAAAGAAGCCTGGATTTACCATTGAATACAACTCTCTATAAGCACATGCATGTCGGAATTCAGCACACTCATAGCCAATAGAGACGTATAACTCAGAAGGTGGACATAACCCCAACTTCTCAATTCTCATTGTTTACAACTTAATAACTATTCTTTCTTTTTACTTTGCTATTTTCAGTTTTTACTTGAATATTTTGGTTACACATTACAATCTCCTTTTTTTATGAGACTTGCACTAAAAGTCTAGTAATCGTTGCTTACTTATTGACCAAGCTATTCCTTGTGGGATCGATACCCAACCCAGTTGGGTTCTATATTTGCTAACGACTGCTTTACACTCCTACGAGAGCTGTAGATTGAGCGTTATCAATGACTAAGTTTATTTTTGAGTTTCTTTAATTTTAAATAAAATCACAATATTTATTTTATTCGAATAAAAAATTCCCAAAATATTTTTCTGCATAATTTTGTCACTATAAGTAGCAATTATATATTTTCGTATCCATATATACAAGATCGTATAATTTTTTTACTTAAATAATTACTTTATCAAAAATCAAATTTTAATAATGGGTTATCTTAAAAATTAATATAAATGCGTTATGTCTTGATTAAAATATAGTTTGTTCTAAAAAAATAATTTATTTGAAAAATATATGTTTAATTTTGTCAAGCCAAGAAACTCAGGACTAAATTGGATTTTAATTCGTATCGCATTGTGAGTTAATTTAGTAAATTTATTAGATCTATGTCCGTGATTAAAATCAAATCAACCATAATTAAAATACAATTGTCCAATTGATTTTGAATTGTGGCTAAAATTTAAATAAATTGACCAAGTACTAATCTATGGGCTATTTAATAAATGCCCATTCCTAATTTCTATTCTCCCTCTTCTTGAAAATTTTTCCAACCCCTATTCCGAATCCCCAGTTACCCCAGGCCCATTTTTTTTAGCAACAAACAGACCCAAACCCTCCAAACAACCCATTTCCTTCTAAACATAATATAATAACCCAGATTTTTGTCTCTAAAAATTTCTTGACTCTTGTGCGCACTGCCTAGTTAATGACTCGCCTAATGAGTCGAAAAGACTCATTATGAGTCATAGGACCCCAAGCATAGCCTAAATAGTGTATGTGTCAAAGGTATTACTTGAATTACAATCTCTACTTTATGAGTTGTAAAGTGAGGTCAAGAGTTGTATGGAGGGACTCATGACCAAATTAGTGGATTGGCCAATGTTTTTGTCCTGAGTATGACTACGACCCTACGAGTCATAATGTCAAATTATAAGTCATATGGTATGATGTGTAGGGTCAACATTAAGGATGACCTAAGTCAATGTCGATACTACTAGTTCAGGCAACGACTCGTACCTAGACATCACGAGTAGTGACTTGACCCATAGCAACTGGGGATAGTTTTTCCTACATGTTCTCATTAAGGGAAAATTGATCTTTTTTCTCATCTAATTTCTATCCCATGACCTAAAACACTCTTGTAGCCCTATTATCATCAAATTATCACATATAAGCACTATTATTCTCTCTAAAATCCTTAAGGAAAGAACAACTAGGGTTTCTAAGGATTTGGCTTCTAGAGCTCCAATTAGTGATTTTCGTCCATTATCCTCAATACTTTCAGGCATGTATCCTTTTCCTTCAAACTTGTATTTTATTCATTGCATACAATGTTAATATTTATGTGATTTTAAATATTTATTTTGGAACTTGGGTTGAGAGTTTTGGATGATTGTTGCTTGAATCATGTTCCCATGATTTTATATGCATTGTTTATGCTTTATTTATGGGTTTTGAACTAATTGGGTGTATGGGCATGGTAATATGGGATGGGGGTCATGGGATTCCCCCAAATTAATGATTTTGGTATTGGAATTGGTTTGGAAATTGTGTAACCTCAACCCAATTGCATAATTAGCTTTGAAACATGGTTTATAAAATGGTTTGGCTTACTATCTTAAACTATTGCATTGCATAAAAGGATAAATAGAATAAAAATGATTTTTTGGAAGGCCTTAATGTCCATATGTTGACTTAATTATAAACTATAGGGGTTGAGGCATTCCCCCATGTTGATTTTTATAAACTATGGGTCGAGGCATTCTTCCAAGTTGATTTTAATAAACTATGGGGTTTGAGGCATTCCCCTAAAATTTGATTTGATAAATCACGGGGGTCGGGAAATTCCCCTAAGGTGATAAATAATTTGAATGGCATAACGATATTAGCTTGCAAGCATAATTGGTATGATGATACCAATAGTATATGCAATACTGAGTGATTCTTGGTTAATAAATGAAAATGTGTAAATTGTTTTAATTGGGATTAATAAGGGTTTGTGTAGCTTATCATGAAGGTGTAAGTCTCAGGGAGGATGAACACTGGAAACCATATTTGTCGGCGTAGGGGTCTTGACGACCGTGTGTATAGTTCACACTTATATATATTTATGTATCCTAGAAAAATGTGGGGTTGGGTCATTCCCAGGTCTTCCTTGGATATCTTTGGTTTGTGCATCTAATACGCCCTGGGGCCCTATTATCAGGGGGAGGTGAACCCATATAGACGGTGGGTGCATAGATGACGGGATAACTATGCAGTCCAGGTTAGTATTTTAATCTCATGCTAAACCTTGTTTCCTATCCCGACATATTATATATTAATGTATATGATTGTGTGCATATGGTTTTGGAATAATTTTGGACTGATTGATTATGGTATTATCTTATCCCTTCCTTGAGCTACATACAAGCGCTCATCCCGCTAACCATCCCCAAACACTGTATCCTTACGTGATGTATGGTTTGAAGACACTTTTCTTTCCTTACACTATGGTAGGTGTTCTGGATTGTACGTGAGTTATGTTTAAAGTGTTGAGCTTCCATTCTCTATAAGTCCCTCATTTCATAGTCTTGTCTTTACTTACATTCTAGATTATTTAGGTGGGATTTTTGCTATGGTTGGGGGCATGTACCGACTTTAGTTGATATTTTATTTATCAGAGGCTTTTTTGGATAGGATGTGGGTGGATTTGGTATTGTTGATTCTTAGATCCTATTAAGTTGATTTTTCTATCTTGTTATATGTTCGAAACTCATCTCTATCTTCTTATATGTTCGGAATTTATTCACTTCTAGTAGTATCATGTTCTAGTTGACTAGGTTAATGGGGGTGGTCTCCAGTCCTTGGCGTACTTCAGATACCCAATCACGAATAGGCCCTGGTTTAGGTCCTGACACCTAAAACCCACCCAGGAACAATAAATACAACACCAGTCTAGCAAACACTAACCCGACCCACATCTAATTAAACCCTTATTTTTCTTTATTCATCAACAACAGTCGACCACAACAACCTAACGATGATAGCATAATAACAATAATAACAACAAATATCTGCAACTACAAGTATTGACCCATCAAAAACCCAACCCCTATCTGTCCTCTTCTTCTTCGCTCATATTTCTCTCATTTGTATGACACCATATGGTGAACACGTGGATATTTACCTCTAAAGTTCTACAACCTGCGATGTGGAATTTTTCAATTGCTTCACCATTTTCTCTTTCATAAAATTTGGTATGAATTTATACCAATTTCTATAGCTCAATCTTATCCCAATTTCAGAATATGAATTCCATAAAAAAATTTCCAAAATACCCCTCAAGAATCCCATCCCACATTGAATGTTTTTAATTTTGAAATCCTTAATGTCCCTCTGTAAATACACTACTATTACTAGTGTTAAGGATGCGGGAGAGGTCGGATAGCAAGAACACCAAAATACATGGGATTTTAATATTGGAGAAGATTTTGATGCTAAGAATTCATTAAGATTCACCTTTGATCTTGAATTACTAGGTTAAGAGATTCAAGTGCCCTTTTTGAGTTGTGGTGAAAAGGAATAATCTGACAAAGAGCTCAAAGTCCCATTTTGCCGCTCCAAAAAAGGTAAAAACCACCAATTTCTTCTAATTTCATTAGTTGTGTCCATTTCCCTTTTGTATTTCTTGAAATTTGATATTCCTTTAAGCATAAATCTACATCATATGAGTTGCTAGGACTGACAATTCAGTTTTCAGGCAGTTCATTTAAGAATTTTAGTAATACCAAATATATCGTGTAATATTTAATCTAAATTAGCATTTGGTACAAATATAATTTATTACCCGCCTAAAATAATTTTGATAGTGATAAAAGTCTGTAGTTATGATATATTTATATTACTTTATAATATCTTTTATAGTGTATTAATATTTTATGTGTAGATAGTAAATCTAGATATGTTAAAATATTATTATTATTATTACTATATAATAGAGATTTTACTAAAAATAACTTTATATTTGAATATTCGAAATATTGTATTTAATTTACCACGAACCTACGCACTATCTGAGTTTGTGTTAATGTGACAAAGTAGTATATAATATACTTATTACACTACGTATTGCTTAAGAAAGTAGAGAATATAAGGACTTAATGACACTTAGTGGACACATGGAACATTATATTACTATCTAGGTGTGACTAATGATACTTAGTGGCAAATGGCACATTATAATATTACCTAGGTGTAACTACTATGTTTAGGGTATATACATTAAATATACTAACACCAGTAGTTTATGTGATATTTATGGCGATATTTTTTTTCCCACTTAGAAAAAGTTTTCATGAAGTGTTTCAATACTGTGTATTCTCTCTAAGCACACTGGAATTCATTGATATACACACGTTATTCGAGTTCGGATTCTAGTGGAGTGCTATTTGGAGGCTTCTCAAAGTTGTTTTTAGCTTTGGCATCCAGGTAGGCTAGGCTTATCCTATCTTTAGATTGAACTTATTTACAGTAATTGTTTACTATTATGCTAGTTTTAGACAAGTACTCATAGTTTGCCTATCATTTGATATATTAATATATCATGCCTTATTTATCTAGTTAGGACTCTGTTCTAGTAAAATTTGATCCCTTATATTTTAGTATTATATAGCATCTACCATTTTAGGACATGGAATTAAGTTCAGGAGCCTTAAATTCATCCCTTTTTAACTAAGATATGTGAATGGTTATTAAATGTATTTTACTTACGGTTTAGGGTCAGTATCTACTCTATTTCAGTCATTGTTTGTGAATTTTTGTATCACTTTGGCATTGGTTATGGTATGGTTTGGGTTTTAACTTTACAGTTGGGTATAGTTATTATGAATGCTAGTTCGAGTTCGGCATCTGGTTATTATATGGTTTGGGTTTTAATTTTACAGTTGGGTATGGTTTCTATGAGTTTTTCTTTGTGTCTGGTATCTGGTTATGATAATTTGGAGTTCTGGTACTAATTACTGTTATTCTAAGAGTTATGGTTCATCTGAGTTCCAATCAAGTATGACATCTGATTATTAGTTCTGTTGTATATCATATATGTGGCCACTCGTTATTACCTAGTATTTTTGGTTCAAATTTAGCATATGGCCTCTTGTTATTATCCACAACTATAAGTTCAAACTCGGTGTCTGGCCTCTGATTACTACTCATTTTATCACGATCCAAACCAAGGCCTAGCCGTGATGGGCATCCCAAGCCAACAAAGGTTGGAGATGACCCCCTTATCCTTACCTTAAGAACAAAATAATAATAATAAACTACAGAAGCTAATCAATAGATTAAGAGAAATATGAAAACAAAAGAGTACGTTTGAGAGTCTAGACTAAAATGACAAAGTAATTCCTAACACTGTCCCTAAAGCCTCTAAATAACGAATAACAATCAAACCGGGACATTCCCCCGACTAGGCTAAAAGAAAATAGAGAAAGTCCTAAAATCATAAGAGACTAATAGAAACCGGGCCTTCCAATTGATAAAGGGCTTACAGCTTCAACGGCTATCCAACCAGAGTATCAGTCCACCTAATGCTGCATAGGGTCATAAGAAAAGCCATCAAATATACATCATGAAATGATGTAGCATCCAGGGATGGTCAGTATGGTATGTACTAGCATGCAACCCTAGGAAAGGGATAAGATGTATACATTTACCAAAAAAATCAATCATAAAACACATGCACCACAATTATACATATATATAGTTTGCTAGGATAAGGGCAAGGGGTATGAAACATGAGAGTTTAAAAACTTTATCCTGATTTGTGTAGCTCGTTTCAACCTAAAGGCACCCACGGGCTATATGGGTTAGGTTCCCCCTGTCGGAAAGGCCCCAGTCGTTCTTAGCTGCATGTATTAAGGAATTGGATAAAGAGACCAATGCGATAGCCTACCAAAATATAATGTGTGATGAAGACACAATAGTCATAGACTGCCAACGTCAGCAATCGTGGTTTCCAGTTTTGGTCCCCAGGGGACTACACTTTATTGATGTGCTACATAATATCCTTTAAGCCTAATTAAAATAGTTTTACACATAATATCAACTATGGAGTTTTCATTAAGGAATTTTTAAATTCGATATTGTCTTGCCAATATAGTTGTAAGCTATTCTAATTATGCCAAACCATAACCATTTAACCAATTTGACTCCAAATTCTGTTTAAAATCTAAACCATAGCCCCCAAGGGCATTCCAAATCCTTTTTACCTTTTTACTATTTTATGCAATGCAATATTTAAAAAGATGAGTTAAATATTATAGAATCCTTGTTTAAAACTAAATTACGATATGGTTTGAGGTTCATGTCATTCTCATGCCAAAATCGATAAGCATTATGAAAACCATATTGTCAAATTCAACGATTACCATGGAACACAAATTTAGTTCACAATCCATCATTCAAACTATGAATAAACCATTTAAAACAACAAAAAATCAATGCAAGTGTTTAACAATAAAGAACCCTCAACCCTAATTTAATCAAATACTCAAGAATCATGTAAATATCAAGTAACTTGATACAATAATACAATAAGTAGAATAGGGAGTGTCGAACATGCTTGAATGAAGAAAGAATTTTGAGAGGGATCGGAGTTTAGAGCCTAGAGAAGTGAATTCTTGAGGAAACCATTGGTTTCTTCTCTTGAGAGTTGATAGAGGGAGGAAAAATGATTAAAATTGATAACTGATGGATAATAGGGATTTAAGAATGTTTAAAGTTGCTTTAAAAGGGAAAAGTACCAAAATCCCTCACCCAAACTTAAAAAAATAAAACTGGACAATTTTTTTCCAAAGATGTGGCACACTGCTATCACGGAGCCTAGCTAGAGTGCCACACTCCTATCATGGAGCCTGGGTAGCATGACACACCACTATTGCAGAATGTATCTAGCTTGCCATGACCTTATCACAGACCTTTACTCGTTTGGGGTCCAAAAATGACACCGAATGCTTTTAAAAAATTCTAAAATTCTTTCAAACCATCTTTATAACATTCCTTATCATGATTCCAGTCAAAAGTTATACTTAAACATGAGGGAGGGTCCAAACTAAATTAGTCCAAAATATTGGGGTCTTACATTATCCCCCCTTAGGATAATTTATCCCCGAATGACAGATTAGGAAACACTTAGCATGATAATAGAAAGAATATAGAGGGATTCAAGAACAAAATTCAAAATACATTAAGAGATGAAGTAGAATTCGTACCTCAAGCACCGTCGTCCAGCATTGGAAACAAGGTCGGGTATTTAGCTTTTATATCCTCTTCCAATTCCTACTTCTATCTTATGATTCCTTCAAAGAGCCTTCACCGAAGCTATTTCTTTAGTTCTCAATTTCTGAACTTGTCTATAAAATCTAAACATGAACTTCCTAATAGGACAACGAATCCTTAACGCTAGTATCCTCAACCATCACCAATAAGGAAGGATCACCCACATATTTTTTGAGCATAAATGCTTGAAAGATGTGATGAACCAAGACCAATCTCGCCGGAGATTCTAATTCAAAAGTGATATTCCTAATCCTTTAATCCTTCTTAAAATTTGATACTGACTATTGTAACAGGACCAAGCTTCCCCTTTTCCTCAAATCTCGTAACTCCTTTCATAGGAGAAAGCTTCAAGAACACCCAACTTCAACTGCAAAATCCAACTCCATTTTCTTCACATCCGTGTAAGACTGTTGTCGACTTTGAGCAGTCTAAAGTCTCTCTCAAATCACCTTCACCTTTTCCATCTCTTGGTGAACCAAGTCAGGACCTAACAACATAGTTTCACTTACCTTAAACCATCCAATCGGGGACCTATATCTTCTACCATAATAGGACTCAAAGGGAGACATTTGGATGTTGGAATGATAGCTATTATTATAAGCAAATTCGATAAAAGGTAAATGATAAACTTAGCTACCTTTGAAGTCAATCACACAAGCCCTTAGCATATCCTCTAAATTCTGAATAGTATATTCCACTTGTCTATCCGTCTGATGATGGAAAACGATGCTAAGGTTTACCTGAGTACCCAACTCTTTCTTAAAAGAACGCCAGAAATAGTAGACATTTGGGCTTCATGCAGCCAAACTATCTCTTGAATGAATAACTTAGTGTAATCCCCTAATGAGTAGTTAGTTCTCACATGCAAGAAATGAGCAGACTTAGTCATTCTATCCATAATAACCCAATTAGAATCATACTAATTTTGAGATCGTCAGAGACCCATTATGAGATTAATCACCTCCCATTTCCACATATACAATTATATCTCTTGAGATGTGCCACCCAACCTCAAATGCTCAACCTTGACTTTCTGATAGGCTATACACTTGGCAATAAAATTTTCCACATCCCTTTTCATATTATTCCTCAAAAAAATCTTTTTGAAGTCATGATACATTTTTGTTGAACCCGGATGAACCGTATATCTGGACATATAAGGTTCGGTTAAAATCTTTTCTCGCAACCCATCTAGATCAGGAGCACCCAACCTACCTTGATATCTCAAGATGCCATCTCCTCCAATATTAAAAACCAAAACCTTATATTGACCCACATCATCCTTCATTTGCATAAGTACATGATCCAGAACCTACTTCTCCTTGACCTCAGCCCCAAGAGATGACTTAACCACTTCTTGAATGATTACTTTTCCAACCTCAAAGTCTAAGAGGCGAACTCCTAAATTGGACAACCAATGAATATCCTTCACCAATCCTCATTTCTCCTCCTTAACGTAAGATAAACTCCCCATGGATAACCTGCTAAGAGCATCAACAACCACATTAGCTTTACCTAGATAGTAGTACAGACTCATGATATAATCTTTGAGCAATTCAAGACACCACCTCTACTAGAGATTCAATTCTTTTTGTGTAAACACGTATTACGAACTCTTATAATCTAAGTAGATATCAATGTGTAACCCATAAAAATAGTTACGCCATATTTTCAACAAAAAAACCACAATCGCCAACTCTAGATCATGAGTAAGATAGTTTCTCTCATGAACCTTAAGCTGCCTAGAAGCATAAGAGACCACCTTCTTGTGTTGGATAAAAAAAACCCAGTCCCACATAGGATACATCACAATACACAATAAACCCCCAGTACACCCCAAGTAGGGTCAAAATAGGTAAAGAAGTCAACTTATCCTTCAACATCTCAAAACACCCCTCACAAGCAACAGTCCAAACAAACTTCACCTTTTTTTGTCAACCTTGTAAGCGGAGCAACAATAGATGCAAACCCTCCACAAACCTCCTATAGCAACTTGCTATGCCCAAGAAGCTCTTAATATTGATTGGAGTCATGTAGGCTATTTCTTAACCGCCTCAATCTTTTATGGATCCACCTTAATCCCTTCACTAGACACAACATACCCAAGAAATATCACAACACTTCGACAAAATTCACACTTAGAAAATTTTGCATACAACTTCTGATCCTTTAAGGACAACAACACAATTCAAAGGTGCTTTGTATGATCATCCTCACTTTTGGAGTACATAAAGATGTCACCAATGAAGACTATAAGAAACAGATCCCAAAATGATCTAAAAACCCAATTCATAAGGTCCATAAAAGTAGCCGGAGCATTAGTCAATCGAAATGACATAACCAGGAACTTATAATGGCCATAATAGGTTTGAAAAGTAGTCTTGGAAATATCACCCTTCCTAATTTTATTAGTGATAGCCCGACTGGAGATCCATTTTAGAGAAACACTTGGCATCCTGAAGCTAATAAAAAAGGTCATCAATCCTAAGAAAAGGGTACTTATTTTTCATGGTAACCTTATTCAATTGATAATAGTCTATACACATCCAAAAAGACCCATCTTTCTTTTGCACTAAAAGAACCAAAGCACCCCAGAGAGAGACATTAGGAAGGATGAAACCCTTATCAAGGAGATCCTCTAATTGCTCCTTTAGCTCCTTCAATTCTTTTGAATCCATCTTATAAGGAGGAATGTAAATAGGATGAGTATAAAGTAGAATATTAATCCCAAAATATTTTTCCCTATTTGGAGGAATCCAGCAAAATCATTGGGAAAAACTTTAGGAAATTCATTTACTATAGAAATGGACTATAGGAAGGGACTTTTAGAGTTGGAATCCTTAACACGAACTAGATGATATAGACACCCCTTGGATATTAATTTTTGAGCTCTAAGGAAAGAACTAAACTTCCCCTTTGGAACTAGGGAACTCCCCTCTCATTCAATTGCCGATTCATTAGGAAAATAAGAAGTGATCTTTCGGGTCCCATAATCTAACGAAGCATAACATGAATAAACCCAATCCATTCCTAAGATCATATCAAAATCCAACACAACAAGCTCTATTAGATATACCAAGGTCTTCCTATGAAAGATAGATACCATACAATCACTATTGACCTTTCTAGCAATAATAGAGTCATCCACCGAGGTAGAAATAAAAAAGAGGTTGGAAATACTTTTAGGAACAGAACCAAAGAGTACAAAAATATAGAGAGTCACATAATATAGGATAGATCAAGGAAAAAACAAGCAATAAACATCATGGAATGTAATATACTAGTGACAACATCCGGGGATGCCTCAGAATCCTGATAAATAAATAGTGCATAGAGGTAATTTGGACTAGTTCCCATCCCTGATGTAGCACCCTTAGCTATAGAAGATGATTAAGTGGTGATCAGGAATTTATTATCTTTTGTGGAAATCCTGGCTGAAGGATAATTTCATTATAAATGACCAGGTTGACCACAATTAAAGAACAAATTCCTCTTCTCATAATATCCACGATAGAGTGGCCCTAAAAAATAGCAGGATGGCTAAGGTGAGGCCGACGGAGATTCACTTATTTAAGGTTAGAAACCCTGAGACTTTGCACCATTTCTATACTGAAAACAACAATCACCCAAAGTCTTAGGATAAGGAGCACTAGCTGGCGAATAAGAATTTCCCTAATTATTCTTCTTGGGCCATTGGCTATTTATTTCCCATTGTTCTATAGATTTTCACCTTGGCCTACATACTTAAACTTCTTCCTGTTCCTTTCCCTAATTACTACTAGTTTATTCTTCTCATCTTCCACCTGTTGATATAAACCACTAGAATGATATGTCCATATCATTATTCAGTATAGCAGCCTTACAGTCTGAAACAAAGTCATGAGATAGACTCAAAGAAAACTTCCTCATCCTAAAACTCATACTAAACACAAGCTCAGAATCATAATAGGATAGTTGGGTGAACTTCAATGCATACTACTTAACACTCATCTTTCCTTGCTTCAGATTCACAAACTCTTTATCTTTGGCTCTCTTAACTCCTGAGGAAAGAAATAATCAAGAAATGTACTTGACAATTCTTCCCACACAACCATCTTAACTTCTTCACTCCTCAACTCCTCCCACTTGTTATACCAACGATAATCCACTTCTTTCAACTAATAAGTTGTATGCTCAACCCCTTATAAATCACTAACATGCACACTCTAAAGATTTTTTCCATAATAAACCCCTGAGGATACTCCTCAACCTTAGAAACCATAAAAGTTGGGGGATTTATCTTTATAAACTAGACAGCTCGAGTAACCTCGAACAAATTGGGGTAGGACCAACATGATCAAAATGATGAGATTATGATGCTACAATCTGAGTAAGCTTATGGATGGACTGACAAAACTCATTATTTGAGACATCTCTTTAAGGAGACTTAGTATCACAACCTGGGAATCCCAAGGAGGAATAGAAAGAATCATGGAACTCAAGAGAAATAGTAGAGTCAGGATTACGAGCCCTATACCAAGTCTACATTTCATGAGTAGGGTGAACATCCTCAGCATTAGCCTCATTTAGGATGGAGGGTTTGGCTAATTTACTATGATCATCAAATCTTCATAGAGGCATGATCTAAAATGTGATTAATCTTGGAGTTAAAGAATACTGAAAGCAGCTAGACTCTCTATCATGAAACAGATCACAAAGAAGGGAACATTCCTAAATGCCTTGTATCCTTCCCTATGTAAGTGTGGCAAGATACATACCCATAAAAGGTACTCTACTCAGCACAACTTTGTAGACACCCATTGAACGTAACTATGATCGTCAAATCTTCATAGTGGCATGATCTAAAATGTGATTAATCTTGGAGTTAGAGAATACTCAAAGTAACTAGACTCTCTAGCATGAAACAGATCATAAAGAAGGGAACATTCCTAAATACCTTGTATCTTTCCCAATGTAAGTATGGAAAGATACACACCCATAAAAGGTACTCTACTCGGCACAACTTTGTAGACAGCCATTTAACCAAAACCGTAATATGATATCAAGCTTTTCATAACCCAAACCAAGGTCTAGCTATGACAGGCATCCCAACGCAACCAAGGCCAAAATGATCCTTTTAGCCTTACCTTAAGAGAACAATGATACTAACAAAATACAAAATCTAAATAATAGAATAAGAGAGATATAAAGGCAAAAAAGTAAGTTTGAGAGTCTAAATCCATAGAGAAATTCCCAACACTATCCATAAAGCCTTTAAATAATGAATTCCAATTAAGTTTGGACATACCCCCAGTTCTGAAATCATAAAAGATAATAGAAATCCAAACTTCTAAATAATAAAGGGAACACTATTTCAACAGCCATCCAACTAGAGTATCAGTCCACCTAACACAACATAGGGTCATAAAAAAGCCCTCAGAACCTACATCATGAAATAATGTAGCATTCAAAGATAATTAGTATGGAAAGTACTAGCTTGTAACCCAAGGAAAGGGATAAAATATATACATTTACCAAAATACTAGTCACACATTCACTATAGTTATACATATATATAGGATGTCGGGTTTAAGGTATGGAACATGATAGTTTAAAAACTTTATCCTGATCTATGTAACTCATTTTGACCTAAAGGAACCCACGAGCTATATAGGTCTGACTCCCTCTGCCGAAAGGGCCCTAGTCCATGTTATCCGAATGTACCAAGGAATTGTCTAAAGACATAAAGGCTATAGCCTCTTAAAATATACTATGTAAAACAAACACACTTGTCATAGACCCCTAATACTGGCAAATGAGGTTTCTAGTGTTGGCCCCCCGGGAATACACCTTCTCAATGAGCTACATAATTCTCTTTAAGTGTAATTAAAATAGTTTTATGCATAAAATCAACCATGGAGTCTTTTATTAAGGTATTTTTCAATTAGGTGTTGTCATACCAGTAGACTTGCAAGCTATTCCAATTATACCAAACCATAACCATTTAACTAATTTGACTACAAATTCCATTTAAAATCCAAATCATAGCCCCCAAGGGTATTCCAAATCTTTTTTTTTTTATCTTTTTACCATTTAATGCAATGCAATATTTCAAAAGATTAGTTTATTCTATAGAATTCTTGTTCAAAACCAAATTATGATATGGATTGAGGTTCATGTCATTATTATGCCAAAATTAATAAATATTATTAAAACCATATTGACAAATTCCACCATTACCATGAAACACAAATTCCGTTCACAATCCACCATTCAAACCATGAATAAACTATTTAAAATAACAAAAAATCAATCTAAGTGTTTAACAGTCAAAACCCTCAACCCTAATTTAATTAAACATTAAGGAATTATATAAATATCAAGTAATATGATGCAATAATACAATTAGAATAGGGAGTGTCCAACATGCCTGAATGCCAAAAGTATTTTGAGAGGGATTGGAGTTTAGAGCCTGGAGAAGTGAATTCTTGAGGAAACCCTTGGTTATTTCTCTTGAGAGTAAGAGAAAAAAGAACAATGATTAAAAATTGATAACTTATGGATAATAGGATTTAAGAATGTTAAAGTCATTTTAAAAAGGAAAAGGACCAAAAAGCCCTCACTCTAATTAAAAAATATGAAACTGGGAAATTTTTACCTAAGGGTGTGGAACACTATTATCACGGATACTAGACAGTATGCCATTCTCCAATCTCAGAGCCTAAGCAGTATGGAACGCCACTATTATGGAATGTACCTGGTGTGCCATAACCATATCGCCGACCTTCACTGGTTTGGGGTCCCAAAATTACCCTAATACATTTTGAAAATTTTGAAATTCTATTGAATTATCGTGATAACATCCTTTATAATGATTGCAGTAAAAAAATTATACGTAAAAAAGAGGAGGGTCCAAAATATATTAGTCAAACTTTTTAAGGTTTTACACGTTGGTGCCGTTTCAAGATCGATGCACATCTGGATGGCTACTATGGTTTCATACGATTAGTGTATTTATGGATTACTTACACTTTTCTTTCAAATTATTTCTTGTATGTCCCACCGGCTTATAGCACTATTGGGTTAATTGTCTTCTTTAGTATGCCTAGCGAGATAATGGGGGCCCAGTTAGGTTATGTTTGATTTGCCTTTTAATACTACATTATTTATATTTCTATATCGCTTATACTTATTTCTTAATCCTATTTGCATAAATTATTATTTGTTCACCTTTCTATCCCTATTAACTGTTGACTTAGATTACACTATAACATTTTAGTTATACTTCTCCTATATTGAGATTATTCGACCGATGATATCTACTGAGTACCCATTGCTTTGGTACTCATACTACACTTCTATATATTTACCCTGATGCAGATCTGAGTACTAGCAGCCACGTTAACGTGATTCCTACTTTTCAATACTAATCCAGAGCAGGGTAAGCTTGATATTTTCTGAGGCTGATCCTCCTCTATTTATTCCAATTTAGTCTTTTATACTCGAGATGGCTTGTATATATTGTGTATATTTTAGATTTTGTCTAGTACATCAACTATCTTTTGGTAGTGGCTCTAGTATCAAACATACCACGTCTTGGGAGAGATTAATTTGTATATTTTTGTCCTTTTTCTTCTCTCATTTGGATATACTTTATATGCTACCTTTTAATGTGTCTTTTATTACTATTATTATCATTATACATGGTTTTTTCTAGTTTCTAGTTTCTTGATCCTTTTGATGCATTGTGTCTAACTTGGTTTTTAAATCTTTATTGGTTTACTCTTTACCCAGATGGATAGGATGTGAGGTGTGGGAGCTTGGGATCAGGACCCTAAGCCCACTATTACATTTTTAGTTAGGGATATGTTCGACCAAATTGTTGGGGGTAGTATTGAGCAGTAACCCCAATTTGAGATCAGTTCAGGGATCTATCACTTGATCCTGACATAGCTCTTGAGACTGAGAAAGCTCCAGATATTTTGCCACTACATCAGTAGGTGGGCTAGGGGACATCACAGGCTCCCTTATTTTAATATCCTTTTTGATACTTCAAGATATATTGGTATATTTGTTAGGGTTAGTTGGCGGTCCACCAGCTTCGGAAGATCAACCAACAAAATAGAATGGTGTTGATTTAGGGGTACAACCTATGGAAATGACGCCTAGGGTAGAGGTTCTGCCAGCACCATTAGTCCCATAGCTAGCAGTAGGCTAGCCAGTTATATCTTCAGAGAAGCAGAAGATGCTGGGCTAATTTTTAAGATTGACTCCTCCCAAGTTTACCAGGACCCCAAGAGAGGATGCCTATGAGTTCCTATTAAGTTTTGAGGAGAGGTTATGGAATTTAGCATTGGTTGAGTTGCGGGGAGTGAACATTATTTCTTATCATCTAGACACAACAGCGAGGAGGTGGTAAAGATGTTATCTTGATTCTTGGCTAGTTGGATCTGCACCAGTGAGTTAGACTTAGTTCACCAAGTCTTTCTTAGTGAAGTATATACCTCACAACATATGCGAGTGTCTTCGATATGAGTTTTTTACTTTGGAACAAGGTTGTATATCCATGGATAAGTATGAGGTGAGATTCCATGAGTTAGCCAGGCATGTCAGTATTATTATGCCTATGAAGTATAAGTAGATTCGATGCTTTGTTAGTAGATTAAGATTAACGCTTTGGAGGGATATATAAAGTTTGGTGACTTTAGGGAAGTACCTTTCTAAGATAGCTAAGTATATTTATTCTATAGATGAGATAAATCATGAGGCCCAAGGATCAGTGATTAGAGACTTATTACCATGGTAGTTACAATGGGAGACACAGTGGTTCATAGTTCACAGGATGAGGGTTTCATGGTAGTTACCCCTAGAAATAGCCTTCTCAGCATTAGCGTTAGCCTAATCATCCAGTTCAGGTATTGCTTTAGATATCAGATAGAGGTCAACCCAGTTATAGTGATTCTCGTGGTCAAAGCAGCGGTCATTCTAAATCTGCTGGACCTTCTAGATAGAGTAGGGTTTCTAGGGCATGTTATGATTGTAGAGATATTGTTCATTTCACTCTTAAGTATCCCCAGTGTAGAAGAATTAAGTCCTCAGTTCAAACTGCCAAAACAATCAAATCAATACTGCTATGAGCTAGAGGTGGTACACAGGGTTAATATTGTGGTCCTTATGGTTCTAGAGGTGGTATGTAGAGAGATAGGATAGTTTATCCGACAACCATCTAGTCCAGTAGTAGAAAAGGTTATTTGTATGCTATACCCGTAGACCAGAAGTTAAGGCTTTGGATGTTGTGATACCAAGTATGCTATACCAGTAGACCAGAAAAGGTTGTCATATGCCATCAACCATCTTTTGCTTTGTTAGATCCTAATTCCATACTTTTGTATGTTTTCACTTATTTTTCATCACAGTTGGGTTTATGTTTTGAGTCCTTATCTATGCTATTGTGTGTATTTAGCCTCGTGGGTCATCTTTTAGTAGTGGATCATGTACATAAATCTTGCTTGGTGACTATTTGGGATTTTGATACTTAGATTGATCTCCCTGTCCTAGATATGGTAGATGTTGATGCGATTCTAGGAATGGATTTGCTATCTCCTTACTATGCAGTCTTAGATTATTTTGCTAAGACCGTTATCTTAACCTTATTGGGTGTACCCCCAATTGTGTGGCAGGGTTCTATTATCCACACATTAATAGGGATTACTTCTTATATTTACGCCAAAAGGCTGATATTGAGGGGTTTTAAGTCATTTCTTATGTATGTTTGGGATGTTACTGCTGAGAGTCCATCTCTTGAATCCATCCCCATTTTTGGCCAGTTTCTTGATGTGTTTCCTAATAACCTACTTGGCCTTTCTCTTGACCATGACATAAGAGTTTATTATTAGCCTTGAGCTAGGCACCCAACCCATTTCTTGGGCTCCATATCATATGGCTCCACAAAGCTAAAAGAGATAAGTAGTCAGCTTTATGATATTATAGGTAAAGGTTTTATCAGATTGAGTATATTGCATTAGGGTGCTCTAGTTCTGTTTGTGAAGAAGAAAGATGGCTCTACGCGTGTGTATATTGACTATAGAAAGTTGAATAAGGTCATAGTGAATAATAATTATCCTATGCCTAATATAGATGATTTGTTTGACTAGCTTCAAGGTATAGTAGGTTCTGTAAGATAGATTTGAGGTTTGGTTATCATCAGTTGAGAATTTGGGCTCTGGACATCCCTAGGACAGACTTCAGTACTCGTTACGATCATTTTGAGTTCTTGGTGATATCTTTTTGATTGACCAATGCCCCAATAAATTTTATGGATCTGATGAACTGGGTGTTCAAGCTGTATTTGGACTCCTTCATGATAGTATTTATTGATATATTCTACTAGATTCGAGGAGTAGGAAGAAGCATAAGTAGTATTTGAAGACTGTGCTCCACACTTTGAGAGATCATCGGCTTTATGCCAAGTTCTCAAAGTGCAAGTTCTTGCTTGATTCTGTAGCTTTCTCGGGGAATATAGTGTCCAAGGATGATATTATGGTGGAACAAACAAAGATTGAGGCTATTTATAGTTGGTCTAGGCCTCACCTAGTGAGGTTCACAATTTTGTTGGGTCGACAGATTTCTATAGGCACTTTGTTAAATGTTTTTCTTCCATTGCAGCCCCTATGACTAGACTGACTAAGAAGAAGGTTCTGTTTTAGGGTTCTATGATTTGTGAGGTAAGCTTTTTAAAGGTCAAGAAGTTGCTTACATCAGCTCCTATTCTGAATCTTCTAGTTGAGGGAAAGGGTTTTACTATTTAATATGATGTATCTAGTGTTGGTCTAGGGTGTGTTCTGATGCAACAGGATTGTGTTATTACATATGCATCGAGGCAGCTTAAGGTCCATGAGCGAAACTACCCCAATAATGACTTAGAGTTGGCGGCAATAATGATTGTACTTAAGACATGGAGGCAATATTTGTATAGGGTTCACTGTGAGATCTTTACTGACAACCGTAGTCTTTAGCATATTATAACATAGAAGGAGCTAACTTCAAGGTAGCATAGATAGATTAAGTTTTTGAAGGACTATGATATATCTATTCTATACCATCTGGGCAAGTCTAATGTGGTAACGGATGCCTTAAGTCGGGAGTCAATAAGTATGGGTAGCTTAGCCTTCATTTCAGTTTCTTAGCACCATTAGCTTTGGACATTCAGTCCTTAGCAAACTTGATGGATCATTTGGATATTTTAGACCCCTGAAGGATAATTTCATTATAAATGACCAGGTTGACCACAATTAAAGAACAAATTCCTCTTCTCATAATATCCACGATAGAGTTGCCCTAAAAAATAGCAGGATGGGTAAGGTGAGGCCGACTGAGATTCACTTATTTAAGGTTAGAAACCCTGAGACTTTGCACCATTTCTAGACTGAAAACAACAATCACCCAAAGTCTTAGGATAAGGAGCACTAGCTGGCGAATAAGAATTTCCCTAATTATTCTTCTTGGGCCATTGGCTATTTATTTCCCATTGTTCTATAGATTTTCACCTTGGCCTACATACTTAAACTTCTTCCTGTTCCTTTCCCTAATTACTACTAGTTTATTCTTCTCATCTTCCACCTGTTGATATAAACCACTAGAATGATATGTCCATATCATTATTCAGTATAGCAGCCTTACAGTCTGAAACAAAGTCATGAGATAGACTCAAAGAAAACTTCCTCATCCTGAAACTCATACTAAACACAAGCTCAGAATCATAATAGGATAGTTGGGTGAACTTCAATGCATACTACTTAACACTCATCTTTCCTTGCTTCAGATTCACAAACTCTTTATCTTTGGCTCTCTTAACTCCTGAGGAAAGAAATAATCAAGAAATGTACTTGACAATTCTTCCCACACAACCATCTTAACTTCTTCACTCCTCAACTCCTCCCACTTGTTATACCAACGATAATCCACTTCTTTCAACTAATAAGTTGTATGCTCAACCCCTTTTAAATCACTAACATGCACACTCTAAAGATTTTTTCCATCATAAACCCCTGAGGATACTCCTCAACCTTAGAAACCATAAAAGTTGGGGGATTTATCTTTATAAACTAGACAGCTCGAGTAACCTCGAACAAATTGGGGTAGGACCAACATGATCAAAATGATGAGATTATGATGCTACAATCTGAGTAAGCTTATGGATGGACTGACAAAACTCATTATTTGAGACATCTCTTTAAGGAGACTTAGTATCACAACCTGGGAATCCCAAGGAGGAATAGAAAGAATCATGGAACTCAAGAGAAATAGTAGAGTCAGGATTACGAGCCCTATACCAAGTCTACATTTCATGAGTAGGGTGAACATCCTCAGCATTAGCCTCATTTAGGATGGAGGGTTTGGCTAATTTACTATGATCATCAAATCTTCATAGAGGCATGATCTAAAATGTGATTAATCTTGGAGTTAAAGAATACTCAAAGCAGCTAGACTCTCTATCATGAAACAGATCACAAAGAAGGGAACATTCCTAAATGCCTTGTATCCTTCCCTATGTAAGTGTGGCAAGATACACACCCATAAAAGGTACTCTACTCAGCACAACTTTGTAGACACCCATTGAACGTAACTATGATCGTCAAATCTTCATAGTGGCATGATCTAAAATGTGATTAATCTTGGAGTTAGAGAATACTCAAAGTAACTAGACTCTCTAGCATGAAACAGATCATAAAGAAGGGAACATTCCTAAATACCTTGTATCTTTCCCAATGTAAGTATGGAAAGATACACACCCATAAAAGGTACTCTACTCGGCACAACTTTGTAGACAGCCATTTAACCAAAACCGTAATATGATATCAAGCTTTTCATAACCCAAACCAAGGTCTAGCTATGACAGGCATCCCAACCCAACCAAGGCCAAAATGATCCTTTTAGCCTTACCTTAAGAGAACAATGATACTAACAAAATACAAAATCTAAATAATAGAATAAGAGAGATATAAAGGAAAAAAAGTAAGTTTGAGAGTCTAAATCCATAGAGAAATTCCCAACACTATCCATAAAGCCTTTAAATAATGAATTCCAATTAAGTTTGGACATACCCCCAGTTCTGAAATCATAAAAGATAATAGAAATCCAAACTTCTAAATAATAAAGGGAACACTATTTCAACAGCCATCCAACTAGAGTATCAGTCCACCTAACACAACATAGGGTCATAAAAAAGCCCTCAGAACCTACATCATGAAATAATGTAGCATTCAAAGATAATTAGTATGGAAAGTACTAGCTTGTAACCCAAGGAAAGGGATAAAATATATACATTTACCAAAATACTAGTCACACATTCACTATAGTTATACATATATATAGGATGTCGGGTTTAAGGTATGGAACATGATAGTTTAAAAACTTAATCCTGATCTATGTAACTCATTTTGACCTAAAGGAACCCACGAGCTATATAGGTCTGACTCCCTCTGCCGAAAGGGCCCTAGTCCATGTTATCCGAATGTACCAAGGAATTATCTAAAGACATAAAGGCTATAGCCTCTTAAAATATACTATGTAAAACAAACACACTTGTCATAGACCCCTAATACTGGCAAATGAGGTTTCTAGTGTTGGCCCCCCGGGAATACACCTTCTCAATGAGCTACATAATTCTCTTTAATCGTAATTAAAATAGTTTTATGCATAAAATCAACCATGGAGTCTTTTATTAAGGTATTTTTCAATTTGGTGTTGTCATATCAGTAGACTTGCAAGCTATTCCAATAATACCAAACCATAACCATTTAACTAATTTGACTACAAATTCCATTTAAAATCCAAATCATAGCCCCCAAGGGTATTCCAAATCTTTTTTTTTTATCTTTTTACCATTTAATGCAATGCAATATTTCAAAAGATTAGTTTATTCTATAGAATTCTTGTTCAAAACCAAATTATGATATGGATTGAGGTTCATGTCATTATTATGCCAAAATTAATAAATATTATTAAAACCATATTGACAAATTCCACCATTACCATGAAACACAAATTCCGTTCACAATCCACCATTCAAACCATGAATAAACTATTTAAAATAACAAAAAATCAATCTAAGTGTTTAACAGTCAAAACCCTCAACCCTAATTTAATTAAACATTAAGGAATTATATAAATATCAAGTAATATGATGCAATAATACAATTAGAATAGGGAGTGTCCAACATGCCTGAATGCCAAAAGTATTTTGAGAGGGATTGGAGTTTAGAGCCTGGAGAAGTGAATTCTTGAGGAAACCCTTGGTTATTTCTCTTGAGAGTAAGAGAAAAAAGAACAATGATTAAAAATTGATAACTTATGGATAATAGGATTTAAGAATGTTAAAGTCATTTTAAAAAGGAAAAGGACCAAAAAGCCCTCACTCTAATTAAAAAATATGAAACTGGGAAATTTTTACCTAAGGGTGTGGAACACTATTATCACGGATACTAGACAGTATGCCATTCTCCAATCTCAGAGCCTAAGCAGTATGGAACGCCACTATTGTGGAATGTACCTGGTGTGCCATAACCATATCGCCGACCTTCACTGGTTTGGGGTCCCAAAATTACCCTAATACATTTTGAAAATTTTGAAATTCTATTGAATTATCGTGATAACATCCTTTATAATGATTGCAGTAAAAAAATTATACTTAAACAAGAGGAGGGTCCAAAATAAATTAGTCAAACTTTTTAAGGTTTTACACGTTGGTGCCGTTTCAAGCTCGATGCACATCTGGATGGCTACTATGGTTTCATACGATTAGTGTATTTATGGATTACTTACACTTTTCTTTCAAATTATTTCTTGTATGTCCCACCGGCTTATAGCACTATTGGGTTAATTGTCTTCTTTAGTATGCCTAGCGAGATAATGGGGGCCCAGTTAGGTTATGTTTGATTTGCCTTTTAATACTACATTATTTATATTTCTATATCGCTTATACTTATTTCTTAATCCTATTTGCATAAATTATTATTTGTTCACCTTTCTATCCCTATTAACTGTTGACTTAGATTACTCTATAACATTTTAGTTATACTTCTCCTATATTGAGATTATTCGACCGATGATATCTACTGAGTACCCATTGCTTTGGTACTCATACTACACTTCTATATATTTACCCTGATGCAGATCTGAGTACTAGCAGCCACGTTAACGTGATTCCTACTTTTCAATACTAATCCAGAGAAGGGTAAGCTTGATATTTTCTGAGGCTGATCCTCCTCTATTTATTCCAATTTAGTCTTTTATACTCGAGATGGCTTGTATATATTGTGTATATTTTAGATTTTGTCTAGTACATCAACTATCTTTTGGTAGTGGCTCTAGTATCAAACATACCAGGTCTTGGGAGAGATTAATTTGTATATTTTTGTCCTTTTTCTTCTCTCATTTGGATATACTTTATATGCTACCTTTTAATGTGTCTTTTATTACTATTATTATCATTATACATGGTTTTTTCTAGTTTCTAGTTTCTTGATCCTTTTGATGCATTGTGTCTAACTTGGTTTTTAAATCTTTATTGGTTTACTCTTTACCCAGATGGATAGGATGTGAGGTGTGGGAGCTTGGGATCAGGACCCTAAGCCCACTATTACATTTTTAGTTAGGGATATGTTCGACCAAATTGTTGGGGGTAGTATTGAGCAGTAACACCAATTTGAGATCAGTTCAGGGATCTATCACTTGATCCTGACATAGCTCTTGAGACTGAGAAAGCTCCAGATATTTTGCCACTACATCAGTAGGTGGGCTAGGGGACATCACAGGCTCCCTTATTTTAATATCCTTTTTGATACTTCAAGATATATTGGTATATTTGTTAGGGTTAGTTGGCGGTCCACCAGCTTCGGAAGATCAACCAACAAAATAGAATGGTGTTGATTTAGGGGCACAACCTATGGAAATGACGCCTAGGGTAGAGGTTCTGCCAGCACCATTAGTCCCATAGCTAGCAGTAGGCTAGCCAGTTATATCTTCAGAGAAGCAGAAGATGCTGGGCTAATTTTTAAGGTTGACTCCTCCCAAGTTTACCAAGACCCCAAGAGAGGATGCCTATGAGTTCCTATTAAGTTTTGAGGAGAGGTTATGGAATTTAGCATTGGTTGAGTTGTGGGGAGTGAACATTATTTCTTATCATCTAGACACAACAGCGAGGAGGTGGTAAAGATGTTATCTTGATTCTTGGCTAGTTGGATCTGCACCAGTGAGTTAGACTTAGTTCACCAAGTCTTTCTTAGTGAAGTATATACCTCACAACATATGCGAGTGTCTTCGATATGAGTTTTTTACTTTGGAACAAGGTTGTATATCCATGGATAAGTATGAGGTGAGATTCCATGAGTCAGCCAGGCATGTCAGTATTATTATGCCTATGAAGTATAATTAGATTCGATGCTTTGTTAGTAGATTAAGATTAATGCTTTGGAGGGATATATAAAGTTTGGTGACTTTAGGGAAGTACCTTTCTAAGATAGCTAAGTATATTTATTCTATAGATGAGATAAATCATGAGGCCCAAGGATCAGTGATTAGAGACTTATTACCATGGTAGTTACAATGGGAGACACAGTGGTTCATAGTTCACAGGATGAGGGTTTCATGGTAGTTACCCCTAGAAATAGCCTTCTCAACATTAGCGTTAGCCTAATCATCCAGTTCATGTATTGCTTTAGATATCAGATAGAGGTCAACCCAGTTATAGTGATTCTCGTGGTCAAAGCAGCGGTCATTCTAAATCTGCTGGACCTTCTAGATAGAGTAGGGTTTCTAGGGCATGTTATGATTGTAGAGATATTGTTCATTTCACTCTTAAGTATCCCCAGTGTAGAAGAATTAAGTCCTCAGTTCAAACTGCCAAAACAATCAAATCAGTACTGCTATGAGCTAGAGGTGGTACACAGGGTTAATATTGTGGTCCTTATGGTTCTAGAGGTGGTATGTAGAGAGATAGGATAGTTTATCGGACAACCATCTAGTCCAGTAGTAGAAAAGGTTATTTGTATGCTATACCCGTAGACCAGAAGCTAAGGCTTTGGATGTTGTGATACCAAGTATGCTATACCAGTAGACCAGAAAAGGTTGTCATATGCCATCAACCATCTTTTGCTTTGTTAGATCCTAATTCCATACTTTTGTATGTTTTCACTTATTTTTCATCACAGTTGGGTTTATGTTTTGAGTCCTTATCTATGCTATTGTGTGTATTTAGCCTCGTGGGTCATCTTTTAGTAGTGGATCATGTACATAAATCTTGCTTGGTGACTATTTGGGATTTTGATACTTAGATTGATCTCCCTGTCCTAGATATGGTAGATGTTGATGCGATTCTAGGAATGGATTTGCTATCTCCTTACTATGCAGTCTTAGATTATTTTGCTAAGACCGTTATCTTAACCTTATTGGGTGTACCCCCAATTGTGTGGCAGGGTTCTATTATCCACACACTAATAGGGATTACTTCTTATATTTACGCCAAAAGGCTGATATTGAGGGGTTTTAAGTCATTTCTTATGTATGTTTGGGATGTTACTGCTGAGAGTCCATCTCTTGAATCCATCCCCATTTTTGGCCAGTTTCTTGATGTGTTTCCTAATAACCTACCTGGCCTTTCTCTTGACCATGACATAAGAGTTTATTATTAGCCTTGAGCTAGGCACCCAACCCATTTCTTGGGCTCCATATCATATGGCTCCACAAAGCTAAAAGAGATAAGTAGTCAGCTTTATGATATTATAGGTAAAGGTTTTATCAGATTGAGTATATTGCATTAGGGTGCTCTAGTTCTGTTTGTGAAGAAGAAAGATGGCTCTACGCGTGTGTATATTGACTATAGAAAGTTGAATAAGGTCATAGTGAATAATAATTATCCTATGCCTCATATAGATGATTTGTTTGACTAGCTTCAAGGTATAGTAGGTTCTGTAAGATAGATTTGAGGTTTGGTTATCATCAGTTGAGAATTTGGGCTCTGGACATCCCTAGGACAGACTTCAGTACTCGTTACGATCATTTTGAGTTCTTGGTGATATCTTTTTGATTGACCAATGCCCCAATAAATTTTATAGATCTGATGAACTGGGTGTTCAAGCTGTATTTGGACTCCTTCATGATAGTATTTATTGATATATTCTACTAGATTCGAGGAGTAGGAAGAAGCATAAGTAGTATTTGAGGACTGTGCTCCACACTTTGAGAGATCATCGGCTTTATGCCAAGTTCTCAAAGTGCAAGTTCTTGCTTGATTCTGTAGCTTTCTCGGGGAATATAGTGTCCAAGGATGATATTATGGTGGAACAAACAAAGATTGAGGCTATTTATAGTTGGTCTAGGCCTCACCTAGTGAGGTTCACAATTTTGTTGGGTCGACAGATTTCTATAGGCACTTTGTTAAATGTTTTTCTTCCATTGCAGCCCCTATGACTAGACTGACTAAGAAGAAGGTTCTGTTTTAGTGTTCTATGATTTGTGAGGTAAGCTTTTTAAAGGTCAAGAAGTTGCTTACATCAGCTCCTATTCTGAATCTTCTAGTTGAGGGCAAGGGTTTTACTATTTAATATGATGTATCTAGTGTTGGTCTAGGGTGTGTTCTGATGCAACAGGATTGTGTTATTACATATGCATCGAGGCAGCTTAAGGTCCATGAGCGAAACTACCCCAATAATGACTTAGAGTTGGCGGCAATAATGATTGTACTTAAGACATGGAGGCAATATTTGTATAGGGTTCACTGTGAGATCTTTACTGACAACCGTAGTCTTTAGCATATTATAACATAGAAGGAGCTAACTTCAAGGTAGCATAGATAGATTAAGTTTTTGAAGGACTATGATATATCTATTCTATACCATCTGGGCAAGTCTAATGTGGTAACGGATGCCTTAAGTCGGGAGTCAATAAGTATGGGTAGCTTAGCCTTCATTTCAGTTTCTTAGCACCATTAGCTTTGGACATTCAGTCCTTAGCAAACTTGATGGATCATTTGGATATTTTAGACCCTTGAAGGATTATTTCTAATGTTGAGGCCAGATCTACCTTGTTAAAGTAGATTTAGGGTCTTCAGTTTGAGGATAGCAGGCTTTGTAGCATTCGAGGGCAGTGACTACCTTAGATTTTGAGGTAATTCTAATGCTTGATGGTCATATTTGTGTTTCAAGGGTTAGGGATTTGATTTAATTTATCCTTTTCAAGGATCATAGCTCCAGATATTCTATTCACCTAGGGATAACAAAGATATATAGGGATTTGAGGCAGTATTACTAGTAAAGTGGTATACGGAGAGATATAATACGGTTTGAGGTTCGATGTCTTTGTTTTTAGTAGGTAAGCTGAGCATAGGGAAACCTAGTCAATTTCTTCAGCATCTACTCATTCCCAAGTGGAAGTGGGAGTGAGTTACGATGGATTTCATAGGTGGGTTACTGATGTTGGGTGTATTTATGCATTCTAGTATTGCTATTCTAGCCTTTTAGCCTTGTTTTGAGGATGATTCATGTGATCAATGTGTTAATAATATATAAATATGCATATAAGTGTCCATGTATGTGTTTGCAATGCTTAAGAGTGTTTTCACATGAGTTTTGATTCAAATTGATCATTAAGAGTTCAATCGAGAAAACTAGTGTGACTAGCTTGAGCTATGTGTTTGTCTAGTCTATCATGCTGGGTTCTAATGTGTTTAAGGGGTTCCTAAGATTTTTATTGTGTATTTATATGTGAAAAAAATTGTTGGTGATGTTCAAGGGTCAATTAGATCAAGACAAGAGTCAAAACAATAAGTTAGAAATCAAAGAGAATGAAGCCTATGCTTAGCTCGTGTTTCTAGTTCACCGTCTTGGATGTTGTGTTGTTTTGAGCTATAAATTGTTGTGATTTATGCTATAGTATGCTTGGCTTATGGATTATGATGATATATTAAGGATATACAAGCTTCAAATCAAGTAGAAACAACTCAAAAAAGTTTGGAATGGATCAATAAAAGCACAATACACAACTTGGACTCAATTTGGACACCTGGAATGTCCAGGGCAAGTGAGGGTGTGTGTGAAGGACTCTTGGGACGTTCTACACACCAAAAGGATCAAAAGGAACCTAAAAAAGTGTGTCCCTAAAATTTACCCGCGACACGGGATCTATTCCGACGCAATGGAGCCCGCGGCACCCCCTCAATTACAATGCTCCCATACCTTAGAAAATATTTTGAGATAAACTTAAAGTGGGAGCCCACAATTTTCCCGTGAAGCGGTCTCTTTTCCAAGCCTGGCTTGCACGCTGAATCCTTGTCCAACACGGCTTTGGCTTATCCTTTTGCTATAAATACATCCTTAGACACATTTTTAAATATTTCTTGGACATATTTTTGAGATTGAGGGGCTGCTACAACTTGATAATTAGGTTTTTATTATTTTAGTTTAGTTCATTTATGTTTTTAGTCGTTAATTACAATGTTGTGATTACGATTATGACTATGCGTGGCTAAACACCCTTCTTCCGGGGTTAAAGCCAAGACATGAGTACTATTGTTTTGGATTAAATTCATTTTATTTGCTTATCATTGTTGGTTGTTTGTTTATTCTTGTATGAACTATTTTAAGGATTATCTACCCTTAGAATACATCGATTGTTGACCTTGTCATCTCGGGAGAGGGAATAGGGAGATAGAACATGGGAATAAACAAAGTATGGTTCTTCTTTCTTTAAAAAATAAGGAATTGGAATTAGTATCTAGGACAAGGATGTACTTAGATGCCTTACTTGATTCTAATGTAGGATGATAACTAGAAACACTTAATTAGATTATTATATGCCCTCTTAATGATGTAGTTATAATATGCATATTAGGTAAATAATTAGAGGTCGGGAGACCATTATCATGCAATTAACCCTACGGATCAACAACCAAGATAATTAAGTTAATGAATGAAGTTAAATAACATGGTATGATTGTTCAAAGTGCTTTAACCCTGGGATTCTATCCATTGATTGTCCTAAGTCATTACTTTTCCGCATTAGTTTAGTTTCTTTTTAGTTTACAATTCTAAAACCTTCTTGTTTACTTTTTCTCAATCGTTAAAATAGAATTGGATAGTTGTTTAACACAAGTCACTGTGGGATCGATACTTGGCTTCTTGAAGTCCACTTTACTACTTGGTAGATCATGTACACTTCTATGTGAGCTGTCAAGTTTTTGGCGCTGTTGCTGGGGACTAGAAATTTGACAACTGTTTATTTTAGTCTTAATTTTTTATTTCTTTGGTGTATTTTACACTTGGTCTTGGTTTTGTATTATATGTATTATAGGAAATAACTGTTTTTGTTAATAAGTTGGCAAGGGATCGGGAGTTGGTTCAACCCAACCCTGAACCTGAGCATCACTTTCATCAATGAAGGAGATAAGCAATCTTTCTCCCCTGAATTTCTCAAATCTAAGAAGACCAAGAGAATCCTGCTATAATGGCTGCAGAACAACAAGCACACAGTACAGTTAGGGAAGTGGCAGTCCCACTTCCGATGAACTTGACTTTCCTAATTCAAAGACTGGCTGTTGGGGGGAATTTTAAGTTAAATAACAATATGGTGTAGCTTCTAATCATCAGTGGCCAGTTTGTAGGGCTTTTACATGAGGATACATAAGTCCACTTGTAGAATTTCATTGAGCTTACTGAAAAATTCATTCTGACTGGTGTGAATATAGATTATGTGAGGCTGACACTTTTACCCCATTCACTGTTGGTGGAAGCTAAAAGTTGGTTGAGTGCAGAGCCGACCAATTCAATTATGTCATAGGATGGTCTAGATAGAAAGTTCCTCATCAGATTATTTCCATCTGGAAATACTTTGAGACTTTGCAGTGAGATAGTGAGCATCAAACAAAAGCCAGATGAAAACCTCTATTATGCTTGGGAACTCTTCAAGGTTGTTCTTCAGGACTGTCCACACACCAGCAGTCCAATGAGGTACTTGCTCATACTTTTGTAGAAGTACTTGATCATAATATAAACATTTTTGTAGATTCAACCGTAGGTGGTCAAGCACTGTAGTTGACTTATGATGAGCTGTACATATTGTTGAACCACATAGCACAAGGAAATCCCGAGTGGCATTCATATGCTAGAAGTGGAACAAAAAGAATTACGGGTGTATTAGAGGTGGTCTAGTTCACTACCTTATCAGCTCAGGTTGCTATATTACAAAACATGATAAACACTCAGTTTAGTAGCCTAAAATTTAGAGCTCGACAGTCTACAACAATAGTCAATACAATTTAGAAAACTAGTGGTTGATGTGAGATCTGCAGAAATAATGGCCATTCAACAGCCATGTGTGCTTCAAATCTAGAATCAGTAATGTATGTGGGAAATACTCAGGAAAAATTATGGTAATGACTACAACATGAAGTGGCAGACTTAGCCATGGAATGCACAACAATAACAAATTCAGCAACCACTGTCACAAGGGAATCAGTCAACAAGAAACATGGAAAAGATGTTAAAGTAACTTATAGCTAATCAAACATAGTTGGTTGTGGATATGAAAAATTCGCAAGCTTCCCAGAGAAGCTTAGAGTTACAGATGAGGCAGTTACAACAATCATTAAATACTAGGCCACGAGGTAGGTTTCCCGGAGATATAGAAAATCCAAAACAGGTTATGACAATTACCTTGAGGAGTAGTAAAGAGCTTCAAGGAGAACCTCCAAAGGTAACTAAGGAGGTAGCTGCAGTATTGACTCCCTCACAGGTTTCTAAAAAAGTTGCTGAAAAATCAAGAAAGTCTTAGTACTTGAAAACTAAAGTTGTTAAACCAGAAGTGAAGAAGATGCTGCCACTACCCTTACCTCAGATGCAAATTAAAGTGAAGGAGGATGCAATGTTAAGAAGTTGTTTGATACATTCAGAGAACTTTACATTAACTTACCTTTGTTAGATGTTTTACAGGGTATGCCCAAGTATGAAAAGTACTTGAGGGATGTGGTTGCTAATAAGGTAAAATTGCAGGATATGGGGGGAATAACACCTACTAAAGAGTGTAGCGCTGTAGTAACACAGAAAATCATAAGGAAATTGAGAGATTCAGGGAAGTTTACTCTCCTTATCCAAATTGGAAGTAGATTGGTCCATGAACTGAGTGACTTAGGGGAAAGTATAAATTTTATACCCCTAACTCTATTTGAAATATTGGGCTTGGGAAATCCTAGACAGACCATCGTGGTTTCCTGCTGACTTTATTATTCATGATTTTGATGCAGACGAATAGGTACCAATCATCTTGGGGTTCTTAGCAACTGGAGGAGCATTGACTGATGTTAGAGAAGGCATACTCAAAATGAGAGTAGAGGATGAAGAGGTGGTATTAGATGTTTACAAAGTACCCAGTATAACATCCCATTATAAATATTTATATATGATCAATATTATTGAAGGGGACATGTGTGGGGTGGTTAGACCACAAAGACCTCTTCGAACTACCTGATTGAGTGGCCTAAGCCGAAATTGCTGCTTCCCAACATGATGAAAGTTTAAAAAAAGGTTGACCTTGAGAGTGCAAACTCAAGAGGTTAGAAATGAATGATAAAATAACTCCATAAGGGAAGTAAAAGGATGAAGAAATATGGTTGCGTTGAGTTGGGTCATGCCGTGACACTAAATCAGGCGCTGCTTGGGAGGCAACTCAAGTTAAGTAGGTATGTTTTATTTTTAATTTTTAGTTTTTATTTCATATAGTTTTAGTTTTTTCTTGAGTCTCAAGTTTATGAGAAGTTTAAGTACCAAAAACCTGAGCAAAAAAGCATGGAAAAACCTGAATGTGGGGTCTTGCGGATTCCATTAATCCAAAATATGCTACTAGCTAGGCCTAGAGGCCTCAGGAAATATTTCTATCTCATACTTTTAAGATCACTTTGGGGACAAAGTAGATTTTTAAGTGTGGGGTGGGAAAATTCTTAATTTTTAGCTCAATTAAAAAAAATATTCTTGTTGGTGCTATTTTTGATTACATGGCACAAGTGTTTTAATTATAAAAAGCATGTTGAATGAGTGAATTGCTACTTTTGAGACTCTTAGGCTCAAGTTTTTGACTCTTGTACTTTTTGTCTTAAATTTGAATTCATGCTATTGTATGATTGGGAGTCTATGATGATCCTATGTGTGTTGATCATGTGCCATGTGGGTGTGAGTTTATTATATATTCCTTGTTTCATGTGATGTCTAGAACTTACCCAGTGTGTGTATAATTCAAAATAAAGACTGTAGGTTTAGGAGATGATATAAGCATTTCTTTGATAGCCTTGTTTTACTTTCTCTTTTGCCTACCTTTATGAATAATCCTAGTTAAACCCCATTGAGCCTTTAAATTTTTCTTTGGTATTTTTCATATGTAGCCTAACTTGTTTTCTTTGATTGACCTTAATTTGATCCAAAGAGCTTCTAAGTGCTTTAATTGTAAAAATAATTGAGTAAGGAGTGTAAAATTCAAGAAGTTAGAGGAAGGTGAAATTGATGCCCCAAGGTAATAGTTATTGGTGTTTATATTTGATGTGTTGTGCTTGGCAGTGACGTAAATGGTGTTAGAAATATTCCCATGGCTGTGAAAAAAGAAAAAAATTGAATCTTGAAGGAATAGACAATACGCCCACCATGTGTTTGTAAAAATGCTTAAAAGAGATGGGGCAAAACAAAAAGATATGGGTAGATGGAAAAGGTGTGAATGGGTTGTTGAAAGGTGGTTTTATGTTAAAAATTATGATGTATTAAAGTACTTAGGAAAGATAGTCACTATTCTTGGCCAAAATAGTTCCTACCTGTCCCTTAGCCTACATTACAACCTGAAAAAAACCTATTTGATCCTAAATTTCACATTCTAATATTAGTGGAGTATGAAACTAAGGGAAAGCCTATGGTTCATTATGTGTAATTTTGTGAATTCTTTGTGAGAGTGAGCATAACTTGATTTGTATACCTATTCTGATAATTGCATTATTATTAATGATTATGGGTATCTCTCTTATTATGAGTGTAAGACCCCACAAAATTCTCTTGTAGTCTGAGCCTTAGAGCATGTTCAGTGAAGTTTTAATCCGGCCCAAAAAGGTTGAGAAGTATCTTCCCAAGTGAAAAGTATTTTAAACCATTTAGAATTTCCCTAATATCAACTTTTTGTCATGTAGAGAATTGAATAAGTTTTCTATCGATACCAAATTCACCTAAATTCGATACTCGGGAAAAATTTAGGGCTATTTTAGTGAGGCAGTGTGCCACCTAGCACTTTAGCACGTCGCGGAGCCATCCAAAATGGCAATCATCATAATCCAGTGAGCCTCTGCAATTTTGGCGCATCGTGCCAACGCTTAATTTCAGAGTTGTCAATTTCCAGTGCACCAATGTGATTCCACCGCGTCGTGGTGCCTTTCTAGTTCACAACCAAGGTGGCAACGCGATTTTCACCGCATCGCGCCATCAAGAAATTTCCTGATTGTCTAATTTCCAATGAGCTGGCACGATTATGACGCGTCAATATGAAAAATCAAGATTTTTTAGTTTATTTCCAGAGGCGAAAGGGTTCATTTTGCTGCCCCTATATATAGTTCTTAACACGATATTTAGCCTCATTTTAACCTAAAAATACTAATTTTCTCTCAAGTTGTTCAAGAACAAGAGCTAGGGTTTATATAAAATCAAAATCCTTCCTTCTTCTTTAAGAGAAATAAAGAAATCAAGAATCTCTCCAAGGGCTTTCAAGAAAGAGTTTCTCTAAGGTATGCAGATGTTGATTTGGGTCCCTTTATCCAAGAAGATCAAGAACCCTTTTCTAAATTTCAAAGCTTTTATGTTTATGAGTTTTCATGATTCATGTGAGTTGAAATTAATGTTCATGCTATTATTGAGTTGTGATTCATGTTTGTTTACAAGGTTTTCAAGCTTGACCCTAGTATGGGAAATTCATGCGATGTTCATGATAAACCCTTTTCAAGTTGCTTGTTAAGTGATGTGTTTATGTCAATTAGGTGTAGAAATTGTTGAAAATGCAAAGCATGCTCCCCATATGTTTGATAAAATTCTTATGTGAAGGAATTAGAGCCATTATAGTATGTTGATTAGAAATCCCCAATTGTGTGCAAGCCCATGCATGCCAAGTATTTGTTGAAAAGCCTTAGTGAATGAATTATGACATGATAGAATGAAATTCCCTAATTATGTGCTCTTTGATACATGCTAAGACTTTAATACATGATAAGCGTTTGATACAAGATCTTGTTGAATGGAGTATGAGCCAATAGCATGTCTCCTTGTAGTATCACATATTTATGATTCCCAAATGCTTGAAGAGATGTTGTAGTTATTGTGATGGTGAACTAATGTCCATGGTCTTGATAATTCAAGAATGGTTATGCTTTACTTTTATGTTATTAAGTCCTGGGGGTACTTATACCCAAAAATTTAGCTACAGTCTAAAGACCGTGTTAGCTTTCCCAATAATCTCAGTCAAGCTATGATTCTCAGAACTTAGGGAGTTATAGAACTCTATACTCTTAGACAAATACAAAACTTAAGTAATCTCAGTAATCTCCATAGTTTCAGTACCGCTAGTAATCTAGCCTCAGTTCTGTACTCAGCTCAGATCTAGTAATATTCAAGTGTTCAGTTCAGTCCTCAGTAGTATTCAAGTAATCTATCCCGAGCTCAATGTCGTTCAATCAGATAACGAGATTTAGTAGTATTTCGTTAGATTGGAACCAAGTGAATTCAGCTTAACTCAGTCAGATCATTAGAGAAACATGGTCAGTATCATATTCAACTTAGTTTGTGTTCAGTTAAGAATTAGTTTGGATTCTTCAGTTGGAAGTAGGAGCTAGCACCGAGCGATGTCATGGATAGAGGCTCCCCATCAGAGAGGCAGAGTCGTTAGGATCAATCCCTGAACTCCAGAACTGCATAGCCAGCGCAGGATACTGGAGTCACCCGTCAGGAAAGGATGGTCACCCATCAGAATTCAGTCATTGATATGATTAGATTTAGTTAATCAGTTTTAGTATCATCAGTTTTCAAGATCACTCTCTAGATAAGACTGATATCAACTCCAGTACTCAGTTATCAGTATCAGATGATTTAGTGTTTAGTATCTCAGACATTAGTAGTGAGTTTTGATGGCCATAAAGTAGTATCCGAGTTTCAGTATTTTGAGTCACGATGATTTCAGTTATGGTTCGTGCATTCATGCATGTGTTCTTATTCAGTACTATCATGATTATTCAGTTAAGTAATTGTTCATGCATAAGACCTTGTATTTAGCCTAACTACATATTCATACTCAGTACATTCCCGTACTGACGCATTTGTGCTATGGTGTTTAATTTGGCATCATAGGTTCAAAGGCATGAGATGCAGAGTACCCTTACCAGCTCAGTCCTAGTCAGCAACAGTAGACATAATAGTGAGTTCTCTTCAGTCGAGGATGATCCTTATTTTTAGTATTATCATATCAAATTTGGTTTAATTTCAGTTGACAGATTTTATTGGGGACATGTCCCATCAACTCCACAGTTCAGATAGTTTAGAGGCTTTTTAGATAGGTGTATCAATATTCAGTTTTCAATTTTGAATATTTTTAGATATTTTGTACCTTATGGCCAGTTTCTGCATTTATTATCTATATTACGTAGTGTTCATGTACAAATATCAGTAGAGGGTTGGCTTGAGGTCCATTGGGATCATGAGCACCGTGTGACGTTCAGGTTCCAGAAAATCGGGTCGTTACAGTGAGGGAACATGTTTGATGAATGTGGGTGATTTTTATGATCTCGTTGATTGAGAAATAAGAATAAATTTTCCAACTATGTGAGTCAATTCTTGAGGTTAGGTTGTTCGTGAGTAGTGTTTTAGAGCTCTTAATTGTGTTGTAAAATGCTTAGTATAGTAACTTGCATTCTATGTAGTTATTATAGTACTAGCTTGAATGTCTTGCATGTAGTAGAAGTGTGGAGTCTCTTCATCTCATAATGCTTATAGTGAAGAGATGTTCGAGGACGAACAAGGCTTTAAGTGTGGGGTGGTGATGTTAGGTGTATTTATGCATTCACGCGTTGCTATTCTAGCCTTTTGAGGCTTGTTTTGAGGATGATTCATGTGCTTAATGTGTTTATAATTATATAAATGTGCATCTAAGTATCCATGTATGTGTTTATAATGTTTAATAGTGTTTTCTCATGAGTTTTGATTCAATTGATCATTTAGAGTTCAACCGAGAAAACTAGTGCGACTATCTTGAGCTAAGTATTTGTCTAGTCTATCGTGTTGGGTTTTAACGTTTTAATGAGTTCCTAAGGCTGTTATTGTGTATTTACATGTTAAATAACTTTTTGGTGATGTTCAAGGGTCAATTGGATTGACAAAAGTCAAAACAATAAGTTACAAATCAAAGTGAATAAAGCCTATTCTTAGCTCATGTTTCTAGTTCACTGTCTTGGATGTTGTGTTGTTTTGAGATCTAAATTGTTGTGTTTTCTGCTATAGAATGCTTGGTTGATGGTTTATGATGATATATTAAGGATATAAAAGCTTCAAATCAAGTGGAAACAACTTAAAAGGGTTTGGTATAGATCAATAGAAGCACAATACACAACTTGGACTCAATTTGGACATCTGGAATGTACAGGGAAAGTGAGAGCACATGGTAAGGCATCTTGGTGCGTTCTACAGACCAAAATACTCACAAGGCACCCAAAAACATGTCCCTATAATTTTCCCACGACATGGGCTCTATTCCTGTGCAATAGAGCCTGCAGCTCTCTCTCCATTTCAGTGATCGTGCCTTAGAAATATTTTGAGATCAATTTCCAGTGGGATCCCATGATTTTCCTGTGATGCGGACTCTATTCCAATCTTGACATACATGCCGAATCCTTTTCCAACATGGCTTTCGCTTATCCTTTTTCTATAAATACATCCTTAGACACGTTTTTAAATATTTCTTGGGCATATTTTTGAGATTGAGGGTTTCTACAACTTAATACTTAGGTTTTTATTATTTTAATTTAGTTCATTTATGTTTTTAGTCGTTAATTACAATCTTGTGATTACGATTATGATTATGCGTGGCTAAACACCCTTCTTCCGGGGCTAAAGCCAAGACATGAGTACTATTGTTTTGGATTAAATTCGTTTGATTTTCTTACCATTGTTGTTTGTTTGTTTATTCTTGTATGAACTATTTTAAGGATTATCTACCCTTAAATACACCAATTGTTGACCTTGTGATTTTGGGAGAGGGAATAGAGAGATAGAACATGGGAATAAACCAAGTATGGTTCTTCTTTCTTTATAAAATAAGGAATTTGAATTAGTATCTAGGATAGGGATGTACTTAGATGCCTTACTTGATTCAAACATAGGATGATAGCTATAAAACACTTAATTGGATTATTACATCCCTGCTCAACAATGTTGTTGTCATATCCATATTAGGTAAATGATTAGAGGTCGGGAGACCATTATTATGCAATTAACCCTACAAATCTACAGCCAAGATAAGCAAGTTAATGAATGAAGTTAAATAACATGGCATGATTGTTCAAAGTGCGTTAAACCTAGGCTTCTATCCATTGATTGTCCTAATACATTACTTTTCCGCATTAGTTTAGCTTCTTTTTAGTTTATAATTTTAGTCTCTATTGTTAAACTAAAATTGGATAGTTGTTTAACACATGTCCCTGTGGGATCGATACTTGGCTTCTTGGAGGCCACTTTACTACTAAGTAGACCGCGTACACTTGTGTGTGCGCTTGGGCGCTATCACTTATATCGCACCTCCTTTGGTTTCGATAGAATTTGGGTCATCGTGGAATTTACTGACCAAGTCTGCATATTTTATCCCTATTTGAGTTTTCTACAGTGTCAAGAGTTTTGGCCATTTTTATATATTAGTTAACATGAGGTACCTGTATCTATTATTTTTGACCGAGGTCTTAATTCACTTCTAGCTTTTGGAGGACATTTCAAGAGAAGTTGGACAAACGAATTAGGTCTTAAAGAACATATTCCATGCTTGTGTGTTGGATTTTGGGGGTCAGTGGGGCCAGTTTCTACCTTTGGTAGAGTTTGCATATAATACCAACTTTTATTCGAGTATTCAGATAGAACCATATGAGGCATTGTATGGCAGACAATGTTAATCTTCTATTGGTTGGTTTGACACTTCAGAGGCTAGGCCTCATGGCACAGATTTGCTTCGCAAGTCATTGGACCAAGTTTGGGTGATTCAGGACAACTTCGAGTAACTTAGAGTAGACAAAGGAGTTATGCTGACCGCATACATCATACATTAAGGTTCAAAGTTTGTGATACAGTCTTCCTATGAGTATTGCCCATGAAGGGCTTGATGAGGTTCGAGATGAGGGTTAAGATGATGCACGAACAAAGTAAGGAATTGAAAACTAAACTATGATGTGAATATGAAAGCTAAAGATAGATAGAGAAGCAATAATATAGACCCAATTCAAGGAATTGAAAGAAAATAAAGGGTGTATCAAACCCTAAACCCTCAGTCAATTAAACCTAACAAAGCACCTAAATCTTACGTAGACCTCAAGGGAATCAACTCCCAAGCAACCCACGTTTCTAAACAAAAGATCAACGCAAGAGAATCCAAACTTTCCCCATACTCTCACAAGTGTTCAAATTCATAATTCAACATAAACTACTTACTAAAATGAAAACAAGTCCTATTTATAGTCTAGGATAGGTTATTACATTATATAGGCCCGAAAGTGACCCATTTGTCACTAAGCTCTCCTTCTTGATCCCAAAGCTCTTTATCTTTATCATTCATATCCCTCCTTATCACGAGGCTAAGATTCAAGGCCTCTCCTTCTTTGGGCCAAATATCTAAATTAGGAACTTCCATCATCAATACATAAGGTACATTAAAGCCCCCTTCCACTTCCACTAATTCCCCTTCACTTCCAAGGTCATTATCCTCTTGAGGGCTTTTCTCAGCACCATCATTTTTGGTCTCCATATCTCCAACAAAGTAAGGATTATACTCCACCAATACTATGTTTATTTAGTTGGGGAATTCACTAGCCTTATGACCCCAACCTTGATATTTAAAGAAAGTAATACCTTTAGAATTGGGATTAGAAGATGGATTACCTTCATTCCTTGGTGGATACCTTTGGATTGCCTTATTAACGGGCATGTTAAAATCCTTTTTCTTCTTCTATCCAGAGAAATTAGAAGAATTATAACCTTTATTGAAGGACTTCTTGGCATTGTTGTTCCTTTCAACCTCATTGGCCATTTCAATAAGATCTTTCATTTGGTCAAACTTGTGGACAACTAGTTGAGAAGAAACTTTATAATCTAAGCCACATTTGAATCAAGTCATATAATGATTTGGGGGTTCAATAATCTCAAGATGAAGGATCAAGTTTTGAAACTCTTCATATTAGTCTTCCACACTTCTACTATTTGTCTCAAATTGTAGATTCTTATTAATTGCTCTTGCTTGAATCTTTTAGTAACATACCCCTTTCTCATGAGTGCCTTCAATTCACCCCAATATAGAAAGTCGGGATTACCATTTCTTTCTCTTTGCACTCTTTTTGTCTCCCACCAAGTAGAAGAATACCCTTTAAGTTGAGCAATTACGTGTGCGACTTTCTTGTGTCTGATTAAATCATTGAGTTGGAAGATCCTATTGGATTGTATCTCCCAATAAAGGTAGATAGATGGATCACTAGTTCCTTTAAAGGTCGAAAGAGTGATCTTTATTGAGTTAAGACCCATATTACTTCCTTGATCCCATTGATGATCTTCTTGTACTTGGGGACGGTTTCCCAAGTTTCCTCTTTCATGTGAAATTGGACCAAATATTTCTCCACTTTCTCTATCTCCTCCCCCATGAGCTCCTCTTCTAGTTCATACAAATTTCATATCGAGAGACACTTCATCAAAATCTTTACCTCTTATATAAGGTTCCTCACCTCTCTCATCCTCAATTTAGATTAGTTGATTTGGGTTATCCGAGATTTGAGGTGGTTGGTTTTGGTTTTGTTTAGCTTCTTGATGGGCTTAATTGATAAGGCCCCATGACTTTTAACTCACTTGGGAGGTTATGTTCCCTATTATTCTATTCTTTAACACTTAGAAAAACACTCTCTAATCCTCTCCAAAGTTCTTGGGCAAGGGAAGCTAGGGTTTCGTCTTAATGATTAATTTAGGGCCTATGTTGGTGATTTCTCTCCATCATTTTCATAGTTTAAGGCATGTTCTCTTCTCACATTATTAGTTCTAACAAAAGGCATTGTTTTATACAATTTTTCATGGTTTGATTATTATATGGCTTTGGGTTTCCAAATATAATTTGGGGGTTTTAGTTATAAATGCTTGGATAGGGTTTTCCAATGTTTTAATTATTCTTTTATGTGCTTTAATGGTGGTTTTGGATAATTGGTTGCATGGGAATGGGTATTTGGTAATTGGCTTTGGTTTTGGAAATACTACGCCCCCAATATGTTTGATAAAATTCCTATGAGAATGTTTTCACTACAGTTTTGGATTCTTAATGGAACTTATGCATGGTTTAAACTTGGTAATGGAACCCTAAATGGCTAAATGGTTTGGAATGGTTTTGGATTTAACAATCATTCTTGTGGGGTATAATAGAATCCCTCAAGTTATCATAATAATAGAACACTTGTGGGGTATATGTGACTCCCCTAAGTTAATTGGATAATGTGATCTATGGATACATGGAAATCCTTCTCAAAAAGGTTTGGATAACGACAATACTTGCAAGTTATAGTTTGTATGATAATACCACTATGTATGGCCTCGATTAACAACAATGGTTTGGTTGGTTGGAAATAGTTTTAATTAGGAAATAATGGAGGGGTATGATAGCTAACCGTGATGGTGGGAGTTCAATAAACGAATACTGGAAACTCATGTTCTCATACATGAGGGATATAGGCATGGAGATCCATTTATGATACTATGAGGTACACGGGAATCCTCTAAGTATATTGTACATATGTATTAAGGAGGGTAAGGGTACTTGGGTTCGTGCGGCTAGACGCATTGGGGATCGTTCAGGCTGTTACAATGGACCTGTATTTCCTGTGGGTTGTTAAGGACTGTTAAGCTACACATACCTAGGTTAATGGTTTTAAATGCAAGCTAAACCTGGTTCCCTTTCCCGGCATGGTTAAATATATCTATGTATAGTTTTATGCATATGGATGGTTTATGTGTTTTTGTTAATTAGCATTAATATATCCTTATCCTAAGTTCATACTAGTGTTCACCTACTAACCCATCTTTGGGCGGCTGTATCCCCACTCAATGCAGGAATCGGTCGTTCTACTCTTCCTTCTTAGCAATCAATCTTTGGGATCAACTATTAGATTGAAGTGGTGTGCTTCCATCTTTTCGTAAGGCTTCATTTCATGGATGTTATTTCATACTTTAGTTTATTTATGGATATTGGTTTTGGCTATGGTTGGGGGAATTTCCCAATGAATTTTGGTATTCATTTGGTTAGAGACTTTTGTGGAACTACTAAGGGTTGGTATAGGCAGAATCAGTATTGGTGTCAGCCTTGTTATTGGCATTGGTATTAGGGATGATACCGTAGGACTAAATTTCTCACTGTTCCATCCTCTTTTATTTTGGGACTATATATTATTATTATAGAACTAATATGCTTATTGTTTGGATTATGGTTTGGTTTGTATTAGTTATCGGTTGGGTATCGGACGGTTGGACTCATTTGGGTGGTCACGGATATAGAACTATCCCAGAGTCTTGCATTATGAAATAACACAATCTTGTTATATATTTGGAATTTGGATGACTCAGGATTTACATAGGTTGGTTGGGTAGGGTAATGGGGGCGGTCCCCAGTCTGGGTTGGACTTAGGATGCCTATTATGACAAGGCCTTGGTTCGAGTCGTGTTAAATACGCACAACCGATTAGTATAAAGATCAAAATCCATTCAAAATATGGATAAGTGAGCTCACAATCAATTCAGTGTATCGAAATTTTATGTTTTCAGTTTCCATTTGGCACCATCAAAATAAATAGTCCTGTCTCCATCAATAATATCATTTTCAACCCCTCACTCGGCATCACTATACTGATAATACAATTAAATGCTCAAATAAGGCGTACAATGTCAAGTCAAGCCCCCACTTAGGTTACGCAATGATAGATAAGGCATTTTAATGTGCAAATAAGGCCTATGATGACAAGTAAAGCCCTAAATTGGGTGACATAATAATAAATAAGACATTTAATGGACAAACATGACCAATAAAATCAAGTCAATCCCTCACTCAGTCATCACAATATTATATCCTCTTAAATCCACAAGCAATATACATATAAGCCCCCACTCAGTTCCCCAATCTCAAGTAGTTACTCAAGTGCAAAAATATGTTCTTATAAGCACACATGGGCAATATAAAATAAACAACTATCCCAATAATGATTTATCATAGAACTACCCAAGCCTAGTTTATTTCATACACCAAGTCTCTTCAACTTATACAAGTCTGTTTATACTCTAAGTGTTTACTAAATCTTAATCATATCATAACATGGTCAGAATAACCTACTATCTTTTAGAAATTAACCAAGTCTGATACAAGCTCATAATATAGGTAAAACAGTCTGATACAAGTTCATAATATAGGTAATACCTATCAATTACTCAAGAATGCCAAGTTATCCATTTATAGTCCATTATAGAGGTACTTATAAGTAGCAAAACTAACTAGAATAGACATTTATCTAAGTACAATCTTTCACAGACTTTGGTGCCCTACAAAATGTTCACCATATCACCTAAGTGGGAACCTTAATCCTAAACGAGACATAATAATACATACAAATACTTTTAGAAAAGTATTGGTATATCTCAACTTTCCTTTAATAAAGATCCATAAGTCAAAACACCATCCAAAGCCTCACCCTTGGTTTTGATTGCAAGTCTGTCTGACCTAGAACTTCATGAATACAGGCCTCTAGACAAGAACGTAAATAGAAAACATAACCCAGACCATAGACTATACTTTTCAATCGTGGTACCCTTTGTTTTGATAGCAATGAAGGATTTATTTTCCCTTAGAAAATGCAGTGAGGGGATCATAAATGCAAAGGAAAGAAGGATAATACCTCATTAATGTGACAGAGGAGGTCTCTAAAATGAAAAGTGTGAGCCATACACTAGAAATATCTAAAACCGACAAGACACTTGTTTTATAATTTCTTCAAACGACCCCTCCAGATTCATTCAAAATCCCACATAAATATAATTATTCTACTAGGTTAATATTGATATTTCAAAATCAATGGTAATGTTGAATTTTTGAAAAAAATTATTTTCATTAATTAACCTTGGGGACCCTTTTTTACTATTTTCTAAATATAGGGTTGAAATGAGATATAACGGTTCCAAGACCGAACTAATCCACTACTAACCCAAATTCGACATTCTAGATCTACTAGCATAGTAAAAATTGTCATCTAGTACTCGGATCAAGAAATGTTGACCAAGGTCAACTATTGGCCCTTAAAGCCTTAAAATAACCTCAAACTCTCTCAAAACCTTCTTGGAGGCCTTAGGAGTTATGCCAACAATTCACACACCCCAAAATCAATATGTGGCTACTATAGGAAATGGTAGAATGGTCAAAATACAAAAAACCTTCTAAATTTCCATGCGAGGGTCATTGTAAGAAAATCCTAGTGTCCACAAAAAACTGATAAATTAATAATTGAGGGGATTAAAACTACACATGACATGCTTCATCAAAGAAAACATCTCATGATGGTTGGTTGTAAGGCTAGTCCCAATATTGCAACAAGGTAGTCGAATTCTTGAGTCCTTTTGTAATTGTTCTTGCATATAGTCCCAATAGGTGCTTATGGTGATATCTTCTAAACTTCATCTATCCTTAAGTATTTTTCTTATCTAGATGCTCTTGATCGCTATATGTAATCCTATTCTCTTGTGCTTTGTCCCTATTATTGCTAACATAGCTTGATAGGAGAATCTCTAATAAGGTCTTCCTCACTTCCTGATTATATTGTCTTTATATTTATATGTTGTATTCATAATCTATTGTTAGTATCCCAAGAGGGGTTCTTGAGGCTATGAGTAGTAGTATAACTATCATTTTCATGACTTCGATTGTCATCCAATAGTTCTAGCTTAAGTCCTTCATCTCTTCTCTTTAAGCTAGATTGGTTTAAACTCTTGAGAATCTGGTGTCAATTCTTTCTCAGTATAAACAACTACTACCTCATCATTTTGGGTGGATCAGTGCATAGTACATCTAAGGACTGACCCTTTTTTCAATATTCTAATGATTTATAAGGACTTTTGTAACTTTAGATCAATCCTAGACTACAACGGCTTCAAAACCTTGAACTTTATACTTGGGAGCCTATGTGACATGATTGGAAGGGTAAAGGATTTATATATAGAACTGTAGAACAGTTTATCCCTTCGGCATACTTGTTATACCTCACGACCTTCAATAACTAAAAATACGACGGGGGGCATAATGTTTTTCAACCTCAATCTCAATGGTTAAAGTAGTCAGGTAATGTTATTGTTGGGACTCAATGTAGGTTTGTATCCTAGAAAGTTGCTATTTATTAATCCTCACCTTGATGTTATCTTTTTTTGTAACAGCCATTACTACTACCCAGGTGTGTAATGTATTTAGCCATGTATTTTGCAAAGTTATACTCTATCCAATGGCATCCGGCTACTCTGGTCAAAGAGGGTCAAAAAGCTTTTTGTATCTATAGTGTGGGAACTTAATTTCCTCCTACCTCTAACTTCTTTTATAACTTTTCTCCCTACTTCTTCGTGTATTCTCTCAACTTCATTCCCCATGTCTTATCTTCTTAAGAAACTTTATTTTTCCCAGCATTCCCTGGTTAGTTCAAGTTATGAACTATGGAGATGGAGTTCTCTTTCAGCACATGGCCCCGAGTACCATCTCAGAATTTTTTGTCTTTGAAAATACTAAGGCTCATGTCCTTATCTAGTTAAATTTTAGGGTGAGATACAAGAATATCTCCCCTTCTACTTCTCTTTCTCATCCTTATCCTTTCCCTTGTACTGGCCCTTGACTTTGTGGGTGTTCCAACCTTGATATATGTGTAGATTTTGTTAACCATAAAAAACCTTATGGGTAGAGGGATGATTTGTCAAAGATAGGTCAAATCCCACTATGTTAAGTCACAAATATAGTGGAAACCTTCCAGTAGGTAGTCCTTGATAGTCTAGTAAGGGGTTATAATAACATATCAAAGTAACATCATAATTGCCTATTTCCTTAGAAAACACCAAACTATTTTCCAAAAATATTATCATTTTATTTAAAATTTCAATTTGTAAAATGGGATGAAAGACGAATGGGTTAAGGTCAGTCAAGCTTATTTCCTTTTGACTAAAATGCCAAGATCATCATTACTTACAAACAAATGATCTCTTAAAAAGAAATAGATAGTACATGTGATGGGAGGTTCTAGGGTTCCTATCATGGGAGATACTAAAATAGAAAGGATAAGACAATAACTGAAGAGTCTTAGGATTTCCTGATAATCTTTTACTGTCTGATAGGCCTCCTTTTGATGCCCAAAAATCTAAATGTAGCCTCGATGTGAAACAATGACACGCTTTGGTACTAAAAAAGCTATCTCATTGCATATGCATGCGCTCTAACATGTCACTTGAATTTGATTATGGTTGATAGTGTTATGTGCCTAAAATGAGGTTATAGTAGTCATTTAGCAAGTCAATAAACAATTAATAGTTGTCATAGGTTGTTATAAATCAATTGTCGAGTGGTATGTTTTAATAATAACTTCTATATTGACACGACCCAAACCAAGTCCTGGAAGTGTTGGGTATCTCATGTTCTATGTGGACCGGAGATCACCCCCTGCACCTAACTAACTCAAACACAACACACCCCAAAGTCGGATGAATTCTGAACATATAACAAGATAGTGTGCAATAGCTTAAGAAAATTTCAATGCATGTCCATGACCAACCCCCGACAATCGACCAAACGACCTATTGATACCACCCAATAACTACAGTAGTCCAAACAAAGCCTTCTAAACAATGATCCAAAACTGAGTATCAATAAAGTGTCAGGACATGCCCCCGACAATAGACAAAAATAAGTCTTAAGACAAAAGAGGAACAAAACACAAAATGTAGACTTCTGATATATGGAAGCTCACCACTTTAATGTAAACTCACGAGCTAATCTCGAATCCTAATAATTGAGTGAGAGGACTAGATTTGTGACCAATTCCTACATCGTATGGGGATATAGCATTCGAAGATGGTTAGCGGGGTGAACGTTAGCATGTAACTTGGGGATAAGGATAACATTATGATATGTTCAACAGTATAACATCATTCAAACCAATGCACATAATCAGATGCATATACATACATATATATATATATATATCACATGCCAGGATAAAGAACAAGGCTTAACATGCATGTTCAAAATTTTAACCTGGATTATGTAGCTCAACATTCGTATAATATTACCCAAGGGATATATGGGCCCCATCTCTCACCTCCTGGTTGGTATCCAGTTTGTGTAGCCACATGAACCAAAGAATAATCTAATATATATGTACACGGGGAACTCGAATCTCCTATCATATACTAAGGTGACTTAAGCACCCGATTATGCAATGGTTTACAAGGGACTCAAACCTCCCTAATCATGAAATAATAATAATGAGGGGGACTCGAACCTCCCTAATAACTTTGACACCCATATCGGCAAATGCAGTTTCCAGTGTCGGTCACCCACACCTTCACTTTTATGACTCAGCTATACAATCCTTACTAGATCCCAATTAAAACATTTATCACACAATCCTAATCATGAACCACATTTCACATTAAGGCATACATTGTTGGTAACGTCATACCATATACACTTTCAAGGTAACGCATCATGACAAAATAATCTCCCTTAACTTAGAGAAAACAACCCTTTTTGTTCATTAATACAATACAAGGTATGGGAAAACCAACTCCATTTGTTCATTTAATCAGACCATTGTGTTTCAAATATCGCTTTATATCATGCAATAGTTCAAGACTAGTTCAATTTACAAATTCCCACCTTTCTCATAACTCAAAACCAATTTCACACTATGGGTTGAGGTCATAACCACTTCGAAAGTAACAATTTTGGAAAAATTATGATTTCCTAGTTCATTCACCATGCCCATGCACCCAAAAGTTCAAAACCATATTTAAAGCATGAATAATCACAATTAAATCATGGGAAAACATTGTTCAACAATAAGCATTCAAAACCCACAAACCTTGTTTACAAAAATAAAATAATTCCATGTGACAACACTTTAATACATATGCTTTTACAAAAGTAACAATAAGGAAAGAGGTACATGCCTTTTATAGTAAGATGTACGATGAAAAATCACCCTTCAAAGCCCTAATTGATTAACCTCTTGAAAGCCCTATGTCTTCTTCGCCTTGAGGAAGTTGAGATTGTTGAGAATTACTTTGATGTGTTTATAAGGGCTAATATACCCTAAAGGGTTTATAAGACGCGGATTTAAAGTTGGCCAAGAGGGAAAATGTCTAGAATCCCCTTCAGTTAAAAGCTAAAAAGGGTTGCCTTTGACTACGAATCAATACTTGACACTTAGCCACTCCTTAGGACTCGTCACCACGTGTCGTGACAAAGGTAGTACCACCAAGGCACCCTACACTGTTATCCTTACGACTCATTGGCACCACTAATAATAGGACCGTACAACTCATAGGGCCCAATCGTAGTCAACACAAAGCCCAAATTGGGACTTACACTGGACACCCTATGATTACACCTAATGTCTCATAATATATCGTTACGTCTCTTAGTGAGCCACTCAAACTCAGAGCAGAATCTATCCATAAACTTACTTCTTTAGTTATGACTCATCCCAATGACTCGTCAGGACACCCTATGACTCATAGGTCGAGTCGTTACTAAAGCAGTGAACTCAAAGCTCAAGAAATTTTGGCCAAAAATTTAGGGTAATTTAATTCTCCCCCACTTGGATCATTCATCCTCTTATGATGGTACAAAGCATTTATTAGAACGAATTGACTCCATATACCTCTACTCTTACCTTTAACAAAGACTGAAAACAAAGACGCTAAGGGATACACATACATTAACCAAGATTATTTGGAGCGAAAAACAAGAATGGTTACTTGGAATTTATGTCCTCTTCGGCTTCCCCAGTAGCCTCTTCAACCTTGTGGTTCCTTCATAGAACCTTTACCAAAGCTACTTCCTTCATCCACAACTGATGAATTTGCCTATCCAAAATTTCAACCGGGACTTCCTCATAAGATAACGAATTCAAAAAACCTACCTCCTCCAAAGGAAAAACTATCGAAGGATTACCCACATACTTTCTCAACATCAAAACATGAAACACCACATGAATGGAGCTCAAACTACAGGGAAACTTCAATTCATACGTAACATTACCAACCCACTTTAACACCAAATACGAACCAACATATCGGGGGCTGAGCTTCCCCTTCTTACAAAAATGCATTACTCCTTTTATAAAGGATGCCTTTATGAACACCCAATCACTAACACAAAACTCCAAATCTCTTTACCTCACATCCACATAGGACTTTTGGCGACTTTAGAGGCTTCAATCCTATCCCAAATCACCTTCAACTTATCCATCGCTTGGTAAACCAAATTTAGGCCAAATATCTCAGCCTCACCAACTTCAAACCATCCGAAGGGATACATACACTTCCTACCATAGAAGGCCTTAACAGGAGCCATACCAATATAAGAATGGTAGCTATTATTATACACAAAATATATAAGAGGTAAATGATCAACTCAACTACCACCATAGTCAATCACACAAGCTCTAAGCATGTCTTCTAGTGTCTAAATAATCCTTTCTGCTTGCCCATCTGACTATGGGTGGTAAGCAGCACTAAGGCTTACCTGAGTTCCTAAACCTTAGGCAAGAAGAGAGCAGACGTAGTCATCCTATCCTCGATGACCCAAATTGAATCAAATTAATTTTGAGACCAAGAATGACTAGTAATGAAATCAATATTAATCACTTTCCATGTCCACACAGGAAATGCAATTTCTTGACATAACCCTCCAGGCCGCAAATCCTTAACCTTCACTTGTTGAATACTATGTTGTTACCCACAAAACTGGCCACATCTCCCTTTATATTGTCCCACTAATAAACCTCATTAAGATCATGATACATCATTATCGAACTAGGATGAATGGCATAACGTGATTCATTAGCCTCAACCATAATCCTCTCTCGCAACCCATCTATATTGGGAACACATAACCTGCCCTGCTACCTCATGATGCCATAGCCACCAATCTCAAAAGCTATAACTTTTTCTATCCTAAATCTCCCTTAATATTTATTAAGACAGGATCTAATACCTGTTTATCCTTTATTTTAGTACCAAGAGATGACTACGCTATTTTTTGCACAAACACACCCATATCCTCAAATTCCAAGAGATGAACTCCAAGGCTAGCCAAACGGTAAATATCTTTCATTAGTTCCTGCTTATCCTCATCCACATGAGCTAGACTCCCCATGGATAGCCTACTGAGAGCATTAGCAACCACATTAGATTTACCTGGGTGGTAATAAAGACTCATGGCATAGTCCTTTAGCAACTCAAGACACCTAATCTTCCTGAGACTCAACTCCTTCTGGGTGAACATATATTTCAGGCTTTTAAGATCAGAAAAGTTATCTACATGGACTCCATACAAATAATGATGCCAGATTTTCAATGCAAACAACACAACCAACAACTCTAAGTCATGAGTTGGATAATTCCTCTCATGAACTTCCAATTGCCTAGAAGCATAGGCCACAACCCTATTAAACTGCATTAACACACCACCAAGTCCCAAACAAGATGCATCACAATAAACCACGAATCCATCATCACCCTCGGGTAGGGTCAAAATTAGAGCTGAAGTCAACTTATCTTTCAACTTTTCAAAAGTACCCTCACAAGCATCAGACCACAAGAACTTCATCTTTTTCTAGGTCAACTTAGTCAGCAGGGAAGCTATAGTTGATAAACTCTCCACAAACCTTCTATATTAACCAGCTAAACCCACAGAGCTCCAAATATCAATTAGAGTCATGGGCTTAATCCAATTCTTATCCACTGTAACTTTCTGTGAATTCACTATGATCCCTTCACTAGAAATGACATGACCCAAAAAGGTCACAGCTTTCAACTCGAACTCGCACTTTGAAAACTTAACATACAAATGCTAATCTTTTAATGTTTAAAAAACAATGTAGAGATGGTAGGCATGATCTGCCTCACTCTAAGAGTACAGAGAATATCATCAATGAACACTGTGAAGAATAAATTTAATAACTGATGGAACACCCAATTCATGAGATCCATAAATATCATCAAGGCATTTGTCAAACCAAAATACATAACTAGGAACTCACAGTGACCATGTCGGGTTCAAAAAGAAATCTTAGGGATATCCATTTCCCTAATATTTAGCCGATGATGACTCGATTAGAGATTAATTTTAAAGAAATATCTAATACCCAGAAGCTAGTCAAACAAATCATCAATCCGAAAAAGAGGATAATTATTCTTACTATAACCTTATTAAATTAACGGTAATCGATGCACATCTGAAAGGAACCATCTTTCTTACTCACAAACAAAATAGAAGCACCCGACAGAGACATTCTAGGATGGATAAAACCCTTGTCAAAGAGGTCTTTCAACTACTCCTTAAGCTCTTTCAACTCGGTTGGAGCCATTTTATAAGGGGGATAGAGATAGGATGAGTGTCCAAAACAAGCTTAATCCTAAAATCAATCTCCCTATCAGGAGGGATACCAGGAAGATCATCAATAAAAACCTTGGGGAAATCATTAACCATGGGAACGAATTGTAAGGAAGGACCTTCCAAGATAGAATTTTTAACCTAAACTAAATGATAAAGACATACCTTGGAAATTAACTTTTAGGCTCTAAGATATGATATGAATCTTCCCTTAGGCACTAGAGAACCCCATTCCCACTCAATGATAGGATCATTATGGAATTTAAACATGACCTTACGAGTTTGATAATTTAAAGGGCATAGCATAAGTGCAACTATTCTATCCCCAATATGACACAAAAAATCAACTATATCTAACTCTATCCGATCTACCAGAGTTTCTGTACCACCAATAGATACCACACAACCCTTATAGACTCTTTTAGAAACCAACAGGGTAAAAAATGGTCAGGGAAATACTCGGGACCAAAACATAAATGCACAACCATAAATAGCATAATATAAGAAAAAGTAGACCCTAAATCAAGCAATAAATACACATCATAAGAAAAGATTCATAACATAGCAATGACGGTATTGGGAGAAAACTTTAAGTCCTGGAAGGTAGCAAAAGCGTACAAGCGATTTTGGCCAGTGCCAGTACTAGAAAAAGAACTAACACCCTTTGGTGCTGGAGCTGATAAAGTTGAAACAAGAATCTTATTTTCCCCTGAAGCAGCCTTAGAAGGACGATCCCTATGCAAATATCTAATCTGATAATATTTAAAACACCTATTCCTCCCCTCTTCATAAAAACCATAGTGCACCTTCCCCCAGAATTTACAAGGAGAATATGATGGAGCTGACTGAGCCCCATTAACTTGAGATTGAGCACCCTATACTGAAAACCTACTATTATGCTGAGAACGATGATCACCTGACAGCTTCAAATAAGGAACACTAGGCATGAAGTTGGAACTAAAACTCCTCTACTTTTTCTTAAACCACTTTCCACCATCTCTACCACTCAATTATTGACCTCCACCCTGATCAAAAATCTAAACTTCTTATTCATCCTTTGCCCTATCTATGCCTGCTTCTTATTCTTATCCTTAACCTGCTGTATATACACAAAAAACCTAGAGATGTCCATATCCATTTTCATTAAGGTAGTCTTACTCTTTAGAATCAAATCACGGGATAATCTAGAAGCAAATTTCCTCATTCTTGCCCTCATGATAAAAACTAACTCGGGAGCATACTAGGACAACTGATGAAATTTCAAAGCATACTGCTTGATTGTATCCTACCTTGCTTCAAATTAACAAATTCTTTCTCTTTTGCCTCATTCTACTCCTGAGAAAGGAAGTAATGTAGAAAAGCACTAGAGATATCATCCCATAATTTGGATTTAGCATTATCTCTACTAGCCTATTCCTATTCCTCATATCATTGGTATGGTACATCCTTCCGTTGATAGGCAGTGAATTCCACACCCTCCACAGTAGTAGTATACATAACTCAAAAGATCTTCTCTATTTTATCTATAAAACCTTGAGGATCCTCCTCAATATTAAAACTAGTGAACATAAGAGGACTTAACCTCATAAACTAGCTAACCCTTATGGCCTTAGAAGATAGAGTAACAGAAGCTACACACTTAGACTGACAAGCTACCAACTGTACCAACATATAAATAGATTAACAAAACTCCGCCTTTGATACATTAGCCTAGGGAGCTCGAGGAGGACTGAAATGGATCGGTAGGACTCCAAAAGGGCAATCAAGAACTAGATCCAAAGAATTGGTCTACATCCCACAAACAAGATGTGTCCTATCAACATTTTCTTCATGTGGGATAGAGGGGTTTCTATAATTTTCACATTGTTTGGGAGGCATGATCTGAAAAGATAATATACAGGAATTAGAGAAATCCATACCTCAGACTATATAGCTTGAATTAAGACAACAAGAAAGGGAAACATTCATAAATTTCTCGTTTAAGTGTGGTGTGTTGCACACCTATAAAAGAGACTATACTCAAAATGACTCTGTTAGACACATAATGATACTAAACCTATGCCCTAATACCTCCTTGAAATAACATAAACTAGGGCATGTCTGTGTTACATATCTCAAGTCCCATATAGACTGTAGATCACCCCTGCTTCTAACCAACCAAAATACATCACACTACAAAGTTGGATAAATTTTGAACATATAAAAATATAGCATACAATAGCTTAAGAAAATTTCAATGCATGTCTATGACCAACCATCGATGATCGATCAAATGACCGATCAATATTGCCCAATAAACATTGTAGTACAAACAAAGCCTTCTACACAATTATCCAAAACTAAGTATAAAAAAAATATTGGGACATGCCCCTGACAATAGCCAAAAATAAGTCTAACACATAAGAGGAACAAAACACGAAATGTAGACTTTTGATGTATGAAAGACACCAATTCAATGTCAACTCATGAGATGATCCCAAATCCTAATCACTGAGTAGAAGGAGTAGAAGTGTGACCAATTACTACATCGTGTGGGCATACAACATTCGAATATAGTTTGTAGGGTGAACGCTAGCATATAACTCGAGGATAAGGATAACATAATGACATGATCAATGGATTAATATCATTCAAACCAATACACATAATCAAAAACATATGCATATAAATATATATATATATATCATATATTGGGATAAGGAACAAGGCTTAACATGGATGCTCAAAACTTTAGCCTAGATTGTGTAGCTCAACCGTCATATAATAGTACCCACAAGCTATATGGTCACCATATCTCACACCCTAGTTGGGCTTTAATGCATATATCCACACTAATCATAGAATAGCCTCTTATATATGCACACAGAGGACTCGACCCTCCCAACATATACTATGGTTACTTAGGCACCCAATTATGTAATGATAAATGAGGGACTCGAACCTTCTAAATCATGAGATAATAATAATAAGGGAGGATCAAATCTCCCTAGTCATTTTAAACCCTGCATTAACAATGTGATTTCCAGTGTCAGTCACCTGGACCTCTACTTTCATGATTTAGTTACATAACTAAAACATCCTAGTTTCTATAACTTTAAAAATTTCCTAGAATTCTGGTCCCAAAACCTAATACAACTCATAGGTATGAATCGTATGTTGGGTTACAAATGGTATGTTCTGGCCGTATACTAACCCGTATTGGTTAGTGGGGTGGATTTTGGTTACGGGTATGGATACGACTTAGGGGTACAAGTTATATTGGTAGTTAGGGATCATTGGGTTCCTTAACTTAATCTTAGTCATGGTTACTTAGGTTGTTTCTGAGTATGAGTGGCTTACTATGAGCTATAAGCCAGGGTATAAATCATACCAGGGACTCAAATAGTGAACAGTGTTTAATTCCCCAAGTATTTTATTCTGCCAGGGATAAAGGTCATGGATACAGATCGTATACTGTGGTTACAACTTGGTTGAATGAGTCGTATACTATATAGTTTTTGATCCAATGGTTGAGACTTGGATACGAGTGATGGATACCAATCATATTGGGAGGGTATGACTAATGAGGGCAAGTCATATCCCTGTTATGGGATTTTGTGCAACTTAAGAGGGGGTATTCTAGATATTTTCCTACTTACCCTAAAAAGGCCTCATGACTTCTAACCTACTTGGGAGGATAATTACCCTATTATTCTATTCATTAACAGTTAGAAACTCTTCCTATACACTTTATAATTCTCTATAGAGCTTTTGGGCAAGGGGAGCTAGGGTTTCAACTAAGGGATCAATTTGGGGCTTATCTTGGTGATTTCTTTCTGTCATCATCTTGGTTTAAGGTATGATTCTCTTTCCTTATTGTTAATTTTACTTAAAGGCATTGTGTATATGAATGTTTTCATGGTTTTACTATTACATATTTTTTTGGCTTTCAAATATGATTTGGGGTTTTGATATTAAATGGTTGGTTCTGGTTTCCCATGGTTTTAAGTATGTTTTATATGCATTACTGATGGTTTTGGATAATTGTATTGCATGGGAATGGTTTCATGGTAATTGGAATTGGTTTTGGTCATATTATGCCCCCAATATATTTGATAAAATGCTTATAAAGACATGTTCATTGTATTGGCTTCTTTTGATAAAACTCTTGCATGTTTTAAACTTGGTAAAGAAATTATGCATGATTTAAATAGTTTTGAAAAACTAAAGGTTTATTGGTTATGCTTGTGGGGAGCATAAAATTCTCTCAAGTAGTTTGGATTTGGAAGATACTTGCAAGTAAGGTTGGTATAACGATACTAATATTAATGGCCTTGGTTAATAAATGGATAATGGTTTTGTTATATGAAAGTTGATTTAATTGGGAAATAATGGCAGGATATGTATCAAAGCCATGAAAGATAGAGGTCCCGAGGGGTACCAAAACTGGAAACTCATATTTTTTTATATGATATTGGTCTTAGTGACCATGGGAATGATGTCATAATTTATTTTGGGGATGTACTAGTCATCCCATGGGATACTTTCCTAGTTGTATGGCTACATGCACTGGGCCTTTTCAGTGGGAAAGCTGAACCCATATAGCCTGTGGGTGATTTAGGACGACAAAGCTGCATAACCCAGGTAAAGGTTTTAAAGGTAGGCTAAACCCATTCCTTTTTTCCTGGCATAGCTATATATATATATATATATATATTTGTGTGTATGGTTGTGTGAATATGGATGGTCTTACTTAGTTTTATAAATGGCATTATTTTTGTCCTTACCCTGAGATCATGCTAGCAGTCACTCGTTAATCCCATCTGCAGGCGGCTATATACCTATATTATGTAGGAATCGATCATTCTACTCCTCCTACATTATGATTGACTTAGGGACAGTATTTGCTTTGAAGTGGTTTCAAGAGGCATCATTTTATGTTTTGAATATTTCTAGACATTTTAGTTTTATTTTGGATATTGGTTTTGGCTATGGTTGGGGGCATATCCCAATTGAATTTCATTACTCTTTTGGTTAGAGGTTTTGTGGTACCTCTATGGGTTAGAATAGGCGGGATGGATATAGGTGTTAGCCTTGGCATTGGAATAGGTTAGGAGGCTGGCATCATCAGACATAATTTCTCATTATTTCATCATATTTTATTTTAGGATTAATTATATTATATTTTGGGAATGTCCTTAGTTATGGACTGGTATATGGCCCTTATTGGGTATGGTTTGGTATGGTCAACTCGATTGGGTTGGTCATGGTTGCGATCTATTCCTAGAGTATTTATGTGAGTTGTTACACTATTTTATTACATGTTCGGAATTCAGTAATCTCAGGGTAGGCTGCTGGAGGTTGGGTTGGGTAATGGATGTGGTCTCCAATCTCATTCAAACTTGTCCGCCTAATACAACAAAGCCCCAGGAAAATCGTGTCAAGTTGGTATTAGAGCCTGGTATTATAGTTAATAGAAGTCCACAACGACTTGTCAAGTAGAGTCTTTTTTAGGGGTGTATGGCGTGCCACACTCATAAGGGAGAGACTACAAGGCATTTAGGAATGTTTCACTTTCTTGGTATCTTCAAGCTTAAATTCTCAGTACTGGAATCTTCTCTAATCCTTGTTTGTTCATCTTTCAGATCATGCATCATAGATCTAAAATTTAAGAAAATTCTTCCATCCAATCTGGTGGTAATGCCGAAGAGATGCATCCTACTTCTAGGGTTCATCTTTGATCCCATTGTCATATCCCTGATAGTTGTAGAGTTCTAGTAGTTTCTGCTATTCCTTCTCAAGGCAATGTGACTAATATGGAATTCCATAATTTTTTTCATGTTATGGCAAAACTGGTTGCTGCTTAGGCTGAGTGAGATATATCAGGTGTTTTATCTGTTGTGGCCATAAGGGTTGGCCAATTTATAAAGATGGGCCCTCCTACTTTTTCTGGAGTAAAGGTAAATAAGGATCCAGAAGGTTTCTTGGATGAGATAGAAAAGATATTTTGGGTAATGTAGGCTACTAATGTGGAGGGGGTAAACTTTATAGCTTATCATCTCAAAGAGATTGTATTTTAGTGGCATAAAGAGTGGGATAATGATAAAGGAGATATAGAGGACTCATCCTTGTGGGATGCCTTCTCTGGTGCTTTTTTGAATCATTTCTTTCCCCAAGAATTGAGAGAAGTAAAGATGAAGGAATTTGTGAACCTCAAGCAAGGAATATGCCTTGATATTTCACCAATTCTCAATGTGTACTCCTGACTTAGTTGGCTAACATATGGGCTAGAATAAGGAAGTTCACTTTTGGGTTAAATCGGACTTTGATTTTGAAGAGCAAGGTTGCCTTTCTAATTAAGGATATGGACATCCATAGGTTGACTGTTCATATGCAGTAGAAAGAGGATGAAAAATGGAAGTAGATGGAGTTTGGGGATAGGCAGGTTAAGAGAAGTAGATTTTCTGATTAGGGAGGTCCTTAGTCTCAAGGTGGTAGAGATGGTGGAAAATGGCAGAAGAAAAAGTAGGGGAGTTCTGGTTTCTACTCTTCTGCTAGTGCTCCTTATCAGTCGAGCGACAAACGTCATTATGGTAGTGATAATTTCTAGGCACAGGGTGCCTAATTTTAGGAAAGTGGAGGTCAGTCAATTTCTTCATGTCCTCCTTTTTGGTTATATGGTAATACTTATTAGAGTTATTGCAAATGAAGGAAAGGACAAATGCTTCAAGTATGGCCAGGTAGGCCATCGGCTCAGCGATTTTCTGGTTAATAAGGTTGCTATAGGGCAGAATTGTACTCATGTGGCTTCATCTTCTGGTCTTACACCTGGTGGTATTGTATCTGCTTCTGTTACTGCTCTTTGTTCTAGTGTTGGTCAGAATAGGTTTTATGCTTTAGCATCCTAATAGGAATTTGAGGCATCACCTAATGTCGTTACTTGTATGTTTTAGCTTTTGTCTCATGACATATATTATTTGCTTAATCTAGGGTCTACTCTCTCCTATTTGACATTTTATATGGTTGTATCTTTTGGTTTCAATCTAGAAGTTATTTTGGATCCTTTTTTCATTTCTACACCAGTAGGTGACTTCGTTATTGTTAAGAGAGTCTATAGGAGGTGTGCGGTATCTGTTGGTGGCAACTAGACCTTGGTGGATATGGTTGAGTTACATATGGTGGATTTTGATATCATTTTTGTTATTGACTGGTTACTCTCTTATTATGCATCCTTGGATTGTCAGACCCGTAGGGTTATCTTTAGGTTCCCTGGTGAACTGGTTATAGAATATAAGGGTGTTTCCTTGGCTCCTAGGGGAGGTTTATTTCTTACTTAGAGCTCGAAAGTTAATCTCTAAAGGTTGTTTTTTTCACATGGTTCGAGTTAAAGATTCTAGCTTAAAAGGTCCTTCTTTTTAGTTAGTTCTAGTGGTTAATAAGTTTCTAGAGGTCTTTTCGAATGATCTTTCTGGTGTTCTTTTAGATAGGGAAATAGAGTTTGGTATTTATCTAATTCTGGACACTTGTCCAATTTTTATTCCTCCGTATAGAATGGCTTCGGCTAAGTTAAGGAAAATCAAGGAGCAACTTAAGAACCCTTTGAATAAGGGTTTTATTCATCCTATTGTATCTCCTTGGGGTGCACCGGTGTTGTTTGTGTGCAAGAAGGAACCACAAGAAGGATGGTTCCCTTTGGATATGTATTAACTATAGGTAGCTGAACAAGGTGACGGTCAAGAACAAGTATCCTCTTCCAAGGATAGATGATCTGTTTACACAGTTGCAAGGTGCCAAGTTTTTTTCCAAGATAGATCTTTGGTTTGGGTACCATCATCTAAAGATTAGGGAGGTGGATACCCCTAAGGTGGATTTTCATACTCGATATAGGCACTTTGAGTTTTTAGTGATGTCATTTAAGTTGACTAATGCTCCGGCAATGTTTATGGATCTGATGATAGAGTTTTTTATTAGTATTTGGATCTTTTCATCATTGCATTTATTGATGACATTTTGGTTCATTCAAAGAGTGAGATGGATCATGCTAATCACCTTCATATGGTGCTACAGACCTTAAAGGATAGGAGTTGTATGCCAAGTTCTCTAAGTGTGAGTTTTGGTTGAACGCGATGACTTTCCTGGGTCATATTATTTCTAGTGAAGGGATTATGGTGGATCCATAAAAGGTTGTTTTGGTGAAGAGATGTCCTAGGACCATGACTCCTTCTTATATTCAGAGCTTCTTGGGATTAGCCGTGTATTAAGGTGGTTTGTAGAAAGCTTTTCATTAATAGTTGCTTCTTTGACTAAGTGAACTCGGGTGAAGGTTAAGTTTTCTTGGTCAGATGCTTATAAAGGGAGTTTTGTGATGTTGAAGGATAAGTTAACTTCGACTCTAATTTTGACTTTAGCAGAAAGCAATGATGGGTTCGTGGTTTACTGTGGTTCATCTCGGGTAAGGCTTGGTTGTGTGTTGATGTAGGATGGGAAGGTGATTTCCTATGCTTCCAAGAATTTAAAGGTAAATGAGAAGAATTATCCTACTCATAATTTCGAGCTATTGGCGTTTGTGTTTGCTTTGAAAATATGGTGGTATTATTTGTATGTTGTACACGTGGAGCTATTAGTGGTTGTATTTGCTTTAAAAATATAGAGGCATTATTTGTATAGTGTACACGTGGATATCTTTTCTGATCATAAAAGTCTACAGTATTTGTTCACTCAGAATAAGCTTAATCTCAGGTAGATGAGATGACTTGAGCTTTTCAAAGATTATGATATGAGTCATCACTATCACTCAGGTAAGGCTAATGTGGTAGCTGATGCTCTTAGTAGGTTATCCATAGGGAGTTTATCTCATGTGGAGTAAGAAAAGTAGGAATTAGTGAAGGATGTTCACCGTTTCACTAATCTTAGAGTTTGATTTTTGGACTCCAAATAGGGTAGTGTGGTGGTGCAAGAAGTGGTTCAATCATCTTTTGGTGCGGAGATTAAGGAGACGTAAATGTTAGATCCTATCTTGAAAAAAATAAAGAGTGACGTTGGTGGGAAAAAGGTAGTAGTATTTGAGATTAGTGTGATGGTACTTTATGGTACCAAGAGAGGTTGTCGGTTCTTGATATAGACATTTTGTGGCAAAGAATTTTGGTTGAGGTGCATGAGTAACGCTATGTTGTTCATCCTAGCTCGACTAAGCTGTATCATGATCTCAAGGAGATCTATTGGTGGAATGGTATGAAGAGCGATGTGGTTGATTTTGTGGCTAAGTGCATAATGTGTCAACAGGTTAAGGTTGAGCACGTAAGGCCAGAAAGGTAGTATCAAGAAATTAATTTTCCAAAATAAAAGTGGGAAGTGATTAATATGGACTTCTTTGCGGGTCCTCCTTAGTCTCGGAGTTAATATGATTTGATATGGGTCATCATTGATAGGATGACTAAGTTTGCGCAGTTTTTACCAGTACGGACTACCTTCTCAGCAGTGGATTATGCAATGTTGTATCATCAGGAGATTGTGAAGCTGCATGGGGTTCCTACTTCAATTATTTCTTATCGTGGCACACAACTTACGTCTCACTTTTGGCGATCTTTTTAAAAGGGATTAGGTACCAAGGTGAGTTTCAGTACTCCTTTTCATCCGCAGATGGATAAGCAAGTAGAGAGAACTATTCAAACATTGGAGGATATGCTTCGGTCCTATGTGATTTATTATGGTGGCAATTGGGATAAGCATCTACTTTTGGTGGTGTTTGCTTACAACAATAGCTATCATTCTAGTATTGGTATGGCCCCTTTTGAGGCATTGTATGGTAGGAGGTATAGATATCCTATTGGTTGGTTTGAGCTTGGTGAGATAAACATGTTTGGTCCCAACTTAGTTTACCAGGCTATGGAGAAGGTGAAGGTGATTCGGGATAGTCTTAAGGCTGACCAAAGTCTCTAAAATTCCTATGCAGATCTTACACGTAGAGACTTGGAGTTTGAGGTTTGGGATAGGTTTTCTTCAAAGTATCTCCCATGGAGGGAGTAGTGCAGTTTGGCAAGAAAGGGAAGCTCAGTCCCTGATATATGGGTCCTTATGATATTTTGCGAAAAGTTGGTAAGGTTGCTTATGAGGTGGAGTCAAGAAGGGGAAGCTCAGTCCCCGGTATATGGGTCCTTATGATATTTTGTGAAAAGTTAGTAATGTTGTTTATGAGCTGAAGTCGCCTTCTAGCTTGAGTTTGGTTCATCCGGTCTTTCATGTTTCCATGTTGAGGAAGTACATTGGTGATCCTTCTTCGGTTGTTCCTTTGGAAGGATTGGGTGTCACTGATTCTTTGACTTATGAAGAAGTCCCATTTAAGATCTGCAATAGGTAGGTTCATTGGTTGCGGACCAAGGATGCGGCTTCGATTAAGGTTCTTTGGCAAACTATAAGGTGGAAGAAGCTACATAGGAAGCGGAAGAGGACATAAAGTCCAAATATCCGCATTTGTTTTCTGCTCTTGGGGTTCATACGGAAGGTATATTTCTTCAACACATCTTTATTTTCCAAGTTTATTAAAGGAAAGATTTACATCTTTTCCTTTTTTTTTTGAACTTTGTTAGAGATTGGAAATATATTAGATAATGCAAATGACTCTAGCGTGTGATTAGCCCTACCTTATCCGTCATTTAGGGATGAATGTTCCTAGTGAGGGAAACTGAAACACCCTAGTTTCTGGACCTTAGAAATTTTCCTGTACTTCTGATCAACGGACGCATAATGACTCATGGGTATGAATCATATGTTGGGGTACGAATGGTATGGTCCGATTATAAACTGACCAGTGTTGGTTGGTGGGGTGGATTTTGGTTATGGGAATGGATACGACTTAGCGGTAATAAGTCATATTAGTGGTTACGGATCGTTGGGTTCCCTAACTTAATCTTAGTCATGGTTACTTAGGTTGGATTTGAGTACGAGTGGATCACCATGAGCCATAAGCTAGGGTACAAATCATACTAGGGACTCGAATGGTAAACAGTGTTCAATTCCCCAGGTATTTTATTCTGGTAGGGATACAGGTAATGGATACAAATTGTATACTGTGATTACGACTTGGTTGGATATGTCATATACTAGATAGTATTTTATCCAAGGGTTGAGTTTTGGATGCGAGTGGTGGATACCAATCGTATTGGGAGAATATGACTTGTGAGGGCCAGTTGTATCCCCGTGATAGGATTTTGTGCAACTTAAGTGGGGGTATTCTAGATATTTCCAAACTTATCCTGATAAGGCCCCACGACTTCTAACCTAGTTGGGAGGATATTTATCCTATTATTTTATTCATTAACAGTTAGAAACTCTTCCTAAACACTTCATAATTCTCTCAAGAGCTTTTGGAAAAGGGGAGATTGGGTTTTAACTAAGGGACCAATTTGGGGCCTGTCTTGGTGTTTTATTTCCGTTATCATCTTGGTTTAAGGCATGTTTCTCTTCCCTCGTTGTTAATTTTACTTAAAGGAGTGATTTATATGAATGTTTTCATGGTTTTACTATTGCATGGTTTTTAGATTTTAACTATTATTGGAAGGTTTTGATGTTAAATGGTTAGTGTTGGTTTCTCATGGTTTTAAGTATGTTTTTATATGTATTAATGGTGGTTTTGGATAATTGGATTGCATAGAAGTTATTTATTGATAATTGGAATTGGTTTTGGTCAAATTATGCCCCCAATGTGTTTGATAAAATTTTTATAAAGACATGTTCATTGCATTAACTTCTTTTAATGAAATCTTGCATGTTTTAAACTTGGTAAAGGAATTACACATGATTTAAATAGCTTGGAAAGGCTAAAGGCTAATTGATTATGCTTGTGGGGAACATGAAAGTCTCCCAAGTGGTTTAATATGGTAAATGGAAGGTCTCTTGAGAGTCCCCTTAAACCTATAAATGATTGGCTATGGATGATACATGCAATTAAGGGTTTGAATGACGATACCAATATCAATGGCCTTGGTTAATAAATGGATAATCGTTTGGTTATTTGGAAATCGATTTTAATTAGGCAATAATGGCGGCACGTCTAGTAAAGCCATGGAAGGTGGAGGTCCCAGGAGGCCGAAACTGGAAACTTATATTTGTCGATATGAGGTTGGTCTTAGTGACCGTATGCATGATGTCACACTTTATTTTAGGGATGTACTATTCATCCCATGGGATACTTTCCTGGTCGTGCAGCTACACACACTAAGGTCGTTTAAGTAGGAGGAGATGAACCCATATAGCCTATGGGTGGTTTAGGATGGCAAAGTTACACAACCCAGGTAAAGGTTTTAAAGGCATGCTAAACCCGTTCCTTTTTCCCGGTATGATTATATATATATATATATATATATATATATATGTATGTATGGTTATGTGCATATGGATGATTTTACTTGGTTTTATAAATGACATTATTTTATCCTTACTCTGAGATCATACTAGCAGTTACTCACTAACCCCATCTACTGGCAGTTGTATACCCACGCTATGCAGGAACTAACTATTCTACTCCTCCTACATACTGATTGACTCAGGAACGGCATTTGGACTGAAGTGGTGATCTTTCATCTTTTTAGGAGGCATCATTTCATATTATGTATATTTCTAAACATTTTGATTTTATTTTGAATATTGGTTTTCAATATGATTGGGGGTATGTACTAACCGAATTTCATTACTCTTTTGGTTAGAGGCTTTGTGTTACTTCTATGGGTTGGAATGGGCGGGATCGGTATAGGTGTCAGCTTGGCATTGGAATAGGCTGGGAGGATGGCATCATCGAACATAATTTCTCACTATTTTATCATATTATATCTTGGGATTAATTATATTATGTTTTGGGAACGTTCTTGGTTATGGTTTGGTTTATGGCCCTTATTGGGTATGGTTTGGTATGGTTGGATTATTGGTATGGGATGGTTGGTCTCTATTGGGTTGGTTATGGTTGTGATCTATTCCCAGAGATATGTGAGCTATTACACTATTTTGTTATATGCTCGGAATTCAGTCAACTCATGGTAGGCGGCTGGAGGTTGGGTTGGGTAACAGGTGTGGTCTCTAATCCCGGTCGTACTTAGGATGCCCATTATGACAAGGCCCTAGGGAGGGGCGGGTCAACAACCCTTCTTATATCCAAATTAACACATTTATCACACAATCCCAATCATGAACCATATTTCACAATAAGACATACATTGTTGGTATTATCATACCAACTACACTTGCAAGGTAACACATCATGCCAAGACAATTTCTCATTACTTGGACAAAATAACTCCCTTTGTTTATTAATACAATGTGTGGGAACACAGACTCCCTTTCTTTATTAAATCATATCATTGTGTTTAAAATACCTCTTTATATCATGCAATTGTTCAAGACTAATTCAATTTACAAATTCTCACTTTTCTCATAACTTAAAACCAATTTCACACTATGGTTTAGGATCATAACCACTTCAAAAGTCACAAGTTTGGGAAAATTACAATTCCCTAGTTCATTCATCATACTCATGCGCCCACTAGTTCGAAACTATATTTAAAGCATGAATAATCATAATTAAATCATAGGAAAACATTGTTCAACAATAAGCATTCAAAACCCACAACCCTTGTTTTGAAAATCAAAATAATTCCATGTGAACAAAACTTTAATACATATGCTTTTTCAAACTTAACACTGAGAGAAGAGTCACATGCCTGTAATAGTAAGATGTACGAAGAGAAATCACTCTTTAAAGACCTAATTGATCAACCTCTTGAAAACCTTAAGTGTTCTTTACCTTGAGGAATTTGAGTGTGTTAAGAAGTTACTTTGATGTGTTTATGAGGGCCAATGATACCCTAAAGGGGTTATAAGACGTGGGTTTCAAGTTGGGTAAGAGGGGAAATATTTAGAATGTCTTTTACTTAAAAGCTGAAAAAGGGTTGCCTTTGACTACAAGTCAACCCTTGACTCGTAGCCACTCCTTACAACTCGTCACCACGAGTCGTAACTGAGGCAGTACCACCAAGACACCTTACACTGTTATCCTTACGACTCAATGCTACCATTTGTAATATGAAACTTAGTCACATGATTAAGAATGGTCCAATATTTGAACTGATTCGGTTGAGACCAAAGGGATATATCTAAGAACATATGGATACATTTGATGAACTACTTAATCCTGTAGACTTGACAAAGAAATAGTCTATCAGTTGCTTCTTGAAAGGGATGAACCCAAAAATTGAGGTCCAAATCAGAATGTTGGTACCATATATATTGATGAAAACCTATGGCCTGACAAAGTGGAATAATGTTTAAAACTACAAGGGCATCAATTTCTTAGGAGTTCAAAGGCATTGCTACCCTCCCTAGGTAATTTTTGGAAACTTACACAAGGTACTAATATCAAGGAGATAATAGTACGAGGTTTAATGAGGGGAGATTTTCCAACTATAAAACTTCTAAGAAAAGGGGTGTACCCTATACACCTATGAGGCTATCCACAACAGAGATGGATGCAAAGAGGGCCCATGGTTTATATTTTTGATGTGATGATAAGTAAATTTTTACCATAAGTGTAAGAAGAAAAGGTTGTTATACATTTTTTAAGTAGAAGAAAATGTAAAAGAGTTGGGAATTGTAGGGGAAGAATTAAACCAAATAAAGGATATTGAGATTCTAGAAGAATATGGCATTTTCCCCCAAAATATGTCCATGCTTTAGATGGAACAGTAGATTACAGTACTATGAGGGTGAAGAAGCCAGTTAAAGGGAAAATAGTACATGTGGTGATGGTCTCATAGTCAATGCACAACTTCATGGATGTCAACACCACCAAGAATCTAGAAATTTCTATTAATGTCATGCCAGCTTTCTCAATTATCATGGCTAATAAGACTAAGGTTCATACTCAATTCATTAATCAGAAGGTTAGATGGAAAATGTAAGGGATAGACTTTATGGTTGATATATTGGTAATTCCTATAGGTAGAGTAGATATAGTGTTGGGAATTAAATGGTTCATCACTCTAGCAAATATTAAATTGAACTTTAATCAATTACAAAGGTCACGTGATCATAAAATCATAAAATCATATTGAAGGAATGGTTTTGCTTATGAATGTTAGACCTTATAGGTATGCTGGAAGTCAAAAGAATGAGATAGAGAAGATGATTACAAACATGATGGAAACAGGGATCATTAGACCTAGTGTAAATCCCCACTCTTTACCAATAGTCATTGTTAAAAAAGAAGGATGGAACTTGGAGCTTATTTATTGATTATAGAAAATTAAACCGAATAAGAATTCCCCATTTCTATAATAAAGGAACTGTTAGATGAGCTTGGGTTCCAAATACATCTTTGAGTTGGACCTTAGATAAGGTTACCACCAAATTAGGATGGTTGAGGCATATATTGAGAAGGCAACATTCAGATCCCACAATGCGTATTATGAGTTTGTTGTCATGTAATTTAGACTAACAAATACACCTAATAAATTCCAAAGTTTGATGAACAACATATTCCAGCTTTACTTAAGAAAGTTTATCCTTGTATTTTTTGATGATATCTTAGTCTATAGCCCCTCTTGGTCAACTCACTTGATACACTTTTATCAAGCTTTCCAACTGCTGAAGCATCACACTTTGGCAGTGAACCTTAGAAAAATATTCCTTTGGCAAGAAAGAGATAGACTACCTAGTCTATATCATCACTCAAGAAGGCTTAGTAGTAAATCCTGAAAAGGTGAAAGTTATGTTGGAATGGTAGGTCCCTCAGATTATCAAATAATTAAGTAGGTTCTTAAGGCTCACTAGATACTATAGGAGAATTGTGCATTGATATAACATTCTAACTAAGACTTTCACTGATATCTTGAAAACATATGGTTTTAAATGATCAAAGACAACAACCTTAGCCTTTGAACAGTTGAAACAGGCTTTAAGTAAGCACACTTGTTGGTACTTCCAGATTTATATTTGGTTTTTACATTGGAATTAATGCTTGTGGTCATGGTATTACGGCTCTATTGTTGTGGAATGACAATTTCTTAGCTTATAATGAGCAGGCGGTTGAGCTTCAAGCACCAATAACTTTGTACATATGAAAAAAATTATCGTTATTATGGTTTCCATGATAAGTTGAGGCCCTACTTGATTGGAAGACACTCCTTCGTCAAAATTGATCATCATAGTTTAAATATCTCCTGAAATAAAGGATATTTAGCCCTAGCAATAGAATTGGGTTGTCAAGATCATAAGGTATGACTATACTATCTTGTACAAAAAAAAAAGACAATGTAGTAGTTGTTGCATTGTTAAGATTTCCCATTGGTATAGCTAAGTTGCATACCTTGTCTATAGTCACTTTTGATTTCCTGACTAGTATCAATAAATTCTACACATGATCCGCATTGTCAACAACTACTCTTGTAATTAACCACCAATGCCCTCTCTATTCCTATTTAATTTTTGAAAGATGAGGTTTTACATAGGAAAGAAAGGATTGTAGTTGGTAAGGATACTTCGCTGGAAGAAGAAATACTAAAGTTTATTCATAATGGGGTTGTAGGAGGTCACTCCAGAAAACATCCACCTTACATAGGATTAGACAGATCTAATATTGTAAGAGGTTGAAAAGGCTTGTTTATGCTCTTAATATAAAGCAATGTACAATGTGCCAACAATGTAAAAGGAGAGAATATGAAATCCACTGGCTTGTTACATCCTTTCACATTCCTAACAAGGCAATGCTATATTAGTATTGACTCTATAGATAGGTTGCATAAGTCCCACAATATATCTGCCATATTAGTTGTAGTAGACATATGGATCAAATATGCTCACTTCATTGGTTTGATTAACCATTATACAGCATTCACAATAGCTTAGGCATTTGTGGACAATGTTTACAAACTGCATAGTCTCCCCTAAATGATTGTCAGTAATGTGGATACCATCTTCTTGAGTAAGTTTTGAAATGGGACAAATGTCCATCTTATCTTTTAATGACATCTTTGGAGGCCAACACCTAAAGGCTCAAGACTGGGTAACCTCGAGAATACAAGAACATGCATGGAGGACCCATTTCGAACACAACTTAAAGAAATCTCGCGTGTGGAAGATTGCTTGGAGCATTTAAGATTGAGGACTCGTGGTTTTGGACCTAAATTAAGGGCATTTTGTACATTACACATGGTGTATTTACACACCATGGCCGCACCTATCATTAAGGGCAAAGTGGTCTTTTTGTCTTCTTTTGTATTACACTATAAATAGGTCATTTTATCTCATTTCTTGGGAGTTTTTGAATGATGAATATGTAAAAGATTTCTTCTCTCTTTGAGAGTGTAACAACCTTAGGGTAGGGCTTGGATAAGCCATTAGTGTAGGGCTTAGAAAAGCCTTTATTGATCTTTGCTTAGAAACGATGGTTGTAAGGTGGAGTTGATTCCCTTAGTGGTCACCGTAAGAGTGTGGCTTTGATTGTTACATTCATTAGGGGTTAGTGTTGAAATACACTTGGCTCTTAATCTTGTAATAATCTTAGTCTCACTATCTATCTTTATTTTCTATGCAATTTCCCTTGTGTTTGTGTTGAATCCGTATCTTGTTTCATCTTGTGTCATTGTTATCATATTCTTCTCCTCTCTTTAGTTATAATTTCAGTTTCTAGCTTTGTTTTCCATATCAAGTTTTCCCAAGCTTTGTTTGTTATTCAATGGGTTCAACTTCATCTCTCTAATACTTATCAGGCTTAATCAGACGGCTAGACTGAGGTTGTTAATAAGTATGTGGGGTGTTATCTCATATGTATGTGGAATGAGATATCAAAGCAATAGGGGAAGTGGTTACAACTAGTTGAGAGGTTGTATAATACCACCTACCATTCTATAATCTAGTTGACTCTTTTTGAAGTGTTGTGTATTTAAAGCACTCCTATATACCTTCCTTACATCATTGAGGCTCTGTGGTGGATCAACTAGACATATCGTTATATGCTAGGGAGAGCAATATTAGGTTATTAAAGCATCATCTAGTTTTTGCTCAATCTAGGATGAAATCTTAAGTAAATATGAATGTAAGTCCCAGATGCTTTGAGTTTGCGGATATGGTATTTGTTAATATTTAGCAAAATAGAAAAATGTATTTCAAGGCACAGAACTATCACAAGTTCATTCCAAAGTACTTTGGTCCCTTTGAAGTTTTGAAGAAAGTGGACACTATTTTCTACCAACTATAGTTTCCTCCACATGCAAGGATCTATCACACTTTCCATGAATCATAGTTGAAGTTACACATAGGCACTAGCCCTGTGGTGCTTGAACTACTAGTATAATTGTCTTCCCGGGGTTATCTATTCTTGGACCCTAAAGTTGTCCTTGAAAGAAAGAAGAACTCTAAGAACAAAAGGCTCATAACTCATGTCTTGTTCAAATGGCTTAATTGCTCTCATAAAGATAACACTTGGATGGACCTCTATGCATTTAAGAAGAAATTTCCCGAGTTTTCCCTTGAGGACAATGACATTTAGGAGGGGAGATGTTGTTATGTACCTAAAATGAGAAGAGGGTATATTAGTTATTAAGCAAGACAAATAAATTGTTAAAGGTTGTTAGAAGCTGTTAGAAGTTAGATAGTTAATTAGCTGAATTAGTAGGGGATTAAGAACAACTTACATATACAAAATTCATACACTTGTATAGGGATATTTATTCAGATAATAAGAACTTTCTTTCTCTATAACTCTCTCAATCAGTTACTTCTTGGTAAATTGTTTGGGGTTATTATCTTCATTAACCCCATAGGTCTGCAAAATTGTGTTAAATCTAAATAAGCATGTTCTAAATAAATGAGCGGCTCAAGATTGATTATTGGGATTCCAAGGGTCATTATGACAACTTTTAGTTGTAAAGTGGTCTTCTTTAACGAGTATTAACTCATGTGTTCAGTTTTAAGTCGGTTTTGCTCGACAGATGTTGAAGGCTTCCTGCGATTTATCAAAAAGTCTTCTCCATCCTTCTTTGATTGTCAGAGATATTCCTTCATATTTTGTCTCACCACATGCATTGACGTGATTCGCTTCTTTTATTGGATCCAAATTTTCTCCATATAATTAGATTAGTTTCAATACATGTTCAAAAGATATTGAAACAATGTAAAATATATAAGACTATCAAAAAGAATTAAAGAAGTGCATAGTATGTTTGAAATTCTTTTACTAATACAAATGGAAAATGGAAAGTTCCAAATTCACATCCTTTGGAAATTTATGCCAATCATTGAAGGACATTTAACTTCAATTTATTGATTCTAAAGTACCTCAAGAATTAGTTTTATTATTCAAAAAGTAGGATAATTTATGGATCCATAGAACTATAGAAGTAATGTGAAAATAATGTTAAAATCATCATCTTAATTCATTGTTCATGTGTCATGACCCGAACCAGGTCCTGGCTATGACGGGTATCCCAAGTCCCACGAGGATCGGAGACCACTCCCTTCATTCACCCTAACCAGCACAACAGCCATAAGTGTCGAATGGATTGTGAACATATAACAAGATAGCATAGAAGAAAACTAATAAAAATTTAATGCCAAGTCTATACCAACCACCAACAACCGGACTACCGTCCATCGCCAAACAACCAACCAAACCACCCAAGTCCATAGTAGTCCAACAAAGCCTCTACAAAATCCAAAATCAATAAAATATCGGGGCATGCCCCCGACAGTAACCATAAACAAAGTCTAAATAAGGTCTAAGATATAGGAGAAAAGGACCATGAAATGAATCCTTCCAAAGTATGGAAGCGCACCACTTTAATTTCAACTCACGAACAAACTCAACCACCTATCACTATGCAAGAAAATTATAAGAAATCCTGGTGCATGTATCGCATAGGGATCCAACATTCGGAGACGATTAGTGATTGGAATGCTAGCATACAACTCAAGGATAGAGGAATGAAATAATGCCATGATAACAGTTCAAAACAAATACAACACTCAATGCATAATATCAAGTGAAATACATATACATATTTAATACCACATGTTGTGGTAGGAAACAAAGTTTAGCATGAATTTTGAAAACCTTATCCTGGGTTGTGTAGCATAACTGTCATATAAAAAGGAACCCATGGGCTATATGGGCCCATCTCTCCCCTAGCTAGAAGGGCCTCAGTGCGTGTAGCCACACGAACCAGAGAATATCCATATCTGTATATGCCTTTATGGAGGACTCAAACCTCCCAACATAATCAAAGTGACTTAAGAACCAAGGTATAAAATATGTGGAAGTAAAACCTCCCATTCATATATTTATTCGGGGGACTCGAACCTCCCGATCATATAGACACCCGCACTGGCTAATGCGATTTCGAGTGTTAGTCCTTCGGACTCCACTTTTACGGCCCGACTGCGCATCCCACTTTAAAGCCTAAATTAAAACATTCATTTCACATATGCAATTATTAATCCAATTAATTACCAGATGCATCCTGTTGGTATCGTCATACCAACCCCATTAGCAAGCATACAACATTCCATTACCATTATTAATAAACTTGGGACACAAACCCATTGTCTAAACAAAGACATCAATTCAATTCAATGTTAAGGGACTCAAACCCATTTATTATTTCAAATCAAGTTATGGCCAACAAGGCTTTCATAAACCATTAATCAACCATTAAAATTCTTAGGTCAATGCCTTATTTCAAAACACAATTCAACATGTGACAAGATCATTCTCATTGACATTATCATAAATAGGTTGAGGGCATACCATTATCAAAGAAAAAAATCAACAAATCTAGGGTTCAACATGGCCCATTTGTTAAACCACAATTCCCATGAACCCACATATGCAAAACCATTATTAAAACATGCATAATTAGAAATTAAATCATGAGAAATCAATACCCTACAATATTCATTCAAACCCTCAACCTTGGTTTTTCAAACCACTATTAATGACTCATGAACAATGTTTTAAACATATTGTTTTAGTGAACTTGAAATGAGGAAAGAGTCACATGATTTAGTTACGACGATTCATGGAGAGAATTTGATCCTTAAGCCCTTAAATGACCACTTTGAAGAAACCTTAGCCCAATCTTTCTTGAGAGGTTTTAGACAGAGTTAGAGAGTGTTTTAATCTTGCTAAGTATAGAATAAATGTCCAACTTGTGTTATAAGAAATGGGGTTTTAAGGGCTTTCGGGTGGGAAATATCAAAAGTACCCCCAACTTAAAGCTGTAGAAACCCACGGGTGGTTATGATTTGATCCTCCAACTCGTCACTACAACATACAATTGGTATCATCAAGTCGTTACTAAAAAAAAGGTTGAACACCACACTCTATCCAACTAACAACTCTCTTTCCCCACACTTCACTAGACCATACAACTAGTAAGGTCTAGTCGTGTCCAAAGAAGAACACCAAGGGCTAAACACTGGACAACACATGATTGGACCTTAACGCTCTCATCACATGACTATATGACTCGTATGGGGTCTCTCATAACCAGGATAGAACTTGGCCAACAACACACTAACCAACATACAACTAGGATCCCTAGAACCGTCACCATAATATACGACTTACGGTGTGAGTCATAAGATGAACAGGAAGTTCAAAACTCAAGAAATTCATAAAGGCTAAAGTTTGGAGCATTTCAGTCTCTTCCACTTAGAATCATTCATCCTCGAATAATGGGTCAAGGAAACACAAGCACAATTGGACTCTTTATACCTCTACTCTTGCCTTTAACTAAGCTAGAAAACAAATACGCCAAGGAAATCAATCATCTCTTTAGCAAAGTCAAAAAACAAAGATGTTAAGAATACATACATACCTAAAGCACGAATTTCTAGAATAGGGAATAGGAATAGGTACTTGGACTTTATGTCCTCCTCGGCTTCCCAAGTAGCTTCCTCAAACTTTTTGTTCCACGATAGAACCTTTACCAAATCAATGTCTTTCATCCATAACTGACAAACTTGCCGATTCAAGATCCTCACCAGGACCTCCTCGTAGGACAAAGAATCCAAAATACCAATGTTCTCCAAAGGGACAACCAACGAAGGATTACCCACACATTTCTATAACATAGACACATGGAATACCAAATGAATGGAACTCATGATAGAAGGCAAATCCAACTCATATACAATACTACCAACCCTTCTCAAAACCATATATGGGACCACATACTGGGGACTGAGCTTTCCTTTCTTCCCAAATAGCATCATTCCCTTCTTGGGAGACACCTTTAAGAATACCCAATCTCCAACCTTAAATTCCAAGTCAATTTGTCTTACGTCCACATAGGATTTTTGGCAGCTTCAAGCAATCTTTAGCCTATCCCAAATTACCATCACCGTTTCCATAGCTTAGTGAACCAAATTCAAGAAAACATCTTTGATTCACTAACCTCAAACCACCCAATAGGAGATCTACACCTCCTGCCATACAATGCCTCAAACGGGTTGATACCAATGCTAGAAAGGTAACTATTATTATAGGAAAATTCAATGAGTGGCTAGTGGTCAAAATAACTACCACTAAAGTCAACTACACAGGCTCGCAGCATATCTTCCAAAGTTTGAAAAGTTCTTTCTTCTTGCCCATCCGACCGCGGGTGGGAAAAAGTACTAAGATTTACCTTAGTCCCCAGAAAACAATGAAAAGAGAGCAAAACATACGATGAAAACTGAGTACCATGATCTAAGATACTCAGGACAGGCGCATCATGCAATTTTACAACCTCTTGAAGGAAAAACTTTGCATAGTCCTCGGCAGAATAATTAGTCCTCAATCACCAAAAGTGAGCATACTTATTCATCCTATCCACAATGACCCAAATGGAGTCACACTAATTCCACGATCGTGGAAGGTCGATAACAAAATCCATATTAATTATCTCTCATTTCCACATCGCTAGTTAAATTTCTTGAAGTAGCCCACTAAGCCTCATGTGCTCCACTTTCACTTACTGACACACCATACATTTAGCCGTAAAGTTGGCTACATCCCGCTTCATATTATTCACCAATACATATCCTTGATATCATGATATATATTTGTTGAGCCGGGATGAATCATAACCACAATTCATAAACATGGATCTCAAAACCCACCACTTTCTTCTTACCCATATCATCCTTGGTTTTCATCAAGAGAGGGTATCATATATTTTTCTTCTTTATTTTTAAACTAAGAAACAATTGCGCCACCTATTGCAAAAACACACCTCTATTCTCATAATCTAAGAGAAGAACTCCAAGGTTATCCAAACAGTGAATATCCTTCACCAATTCCCACTTATCCTCATCCACATGAGCTAGACTCCCCATAGATAACCTAATAAGAGCATTAGCAACTATATTAGGTTTACCTGGATGGTAGTGGAGACTCATATCATAGTCTTCAGCAACTCAAGCCACCTTCTCTACCTACTATTAAGCTTTTTCTCAGTGAATAAATACTATAGGGTCTTATAATTAGAAATGATATCAATATACACCCAATTCAAATAGTGATGCTAAACTTTCAACGTGAATACCATATCCAATAGCTCCAAGTCATGAATTGGATAGTTCTTCTCATGAACCTTTAACTGTCTAGAGGCATACACAACCACCTTACCATGATGGATCAAAACATAACCCAAACCAACCCGAGATGCATCACAATAGATGACAAAACCCTCGGTACCCTTAAGTAGAGAAAAGATTGGAGCTAAAGTCAACTTATCTTTCAGCTTCTCAAAACTACCCTCGCAACCTTCTTCCAAGTCAACTTGGTCAATGGAGCAGCAATAGAAGAAAAACTTTCTATGAACCTCCTATAATAACCAGCTAAACTAAATAATCTACAAATATCAGTTAGAGTCGTGGGTCTAGGCCACTTCTTAACCATAGAAACTTTCTGAGGATCCGCCGTGATCCCTTCACTAGAATAACATGACCCAAAAATGTATCAGTGTTCAACCAGAATTCATAGTTAGAGAACATAGAATACAACTGCTGATCTTTTAAGGTCTATAACATAATACAGAGGTGATTGACATAATCCACCATACTTTGGAGCACACCGAAATATCATCAATGAAGACAATCATGAACAAATCTAGAAACTGATGGAAAACCCTATTCATCAAATCCATAAATATCGTCGGGGAATTAGTCAAACCAAAAGATAGGACCAAGAACACAAAATGCCTATACCAGGTGCGAAAAGATGTCCTAGGGATATTCGGCTCCCTAATATTTAACGGATGATACCCGTACCAAAGATAAATCTTAGAGAAGAATTTAGCACTCTGAAGATGATCAAATAAATTATCTATCCTCAGAAGAGAGTACTTACTCTTTATTATCACCTTATCTAACTGTCGGTAATTAATACACATCCAAAGGGAACCATCCTTCCTACCCCATGAATAATACCGGTGCACCTCACAAAGACACACTAGGACGGATGAAACCCTTGTTTAAAAGATCCTTTAATTTCTTTTTAAGCTCCTTCTACTCAGCCGGAGCCATTCTATATTGGGGGAATAGAGATAGGATAAGTGTTCGGAACAAGATCAATACCAAAATCAATCTCCCTATTGGGAGGGACAACAAGAAGATCATCAGGAAAAACCTCTTGAAATTCACTTACCATGGGAACAGATGTCAATAAAGATCCTCCAAGTTAGAATCTTTAACCCTGACCAAATGATAGAGGCATCCCTTGGAAATTAATTTTTGAGCTCTAAGATATGACATGAACCTCCACTTAGGATTTAGTGAACCACTCTCCCATTTAATAACCGACTTTGATATAAGCACAAGGAGCACCAAGAACATAAGGTATTATCTAAGGGTCAAGGCTTCAGAATTAGAAAGCAATTAAACACTTTTTAGAGTATTTTGAAGCCTTATTCAAGAGAAGAAAGGAGAAGGACTTATACACTCCATAGGCGCCTTAAGTTAAGGGCATTGAGAAAACTTTGCACTCTAAAGCTACACAAATGAGACTCCTCTTTTGGGAGTTTCATTAAGGGCAATTAAGTCTTTTATTATGTAATAGTATAAATAGATACCTTAGCTCTTATTTTCCTTAGTTTTGAGATAATGAATTGAGTGAATTTTTAGATTGTAATATTAGTGTTAGATTGTAGTCTTCTTCTTCTCCTTAAGAGAGGAAAACCAAAATTTGAACCTTGAATACATTTGAATTGATTTTCACTTGTATTGGGTTATTTGGTAAGAAAGGTGTGCTTGAGGAAGTGTGAGTCCTTTGGGTCACCTAAGAGAGTGGTTTGAGCTTCTATTAGTGAGGTGTGATTAGAAATTTGATACATCTCCTTTTTTTAATCACATAGTGGAAGTAAGGGTCTCTCTATAATCTTTACTTTATGCATCTCTTCTTCATCTCTTTTCTTCTATATGTGCTGTTTTTCCTTTGGTGTGTTTGCTGATTTTTAGATTCTAGTACCAATTTTGTGTTTAGTCTTCCTTTAGGCTATCATTTGGTATCAAATCCTAGGTTAGGGTTGTTCCTACTTCCCTAAATCTTGGTTTTAGTGTTTTATTTAGTAATTCTCAACAAAAAAGAGTCAAAAATCCAAAAATCTAAAAAAAAATGGTGTTGTCTTGTGTATTTGTTGTAGATCCATAATTTCAAAGTTAGATCTACAAGTTTTTATTTTGTTTTGAAGTTTTCTAATGCTAGATCCTTTCTCTCTAGCACATAGGGATCCTAGATCTAAGTTTGGAGCAAGGTTTGGTTGAATTTGAGCTAGATCCACCATTGTTGTGCCTTGTTTAAAGCTTTTTTGAGGTGGATCTTATGGTGAACATCTTTTTTGTTACGTGTTGTGGCTGGTTTGTGGATATTTGAGTTTTTCTTGACCCAAGGAACCTAGATCTAAAAGAAAATTTAAACTTAGAGTTCATTTGCCTTGTGGTCAAACTTTGGTCAACTCTTAAATATTCATATTGTTCTTCACCATCTTCATGACTTGTTGAAGAAGAATATTCAAAAAGAGTGTTAGATCCATAAAAAGGAAACAGGGAGAGTGAAAAATTTGTTTGTCCAAAAGCATATTCCAAGAATATTCAAGTCTTCCAAAAAGAAAAGGGGACAACAAAGTACAATTAAAAGTACAAGTGGGGGGGGGACCATTGAATTCAAATCCATTTGAACTTGAGAAAAAGGATCCAACCCACTATTTTTCCCCCAAATTTCATCCAAAACACTCTCCTAAGTGGATCTTTGTCCGAAACTCAAAATTGGAATATGAAAAGAAAAATTGCAAATCAACAACCAACCACATTGTGCCACGTCATCACTAGTCGATCAACCTCATTAAGCTCTAAACTAGATTTCTTAGTTTCTCCTTTTTTATTATAGTTTCTTTTGTGTTAAACTCTATCACTAATTAGCAAACTAGTAACTACCTACTAGGTTTATAATTAGTGTAGGGTCCGTTTGTTTTGTGTCTTCGATTTTTGTGTGTTTTTCTTATTTTAAAGTCGTAGTGTTTTTGTTGGTTCAAGTTCGTACATCACTTTATTTGAGTTATTTCAAAAAAAGATCGATACCGGACCAAAGCTTCTCACCACTCAAGTAACTTGCCAAGTATTTCCAATTATCCAACACTTGTGAAGCCAAGTGTGAGGTGAGGTTGAGTGAGAGTATGGTGAGTCTTTTTGAACTAATTTGTTTGTTCATTTTGTAGGTGTTATTTTGCTGTTTTTTGGCTTTTGTTAGGTACCATTTCCATGGAATCCGAAGGTACTACTTCCCAACATTTGGGAAATGATGCTATTGAAGCCTTGATGGCTCGGTTTGAGGCCTTTGCCCAAAAAATGGAGGATAATAATGATGCTATGAGGAGAGACATGAAGGGTTATATGGAATCAATGAGGGGTGACATGATTAGAATTAAAGCGGGGGTTTATGGACTATGTCCACCAAAACCTCCACAAAATTCAAACCCCCAAGTCCAAAATCCCCTTGGCGAAATACCCTACACTCCACTAAGCCCCATGCCACAAATCCAAACCCATCATTAACTAAATCTGATTCCCCCTCTCCAAACTTCCCTAAATTGAATTCCCTACATCCAAGTAGAAAAAGAGCAAGATCCAAAACCCATGGAAGCTGAGTCTAAGCCTCAATATGGAGAGGAAATAGATGGTGATGTATAAGAAGAATTTGAGGAAAGAAAGATGGAAAAGGAAGGGAATATCTTGGAATGTGAGCTTGGAAAGGGAAAAACAAATTTGATTGGGGGACTTGCCCACAAATATGCCTTGATACTTCCTAACTAAAAGGCTAGCATTTTTCCTAGCTTTGATTCTTCTTATGTGTTGATACAAGATAACATGATATCCAAGAAGGATCCAAAAGGAGTTCCACATGAAAGCATGGGAAATGAACTAGTGACTACCTTGATCGAGAGCTCCAAAAAAGTGGACGGCCCAAGACTTACTCGAGGTAAGTTTGCTAGTTTCAACACTTATTTGAACTCAAAATGTTGTGATTTAGTGTCTAGTGAAGTGGTTTTGGGTTTACAAATGCATACCTCCTTCCCTAGTAACTCTTTTATTGTGAATAATGATAAACTTGCTCTTAAAACTAGTTTACTACTTGAATATGGTAATTGTGGGATTGTAAAACCTCAAGTTAGTGTTGATGTTTATAATTTTGATCTTGATAATGAATATGGTCCCTTGCACTTCTTTTGTTGTTAGAACCTTGCTATTAATTGTGTTCTTGGTGATTATGTGTATGGATAGATTGTGGATGATGAAATGTATGTTGTTAAGGGAGGACTACTAAGCCGTAGGTCCTTATCCTTGTTAGATTGTAGTGTTCTTCTTCTCCTTAAAGAGGAAAACCAAAATTTAAACCTTGAATGTATTTGAATTGGTTTTCACTTGTATTGGGTTATTTGGCAAGAAAGGTGTGCTTGAGGAAGTGTGAGTCCTTTGGGTCACCTAAGAGAGTGGTTTGAACTTTTATTAGTGAGGAGTGATTGGATATTTGTACATCTCCTTTGGTTAATCACATAGTGGAAGTAAGGGTCTCTCTACTATCTTTACTATATGCATCTTTTCTTCATCTCTTTTCTTCTATGTGTGTTGTTTTTCCTTTTGTGTGTTTGCTGATTTTTAGCTTCTAGTACCAATTTTGTGTTTAACCTTCCTTTTGGATATTAGGCTCATTAAGGAATTTAAAGACAACCTTATGGGTCTGACAGTCTAAAGACACATAGCATGAGCGCAACCAATACATCCCTAATATGTCATGAAAATCAACCATATCTAATTCAAACATATCCACCATAGTCCCGACCACCAATAGATATCACAAAATCCCCATAGACTATTCTGGCAACCATAGAGTCACCCATTGGGTAGACACAAAAAAAAGGTCTGAAACACACTCGGGACAAAAAACAAAATGCACAGCCACAAATTGGGTCATATAAGAGAGACGGGATTCCAAATTAAGAAAATAATACACATTATAGGAAAAAAATTTCAACATACAAGTAATGACATCGGGAGATGCCTCAAAGTCCTGACAAAAAGAAAAGGAATATAAGTGATTTTTGCTAGTGTCGGCACCCAGAAGCAAAAGCAGCACCCTTTGGTGCAGGAGCTAGTGAAGAGGAAAGATGAACCTTATTGTCCCCTGAAGTAACCCTAAAAGGACTATCACACTACACATGGCCAATCTGACTACAATAAAAATATTGGTTTCTCCCTTTCTCACATTAGCCACAGTGCGGTTGACCACAAAATCTACAACGAGGATATGATAGAGAGGACTAAGCCCCACCAGCCTAAGATTGGGTACCCAGTTCCCTGTACCCTCCACCATACTGAGAAAAATGATCAACCAACGGCTTCGAGTAAGTGGTACTAGCCGTAAAAAAGGACCAGGACTCTCCCGCTTCTTCTTAGGCCACTTACCCCCATCTCTACCACTCTATTGCTGGCCTCCACCCTGATTAGAAATTCTAAACTTCTTACTCTTTCTCTCACTAATCTCAGCCTGCTTCTTTTTTTATTCCTCAAACTGCTGCATATAAACCATAAGCCAAGAAATATCCATATCCTTGTTCAACAAGGCAGTCTTACTCTCTAGAATTAACTAGCAAGACAACCTAGAAGTAAACTTACGTATTTTAGCTCTCATGCTAGACACCAACTCAGGAGAATACTTAGACAACTGATGGAATTTCAAAGCATACTTCTTGACCATCATTCTACCTTGTCCCAGGTTCTCAAACTCTTACGCTTTCGTCTCCCTCAACTCCTGAGGAAGAAGCATCCAAAAAAGGCACTAGAGAAGTCATCCTATAATGTAGAGTCAGCATTACTTCCCCTACATGACTCTTACTCTTTATACCACTGGTACACCGCATCCTTTAATTGGTAGACAACAAACTCCACACCTTCAACATCTAATGCATGCATAATCCAAAAGATCTTCTATGTCTAATCAATAAACGCTTGAGGATCCTCCTCAACCTTTACACAAGTAAAAGTTGGAGGAATCAGCCTCATGAATTGGCCAACTCTTAAGGCCTGAAAAAGTGGAGTACCACGCTTGAATTAAGAAGCTACCAACTAAGCTAACATATGAATAGACCAATAAAACTTAGTACTCATAACATCTGCCTGAGGAGCTCGAGGAGGGCTAGAGGGAACCAGTGGAAATCTAGGAGGGCAATCGAGAACTGAACCCGTAGATTGGGTATGAATCCCATAAATAGGGCATGTCCCAACAACAGTGTCCCCAAGTGGAATAGAGGAGTTTTCATAAGCTTCAGATCATCTGGCAGGCATGATCTAAAATGCGAGCAAATGGGAATTAAAGAGATCCATGATCTTAGACTCTATAGCTCGAAATAGAAAGACATGAATGGTAAATATTCCTAAATGTCTTGTAGCCTCTCTCTTATAATTGTGGCAAGCTACACACCTATAAAAGTGACTCTACTTGACACGACTTTGTGGATACCCAATTGACCATGAACTTAGGCTTTGATACCAACTTTATTATAACCTGAACAAGTTTTAGCCATGATGGGTATCCTAAGTCCTACATGGAACATAGATCACCCTCTTTATCTATACAAACCAGCACAACAACCACAAGTGTCAGATGGTTTCCAGACATATAAGAACATAACATAGAATAAAACTAATAACAAATCAATGATAAGGCTATACCAACCATCGACAATCGAACAACCATCCGTCGCCAAAAAATAGACCAAACCATTGATGATAGGTGGATTTACACGCCTATATCAATATATTTTGCCCATATTTTAGCCTAGTTTTGAGAACAAATTATATATTTCATGCACTTTTAGTCCTTTTTCCTGTAAATGAGCTAACGAATAACATTAGTAAAGTTTCAGGTATAAATGATGCAAAATTCAGCATTTTATGGCTTACTTGACGCAAAAGAAAGCTCACGAAGAAAGGAAAAGGACTGTACACGCCTAAGGACCAAAACTGCTGCATGGAAAATCTGTCCCAGGCTAAAACAACATTTCTGAAGACTTTGGGGACTTACAGACACATAGCTGGATTTGGAAAATGATACATTAACCTAGTACAATTGGGTTATGTATTTCATTAGTTTATTTGGATTATGATAATGTTACATTAACCTAGTACATTTGGGTTAAGTATTCCATTAGCCCAGTAGGATGTGGTTAGATATTTATTTACCTAGTAGGATTAGGATATGGGTATTATAAATACCCTATCATGCTAGAGGTTTTTATTCATTCCTCCCTTAGTGGAGAGATTCATTCCTCCCTTAGTGGAGAGAAACATTCCTCCCTTAGTAGAGAGATTCATTCCTCTCTTAACAATTCATCTTCTAATCTACTCTTCTAATCTTTCCATTAATTCTATTTTTCTTCTTCTATTCATCTATTCTTATTTATCGCAACAAGAGAATTGTTACTTTTGCCTTGGAATTCACGCCACACGCCTACCACCTAAGCTACACGAAAATTACTCAATCTTGTGGTATAACAACAATGCAAATTATGATTTTCTTCGCATTCATGGGTAACTAAACTTCTCTGTTGGGGTTATGGAAGCCGTATGAGTTACTATCTATTGTTGTGAGTTTGTGAGTTCGCAACACGTCTACTGCTTATATCATTATTCTCTTCATCTTAATCTATATTCTTTGTGGTTGCAAACGCAAGAATACGCCAGTATAACATTTAACTTGTTTGAAAGAAAGGTTATTTGTCTGGAAAAGAGATAGTGTCAAGGTAGTAGGACACCCTTTCCTATTAAAAAGCTAGTTCCGTAACTGGACTAACCTCTTGAAGAATTTGTACCGTTAGACACGCTTTAAGCTCGAAAGAGTTAAAGTGAAATAGTCCTTGTTGAGGTCGAAAGACGCTTGGATTTACCATCAAATACAATTCTCTATAAGCAGTTGCATGTCAAAACTCTCCACACTCATAGCCAATAGAGACGTATACCTCAGAAGGTGGACATAACCCCAACTCTTCAATTCTCATTGTTTACAACTCACGTAACCATCTCTCTCTCTTTACTTTATTATTTTCAGCTTTTGTTTACATTACTTGCACGACAAGACTGCCCCCCTTCTTACGAGACTTGCACCAAAAGTTTAGTAATTTTGCTTACTTGTTGGCCAAGCTATTCCCTGTGGGATCGACACCCAACCCAGGTTGGGTTCTATATTTGCTAACGACCGCTTTACACTCCTACGAGAGCAGTAGATTGAGCGTTATCAAAAATTGGCGCCGTTGCCGGGGAATACGAGTGTCAATCAAGTTTGTGATAATTACTAGACCCTTTGGTCAAAGATTCTCGTACTTTTACTTTCAGTTTTTGTTTTTGTTTACTGCAGGTTTTTATTCAGTGCATGCCCCATACTAGAAGTTCTGGTCAACCGTTATTACCTATCAATCCTGAACCACAACGCATTGGAAGAATGGAAGCACAAGCAGAAATCGAAAGGATGGTTGCTCAACAGGAACAAGCAAGATTGGCTGCCCTTGCCGCTGCCCAAGTACACCAACAAAACATTGATAACCCTGGGCGAGTAACAAATCCTGACGATGAGGATTTAGGTGATGACGAGTTACTAAACCCTAGGCGTGATGCTGAAATCATAACACCTGCCAACAGAAGAGGTCGACAAGCTCGGTATAGGTATGATCGCCAACCTTTGCAGCCAGCTTTCGACGATGATAATGATGATCTTGATGGTGCCGGAGCCACTGGAGCTATAATTCGACCACCATTAGTTCCCGGAGCCAAGTTCAACATCACAAGCACCATGATTCAGTTATTGCAACTCAAGGGATTATTTGGTGGACTAGCAGGCGACGATCCGAAAATGCATCTCATCAACTTTATTTCTACATGCAAGTCTTTTGACAATCCTGGTGTTGGTCAGAATGCTATTCGATTACGTCTATTTCTATTGTCTCTGTCCGGGGAGGCAACACTATGGTTGAATGGGCTGACTCCTGATTCAATTACAAATTGGAGGCAATTAAGAGACGCTTTCCTAGAAAGATTCTTTCCGCCATCCAAAAGAGCACAATTGAGAGATGAAATCAGCAACTTTCATCAGCTTCCCACTGAAGCTCTTCATGAAACATGGGAGAGGTTCAAGACAAAGCTAGCGAGGTGCCCAAACCATCACATGACCAATGTTCACCTAATGGAGATCTTGTATAGGGCTTTGAATTCAATAACTAAACCAGTGGTGGATAATACAGCTGGAGGATCTTTCATGGACCTCACCTTTGGTCAAGCAAGCAATATGCTAGATCGTATGACGAAACAAAGTAGAGCTTAGCATACCAGGGATTCTGAGGTAGCAAGCCCCACTTTATCTATTGGCATGACTGCAGACCAAAGAAAAAGAGAAGAAGAACGTGATCAAGATATGGCGCATTTGAAAACACAAATGGATCTTCGTACAAAGCATTTATTATCAGGGAAGACCGAAAAAGTGAAAGCTATTGCGTCAAAAGGAAGAGACGAATCTGATTCGGAAGATGAGGCCAACTACTTGAACAATCAGGGGGGTTTCCGCGGGAATGCCCAAGGAAACCAAGGTCGGAACTATTATGATAAATCTGGAAACAAGGACCAAGGTAGTTGGAAGAATAAAAATGAAAAGACTGGTTTGTACGTTCCCCCTGGTAGACGTGACACCACCACATCTAATTCTGGAAGTATGGAAGACATGATGGCTAAATTATTGAAAGGAGTGGAAGCAACGAGCGCGGGAGTAACAGAGGTAATCAATGATTTGTCCTCCATGAAACAATTAGTTGATTCACATTCCACTTCTATCAAGCAAATAGAGCAGCAATTGAGCCAACTTTCAGCAGCACTCAATCAAAGAAAGGCCGGCACTTTACCTAGCGATACTGTGCCAAACCCAAGGAATGACGGGTCATGCATGGCCATCACTACCAGAAGTGGTAAGGTGCTGGAAACTTCAGCAAAAGGCAAGCAAGTTGTTGACGAAGTTGCGGACATGGATGACAACACAAAAGGAGAATATGTCGCAGCACCCACTCCTGACGTGAAGGATGCCTCACCCAGTGTTGTGCAACCTGGAAAATCTGAAAAACGGAAGCAAGAGGAGAAGAGAATCGTGGAGAGAACACTTCCATACCCACCACCACCTTTTCCCCAACAATTGAAGAAGGTGGAGGATGACACGAAGTTCAGTAAATTCATGACTATGTTAAAGCAGCTGACCATTAATGTTCCATTGGTGGAGGCACTTGAACAAATGCCTGGGTATGTGAAGTTTATGAAGGATCTTTTGACTAAAAAGCGGGCAGCAAGTTATGAGTTGAGAGAAGATGTGCATCATTGTAGTGCAATTGCTACCCGATTGATAGTTCAGAAGAAGGCCGACCCCGGAGCTTTCACTATTCCTTGCGCCATAGGATCTTTGAATTTTGCCAAAGCATTGTGCGATCTAGGTGCTAGCATAAATTTGATGCCACTATCCATCTACAAGAAGTTGGGGCTAGGCGATCCAACACCAATCAATATGAGGCTCGTGATGGCTGATAGGTCGGTAAAAAGACCTGTGGGTATCTTGAATGATATGTTGGTGAAGGTTTCTTCATTTATCTTTCCTGTAGACTTCGTTATTATGGATTGTAAGGAGGATTCTGAAGTTCCCATAATCCTGGGACGTCTTTTCCTTGCAATCGGAAGTGTGCTTATTGACATGAAAGATAATGAGCTTTTGTTTCGAATTAATGACGAAGTAGTATGGTTTGATATATGCAAAGCCATGAAGCAGCCCAGCGATATGAATGAGTTATCTGTAGCTGATGTTCATCAAGAGGATATGAAAGCATTATCTATAGAGAAACAGCCTACTGTTGAGCCATTGTCTGCTGCGCCACTGAATGTTGAGCATGATGATAATGAAGATTATAAAGAACTTATGGGTGATCTACCAGAAATAGAGTCTTATACTCCTAAGCAACCGGACTGTGATCTCAAGAATCAACCAACAGCGAAGACTCCCATTGACGAGCCACCAATGCTAGAATCGCAAGAGCTCCCCGATTATCTAAGGTATGTGTTCTTGGAAATTAGAAATATACTTCCAGAGAGTGCAGATGATTTAAGTGAACAGCACGTAGTGGCTCTCATCTCTGCTCTGAAGAGATACAAGAGAGCTATGGGTTGGACTATTGATGATATAATTGGTGACTCTCCGGAGAAACGTATGAGCCATCTCGAAAAAGATCGCATGCCCACAGGTAAGCCTCATTGTCGTCTAAATCCTTTCAGAAAATGATCCACCATTTACCTCGACGAAGTCTGAGTACTCGAGGTAACTATGTCGTGCCACGACAATAAATAAGGCGCTAGATGAGAGGTAACCCATTGTTTATCATTTTTCATTTATTGTTTATCGTTTTGTCTTTCTTTCATTCTAGTACTTGTTTTGTTTTGCTAAATGAAAAATCCAAAAATAAGAGTCATGCCACGACCAAAACTAAGGCGCTTGGTGGGAGGCAACCCATCATACTAATTGTTTTCATTGGTTTTGAGCAAATATAGGTGCGAGAAGTATTCAATGAGGAGATTGGTTTCACATGACGATTTGGACGCATTGTATGGTAAAGTTGGTAAGTTAGGAATAGTGATGCATAAGGCTATGGATTGAGCATCTCTCATTCCCAAATAGGCATCGAGGAAGGCTAGGCCTTGGAAAAACTTGGCCAAGAACGATGCACAACCTATCCTATAGCCTAAGGTCTCGGAATCTAGTGTGCTATACACTATGCGCCGCCTATTCCTAAGTGTGATTTTGACTATGCGCTGCCTATGCTATGGAATTTGGTCTCAGTATCTCATATGCCATAGACTATGCGGCGCATATGTCTACAAATGCCATAGACTATGCGGCGCATGTGTCCCATTATGCTATAGACAATGCGCCGCATATGTCATGTCTATGCCAAGCATTATGCGCCGCATATGTGGGATTTTTGTCTCCAAAACCGATTGTAAATGGGTCATAACACGACCCATTCTCTTCCTATATAAAGGGGACTTAGTTTTACAACACAACCACACTAAAAATTGACCTAAGGGCGCCGCATATACATCCAAATCCTCTCAAAATTTTCTTCTTTTGCTCTTCCAATTCACGAAACCATCCCCACAAGCTTCAAGCAAGTAAGTGCTCTCTTATTCTTCATTTATTTCTCGTAAGTACTACGTTGCTATGTCTAGTATGAATTGCTAAATCGTATAAGATTGTTGGTGATGTTTATGTGTTTGGATAGTTGATACAAAATCATGCGAGTGAACATATACGTAGGAAAATCTTGACTTGTTTCCGACTTGAATTTGGTTTCAATAGCATTGTTATGATATTTACGGAATTACTATGGCTATGAACATTGCTTAAGATTGTTGTTTGGATACTTACATGTTAGACTATCCCGGCCATCGGGATAAGACTTATAGTGCCTACCGGCATAAGAGGTTGTGCTTGTTGTAAGAATAACTATTCCACGTGGTAACCCCTATATAGTAGTGTTGTTATATCTACCATGAAAGTAGTCCAATGGCTGCAAGTAAGTGATGCATTGCTGATTTTCTTGTCAGAATACAATCCTAAAACGTATGTCGACGAAATCTGAGTACTCAACCACTTTCACTTCACTGATTTATGTTAACAAAACTAAGTGTGGGGTGGTACCCCTAATGCTTGTTTATAGATTGTATCGATTGAGATTGTGATGCCACTAATACTATTTCTAGTCTCAGGTAAAATGGCACCTAAAGCAAGGCAAGGCAAGGAGAAGGCTACCACTTCCCAAAAGGGCAAAAAGAGAGGTCGCAAGGACCAAGGAGAATCATCCTCAGCACAACTACCCCGCAGAATGTTTGGAATAAAATGGGTTCTTGAGAAGGAAGCCAAAGAATGATACAGGAACAACAAAGAACGGAAATATGTTCACGTCGACTTAATCAACAAGGAAACCTTAGCAAAGAAGGAGCCGCGTATGTTGGCAAAAATAATGGCATTGAAGCTGGATTTCATCTTCCGCGACATGGGAGAATGCAACCTTGATTTAACAAGAGATTTTTATACCAACTGGTCGCCGAACACAACAGGCAATGAAGTCAAAATTCGCGGCCAAGTGTTACAGCTCACCGCGGATTGGATCAACTCTTTTCTTGGCTTACCTTCGGTCGACATAGCACCATTCAAAGAGCTGTACAGCAGGACTCCTTATAGAGCAATACGACACACACTTTGTGGAAGCAGATTGATGGCAAGGTGGGGCAGACATAAAGAAACCGGCCGACACAACACCTTCCCCTATGCTCCACTAAATAGGGAAGCAAGAATCTGGATGCGCATTTTCAACTTATGCCTTATTCCTGGGACTCAATACACCAAGATATCAAGAGATAGAGTGTGTTTGGTCTATGTTTTGATGACTAATGTCCCTATAAACTTTGGGGCAATAATTCGATCTACCATGAGGAAAGCCAGACTCCACAAAAGGTCCCACTTCACATTTGGAAATTTGTTGATAGCAATCTTGCGGAAGGAGGATATCGAAGAGGAACCAGCTGTCCACAAACTCCCACATAACCCAAAGAAGGTTGACCTCACCAAGGTCAAAGATGCTAAAACAACTCATGGTGTCAACCTTACTACTGCGGAGAGACATGCTCGTGATGAGAGTTTCTTCCGTCATCTCTATGGCATGACACGATTCACTATGATTAGTGGTGGACGTGTTCCAACTACTGAAGAGCTCCAACAGCTGGACCACGACTACCCAATGAACATGCATGCATGGGAGATGTGTGGAGTGGGCGTATACTTTGAGGAACCTCTAAAGGATGATGTGCCGACTGATGACGATCGACGCTTGCCTGATTCTGATGAGGAGGAGAACTCTGACGACGACTCTTATGATGATTCAGACGAAAGGGGTATGACCCCCGACATTGAGGAAGAGTCCGACTAACCAGGTTCTTCGTATTTATTTTCCACTGAGGGCAGTGTCCCGTTTAAGTGTGGGGTAGCGGTATCGCATGCTATACTTCTCTGTTTGCACCTATGTTTGTTTGTTTACTTTGTTTATTTGAGTTTTACTTTGTTTATTTGAGTTCGTTTTTTTTGTTTTTTTTAGGAGTAAATTTTTTCTAGCTTCGCATGAAACTATTTTGATAGGCAGCATGAGATTATAACAAGAGTATGTGTTACAATTGTGACTATTGAGACGTTTAGACTCTAGTTGTGACTTATTATGTGATATTTTGTGGTTCAATTCCTTCACTTGTTGGGTCGAGAGTCTATATTACTTCCAATAAAGTCGACCATGTGCCTTATGTGTGTGAGATAATAGTATATTTTATGTTTGTGGCTGATGCTAGAACTTGCCTGGTATGTATGCAAAGCGAAAATAAGGAGTGTAAGTTTAGGATATGATTTAGGCATTTCTTTGGCAACCTATATTTGTTTACCTTCAGTTTTACCTACCCATGGACATCATCCTAGTTAAACCCTTTTGAGCCTTTAGCCTATTTCTTTGACAACCTTGTATGTAAGCCTAATCCATTTTTTCAAGACCGTAATTTGATCCAAAATCCTAAGTGCTTTAAAGTGAAAAAGTCATGTGACGAAATAAGAGGAAATTGGGTGAGTATGATGCTCTAAATTGTAGTGGTTCTTGAATGAGTTATGAAAAAGAAAGTGCTATCATAAGAGGTATGTTATTAAAAGAAAAAGGAAAAAGAAAGCTGAAAAGTGAGTTATGCTTAAAATTGAAAAACAAAAGAGGAGAACAAGGGTGGTAGAATAAAAGAAAGAAGAAAGGTTGAAAGAAAAAAAAATGTCAATGATACAATGTGATGTATTAAAGTGCTTAGGAACTTAGTCACTATTTCTGGCCAAAATAGTCCTACCCGTCCCTTAGCCTACATTACAACCATCAAAAGACCTACTTGATCCTAAGCTTAGCATTCTGACATTTAGTGGAGTATTATACTAAGGGCAAGCCTATGGTCATCAGTTGCTACATATGAATTCTTTGTGAGAGTGAGAGCAAAGATATGTTGATACCCATGTTTGAAAAATATGATATATTTGTGAGTGATTATGGGTACTATATTGTGAGACACACATGGTTGATGAGTTTTGGATAGTTGTATATGATTCTACGCACCTTAATGTTTGTATGCGAGTTGATCACCATCACGAGTCTAAGCTAGAGGTTAAATTGTTTCTACTTATAATCGAAAAGCTACTCTTTGTTGATAATTGTTGTGCTTGTCTTGATAAATGTTTTGTGTTGTTATTGTAAAATCCCTAAGTTGATGTTTAGAAGGACATGATATGTTGTTCGAGGATGAACAAAGCTCTAAGTGTGGGGTGTTGATGATAGGCGGATTTACACGCCTATATCTATATATTTTACCCATATTTTAGCCTAGTTTTGAGAACAAATTATATATTTCATGCACTTTTAGTCCTTTTTCCTGTAAATGAGCTAACGAACATGATTAGTAAAGTTTCAGGTATAAATGATGCAAAATTCAGCATTTTATGGCTTACTTGACGCAAAAGAAAGCTCACGAAGAAAGGAAAAGGAGTGTACACGCCTAAGGACCAAAACTGCTGCATGGAAAATCTGTCCCGGGCTAAAATAGCATTTCTGAAGACTTTGGGGACTTACAGACACATAGCTGGATTTGGAAAATGATACATTAAACTAGTACAATTGGGTTATGTATTTCATTAGTTTATTTGGATTATGATAATGTTACATTAACCTAGTACATTTGGGTTAAGTATTCCATTAGCCCAGTAGGATTTGGTTAGATATTTATTTACCTAGTAGGATTAGGATATGGGTATTATAAATACCCTATCATGCTAGAGGTTTTTATTCATTCCTCCCTTAGTGGAGAGATTCATTCCTCCCTTAGTGGAGAGAAACATTCCCCCCTTAGTGGAGAGATTCATTCCTCTCTTAACAATTCAGCTTCTAATCTACTCTTCTAATCTTTCCATTAATTCTATTTTTCTTCTTCTATTCATCTATTCTTATTTACCACAACAAGAGAATTGTTACTTTTGCCTTGGAATTCACGCCACACGCCTACCACCTAAGCTACACGAAAATTACTCAATCTTGTGGTATAACAACAATGCAAATTGTGATTTCCTTCGCATTCATGGGTAACTAAACTTCTCTGTTGGGGTTATGGAAGCCGTATGAGTTACTATCTATTGCTGTGAGTTTGTGAGTTCACAACACGTATACTGATTATATCATTATTCTCTTCATCTTAATCTACATTCTTTGTGATTGCAAACGCAATAATACGCCAGTATAACATTTAACTTGTTCGAAAGAAAGGTTATTTGTCTGGAAAAGAGATAGTGTCAAGGTAGTAGGACACCCTTTCCTATTAAAAAGCTAGTGTCGTAACTGGACTAACCTCTTGGAGAATTCGTACCATTAGACACGCTTCAATCTCGAAAGAGTTAAAGTGAAATAGTCTTTGTTGAGGTCGAAAGACGCTTGGATTTACCATCGAATACAATTCTCTATAAGCAGTTGCATGTCAAAACTCTACACACTCATAGCCAATAGAGAGGTATACCTCAGAAGGTGGACATAACCCCAACGCTTCAATTCTCATTGTTTACAACTCACGTAACAATCTCTCTCTCTTTACTTTATTATTTTCAGCTTTTGTTTACATTACTTGCACGACAAGACTGCCCCCCTTCTTACGAGACTTGCACCAAAAGTTTAGTAATTTTGCTTACTTGTTGGCCAAGCTATTCCCTGTGGGATCGACACCCAACCCAGGTTGGGTTCTATATTTGCTAACGACCACTTTACACTCCTACGAGAGCTGTAGATTGAGCGTTATCAACCATCCAATTCCATAGTAGTCCAACAAAGCCTCTACAAAATCCAAAATTAATAGAATATCGAGACATGCCCCCGATGGTAGCCATAAGCAAGGTCTAAGACATAAGAGATAAGGACCATGAGATAAAGACTTTCGAAGTATGGAAGGTCACCACTTAAATGTCAACTCATAAACTACCACCCAATCACTGTGCAGGAAAAGTAGAAGAAGTTTCTATACTTGCATTGCATGGGGATATAGCATTTGGAGGTAGTTAGCAGTTGGAGTGCTAGCATGAAACTCAGGGATAGAGGAATGAAATAATTCCATGATAATAGTTCAAAACCAATACAACATTCAATTCACAATGTCAAGTGAAATATGTATACATATATAATGCTACATGTTGAGGTAGTAAACAAAGTTTAGCATAAACTTCAAAATCCTTAAATAGGGTTGTGTAGAATAACTGTCATATAACAAGGCACCCATGAGCTATATGGGCCCAACTCTCTCTTAATCGAAAGGGCTCCAATACGTGTAGCCATACGAACCAGAGAATATTCAAATATGCATATGCCTTTATAGGGGACTCAAATCTCGTGGCATAATCAAGGTGACTTAAGCATTAATATATATAATATGGGGGACTCAAACCTCCTATTCATTTGGAGCACTCAAACATCCTAGTCATATAGACACCGACACCGACTAGTGCAATTTCCAGTGTTAGTCCTTTGAACTGTACTTTTATGACCTAGCTACACATCTTGCTTTAAAGCCCAAATTAAAACATTTATTTAACATACACAACCATTAATCCAATTACATACCAAAGGCATCCCAATGGTATCATCGTACCAACCTCACTTGCAAGAGTATAACATGCCATAACCATTATTAATCAACTTGGGAGTGGAACTCATTTTCTAAACAAAGACATCAATTCAATTTAACGTTAAGGGACCCAAACCCATTTAGTATTTCAAATACATTTATGGCCAGCAAGGCCTTTATAAACAATTTACCAACCATTAATATTCTTGGGCCAATGCCTTAGTTCAATATATAATTAAACATATGACAAGATCATTCTCATTGACATTTTCACAAATAGGTTGAGGGCATACCATTATCAAAGCTAAAAACCAACAAATATAGGGCTAAACATGACCTATCTATTAAACCACAACTCCCATGTATCCATATGTGCAAAACCATTATTAAAACATGCATAATCATAAATTAAATCATGAGAAAACAATTCCCAAAAATATTCTTTTATGCCCTCAACCTTGGTTTTTCAAACCACTATTAATGACTCATGAACAATGTTTTAAACATATGATTTTTGAGTTAACTAGCAATGAGCGAAGAGTCACAAGCCTGAGCTATGAAGATTTACGAAGAGAATCCAATCCTTAAGCATTTAGATGACCATATTGAAGAAACCCTAGCCTAATCTTTTTTTAGAGGTTTTAAAGAGAGAGAGAGAGAGTTTAAATCTTGATAAGTGTAGAATGAATGCCCAATTTTTATTGTCAGACTTGGGGTCTTAAGGGCTTTAGGGTGAGAAATGTCCAAAGTACCCCTGCTTAAAGTTGTAGAAACCCGCAGGTGTTTACGAGTTGATCCTCTAACTTATCACCATAACATACAACTTTTATTATCAAGTTGTCACTTGGATAGAAGGTTGAAAACCACACTCTGTCCAACTTACGACTCTCTTGCCCCGCTTATCACTAGACCATATGACTAGTAAGGTCTAGTTGTATCCAAAGCAGAATACTAAGGGTTAAACTATGGACAACATACGATTGACCCTAACCCTCTTGTCGCATGACCATACAACTCGTATGGAGTCTCTCATAACCAGGATAGAACTTGGCCAAAAATACACTGACCAATATATGACTAAGGTTCCTAGACCTATTATCACACCATATGAATTATAGTGTAAGTCGTGAGATGAACCGAAAGTTCAAAACTCAAGAAATTTGCAAAGGTCAAAGTTCAGAGTATTTCATCATTATTCTCCTATCTAGGATAACTTGAGTTATTAACAACCACTTTGACTTCAATTATTATGAAATTTTCTGTTTCTAGGAATGACCCTCTAAGATAAGTTCACCAATAATAACCAAAGCATGATACCCTTAACTTTCTAAACCACTATACCCTCCTCCAAATAGAAAACCCATATGGATAAAATCAACTATGAAAAGTAGACTTTTACAGATATTCTTACGAATAAAATAGAACTTGTCAATATATCATACCACAAGGAAACTATGGAAAGTACTCCCAAAATTTAGGAGGCAACAAAATCCATATGACTAAAAATAAAGAAAAGGCATGAATTATCCAATCATGGGCATTCCTAGTCATTGTAAAGTAGGTGGGAAGGAAAATTTTTCACTAAAACCTAATGACAAAGATAATCATTATTTGGAAGCTAATTGAAAATCTAATCCTCATAAACCTAGGGCATGATTTCTACATTGCCAAATTTAGTCATATAAAAACATGAATAAAAGTCTCCATGAGGGCTCGTAGTTCATTTTTGATATCTTCATATCGACCAAAGGTTGGGAACTAAATTTTGCACCTTAAGACTCCACCATCACCCACACAACAATTTGGATTCGACTACTCCAACTCCCTATAGAATTCTATGACAAAAAATTCTTAAAAGAGTAGGGAGGAAACTGGGATCCTTACTAAAAATAGACACATGCACATTGCCCATATAGAGAGGATGATACGCACTACTATGCATCCAAGTTCCTAAGAATGCCTTAGTAAAAAAGATTGTCGCCATTAAAGAGAATCAATAAGATATTATTTACAAAGATGATGGGATATTATGCATAGATTATGGTTGATTAGGTCGTATCCTAAAATTTTGCAAATCCAAATCTCCAGTGCAATACTCAGACTTAATACCCTCCACATATAAAGAAGGATTAGTCAATCAACCACCAGAAGAAGCATGGAAAATTATATCATTCACAAAAAGTAAATCACTATCTAAAGCTAAAATCAAAGAAACTTCTACATAGGTAGCCCAAACAACTATGCCATTACCTAGGTAAACTCTTTCAACTCTGCTTTAGTAAATTTCTTTACTCAACCACTAATTGCAAAGATAATAAAAATAAAAAAAAAACTCCCACTAAGAACAAACCACTAAAAACAAAAAGGAAAAAAAGCAAATTCCCTTCGAAAATCCCTAAAACCCCAAATTAGATTCCATGACGATGATAATCAAGGAACTAATGCAGGGTCTACTAACCCATGTTTCTCCTCTATCAACTCAGAAAATGCATTGACAAAAGCCCTTTTATTAATTATGTGGGACCTTCTATCTACCTCTTTTGTCTTTCTTATATCTTCTGAGCTCTCTCTTCTTACATCAATAACTACTAGCATTAACGTTGCCCCCTCCTTGTATTAAAGCATTCTATCAATTAACAAGAATAATAATAATTAACAAGAATTATAATAACTTTTCTCTAGTTGACATGAACATGGAGGTTGCATCAAATTACTCCTTCTCCATTAAATCTACATTAAGAACTAAAACTGGTAGCTCCCAAAGCTATCTCTACCCACCTTAACCTCTTGGAGGTTGTACTAAAAATGGAAAATAACTCAATGAGGACAAATCAAAAACCTCCAATCTTCTTGGTCACAACTCTACTACCATCGAAGCATGTACCAATGTTTTAGCTGAAGCGATGCCTCCATAATTTCCTAGTAACTCTGAACTTCACCATCAAAGGCTAACCAATGGCGATACACATTTAATATCTTTGCTATATAGTAAATATATTTAAAGATGGGATCGACTATGTATTCAAACACTAGGAAAATAAATTTAGATGCAAGCTTTGCTCCTATATCAACCATTAGGAGGATTAAGTCACATAACTACTCAGGATTTTAACCTGCTGACAAACCAAGCCTACAATAATCTTTCTTTTTTTCCATCGCTCATCTTTAACTTGACACTTGTGAGACCAATATTTATCCCTTTGACTCTATGAGGAACTCTCTTCTAAGCAGCCAACCCTTATTTGAAAAAATAAACTAAATAAAGAAAGAAAGCACAACTCTAGAATCACTGAAAACTTACAACAAGGAACTAGAGGGACTTCTAGACTTCTTTGGGTAACCAAAAGTAAAAGTTTTATCTATAGGAAATGTATTTCAATAAGAATTCAAAGAACTTGACAAAGAAGCTACTATAGTATGTGATCCTATGAACCTAAAGAAATGTCTTCTGATATTCGGAAGTGAGAAAGATCAAATATACTTTGTAGTGAAAAGGTGCCCTTTTTACCCAACCAAACAATCCTATTATGTATGTTGAACTTTATCATTTGAAATATTGGAGGTGAAAATAATGTCAACTTTAGGATACAATGTACTACCATGGTAAATCTTCATAAGTTAGCTATGCTCGTCCTTCTTAAAATCAAGATGATATAACATAAGATAATTAGTGAGGCCTTAGGCTTTGATCTTTAACTCCAATCTATAGCTATGGGTATATCATGAGGGATTGTGATAATGTGGAATAAAGATCAACTCTCAAGGTATCCATTCCATGGTGAAGGTACTATCCACTTTCTATTCTTCGTTATTTGCTAGTATTTAAGCTTGTAAAGATTATAATACTAGGTGCACTCTTTGGGAGAATGTTGCAACTTTTGTACACTCAAGTGTACAAATTCAAAGAAGTAGTAAAGTGACTTTTTTTGAGATTTAGGTTGTCATAACTAAGAGACTTGAAGTTAGTTCACTTCTAGTGTGAACTATACTTATCAATTAAGTAAGTGCTAGTTTGTAACAAGATTATGAGTTTTGTAACTACAAACTAAGTAACAAAAATAACAACATTTGAAAGTTGGATTATAACAAATATATAGAGAGTTCCAGAGTTGAGGCATTTGCTTCACATTCATGGATAACTATGATTTTTATTTTGTGTTAGTGTTTATTGTGATTATTGATCTACGGGGGTGATAGTATTTTTCAGGGATAGTCACCCTCTAAGTCGTATACCTTAACTAGTCTCACAACTACATGGTCAAGTGGGGATTTGAGTCTCTAATTAGGATGTACTAAGTTATCTTTCCATTTTATTAACCAAGTGGGAGTTTAGTTATATATCCATCCAAACTGAAAATCTTTCCTTAACAAAGTAAAGATAAGATCAACACTTTTTACCCTCTTTATTCCATCTTTTGGATTCCATGGTCAGTCCACCTAAAGACTATAAATTTATCCTAAAGTTCGTGACTCTTTAGAATAGTAAAGCAAGACTGCAAGAACAAACCACATGACATGATAAATATATAAACCAAACTAACAAACCATAATTAAGCAATCATCTTGTAGGCTCAACCCTAGAAATAAGCATATTTATCCACTCATGATCTTACATAAAATTACAAAGTTATAATTAATCATGTAGAAAAATTAAAGTGGAAAAGTAAAGAAATAAGAAACCCAATTAGAGCCTAATCATGTAGAAAAGTAAAAGTGGAAAAGTAAAGAAACAACAACCTTAATTAGAGCCTCCTTGATGATGTTGATTCTCCAAAAAAATCCCTTTTCCTCTGAAAATTGCCCTTTAGGTATCTATATACATATAGTGAAATTAGCCACAAGCCCTTAGGGAAAATGTTATTTTAAAAGAGATTTTACCAGAAAGAGAAGGTGTGCCTCACAAGGCCCAATGCACAGCCTTAGAGTATGCCTCACATGTCCCAATGCACGACCTCAGGGTATGCCTCACATGACCCAAGGAATAGGCACCACTGGTGTGGTGCATGGCTCTTCTTTTGCTCCCACTTTCTTGCTTCAAATCCATTTGTCTTTGTGTCGCATATCCTTTGTCATCCTAATTCTCCTCATGTCTCATTTCATCCTAAAACACTACTAATCATGTACATTATCTCATTTTATTCAAACATATCATGAAACACACAAAAGCATACTAGTTTATTCTTAAAACCAAGCTAAAGTATGGGAAAATATGGCACTTAGGTGAAAAATACACCCAAGATCACTATAGAACACTTATAGCCTTGTTCATTCTTGAACAACTCCTTGCGTTAATTTACATCAAGGAAGACTAACATCACGAACTGATACCAGACACATAAGCTAGAACTGCAACAACCAATATGAATAGCAAATTTCACAACATACTTGTCACATTATCAACTTCAAACGTATGAATAGCTACTCAAAATCTCTTAGGCTCAAGAATTGACTCTACAAAACTAGAAAACTCATGCACACTACTCAACAAGGAAATTATATAACTCACTTATTCATCATTAAACATGTTTCCTCACCACAAGAGAGTCACTCATATTTACTCACAAATATGTAATTTCTCACAAAAATGGGTGTAAGAATCAAATTCCTCTCACTCTCACAAAGAATTCACATGTCACTAAGATGAACCATAAACTTTCCTTAGTGTAGTACTCTACTAATACAAGAACATCAAGGATCAAGATCGCATAGGACTTTAAGGGTTGTAATGTAGGTCAAGGGATAGTAGGAACTATTTTGGTCAAGAATCATGACTAACGTTTCCAAGAACTTTAAGACATCACACTTTCCATTAAGCTCATTTTTAACCAACATATTTTTCACCACTTTTCTCTTCCACAACTCTCTTTGTTTTACCCCTTCTCGTAGGCTAGCTTATACAAATTTAGTAGAGAGTATCTTTTATTAACACATGATTCACTACTTTTGATCAATTTTCTTTAAATTATATTACTCCCCACTAACAACACATAAACTTTTAAGCAAACCATAGCTTATTATTTTGGGGCTTTAACTTCACTTTTTCTTTTCTTCAATTTTGTTCTTCTTAACATGTTAAATTTTTTCCAATTAAAGAGCTTAGGAGTTTTGAATCAAATTATAGTTAGTTGAAAGAAATGGAATAAGCTACATATGAGGTTGTCAGAAAATAGACTAAAAGCTCAACGAAGCTGATTAAGATCATCCAATATGGGTAGATAAATAAGGTATAAAACATGGTTATCAAAGAAATTCCTATATCATATCCTACCCTCAACATTCTTAATTCCTCTTTGCAAATATGTCGCGCAAGATATACATATCATTATGCAAATATGGAATGCAACAATAGCCTAATACACACATGGCACATGCTCAGCTCAAGAAGGATCCCTACAGACTCTCAACTGAGTAATTGCAAGAATTCAATGTATGCTAAAATCACATAAGAGTCAAATAACTAAGCCTAGATGTCTCAAAAATAGTAATTAAATTCCTAAACATACTTTTCACTTCAAAACACTTGCATCATATAGTAATGTAGCCTAATAAGAGCACTTATTATCCAACTAGTGAAAAGGTTCTAGTTATTAAATCCTAATAGCTAATTTTCCCTCAAGATAGTCATCATTCATCCATTATTGGAAAAATTCCCTAAACATGATTAAAAATTTTAAAATTTAATTTTAAAAATAAAAAAGGATATCAGTTCAAAAGCCACTCCCTCAAAAAAGAACCAAAAGAAATCAAGGAGTAGATAAAGTATGCTACTACAAAAGAAAAAAATTAAAACCTAACCAACTAAGAATTAAAAAGAAGAACAAAAAAAGATTTAGACTCCTATAGAATCACTTTGTCCTAACACATTAGAAGATCCTCCACTCCACACTTAAAATCATACTTTGTCCCTAAAGTATAATTCAACAATGAAGACTAGAAATACACTCTGAGGTCTCTAGACCTAGCTAATAGCATTATATCCATCAATGGGTTTGGAGGATCCCACATTCACCTTTTGTCATGCTCCTTAGTTTAGATCTTTGGTACTTAGCCTTCCCTTAAAACTATAAATATCACATAAATAAAAATACCAAAGGTGATATAAGAAAAATGAAAAACAAAAAAAACTACCTAAACTTGGGTTGCCTCTAATTGGCACCCGATTTATTGTTGCAGCCCGACTCACATAACAACTTTATCCATAGTCTCTCATCTTTTTCTACCCTTTTAAGGCCCATATTTTCCTTCTTTTCTAAACTCTTTAGTGCTCACGCTCCAGTTCTATAGCTTTTCTCATATTTTTCTTTTTAGAATTCTATTTGATCTTTTTAGGCTCAAGCTTACTGCTCAAATTCGACAACTCCATGAGAGAGCCCAAAGATGTAATTAAGATATTAAACTCTACCACCCCAAACTTATCCATTTTTATAACTAAAATATTACATAATATCTATAGTGTGGGGATGTGTTGAGTGTTTTGTACATTCTCAAGACAACCTCTTTATAATTTAGTCTCACCTTGCGTGTTCCCTCTCTAACATATATCAAAGATCCATTAGTAGCCCATAATGGACGTCCTAATATGATTGGTGCCCTATTATTTGCGTCATAGTCAATAACAATAAAGTGAGTATAAATAATAAACTTACCAACCTTAATGAGAATATCCTCAATAATTTCTTTGGGGACTACTCTAGTTCTGTTCGCCATCTATGGCATAATTAAGAAGGTCCTTGGCATCCCTAAACTAAGTGTATTAAATACTGAAAAGGGTATTAAGTTGATACTTTTCCCAGAATCACTCATAACCTACATAATGTCAATTTTACTAATTTGTATGGAGAAGGTGAAACGCCCAGGGGCCTTAAGCTTTTGAGGCATATTACCTATAACCATAGAAGTAAACTTCTTAGTAAGTTCCATAGAATAGAACTCCTCAGTAAGTTACACATTCTCTATATCTCTAAGCTTCTTCTTATTTTCCATACCATCCTTCAAGTATTATGCATACTTAGGAATACCCCACAAAACATCTAACAAATAGAGGTTAATATGTAGTTCTTTGGACATGCCAAAGATATTTCTTGTACATGCATCCTCTTGTGCTTTATTGATATTTTTCAGGAATGGTGGTGGTGGTATCTTTGGTGCTTTTTTAGCCAGCTTATCAATAGGGTACTCAAAAATCCCTTTCTTCTCGGCGTCTTTTCCTAGAGTTTGTTTCTTATCCACCTTGGTGTGATCAACTCTACTTGCACCTCATGATTCTTCTTTGACGGTGCATCTATAAAGTCTCCACCACTAGTCAATATGATTTCTATAACTTTTTTGGGGTTATGCTCTATATCACTTAGAAAACCTTATTGAACTCTTAAATTCTAAGCCTATGCCAAATATTTAACTTATTTCTCTGATTTTTTGTGGCTAATGAGTGGAAAATTTTCCACTCATTTACATCAAAATTCGAGAACTCTATATTGAAAAAATTGTGTATATAACGCTAATTCTTTATTAAAATGCATTAAATCTCATGGTTTGCATATTTCCACATACTTAGATAAAAAGAAGTTGAAGAAAAGCAGAAATGGAAGAAAAAGACCAAATTGCTTACATAAGATGAAAATTGGGACTAGGGATCGACCCTTAGGTACCGTAATTACGGACTGAGGGTCGCAATCATGATCCAATGACAAATCAAACCTTGGAAATTGCGAGGTGTCTACCATAATTACAGGAGTCACAAAAGCAGTCAAGATAGGGAGATCATGTTGGAGCAGGATATCTTCAAGGGAAGAAGTGGAAATTCATGGAGTTGGTTCCCTAAATCCTAAGTTTCCAAAATCCTTTCACAATTTTGATGATCTTTATGCAATTTTGGAGTTTTAGAGAGAAGAAAACAATTGTATGCTTAATTTTAAGTGAGATTTTAGTTGAGAATTCAAATTAAAGTTTGAGTTAAATTTTAATATACATTTTATTGAAAGATCTGAATGCAGGGTAACTCTCTTCTCTTTAAATCCATGAGTAGCTAAATTTTTATCTTGGGGCTATGCTTGAATAGGGTGTTAATAATTATGGGTTTTGATTGTTAGTCCAAATTGATAGTTAGTGATGTTGGGTTTTGATATTAATCTATGCTTGAATTGATAATTGTGGGTGAAAACCCTATTTAGTTTAGATCCCACATCAACCTTGAAAGAGGAATATGGATGATGAGTAATCATAAGCAATTAATTGATTTTAGCTTCTTCCATGGCATTATCTTAGAAATAAGGATGTCATGTAAAATGCCTATGTTGATGTATTATAGAAATATAGCACTTTTGATGCTTACAATAAGGAAACTATGCAAGTTTCTGAGTTTATTTTGTTAGATATGATGCTTTTTGGGTATGTTTTACAGAAAATTGTGATTTGGATGCTAAGTTCGTGAAAAAGGTTTTAAAAAGGTGTTTTGGCTACTTTTTGGAGCAATATGTTTGGGACACTTTTCATCTTGATCGTAATCAAAGCATGTGTGAGAATTGATGAAGAGCTAAAAAGATGACTTCCGTCAATTATCAAGACAACCTACGGACTGCATGTAGGACCGACCTACAAACCACAACTAGGGAAAGCAAGTTCCAGAAGTCCAAAATCCTGAGAGTTGAACTTGTAGGAATTTTTCATCCACTACTTGTGCCCTGTACCTACACCCAGGGTCAGGATCACAAGTACTACCTATTCCAAGGGTCAGAGAACAGGTACGGACCATATGTGGCCACCGACCTAGTTTTCTCTTACTTTATTTGGGCTTTAGTTTTAGGGTTTTCTCATGTACTATAAATACCCTTTATTTTTATTAGTAGGAGTTATGTACTTTGATACTCACGAACATATTTGATTCAAAGATTCAGTTTTGATCTTAGGATTCTCTTGTATTAACTTCAGTTGATTAATTCAATTACGATTGTGGGTTTTTACACTTCTTATCATTGTGATTTCATCAATGCTTCCAATTATGAATGATATTGATTTTTTCACAATCATGAGAAGCTAAAACCCATAGCTGGGGTTGTAGAAACCTCGGTGGATTGACAAAGTAGGGAAAGTGTGAATGTTGAATTAAATCGATACCCATGTCATGCATTTCATTATCTTCACTATAATAGATTTCTTAGCGGTGGCCAATGTTAAGATCCTGTCTAGATTATTGCTACTTACTCCAAAAGAAGAGTAGTGACTAGGAAAAGATAATTACAATAGTAATGTGGAGTTTAGCTTTCGATCCACGCTATTAGGTATTATCTATGTAAGATGGTTAAATTTCATCTAATAACTAGAGACTCAAAAGGTAATAATTAACTGGTACTAAGATAATGGTTAGTAATATGACATCCTGAAACTCAAAAGATAAAGGGTGAAATCTATTTAATCATCTAAAAAACTATAAATAGTACTAAACTTACCGATTTTGCATACAAGATATTGGGTTGGTTCAATATAGCACGATAAGCCGATGGAGTTGATAATCCAGGGGGAACATAATCTAAGTGTTCACCAATATTGATCATAACTGCAGATGATAATTTCACGTTGTTTGATTTTTCCATCCAAATACCCCATTTACTTTTCCAGTTCTTGCCCGTTGATTACAGCATCTGAAATCAATGAGTCCATATATTCCCTTAGGATTCAACCCCAACCTTTGTTGGGTTACTATATTTTGACAGTGACCTTATCATCATCTGATAGGTGGTGTCGTTTGGACGTCATCAAAAGTTTGGCATCGTAGCTGGGGAATATAGTGTTGATTTGTGAACTGAATTCATTGCAATCTTTGGGATTTTTTGTTCTTAGTTAGGCATATACTGGTGTATCCCTAGCATAGGTGTAGAAGCAATCCCTTACTCTCACTAAATCCAAACCTAGAGAGGATCCTATAGATACCTAGTAGGATGTCAGAGCCAAAAAGAGATAATTTGTCTCCCCCTCCTCCTACTAAAGGAGTTTAGGACATTGCTGATCAATAGACTGGAGAGCTTTTAACTCAAGATGAAAATAAGTGGAGGGTAGTAGAAGAAGCTCAATACATAACTCGGGAGGCAGAGTAAGTTGAGCAAAAATAGATAGCAGATTGTCGAGCAGTACTCGGTGGAAACCAAATTAGAGTCAGAGTAGACCAACCTCATGTGATCCCAATATATTAGTATGTTCAATCATATGAAGATGAAGAAAAGGATCTGGGGTACGTTGAGCTGGAAGAGACTAGAGCTATCATTCCTGTCATTTTTCCCTGATGTTAAGTTCAACATTTCTAGGTCAATGATTAAGCTCTTATAATTAAAGAGCATGTTTGCAGGGTTGCCTAAAGATAAAGCAAACATGCATCTGGCAAATTTTATTATGATCTATACTTTCTACACCATACATGGGGTAGATCAGTAGGCATTAAGACTGAGGTTGTTTCCCTTCTCTCTTATTAGAGAAACATCTTTATAGCTGGGGGAACTTCCAAGAGTATTTATCACTGTATGGAGTGAGTTACGCAGACAATTATTGAATAGGTTCTTTTCTTTATCCATGGTATTGCTGCTCAAGGACGAGATCTATAACTTTAGGCAGCTACAATTAGAATCTATATATAAGGCATGGTTTTGGATCAAGAAAAAGCTTAGTATGGTTCCCAACCACCCAATTTTAGGGAAAAAATTATTAGAGATCTTCTATAGAACCCTGACTATCTGTTCCAGAGAAATAGCAGACACTATCTCCGAAGGAGACTTCATGAGATTACGATGGGTGATGGCTTTAAGTATTATGGATCATATCTCATTAACTGATTGAGGGTGGCAAACTCAGGAGGTTGAGAGACGTTCTAACATTTATACCATTAGAGCTTCTGGTAAATGGTGAGTAGCTAAGGATGTTGTAGATTAGGAGAGTTTACTATTGAGGAAAGACATTGGCGAGTTGGCCAAACAATTTGAAACAATAAATTCTGGAAAGGTTAATGTAGTAGGGGTACAAGGTGCAATTTCTAGGATGCATGAGTCAGAGTTAGAGGAGGAAGCAAAGTATGTGGATCATTAGTTGGCAAGTTTCCGAGCCTAAGGGCAGGGGAATAAAGGTCAGAACTATAATGATAGAGAGAAATATATTCCATCTGGTAGACGAGATACAGAATCAAGAATAAAAGAAATGTTGGCCAAGCTGATGAAGGGTAAAGAGAGCCAAGAGATTTGCCTTAAAAAACTCAAGGCCGATGTTTCAGGATTGGCCCAAAAGGTTGAGTTAAATACAAATTCAATCAAGCAGTTGGAGTAGTAGTATGGATAAATCTCTATTACTTTAGTAGTGAGATAGTCAGGGAACTTTCTATAGACAACGTGGCAAACCCTCCAACACTGGTTCATTGTCTGGCTATTAACACGAGGAGTGATTCCCCACCCGATGAGCACTTTTTTCCTGCTAATAAGAGCCATTGAAGGAAAATATTATTACAGATGAGACACCTAAAGTTAAATTTGAGAAGTTGGCTTGTAGTGATGATAATTTTGGGAGTTATGATGATTGGGTAGAAGCAGAACTCTAAGATATAGTGCAAAAGTTCAGCACGGATCATCATGCACAATTTGTAGAAAGGAAATGAGAATTAGGTATATTCAACATTCCATGTTCTATTTGTTTTTATGAGATTAATTAGGCTCTATGTAATGTGAGTGGTGATATACAAGGTATTGGGGTTAGGAGAACTCAAGATTATATCTGCAAGGTTGTTAATGGCTGACTCGTCTGTAATAGAGCTAGTGGGTATTGTGTGCAATGTATAACTAAAGGTGGCATTATTCACTTATTCAGCATATTTCATGATTTTAGGTTGTGAAGTGGATGACCACTCTTTGATTATCTTGGGTAGACCTTTCTTGTCCACCGGACAAGTGATGATTGATATGGACCTAGAGGAGATCGCTTTCAAATAGAATGATATGAAAATAGTTTTGAATATATGCATGACAATTCAGCAGCCTGAACTTGCATTTATTCCCGAATTTGACCCGGGTCTATTTCTTTAGCTTAGCCAAGTCACATAGCACTGTTTTCATATGATAACATTAATTGTAAATGCTTTATGTTATATTCAAGACTCTCTATATAAAAATGGCATATTATTATTAGAAAAGCTTCATGTCTTCTCAATGTCAGACAGTCTCGGATGAAGTTGTTTCCCGAAAGGGGCATAGAATTGGAAAAAGTTCACAAGAAGCTCCCAAACTTTCATGATATACTTATGGCCACCGAGTAGAGGTTTTTCACCCTAAAACCATACAAAAAGAATGATCATTGGTGTTAGGAAATTCTACGTAAATATCAGCCTAGTATCTACTCTGACCCAGTTATAAGAATTTAGGGGAAGGAGGTTCGTTTTGGGGACCATGAGATCAATTATTTGTATCGGATACCATGTGTTGACATGAGGTGGGTGAAGTTGTCATCTTTTGAAAATGAGGCAAAGGGGTGTAATTGAGTCGTTATAGATAGGGAGCCAATATAGTTAGTGGTTGTTGTTTGTTAGTTCTTATAAGTTTGTTTCATCCTTGAAAGTGTGATTGATTTTGAGTGGAGTTGCATGAATAGTTTTTCCCAGGATTGAGGGTTAATTGGTGGTGCTAATAGTGTTTGGAATCATTGTGATCATTTAGTTGCATAAATGGGTTGATAATTGAGGACAAGCAAGTTTTAAGTTGGGGGTATTGATGAGTGGCAAATTTTCCACTATTTACATCCAAATTCTAGCACACTACGATGAAATGATTGTGTATGTGAGGCTAATTCTTTAGTGAAATGCATTAAATCCCATGGTTTGCATATTTTGAGGTACTCAATGAAAAGGAGTTGAAGTAAAGATAAAAAAGGAAGAAAAAGACCAAAGTGCTTGAATAAGCTGAAAATCAGGACCAAGGATCGATCATCAGGTACCCCGATTGCGGCTTGCGAGTTGTGATGGAAATCCAATGCCAAATCAAACCTCAGCAATCGTGAGGTATCTACCATGATTACAGGAGTTGTGAACATGATTAACATAGGGCGATCACCATTAGTAGGATATCTTCAGGAGTGAAAGTGGAAATTCACGGAGCTGGTTCCCAAAATCCTAAATTTCCAAAAACCTTTCACAATTTGGATGATCTTTATGCAATTTTGGATTTCTAGATACAAGAAAAAAAATTTATGCTTAATGTCAAGTGATATTTTAGTTGAGGATTCAAATTTAAGTTTGAGGTTAATCTTAATATACTTTTCAATGGAAGATTTGAGTGCAAATTTGGGTAACTCTCCTCTTTAAGTCCATGAGTAGCTAAATTCCTATCATGGGGCTATGCTTGAATAGGGTGTTAATGTTTATGTGTGTTGATTATTAGTCCAAATTGATAGTTAATGATGTTGGGTTTTGCTACTACTCTATGCTTGAATTGATAATTGTGGGTGAAAACCCCAATTGGTTTGGATCCCACATCAACCTTGAAAGACGGATGTAGGTGATGAGTAATCATAAATAATTAATTGATTTTAGCTTCTTCCTTGGCATTATCTTATAAATAAGTATTTCATGTGAAATTGCTATGTCATAAGTATCCTCCTAGAAATAGGAATGCTAAGTTGAGGTATTGGGTTGATAAACTTGGTACACCCATGAGGTATTCAAAAGAATCCATGGATGAAACTTAGTGTCTTGTTTAAAGGCTCACACTAGGATCCTAGACCTAGTCTACCCAACCTTTTAAACTAAGAATTGTACTAACTCTTGATTACCCGTACATGAATTACCCCTAGGATGGCATAACCCCAAGACCCATCTTAATTTGTTTTATTTATCAATTGTTTGCTCGCATATTAGTATGATAGTGTGATTTTGTTCAACATAGTTCTAATTACACACCTCTCCTATTTAATTTGATGTTTCAGTTTAAGTGTGCACTATAGTTTAACTTCTAGTTAACTCTCAACACACCTAGGAATGGAAAACTAGTTACACTCCTTGTGGATTCGAACCCGATTTTTTGGTTTATATTGACGACGACTGCCTTGCATCAAAATAATGGTGTAAGTTAAGCGTTATCAGTGGCAAGTTGCTGATTTTTTAGGTCTACAACTATTTGTTCATACTCAGCCATAATCTTTTAAGAAATCCCACAGGGAATAGCTCGTTCAACAAGTAAGCAACGATTACTAGACTTTTAGTGCAAGTCTCGTGAAAAGGGGGGAATGTAAAGTGCAACCAGATTATCAAAGTAAAAACTGAAAATAGCAAATTAAAAAGAAAGAATGTTTAGTAGATTGTAAAACAATGAGAATTGAAGCGTTCGGGTTATGTCCACCTTCTGAGTTATATGTCTCTATTGGCTATGAGTGTGTAGAATTCAGACATGCATGTGCTTATAGAGAATTATATTCGATGGTAAATCCAGGCGTCTTTCGACCTATTCGAGGATTATTTCACTTTAACTCTTTCGAGCTTAAAGCGTGTCTAACGGTACGAATTCTCCAAGAGGTTAATCCAGTTACGGCACTAACTGTTTAATAGGGGATGGGACCCTACTACCTTGACACTATCTCTTTTTCAGACAAATAACCTTTCTTTCGAACAAGTTAAATGTTATACTGGCGTATTCTTCTGTTTGCAACCACAAAGAATTTAGATTAAGATGAAGAGAATAATGATATAAGCAGCATACGTGTCACGAACTCACAAACTCACAGCAATAGATAGTACCTCATTCGGCTTCCATAACCCCAACAGAGAAGTTTAGTTACCCATGAATGAGAAGGAGCTCATGGTTGACATTGTTATTATACCACAATATTGATTAATTTCGTGTAGCACAGGTGGTAGGCATTTAGGCGTGAATTCCTAGGCAAAGTAACATTTCTCTTGTTGCGGAAATTAAGAATTGAATAGATGAATAGAAGAAGAAAATATAATTAAAGGAAGAATTCGGAATTGAGAAGTAGAATGTATATTTTTAATGATGAATAAAAATCTCTAGCATGATAGGGTATTTATAATACCCATATCCTAATCCTACTAACCTAATGAAATATCTAACCAAATCCTACTAAGCTAATGAAATACTTAACCCAATTGTACTAGGTTAATGTATCATTATCCAAATCCAAATAAACTAATGAAATACTTAACCCAATTGTACTAGGTTAATGTATCATTATCCTAATCCAAATAATTTACTGCAAGTCCCCAAAGTCTTTAGAAATGTTGTTTTAGCCCGGGACAGATTTTTCATGCATCACTTTTGGTCCTTAGGCGTCCAAGCTTCCTTTTCTCCTTCCGTGAAGCTTTCTTTGGCGTCAAGTAATCCATAAAATTCTGAATTCTGCATCATTTACACCCGAAACTTTGTTAATCATGTTCGTTAGCTCACTTACAGGAAAAAGGACTAAAAGAGCATGAAATATATAATTTGTTCTCGAAATATGGCACAAATATGGGCAAAATATATTGATATAGGTGTGTAATATCGCCTATCATCAATAACCTCAAAGTGTGCCTTGCATGGCCGAATGCATGGCCTCAGAGTGTGCCTCATATAGCCTAACACATCATACGACCTAAGGGCGTGCTTTGTATGGACCAACGCATGACCTCAAGACGTGCCTTGCATGACCCAACACAGGGGCTCAAGGTGTTTCTGGCCCAAGCTCTGCCTTAGGGCGTGCCCCACATGGCCTAAGGAACAAGCACTTTTGATGCAGTGCATAGCTCTTCCTTTTCTCCCGATTTTTTACTTCAAATCCATTTATCCTTATGTCGCATATCCTTTGTCATCCTAATTCTCCTCATAACATACTTTATGAAATACTACTAATCATGTATATTAGCTTATTTACATCAAATGTATAGTAAATCACACAAATGCATACTAATTCGTTCTCAAAACCTAGCTAAATTATGGGTAAAATACAATGCTTGGGTGTATAAATATGCCCAAGATCAGAGAACAACATAGGAATCTCCTAAAACCACCCTAGGTAACGGTTTATGGGTGTAGAATTTGATGAAATTCTCCAAGCTAGGGATAAAGTTGGGGGTAACAATATTAACAATAGGATAGCTGATCTTTTCAGATAATGCAACATGATTGATTTGGGGTGTAAGAGGAGCAAGTTCACTTAGACCAATAATAGATTCAGAAATAAATAAATTCTAATCTTGAAGAGGATGGACATATGCCTTGCTACCAACTTTTAATTAACCTTTCTACTCACAATTCCTTTAGACCCAAACCCTTTAGAATGGAACCTATATGGTGTATACACTCCTCCTTTGAAAACATTGTCCACTACTTGCCCTGACCCCCTTCTTTATTCCATTCATACCTTTTAATATACTATCTCTCATTAGAATTCTACCATCTTTGGTAATATTTTTCATAATATGAGAAGAGTGTTTGCTAGGATTGATGGAATCTAAGGATCTCTTAACTTCCACATTAGTAGATTATTTCAAAACCTTAAAAAACTTCTTGAGGAGAATCTCTCTTCTAAAGTTTGAAGAATTTGGAAGCCCAAATCAAGAATAAACTAGCTTAATAATAGGGATTCAGATACCAAATTTTCCATTCTTCTACTCTTAACAAAATAAGGAGAAATAGAATTAATGCCATCAAGGATGATTCCAATAACTAGCTCAATGACCAAATGATATCAGGCAGCACATCACTACCTTTTTCTGTCAGTTGTACACTACTGATCATACTCATTATAGTCATTTTGATACTCGTATTACTAATAATAATCAAAGAATTTCCCAAGTAGAACGGGATATGTCAGATAGACCCTTGAGGGACACTTAAATCATCAATTCCATCAAGTCTTTTAAACTTCTCAAGGGTCCTGGTCCTAATGGTCTTCACCCTTTGCTCTTCCAAAAATATTGGGATATCCTTGGAGAAAAAAGTCGCATTCTGCATAACACCTTTGATACTTGTCAAATGGATCATAAAATTAACAAATCCTTGCTCTACCTGATCCTTAAGGTCACTAATGCTAACTTAATTAAGAATTTCAGACTTATGGCCTCTACATAACTATCAATAAACTTGTTACAAAAGTCATTGTGAATAGACTCAAGCCTCTTTTTACCCACAAATAGGTCCTAATCAAGACAACTTCCTTTTAAATCGGATAGCTTTTATAAATGTTATCATTGTCCAAGATTTTTTCACCTACTTCAAGAAGATGAAAGATAAATAGGGTAATATAATTCTAAAAATTGACCTTAGAAAACCTCTGACAGGATAGAATGGTCTTTAATAATAGATACCCTTGCTTTTTATAATTTACCACTAGGCTAATCAAGCTTATAATGTCATTCATTACCAGCTCCAGCACCTTCATCGTTATGAATGGAACACAAACCACCCCCTTCAACCCCTCTAGGGGCATCAGACAAGGAGATCACTTATCCTCTTACATCTTCATCTTGTGTATGGAGAGACTCTCCTGGTACAATGACAGCAAAGTAAGAGATAATATTTGGAGACCTATCTCTATCACAAACTCTAGACTAATGGTCTCTTATATCTTCTTTGTAGGTGACGTGACCCTATTCTCCAAAGCCAGTCCTAAGGATTGTCACACTAATATCGATACCCTGAGAGAATTATATAGTAGTTCTAGCTAGAAACTAAACTTTATCAAGTCCAAAGTCATCTTTGCTTCTAATTGTGGCACCAATTTGGTTACTCATTTCTCTAACCTATTGAATATTGTACCTAGTACAACCTTTGGTAAGTACTTAAGATTCGCTATCTTTCACTCTAAACCTACCACAGAGAGTTGCAATTCATTATTTATTACATGTAAACCGAATTAGCTGACTAGAAAACTAAAATACCTACCATGATTAGGCACATTGTTCTTACCAAAGACACTCTTGGAAGCATCCCTTCGCATGTCATGCAGTATATAAAATTGCCTTAAAAGACAACCAACACCATCAATAAAATCCAAAGGGGTTTTATTTGGGGCACAACTATTGACGATAAGAAACTTTATCTATTTGGGTGGGATACTATCACCACCCCCAAAGGTCTTAAAGGATTAGACATTCAAAGATTCTAGACCAAAAATAAAGTCATACGTGCTAGCCTAGCTTGGAGAATGTACCATAGCTTTAACGCCTTATGGGCCAAAATCCTATTCACCAAAAATGGCAAGTTTTAAAAAGCTAAACCTAAAGCTAGAATTACTTCCAGGATATGGAATTGCATTAGAGAGGGCAGGGATGCTTGCATGAACAATCTTAGATGGACCATTCATTAGGGAAACAGAATTAAATTCTTTGGGAACAAGTGGACCCCTAACTATGGCTCCATCAGAAGTAAAATCCAGGGCCTTCTTAATAAAGGTGAAGACCAATTAACATGTATTCTATACATACACTTGGTCAATGGAATCTTGACAGCCCTCCTTCTGCTTTTCTCCTAAAATCTCCCTCATTATACAAAACACCTGCATTCCTACTTACAACACTAATGAGGAAAAATTAATTTGGGACAAGACCCACCATGGTAGCTTCTCTCTCAAATCAGCATACCAGCTATTACTGATAGCTGCAATTCCACTTCCAACATTGACAACAAGAACTTCTAATAGATATAGAAGTTATATATCCCTAACAAGATCAAAACTTTTATCAGACTTTTTCGCCATAATAGGTTTCCCACTATCAAGTACCTTAATAACATTTAATTATCCATACCAATCCAGTGTCACTTCTACAATGATCATGGGAAGACACCAACCATATCTTAGTTAACTATCCAAAAACTAGAGAATTTTGAAAAGACCTAGCAAACAACAACAACACCATTCCTAAATTTAATTTGTCAACTACCAAATCTGAGAATTAGCTCAACACTTGAAAAGTTTTTTAAAATTGTCCTTCAATGCCTGTCTTGACAAGGATACCATTATTTTTTTCTAATTATGGAACATTTGGATCAATAGAATAATAATCTCTTTAACAATAAGAGAAATCACATTCCTATCCAAATTTTAATCCATCATGCCACTAAATTCATGTTCACGACTAATAGTGAAAGGAAGAACCAGTAGCTCACCACCACCATTAACCTAAAATGGGAACCTCTTGAGCTTGGCACCTACAAGCTTAATACAGATGGGGTTGTAAAGCACCAACCATGAAAAGAAGGTATCGGGGGTATTCAAGAATTACCAGGGCACTTGGATCCTAGCATACATAAAAATCCTACATACACACTACCTCTATTCAAGATGAACTCCTTAAAATCATAGAGGATCTCAAAATTGTTGTCATGCATAGTCTCGCACCCTTGGAAATCAACTTAGATTCCCTAGAAACCATCATCATGATATAAAGTTCACTAGTTTTACAATAATATATTTTTGAATCTAGGTCACTAATGCACCAACTGAATTCTCCACTTTTCAAGCACATTTGGAGAGACCAGAATAGTGTCACAGACACTATGGTAAAGGAGAGGGAAAACAATGACTGCTTTGATCAACTATTGGTTTTGTTAGTTCCTCTAATATATGCAGTAGCATCTATGGCATCAGATAACTGTAGGAACCATTTTCACTAGGAAAACTGTAGTATGTAATAATAACTCTCATGGGCAAACTTCAGACCAAGATCATACTGGGCACCTCCCCCCCCCCCCCCAAACCTTCTGTATTAACTATTTAATTATGGTTAATGTTAGTCTTCTTTTAATCAAAAAATAAGTTATTAACAAGTGATCATTCCGAGTTACTCCGTTAGTGTAAACACTCTGCAAACTGTAAAGTTTTACTTACCACGGCTAATATGTGTGTGTCTCTCACTTATTTCAAAAAAAATAAAAATAAAATTGTACAAATTATTTGTCAACTTTCAATTCAATAAGGTCCCATTATTTAAAGCTTGATGTAATCTATACATATATATATATCAAACTTGTACACTGTTACTACAAATTAAACTACTTCCATATATTCTAGAGATAGGGAAACAGAAAGGAATGAAGAAGTAAAGAGAAAGCTCAAAAAACCACGGGAGTAGTAGCTCAAGTCTGGTTCTATCTTTTTATACTCTTTTCCTCTATTTTCATTTCCTCCATTTTTGAATCTCTAAGTTACCCTTCTAAATTATATTTCCGTAATAATATTCATTTTTTCTACTCTTCCTATTACACCGTTATTGTATTGTTATACTCAGTCAATTTTCATTTTGTATGTTTTAGATTGATCCAACACCTAATTTATGAATTTGAAGTATTTTTTGAATGTTGCGGCCTTAACTAAATGTTAAAATGTAGAGTATATTACATATTAAAAGTACTCTTTAGAATGACAATACTAAAATTATAATTCTACTAAATATAAAAGTAATATTTTTCAAAAAATAGTATTTTAACCTCCTCTCTACTTCTCTCGATATATTATTGTTGTTGATATTGTTGTTGTGAATCTAATAAAATAGAAAAATTATATACACTGTCAGTTAAAATGGATGGAGTATTCAATTCCTACTTTTGTCTATCTCAATTTATGTGATTTTATGCAATTTTTATTTTAATCTGTTAAAACAAGAATGATATATATTCATATTTTTAAAAAATTAAACTTATACTCGTTTTTATTTTAATTAATAAAATAATTTATAGTCATTTTAATATATGTAATATATTTACGAAAAAGGCTAAACTACTCCTGAACTATTTGAAATGTAGAAAAAATATTCTTTATTTGTTTTTTGACTCAAAATACCGCCCCCCCCCCACCCCCGCCGCCAATTTAATTTTTGGCTCAAAAACACCCATTTCTCTAACGAATGCCACTAAGCCTCCTACGTGAATAAAAAAAGGCCACTTGACTGGTCCAGATCAGTATCCACACAAAAAATCACCTCAATTAATATCTCTTTGAGCCATCAATAAAAATTGTCATGAAATTCTTCTCCCAAATGGAACATTTCTTTCATTCTTCCACTTCAATTTTCAATTACACAACCAAAATATCAACGATATAAATGAATTCATCATAAAATAAGCATACAACAAATACAACCAAAAATTTGTAGATAACACTATTTTTTATCTACAAAACAGAATAAGAGACAATGATTATGTGATGAGTATGCAAAGTTGGGGCTAGATATTATGTTGAACACGAATAAAGCAGGAAGCAGAATGCCAATATCAAAACTTACTATATCTATCGTCTTCACTCATCCTGGGATAAGTCAAGATGGCTAGTATAAAAACAAAAAGGATGAGAGTTGCAATGCCATGGCTCCCCAACAAATTACACCAGAATGCTTTAAGATAATCGAAATTGCAATGCTGCCAATGGTGGATGCTCCAGTCAAGAACTTAGTTGCATCTAGCCAACTATTACATGAGGTATTAAATGAGGTGATTTTTCACGTGGATGCTAATGTGGACTCATCAAGTGCCATCTTTTATTCATGTGGGTAGCCTGTGGCATTCCATTAGAGAAGGTGTATTTTTTAACCAAAAATAAACGAAAAAATATTTTTAAGTCAAAAAAATAAATAGAGGATAATTTTTATCTATTTCAAATAGTTTAGAGATAGTTTTGATCCTTCTCCATTTATTTTAAATTAGAAATTTTAATTTTTAATAAAAAATTCATGCTTCATTGCATAAATTGGTATTGGTGGAGTAACAAGTTGGCATAGTTGCTTCAGTGTAGGACAACTGACTGATAGCTTGTACCACTAACGGAATATCCCCCAATTATCCAATATCAAATTCTTATAGTTTGATTGGTCAAGTTTTTAGGAGTACAATATCCATTGCTTATTTTAAAATAGGCTAAACAAATTGAGACAAAGAAAGTTCATGTTTTCAAGATGAAATTATTTCTCAGATGTTAAAAAGGTAATTTTTATTCTCAAAAATATTTTATTGAAAAATATTTTTATTTTTTAAATACACTTTTAAAAAAGTTTGCCAATGACCAAATGGTTTCTCAACAATGTTTTCTAAAAAATCACTTTTGAAAATTACATTTCTTAGAATAAGGTGATTTTAGTAGTTTTAACTAATAAATTATTGTTCTTTATATTTTTTTTGGAGAAATTTAAATTTTTTATTATTCTGAAATGCAGGATGATGATTGTGTGTACACAGTTTACATTCTAACCAGTAAGAAAATAAAGGCTGGAACCGATTCAATCATCAGCTTAACTCTCTACGATGCAAGCAGGTACGATATTAGAATCAACAACCTCGACGCTTGGGGTGGACTTATGGGCCCCGGTTACAATTATTACGAGAGGGGAAACTTGGACATCTTCAGTGGATGAGGCCCATGTTTAACTGGGCCTATCTTCAAGATGAACTTGACTTCAGATGGAGCAGGCCCAGGTCACGGATGGTACCCTAACTGCGTGTAGGTCACTGTTATTGGAGTCAATAAAGAATGTAACCAACAGAATTTCAAAGTTAAGCAGTGGATTGCAACTAATCATGCACCTTATGAGTTCATTTTCATCAAGGATCTATGTAAAAAGAAAAAGTTCGATGAGAATCTTCCCATCTTCGATAAGGATCCCAGCAACATTCCTGATATCGCTATATAATCCATTCACCATTTATTGGGCTTTTTTGGGCCTAAGCCCATATTTTATTATTCGTGAGTGAGTTTGATCAGGGCTAAAAAGATAAATTGGTGAGATTTCAATGTTGTTCGAATGTTTATAATTTTAGGGGTCGTTTGGTTGAGTGTGTTAACAAAAATAATACATGTATTGTACTTTTATGTTATTAGTGTCCTGTTTGGTAAAGTTTTTGTCAATGTATAACTAATGTCTTCCATTAGTTATACACTATATTAGGTATTGAAATATGTTTTGCTAATACCAGTCTTTCCTATGTATTAGTAATACAAAGCATATCAATACATGCACTAAATTATTAAATGAAAAATTTTCCCTCAAAATAACTAATTTCTTTTCCTACCATTTCTTCACATCTTCTTCCTTCTTAATTAAACATCTTCTTGTTTTTCGATTTCTTTCTCTTTATTCTGGTTAAATTCCATCAATTTCATTTTCAGACCTTTCGATATAGAGAAATACGTGAAATGGATTTTTCAAAGAAAAATAGGTTTAGAGAAGAAGTAAAATTTAAATTTTCAAGATTGCGTACCTTTCTCAGATTTCTTTTTTAAATGAAAATGAACAAATGAAAATTGAGTATTTGGATACATCAGCTAGTGGTTGCTTCCGTTTTATTTCTTTTTTGCATGCCAAAAAACTAGAGGAATTGTCGACAACATATTCCTCTTCATTTTTGGGTTTTCTTGAATTGTATGTTAGAAAATTATCAGTTTTACTGTAGAATTGAAATCTACAGTAGTGTATTTCAAATGAGTCGGTTGTCACACACACATATATGTAAAGTAGTGTAGAATTGTCGGTGTTCATATATATATACAAATGTATTGTGGTTACTTCCCTTTAAGCTTGAAAAGAAAGTAATGTATAAAAAAGGTATTTCGGTAAACAAACATCTTTTTATAAAAATTATATAAATATATATTATTTTTAATACATCAAATCAAATATTATATAAAAAATAATGTCTGCATAACTAATGTCAACATTTTAATACTTGTGTTAGTAATGAAAACATTACTAGTATACTTTATTCAGCATTATTTTTATACACTCTATCAAACAATCCTTTATTGTTTCGAATGTAGTTCTCTCTCAATATAGAGGACATTAATTACTACTAATGAATAATAAGGCTTAATATATACTGTCCTGAGTACGATGCTTTTGGAAAGACAGAAGTTTTTCCATTACTGCTTGTGCTATTAGAAGAAAAGATGCTACAAAATGATCATCAGTAAGTCTAGATTTTGTGTGGTGTAACTGAAAAATGGCGATATCACTAATTACATTACAATACACTAATATATAAGTGGGGATATGAGTTTTGGGTCCTCAAATGCCTATTTTGGTCATTTTAAAAGTTACTTTTTATTGAATTTAATTACTTTTCACTTTGAATTTGCAAATCAGTACTCTTTGTTCAATGCCTTATGTGTCTCCAAAAAGTATTAAAACGCCTTTTTTAAAATTTTCACGCACATAAATATTTTACTGCACATGATTGTTGCTAATAAATTATTTTCTCTCATCACTAGTAACAAAGCATGTATAAAAAGTAATTGAAATTGTTTGATATATGAAAGACATGTGTACAAAAAAATTAGGACATGCATTGTGTGTCTATTTTAAAAAAAGGCTTAATTCATAATTTTCTTCGTTTTTATTAATTGATTACCTCAATAAAAATATATGTATCAAATTACTTTTCTATTTACTAAATTAAGTAAAATTAATAAATTAATTTATTTTACTTTTACAATTAATACTCTTTTAAAGTGTAAAAATACGTTTGTAAAGTTCTAAAAAAATATTTTAAAGGATATATTATTAAAATTATCTATTTTATTTATGATTTCTTAAAAGTTATAAAACGTGAAAATGATCAACTAATAAGAAACAGAGAAAATAATTTTTAAAATTTATAAGAATATTTTATTTAGAAACTGAATTAAATTTGCTCCAACTAACACCTCATTTTCTAAAAACTGTATAAATTGCTCCAACAAACACCTCATTTCTTTAAAAAGTGTTTTGATTATCTACTACTTCCCTTCATTTGAAAATAGTTGACTCTTGTTTAGGGGTGTGCAGATTTCGGTTCAAACCGTTATCCCGAACCGATAATTTGATTATCGGATTAACGGGTCGGTTTTATTTCTTAGCGGGTCGGGTGTCGGTTTAAAAAAAAAAATTAACGGGTTGTCGGTTCGGGCCTTGGATTCCCTAAATTTTTTATCGGGCCACCCGATAACCCGATAAAAAATAAGATGCATTAGGCCCATGTCCCGTTCCAGTTTCCACTAAGGCCCAAATCCCAAGCCCAAATGGCAAATTCCCATTTCCCACCCATAACCCATTAGGCCATTACAGTATTACAATTTACACAGTTTACACTTCCCTTTCCCGTTCCAACTTCCACCCATTATTTACTCCTTTCTGATTAGGGTTAGAGTTAGAGAACCGAGAAGGCGAGAACGGACTACGGAGTACGGAGTACGGAGAGTCGGAGACCAAAATCTTTCAATTTTCACGCTGCCTCACTCAACAGTCGACACTCGGTTTTAGCGCTTCTCTCTCAAGTCTCAATATTCAGAATTTTTGCTCAATTTTTGCTGAAATCTCAGTGTTGATGCTCAAATTTTGCTGAAATCTCAGTGTTGATGCTCAAATTTTGCTGAAATCTTAGTGTTGATGCTCAAATTTTGCTCTCAACAGGTAAGAATTTTTGTCTTTGCTCGAAGCCTCGATCTCATTCTTAGAAGTCTTTTTCTCCATCTTCGATTTCTGTCCAATTTTTGATATATTATGTTAAGGATATTAATGTTTTGTCGACTGTCGAGCTGGACAGGAGGAACTATTGTTGTTCTTAACCATTTTTGTTTATAATGTGCATAGGACTAGTATTTTGAGCCTATCTTGTTTCCGCAAAACTGGTTTGGACTGTAACTTTGTTGTTTGAAGTGTGGCTACATTAGGACATGACTGTAACTTTGTTGTTTGAAGTGTGGTTTGGACTGTAACTTTGTTGTTTGAAGTGTGGAAAGAGATTACAAAGTGTTGATGTAATGTATTGTTGTGGGATGGATGCACAGGGTGTTGAGTTCTTTGTGTTGAATTCACCAAATTTAAGACTGTTACATGTTGAGGGAAATAAGGTTTCTGATGTGGCTAGGACATGGGCATCACATAAAAGCATTGAAGTTGTTGCTTGAAAAATGATTTAGCTAATTATACATAGCTGTTTATTGTTCATAACAGTTGCTGAAAAAGGTAACATTTGATTACTTGTCTGTATATTTGTCACATTATTGGCAGAGAGGAGGAAACATGTTCCCCCTGCCAAAAAATAAAATTGTACAGATCATTCCCTTCACTATGATCACAAAGTACTATGTATTTTTGTCCATGTACTCTTTGTGTATTGCAGTATTGTTGATAGTATCCTTCTTCATCTTCATTTTATTGTATTAATGTCTTACCAGTAGCCATTAATGGTGTTGAAACATCTTCATTATGTTGTAATTTAGTTGTTGGCTTGTTGTTTGACTATTTTTATTTTAAAATTACAGTCACATTGATACAACATGTCACAAGATACTAGAGTTGATAAAGTGATTGCTGAGAGTGTAGTTTCTGATTCGAATGTAGTGAATCAAAATTCAATAGTTGAGTCTAAAGCAAAGAAAGAAAGGAGAAAAAGATCTGTTGCATGGGATCATTTTACTAGTACAGTTGATTCGGAAGGAATTAAAAAAGGTGTGTGTAATTATTGTAAGAAAGAGTATTTAGCTGATACAAAAGAACATGGTACGACGGCAATGCTTGGTCATATACGAAAATGCAAAAAAATACCTTGTAATGTTGATACTAAGCAATCAAAGATAGCATTTCAACCGGTTACGGGGGGTAACAAGGGTGATGTATCAATTGTTTCATGGAAATTTGATCAGGAAGAGTGTAGAAAAGCATTGTGTCGTATGATAATTCTTGATGAGCTTCCTTTTAGATTTGTTGAAAAAGAAGGCTTTAAACAATTTATGAAAGTGGTACAACCTTTGTTTCGAATTCCTTCTCGTACAACTGTTACTCGTGATTGTTTTGATCTCTTTGATGAAGAGAAAAATAAAATGAGGAGCATTTTTAAGGAAACTCAACAAAGAGTGTGTATAACGACTGATACTTGGACTTCTGTGCAAAGAATTAATTATATGTGTATCACTGCTCATTGGATTGATAAAAATTGGACTTTGCATAAAAGAGTTATCAATTTTTGTCCAATTTCTAGCCATAGAGGTGAAGATTTAGAAAAGGGCATTGTTAAGTGTTTGCATGAGTGGGGATTGCATCGGATTTTCACGGTAACTGTTGATAATGCTAGTTTAAATAGTGTGTGTGTGGCTGAGTTGTCTAAGCAATTGACTAAGTGGGGGACCAATCTTTTAGGTGGTAAGCATCTTCATGTTAGGTGTATGGCGCATATAATAAACCTTGTCGTTCAAGATGGCATAAAAGAAGCAAATATTTCAATTGAACGAATTAGGCAAGCAGTGAGATACATTAGGCAATCTCCTGCTAGATGGAAGAACTTTCAGGAATGTTGTGTCGATGAAAATCTTGCAAAAAAATCTTTATGCTTAGATGTTCCCACAAGGTGGAATTCCACCTACTTGATGTTGAATAGGGCTATTGAATATGAAGGTGCAATTTTGACTTATGCTGATCGTGATATTGGGTTGGCACATCATCTCGAGTTTGGCCATATCTGTGTGCGTGATGGTGATAGTGATATTGTGAATGAAGAACAACCTGTAGGTTCACTTTTGTGTAGTGATTGGGATAGCGTTAAAAGGATTGCAAAATTTCTTGAATTATTTTTTAAGCTCACTTTGAAGGTTTCTGGATCATTATATATTACATCAAATATTCATTTTCTTGAAATTTGTCAAGTTGGTTTTTGTTTGTCAAAATTGATATCAAGTGATGATATTGTGTTGGCTCAAATGGCAACAAACATGAAGAAGAAATTTGAAAAATATTGGGGTGATCCAACAAAAATGAATAAGATGCTTTTTATACCTTGTGTTTTGGATCCTCGTCACAAGTTTGCCACTCTTAGTTTTGCACTTAAGAAGATGTTTGGGGATAATGGAGCAACTATAGAAAAAGATGTGCGAGAGTACATGAAATCATTATTTAATGAGTATTCATCGTCTGCTTCAAAAGACAAATGTGGTAAACTATCTTCAGAAGTGGAGACTTCTAGTTCAAGTTCTATGGTTGATGTTGGAGACTTCTATGAGGAGTTGAGTAGACACACATCTGGGAGTGGAGCCGGGAATTCTAAGTCGGAGTTGGATAAATATCTTGCAGAAGATACTGAAGTTGGAACGTCCGATTTTAATGTATTACTTTGGTGGAAGTATAACTCGGCTAGATTTCCCTTTCTTTCTGAGATGGCTCGAGATATTTTAGCTATTCCTATTTCTAGTGTAGCATCGGAATGTGCTTTCAGTACCGGGGGGCGTGTTCTTGATTCATTTAGGAGTTCATTAACTTCTAAATTGGTAGAAGCTCTAGTGTGTCTACAGGATTGGCTTCGAAGTGAATCACAACCTATAAGTATCGAGGAGGATTTAGATTCTCTTGAGCAACTTGAACAAGGTAAAAAAAAAAATCTTGTAGTTGGTGAATTATTTATTTAATATTTTTTATGCTTGAATCTTGACTTGTTCTTTTAATTTATTTAGATTTGGCTAAAGTTGGAAAAGAACCTAGCATTGATGACATATAGCAACTTGAACAAAGGTAAGAAAAGAATATTGTTCTTGGTTTTGGAAGACTTTCTCATGTCTCGTTTGATGCTCCTTTTTATTTCAAAATGTAGGTATGAAGGGAATGAAGAGGGTCTATGGCTGCATTGTGACTGGATATACTTCATGTGCTTACGACAGTCAGAAACTAATAGATATCTACTGCTGCATTGCTCTGTTGTTACAGATATCTGGCACATGTTCCTTGCTGTTTTTGGCATCAGCTAGTTTATGCCTTGGAACACTAAAGCAGCCTGTGAATGTTGGTCTCTATAGAAAGTTGATAGGTCCATCTTGCATTTTTGGTGTGTGAGGAAAAAAAGAAACTGTAGATGCTTTGCCGGTGGGTTTAAAACCATGAAGGAAAGTTTTGTTCCTTCAAAAATCCTTTTAAATGGTGCCATGTTGATATTGAATGAGTGTAATCATTGAATTGATTATGTTTTCATGAGTCAGGACAGCTATATGCATATAACCTCATGATATAGAGTGTCACATTGTCTGTGGATTGGTTGAAAGTCGAGCATGTTTCAGGTTTGAGCATTTTGTAGCCACTGGTGCATGCATGAGAATCTCATGAATATATTACTGTACAAAATTCCTATCTAGGCGTTTCAAAATCTCCCCTGGGTACAAAGCATGGGTGTTCCTTTCATTATGTAACAAAGACGGGCAATTGATAGTGGAAAAGAAAATAAGGTGGAGGTTGTAGTACTATATTCCATCACATCTTCACATGCCCCCTGCAATAGCAATAGCATAAAGGGGACTTAATAATGAGGGGTTCTTCTTTTAGGAGTCTGCAGCTGACTACTGAGTACTGATTGATACAAAGAATTTCTTTTCTTAATGGCAGTCAGTGGTGGCTACTCACTTCATTCTCCTCTTATCAACTCATGTGAATTACAATTAATATATGTCTAGTGTGGCTAGACTCTAGAGATTAGGATGACGTTCTTCTGGTGCATTAGTGTTTACTGTTTACTGTTTAATGTTAATGGTTAACCCGATAACCGAACCGATAGCAATGAAAAATCGATAAACCGATAACCGATTAACCAATATCTTAACGGTTCTTTAACGGTTTAGCATATATACAAACCGATAATGAATAAGTGAAACCGATAATTTTCAAAACCGAACCGAACCGACCGATATGCAGCCCTACTCTTGTTAACTTGATATTTTTTTAAAGAAAAAAATTATTAGAGGGTTATTTTTTCAAATAGCCTTACTAATTATACTTTAAAAGTATAAATTTGAGTATGTACACTTTGTTTAGTCACTTAGTGATAAGAATATTATAAAATTATCTTAATTTTATAAAATGGATAATTAAATTAAAATAAGTATTTTTTAAAAAAAATATCAATTATTTTAAGATGAATGAACTACGTACTGATACTTTTATCCTTTTTGATTAATTTATTTGTCTTTTCATCTACTTTATGTGTCTGGTCATTTACTCCGTGCAATGCTTTTGTTGTAACTTTAAACCACAACAAACCAAATTATGTTCTTTATTTCGTGGAAATACCACTGCCTTACTATACATTCAAAAAAAAAAAACTTGTACCTCCTTTTATATTTATTTTTTTATACATGCAAAAGTTTCAAATCCAGTTCTCTTATGAATTTCATCTTGTTATTATATTATTCTTAGTGATGATTTAGTACTGTACAAAATAATGACTGGCCTAAAAAAGAGTTCAGTTTTACTGATGGCAATTTTGTTAAAAATAACAAAAAAGTTTAAAAATAAAGTGTAGGTGACTTAAGTTTTAATAATTGAATTTAGGTGACAATTACTTTATTATGGATTAAGAAAGAGTTAATACATAAAAATGACACTAAATTTGACACCAAATTATAACTTTAACCTTAAACTTTGACAGTGCACAAATATGACCTTTAACTATTCAAAATTGCACAAATATGACCTCCAATCCTACGTGGCAAAACGCATGTTCAACACGCAAAACTGAGCGCATCCAGCTTAAAATCTAAGGGCATAATACATAAATATAACCTTAAACTTTGATAGTGCACAAATATGACCTTTAACTATTCAAACTGAACAAATACAACCTTTAAATGACTCTTCACTATTATTTTTTCATTATTTTCGGCTTAAAAATGAAAATGACATCTAATTTCTTTTGTCATTGCGGAAAAAGAGCAATATTGAAGATTTGTTAATTAGGAGGATCAGCCTCATACGAAAAAATCGAGCGGGTATGTATATATACTATAAAGCAGAGGACGAATTTAAGTTATATAATATATCTAAATATTATTTATTTAAATGTTACATTAAAGATGAAACTATACTAATAATAAAAAAATTATAGTTTTAATAAAACGTTATTAAATTAATGTTATTAAGGATAGTAGTAGTAGTATATTAAATTAACGTTATCAAATTAACGTAATTAAAATGTTATTAAATTAACGAGGGGCGGACCTACGTGGTTGCCATGGGGTTCACCCGAACCCCCTCGATAAAAAAATTACGTTGTATATATATAAGATAGAAAATGTATATTTATGTACGTATATTAATGTTAAACCACATGAAACAAGGCACTCAGATAGCCCAGTGGTGTTATTTGTTCTTCTTAGGTGCTTCCTTCAATCTACTGTGCGGGTTCGATCCCTGCTAGTGGCAGTTTTTGTTTAATTAAAAAAAAGGTAAGTGTTGCTACTATAGAAATAAATAAAATAATAATAATAATAATTTTTTTTAAATTAAAAAAATTTTGGTGCTGCTACTATAGAAATATATGAAAAATTATAATAATAATAATAATAATAATAATAAAAACGACGTCGTTTTAACACAAAAAGAAAAAACTTTGACAGTTCACAAATATGACATTTAACTATTCAAAATTACACAAATATGATCTCTCCAAGTCAGCCCTTTTAACGGCGTGGCACCATGTGATTGGATTACCTTTCCACGTAGGTGCGAGTGAGACTCACGCATGGGGTTGCAAAATCGGAGGTCATATTTGTTCAGGTTTTGAATATTTAAAGGTCTTATTTGTGTACTATCAAAGTTTAAGGTCAAAGTTATAATTTGGTGTCAAGTTTAGGGTCATTTTTATGTATTAACTCATTAAGAAAATTGGGGAAGTTTGAGAATATCCCACAAATTTTTTTAATTTATACTTTTATCCAAATGTAAAACCTAATCTAACTAGAAACAGAGGAAAAAAATGTGTGTTTCGCTCTCTTCACATTTATTATTATTTTCTCTCTCTTTGCGATTTTTGTTGTTCATTGTTGTTGTTGCTTTATTCATCATCTTCTGCTTCATTATCATCATCTTCTTCTTCATTATCATTATCATTTTCTTCTTGTTGACCATTGTTGTTGTTGTTACCGCTACTACTGTTACTTGACCAATTTTTAGGTCAAATTTTATTTCGTACATCAGTTTGACATTACATCATAGATGACTTTGGTAAGTAAAATTATGATTTTTAGTTGAATTTTTCATGTGGGCACACTGCTACTGTTGCTTTTCCATAATGGATAGAATCCAAACATGAATTCAACATAAGAGTCATTTGTGCAATTCAATAGATGACTCATCCGTCTTGTTGCAATGAAAGGCTCATATGTTAGATTTATGTTTATGATTCTATAGTGTTGAAACATAAATCGAATAGATGGGTTATCTGTTGCAATAGACTCGATCTTTGTTACAACAGAACCTATATGTTGATTCCAACAGACGTGTCATCTGTTGTAATAGGCGAGTTATCTGTTGCAACAGATTAATCACCTATTGGTATTTATGTTATAGAACTATAGAACATAAGTCATTTATTGCAACAGTTAATTCATCTATTATAACAGACTAGTTATCTGTTGTAATATGTCACTCATCTGTTGGAATCAGCTTCAAAGGTTTCTTAAGTACTGTAATAGCTATCCCAACATGTGCATCATCTGTTGCAATAGATGAATAATCTATAGCAACAGATGAGTCACTTGTTTGAACAGATGACTCATCTGTTGGAATTAGCTTCAAATTCTATAGTACTATAACATGAATCCCAATAGGTGAGTCATCTGTTACAATAGATAACGAACCTTTTGCAATATATTATTCACATGTTACAACATATTACTCGCCTATTGGGGTTCATGTTATATTATTATAAAATCACTATTAATTTTGTTATCATCTCATTATTAATTTTTTTAACTAATGTCTTTATTTAGGTACCACTAATAGAGAGATCAATAACAATAGGGGTGGATTGTCATAGTGAATAGATCGAGAAGAGCAATCGATATGTATAGCGTTGGAAGGAGGGTGAAATACTAGAGATGATGTTATGATAGTCCAAAGTGATGTTTCATATGATGATTTTGTGAACTTGATTATCAGCTATTGTGGATTGAATTAGCAATCGGAAGAACTCGTCATCAGCTACATGTACATCTCCTTTGAAAATTAGAGAGTACTATCTTTCAAGATAAGCGATCAGGTTTGGTTGTGTGTTTATTTGAGTGATTCAGTTAGGTCGATATTAAGGGTGTACGTGGTTGAAAAATTGAGAGAAAATGAGAACCAGAATGTAGAAGAAGAACAACAACAAGACATGTTTGATGATAAGTTGGATAATCTGGACATGAATATTACAGATGATGATCAAACACCTACACCCATTATTGGGAGCAATACAGTAGGCAGTTCTTCTCAATCAACACAGTCGGACAATCGTCAAGATGACGAGACTGGCTTTTACAAGAGAATTTCATTCAAGAATAAGATAGAACTATCTATTTCCTTGTTTATTGCTTGCTTAAAAAAAGATTCAGACTAAAGAAGGTGATTAATTCGAGTAAAGTCTTTTCTTTTAGATGTGTTAATCCAAACCGCAATGGTGGTTGAGGGTTGTGAAATACTTAAGTTCTAACAGATTCATCATTAATGTTTATGAAAATTATCATACATGTGGTTTGGAGAATATTACGAGACATAATCCTCACGCCACGACAAAGGTCCTCGGTCAATATTTCCAAAATAGATTCTCCAATGGCAAAGGCCCTTCTACAACGGATATGGCCAATCAACTCCTTACAGAATTGGGTGTTATAGTCTATTATTGAAATATATATATGGCCATAGGGATTGTCAAGGACTTGGTTTTGGGGACACACGAGCACAGGTATGCAGTCCTCGATGCTACTGTTACATGCTTGAGTCCACAAATCCAGAAAGTAAGACGACATTGCATGGGGATAAAAATGAAAGGTTTTAATACTTTTATATCTTATGGTGCTAGGATTCTTGGTTTTCAATAGTTGAGAAAAGTCATAGCCATCGACGAGACTTTCTTGGGGAGTAAGTATGGAGGAGTTTTGCTACCGGCGGTGGCACAGGATGCAGAGAGTCACATCTTTCCTGTTGCTTTTTGTATAGTGGACAAGAAATGTGATTCCCCCTATGAATTTTTTTTAACAGATGCGAGTGCGTCAAAGATACCGAACATTTATTTATTATTTCGGTTAGACATCCAAGTATTCCAAAGATGGGTTCAATTGTTTTTGCATGAGGCATCTTGGAGAAAATATTCAAAACAACTTTCACAAAGAAAGGGGCGTGTATTTTTTTAGATAAGCAAAAGCATATGTTATAGCTATGTTTTTGACTATTTAAATAAAATAAGGGATATGTCACCCAAGGTAGCACAACTCCTCGAACATGTTGGTTTCAAGAGATGGAGCCGGGTATTTTGTCCGATAAATAGGTACATTGTTATAAATTTAATGTCTTATTTGATTTACAAGTTTATAATACTGTATGATGCAGTACTAGGTGATTTTTTTTGTATAGGTATAATATTATGAAGTCAAACATAGTTGAATCGGTGAATTCACTATTTAGAGTTGAAAGAGAATTTTCCATAATAGCTCTATTTGATGAAATAAACAAGAAATATACCAAATTATTTCATAAAAGGTGTATACAGTTCGCGAATCCAAGAAACAGATTTTTCTAGAAGCGGAAAAACAAATATCAATGAACATCAGTTTGGGGAATAGATTATTTATTGATTAAATCATAGATTTACAAGTTCAATATCGATGTTCATAGTGATGTTCCCATGATCAATCTTCAAACAAGATCTTGTACATATAGATTTTTTGACTTGAACAAAATACCATATCCATATGCTATAGTAGCTTTTCAAGCCCAATATAGTGCATAACATGGAGCTTAAATTTATGAGTGTCATCTCCATATTAGTCGGTGGAAAGATGTAAAATGACATATAGTGAGAATATTAATTTGGTGCCTCCTAAAGAATCATAGGTTGTTCCTATAGAGATTTTGGAGAGATTACCTCCTCCACATATTGACTCAAGCACTATAAAATAAGAAAGTGATATAAGAGGAGGCGTGCAGTCAGAGAATTATTTCCATTAAGAAAAACTAAGTGTCCTCTATGTAAAAATGTTGGCCAAAAAAGAACTACATGCCTCGATCATAATCCACCATGATCGTTGTAATAGTAAAACTTCTATTATTTCTTGTTTGTTATGGACTTTGATATTTTTAACTCATTGTTGTGAATGTTAATGTTATTATTTTTAACTGGAGTGTGTTCTTCCAACATATGGACTATCTATTGCAACAGATTTGTTAGAAGAACATAATATAGATCATCAAACTGGATTGTGCTCATCTAACATATAACCAATTTGTTGCGACAGCTAGGCCATCTATTGGAAAAACTCAATATAGTTCTTCCCACTAGTTTGTATTCTTCCAATAGATGACCAATCTGTTTGAACAAATGGTCTATCTGTTGGAAGAACTCAAAACTCTTGCTATTACTACTGAATTCAAAATTGTGTCAAATGCCCAATCTTTACCTCCAATATTCAACATTTTAAGAAGAAGAAATGTAAGAATGAAAATTAAATAAGAAATAAAGTCAAAGTAGACCAAACATAAATTTTTTCATTAAACAAAATAAAATAATTAGGTTTTAGTTAGATTCGATAGAAATTAAAAAATACATATTCTAAAAGAAAAAACATAACCTAATTATTATTATTATTATTATTGTCAATCGGCCAATCATCAAATGGCAGCAGTAGAGCCTTTCTCTGCCTGTGAATCTCACGAAGCATCCTCACTCTCACGACACTCAACTCCCACTAGAGTTCATTAACCTGCCTTTGAAGTTGTTGTTCGATGTCGCACAGAATCACCATATTCCAAACCAGATCAATCATATCTAGAACACGCATACATTAGTAAAAAATGTTCAACACTAAAGAAAAAAAAAGAGTATGAATGTAAGAAACGTATATGACCAACTTGTAGATTTATAAAAAAGAAAACTTACCTCAATGTAAAAGAAATCTGCTCTTTGAAGAGAAGTGGTTGAAGATGTAATATGAAAGACAAGATTAAAAAAAAAATAAATGGAGTAGAATGAATGAGTAAGGAGGAACCTATTTATAGATGATTTAATTTGAACGTGTTAGGCAGAAAGTCACGACTGTTCACCTCCATTTTATTAATTACATGCCTTAATTAAATCAAACTAGTGACTTTTTGATTATTGTGAAAAGTCATGACTTAATTAAATCAAACTGATGAATTTTTTATTATTGCGAGAATACATGACTTTTCAGCTTTTTAATATTAATTAGTTCTTAAAATTAAAGAACCATTTTTCTTAATTAAATAATCGAAGACTTTTCACTTTTTCAATAACTGTTTCTTTTAATAATAATCGTATTTATTCAGTTGTTGAAACAGATGGTCCATCTGTTTTAATAGAGCAACCATTTGTTGCAATAGATTAACCATCTATTGCAACTGGTGGTCCATCTATGCAATAGATGACCCACCTATTACAATAGAGGGTTATCTGTTCTAACAGATGGATCATCTGTTAGAAGAGCTATTTTGATTTCTTCCAATAGTTGATTCATCAGTTGCAATAGATTAAAACCTAATTCATCATCTATTTTGAATGTGTTAGACAAAAAGTCATGACTATCCACCTTTTTTAATAATTATATCCCTTCATTAATTCAAACTGGTGTCTTTTTGATTGTTTAAATTAAAAAAAAATATTTAAAAATAAAAAAGATGAAAAAGTCATGACTTTTCATCTTTTTAATATTAATATTAGTTATTAAAATTAAATAACTATTTTTTTCTGGTTTTAAATTATGTTTATCATTTAGTTTTTTATTATTTATTTACGAACTATTTTTCTTTATTAAATAATCGAAAGTCATGACTTTTAACCTTTTCAATAAATATTATTTAATAATCATTTTTAGTCAATTTTTCCAATAGATGAACCATCTATTGAAACAAATTGGTCATCTGTTGGAAGAACACAAACTAGTGGCAAGAACTGTATTGTGTTCTTCCAGCAAATCTGTTACAACAGATATGTCATCTATTGGAAGAAGACACTCCAGTAGCAAGGGTTTTGAGTTTTTCCAATATATTATCCATCTGTTGCAAGATATTGGTCATCTGTTGGTTGAACACAATCCAAATTAATAAACTGTATTGTGTTCTTTCAGCAAATGCCCATTTGTTACAACAGATAGGTAATCTGCTGAAAATATGTTTTATACTCTGTCGTATTTAGTTCCTGTTGTTACCTCCTTACCTCTTTTAATTGATGCAAACCTTAATAAAAATATATTTTATATAATAAATAACAACATTTACATCCCCAATAATGAGTTAAAATTATCAAAGTCCATAAAAACAACAAGAAAAGTTTACTATTACAAAGATCATGGTGCATTATATACGAAGCACTTGTTTTTTCTTGACGGGCTTATAGTCCAACAGATTTCTCATTTGTTGCAATAGATCGGTCATCTGTTTGAAGAAATCAATCCAGTAGCAGTAAGGGTTTCTCTTTATCAGGTTTTTAGCTTTTGAGATTGTTGTTACCTTTCTAGAAGATTAAGAAGAAAGATTTTGAAGATGGTTATCCTTTGAGCCTCCGTAGTTTCGTACACTACTTCACGATGGGAACTGAAGATTAAATATTCTTACATTGATGGAGAAGGAAGAATAAGGTGCATGCAGATGAGTGGATCCACTTTTATTTGTAGAAGTTATGTATTGTTGATTAGGTTATCATGACAAAACACATAAAGTACAATGATTTTGTGAATGTAGCTTTTTACTGATTAGGCATTGATCTTTCAAATAAGATTCTATATTTTTATAATTAAGTTTGATAGGTGCGAAGTGATAAGGCCAAAGGGTCCAAGAAGGTGGTGTCGATACCCTGCTATAATTTAATAATGGTATTGCTCATGTTTATGCATCAAGTTTTGAGAAGGGATCAATATTTGATGGCATTGTAAATGTTCAATAGTGATTGGGCTGGTTTTAATGGTGCAATGGAGTTTGAGAAGGCATTTGAAGCCTCACAGAGCAGCAAACAAGAATGAAAAAATAAAAGAAATTCCCCTGGTCCAAATTTATATGGGTGGGTTGCTCGGGGAGACGATTATACAGTAGAACGTGTTGTAGAAGAATACCTGCGCGGGAAAGGAGAGTTGTTGAAGACTATATCATCTCAGACCTTATTTAAATAAGAAAGATAGGATAGTAACAAGGAACTTCTAGCCAATCTGGCCAATGAAATTGACTTGAAAGATGAAAAATCTGAATGAGCTACAAAATAAAAGTGTATCCAAAAATGAAATTTGTCAGTCATTGTTGAAAATAATAATGGTAAAGTGGACTGGAGCTGGACATTTTGCTAGGTAACTATGACTAGTTAGGGTGGACTGGATGATCACATCCAAATAAAGGAACAAACTCCAAGGAAGCAGATTTGCGAGCACCGAGGGTTGAAAAGATGTACAGTCAGGAATGAAAATTAAACCAAGAACTTTTGAAGTAAAAATAAGGGAAGCTAAGGCATCAATTTTTAAAGTCTAGCTTTCATGGCATGCCTTCTGTTTGTGGTTCTGATCAGGTCAATGGCAATGGAAACAAAATGGTCTGAAATTGGGCAGAAATCCCATGCCTTTTTGTTTCCACTATAATTGACCTGACCAGAACCACAACCAGAAGGCCTAGGATGCAAGCTTAACTTTAGAAATTGCCGCCTTGGATTGATCCCTTATTTTACTTCAGGAGTTCTTGGTTTAAGTTTCATTCTTGACTGTATATCTTTCCAACCCTTCGTACACGCAAAGCTTTTCCTTTGAGTTCTGTTCCTTACTTTAGAGGTGATCATTCAGAGCACAGTAACTAGTCACAGTTACCTAACAAAATACACAACTTTAGTCCACTTCACCATTTTTCTATTCAATAACGAGTGATGGATTTTTATTTTTAGATACACTTTTCTTTTTCATCTCATTCACTTTTTTCATTTTTCATGTCAATTTCATCGGCTAGATCTGCTACACGTTCCTTGCTACCCTATGTTTCTTCTTTAATAAGGTCTGAGTTGATATGTAGTCTTCAGAACCTCCCCTTTCCCTTGTAGATATTCTCCGAAGCATTTTTATTGTATAATCATCAGCCCGAACAACCCAGCCATATAAATTTAGATCAGGATAATAACTATATTGATTTCCATTCTTGTTTGCAGCAGTGCGAGGCTTTGGAGGCCTTTCAAAAGTCCATTGAACCCTTAAAATTAGTCCAATCACTATTGAATCTTTACATTGCCACAAAAAAATTGATACCTTCTCAAAACTTAACACATAAACATTAGCAAAACCATTATTAAACCGTAACAGGGTATCAACACCACCTGTTTGTTCCCTCGGCCTTATCAGTTCAAACATACCAACTTAAATATAAAATACAATATCTTGTTTGAATGATCAATTCCTAATCTATAAAAAACAACACTCACAAAATTGGTGTACTCTATGTGTGTTTTCGCAATAATATGATCAGTAATACATACCTTCCACATATGAAGTGATTCTATTTGCAAGAATCTTATCCCTCTGAACCCATCTTTACTCTAGCCTTTTATGTTGGTTGGGAAAAAGTTAATCCACTTTTACTTCCTTTTATTTTGGGAGACATCTTTTATCTACAAATAAGAAAAGAACGAAAATAACATTACAATTGATGTCTCTATAATTTAAAAAGGGTAACACAAAATTCAATAAATACAATACATTATAACAACTATTCCAACAGATAACCCATCTGTAGATGACCAACATGTTGCAACAGATGGGTTATCTGTTGGAACAAATCAAACCAATCTTGATACTAGTTTGATATCTTCCAATAGATGCTCCATCTGTTGTAACATATAGGTCATCTATTGGAAGAGTTGTTCAGATTTATTCCAACAGTTTCATCAGTTGCAACAGATGGAGAATCTTTTGAAAGACTTATTTTAATATCTTTCACCATCTTTTCCATATGTTACAACACCAACACCACACCAACAACATCAATAACAAAGAAACAAATAAAAGAAAAAATACTGCCAACAAGGCCTTTTTAATTCTCCCAACAGATAACTTTTTTTGATTATTTAATAAAAACAACGGTTCATTCATTCAAGACTTAAAAAACACCTTTTCTTTAATTTTCTCAATAAATAAGATATGGGTAATGGTTAAATAAATAAAAAACAACAGATGTAAATAATTAATTTCAATAACTAATGTAAAAATATGATATACACAATTTCAATTTTCATCATAGAAATTAAGAAAAAATAAATAAAAATGGGCAAAGGGAACAAAACACCAATTTCAAGTGAGAAAAGATATAGATTGATTGAGATCCAAAAGGATTCTCAAGTAAAAGAGGAAAGAAAAGAGAAAAAAAAAGGAGACAGTTGGAATTACCCTAAAGAGGAGAGAAAGAGAAGGAAGAAAGATGAATTATTCTATGATTGAAGGAGAGAGAATTATAAATATGGGTTGAAATATTTATTAATAATTTATGGTGGTGAAACGCTTTGAGAAGAAAGAGAAAATGGTGATGGTGACATTGAAAAGACAAGATAAGACAACACAAGGAAGAGATTTTTGAGTAATCTAAAAAAAATTTTGACCACCTTAGTATTTTTTTATTTTATATTTCAGATTGAAAATTAATTTAAAATAAAAAAGATCTTAAAATAGATAGGTCATCTGTTGCAACAGATGCCTATATCTATTTTAAAATTTCCAACAGATTAATCATTTGACACAACAAATGGCAATATCTATTTGATAATTTTTAATAGATAAGTCATCTGTTGCAACACATGTCATTATCTGTTTGATAATTTTCAACAGATAAGTAATCTATTACAATAGGTTGAATATATATTTTAATAGATGTATATAATTGTTCGATAATTTTCAACAGATTTGTCATCTGTTGCAACACATTAGTCCTTTATTCAAATCAAGCCATTGTTTGAAATATCTAAATTAATTTAGCTAGAATTTAAGATGAGTTCATAGGTACAATTACAATTTCAATTGATCTCATTGCAATTACATGATGAACTATTATATTCGTCCAAACCAGAGTCATCAGTTGATCAATTTGAGTTGAAATAATTCATATCAAGCCACTATTTGAAATATATAAATTTATTTATCTAGATTTAAGGATGATTTCATAGGTTCAACTATAATTTTAATTGATGTCGTTGTAATTGCATGATCAATATTGTGTTCATCCTGACCAGGGTCGTCAGTTAATCTATTTGAATTAAAATGATTCACATCAAGCCATTATTTAAAATATCTAAATTTATTTATCTAGAATTAAGGATGAGTTTGTAGGTTCCACTACAATTTCAATTGATATCGTTGTAATTACATGATCAACTATTGTGTTCATCCTGAACAGAGTCATCAATTGATCGATTTGAATTAAAATAATTCAGATCAAGCTATTATTTAAAATATCTAAATTGATTTAGCTTGAATTAAGATTGATTTCATAGGTTCAACTATAATTTCAATTGATACAGTTGCAACTGCATGATCAACTATTGTATTCATCATGACCAAAGTCATCAATTTATCAATTTGAATTGAAATGATTCATATCAATCAATTATTTGAATTCTAAATTGATTTAGCTAAAATTAAGAATGAGTACATAAGTTCAACTACAATTTCAATTGATGTCGTTGCAATTACATGACCAACTATTGTGTTCGTCCTGACCAGAGTTATCAATTGATCAATTTGAGGTGAAATAATTTATATCAAGTCATTATTTGAAATATCAAATTTATTTAGTTATAATTAAGGATGAGTTCATAAGTTTAACTACAATTTCAATTGATCTCATTGAAATTACATGATCAACCATAGTGTTCATCCTGACCATAGTCATCAATTGATCAATTTGAGTTGAAATGATTCATATCAAGCCATTATTTGAAATATCTAAATTTATTTAGCTAGAATTAAGGATGGGTTCATAAGTTTAACTAGAATTTCAATTGATCTCATTGTAATTACGTGATCAACTACTGTGTTCGTCTTGACCAAAGTAATCAATTGATCAAATTGAGTTAAAATAATTTATATTAAATTATTATTAAGTTAATATTAAATTCATTAAAGTTCCAATTGAACTTAATAACTGAAAACTAATTTTAGTCAAAATAATTTATTTTATTATGAAATAATTAAAATTTATCTCTTTTAAAAAATTAATTAAGATAAATTCGGATCATATTAACATTTTCAAAACTTGTCATTCTTTTTCAAAACATAATCAACCCGTATAAATCATTCATTTGAAGAAAAAATATTCCATCATTTCAAATTTCAAGTTCTCTCTCTTCTTTGTCTCTCTCAACAATACAAATAATAACTACTCAATATATTGCTCAACCCTTCACAACATATTAATTTTTTTCTCATTTCTAACTAAATAGTTGTTATTTTTGACATTCTTCTTGCTTGTATCTATTATTTTCTCTCTCTTTACAGGCAACAGAGTTTGAGAAGAGTTCTACATTTGTTGCATTTTCTAAAAATTAGGGTTTTTTAGTTAATGATGAAAGAAAAGACTTTTAGTTGTATTATCTTCAAGAATGAGTTAATAATTTTTAATTTTGATGCTAAAAATATAGAAGAACCTGAGAAAATCCTAATTTTTATTACAGTATTTTATTAACTGTTGTGGTGTTATTGGATGGTGTTAATGATATTGTTGGTGGTTGTTAGTGGTATTCGTATTATTGTTTGTTGGTGTTGGCATTAGTGGTGTTGGTATTAGTGGTGGTATTAGTATTGATGGTGATGTTGGTGTTAGTATTGGTATTAGTGGTGTTGGTATTAGTGGTGGTATTAGTATTGATGGTGATGTTGGTGTTAGTATTGGTATTAGTGGTGGTGTTGGTGTTAGTATTGGTGGTGGTGGTGGTATTGGTGGTGGTGTTGGTGTTGGTGTTTGTGGTGGTATTGGTGGTGGTGGTGGTATTAGTATTACTGTTGATGGTGGTGTTGGTATCGGTGGTGTTAGTATTAGTATTAGTATTGGTTTTGGTATTGGTATTGGTAATGGTATTGGTATTAGTATTGGTATTGGTATTGGTATTGGTATTGGTATTGGTGCTAGTGGTGGTGGTAGTATTGATGGTGGTGGTGGTGGTCGTGGTGTTAATGGTGGTATTGGTGGTGGTGTTGGTATTGGTGGTATTGGTGATGGTGTTGGTGGTGGTGGTGGTGTTAGTAGTAGTTTTGGTATTGGTGGTGTTACTATTGGTATTAGTGGTGTTGGTATTTATAGTGTTAGTGGTGGTATTTATAGTATTGGTGGTGTTGGTATTAGTGGTGTTGGTGGTGTTGGTGTTAGTATTGGTGTTCGTGGTGGTATTGGTATTAGTGTTGGTGTTGGTTTTGGTATTGGTGGTGGTGGTGGTGGTGGTATTAGTATTGGTGGTGTTGATGGTGATGTTGGTAGTGGTATTGATGGTGTTAGTGGTGGTGTTAGAGGTGGTGGTGGTGTTGGTATTAGTAGTGGTATTGGTGGTGTTGCTATTGGCGGTGTTGGGGTGCTGTATTGCCCTACAGATTACACATCTGATGGAAATCTGGAAGACTTGATGCAATATTTTCCAACAGATGATCCATCTGTTGCAAAAGATGGTTAATTTGTTGGAAGTTATTTAAATAGATCTGCTACCAGTTTTGATAACTACCAGGAGATGACCCACCTATTGCAACAGGTGGAACATCTGTTGGAAGATATTAAAATAGGTCTTACAATAGATTCCCCATTTGTTACAAATGATATATCAGTTGTTGGAATAAATTATAACAGCTCTTCCAAGAGATAACCAATTTGTTGCAATAGAGAAATCAAACCAGTAGCAAGACTATTTTGAAATATTCCAATAGAAGACCAATCTATTGCAATAGGTTGTTAATCTATTGCAACAGTTGGGTCATCTGTTCTAACAGATGGATCATCTGTTGAAATATTTTTTGTAGTGTGTTGTATTTATTAAATTTTGTGTTACCTTTTTATTAAATTATGCAAACATCAATTGTAATGTTTTGTTTGTATTTCTCTTGTTTGTAGGTAAAATATATCTCCCAAAAGAAAAGAAAGTGAAAGTGGATCAACTTCTAACCAGCTAACAAAAAAGACTAGAGTACAGATGGATTTGAAGAAGCTTCTTGAACAATCTATTTCAGGAAAAAGTGAAGCTAAGGAAAGGTATTTAAACAAAATTAAGAAAGATAGTGAAGCTAAGAAAAATGATGTTGAGGGAGGTAGAGAAGGTTTTGTCGAGGGTGATGGGGAAAATAAAAGTGAAAAGAAAGAAAATAAAGATAAAGAAGAAGAGGAGGAAGTATAAAGTGAGGGGAAATATGGATCTTCCAAGGAGAATGAGAAAGTTGATAATAATGCATCATCAATGGGAGGTGAAGTAAGATCAATATCCCAGCATGATCCTATCAAAACTATTAGTATTGACAGGTTTTACGTTAAGATGTGGATAGATAACCCTACATATTTAACCAGTGATTTTGTAGTTAAATCTGTTATGGGTAAACATTTTGATGCCTTTAGGAATATTATGAGGAAGGAAAAACTAGAGGAGTTTTTAGGTACAACTTCTTTGGATACTTTCTTAACCTGCCTAAGGATAATAGTGGCCGTTTCCAAATGAGCATGATATGTGGTCTTCTCAAGCCCAGGATCAAGTATGTGGGTGATGATAAAGAATTAAAGGGGGGGCAAAAAGAGGGATGAACTCTGGATTAACTACTGTGGCATGCCGGTTTGTTTTGGCATAAAAGAGTTTTCCATAGTGACTGACTTGAGATGCCATCAACCAGAAAAACCTCTCCTCAAGGAAACACCAAGCAGAAAGTCCAAAGCCAACAAGACACCCAAACCACCACCATCAAATAAAGTCAAGACATTGTCTAAGAGACCACCCACCAAAACCAACTAAGGCAACAAAAAAAATAAAAGGGTTGTTGGAAATTACTGGACATGGCTACAAAGCCTATACATTGATAAAAGATCTCAAGAAGAAAGACATACCAAAGAAGTACAGGGAGCAATTTTGCTTAGTTTGGTTTGCCTATTCCATTATACTGGAAACAGAGGTCAACAAAGTTATAGAAGATAATTTGTTGGAGCTTGATCAAGATTTTGATAAATTCAACATTTATCCCTGGGGATATGACAGATACAAGTTGACTGTCAAATATTTATTGACAAAACTATCCCCAAAGATGATCAACTTATACGGCTTTATATGGGCTTCCATGGTAAATTTAATCACTAGTTATTTACTCTTGCATTAATTTATATTGACTAATTATTATGACTTTTTTTGTTTGCTTCCTATTTACATTTTTTAGGCTTGGGCATTTAAAGTCATTCCTCACCTCCTAATACAGGTCAAGGATTACCCAGATGAGGTTTCTTATCTAAGGATCCTTAGGTAGTTGGCTGCAAAGAGTAATACAAAAATTAAGGAGGTTGATTTTGTTAACCCTTTAGATGATGCAGTAAGTCTACATTCAAGTACAATAATTTGACTGAAAGAAAGATATTGAAACATATGGTCCATCTATTATAACAAATGATTCAACTGTTGTAATTTGTCTTAACAGATTACTCATCTACAGCAACTGGCGTAACAAATAGGTAATCTGTTGCGATGGATGAGTCATCTTTTGCAACAGATTACCCATCTATTGCTTACCCATCTGTTTCTTTTATTCTCTGAACCTCACTTAACAGATTACCTATCTACTACAACTTATGCAATAGATAGGTAATTTGATGCAATAGATGGTTAATCTGTTGTAACAAATGAATTATCTGTTGTAATAGAAATATCATCTGTTGTATAATTTGTCTTTGTTAACATATTACCCAACTGACTGCAAATTACTATTTAATTTAAACATATATACTTTTATTTATAGTTTGTGCATCCATCTCTTGTACCTACTGAACAAGAGCTAGGGATGAATTCTTTTATTACCCTAGGTCTTGTTCATACAATAGCAGACCCAATGGAGGAATTAATAAAGGAGGAATTGGCTGGAGCAAGAACCATAAGAAGAGTAGTTAGGCAAGGTCAGCCTCATGTTGAAGCTCTTCATGACCAACCTGCTGCAACAGATTTAGGTGCTTCTTGAGGAAGTGTTGCTGGTAGAGTTGTTGATATTTGTGGCAGCCATGATGATACTAATGTTTCTTCTAGTCATGATGATGATCATGTTGATGCTCAAGAAAAATTAAATATATTTGAAATCACCCCTTACAGTGGTCCCTCTAACCCCTTTTCACGTTTATGTTCTCATTACAAATGCAAACAATGCATGCATAGACAGGATCAACTCTTTAAAAAAATAGATTCTCTCACTGATACTGTCTAGGATTAAAATTCAAGAGGGGTTTCATATTATCCAAGAAGGTGAGATAGTCATACACTCCTACAGTGAAGGTTAGAAAAAAGAAAAAAAATTAGAAATATACTCTCAAATAGAAAATTAAAAAAATTGCAACTCTTCCTCCTCCAAAAGTTGATGAAGTTCAAGGGACATTGAAGAAGGTGTACATATATGCAGAAATTAACACCAATTCGGAGGCTGTTCTGAGAAAGTACATAAAATCCAAGCATCGTACAAAAGACTTCACCATGAATCCTTCCCCCCCCCCCCCAAGACTTCAAGAATATAATGGATATGAGGTAGTGGTATGTGGACATGGTAACTTTAGTTTTCCTAACCTAACCTTCTAATATACTTTATGTCTTATATTTTAAGTCCTCTTTTTAACAGATTACCCAACTACTGCATAAATTGCAGCAGATTGGGTAATCTGTTAACAAGGGTTCAGAGAAGCTACGCAATAGATGTGTCATCTATTGCAACATTTGGGTATTCTGGTACAACTAGTGCTTCATTTGTTATAATAGATTATCCATTTGTTTCATAAGTTGCATTATATAGGTAATTTATTAACAGATTTAGAGAACCTATGAAATAGATGGGCCATCCATTGCTTCTTTCCACTCTGTTTTTCTTTTTTAAAATTACTAACCTATTTCAAAATTATCTTCTTATATAACCTTATGTTGATGAAATTCTCTGCCTCATGAGGGGCAGACAATTAGCATACTAAGATTCTTATGATGTTGGCGGTAGAATAATGGACCTCAACTTCTACAATAATTTCAAGAATAGGTACGATGATCTCACTAACCTAGCGATAACCTAGCGATAACTCCCGGTGGCTCGGGATTTGATTTGTTATTTTTTATGTTAGAATGGGGTCAAGATATTATTGACTATGTTAAAGGGAAGAGGCCATATTCACACAGCAAAGACTGGACTAGGGCAAAAGAATTCTTGCAGTCATGAACCTGGACGTAAAATATTTTGTAGTTCTTGATATACTACTCGAGGACGGAAAGATGAAGGTTTATGACTGCAAATTAACTTTCTACAAGGAGGCCAAACTTTTTTTACCAAGATGCAGTCATAATTGGACTTGTTCCCTAGATTTTTGAAGCAAAATAATCTAATGAATCATTTGTCGAGTGTTGAATGAAAAATATTTTTGAAGGTCAAAATAAGGACAAGAACCTTAAAATAAATTTAATCGGTTCTGCGTGCGGGTCATACGCGCTTGCATACATTGAATGTTTGCTAACCGACATAGAAATGTCCAAGCCAAGGACATTACTGAATGACAACACTATGGGAAGGATACAGGAGGTCTGGCCTAATGGGGTACTAAATAAATGGTTGGGGCATGTGTATGAAAAGGAAGATGTAGAAACACCATCACAATTTTTATTTAAGTATACATGTAGTGACATTTTTTTATGTTTGATGAAAATTGAATTGGTTTATTAAATTTGAAAATTTATGAATTAGTAAAAAAAATAATTACTAAGTTCAAATATTACAACAAGTGCATTATATAGATATAGACATATGCCTAATGCAATAGATGACCAACTTATTGCAACAGATAGTCTATTTGTTGCAACAAATAGGTCATCTATTGGAATAAATCAAAATAGTAGGAAGACCTGTTTAATAATTTTCAATAGATGACCTATATGTTTCAACTTATGTCTAAATCTGTTTGATAATTTCCAACAGATATGTCGTCTATTGCAACAGATCCATTATCTATTGCGATATTTGATTCTAGTATTTCATTTCAATTAATAATTTCAAATCTAAGAGAAAAATAAAATTCATAGATAAATAAGGTTAATTTAAGAATAAATAAAATTCATAGAAAATTAATTATATATTATTTAAGTAATGTCAATTTTGTAATTTTTTTTATGATTGATGACAATTGTATGATTTTATTAAATTTGTAAACTTATGAATTAGTGCAAAAAATAATACAATAGATGATGGATCTGTTGCAACAGATGTCACATCTATTGTAAAATATCAAACAAGTCTTTCCATTTGTTTGAATTATTCCAATTGATAGACTATCTGTTGCAACAGATGGTTCATCTGTTGCAAGAGTAATGTTTTAATTAGTTCCAACAGATGAACCATCTGTTCCAACAAATAATCTATCTTTTGAAACAATTCAAACTTGTAGAAAGATATGTGTAATAATTTTCAACAGATATGACATATGTTGCAACATATCAATTGTCTATTGCAATATTTGAATCTATTATTCAATTTCAATTAGTAATTTCAAATCTAAGAATAAAATAAAATTCATAGATAAAATAAAATAAATCAAAGACTTTACAAATTATATTAAATTAAATAAATCAACAAATACATGAAGTGTAAAAAATTATTATGAATTTTAAAGACTCAATATATAAAGATCTACTCAATATTGACAAGTTGTTCTTCATCCGGTGTCAAGGAATTCTGCTTTGATTGTCGTAGATCTTTAATGTTGCTAGCGTACGATTTCTGAGCCTTCGGTTCTCTATATTTTCATAAAAGAGTAGCATATATTTTATGGAGTAATCTGGCATCAAGTCCATCATTTGGAACTTGTAATCCATCGCTCAAATACGCAACGTAAGCAGCAATAAAAAGACTGCAATTTCTGTATTTGTAAAAATTAGATAATTCATATCTTGTAATTAATGCAAGAGTTGTGAAATTTATAAAATTAAACTAAATCATGATACTTATAGGCTACCACTGGATTGTTGAGAAATTCCTTCAACATATTCTACATCAAATGGATTACCCATTTTATCCCTGTATGTTTCAATCATCGATCAATCAGTACGAATCTTTTGGTCCAAAAAGCCATTTATATAAACGCAAGTAGGAAATATTTTAGCCAGTTTTTGTATCTCAGACAATGGTCTAGAATGTCTCCTTCGCAATATTAAGTCATAAACTCGAATGCACCTCTCTTTTAGAACAACGACAGCCAACACCCAATGGAACTCATCACCACAATTGATTGGGATGTACACTTCATCGGCTAAGTGTCAAGGTAAGCCAGTTAAAATGCTAAAACCTTTGATGATGTTGACTAAACATTTCTCATTTCGAGGAACTTCCAACTGTTGTTGAAAAAGATCGTAGGCCTTATTGATGTAATCTTTGAACGAACAGTTGTCTGTCGTGTATCTATATTGTTGTTGTATTTGTAACTTGGCCTTATTTTGGAGGTAGTAAAAAATGACATCAATGTGCTACACATTTTAGATTACGTAATAATAAAATTAATAAACAGATACAAATAAATATAGTGTTAATAGTAAGATATATATTTATATACATATGTGGCATTTAAACGAATTCTTCGTTCTAGAATGTGCAAAAACACAGTCAAACATATCAAAACCAAGACTAGATTGGTTCACTTTATAGTGTTCATCTTTTCTGCATGATTTATATGTGTTAATGTCATATTTTTACAACAAGAATTGTATAAATCAATTTTTTAAAAATTATTTATGTATCTGTTGACATAAAGCTTCTTTAATAGCCCATCGGCAACCCATTCTAAATAGTCATTGATCAATTTTGATAGTTCTTTGGGAGCCTCATCCTATATGTTGAACCCTTCAAATGGATAATTCTTCCGTTCTTTTGACTGACATGCTTTACTTTTTTTCCTCTTTGGAAGTAGTTGATGGATTATCAACTGTAGTATGTTGTTCAACAGTAGCTTATATTATGACATCCGCCTGAAAAGCCAAAATTGTCAGTGCTAATCACAAAGATATAAAAAAGAAAAAAGATAACTCATCAGTTAGAGGAAATCAAACAAGTCTTCCTACTGTTTTAATTTGTGCCAACAGATGACCCATCTGTTAGAACATATAGGTTATCTGTTGGGATAAATTAAAATAGTAGGAAGACCTGATTACAATTTCCAATAGATGACCCATCTGTTGAAATAGATGACTCATTTGTTGGAACAAACTAAAATAGTAGGAAAGTCTTAATGTAATTTGTCCCAATAGATTACTCATATATTACAATAGATGGGTCATCTATTGGGAAAAATTAAAATAGTTGAAAACCAGTTTGATTTTCTCCAACAGATGAGACATACGTTGCAACATATAATGCATCTAATGAAACAGGTTAGTCATCAGTTGCAACAAATATCTATATTTATTTGATAATTTTCAGCAGATGTATCATCTGTTGAAACAGATGTGTAGTGTAACGAACCGAAATCGCCTCCTGGGACGTCAAACGGTACTTAAGGCTACAAGTAGCCCTAAGCTAACCCTTTGAGCCTGTTTCTACTAACAACACTCATTTCAAGATAAAATAATTAAAACACTAGAATAATCATATCATATGAAAGGAAATAAGGAAAAAATGCTTGGTCCAAACGACCAAGCAATACCAGAAAACCTCAACACAACCATAATCTGATAACTAGTCTAACAAAGCCTCTACTAATTCATAAACTAGAGAGCCATTGGGACGGGTCCCCAACTGACTCGAAATGAACTGAAAGTAATAACCTAGTCTCTCAAATACTGAAATGTCTGATGATAAGTCCTCAAACCATGAGGACTCACCACTGTAGGGGTGTAGACAGAGGTACTCAAAAGTCACTGGAGAGGCTGGGACTAAGCACCTGAACCTACATTATAAGACAATGCAACACATAGACATATATATGGATCAGCACTTGGGAATGTACTGAGTATGTGGGGATGCATGAATTTATATAAAACAACATCAATACTCTTTAATCAAATTATGCATGCAATAAGTAATGACTCACATGGATTTAATAATTATAAAATGTAAAGCTCATGAATTATGTAGAATGGAGCATGTAACACAAATCTCGTGAGTCATCATAGTTTAACTTTGAAATCGGTAATCTTCTCTTATTCTCATTACTCAAGGATAAAGGAAACTTTAAAATACTTTCAACTCATGCATATGTCTCATGGAGAGTAAAACTTCTTTAATGCTCAAGAACTCATAACTCTTTTGAACTCAAATACTTGGAATTCAAAATCATTTAACTTTGAAACATACTTGAAGGCATTTCATTCACGTTAGGAAAATATCTCATTTCAAGATTTAGGGAAAAATACTCATATAAAGGGAAAGTATTTTAGTTTTAAAGAAAAATATCTTATCTCAATGGAAAAATACTTTATTTTAGGGAGTAACTGATCTCGAAGTTTAAATGTCAAGGGAGTTTCTCTTAACCGCCATAAACCATGCGAGCTACATGTAGTCCAACGTCTTGTCCTCCTAAGGAAGAGACCTCACGTTGCGAAGAGGAGTCATACTCTTGCCAAGGAGTATAACCTAGGTCCAGTGATCACTAAATAAACTCGTCCTCGGGCCCAATGTCAACTCGGCCTTAGGCCCAATAATAATAATAAACTCAGCCTCAGGACCAACCTACGGTGGCACGTAGTTTTGGGGTAACAAACCATAGTAACTTACCCGCTCTATGCTAAATACTACTCCATTTAGTTTATCTCGCTCATCTCATGAAAATCTACTTTAGAATAATCTCATGGTTCAATAAGAACCCAATATCAAATCTGTAATCTCATGTAGTAGAGTGGATTTCAAAACTCAATGACCATTAGGTCAAAACATTTCTCAACAATCTCAGAATACTCAAATCATGGGTGCTTATAGCATAAGAGTTCATAAAATTCCAAATCTCAAGTAGGGCTCAGTAACCCATAATTCATTCTTAAGTTAAAACTCATCAAAAGCATAATAGATAGCGTATAGATTCATAACTCATGTAGAAATCTAGAAATTTCAGTAATTTGTCTTAAAATCTCAACATACTCATATACTTTAAGATCTCAAACATCTCAACTATTAACTTCTCAAGGATTAAAATCATGGGGTATAGACCCAGCTGCAATTTCTCATGAAAACATGTAAAAATCATGTTGTTAGACTCTCAATTCAAGAAAAACATCAAAAGCTTGCAACCAATAACAATGGGTGAAAAACCCCATTTCAATTTCATGTAAAATCTCATAAATTGCAAATAATTGTAGTTTAAATAAGCCTTTGGGCACAAGGGTGAAAGGATTATCCTTATTCAAAACCCCACATACCTTAGATTATGAAATTGGATGAACAAGCTTGCTCTAAAATCTCTTTCTTACTCTTAAGAGAGGGTTCTTGAAACCGTTGAACTTGGGGAACTCAAATCTCAATTCAATTTATTGAATCTATGGTGAGTTCTTGGATTTCTTGGAGAAGGGTTTTAGATTTTCTCTTGAGGGAGAAACCCTAGCCTTTGGATGTCTTGGGAGATAATGAGTCTATCAAGTTCGTTTGGAATATATATCTTAGGGTTAAAAGGGAAAAGACCCAAAAGCCTTTTGTTAAAACGAGTTAAAAACACTAAACGGGGGCTGCGACGGTCCGTCACAAATCCGATGGTTTGTTGGGTCGTCCATCGCATGCTATCTATGAATGGGACATAATGCCTTGATGTGACGGTCGAAGAGACGGTCCATCTGTTGGTCCATCGCACAAAAGCCAGGGTGCCATACTGCCTTAACGCGACGGTCCTAGCGATGGTCCATCGCATCCTTGACGGTCCATCATTTTGACCATCGCACTTGGACCAAAAAAGAGAGTTACTACCTTTTTTGCGACAGGCCAAGTGACGGTCCATCACAGACTCGATGGTCCGTTGGATTGTCCGTCGCACCTGAGCGGTTCGGATAACTCTCGGTAAAATGGCCATAACTTCTCACCCCGATATCGGATTTGGATGAAATTGGTCTCGTTGGAACACTAATTCAATTCTCTACATGACAAAAGTCAAATTTAAGAAAATTCTTTATGGTTTAAATACCAATCACTTGGGAAGTCAACTTCTCAATCTTTTAGGGATGGAATTACACTTTGCTTGACATGTTCTAAGGCCCAGACTACAAGGGAACTTTGCGAGGTCTTACAATATCTCCCCTTTGGAAACATTCATCTTTGAATATCGCTAGTTAGACTAGGAACACAAGAAAAATAGAGTACACATAGCTGAAGCAATTTGCTGAATGGATTAAAATCTCTCTAAACTATTGAATACCCCTGAAATTGCAAGAACTCATGCAAGAATAGATACATAGCTGCACTTTAGATTAGAAAGGCTGAATTAAGGAAGAATAATACCTTCAGATTAATCTGAACTCTCAGAAAAGTGGTGTGGGTACTTGGCTCACATGTCTGCTTCTGCCTCCCAAGTATCGCCCTCAACTGACTAGTTCCGCCACAAAACTTTGACCAAGGGAACCTCTTTATTCCTCAGTCTACGGATCTAAAAGTCTGGAATCTCAATTGAAATCTCATCAAATGAAAGACTATTCTTAATATCAGAACTCTCTGAAGGATCTACCATAACGGAATCACCAATATATTTTTTAAGCATGGAAACATGAAAAATAGGATGAACGGCTGACAACTCTGTGGGCAACTCAACCTCATAGGCTACTTTCCCAACACAGCTCGAAACTCTATACGGGCCAACATAATAGGGACTAAGCTTCCCCTTTTTACCAAACCTTTTCACCTCTTTTCATGGGTGAAATCTTCAAGTACCCCAAATCACCCACTTCAAACTCAAGATCCCTTCTCCTCATATCGGTATATGACTTTTGACAACCCTGAGTTGTCTTTAACCTCTCTCTAATCAACTTAACTTTCTCTATAGCCTCGAACACTGCATCAGGCCCAATTATGACAGCTTTACCCACTTTAAACCAACCAATGGTAGACCTACATTTCCTACCATACAAGGCCTCAAATGGTGCCATCCCGATGCTAGCATGGTAACTATTGTTGTAGGAAAATTCTATCAATGACAAATGCTCATCCCAACTACCTTTGAAATCAAGAGCACATACCCACAACATATACTCTAGGGTTTGAATGGTCCTCTCAGCCTGACCATCTGTCTATGGGTGAAAAGCGAAACTCAAAAGAACTTGGGTACCAAGACCCAACTGAAACACCCTCCAAAACTGAGAAGTAAATTGAGTGCTCCTATTTGATATGATGGACGAGGGAACTCCATGCAACCTGACTAACTCCCGGATATACAATCTAGCATAATCCTCAGCTGTATAAGATATATGCATGGGCAAGAAATGCGCGTACTTAGTCAGCCTATCCATAACACCCAAATTGAATCACGATGATGACGTGAAAGAAGCAACCCGGTCACGAAGTCTATATTCACCACCTCCTACTCCCAAGTGGGTATACCAAAATCTTGCATCACACCACTAGGTCTTTGGTGCTCTACCTTAACCTGTTGGCACGTTGCACACTTTTCTACGAACTCTGCTATATCCTTCTTCATACCATTCCATAATAGATTTCCCGTAAGTCGCGGTATATCTTGGAAGAACCGGGGTGAATAGAATACCACGCGTCATTTGCTTCATCCATAAGCCTCTTCCTTAGATCATCAACACACTGAACACACATTCTACCTTGCACTCTCAACACGCCATCTCCCCTTGGGAGAAAACCTCTACCTTTTAGTCCTGAACCGACTCCTTCAGTCTGACCAAACTAGGATCCTTGTCTTGCTTCTTCTTTACTTCTGAAACTAAAGAGGATTCCGAACTACTCTAAAACAAAGTACTTCCCTTAGATGAATCAAGCAACCTAATACCTAATCTATCCAAATAATGCACATCACAATCTAACTCTTTCTTACCTTCCTCTACATGGGCAACACTACCCATAGATGACTTGCTAAGGGCATCTGCCACTACATTAGCCTTGCCTGGGTGATACAACACACTCATATCATAGTCTTTCAACAACTCCAACCACCTCTTCTACATAAGATTCAACTCCCTTTAAGTAAACACATATTACAGGCTCTTATGATCAGTAAACACATCAACATGGACACCATATATATAGTGTCTCTAGATTTTCAAAGTAAAGACCACAACAGCTAACTCAAGATCATGGGTTGGGTAGTTCTTTTCATGCGACTTTAACTGTAGATAGGCGTAGGATATAAACTTAACTCTTTGCATAAACACACAATCCAAAACAATTCTAGAGGCATCCTAATACACCACAAAACTATTTGTACCATTAGACAAAGTCAACACAGGGGATGAAGTAAGTCGAGTCTTCAACTTCTAAAAAATCTTCTCACAGGAATCTGACCACTGGAACCTAACTTTCTTTTAGGTTAAATAGGTCATGTGAGATGTAATAAAAGAGAAATCCTCAACAAACTGGTGATAGTAGCCCGCTAGACCCAAGAAACTCCTAATGTCAGACGGAGAGATAAGTCTAGGCCAATTTCTTACAGCTTCTGTCTTAGAGGGATCAACTCTTATACCTTCGGCTAAAATAACATGACCCAGAAAGGCTATAGACCTTGGACAAAATTCACACTTACTGAATTTGGCGAATAACTGGTGGTATCTAAGAGTTTGCAAGACAACCCTAAGGTGATTCGCATGGTCATTCTCATTAAGGGAGTACACAAGGATGTCATCTATGAAGACAATGACAAACATATGGAGAAATTGCTTGAATACTCAATTCATGAGGTCCATAAAGGCTGCTGGGGCATTAGTTAGCCCGAAAGACATGACTAAAAACTCAAAGTGACCATAGCGAGTTCAAAAAGTTATTTTTGGAATATCACATTCCCTGACTTTAAGCTGGTGATAGCCGGATCTAAGGTCTATCTTGGAGAAATAACTTGCACCTTGCAACTGATCAAACAGGTCATCAATTCTCAGAAGAGGATACTTGTTCTTGACGGTAACCTGGTTAAGCTGATGATAGTCAATACACATATGCAAAGAATTGTCTTTCTTTCACATGAATAAGATCAATGCGCCCCAAGGAGAAATATTGGGCCTTATGAAACCTTTGTCTAAAAGATCATTGAGTTTCTCTTTCAACTTCTTAAGCTCAGTAGGTGCCATATGGTGTGGCATAATAGAAATTGGATGAGTGTTGGGAAGAAGGTCAATCTCGAATTCTATCTCTCTATTGGGAGGTACACCTGGGAGATCTTTTAAAAAAACATCTGGAAACTCATTAACAATTTCGACTGACTGAATAGTTGGAGTCTCGAACTTAGTGTCTTTGACTCTAACTAGGTGATAGATGCAACTCTTAGATATTAGCTTTTTGGCTTTGAGATAGGAGATAAAATGACTCTTGAGAGATACCGAACTTCTGGACCACTCAAAAGCTAGTTGATCAGGAAACTACAACTTGACCACACGAGTACGATAATCTATAGATGCATAACAAGAATAAAGGCAATCCATACCCAGAATAAGGTCAAAATCCACCATGTCTAACTCTATCAAATCCTCAAGTATGACCCTGTGAAGAACAGTAATAAGATAATCTTTGTACACTTGCTTAGCTACAACTGATACCCCTATGGGGGTGGAGACTAGGAAAGGCTCAAGAATTTTTTGGGACTCATTTTGAAATTCACTGCTACAAGTGGGTTCACATAAGAGAGACTTGACCCGGGGTCCAACAACACATAGACATAAAGGCAAAATACAAGAGCATACCGGTAATAATATCGGGAGATTTCTCCTTCTCCTGATGGGATGGTAAGGCATAGAATCTATTCTGGCGCTGACCACCAGCAGTGCTAGATGAAGCGCCTTGAGCAGGGGCGGGATGGGGTACAAGAGCTGGTGCACTAGTAGCCTGTGCGTGAGGTCGGGCATCTCTGTTCCCCTGTCTAGCATGAGGACAATGTCTAAGTCTGTGGATCAGTTTTCCATAAATAAAAAACCCCCTCAGATCAATGAAACACTCATGGGGATGATCCCTACCACATTTAGCATAAGAAGGATAACGGGGCCTGTTACCAATAGTGTTCTGTGACCTAGACATAAAAGACCTGCCCCCTTTCTCCTACCTGCCTCTAGGTGTGGGGGCACTAGCTGATGAAGGTGCTGGCATAGAAGGATATCTCAGAAATTAAGGGTGGTTCTCTCCATAGAACCTAGGATGGCAATACTCAGACTGGTTAGATCTAGCCCTCTTGTTACCCATCATTTGATCTATCTCCCTAATATTATCTGCCTCTATCTACTGGGCATGCATCATCAACCTAGCCAGATCTATATCCCTATGCAGTATTGCAGTCCTACACTCCTTTATTACCAAACCAGAAATACCTATCACAAACTTGCTCATACTAGCTCGGGTGTCAAAAATCAAATCAGGAGCATACTTGGCCAACTGATTGAAATTCAAGCAGTACTCCTTAATAGTCATGGAGCCCTGCTTTAAGTTCATAAACTCCTCCATCTTTTCCTTCCTCATCTCAAGCGGAAAGAATTTGTCCAAAAATGTATCTTGGAACACCTGCCAAGTCATAGGAGCGGTATTCTCGCCTCTACCCTTCCTCCATAATACATCTCAGTCATAAGCAATGCCCTTCAGCCTGTAGGACGCCAACTCAACACTTTTTTCCTCAAAAATATGCATCACCTGCGTGATCTTTCTTACCTCCTCAAGGTATAACTGTGGGTCCTCATTTGCCTTGGACCCATAAATCTCTAGTGGATTCATCTGCATGAAATCATGAATCCTAGCCGCATCTACATCACCTCCCCACTGATTAACAACTGCAGCGTGGTTATTGGCCCGAACATTGACGGTGACTACTTGGGCTAATGCCTGAAAGACTACCCAAAACTCAGCATGAGATTCTTTCTTATTCAAAAGATTAATAGGTGGGGGTTGATCATCATCGATCCTACGGGTATTCACTCTTCGGAGAGGCATTTTCTAAAATAGAAGAGCACAAATAATTAGGTAAGAGGGACAACCATAGGCACGATAGAATCCAAAAGTAAGAAATAACTTTTTCCTAAAATATCTCATAGCCTCTTACTCATAGATATGGCGTACTACACACCAATGATCAAGATTGTAATCAACGTGGCTTGTCAAACTATACAAAAATTGCCTCCCGGGACGTCACATGGTGCTTAAACCTACAAGTAGCCCCAAGTTAACCCTTTGAGCCTGTTTCTACTAACAAACCTCATTTTAAGATAAAATAATTCAAACACTAGCATGGTCATATCATATGAAAGGAAATACGAAGAAAATGCTCGGTACAAAAGACCATGCAATACCGGAAAACCTCAACACAACCACAATCTGATAACTAGTTTGACAAAGCCTCTACTAATCCATAAACTAGATAGACATTGGGAAAGATCCAAAATTGACTCGAAATGAACTGAAAGTAATGATATAGTCTCTCAAATACTAAAATGTCTGACGATAGGCCCTCGAACCATGAGGACTCACCATTGTAAGGATGTAGACAAAGGTACTCAAAAGTCACTGATGAGGCTGGGACTAAGCACCTGAACCTACATTATAAGACAATATAGCATATAGACGTATATGTGGATCAGTACTTGGGAATATATTGAGTATGTGGGGTTGCATGCATTTATATAAAATAACATCAATACTCTTTAATAAAATCATGCATGCAATAAGTAATGACTCACATGGCTTGAATAAGTATAAAATGTAAAGCTCATGAAACATGTAGAATGGAGCATGTAACACAAATCTCTTGAGTCATCATAGTTTAACTTTGAAATCTATAATCTTCTCTTATTCTTATTACTCAAGGCTCAAGAAAACTTTAAGCAATACTTTCAACTCATGCATATGTCTCATGGAGAGTAAAACTTCTTTAATGCTCAAGAACTCATACCTCTTTTGAACTCAAATACTTGGAATTCAAAATCATATAACTTTGGAACATACTTGAAGGTATTTCATTCACATTAGGAAAATATCTCATTTCAAGATTTAGAGAAAAATACTTATATCAAGGGAAAGTATTTTAGTTTTGAAGGAAAATATCTTATCTCAATGAAAAAATACTTTAGTTTAGGGAATAACTGATCTCGAATTTTAAATGTCAAGGGAGGTTCTCTTAACCAACATAAACCATGCGAGCTACATGGAGTCCAACGTCTTTTCCTCTTAAGGAAGAGACCTCATGTTGGGGAGAGACGCCATACTCTTGCCAAGGAGTATAACCTAGGTCTAGTGATCACTAAACAAAATCCACCCCAGGCCCAATATCAACTCGACCTTAGGCCCAATAATAATCACAAACTCGACCTCAGGCCCAACCTACAGTGGCACATAATTTTGGGGTAAGAAATCGTAGTAACTTACCCACTCGGTGCTAAATACTAGTCCCTTTAGTTTATCTCAATCATCTTATGAAAATCCACTTTAGAATAATGTCGTGGTTCAATAAGAACTCAATAATCAAATATGTATCTCATGTAGTACAGTGGATTTCAAAACTCAATGACCACTAGGTCAACATATTTCTCAACAATCTCAGAATACTCAAATCATGGATGTTTATAGCATAAGAGTTCATAAAATTGCAAATCTCAAGTAGGGCTCAATAACCCATAATCATTCTCAAGTTAAAACTCATCAAAAGAATAATAGATAGCATATAGACTCATAACTCATGTAGAAATCTGGAAATTTCAGCAATTTGTCTCAAAATCTCAACATACTCATATACTTTAATATCTCAAATATTTTAACTATTAACTTCTCAAGGATTAAAATCATGGAGTATAGACCCAGCTGCAATTTCTCAATAAAACATATAAAAATCATGCCATTAGTCTCTCAATTCAAGGAAAACATCAAAATCTTGCAACCAGTAACAATGGGTGAAAAACCCTAATTCAATTTCATGTAAAATCTCATAAATTTCAAAGAATTGTAGTTTAAATAAGCCTTTGGGTACAAGGGTGAAAGAATTACCCTTGTTTAAAACCCCATATACCTTATATTATGAAATTAAATGAACAAGCTTACTCTAAACTCTTCTTATTACTCTTGAGAGAGGGTTATTGGAACCCTTGAACTTGGGGAACTCAAATATCTACTTAATTTGTTGAATCTATGGTGAGTTCTTGGATTTCTTAGAGAAGGATTTTAGATTTGCTCTTGAGGAAGAAGCCCTAACTTTTGGATGTTTTGGGAGATAATGAGGCTATAAAGTTTTTTTGGAATATATATCTGAGGGTTAAAAGGGAAAAGACCCAAAATACCCTTGTTAAAACAAGTTAAAAACACTAAACGGGAACTGCGACGGTCAGAGCGACCATTATCGCAAGTCCAATGGTCCGTCGGGTCGTTTGTCACACGCTGGCCCGGAATAGAACACACTGCCTCAATGTGATGGTCGGAGCGACGGTATGTTGCAAGTCTTACGGTCCGTCAGATCATCCATCGCACGATGGCCAGGGTGCCACACTGCCTCAACACGACGGTCCCAGTAACGGTCCGTTGCATCTTTGACGGTCCATCATTTTGGCCGTTGCACTTGGACCAGAAATGGAAGTTACTACCTTGGTTATGGCGGTCCATCTTAGAATCGACGGTCTGTCGGATCGTCCATTGCACCTGAGCGGTTCCAACAACTCTCGATAAAATGGCCATAACTTCTCACCCCGATATGGGATTTGGATGAAATTGGTATCGTTCTAAATCTAATTCAATTTCTATATGAAAAAAGTCAAATTTAAGAAAATTCTATATGGTTTAAACACCAATAACTTGGAAAGTAACTTCTCAATCTTTTAGGGTCGGAATTACACTTTGCTTGACACTTTCTAAGGCCCAGACTACGAGAAAACTTTGTGGGGTCTTACATGTAGTCTATTTGTTTGTTAGAACAAATGATAAATATTTACCTTTTTTAGCTCATGCTATTCTCCTGTAGACCTTGTACGTTTCTCAAAAGTGCAAGATAAAGATAGAGGAGTTGCAATTTTATTTTTTTCGATGCTTGATAATGCTTTGGAAATTTCTTTCCTTCTGTTTTAGCAGCCTTAATCTCTAATGTAGTGTATGGATATAAAATCCTCTTTGATGGAATGACACCCCTCTTAGATGTTAATTCTTTTACAGAAGTAGTTAATGTATTAATAACATTAATCTCTCCATCATGTTTTGCCTTGCAGTTTTAACATTTGCAAGCAGAACACTCTCTAGGAGGGGAAAAATCTGTAAAACTAGTATGATCATAATCATAATGGTTTGTTGTTTCAAAAACTGTAAGAGGAGAATCATTAGCTCCAACATTATCAGCACTACCACTACCACTACTACTACCACCACACACAGTTCCATCACCACTAACACCATCAATAACAACAAGCCCACTACCAAAATTATTTTTCTTGCTATGGCTGTTCCTCTAAAAAATTTCTTTTTTATTCTATCAATGACCTTAGGGTCCGATAAAGTTTGCACAGATCATAAATCGAGAAAAAAATAGCATCTTCAACTCTCGATTGGTCGGAACAAGCCACAAATGTATAATCTAAAATAAATCAGTACATATATTAGAATGATAATTAAATCATTTAAAAAAATTATTAATTAAAGTAAGAAATTAATTAGAATTAGACTTACTGCTTCCTTAATGGTTGAAAAAATCAAGAAATTTTATTTTTTTATCAATTTTGGTTGACAACCATCTCAAAATTCTTGGGCATAAAACTTCTTCCTGGTAGTTCATTTATTATGTCAAATAAGGAAAAGCTTTAAATTCCCAACCCTATAAAATAAGGACAATAAATCAAAAGCACTATTCAATAAAAAATAAATGAACCATAATAAAATAAATATTTAACATGATAGCCCATGGATATCCATATAAGTTGAGTGTATTTGGCGTTAACGGAGTCAACAAATATTTGACAGTCATTTTGAAGCTTTCATAATCCCAATGATAGTTGTTAAATGCCTCAAGATCCTTGGAGAGCTTTACTAAATCGAGTGGTATGTTGTTAACGTATCTCGCCCAAAGAATATTATGTACAAAATAAACCAAGCACAATGATTGCTTGTGCTTCTTTGAAAGTCTTTTACCTTTCAACGTTTCTATTAAATTTATGTTTTTGAAGCTTGGACCAACAAGGGACAACAAGTCATCACCATCACTTGATTTTTCTTTGCCCTTTTTTAGTGTGGGGGTGCTTTTTGGGGGGTTAGAATAGGTATAGGTTGAGAAGAAGGATAACATTTTAGTCTAGTAACTATGGCAAACTCTTTCCAACCAAAAAAAAAAACAGGCATGCCACAGTAATTTATCTACACCACATCCATATTATCTTTATTTTCATACATAAACCTTGAGAAGATCATATATCATGATCATTTGGAAACGAGCATTGTTGTTCTATGGTACATCAAAATATTGCACAAAGCAGTTGTCCCTAAAATAAGCATCCAATTTTTTGTCTCGAAGTATGTTTCTGAAAGTATCAAAAGATTTTTCCAATGGCTAACTTAACCACGAAAGCACTACTTAAATTTGTGGCACCATCACACTACATTTTCACAGGATAACTATCAATGTTGAAGGCTTTGTCCAACTCTTTAATGGAAGGGCTATTAGAATTTAGATCATCTCTTTTAAAATATTCCTCATCGCCATGTTGATTATCTTCTTCTTCTGATTGAGATATCACTTGTAAAGAAAGCTCATAGAGTGGTGGATGTAGCCTAGCTGCTTCACTTATTCCTTCACTTGGACTTGATTCAGTTTTTTTTCTTTTGGGAGCCATAGTATCTAAAAATAACAGGAAAATAAAAAAGATTATAATTGATTAGAGCATATAACAAGTACAACACAGTAAAATAATAGTTCCAACAAATCACTCATTTATTGTAACAGGTGAATTATTTGTTGCAACATATAACTAAGCTGTTGCAATGGATGAGTAATCTGTTGGAAATAATAAAAACAGTTTCAATGTTGTTGTGAATTCTTCCAATAAATCACTCATCTATTAAAACAGATGATCGATCTGTGCAACATATCATTCATATGTTGTAACATATGAGTGATCTATCTGAACTGTTATCTACTATCAATATTATTTAGATTTCTTCTAACAAAAGGGTCATCTGTCGCAATAGATGAATGATTTGTTAGAAGAAATTAAAGTCTTGGACATGTCATCTTGTTGGAATAGTTGATAGAATTTTATCCAATAGATGGTTCATCTGTTGCATCATATGGATCATCTGCTATATTAGATCATTAATTTGTTGCAACATATGGTTAATCTATTGCAAAAAAATAAATTAGTAGCAAGATTTGTTAAATAGATAACCAACAATATAACCATTTAATATCAAATGCATCATTTTTACCAAGAACAACAACAAATCAACCCAACAACACCAGTACAACATACAAAACACACACACCAAGAACATCAACAGTGACCAAAAACACCAACATTATTATTTTGTTTGTACAAACACAAATAATAAAAAATAAAGTTCAAAAAACACAACAAACACCAACAAATTGAATCAACAGTTCGACAATGAGAACTCTAATAACTACAAAAATCATATTTCACTCTGAAAAGAGAAGATAAAAAATACCATAAATTAGGGTTTTCGTCAGTTCCCATTTCAAATTTAAGAAACAAATATTGAAATTGTTAACCAATACGAGAAGTGAAGTTGCCTCAAGTTTTTCTTTTTCTTCATAAATAAAAAATCCTAATTTTTTAGCTGTGAAAGAAGAAAAAGGATGGTGAAGAACTCAAAGTTATTGTCGTCGAAGAGCAATGTTGTCACGTCGATTGACGGTTGAAAGTCAAAAAGGAACTCGAAGCCCAACTATTTATGACCAGAGGTTGAAGTCGTCGGGGATTGAAGGGAGAAATTTGCAAAACTGCTAGTTGGGAGAAGTTTGAGAGAAACTGTGGAGAGAGGGGAGAGAGGGGAGAGACAGTTAATTTAAAGAGTACAGGGGTGTGGGTTGATTTGTATTTTAAAAAAGATTAGAAAGTTTTAAAATATTTATCAAGTCCTCAATTAACTTAATCAAGTTTTCTAATTATATTTGACTCTTTAAGTCGGTCAATATCACCAATACCACATTTAAGACTTAAAAACATCTTTTCTTCAATTTTCTGGAGTAACCAAGGTAAGTCATTGCTTTTTCATTACATTAACTTTTCTCATGAATATTTTCATGCGGAAAGGATTCTGCTAATTTTTTAAAAAAATTCTATAAACTTCTTGAAATTATCTAATTTGGAGATGTTAGACAAAGTAATATGAGGTACAACGTGTAAGAAAATTTAGTTGATTACAGGTCAAATTTAGCAACAAAATGATTTATATTTTCGCGTTTGTGGTTCAAGTCTTAAAGACCTTTTTTTCGTTGGGTGCTTCTACTTATTCTATTACGTTTATTCAATGCTTTTATGATTATCTCGTGTTTTGCCCCATTTTTTTTTGGCACAAGATATTTTCACTTTCAATTATTTAATGATTTCATATTCTCTTTATGGATTAAAAAATGTCAGCATTTGCGATTCATATTCTCCAAAAGTTATGTTAGTTTTTAGAAACTGACATGAATGCGACATCAAAAGTGAAGAGTTCATGTACATTAGACAAATTAGTTACATGTTTTTTTCCAGCAATCAAACAAACTACATCGACAGCATGCAATTTGTGCACTATTTAGTTCAATGATTTTTGTTCTATCAAAATCAAGGAAAGAAATTCTATGGTTACTGATAATAAAGTCTTACTAATATGTTCAGGATTTCAATTTTTAATGGTTCGTATCTTCTCTTGATTTTTGAAATCATTGGAAGAGCGTCAGAAAATGAACAACTTATCAAAGCGTGAAATTAAGATGAAATGAAATTGATAGATGCCTTTTTTGGGTCACAAGTAAATAATGTATGATTGATGATTTTATATGAAAGTAGTTTTACTGTCGGCTTTGTTGCTTACCAAGTAACGAGAAAAAGTGTTAATTTACTAATAGAAAACCTATTTGGTAAAATATCAAAGCTTGATGTCAAACTTAAAGTGAAATTGAAAGTTATTATCCTAACAAATTACTTTACTTTACTACTACATATAACGGAGGACCTTAATTTTAGATAGTCCTCACAAGAGATTTTATGCATTTTACGTCTTTTATTAAGTGAATTAACTTATCATACAAGACAATTGATGGTGTCTTTTTGTTAGATTTTATCATTTTTGACCTTATTCTTTTTGTTAAGATTATTATCACTTGTGTGTTTGTAATTGATTTGTTCTTGCCACTTAATTACCTATTAACTGAAGCTTCCTTCATTTTAAATTAAAAATCACTTTAGCTCAAAAGAATATTTTCAAAATAACTTTTAATACAAAATATACGTTTATAATAATTTTCAACTGCACCTTTATAGTTCTTTCGATTCAATGTCGTTCAATTCTTAAAAGATCATATAATAAATAAAGTAACTACATATATAATAAACAGTACATTGTCTTTATTATTTTTCTAGTGAAATAAAAAAGGACAATTCAAAAATTAAAATAAGATGAAGGATTATTCTTTCAAGGGACAGGTAAAAAATAAACATGACAGATAAATGGACTAAATAAAATAATTTATTAATATAATTTAATTGTTATTTAATATCCTTGTAGATCAATACCAAGTTAATTTGTGTAATGGCTTTATATTAAGGTTGTAAATATCTATAGCTAGAATATATTAAAAGTGTGAAGGGCCTTAGAAATGTTGTCTGAACTTTTTGTCCTTTATTAAAAGTCTTTGCTTTGAGCAAAATCTTTTCACTATTTTTTCCTAATATTTAAGAGTTGAAAATTAATTAAATATATTTATAGTAAAATCTTTTCTTATTAGAAGTCATCAGAATTAATGACAACTAATACTGTTTCCATTAGTTTAAGAATTCTAAATCAACTAAATTTGATTTTAAGAAGATTTGAAAAATCTAGAAATAAATATAAAACTGTTAAAATAAGAAAAAATGAGGAAGTCTGAAAATTTTAAATGTTTTAAGTCATAATAAAAATATAATCAAGGATTTTATAAAGATTTATTTAACTTGAAAAACAAGGAAAGATTTTAAATATAAAAAAATAATCGTGTCATAAATATGGTTCAAATTGATGCGTGTATCTTAGCCTCCAATAGCAAGGGAAAGAGGTACTATATGACAAATGCAAAAGTGATGATTCATCAACCACTTGAAATTTCTGGTAGTAAAATAAATATGAGGTTACATTAAACTATATATTTATGTTTATATTATCATATTAACATGTGAAAAATCTTTGAAAAGTGCTTTAAACCTTTACACTTCATTAAAAATCTCTACAATGAATAAAATCATTTAATTTTAAATAATCAAAAATTACACATGCGAGGCATGTGTGGTTAATCTAGTTCTTATATACACTGGAAGTTATTAAAATATTTTATTGTATTAGTTGAAAAAAAAATTGCAAAGGCTCTTGCCACCTAAAATTATGAGATATTAAAATAAATTTATTTCTATCTATCTAATGAAGAAATTACATATCCACAAGTTCATAAAAATACCCAATATTATTAACATATTCTAAATCATATTATTTTATAAAATTACTTGTGGCCTTTTGATATATTCTAATTCTGCAATAATACTTTTTTCACCCAAACAAATTATATTTTAAAATATCTTATTATGTGATTAAAAACTTATCAAGAAAGCATGTTTAACATGTCAAATCATTAGATTGTATTAATTATAAAATAAAAAAGTATAATATTCATTATATTTTTAAAATTTAAATTATTTATTTTTATTTCTTAAATTTAAGCTCGGACTTAGCATAGGCCTCGTAAAATTAGTAATGGTTAAAAAGGATAAAGCTTACAAGTTAGTGCTACTAGAGAAAATTAAAGAAAAGGTGTCTTTTAAGTCTTGAATGAAGGATTGGTGACATTGACTAACTTAAAGGGGCAAACATCATTAGAAAACTTGATTAAGTTAATTGTGGACTTGATTAATATTTTTAAAACTTTCTAATCTATTCAAAAATACAAATCAACCCAAACCCTCCTTCAATCCAAATCAACTGTTTCTCTCCTTTCTCTCTCGACAACTTCTGTCAACTCTCTCCCAACTAACAGTTCTGCAAAATTCTTCCTTCAATCCCCGATGACTTCAACCTTCGGCGTTCTGTTTCGACTTTCAACCGTCAATAGATGTGAAGACTTCTCCGACGACAACAACTTTAAGTTCTTCGTCGTCCCATTTCCTTTTTCACAGGTAAAAAGTTATGAAGAAACAGAGGAACTTGAGCCAGCTACTCTTCTAGTATTGGTTAATAATTTCAATATTTCTAGCTTAAATTTGAAATGTGGACTAAATAAAATCCTAATTTATGATATTTTTTCTTCTTGTTGTCGAACTGTTGATTCGGATTTGTTGGTGATTTTTGGTCACAGTTAATGTTCTTAGTGTATGTGTGTGTGAGTGATGTGTTGGTGTGGCTGGGTTGATTTATTATTTGTCTTGGTAAAAATGGTGTTGCAACAGATAAAATATCTGATGCAACAGATGAAAACATCTAATGCAACAGATGGAAAAATTGATGCAACTATGAAAATCGGATGCAACAGATGAATAATGTAACAGATCATTCATTTATTGCGACAGACGACTCTTCTGTTTGGAAGAAATCTAAAAAATATTGATCCAACATATTACTCATTTTGCAACAGATGAGTGATATTTCAATAGATTAGTGATCTGTTTTATTATTTTCAATGGGTTACTCATCTATTGCAATAGGTTGGTTATATGTTACAACAGATAATCTTTTTGGTGCAATAGATGAGTGATTTGTTTTTACTGTTTACAACGGATTACTCATCTGTTGCAATAGGTTGGTTATATGTTGCAATAGATAAACTACCTAGTTTAACAAATTAGTGATCTGTTTTTATGGTTTCTAATAGTTTACTCATCCATTGCAACGGTTGGTTATATGTTACATTAGATAAAATACCTGGTTTAATAGATTAGTGATCTATTTTAATGGTTTTCAACAGATTACTCATCCATTGAAACAGGTTGATTATATATTACAACAAATAAACTACCTGGTGCAATAGATTTGTGATCTGTTTTATGGTTTCCAATGAATTACTCAACCGTTGTAACAGGTTGGTTAATGTTGTAACAGATAAACTACCTGGTGTAATAGATTAGTGATCTATTTTTACTCTTTCCAATGGATTACTCATCCTTGCAACAGGTTGGTTATATGATGCAATAGATTACTTTTCTGGTGCAACAGATGAGTGATCTGTTTTTACTATTTCCAATGGATTACTCATCCATTGTAATAGGTTGGTTATATGTTGCAATAGATAAACTACCTGGTATAACATATTAGTGATCTATTTTAATAGTTTCTAACAGTTTACTCATCCATTGAAACGGTTGGTTATATGTTGCATCAGATAAAATACCTGCTGCAACAGATTTGTGAACTATTTTTATTATTTCCAATGGTTTACTCATCTATTGCAACAGGTCAGTTATATGTTGCAATGGATAACATACCTGGTGCAACAGATGTGTGGTCTATTGGAACTGTTATTTTATCATTGTGTATGTTAGATTTACTATTCCCTTTTTAAAGATGCATTAATCAATTAAAATTTATTTTATGTTACTGTTAATTTAAGATAATATGGCTCTTAAAAGAAAAGAAATTGAATCAAGTCCAAGTAATGGAACAAGTGCAGCAGCTCGGCTGCATCTACCACTCTATGAGCTTGCTTTACAAGCGTTATCTCAATCAGGAGCAGGAGATAATGAACACGAGGAGGAGAAATATTTCAAAAGAGATGATCCAAATACTAATGGCCCTTCTGCCAAAGAGTTGGTTAAAACCTTCACCACTGATCATTATCCTATGAGAATACAGTGTGATGGTTCCATATATTTAATGGGTGATTTCTTGGTTAAGTCGGATATGGAAATATCTTTCGATGCCTTCAAAAAATACTTCGAGAATAAAAATTGGATTCTTATTTCTGGGAAAGCTGCTTTGAGCAATGTCTTGATTTACCGGAGGACAACAATGCTCGTTTCCAGATAAAAATAGTATAGAATCTTCTCAAGTATAGGTTTATGTATGAAAACAAAATAAGATGTATGAGGTGTGGATAAATTATAGTGGCATGTCTGTTAGGTTCGGTTGGAAGGAGTTTGCTATAGTTACTGGACTAAAATGTTATCCTCCTTCTCCTTCTCAAGTTATACCTACTCTGACCCAAAAAAAAATACCCCGCACACTTAAAAAGGCAAAGGCAAGTTGAGTGATCGTGATGACCTGGTGTCCATTGTTGGTCCAAGCTTCAAAAATAAAAATTTGATAGAAGCGTTGAAAGGTAAAGGACTCTCAAAGAATCACAAGAAATCATTGTACTTAATTTGGTTTGTACATAATATTTTTTGGGCAAGTGACGTTAACAACAACACAAGCCTCGATTTAATAAATCTTTCGGAGGATCTTGAGGCATTTAACAGCTATGCTTGGGGTTATGAAAGCTTCAAAATGACTGTCAAATATTTCTTGACTCCGTTAACACCAAAGACAATCAACTTATATGGCTTTTCATGGGCCTTCATGGTAAATATTTCTTTTACCATGATATGATTTATTTTTTTATTTAATAATGCTTTTGATTTATTAATGTTATGTTATAGGCTTGGGCATTTGAAGTCATTCCTTATTTGAGACAACAAGTGAACTACTAGGAAGAATTTTCCTGTCTAAGAATCCTGAGATGGTTGTCGGCCAAAACTGATAAAAATACAAATTTTCTTAATCTATTCTATCCTCCGAAGGAAGTAGTACATCTAATTTTAATCAAGTTTTTGTTTTAATTAATGAATATTTTAAATAATTTTATCATCATTCCAATATATGTACTGATTTATTTTAGATTTTCTATCTATGGCTTGTTCCGACCAACCGAGAGTTAAAGATGCCATTTTTTTTACTTTACGGTCTGTGCAAACTTTATCAGACTCTAAGGTCGTTGATGGAATAAAAATAGAATTATTTGGAGCAATAACGATCACAAGAAAAATAATTTTGGAGGGTGGGCTTGTTGTTGTTGGTGGTGGTAGTGGTGCTGTTGATGGGGCTAATGATGCTTCTCTTACAGTTTTTGAAATAACAAGCCATTATGATTATGATCATACTGGTTATACAGGTTTTTCTCCAGGTTTTGCCACATCTAGTGAATGTTCTACATTGCAAATGTCAAGACTGCAAGGCAAAACATGGAGTGATTAATGCTATTTATGCATTAACTGCTTCTATAAAGAAAATGACATCTAAGAGGGGTGTCATTCCATCAAAAAGGATTTCATATCCATACACTTCACTAGAGATCAATGTGGCTAAGAGGATAAGAAAAGATATTTCCACGACATCATCAAGCATCAAAAAAGAAAAATTACAATGCCTCTGTCTTTGTCTTGCATCGTTGTTCAGTGTGCAAGAGCATAGGAGAGCAGCATGAGCTAAAGAAAGTGAATGTACATCATCTTTTTGAACAAATAAATAGGCACATATCTGTTTCAATAGATGATACATCTACTGAAAATTATTAAACAGATATATACATATGTTGCAACTATTAGCTAACCTGTTGTACCAGATGCATTATCTATTATAATAGATGAGTCTTATGTTGCAACAGATAGGTCATTTGTTCGAAATTATCGTACTGCTCTGATTTATCTGTTTGAATTTGTCCTAATAAATGATCTATCAGTTGCAACATCAGACTCGTCTATTGCAACAGATGGACAATCTATTGTATATCTATAATTAGCATTGATAATTTTGGCTTTTCAGGTGAATGTCACAGTAGAAGCTACTGCGGAAGAGCATAATATCACAGTTGATAATCCACCAACTGCTTCCAAAGAAGAATAATAAGTAGATCCTATCAATTTAGGAGTATGAAAGAATTACCCATTTAAAGGGTTCAACATCTCGGGTGAGGCTCCAAAAAAAAACTAACACTGCTGAATAACGACTATTCAGAATAAATTGGCGATGGGCTGTTAAAGCATCATGCCGACAGGTACATAAATTAATTTTAAAGATATTAGTTTATACAATTCTTGTTTTAAGAAAATGACATTAACACATATAAATCATCATGTAGAAATAAAAATGACAAACACTATAAAGTAAATGAATCGAGTCTTAGTTTTGATATATTTGACTTTGTTGTTGCACATTTCAGAATGGAGAATTGGTTCTATTTGATGTCACAACCCCAAACTTGCTGGAATGATGAGGTTTAAATGCCATACATATTACTATTAATTAATACTTTCTTTAATTGCATCTGCCTATTAATTTTTTTTGTCACATAATCCAAAATATTTGATAATATGTGCAGGACATCGATGTCATTTTTTACTACCTCCGAAAGAAGGCCAAGTTGCAAACACCAGAACAATATAGATACACGACAAGCAATTATTTGTACAAAGTTTACATCAATAATGTCTACGATAGGTATTGTCAACAACAACTGGAAGTTTACTGAAATGAGAAATGTTTAATCAACATCATCAAAGGTTTTAGCATTCCAACTGGCTTACCTTGGCATTTGATAGACGAAGTGTACATCCCAATCAATTGTGGTGATGAATTCCATTGGGTGTTGGCTGTTGTCATTCTAAAAGAGGGACGCATTTGAGTTTATGACTCGATGTCGAAAAGGAGACATTCCGGGTTGTCATCTGAGATACAAAATCTAGCTAAAATATTGCCTACTTACCTTGATATGAATAGATTTTTGACCAAAAAGTTTATACTAATTGGTGGATGGTTGAAGCATACCAGGATAAAATGGGTAATCAATTTAATGTACAATGTATTGAAGGAGTTTCTCAACAAACCATTTGTAACACCTCGTATTCAAGTACATGTATTGGCGTATTCAAGTATGTGTATTGGTCTTATTTATATGGAATTAATTTTTTTATTTTATTTATACTGGAATTTGCCCGTCGATGGTTCCATGAGAAGGTTATTGAATAAGATTTCCAATGATATAAAGATTTCTAAAAACGGATAGCTTTCGAATATAATCGAGCATGTTCGAAACTATAAAACGGTGGCCGGGATATTTGGGAATAGTAAATGTGCAGGAAAATTTCCTGCACACAAACTACTGAGGCCAGCCGAATTTTTAGGTCAACTTAGAATGATCATAACTCCCTTAATATAATGAACTGGGAGAGCTGCAACCTAGGAAAAGAAATATCTTTGAGTCTTCTTTCCAATGCAATTGGTTTCATCCAAATCCAACGTCTAAGTAAGGAGTTATACTCGTTTTACTTCAGCCTATCAAAACAGATTTTTAGGGTCAACTTCAAACGACCATAACTCCTTGTACAGGACGAACTGGGTGGCCTACTTTATATTAAATGAAATCACTTTGAATTATCTTTCCAAATATATCAATTTTACCCAAATCCTATATCGGAGGAAAGATTTATGGTCGATCTACTTTAGCTTATCAAAACAGTCTACCAAAGGACAGATTTGACATTATTTAAATTTTAAAGGCATTTTGGTCATTCCCTATTATATTATGGACGGGAATATGTGTATATATAAATGTATATGAGTTCAAAAACTCATTTTCATCATCAATCATTGAGAAAGAACAAACACTAGCCAAATTTGACCTTTAAATTACTTTTGATTCAACCGTAGAAATTCCAAAGTAATCCGATAACTGCGTTTTTCATCTCGAGAGCTTCGAACGACACCTATTATTTGTGCAAACAGGATTGTATAATCAAGAGTTGAATTCTAAGGTATGAATATTGTTTGCCTTTGTTCTCTTCCATATGTATATGTGTGATAGAGGATTATATGTATTGGTTGTTATTGAAAGGTGATGAAAATACGGTTATGGACTAGTTTGCATGGTTTGGTTGTATTGAATTGTGGAAGGTGGATATGGTAATTGAGTTATGGAAGGTGGATATGGTGATATACTATTGAATTGATGATTATTTATGTCTATGGCTTAATTTGGTTTAATGGATTGGTTGGAAGGATAAATCAATCCAAACTTGATATTGGAGGATGTTGTATAAATATGCATGGCATGTGAATGTAATTAGAGTATAAGAGGGTTAAAGTGACACCCTTTATGGTGTAATTAAGGCTTACTACTTAACCACTAGTTTGGTGAATTCAAATAATTGAATTGTGACATTTGGTCGCTAATACTAGATTGCTATATATGTTCATTATAGATAAGTAATCCGAAAAGACGAGAAGTCTATTTGGGACTAGTATTGAAGGTTGACAGTCAGGTATGTAAAGCATACTCTATACCATAACTTTGGCATGAAAGTGAACAATTTTTCTATTAAGAAAGTTTCCAAAGTTATTCAGTAACATGTGATCCATAATGATTTTGTATGATGTCCTACGTTACCAATGAACTTGTTTCCACCGTACAAGATGTCAAGACATTCCAATACTTTCTTCTTTTCTAAATCTTACATGTTTATTGAACTAATGAATGTCAGAAGGTATTCGGTTACTCAAACAAGATCCATGTGCTATTAATGACTCTAAAACGTTTCATTGATATACCAATAAGTTCCTACTTCATTGTTATGGCATTGATGACTCTAAAACACTTCATTGTTATTGCATTGATGGTCTATTTATATGTATCTTATTGATGTATCATTGTTTCAAAGTATCAAAAATGCGGTGGCGACCGAAATAACAATCCCAAAGATTAATTGAACTAAGTGATGGAAGTTCTCTCTTATCGGGTGGTGTCCCAGGGGCCTAAGCCTATCATGGATCGATCCCTATTTATGTGTTTATGGGTGGTATCCCAGGACCATAATCCTATCATAGGTCAATCCCAGTTGATATGTACTGGAGGCATCCTAATGGTCACAGTACAGTACAGTAATGCTTACAAAGATGATAAGAACGAAGGTAAAGTGATTGAATAAATACAATGTACAGGTTGTCACAAGTTCTAGTAAGTGTGGTCCACTCCTATTATGATTTATTCACTTGTTTGTGATTTCAATTGAGCTCCTATATCATATGTGATTATCTACAGCTTTACATACTCAGTACATATTTCGTACTGACATCCCCCATGGGGGACCTGCATTTCATGCTGCAGGCACAGGTACCTCAGCTCATACACCGCACAAGTAAGAGCCAGAATATCCAGCTGCTTTTGGTGAGATCCAATTTGCTTCGGGGCTTCCCGTGTCATATCCAGTCACTTTTGGTATTGTATAGAAGTTAGTTTTATGGCGGGGTGTGTCCCAACCTTAGTTAAACTCTGTGTATTGTTTAGAGGCTTTGGAGACCTAATGTACAGTCAAGGTGGTGTTTTGTTAGTAGACTCTCCAACGTCCAAGTATTTTATATACATATATATGTGTGCTCGAGCTTATACAGGTGATTATTTTCTTTTATATGCGACATGATGTTGTTCGAATTTCGGGTTGTCATAGAGGTATGCATGGGAAGTATAAGGTTATGAGCTGGTTCTCCCGGGCCTCCTCAGTTACGGGTGCCAGTCCGCCCAATAGGATTTGAGGCGTGACACCATTGGTAGCCTATAAGTATAAGTATCATGATTTAGTTTTATTTCATAAATTTCACAACGCTTACATGAACTACAAGATATGGATTATCTATTTTTAAAAATGCAGGGATTGCGATCTTTTTGTTGCTGCTTACACTGAGTATTTGAGCGATGGATTACAAGTACCAAATGATGGACTTGATGTCAGATTACTCCACAAAAGATATGATTCTCCTTTATGGAAATACGGAGAAACGAAAGATCAGAAGTCGTACGCAAGCGACATTAAAGATTCATGATGACCAAAGCCCAATTCCGTAGCGCCGGATAAAGAACAACTTGTCCATATTTATTAGATCCTTATATCTTGAGTCTGTCAATATAATAACCAATCCTTCTTGGTTTAACTTGTTGATTTATTTGTAGAGTAGATCATTTGTATCCATAATATTTTTTTTACATTTCATTTATTTGTTGAGTTATTTCATGTAATTTCCGAAGGATTCAATTTATTTTATGTTGTATATAAATATAATTTAATCCTTAGTTTTGAACATGTTAATTAAAATGGAATACTATATTCAAATATCGCAACAGATAATACATCTGCTACAACAGACGACATATCTTATCAAACAAATTTAGACATATATTGCAACATGTAGGTCATTTGCTGAAAATTATATAAACAGGTTTTCCTACTTTTTTTATTTGTTCCTATAGATTACCTATCAGTTACAACAAATAGATTATATGTTACAATAGATTATATATCTATTACGCCAGAAAAACTAAGAAACATCTGCATAATGCAATAGATGACCAACCTATTCCAACAGATAATCAATCTGTCACAATAGGTATTATATCTGTTACAATAGATAGACAATCTATTGTATTATAAAAATTCAAATTGCACCAGACATAAAAATTATTGCCACTACATGTAAAGTGAAGTGGCTTGAAGTGAAAAATTGTTATCGTGTTCATCTATGTCTTTGTACATATTCTTCTTTATACACGAGATCCAACCATTTAGTAAGGTCATCTGCTGGAAATTATATAAATAAATCTTCCTACCTTTTTTATTTGTTCCAACAGATTACCCATCAGTTGCAATAGATAGACTATATGTTGCAATAGATTGTATATATGTTGCGACAGACACACAAAAACATCTATATAATGAAACAGATAACCAACCTATTCTAACAAATAACCAATCTGTCACAACATTTATTATATCTGTTACAACATATAGAAAATCTTTTGCATTATAAAAATTCAAATTTCGCCAGACATAAAAATTATTGCCATTTTATGTAAAGTGAAGTGGCTTGAACTAAAAAATTATTATCATGTTCGTCTCTGTCTTTGTACATATTATTATTTATACACGGGCTCCAACCATTTAGTTAGTACCCTATAAGCCCATACCTCTTGAATCTTTACCACAACGGAGTCGCACATACCGGTTATTTCTATGCCGGCCAGCAAACACTCGATGTATGCAAGCGAGTATGGCCCATATGTTGCATCAGTTTTATTTTTTGGGAGTTGGATGCTCTTATTTCAACCTTTAAAAACCCATGATTCCTTCATCAAGACTTCCACCGGCAAATGATCCATCAACTTACTCTGTGTCAACAACTTGGGGAACAACTTCAAGAGTGGATGCACGTGGATTAAAAACGTGTCCCCATTGAAGATAGGTAAGTTGGAGTCATAAACCTTAATCTTTCCCTCATCGATTAGTATCTCAATAGTGAGAAAATGTTTGACTTCCATGTTCATGACTGCAAGAATTCTCTTTTCCTTAGTTCAGTCTTATCGTGTAGATGTGGCCTCTTCTCTCTAACATATTTAATCACGTCTTTATTCCACATGAACATAAAAACTAACTTATCAATTCTACAGCCACCGGGACCAGATCACCTATGGATATCATCGTACCTATCCTTGAAATTATTCTAGAAGTTGAGGTCTATTATCCTAGTGACAGCATCATAAGAATTTGGGTACGCTAATTATCTGGCCTCATGAGGTAGAGAATTTCATCACCATACTATGGTATAAGAAGACAATTTTTAAATAGGTTAGTAATTGTAAAGAATAAAAACACACTAAAAATATTCTGTTGTAGAGGGTTCTCTGAATCAGTTCATAGATTACCCAGCTAACATAACTTATGCAACAGATGTGTATTATGTTGCAACAGAATACCCAGCTGTTGTAATAGATTACACATCTGCTGCGTAGCTTCTTATTCATTCAGTATATAGGAAGGCTAGGTAATCAAAGTAAACTTACATTGTCCACATACCACACACGCATATTTTTCATACTTCTGAAGTCTTTGGCATCAAATGAATACATAGTGTATTCTTCTGGAACCTTCATCACATCGTTCATGATCTCTTCGACTTCCTTCTACTCCTCGTCGCCAAGTGTCGTGTATATGTCCACCTTCTTTGGTGGCCTCTAAACTTCAACAACTCTTGGAGCTGGAGGAGTTCCAATTTTTTTTGTTTTCACAATAAAGAGTATTTGTCTAATATCTAACCACAACTGTAGGAGTGTATGGCTCTCTCAACTTCTTAGATTGTGACACCCCTCTTGGATTTTAACTTCTCGACAGTTTCAACAATAGCCTCTAGCTTTTCAAGGAGTTTGTCCTCTCTTTTCTTGCATACTTTGCATTTGTAATGAGAACACGAGGATGGAGAGGGATGAGAGGGACCATTGTAAGGGTGGGAGGGACCGGTGTAGGGGTGAGAGAGAACTGTGCAAGGAATATTTTCAAACGTATTTATTTTTTCCTAAGCATTAACATGCTTATAATCACGACTAGAAGTAGTAGCAGCAGGATGGTTGCCACCATCCTCAACAACTCCAGCAGCAACACCCCCTGAAGAAGCACCCGGATCTGCTGTAGTAGGTTGGTCGTGAAAAGCTTCAACATTAGGCTAACCTTTCCTAACTGTTCTTCTTATGGATGTTGCTCCAGTTAATTCCTTTTTTATTAACTCCACCGTTTGGTCTTCTTTTGTATCAACAAGATCTAGAGTAAGAAAAGAAGTCATCCGCAACTCATCAACAGTAGGCACAATCCAAGGATGCACAACCTATGAAAAAAGATAGAAGGCATTTAAGTCATATAATAATAATAATTTGCAGTCAGTTGGGCTACATGTTAACGCAACCAACTTATGCAATAGATGATCTAGCTGCCGCAACAACTGATCTATATGTCATAATAGATTGACAATATACTGCATCAGATTACCCATCTATTGAATAATTTACAGTAGATGGGTAATTTTTTGAGTCGGGTTTAGAGAAACAGAGCAAAATATGGTTAATCTGTTGCTAAATATGGATCATCTATCACAACACTTTACCCATCTATTTCACCAGTTGTAGTAGATGGGTAATCTGTTGCAATGAATGACCCATCTGTTGCAACAGATGGCACATATATTTTAATATATTTACTTAAGGCAAATTATTTTAGTTGAAAGAAGACGTACTACATCATCCGGAGGTTTAAAGAGATCAGCAGCCTCCTTAATATTTTTACTACCATTTGCAGCCAACCACCTAAGGATCCTTGGATGAGAAACCTCATCCGGGTAAACCTTGAACTACTTTCGGAAGGGAGCAATGGCTTCACATGCCCAAGCTTAAAAGATGTAAACAGGAAGTAAGCAAAAAAAAGTCATAATAACTATATTCAATATAAATTAATGATTGAGTAAACATAGTGATCAATTTTACCATGAAAGCCCAAGGAAATCCGTATAATATGGTCGTCTTGGGGATAGCTTTGTCAGTAAATATTCGACAGTCAAGTAGTAGCTGTCATATCGCCAGGGATAATCGTTAAATTTGTCAAAATCATCAGCAAGCGCCAACAAATCATCTTCTATGACTTTCCTGATGTCTCTTGCCAATAAAATATAATAGACAAACCAAACTAAGCATAATTTCTCCATGTAGTACTTTGGTATGTTTTTATCTTCGAGATCTGCCATTAAATCATCCGCTTTGTAACTACTAAGTCCAACAATGCCCAATAAACCATCTATGTTTCCGTTATGTTCTTGGACCCTTTGTGGGGTATTTCCTTGAAGAGAGGTTCTTCTAAACGATCGCATCTCAAGCCTGTCACTATGGCAAACTCTTTCAATCCAAAACAAACTAGCATGTCACAATAGTTGATCTATATTTTATCAATCTTTTTTCCCTTCTTCAAAACTTTATCATCCCCCACATACATGATCCTGTGCTTGAGAAGACCATATATCTTGCTCATTGGGAAACAAAGTGCGGTCCGAAGGTAGATCAAAAAAGTATGCAAAGCAGCTCTTGTTAAAAAGTTCGTCTATGTTTTCATTCTTCATAATACTCCTAAATTCATCAAAATGTTTCCCCAACTGACATTTAAGTACAAGATCACCAGTTACTTTGTCAGGGTTATCCATCGGCATCGCAACTTAAAACCTGTTGATACTAATGGTTTTGGCAGGATAATATTGGGATTTCGATATTAATTCATGCCCCATTAGTGAATAGAAGTTATCACTTTCCTCAACTTTATTTTTCCTTGACTGAGATTGTTCAGGAAGTTCCTCCGAATCTATCTATACTCTAGCTATTTTTGTTGGGTGGTCAGAAGTTGATCCACTTTCAGTTTCTTTTCTTTGGGAGACATCTTTTAACTACAAATAATAGAAAAATAAAAAATACATTGCATTTGATGTCTACATAATTTTTTTTAAAAAAGGTAAGATAAATTTTAATAAATTATTCTACGCCACATTACAAAAAAATTCTCCAAAGGATAACCCATCAGTTGGAATAGATGGGGAATCTGTTTGAAGACCTATTTAATAGCTCCCAATAGATCATCCACCTGTTGCAATAGATGGACCACCAACACCACAATTAATTCCACCACTAATACCACCAATACCACCACCAATGCTACCAATACCAATACTAAGACCACCGATACCACCACTAAAAACACAAATACCAACACCGCCAACAACATCCACCAATAACTCTACAAACACCATCCAACAATACCACGATACTCAATGAAACACTGAGACAAAAAATAGGATTTTCTCGGGTGCTTCCTACTTTTTTAGCATTAAAACACAAAATTGTTAATTCATTCTCAAAGCTAATACAACTAAAAGTCTTCTTTTTTATCATTAACTAAAAATCCCTAATTTTTAGAATAAAAGACAAATGTGGAACTCTTCTCAAACTCTTTACCTACAAAGACAGAGAAAACGATGAATACAAGCAAGAATGAAGTCGAAAATAACAACTATGTAGTAAAAAATAGGAAGAAAATTGATTTGTTTTGAAGGATTGAGCAATATGTTGAGTAGTTGTTATCTGTATTATTGAGAGAGAGAGAAGAGAGATAACTTGAGATTTGAAATGAGGAAAAGTTTTTCCCGCAAATGGATGATTTGTATGGGTTGATTTGTATTTTTAAAAAAGAATGACAAGTTTTAAAATTATTAATTTGGTCCAAATTGATTTTAATTATCTTTTAAAATTTCAAAAGATACAATTTTTAAAATATTAAGTTAATGCAAACTCATTTCAACTCAGAGTGATCAATCGACAAGTCGGGTTGGGATGAACGCAATATCAACACCATGCAATTGCAACAACACAATTGAAGTTGTAGTTGACTTTATGAGCTCATTCATTCCTTGTTCCACCCAAATCAATTTAGGTACTATTAATCTTAATATTAAGTTAATGAGAACTCATTTCAACTCAGAGTGATTGATCGACGACTCAGGTCGGGATGAACGCAATACCAATACCATGCAATTGCAACGACTCAATTAAAGTTGTTGTTGGCCCTATGAACTCATTCATATCTAGTTTTACCTAAATCAATTTAGGTACTATTAATCTTAACATTAAGTTAATGAGAAGTCATTTTAACTCAGATTGATCGATTGACGACTCGGATCGGGATGAACATAATACCAACACCATGCAATTGCAATGACTCAATTGAAGTTGTTGTTGACCCTATGAACTCATTCATCCCTATTTCCACCAAAATCAATTTAGGTACTATTAATATTAACATTAAGTTGATGAGAACTCATTTCAACTTAGAGTGATTAATCAATCACTTGTGTCGGGATGAACGGAATTGGAGTTGTTGCTGACCCTATGAACTTATTCATACCTAGTTCTACCTAAATCAATTTAGGTACTATTAATCTTAACATTAAGTTAATGAGAACTTATTTCAACTCAGAGTGATCGATTGACGACTCGGGTCAGGATGAACGTAATACCAACACCATGCAATTGCAACGACTCAATTAAAGTTGTAGTTGACCCTATGAGCTCATTCATCCCTAGTTCCACCTAAATCAATTTAGGTACTATTACTCTTAACATTAAGTTAATGATAAATCATTTCAAATCATAGTGATTGATCAATAACTTGGGATAGTATGAACGCAATGCCAACACCATGCAATTACAATGACTCAATTGAAGTTGTAGTTGACTGTAAGAGCTTATTCATCCCTAGTTACACCTAAATCAATTTAGGTACTATTAATCTTAACATTAAGTTAATGAGAACTCATTTAAACTCTGAGTGATCGATTGATGACTCGGGTCGGGATAAATGCAATACCAACACCATGCAATTGCAAAGACTCAATTGAAGTTGTTGTTGACCCTATGAACTCATTCATACCTACTTCCACCTAAGTAAATTAAGGTTCTATCATAATATTAAGTTAATGAGAACTTATTCATCCCTAGTTACACCTAAATCAATTTAGGTACTAGCTTAACATTAAGTTAATGAGAATCTTTTCAACTCAGAGTGATCGATCGACGACTCAGGTCGGGATGAATGTAATACCAACACCATGCAATTGCAAAGACTTAATTGAAGTTGTAGTTGACCCTGTGAACTCATTCATTCATCCCTAGTTCCACTTAAATCAATTGTAATAAAATCTGTTAGAATAAACGAATGAGCTCTTGGAATTTCTAACAGATATTCATATCTGTTGTAAGAGATGACATATCTAATTTAATTATCAAATAGATATTTGCATTTATTATGATAGATAACTGACCTACTGGAAATTTTCAAACGGATACTGATATCTATTGTAATAGATGATATATCTGATTTAATTATCAAATAGATATTTGCATCTGTTGTCACAGATAACTGAGCTATTGGGATATTTAAACAGATATTAATATCTATTGTAACAGATGACATATCTAATTTAATTATCAAATGAACATTTGCATCTATAGTTGTAGGGATATTTAAATAGATATTTGTATCTGTTGTAATAGATGACTATGTTGTTGGAATTTTTAAATAGATATTGCTATCTGTTGCAATTGATGACATATCTATTTGAAATTTTATTTTTAAATAGATATTGTTATCTGTTGCAATAGATGACATATCTATTTGAAATTTTATTTTATTTTAAAGTAAGCTTCTGTCCGAGTAGATAAAGTAGTACTACAAAATGCGGTACAAAATGAAGAGTTTCTTAGATAACTAAAAAATGAGTTCATTGAGTAGTCTTATATTGTCTTTTCAATGTCACTAGTCTTCCTCGTGCCCCTCAAATTATTAATGAATATTAATTATATTAATTAATGACTATTAAGACCCACATCTACGTACACAATACGTCTAGAATTATCTCATATCTCCTTTAGCTTCAACCCTAAATTTATTTTATTCATATCTCATCTTTTTCTTTCTTTACTCTTTAGGGTTATCACAACCTTTTTTCTCTCTTTTCTCTTCTCTTTCTCATAAAGATCCTTTTGGATCTAAACCGATCCATATCTTTCCTCTATTGAAATTGCTGTTTGACCCCTTTTTGACATTAAGGTATGATTCACTAGTTACCCATTCATGTTTATTTAAAAATTTGAATGAACTTTTAAGTGTTGAATAAACGAACCAATGATTTTTATTACAATATGCAAAAAAAAGTCATCTGTTAGGAGAAGTTCAAAAGCTTTGTTGGCAGTATCATTTTTTTGTATGTATTTTGTTTGTTTCTTTGTTGTTGATGTTATTGATGTTGTTGGTGGTGTTGGCGTTGTTGTAACTTATGGTGTTGATGGGAGCAAAATAGCACGAACAAAGACTGTAAAAGAGGGCCCTGCATCGCGATTCCTAGAACAAACTCTAGGCCCTGTGCTGCGACCCATGAGGTGTGTGTTGGGCCATGCGATGCAAACACCCCTCCAGAGTAGCGCAATCTTTTAAATCAAGTCAAGGACTTGAGGGTAATTTCACCATAAGTTTATAAATACCCTAAGCCCATTTTTTGGAGAGGATACAAAATATTTAGAGCACTAAAGTGAGGCTAAGGATTATTCCATCAGGGTCTATCTTTTGTAAACTTTAACACTATTAAATCTTTGGAATGAACAAGAATACATTTGTTATTTTGTTTCAAAGTATGAATGGCTAGTTACCCTTGTTTTGGGGTTACGGTCGAACATGATTGTTTGGTATTAGTTTAGATCAGTGAAGTTTATTTGTCATTAGATTGTGCTTGTGTTCTTGACTTTACTATTTTAGTGTCTGGCCAACATTAGAATACAATTGCAATTCTTGTATGAATTGACCATAAAAATATCAGAATAGTATGAGGAATCCAAGGAATAAGATCATCTCTTGTGAAAGTAGGGTGATTCACAACTAGGATAGTAATATACCTTGTATGCCTTATTTGCATATACACGGGACGAAAATGTTAAGCATTTAGATTAGAAACTCACATCTCCACTCAACGATGTAGTTTTGAGACTAATTCGAATAGAGACTTTAGAGGATGACCGTTCCCAGATCATACATTTAACCTCGTAGCCTGCAATTTGAGAAATAAAGTCCATTGAGACAAACAAATGCTAAACATGATTGTATGATATATCGTAACCCTAGAATCTCTCTTCTTATTGATTATAACTTTGCTAAAATCATACACAACACCTTTCTTTATTTACATATTGTTAGGAAATAATAATTTTCACAAACTCTTTGATACATCATAACACTGGATTGAAATATTATTAATTACTTGATTAAGTGAATTGCTAAACTAGTAATCCATGTGGGTTTGATATCCGAATCATTTAGAGCTACAATATTACTTGTCCGACCACGTTCACTTTCATATACAGTAGGACACAAAAAGTTTTTGGTGCTGTTGCTGGGGATCCGAGAAATTAGTAATTTATTAAATTTATTTTTTGTAATATTATAGAAGCATTTACAACTTGATCTTACCGGATGATTTTTGCAGGTCTAATTTATATCTTAGACTGGCGAGAAAATGATAATTGGTTGGGCCATAGTTGGAACAAGAGAGAGTATTTCATTAGTGGCGAAGGGTAGCAACACTCCAATAACCAATTAAACAACTTTAAATGGATGATTCAATAGAAATTGTTCCTTCTAAAATAGCAGCGGCGAGACCTATTTGCGAGGTTGAAATAGCTTTTGCTAATAATGTTACTAATAGTATCCACATACCAAATGATGGAGGTTGAGTTAAGCTAAATCAAAATACGGTACAAATATTGCACAATAGCGGACAATTCACAGGACTATCTCATGAGGACCTACAAAAGCATTAGAAGAATTTCCTTGAGATCAGCGATACGTACATTCTCGCAGAAGTGTCGATAAATTATGTGAGACTAAGTCTTTTCCCTTTTATATATTGGGGCAAGAGAAGAGATGGATAAAGGCTGATCCACCAAATTCCATCACTATTTGGGATGACTTGGCACTAAAATTTCTGATTCGATTTTTTCTATCTGGAAAGACCATATGGTTGAGGAGTGAAATTTTACGTTTTAGGTAGAAAAAAGGCGTGAATATGTACCAAGCTCGGGAAAGTTTCAAGTCCATGCTCTATGATTTTACTCACCACCATAAAACTAATAAGGTTTTGGTTCATACTTTTATAAAGGTACTTTATCCATATCTAAAGATTCTCTTAGATTCAGTAGTATATGGACAAGCCTTGGAGAAGACTTATGATGAGTTGTACGTGCTACTAAATCATATATCATAGGGGAATCCTAAATAGAATACAGATATGTCTAGGAGCACCCCAAAGAAAGTTGCAGGGTTGCTAGAAGTTAATCAGTTGACAATTATCGCAGTAGAGATTGCCACTCTGTAGAATTAAATAAACACTCAATTTAGTAACCTAAATTTGGGGAAACAACAAGCTCCAGTTAATGCAGTGCAGGAGACTTAGACTTGGTGTGAGGTAGTGGTAGTGGTGACCATTCGACAGATGCTTGTGCAGTAAATTCAAAATCTATGAACAATGTGGGAAATGCATAGTGCCAAAAAGATTAAAATTTTGGGAATACATTTAATTCTAATTGACAAAATTCCCCTAAATTCTCACAGGGTGGAAACCAAAAGCAGAATGTAAATTGGGTTCAAGGATAAGAAAATTAAAATCTTCAGCAATAGGCTTAGGGTAGTCAGGCCAATGCTCAATCTAGTAACATTTAAGACATTTTGAAATAAATTATAGCCAATCAAGCACGGATGGAAGAAGATATAAAGATTCAATAATTAGCTACTAAAACCTTGTAGGTTCAGTTGGGATAACTTGCTAGAGCAAAGAATACTAGACCTCAAAGAGGTTTACCGAGTGATATTGATTCTAATCCCAAGCAAGTGATTGTTGTGTATACTTGTAGGGGTCTGCAATTGGAGGAGCTAGATAAAAAAGGTGACTTAAAAATTTATATCAAAAGATGATGAGAAATCTAAGAAGGACAAAGTTGAGAGCAGTGAGAACAAGTGGAAAGTTTGAAGCCACCCCCATCCCATAGAGGCTAAAAAGTAATAAAAGAAAGCATGTTACTAAAAGTTCATTGACGTGTTTACATAGTTTCACATTGAATTTCCACTTGTTGATGTCTTTTAGGGATTTCCTAAATACACTAAGTACATCAAAGACATTGTGTCAAATAAGAATAGGTTGATAGAATATGCCATTATTGCACTTACTAAAGAGTGCACCTGAAAAATTCAAAACAGGCTACCTACAAAGCTCAAGAACCCAATGAGCTTTAATATTCAGATCATAATTGGGAAATCTGTTAGTGCTCAAGTCTTGTGTGATCCTGGAGAGAGCATAAATACTATGCCTTCCTCATTATTTAAGAAGATGGGGTTGGGTAGTTTGAGGTCCACCAGAGTGGTATTGTAGTTGGCTGACCGCTCACTTGCCATACCTGACACAACAGTAGAAGATATGTTAGTTCAAGTGGGTTCATTAATATTTACTATGGATTTAATTATATTGTATTTTGATGTATATTTGAAAGTTTCATTTATTTTGGGAATACCATTTTTGGCTACTGAACGTGTATTGATTAGTGTAGTTATCGGGAATCTAACTATGTGATCTCATGGTAAGGTCAAGGTATTTGATGTATATAAGGCAATAAAGTTTCCAGTTATCTATGAAGAACTGTCTATCATTAAGGTTATAGATCTTGAGTCAGAGCTACCACTTATTACTTCCAAGGATCCCTTGGAGAGAGATTTGGTGGACATGATATTTTTGGTGATACAGAAGCAAATGAAATGATTCAGATTCTAGATGTTTCAAGTTTTTTTCCATAGGGGTGAATTTGAGACTTTTAATAGGCCCATTGGTTCGTCTCGCAGTCCATCTATTAAGGAGGCACCGAAATTGGAGCTTAATGCTCTACCTTCACACCTTAAATATTCTTTTTTGGGAGGATGGTGACACTTTACTTATGATTCACTTTGCAGGATTATCTCATGTATAGGTTAAGAAGGATTTAGCAGTGCTAAAAAGAAGAAACAATCAATTGGGTTATAGATGCAAAACATAGAAGGGATAAACATCGCCTATTGCATACACAAGATATTTATGAAAGAAGATCACAGACCTAGTGAGTAGCCCTAGAGGAGATTGAACCCTATCATAAAGGAATTAGTACGAAAAGAAGTAATCAAGTGTCTTAATACAGGCATAGTCTACCTTATCTCCAATAATAAATACGTTAGTATCATTTAGTGTATTTTGAATAAAGAGGTATGATAATCGTGACTAATGAGAAGAATGAGTTGATCCCAACTCATATTGTAAATAAGTGGAGAATTTGTATGGATTATAGAAATCTTGGTGATACTACCCAATTTTCTTTACCAATTATAAGTTAGATAGACTTGCCAGTCAGGAGTATTACTGCTTCCTATATGGGTATTCTATCTAGAATCAGATAGCCGTTGCCCTTAAGGATCAAGATAAGACGACATTCACCTGTCCTTATAGGACTTATGCATTTAAGTGAATGTCCTTTAGATTGTGTAATGCACCAGCTACATTTTAAAAGTGCATGATGGCCATATTATATGATATTATAGAGGACTTCATGGAGGTATTTAATGGTTATTAATCTATTTTTGGCAACTCCTTTGACATGTGTTTGCAGAATTTGGACAAGGTCTCAGTGAGATGTGAAGAAACAAATCTAGTACTGAAATAGAAGAAGTGTCACTTTCTAGTCAAGAAAGGCATTGTCCTTGGCCATAAAGTTTCATAGAGAGGACGAGAGGTAGATTATGGAAAGGTGGAGGTTATAGAGAAGTTTCCATCTCCTGTGTCAGTCAAGGGAGTACGTAGTTTCCTCGGGCAGACCAAATTTTATAAAAGGTTCATAAATGATTTTTCAAAGGTGGAAAGACCGATGTGTAAGCTTCTTGAAAAAAATGTTAAGTTTGAGTTCGTTGTTGAGCCTGTGAAAGCATTTGAAGAGTTCAAGAGGAAATTGATGGAGGCTCCGATATTGATTGCTCCGAACTCGGAGTTACCCTTTGAATTGATATCTGATGCAAGTGATGTAGTTGTGGGCGCAGTGTTAAGGTAGTGAAAAGAGAAGGTCTTTTATTCCATTGATTATCCAAAAAGGATTCTAGGCGTAACACAAGAAAACTAAATTGTGATAAAAAAGAAATGTTAGATTTGGTATATATATATTTGATAAGGTTCGGTCTTACTTAGTGGGGACCAAAGTGACGGTGTACGCAGATCATATAACTATTCACCATTTATTAGGTAAGAAAGATGCTAATCCTAAACTAATTTAGTAGATATTATTTCAAGAATTTAATCTAGAGGTGAAAGACTGGAAAGGGACTAAAAACCAAGTAGCAGCTCATCTTTTTAGGTTCGAGAGTTGGTCTCATGTGGTAGCAGATGGTACTATTCAAGAGGAGTTTCATGATAAGCAACTCCTAGCATTGAGTACCATAGAATTACCATGGTATGTGGACATTTTAAACCAGATTATGAGTGGTTTGTACCCACCTGAGGGCACAAATCAACAGAGAAAGAGTTTGCATCATGAGTCTCTATTTTATACATGGGATAAGCCATTTTTGTTTAAATAGGGCCCTGACCGAGTGATCAGAAGATGTATTCTAAAGTGTGAAGTGAAGCAGGTATTAGAGATTTTCCATTCATCTCTATATAGGGGCCATCATAGTAGTGAGTGCAGGGCTCGCAAGGTCCCACAGTACAGATTCTTCAATCCTACCTTATTTAAGAATACAACTAGAGTTCCTAAAGAATGTGATCAATACAAACTCATGGATTCCATTTTAAGAAGGCATGAAATGCTTTTGAACAATATACTATGATGTATGGGGAATAGAATTTGTGGGCTCTTACCCTCCTTTGTTTGGAAGCACACATATTTTAGTGGTAGTAGACTATGTCTCCAAGTAGGTGGGAGTTGCAGTACTCCCTACCAACAACTCCAAGGTGGTTGTTAAATTTGTTAAGATACAAATATTCACAAGGTTTGGAAATCCAAGAGACATTATTAGTAATGGTGGTACATACTTTATTAGCAATTAGTTCAAGAATTTATTGGCAATGTATAGGGTATGACACATGATTACTATAGCTTATCATCCCTAAACGAGTGGTCAAGTATTGGTTTTGAATCGTGAGGTGAAGCGTATTTTGCAGAAGACAGTGAATGCACAACATAAATATTGGGCATTGAAACTTAATGATGCATTGTGGGCATATAAGACAACATAGACGACACTCATTGGGATATATCCCTACATGTTAGTATTTAGAAAGCATTTCACTTACTAGTTGAGCTTGAACATCAAACTTATTGGGTTTTAAGGAAATAAAATATTGATATGAATCTAGCAGGGCAAAAAAAGAAGTTGTAATAACATAAGCTTGAGGAATTCAGATTACATGCCTATGATAGTATGAAGCTATACAAAGAGAAGACAAGAAAGTGGCATGACACCCATATAATGCCCTGCTCACTTGAGCTCGAACAGAGGGTGTCGATGTTCAATTTTAGATTGAATTTGTTTCCTGGTAAGCTAAACTCAAAGTGGTATAGATCGTTTGAAGTGGTGAAAATGAATGCTCATGGGGCCATTAAGGATCCACAAAGGATATCCTGGCAACTTTATGATGAGTGATTCTAAGTCGACACATACCGTAATGTTAAATCAGGCGCTGCATATGTAACGCCCCAAAAATGGGTCCCAAAATGTCATGCGGTGCTCAAGACTACGAGAAGCCTCAAGCTAACGTTGTAAGCCTTTTACTAAATCTAAAGTTCATAATAAAAAAGTATAAACATAAAATCAATGTGGAATTCTGTCTGATCTAAGAAAAATTATCTTAACATAATATCTAAAAATACTAGACTTAAAAGTCTGGACAATCAATACTAGAAATCTTAATCATAACTAGCAGTCTGACAAGCCTCTACTACTAACAGCTAGAGAGCCACTGGAAAAAACCCCCAGCTAACTCGAACTGTCTGAAAATACTAAATCAACTACTCTAATAAGACAAAGAACTAAATAAATGGGTCCCCAAACTATGAGAACTCACCAACTCTTGGGATGTAGATAGAGATGCTCAAAATCACTCATACTGCTAAAACTGAGCACCTGAACCTGCATTATAAGACAATGCAGCACATAGACGTATATGTGGATCATTACTTCTAGATGGTACTGAGTATATGGGGGGTGAATGCATAGGTAAAACAATATCTCAACATTAGTGTAAATTTGCAAAATAATGCATGCTAAGTGTAGATGACTCAAAATAGCTTGAATAACTGAAAATAGAGAATAATAATCATGAGTAATAAAGCATATTGTATAAATCTAGTAAATCATAACACTTAGTTCTAGAAGATGTACTTGTATTCTATCTTGAAATTATACTGTCTAAGTATAGAAAGGACTCACTTTTATATCTATAAACTGAAAGTTGAAATCTTATAACCAATGTCTTATATAAATAAATATCTGAATAAAGTTGTGAGCCTTTACACTTAGTTTTCTAAAAGTTGTTCTATTATTCATTTCTGTAGTCTTTTTTATTAGGGGTACTCTTTTTGGTAGGGAGGTTCTTCTAACTGACATACACTATATGAGCTATCATAGTGTCCAATGTCTAGTTCCCTTGTGGGAAAACATCACGTTGGGGAGAGGTGTCATACTCTTGCCAAAGAGTATAACCTAATCTAAGTGATCACATTTGTATCTATCATCAACATAGAAATGGGAATAATTTGATAATCTGAACCTACATTGGCTCGTAGTTCTGGGGCATGTAAACATACCCAACTCGGTGCTAAATACTACTCCCTTTAATCCGTATGCTCATTCTATAGGAAATTCACTTTAAAAACTAGAATAAGGGTTTACTATGAAAGACCAATTATACATCTGTCTATTTAAACAATAATCAAAACTAATCTATTTTCTGTAAACTATAAAGAAACTGTAAAGTGGGTTCCATATCTTAACTGAGGATCAAAAGATCAAATCTTTATTTTGGGTTATCTTGGAAAATGAATGGTTGAATTTGGATTTCTAGAGGTTTAAGATTTAAAGTTCTAGGGTTTCTTGGAGTGAAATTTGATGAAAAGTGAGCATATTAGGCTTAGAATAGGTTTAATTCTCTGTTATTCATGATTTGGGGGCTTCGGAAAGGACTAAATTGCCCTTTAAAAATTTAACTCGGAATCGAAATCACGATTTTTGGCCTTAGAACAATGCATCGCTATCACGGTTGGTTTCTTTTAAAAGATGAATGCTATTTTTCACTCTGGCACGACGCGGCAAAATTGCATTGTGTCACTAGAAAAGGACAAGTGCAATTTTGCACTTCACCGCAATGCGGTGACTGTCCTATTGAGATTTCTGGCATGATACAGGCAAATCGCAATTATCTACTAGAAAGGGATGAACGAGAATTGGATTTTCACCATGACATGGGTAAATTATAGTGCTTCACTAGAAATCGGACAATTGCAATTTTGCACCTCACCGCGACGCGGTGCCATCGCGGTGCTCTACTATTTTTCACTAAAATCGCCATAACTTCTCAACCGAGTATCAGATTAAGCCAAAATTGGTATTGTTGGAAAGCTGATTCAATTATCTACACATTGGTGGGTATAGATCTAGAAAATTTTATATGTATCAAGAGTTATATACTTTTGAAGTTAACACTTGACACACTAGTAGCTAAACCAGACTAAGAAAAGTACGAGGTATTACATTATCTCCCCATTAGGAATATTCGTCCTCGAATTGGACTAGTTAAACTAAAGATACTGAGGAACTAAGACTATATGCTAGTATGTACAATTGAAACAAGCTGTATGACTGAATCTAACTCATACTGCATGACTGAACTAATCTGCGAATGCATGAATTTACATGAAGATAACAATATGGCTGAATCTGAGATTGGAAAAGAACTGGATTAAGGATGACTGTTACCTTAGGATAAATCTGAGTTTGTGGAGAAAAGTTGAGGATACTTGGATCGCATGTCTGATTCCACTTCCTAAGTAGCACCCTAAACGAACTGATTGACCACAAAACTTTGACCAAGGGAACTGCTTTGTTCCTTAGTCTTTGGATCTGATGATCAAGAATCTCTACTGGATCGTTCTTCATATGAAAGGATATTCTGAATATTTGTGCTTTCTAGAGGGACTACAACGACTGAATTATCCATGCACTTCTTCAATAAGGACACATGGAACACTGGATGAACTGATGACAAGTCTGCAGATAGCTCAATCTCGTATGGTACCTTCCCTGCACGACTCAAAATCCTATAGGGACCCATATATCAGTGACTAAACTTCCCCATTTTACCAAGTATCTTCACCCCCTTCATGGGTGGAACCTTCAAATAAATAAGATCATCTACTTCAAACTCAAGATCTCTCCTTCTTATGTCTGCATAAGAGTTTTGATGACTTTGGGATGATTTTAATCTTTCTCGAATCAACTGCACTTTCTCCATGGCTTCAAACACCATATCTATCCCAATCAAAGTGGTAACTGTTGTTGTAGGTGAACACAATCAATGGCAAGTGGTCATTCTAATTACCTTTGAAGTCAAGAACACATTCCTTCAACATATCCTCTAGGGTCTAGATGGTCCTCTCTGCCTGACTATATGTCTGAGGATGAAAGGCTAAACTGAGATGAACTTGAGTACCAAGGCCCTTTTGAAAGGCTTTCCAAAACTGAGAGGTAAACTGAGTACCCCTATCTGAAATAATGGACAAAGGGACTCCACCAAATCTAACCAACTCTTTGATATATAGCTTAGCATAATCTTCATCTATATAAGACATATGAACTGGCAAGAAATGGGCTGAATTGGTAAATCTATCTACAATAACAAAAATTGAATTATGTTGTCGACGTGAATGCGATTACCCATTCACAAAGTCCATGTTAACCTCTTCCCACTTCCAAGTAGGATTAATAAACTCCAGTAATGTGCCACAAGGTCTTTGGTGATCTACCTTAACCTGTTGGCAAGTTGCATACTTGGCTATGAATTCTGCTATATCTTTCTTCATACCACTCTACCAATAGATTTCTGAGAAATCGCAGTACATCTTGGTAGATCCTGGATGAATGGAATAATGCACACCATGTGCTTCTTCCATAATCCACTGCCTCAAATCATCAACACATGACACACACAATCTACTTTGGTATCACAACAAACTATCTCTCCCTTAGGAGAAAACCTCTACCCTTTGCTCTTTAACTGAATCCTTTAGTTTGAACAAACTAGAATCCGTATCCTGCTTCTCTTTCACTTCAAAAACTAGAGAAAATTCTAAACTACTCAGAAACCAAACATTCCCTTCAATTGAGTCAACTAATCTCACACCCAATCTAGCTAACCGATTAACTTCTCAAACTAATTCTCTCTTGTCATTCTCTACATGAGCAACGCTGCCCATAGACAATCTACTAAGGGCGTCTGCCACTACATTGGCCTTGCCCGGATGATAAAGCACACTCCTGTCATAATCCTTCAATAATTCTAACCACCTTCTCTGACGAAGATTCAACTCCTTCTGAGTAAACACATATTGCAAGCTTTTGTGGTTCGTAAACACATCAACATGCACCCCATAAGGATAGTGCCTCCATATTTTCAATACAAATACCACAACAGCTAACTCAAGGGCATGGGTAGGGTAATTCTTTTTGTGAGACTTAAGCTGTCTAGAGGCGTAGCCTATAACCTTACCTCTCTACATCAAAACACAACCCAGACCAATTCTAAAAGCATCACAATAGACTACAAGCCCATCAGTACCATCAGGTAACACTAAAACTAGGGTTGAAGTGAGTCGAGTCTTCAACTCCTGAAAACTCTTCTCATAGAAATCTGACCACTAAACTTTCTTCTGAGTCAATATAGACATAGGGGATGCAATAGATGAGAAACGTTCTACAAAACATCTGTAATATCCACCTAAACCCAAGAAACTTCTAATGTCTAATAGAGAAATAGATCTAGTCCCATTTCTTACTACTTTTGTTCTTAGGGATCAACTCTAATGCCATCACTAGTAATAATATGACCGAGGAAAGCTACTGACCTTAGCAAAAATTCACATTTGCTAAATTTGGAGAAAACTGGTGATCTCTAAGACTTTGTAACACAATTTTAAGTTGGCTTGCATGATCATCCTCACTATGAGAATAGACAAGAATATCATCGATAAAGACTATAACAAACATGTCCAAATACTGTTTGAACACTCTATTCATCAAGTCTATGAAGGTTGTTATGGCATTTGTTAGCCTGAAAGACATTACTAGAAACTTGAAATGACCACAACGAGTTCTGAAAACTTTCTTTGGAATATCATATTCCCTTACTCTAACTGATGATAGCCTGATCTAAGGTCTATCTTAGAGAAGTAACTTGCACCTTGAAGTTGGCCGAATAAGTCATCAATCCTAGGAAGAGCATATTTGTTTTGTATTGTGACTTTATTCAGCTGGCGATAGTCAATGAAAATTCACAAAGAACCATCTTACTTTCATACAAATAGGATGGGAGCACCCCATGGAGAGACACCGGGCCTTATTAAACCTTTATCTAAAACATCTTCAAAGCTGCTCTTTTAAGACATTAAGTTTGGCTGGAGCCATATGATATGGAGGAGTAGAGATAGGTTGAGTATCTGCGAGAAGGTCAATACCAAATTCTATTTCCCTATCGGAAGGTACCCCTGGCAGATCCTCGAGAAAAACTTTAGGCAACTCATTGACTACACAGACTGATTGAACTATTGTAGTCTTAGACTTAGTGTCTTTGACTCAAACTAGATGATAGATGTACCCTTCCGAGATCAACTTTCTAGCCTTAATATAGGATATGAAATGACTCTTGGGAGACACTGAATTACCTTCCTACTCAAAGGCTGGCTCATCTGGAAACTAAAACTTCACCACTCGAGAGAGACAATCTATAGATGCTTAATAGAAATGGAGCTAATCCATACCCATAATAAATTCAAAGTCGACCATATCTAACTTTATTAAGTCTGCTAATATGATCTTATGAAGGACAGTGATAGAACACTTTCTATAAATTTATTTGGCAACAACTGACTCACCCACTGGGGTAGAAACTAAGAAGGGATTAGAAAGCTTTTCAGGACCTACTTCAAAATTTACTATAACTAATGGGGTCACATAAGAGAAACTCAACTCGGGGTCTAACAGCACATAAACATCAAGATGAAAGACACAAAGCATACTAGTAGCAACATCTGGTGAAATTTCCTGCTCCTGATGGGATGGTAAAGCATAAAATTAATTTTGGCACTGACCACTATCGATACTAGATAATGCGCCCAGAGGAAGGACTAGGCTACTAGAGGAGCTGGTGCACTAGTAGCCTGAGTTTTGGGATGACCATCCATGTTTCCCTGCTTAGCATGGGTACACTTTTTGATTCCATGTAATAACTTACCACAACCATAACAACCTTTCTATCCCAATAAGCACTCACCAAGATAATTTTTACCATACTTAGTACATGGAGGAAAACTGGTTTTCTACCCATACTATTCTGAGATCTGGATATAAAAGTCTTACCTCACCGCTCTTGCCTAGATATAAGGGTGGGAGAAATGGTTGAAGATGGCACTGACATATATGAATGATTCTAAAACTGCAAATGATTTCCTCCTCTAAACTTTGTCTGGCCATACTCAAACTACCCGGTTCTAGCTTTCTTATTTCTCTTCTCTTTCCTTTAACTTTTCTACCTCGATCGAAAAAGCATGAATCATTAACCTAGCAATATCCATATCCCCAATAAGTATGGCGGTCATCTACTCCTTGACTACCAAACCAGATACTCCAGTAACAAACTTACTCATACTCACCCTAGGGTCAACCATCGTATCAGGGGCATACGTAGACAACTGGTTCAACTTAAGGCAGTACTCCTTCATTATCATCGAGCCCTGCCTCAGGTTTACAAACTCCTATACCTTAGATTTCCTTATTTTATACGAAAAGAACCTATCCAGAAATGCATCCTAAAATACATGCCAACTCATAGAAGCTGTATTCTCACCTCTACCATTCTTCCATATAACCACCCAATCATATGCTATATCTTTTAATATATAAGATACCAAATTTACTCTCTCATTTTAAAAAATATGAATAATCTAGGTAATCTTCCTCACCTCATCTAAGTAAAGTTGTGGGTCCTCACCTGTCTTTGACCCAAAGAACTCAGGCGGATTCATTCGCATAGAGTCATGAATTTCGACTGGTGCTAGATCCCCACTCTGCTAAAGTAGGACTGGCACCTAATGGTTGCCCTGAACATTGGCAGTCACAGCATAGTCCAATGCCTGAAAAGCAGCCCAAAATTCAGCATGGGATGGATTCTCATTTAGAGGTTCAGTAGGCTAGGGTAGTTGGTTATTATTTCTGTGCACATTATCTCCGCGGTGAGGCATATTCAACTGTCACGTAAGATCAAAAGTTAAAAATAGATAGAGACATTGTAAGAACAATAGATTATGAAATAAAGAGATGATTTCCTAAAAACATCCTATAGCCTCTTGCTCATAAATGTGGAGCGCATCACACCCATGATCAAGACTCTACATAATGTGGCTTGTTTGACTCCCTAGGGCTCTTATAACCTTAGGCTTTGATACCGAGTTTGTAATTCCCCAAATACGGGTCTCAGATATAACACGGTGCTCAAGACTATAAGTAGCCTCAAGCTAAACCTGTGAGCCTTTTACTAAATTTGAAGCTCATAATAAAGAAATATAAACATAAAATCTATATAAAAGTCTGTATGATTTAAGATGAAATTATCTGAACATAATATCTGAAAATACTAGACTTAAAATTCTGGACAATCAATACTAGAAATCTGAATCATAACTAGCAGTCTGACAAGCCTCTACTACTAACAACGAGAGCCACTGGGACAAAACCCCAGCTAACTCAAACTATCTGAAAATACTTAATCAACTACTCTAATAAGTTGAAGAACTGAATAAATGAGTCCCCAAACTATGAGGACTCACCAACTATCGAGATGTAGATAGAGATGCTCGAAATAACTCATGTTGCTGAAACTGAGCACCTGAACCTACATTATGAGACAATGTAGCACATAGATAAATATGTGGATCAATACTTCTGGATTATACAGAGTATATGTGGGTGAATGCTTAAGTAAAACAATATTCAACATTAGTGTAAATTTGTAAAAGAATGCATGCTAAGTGTAGATGACTCACAATAGCTCAAATAACTGAAAACTGACAATCATAATCATAGTAATAAAGCATGTTGAATAAATCTGGTGAGTCATAATACTTAGTTCTAGAAGTTGTACTTGTATTCAATCTTGAAATCATATTGTCTAAGTGCAGAAAGGACTCACTTTTATATCTTTAAACTAAAAGTTGAAAGTTTATACCCAATGTCATATATAAATAAATATCTGAATAAAGCTATGAGCCTTTACACTTAGTTTTCTAAAAGTTGTTCTATTATTCATTTTTGTAGTCTTTTCTATTAGGGTTACTCTTTTATATAGGGAGGTTCTTCTTACCGATATACACTATGTGAACTATCATAGTGTCGAATGTCTAGTTTTATTATGGGAAAACCTCATGTTGGGGAGAGGTGTCATACTCTTTCCAAGGAGTATAACCTAATCTAAGTGATCACATCTGTATCTGTCATCAATATAGAAATGGGAATTATTTGATAATTTGAAACTATGTTGGCTTGTAGTTCTGGGGCATATAAACATACCCAACTCAGTGCTACATACTACTCTCTTTAATTTGTATGATTATTCTGCAGGAAATCCACTTTAAAAACTAGCATATAGGTTACAAGAAAAGACCAATTATGCACCTGTTTGTCTAAATTATAATCAAAACTAATCTACTTTTTGTAAACTGTAAAGAAACTATAAAGTGGTTTCATATCTTAACTAAGGATCAAAAGATCAAATCTTTATCAAAAATCTGAAAATAAACTAATATGGGATGCTTAAAGCATAGTCATTCTTGAAATATCAATATTTAACTATGGTTTAATAACCCATGCATCAAATTCATGTCAAATCATCATAGAGTTCATGCTTTATAATGAAAAAAATGATAATTCAATTCTAAATCTGGAAATTACTGCAATACGCATAAAAATATGAAAGTTCACATGTAATTCAACATCTAAATCTCTCGAAATCTCATAATCTTCAAATAGAAATAAGTGGGTATAAACCTACTGAAATTCACATAATTTGATGTAAAAATCAACTTTAAAACAAATTTTTGGGCACAAGGATGAAAGAATTATCCTTGTTGAAAACCCCACATACATTAATTGATGACTAGATGAAGAAGCTTGAACTTTGAGTTCTTATTTGTGCTCTTGAAGATTGTTTTTTTGAATATCTTGGATTGGGAATCTTGAATTTCGGGTTATCTTTGAAAATGAATGGTGGAATTTGGATTTCTTGAGGCTTAAGATTTGAAGTTCTAGGGTTTCTTGGAGATCAATTTGATGAAAAGTGAGCATATTAGGCGCCCTCTTCACAAGAGAGTTACCCATAATCACTCACATAGATGCAATTTGTCAAAAAATGGGTACAAGAATCAAATTATGCTCACTCTCACAAAGATTTCACAAGTTACATAAGATGAAACATAGGATTTACCGTAGTGTAGTACTCCACTAATGTCAAAATATTGAAGATCGAGATCAAATAGGTATGTAAGGGTTGTAATGTAGGATAAAGGATAGGTAGGAACTATTCTATCTAGTAATAGTGGTTATCTTCCCTTAACAGTTTAATATATCACACTTTTCATTCAATTCACTTCTAACTACCAACTTTCACCACTTCTGTCTACACACGTCTTTTGTTTTACCCATCTCATTAAGCTTATTCACATACAATAGGGAAATTACTATTGTTTATTAATTCATGATTCTATTTTTAGCACAAATTTCTTTTACTTCTAACCACAATGCATCAATTGTACACACCAATAACAATTACTTTGGGGGCTTTACTTTTACCTTTTCTCCTCTTGTTTTCAAACTCCTTAACTTTCTTAAGTTTTTACTAAAGTGCCTAAAAGCTTTGGATAAAATTAAGGCCAATCAAAGAAAGGCATACAAGCTAGATATGAGGCTACCAAAGAAAATAAGCTAAAGGCTCAATGGGTTGACAAGGATTATGCACAATGGTAGGTAAAAAATGTTATGAAACATGGCTATTAAATAAATGCCTATATCATCGCCTAAACCCACACTCTTTATTTTGCTTGAGCATGTGCCATGTATGTGTGAAGTGTTTGTATATTCTAGCTATCAAATGCAACAAGGAATATACAAATACCTCACACACACATGGAACATGCTCAACTTAAGTAGGATCATCAGACTCTCAACCAAACAATAGTATGAATTCAACATTAAGCCAACAAGTACAAGAGTTATAAACTAGAGCCTAGGAGTCTCAAAAGTAGTAGTTCACACAGTCAATATGCTTTTACATAGAAATGGACTTGCATTATGCAATCACACATAGAACCAATAAGAATATCTCACTTAACTAAAACAAAATTTTAAAATTTACTCCTAAAAAGAAAAAGGATACTAGGTTCAAGGGGCACCCCCGTGGAAACGAATCAAAAAGAACAATGAGGTAGGCAAAGTGTGCACCTACTAAACTGACCCAAATAACTAAAAGCTAAAAAGATAAAAACCTTTTAGTAATTTTTTCATATTTACCTAAATACTAAAAAGACAACTAAGACTCAAGAGCCTACAACATCACTTCACTTGAAACAATGGAAATTTTCCCAGCCCACACTTAAAAATCTACTTTGTCCCTAAAGTAAACTCAAAAGTAGTGATATAAATACTCTCTGAGGCCTCTAGGCCTACCTAGTAGCATTTGTTATCATTAAGAGGGTCTAGGAACCTCACACTCAGTCTTCCCCATGCTTCTAATCTCAGGTTTTCGGTACTCAGACTTCCATAAACCTATGCCTCAACAAAAATAAAAACTATATGAAGTAAAAAATAAAATACTAAAAATAAAACATACCTTAACTTGGGTAGCCTCCCAAGCAGCACCTGATTTAGTGTAAACTATCAAGGTCGACAACTTTCTCCATAATAGCCTTTTTAGGCTCATCAATCAACATCCCTTCAGGATTAGGTATTGGTGGCTTGGGTAGCTCAATGAGAAAGTCTAAAGATGTCTTTGGTGGATTGGGATCCACCACCCTACAGTCATCCACTTCCATCACTGTAATCATGCACAAATCTTTGTGCTGGGATAGTGTGTTGAGTGGTTTGTATACCTTAAAGACCACCTCTTTTTCATCCAACCTTATTTTGAGCATGCCCTTTCTCATATCTATTAATGATCCTCATGTTTCCAAGAGTGGACATCCCAAGATAATTGGCACCCTCTCATCAAAATTATAATCCAAAATAATAAATTTAGCATGTATAATAAACTTACCAACTTTGATGAGAATGTCCTCAATGATTTCATCAAGACGGACTTGAGTTTGGTCTACCATTTTGAGTAGCATAGAGCACGGTGTCATATTTTCAAAGGAAAAAGTGTTGAAAATAGATAGCGACATCAAATTATACTTTCCCCTAAATCACTCAGTGCGTGGACCACCTCGTTATTACCAATCTGAATAGGGAGAATTAACCTCCCAGGGTCTTTAAGCTTTTGGGACATCTTATGTATTTCCACAGAGATACATTCCTCAGTGAGTGTTACCATCTCAACATCCTATAGATTAGTTTTATTATTTACCATGTCCTTTAGGTACTTAGCGTACTTGGGCATTCCCTACAAAACATCTAAAAGAAGAAGGTGAATGTGAAGTTGTATGAACGTATTAAAAAACTTCTTTATGCATGCATCCTCCTTTACTTTTCTTAGCCTCTATGGAAATAGTGATGGTGGGCTTTACTTCTAGGCAACTTTTTCTTTTGGTTACTCAAACTTCCCTGAATAATTAGCAACTTTGTCTGTAATCGGTCGAGAAATCAACTTGCATCTACCTCCCTATTTGTCTTTGGAGGTCTGTCAATCAAATCTTTACCACCCCTCAAAGTGATTGCCTTTACTCTTTTAGGAGGTTTAGTTTCACTTGGAAAACCACCTTAATGCCTGGTATTTTATTCCTGCTGCATTTACCCCAACTAATACTTCAATTGCTCCTGAAGTACTGGCTGATTTTTGAGTTCAGCAGCCATCTGTTCTTGGGTGGCCATGATCTTTTTAAACATATCTTCTATGATACTAGCTTGTGTGTTTTGATGATGCTGATTGTTGTTCCATGAGTAATTTGGTGCTTGAGTCTGCCACTTTTGGTTGTAGGCATTACCATAATTTGGCCTTTAAGAACTGCCCACAAAATTGACTAACTTGGGATTTACAACACACATATCTACAGAATGGCCACTATTTCCATAAACCTCATACCATGCCAGATTCTATTGCATTGTATTCACCTAAGGCTGAGACTACTGGACACCCAACTTGCTAATTTATGTCATTATTTGGTTCTCCAAAGCTGATAGTTGGGCAACGAAGACTGTAATACTATCAACTTCAATAATGCCTGCAGTATTTTTTATTGAGTCTCTTGAGGCATCACCATACCTATATAGATTTCCTTATGCAATACGATTTAACAAAGTATACATCTCATCAAAAGTCTTTTCCAGAGCCTGACCACCTACAGTTGAATTTAGAAAAATTTGTATGTTATGGTCAAGGGCTTCAACAAAGATATGAGATAATACCTCATTGGACTGCTGATGATGTGGACAGTCTCGAAGAAGAGACTTGAATATCTCTTAAGCATGATAAAGGTACTCATCTGACCTCTATTTAAAGCTTAAAATCTCACTGCAAAGTCTTGCAGTCTTTCTAGATGGAAAGAAGCGGATAAGAAACTTTTCGGCTAAGTCATCCCAAGTTCTGATTAAATCTTCTGGCTTAGTATTCAACAATTTTTTTGCTTTCCCCAATAGTGAAAAGGGGAAAAGTGTCAGCCTCACATAGTAAGTTGACACACCCGTAGGGATGAATATTCCACTGATCACCAAAAGGTTCTGCAAGTGGACTTGTGGATCTTCATGTGATAGCTCAGCGAATTATCCATTGCTATGCAATATTTGCACCATGTTCTTCTTCAGCTCGAATCTTCCTCCAGTAGTCAATTTTTGAATAGGGGAGGTTAAATTTATTGCAAGTGGGATTGACACTTCATGATCTATCTTGCGGGCTGGTGGGTCCTCCGCCATGGGAGCAGAAATATCTTGTTCTTTGTTGATTTGTGGGATATTTTAAAGAAGGATTACTTCTCTCCTTTGTTTGTGTAAGCATTGTTCAGGCTCGGGTCTAATTCAACTAATTATCGATCCCTTGCTATCTTACTAGCCTGTAAACCTATTTCCTACAATGCTAGAACCAAGACCAAGTGAAAAGCACCAAAGGAATATAAAAAGTGAAACTAATATTTAAAAATTTGCAAAATTACAAGTCCCCGGCAACGGCGCCAAAAACTTGTTACGCCCAAGTGTACATACAAGAGTACATGGTCTCATCAAGTACTACAGTAGTCTAATAAAAAGCCAAATATTGATCCCTCAGAGATTTTTTTGGAAAACTATCCACATCTATTATACTATTGAGGTTAATTTAGTGCAACCATAACCACAAGAGTTTGAGAGTTATAACAAAACCTAAAGTAAACAATGTGGAAAAGTAAAGTGCTTGAATAATCAATAGAGAGAAACCCAGGATTAAGGCTTTAAAAATAGTCGTACTATGCTATTGAACTTCATTGGTTAAGTTACTTATCTTGGTTGATAATTCACAGGTTTGATATTATGACTATGGTATTTCGAGCCTCTAGTCACCGATCTAACATAGACCCACAACTACATCGTTGAGTGGGGATTTGAGAACTAAGTTAAATGCATTCATATTCATCCCATAAGTGAACCAAATATGTCACTTGGATAAATTCATATCCTAAATTTAAATTATAACTATATTTTGTAGAAGATTACAATCCTATTCTATTTACCCCACGTTCTATCCTCTTGTTCCTCCTTCTGGGCTCACAAGATGACAATAAATGTTTTCTAAGGTCAAAAATCCTTAAAATAGTAAAAAAGGAATAAATAAACAACTAAATATGATAAATAATCAAAACCAAATTAATTCACAACAAGAGTAATCATGTTCTTGGTCTTAACCCGGGAAATAGGCTTTTAGCCGCTCATGGACATAACCGTAATTGAAATGATAGATGAATGCATGATAAAATCCAAAAAAAAACTGGATTACAGGAATAAAACCCTATTTTAAGTGTTATACAGCCTCCCTCTAAGTTTCAATGTCATCCAAAGTCTATAGCATTATGTTTAAGTGTCCTATTTATAGGAGGTCAAATCTGCCGATTTTGAGCTAGGGTTCGCGTTGCACCCTCTATTGCGGTAGCTAGGGTATGAGACGAGAGCTAATAGAGGATACACACTGTTTTTTGTCCCTTATTAAACTCCCAAGGTTAGGAACTCTCCACATAGTGGTGGCTAAGCTCTGCGACGCGCCATGGACTCCAAAGTGTCCGTTTTACATCAAATCTTCTCCCATGCTTTTGTCCATTCATTCCAAGGCTTGTGTTGTCATTTACACTTGATTTAACGCTTTTGTATCGTCCATATGTCATAATAATAAAATTACAAAGCTTAATATATCATCAAAAACCACGAATTATAGCTCAGAACAACACAACATCCAAAATGGTAAACTAGAAACTTAAGCTAAGAATGCTAGTTTTGTCCTTTTGATCTTTAACTTAGTTTTTAATCTTCGATTGTTTCAATTGGAACTTAAACACTATAAAAATTTATTCCAAGAATATTACACAATAATACCATTAGGAACTCATCACACACACTATAATTCATCGAGATTAACTAGAACAACACATAGCTCAAGCTAGTAACATTAGTTTTCTCGTTTACACTCTGAGTGACCAAATTAATTACAAACTTGTTTGAGATACACACTAAACATTGTAATCAAATACTTTAACACTTATATTCTCATTTATATCATTAAAAACACATTAATCACACAAGAGGTCCTCAAAACAAGCCTAAATAAGATCGGATAACAACACTGATGTGCACAAATCCACCTCAGATCACAACCCCATACTTAAAGCCTTATTTTTCCTCGAACAACTCTTTATTCTAAGACTCATAATCAGAGAATATTCCACACTTCTATAACAATAAATACACTCAAGATAGTAATACGATGACTACATAGAATGCAAGTTTATACACTAAGTATATTATACACATAATTGAAAGCTCAAGAATACTACTCCAAAACATCCTATCCTCAAGAATTGACTCACCAAGTTGGAAAACTCATACATATTGCTCATTCAAAGATATCATACAAATCACCCAACTATCATAAAAAATGTGCCGTCGGTAAAATAAATTTACCCATAATCACTCATATAAATGCAATTTATCACAGAATGGGTACAAAAATCAAATTACGCTCACTCTCATAAATATTTACAAGTTACACAAGATGAACCATAGGCTTTCCTTTAGCGTAGTACTCCAATAATATCAAAATTTTGAAGCTCAAGATCAAATAGGTCTTTAAGGATTGTAATGTAAGCTAAGGGGCAGGGGGGGACTGTTCTGGCTAGTAATAGTGACTATCTTCCCTAAACACTTTAATACATCACACTTTTCATTCAATTCACTTCTAACAACCAACTTTCACCACTTTTATCTACATACATCTTTTGTTTTACCCCAACTCATTAAGATCATTAATATATAATATGGAAGGGTTATTTCACTCCCAACCATAGCGCATCAATTGTACACACCAATAACAATTACTTTGGGGGTTCACTTTCACATTTTCTCCTCTTGTTTTTTAAACTCCTTAACTTTCTTAAGTTTTCACTAAAGCGCTTAGGAGCTTTGGATCAAATTAAGGTTAATTAAAGAAGGGGATACAGGTTACATATGAGGCTTTCAAAGAATACTAGCTAAAGTATCAATGGGGCTGACAAGGATTATGCCCAATGTCAGGTCAAAATGGTATGAAATATGTCTATCAAAGAAATGCCTATATCATCTCCTAAACCTATAATCTTTATTTTTCTTTGCACACACACCAAGTAAGTTCTATCTATCACATGCAAAAAGGAATATAAAAACACCTCACACACACATGGAACATGATCAACTCAAGTATGATCATTATAGACTCTCAACCAAACAATAGTATGAATTCAACAGTAAGCCAACAAGTACAAGAGTCATAAACTAGATCCTTGGAGTCTCAAAAGTAGTAGTTCACACAATCAACATGCTTATAAATAAAAACCCACTTGCATCATGCAATCACACATATAAGAAATAAGAATATCTCACTTACCTAAAACAAAAAAAATTAAAATTTACTCCTAAAAAGAAAAAGGATATTTGGTTCAAAGGGCACCCTGTGGAAAAGAATCAAAAAAGAACAATCACGGAATGGGTGAAGAGTGCACATACTAAAATGACCCAAATAACTAAAAACTAAAATTATAAAATCTTCTTGTAGTTTTTAAAATTTATTTAAGAACTAGAAAACAACTAAGACTCAAGATCCTACAACATTACTTCACCCGAAACAATGGGAATTTCCCCAGGGTTAAGGATTTTTTACCATTCGTACTATGCTATTAAACTTGATTATTTAAGTTACTTACCTTGGTTGTCAATTCACGGGGTTGATATTATGACTATGGTCTTTTGAGCCTCTAGTCACCTATCTAACTTAGACTCACAACTACATTATCGAGCAGGGATGTCAGAACAAAGTTAAATGCATTCATATCTCATCCCATAAGTGAACCAAATAGGTCACTTAGGTATATTACTACCCTAAATGAAAATTATAGGTTTATTCTATAGAAGATTACAATCCTATTCTATTTACCCCATGTTCTATCCTCGTGTTCCTCCTTTCGTGCTCAAGATGACAATAAATGTATTCTAAGGGTCGTGAATCCTTAAAATAGTAATAACAAGGATAAATAAAAAACCAAATATTATAAATAATCAAAACCAAATCAGTTTACAGCAAGAGTCATCATGTTCTTGGCCTTAACCCCAAAAAAGGGCTTCTAACCGCTCATGGACATAACCGTAATAGCAATGATAGATCAATACATGATAATCCATGCAAAAACTATAGTAGAGGAATAAAAATCCTATTGAAGTATTATCCATCCTCCCTCAAAGTTTTAAGGTCGTCCAAGATCTATAGCATTATGTTTAAGTGTCCTATTTATAGGAAGTCAAATCGGCCGATTTTGAGCAAGGGTCTGCGTCACGCCCTCTATTGCAGTACCTAGGATATGAGACATGACCTAATCATAGATACACATTATTTTGGTCTTGTATGAAGCTCCAAGTTATGGCACACACCCCGGCAACGGCGTCAAAAACTTGTTGTGACCAAATGCATACGTAAGTTTACTTGGTCTCACCATGTAATAGAGTGGCCTTATAAAAAGTCAAATGTCAATCCCCTAGAGACTTGTGTTGAAAAATATCCACTTATTGTTTACTATTGAAATTAATTTAGTGCAAATGTAACCATAAGAATTAGAGAGTTATAACTAAAGTTAGACTAAATAATGCAGAATAGTAAAGTGCTTGAACAATCAATGGAGAGAAACCCATGGTTAAGTCTCTAGGAACAGCCGTACTATGCTATTGAACTTTATTTTTTAAGTTATTTATCTTGGTTGTTGATTCACGGGGTTGATATTATGAATATGGTCTTCCGACCCTCTAGTCACCTATCTAACTTAGACCGACAACTACATCGTTGAGCAGGGATGTGAGAACAAAGTTAAATGCATTAATATTTCATACCTTTAGGGAAACAAATAGTTCACTTTAGTATATTCCTATCCTAAATGCAAATTATAACTTCATTCTGCAGAAGATTACAATCCTATTCTATTTACCCCACGTTTTACCTCTTGTTCCTTTTTCCGAGATCATAAGATGAAAATAAATAAATTCTAAGGGTCACAAATCCTTAAAATTGTAATAAAAAGGATAAATAAACAACCAAATATGATAAATAATCAAAACCAAATCAATTCACAATAATATTAATCGTGTTCTTGGCCTTAACAATAGAAAAGGACTTTTAGCCGCTCATGGACATAACCGTAATTGCAATGAGAGATGAATACATGATAAAATCCATTAAAAAAAACTAAATTAATAGAATAAAACCCATAATTTAATTGTTATACATCCTTCATCAAAGTTTCAAGGTCTTCCAAGGTCTATAGAATTATGCTTAACTATCCTATTTAGAGGAGGTCAAATTTGCCAATTTGGAGCTAGAGCACGCGTCGCGACCCCTATTGCAGTACCTAGGGTTTTAAACGTACACCAATTGTGGATATACACTATTTTTGGTCCCTTATTAAGATCTAAAGGTATGTAACATGCCCCATATCGCTGTCTATGCTCTGCGACGCGCCATGAACTCCAAAGTGTCCGTTTTATGTCAAATCTTGTACCATGCTTTTGTCCATCCATTCCAAGACTTGTGGTGTTGTTAACACTTGATTTAAATCTTTATTATCATCCATATATCATAATAATAAACTAAAAAAGCATTATATAGCATCAAACACTACGAATTATAGCTCAAAACAACACAACATCCAAGACGGTGAACTATAAACTTAAGCTAAGAATATTAGTTTTGTCCTTTTGAACTTTAACTTAATTTTGACTCTTGGGTTGTTTCAATGGGACCTTAAAAACTATAAATAAGTTATTCCATACATAATTACAAAATCATACCATTTGTAACTCATCAAACACACTAGAATTTATCGAGATCAACTAGAACAACATATAGCTCAAGCTAGTAACACTATTTTTTATCGTTTATACTCTAAGTGACCAAATTAATTATAAACGTGTTTGAAATACATGCTAAAAGTTCTAATCAAGTACTTTAACTCTTAAATGATTATTTATATCATTATCAACACATTAAGCACACTAGAAGACCATAAAACAAGGCTAAATAAGCTGGGATAAAAACACTGAGGTGCATAAATCTACCTCATATCATCTTCTCTAAGTGATTTAACAGCACCTAGTTCCTCAGTGGAAAGATGATGGTTCTTAATCTTCAAGTGCAAAATATTTGCATCCTTATCACCCAAACCAACCCTCATCTCCTCCACCTTCTTACTCATTTTTTCCTTGGCTGATAGAAACTCTGACACTGTGGACATGGTCCCCACTTGTAATCCCCCGAGAAATTTTTCGTTGAAATTTTGTGCGTAAATGTGTTGGGTTTTATCTTCTATAATGAATTATAAATTTTCCATGTTGAATGTCTTAGATGATGACCCACCATTACGTAGAGTATCGAATAATATTTCCAACGATATGTGGATCATCCAAAACGGACACCCGAGCGACGAGTTATGAACATTCCGATTGAACCATGAATAGTAGTTAACAGTAAAACATGCAGGAAAAAGTATTGAGGCCTGGCGTATTTTTCTCCAATTTTAAATGATCATAACTCCTTGTACATAATGATCTGGGTGTTCTACTATATATCAAAGGAAAGCTCTGTGAGTCCTCTTTCCAATGAAATTGGTTTCATCCAATTTGTCTATCGGAGCAAAACGTTATGGCCAATCTAATTCAGCCTATCATAAGTGAATTTTTATGTCAACTTCAAATAATCATAACTCCTCGTACATAATGATCTGGGTGAGATACTATATATCAATGAAAAGATATGAGAGTCCTCTTTTTAATGAAATTGGTTTCATCTAATTTGGATATTGGACTAAAACGTTATGGTTGATTTACTTCAGACTATCAAAACAGTCCACCAAAGGATAGATTCAAGAATTATTTGATTATTAGAGACGTTTTGGCCATCCCCCCTCATCCAAAATCCGTCAAAACCTTATATTAAAGCTTATTAGAAGTATTATATGTTATATTTCATCAAATTCCCTCAAAAAGAAAATCCTAAGCTCCTACATCCAACTTCAAGAACCTCCAAAATTCACCATTAATTCTACAAATTTATTCAAGATTCCAAGTTCCTAGTTCAAGAACTCCAAGAACCATCATTCAAAGGCACGATTAACATCTAAAAAATGAGTATCGATCTAAAGTTCATAATTCAAGGCATGTGGAGTTTTTCAACAAGAACTCTCTTTCGTTCTTATGCCCAAAAGTATTTTTCTTTACAAAGGCATTATTTTTATTTGATTTTTACGAATTTGAAGCATGAACACATATCTTATGATGATTATTATGAAATATTGATGTTTATGATTTTGAAAGATGAATTTACATGTGTGGAGATATAAAGCATGAATCTTGAATGATATTTATCATGATTTTGATATTTGGGTCATGAATCCCCATTGGAAATTGTGTTTTTTTAGAAAGTGTGTGTTGTAAGCATGTTGATGTTGAATATTTGAGATATTTTGAATGATTGGACCTTTTGGTCTTAATGGAGTTGTTTTGAACTCAAGTGTGAAAGAAATCCACAACGTGGTTGATTTTTGATAGATGGGAAGCATGATGGCTCCTGATGTATATTTATATATTACTGAAATTATTTTGTTGTGCATTGTCTTTGAAATGATCTTAGCTAATTCCGGGAGAAATCTTTAGCACCAAGTGGGAGGTATAAAGAGACTTTACTTCCCTAGAACTATGTGCCCCCGTAGGAGTGAGTCTGAGGATGATTTATATAGTGATCACTAGTTTTGTGGATTTGATATCGATAGTCCTACTCCGATGGCAAGGATTGGACGTCTCTCCCCAACGTAAGTTGTACGTTAGACTCTATGTAGCTCGCATAGTTTATGTCGGTTATAGGATCTCTCAGTATGTGTGTGTTTCCTTGTGTCTATGGTGAATGGTGAAGTGATTTGAAAGTAGAATTGTAAAGGTTATTATTTCAAAAGATTTAAATGATATTTACATTATGAGAATTGATATTCTTGATGAACTAAAAGTGATTGACATGTTAAATGATGACTCACATGTGTTATTGTACTTATTTCATCCTCTCATTATTATGATGATTTTCTTCAGGCTATGTGAGTCTTTCATACATCCTGCATATTTATTATATATATTTATGATGATGTGTTTATTCAACTGCATACACCCCCATATACTCGGTTTATGTCTATGGTACTGACCCACATCTTTGGATATGGGCTATATTTTCTCGGAATGTAGGTTCAGGTGCTCAGTTCTAGGTTCAACAGTGATTCTTCGGGCACGCTGTTCTACATCCTCTGTTGTGGTGACTCCTCATGTTCCGAGGATGTAATCTCTAATGTTGGTTTCATAGAATTGTTTACATTTGATAACTGAGTATGAGTCAGTTGGGGCATGTCTCAATGGCTCGCTAGTTTTATTGATTTTTTTAGAGGCTTTTCAGACTAGTATAGATGTTGGGAGTTGACTAATAAGTCGTATTTTATTATCTTTCTGAAATTCTTTTATTCTTAGATGATAATTACTTTGTTGATATTTGAGGGTTATTTATGGAAACCCCTTTGATTTGTGTTGAACTAAATGAAAATGGCTCAAAGGGTTAGCTTGGGGCTACTCATAGCCTCAAGCACCGTGTGACGCTTCGGGACCCATTTTCTGGGGCGTTACAAACTTGGTATCAAAGACTAAGTTTTTAAGGTGTCCTAGGGACTCTGACAAGCCGCGTTAAGTAGAGTCTTGATCATTGGTGTGTAGCACGCCACATCTATGAGCAAGAGGCTACAAGACAATTTAGAAAAAAGTATGATTCTTTCTTTCAGAAGTCTATCATGCTTAAAATGTCTTTCTCTTCTATTGATTTGTGTTGTCCTCTTTTAGAAATATGCTTTCACGTCGAGCGAGAAGAAATAATAATGGTCAGCAACCTCAACCCGCTGACCTATTGAATGAAAATGTGTCTCATGATGAATTTTGGGTAGCCTTTCAGGCGCCGGCCTCGGCTCCACAACAGAAAAGAGGTGATTCAACTACTGCCAGGATCTGTGACTTTATGCAGATAAATTCGCCAGAATTCCATGGGTCCAAGTCTGATGAGGATCCATGGTTGCTTTTAGAGAAGGTGCAGAAGATTACTCAGGTGATGCATGTATCTGAGGAACATAGTGTGGAGTTGGCTGCGTATAGGTTGAAAGAGCTTGCTTATGACTGGGTTGTTTCTTGGAGGAAAGGTAGTGGTGAGGGAGCTGTCCCTACAACTTGGCAAGAGTTCCAGGATGCATTCCTGGATAAGTTTTTCCCTTTGGAGATAAGGAAGGTGGAGGTGGAAGAGTTTATGAACCTGCGATAGGGCTCTTAACTATTAAGGAGTACTCTCTAAAGTTTAATTAGTTGGCCAAGTAGGCTCCTAACTTAGTGGATGATAATCGGGCTAGTATGAGTAAGTTTGTGACTAAAGTTTCTAGTTATGTGGTTAAGGAGTATAGGTCTGCTATGCTGAATAGTGAGATTAATCTTTCTAGGTTGATGAATCATGCCCAACAGATTGAGGCAGACAAGATTAAGGAGAGATATAGAATAAGAGGGAATTAGAGAACTAGGTTCGAGTAGCACGGACATAGTCAGAATAGATCGCAGGGAGGGAGTATCCCTCAGTATCAGTATCATTTGTCTATGCCAACATCATCATCTGCTAGTGTTGCCATTCCTAGAGGTAGGCAGGAGCAAGGTAGAAGGTCATATGCATCCAGGTCCCAGTATAGTGCTGGCAGTAAGCCAAATCATCCTCTGTGTCCTAAGTGTGGTAGGGCTTATTCAGGTGAGTGTTGGGGTGAGAAGAGGGGTTGTTTTCGGTGTGGTAACATGGGTCATAGAGTTAGAGATTGTCCATAGGATAGACAAGGGCGTCGTGACTATCGGCCTCAGACCTAGACTTATACTGTTAGTGCTCCAGTTCCAGCGACTCGCCTAGCCCCAGCTAGGGCGCCTCTTCTAGCAATGCTAGCGGGTAGCTCCAGAATAGATTCTATGCTTTACCGTCCCACCAGGAACAGGAGGACTCTCTCAATATTGTTACTGGGATGCTTCATATATTTCAGTTTGATGTGTATGCTTTGTTGGATCTTGGATCTAGTTTCTCATATGTTACACCTTTGATTGCTGTGAATTTTGAAATGAGTCCTTAGATTATTCCTGAGCCTATCCTAGTTTCTACCCCAGTGGATGATTCGATTGTTTCCTAGAAAGTATATAAAAAGTATCTTGTTACCGTTCTTCATAGAGTTTTGTTGGTTGATCTGATTGAGTTAGACATGGTAGATTTTGATGTGATTCTGGGTATGGACTGGTTGTATTCTTCTTATGCCTCTATTGATTGTCGGACCCGAGTGGTCACATTTCAGTTTCCGGTTGCATCCGTGTTTGAGTGGTCTGGGAATCCTGTGTCACCCAAGAGTCATTTTATCTCTTACCTCAAAGCTAGAAAGCTTATTTCCAAGGGGCGTATTTACCATTTGGTTAGTGTCAAAGACACTGTCTGAGACTCCAACTCTCCAGTCTGTTAACGTCGTTAATGAGTTTTTTGATGTCTTTTCGAATGATCTCCCAGGGATACCTCCCGATAGAGAGATAGAGTTCGGGATTGATCTTCTTCCTAATACTCAGCCCATTTCTATTCCTCTTTACCGTATGACCCTTGCCGAACTTAAGGAGTTGAAAGAGCAACTCAAAGATCTACTAGATAGGGTTTCATAAGGCCCAGTGTTTCTCCTTAGGGTGCTCCTATGTTGTTTGTGAGAAAGAAAGATGGCTCTTTACGTATGTGCATTGATTACCACCAACTAAATAAAGTCACCATAAAAAATAAGTACCCCCTTCCGAGAATAGATGATTTGTTTGACCAATTGCAAGGTGCAAGTTATTTCTCAAAGATAGACCTTCGTTCTGGCTATTATCAACTCAAAGTTAGGGAGTGCGACATCCCGAAAACCGCTTTTTAAACTCGTTATGGCCATTTTGAGTTTCTTGTTATGTCTTTCGGGTTAACTAATGCCCCAGCAGCTTTCATGGACCTCATGAATCGAGTGTTCAGACCATATCTGGATATGTCGGTCGTAGTGTTCATCGATGATATACTGGTGTACTCTCGTAGTGAGGATGAACATTCTAATCATCTCTAAACTATCTTGCAAACCCTTAGAGATCACAAGTTGTTTGCCAAGTTCAGTATGTGTGAGTCTTTGCTAAGGTCAGTTGCTTTTTTGGGTCATATCATTTCTTCCAAGGGTATTAGAGTTGATCCCTAAAAGACCGAAGCTGTTAGAAATTGGCCTAGCCCTATTTCTCTGACTAATATCCAAAGTTTCTTGGGTTTATCTAGCTATTACCGCCATTTTGTTGAGGGTTTCTCCTCTATAGTTCCTCCTATGACTCGATTGACCCAAAAAAAGTGAAGTTCTTGTTGTCTAAATCTTGTGAGAAGAGTTTTTAGGAGTTGAAGACTCGACTCACTTCAGCCCCTATTTTGACTTTGCTTGATGGTGTTAATGGTTTTGTGGTGTACTGTGATAGTTCGAGAGTTGGGTTGGGTTGCATATTGATGCAGAAGGGTAAGGTGATAGCTTATGCTTCTAGACAGTTGAAACCCCATGAGAAAAATTATCCCACCTATGACCTTGAGTTGGCTGCTGTTGTGTTTTCTTTGAAAATCTGGAGACACTATTTGTATGGTGTCCATGTTGATGTTTTCACTGATCATAAGAGTCTGCAGTATGTGTTTACCCATAGAGAATTGAATCTTAGGCAGAGACGATGGTAGAATTATTAAAGGACTATGATATGAGTGTGTTGTACTATCCGAGCAAGGCCAATATTGTGGAGGATACCCTAAGAAGAGTGTCCATGGGTAGTGCTTCGCATGTGATAGAAGGTAAGAAAGAGTTGGCTCTTCATGTACATCATTTGGCTAGATTGGGGGTTAGGTTGTTTGACTCTGCTGAAGGTAGTTTAGGGGTTCAGAGTAGTTCCGAATCCTCCTTGGTTTTGGAAGTGAAGGAAAAGCAATACTTAGATGCTAGTTTAGTCAGACTGAAGGAGTCAGTCAAGGAGCAAAAAGTAGAGGTTTTCTCCCAAGAGGGAGATAGTGTGTTGATATTGCAGAGTAGATTGTGTGTCCCGAATGTTGATAATCTGAGACAGAGGATTATGGCTGAAGTGCACGGGGCGCGATATTCTATTCATCCTGGTCCCACCAAGATGTACCGAGACTTGCGAGAAATTTATTGGTGGAGTGGCATAAAGAAAGATATAGCAGCGTTTGTAGCTAAGTGTGCAACATCCCAACAGGTTAAGGTTGAACACCAAAGACCTGGTGGTATGATGCAAGAGTTTAGTATTCCCACCTGGAAGTGGGAAGAGATAAATATGGACTTCATGATTGGTTTACCTCCTTCCTGACGCCATCATGATTCCATTTGGGTTATGGTTGATAGGTTGACTAAGTCTGATCATTTCTTACCTGTTCATACTTCATATTTTGCTGAGGATTATGCTAGATTATATATCCGAGAGCTAGTCAGACTGTATGGAGTTTCCTTGTCTATCATTTTGAATAGGGGTACTCAGTTCACTTCGCAATTTTGGAAAGCTTTTTAGAAGGGTCTTGGTACCCAAGTGCTTTTAAGTTCTGCTTTTCATTCGCAGACCGATGGTCAGGCTGAGCGGACCATCCAGACCTTAGAGGATATGTTGAGATCTTGTGCACTTAACTTTAAGGGAAGTTGGGATGATCACTTACCGTTGATAGAGTTTGCTTACAATAACAGTTTCCACTCTAGTATTGGCATGACTCCATTTGAAGCCTTGTATAGGAGAAGTGTAGATCACCCATAGGTTGGTTTGAGATGGGTGAAGTGGTTGTGAGTGGTCCTGATTCGGTATTTGAGGCTATGGAAAAAGTTAAGTTGATTAGGGAAAGGTTTAAAACTGCGCAGAGTCGTCAGAAGTTATATGCAGATGTTAGAAGGAGAGACCTTGAGTTTGAAGTTGGTGACCTAGTTTATCTGAAAATTTCACCCATGAGGGGGGTGAAGAGATTTGAAAAGAAGGGAACGCTTAGTCCCCGTTATGTTGGTCCTTACAAAATTCTTAACCGTGTTGGTAAGTTAGCTTATGAGGTCGAGTTGCCTTCCGAGTTGTCCTCTGTTCATCCAATATTCCATGTCTCCATGCTTAGAAAACATATTACCGATGTTGTGGTATTGGATTCCTCTGTGAGTGCTGACATTCAAGAAAATCTTTCTTTTGATGAGATTCCTGTTGAGATTCTTGATTTCAGTGTCCAAAGACTAAGGAACAAAGAAGTTTCCTTGGTCAAAGTGTTGTGGCAAAACCAATCTGTTGAGGGTGCAATTTGGGAAGCTGAGGCGGATATGCGATCCAAGTACACGCACCTATTTTCCAGGAACTCTAATCAAGCTGAAGGTACCATTCTTTTCTAAATCATGCACTTTTAATAAAAGTTGCAGCAGTTCAGCTGTCATTTATTATGTGTTCAGCTGTAGTTTGTTGAATTTATGCATTCTATGTTGTATTCGGAGTGAGAAATGATGTGGTGATGAGTCTAACGAATGGTTTCAGCTGTATGATATATTTCCTATCTAATCTTGACATATATAGCGTCATTCGAGGATGAATGTTTCCAAGGGGGGGATGATGTAATACCCCAGGAAATTTTTCATTGAAATTTTGTGTGTAAACGTGTTGGGTTCTATATTTTAGAATGAATTACATATTTCCGTGCTGAATGTCTTAGATTATTACCCACCATTGCGTAGAGTATCGAATAATCTTTCCAACGATATGTGGATCATCCAAAACGGACACCCGAGCGACGAGGTATGAACATTCCGATCGAACCATGAATAGTAGTGAACAGTAAAACGTGCAGGAAAAAGTACTGAGGCCTGGCATATTTTTGCTCCAACTTTAAATGATCATAACTCCTTGTACATAATGATCTGGGTCATCTACTATATATCAACGGAAATATCTGCGAGTTCTCTTTCCAATGAAATTGGTTTCATCCAATTTGTCTATCGAAGCGAAAAGTTATGGTCGATCTACTTCAGCCTATCAAAATCCAATTTTTTGGTCAACTTCAAACGATCATAACTCCTCGTACACAATGATCTGGGTGAGATACTATATATCAACAGAAAGATATGAGAGTCCTCTTTCTAATGAAATTAGTTTCATCCAATTTGAATATTGGAGTAAAACGTTATGATTGACCTACTTCAGACTATCAAAACAGTCCACAAAAGGACAAATTTGAGAATTATTTGATTTTTAGGGGCGTTTTAGTCATTCACCTCAACCAAAATCCCTTCAAACCCTATATTAAAGCCTATTAGAAGCATTATATGTTATATTTCATCAAATTCCCTCAAAAAGAAAACCCTAAGCTCCTACATCCAACTTCAAGAACCTCCAAAGTTCACTATTAATTCTGTAAATTTATTCAAGATTCCAAGTTCCTAGTTCAAGAACTCCAAGAACCATTATTCAAAGGCACGATTAACATCTCAAAATTGAGTATCGATCTAAAGTTCATCATTCAAGATATGTGGGGTTTTTCAACAAGAACTTTCTTTCGTTCTTGTGCCCAAAAGTATTTTTCTTTACAAAGGCATGATTTTTATTTGATTTTAATGAATTTTAAGCATGAACCCATATCTTATGATGATTATTATGAAATATTGATGTTTATGATTTTGAAAGATGAATTTACATGTGTGGAGATATAAAGCATGAATCTTGAACGATATTTATCATGATTTTGATATTTGGGTCATGAATCCCCATTGGAAATTGTGTTTTTTTAGAAAGTGTGTGTTATAAGCACGTTGATGTTGAATATTTGAGATATTTTTAATGATTGGACCTTTTGGTCTTAATGGAGTTGTTTTGAACTCGAGTGTGAAAGAAATTCACAACGTGGTTGATTTTGATAGATTGGAAGCATGATGGCTCCCGATGTATATTTATATATTACTGAAATTATTTTGTTGTGGATTGTCTTTGAAATGATCTTAGCTAAGTCCGAGAGAAATATTTAGCACCGAGTGGGAGGTATAAAGTGACCTTACTTCCCTAGAACTATGTGCCCCCGCAGGAGTGAGCCTGAGGCTGATTTATATAGTGATCACTAGTTTGTGTGGATTTGATATCGATAGTCCTACTCCGATGGCAAGGATTGGACGTCTCTTCCCAACGTGGGTTGTACGTTAGACTCCATGTAGCTCACATAGTTTATGTCGGTTATAGGATCTCTCAGTGTGTGTGTATTTCCTTGTGTCTATGGTGAATGGTGAAGTGATTTGAAAGTGGAATTGTGAAAGTTATTCTTTCAAAAGATCTAAATGATATTTACATTATGAGAATTGATATTCTTGATGAACTAAAAGTGATTGACAAATTATATGATGACTCACATGTGTTATTGTACTTATTTCATCCTCTTATAATTATGATGATTTTCTTCGGGCTATGTGAGTCTTTCATACATCCTGCATATTTCTTATAAATATTTATGATGATGATGTTTATACAACTGTATACACCCCCATATACTCGGTTCCTTTCCATGGTTTTGACCCACATCTTCGGATGTGGGCTGCATTTTCTCGGAATGTAGGTTCAGGTGCTCAATTCCAGGTTCGACAGTGATTCTTTGGGCACGCTTTTCTACTTTCTCTGTTGTGGTGAGTCCTCATGTTCCGAGGATGTGATGTCTGATGTTGGTTTCACAGAATTTTTTACATTTGATAGCTGAGTATGAGTCAGTTGGGGCATGTCTCAATGGCTCGTTGGTTTTATTGATTTTCTTAGAGGCTTGTCAGACTAGTATAGATGTTGGGAATTGACTAATAAGTCGTATTTTGTTATCTTTCTAAAATTCTTTTATTCTTAGATGATGATTACTCTATTGATATTTCAACAACAACAACAACTCTATTGATCCCTCAACTCTATTGATATTTGAGGGATATTTATGGAAACCCCGCTGATTTGTGTTAAACTAAATGAAAATGGCTCAAAGGGTTAGCTTGGGGCTACTTGTAGCCTCAAGCACCATATGACGCTCTGGGACCCGTTTTTTGGGATGTTACACCACCTTCCCTTCTACACATTCATTGTCAATTAAAGTTATCAGAGTGAACATCTTCTTTACAGTTCCAGGAGTCTCCTTTTCACCTACAACCCCAAAGTGATCAAATACTCTATTTAGGAAATAATAATAAGGCATACCATGTTTTCCTTTCTTCACATAGATAACCTTATACATAAGCTCCAACATCAAGCACGTAGACTGATCAGTTCAAACTTGTTGAAGCACTAAATCACATATAAATAAACAACAGAAGATATTATCCTCTTTTTATATCTTAGCAACACTACTTTGTTGACAAATTCAAACACTAGTTGAAACTCACTTTTGAGAAATTTCTTTCTCACACCAGCCACAGATGTTTCCTCTAACTTTGAAGCATCCATCATGAACTTTATTGAGTATTGTTTTCTAAAATAGTCTCAACACCAATAATGGGAACATCCAGAATTTTCCCAAGAATCTCTTCATCCAATTTTAGTTTCTTCCCTTAGACCAAGCCAGTCAAACTCATCATATTATTAGAGAACTTTATAGTGTAATAAAACTCTCTCACTTCACCTTAAAAATAGAAGGAACTGTTTCCTCTAGGAGTTTCAACCATCCCTAATGCCTAACATACTTAAATAATTCCACCATATCAGGTTTTTCAAAATTTCTAGAGTCAAAGACTCTCCCAGCCAGCCCTTTCTGAGTTCTTAAGGACTCATTTTTTTCTTCCCTGGTCACACTCTTCTCAACTTCATCTACCTTCCTCCTTTTAGAGCCACTGGCAAGTACTTTTTTGGTCACTTTCCTTTACTTAGGACCAGGTCCCATATTTACTTTCTCCTTCTTCACAACTGTATGTTTTTGTTGCATACCAGTTGGACTCTTTGATTTTGTTGGAGAGGACCTGGTCCTTCCTTTATATATAACTACTTTTCTCCTTTTTTCTATTGCAGCAGCAACATTAGTGTAAATCTCATCAACACCCTCTCCAACATCAACCACTTCGACATTTTCTACATCAACTATAGTCCCATTTTTCAACCTTCTTCTTTTAACAATTATCGACTTATTTGCCTTTATATCAACCCCCATAAACTTTTTTTCAACACTCCTCGTAGTATATTTCTTAGTTATTTTTCTTGTCTCATCTACCTTTTTTTTTTCTTTGCTACCTTTTTTCCTTTGTACTGACCACCTTAAGGGTAAGTCATTCTCATCAATCTTCTCTTCTTTATTTTAGGGAGGAATAAATGAACCAATGGCCTTATTAGCCTTAGGTGATGTATCTCCAATTTTATCACCAACTACTTGCTTCTTCAGACCAAAATAACTCTCTTTACAGTCATTTGATAGCAATATCAAGCTCTTAGCAACCCAATCCTCTTCGTACAAATCACTAATAGAGGGGTTCAATTTTTTTACTAGTAGATCTTCATGGAAGAGTTGAGCAAAAATAGGGTTTAGTCATACGGGGTGAGAGAACTAGTGACGCCTAACCTAAACGTCTACTCTAAAGATGATGCAGTCGCTACCAAATATAGTAACCCAATAAAGTTTAGGGTCGAGTCCGAAGGGAATACATGGAATCGTGTCTCTCAGTTATAGTAATCAATAGGAAGAACTAGAAAATTAAATGGGGGTTTTGAGTAGCAATATCTAACAAGTAACGAATATCAACTTTGGTTGTAATCAGTCATAGGTGAACACTATGTGTTCCCCATGCTTCTCAACTCTGTTGGCTTATCATTCTTTATTGAAACAACCTGATACCTTCCATGCAGAATCGGTAAGTTATGTACCATCAACAATCTTTTGGACGAGCTGACAGATTTCACCCTTTACCTTTTGAGTCTTAGGATGTCGCCTTACTAACCCTTATCTTGATCCCAGTTAACTATTATCTTTTGAGTCTTTAGTTATAAGATGAAAGCTGACCATCTTACTTAGATAATACCTAGTAGCATGGATTGACAGCTATACTTTAAATTACTGTTGTCATTATTTTTTTCTAGTCACAACTCCTCTTTTGGAGTAAGTAGCAATAATCTAGGTGGGATCCTAACATTTGCAACTGCTATGATAACTATTAGAGTGAAAAAAAATACAATGCATGCATGGGTATTAGTTCAGAACAACAATATCACTTCCCTACTTCGTCATTTCGCTAGGATTTCCAAAACCCTAGCAAAGGGTTTCTAACCACTCATGCTTGTAAAGTAATCAACTATATTCATGATTGAAAGTATAAGATGAAATCATAATAATCACAAATAAAACCCCAAAACTGTAACTTAATTAATCAACCAAAATCAATACAAGAGTATTCCTAGACCAAAATTGAATCTCGTAATCAAAATATAATTATAAGTATCAAGAGTGTGTAACTTCTACTAAAAATACATAAGGGATATTTATAGTACATGAGGAAACCCTAAAACCAAAGCCCAAATGAAAAAGGAAAAAATGGTCGGTGGCTATATGTGGTCTCCACATGCGGCATGAAGTTGGGCGCATGTGGCCACTACATGTGCTCAGACCAAAAATTCCTACAGCTCTGTTCTTGAAATTTTGGACTTCTGACACATGCTTTGCATACCTGCGGTCTACATATGCTACATGCGGTCCGCATGTTGACCTAGGTAAGTGCCAAAAGTCTTTTTTAAGCTCTTCTTTAATTCCCGCACATGCTTTGGTCATGAACAATCTGGAAAGTATCACGAACACCCATAATTGATCATATAAGTACATGAAAAACCCTTTCTTTCACCTTTCTCATGAACTAAGCATCCAAACCTAGTTTCCCACAAAACATACTTAAAACGCATTATATCTAACAAAACAACCACAAAACATGCATATTTTCCACATTTTGAGTATCGAAGGTGCTATGTTTCTATAGCACATCAACACCCTCAACTTATAACGTTTGCATGTCCTCAGGCTAACATGACCTGATCGGGGGCCTTGTCGTAATGGGCATCCTAAGTCTGACCAGGACCGAAGACCACCGTCGTTACCCAACTCAAACTCCAATCGCCTGCCCTGAGTTGGCTGAATTTTGAGAATATAACAAAATAGTGTAATAGCTCACATGAAGACTCTGGGATAGGATCACAACTGTGACCGACCCAACTTAGTCCAACAATCCTATACCAATTGTCCCACCATACAAAACCAATACCAAAAAAGGGCCATAAACTAGGACAAAACCAAATAAGTTCCAAAATATAATATGATTAATCCCAAAATAAAATATAATGGAACAGTGAGAAATTGTGTCCATGATATTAGCCCTAATTCCAATGCCAATATTAAGGCTGGCACTAATACCGATCTCTTCCATTCCAACCTATAGCAGTACCATAAAGCCTCTAATCATAATAGTAAGAATATCTGATTGGGACATGCTCCCAACCATAGCCAAGACCAATATCCAGAAATAAATTAAAATGCCTAAAAATATCCATAACATGAAATGGAGCCTTCTGGAAAGATAAAATCTCACCACTTCAATCCACCAGTTGTCCTCGAGTCAATCACTAAGTAAGAGGAGTAGAATGGTTAGTTCCTACACAACGTGGGTATACAGCCGCCTGAAAATTTGTTAGCCAGTGATCGCTAGCATGAACTCAGGATAAGTATACAATAATGTCATTTATAAAACAAAGTAAAACCATCCATATACACACGACCATACATATATATATAACCATGCCAGGAAAGGAAATCGGGTTTAGCATGCCATTAAAAACTGTACCAGGGTTGTGTAGCTTTGTCATCCTAAACAACCCATGGGCTATATAGGTTCATCTCCCCTCGTAGAAAGGGCCCAGTGTGTCAAGCCACACGACCAGGGAAAAAAACCTATAATGATGAGTACATCCCTAAATAAAAATTGTGACATCATGCACACGATCACCAAGACCAATCTTATATCGGCAAATATGAGTTTCCAGTTTTGGTTCCCCCGAGACCTCCATCATCCATGGCTTTACAACACTCCCCACCATTATCTCCCAATTAAAACCATTAATAAGAAACCAACCAATACATTTACCATTTATTAACCAAGGCCATTAATAGTGGTATCGTGATACCAATAATAACTTGTAAGTATTATCCTTAGCCAAATGTTAGGGGATTCCATGTAACTCACATGATTTTCAAATAACAAATCCATGGCCACCAAGGCCTTTCCAATCCATTTAAAACCATTTAAACCATTCATACCATTTTGGGTTCCATTACCAAGTTTAAACCATGCATAAGTTCCATTGAAAAACCAATATTATAATAAAAACATTGTTTAAGGTATTTTATCAAACACATTGGGCCCATAGTATTTCCAAAACCCAAGTCCATTACCAAAGAACCATTCCCATGCAACCAATTGTACAAAACCACCATTAATGCATATAAAAGCATACTTAAAACATGGAAAAATCATAACCAAGCATTTATAACCAAAACCCCCAAATCATATTTGAAAACACAAAATCATACAATAATTAAATCATAAAAACATTATATAAAATCATGCCTTTATTCGGAACTAACAATGAGGGAAGAAAACATGCCTTAATTGACAAAGTAGACGGAGAGAAACCATTAACAGTATCCCCAAATTAGTCCTATAATTAAAACCCTAGATTTCTTGCCCAAAAGCTCTTGAGAGAATTATAGAGTGTTTAGGAAAAGTTTCTTAAGTGTTAATGAGTAGCATAATAGGGTAAATAACCTCCCAAGAGAGTTAGAAGTCGTGGGAACTTTTTAGGATAATTGGAAAATATCCAGAATAGCCCTAGGTACGACTGACCCTCACAAGTTGTACCTTCCAATACGAGTCATACCCACCACTCGTATCCTAAGCCTCAACCCTTGGAACCAATACTGTCCAGTGTACGACTCATCCTACCCAAGTCGTAGTGACAGCATACGATCCGTACCCTTCACCCGTATCCTTGGTAAGATAGAATCACAGGAGTTTTGAACACTAGCCACTATACGAGTCCTGGGTATGACTCGTACCCTGGATTACGGCTCATGATGAGACACTCATACTCAGATCCAACCTAGGTTACCAAGTCTAAGGTTAAGTAAAGAAACCAAACAATCTGTACCTGACCATACGACTCATACCACCAAGTCTTATTTATTCCAGTAACAAAAATCCATCCCACCAACCAACACTGGTCAGCATATAGCTGGACTATACCATTCATAGTCTAACATACGGCTCATACCCTCGAGTTGTATTGTGTCTAGAGATCAAAATTCTAGGAAATTTTCTAAGGTACAGAAACCAGGGTGTTTCAGTCTCTCCTACTAGGAACATTCATCCCCAAATGACGGACAAGGAAGGGGTAACCACATACACGAGTCATTTGCATTATCAATATATTCCTAACCTTTAACAAAGTTTGAAAACAAAGTAGAAAATATATTAATCTTTACTTTAATAAACTCAAAAAATAAAGTATGTTTAAGACACATACCTTCCACACGAATACCAGGAGAAGAAAATAGATGTGGATACTTGGAGTTTATGTCCTCCTCCACTTCCCATATAGCTTCTTTCACCTAAGGGTTCTGCCACAAAACCTTAACCAAAGTCATATCCTTTGTCCTAGGTCAGTGAACCTGCCTATCCATGACCTCAATCAGGACCTCTTCATAAGACAGAGAGTTTGAGATACCCAACCCCTCCTAAGGAACAGTTGAAGAAGGATCACCAAGACACTTCCTCAACATGGAGACATAAAATACCAAATGAACCGATCTCAAGATTAAAGGAAACTCTAATTCATAAGCAATATTTCCAACCCTCCACAAACCTACATAAGGACCAATATATTGGGGACTGATCTGTCCCTTGTTACCAAACCACATTACTCCCTTTATGGGAGATACCTTGATGAAAACCTTATCCCTAACTTCAAACTCCAAGTCTCTATGCCTTACATCTACATAGAACTTCTAGAGACTTTGTGCAGCTTTAAACCTATCCTAAATCACCTTTACCTTCTCCATATCCTGATAAACCAAGTCAGGACCAAACATATCTACCTCCCCAAGATCAAACCAACAAATAAGAGATCTACACCTTCTACCATACAATGCCTCAAAAGGAGCTATATCAATACTAAAATACCTATTGTTTTAAGCAAACTCAACCAAAGGTAGATGCTCAACCCAACTGCCTGCATAATTAATCAAATAAGCCCAAAGCATATCCTTCAATGTCTGAATAGTTATCTCTGCTTGTCCATTCGTTTAAGGAAGAAAAGAAGTACTCAAACTCGCCTAAGTACCCAATCCTTTCTAAAAAGTCTGCTAGAATTAAGATGCAAATTAGCTGCTACGATCAGAAATAATTGAAACAGGCACCCCAAGCATCTTCACAATATCCTGAAGATATAACTTTGCATAATCCTCTACCAAAAATGTAGTCCTCACTGGCAAACAGTGAGCAGACTTTGTCATTCCTAATACAACCAACCAGAACTCATGTTCTCAACTTTAACTTATTGACACACCAAACACTTGGCCACAAAATCAGCAATATCCCTCTTCATACCGTTCTACCAATACATCTCCTTGAGATCATGATACATCTTTATGGAATCGGGATGAACTACATAGCGCGACTCATTCACCTCATCCAAAATCCTTAGCCGCAAATCACCAACATCAGGAACACACAACCTCTCTCGGTATCATAAAGTACAGTCGCCACTAATCTCAAACAACATTACTTTTTGCATGCCTATATCACTTGTAATTTTTATCAAGATAGGATCTAGAACTTGCTTCTCCTTGATTTCTGCACCAAGAGATGATTAAACCACTTCTTGTACCATTACAGCTCCATCCTTGGAGTCCAAGAGGAAAACTCTAAGATTAACCAATCTATAAATATCTTTCACCGATTCCTATTTTTCTTCCTCCATATAAGCCAAACTCCCCATGGATAACCTACTAAGAGCATCAACAATCACATAAGCCTTACCTAGGTAATATTGAAGACTCATATCATAGTCCTTAAGAAGCTCCAACTATCACCTTTGCTTGAGATTGAGCTCTTTCTGAGTGAACACATACTATAGACTCTTATGATCAGAAAAGATGTTTGCGTGCACTCCATAAAAATAATGCCACCATATTTTCAAGGCAAAAACCACCTCCAATAGCTATAAATCATAAGTAGGATAATTCCTCTCATGTACCTTCACCTACCTGGAAACATAGGCAATTACCTTCCCATGTTGCATCAACACACAACAAGGACCTCCCCTCACAAGCATCCGACCAAGAAAACTTAACCTTCTTCTGAGTCAACTTAGTCAAAGGAGCATCTATCGTCGAAAAGCTCTCCACAAACTGCCAATATTACCCAGCCAGACCTAAAAACATCCAGATATCAATTGGATTCATGGGTATAGGCCACCTCTTATCCACAGCCATGTTTTATAGATCCACCATATTCCCCTTGGTAGAAATAATATGACCAATAAAAGTCACAGCGTTCAACCAAAACTCACACTTAGAGAACTTGGCATACAACTATTTTTCCTTCAAGGTGTACAATACAATACGGAGGTGATTAGCATGATCCACCTCACTTTTGGAATATACTAGAATATCATCAATAAACACAATGATGAAGAGATATAAGACCTAAAAACCTTGTTCATCAAATCCATAAATATCACCGGGATAATAGTCAATCCAAATGACATTACCAAGAATTCAAAGTTCCCATACCGAGTACAAAAATCTATTTTAGGAATACCCACTTCCATAATCTTAAGCTGATGATACCCAGACCAAAGATCTATCTTAGAAAAAAACTTGGCACCTTGCAACTGATCAAACAAGTCATCTATCCTTAGAAGAGGATACTTATTCTTGACCGTCACCTCAACTGCCTAGAGTCAATGCATATCAAAAAAGAACCATCCTTCTTAACATGAAGTACATCGGTGCACCCTATGGGGATACACTAGGATGAATAAACTCCTTATCCAGAAGATCCTTAAGTTTCTTCTTATGTTCTTTTAACTCAGTTGAAGCTATACTATACAGAGGAATAGAAATTGGACGAGTATCCAGAACCAAGTCAATATCAAACTCTATGTCCCTATCCGAAGGAACACTAGAAAGATCATCCGGGAAGACCTCAGGAAACTCATTTACTATAAGAACCAAATAAAAAGATGGACCCTTTAAGTTAGTATCTGTAACCCAGACCAAATAAAGACAACCTTTAGAGATTAACCTCCGAGCACTAAGATAAGAAATAAACCTCCCCCTAGGAGCTAAGGAACTGCCCTCCCACTCTAAAATTGGTTCACCAAGAAACCTAAAGACAACCTTACGGGTCAGACAATCCAAGGACGTATAACAAGAGTGTAACTAATCCATCCCTAGCATAATGTTGAAATCCACCATACCCAACTCAAATAAATCCACCAAGGTCTGCTTGCCACTAACCGATACCACGCATCCCTTATAGACTCTTTTAGAAACAACCGAGTCACTGTTAGGATAGAAATAGAAAAAGGATCTAAAATAAGTTTTGAATCTAAACCAAAAGATACAGCCACATAAAGAGTCACATAGGAGAGAGTAGACCCTGGATTAAGAAAATAATATATGTCACGAGAGAAGAGTTGTAACTACCAGTAACGACATCAGGTAATGCCTCAGATTCTTATCGAGATGTAAGAGCATATGACCTATTTTGGCCAGCACTAGAACCAGGAGAAGTAATATAAATAGACGCAGCAACACCAAGTGCATGAGCATAAAATGAAGCCATTAGTACATTATTTACTCCCGTTGAAACCTTATTAACTAGATGATCCCTAAGTTAATGGACTGTCTGGCCATACTTGAAGCATTTATCCTTCCCTTCATCACAATTACCCCGATGAGGATGAACACAAAACTAGCAAGGAGGGTATAAAAAAATTGACTGACCCATACTCGCTTGAGATTGGGCATCCTGTGCCCAAAAATTATCACCACCCTGCTGACGCCTGTCACCCAATTACTTTGGATAAGGAGCACTAGCAGTAGACAAGGATACAGTACTCTCCCACTTCTTTTTTTGCTATTTGATGCCATCCTGACCACCCTAAGACTAAGCACCTTCCTGATTAGAAAACCTGTTATAATTACCCTGTCAATCTCTAAACTCTGCCTTTTTCCTCTTCTTATCATCTACTTGCTGCATATAAATAGTTAACCTAGAATGTCCATATCTTTAATCAGCAAGGCAGTCTTTTTTCCAAGATCAAATCCCTATTCAACCTTGAAATAAACTTTATCATTCTCTTTTTATGTCAGCCATAAAATTAAGAGCATACCTTGATAGCTAATGAAATTTCAAGGCATATTCCTTGACAGATATTCTCCCTTGTATAAGATTAACAAACTCCTTTATCTTTGTTTTCCTTATCTCTTGAGAAAAGAAATAATCTAGTAAAGCACTATACAATGCATCCCATAAGGATGAATCTCCATATCTCTTCTATCCCTATCCCACTCTTCATACCATTAGTATGCAATATCTTTGAGCTGATAAGTTGTAAAATTAATACCTTCTACATTAGTAGCCAACATCACCCTTAATATCTTCTCTATCTTATCCAAGAAATCCTAAGGATACTTCTCTACCTTCATACCAATAAAAGTAGAAGGATTCAATTTCATAAACTAACCAACCATTGTGGACATAGCAGACAACCCACCAGATGTATCCCGCTCATCCTGAGTAGCAACTAACTAAGAAATAGTATGAATAGACTGATGAAATTATTCATTAGTCACCTTACCCTAAGGAGAACTAGTAGCAACCAAAGAGAGTCCAGAACTATCAGGGATAAGACCCTAAGATTGAAGACAAACTCTAGATGTAGGACGTACCCCATTAATATTTTCACTAGATGGGACAAAAGAATTTCCTTGTGTTTCACATCTATGAGGCATAATTAGAAAGATGAACAAACAAGGATTACAGAAGATTCTAGGACTGAGACTCCAATCTTGAAACTAGAATACCAAGAAAGTAAAGCATTCCTAAATGACTTATAGCCTCTCTCTTATGAGTGTGGTGCGCTACACACCTTAAAAAGAGATTATACTTGGCATGGATTTGTGGAGTCCTAATAGACCATGAACCTAGCTCTGATACAAACTTGACATGACCTACCTAGTGGCCTTGTTATAATGGGCATCCCAAGTCCGATCAAGATTGGAAACCACCCAAGTTACCTATCCCAACCTCCAACTGCCTGCCCTGAGTTGGCTGAATTTTAAGCATATAATAAAATAGTGTAACCGCTCATAAGAAGACTCTGGGATAGGATCACAATCGTGACCAACCTAATCGAGTCCAACCAAACCATACCAACTGTCCCACCATACTAAATCATTACCAAAACAAGGGCCATAGACCAGGCCATAACAAATTAAGTTCTAATACATAATATGATTAATCCCAAAATGAAATATGATGGAAAATTGAGAAATTATGTCCAATGATATTAGCCCTAATTCCAAAGCCAATATTAAGGCTAACACCAATACTGATCTCACTTATACAACCCATAACAGTACCACAAAACCTCTATCCAAAAAAGTATAAATATCTGATTGGGACATACCTCTAACTATAGCCAAGACCAATATCTAAAAATAAATCAAAATGTCTAAAAATATCCATAACATAAAATAGAGCCTTCCAAAAAGATAAAAGCTCATCACTTCAATCCAACAACTTTCCCTGAGTTAATCACTATGTAGGAAGAGTAGAACGGTCGATTCCTGCATAGCATGGGTATATAGCCACTGGAAAATGGGTTAGCAAGTGATCACTGGCATGAACTCAGGATAAGGATAAAATAATGCCATTTATTATACTAAGTAAAACAATCTATATGCACACAACCATACATATATATAAAACCATGCCGGGAAAGAGAATTGAATTTAGCATGCATAAAAATCTTTACTTGGGTTGTGTATCTTTGCCGTCCTAAACCACCCATGGGTTATATGGGTTCAGTTCCCCTATTAAAATGGCCCTAGTGCATAAATCCGCACGACCAGGGAAGAAAATCTATGATGACTAGTACATCCCCTAAACACAAAGTATGACATCATGCACACGGTCACATAGACCAACCTCATATCAGCAAATATGAGTTTCCAGTTTTGGTCCCGCCTGAGACCTCCACCTTTCATGGCTTTACTACACACCCCGTTATTATTGCCCAATCAAAACCATTACCAAGCAATGAACCAATACATTAACCATTTATTAACCAAGGCCATTAATAGTGGTATTATCATACCAATAATAACCTGGAATTATTATCCTTAGATAAACCTTAAGGGATTCCATATACCCCACATGATTTCTAATTAACCAAAATCATGACCACCAAGCCCTTTCCAATCCATTTAAAATCATTTAAACTATTCATACCATTTTAGGTTCCATTGCTAAGTTTAAAATATGCATAAGTTCTATTAAAAATAATAAAATATTATTAAAGACATTTTATCAAACATATTGGGGGAAAAGTATTTCAAAAACCAAAGTCCATTACCAAAGGACCAATCCCATGCAACCAATTATCCAAAAACATCATTATTGCATATAAAATCATAATTAAAATTTAGGAAAACTATAACCAAGCATTTATAACAAAAACCCCCTAAATCATATTTGAAAACCCAAAACCATACAATAATAAAATCATAAAAACATTGTATAAAACCATGCCTTTATTAGAAACTAACAATGAGGGAAGACAACATGCCTTAATTGGCAAAGTAGACGGAGAGAAACCTCTAACAAGATCTCCAAATTAGTCCTCTAGTTGAAACCCAAGATTTCTTACCCAAAAGATCTTAAGAGAATTATAGAGTGTTTAGAAAGAGTTTCTAAGTGTTAATGAATACAATAATAGGGTAAATAGCCTCCCAAATGAGTTAGAAGTCATGGTACCTTATTAGGATAAGTGGGGAAATGTTCAGAATACCCCCACTTAAGATACACTAAAATCCTATCACAGAGGTACGAATTACCCTCATGAGTCGTACCCTTTGCTATGAATTATACCCACCACTTGTATTCTAAGCCTCGCCCCTTGGACCCAATATTTTCCATAGTACGACTCATCCTATCCAAGTTTTATTATCAATATACAATTTGTACCCTTAACTCGTATCCCTAACAAGATAGAATCATATGAGATTTGAACATTGTCCACCATACGAGCCTTGGCTATGACTCGTACCCTTTCTTAGGTTCATGGTGAGCCACTCGTACTCAGATCCAACCTGGGTTACAAAGTCTAAGGTTAAGTGAAGAAACCAAACGATCTATATCTGACCATATAACTTGTACCACCAAGTCGTATCCATTCCATTGACCAAAATTTATAGCACCAACTAACACTGGTCAGCATACAACTGGATCATACCATTCATACTCCAATATAGGGATCGTACCCTCGGGTCGTATTGGGTTTAGAGATCAGAATTCTAAGAAATTTTTCAAGGTACAGAAATCAAAATGTTCCACAGGCAACAAATCATAACAAAACAAAACAAATAAAATAAGATGATTAACTAGGAGATTCTAAGATATTCAAGGCACTCAATTAACAATACAAGCTCAAATCACAATACCCCTTTTCTATATTAACTTTTTTTCAAAACTAATTGCATATAAATATAAAGTACAACAATGTGACACAATAGGATCAAGATATGGTATTATATTAGCAATAGACAACTATGCATCTGTACAAGTTATACTACCCAAACATATAAATATGTAGCAATATGACTCATGTTCCCTCACAACAAAGATATCCCACTCACTCATATGAAATAATGCATGTCAATATAGGGACAGACAAGAGACAGTCACACTCAAAAAATAAGTTTCACCAATATGCATCAAATACTATAGGCTTGCCCTTATTTTCTTTACCTTTGAATTCAGATAGTCCAATTAGGACCACTATAGGAATTTTCTTGGCTTGTAGTGTAGTCTTGGGGGGTTGGTATAATACCCCACATTTTTAGGCTAGAATTCAAACCATTATTTCTATGTGTATCAACTTGAATTCACTTATTTCTATGTGTATATATAAGTGTCATGATCATTATCCTAGTGTGAAAAGTGCCTTTGAAGGGATGAATGTTCATACTAAACACTTAGAGTAAAGTGGAGTTAAAACTTTTATTATCAACCAAAGTTTGTGATGAAGAGAGAAATAAGTGTTTTAGATATGCCAACCTGGACATATTCAAAGGAAATGTCCTTTAGGCATTGTTGCTATAGGGGAAAATAAGGTTCATATTTTCTCTACATTAGCTCATGTACCAAAGGGTGCCAATTTTAGATCCGACACTAGTCGGAACTATCTTTATGCTCTCACTACCTATTAGGATTTTGAGGCATCAGCTGATGTCATCACTGGTATGTTGAACCTCTTTTTCTATGATGTGTGTTGCTTGCTTGATATAGGGTTCACTTTTTTTTATGTGACTCCATTTGTGGCAGTGCATTTTGGTTTTGGACCTAAGTGTATTTGGGGCTTTTTTTCTGTTTCTACCCTAGTGGGTGACTCTATCATTACTAGAAGGGTCTATAGGAGTTGTGTGGTATTTGTTGGTGGTAGAGAGACTTTGATGGATTTGTTTGAATTAGATATATTAGATTTTGTTGTCATTCTGGGGATAGATTAGTTGTATTTGTGCAATGACTCTTTAGACTATCGAATAACTAAGGTCATTCTTAAATTCCCTAATGAGCTAGTTATTGAGTGATAAGGGAGTTCCTTGGTGCCTAAGAGGAGGTTTACATCATATCTTAAGGCCCAAAAATGGATTTTGAAGGGGTATCTTTATCACTTGTCCAGGTTGAAGATCCTAACTCGGAAGGTCCTTCTTATTATCTCACCCAGTGTTTAGTGAGTTTTCTAAGGTTTTCCTCAATGATCTTCCTGGTGTTCCTACAGATAAATAAATTGATTTTGGTATTGATCTCCTTTAGGACACTCATCCTATCTTTATACCTCCTTATAGGATGGCTCCGATAGAGTTGAAGTAGATTAAGAAGAAGTTAGAGGATCTTCTTGATAAGGGTTTTATCCGCCCTAGTGTGTCTCTGTAGGGTACTGTTCTTTTTATGCGTAAGAAGGGTAGTTCTCTTTGAATGAGCATTGATTATAGTCAGATGAAAAAGCTGATTTCAAAATAAGTACCATCTTCCTAGGATTGATGACTTATTCAACCAGATTTAGGAAGCAATGCACATTTCTAATATTGATCTATTTTAGGATATCAGCAGTCAAAAATTAAGGAGGAGGATATCCCAAAGACTACTTTTCATACTCAGTGTAGAAATTTTAAGTTCTTGGTTATGTCTTTTGGTTTAACCAATGCCACAGTGGCATTTATGGATCTCAAGAACCAAGTGTTCTGTCAGTTTCTGAATATATTTATGATTGTGTTTATAGATGATATTTTTTTATTCAAAGAGCGAGGCAGATCGTACTAATCACCTCTATGGTGCGTTGTAGACCTTAAAGGATCAACAATTGTATGCTCAATTTTCTAAAAGTGAATTCTGGTTGAATGATGTTACCTTTATGGGTCATGTTATTTCTAGTGAAGGGATCATGATGAATTCTCAGAAGGTTACGGTGGTTAAAAAGTGGCTAAAACCACGTCACCAACAATTATTTGGAACTTCTTAGGTTTAGCTGGTTATTATAGAAGGTTTGTAGAGTGTTTTTTTGTCTATGTCAACACCTTATACTATGTTGACTCAAAATAAGGTAAAGTTCTATGGTTCGATGCTTGTCAGGGAAGTTTTTAAAATCTGAAAGACAAATTGACTTTTGCTTTAATTTTGACCCTTGTCGAGGGTAGTAATGGTTTTATGGTATATTATGATGTCTATCATATGGGACTTGGTTATGTATTAATGCATCATGGATAGGTAGTAGCATATGCTTCTAGATAGTTGAAAGTTCATAAGAAGAATTATCTGACTCGTGATTTGGAGTTGTTGGTGGTGGTGTTTGCATTAATGATTCAGAGGCACTGTCTATACGGGGTCTATGTTGACATCTTTTAAAATCATAAGAGCCTACAATATGTTTTCACCTAGAAGGAGTTGAATCTCAGGCAATGGAGATGTCTTGAGTTGCTCAAGGACTATGACATGAGTCTTTACTATCACCCAGGTAAAGCTAACATAGTTGATGATGCTCTTAGTAGGTTATCTATGAGGATCTTGTCTCATATGGATGAGGACAAGAGGTATTTGGTGAAGGACATTCACCATTTGGCTAATCTTAGAGATCATCACTTAGATTCTAAGGATGGTGGTGCGTTTGTGAAAGAAGAGGTGAAGTCGTCTCTAGGTACTAGGGTAAAGGAGAAGTAGGTATTAGATCCTATCTTAATACAAATCAAGGATGATATGGGTAGTCAAAGGTGATTGCTTTCAAGACTAGTGGTGATGGTATCCAGAGGTACCAAGGTAGGTTGTGTGTTCCCAATATAATGGCTGTGAGGTAGAATTTTGACCGAAGCTCATGAGTTGTGTTATTCAATTCATCCTAGTACTACAAAGATATATTATGATCTTAAGGAGATCTATTGGTAGAATAACATAAAGGGGGTTGTAGTTAATTTTATAGCTAAGTGATTGGTGTGCCAGCAAGTGAAAGTGGAACACTTGAGTCCTGGATAGTTATATCAAGAGTTCGAATTGCCTATGTGGAAGTGGGAACTGATAAATATGGATATTGTTACTAGTTTTATACGGTCTCGGAACTAGTTTGATTCTATTTGGGTTATCATGGATAGGATGACTAAGTCTACTCACATCATACCAGTGAGGACTAATTGTTGGGTTGAGGATTATGCAAGGTTGTTTAATTATAAGATTGTGAAATTGCATGGTGCTCTAATTTCTATCATTTTGGATCATTGTACTCAGCTCTCGTCTCATTTTTAGAGGTTATTTCAGTGAGGCTTGAGGACTAAGGTGATTGTTAGTACCTTTTTCCACCCACAGATGGATGAACAAGTGGAAAGAATTATTCAGACTTTAGAAGATATGCTTCGGGCTTATGTAATTGTCTTTGGTGGTAGTTGGGTTGACCATTTTCCTCTCGTTGAGTTCTCTTACAATAATAGCTATCACACTAGCATTGGTATAGCCTCGTTTGAGGCATTGTATGGCAGGAGATGTGGATCCCATATTGGGTGGTTTGAAGTTAGTGAGGCAAGGTTGTTTAGTCCTGATTTGGTTCATAAGGCTATGGAAAAATTGAAGGTAATTTGGAATAGGCTTAAGACTTTCCAATGTAGCTAAGAGTCCTATACGAGCATGAGGCAAAGAGAGTTGAAGTTTGAAGTGGGTGATTGAGTGTTCTTAAAGGTGTCTCCTATGAAAAGAGTGATGTATTTTGAGAAGCAGGGGAAGCTCAGCCCCTATTACATTGGTCCTTATTTGATTTTAAGGAGAGTGGGAAATATTGCATATGAGTTAGAGTTGCCTATGATTTTGGGTTATATACACCCTGTGTTTCATGTGTCCATATTGATGAAATATGTAGGTGATCCTTCCTTGGTGGTGCCAATTGAGAATGTTGGTGTCTCTAATTCCCTATCTTATGAAAAAGTATCAGTTGAGATCTTTGATATACAAGTCCGTAGGTTGCTGACTAAAGATGTAGCATTGGTAAAGGTCTTTTGGAGGAACCATAAGGTGGAAGAAGCCACTTGGGAGGCAGAAGAGGATATGAAGGTTAAGTATCCATTTCTATTCCATGTGACAGATAAATAAGCTTGAGGTATGAATTTCTCTCTTTCTTGTTATTATCTGGATTTATCCTTTGATTCTGGTGCATTGTTATTGAAACACCCTAGTTTCTGGACCTAAGAAAATTTCCTTGTATATTGATCCTTGGACCCAATACGACTCATGGGTATGACCCGTATGATGGGGTATGAATGGTATAGTCAGGTCGTATATTGAACAGTATTGATTGGTAGGATGAGTCATATTGGTGGTTACGGGGCATTTGGTTTGTTAACTTAATCTTAGACTTGGTTACTTAGGTTGGATCTAAGTATTAGGGGCTCAACATTAGTCGTAAGGCAGGGTATGAACTATACTAGGGACTCGTAAGGTAAATAATGTGCAATTCCCCATGTATTTTATTCTTCCAGAGATACAGGTCATGGGTATAGATCATATGTTGTGGTTAAAACTTGGTTGGATGAGTCGTAAACTGGATAGTGTTTGATCCAAGGGTTGATGCTTAGATACGAGTGATGAATACCAATCATATTGGAATAATACAACTCATGAGTGCCAGTCGTACCCCTATGATGGGATTTTGTGCAATTTAAGCAGAGGTATTCTGGACATTTTTCAACTTATCCTAGTAAGGCCCCACAACTTCTAACCTACCTGGAAGGTTATTTACCCTAATATTCTATTCATTAACACTTAGCAACTCTTCCTAAAGACTTTATTATTCTCTTAAGAGCTATTGACAAAGGGGAGCTAGGGTTTAAACTAAGGGATCAATTTGGGGCTTGTCTTGGTGATTTCTTTTCACCATCATCTTGGTTTAAGGAATGCTTCTCTCCCCTCATTGTTAATTTAAGTAATGGCATGGTTTATATTAATGATTTCATGGTTTTACTATTGCATGACTTTGGCTTTCAAATAAGATTTGGGGGTTTTGATGTTATTTGTTTGGTTATGGTTTCTCATGGATTTAATTATGCTTTTATATGCATTAATGGTGGTTTTGGATAATTGGATTGAATCGTAATGGTTTACTGGTAATTGAAATTTGTTTTGGTTACATTATGCCCCTAATATGTTTGATAAAATGCTTATAAATATATGTTCATTGCATTGACTTCTTTTAATGGAACTCTTGCATATTTTAAACTTGGTAAAGGAATTATACATGGTTTAAATAGTTTGGAAAGGCTAAAGGCTAATCGGTTATGCTTGTGGGGAACATGGAAGTCTTCCAAGTTGTTTGATATGGTAAATGTAAGGATACTTTAAAGTCCCCTTAAACCTATAAATGGTTGGCTATGGATGATACTTAAAAGTAAAGGTTGGTATGACGATACCAATATCAATGGCCTTGGTTAATAAATTGCTAGTCGTTTAGTTATTTGGAGATTGGTTTTAGTTGGGCAATAATGGCAGAATATGTAGCAAAGTTATAGAAGGAGGAGGTCCCAGGGGGACTAAAATTGGAAACTTTTATTTGTTGATATGAAGTTAGTCTTGGTGATCGTGTGCATGATGTCACACTTTATTTACAGATGTACTATTCATCCTATGGGATAATTCCCTTGTCGTGTACCTACATGCATTGGGGCTATTTCAGCAGGGGGAGATGAACCCATATTGCCTGTGGGTGGTTTAGGACGGCAAAGCTACATAGCCCAGGTAAAAGTTGTAAGGGCATTCTAGACCCGGTCCCTTTTTCCCTGCATAGTTATATATATATATATAATATATATATATATATCTGCGGTTGTGTACCCATGCTATGAAAGAACCAGCCATTCTACTCCTTTTATATTATGATTGACTTGGGGAAAGCATTTAGACTGAAGTGTGAGCTTCCGTCCATTTGGAAGGCTCCATTTCATGTTATGGGTACTTTTAGACATTTTAGTTTTATTTTGGATATTGGTTTTGTCTATGGTTGGGGGAATGTCCTAACCAAATTTCATTAATCTTTTGGATAGAGGCTTTGTGGTACTTCTATGTGTTGGAATAGGTAGGATCGGCATAGGTGTTGGCCTTGGCATTGGAATAAGTTGGTGGGATGACATCATTACACGATATTATTGGTTGTTCCATCCTATAACATTTTGGGATTAATTATATTATATTTTGGAACGTCTTTGGTTATGGCGTGGTTTAAGGCCTTGTTTGGTGTGGTTTGTTATGGTTGGATTATTGGTATATGATGGTTGGACTCGATTGGGTTGCTCATGGTTGTGATCTATTTCCAGGGTCTTTGTGGAGAAGTTATAGTATTATGTTTCATGTTCAAAATTCATCCAACTCAGGGCAGTCGGTTGGAGGTTGGGTTGGGTAACAAGGGTGGTCTCTAGTCATGGTCGAACTTGGGACACACATTATGATAAGGCCCAAAAATGGGTCATGTCAGTTTTTATTCTCGTGGAGAACATGTCCTAGCTCATCCTTTGAGGACAAATGATCCTAAGAGGGGTATAATGTAACACCCTCAAATTTTGGGTATTTTATTTTTGGCCTTCCCCTGCTTAAAATATCTATTTTTAACTTAAATCATGTTTGGGGGATAAGCCTCTGTAATATCCCCGCGATGCAGAGGTTGAGTTCTGTAATAAGATACATGATGTGGACCTAGGTAAGATTTCAATTCTTTTGATTTTCCCACTTAGGGTAAGGAGTTTTAGGTTTTTTGCCCCTTTTACGACCTTAGCCTAATTGTCTTATGATTCGTGCTTACCTAATTTACTTGGTGATGTCATCAAGCCCTTTGCCTTTTGATTCCTATACATGCCTTGTTTTGGGAAAATTTTTAATGTGAATTTGCATACTTTGTTAGATACTTCTAAAGCTTCAAACAATTTGTATCCATCATTAGTAGATGAATGATTCCAAGGGGGAGATAATGTAACACCCCACGTTTTTTAGCTAGAATTTGAACCATTGTTTCAACATGTATAAACTTGAATCCAATTATTTCTATACAAATATAAGTGCCATGATCATTATCCTAGTGTGTAAAATTCCTTTTAAGGGAAGAATGTTCGTAGTAAACACTTAGAGTAAAGTGGAGTTAAGAACTTTCATTATCGACAAAATTTTGGAATTCAATTCTATAAGGGTCAACTTTGAACATGTATAACTTCTAAATTATGTGGAATTTTAGGGCTCAAGACCTACCAAATTATAGATAAATGTGTCCTCTTTCCAATGCATTCAATTTTGCCTAAATCTGATACCCGAGCAAAGGGTTATGAGCATTTTTGTTAAGAGGCAGTAAGGGTCTGCAATTGTAGCGCGGCATAGAGATTACCCTCCATGACGCGTTGATTCTTTAAATTTAGAAATTTTTGGTTTTATTCACTTGTGAGGAGGGGTATTGAAGTACTTTCACTTATAAACGACCTCTGAACTATATTAACCTATTTCCATCAGTTTATACGACATAATATCAATTACTTCACTCTCTAAAATCCACTCTCTCTCAAATTTCCCTTTTCAAGTAAAGACTTAGGGTTCAAGCAGGTGGTCATCTAGGATCCTAAGGGTGTTGTCTTCTTCAAGTTTCTTGGTAATTAAGGCATGTATCTCTTTTTCTTGAATATATACTTTTGTGATGGCATTGATTGATTATAAATGCATGGATTTGATGTCGGTTTTGACAATGTTGAGGTCTTTTGACTTGGTTGGTTGGTTGCTTAACTGATCTATCCATGGTTATTTATGCAATATTCATGTTTTACTTACGATTTTGAACTTTGTGGATGCATGGGAATGGTATTAAACTTGGGGGTCATGGTTAATCCCCATTTGATTATTTTGGCTTGATTCATGGATTTTGAAATTATGTGCCCTCAATCTGTTTGTGAAATTATCAATGAATATGATTTTTTTCACTTGGTTTTACTTAACCACCTAAGTAATTGCATGGATTAAAAAGGTTAAATAATGAACATGGATTTTAAAGGCCTTGTTGGCTATGTTTTGATTTAATGAACAAGGAGAGTCGAGGCACTCCCCCTTACTTGCTTTAATGAACAAAGGGAGTCAAGGCATTCCCCCAAGTTAAACATGATTGTTATGTAATAGAGGTAAGCTTTCAAGTGTAAGGGTATGATGATACCCAAATGTGCCTTAACGATTGATTCATTGGTTTGTAAAATGGTTTATGTGAAACTTATTTTAAATTGGGCTTAATGGGGGGTTATATAGCAAAGTTGTGAAGGTGTGGGTCTTGGAGAACTTGTACTGGAAACTAGTGTTTGCCAATATGAGGTTTGTTCTTGATGACCTGTGTTCATGGTTTACACTATTGATATATATATTATGTATCTTGGATTAACATGTGGTTGGGGCATTCCCTGGTCTCCTTGATACCTCTGGTTCATGCGTCTAACACGCACCAGAGCCCTTTCAACAGGGGGAGTTAAACCCATATAGCTCATTGGTAAATGTTTATTATAGATGAGCTACATAGTCCAGGATAAGTTTTAAATGTTCATGCTAAGCCTTGTTCCCTTTTCTGACATGTGATATAAATATATATATATATATATATGTATGTACGTATTTGCATTTGATGTTATGTATGGGATTTGACTGGTTTTGAATTATCATCCACGGAATTGTTTGTTACCTTATCTCTGAGTTACATGCTAGTGCTCAACCCACTAACCATCTTTAAATACTATATCCCCATGTGATGCAAGGTCCAAAGGCAAGTCTACCTTTACTTCGCAGTGATCAGGCGTTCATGGTTAGATCAAGAGTTGAATTGAAGTGGTGGGCTTCCATCCATTTGGAAGACTTTATTTTAGGTATTAGTCCTTATGTCTTAGAAATTATTTTGGTCTTGTTTTAAGTAAGGTCGTGGGTATGTCCCGACACTTTATTGATGCATGATTTGTGGTAGAGGCCTTCTAGATACCGTGAACATTGATATCGTAGATATTTTTAGATATTGATATCACTATTGGGTTTGTCTCTCTTTCTTATATATATATATATATATATGTGTGTGTGTGTGTGTGTGTGTGTGTGTGTTTTGTGTTCTGATTAGATAGGCTAAGGGTGTGGTCTCCAGTCCAGGATGGAATCAAGATACCAGTCATGGCCATGCCATGGTTCAGATTGTGATAAAGTTGGTATCAGAGCCTAGGTTTCGATGTCATGGGGTGTCCACAAAGTCATATCAAGTAGATTCTAATTTATGGATATATAGCGCGCTACACATATAAGGAAGAGGCTATGAGTTATTTAGAAATGTTTCCCTTTATTGTTGTCTATTTTCAGGTTGTAGAGTTAGAGGTCTTGAATTCCCTCTAATATTCATTAATTCGCCTTTCAGATCATGCCTCCCAGATGATCTGATATTCGTGAAAACTCGTATGTACCATTTGAGGACATTGTGGATAGAGCCTATCGTACCCCAGGGGTACATATTTTGTCTTAGGTCGCTGCTTCAGATTACTTTTGTGGGGTTCTATTTATTCCCGCTGATCTTTCTCCAGCTGGTGGTACTCAGGCTCGGCCACCTCAGGGAGATATTACCGATGCTGAGTTTTACTAGTCCATTTATCTGTTGACTCAGTTGGTGACATCTCAATCATGTTAGATAGGTTCTGCAAGTATTGTTGAGAGTTGATCTTAGGCCACTAGAGTTGGCCAATTTATGAGGTTGAGTCCTCCCACTTTCGCTAGTTCTAAAGTAGAGGAGGATCCTCAAAGCTTTATTGTTTAGATGGAGAATATGTTTTGGGTTATGTATGCTACTGAGTTAAAGGGTATGGAGGTCGCTACTTATAATGGAAGGATATAGTGTACCAATGGTCTGAGGAGTGGGAACAGCTTAAGGGAGATGGTGTTTAGCCTATTTTATGGGATAATTTCTCCAGTACTTTACTTGACCAATTCTTTCCGCAGGAGTTGAGGGAGGAAAAATCAGAGAAGTTTGTGAACTTGAAGTAAGGCAGGATAACAGTGAAGGAGTATTCCTTGAAATTCCACCAGTTGTCACAGTATGTGCCTTAAATAGTACCAAGCATGAGGGCTAGGATGAGAAAAATTATTTCTGGGTTGTCTAGTGATTTAATTTTAGAGAGTAAGGTTACCTTGTTAAATAAGGATATGGGCATCTCTAGACTTGTAGTACATATGCAACAAGTTGAGAAGGAGAAGAGGAAGCAAGTGGATATGGGGGACCGGCAGAGTAAGAAGTTTTGGTATATAGATCAAGGTGGAGGTTAGCATCAAAGTAGTAGGGATGTTTGTAAGTGATCTAAAAAAAGTGGGGGCAACTTTAGTTCTTATTTGATAACTAGTGATCTTTATCCAAAGCCATCCGAGGATCATCGTTTTTAGAGTGGCGATAGATCAAGGGCACAGGGTGCCCAATCTCAGGCTAGTGGACTCAGTCAACTGCATCATATCCTCTTTGCCAATTTTATAGGCAGTTGCACCAGGGATTTTGTGATGAAGGGAGGGATAAGTATTTTAAGTGCAGCCAACCTGGCCATATTTTGAGGAACTGTCCTTTAGGCGATGTTGCTATATGGAAAATAAGGTTCATATTGCCTCTTCATCAGCTTTTGTACCAAAGGGTGCCACTTTTGGCTCTAATACTGATCGAAACCATTTTTATGCCCTCACTATCCATCATGAGTTTGAAGCATCACTTGATGTTGTCACTGGTCTAGCGAAGCTCTTTTATTATGATGTGTAGTGCTTGTTTGATTCGGGATCTACTCTTTCTTATGTGACCCGATTTGTGGCTGTGTATTTTGGATTTGGACCTGAGTATATTTCAAGTCTCTTTTTTGTTTTTACCTCAGTAGGTGACTCTGTGGTTGTTAAAAAGGTCTATAGGGGTTGTGTGGTATCTGTTGGTGGTAGAGAGACTTTGGTGGAATTGTTTGAATTAGATATATTAGATTTTGATGTCATTCTGGGAATGGATTAGTTGCCTTTATGCTATGCCTCTTTAGACTGTAGAACCCATAAGGTCATGCTAAAATTTCCTAATAAGATGGTTATTAAGTGGGAAGGGATTTCCTTGGTGCCTAAGGGTAGGTTCATATCATATCTTAAGTCCCAAAAATTAATTTCGAAGCGGTATATTTATCACTTGGTCTGGGTTAAAGAATCTAACTCAGAAGGTCCTTCTTTGTAGTCTATTCTAGTGGTTAGTGAGTTTCCCAAGGTGTTCCCCGATGATCCTCCTGGTGTTCCTCTAGATATTGAAATTGATTTTGGAATTAATCTCATTCTGGAAACTCGTCCTATCTCTAAACCTCCTTATAGGATGGCTCTGGATGAGTTGAAGGATCTTCTTGACAAGGGTTTTATCTACCCTAGTGTTTCTCCGTGGGGTGCTCCTATTCTTTTTGTGCGTAAGAAGGATGGTTCTTTTTTAATGAGCATTGATTATCGTCAGTTGAATAAGGTCACTATGAAGAATAAGTACCCTCTTCCTAGGGTTGTTGGGTTGTTTGAATAGTTTGAGGGTACTAAGTACCTTTCTAAGATTGATCTCCATTCTCTATCATCAGTTAAAGATTAGGGAGGAGGATATCCCTAAGATTGCTTTTCGTACTCAGTACGGACATTTTAAGTTCTTAGTTATGAATTTTGGTTTGACCAATGGCCCTGCAAAATTTATGGATCTCATGAACCAGGTGTTCCACCAGTTTCTGTACTTGTTTGTAATTGTGTTTATAGATGATATTTTGGCGTATTCAAAGAGTGAGTTAGATCACTCCAATCACCTCCGTATTGTGTTACAGATCCTAAAGGATCAGCAATTGTACACTAAATTTTCTAAGAGTGAATTCTGGTTGAATATTATTACCTTTGGGGGTCATGTTGTTTCAAGTGAAGGGATCATGGTGGATCCTAAGGACATTATGGTGGTTAAGAATTGACCTAGACCCACGATGCCAACTGATATTTGGAGCTTCTTTGGCTTAGATAGTATAGGAGTTCTTGGAGAGTTTTTCATATATTGCAGCACCTTGGACTAGGTTGACTCAAAAGAAGGTGAAGTTTTTGTGGTCCTATGCTTATGAGTGAAGTTTTGAGAAGCTAAAAGAATGTAACCCCCCGAATCTGGAACCCAAAATGCCACACGGTGTTCTTGACCCCGAAGGATCACAAGCTAACCCATGACTAATATCTGTAATTGAGCACTACATAACATACTGTATAAATGCGGAATAAAAGGCTGAAAAGCCATAAGGTTCAAAAATCTGCTAAAACATAGCATCTGGAGATACGGTATATCAATACCAAAACAACTAAAATAACTATCTGAACATGCTAGTCTGAAAGCCTCTAAACTGTTTGAATAAGGAGTTGATGGGGCATGTCCACAACTAACTCCAACTGCTGAAATAAACTAAGTACTGAAACAATGAAATAGTGAAATAATAAGATCCTCGAATGATGAGGACTCACTGCTAGTCTGTCTACTGAACGGCTGATCTAATAAAGATATTATGGAGCTCGTGCTTCTAAACCTATGGTATAAAACACCATAGCGTAAAAGAAAAGTATGCTTCATTATGAGAAAATGTACTGGTATGCAAGTGAGGTAAGTTGAATACAAAGGTTTATATGCATGAACTATAACTGACTGACAAGAACGCGAACATGACTACGTGAGGATACATGTATGAATATATTAACTGTAACTGAAGTCATGATAATACTGAATCAGAATACTGATAACATGAGTTTTGTATTAACTGAGTGACTGTGTCAACAGTTCTGATTCTAATAGAACTAGCTGAGTTCCGTACTAAACTCTGTGATTGTATCTAACAGTCCTGAATCTGGAGAACTATCTGAGTTCTTTTACTGAAACTGAGACTGAGACTATGAAATATAGTCATCTAACTGATATGCCCCTAAGAAGCTATTATAGCTGAGTTGGGGTCTAATCTGTAACCCCAATTAGAAGGGTGTCAATACTGTCCCACTGGTAAGGATAGCTATGAGTGACCCTCCTCTAGTAGTATTGATCCACCTCATCAACCATCAACTGACATTGTTGATGTCTCAACCTATGTTGGCTACATAGTTATGGAATGCATGGATTGCTTCTAAGGGTCACACCCTCTACTATCACTATCAGCCCTCGTCTTTGGGTTAGCTCGGTGCTGAATCCTACTCCCAACTGAGTAGACACTGAACTTATTATACTGAGATGAATTGGACTGAGTTCATTGAGTTTCGTGGACTGGCGAAATATTACTGAATCCTGTTAACTGACTGAGTTCATGAGATTACTGAGTTTTCCTGAGTCATGTAACTGACTTAATTCTACTGATCATGGCGTGACTGAAATTATCATGAAACTAACACTGGTATAGGCACACAGCTAAATTGTCGGGTATAAATACCCTCAGGACTCGATAGCATAAAAGTAATTCATGGCACAAGTTCGAAAGCACAACAATGGCTACACATATATTCATAATTCATTGACTAAGATATTCATCAAACACTTGACATACAGTAACTTGTACATGAATGGGGATTTCATACTATCATACTATAATGGCACTTTTTCCTTCACATACGCATTTAATCAAACATATAGGGAGCATAATTTGGTTATACCATCATCAATTCATATAATTATCATGGTTGCATAAATAAATTTGCAATTTTAAGGGTTTATCATTAATATTATACAAATCTTCACATACTAGGATCAATCATTGGAACATGTAATTTAAAACATGAATCAAAACCTAACAACAACGTGGACATGAATTTTAATTCAACTAAATCATGAACATTCATAAATACACAATCTTTGGAATTTGAAAAGAGATTCTTGAGCTTCATGGGTGAAAGGGACCCATGAATCAACACTTGACATACCTTGATTGTGAGTTTCTTGAAGTTCTTAGACTTGAAGAACTTGAATCTCTTAGTTTCTTAAAGATGGGTTGGGATCTTGTTCTTGGGGATTGATCTTTGAGAGAAACCCCAATTTGGTGTTGTATATTACTATTGAAGTGATGAGCTCTGGTCTAGTATAATTTGGTGTTAAAAAGGGTAAAAAAGACCCAAACACCCTTATAAAAATGGCTTTAAATTGCTGAACTGGATCTGCGATGACTTGGGCGATGGTCCATCGCTGGCTCGATGGCCCATCGACCTTCCCGTTGTACTAGGCTAGAATGTGATCTTTTTGCCTTGGTTGTGATGGTTTTGGTGATAGTCTATCTCTAGCTCAACATTCTTTCAGCCATTCCATCTCGCTTGGCCAGAAGGTTGACTCACTGCCTCCGCTGCGATAGTTTGGGCAACAGGTCGTCACTAGATCGATGGTCTATCGGCACTTTCCGTCGCACCTGGGTGGTTCAGACTGCTTTCTATATTTCATCCATAACTTTCTACCCCCGATACCATAATTAAGCGAATTTGTTATTGATGGAAAGCTTATTCAATTTCCCACACAACAAAAAGTCAAAATCTTGAAAATTCCACATGTATAAAAGTGGATTCATCCTTTAAAGTAAGTCATTAATATTTTTGGGATGATTTTTAAGCTAGGTAGAAGTATAGGGTATTAAAATATCTCCCCCTTAGGAACATTTGTCCTCGAATGAGACTGATTTAGATGGGAGAAACGATAAGCTAAAGTACATACTGAACATGAACAACTGAAACATGATTACATAACTTACATTACTGAGATTCATGTTGATCATGCATGTCTGAAGCATGGTTTTATGACTGAGCTGATACATGAATGCATGACTGAGAGTACTGATAAGCTGATCATGCATATCTGATGCATGAATACATGACTGAACTGACTCATGAACATGCAACTGAACATGTAAAGGTAAATATCCCAAGTTTATTACAAAAACTAAGCATAGTTTGTAAGTGAAATTTGAACCATAAGCTGAATGAACTTAAGTAAAGTTATTACCTTGGGCTTGGTATGAATTAGTGGAGAAGAAGTAAGGATACTTGATCCGCATATCTTCTTCTTCTTCCCAAGTATCTCCCTCAATGGACATATTCCGCCAAAGAACTTTGACTATAGGAATTTCTTTGTTCCTCAGTCTCTGAATCTGATAGTCAAGGATTTCGACTGGGATTTTCTTATAAGAGAGAATGTTCTGAGTGTCTATGCCCACAACAAGGACTATGAATGCTGGGTCACCTATGCACTTCTTAAGTAAGGAGACATGAAATACTGGATGCACTGAAGTAAGATCTGAAGGCAATTCAAGCTCATAAGCTACTTTCCCAAAGTGACTTAGAATTTTGAAGGGACCAACATATTAGGGACTAAGTTTTCCCTTCTTGCCGAACCTCTTTACTCCCTTTATGGGAGAGCTTTTTAGGTACACATAATCACCAATCTTGAACTCGAGATCCTTTTTGCACATATCTGTGTATGATTTCTATCGGCTTTGAGTTTTCTTGAGCCTCTCTCTAATTAACTGAACTTTCTCTATGGTATCAAAGACCAAGTCAGGCCCTACTACTGTGGCCTTGCCGACTTCAAACCAATCGATTGGAGATCTGCATCTCCTACCATAGAGAACTTCGAATGGAGCCATCTGAGTACTGGAATGATAGTTGTTGATGCAAACTTAATCAAAAGCAAGTGGTCATCCGAACTACCCTTGAAATCAATTGCATATGCCCTTAGAATATCTTCCAAGGTCTGAATAGTCCTTTTTCCTTGACCATCTGTCTCAGGGTAAAAGGCTGTCCTGAGATGAACTAGAGTACCAAGACCCTTTTGGAACTATTTCCAGAAATAAGTGGTGAACTGGGTACCTCTATCTGAGACAACAGATAATGAAACACCGTGCAATCTTACCAACTCCCTGATATAGATTTTGGCATAATCTTCAACTGAATAGGAGGTATGGACTCAAAGAAAATAAGCAGATTTGGTCATCCTGTCTACAATGACCCAGCCTGTATCATGGTGATGACGAGTGCGAGGAAAACTCATCCCAAAGTCTATGTTCACTTCTTCCCACTTCCAAGTAGTAATATTGAATTTTTGCATGGACCCACTAGGCTTTTGATGCTCAACCTTAACCTGCTGACATGTAGAGCACTTAGCCACAAACTCTGCAATATCTCTTTTTATCCTACTCCACCAATAGATTTCCCGCAAATCACGGTACATCTTAGTGGCCCCTAGATGAATTGAGTAACGCGCACCATGCGCTTCTGCAAGAATTTTTAGCCTCAATTCATCTATACCTGGCACGCACAGAAGATACTGAAAATATAATACACCATCTCCCCCTTGGGAGAAAACCTCAACCTTCTAATCCTTGACTGACTCTTTTAATTTGACTAGACTGGGATCTCTATCTTATTTTTCCTTAACTTTGGAAACTAGAGTTGATTCGGAACTACTCTGAACCCATATATTACCCTTGTATGAATCGACTAAGCAGATACTTAGTCTAACAAGCTGATGAACTTCCTGAGCTAGCTTCTTCTTACTGTCTTCAACATGAGCAACACTACCCATAAACAGTCTACTGAGAGCGTCGGCCACTATATTGTCCTTACTCGAATGATAAAGAACACTCATGTCATAATCTTTCAGGATCTCTAACCACCTTCTTCGATGGAGATTAAGATATTTCTAAGAGAATATGTACTGAAGGCTTTTATGATCTGTGAACACATCTATATAAACATCGTACAAGTAATGCCTCCAAATCTTCAAGTCAAAAACTACGGCTACAAACTCAAGGTCATGAGTAGGATAATTCTCCTCATGGGGAAAAAACTAGTGTCCTTAACTTGAACAAGATGATAGACACATCCCTTAGATATCATTTTCCGTGCCCAAATGTAGGAAACAAGTTGACTTCTGAATACTGAAGTACTACCCCTCCACTCTAGGAAAGGTTTATTTGAAAACTAAAATTGGACCACTCTATTTATGCAATTGACTGTGGCATAGCAAGAATGAAGCCAATCTATGCCGAGTATGACGTTAAAATCAGTTATCTTTAATTTGACTAAGTCTTCTGATATGACTTTTTGAAATATCATAATTGGACAGTTCCTGTATACCCATCGGGCTATAATGGTTTCCCCCACTGGGGTAGAGACTGAGAAGGTCTATGCTACAATTTCAGGACTGATTCCAAAATTAACAACTATATAAGGAGTAACAAAATACAACGAAGCTCCAAGATCTAGATAAGCATAAACATGCAAGTGAAATATCTGTAACTTACCAGTCACCACATCAGGAGAATTTTCTTGATCCTTTTGGGACTGGAGGGCTTAGTGTTTGTTTGGGTGTTGTCCACTGGTTGCGTTGGAACTAGCACCCAATTAATTCAGGCAACCAGACTAAATTGTGGAACGATTCTGCTAACCCTAAAATCCTGATAGGGGATAATCTCTAACTCTGTGGACTAGCTTTCCATATCCAAAATGCATATCACTATCATCTTTGTAAATATCCTTGTAGTTCTTACCACAAGTCTGATAACGAGGATAGGTGCGGGCACTACAAATACTACCCTAATACTTAAAGCCTAGCGCCCTATCTCTATCACCTTCCTTGAACTTAGGAGCTGGAGCACTAGTAGAGGAAGGAGCTTGAATAGATGATTTTAGGTAGAAATAAGAACAATTAGGCTAATTGAAGTTGAAGCTACTAGTTCTAGCTCTCGTATTCTTCTTCTCTCTCATCTTAATCTTCTGCTTTTCTATCTATTGAGCATAGATCATAAGTCTGGCTATGTCTATTTCACTAATCAGCATTGTGGATCTACACTCATTGACCACACTATTATTCACCCCAGAAATAAACTTAATTATCTTGGTCCATCTATCTACTACCACATAAGGAGCATATCTATCTAGTTTAGTAAATGTAAGAGAATAATCTTTCACTGTCATGTTGCCCTGCCTAAGGTTGATAAATTCTAACACCTTAGCCTCCCTCAACTCTAGGTGAAAGAATCTATCAAGAAAGGCAGTGGCAAACTCCTCCCACTCAATAGCCCTGTATCTATAGCCCTCTCTACTTTTCACTATTTAAACTAAGTATGACCCACATCTTGCAACTGATATGTAGCAATCTCAGCACTCTCACTAGTGATAACCCCTATGATACCCATAACCTTCTGAACCTAGTCAAGGAACTCCTGAGGGTCCTCTTCTGTCTTAGACCCAAAAAGGGATAGAGGATTCATCCGGATGAAGTCCCAAATCCTAGTTGCAGCAGTATTAGCCACTGGATTGGCCAGAACAATAGCTGGCCATTCATTCTGAGCAGCAACTGAGTTAGCAAGAGTAGTGAATGTAGCTCTAAACTCTGTATGAGAAACATGTTTATCCAAGGGATCTGCTTGGAAGGGCTAGAAGGCTGACTGTTTTTTGTTTTTTCTTTTGGGAGGCATGTTCTATAAACAAAAGAAAGAAATTGATTTAACTAAGAGTTTAACTTGAGCTCATCCTCACTCGCACGATATGAATACTGAAAAAAGGGAATCTATTTCAAAAATATCTTATAGCCTCCTGTCCATAAGTGTCGCTCATAACACACCCATGCACAAAACTCTACTAGATGAGACTTTCAAACTTTGTAGGACACTGTTGAACCTTAGGCTCTAATACTAAAAGACTATAACGCCCCAAATCTGGTACCAAGAATGCCATACGGTATGCATGACCCTGAAGGACTACAAGCTAACCCATGACTAATATCTGTAAATGAACACTGCATAACATACTGCATAAATACGGAATAAAAGGCTAAAAGGCCATAAGGTTCAAAAATCTATTAAAACATAACATATGGAGATACGGTATATCAATACCAAAAAAATTAAAATAACTGTCTGAACATGCTAGTGTAAAAGCCTCTAAACTATCTGAATAAAGAGTTGATGGGATATGTTCCTAACTAACTCCAACAGTTGAAATAAACTAAGTACTAAAAAATGAAATAGTGAAATAATAACATCCTCGAATGATAAGGACTCACTGCTAGTCTGTCTGCTGAACGGCTGATATAATAAGGATGTTTTGAAGCTCATGCTTCTAAACCTATGGTATAAAACACCATAGCATAAAAGAAAAGTATGCATCAGTATGTGAGAATGTAATGGTACGAAAGTAAGGTAAGATAAATGCAAAGGTTCATATGCATGAACTATAACTGACTGACATGAACACGAACATGACTACATAAGGATACATGCATGAATACTTGAACTGTAACTAAAGTCATAATAATACTGAATCTGAATACTGATAACATGAGTTTTGTATTAACTAAGTGACTATGTCTGAAATTCCTGATTCTAATAGAACTATCTGAGTTTCGTAATGATCTGTGTAACTGTATCTGACAGTCCTGAATCTAAAATACTATCTGAGTTCTTTTATTGAGACTGAGGTTGATACTGTAGGAGATAGTCATCTAACCGACATGCCCCTAATGATCTATTATAGCTGAGTTGGGGTCCAATCGGTAACCCCAATTGGAAGGGTGTCAATACCATGCCACTGGTAAGGACAAGTTGTGAGTGACCCTCCTCTGGTAGTGTCCCCAAAGGAGAATGGTGGTAACCTTGTCTGGCTGTGTTGATCCACCTCATAGACACTCAACTGACAGTGTTGATGTCTTAACCTATGTTGGCCACATAGTTCTGGAGTGCAAGTATTTATTCTAAGGGTCACACCCTCTACTGTCAGTGTATGCCCTCGTCCTTGGGTTCACTCAGAGCTAAATCCTACTTCTAACTGAGTAGACACTGAACTGATTATACTGAAATAAACTAGACTGAGTTCATTTACTTTCATGGACTGGCAAAATATTACTGAATCCTGTTAAGTGACCGAGTTCATGAGATTACTGAGTTTTCTTGAGTCATGTAACTGACTTAATTCTACTGATCATGGCATGACTGATATTATCATAAAAATGACACTGGCTCTAGGCACACAACTAAATTATCGGGTATAAATAACTCCAGGACTTGATAAAATAAACGTAATTTATGGCACAAGTTCAAAAACACAACAATGGCTACACATAAATCCATAATTCAATAACTAAGGCATTTCATCAAACACTTGACATGCATTAACTTGTACATGAATGGAGATTTCATACTATCATACTATAATGGCACTTTTTCCTTCACATAGGCATTTAATCAAACATATGGGGAACATACTTTGGTTATACAATCATCAATGCATCTAATTATTATGGTTGCATAAATAAATTTACAATTTTAAGGGTTTATCATTAATATTATGCAAGTCATGACATACTAGGATCAATCATTGGAACATGAATCAAAACCCCAAAACAACGTGGACATGAATTTCAATTCACCTAAATCATGAACATTCATAAATACACAATCTTTGGAATTTGAAAAGAGATTCATAAGCTTCATGGGTGAAAGGGACCCATGAATCAACACTTGACATACCTTGATTGTGAGTTTCTTGAAGTTCTTGGACTTGAAGAACTTGAATCTCTTAGTTTAGTAAAGAAGGGTTGGGGTCTTGTTCTTGGGGATTGATCTTTGAGAGAAACCCTAATTTGGTGTTGTAGATGAATAATGAAGTTATGAGCCCTGGTCTAGTATAATTAGGTGTTAAAAGGGTGGAAAAGAACCAAACACCCTTATAAAAATGGTTTTAAATTGCTGAAAAAGATCTGCGATGGCTTGGGCGATGGTCCATCGCTAGCTTGATGGCCTATTGACCTTCTAATCGTACTAGGCCAGAATGTGATCTTTCTTCCTTGGTTGCGATAGTTTGGATGACGGTCCTTTCCATAGCTTGAAGGTCCGTCGGCCCTTCCATCATGCCTGGATAGAAGGTCGACTCACTACCACTGCTGTGATGGTTTGGGCGATGGCTCCTCACTAGATCGATGGTCCGTCGTCCCTTTTTCATCACACCTGGGTAGTTTAGATTGCTTTCTATATTTTGGCCATAACTTTCTACCCCAATGCCGGATTTAGAAAAATTTGGTATGGATGGAAAGCTTATTCAATTTCCCATACAACAAGAAGTCAAAATCTTGAAAATTCTATGTGTATAAATGTGTATTCATCTTTTAAAACAATTTTTTAATATTTTTAGTATGATTTTTAAGCTAGGTAGAAGTTTAGGGTACAAAGACAATTGACTTCTGCTCTAGTTTTGACCCTTCCCAAGGGTAGTGATGGTTTTGTGGTATATTGTGAAAATACCGTGTGGGACTTGGTTGTGTAGTGATGCAGCTTGGCAAGGTGGTAGCACATGCTTCTAGGCAGTTGAAAGTTCATGAGAAGAATTATCCGACTTATGATTTAGAGTTGTTGGCAGTGGTATTTACGTTAAAGATTTAGAGGCACTATCTATACAGGGTCTATGTTGACATCTTTTCTGATCATAAGAGCCTGCAGTATGTTTTCACCTAAAAGGAGTTGAATCTCAGGTAAAAGAGATAACTTGAGTTTCCCAAGGATAACGACATGAGTCTTTACTATCCCACAGACGAATCTAGTGTGGTTTTTGATCCTCTTAGCAGGTTATCTATAGGAAGCTTGTCTCATGTGGATGAGAAAAAGTGGGATTTGGTGAAGGACATTCACCGTTTGGCTAATTTTGGAGTTTGCCTCATAGATTCTAAGAATGATGGTGTGTTAGTGCAAGAGGTGGTGAAGTCATATCTTGGTACTGAGGTAGAGAAGAAGAAGGTGTTAGATCCTATATTGATTTAAATCAAGGATAATATAGGTAGTCAGAAGGCGATTGATTTCAAGGTTTATGGTAATGGTATCCTAAGGTTCCAAGGTAGGTTGTGTGTTCCCAATGTGGATGGGTTATGAGGTAGAATTTTGACCAAAGCTCATGATTTGCGTTATTCAATTCATCCTGGTGTGACGTATATTTATTATGATCTTAAGGAGAACTATTGGTGGAATAACATGAAGGGGGATCTAGCTAATTTTGTACCTAAGTGTTTGGTGTGTCAGTAAGTGGAAGTGAAAAACTTGATGCTCGGAGGGTTATCTCAAGAGATTAAGTTTCTTGTATGGAAGTGGAAAGTGATAAACATAGATTTTGTTACTGGTCTTCTACAGTCTAAGAACTAGTTTGTTTTTTGGGGTCATTGTGGATAGAATGAGTAAGTCTGCTCACTTCTTACTAGTGAAGACTAATTATTTGGCTGAGGATTATGCAAGGTTGTTTATTTCAGAGATTGTGAAATTGTATGGTGCTCCGATTTTATCATTTTTGAATGGGGTACGCAGTTTTCATCTTATTTTTTAAGGTTATTTCAATGTGGTTTGGGGACGAAGATGACCCTTCGTACCACTTTCCATATGCAGACAGATAAACAATCAAAAAAAATCATTCAGAATTTAGAGGATATGCTTAGGGCTTGTGTAGTTGACTTTAGGGGTAGTTGGGTTGACTATTTGCCTCTCATTGAGTACTCTTACAATAATATCTATCACTCTAGCATTGGCATGGACCCATTTAAGGCATTGTATAGTAGGAGGTATAGATCCCCTATTAGGTGGTTTGAAGTTGGTGAGGCAAGGTTGTTCGGTCCCTATTTGGTTCATCAGTCTATGAAAAAGTGAAGGAAATTGGATAGGCTTAAGACTTCCCAAACTCACCAAACGTCCTATGCAGACATGAGAAAAAAAGAGTTGGTGTTCAAAGTGGGTGATTGGGTGTTCTTGAAGGTGTCTCCTATGAAAGGAGTGATGTATCTTAGGAAAAAAGTAATTTTTGCCCCCATTATGTTAGACCTTATATGATTTACAGAAAGTGGGAAATGTTGCATATGAATTAGAGTTTCTTGTGAGTTTGGGTTCTATACGCCCTGTGTTTCATATGTCCATGTTGAGAAAATGTGTAGGTGATCCTTCCTTGGTGGTGCCAATTAAGAATGTTTATATCTTGAATTCCCTGTCTTACAAAGAGGTATCGATAGAGATTTGGGATAGACAAGATTAAAGGTTGCGGACTAAAATTGTAACATTGGTAAAGGTCCTTTAGAGGAACCATAAGGTGAAAGAAGCCACTTGGGAGGTGGAAGAAGATATGAAGTCTAAGTATCCATTTCTATTCCATGTGATAGATGAAGAAGCTTGAGGTATGAATTTTGTTCTTTCTTATTATTATCCAGATTTATCCTTTGATTATGGTGCATTGTTATTATTCTCGTAAAAATGTATCCTAGCTCATCATTCAAGAACAAATGATCCTAAGGGGGTATAAAGTAATACCCTCAAATTTTGGGTATTTTATTTTTGCCCTTCCCATGCTTAAAATATTAATTTTTGACTCAAATCATGATCAGGGATGTAAAAAAGTGTAACCCGAGAGAGTTTTGGAATTTTTGGATGGGGTTTGGGTTAGTTTTGGGTCACGAAGCTAGTAAGCCTCCATGATAGCCCCGTGATGCCGAAGTTGTGTTTTGCGACAAGGTCTTCAACACAGGCCTAGGCAAAATTTTAATTGTTTGGATTTTCCCACTTGGGATTAGGAGTTTGGGTCTTTTACCCCTTGTACGACCTTAGCCTCGTTGTCTTGTGATTCGTGCTTACACAATTTACTTGGTGATGTCATGAAGCCCTTTTTTTTATTCCTATACATGTATTATGAGGGAAAATTTGTAATGTTAAGTCATGTACTTTCTTACATCCTTCTAAAGCTTCAAAAGATTAGTATCCATCATTTGAGGACGAATGATTCCAAGGGGGGATAATGTAACACCCTACATTTTTGGCCTAGAATTCAAACCATTTCTATATGTATAAACTTGAATCCAATTATTTCTATGTAAATATAAGTGTCATGATCATTATTCTAGTGTGAAAAGTTTCTTTAATGAGAAAAATGTCCGTAGTAAACACTTAGAGTGAAGTGGAGTTAAGAACATTCATTATCGATCAAATTTTGGTATTGGATTCTAAAAGGGTCAACTTTGAACATGTGTAACTACTGGAATATGTGGAATTTTTGTGTCTCAAGACCCACCACATTATATATAAATGTGTCCTCTTTTCAACGCATCCGATGTTGCCTTAATTTGATATTCGAGTGAAAAGTTATGAGAATTTTTTCTAAGAGGCAGTAAGGGGCCGTAATAGTAGCGTGGCATGGAGTTTATCATGGAGATGACCCTCCGCGATGTGTTGATGCTTTAAATTTGGAAATTTTTGGTTTTTTTCAATTGGGGGGAGGGTTATTGAAGTCCTTTCACTTACAAACAACCTCTTAACACTATATTAACCTATTTCCATCAGTTTTCACGACATAAACTCAATTACTTCACCCTCAAAAATCCTCTCTCTCAAATTCCCCTTTTCAAGTCAAGACTAGGGTTCAAGAAGGTGATCATCTAGGATCCTACGGGTGTTGTCTTCTTTAAGTTTCTTGGTAATTTAGGCATGTAGCTCTTTTCCTTGAATTTATATTTTCGTAATGGCATTGATTGATTATACATGCATGGTTTTGATGTGGGTTTTGACATTGTTTAGGGCTTTTGATTTGATTGGTTGCTCAATTGATTTTTTTCCTTGGTTATTTATGCAGCATTAATGTTTTACTTACGATTTTAAACTTTGTGGGATGTATGTGAATGGTATTATACAGGGGGAGGGGTGTCATGGTTAAACCCCAAATTGATGATTTTGGCTTGATTTATGGCTTTGGAAATTATGTACCCTCAACCTGTTTGTGAAATTGTCAATGAAAAAGATTTTATCACTTGGTTTAACTTACCCCTATGTAAATTCATGGCTTAAAAAGGTTAAATAATGAACATGGATTTTAAAGGCCTTGTTGGCTATGTTTTGATTTAATGAAGAAAAGGAGTTGGGTCATTCCCCCATACTTGCTTTAATAAACAAAGAAGGTCTAGGCATTCCTCCATATTTGATTTAACTAACAAAAAAGGGTCAATATATTCCCCCAAGTTTATCATGGTTATTATGGCATAGAGGTAAGCTTGCAAAAGTAAGGGTATGATGATAACCAAATGTGCATTAACAGTTGGTTCATTGGTTTGTAAAATGGGTTATGTGAAACTTGTTTCAAATTAGGCTTAATGGGAGTTATGTAGCAAAGTTGTAAAGGTGTGGGTCTTAGATGACTTGTACTGGAATCTCGTGTTTGCCAACATGAGGATTGGTCTTGATGACCTATGTACATGGTTCACACTATTGATATATATATATATATACATATATATATATGTATATATATATATATATTGTATATTTTATTAACGTGGGGTCAGGGTATTCCCTGGTCTCCTTGATACCTCTAGTTCGTACGGCTAACATGCACCGGAGCCCTTTCATCACGGGGAGCTGAACCCGTATAGCCCGTGGGTGTATTTATGACAGTTGAGCTACATAGTCCAGAATAAGTTGTAAATGTTCATGCTAAGACTTGTTCCCTTTCCCGGCATGTGATATATATATATATAAACATATATGTATTTGTATTTGATGGTTGCATGGGATTTGAGTGGTTTTGAATTATCATCCATGAAATTATTTTTTCCCTTATCCCTGAGTTTCATGGTAGTGTTTAACCCACTAACCATCTACTAACGTTGTATCCCCACATGATGCAAGGTCCGAAGGCAAGTCTACATTTCCTTCGCAATGATTAGGTGTTCGTGGTTAGATCAAGAGTTGACTTGAAGTTATAAGCTTCCACCCATTCATAAGACTTCATTTCATATACTAGTCTTTATGTCTTAGACTTTATTTTGTTCTTGTTTTGGCTATGGTTGGGGGCATATCGCGATACTTTATTGATACTCAATTTATGGTAGAGGATTTATGGATGTTGTGGACATGGGTATTGTGGATGTTTATTGATATTGATATCACCTATACTATTGGGTTTGTCTCTCCTATTTCTATAAAGATCTATTGTATTCAGATAGATAGGCTAAAGGGGTGGTCTCCAGTCCTCGGTGGACTGAAAATGCCTGTCACGCCCAGTACCTGATTCAGGTTGTGATAGCTAGTATAGTACATATGTACATATCAAGTGACTAAGCCTCCTTGGCACTACACTAACCTTGGAGTTTCATTTACTAGCCAACTTTCTTTTTATTTCACCCTAATTTCTCATTTCTATTCTTTACTGTACTTCAGGTTGGGTGTGATCTTTTATTCTTTATTTTTCACTTTTTTTTCAAAAAAAATCTTTTATTTTTATTTTTATTTTCTTTTGCTACCACACCCAGCCCTACTAAATTTTTCTTTTATTTTACCCTTCTACATACCCACTTTATACTATGCACCCCTATGATAGCCACCCTCAACTTAGACATTTTGCCTGAGTTGAGGTGCACAGTGTCTAAGGAGGATCAGGGCCAAAATAGGTTCATTGTAATACAAATTGGGAAGAGAAAGGTGAAATAAGTAAATTAGGCTATAAGACTCAAAACAGGGATCAAGGGATACTATTTCACATTCGGAAGGTCATTTAGGCTACAAGTGGACTAAAATAAAGAACGGCCAATGATCCTTTCCTAACCAACTACCCTACAACCTAGGCAAGACTAACCAAGCAAGTTCTGAATTCAACACATAAAAGGATCTAAGTATCATCTCACACACATATGGAAAAAAGTCAATATTACAAACTACTACTTATCTGGTTCATGCAATTGTTAGCAAGTGATTATCATGTCCCTAATCCTAATGCCATTATAAGATCCATAATGTTCACACATATATACATTCACACAGTTCTAAAACATAATATTTTTTGTAGGTGGGGGGGCGTATCATTTTTCTCAAAAATCAATCAAAAACATGACAACTGCCCTAAATACTTAAAAATATCTTAATTGCACAAAAACACAACATGACATGAATTTTAACCTAGATATGTTGGTTCTACAACCATACTGCGGCCGATAGGAAAAGAAGCATAGGAAAAAAAACCTATGGCGGCTATGGTATATCTCACCCCAACTAAAAATTGTACACTACCCCCAATAAGAAAAAATAATATAAAACAAAGGGAAGTAAGAAGATACTTGGGATGCACTAAGAATCTGTGTACCTTGAGTTGCCTCTCAAGCAGCGCCTGATTTATTGTCGTGGCATGACTCAGTTCCCTTGGATACTCAGACTTCGCCAAGGCCTATCTCAACACAGATTTTTACTTCCTCCAAGTTTCCCATGTAGTGCTTCACTCGCTTCCCATTTACCTTGAACGAGATATCACCATAACATTTTATTTCTATAGCACCATGCGGGAATACCTTAACCACAGTGAATGGTGTTAGGATCGACTTGCATGCACACATACTAGATCTTATAGAGAGTATGAAGAAAACTAGAGAGAGAGTTCTTACAGATAGAGAGAGAATTAATTTTATGGTAACACCCGTGGGTAAACACCACGGTAGACAGGCTATTTATATTAATAACTCAAAGTATATACAGTTACATAGAGAAATGAGAATAAAAGGTACAGGCTAAAATTTGGGTCGATGTTCCGCGTGAATATTAATATATAACAGTACGTCACATATTAATCAGGCTCCACAACCTAACAAATGGTCCAGTCCACCTAGACTTCAGCTTATCAGGTAACAAATGTAGTCTTGAGTTATATAACATGACCGAATCAATGGGATTAAATTTTTTTTCTTGATTTATCTGTCATGATACAACTTCATTCTTTCTATGTATATAGTCTAGCTCTCATAAGCACTGAGTAAGAATTTATCCAACTCATTCATCTTGCTCAACCTCAAGTTTGTTGCATTACGCCACTCAAAATTTAGCCTTTTCCATGCCCATAGTGCCTTATGCTCAAGCTCAATCGGTAAATTCCATGCCATGTTGTATACAAACTAATATGGAGAGGAACCTATAGGGGTCTTATAGGCTGTGCAGTAATCCGAGAATGCATAATCTAATTTTCGGGACCAGTCAGTCCTATTGGCATTCTGATGCCGCCCAAAACTAACCTACAAAAAAGTATGTTGCATTAGATGCCAAATATATTAACCTAACTAGGTTGGGGTCAAAGCCACAAGTAAGATGCTGAATAGTTGCTTAGCTTGAAGTAATTCATGAGCAGTGCTAAAAAGTAAATGGGGGGAATTTAGAATTCTTAGTAACTAGTAACAAAATCTTGAATACTTTTGAGTTGTAAATATTAGAAGATGAACATTAGTATTGTGTTTCCCCTGGCTTCTTAACTTCGTAAATTTCTCGTGTTCAATCTACCTATTCTATTGCTCTGTATGTAAAGTCAACAATATATTTATTATCAATCGTCTTGTGAACGTGTTGATAAATATTACCATTTACCTTGTGAGTCTAAGGGTGACGCCTTATTGCTCCTTGTTTATGACTTCAAATCACTTTCACCTTTTGAGTCTCAAGTGATTAGATGGGAAGATGGAACGGTAAGATGGAAGTGAATATAAAATTACTATCTTCATCCTCTTTTCCCAATCACAAACTCCCTTGTGAGGACGTATTTTAATACAGGCTATCCCCAAGCTTCTGTAGTAGCTCTGAGGTAAATTATCATGAAGAAGATTAAGATACATGCTTAAACCCTGGAATAGATGAATCTACCACATCCTTTACATAGCTAATCTACCATGATCTCACAACCCTAATTAAGGATATTAGCCACTCATGTTCATGCAACAATCCATGATAATCAATAAATAAAGCATGTAATTAATTTCACAATAATGAGGTGAATAAAATCCATAATCTACTATTGAATAAAAAACCAAAATCTCAAGAACAAAGCAAAAGTATGTAATAGAGTATATCGGAAGGTAAAAAGATATTAAAAAATGTAACCTCATAAAATATAAACCCTAGGGTATTTATAGTATCTCATAAATCCTAATAAAAATGAAAAAGGTAAACTTATGTTGGAACATGGTATGACTTGTGCAGGCACTCGTATTCTCATCATATGAGTTGTACCATGCCTTTCGTATCCATTCTAGTTTCTGTTCTCCCAAGGATTCAGCTTTTTGATCTTTATAATACTCCTGCTCACGAGTCGTACCTTGACCATGCAACTCGTGGCCTTCACTCGTATCCACCTTGGGCTTCTGTCTTTGTAAGATTTGAACACTGGTCTGCTTATGATTTCCCTATACGAGTCATACTCAGACTTTTAACTAATATACTTCTGAGACTTTAACTTAGTATATTAGCTTTAGATTCTATTATGCTTATGATTCCTTTTCACGACTTGTACCTTCATCTTACGACTCGTATGCTCCAGTCAAATCTTCTCCATACTTATATTCTCTATATGGCTTTGGGTTCTATTGTGCTTACGAGTCATCCTACGAATCTTATAGTGTGTTGACAACTCGTGAGGTAACTCATATCTTGATTAGACTTTGTATTTCTAGGTTTTTTTTTCATTTTCATCCCAACACTATTGTAAACCTATTTTACCTGCAACAAACACCAAAGTGCATCATATCTAGTAAAACAACATAAGTCCACGCATAAATTGAAGGTTTTAAGAATCGAAAGTATCGAGTTTCTATGGCATATCAACACCCTCAACTTAGACTTTTGCATGTCCTCAGGCAAACAGAAATCAAACTCTATCTCAAAACACAGAAACAATGCTTAAATAGAAAGATCCTAGTTACCCATGGCATTGATTTTGAACTCAATTTTTAACCAAGTTACTCCCCTCCTAGTTTTAACTTTTCAAGACTCAAACTGTATATAACGATGTAGCACATGGATAAACATGATAAAATCCGATGATTTCATTATTTAGTAAAAGACAACTGGGTATAGACACAAATTACATCCACCAAACAATCTAGCAACCTAGCAATATAATTCGTATGCGCTTACTGCCAAACAAATCCCTTTCACTCTCAGTATGGATTAATTAATTTATCTAGGGGTATAACAAATGACTCCCTCACTCTCAAAGAAATATCACTGGTGTATACAGAATACCATAGGCTTGCCCTTATGCTCTCTTCCTAAGTTTTCGAGTAGTCGAAGTAGGATTACTACAGGACTTTTTTTGGCTTGTAACGTAGGCTTGGGATTGGTATGATTCCTTTTGGGAGTTATTTAGTGACTACGCCTTCTTGACACTACGCTTTCTTCAGGGTCCACTTATTCTTCAATTTTATTTATGCCCTTATATCTCCCATTTTATTTTGACTCATTCAGATTGGGCCAAGTACGATTTTCTCTCTTTATTTTTCTTTTCTTTTTCTTTGATTACAATTTTTCTTCTTTACTTTTATTTTCTTTTATTTTCACCTCACCTGTCTTTTTTTCAAATTTTTCTTCTACACGACTTTCTTCATAGTCATTTTCTCCTACACACCCCTTTAATAGCTACCCTCAACTTAAGTGATTAGCCTGAGTTGTGCACAATGTCCAGGGAGGACCAAGGCTAATAACAGGTTCATAGTAAGGGAAACGGGAAGGTGAAATTGGTGTAAACAACAAAATTGGTCAATTAAGGCTTAAATATTTTGATCAAAGGGATTCATTCATTTGGTTAGGGTATTTCGGCTTAGGTGGACTTACAACAAAAAGGGCCTACAATCATATCCTACTTGACTATCCTAGACCTAGGTAAAAGCAACCGGGCAAGTTCTAGCTTTCGATACACCGGGAACTCAATAATACCACATGCACACTCGTACAGAGTTATATTGCTAAGTACTACTTATCCATGTATGCACTAATTACCCTAATTGTTCTATCCCTAATCATGGTACCATTATTAGATTCACAACAGTCTCACACACATACACATATCACAAGTTAACAAAAATTTAGGAGGGGTCTCTACTTTTAATCATAATTTAGATTAGTACAAATACTTTCAGCATAATCATTTCAAATACACAATTCATTCATGTTACTAGAATCACAAATCAATTTCAAAACCACAATTCACAATTTTGAAACCATAATTCATATTCATTACAAATCAATTTTAAAATCAATTAAGATCAATAAAATCAATCTTCTGCCATAGGTGTTGATTTTCTCCCTATTTTAGCCCTTTGCCAGCACCAAACCTGTGAGCCATAATAGACTTTTAACTGCTTAGATTTGGCTATTTAGATTTCTCAGCTACTTCCAGGTAATTAAAATCAGATATAGACCCCCACCCCCAACTAAAATATCTTGCTCTATCCCCAGTACATAAAAAATGTAAATTAAGGATAAGAAGTCATGCCTGGGCGCTCAAAGCACTCCATCAATAAGTATGTAGGCACTTTGGTTGGGTCTTACTCTCCTCAGCAATCATCCCATCAACCACTGGGACTAAATCAGAAATAGTATTCAATGTCAAAACATTGTCCCTCTCAGCATCAATAATTGGTGGTCTTGAACGACCAGCTTCATCAGCCATCTCACGAACCCGCACCTCCCGATCCTGCTCATCCTATAGGCTAGCTGTCTTAACCTTCTTCTCAGTATATTCTCCTCACACATTCTTCTCTTTATCTCTCTTCTCTCCTCTCGAGTCTCCTCAACTGGTATCTCTATCAGGTCTGGAATAGCCAAATATTAGGAATATTAACTTTTGGTACAACTGTCTTAATCACGAGCTCTGGGATAACCGATCTATCATACAACTATGCAACCATATTTTTAATTTCAAAAACTTCAACTTTGATCTCAACAATATCGAGCATCTGCCCACTACCCAACTGTCAAATAATCCTCGACTCAAATGCATCAAGCTACTATTGTACTTATCTATCCTGGCTCACTAACTATGCATCAACCCAGGGCTTCATTCTCCCTTCATGATGTGAACCTTGGCCTCCAATGTACCCAGTTTGATCATGGCCTTGATACACATTGCCTGTGAAATCATAATAAGTCAGAGGGCATACCTCGTGGCCTAGATTGTATATACTGTACTGGAGGTGGGGAACTAGATGCACCCACTGTATTCAAAGTCTATGTGGTCTTGTCTTTCCACCCACCTCAGCAGCATCAGTAGTCTCCACGTAACCACAATGTCTATACTGCTCGACCAACAACGTTGTCCCTCGCCTTGCCTACCAGACTAATGGATTGGTTGTGTCTCCGATCAGGCCCAGGTTAGTGGTGTTTGTGGCCTCTAACATCTCATCAACACTTGGGAGTTCTCACACTCCCGCATCTAAACATAGTTGTATAATCATGCATGGATATGCCAGTAAAGATTTTTCTCCGCCTATAGCCCGGTCTCTCATCTCCCGGGCTAAGAACTCTCCTACAACGAACTCATAATTGGCTATGAACCCGACTATCATAGCTTCCCGAACTGGACTCAACATATTTTTCTTGATAGTCGAACATAGCCTATGTCAATCCAGTGTCCACCAAGCCTTGGCTTCGAACGTCAGCATATTCTTCTCAATATTCTGGGAGGCCACACTGGTCCTTCTACTACCCACACAGCATTTTCACCATTTGTTGCTATAAACTCAACAATCCATCAAAAATGACTCATGTTGTCATCTTATCTCAACTTCTTTCGAGTGATCATTCTCATTTCATCTATCCGGTAGTCCATTTGCCCAGTGTTTACTGAAGGATGACACTCCGATCTGCATAAGAATATACTAATAGTGGATGGGGAAATGTTTAACCACACTCCTCGAATAGTAAGTAAAGTGATAGGGTCACCACCTTTCCAAAATTGACCTTGTGAAAACTGTCTCATTAATTTGCCCTTGTACGCTACATAAAATTCTCTTACTAGCACATTACTGTACTTCTCAGACACTCTCGTCATCCACTCAAATCCATATTTCTTAAAGTGCACCTCAAACTGGGTATCTCTACCATCCCAGTAGTAGTCAGTCTCCTCTCGAGATATATAATACATATTTGATCTTTCCATACCAAAATCCACACTCAGTTAGACTTTTATATTATTAATAGGTACGAGCCTCATTACAACTGCAACATAGAAGTTCAACTTTAAAGGTGACTCCCATTCAAATTACCAAACTGCCCACTACTTTATGCAGCAATATCACTAATTCTAGTCCAAAAACACACATTATCAACACCCAAAATCAATTCACCCCTATTTTCCATTTTCACCTTAAAACTTATGAAATAGGGTACTAAAAATGCACATATATGTAATTTCAACTCAAAACAAGTTCAAAATATCTCACATTCACAAATCCAACTTAAAATGTAAAGATTTTGAGTTCTAAACTTACTTGAATGAGTGAGAGATTAGGTTGCTTGTGTTTTCACATATTCTTCCTCAAATTTGTGCCTAACCCGTGAAATGTGAAGAATCCAAACAAAGTGGTGTGTGATTTTGAGTGTTTTTGTGCATTAGGATCTTTTAGATTGATTGAAAATAGAGATATTTGTGGTGTAGAGTTGTTTTGGATCTCGGGTAACTATTTTGGGTACCCTCTTTTTCTGTTTAAATCAAGTGCTAGGCCGGGTTGAACCACAACCCCGACCTAGTAAGCTTAGGTACGAGTCATATGTACGACTCGTACCCAGGCTTATGAGTTGTTTCTTCAACTCGTATAGTCCTGGAACCTTACATGGGTTATGGAGTGGGTACAACTCAATGTGACAAGTCATACCTTGAGGATACGACTTATTCTGAGAATAGTATCCATTCTAGAAACTTTTTACCTAATTCTGAATTTTCTCCCAGGTCCTTACAACTCTAAATCACGAGTCTTACCATCTATATACGACTCATGAAGAATCTGTATGACCTATTCACTTAAACTTTTTTGGATCTTTTCTGTAATTTGTATTCCTGCACATGAACAAACACATTACCCTATAAATAAATAAATAAATACAGAAACATGGGTTACCTCCTATGCAGTGCTTGATTTAACATCGCGGCACGACATGGCTAAGTTGGGTACTAGATTTCACCAACTATCATCATGGTTTACCTCCCATGCAACTTTTGATTTAATGTTGCGACACAGCACAGCTACCTTAGTTACTTAGCCTTCACCAAGGTCCATCTCAAAAATCACATTAATTTCCTTAATGTTATCCATATAATACTTGACATTTAGCCCATTCACCTTTAACGAGGCTTCACTATCCTGCTTCAATTCCAAAGCACTATATGGAAACACTTTAGCACAATAAAGGGCCCATACCATCTAGACATTAACTTACCTGGAAACAAGTGCAGCCTTGAATTGTAAAGCAATACCTGGTCACCATTTTTGAAGATTCTTTACTCAATTTTGCAATCATGGCATAGCTTCATCTTTTCCTTGGAAGTGCAGAACTTTCATACGTCCGAAGTTGGAATTCATTAAACTCATTCATACTATTCATCCTTGACTTGGCTGAATCTTTTCACTCAAAATTCAGCTTCTTCAAAGACCACGGTGTTGTATGCTCAAGCTCAGCAAGAAATTGACAAGCCTTACCATAATTTAGCGATAAGGTGAAGCACCTATTGGGGTCTTGAATGTTGTTCGGTAAGCCCATAATGCATCATCAAATTTTGGTGACCAATTAGTCCTAATGGCATTTATTGTCTTTGCCAAGATGGACTTAATTTCACTATTGGACACCTCAACTTGTCCACTAGTCTGCGGATGATAAGGTATTTCCACCTTGTGTTTCACTCCATACTTCTCAAGCAGACTCTTAAATAGATGATTACAAAAAATGAGACCCCCCATCACTAATGATATCACGTGGCGTGCTAAATTAAGAAAAGATATGTTTTTAAAGAATGTAGTGACACTGCATGCTTCATTGTTGGGAAGTGCAATTGTTTCTACCTATTTAGAAACACAATTCACAGCCACAAGTAGGAGTCATAGGAAGATCATACATCAAACAATTCCAATTCTAAGATAGAAGTCATAGGAATTTCATGGCGTCTAGAGATGTTACCTTGTTGTTGACATTGATCATAATAGAAAGAAAAATAATGGGCATCTTTGTAGATTGTTGGCCAATAATACCCACATTGCAAGATTTTGTAGGCTGTGCGAGTACCTCCATGATGATCCCTAACTGGCGAAGAATGATAAACCTTAAGTATACTCATCATCTCCACCTTAGGTATGCATCTACGAACAATAACATCCACATAAATTCTGAATAAATAAGGCTCATCCTAGATAAATTTCCTTACCTCATGCATAAACTTCTTTCTCTAGTGAAAGGAAAGATCTTTGGCGATTAGATCACTTGCAAGATAATTTGGATATTCTGTAAATCATGGAATTATATCTTAGGAAGCTGCTAATATCTACTCATCTAGAAAATTGTCATCAATGTCAAACCCATCTTCAACATTCTACATAGCTTCCTTCTCAAGTCTAGACAAATGATCCATAACTTGATTTTTAAGTGCCTTTTTTTTCTTGACCTCGAAATCAAATTCTCGTAGCAATAGCTCCTTCCTAATCAGTCTAGGCTTTGCACCCTATTTCTCTATTAAGTACCACAATGATGCATGATCAGTGTGCACAATCACCTTTCTCCCAATCAAATAAGACCTAAGATTCTCAAAGGCAAAAACCATTACCAATAACTCTTATCCATCATAGTGTAGTTCTTCTAAGAAGGATTTACTCTCTTTCTAGCATAGTAGAGGGGATAAAGGATCTTTTCTTTTCATTGACCTAGTAAATACCCTAAGGCCAAACCACTCGCATAACATATAATCTCAAATATCAAGGACCAGTCTAGAGATACAATTATAGGGGTAGTCATCAACTTTTCTTTCAAATACTCAAAAGCCTTCAAGCATGCTTTAGTAAACTCAAATTTCACCTCTTTCTGAAGGAGCCTACAAAGAGGGTTGGCAATCTTGGAGAAATCCTTGATGAACCGCCTATAAAACCCCGCATTACCCAAAAACCTACAAATACCCTCCATAGAAATTGGCAAAGGTAATTTCTTGATTACTTCAATCTTCACTCTCTGTACCTTAATACCCCTTTTTGAAATTTTGTATCCAAGCACTACACTTTCTTTGACCATAAAATGGCACTTTTCCCAATTAAGTACTGAATTGCATTCTTTACACCATCTAAGAGCATTAGCCAGGTGAACTAGGCAGTCATTAAAAAAATCATCAACGATCAAAAAATCATCCATAAATACTTCAGTGGTGTCTTCTACCATATTAGAGAAGATGGACATCATACATCTCTGAAATATGGTTGGAGGATTACATAGCCCAAATGGCATGCGTCTGAATGCAGAAGTCCCATAAGGACATGTGAAGGTAGTCTTCTCTTGGTATTAAGGTGAAATAATGATTGGGTTATAACTTGAATACCCATCAAGAGAATAGTACCATTCTCGGCCCTCTAACCTATCTAATATCTAGTCTATGAAGGGCATGGGAAAATGGTCATTCTGAGTCCATGCATTCAATTTTCTGTAATCCATGCATACTCTCCATCCTGTGACTGGCCTCATTGGAACTAGATTATTATTCTCATTAGGCACAACAATTATCCCACCTTTCTTTAGAACACATTGAACTGGACTGACCCACTTGCTATCTACAATGGGATATACTACACCAGTATCTAACCACTTGATTATCTCTTTCTTCACCACCTCCTGCATAGGAGGATTGAGTCGACGTTGATGCTCTATACTTGAATATAATCTGACTCAATTTGAAATTTATGAGTGTACAAACCATGCAAAATACCCACAATATCTGCAATGGACCAACCAATAGCCCTCTTAAATTCTATAAAACTAATAATAATGCTTTCACTTCTGAGTCAATCAAATCGGTTGCAATGATTATCGAAAAAGTATTGTTGGCCCCTAAAATTGCATATTGCAAATGAGAAGGGAAAGCCTTCAACTCTAAGACTGGTGGCTCTTCAAGGGATGGGCGAGCAGGTGGAGTAGTTCTATTCTTCAAATCCAAATAAAACTTCTTTGGTGCATAAGTATACGAAACACACCCATAAAGTGCACATACTATCTCATCATACTCATCTATGCCATCACTATCAAAGTTCATGATCACGGCTGCAAGAGATTTAACACCCAACCTCTCTTCAATAGGAACAGCAGCATCAGAACCATCATCCCAAAAAGTGACTGAATCGACATCATAGAATGAATCTACTTCATCATCATACACATCAATCATGGATACCACCCTTAACTCACCAGGTTGCTTCATGGGTTTGTATACATTGAATATCACCTATTCATCATTTAGTATCAACATCAGATGTTCTAGTTTCAAATTAATTAGCATCCTTAAGAATGGTCTTTCCAAAATAATTGGGACTTAGAAGTATATTTTGCAGTCTAGTATAATAAAATCTACAAGAAAGATGAAAGAAACTACCTTTAACAATACATCATATAAGATACCAACAGGCTTTTTCACAGTCCTGTTAGCCATTACTAATCTCATTGTAGTTGGTTTAGGAGCTCCCAACCCCAATTGTTTAAACACTGCAAATGGCATAAGGTTGATGCTAGCACCCAAATCACATAATGCATGAGCGAAGTTGGAGGATCCAATGGTGCAAGGGATAGTGAAAGCACCAGGATCTTTTTTTTCTCTACCAATGACCTAGTAGCTACTGCACCACAATGATGAATGTTGTCGACTGGTTCATAACTGACTGACCTCTTATTTGTGATTAGATCTTTCATGAATTTTACATATCCTGGAATTTGCTCTAATGCCTATGGAAGTGGGATGTTGACTAATAGCTCTTTTAGCATTAACAAAAACTTCAGATACTTACCATCTTTTTGTTTATTGTTTAGCCTCTGAGGAAAAGAAGGATGAGGTCTCGGGATAGGCTTAAAAATAGGCTCCTCAGCTTTCTCTTTTCCTTCATCTTGCTTGCTATTACTATCTACATCATTAGGATCATTATTAATATTTTGCTCATCAATAATCGGTACAGGTGGGTCTACGGTGGATTTACCACTACGGGTGGTAATAGCATGGCGGTGACCATCATTCTTTAGATTAGCCACTATGCTACTAGGGAAAGTGTCATGCTATTCTTGATTTACGGTGGCTAATATCTGACCAAATTATTGCTCCAACTACTTGATTTTTAGAGCATGTGACTAAACTTTCTTGTTTAGCCCTGATAGGTATGCCTTGATATATTTCAGGAAGCTCTCTTGATTTTCTTACCCTTTGACTAATTTCAACAACAGCGCTTCCATTCTGGATTCAGAATCACAATTACCTGGTGGAATATGCTTTTCACTCTTCTCCTTGTAGTCATCTTTCCACTGCCAGTCACCATCTCCCTCTCTATTTATATCTCTATATCTATCATTATAATAGTTTCAACCTTGATTGCCTTTCCCTTGGGCTCGAAAATCACCTACCTACAATCAAGATACTTTATTTTCTCTTCAAATTCAATCTCAAAAGTTCTGAAAGTAGACCCCTGTGCCACAACCGCATTCACTTTCTCAGCACTCATTATTGCAAACTCTTTTGAAAGCAACCCAATATTTGTACAAAGTTGTGCAACCTCTTGTGCTACCAAATCCTGACCAGCTCCATAATTATTGGTTGCTCTAATAGCATAAGAATCTACACCATGTTCTGCATCTCTAGTATCCCAACCTCTATTAGCCATTGAAATATCATCCATCATATCCTGTGTAGTATCCCATCAAATACGCACGAATGCACCTCTCAAAATTATATCTTTCATTTATCTCGAACTGACGTTCAATGATCTATAGAATAATTCCAATAAATTTGATCCTCTGATTCTATGATTAGGTACCATTCTCAGTTTCTTCTTGAATCTAAACATGCTTCATATAAGGATTCTACACGTAATTATCTAAAGTTATAAATCTCATTTTTCAACTGTAGCATTCTTGTAGGAGGGAAAAATTTATTCAGAAACTATTTACGCAAATTATGCCATGCAGTGATTGAGTCTCTTGGAAGTTCCCCTAACCATAGTGATGCTTCACCCATCAATAAAAATAGGAATAACCTCAATCTTAAAGCTTCCTAATCTATCCCCAAAATAGTATACAATGTGCGATCCCAGTAAAATTAGCAAGATGCATATTCGTATCATCAGTCACTGATCCCAAAAATACAACCTTCAAGTTCAATAATCAGATTATGGCACTTGTAATATCAAACTCTATAAGTAAGGGGTAAAGAAAGAGGAATGATAGCTCCTGACTCATTAGGTTCAATATAACCCATATTATCTTCATCATCGTATGGTAGTAAGTGCTGATATGTAGGAATCAATGAAGCTTTGCCTCTCTGAACTTTGTATCATTGCTCAGCTCTCTGTCTAGGACTGGCAGCCCTCTTTGCTGAGCTAACCCAATATCTTTAGAAAATCAAGCCTCTTCGGTGGCTCTTCTCTCTTCCTCAGCAGTGGCTATTAGTTGTTATATCTGTAAATCTGCAACATTCTGTGGATCAATTGGAGCAAGCCATAGTGTCACGTGTGGATCCGAAGGTGAAGGGTATTGAACCCTATCACAAACTTATCCTAATATTCGTCTAGGTGTTTGAAGAATTTTCTTTGGATTTGGATCAAAAGGAAATAAGGGATTGCCTCTTCTCTGATTATTTGACATACACAGGCACATGCCAAATCAAAAATATAAAATGAATCCCACGAGCTTTACCAATTTAATTAACTACTCCAACTATCTTCCTCGGTAACCGCACTAAAATTTAATGTTTCCAAAAACTAACCTTCAAAAGAAGTATGTTGAGGTCGATGCTAAATATAGTATCCCAACTAGGTTGTGGTCGAACCCACAGGAAAGATGCTAAATATTTGCTTAGCTTGATGTAATTCACGAGCAGTGTAAAAAAGTAAATGAGGAATTTGTAATTAACAGTAAGTAGTAACCAAATTTTGAATGATTTTGAGTTGTAAACAATAGAAGATGAACTCTAGGCTTGTGTTCCCCCTAGATTCTCAACTCTATAAATTTCTCGTGTTCAATTCACCTATTCTATTTATCTACATGTAAAGTCAACAATATATGTATTACCAATCATCTTGTGAACGTGTTTATAAATCTCACCCTTAACCTTGTGAGTCTCAGGTGGTAGCCTTATTGCTCCTTGTTTACGACTTCAGTTCACTTTTACTTTTTTGAATCTCAAGTGATTAAATGAGATGATAGAATGGTAAGATTGAAGTGAATCTCAAATTACTATCTTAATTCTCTTTTCCCAATCACAAACTCCCTTGTGAGGACGTATACTAATACAGGCTATCCCCAAGATTCTGTAGTAGCTCTGAGGTCAATTATTATGAAGAATATTATGATAAATACTTAAACCCTGGAATAGATGAATCTACCAAATTATTTACGTAGCTTATATACCAGGGTTCTCACAACCCTAGTCAAGGAAATTAGTCGCTCATATTCATGCAACAATCCATGATAATCAATAAATAAAGCATGTAATTAATTACATAACAATGAGATGAATAAAATCCATAATCTACTACTGAATAAAAAACAAAAATCTCAATAACAAAGTAAAAGTATGTAATAGAGTATATTAGAAGGTAAAAAGATGTTAAAGAATATAACCTCATAAAAGATAAACCCTGGGACAGTTATAGTATCTCAAAAATACTCAGAAATCCTAATAAAAATAGGAAAGGTAAAGTTATGTTGGCATATAGTACGACTAGCTCATCCACCCATGAGCTCATCATACGAGTCATACCATGCCTCTCATATCTATTCTAGTGTCTAATCTCCTAAGGCTTCAACTTTTTGATCTTTATACAACATCTGCACACGAGTAGTGCCTTGACCATACGACTCGTGGCCTTCACTTGTATCCATATGGGACTTTTGTCTTTCCAACTTTGAACACTGGTCTTCTTATGATATCTATATACAAGTCGTACTCAGACTTATGACTCGTATACTACTACGAATTTAACCTGGATGATAGCTTTAGATTCTGTTATGCTTACAATTCCTTGTCACAACTCGTACCTTCATCTTACGACATGGATGCTTCAGTCGTATTTTATCCATACTTAGATTCTCAGTTGGGCTTTGGGTTTTTTATGCTTAAAATTCATCCTACGAGTCGTATAGTGTGTTGACAACTCATGAGGTAACTTGTATCTTGATCAGACTTTGTCTTTCCAGGTATTTTTCTTCCGTTTTCATCCCTACACTATTGTAGACCTATTTTACCTACAACAAAAACCAAAGTGCACCATTTCTATAAAAACAAACTAAGTCCATACATTAATTCAAGGTTTTAAGCATCGAAAGTCTCGGGTTTCTACGGTGCATCACATTCACAGTTTTAGCCAAGATGGACTTTGTCTATCTAGTGGAAACTTTCGCTTGCCCACTTATATGGGGATGGTAAGGTGTTGCCAATTTATGCCTTACAGCATATCTATCAAATAAGGCCTTAAAAAAGTGGTTACATAAGTGAGATCCACCATCACTGATAATTGCACATGAAGTGTCAAATCGAGAAAAAATATTTTTCTTTAAAAAGATGGTGACACTTTTGCCTTCATTATCTGGAAGTGCAACTTTCTCTACCCATTTTGTCACATAGTCAACCGCTACCAGAATGTATCTCATGCCATAGGATCTCACGAACGAACCCATGAAATCGATCCCATACATATCATATAACTCTAACTCTAGAATTGGTGTCATGAGGAGTTCATAGCGCCTGAAATATTGCCTTAACGCTGACATTGGTCACAGTCTTGTGCAAAATCATTAGAATCCTTATAAATTATAGTCCATTAAAACCCATACTGCAGTATTTTATAGATTATGTGTGTGCCACTATGGTGACCCCTAGCTGGTGATGAATGATAAGCTTCCAGAATACTCATCATCTCCACCTCTAGGATGCATCTCTGAATAAGACCATCAGAACAAATGCTAAATAGCTACGGTTTATTCCAAAAGAACTTTATTACCTCATGCATAAATCTTCATCGTTGCTGGAAGAATAGGTCTTCTGGGACAAGATCGCTTTCCAAATAGTTGGAAAATTGGCAAACCAAGGAATTAAATCTAGAGATGTCACCAACACCCGCTCATCTAGAAAAACATCATCAATTGCAAGATCATCCCCTCATTTCTGCATTGTCTCCTCCTCAAGTCTAGACAACTAATCTGCTACCTAATTTTCTTTCCCTTTTCGGTCCTTTACTTCAAAATCAAACTCTTGCAGTAAGAGAACCCAATGAACCAATTTTGGTTTGGCATCTTTCTTTGACATCAAGTATATCAGAGCCTCATGGTCAGTGTGAACTATGACCTTAGTCCCAATCAAATAAAATCAAATTTTTGAAGAGAAAAAACATCGCAAGTAACTCTTGCTCTATAACTGTATAATTTTTCAATGCGGGGTTTAAAGCCTTGCCAGCATAGTAGATGGGATGCAGGATATTTTCTCTTTTTTGGCCTAGGACATCACCCAAGTCCACTCTACTTGCATCACATATTCTCTTAAATAGTGCAGACCAGTTGGGAGTTGCATTTATTGGCGCTGAAATCAACCACTCATTCAGGCATTTAAAGCCATGAGACAAACATCATCAAACATAAATTATACCTCTTCCTCTAAAAGCTTGCATAGAGGATTTGAAATATTAGATAAGTCCTTGATGAACCTCCTATAAAAAACTACATAACCTCAATAACACTGTATGTCTCTGACTGACACTGGCGGTGATAATTTTTCAATTACATAAATCTTTACCTTGACTACCTCAATGCTACAATTGGAAATACTGTTCCCTAGAACAATAGCTTCTTTCACCATGAAGTGACATTTTTTCAAGTTTAGCACCAAATTGCACTCTTTATGTCTCTGTAGTGCACTAGCCAAATGGGTCAAACAATCATCGAATGAGTCCTCAACTACTGAAAAGTCATCCATGAAAACTTTGATCATGTCTTCCACCATATCAAAGAATATAGACATCATACATCTCTGAAAAGTGAAAGGCATGTTGCATAATCCGAATGACATTCTCTTAACGCAAAGATCTCATAGGGAAAACTAAAAGTAGTCTTTTATTGGTCATCAAAAGCATTCATGATTTGATTGTAACCCAATTACCCATTAAGAAAACAATATCAATCCCTTCCTGCTAGTTTGTCCAGTATCTAATCCATGAACGGCATACAGAAATGGTCCTTTTGTGTCCACTTATTCAGCTTCCTGAAATCCATGTACACTCTCCAATTGGTCACTGGCCTCATGGGTACTAATTCATTCTTTTCATATGGAACCACTGTGATTCCTCCTTTTACGGCATGTATTTGATCCGAGCTTATCCACTTATTGTCTGCAATAGGAAAAACCACCCCAGCATCTAACCACTTAATTATCTCCTTCTTAACTACCTCTTATATAGGAGGGTTCAGTCATCTCTGATGCTCAATACTAGGAATACTATCTGACTTAAGTTATATCTTGTGTGTGCATATACCTGATGGAATCCTCATAATGTCTACAATGGTCCACCCAATAGCTGTCTTGAATTTATGCGATACCGATGTCAAAGTTTCCACTTGTGCTCTTACCAAAACTATCACAATAATCACTAGTAAGTTATTGTTGGCCCTTAAGAATACATACTACAAATGAGATGGGAGGGCCTTCAACTCTAATACTGGTGGCTCCTCAATGGATGGTTTTGCAGGAGGTGTGGTTTTGTTTTTCCATGCAATGCATTTGCCATCTCATCATATTCATCTATCCCATTAATCTCAAATTTCATAATTACTTGTACTAATGCTTCTACCCCTAATGTTTCCTTAATGGGCACGTCAACTACAAACACATCATCATTTATAATGTCTATCACTGCCACCACTCTTATATTATCTTGCTATTACACTTTATGCATACATTAAACACTATTTTCTCATTATTCTATTTGAAGATGATGTCCTCCAAGTCCATATCAATTAACACCCGACCAGTGGACAAGAAGGGTCTACCCAAGATAATCGGAGCTTGGGCCTCCACTTTACAGTATAAAATCATAAAATCTTCCAAATTGGTGAATGATGCCACCCTTACTTCTACATCATACAAAATACTCATTGGCTCCTTCACAGATAAATCAGTCATTAACAGCCTTGCAGATGTGGGATGGAGTTATCCTAACCCCAACACCTTATATATCAGTAATGACATTACATTTATTCTTGATCTTAAATCACATACAGCCTGATTAATATCAAAAGTCCTAATATAACATGAGTTAGTGAGTGCACCTAGGTCCCCGTTCTACTAATGGTTTATGAGAACTCATGCTAAAAAGTTGCACTATATCTTTGAGCACCTCTGTAACCCAATCATCACTATAATCACTCTTAAAATCATCAGCACTGTAAGACAGCTTCTTAAACTAAGCTTTAGCTAGCTCGTCAGCAATAATATTTCCTTCTTTGGCTCATTAGTAGTAGGAAACAAATGCTCATTGCGTAGGGAGTCATTCCTAGTATTAATATCTAGACTATGAACAAGTGTAAGAGGATTTTCCATAGTATAACTAGGAAGGGCACTTGACTTTGTTGGGCAAAAGTGGTAGAGATTTGCCTATACTGCTGCTCCAACCATATAACTAAACCTTCTGGGTCAGTCCTAAAATATTAGCCTTGAGTTCATTAAGTCAAGTTTCTTGGCTCTCTTGAACCTTCCTCGAATTAGTCAACATATCTTCTATTCTTAATTTTGTGTCTCATCTGCAACGTGGAATGTATTTTTCTTTATCATCATAATAGTTGCGACCTTGATTTCCTTACCCTTGGGCTCGAAAACCCATCAACTGACGATCAAAATACTTTTCCTTCTCCTCTAACTTAAACTCAAGAACCCTAGAGGCTAGACCATGTTCCCCTACTGCATTAACCTTTGCAAAATTTATTGTTACAAATTATTTGGCTAACTCACCAATATCAGTCCTTAATAGTGAAATCTCTTAAGATACAGCATCCACAATTACTCTCTGCTCATCGAAAGCTCCAATGGAATAATGTTAGAACCTCTCTTAACCTCCTGAGTTTGCCACCATCAGTTGGTTAAGGAAATCTAATCCATAATAGTCGAAGCTATCTCTCATCGTAATCTCATAAAGGCTCCTTTGGAGATAGTATCTGCCATGCATCTAGAACTGATAGTTAGGGCACTATAGAATATCTCCAATAAGTTTGTCTCTAAAATTAGGTGGATGGGAACTATGTTATGCTTCTTCTTGAACATGAACCATGCTTCATACATAGACTCTAATTATAGCTACCTGAAATTATCAATCTCGTTCTTCAGCTACAACACTCTAGATAGAGGAACGAATCTATTGAAAAATTATCTACGTAACTTATTCCATGTAGTATAGATCCTCTTGGAAGTTCCCCCAGCCATAAAAATTCTTTTTCGGTACGCGAGAAGGGGAACAACCTCAATATAAGTGCCTCTTGATCTACCCCCAGGTATGGTATATAAAGTGCATATCCTCATAAATTATATAGATGCATGTTTGCTTTATCTATAGGCAACTCCGCAAATACACCCTCCAAGTATAAGAGCTGGATCATAGCACTAGGATATTAAACTTAACATCAGAGGTAAAACAGGAGGAATAATAGCTCCAGTCTCTGCCAGCTCAATGTATCACAGGTCTTCTTCATCATCTATATATGATTGCACATACTGATATGTTGGGATCACTTAAACATAGGCACCTCTAGTTATGTTCTAATTTGTACTGAGTGCTACTCGACGGTCTGCTTCTTGTCTCTGATCAGCTATATCTGCCTCTTTAACTATCGGTTAAGCTTCATCTGTTGTCCTCCTCTCATTAGTGGATTATTCTAAAAGCACTCCTATCTAGTGGATATTAACATATTTTATTCCTTTGGGAGGAGGGGGAGGAATATCATCACGAACCCCTTAAGGAATATCATCTCTTTTTTGTTCCATTATCCTACTAGATGTTTGTAGGATCCTCTCTGGATTTGGATTTATTGGGAGTAAGGTATTGCCTCTACTCCTTGTGTTAGGCAAACATCGGTGTATACCCAACTAAGAACAAAAAAAAAGAAAAAAACTAAAAACTGCAACAACTTCAATGCACAAATCAACACAATATTCCCCAATAATGGTGCCAAAATCTGGTGATGCCCAAGCTATACCTCCACTCTAAAGATGATATAGTCACTGCTAAATATAGTAATCCAACAAAGGTTAGGGTCAAATCCCAAGGGAATACATGGAATTATGGCGCTCAGTTATTGCAATCAACAGGCAGAACTAGAAAAGTAAATTGGGGGGGTTTGAGTAGCAATATCTAACAAGTGGGGAATATAAACTTTGGTTGTAATCAATCATAGGTGAACACTAGGATTGTGTTCCCCCTGGATTCTCAACTCTGTAGGATTATTATGCTTTATTAAACCAACCCAATACCTTGCATGTAGAATTGATAAGTTATGTACCATCAACAGTCTTTTGGATGAGCTAAAATATTTCACCCTTTACTTTTTGAGTCTTAGGATGTCACCTTACTAACCCTTATCTTGATCTCAGTTAACTATTACCTTTTAAGTCTCTAGTTATTAGATAAAAGATAACCATCTTACTTAGATAATACCTAGTAGTGTGGATCGACAGCTAAATTTCAAATTACTATTGTCATTATCTTTTCCTAGTCACTACTCTTCTTTTGGAGTAAGTAGCAATAATCTAGGCGGTATCCTAATATTTGCAACTGCGAAGATAACTATTAAAGTTAAGATAATACAATTAGTGCATGGGTATCGGTATACAACAATAATAGCACTTTCTCTACTTTGTTAATTCACCAGAGTTTTCATAACCCTAGCTAAGGGTTTCTAGACGTTCATGCTTGTGAAGTAATCAACAACTTTTAAATTTGAAAGCATAAGATGAAACCACAATAATCACAAATAAGAACCTAAAACTTTAACTAAATCAATCAACCAAAATTAAAACAACAGAATTCCAAGACCAAAATCTAATCTCAAAATCAAAATATGTTTGTAAGTATCAAGAATGTGTAACTTCTAATAAAAACACATAAGGGGTATTTATAGTACATGATGAAACTCTAAAACCAAAGCCTGATCAAAAAGGGACAAAAGGGGCCAGTGGCTATATGTGGTCTCGATATACGGCTTGGCCTTAGGCGCATGTGACATATGCGGCCTGAGACTAGGTGCATATGGCCACCATATGCGCTCAAACCAAAAATTCCAGTAGCTCCGCTCTAGCGGTTTTGGATGTCTGACACATGCTTTGCATGCATGTGCAATATGCGTCTGCATGATGACCTAGGTAGGTGTCAAAAGTCTTTTTTCACCTCTTATTCAAGTCTCATACATGCTTTGGTCATGAACAATCCAAAAAGTGTCACAAACACCCATAATTGATCATACAAATAGCCAAAAACATATTTCTTTTATCTTTTTCATGAACTTAGCATTCAAAACCTTGATTCCTGCAAAACATATCTAAATGTATTATATCTAACAAAATAACCTCAGAAACTTGCATATTTTTCTTCTTTTAAGCATAAAAAGTGATATATTTCTATAGCACATCAAGAACTGAGATTGTTTAGAGTTTCAGAGTGGTCATCCTTTTCTAGGTTCTCTAAAAGAATCAGGTTCAAAAGGAACTTAATTCTATGGGTGACCCAAATGCTTCACGTTGGTCAACCATTAAGGTAGTATTTGAGAAGGGTTTTACAATTCTTGGTCTTTATTCAATGGTGGACTCATCCCTAGAAGTTAGTGAAGAAGATGAGTCAGCCACTGGTATTTTAGGAGGGGGTATAGAAGGTGGAATGGACTTAGTGTCTTGATGGGGGTTTGAAGTAAGATCTTTTCAATCATAAACACTGATGGTGAAGAGGTTACAATGGAAGGATTCTTGAACTTGGGTGAAGGATTTTGAATAATTTCAGAGTTTTTTACGGGGATTGAAGGTGAGGTGTTGCCAACCATTTAAAGTCTTAGGATTGTTTGAAACAAGACAAGAGAATTTTTGGAGAAGGAAGAGATTTCAATTTTGGTACTAATTTTATAAATATATGAGGAAAATTGATTGATTTTATTTTTAAAGAGAAAGAAAAGGTGCAATGTTTAGAATTAAAGAGTATAGGACAAGTTTGGTCCTGATAAGTGTGACCTTTTATTTCTTTGGTGATTTGATAGTTTACAGATAGGAGGGGAAGAACATGGAATTTTAGACAAGACTTTATGCAAATTTTAAAGTGTACATGAATGATACTAAAATATGGGAAGGGATCAGGTCCCTCCCTTGCATGAATGAATTCTTTTATATTATGGTTGTCTCACCTATTCCCTTTCAAAGTGGCTCACCATACATGTAAACCTACAAAGTTGTAGTAATGAGTTAGACCAAAAGCACATATTTCATCAAGGATACATGTCTACTATTCATAGCTAATGAATAGAGGAAATTGATCGACCAAATAGGTTAATTCATCTTGATCAAACCCAATCTCAGCCTATTCTTTCCAAATTGCTCCTTGTGAAGAGCCTTTGTAAATATATCAGCTACTTGATCTTCAGTCTTAAAGAATTTCATGCATATGGCCTTTTTTTAACATTATCTCTCAGAAAATAATGCCTCACATCAATATGCATTGTCCTTTTATGTTGTACTAGATTTTTAGTCATGTTTAGAGCACGTGTATTGTCACATATCAAAGGAATAGTATCTAAAAAAATCCCAAAATACTTTAGTTGTTGTTTGATCCATAATAATTGAGCACACAATGAGGCTGCAGGCACCTATTCAGTTATAGTAGAAGATAGCACAACTGAATTTTGTTTCTAAAAACCCCAGGAAATTAAAGAGGAACCTAGGAAATAAGTCCTTCTTGAGGTGCTCTTTCGATCCAATAAGTACACAGCATATCAGTATCAATATAACCTATTAGATCAAAACTATATCCAAATAGATAGAATAGGACCAGGTCCCCAGTCCCTTTCAAATATCTGAGGACTCTCTTTGTAGTAGTAACATCCCGTATTTTGCTTGTACTTGTTCTAATTATATGGAACTTGGTATAGTCTTGTGGTATAGGTAATGGATGAGATTTTTTATGCGAGTATTAATGGTGTAGATGGAATTATAGATGTTGCCCATATGTTTTAATGTGATTCAACCAAGTTAACATCAATAGAATTATTTAAACTTGGGATAGTAAGCTAGTATTTGAATCTAAAGTTCAAAGTGACCAAGTATATACAAGTTTTAAGATAAATCCAAGGGAATAAGAACTGAAAATGGAGTATTTTATTGAGGTGCTTTCTTGACTTAATTAAGCTAGTTAGTGAGTCACCTACTTGAGATATATGGACCAAGTTAATGGACCCAATGTCATGGGTCAAATTTGATCCTATGCTAAGGTAATCATTGGGACTAACTTAAATAAAAGAAAAGAAAATGAAGAAAAATCCCAACACTTAAATCTACCAAAGGCCTAAGTTAATTGAGCCCAAATAAGAACTTAATCAAGTAGGTGCATCACCTAGTTTGACCTTTTGAGCAGCTTGATTTTAAGTAGGTGCATCACCTACTTAGACATATTTGACCCATTTTGAGGTCCAAAATGCAGCTAAATAGATGACCAAAAATAGGGGCTCTATAAGTCTAAGTTGCTGGTCATTTCCTTAAATTCTAAGTCACAAAAGTACCATATTTCATAAAGCTCTCTCTACTTTCTCTAGAATAACGAAGAGCAGCCTTATTCTCCCTCTAGGGTTCTTAAATAAACCCCCAACCTTTCCAGGCCAAGATAAGTGAAAACACCTGTGGTTTAGCTTAATTATCTCATGGAAGATTAGGAAAACATGTTATAACTGCTTAATTATTAATTCATGGCAGAAAAAAGAATAAGCTACTTGCTCACTTTTCTTTGTTATTAAGAGATCTCTTTTTTTCTTTGGTTTAAAGTGTGAAGAAAAGTGAAAGTTGAAGTTCTAGAGGAGTTCAAATTTAAAGGATAAGTTGTAGAATTGAGGAAAGGTGAATACCCTATTTTGTGTTGTTTGTATATGAATTTGGGAAAGAATTATGGATGTGTTGTTATTGAGAGCTCAAGAGATGATAAGTTCAATAATTGATTGCTACAACAAAAGGGATATGGGACTATTTTGTGGATTGCTTTGTGTGTATATGTTGGGGTCTTCCAGGTTGATGTTGGGTAAAGGTGTAATTAGTTTTCATTGAAATATAGAAGAAGGGTGTAGTGGTACACCACCAAACTAATGGTTGTATACGTCTACTACCCATTCTATTTTGTGTATTGTTTGGAGGGTGTAATCAACTCAAAGTTGTGTTAGGGGATCGTCTAAGAATATGTATAGTATGTGGATGTAATTGGAGAAGAAAATGGACAAAATAATACCCTTGATTGATAAATTATGGGCTTACTGCCCGGCCACTGTTTTGGTTTATATAAATAGCCTAAATGTATCGGTTGGTTGCTAATATTAGTTTACCATATATTTTACTGTATATAAGTAATCCAAAATGCGGGAAGTTAAGTTGGGTTAGTATCGGAGTTTTACGACCAGGTATGTAAGGCATACTCTATTTTTCACTCTTTGGAATGAAATTGGACATTTGTTCCATCAAGTAAGCTTACAAGGTTATCCTATAACAAGTGATACATAATAGCAGCGCATTATATCACATGTAGACAATTACCTTTTTCCCACTCTCTAACATGTTAAAAAACCTCAATACAAGCTTATTATTAAGCCTACACGTCTATTTTCACTAGAAAATTTTAGGAGTTCTTCGTTAACTCAAATAAAACCCATGTGTTATTTTCAGCTCCTAAACACTTCATTTTTATGCCAACAACTTCCTACCTCATTGTTGTTGCATTGAGTGCCCATTTACATGTCTCTTATTAGTAGATTATTGTTTCAAGGTACCATAATGTTATGAACACCAAAGTAACAATCTCAAAGGCTAAATAAACTAAGTAATGCAAATTTGTATGGGCCGAACCCAATGTTTATTTATAGGTGGCAGCTCAGGGGCGTAAGCCTAGCATGGGTCAATCCTGATTTGTCTATTTACCACTGATCAGCTGGTCATTTGTATCATATGACTTACAAAGATTATGAAGTAATAAAGGTAAAATAAAGAAAGAAATGTAATGTGCCTGACCCTATAAGTATATATAAAGGTGGTCTACTAGCACTATTTATACACTAATATCTGATTTCCATTGAGCTCATATATAATGTGTGGTTACTTTTAGCTTTACATATTCATTACTTACTTTCATACTATCATACCTTATAGGATACCAATATTTCATATTGTAGAAACAGGTGCTTCAGTAAATACACCTTCTCAGTAGGAGCCTAAGATATCCAGCGGCTATTGGTGAGCTTCAGATTGATTCAGGGCTTTTTGAGTTTGTTTTATATATTTTGGTATTGTACAGTAGTCAAGAGTAAGGCAGGGGTTTGTACCGACCTTAACCAGATGTCTATGTATCTTTTAGATACTTTGTAGACCAATGTAAGGTTAAGAATGATAGTGTCTTATCTTTTAGATGTTATGGCCCCAACGGCCAAGTCTATTATATATATAGTTTTGGAATTGTCATTTATTTCTCATTAATGCATTATATCCATGTATGGTAAAACCTTTGGTTATTATAGTTACATGCATAAGGAGTACAAGGTCATGTATTGATTCTCTTGGGCTTTCACGGCTACGTGTGCCTATCCTCCCCAATAGGATTTGAGGCATGACAAAAGTGGTATCAGAGCACGTCATCCAAGAGAGTATACGAAGTCGTGTCTATGTAGATTCTTGGTTATGGGTGTGTTGTGTACCATATCTATAAATAAGAGGCTGTGGGACATTTTGGGGTTGTCTCTTTTTCTTTATATCTTAGATCGTGCAATAGATCCCATGCTATAGGTGAAGTCATATTTAACCATTGAAACTATTTTTCCTCTTATTATAGTAAAGATGTCGATCACAAGAAGGAATAAGAATACAGGTAAGTGAATAGATATGGCTGCCAGAGAGAAGACCAGCAAGTCGCTACCTAGGCAAGTTAATCAAAGTGAGGCACAAGTTGATTTTGTATCCCAAACTCTTTCTACTCCTCCATCTCCAGGATAGCTAAGAAAGAGAAGAATCTCATCCTTAGAACCATTATTAATGATACTGAGCAAGATATAAGGAATGTAGTGCAATTATTAGATCGTATAGTTGTTGGACAAGCTCAAGGACAAACTATTCCAACCACAGGTTCTAGTAGTGTTGATTGGGCAGCTAGCCAACGGACATAGGATTTCCTTAAGATAGATCCTCCCACATTCACCGAATCAGATATTAATGAAGACCAACAGGACTTTATTAATCAAATCCAAAGGTCTCTAGATGTCATGCATGTATCAGGTAAAGAGATAGTTTAGCTGGCAGTATATAGATTCAAAGGGGAGGCTATATTTTGGTATGAAGACTAGAAATGATCTAGGGGTATTGATGCACCTTTAGCTACTTGGAAAGAGTTCAAAGAGCCATTTCTTTATCATTACCTTCTATTTGAGATTCGAGAGGCTCATGTAGATCAGTTCCTAAATATTCACCATGGGAATATGAGTGTAAGGGAGTACAGCCTTCGATTTAACTCTTTGTATAGGTATGCTCCTAATGTAGTAGCTACTATGGATGATAGAGTTCATCGATACATAGATAGATTGGATCTATATATGGTTAGAGATTGGACTATTGCTGATTTGAACAAAGACATTGACATAGCAAGGATACAAGCTTTTGCACAAAAAATAGAGGATCAGAGATAAAGAAGAAGAACACAAGAATTAGAAAGAGGGTATTCCAAGAGAGCCAGATCTACAGGGAAGTTTATGGTATCCCAAGGAGAGTTTAGGCCTCAGTTTTCTAATAGACCACCTAGGCCATTATCTTCTTATTTTACATCTAGTGGCCCACCATAGTTTATAGGGTCTAAAGGCAACTAGTCTAGGCAAAGAGGTGAGAGTCAAAGTTCACGAACAGCGGGCTATTAGGATCAAGGGAGTATGATCCAATTAAGACCTCCTCGTCAGCCATGTAAATAATGTGTAAATCTTTATTTAGATGCACGTCAGTTTAGGACAAATGCTTGCTTTTGGTGTAGTACGTCGGTGCATATAATGAGAGAATGCCCACAAAGAGGCATAGGTGGTATGACACAATCTACGGGATCAGCCATTGAATCATAATAATCAATGCATAATTCAGGTAGGGGTGTACAACCTATGGGTCATGGTAGAGGTGCTAAAGGAGAAGCTAGCTCTAGTAGAGTTCAGAATCGTACATATGCTTTAGTGGATCGAACAAAATTTAGAGGATTCTCCAGATGTGGTTACATAGATATTGTCCATCTTTTCTCATGATGTATATATATTAATTGATCCGGGTTCTTCATTATCATATGTCACTCCATTAATTGCTGGAAAGTTCAAAAGAACACTAGAATTACTAGTTAAGACATTTGAAGTATCTAAGCCTGTTGGTGAATCTATTATAGCTAGGAGAGTGTATCAAAATTATATAATAACTATTTGTGGACACGATACAATGGATGACCTTGTTGAGTTAGAAATGATAGATTTTTATGCTATAATAGGTATGGATTGGTTGGCATCTTGTTATGCCGCAATACATTACAGAACTAAGAGGATGTATTTTCATTTTCCAAGCGAGGCAGTCCTTGAATATAGGGTTAATATTGGTATGCCAAGAGGTAAATTTATTTCTTATTTTAAGGAAAAAAAGGATGATTTCTAAAGTTTACATATATCATCAAGTTATAGTGAAAGATACAGATGCAGAGTCATTAACTCTTCAAACTATTCCAGTGGTAAATGAATTTCTCGATGTATTTCCCAAAGATCTTACAGGTTTTATTCCATAATGAGAAATGGAGTTTGGTATTGATGTGATTCTAGGTACTCAATCAATCTCAATGCCTCTGTATAGAATGGCCCTAGTAGAATTACGGGAGTTGAAATAGCAATTGAAAGACTTGCTAGAAAAAGGATTCATAAGGCCTAGTAGTCCCTTTGGGCCGCACCATTGTTATTTGTGCATAAGAAAGATGGCTCATTGAGAATGTGTATTGACTACTGACAACTGAATAAGGTGACTATTAAGAACAAATATCCCCTTCCAAGAATTGATGACTTATTTGACCAATTGCAAGGCTCCAAGTTTTTTTAAAAAATTGATTTGAGGTCGGGTTACCACCAAGTGAGGGTCAAAGAGAAGGACATACCAAAGACAGCCTTTCGAATATGGTACAGTCATTTCAAGTTTCTAGTCATGTCCTTTGGGCTAACTAATGCACCCGCAGCTTTTATGGATTTGATGAACAGGGTGTTCAAGCCATTCTTAGATCTGTTCGTGATAGTTTTTATAGATGATATTCTACTTTATTTGAGATCAAAGGAGAACCATGCCAATCACTTATGGCAGGCATTATAGATTCTTCATGATTGTAAGCTATATGCAAAGTTCTCTAAATGTGAGTTTTGGTTAAAATGTGTGGCATTCTTAGGTCATATTGTATCTAATAAAGGAATAAAGATTGATACTCAAAAGATACAAGTTGTGAAGAACTGGCCAAGACCTAAAATACCTACAGAGATTCATAGTTTCCTTGGGTTAGTAGGGTATTATAGAAGGTTTGTTGAAGGATTTTCTTCAATTTATGTACCTTTAACAAAGCTAACACACAAAGCATCCAAGTTTTAATGGAATGATGCATGTGAAAGGAGTTTCCAAGATCTGAAGAATAAGTTGAATTCCACAGCCATATTGTTACTTCCAGAAGGCATAGAAGGATATACAGTGTATTGTGATACTTCAAGAATTGTATTAGGGTGTGTGTTAATGCAGCATGGTAAAGTCATAGCATATGCCTCAAGACAATTATGGCCACATGAGATGAATTATCCAACATATGATCTGGAGCTAATAGCGGTTATATTTGCCTTAAAGATATGGCGTCACTACTTGTATGGGATTCATGTTGACATATATACTGACCAGAAGAGTTTGCAATATATCTTTAATCAGAAGGACCTAAATTTGAAGCAGTGAAGATGGTTTGATCTATTAAAACACTATGATATTGATATCTTGTATCATTTAGGAAAAGCAAATGTGGTAGATAATGTGTTAAGTCATAAGGCAATGGTGGGCACTTATAGGCAGCCTACGGAACAACAAGGGATGACTAAGGACCTACACCAACTAGCTAATTTTTGGGTTCACCTTCTTGAAACTCTAGATGAGGGTCTTATTGTGTACAATTCGATAGAATCTTCATTAATAGCCGAAGTAAAAGAGAAGTAATATATAGATCATATTCTATTACGGCTTAAGGAAAATATACAGTGTGGTATGACAAAGGTATTTGAGTTTACACAAGAGGGAGTACTTCAGTGCCAAAACAGATTGTATGTGCCTAATGTAGATGGGCTAACAAAAAGGATTATGATAGAGGCATATCATTCAAGGTATTCCATCCATCCAGGGTTAACTAAAATGTATCAGGATTTAAAAGGAATGTATTGGTGGGGTGACATGAAGAAGAACATTTCAGAATTTATAGCCAAATGTCCAAATTGTCAAAGATTTAAAGTAGAGCACCAAAAGCCCAGAGGTTATATGAAATGTATAGATTTTCCAATCTGGAAGTGGGACATGATCAACATGGATTTTGTCAATCATTTTCCTTGTACATCTCAAAAGTTTGATTCCATATGGGTGATTGTTGATAGGCTTACCAAATCAGCACGCTTCCTATTGGTTAGGACCAATTACATAGTTGAGGAGTATGCAAAATTGTATATCAAGGAGATAGTTCAATTACACAGAGTACCAATCTCTATTATATCAGATAGGGAAGCTTAATTTACTACAAATTTTTGAAAGTCTTTTCAGAGAAATTTGGGAATACAAGTTAATTTAAGTACAGCTTTACTCCCTCAAACAGATGGACAAGTGAATGTACCATTCAAATACTTAAAGATATGCTACGAGCTTATGTATTGGGATTTAAAGGTAGTTGGGCTAATCATTTACCTCTCATTGAGTTCGCATACAACAATAGCTATCATTCAAGCATCAAAATGGCACCATATGAAGCTTTGTATGGAAGAAAGTATAGATCACTAATTAGATGGTTTGAAGTGGGTGAAACTTCCTTATTCGGGATAGATCTTGTTCATCAAGCTATGGAAAAGGTTGAAGTAATCCAACGGCGGCTAGAAATAGCCTAAAGTCAACACAAGTCATATGCAGATGTTAGAAGAAGGGGGCTAGAGTTTTCTATAAGTGATTGGGTATTCTTGAAGGTGTAACCAAGGAAGGGTGTTATAAGATTTGGTAAGAAAGGAAAACTAAGTCCTCGTTATATAGGCCCATATGAGATTAGTCAGAGGTTTGGCCAAGTCGCTTATAAATAAGAGCTACCCTAAGAGATCTCAACAGTTCATCTAGTACTTCACATCTCAATGGTTCAAAAGTGCATGGGAGATCTATCTCATATTACTCCTATAGAAGATGTACAAGTTACGGAAGATCTCACCGATGAAGAAATACCTATTACTATCTTAGATTGACAAGTTAAGAAGTTAAGGAATAAGGAAATAGCTTTTGTAAAAGTTCTTTGGAGAAACCAACAAGTAGAAGAGATAACATGGGAAGCTGAAGAAGCGATGAAATCCAAGTACCCCCATTTGTTCAAATATAAATTCAAGATGCTGAATTGGGGCAATAAAAATTAAGTGTAATATATAGGTACTACATGATAACATAAGTATTAAACTTAGGCTTGAACTTATTTTTGTTGGACAATTATACTATCATTCGAGTATGAATGTTCCTAAGAGAGGGTGGATGTAACATCCCGTATTTTACTTGTACTTGATCAAATTAAATAGAACTTAGTATAGCCTTGTGGTATAGGTAACGGATGATATTTGTTATGTGAGTATTAATGGTGTAGATGAAATTATAGATGTTTCCCATATGTTTTAATGTGATGCGACCAAGTTAACGTTGATACAACTATTTAAGCTTGGGATCGTAAGCTAGTAATTGATCCTAGGGATTAAGAACTAAAAATAGAGTATTTTATTGAGGTGCTTTCTTGACTTAATTAATCTAGTTATGAGTCACCTACTTTAGATATATGGACCAAGTTAATGGACCCAAGGTTATGGATCAAATTTGATCCTATGTTAGGTACTCATTTGGGCCTAACTTAAGAAAAAGAAAATGAAATGAAGAAATGGCCCAACACTTAAAACTGCCAAAGGCCCAAGTTAATTGAGCCCAAATAAGAACTTAATCAAGTAGGTGCATCACCTACTTTGACCTTTTGAGCAGCTTGATCTCTTTAAGTAGGTGTATCACCTTCTTGGACCCATTTGACCCATTTTGAGGTCTAAAATGTAGCTAAATATATGGCCAGAAATAGGGGCTTTATGAGTCTAAGTTTTTGGTCATTTCCTTAAATTCTAAGTCATAAAAGTACCATATTTCATAAAGTTATCTCTACTTCTCTAGAACAACAAAGAGCATCCCTATTCTCTCTCTAGGGTTCTTGAAGAAACCCCCAACCTTTGTAGCTTATGGTTTAGCTTAATTATCTCATGGTATATTAGGAAAACATGCTATAAGTTCTTAATTATTAATTCATGTTAGAATATAGAACAAGCTAATTGCTCACTTTTTTTTATTATTAAGAGATCTCTTTACTTCTTTGGTTTGAAGTGTGAAGAAAAGTAAAAGTTGAAGTTCTTTAGAAGTTCAAATTTAAAGGATAAGTTGAAGAATTAAGGTAAGGTGACTGCCCTATTTTTTCTCCTTGTATATGAATTTGGGAAAGAATTATGGATGTGTTGCTATTGAGAACTCAAGAGATGATGAGTTCAATAATTGATTGCTACAACAAAAGGGATTTGGGGCTGTTTTGTGGAATGTTTTGTGTGTATAGGTTGGGTGCTACCATGTTTATGCTGAGGAAAGGTGTAATTAGTTTGTATTGAAATATAGAAGAAGGGTGTGGTGGTACACCACCGAACTAATGGTTATATATGTGTACTGCCCATTCTATTTCGTATATTGTTTGGATGGTGTAATGAACCCAAAGTTGTGTCGGGGGATCTTATAAGAACATGTATGGTATGTGGATATAATTGGAGAAGAAAAGGGTTAAAATAATATCCTTGATTGATAAATTATGGGCTTACTTCCCGGCCACTATTTTGGTGAAGATAAATAGCCCAAATGTGTCAGTTAGTTGCTAATATTTATTTACTATATATTTTATTATAGATAAGTAATCCAAAAGAAGGAAAGTCAAGATGGGTTAGTATCGAAGTTGTACAACCACGTATGTAAGGCATACTCTATTTTGCACTCTTTGGCATGAAATCGGACATTTGTTCCATCAAGTAAGCTTACAAGGTTATCCTATAACAAGTGATACATAATAGAAGCGTATTATATCCCATGTATCCAATGACCCTTTTCCAACTCTCTAACATGTTAAAACACCTCAATACATGTTTATTATTAAGCCTGCACGTCTATTTTCACTAGAAAATTTTAGGAGTTCTCTATTTACTCAAATAAAACCTATGTGTTATTTTCAACTCCTACACTTCATTTGTGTGCCAATAGTTCCCTACTTTATTGTTATTGCAATAAGTTCCCATTTACAAGTATCTTATTGGTAGATTATGGTTTCAATGTACCATACTATTATGACCACCAAAGTAACAATCTCAAAGGATAAATAAACTAAGTAACACAAATTTATATTAAACGGGTGGCAGCTCAGGGACATAAGTCTAGCATGGGCCAATCCCGATACTTTATATGTAGGTGAAAACTTAGGGGTGTAATCCTAACATGGGTCGAACCCAATGTTTATTTATGGGTGGCAGCTCAGGGGCGTAAGCCTAGCATGGGTCAATCCTGATTTGTCTATTTACCACTGATCAGTTGGTCATTTGTATCATATGACTTACAAAGATTATGAAGTAATAAAGGTAAAATAAAGAAAGAAATGTAATGTTCCTGACCCTATAAGTATATATAAAGGTGGTCTACTAGCACTATTTATACACTTATATCTGATTTCCATTGAGCTCATATATAATGTGTGGTTACTTTTAGCCTTACATAGTCAGTACATACTTTCATACTGACTCCCCTTATGGGGTACCTATGTTTCATGTTGCAGGCATAGGTGCTTCAGTAAATACACCTTCTCAGTAGGAGCCCAGAATATCCAGCGGTTATTGGTGAGCTCCAGATTAATTTATGGTTTTCCGAGTCTATTTTATATATTTTGGTATTGTACAGTAGTCAAGAGTAAGGCGGGGGTTTGTCCCGACCTTAACCAGATGTCTATGTATCTTTTAGAGGCTTTGTATACCAATGAAAGATTAATCATGATAGTGTCTTATCTTTTAAATATTATGGCCCCAACTGCCAAGTCTGGTATATATATAGCTTTGGAATTGTCATTTATTTCTCATTAATGCATTATATCCATGTATGGTAAATCTTTGGTTATTATAGTTACATGAATGAGGAGTACAAGGTCATGGATTGGTTCTCTTGGGCCTTCATAGCTACAGGTACTTGTCCACCCCAATAGGATTTAAGGCATGACAGCATATTTTAGATGAGACTCCTTTGGGCATGTCTGAAACCTAGCACACATACCAATACTAAACACAATATCTGGTCTGCTTGCAGTGAGATCTAATAAGGATCTAATAATCCCCCTATACATGGTCTTATTTATTGGGGGACCAGGTCCATCATTATCTATCTCTGAACTAGTTCTAATTAGAGTATCAATTGGCTTGTCATCTATCATAATAAATTCTTCAGCATCTCTTTGATGCATTTTTTTGACAAATCATTATCCTGAGGTCTGTTTAATCTGTAGGCCTAGGAAAAATCTTAATTCACCTATCATGCTCAATCCAAACTCACTCCATATTCACTTGGCAAATTATACAAACAGAGAATCAAAGGTCGCTCCAAAGATTATGGTATCAACATAGATTTTCACAATCATCAAGTTGTTCCCTCTGGACTTCAAAAAGAGGGTGTTGTCTATTTTGCCTCTTTTAAAACCATTTTATAGAAGAATCTTTGATAGTCTCTCATACCAAGCTCTAAGTGCTTGCTTCAACCCATAGATTGCCTTATCCAGCTTAAGCACATGATGTGGGAAATCAACATCCTCAAAACCTAGAGGTTGTTTGACATAAACTTTTTTCTTCAAATTTCCATTTAAAAAGGCATTCTTGGCATCCATTTGGAGGAGTTTGAATCCTATATAGGTTGAAAAATCAATAAGGATCCTAATATCTTCCATTATTGCAACAGGAGCAAAGGTTTCATCATAGTCAATGCCTTCCTCCTATAATATCCTTGAACAACAAGCCTTGATTTATTTCTATTGATAGTGCCATGTTCATCCTACTTATTTCTACACACATTTTATCCCAATGATTGTTCTGTCAACAGGCCTAGGGACCAGGTACCAAACTTTGCTCCTTCCAAATGGATAAAGTTCTTCCTGCATAGCATTAATCCAGTAAACATCTTTTTGGGATTCTTTTTACATTTATGGGATTAGTTTGTGACAAGAAAGCAGAAAAGGCCACAAAATTCCAGGCTTGAGCTCTTATTTTCATTCCAGTTTCCAAGGGTAAGGTCAGATGTTCAAGGGGGTAAGAGAATTTGTGCTTCTAGTTTGATTTTCTTGAATAAGGTCTGCTGAAACCAAGCCCCTGAGAATTTTGAGCAGGTTCTTTTTCATGTCGCTCTTCCAAATTAAGATTTTGCAACGGAGGACCTGATTCAGCATCACCATTTTTCTATAACTATATCATTCTATTCTTAAACCTCAACTTTAATTGTACCATCCCTTTGAATAGGAATGAGTTCTTCCATGTCAGAATCTTTACCTCCAATAGAATCTTTAAGCTTTCTTGATTCATCAAAGACCATATGTACACTTTCATCCACACATAGAGTTCTTTTGTTGAAGATTCTATATGCCTTACTTATTGAGAAGAAGCCTTCAAATACAACTTCATTACTTTGGGAATCAAATTTCCTAAGCTCATTCTTTCATTGTTTAGAAAAAAACATTTGCACCCAAATAGACTAAAATAATCAAGTTTAGGCTTTTTATTGAAAACAAGTTCATATGGAGGTTTGTTCAGTAGAGATTTGATCAGGCACCTATTGATCATATAACAGGCATATTGACAGCTTCAGCCCAAAAATTTTTGGAAAACCACTATCAATCAACATGGTCCCGAAACTTTCTATGAGAGTCTTATTCTTTTTTTCAACTACTCTTTTTTGCTGAGGAGTTCCAAGAGCAGAAAAGATGTGACTGATGCCATTTTCAGCATAGAATCCTTCAACTTTGAAGTTTTCAAACTTATTTCCATGATCGGATCTGAATCTTTTAATTTTACAATTCAGTTTCATTTGAATTTTCTTGGCAAAGACCACCAGAACTTCATAAGTTTTATCCTTAGTTCTTAGGAACATTGTCTAGGTGAATCTGGAATAGTCATCCACAATAACAAAAATAAATCTTTTCCCACCCCTACTTTGGACTTTAACAGGTCCACATAGGTCCATGTGCAATAATTCAACGGGTTTAGAGGTGCTTACCTGCTTCTTCTACTTAAATAAAGATCAGGTTTATTTTTCTTTGGCACAAGCATCACAAACCTTATTATCTGAAAATTGTAGCTTTGGAACACCACGGACAAGGTCTTTTAAGATCAACTTGTTCAGTAAAAATAAAATTACATGTCCCAGCCTTCTGTGCCATAGATTAGCATTTTCATATTGAACACTTAAGCAGGTCAATTCACAGTCAGCTACTGAGTTTGGATCAGTGACACATATGATCTTGCACCTTTTAGCTTTGAGTATGGCTTTCCCAAGCTTTAAATTTGAAAAAATGCACCCATCAGATAGGAACTTTACTTTATTTCCTTTATCATAGATTGGGACACACTTAGAAGACTGTATTTTAAACTATTTACATAATAAACATCCTCAATGGCATGATTTAAAGATTCCCCTGTCTACTATCCATATTCTTAGAGTATCCACTATCCATAAACTAGCTTTGACTTCCTTCTCTTACTCCTACCTGCATATACAAGTCATTTGTTAGATTTAGTAATCCACTTGAGTCTGAGTTCTCAAAAGGAATACAAGGGAGTGATCACATCTCTCTTGGTCCAACTAGGCAATTTGTACTTCTTAAAATTAGTCAGGGAATAAGATCTCTTGTGGAAGGACTACTTCAATTGAATATATCTAGCAGTATTCATTCTAACTCTAAGACATCCCTGACATTTATCTTTCAAGTGACCATCCCTACTATAGTGAGTGAATAGAGAATTGTTGGCTTTATTTTAAGTAACAAAAACATGCTTTCCTTGGGTCTTAGAATTATGGGTATTGTACTGATACCTCAGACCTCTACCATTATTGAACCCCTGATTAGTTATATTAGCAAGGATCTGTGAAGACGTGGTCCATTCTAGGGATTTGTTAAGATCCTTTTTTAGACGGACCATATCCCTTTTCAATTCTTATTTCTTATGAAGTGTAATCATAAGAATCTTTTGAGAATTCTCCAACTTTTCTTCAAGATAATCTAAAGCCTTCCAGCTTCTTTTTTGCCCTTCCTATCAGATTCAACAATTTTGTTCAGTTGATCTATTAAATCCTTGTTTTTTTACTTTAGTTTTTAAGGATTGTTCTCCTACTTCAGATAACTGGATGGTCAAGGCTAGTTTTTTATGTTCTAGGTTTTCTACTTTATCTTCAAGAAATTTTCTCTCAGCAGTAAGCTCACACATAGAATCAAGCAATATATTTGTAAGTTTTTTTTATCTTCTAGGGGAATAATCATTTATGTTTTGCTTAATATCAAAAAGAGTTATCTCATTCCATTCTTCATCTAATTTTACCATGAGAGCAAAAAGAGAGTTGTAAGAGATTTCACTATTCTCCAAAGCTAACATGGAAGCATCTTCATTTTTTTGACTCATCAGATTCACTTAAGGTATCTCCCCAGACAGCTAGAGCTTGCTTTATTGCATAATCAGCAGCAGTCTTCCTTCTTGACTCTCTCAGACCTGGTCCTTCCTCTTTTCTTTATCTCTTCCTAATTTCAAGTACTCTTGATAATCCATTTTGTGCAAAGGACAATCTTTGATAAAATGTCCAGGTTTTCCATATTCGTGACAGGCTTAAACAGTGCCTTATTTTCTGCTATTGCTTCTTTTTCTCTGAAATTAACCATTTTTCTTCATAGCCTTGATAATTTTTTTGGCTAAGTAAGAACTGTCAGCATATTCATCATTGGACTCATACTTTAAGTCTTTTAAGGCTAATGACTTTTCTCTTAACCTCCTTCTTCTCTTGACTTTGTTGTTTATTCAACTCATGGGTTTTCAGGTTCCCAATAAATTTATTCATGGTAAGTGTCTTCAAATTTCTAGCCTCAGTGCTAGCATCAACTTTTCCCTCCCATGACTTAGGAAGAACTCCCAAAATTTTCCTTACTTGTTTGTGTAGAGGAATCACTTTAACAAAGCAGTGCAACTCATTTATAATTGTGGTAAATTATGTATGCATCTCCTGAATAGTCTCTCCTTTCTTCATAAAGAAGGCTTCATACTGAGTGTTCAACATATCCATTTTTTATTCCTTCACACATCAATTGTTCCTTCATGATCTGTTCTCAGGCAGTGTCCGATCTCTTGCATTTTCTTAAGAAGAGATTCGGTTGTATTCATCTGTTCCTATCCCACACACCAATAACTTTTTAGCCTTGAAATTCTTTTCAATCTTCTTACAATTTTTATCATCATACTCTCTCCTTGTTTTAATAACCATTCTAGTTATGTCTCCTTCTTTGACTTTCCTTACTAGCATATGAGAACCATCAAGTATCACATCTATCAGCTCACTGTCCTCAGCCATGATAAAATCATACATCCTAGTTTTCCACCACCCATAGTATTTCCCATTAAAGCAGGGTGGCCTAGTAGTAGATTGTCCTTCCTCCAGATTAGGTGGTACTGTCATGATCAGGAATTCACTCTTGGTGATAACTTTGTAGAGTGTCCTTGCTCTAATACCAATTGTTAAAATGTGGAGGGTACACCACTGTTAAGGGATCAAGTCCCTAAGGTGAATAATATTATAATAAAATAGTGAACACGTAAAAATACAGAGAATAAAAAAATAAAAAGATTTACGAGGAAACCTCCATGCTCAAGGGACGAAAAACCACGGCCTGCACTCACAGGCTCTCAAAATACACTATAATCAAAACCCATCTTGATTACAGACTCCATTAGAAATTAACTCTAAGTTCTTCAAATTGTAATAACTCTATTACAACCATCTCTTGACAGCTCTATCAATTGTACTCTCAATATTTATTAACTCTACGTCTCTAACCAGCACAACTTAGGTAACCCTACCTAAGAAACTCAATATCAGAACAAAAGCTTTACTCTTAGTCTTTGAGAAAATCAGTTACAAAGCACGACTCAAGAACCCTAACTATAAGCAGTAAAGATTAGAACTTGAGCTCTGAGAGTTTTCACCGCCACCAAGGAATTCTCTAATTTGCAAAAACTATTGAATAAAAAGCATCTTTTTGTATTTATAGTAGTGTGTAAATAAGTGATGGAATTTTGATTGAACCAGGTGTTTATTTTAGTACACTGTCACACTTGCACAGTTATTGCACTAGCAGACAAAACTGTGCAGAAATGTAGTGTTTGAGACTCAGTTATTGATTTGCTCACTTGAATCTAAATTAGACATAAGAGCCCAAGTGTAATAAATCATCTCCACAATTTTATAATGAACAACTTAAAGATATGCACATAACATACTAAGAAAGGTGAGATATGGTTCGTAGTTTCATAAGAGGTTTTTAGTATTCATATGCTTTCACTTGCTGCCATGTGACCAAGAGGTCACGGGTTCAAGACTTGAAAACAGCCTCTGGAAGAAATGCAAGGTAAGGCTACGTACAATACACCCTTGTAGTGGCGCCCTTTCCTGGACCCTGCGCATAGCGGAAGCTTTAGTGCACCGGGCTCCCCTTTTTTTTTAATGATTTCACTTGCTTATACTTGTTATTATGTTAATTTGGGCATTCTTACATCACCTGTTATTCTGTCTATATAAGAGCATATGTAATATGTGCTCGCACCCCTTTTATCAGTGGGGCACTACATAAATGTTTAATCGGACGTACAAGGTAGCAATCATTCTCTCTAGACATCTCTCATACATTCTGTTGAGCATTTTATGTGCTTCATTTTTCGTGGAGCTAGACTATTCCTGTACTTTTTTTTGTACATATGTATATAGCATAAGTATGCCGGGGCCCTGTCCCGGCCTTATTACAGTTGTATGTGTTCAAATTTCAAAGGCCAAACGCATTGATAGACACTCAAACTTGTTGCGAAAATTCACTTAGACCCCTAAACTAAGGCCTATTCCTATCAGACCCCAAACCCCTCCCCCCCCCCCCAAAATTTTGTTCCAATTAGGCATTTTTTACCTATGTGGCACTGCGCATCATAGGAAGCGCGTGAGCAGCATTTTTTTTATTAATTTACGAATAAAAAGATGTCAAGTGGCATTGAGGGCCCCAAAAATTATTTATTAACAATTTTTTTTAAAACACAAAAGGCCCCAAAAAGCATTAAAGGGCCCCAATATTATTTTTAAATAAACTGAATTTAAAAATAATTTTGTTTTTTATTTTCATCTTTTAAAAAAATTTATAATTTCTTTTAATAATTATTTTTTTATTTTTAAATAATTTTATAATTATTTTTCATAATTTGGATCCTCAATGTCACTTTTATTTTCATTTTAAAAAGTTTTATAATTTTCTTAATAATTATTTTTTTATTTTTTAAATAATTTTTTATTAATTTATTTCATTTATAAAAAAAATTATAATTTTTATTAAAATAATCATTTTTTTATTTTTATTTTTTAAATAATTTTATAATTATTTTTTCATAATTTATATCCTCAATACCATTTTTTATTTTCATTTTTTAAAAAAAAATTATAATTTTTTTAATAATTATTTTTTAAAAGAAAATAATTTTTTAATAATTTATTTCATTTTTTAAAAAATTTTATAATTTTTTAAAATAATCAATTTTTTATTTTTATTTTTCCAATGATTTTATAATTATTTTTTCATAATTTGGATCCTCAATGCCATTTTTATTTTCATTTTAAAAAGTTTTATAAAAAATTTTAATAATTAATTTTTTATTTTTTAAATAATTTTTTAATAATTTATTTCATTTTTAAATAATTTTATAATTTTTTTAAATAATCAATTTTTTATTTTTATTTTTAAAATAATTTTATAATTAGTTTTTCATAATTTATATCCTCAATGCCATTTTTTATTTTCATTTTTAAAAAAAAAATTATAATTTAATTAATAATTAATTTTTAAAAAATAATAATTTTTAAATAATTTATTTTATTTAAAAAAAATTATAATTTTTTAAAATAATCAGTTTATTATTTTTATTTTTTAAATTATTTCTTAATAATTTCCTCAATGCCATTTTTATATACCTTTTTTTAAAAATTTATAATTAATTTTTAATAATTATTGAATCCCCAATGCCACGTGTCAGCTTCCAATTAGCTCGTTTTGCCACGTCATCGCGTGTGTGCAACACACACTTTGAGCTTTTTGTTGATAGGGAAAAAAATGCCCAATTGGAATAAAATTTGGGGGGTTTAGGGTTCTGATAGGAACAGGCCTTAGTTGAGGGATCTAAGTAAATTTTCGCAATAAGTTTGAGTATCTGTCGCTGATTTGGCCAATTTCAAATTTTAGTAGAGGTTTTATAAATGTTGTGATGTATTCATAGGTGAATACTTGTCACTCTAAACATGTTTCGTAGGCCACTTGACCATTATATACAATTATATCATATAAGATACTTGTCCATCTTACTCAGGTTTGATGCAAGATAAAAACACTTGTTGTAAACTAATCCACGTATACCCCCTAGTTATAATATATTCATTGAGTCGAGGCGTTGATGAGAAATAATTTCTACATTTAGCTTACAAAAATTGAATGGAGTGAGTAAAGTTTTCCTGGGCGGTGATACATGCATCAGGATATTTGCAAGTAGATACATTAACTTCGAGCTAAGTTCATAGTCTTACCCTCTATCTGTAGTTTATCCAAATTTGAGACTAATCTTTTCAAATTCGGGAAAGGTACATATATATTCTCGAACTTTAATAATTGATACAAATATAACATTCGTCATATTTTGGATACAAATATATTCTTACCGTCATACTTTGGGTACAAATATGTCCTTGACATTAATGAAAAGGTACAAATATACCCTTATCACTAACGGAGGGATACTTTTCAAGATCGTATTCGTTCGGCTTTTTTTATTTATTTTATCCCAAATAATTAAACCCACCACAAAAAGGTTAATTAATAAAGAAATAAATGATACAAAAAGTAGAGGAGACCCAATAAAATATGTACACCTTGGAGGTATAGAGATATTAATAAAAGCATGTTTTAGAGAAGGAATAGATACACCAATAGAATTATATTTAGCAGATGATAGGATTATAAGACCTATAGAAGTAGCATATATGTTTAAATTTAGATTAGATTTACTTGAGAATAATTTATATTGGTTAATTATGAGAAGATAATTTAAAAACAGAAAAGCTTTTAGAAAAATTAAAGAATCTTTAATTAGTAATTATTCAGAATATATAAGTCTAAATAAAACAAAAGAAAACCCACAAAGATTAGTCTACCCAATTACCTTAATATCTAGTACTGAAGCGAAATTAATAAGCCATTTAAAATCTAGAAGAATGAGACGCATACCACCTAATTATGATAAAATCAGATTTAGATACCCACCAAAATATTATAAATATTGTTTAAATAAATAAAGTACAAAAATACAAAGAATTAAAATAAATTATTTCTAAAAAACGTAAAGAATTAAAAATAAGAATAGAAAGATTACATTATAATATATTTGTCGGAGTTAGTAAAAACTCAATAAATGCACAAAAAGATGAAATATCAAATTTAAAATCACAAATAGATAGTTTAGAATATATATATATATATATATATATATATATATATATATATATATATATATATATATATATATATATATCAACATGAACTATTTACAATAAAATGAACAAAGAAGAATTTATAATAGATGAAAAAATATATGAAAATCACGAAGGATTAAAAATAAAAATAGTATTTTCTAATCTAGGAAGAAGATATAAGAAAATAGGTGAACATTTATATTTAATGCTAGGAAAAAAAATAATTAAAATTAGAAGATAAATTGACAGCTATGGTAAGAATAGAAAAAGAAAACGAAGAAATAGATAGAAAAAAAGAAAATAGAAAAAATAAAACAACAAACTACAGAAGAAAATCGAAACATAGAAGAAACTAAAAATAGTAGGATTGCTGAATTAGAAAAAGAACTACAAATGCTAAAAGATTTGTATGAAAAAAGACAGAAAGAAAAAGAAGAAAAAGATAAAGAAAAAAAATTATTAAATGAGATAAATCAATTTAAAGGAAAATTAGAAATAGACAATAAAAAAATAGAAACCAAGGAATTAGAAATTAATACAATAGATGTTGAAGAAACAGATAATTATGATTCGGAAGATAGTGAAACATATACAGAAATCTTAACAAATACAAAAAAAATTAGGAATCAGTGGAAAACAAGAAGTAATTAACAAAGAAAACTTAGAAAATATAAACACGGAAATAAACACTCTTGATAAAAAAAAAAAGATGAAAATATAATACCTAGAACATCAGAAATAAGAAAACCTACATATTATAAGAATAAGTTTAAAAGATATAATCTAAAGAATGAATATGACAAATGGACACCAAAATAAATAGTTAATAAAAATTATAACTTTTTAGACTTAGATTGTGTAATATATACAGAAAAAACAATATAATTATGGATATGATATATGACAAAACAATTATTAGATAATAATATAACTGTAATAGATGCACCAAAATATATAGAAAGAACACTAATAGAAACAGTAAAATTATGGTTTTTAAATCTAACTGAAAATAGTAAAAGAGTATTAAGAACTGACAAACCCACAGAAGGAACATCGTCAACAACCACAACTAAACTAACACCTATAGAATTATTAAAAAAATATGAAACAACTATAAAAGACGAATTTAGTAGCATGACAACAACAGAAGAAGAACAACATGAAGAGAAAGATACAAATAGGAATTTAATGTTAAAATTAGCAATATGTAATATGTGCTACATAGATGAATGTACTTGCGCATTTAAAGAATATTATTATAAAGGAGCATATAATATAGAAAAAAGTAAAGAACTAAGAAAATTATATTTTAATAAATTACCTGAACCATTTAGTTCAAAAATAATAAAAAGTTGGGATAAAGCAAAAATAGCAAATACTCTAGGAGCAAGAATAAAATTTTTACAACAGTGGTATAGAAACCTATGTGTAAAATATAGAGAAGAAATAAAAATGGAAAAAACATTAATAAGAAATTTAGCATGTTGCAAAGATAAAATAGCACCTCAATTTGGATGCGAAGAAAGATATTATAAGAAAAGAAAAAGGAATAAGAAATATAAGAAATACAAAAAATTAAAATATAAGTATAAGATACCAAGAAAGAGATATTATGTAAAAAATTATAAACATAAAAGACCATATAGGAAAAAGAAATCTATAAAGGAATGTACTTGTTATAATTGCGAAAAATTAGGACATTTAGCTAGAGATTGTAAATTACCTAAAAACCCAAAAAATAAACAAATATCATAAATAAAAATAGAAAATACAGAATATATGCAGATAGATTATATAGATTACGAATTAGAAAGTGAAGACAGTATATATGAAATTTCAGAGAATGAAACAGATAATGAAATAGAAGATAATGAAATAGATGTGTTCATTAATTTATTTAGTTTATTATTTTATCCTGTAGTAACTGCTGAGTTACAAATTTCTGTGTAATAATTTATTCTATCTGTACTGTAGTATATATCTAATTCTAGATTTTCTATGTCATTTATTATCTTGTGTTGTTCTTCTCGTAGTGAGTTTTTTATATTATATAAACTGTCACATGTGCTTTTTTCTAAATTTTCTAAGGTATTTTCTATCCAAATTAACTTTTCTTTTAGATCTTTCATTATTTTTCTAATATGGTTTCTATAATTAATTTCGTTATTTAGATTATCTTGATTTTCTCTAATTTTTCTAATATATTCTAACATCCACAATCTTGGTCTGAATAATATCCTTCTGGGTAAATGTCTTCGTATATTTGTGCTGTGGCATTTATCATTTCAATTTCGTAGTTTATTACTTCTTCTAATATCATTTTCTTAATATCTATTATTTCAATATCTTTAAGTATATATAAGATTAAAACTCTAAGGTAGTCTAAATGGGCTATTTTTTAAAATTGATATTTTATAGCTATTTGTTTTAAACTTAGTAGTTTTTGCATATTTTTATTAGGAGATTTTATATATTTTTTATTTTCCATGTATTTGTCTATATTTATTTTTATCTGTTTTTCTAGTAACTGTATATTTTGCGTATCTTTAAAAACTCTACGTAATTTTAACATAATAAATATTTATAAGAGTAGTTAGGTATGTGTGGTATATAATTTATTCTATCCGTATAATTTTTTCCATATGCTCTTTCTAATATAATTTTTCTTATATCTGCAACATCTATATCTCTAAGTACATACAAAATAAGTATCTTGAATTTATCTACCATGACATCAGATATATTATCATTCATTATCATAAAATTGCTTTTATCAAAATATTCCCTTCAACCATATACATAATAAAATATAGTCATCTCAGATTACTATATACTAGATTATTCTTAAATAACAAGTTCTTCGGTCACTATTAGCATGGTAATTCGGATACTTTTCCCTTAAACAGCGCCTCGACTTTGGTTACTCCCCGCCACGGCTTCTTGCCTCATTAGTTTCACCTTTAGGATGGCATAGTTCCTTGGAATTTTTCTCCGTTTCCACTTTGCTAATAAACTTCTTAACATATTATTTTTCGAATAATTCTACTATAAAGTAACTAATATGAATTTATTTTATCATATCATGATTGTCGGGAATTATGAATTTAGCTATTCATAATCATAAATAGATATACCTGTTCCGGTAGCTTTGATATTTCTGAGGTTTGTTGTTCCATAGCTTTTTCCATTGCAGTATATATTTAATTAACTGGGCTAAATATTTCTGGATGGAGAGAGTTTTTGCTTGAATGTTGGAAGGCTTGCCTTCTGCAATGCCTTCCTTCTCTTATTTATAGAATGAAAAGTGTACAAAAGTTTTTTACATCCGTATTCAATAAATTACTAAAAAACTAAAAAACTAAAAAAAAACTAAAAAGACTTAAAAGTCTTTCTTTTCACCTACCCTAACCTATAAGACTTTGAATTTTTCAACTTTACATTAACTTCTTATTAAATGCTTACTAACTAATGCTATCTTTACGTAACAACTTTGTACAAATAAGTCTTCCGTCTATTTTGTCATAGCTGCTGTATCTCCATTATTGCTCTGGTCTTATCTTTCCAGTTGTCGTCCTTTCTTTTATTCTAGCTGCACTGCTGGGACGTCATTATATCCTCTATTACATTTTGAACATCTGTGATCTGGGTATTTGTGTCCAATAGTCTTGCAATATCTGGTCAATAATTCTTCTGAAATAAATTTTTCTTTAATAGCTCTGGCGATAGATTCTGTCTCTGGTTTAAGCAACGTCATAATCCATTGCCTAATAGTTTCCATATCTGTTTCTCGTAGCTTTTTTGAATTTGAATATATTAATACATGATTTCTTGAATAATAGCTCCATATAGGATTTTGGTTGCAATATGTATTTGCTAGCTCTTGTAAAATCGTAGATAGTCCGATAACTTTTTTGTTCGCATAAAATTTTGGTATCTCGATTCTAGGTATCTCTGGCTGTGAACCAATATCTTGTGGTATAATTATATCTCTTGTCATTCCTATCTTTACTACTTGCATAGGTTTTTTAACTTCATCAAATAATATCTCTGCTGGCGCCGTGTATATTTTTATAAAAAATAAAGTACCTTTGGGTATTCTTTTAAATGTGGTAAATGCTTCATATATCTTCGAGTATAGTGGATATCTCAGTTCCGTCCGAGGTATATACGGTACTAAGTAATCCATATTTTTAGCAAGTTTTAACTAAGCTGGGTTTGGTTTTAGGTAAGGCAATTAGCTTATTGTATCCGGTCAATTTCTGGGTTATATAGTTTGTATCTGGTTCTTGGATATTTTTAGCTTTTGGGTTGCTATTTAAGAAAGTTTGTACGTTGTAGATATTTTCTATATATGTGCGGGTTGTGTAGTTGTATGTCTTTTTGTCTTGATTTAGGCTATCTCGATATGTGGTAACTTGTGGGGGTATAAATATGGGGTCTTTTGATGTATTTGGTTTATATGGTTTGTCAAATAGCTTGTTTAGGTTCATATTTTTTCTAACTCCTTTGCTTGTACCTGCAGAAGTAGATTGATAAACGTTATGGGTTTTATGGAGTATCACAACGTCTCCTTCTAGCTCTGGAATTTTATTGTCTTCCGATCGACATAGCTCTGCGCATTGCTGAGTTAGCTGATTCATAGCTATAGACTTCAGTTTATCTTCACTAGTCTTTAGCTTTAGTGTTTCTATCTCAGTACCCATCTTTACTATCTCAGTACCCATACTGTCCACTTTCAATGAAAGCGTAGTCAGGGCGTTGAGTATTTTTTCATGTATATTTTCTTCTATCATTTCAGTTTGTGTAGCTTTGTCTTGATATGTAATCTGCAATAACATTTTTGTTAGTACTGATTACTTCTATTACAAATGTAAAATTTAATATGTTTAAAACTAGTCTCCGAATCTCTTTTGTTGTAACTGAATTTTGTATTTTCTTTGTTAGCCACCAGCGTACCTGTGTATTATCTGTTCGCACAATAAATTTGTTATATACAATATATGGCTCAAATGCTAATAAACATTTATATAATGAACATAAATTTTTTCTATTTATTTCCCATTTTATTTTTGTCTCGTTGAACGTACCTGAGTAGTATCTATAATGGTGTTCTATTTTTTCTGCTTCATATCTATATTTAAGTACTCCTCCGTAACTATATTCACTGGCATCTGCTTCTACTATGTATGTAAATTTTCTATTTTCATCCGAAAATTGTAATTTTGGTAATTCCTTGCAAAGTAATTTTATTTTTTGAACTTGTTTTTTATCTTCTTCATCATAATTATATTCTATATCCTTTTTTAATTTTTTCTGTAGTGGTTTTAGGTTTTCTGCTAATTTTGGAATATATTCTCTTACTTGGTTTACTAATCTTAAAAATGATTGTAATTTCTTTTTTGTATCTAATTCTTCTTTTGAATTTATTATTTTTTGTACTATATGTTGTTGCATTTTTACTCCACTTTTATCTATTTGTATTCCTAAAAATTCTATCTGATTTTTCATAATTTCGGCTTTCTTTTCACTTAGACTTATTCCTGATTTTTCTATTATATCCGTAAACTGTTCTAATAATTTTATATGTTCTTCTTTAGTTTTTGTATTTAAATTTCTATAATCAATAACCATTCTACTTTTTCCTCTTTTTTGTTCACTATGTTTATTTACTATAAATGCTGGACTATTATGTTTGCTATTACTTTTTTGTATATATTGTTTTTCTAATTTTTTCTTAACTATTTCTATCTTATTTATTGAAAATATAGTTATTTCTGTTTTATTTATCGAGAATACTACTAATTCTATTGTATCTTCAGTAGTTTTTATATTTTCTAACTTTTGTGTAATTTTTTCACTTCCTTTTATCCAATCAGTTTTCTTTCTTATTTTATTATTAACTCTTTTTGTTCTTACTTTCTGTTTACATGGTGTTGTGAACCACCAATCGTTTCTAGTTATTATATGTGGGTATAGTTTATCTAAAAATGGCATTCCTAAAAGTATATCTTTTGATGTTAGTTCATAATTATAAATTTCTTCTATTGTCAATATCTTATCCCATATTTGTGCTTTTACATTCCTAACTTTATAAGTAATTAAGCTTCCTTCATTATTAAATCCTTTAACTACTATTGGTATTTTTAATTTATCCCATTTACTTTCTGGTAAGCAATTATATCTACATAAATTAGCTTCTGCTCCTGTATTTATCATAGGCGTATAATATCTACTGTAATATCCTTCCACTACTTTCTTCATTAATACATATATTTTCATTTTATGTTAAGGCTCTTTTTAAGAATAACCTTTCCCTATTATATTTTATGGCTAATTGTGTATGTTCTATATTATATGGTTTTACTTGTTCTAACCATTTTATTCCTAATATTATATCTGCCTTTTGCATTTCTTCTTTTACCTCAAATTCTATTTTTATTTTTCTAATTCCTCCTATTATTATTTCTTTTTCTACTATATCTTTACTATTTATTAAACTTCTCGGTAGATCTGGGCATATATCATTATCAGTTTTTATTTCTTCATTTTTTACTAGACATTTTGCTATATAATTTTCTTCTTGTCCTGTGTTTAATAGTATTAAATATTCTTTTTCATTTATTTTTCCTGTTATGTAATATTGATTTAGGTTAATTATTGGATTTGTTTCATAACTCATTCTTTTTTATGAGGTTGATGATTCTGGTTTTTCATTAGCTATTCTTTTTGTTGTACTTATTCTATCATTTACTATTTGTAAATTTTCTTCTATAGCTATAATCATTATAATCTATTGTTTTTACAATTTGTTCAAATGGGCTATCTATTTGTATCTTGTTAATCTTATTTTTCCCTGTTATTTTATGTTTTGTTGTTAATACATATAAATTTTTACATCTTGCTGTAAATATTTTACTTCCTGGGGTTAATTCTATTCCCGATATCTTCCAATATAATACTAATGATTTATCTATATTCCTATCTGTTACTGCTACTGAATAATTTGCACTTATTATAAATTTAAATTTTTGGTATATTAAATTTCCTTTTACGACAGTTATTATACTTTTTTCTATAGGTTTTATAATTCTATCATCTGCTAAATATAATTCTATCGGTGTATCTATTCCTTCTCTAAAACATGCTTTTATTAATATTTCTGTACCTACAAGGTGTACATATTTTATTGGATCTCCTTTACTTTTTATATCATTTATTTCTTTATTAATTATTCTTTTTGTTACTAGTGGTATACTAGCTTTTCCTTTTGCATATCTACAGTCTATTACATGTTCTTTTTGACATACTACATAATATTCATCTTTTTTCCTACTAAAAATATTTTTTATTATTGGTATTTTAAATATTTTTTCTACACTTAAATCTAACTCTTTTCCTTTTATTTCATCAAATATATTATTGTCAAATATTATCTTTTGTTCTGTTCCTTCATCATTTAAATATTCTTCCTTTGTTATTATTTTTATATCTTCTTCAGTCATTCGATTCATCTATCTCACTATCTATTTCAGTATCTGTTTCGTTTTCTGAAATTTCATATATACTATCTTCACTTTCTAATTCATAATCTATGTAATCTATTTGCATATATTCTGTATTTTCTATTTTTATTTCTGATATTTGTTTATTTTTTGGATTTTTGGGTAATTTACAATCTCTAGCTAAATGTCCTAACTTTCCACAATCATAACATGTACATTCTTTTATAGATTTTTTCTTTCTATATGGTCTTTTATTTTTATAATTTTTTACATAATATCTTTTTCTTGGTTTCTTATATTTATATTTTGATTTTTTATATTTCTTATATTTCTTATGTCTTTTTCTTTTCTTATAATATCTTTCTTCGCATCCAAATTGCGGTGCTATTTTATTTTTGCAACATCCTAAATTTCTTATTAATGTTTTTTCCATTTTTAATTCTTCTCTATATTTTTCACATAAATTTCTATACCATTGGTGTAAAAATTTTATTCTAGCTCCTAATGTATCTACTATTTTTGCTTCTTCCCAACTTTTTATTATCTTTGAACTAAATGGTTCAGGTAATTTATTAAAATATAATTTTCTTATTTCTTTACTTTGTTCTATGCTATATGTTCCTTTATAATAATATTCTTTAAATGCGCAAGTATATTCGTCTATATAACACATATTACATATTGTTAATTTTATCATTAAATTCCTATTTGTATCTTTTTCTTCATCTTGTTCTTCTTCTAATGTTGTCATACTACCAAATTCATCTTTTATAGCTGTTTCATATTTTTTTAATAATTCTATAGGTGTTAATTTAGTTGTTGTTGATGATGTTCCTTCCATAGGTTTATTAGTTCTTAGTACTTTTTTACTATTTTCAGTTAAATTTGTAAACCATAATTTTACTGATCCTATTAGTGTTTTTTCTATATATTCTGGTGCATCTGTTATGTTTATATTATTGTCTAATAATTGTTTTGTCATATATCCTATCCATAATTGTATTGTTTTTTCTGTATCTATTACACAGTCTAGATCTAAAAAGTTATAATTTTTATTAACTATTTGTTTTGGTGTCCATTTATCATATTCATTATATCTTTTAAATTTATTTTTGTAATATATAGATTTTCTTATTTTTGTTGCTTTGGGTATTATATTTTCATCTTCTTTTTTGTCAAGAGTATTTATTTCTGTATTGGTATTTTCTTCATTAATTATTTCTTGTTTTTCATTAATTTCTAAATTTTTTATATTTGTTAATATTTCCGTATATGTTTCACTATCTTCTGAATCATAATTATCTGTTTCTTCTACCTCTATATTATTTATTTCTAATTTTTCTTTAAATTGGTTTATCTCGTTTATTAATTTTTGTTCTTTATCTTTTTCTTCTTTTTCTTTTTGTCTTTGTTCGTACAAATCTTTTAACATTTGTAGTTCTTTTTCTAATTCAGCAATTCTATTATTTTTAGTTTCTTCTATTTTTCGTATTTCTTCCGTAGTTTGTTGTTTAATTTTTTTCTATTTCCTTTTTTCTATCTATTTCTTCATTTTCTTTTTCTATTCTTACCATTGCCGTTAGTTTATCTTCTAATTTTAATTCTTCTTTTTCTAACATTAAATATAAATGTTCTCCTATTTCTTATATCTTCTTCCTAGATTCGAAAATACTATTTTTATTTTTGATCCTTCGTGATTTTCGTATATTTTTTCATCTATTATAAATTCTTCTTTATTAATTTTATTGTGAATAGTTCATGTTGATATATATATTCTAAACTATCTATTTGAGATTCTAATTTTGATATTTCATCTTTTTGTGTATTAATTGAATTTTTACTAACTCCGGCAAATATATTATAATGTAATCTTTCTTTTCTTATTTTTAATTCTTTACGTTTTTCAGAGATAAATTATTTTAATTCTTTGTATTTTTGCTCTTTATTCATTTAAATTATATTTATAATATTTTGGTGGATATCTAAATCTAATTTTATCATAATTAGATGGTATATGTCTCATTTTTCTAGATTTTAAATGTATTATTAATTTTGCTTCAATACTAGATATTAATGTAATTAAATAGGCTATTCTTTGTGGATTTTCTTTTGTTTTATTTAGACTTATGTATTCTGAATAATTACTAACTAAAGATTCTTTAATTTTTCTAAAAGCTTCTCTATTTTTAAATGGTCTTCTCATAATTAATTTAATAAATAACTAAATCTAACTTAACTAAATTTAATCTAACTAACTCTAACACGTATCTCACTTCCATAACTTTTGAATTACTGGACTCTGATACCATTTGTAGCGGGTGCGGATAACAAGTGAAAAAATTACACAAAAGTTAGAAAATATAAAACCTACTGAAGATATAATAGAATTAGTAGTATTCTCGATAAATAAAACAGAAATAACTATATTTTCAATAAATAAGATAGAAATAGTTAAGAAAAAATTAGAACAATTATATAGTGAAGATCCGTTAAAAGGATGGGAAAAACATAAAACTACCATAAAAAATGAATTAATAGACAAAAATAGTATAATAACCCAAAAACCATTAACATATAATTTTGACAATTTAAAAGAATTTAAAATGCATATAGATGAATTATTAGAAAAACAATATATACAAAAAAGTAATAGCAAACATAATAGTCCAGCATTTATAGTAAATAAACATAGTGAACAAAAAAGAGGAAAAAGTAGAATGGTTATTGATTATAGAAATTTAAATGCAAAAACTATAACATATAATTATCCGATACCAAATAAGATATTAAAAATAAGGCAAATCCAAGGATATAATTATTTTAGTAACTTTGATTGTAAATCAGGATTTTACCACCTAAAGTTAGAAGAAGAATCTAAAGAGTTAACTGCATTTACGGTACCACAAGGATTTTACGAATGGAATGTATTACCATTTGGATATATAAAAATGCACCAGGTAGATATCAACATTTTATGGATAATTATTTTAAACAATTACCTAATTGCATAGTATACATAGATGATATATTATTATATACAAAAACTAAAGAAGAACATATAAAATTATTAGAACAATTTACAGATATAATAGAAAAATCAGGAATAAGTCTAAGCAAAAAGAAAGCTGAAATTATGAAAAACCATATAGAATTTTTAGGAATACAAATAGATAAAAGTGGAGTAAAAATACAACAACATATAGTACAAAAAATAATAAATTCGAAAGAAGAATTAGATACAAAAAAGAAATTACAATCATTTTTAGGATTAGTAAACCAAGTAAGAGAATATATTCCAAAATTAGCAGAAAACTTAAAACCACTACAGAAAAAATTAAAAAAGGATATAGAATATAATTATAATGAAGAAGATAAAAAACAAGTTCAAAAAATAAAATTACTTTGCAAAGAAATACCAAAATTATAATTTTCGGATGAAAATAGAAAATTTACATACATAGTAGAAGCAGATGCCAGTGAATATAGTTACGGAGGAGTACTTAAATATAGATATGAAGCAGAAAAAATAGAACACCATTGTAGATACTACTCAGGTACGTTCAACAAGACAGAAATAAAATGGGAAATAAATAGAAAAGAATTATGTTCATTATATAAATGTTTATTAGCATTTGAGCCATATATTGTATATAACAAGTTTATTGTACGAACAGATAATACACAGGTACGCTAGTGGCTAACAAAGAAAATACAAAATTCAGTTACAACAAAAGAGATTCGGAGACTAGTTTTAAACATATTAAATTTTACATTTGTAATAGAAGTAATCAGTACTAACAAAAATGTTATTGCAGATTACATATCAAGACAAAGCTACACAAACTGAAATGATAGAAGAAAATATACATGAAAAAATACTCAACGCCCTGACTACGCTTTCATTGAAAGTGGACAGTATGGGTACTGAGATAGTAAAGATGGGTACTGAGATAGAAACACTAAAGCTAAAGACTAGTGAAGATAAACTGAAGTCTATAGCTATGAATCAGCTAACTCAGCAATGCGCAGAGCTATGTCGATCGGAAGACAATAAAATTCCAGAGCTAGAAGGAGACGTTGTGATACTCCATAAAACCCATAACGTTTATCAATCTACTTCTGCAGGTACAAGCAAAGGAGTTAGAAAAAATATGAACCTAAACAAGCTATTTGACAAACCATATACACCAAATACATCAAAAGACCCCATGTTTACACCCCCACAAATTACCACATATCGAGATAGCCTAAACCAAGACAAAAAGACATATAGAAGATATAAAAATAATAACAAAAGAAGAATATTTAAATGACGAAGGAACAGATCAAAAAATAATATTTCATAACAATGTATTTGATAAAATAAAAGGAAAAGAGTTAGACTTGAGTGTAGAAAAAATATTTAAAATACCAACAATAAAAAATATATTTACTAGGAAAAAGGAAGAATATTACGTAGTAAGTCAAAAGGAACATATAATAGACTGCAGATATGCAAAAGGTAAAGCTAGTATACCACTAGTAACAAAAAGGTTAATTAATAAAGAAATAAATGATATAAAAAGTAGAGGAGACCCAATAAAATATGTACACCTTGGAGGTACAGAGATATTAATAAAAGCATATTTTAGAGAAGGAATAGATACACCAATAGAATTATATTTAGCAGATGATAGGATTATAAGACCTATAGAAAAAAGCATAATAACTGCGATTAAAGGAAATTTAATATACCAAAAATTTAAATTTATAATAAGTGCAAATTATTCAGTAGCAATAACAGATAAAAATATAGATAAATCATTAGTATTATATTGGAACCTATCAGGAATAGAACTAACTCCAGGAAGTAAAATATTTACAGCAAGATGTAAAAATCTATATGTATTAACAACAAAACATAAAATAACGGGAAAAAATAAAATTAATAAAATACAAATAGAAAGTCCTTTTGAACAATTCGTCAAAACAATTGATAATAATGATTATAGTTACAGAAATATAGACATAGAAGAAGATTTAGAAATAATAAATGATAGAATAAGTACAACAAAAAGAACAGCTTATGAAAAACTAAAGTCATCAAATTCATCAAAAAGAACAAGTTATGAAACAAGTTCAATAATTAATTTAAATCAATATTACTTAACAGGAACAATAATAGAAAAAGAATATTTAATACTCTTAAATACAGGACAAGAAGAAAATTATATAGCAAAATATCTAGTAAAAAATGAGGAAATAAAATCTGATAACAATATATGCTCAGATCTACCAAAAAGCTTAATAAACACTAAAAATATAGCAGAAAAAAATAATAAGAGTTAGAAAAATGAAAATAAAATTTGAAATAAAGGAAGAAATGCAAAAACCAGACATAATATTAGGAATTAAATGGCTAGAACAAGTAAAACCATACAATATAGAACATACACAATTATCTATAACATATAATAGGGAAAGATTATTCCTAAGAAGAGCTCTAATATGATATGAAAATATATGTATTAATGAAGATAGTAGTAGAAGGATATTATAGTAGATATTATACGTCTATGATAGATACAGGAGCAGAAGCTAATTTATGTAGATATAATTGTTTATCAGAAAGTAAATGGGATAAATTAAAAACACCAATAATAGTTAAAGGATTTAATAACGAAAGAAGCTTGATTACTTATAAAGCTAAGAATGTAAAAACACAAGTATGAGATAAAATATTAACAATAGAAGAAATCTATAATTATGAGCTAACATCAAAAGATATACTCTTAGGAATGCCGCTTTTAGATAAATTATACCCACATATAATAACTAGAACAGATCGGTGGTTTATAACACCATGTAAACAGAAAGTAAGAGCAAAAAGAGTTATTGATAAAATAAGAAAGAAAACTGATTGGATAAAAGGAAGTGAAAAAAATTACACAAAAATTAGAAAATATAAAAAATACTGAAGATACAATAGAACTGGTCGTATTTTCAATAAATAAGATAGAAATAATTAAGAAACAATTAGAACAATTATATAGTGAAGATCCATTAAAAGGATGGGAAAAACATAAAACTACTATAAAAATTGAATTAATAGATAAAAATAGCATAATAACCCAGAAACCATTAACATATAATTTTGATGATTTAAAAGAATTTAAAATGCATACAGAAGAATTATTAGAAAAACAATATATACAAAAAAATAATAATAAACATAATAGCCAGCATTTATAGTAAATAAACATAGTGAACAAAAAAGAGGAAAGAGTAGGATGGTTATTGATTATAGAAATTTAAATGCAAAAACAATGACTTATAATTACCCAATACCAAATAAGATATTAAAAATAAGACAAATACAAGGATATAATTATTTTAGTAAATTTGATTGTAAATCAGGATTTTACCATTTAAAGTTAGAAGAAGAATCTAAGGAATTAACCACATTTACGGTACCACAAGGATTTTATGAATGGAATGTACTACCATTTGGATATAAAAATTCACCAGGTAGATATCAATATTTTATGGATAGTTATTTTAAACGACTACCTAATTTTATAGTATACATAGATGATATACTATTATATACAAAGACCAAAGAAGAATATTTAAAATTATTAGAACAATTTACTGATATAACAGAAAAATCGGGAATAAGTTTAAGTGAAAAGAAAGCTGAAATTATGAAAAATCAGATAGAATTTTTAGGAATACAAATAGATAAAAGTGGAGTAAAAATGCAACAACATATAGTACAAAAAATAATAAATTCAAAAGAAGAATTAGATACAAAAAAGAAATTACAATCATTATTAGGATTAGTAAACCAAGGAAGAGAATATATACTCAAATTAGCAGAAAATCTAAAGCCCTTACAGAAAAAATTAAAAAAGGATGTAGAATATAATTATAACGAAGAAGATAAAAAACAAGTTCAGAAAATAAAAATACTTTGTAAAGAATTATCAAAATTACAATTTTCAGATGAAAATAGAAAAATTATATATATAGTAGAAGCAGATGCTAGTGAATGTAGTTATGGAGGAGTACTTAAATATAGATATGAAGAAGAAAAATTAGAACACCATTGTAGATACTACTCAGGTACGTTTAATGAAACAGAAATAAAATGGGAAATAAATAGAATAGAATTATGTTCATTATATAAATGTTTATTAGCATTTGAGCCATATATTGTATATAACAAGTTTATTGTACGAACAGATAATACACAGGTACGTTGGTGGTTAACAAAGAAAATACAAAATTCAGTTACAACAAAAGAGATTCGGAGACTAGTCTTGAATATATTAAATTTTACATTTACAATTGAAGTAATTAGTACTAACAAAAATATTATTGCAGACTACATATCAAGACAAAGCTACACAGACTGATATAATAGAAGATGAGGCTTTAGAAAAGATATTCAAAACCCTAACTACGCTTTCAATGAAAGTGGACAGTATGGGTAATGAAATAGAAAAGTTAAAGACTAATGAAGATAAACTGAAGTCTATAGCTACAAATCAGATAACTCAGCAGTGCGCAGAGCTATGTCGATCGGAAGACATTAAAATTCTAGAGCTAGAAGGAGACGTTGGGGCACTCCTTAAAACCCATAACGTTTAACAATCTACTTTTGCAGGAACAAGCAAAGGAGTTATTGGACAAAGATATCATAATATGAACTTAAATAAGACATTTGAAAAACCATTTACACCAAAAATACAAAAAGACCTCTTAAACATACCCCCACAAATTATCACATATCGAGATAGTCTGAACCAAGATAAAAATGTTTATAACTATATAGCCCAAAAATACATAGAAAATATCTACCGAGTACAAACTTTTCTAAACCTTAACCCCAGAGCTACAGATATCAAAGAACCCAACACAAACTATATAACCTAAAGATTACAAGGTCACAACAAGCTAATTGCACTACCCAAAACTAACCTAAGCCTAATAAAAACTTGTTTCGACTATGGATTATTAAATACCATAAATACCTAAGATGGAGAAGAACTATCAGCTATGGAAGAATTACAAAAAAAATTCAACACCTATAAAAGATTAACCAAAGGAAATCTATTTTATATAAAGTGTTATACTGCACCAGTAGAGATATTATATGACGAGATAAAACCAGTTATACAAGTTGTAAAAATAGGATTAACTAGAGATGTGATTATACCAGAAGATATTGTGCAGCAGCCAGAGATACCCAGAATCGAGATACCTGATTTTTATGCAAATAAATGACTTATTGGACTAGCTACAATTATTCAAGAACTAGCAAACAATTATAACAATGGAAACCGAATATGGAGCTATTATTCAAGAGATCATCAGATGATTTATTCAAATTCAAAAGATCTACGACAAGCAGATATGAAAGATGTTAGACAATAGATAATGACATTACTAAACCCAGAAAAAAAATCTACTGTAAGAGCAATTAAGAGAGGATTTATTTCAGACAAATTATTGACAAGATATTGCAAGATAATTGGACACAAATATCCAGATCATCAATGTTCGAGATGTAATGGAGAAGATAATATTATCCCAGAAGTCCGCCTAGAATAAAAGAATCAAGAAGATAAGCATGCCGGCTGGAAAGAAGATAGAAAAACAGCAAATACGACAAAAAGAAGATATCAACGGAAGCAATAATGGTGATAAAAGATAAGCTATTAAATTGTGAAAGCGACATGTAACAAACTTTCACAATTTTCTACGTAACTTTTAAATTATTGTAATGTTTTAGTTTTTTTCTTTTAGAGGACTTCTTTGGTAGATAAAGACTTTGTAGACTTTTTAGTCTAGTTTTTAGACTTTTTGTAAATATAGAATAGGACGTAAAGTAAAAAAAAACGTGTAAAACATTAGTAAGGGCTATGTAAATCATTCATTATAAATGAAGGCATCGAAGGCAGAAAAAGGGAAACCTTCATGAGTTGAAGCACAAATACTCTCTCTTGTCCACAACAAATATTTTTCTTATTTATTAAAAAACAGGTATATTTCAATGGAAAAATCTATGGAGGAACAAAGCTTAGAATTATCAAAACTACCAGAACAGATATATTCATTTACTATTATGAATAGCTAAATTCATAAATTCCTAACAATCATGCTATGATAAAATAAGTTCATGTTAGTTGCTTTATAGTAGAATTATTCAAAAAATAGCATGTTAAGAAGTTTATTAGCAAAGTGGAAAAGGAGAAGTATTCCTAAGAACTATGCCATCCTAAAGGTGAAATCGGTGAGGCAAGAAAGTCGTGATAGGGGAGTAACCATAATAGAGGCGTTGTTTAAAAGAAAAGTATCCAGATTACCATGCTAATAGTGACCAAAAAATATTTTATTTAAGAATAATCTAGTATATAGAAATCTAAAGTGATCATATTTTGTTATGTGCATGATTGAAGGGAATATTTTGAAAATAACAATTTTATGAAAAATGAATAATTATTTATCTGACTAAATGGTAGATAAATTTAAAATACTCGTTTTATATGTACTTAAGGAAATAGAAATAGTGGATATAAGAAAAATCATATTGAAAAAAATATTTGATAGATATTGTATGACTAGAATTAATTATATACCACACCTACCGAACTACTCTTATAAATACTTACATGCCAAACCCACACACTAACTATGATCAATTATGTATATTTAGAATTTTGAAAAAAAGATATGAGAAACATACAATTAGTAGAAAAATAAATAAAAGCAAATTTAGACAAATACATGAAAACTAAAGATGTAAAATATATTGAATTCCTTAATGAAAATATGCAAGAACTACTTAGACTAAAACAAATAACTGAAAAATATTATGAAAAAGCATTTAATAAAGCCTAAATGACAGAAGCTATTAAAATACTTGTTTTATATATACTTAGAGATATAGAAATTATGGACATAAAAAAAATAATATGGAAAAAATTATAAGATTATGAAGAGGAAGAATTATTAAACAGTACAGAAAACTTACACATATATTATGAACAACAATATTATTTAGATTCAGATGGATATTATACAGACTAAAAATGTCAAGATATATTAAGAAAATTAGAGCAAACCAAGAAGACCTACATAAAGAAATTAATTATAGAAAACAAATTAGAGAAATAATGGAAAATATAATAGAAAAATTAAAATGGATAGACGAAACCTTAAAAAATCTAGAATATGAATTAATAAAACATCTTAAGTCAAGAAGATAAAAATAAAAAATTTTCAAATCAATAATATTCACTGAATACATAATATAAAAATAAATAAATACACACGTATTTATTATCTAGTAAACTTACCGCGCTAATCCGCACCCCCTACAAATGCCCGACCCGGTCTAATAGAGAATTCAAGAAACATAACAGACGCATCTCTATTCACGCGTCTGTTTTTTTTATTCACTTTTTCACACTCCCACTCTCTCACGATAATCATAATTATAATTCAAGAAAATTGATATATCAGCTTTATGATCATAATTCAAGAAAATTGATATATGATCATCATATCACCCCTCCATACGACCCAAAAAACGCGAACTAATGCAGTCCTCAAGTCATGATCACGACAAACATTGCGAATGCAGAAACAACCATAGCAACAAACTTGGAATCAGGTGAAATCCAAGAAGCAGACGAAGGAGCAGGACCACTAAGAGAAAAAGGTGAAGGAGCAGGGTCTCCAAATTCAGCTGCCAAAACCTTGATCGCAAGTTTCACTCCCTTTTCGCAATGTATGCCTATTCTATAATGACAAGTATTCACTGAATTATTACTAAAATCGCGACTAACTTCGGACATATTTTAAATCTAATTCAGAAAGCAAAAATTTATAACGATTAATGAAAAGACTGTTAGAATTTTTTCGAACATGAAATAATTAAATGAAAGGGAGAAAATTTAAGAGCCAGGAGGAATTTTAATCAAGAATGAGGATAGTTTCATTAGGATTTTTTGGGTTAGTGAGAGTGGGAGTGTGAGAAAGGGAAAGAAAGAACATGCGCGTCTTGAATTCACTATCAAACTGGGTCAGGTCGGATATATTAGGATTGGGTACGGATTTTAATTTAGGGTATGTTTAATTATTTGGGGATAAAATAAATAAAAAAGGATAAAAGAATAAGAGTGTGACACGTGTCCCACTGTTAATGAAGGGTATATTTATACATTTTCATTAACAACAAAGATATATCTATACCCAAAACATAACGAAAAATATATTTATATTATTTATTATAGTTAGGGGTCATACATATACCTTTTCCATTTCAAATTTAAAGGAAACTTTCCTTATCTCAAAATACTTGCTCTGAGATTTTTAGATGGCACCACAAATCGATCAGGTTCAATTTATCTTCTTATAAATTTAATTTAATTAATGTAAAATTTTAGTTTGCTCGATACAGAGGCGGACCCACATGTGTGAGTGAGGGTGCACGTGCACCCGTTAACGTCGAAAAAAATTATGTGTATAGTGCACCCCAAGATGAATGGTAGTGTAGCTAGGTGAGTTGGTTGAAGCCATTGCTTCCATCCACACACCCAGGAATCAATCCTGAGTCACACAATATTTATGCTTTTATTTTAAATACTTGGCTTATTGCTAAATTTATAACATCAAAATTATTGGATTGGGGATTCGAACCCACGACCATCTCGTAAAATGAATCATCCTTGACCTTTTAGCTATCACAACCAATTATTCAATAATGTTAAAAGTAAATTTCTTATTATAAGAAAGTAAAGTTATTAGTTTAAAACTCATGTTTGTTTTTTCAGTATTGTTCATGTCTTTGGCGATCAATTGAATATGATAATATATCTTAATCGACACTGAAAGTTTTTCTAATGTCTTAAGATAATATTGCGCACCACAGTATTATCAAAAGCAATAAGTGTAAAAAAAATTCACGGTCTATTGTGTTTAAGCACAAAGTACAAATAAAGTGTGAGATTTAACGAAAAAAAAGTATAAAGAGAGAAAAAATATAAATATATATCTAGTCCAAGACTAATAATATAAGTATGAATGACAAATATATGAACAAAAAAATTATTTTTTTTGATAAAGTGAAATACTCCGTCTCTTTAGAAAGCCTTATTGACAAGGGAAAGTATGTATTAGAAATTAAAACCTAAGCTGCACATTAAGCGAGGCGAGCACTCAACACATTTTGAGTCTTGCTTCGAGGCTTATGCGCGCATTTGACAACACCGGTGCACCCACAGACTTTAAATCCTTGGTTCGCCTCTGACTAGATATATACATATATATTACTATCTCTGTGTTTTATTGGTATTCAAGATTAATAGCATGACACAAGGTTAGTAGAAAACCTTATGGATCATTTGATTAGAAGACTAGTATAGAAATTAATCATGTAGAGATTAATAATATAATTATTTTGAAGACTTGTTTAATTCGCCAAAGTTGAGAAAAATTCATCAGAGAGGTGAGAGTTAAAAGAAAAAGGGAATTAGGTAGAGGGGCCAAAGGATTATGTTTTAATTTATATTTTTCTCGATCATGTCGCCTGGTTGATGATTAAAGGACCCAAGTTAGAGAAAAATTACTCTTAGTTTATCTCACTTTACATAATCTTGAAACAGCATTCACCTAGCTGTGATGCACTTTAATGAATACAATTAGAAAGATCCTCTGCATATTTTATGGAGTAATGATTGTTTGAGAACTTCATTTGCTTTTAATAAACTTTCAAGCAAGAAATGCAATGAAATGTGGAGATACTCCAAGATATATATATATATATATATATATATATATTACTACTTATTACAAGCGACAATCTTAAGTTTTCGTCGTCCTCAAAGGGACATTTTTGAAATATCAGTATGTACTTTGTAAATGATATTGATAAACATGACAAATTAATGTGGGGCAATGAAAGATGTTTTGGTTTATGAAAACACCAAACACGTATAGGAAGACTTTTTTCTACATCGGTAAATGTGTCTCTTCATCTTTCAATGGCTTGCTTTCATTGTGCTCTCACAAGAAAAATATAAGGTATTCTACTCTTTCGATTTATTTTTTCCCCTCAGCTCTTACGGTTCTTCTTCTTCATCTTTCTTTTTTTTTCTCTCTATTTTTGGTGAGTTTTATAGGTGCTATTTTGATTTTCTCTATTTCTTTAATTGTATCTATGTTTTTATCTGAGTGAAATTTTAGGAGATTATTTTTTTTATTTGACTGAATTTTTCTTTGTGCATGTGTTAGCTTTGTCTTGATGTTGAGATGGATGACTTTATTTTGCTCTTCTTTTTTTTTCCCTGCAAATAAATGTCCTCTTTTGTTCTGATTTCGCTTTGCTTAGTTCGTTTTTTTTCTTTTAATTTTGTTTATTTCTTACAGCTATATTATATCAGTCTGAGTAAAATTTTTAGAAAATTTTAGGAGTTGATATTTTATGATTTTGACCGAGTATTTTTTCTATGCATGTGTTGCCTATGTCCTGAGAATAATTGATGAGAATAATTGAAGAAGATATTCCGAAGTTTTTCTTTTAGAAATTTTAGATATGGTATTTTAATATTTTTACTTTTACTCTTCTTTCTTTTTTATTTTTTAGCCTCTATTTTTTGGCACCACATGTCTATCTTTTCTTATTTTTTACCTGCAACTATATGCCTCATTTTGTTCTGATTTTGCTTTGATTTATTTGGTCTAGCAAATTGATAGAATTTCTCACTTTGTGTTTTAAGTCCTCTGTTTTGTACTTTTATTATTTCACTTACTTATTGCTAACTGAATATTGATGGATATTTAATTACCTAATGTATTAAGTTTTTCAGGATTCTGAAAGTCAAATTTGTTCTATGTGCAGAAAATTACCTCTTCGTGATGAAAAAATATCAACACTTCTTCTATAAAAGGTAATTTATGTTCCCTTGATGTGGTGTGTTCAGTTATATAATACATGATTGTTCTGCTCCATATATATTTTATACTGTATAGTTTTTTGCGCTGTTGAAATCTTGAACATCATATCGCCTGTAGAGAATGTCGTATGAGAAAAAACAATACTTCTAGAACGACGTGTTATCTCTTTCCGAATAAATTTCCTCATCAATAATAGAGTATTCATTTAGTTGGATTTACAAAATTACCCATCAGCAATTACAATCCTGACTTTTTGTTATTTATTTAGTTGGAATGTAATGGTTGCAAAATTACTATTTTACATGTTTTTGAAAGTGGGAGTTACGCAAGATGAAGAAAAAAAACTGCTTGTATTCATTTCGTATAGAGGCAATTTTGACACTTTCTTTTTATAACTCTACACGCTTAATTGTATTGCTTATGGTTCTGAAAGTTATAGTAAATACAATCAAATCACATGATATGATGGAAAGAGATCTTTTGCCTAAAATTTCATTGAGATCTGTCAGATTGAGTTTTCTGGTGCCCTCAAAATTAGGCAGTTGTATAAGATTTCTATTAATCAACTAGAAAATCACCACAGGCATTAACAACTCCCCGATGCATCCAACTTTGATTGAAGAATATAGAGAGTTCCGAAGAGAGGTACGAGAACTAATCCTCAAAATTCAAAAACAATGCTACTGGATCAATAAAACAAATATTTGTTGATATCTCTTCTGTCTGTGCACCATGTTTGATAAAAATTAGAAAGGTTATTGTTCATTTGAGAGAGCTTAAAATTAGAGTTTTAGTACTGAAAACTTTTAAATTATGGTTAAATGTTGCCTACAATTTCAAAATTGTTTATACAAGAACTAATTATGTCAAACACGTTTCTTATTTATAACTTGTTGACCTTTTGCGCCTTGTGTTTTAATGTTACTATCAGAATGACCTTTTTGGTGATGAGTTGGTGCGCTGTTCGAAGAAATAAGGAGCTCTTAACATGGAATCAGATGCAAAGGTTTTCACAACCATCCCATTTATTTTTTGACAAACTAAAAATTTTGCTATGGAGGAAAAATATCTGAGAACAATATCATCACTAATTTATGTTTGTGAAGCTCTCTGATAAGCATGTATTAAGGTTGTGGCTGCATTGATTCAAGGAGGCCAGCAAACCTAATTATTAATTCACCTAATCCCCCAGTTAATTAACGTTATAAATTTGGTATGCATTGATCACATAGAATTAAGAGAAACAATTTTATCTTTCTGTAAATTCTTGTACTTATTTAGATAGATGATTTGATAAATACTTTTTGAATGGAAATGTATAGTGATGAGATAAACTAAAGGGATAAATTTAGATAGGATGATACGACACTGGCAATACGAATTGTCTGCATTTGGTTCTTCCCATTTTTTAGTTTTTTTCTCTTTTTTAATCATTCTCACAAATACTCTCTGACCTTGATTTATATTTTTATAACATTGTGAAAGAGAAATTAGATCAATCATATTGACAGATCAACAAAATTAATATAAAAAATTTTATCACGATTGTTTCGTTTACCTGAATATGACATACTCATATAGTCTCGCAAAGTGGAGTCTAGAAAGAATAGAGTGTAGGCAAACCCAATATCTACCTCAAAGCTAGAGTGCCTGTTTACCTCAACGAAACATTGATTTTTTATTGTGTATGTCACTATTCTTTCTTCTTTTGTTTATGGGATGCTTTGACTCTTTCTCCTGGGACATACATGATTGGAATCACACTATTTGAATTGATTGGCTAATAAATATACTAGGCTAGCTTTATATTCATTTTTCTTATTTCACTCTGATAAAGTATTATATTTGAAATGTTACATAATAAACTTATTGCTTGATGGTGCAGAACCCTTGAGAATGATGGGTAGGTCTAGTTAGAATAGGACTTCAAATACTAAAGCTAGGGCTCATACTTTGGTCTTCAAAGTCTATAGCATCTGCTTCCTAGATTTGCTCCTATATGCTTGACTGAAGGTTATGTTTCTTGTTTATACTTGAACTGGAAAAAGGGAAAACAATAACAATAAGGTTGTTGGCTTGGAAAGCTTAAACAAAAACTTTGCAAAACTTGCTGTAAACTTTGCATTCAGAGGTTAATGTGATAATCAGAATAAACTGCCTTTCTGATTTTTAGTTCATCATCAAGTTAATTAGATAATAAGATTGTGATACTTTTTCGCATTTTGTTTGTGATCTCATTTTGATATTTCATGGACTTGCATATTGCAAAAATCACAGAAAAAAGAGAGTAATAATTTCTCAACCACACTCATTGAAGACTTTCTGAAGCTTCTCTGCTTTCCAGAATGCAACTGTTAGTGATGAGGGCTCATGGTAATAACTTGTTGATGCATTGACTTGGTTTTATGAATGAAATACACAAACATCGTGTGTCATAGATTTTTGAAATCATTACAGCTCCATGAAAGCGATGTTTGTCAGATGTTGTATAAAGATGTTCGAAATTTCTAGGTTGTTTTCTTATGTAAACTATAAGGACATGCCATCTTATGCTTCACGTTTTCCTTCATTATGTAGAAGTTTGTCTTCCAAAAAAATTGTACTGTTTTGTGATATATTTCAGATTTTTGTGTATGCCATGGCTTTATCTCAGTTATAGATCACTTTGTCGTCTCGCCAATTTGATATATTTGCTAAGTTCATGACTAAAGTGTGCTCTCCTTACCTACTTTTAAGTTATAATTCTGTTCAAACTCTCTAAAAAAGTTGTTGCACGTGTGTCGGATCTCAAATCCTTCGAAAATATACTTATGAAAGATCCCACACACCTAGAGACATTTTTTAGGAGTTTGAGTAACTTATCTTTTTTTAGATGTTTCATTCTACAGTTGTCATTATTGAGCCTTGTTTGTGACATTTTTGTGATTTTAAATTTTAGACAAGCTTTATTATTTTATTAAAGGTTCATTACATAAACATTTCCTTTTTTTCCACTAAAAGAATGGGGTAGGCGAAGGAAAAAATGGAGAGGAAATTACAAGGTGATCCAAGTATGCATCAACAAATGCAGATTCAAATTAGTTGGTGGCCTAAAAAGTAAAAACCATACTTGCACCATAAAAATATGAATTTACAACACAATAAGAAAGTACTGATGCAAAGTTAAAGGTCATACTTGTGTATTATGCCTTAAAAAGTATCAAATTCTACTTTTATGAACGGAGTCGCTCTTTAGTAAGGAACGTTTTACTTTTCAACCCAAAATTTTCTAGCATAAGGTATACCTACGTGGTAAATGATACTGGCGCAAACAAGCCAAAAGCTCAAATTAAAGTGAAGTTTAAATTGAGTCTTTACTAATCACACCTTTTCTTTCTTTACAGATAAAATATGATTTAGTATAATTGAAATATCTTTCTTTGTCTTTTCACTCTTGAGTCAAACCAAGACCTCTAACTAAAGTTGAAATTCAAATAGATATCTTTCTTTGTCTTTTGACCCTTGAGTGAACTGACACTTCTGATTAAGGTGAAGTTCAAATGGTCTCTTTAATAGTCACATTTCACCTTACCATCTTTCTCTTGCCTTATATAGCTTATATAAGGTGATTCTTTGTCCAATTGAAACGTCTTTCTTTGATTTTCTTGCCTCTTCAACTAAGATATTCCTACAATCATGTGTTGTCTATTATTGATGATCATGTGGTGTATATGAAGCTTTTGGAGCATATTTATTGGTCTTACGCCGATTAGATTCATAAGTTTTTTTTAAATCATTCTAATAGCTTATAATATTTTTGAGATGCTCTGTAAGCTGTTGCAAAAAATATGACAAGAAAATTTCGTCCTATTTTTCTTTTTCTGTCACTTATATTAAGTAGTAAATATAACAATATTTTTATATCCTATTTATCATGGTTGTTCAATATAATGTTTGAACTCAAAATTTGGTGTATTTTACCGAATATATTTGATGTGTTTTATGCATATTTTGTGGCTACTGAAGGTGATAACAATTTTTGCACTTGGGCTCGGGCTTAGAACGGGCCACGACCACTAGTGTGTGTGTGTGTGTATATACATATATATATATATATTACAACTTATTATAAGCGATAATCTTAAGTTTTCGCCGTCCTCAAAGGGACATTTTTGGAATACTTATTATATATACTAGTTGGCTTTCTCCGTGCTACGTACTGGCCTAATATTGATATTTGAAAATTTTTAGATATGCATGTATAACTTTATTATGTATAATTGAGGATATTTATCTGCTTAGTTACTAAAATATTAAATTGCTATGATATAATTGAAAATATTCATCTATTTAGTTAATAAAATCTTAAATAAATAAATACTATTTTATTTAGATTACTGAAATTCATATAAAAATATTTTAAATTGTCAATTCTTTTGATTTATAATAATTTTAATGCATTTTTAGTATTTTAAATTATTAATTATTATAATTTATAAATCTTTTAATGTAATTTTAAATATAAAATGAATTAAAAAGAAAATTAAAATTAACAAAACAATAAGTTGCACTAAAAATGTGAAGCCTGAATGCGTGAAGTGAAAGTCGATGAGGGGCCCTCATGTAAAGCAAAGTAGTGGAAGCTGTAGACTTGTTTTAGCCAAAAAGGAAAAGATACAAACACTACGTGTTTGGTATGATGGAAATATTTTTCATGGAAAATATTTTCTTGAAAAATAAGTTGATTTTCTACTTATTTTTTTATATTTGGTGGAAGAGTGAAAAACATTTTTAAAATTTTTTTATGGTATTTGGTTGGTGAGTAGAAAATATTTTTGAGTAATGTAAATTTTTTGAGTAATGTTAATTTGAGTGTTGTTGGGGTGGGGAAGAGGGGTGGGCGTGGAGACATAAGTTACATTTGTCATTTTTCGAAAAATGACTTCCCTTGGCCCGTGGGGGAAGTTATTTTCCCTCAAATAGAGGAAAATGAATTATTTTGGAAAACATTTTTCCAATATTTTACTACAGCCAAACAAGGGAAAATCGAAAAATATTTTCTATCATACCAAACACACATTTTCATGTACAAGTACTCCAAAGCACAAATTGTCTAAAATGTCAAAATTGCCTCTATCTCTAAGCAGGCATGTCGACGAAGATATGATATAATTGAGAATATTCATCTGTTTTGTTAATAAGTTCTTAAATATGTAAATATTATTTTATTTAGATTACTGAAATCATATAAAAATATTTTAAATTGTTAGTTATTGTGATTTATAATAGTTTAAACTTAATTTTTAGTATTTTAATTTATTAATTACTATGATTTATAATTTTTTAATGTAATTTTTAAATATATAATGAATTAAAAAAATTAAAATTAACAAAAAAATAAGTTGCACTAAAAATGTGAAGTCTGAATGCGTGAAGTGAAAGTTTATGTAGGGCCCTCATGTAAAGCAAAAGTAGCAGACTTATTTTGGCCAAAAAAAAAAAAGAAGGATACAAACACTATATTTTCATGTACAATTACTCCAAAACATAAATTGTTTAAACTACCAAAATTGCCCCTATCTCTAAGCAAGCATGTTGACGAAGACATGTCTGCTTGAGCTACTAACTATGACTTCTTATAAAGGATATTAGATGTAGAAGGTCGCGCCAGCACGGACCCAATAATAGTGACCTCGCTATGATTTGTAATCATTAGTGTATGTCACAATCAGAATTACAATAGAGTTTGACAAAAGCATCACCTTTCCCTGAAAATAGGAATTATTAACTTCTCAACTTCGTCAATCCACTAGTGAAGTAAAAGCATGTGCAGAGAAATATTGGTAGTATCAGCAGTACCACCACAAATATTGCTTGTTATATGTTCCAGATTTGAATGTTCATTTCTTGCTTGATCATTATCTATTCGCATGCTGCGGTGGGAATCTGTTGATAAATTAGATGTTTCGTCAGCTGCATTTATTCTTGTTGGATCATCTTCGAGTAGGAAATTTTTGAATCATCAGAAACGCTCAATCAGTAATTTGAGAAAATAGTTGAATATCCAAGCATGTTATAGCAAATAGTTTAACAATAGAAAGAAACCAAATAAATTCATCGAAGTTGGAGCTTTACAGGAACACATCATTTAACTGATCAATTGACGACAAGTTATTAAGATGAAGTTTCATCTGATCAGGTGGATATCACGATCATAATTAAAGCAAGAGACTCTAATCCTTCTATAGCATCTAACCTGGCCACCTGTAGTGTTACTATATTTTACTCAAGTTTTTTTAGCCACAATTCACATACAATATTATCCTAGTGCCAATTAGATTTCTACTTTATCAAATAGGTGGCTTGAAAAAGAGAGAGGAAAGAATCAAAGAAAGCTACCTATTCCAACCTCCAGGTTCCTTTCTTTATCTTAATGTTGTTTGCTGCAAAGTTTTTATTTAACCTGAATATATTGCTTAAATTACGAAGTTGAAATTACTTCGGATTTTCAAATAGCTCTCAAGAATGAGGAACTAACCTGGCCACCTATACATTGCAAATTCAATTGGTTAATGTACAAAACTTATTATTAACTTGGTAATATGTTGAGAAAAGGTTCTTCCAAGCTTACACCCACACAATTTTTACTTACTATATGATGTGTGAGTAGATGCTAACATATTTGAGGCTTTTAACTAAGAATAATTGCAAATTCATAAGCAACTTTTATCGTTTTTGATTGTTTTCTGTTCGATATTGCAATAAAGTCAAGATGCAAGAGAACCAACAACAATGAAAGTAAAAGAGTTGATTTTTGAGCAAGTAGAGAGGGGAGTATAGCTGACGACCTGTCTAATAAGTCGTCAACCTTGTGATAAGCTATCAGAGTTGCCGTCAACCTTAGACATAGAATGAGCTTCAGCTGGAATTCATGACGACATCTGTGATAGCTCATCAGAAGTATGATAAGCCATCAGGCTCGTCGTTAGGATTAGGCAGGGAATGGGATTTGAAGTGAAAAAGCGACGAAAATTTTGATAAGTCGTCACATGTCTAATAAGCCATCACGTCTCATTGTCAACCTAAGGCAGAGATTTTTAAAAGTGAAGAGGAGCTGATGACATTCCTAATAAGTCGTCATACTTCTGATAAGTCATCACACACGTCGTCGCCTGTCCGAGAAAATACTGTGATCTATGATTTTGTTTCCATAATTAGGCTGAAGTATTTAAAGCATACGTTAGGGTTTTCTAATGAAGGGGAGTAACTGACAATTTGAGAATCTTTTCTCTCTAGTCTTCTGACTTAAACTTTACAATTATTTTTGGAGAAATTATTATAATTGTTTGGGATTTTCTACTGTGAATCAAATCTGAGAAACACTTGTTGCTATTCATCTTGCTGTAAGTTTATATATCAAACAATGAATTCAACTTGTTGTCTTGATTATTTTATTATGAGTAGCTAAATTCCCTTAACCCGAGTTGTGGGGTCTATGGGTTTGGGTTTGTAACGTAACTAAGTGTTCAAGATTCTAACGGTGGTAGAAACTTCTTGTTAATTTCATTATTTTATACTCTGACTATTGGTTGTAAACAATAGGCCTTTCTTACTTATGATTTGCTTGAGATAAGAAATCAACCCTAGTAAGAAGTGAATTATCAATAGGGACTTGGAAACATCAAACTTTCATTTAATAATTAATGTTGTACCAAGATTAATTAACTTGAGATAACATCTTGTTATGAAATATAAATTCCCTAAGCTCGAGAGAATTAGGTGGTTAAACGTCTAAATAGGTTGAGAAACATTTAGACATAACTTAGACAAGGATAGTCTGTTGTTCCAACCTACCACAAGAATCTTAAATTGTTACTAGCATTTGTCAAATCCCAATACCCATAGTGAACATAACTCTAGTTTTCCTTATCATATTGATTTCAAATACTAAATTGAGAAGTAATTATTTGTTACCTTTCCAAAAAAAACCATTCATAGAAAACTGATAACTATCAGTTTATTAACCCACAGATAACTCAAATTCACCATATTTTCTGTGGGATTCGACCCCAACCTAGTTGGGTTATACATTGACAACGATCACTTACATTCTCATAAGAGGTGTATAGTTTGAATGTTATCAAAAATGGCATTGTTTCTGGGGAATACGGTTGTAAATTGAAGTTGTGTGCGCTAATTGACTGTTAGTCAAGTTTCCTAGTTTTACATTTATTTGTTGTTTTTGTTTGCTGCAGAACTTATGTGGTGCATGCTAAGAACCAGAAATTTTGGATAACCATTATTACCATTTAATTCGGAACCGCAACTAATCAGCAAAATGGTAGACCTGCAGGAGGCTGACAGCTCAGGTGAATATGCAAAATGATGATCTACGGTATCCAAATCCTGAGGATGAAGACCTGGGAGATGAGGATTTGCTAAACCCTGGTAACCCAAGGTATACAGAGCAAATAGCTGCACTAGTACAACATAATGCTAACAGGAACCGTCCGTTCCGAGGAAAGAAAGATCACCAGCCGGTCCAGTATAACCTCAATGATGATGATGATGGAATGGATAGAGAAGGTGCAATGGGTTCAATTATTTCATTAGCACCTGGGGAGAAATTCAATATTTCAAGTACTATGATTCAACTCTTTAATCTGAAGGGGTTGTTTGGTGGCCTTCCTGGGGATGATCCAAACTTGCATCTGGTGAACTTTGTCACCATTTGTAAATCTTTTGATAACCAAGGAGTGGGTCAGAATGCTATCCGTTTGAGATTGTTTCCATTGTCTCTGTCTGGAGAGGCAATATTGTGGCTAACTGAGCTGACACCCGATTCTATAACAAACTGGAGGCAGTTGAAAGGAACTTTCCTAGAAAGGTTCTTTCCGCCTTCCAGAAGGGTACAATTGAGGGATGGGATCAGCAACTTTAGACAGCTCCCAACTGAAGCCTTGCATGAAAACTGAGAGAGATTAAAAAAGAAGCTGACGCAGTGTTCGAACCACAACATGATGGATATACACTTGATGGAGACTTTGTACAGGGCTCTTAACTCTGTGACAAAACCGACTGTAGATAATGCTGCTGGTGGTTCATTCGTTGATCTTACATTCCTAGAGGCTTCAGACATTCTTGAGAGAATGACCAAACAGAGTCGGGCATAACATACCAGGGACTCTATGGTAGCAAGCCTCACTGTTTCTGTTAGTATGACTATGAAATAATGCAGAAGAGATGAGGAGCGTGAGCAATACATGGCTCACCTAAAAACACAGATGGACTTGCTAACCAAGCATTTACTATCAGGTAAAACTGAGAAAGTGAAGGCTGTGGGATCGCAGAGCAAAGTAGAGTCTGACTCAGAAGAAGAGGTAAACTATATAAATAATCAGGGGGGTTTCTGAGGCAATAGCCAAGGAAATCAAGGTCAGACATATTATGACAAGGCTGGATATAACAACCAGGAGTAAGGTAATTGGAGGAGCAATAATGATAGGAGCGGGTTATAAGTCCCTCTTAGAAATCGTGAGGCTGCTACAATAAGTTCTGAAAAGATATCCCTGGAGGATATGATGGCTAAATTATTAAAGAGAGTAGAAGCTACCTACTCAGGGATGACTACCATGAAGACCGATTTGTCCTCTATGAGTCAGTTAGTAAATTCATACTCCACTTCAATCAAACAGCTGGAATAGCAAATGAGCCAACTCTCCGCAACGCTGAACTAGAGGAAGAGTGGAACGTTACCAAGTGATACAATTCAGAATCCGCGAAGTGATGGCTCATGTATGGAAATTACCACTAGGAGTGGTAAAATATTACCTGGCCTTTCTGTGGGCAAAAGTTTGATTAAAGATATGACTGAAGCAGATGATGAACCCAAAGAAGAATGTCCAGTGGAGTCTGGGAAGATGGATGGTTCTAATGAAGCTCCAGAACAAGGAAAAATAAGAAAAAGAAAGTAGTGGTGAAAACTCTCCCAAGACCACCACCTCCCTTTCCTTAAAGATTGAAGAAGAAGGTTGACGACATGAAATTTAGTAAATTCATGGCAATGTTAAAGAAGTTAACAATAAATGTGCCTTTGGTGGAGGCACTCGAGCAAATGCCAAGGTATGCTAAATTCATAAAGGACCTTGTGACAAAAAAAAAGTGGTGAGCTACAAATCGGAGGATAATCTCCACCATTGTAGTGCCATTTCTATATAATCCTTAGTGAAGAAGAAGGCCGACCCTGGAGCATTCATTATTCCATGTATAATTGGGTCTCTTAATTTTGCTAAGGCCCTATATGATCTGGGGGTGAGCATAAATATGATGCCGCTGTCCATGTATAAAAAGCTAGGTTTGGGGGATCCTACCTCGACAAACATACGGTTGGTGATGGCGGATAGGTCTGTAAAGTGGACAGTAGGAATATTACATGATGTATTGGTAAAGGTGGTCGACTTTATACTTTCTACTAATTTTGTAGTCCTAGATTGTGAGGTGGATTTTGAAGTACCCATTATTTTGGGAAGACCATTCCTTTCTACTGGGAGAGTAGTAGTGGACATGGAGCTGAATGAGATGAAGTTTAGGTTCAATGACAAAGAATCAAGATTCAAAATGCACTTATCCATGACACAACAAAATAAGATGAGTGTCTTCTCAATTGTGGATGTATTTTATGAAGATGGGAAACAGGTAGCAGCTGAGTAGTCAAGATAACCTAGTCATGCCGCGATATTAAATCAAGCGTTATTGGGAGGCAACCCAAAATTTTTATGTTTAAATATAAGTTGTTTTAATTTATTTAGATAGGAAACATAATGAACTAAAGAGGTATGCAGGGGTCTAGGTAAAAATTGATGAAGTTAGCCAAGGGACCCTGGCGACAGATATGATGAGTTATCACAATTGTGATAAGCCGTCATATATAGCATCAGAAAATCCAAAAGAAGGAAACACTCTGCCTAATATTGACGACATCTTCGATGACTTATCAGACATCTGATAAGCCGTCAGGTAATCTTGAGCCCAAATACTGAAAAATTCAACCCGGCCCACAGTCAAACCTTTTCACTGTCCCGCATATCTCTTTTCTTTTCTTTAAGTTTTATTTCCTTCCATATTTAGTTTATTTACTTACTCTTTTCAAAATTAATTCCTAAGTAAAACAAGAAAAATATTCTTCCCTATGAAGTGTGGGTTTGAAATCAAGATCAAGAACTCCTCTTTCATCTACAACTTTCTCACTTGCGTAACCAAGTAAAGTCGCCTATTAGGTATGCTCATAACTCAACTTTGTTCTTCATTAGGTAAGTATGCAATTGAGGTAAATCTTACTTTCAAAGGGATTGCGGCAAGCTTAACTTGCCATTATGTGAAAAATAGAATCTAGAGTGTACAGTTCTGCATTGTACGTAAAACCCTAGGGATTTGCTGAAGAACACAACTCCATGTGATTCTAAGAAGAAAGTGGATTGATAATCAAGACTAAAACTGAGCTAGAGATTGTATTTTGAGCTGACGACGTGTTTGATAAGCTATCACATTTGTGACGACTTATCAGACTATGTCATCACAAATTGAGAAAAACAAGCATATTCTATTTAAGGCTGACGACACGAATGATAAGTTATCAGATTTGTGATGACTTATCAGAACGTGTCGTCACAACTTTGATCTGATACGATTGTGAACCTCTTTTGAGGGATATGGAATTATAATGACTGAACTTCTTAAGTTGGATGATCATGAGTGCTAAATGAGTGATTTATTTTTCTACAGGTCTTATAATGTCACCCAAAGAAAAAAATCCCAAACCTATAAAGAAAGTGACAAAGAAGAGTGTACCTCAAAGACTTTTCGATGAGGAATCCGATTATGAAGAGGAAGAGCCACTGCTCAGGAAGCAAAGGAAAAAGAAAAGCCCAAAAAAGCCTTCGCCACCTCCACCATTTGAGGTGGAGGAGAGTGAAGATAGTGATACTGAAGCAACAACACCACTTGATAGTATAGCTTCTGAGCAGACGACTTCTGAGTAGCCTGAGTCTGAGCATTCTGAGTTTAGGGAGCTTAAGTCAGAGCATGCTGAATCTGAGCAACCTAAATCTGAGGGACCATCATCTGAGTCCCCTTCTACTGAGCAATAGGATGATGAAGAATCTCTGATTCAGGGAAATCTGGTTAAATGCAAGAACCCCGGGGTCCGAGATAGTGCTAGGTGGCAAATTCCCAAGGCACAAAAAATCTTCTATGATGGGCTTCTCAGAACTAAAAGAAGGAACATTAAAAGGCTAATCTTTGAAGAAAAGAATATCATCACTACTGGGTTGAGCAGATATCCTGAAGTGGAGCAAAAATTCTGAGATTACGACTTGGGATGGACCGCAAAAGAAGGAAGCTCATTTTACCCTACACTAGTTCGGGAGTTCTATGCAAACTATGAGGCTCGATTGGAGAACATGTGCAAAGAAGGGGAGAAATCAGCAGATCAACCCTTGTTGGATAAAGTTCCATTACGGGGTGTGAGGGTGGATCTCTCAGAAACAACAATCAATAGATTTTTTCATGGCCCCAAATTTACTTCTCAGTCCACTTCACCAATATTCTACGCTCGATTGAAGCATCGTGCAAATCAATGGTCTTGGTTAGCCACCCTCATAGCTAAAGAAAAACCTAAATGATTGACCAACCCAAATGAAAGGATTTTCAAGGCCTTCCTAACTCAAGAGGCAAGGTTCTTATGAGGTGTAGTACACACCCATTTGATGCCTACTGAGGGAGATAACATCGTTGGAGATGATAGATCAATACTGGTTGCAAGTATTGTGGCTAAACTCAACTTAAACTTCAGAGAAATCATTGTTGAGAAGATGAAAATTTGGGTCTCAAGGCCCGACACGGCATATCCTTTCCCTTGTCTAATTATGAGGTTGTGTAAGGCAGCTAATGTACCTGAGGTTGCAGGGATAGACAATGAACTTCCTGCCAAGAAGACCTATAACCCCATCTGATATGATAAAAATCAGCTGAGGCTGACACTTGATAGAAGAGCAGGGGTTGCAACAGATCCACCAGTTATAGATACCAGCTCAGCACCTAATGTAGAGGTGCTGGATTCTGAAGCTGCACCACCGACATCCCCAGCACTAGCAGACTCAATTCCTATAAATAAAACAAATTCTTCAGCTGCTGTGTTTACCATAGAATTTGCCTTCAACCCAATTAATTTCAGGAAAGTGGCAAAATAATCCAAGTGGTGTGAGGCTCAGCTACTAATTTTTGCCAAGTAATTTGCCTCTACGGTAGACAAGAGGATTAAGGTTGCACTTGAGCCCTTCCAAGCCTTGCCCGATTAAATTGATGAGTTAGAAAATCATTTTAATACATAGTTAAAAGAAATATCGGGCTCAAACCTTGCACAATTTAGATCAGCCCTAGACAAGGTAAAGGCGGATGTTGGAGTACTATAGCAGCACCAACTTATGGTGTCGGCAGACCCGGCTGTTGATGAGTTTAAGGGTGAAATCCCATTGCTTGATCTTAAGGGGGAACCAATAAAGAAAAATAATAAAAAGGGCGAGAAGAAAGGTAAGGGTAAGAGAGAAAGGCCTGATAGCGACGAAGAAAGAAAAACGGAGAAGAGGCCAAGAAAGAAGGCTGAAAAAAAAAGGTGATAATCGAGTCCCTAGCTGACAATGAGAAATAAGAGAAGGCCCTATGAGCAAGAGCTATAGGTTCCTCAACTAGTAGGCCTCCAACAACTGCTAGGCCAGATGTGTCAGAACGGAGGGAGGATCTCAATGGAGATAAGGCAGCTTAGGATGCAGTAGCAGGGTCAGGGACCCATGATTCTCGTGCTTGATCTACTCCAGGTATACCCTAACCCTTAGTTTAGCTTTTCGTTGATTTTAAGTTGAGGGTGTAGGGTGAGTTGTTGTTGTAATATTTTATAGTTGACTAGGAGAAATACAAGTACCTGAGGTAGTTAATGTGGTTTTGTTATTTTGTGAACACCTCTCAAATGGTCTAATTGTTTAACTGTGTGATTTGCATCTAATTGTGACCACTGTGCATATTGTTATGGTATCAGTTCTAGTGACTTGATAATCATTGCTAAATAATTGCATGAACTAGATAAGTAGTAACTTGTGATATACTTGTGTGCTATGTGCGTGTGAGATCTTACTTAGTTCCCTTTGTATGTTGAATCCAGAACTTGCCCGATTAGTCTTACTTAGATTGAAGGATAAGGGTTAGGAAAGGATTATAGGCCGTTTTGATATTAGCCACTTTTAGCCTAAATGACCTTCCCTATATGTATAATATCCCTTGATTCCTATTTTGAGCCTGAATAGCCTATTTAGTTTTTTATGATACCTATCACCGTCTCATTTATATCATAATAGACTTGTTTTGGCCCTGGTCCTCCTTGGATACTGTGTACCTTGACATAGGCAAATGGCCTAAGTTTAGGATGGTTATCATTGGGGTGCGTAATGCAAAATGAGTATGAAGAAAGGTAGAGTAAAAAAAGAATAAAAATTTAGGTATGGTGGAAAAGAACAAGAAAAGAAAAGTTGTGAAAAAAAGTGATTGTAGAAAAGACCACACCCATCCTGAATATGTGTGATCAAGAAAAGAGAAAAATCGAAAAAGGTTAACAAGTGAGACCCCAGAAGCTAGTGTAGTGTCAAGGAGTCTTAGTCACTTTAAATATCATCGAGTATCATACCAGCCCCTAGCCTACATTACAAGCCAAAGAGAAGACTTATAGTGATACTAGCTGACCTGTCTGAAAATATGGGTAGTAAAAATAAGGGCAAGCCTATGGTATTTGGCATACATTGATTGGAACTTCATTCTGAGAGTGAGTGTCTTTTATTGTCCCCATGGTTACATATGTGATGTCTGATATAAGTGGAGTGGGACTTTTGTAGTGAGGGAACACTGGTTACGTTGCTAGTTGGTAACTTGTTTGGATAGTGTAATCTTGGTACATGTATGGTTGTTGTTACTGAATTGATGCTATATCTTGATTCCTGTGTGTCGCATTGGTGTTCTTCAATAATATGCACAGTTGTTGTTTTTAAATTAACTGACCTTGGAAATGGTGAAGATGTTTTGAGATAACATGGATGGTTAACTGTCGAATGTACTCTATATCCTCTTGGTTGTATTTTAGTTGCTTGAGGACAAGCAATTATTTTAAGTTGGGGGTGTTGATGTGTGAGCAGATGCTAACACATTTGAGGCTTTTAACTAAGAATAATTGCAAAGTCTTAAGCAACTTTTGTCATTTTTGATTATTTTTTGTTCGATATTGCAGTAAAAGTTAAGATGCAAGAGAACCAATAATAATGGAAGTAAAAGAGTTGATTTCTGAGCAAGTAGAGAGGGAAGTATAGCTGACGACCTATCTGATAAGTCGTCAGCCTTGTGATAAGCTATCAGAGTTGTTGTCATCCTTAGACATAGAATGAGCTTCAGCTGGAATTCGTGACGACATCTGTGATAGCCCGTCAGAAGTTTAATAAGCCATTAGGCTCGTCATTAAGCTTAGGTAGGGAATGGTATTTGAAGTGAAAAGCGACGATAATTCTGATAAGTCGTCACTTGTCTGATAAGCCGTCACGTCTCATTGTCAACCTAAGGCAGAGATTTTCAAAAGTGAAGAGGAGTTGACGACATTCCTGATAAGTCGTCAGACTCCTGATAAGCCGTCACACACGTCGTCGCCTGTCCGAGAAAATAATGTGATCTATGATTTTATTTTCATAATTAGGCTGAAGTATTTAAAGCATACATTAGGGTTTTCTAATGAAGGGGGAACTGACATTTTGAGAATCTCTTCTCTCTAGTTTTCTGACCTGAACTTTACAATTATTTTTGGAGAGATTATTACAATTGTTTTGGGATTTTCTACTGTGAATCAAATTTGAGAAACACTTGTTGCTATTCATCTTACTGTAAGTTCATATATCAAACTATGAATTCAACTTGTTGTCTTGATTATTTTATTATGAGTAGCTAAATTCCCTTAACCCGAGTTGTGGGATCTATGGGTTTGGGTTTGTAACGTAACTAAGTGTTCAAGATTCTAACAGTGGTAGAAACTTCTTGTTAATTCCATTATTTTATACCTGAATATTGGTTACAAAAAATAGGCCTTGCTTACTGGTGATTTACTTGAGATAAGAAATCAACCCTAGTAGGAAGTGAATTATCAACAGGGACTTGGAAGCATCAAACTTCCATTTAATAATTAATGTTGTAGCAAGATTAATTAACTTGAGATAACATTCCGTTATGAAATATAAATTCCCTAAGTTCGAGAGGATTAGGTGGTTAAATGTCTAAATAGGTTGAGAAACATATAGTCATAACTTCAACAAGGATAGTCTTTTGTTCTGATCTACCACAAGAATCTTGAACCGTTACTAGCGTCTGTCAAATCCCAATACCCATAGTGAATATAACTCCGGTTTTTCTTATCATATTGATTTCAAACACTGAATTGAGAAGTAATTATTTGTTACCTTTCTAAAAAACCCCATTTACAGGAAACTGATAACTATCAGTTTATTAACCCGCAGATAACTCAAATTCACACCATATTTTCTGTGGGATTCGACCCCAACCTAGTTGGATTATATATTGACATTGCTTCTCTCTTTCTCCTTTTTTCTTATTTCCTTGTTGCTTGTTCATCCATTTGCTACTTGCCTTCATCCATTTGCTACTTGCCTTTTTCATCATCACTTACCGCCAAAGTCAGATCAAATGCAGGCATTTGTGATTGTTTCTTCTTTAACTCATCTATGTCAGCCTTTGCCTGCTCAAATTCAGCCATGAGCTTGGCAAGATCAGGAAGAGATAGTGAATCTAGCCTTTTATTGATGCGAGCTTCCATGTTATCCATCCTCACTTGAATAGTTTGAAATGGCCTGATTGCTTCGGCCATGATTTCATCCATAAAAGGTTTGAAATCCCTAGCCCACTTTTCTAACTGCTTCTGGAACTTCTTTGATTCTTTACAACTTTGACAAAATTCATCAGGTTGAATCTGTATTCTGCAAAATCTGCTCTACTAGCAAACTGCGTAGAATATGATCCTGCAGACGTACCTTGGGGCACATAATCAGGAGGCACATATATGGTAATGGGTAAAGGCATACCTTCGGGCATTTATGTGGCTTCGGGAACTATTGCAGACTGAGACTGATGTGCTGGAGGCTTGTTCACTCGAATGTCAAACTTTGACTCATCTCTGGACTTCTCAATTTCCTATTTAAGAGTGGCTGAAACTTCATTATCAACGCCTCGAATCAGCGGCACAACAGCTTGTTTGCATAATACAGTAATCAAATATGGGAAAGGTATGGAAGTAGTATGCTTATGTGCCCTCACAAATATCTCGTCTGCAATTAGCTGGTCAAAATCAATGTCCAAACCTGAAATCAAAATGGCTACCATCACGACCTTGTGATTATCCAGGTTTCTATCTCCTTTAGTTGGTATTAACCTCAATCGAACAATAGCCCACCAAAACTTAGCCTTGAAACTAAGTATGAATTTTGCAATGCATTCTCTGGGGTTAGTTGTCCAGGACGGATTTCCATCATTAGTGATCAATGATGCTGCCCAACATGTCAGTCCAGAAGCATTTCTCATTCTATATTCGAAATCAGGGATAGTAGGTGGAGCTTCGTATGCTGGCCCAAACAATATTTTGTTGATAGTTTGGGCCAAGATATCAACAACAACTCCTTAGACCGGAATAGACTCCCTGTTAGGTCTATTCGAAATCGGAGTCCCCTTCAGACAATCAGCTTTTACCGGACAAATACAATTTGCAAAGAATTCTCTTATCCAGTTTGGTTGGTACTTCCCTGGTGGCGTGCTCATCCATGCCAATCCATAATCATTGAATCGGCGTTCCAATTCCGGATATTCATAAAGCTCCATGGCCATAATCTGATATTCTTCAGAGAATGATCTCCGGATCCCTCGAGCAGTGGGATGCAACCCATCATAGAACTCTTTTTGTGCTCCCTCAATTTGCCACCTAATAGCATCTCATACTTGAGGATCCTTTCGTCCGATCACGTTTTCAGCTTCAGTCGTAAACCTGACGGTCCGTTATTTTGACCGTTAATTCCCCTTTTTTGCTATTTTTTCAGTTTTCTTCTGTGGTTATCTCCTTTCACTGAAACACTAAAAACCTTCATTAGATATCACTTTGGTTGCTTGAAAACATATAATTTTCCTAAGAAAATGATGCTAAATGTTTCGTAAAACACCGGAACATCAGTAGCCCAATATTCAGTATCAGTCAATTTATCTAGGAAAGAAATTAACCCCAACTCCAAAACATAAAACACAATAAACACACACAAAAAATGCATGTATAACACAAAGAATAGAGAAAAAATCAAGAAACCATAACTAAAAGATCAATCTTTAAAATAAAACACAATGACAAAACCCAACAGCAAAAAAAAGATCAAAAATTAGTACAACATGCAAAATAATTCAAGTTGTGCAAGACTTTAGCAATGGTGAAAAAGAAAGAAGACAGAATCCATAAATCCTTAAATATAAAGATACATAGAAGACCAAGAAAGAGTTAAGGGTGGTTTCAGATGTGTTTAAAACTTTCCTAAGAGACCACATCAATGCACCATAAACTCTCATTAGCTTCATAAAAAATAAAAGTCGAAGAAACTTTTAGCATCAAGTTGTAACATCTTGTGAAGTAGAAAAAAGCAAAGAAAAGGCAGTATGTTGTGCATTGATAACCTCATATCTTACTTGTTGCATATCAACTTGATCTGCCTTATTTAATACAACATGTATTTCATCTTGATGGTCTTTCAAAGATGATATAACTCAGTTGAATTCATCACTAATATCAAGTTTATGTAGGTCAAATAAGAGGAGAGTTATGTCACATTTCATTGCTAACCATGAGATGACACCAGTAAAGTCGTAACTCCTCTGTGTCCTTTGCTTCTCTCCTGATAAAACTCAAGGAGTGTCCACAAATGAAATATGCTAAAGGAGCTATGAAGTAATAAAAATATTTGGACTAATTATTGAATTCTGATGCAGAATATGACAAAGTAAAAGGAATTGCTAGACATTGACTCACCGAATGTGACAATTGAGAACACTCAAATTTTGATATAAGTGTTCCACCAAATTTTATCAAATCAGTGAATGGCAAGTTATCTTGAACAACGATATTATTGCTAGGAGCCAAGGAAGGCGTCTTTGATCTGGACCAGACTGAGCAATAAATCACTGTAAGGCACTAACAATGAGAAACTAGTACCTTAAAACAAATTGTACAATCAAATTGTGTCGCTGATGTCTTACTGTGAAAGTCTTATTAGAAACAAAAGACTACAAAGAATTATAAGTTTTACTACTATTATTATGATTACTACAATTAGCATAGGATCTATACATCTTTACCCAAGGACATAAACCATATGAAACAAAGACAGAGAAATTGAACGGTACTAATCATAACCACAATAAATCGATCGGATTTTGGCTCTGGTATGATGTGTGCACCTATTTCAACCAAAAGAGATGAGAAAAGAACAAATAGAAGAACCAACATTAGTTACAAATGACAAGTATTAAATAAAAATAAAGAAATTGGACAGTACTTACCTGGATAATTGTACTTTAGCAAGTATTTGATAAAAGTGATTTTTCCTGTCGAGTATTCAAAACTAAGCTCTTCCAACCACATACTCCTCAAATTCAAATTCAAATTCAAATTCTTCAGACGGATACTAATACTCCTTCGTAGCACCAATCTCTAAGTGACAATTAAATCAATACAAACACTTTTACTTTTATAGTATATAGTAAAAATAGATGTACACTTTTACTTATCCAAATTGAAAAAAAGTAAGAGATATATACTCTCTCCATTCAAAATAAAAATTATTGAAGTGTGCACACACTTTAACTATAAGGAGGTTGTAAAAGGAGCCATTTTTACTAGTGTTGTTGTATTTAAAGAGTCGTTATATAAGAAAATTATTATTGAAAGAGGCCGCTTCGTTGGAGAATTTTCACAAATACCTAAAGGGCAAAAGTTCACCCAAACAATAAATTTTCAAATCACACAGAGAACTAGCAGCATCAATTTTCAAATATGACTCAAACAAAACTCTGAGACTCAGTTCTCCGTAAATCGGACATAGAAAATTAACACAGTTGAGAGATTATATTCAAACTTTTCTCTTAAAACACAGAGACAAAAGACCCACACAAACCAACAAACTTGGCATTGAATTACTTGAAATTCAACTCAAAACATCAAGAAATAAATAACTTACAGGATTTGAAAGAGTTGTTAACTTCAATCGATTTAGGTTTTTCGAATGGTGGTTGAGCTGCACAAAGTATAAGCACTACTAAAAAACTGTAAATTACGTGAGGATTTTACCTAGGGAATAATATCGCAGGAAATACATGCGGATTTACCTACGAAAATATTAAATTTCTCAACATTAAAATATATTACCTGCAAACTATATATTTGCAACAAATTTCACAAGTAAATTTGACGCTATATTTCGCAAATTTCGTACTTGCGACATTACCTGAGAAAATATATCGATGGATATTTTATCTCTAGATAAATCCGCAGGTATATGGACAAATATATATATATTTTAAATCCATAAAAAAGTTCCCAGGTAATTTATCCTACGAATTTACGTAGAGATATTTTACTGAAAATTTATGTAATGGATTTTATTACCTGGAAAATTATTTGAGGATTTTGTGCTGCGAATTTTACTAGGGATTTACCTGCGAAATTATTACTTGCGACATTATCTGGGGAAATGTATCGGCGGGTATTTTATCTCTAGGTAAATCTGCAGGTACATGGACAAATATATATATTTTTTAAATCCATAGAAAGATTCCCAGGTAATTTATCCTACGAATTTACGTAGAGATATTTTGGTGAAAATTTATGTAATGAATTTTAGTACCTAAAAAATTATTTGGGAATTTTGTTCTGCGAATTTTGCTGGGGATTTATTCTTGGGGATTTACCTGCGAAATTATTACTTGTGAAATTATTGGGGGATTGTGTTGCTACAAATTTAGCTGAAATTATTTCTTGGGGATTTACCTACGAAATTATTACTTGAGAAATTATTGGGGGATTGTGTTGCTATAAATTTAGCTGAAATTATTTCTTGGGGATTTACGTAAGATTTTTGTGATTTGAAAATTTTAAATAGGAAAAGAATAAACTTGAAGAATAAAAAATATAAAATAAAAAAATAGACATTAAATCGGTGGATACGTATAATCAAGCAAAAGATGCTCAAGAAATTAAAATTAGTTTGTTGACATAGATGGTATCATAGATGTATTCGAGCTGAATAAACCTTAGCTTGACTCGTTATGTTATCACCAAAAAATTAAAGAGGTGAAATTTTGTTGGCCTAAGATAGGGCGATGAACGACTCAGGGCTCAAATAGAGTGTGATTTTCTATTGGTTAATTTAAATATAATTGTAAGGCATCATACTACGCACGACAATATAATATATCAATATAATGTACATTTAGGAGTCACTTGGCGTGAGATATAAGATATAATAATCACGAAATAAAATAAAAAAATTATTTTATTTTACATTGAGTTGAAAATATTAGGTAACTTCAGAATTATATATATATGATGAGATTAGAGGTGAACATTCTGTTTGTTTGATTTGCTTATTTAATATCAATTTAGTTTTTCAATTTTTGGATTGACAAAAATGACAACCGTAACTAAACCAAAATAAATTCAATTTGATTTCTATAAATTCGGTTCATTTATTTTGAGTTTTTATTTCGATTTTGAAGATTAAAGTAGCAATTCATTCCTTGTCATGACCGGGCATTTGAAATTGATGATTTTTTTTAGAAAAAAAATAACTTTTTCAAACCTATTTTTCATTTTCAAATATAAATAACTCAACATGGATGAAATGAAATAATGGAAAAATATTTTTTATACTGAATATATAAAATAAAAATAATATATATATAAACATAAAATTTATATATATAATAAAATCTATATATTATTTATAAATTTTGGTTTTTCGGTTTAACTAATTTAAAAAAAAAATTGAACCGTTTTAATCTAATTTTTAAAATTTAAAACCAAAATTGATCCGAAAAATTGAAAAATCAAAATCAAAATTAAATTTTCTCTAAGAAGACAAGGAGAAGACCTCGAATCAAAGTTTCAATTGTTTGAGAGATATTCGAAATTAGAGGTTAGTTTCTTTAGCTTCTACTGTAAACTCAATACTTTGCTAAGGTCCCCACTCGAGCATTTTGAAGTCAAAGGTTTTGGTTTTGTGTGTGTTGACACCCAATTTTGATCGCCCGATACTCCTTTTAGGCCGTTGTTTTGTCAAACTCATTAATTTCAAATATTAATAATTTTTTGCACATTATTCTTGTATCAAACAAATATTGACGTGTCACGTTCATGATTTAAAAAATATACAAAGTATTTTATTACTTTTATTATCATTTTTTGCAATTTATCAATTTAAATTTAATATTTTTACGTAATTTGTTAATATTTTATTTAGTATTCACTCTCATAAATTACTAATACATTGTTTATTATTATTATTATTATTATTATTATTATTATTATTATTATTATTATTATCATTATCATTATCATTATCATTGTTATTATCGAAAATTTTAAATTTTGTATTCATAATTTATAGGTGTCTATTTCGAATTATTGTTATTGTTGATTTTAAAGTAATATATTGTGGGTCGTATTTTTATTTACACAATTTATTCATAACTAATCTGAGAATAATTATATTATTTATTTTACTATTATTATTATTGTATTAATCTGCAACCTTAGTCAAATTATTTTTTCTAATTTATTTATTTTCTATCCTGATTTTGCCAATTTGTAATAATTTTAGCCTAATTTTATCCAATTTATTACAATCTTAGCCCAAATTGTATCCAATTGAACTCAATTTCAAATTCTATTCAATTTTTTTAGCCAGATTCTTAATCCTTAGAGCTCAGTCGTTGATCGATATTCATTTATTATTGTCACTAGGAAAATTAGTCGCACTTCGCGCGGTGTTAGAAAATTAATTATTTTCTCCAATTAATTTTGTATTCACTTTAGATTTATTATCTAATTGTAATATTATAACTTATTATAATCATATTATGAAGAATGTTTCATTTCATAATTTTTTTTAATAATTTAACATTTATTAAATGATGGATAGTGTATTCTTTATCAATAAATTAAAATATATTCTCTAATAACAATTTTATTTCATTTCCATTTCACATTCAATGAAGTTGAGATTTTAATTTGAAATAATGTACTCTTTCTTTTTCAATCACAAAGCATGAAAACATTAAATCAAGTAGATACTTGTGTAAATATCCATAATTTTTTTTCGCATCGCACCTGATTATCAACAAAATTCAAAAAATTCTCCAACATTTCATAACTTCCTTCTCCATATGTTTCTGAAGTGTACAATATTGTACCTTACAAGATTAACTACACGGTGCTTTTTATGTGGAATTGCAATATTATATGTGATGATCCTTAATTGTCCATTTACAACTCTTAATTTTCTTGAGTAATGAAGATTATTAAGAGCATGAGATATAAAGATAGTAATATGTGAATTAAAGGCACAAAATTAATGGATATTATTAGAATAGAAGTTATGAGAATGTGAAATGGTGTAAGTTATGAAAATGTCTTATTAAATAAATTATTTAAGAAAAAGAGAAACGAACAAAAGCCCCCCCAACCTTTACTCCAAATACCAACGACACACCTATACTTTATGGGGGTCCTATGACCCCTCTGAACTATTTTAAAGTGGAATTATTACCCCCCCCCCCCCCCCCAAAAAAAAACTGACATGGCGAGAGAGTGTTTCACTCTCTTTAAAGAGAGTGAAAACGTATTTACTAAAAAATTATTTTTAATATTTCTTTATTTTCTTTATTCATTTTTAATTATTATTTTTCTTTATTCATTTTCTTTCTTTCTTCTTCTTCTTCTTCTTCTTTCTCACAAATAAAAAACTTCAAAAACTCATCAATGACATCCAAGATAAATTTATCATCTTCCTCATCTCCAAGCACAAAATCAATTGGTTCCGACTTCAAGTTCGTTCAAATATTTCAAAATGGGTATTGTTCCTTATTTTCAACTTCAAGATCGTCGGAAATTTCAAAATCGATATTGTCCATTATTTTTGGCTTCAAGGTCGTTGTAAATTTTAAAATAGGTATTGCCCATTATTTTCGACTTCAAGGTCGTTGAAAATTTCAAAATTCTCTATTGTTTTCGACTTTAAGGTCATCAAAAATTTTAAATTTGGTATTGTTCATTGTTTTTGTCTTGAAGATCGTTGAAAATTTTGAATTGATATTGTTCATTGTTTTCGGATTTAAGAACATCAAAAATTTAATAATTGATATTGTTCATTGTTTCCCACTTCAAGGTTGTCGAAAATTTTAAATTCGATGTCGTTTATTATTTCCGAATTCAATATTGTCGGATGTTTCAAAATCGATATTGTCCATTATTTCTGACTTCAAGGTCGTCGTAAATTTTAAAATGACTATTGCCCATTATTTTCGACTTCAAGGTCGTCGAAAATTTTAAAATTGCTCTATTGTTTCCGACTTTAAGGTTATCAAAAATTTTTAATTCGGTATTGTTTATTGTTTTCGGCTTTAAGGTCGTTGAAAATTTTAAAATTCGTATTATTCGTTGTTTCCAGATTTAAGATTGTCGTAAATTTAATAATGATATTGTTCATTGTTTCCCACTTCAAGGTTGTCGGAAATTTCAAATTCGATGTTGTTTATTATTTTCGACTACAAAATCATTGAAAATTTCAAATTCAGTATTGTCCATTATTTTTCACTTCAAGTTCATCGAAAAATTATTTAAATTTGAAAAGGAAAAAGATGAAAAGTAATGGTGAAAAAATGATGAAAAGTGATTAAAATGGAGAATAAAGTAAATAAAATTAATTTTAAATTAAAAAACATGTGTAAAAAGGTTGTTGGCGCTTCCATCACACCACATTCCAAATGACTGGTTGTCAGTTTTTGGGAATGGGTAATAATTCCACTTTAAAATAGTTCAGGGGGGTCATAGGACCCCCACAAAGTATAAGTGTGTAGTTGGGATTTGGGGTAAAGGCTGGGGAGCTTTTGACTATTTTCTTTAAGAAACATAAAAATACTTTAAATAGATTATTATGCTGTCATTATATAGTGAAATGGAGACAACAATATCAATACAATAAGAAAAAACATGTACACAGTTGGAGGCCATAAAAAAGAGCGACATCACCTCTTATATATTTGTCTTTTTAAAAACTTTAAGCGTTTCAAAAAATGACATAAAGAAGAATGCTATAAAATAATGTAAGCAGTATATGCCCATCATGGCAAGCTAATGAATTGTAACAATAATTAAAGAAAACTAAAGTTTAACCCTGTAACATATATATTGGAACAAAGATGGAGAAAATTTCTTTCTTTATAAAGAGAGAATATTGAGATGCCTAACATCAAGTAAAAACTATGGAGAGCAATAATTTGATATTTTTATTTATAGTTCATTTGAGTTCTCTAAAAAATTGAGGAGTATGTACCATCTCAGTATGAGACAATTATGAACCCATTTGACCTAAAAACCTCTTGCGACAAGTTTTTTTTTTAAAGTTTCTCATCCAATATTTGGAACCTCCATTCGAGTCTGATTAATGTGGATTCGCACCGAATAAGATTCATTCGAAGATATCGCTCCTACTAAAGATTTTTCTACACTAAGAGCTCAAAACATAGACTGATTAAGGAGCATGTCCTCCAACAATAAATTTCAACTTATGAACAAATGAAAAATTTAATGTCTAACCGAATAAATTGTATTTTACATTACTAAACCTTGCATTGGATAAACATTTCCAACTTACGAACAAATCATTATTTTGACAGTAAGTAACCTGCAAAAAGAGAGAAAGATTAGATCTTTGTGATCAATATTCAAATTTTGCATTAGAATTTAAACATTGACAAAATCAAAGTCAATCAAAAACAAAATATTCCAACAAAACACTAAACATTTCAAGAATGAGATTTAAGCCACACATTCGTATACATATTACAATATTGTAAAATGATATATGTTTATAATGATGCTATAAAGAGATAGAAAAGGACATCAAAAGGTCATACATGAATACATATTAATGTAAGGCTAACTCATAAAAAATATTTTAGAAAAGAAAAATATACCATGAGACCCTCTCAAAGTTCAACAATTCTGAAAAATTAAAACTTGAATCATGAAAATTAAAATAAATCTTACAAAAATTTAAATGACTATGATATTGATAAAATAAATTATTAGCTTACGTCTTCATATCAAACAATTTCATCTTCACATCTTTTTTATAAGATGATGATAATATACATAAAATCAAAGATATAAAATAAAATTTAAAAAAATAAAGAAGAAGAGAAAAAATATACCATAAGACCCTCCCCAAAAATGAGAAGATTATATAGTAGGGAAAATAGAATATGAATAGGCAAAAATAAATTGCCCACTTAATAACCATTCATTTTCCTTATTCAATGAATCAATGTGCAGTTTTTTTTTTTTCCACAAATACAATAACTTTTAAAATATTGAAAAAAACTCAAAAATAGGAGAAAAAAGATAAACATTTTCCTTGGCTATGACGCATGCCACATAAGCATGCCTATAAGTCTTCTTTATATAGAGAGAGAGATTATATTTAAATAGCAACCTAAGTCAATTCAGTTATCTTCTCAATTTTATTTAAATTCTAACCAACCTTATATCTAATTGATGTCAATTTTAACCAATTTTTTAATTCAATTTGGTTAATTTTTAAACCAAATTTATATCGAGTCTTATTATTTTCCTTGTTATTATTATGTTATTATTACATTTATTCAAGTCTTAATATCCGTCGCTTTTTTTCGCGAATTATTGTGCCAACTAATGAACAAATAATTTATATATTTTTTAATAAATGCGACGGACAATGTCGCTTTAGTTAAAAAAAATAAAAATTAACTTTATGAAAACGACATTGTCCGTCGATATTTGATAATTTTAATTTACTAATAAATAAATAATTTTTATATTTTAAAAAAATAAATTAAATATATAAATTCTTAAAAAGTGACAGACAACGTCGATTTTGTATGATTAATACGTTGTATTAATCCAATCGAAATTCCAAATTCAATCCTTTTTTAACCCAATTTCTAATCCCAATTTGACTCATCTCCTCAATTTTAATCTCAGTCGTTCATCATATTTGATCAACGGCCAATATTAAATCAACTTTCACTATTTTTTCTTGAAATTTGACTGCTTCAGACTATTTTCTTGAACCGCGGGTCTATTGGAAACAACCTATCTACCTTAGCAGTAAGGTCTGCGTACACTGTACCCTCCACAGACCCCAATTTGTGGGACTAAATCGGGTTAGTTTATTTTTATATTATTATTTTTTACATTATATAATATTTTACATAATTTTTCTAATATTTATTAAATCATTTCCGCAATTATACATGCCCATAATTTACAAACATTGTCTATTATTATTATTATTATTATTATTATTATTATTATTATTATTATTATTATTATTATTATTATTATTATTATTATTATGTCTTTCCTACATTTATTAAATAGCAGCCTACCCAATTAGTAAAAATAATAATTTTTTTATTTTTTAATATTAATTTTATACAGTTACTATATTTATTACATACCAACCTAATTCAATTCAATTTTCCTAATTTATTTAAATTCTAACCATTTTATACTCAATTTGTGTCAATTGAGTTTAATTTGACTCAATCGAAATCACCAATTCAATCTTTTTTAATCCAATATCTAATCCCAAATTTGACTCATCTCCTCAATTCTAATTTCAATCGTTCATCATATTTGATTAACGATCAATATTAAATCAATTTTCACTAATATTTTTCTTAAAATTGAACAACTCCAGAATATTTTTCTTGAATTGAGGGTCTATTAAAAACAACCTACTTACCTCAGCGAAAAGGTTTGCGTACACTGTACTTTTCACCGACCCCAATTTATAGGACTAAATCGAATTAGTTGTTGTATTCATTTTCTCGAAATCTCATATAGAAAACAATCAAAAGATGTCACCTTGATTTGTTATTATTATTATTATGCTCAATTTATTTTAAATTTATGATTGGTAATTTTTATATAATATTTTTTATGTGACATATGTAATTTATTTGTAAGAATAATAATTTTTATAATATTTATTAATTTATTATTACTATGAATTTATTCTTATATTTAAATAGCAGCCTAAATTAATTCAATTATCTTCTCAAATTTATTTAGATTCTAGCCAATCTTATGTCTAATTGATGTCAATTTTAACCTATTTTTTAATTCAATTTAGTTCATTTTTAAATCAATTTTCAATTTCCTTTTCAGTTTTAATCACAGCCATAGATCTCATGAGATTGATGACTAAGATTAATCACAACCATCGATCTCAGCGACCGGAGTCCGATCTACGTTGGATTTTGGTTTCCGACTTGGCCTACAAGCTTAACCCGGTGACTTCTAACCTTTGTTATTTTCAGTATTTCATTCCTCGTATTATGCTAGTACTATCTCCTGTATCTTGACTTGTGTTTGATTTGTTGATATTGTCTGTTGCCTGTTGTCGTTTCTTGCACTGCGTCTATTGGGTTAGCGGCTCGGGGCTCTGTTTGGGGCTTTGGGTGTTGAGCCCAGTGGTGTTTTCTCTCTATTTGACTTTAGTTTTGTTTCTTCATTATTTCTTCGTATTTGTTTGAGCCTTATATTCTTGCTGCAGCTTTGCTACTACTACTACCACTGTTTATATCCTCTTATATTTGCTTGTAGAAATGGCGGTGGGCGGTGATGGTTGGATAGGGTCATGTCTGAGGGGCTTGGGGCGTGGGGCTGTTATGGGGGCGGGGGGTGAGGAAAGGGCGGGAGTGGGAGGGAGACCAAGGTTTGGCCTCAGGGGCGGTAGAGAAAGACGTGGGGATAGTGAGGGTAAGCTGAGGGTTGGGTCTTGGAATATAGGGACCCTTCAGGGTAAGTCCATAGAGCTTGTGAAGATTCTTAGAAAGAGGAGGATTAATATTGCGTGTGTTCAAGAGACCAAGTGGGTGGGGTCTAAGGCTAGGGATGTGGATGGTTACAAGCTGTGGTACTCTGGGAGCGAGAGGCATAGGAATGGAGTTGGCATCTTAGTAGATGAAGAGCTTAGGGGTCAGGTAGTAGAGGTGAAGAGGATCAACGACAGGTTGATGGCTATTAAATTGGTCATTCGGGGGTTTACCCTAAACGTGTGTAGTGCCTATGCACCGCAAGTGGGCTCGGAGGAGGAGGAGAAGAGGCGGTTTTGGGAGGCTTTGGATGAGGTGGTGAGAGGCGTGCCTAGCTCGGAGAAGATTGTTGTAGCAGGAGATTTCAACGGTCACATCGGGGCGTTACCGGGAGGCTTTGGTGATGTGCATGGTGGTTTTGGTTTTGGGGAGAGAAATGAAGAGGGGGCTACTCTATTGGATTTTGCGAGGTCCTTTGGGCTGGTGGTGGTGAACTCGGGCTTTCCGAAGAAGGACGACCACCTGATCACCTTTCGAAGCGCGATAGCCAAGACCCAGATTGACTTTTTGTTGCTTAGGAAAGGGGATAGGGTGTTGTGTAAGGACTGTAAGGTCATCCCGAGTGAGAGCCTTTCGACCTAGCATAGGCTCCTGGTTATGGATTTGGGTATAAAGAAGAACAGAAAGAAGAGGGGTGAGGAGTGTCGACCTAGAATTAAGTAGGGCGGCTTGTGCCAGTGAATGCGTTGGAGATAGGGGAGAAGTTGGCGGGAATGGGGGTGTGGGAGTGTAGGGGGACGTGGATAGTATGTGGGATAGGGTGGATAGGTGCATAGGGAGAATGCAAGGGAGGTACTGGGTGTTTCTAGGGGCCGGGCTGGGCATCATCGGGGGAATTGGTGGTGGAATAAAGAGGTGAAGAAGAAAGTGGGGACCAAGAAAGAGACGTATGATAAGTTGGTTGAGAGTAAGGACGAAGTAGAGAAGCGGGTGAACAGGAAAGAGTACAGGCTAGCTAAGAAGGAGGCTAAGTTAGCAGTTACGGCGGCTAAGACGGCCGCTTTTGAGATCTCGTATGCAGGGTTACAGGGGAAAGGAGGGGAGAAAAAGTTGTTTAGACTCGCTAAGGCTAGGGAGAGGAAGGGCCGCGACCTCGACCAGGTGAGGTGCATTAAGGGAGAGGACGGTACAGTGCTGGTGGAGGACGGCCATATTAGGAATAGATGGCAGTCGTACTTTCATAGGCTCTTGAATGACAAAGGGGATAGAGATATTGTGCTAGGGGAGCTGGAGCACTCAGAAGAGTGCCGGAATTTTAGTTATTGTAGACGTTTCAAGGCAGAAAAAGTTAGAGAGGTTGTTCGCAGGATACGACGGGGTAGGGCGACGGGGCCGGATGAGATTCCGATGGAGTTTTGGAAGTTCGCTGGAGAGGCTGGTGTAAGGTGGTTGACTGGATTGTTTAACGAAATCTTCAAGACGGAAAAAATGCCCGAGGCTTAGAGGTGGAGTACCATGATCCCTCTCTATAAGAATAAGGGTGACATACAGAGTTGCAATAACTATAGAGGGATTAAGTTATTGAGTCACTCTATGAAGATTTGGGAGAGAGTGGTCGAGGTGAGGATGAGACGGATAGTGTCTATTTCGGAAAATCAGTTTGGATTTATGCCTGGCCGCTCGACGACGGAGGCAATCCACCTGGTACGAAGGCTGGTGGAACAGTATAGGGAAAGAAAGAAGGACTTGCACATGGTGTTTATCGACCTGGAGAAGGCATATGACAAAGTCCCCAGGGAGGTGCTTTGGAGATGCTTAGAGGTGAGTGGAGTCCCACTGGCGTATATCAGAGCAATTAAGGACATGTATGATGGAGTGAAGACTCAGGTGAGGACGGCGGGAGGGGACTCAGAGCATTTCACTGTCTTGACAGGATTGCATCAGGGATCTACTCTTAGTCCCTTTTTGTTTGCTTTGGTGATGGATGTGTTGACGCGACATATTCAAGGGAAGGTGCCTTGGTGTATGCTTTTTGCAGATGATGTAGTTTTGATTGATGATACGCGAAGGGGTGTGAATGACAAACTAGAGGTGTGGAGACAAATGCTTGAGTCTAAAGGGTTCAGGTTGAGCAGAAATAAGACAGAGTATTTGGAATGCAAGTTTAATGACGTGAGGCTGGAGAATGAGGTGGTAGTGAAGTTGGAATCACAGGGGGTATGTAAGGGGATAGTTTCAAGTATCTCGGGTCCGTGATCCAGGCTAAAGGCGAGATTGACGAGGATGTCTCGCACCATATTGGGGCGGGATGGATGAAGTGGAAGCTCGCGTCGGGGGTGTTGTGCGATAAGAAGGTGTCGCCCAAGCTTAAAGGCAAATGCTACAGGGCGGTAGTCCGTCCGGCCATGTTGTATGGAGCGGAGAGCTGGCCAGTTAAGAACTCCCACATCCAAAAAATGAAGGTGGCAGAAATACAGATGTTGCGCTGGATGTGTGGGCTGACTAGAGGGGATAGAGTTCGGAATGAGATTATCAGGGAGAAGGTTGGTGTGACCCCAGTGGAGTATAAGATGCGGGAGGTCCAATTGAGATGGTTCGGACACGTGATGAGAAGGGGCATGGATGCCCCGGTTCGTAGGTGTGAGAGGCTAGCGTTGGATGACTTTAGGCGGGGTAGGGGTAGGCCAAAGAAGTACTGGGTGAGGTGATTAGACGGGACATGGAGCAGTTACAGCTCACCGAGGACATGACCCTAGATAGGAAGATCTGGAGAAAGCGAATTAGGGCAGAAGGCTAGGGCCAGTTTGGGTCGCTAGTGTAGGGAATTACTTGGTGGGGGTATTATTCTTGCTATGGTACCTGGTTCCATGTTTTATTACGATCCTGTGTGATTTTCTCTGTTTTTATTATTTATGGGTGCCGTTTTTATGTAATGAAATCTTGTTCTGTGCTTTACTATGTATCTATGTATCTATGTATTTGTGCGGTGTCTTGTGTCTTGAGCCAGGGGTCTATCGGAAACAGCCTTTCTACCTCTTTAGAGGTAGAGGTATGGACTGCGTACATCTTACCCCCCCAGACCCCACTAGGTGGGAATACACTGGATTTGTTGTTGTTATTGTTGTTTAATATAAAAAACACCCAAATATCAAAACCCTAATCTAAATCTAAAAAACTTCAGCCGCATCTCTTCTCTGTGGCTCTCTTTGGTCACTTTCATCATCGTCGCCATCGCCGGCGACAAGCTGGCTAAGCTGTCCGCATCATCGCCGCGTGAAAAGCGCCAACAATCACCCTTCATCGTTTCCATTGCCGACGACAAGCTGGCCAAGCTGTCCGCACCACAACCGCTTGAAACAGCAGCCGACAACCACCAAGCTGCCGGCGACACCCTTCATCACCACCAAACAGACGACAACCACTACAGCCGGCGAAATCTCCAATATTAAGTATATGTTTTCTTTCTCTATTATTCTAATCCTTTTGCCTTTCATTGTTGTTGTGTAGTCGACTGTGAATAAATAGGATTTTGGTATTGCTTTGTCATAGCTTTTGTTCTTCTCTATGGTCTAATGTAAGCTACGGTTATCTAGCTAATACCACTGAAGTTGCGGTGGAGTTATCTCATTATGGTGATAAAAATTGGTTTAATTAAACGTTGACAAAATAAACTTTGAACTAAAAGAGGCACTGAAGAGGCCTTAATTAAAAGAAAGAAGCTAATCTTGCCATTATATGTCCATTGACCATCAATGTTGAAGAACCCGAAAAGGATGTGGACATACTAGACTTGTTGCCCTCTGGTGTGAAACTGGTTGACACACGTATTCTTTTTTTTATTTCTCATAAGGCTATTGTACTTGAGCTTGCTGATATCCATCGTGTAGCTGTGGAGGCATCGAATAATGGCTCACAAAGCGTTGAATTAGTTCGTGATCTTAGCAGGCGATTAGAGTTCCTGAAAATTGTATATAAGTATCATTGCGCTGCTGAAGATGAGGTAAACTGGCTGTTACATTAATCTGTGTAAATGCTTCTTGTTTGTATCTATGCCGTGACTGACAAACAAGATGAACTGTAGTCATTTAGATTCGCAATATGCAAACAGAATTGGACTTTGCTGTAAGCTAAGATTGTGTTAATTATTGTGACAATTATAGTAATTAAGTGGTTGCTGGAATTCGTTGTCATGAGAAACTGCAAGGAAAGACGTTGACTTTAGGAAGCTAAGGGTAAAGTTCAAGAAGTTTCAAACTATAAACATAAACACAGTAACTCAGTACATGGATCCATTATTTATTGATAATTTCTTTGTTATTTCTGTTACAAATTTCTGCAGATTATGTAGCATCTTCACATCAGACTGTAATTTTTGTTTGTAATGATATGTTCGATCAACATCTTCATTTTCATCTTCAGTTTCACACTTTCAAGTTGTAATGACACTTGAAAATGATTAAGTGTAGTTACTTGTAATTGCAAACTTGTGACTTGAAAATGGTTAAGTGTAGTTACTTGAAATTGTGAACTTGTTACTTAAAAATGGTTAAGTGTAGTCACTTGAAATGTGTACTAATAAAGTATAGTTACTTGAAAATGATTAAGTATAGTGACTTGAAATGTGAATTAGTTAATTGAAAATAGTTAAGTGTAGTGGTTTGAAATGTGTACTAGTGACTTGAAAATGTTGTAAGTGTAGTGACTTGCAATGTAAATTAGTTATTTGAAAATGGTTAAATGTAGTTACTTGAAATGTGAATTAGTTACTTGAAAATGGTTAAGTGTAGTCATTTGAAATTGTGACTTGAAAATGACTAAGTGTAGTTACTTGGAATTTATACTTGTGACTTTAAAATGGTTAAAATTAGTGACTTGAAAAGTATACTAGTGACTTTAAAATGGTTAAGTGTAGTCATTTGATATTGTGAACTTGTGACTTGAAAATGATTAAGTGTAGTTACTTGAAATGTACACTTGTGACTTTAAAGTGGTTAAGTGTAGTGACTTGAAATGTGTACTTATGACTAGAAAATGGTTAAGTGTAGTCACTTGAAATGTGAACTAAGTTACTTGAAATTATGAACTTGAGACTTGAAAATAACTAAATGTAGTGTCTTGAAATGTATACTAGTGAATTTAAAATGAATAAGTGTAGTGACTCAAAATATGTACTAGTGACTTGAAAATAGTTAAGCTTAGTTACTTGAAAATGGTTAAGTATAGTGACCTGAAATGTGTACTAGAGGGACGACCCGGTTCATACCTACTCCGTAGGTGTCGGGGAGGGGGGGGACCAAATGGCCTTACCTACGCGTCCTCACCCCAGCTTTGCTGAAGGGATGTTTCGAACCCCCGACCTGGCACACCACGGTAAACAAGCTTACCGCTGACCTGAAATGTGTACTAGTGACTTGAAAATGGTTAGGTGTAGTTATTTGAAATGTGAATTAGTTACTTGAAAGTGGTTAAATATAGTGACTTGAAATGAATGATTAGGTGTAGTGACTTGAAAATGATTAAGTATAGTTATTTGAAATGTGAAGTAGTTACTTGAAAATGGTTAAGTATAATTATTTGAAATGTGAAGCAGTTACTTGAAAATGGTTAAGTGTAGTGATTTGAAATGTGTACTAGTGACTTGAAAATGGTTAAGTGTAGTGACTTGAAATTTGAATTAGTTACTTGAAAATGGTCAAGTGTAGTGACTTGAAATGTGTACTAGTGACTTGAAAATGGTTAAGTATAGTGAATTGAAATGTCAATTAGCTATTTGAAAATGATTTGTGTAGTGACTTGAGATGTATACTAGTGACTTGAAATGTGAATAAGTTATTTAAAAATTATTAAGTGTAGTGACTTGAAAATAATTAAGTGTAGTTACTTGAAAGCGAACTTGTGACTTGAAAATGGTTAAGTAGTTACTTGAAATTGTGAACTTGTGACTTGAAATGATTAAGTATTGTCACTTGAAATGTGTACTAATAACTTGAAAATAATAAAGTACAGTTACAAAATAAATATTTTTGGTTATATGAAAAGATCTCTGCTTTGAGAATTTCTCATTGAGTAAATCTTCTTGAACCCTTCCTCTTGTTTTCTTATTCTTTCAATTTCATCCTCTGTTATCTTAATAGAACAAGTCATAACAATAGTCACAATAATCTGAAAAATCAATTTTGAGTTTATGATACTTTATATGCTAATATATACATGTTTATATTTGTTGATTATTATGATTTCATTTGATACTATAATGTCATATAATTTATGCTTATAATATATTTTTAGGACTTTTTATAGTCTGAATTAACATATTCTTATGCAGAATGAGTTTGAAAGAAAGAAACAAGAAATATTAGCTGCTCAAAGTGCATCAATTGTGAAAGGAGGGTGAGAAAGGAATTGGACTTGTTGATGAAGCATGTATACAAGAAATCATCTTCAAATGATGAACACCCATCTCAAGAAAACAACCAAGCTTATGACGATGAAAGTGATTATAATCCTGATAACGTGGATGAAAGTGATTTTGACCCTGATGGTTGGTAGTTTTATTGAGGATTCAAGTTTGAAATATTTTGTTTTGGACCATTTAAGAATCATACATTATTGATGTGGATGTTTTGAATTATGTTTTTTGTTAGCTCTAATGGTTTACATTAGATTTGTATTGAATGATGTTTTTGAGAATTATTGAAGGTTTTAAATAGATTTTTGATTAATTGTGAAATATTTCTAGTATTTCATGTGTGAATTTTTAGTTGAGAATTTTCATGAGGATGTACATGCTAAATAAATATTCATGAAAATTTTCTTGAAAAAATTTGTTCTTGCGGATTTACTTGGGGTATTTCATATGAATTTTCTTGCGAAATAGTTTCATAAATATTCGTAAGAAATTTTCTTTTATTAATTAGGAATTTTCACCTCTAAACTTCCTTTGGATTTACTGGAAAATTTTCACGGGGAATAATTTGTGAATTTTTTCATGAAAATGCGATAGTAAAATCTCCTTTTTATGAAATTTTACCAAATAATTTATGCAAAATTTTGATAGTTCATCACAAATAACGTACCTGCGATTTTATTTTTGCAGCTAAATTACCTAAAAATTTTAATCCGCAGCTAAATTACCTAGGAATTTTATAAATCCGCAGATAATAATTACCTATGAAAGTATTTCTTTTGGATTCTAATTGGTAAGAAAATCAGCAGGTAATCAAATTACTTGGGGATTTTACCACATTATTCCTATGAAAATCCCCATGTAATAAGAATCAGAAAAAAAATATATTTTTTTCGTGGTTTTATCTTAACTATAAAATTACCTTGAGTAGAGTAAAATCGAGCTTAAAAATAGTCATTCGAAATTCCGTTTCACGTTCAAGAATTTTTAGGTGTAAGAGTTTCATGAATCTAACTTGTAATTTTTGGAGATAATCAAAGCAAATGAATATGAAAAAGAATGTCGACAAACAAAGGAGAGGAAAAGAATAACAAAAAAAAGTGACACGTGTCGTTAGGAATGGCTAGATACTTTAGTGAAAAGACAAAATTGCCCTTAAAAGCAGGCATGGCGACCTTAACCTACTTTCAAGACTCTTCTATATATTAGGAATGAGGATATATATATATATATATATATCTATATATATGTATGTTTGTATGTATGTATATTCTTCCTCCATCTCAAAATAAGATAATACATAAATATGACCCTAAACTTGACACCAAATTATAACTTTGACCTTAAACTTTGATAGTGCACAAATAGGACCTTTAACTATTCAAAACCTGAACAAATATGACCTCCGATTTAGCAACCCCGTGCGTGAATTTCACTCGCGCCTACGTGGAAAGGTAATCCAATCACACGGTGCCACGTCATTAAAAGCGCTGACTTGGAGGGAGGTCATATTTGTGCAGTTTTGAATAGTTAAAGGTCATATTTATGCACTGTCAAAGTTTTGCTTTTTGTGTTAAAACAACGTCGTTTTTATTATTATTATTATTATAAATTTTTTATTTATTTCTATAGCAGCAACACCTAACTTTTTTTTAATTAAAAAATTGAACCCGCGCAGTAGGCTAAAGGAAGCGTCCAAGAAGAGCAAATAACACCACTAGGCTATCTAAGTGCTTTGTTTCATGCGGTTCAACATTAATATACGTACATAAATATAGATTTTCTACATTATATATATATTACGTAATTTTTTTACTGAGGGAGTTCGGGTGAACCCCATCGCAACCACGTAGGTTCGCCCCTGCGTTAATTTAATAACGTTTTGATAACGTTAATTTAATAACATTGTAATAACATTAATTTGATAACGTTAATTTAATATACTACTACTACAATCCTTAATAACGTTAATTTAATAATGTTTTATTAAAACTATAATTTTTTTATTATTAGTATAGTTCCATCTTTAATTTAATATTTAAATAAATTATATTTAGATATATTATATAACTTAAATGCACCCTCTGCTTTATAATATATATACATACCTGCACGATTTTTTCGTATGAGACTGACCCACCTAATTAATAAATCTTCAAAATTGCTTTTTTTTTTTCGCAACGACAAAAGAAATTAGATGCCATTTTCATCTTTTGAGCCAAAAATAATTAAAAAATAATAGTGAAAAGTCATTTAAAAGTCATGTTTGTGCAGTTTTGAATAATTAAAGGTCATATTTGTGCACTGTCAAAGTTTCCGGTCATATTTATGTATTATGCCCTTAGATTTTAAGCTGGACGCACCCAGTTTTGCGTGTTGAACACGCGTTTTGCCACATAGGATCGAAGGTCATATTTGTGCAGTTTTGAATAGTTAAAGGTCATATTTGTGCACTGTCAAAGTTTAAGGTCAAAGTTATAATTTGGAGTCAAGTTTAGAGTCATATTTATGTATTATCTCTCTCAAAATACTTGTCATCTTATTAAAAATATTATTTTAAAATATTTGTCATTTTAAAAATTTAAGATAAAATTAATTATTACTTTGTATTTTTTATTTTATTCTTAGTAGTAAGTAATTTTAAAAATTACAAACACCTCAATTATGACATATGAATATATTGCGTAAATATTTAATGGGGACAGATTATATCTTTAGACATAATAAGAGTAAAATAATTGAACATCCTCCTAATATAACTAGATACAAGAGCCCATGCTTGCACGGACCCAGCGTATGTTATCCTTTTTGTGATATAGATAATTTTTTTTTAAAAATTATTAATTATAATGATATATAATACTTTTTTTAATATAGATTTTAGATGATATATGTTACTCATGTCGTTTCAATTTATGTGACACTGATAAAATTTGGAGAGTCAATCAATTTTTTTTTGTATAATTTTAAGATTTTTATATAATTTTTAAATATTTAAAGTTGTTAATTATTGTAATTTATAATACTTCTAGTAACCTTCAGATAATATATGGTACTCTCTCTATGCCAATTTATGTGATACTGATGAAATTTTACATAACTATATAAAAAAAAATTATATATAGTTTTACATATTTTCAATTGTTAATTATTGTGATTTATAGTAATTGCTACTAGGAAGGAGGCTAAGTCAGCAGTCACGGCAGCTAAGACGATCGATTTTGAGAGCTTGTATGCAGGGTTACAGGGGAAAGGAGGGGAGAAAAAGTTGTTTAGACTCGCTAAGGCTAGGGAGAGGAAGGGTCGTGACCTCGACTAGGTGAGGTCCATTAAGGGGGAGGACGGTAGAGTGTTGGTGGAGGACGGCCACATTAAGAATAGATGGCAGTCGTACTTTCATAGGCTCTTGAATGACGAAGGGGATAGAGCTATTGTGTTAGGGGAACTGGAGCACTCAGAGGAGTGTCGGGATTTTAGTTATTGTAGACGTTTTAAGGTAGAAGAGGTTAGAGAGGCTGTTCGCAGGATGCGAAGGGGTAGGGCGACGGGTCCGGATGAGATACCGGTGGATTTTTGGAAGTTTGTTGGAGAGGCTGGTGTAAGGTGGTTGACTGGATTGTTTAACGAAATCTTCAAGACGGCAAAGATGCCCGAGGCTTGGAGGTGGAGAACCATGATTCCTCTCTATAAGAATAAGGGTGACATCCAGAGTTGCAATAACTATAGGGGGATTAAGTTATTGAGTCACTCTATGAAGATTTGGGAGAGAGTGGTCGAGGTGAGGCTGAGACAGATAGTGTCTATTTCGGAAAACCAGTTTGGATTTATGCCTGGCCGCTCGACGACGGAGGCAATTCACCAGGTACGGAGGCTGGTGGAACAGTATAGGGAAAGGAAGAAGGACCTGCACATGGTGTTTATCGACCTGGAGAAGGCATACGACAAAGTCCCTAGGGAGGTGCAATGGAGATGCTTGGAGGTGAGTGGAGACCCGCTGGCATATATCAGAGCAATTAAGGACATGTATGATGGAGCGAAAACTCAGGTGAGGACGGCGGGAGGAGACTCAGAGCATTTCACTGTCTTGACAGGATTGCATCAGGGATCTACTCTTAGTCCCTTTTTGTTTGCTTTGGTGATGGATGTGTTGACGCAGCGTATTCAAGGGGAGGTGCCTTAGTGTATGCTTTTTGCAGACGATGTAGTTCTGATTGATGAGACTCGAGGGGGTGTGAATGACAAATTAGAGGTGTGGAGACAAACTGTTGAGTCTAAAGGGTTCAGGTTGAGCAGAAGCAAGACAGAGTATTTGGAATGCAAGTTTAATGACGTGAGGCTAGAGAATGAGGTGGTAGTGAAGCTGGAATCACAGGAGGTATGTAAGAGGGATAGTTTCAAGTATCTCGGGTCCGTGATCCAGGGTAACGGTGAGATTGACGAGGATGTCTCGTACCGTATTGGGGCGGGATGGATAAAGTGGAAGCTCGCATCGGGGGTGTTGTGTGATAAGAAGATGCCGCCCAAGCTTAAAGGCAAATTCTACAGGGTGGTAGTCTGTCCGGCCATGTTGTATGGAGCGGAGTGTTGGCCAGTTAAGAACTCCCACATCCAAAAAATGAAGGTGGCAGAAATGCGAATGTTGCGCTGGATGTGTGGGCTGACTAGAGGGGATAGAGTTCGGAATGAAACTATCAGGGAGAAGGTTGGTGTGCCTCCAGTGGAGTGCAAGATGCGGGAAGTCCGATTGAGATGGTTCAGACACGTGAAGAGGAGGGGCATGGATGCCCCGGTTTGTAGGTGTGAGAGGCTAGCGTTGGATGGTTTTAGGCGGGGTAAGGGTAGGCCGAAGATGTACTGGGGTGAGGTGATTAGGCGGGACATGGAGCAGTTACAGCTCACCGAGGACATGACCCTAGATAGGAAGGTCTGGAGGACGCGAATTAGGGCAGAAGACTAGGGCCAGTTTGGGTCGCTAGTGTAGGGAATTACTTGGTGGGGGTTTTATTCTTGTTATGATTCCGTGTTCAATGTTTTATTACGAATTTGGGTGCTTTCCTCTGTTTTCTATTACTTATGGGAGCCGCAGTTATGTTATGAAATCTTGTTCTGTGCTTTACTATGTATTTGTGTGGTATCTCGTGTCTTCAGCCGGGGATCTATCGGAAACAGCCTTTCTACTTCTTTAGAGGTAGAGGTATGGACTGCGTATATCTTACCCCCCCCCACAGACCCCACTAGGTGGGAATACACTAGGTTTGTTGTTGTGTATATGTTACTCCCTTTGTCTTATGTAGTTGTGATATAAAGAAGAGATGGCAGAAGCTGATAAGATGACCTCCACCTGCTTTCACCGCTCTTCTATGTAAGAGAATTTTTTTTTTTTAAGAAGTGTATAAATGAAAAATATCATAAATATTTTAAGATTGTGGGGGTGGGGGGGGGGGGGGGGGGTTAGTTTTTATTTTTATGAGCGGAAGAGAAGGAAAAAGACATGGTAAAATGGAGAAAAAGTCAAGGAAACCATCGTAAAAAAAATAATTACATACTATTAAGAAAATTCAATAAATGTAAAAGAATTGTTATCATTCGCTAAAAATCGTGCTTTAATTTTTTGTCCCAAAGCACCCTAATGAATTTCTTTCTTTCTTTTTCTTTGTTTTGTTCCTAAAGATGAGCCAATATAGCCTACCAATTCCTATTATCTAACTCAAGCCTCTTAATCCTCCTTTGGTTTTCTCCCATTCTCACTTAACCCCTCCCCTCCATTTCTTTCCTCATGGTATTTTTTCTATTTTTGACCATTTCTTTTTCCTTTTATGGAGGGCCTGGAATTGAACAAACAGGTGATGATACCATTCAATTATTTGTTATGGAGATTGACAAATTAATGACAACTATAAATGTCATTGGTGGTGTTTATGCTCTTCACATCTTTGGAAAATTCCTCATTTTTTGAGTTGTTGTTGGGCATCCTTAATCATCTGCGCGACATCTTCATTTTCTGGGGTCTCCTTCATCAACGTTTCACATTCTTGTATGCATGCTTCCCATATTCCCATCTGGTATATGAATATATACATCACATACAAAATAATGCACATCAAAATCTTCCACTATTTTAATAAAAGAAAAAATTTATTAGTGTTTTATTTTCCAGTTATAGATTAAGGATAGTCAACTATGACTCTGTATTGATTCGTACGTGTTCAACGCGTTGAGCACCGTGACCATGTCAATACAGGATAGCTACTAATGATTCATGACACAAAGTATATATTTTGTTCTTAAAATAAAACTTAGAGAAGTTAAATAGTGTCTTCTTGCTATCCAAACAAGCTTATTTATTATGATTCGTTAAATGTGTTCAACTAATAGGCCAACTAATTTAAGGGACGTAGCTACTATGGACATGTCATATCATGATTGTTCAATAAAAGTATTTCTAACTAAATCAAACCTCTGCATAAGTCTTTGTTACAATTAAGTATAATTTTTTAGCTCTTATAACAAAATGTTGTTACAGAGAACATATAATATATTATAACATATTATAAAAGATCTGTTTCATAGAAAATATGATTGTTATAGTGAAATGTTGTTATAGAGATGTGTTATTGTAATTCTTCACACGTTCAAACTATTGTGAAAGCATAAGGAAAATTAAAAATCACCTTAAAGTAACAATCAGCCTTCCTCAACCTAGCTTTGGTGAAAGATGGTCTGATATTAAGGGCAATCTTGCAATCCTCAAGTGCCTTCTCAAATTGGCCAAGTTTTGACCGGCAAGCTGCTCGATTGCACAATAAGACTGAGTTGTGTGGGTCATGGTCTAGGCCTTCACCATAAGCAACAATAGCATCTGCATATTTTCCAACTTTGAAGAGCTCATTGCCCTTTTCTCTAGCACTTGCTACTGCCCTTGTCCTCTTTGCCATCGTGTTCACTTCCTTGTTGTTCCCATCTAGTTGAGCTGCTCGTTGAGCCGCTGCTAAGGCATCATCGATCCTGTGACATAACAATCATAATAAGCCAACGAGTAACGACTGTCAATTGTTTAGCATTAATATAACTGAATTCAGTTATTTTGATATTGAGACATAATTGATTGATAGATTATGTCATTTTCTATTTTATGCAAGACAATCGTCCATTGAGGGAATATAAAATAAGCAATATATTGAAATCTTTGGAAATCGATTCTCAAAGCTTGATTGATTTTGCCATGTAAAGTCTATAGGTTAATTTGACTATATCAAACTAAGAGTTCGAAAGGAAGATTAGTGTGAGTTCAAAAAATTGGCAAGCAGACTCTTGATTGAGGGTGATTAGCATATGTCAAATTGAACCTAACGACCAAATACGTGTACTCAAGTACTCTTCTTTTGGTTTCTCCTACAAGCATTTCCCTTTTGCGTTGTTAGCTGAATCAAACACTTTATTTGTTTACAATAATCCAATATTAATTAAGTCTTCAATTTCTGTCCAAATCTTGGTTGTTGTATTTTCTTTTATTATTTTTTTGAGTTTTTTTTAACTGTGATGTCCGGATCAACTTGTGCGCACCTCGACTAGTTTCACACGATATGTGCCCCCTCTCACCAACAAGAGGTACCAGATAACCTTGTTGACCAAAAATAACACAGATGGGAAGAAATCACCTATTGTTCTTGTCTGGTTATGGTATTTTTAGGACCACAACTATGACCCAGATTGAATACGTTTTTTTCATTTTCTATTTAAAAGATGGGGCTGTGAAATGTTGAATGGTTTGAATACTATAAATATGAATACTAACTAACCTGCCAGCAGCCATGTCAACTTGAGCTTGAATGACTAGCAATCCAGCATTACCAATAGGGCCAAAGAACTTTATACATTCATCAATATCGAAATTCGGACCATTCTTTAGAGTTTGATCTGCTTCATGGTATCTATGGAGCTTCACCAAAGCCTCGGCTTTCAAAGCAAATATCTTTTTTGTTTCCCATCAAGAAGAGAAATTAGTTCATGACAACATATTTTACCAAAAACAATAACCCAAAGTGCAACAAATGCTTGTGGTTTATTCAGTAAAATAGTTAACCTGGGATGCAGAATCAGCACCAGCCGATATGGCGAGGGCGGATTCTTTAAGAAGAGTGTTCCAATCTCTTTGCCTCTTGGCCTCGGTACACTTGTTGAGATGAATTTGAATATTTTTAACCTTTGTCACAACATCAGGATCAGCTTCTGATGCTGCTTGTTTGTAATGGTACATAGCCTTCTCTGGATCTCCTAATCTAAACGCAAAAAAAGGCAGTCATCTTAGATAATTGTAATTCTAATGAAAATAGGATCATGATATTCACGACGAAAATTAGCCGAAAAAATATTTACATTTACCTGACACATAGGGTGGCTAAACGATTATGAGCTCTTTGATAACGAGGATCAATTGTGATAGCTTCTCTGCACTCAAAAACGGCTTCAAGGAGCCTTCCTAAAGCGGTCAAAGCAGCAGATTTGTTGCTACGATAAGAAGCCTTATTGGGATCAATTGAAATTGCAGCATCGTACAAGGACAAAGCTTCAGCAAATCTTCCATTCTTGTAATCCTCATTTCCAAGAATCTTTAATTGCTCAGGGTCCATTCTTGTGGACAGAGCGCGGCAAAGGGAAACAGAGCCCCCTGTTTTCCCCTGCATGTGATCGCCCTGGTTCCTTACCACGTTACCCATAACACTAGTTGGATATTTCCCAGTCTGAGATTTTTGTGGTTGTGGTGGTGGTGGCGGCGGTGGTTCTTCTTTAGCTGTTTTTGGTAAATAATCAAGAACATGATTAGCTGTTGAAGTTGTTGTGGGAGCAGTACCATTGCCCCCACCTTGCTGCCTAATGTTACCCAAATTACCAAACAGCATCACGTTGCTAGACGATGCACGGACTAATGTATTAGCACCCTTTGATCTTTGATGGTCTTGGATCATGTTATCAAGCTCTCCTGATAACCCTGTTGAGGCTGGTGGTACTTTTCTTCCTTGATTATTATATCCTTGTACCCCGGCACCATTATTTTTCTGCTGATTATAAACAGGTGCACCTTGAAAATTAACCTTATTCTGAGCTGCTACCGCAGCCTTGGATTGGTTCGGATTAGGCCTTGGGATGATCCTATCAGCTTGTTTCTCCAGTTGGTTATCGTGAGTGTCTAAAAAGGCCTCGTTGGAGCCATTACGATGCTTTTTAGAATTTTGAGTGCTAGAAGATCGCGTTATATTGCTAACATTGTTGGAATTTTGTGTAGGAAGTGAGCCTGTGGATGTTGATCTTTTTGTCCAAATGTTTCTTCTTCCAAAAACAGCATTTAACAGGCCACAACCTGTTTTCTTTTCAGGAGATAAGTCTCCCATATTGAAATTGTTGAGATATCTTTCAATATTTTGTTGGATTCTTTTATAGAAGGTGATTATCAAGAAATGTGGCACAACATGCAAGGCTTCTCATGTAAGAAACAAGACTTCTAGGCAAAGTTAAAAATAGATAAACTCACCAATAAAATGAACGCCCCATTTAGAAAAAAAATGTTACATTTAAAGATGTGGAAAATTGGTGGAAATGAGAGATTGGTTGTGTGAAAAATGGCCATTGCCCCCCAGAAGAGTACATAATTGTCATAATCCGTCTCTCTATATGATCTGCCGGTGTGGTCGGCTTAAAAAATAATATCTCTTTTATTTTTTTAATTTTCTTTCTCTTTCTTTCTGGCCGTGGAAAGGTGGAAATGAAATGATTGCACAAGAGAGATGAAGAAGAGAAATGAAATGTGAAAAATAATAAGAGACAGAAAAAAAAGGAGAAGTAATTATCTCTTTAGGGGGGTGTAAAAGACACAAAAATAATACTAGTAATGATGAATGTAAGCAAAGGGGATTTATTTTCAACACCTATACTTTTACTTTTCTCTGTTTTTTTTTTTTTTTTGTGTGTGTGTGTTGGTTTGGTGTTTGTGGTGTAAAAGGGGAGACCAAAAGACCCGGTCACCGAACAAATGAGGATCTCAAGATATTTAGAGGAAAAACAATTTAGTGTTAGGAGAATCTTTTATTTCATTATTTTATTTTCTCTTTTTTTCAACCCCTGTCCTAATACTTTTTCGTTCATATTACTTGCTATTAATTTTTTATTTATATTTTTACTTTTACTTGTTAATTTTAATATATAAAAAATAATTTTTTTATTTTATTCTTAATAATAATTATTTTTATAAAATTAATTTCAAGATACAATGTAAACATCATTTAATAGGAGTATTATGATAAAATATTTATGTTATTAATTATTTTTTAATGAATGTGATAAATTAAAATGTGACAAGTAAAAAAATAAATAAAGAAAGTAAAAAATGTTTGCACCGTTGGATATATGAAGCAATATGATCAAGCCGCTTAAAAGTGAGGAATAGCTTCAACAAAGAGAGGTCATCGTCACGTGAGGAGGTTATAGTTCAAGTAAAAATAACTTTTAAAAAAATTTAAAATAAAACTGTGTATAATAGCTTGACTCTTCTCGAACAATCACATATGAAATTGTCCTATAATTTCAACAAAGTCAAATTAGGGGAGGAGTTCACGTAGGAAACTTTGAGCAGCTCACGTATGGCTGCCTGCTGTTTTGTGATCAAAGGGTTTTGGAGACAGTCAGATACTTAGCTTTATTTTTTCCCTAGTCTATAAATGGTCAAACTTTTATTCATATTTTGGAGGAACATTTTAAATGATAATTTCCCATGTCTTCCATTTTCCAGCTAAGGAAAAACAAGTCTCAATACAATTACCACCTTGAAGTTACGAACAAATTTTATTTGAATATTTGAAGTATGATCTACTTTGGTTGATGGTTGAGCAACTAACATTATAAATTATTCTTATTTTGTTATAAATGTATCTATATTATAGTGAATGTTTATCAAAAATATAAATAAGATCTATTTGATATCTATTAGAATTTTTTAGAGAGAAAGTAGGAGTAATTTTTCTATAAAGTAAAGGTTTCTCTCATTGTAAAAAATCAACAAGAAAATCCCTCAAGAAAAATAAGTTTACTCTTGTGCTTTTCTACTTTATTTTCATAATATGTTATTAATACGAGTCTCTAATCATCATTTATATTTTTTACCAAGTATATGTGCAGTCACATTAAAACCACGAGTCTCGTTGGTGAGCCTTGGACACCACCACCAAAAGGGTGATAAAATTTCCAAAGAAAGATACCTTCAAGTCAAGGAACACTGTTTTCCTTTAAATAAGTATCATTCAGATGTCTCATAGAATCAAGAGCAGCAATCTAATACAGTCAGGTACACTTGTATCAATTTATCAAGATAATCATGTCCTGCCAAGATATTTTAGCATGTGGGTACTGTTTGGTATTAACGAAACCCTAATAAAAATATTTTTTTAATTCTTTAATTATTTGTATTTTACTATTAATAGTATAATTATTGTTGAATTTGATCGATCTGAGGGAAAGTAATGATTTGAAATCATTTATACTTTAAAATTGGTTCTTGAAGAATAATATTATTTAAACGGGTGATAAAATGTTGGGTTTAAGGCTCATTGATTTATAGCTTAAGACGTCTTTATATGGATAAGACGTTGAGTTTGAATCTCAGTGCACGATATTAGTGATATAATGATGGCTAAGGCAAAATAATGTATTTTTAGTGAAAAGACATTGAATATGCTCAATTCTCTGAAATGAATGTGGTAACAATACATAATATGTTTGAAAGAAGACAAGTGATGGTTATTTTTCAATAATTAAATATATGTTGGAGAAAAGTTCTCTATATTATAGGTATGCCTCAGTTTGCTCCTAAAGTAGCAATATCATGAAAAAGGTTATAAGCTATCAAAATTTGGTAGACTTAAGGTACAATCATATTACATTTCTGGAGAATGAGGATTTCGATTGTTTCAATACAAACGTGCACTTGATTGTGATGGTATAACAACTCACCTCCCAATGAGGCAGAATAACTGAGAAGAGTTATTTTGAAATCTACTTCTAAAGTAGTAAATCTGAAATTTATTGCATATAATAGTAAATTTGAAATTTACTAAAGAAAAAAGTACATGCCATGGTAAACTTGGAGTTACTAGTATAAAAGTTCATAAATTGACATGAACGATTGCGATATCCCAAAGATGTGCATAGTGAGTATTAAACGTATATTGAAAAATTAGAAAATTCTTCAGGAACTTTTAATTTTGCTTGTTCTCATGATAAGTTGGTTGGACCAACTAATGTTGGAATTTGATCCCTCAAAATAACAGGTGAATATAGGTCCGTTCACCAGTCATGTGATCTATTAAGATGCATCGATATAAGATGATCACTTGTACGTTTATTGTCAACCTGCAGTTTGACATTCATAAAGTTGTTTGCTCAATAAAATTGAGTCAGGAGCATAACTTTCAGATTGTGTAATCAAGATAATTCATCTTGATGACGATGGTTTGGCGTTGAATGCCTTCGATAAATATCTAAACCATCGCTAATGAGAACAAAACTTCATGTGTTGGTCTGAAATATAATATGTCGGGTACAATAACACTTGTATGCATTAGACTAATATATTATGATTATTTCTTTCCTCTCAATTGGTTCACGGTCAGGAACCAACTATTCCATTTAATAGTTTTGATATGCAATATATGATTAATGAATGTACCATGATGCAAAATGATGTATTCCTCAAAGAAGATGGAGGATGTATGTATGTTAGTTTCCTAACATAAGGGGGAGATTATAAGGAGCTAAGAAATATGTTAGGAATTATCATCAGATCCCCATTCAAAAGATAATTCAAGCCAAATATCGAAAACATCTCATATTTAAGCTGCAAATGCTCCTATTTTGTGATCCTAAAGGACAAAGTCTACTTATGCATGAAGCGTGGTAGACCAATCGGTTCCAAAGGAAATAATACTTGAAAAGAATAAGGAGCAAATGATCATAATAAGAAAACAATATGCTCTTGAAGAGCATATGGCATAACACTCCATGAAACTTATGAGAGGTTCAAGTACCTGAAAATAATGAAGTGATTAGATCTAAAATTGTTATGTCACACTGTGAACCGATATCGTCGACAATATACTTGATGCAATATTGGCGCAATATTGTAAAAGATTGCGAGGATCTGAATTCTATGTTTATTTAAGCATGCTGACGTAGAAACATTTATCAAGTGATATTTGATTTGCAGTTCAGACACTTGAAAATATCGCATATGATATGCTGAATATTGTCGCTTGACAAAATTTATATGAAACCTTTTAAGGATTCAAAATGTTTGAAGCATATAAAATTTTATGAGAAACTTATTTATAATCCTTATATTGGATAAGCTTATTGCATGAAAAATATTGAAACTCTTGAAGAGTTTTCAAAAGTAATGGATTATTTGCTGAAATGAGAAATATACCGAATTGAATTAATTATGAAGTACCATATCTTAGTAAAATTGATGTACTAATGTATATTGTAAATACTACAAGGTTTGATAGCTTTTTCGGTTAATTTGTTAGCAAGATATAGTTCTGTTCCTACTGAGACATTGAAATGAGATCAAATTGCAGTATCGATCTTGTTGGTTATGCCGATGCTAGGTATTTATTTAACCCGTATAAATCTCGATCTCAAATATGTGATGTGTTTACATGTAGGGATACTGTCATATCTTAGAGATATACAAAGCAGTCTATTTAGCCACTTTATCGAATCATGCTGAGATAATAGTTATTCATGAAGCATGCTGAGAATGTGTATGGTTGAAGTCCATGATACATATAATTTGAGAAAAATATTGCTTGAAATATGACAATGTATCTATAATTTTATACGGAGATAATGCAACATGCATAACACATCTTAATGGAGGATTCATAAAGGAGATAGAACGAAACACACTTTATCAAAACTTTTTAACATACATGAGATATAAAAGAATGGTGATATTAACATGCAATAGATTCGTCCAAGCGACATTGTGGCTGATTTATTCACCAAATCTCCCCCAATTACAACTTTTAAGAAGATAGTGCACAAGATCGGGATGCAAAGGTTCAAAGATGTTCTCATTAGAGGGGTTGTACTCTTTTTTTCTTACAAGGTTTTGTCCCACTTGGTTTTCCTTGCAAGGGTTTTAATGAGGCAGCCTATATGCGTATTGTTATATAAGTATACTCTTTTTCCTTCACTAGATTTTTTTCCCACTGAATTTTATTTAGTAAGGTTTTAACGAGTCACATTATCTATCAATTAGACATTCAAGGGGATGTGTTATAAATGTATTTACATTATAGTGAATGTCTATTGAGAATATAGATAAGATCTATCAAGATCTATTTGATATCTATTAGGATATGAAATATCTATCTTTTAGAGAGAAACTAGGAGTAATTTCCCATATAAATAGAAGGCTTCTCTCATTGTAAAAAATCACCAAGAGAATCCCTCAAGAGAAATAAAAATTACTCTCACTACTCTTGTTCTTCTCTACTTTATTTTTCATAATATATTTTATATTTTTGGTTCAAATTTTAGAAAAGTCTATGCATGTATTATCAAAAATATTATGTAAATAAATTGATTATTTAAAATATATACAAAATATATTATCTATTTTAATTATACATATGAGCCTCAATAAGTCGTAAAATCTCAGAATTTTTTTTCAATTGAGATTGGTATGTATAGTTAAAAAAACATACATATATTATCAAATGACGGTACCCATCGACGGACCCCTAAAGTTTCAACAATCTTTCACTTTGAAACCTAAAGCAGACGATTTTCATTTTTGGCACCTCAACTAACATCCAACTATGTCATTATGACATCTTTTGCATAGCTGGCATGGTGCGTGTATTACACTTGCCTGAAGGCTCATGAAAGGTATTTTTTAGCTGATGTGGCGTCCAAGTTGGCCCACAAACAATATATTAACTCACCCTCATTAATTTATACCTTTTCTTTATTTTTATCCATCATTTTTACCAATCTTAAACTTATTTAATGGTAAAAATTATTAGGAGAAATTTAAGAATTAGATACACATTTAGGGGTTTGTCCTCTCTAATCAGGTTTACAAATAATATTCAATTTAATTGATTTAGTTGGGTGAATAAAAACTATTTTGAATCTAAAATAAAAATTTAACTAGTCATATAATTTAGAAAATTAATTTAACTAGTATATAATTTAACAAATTGAATCTAAAATTGAATAATAACTAGTCATATAATTTATAAAATTCACTCATAAAAATAAAATTGATATCATTCATTGATTTGATCTAATATCGAAAGTGGGCAGTGGCAGACCCGGAATTTAAGGATAGTGAGGGTTTAAAGAATTTAAAAGCTGAGAAAAAAAATGACCTCAGAGGTTCGAACCCGAGTCAACACTTCCAGTGAATCACCTTAAGATCAACCTAAATGTCAGTGCACCTAACCAGCTTTTTGTTAGACTATGTGCTTTTATATGTTTTATACCTATTTTCATATATTTTCTATGTAATTATACCTATTCCGCGTCGAGTTTAGTGGATGTCGGAGCACCCCAAATTATAACGTAGGTCCGCCCCTAAATGTGGAAAGCTTTTTTTTTCTTCCATACGAATAATCTAAAATAAATTAAAACGAAAAACAGTATTAAGCAAATTGTTTTAACTCAAATAATTATAAAAAAAAAAAAGGATTATAATTAACCCCCAACTCCACTAAATCCTTCCTCTCCAGCCCACCCACCCCCAACCCTCGCTTACTCCCCCACCTTCAGTCGTTTTCTCCAATGCATCACTAGAAAGAATTAATATAGAAAATAGAAAGACAAGAATAAAAAATATTTTTGGCTTTCATTAATTTTTTCGATCAACTTGTTTTTGCTGAGACCAAATTGTTGTCAACTTGAATGGGGGATTGAAAAATTATTTTCAATTTGATCGGGCTTTTGTTGCGGGGTATTTGGGTATTGACGATCAAATTGTTGCACTTGTCAATTTATTGTCAATTTGTTGTGAATTTGATGTCAATTTGGTCAAGTTGTTGCAGCTGTTGGGGGCGGGGGTTGGTGGATTGGAGAAGATAAATTAGAGGGGGTGGGTAGATGGGTGGGGGTAGGGGAGGGTGGGAGAAGATAATTTAGGTATGGGGCTAGCGGCAAACGATTTGGGGGTGGGTGGAAGAAGACAATTTGGGAGGGGGTGGCAACAAACAATTTGGGGGTGGGGCGGGTTGAGGAAGATGATATGAGGTGGGGTAGGGTGGGGTGGTTAGGAAGATGATATAGGGTGGGGGTGAGGTTATTAATATTTTTTTAATTTAAATTAATTATATATAAATTATAAATTATTTTTTATAAAAATGACAAATGTCCTTTTATAATTGGTTCCTTTACTTGTTATAGCGCGTGTAATACATGCACTATAGATATGTTTGTTGATTGTGCAAAAAATGTCAAAGTGACACATTGATATATTAGTTGAGGTGTCAAAAATGAAAATCGTGTACTTTACGTTCCAAAGTGAAAGATCGCTGAAACTTTTGGAGTTGTCGACGGGTTCCACCTTATCAAATTAACTTAATTACCTAATAAAAGTCTGATAACGCACTCAAACTTTTCTTTTAAAAGAAAAATATGAATCGAAAAAATCTAATGAACACTTTATAATGAGTTCAGATGCTCAGTTAAATCAGATCTTAACTTCATATCTAAATATAATTTACTAATGGATTTAAGGGGTTGTAGATCGTATAAATTCAAAACTAGAGAAGTAAGATTGCCACCGTCTTGGACACCCCTCCATGAAATTCTTCGCGTTTTCCCTAATTTTAATGTCAGTTGGTAGATTCTTAAGCCTTGAAAAATTAATTCTCACGCATGCGCTATTTGAGGTCCAATTAAAATAAATTGAGTGTAAGTTCTGCCTCTAGTTTCTAATTTTTAAGATAAAAATTTATTATACGAAAAAAAGAATACATAAAAGATTTATCAATCACAATTTCTTGTATCTAAAATAATTTATAAAAATTATAGTTAAATGTTAAATGGTTCAACTCTACAAAATAATATTTCCCTCGCCTACTTTTACTTGTCAACTAGTAATATAATAAATGTTCATTTTAGAAAATCAACAAATAATTTATCACTTATTTCTTAATTTAACCTTATTAATTATATACTAGTTATTTTTTAATATATTTATCAAAATATTAAATTTATTATATTAAAATATATATAGTAAAATTATCATTCTATTTACCTTTGGGACATAAATACTTGCTAGGCATCCTCTAGGAATTCAGTAGGAATAAAAACCATAGTAGTTAGTGTTTCCAACATAATTTAATTCATGAAAAATAAATTTTAACTACAAACAAAAATATGAAGAAACAATAATTTTGTTGATCAAGAATATGGATACAAATCTGTTCCTCCCTTGATTCTTCTCTCTTGATTTTCTTTATAATTCGAGCGCTGTCAGTTGCGTATTTCTCGAAAGTACGAATATTTGAATTTCTTCATAATTCGAGGGTCGTTAGTGGCGTATTTTTCGCACGTAGAAATGTTTGGATTTGATCTCCAGGAAAGGAGGTTTTGTGGATCTTCTTGATGTATTTGATTATCAAGAAGAGAGAGGGGTTTGATTTATAAATATCCCATGAATTTATTGAAACTTTGAAGATCGTTGATCTCTTTGTGAAAATTTCGTGAATTTGTAAGATACTGGAGATGCCTCTTTAATGAAATATTTGTCCCGCATAATTCAGGGTTTAGAGTAAACTAGACTCTAAGAACTCTAACAGAATTTGAATTCTTTTTGTGAAATCCACAAAATTTTAGATGTCTACAAATGCCCCCTACTTCAAGCCTTATCGAAGTGTTGTAGACTTGATAATGAGTCTTGAAGTACCCATAGAGCTTTCATAGAGCTTCCATCTTGATGCGACTACAGATTTACAGATATGATTTATGAGAGAAGAGATGCAGGACAGATTTGGTCCCACTGGACGTGCTAATTTGTTTCCAACATAATTTAATTCATGAAAAATAAGTTTTAACCACAAACAAAAATATAAAGAAACAATAGTTTTATTGATCAAGAATATGGGTACAAATCTGTTACTCCCTTGATTCTTCTCTCTTGATTTTCTCTATATTTGAGTGCTGTCAGTAGCGTATTTCTCAAACGTAGGAATATTTGAATTTCTCCATAATTCGAGGATCGTTAGTGGCGTATTTCTCTAACGTAGGAATATTTGGATTTGATCTCTATGAAAGGAGGTTTTGTGGATCTTCTTGATGTATTTGCTTATCAAGAAGAGAGAGGGTTTTGATCTATAAATATCCCATGAACTTGATTCTTCTCTCTTGATTTTATCTATAATTCGAGCGCTGCCAGTAGCGTATGTCTCGAACGAAGGAATATTTGATTTTTCGTTAGTGGCGTATTTCTCGAACATATGAATATTTGAATTTGATCTCCATGAAAGGAGGTTTTGTGGATCTTCTTGATGCATTTGACTATCAAGAAGAGAGAGGATTTTGATCTATAAATATCCCATGAATTTATTGGGACTTTGAAGATCGTTGATCTCTTTGTGAATATCCTGTGAATTTGTAGGATACTGAGATGCCTTTGCTCCTTTATATAGGTATAATTCAGGGTTTAAGTTAAATTAGACTCTAAGAACTCTAATATAATTTAATTTATTTTTGTAGAATCCTACAAATTTTAGATGTCTACAATTAGGAGCTCAAAATTCAAGGCATCCATTTAAATGATTCTGAGGTCCTAATTCAAAATCGTCAGCTCACTTTTTTAACATTGCCTAAATTTTGTTTTCTTTTTTTTTCAATTCCATTGACCAATTGACCACTTCCTTGGCACTACCCCTTCGTCCAGTTTTACTCATTTGCTTAACTGAAAATAGGCTGTTTTTACTTATCTAGCTTAAAAAATCAAAAGATATACTAAATTCATAATTTACTACTTATATTATAAACTATTTTCATTTTTCAAAGCATTGAATTTATTATATTCAAAAAGTTATATAGTAAAATTGTATCTTATTTCTTAATCCTTTAAAGATGTGGCCAATACTAGACAAATAAAAATGGACGGATAGAGTAGCTATTTCGTCAAAAATCAGGTGGAATTCCATGGTCCCAAAGCATTCAAGAAGTTACCCCTTTGCAACATCAAAGTCCTCTTCTGTTAATGTTTTCAAACTTGACTGTATATGATCTCAATTAATTATAGAAGAATGTCACACCCTTTTTTCAAGAAAGGTCAAAGGGTTTGTTCAATTAAAGTGACGATATTCAATAGATATTATTTTTATCATTTTCAGAGTCACCATTTGAAATTGAGTTATGGTGTTCCAAGTCACCTTATTGAATCCCTTATCAAAAGGAAATGACTCTTTATTGGTCTGCAAAAATAGAAGACCGGATAAGGAATTCTGTTGACCGACGGGAAGGTATGAGGCACCCCTCGAGTCCCGTGGTTCTAGCACGGTTGCTTTATCAACTTATACTTATCTTAAACTATTTTTGATAAATTATATTTGAAGGCGTTAAGTTGCTCATTTTTATACTAAAAATTGTCTATTATTTTTAAATTAAGCCGATATAAGTTAATTTCATAACAATCTTTACCGAAGTGCATTATTGCATCCTCAAATCTATATCTATATCTATAAGATATTAAAAGTGTGAAAACCCTTAGAAAAGTTATTTGAACTTTTTGTCCTTCATTAAAAGACTCCCCTTTAGACAAAATTGTCTTTTCACTATTTTCTTTAATTTATTATTTTTATTATATTAACTAGACCCCTAAAATATATGAGACTCGTAAAATATATGGAAGGAGAATCAATTAATATTTTTCTTTGTACAGATCAATTAGAAAAATACTCCTAAAATATGATAGAAAAATACTCCTAAAATAAGACTCTATTAAGGAAATACTTCTACAAATATTGAGATACACGTTAAACTGAAGAAGAAACTGGTTTACTTATTGAAAAAATATGATTGATGCTCATCTAACTTGATTCAGTTGCATGTCTAGATTGGTGGATGCTTAATTTTCTAACCCTCAACTTCTTCACTTTTTGGTCAACATAATAGAATTCAACGCGTGTGTGTATATATATCTTTTTGTTTTCATTCAAGTCATTCTTTAGTGTCAAAATTTTTTCTTAGACAAGAATTATTTCATCAAAACTAAGCTTTGTGATCACTATTGTATTATTTTGTTGTAGTATACAGATAGTAGATAAATTTACAGGCGGTAGATGAATGTCGGTCAACTTTGAGGATATTTTTAGGTAAATGTAAGGTATAATTGTATTTTTTCATATCTCTGTTTTGAATTTTTTTTTGTGTAAAGGTAAAATTTAGTTGTATTATTTTGATATCTCTATTGTCGTACTATTTTGTTATAATTTACAGGTGGTAGATGAGTTCGAACGACTTTGAGAAAATTTTAGTGTAAAGGTTAGATTTAATTATATTATTTTGATGTCTTTATCATAGTATTATTTTGTTGAAGTTTATAGGTGGTAAATGAATGTCAATCGGCTTTGAGAAATTATTTTGGTAAACGTTAGGTTTAATTAAATCAATTCTCCAAAAGCTGTTGAATTTAATTATTGTATTCATCTTTATTATATAAACAAATATCCTATTTAGTGTAACGTTTGAACTCAATAAAGTGAGCACAAGCGTGAGGCGTGTACACCTAAGTTAGTTATTTTAAACGTCTCAGAAAGATGCATACATCACATTCTTAATTTAGACCAATTTACTAAGCGTGCCTAAAGATATATTAGCGTTAAAAGGGGTTCATTTGTTTCTTATAACCGGAGACAATTTTATTTGGGAAAACTACATAGAGTAGCATACCTAAGTCTTAAATTATAAAAAATAGCAACACTTTAATAAAATTACCTGGTGTCGCAAACCTAGCATTATTTTAAGTGGGGGACCACAATTATCACATCTCAAAAGTAGGTTCCATTATTCACGTTTAAAATCTTACTCTTTCCTTCAATTACTTTATACTTTACCATTTTTTACGCCTTTTCTCAGATTTTCTCTTTCAAAATTTTTTCCTTCTTAACGTCTTTTGCACGATCTGATAATGATATTGCTCCATAATTTCAGGTAACTATTTAATTCAGTTATTGCATGTTATCAATTTCTCAATTTTTTTTTGAATTTTGTACTGTAAACAATTTCTCCACTTCATCTTTAAGGTTTTGATTTTTATAGTTGTTAACGGAGAATCAAGGTGATCGAATTTGCTGAATTATGTTTTGTTTATTTTTCATTGAAATTTGATGTTTTATGAGTTGATATAGTTGAAAAATTAAAATTTGAATGAGAATTGGAACTGGGTTTTATTTTGTTTCGATTAATGGAGGATAATCGGAGTTGAATGGATATTGTAAATGATTTTGAGTTGATTTATTGTTGTTGTTGGTTGAATTTTTTCAAAGATGACTGATATTTTGAAAAAAATGATTGAAAAAAATTTCTTCTCCAAAAGACAAAAAAATAAAAAAATATGAGAAGAAAAGAAAATCAAAAGAAATTGCAGAGTCAAGCAATGTTCATGACGATTTTGAAAATTCTTGTACTAATGAATCTGAAGAAGACATGGAGGAAGAGGTATTTATCGTTGTATATATATATTTTTATTTAATATTATATATTTCTGTAAAGCTTTATCAATTGAGGTAATATGTATTTTTTTGTGAAGCTAACATGTATTTACTGATCAGCTGATATGTATTTAGGAATTTCAGTAAAGCTGATTTGTGAAGATGATAGGTTAAATATATATTTTGGGTTAACATGTATTTATTTGTATAGCTACTATGTTTAGTTGTATTTGTATGTTAAATGAATTTGCTAACTTGCATGTATGAAAAAATATATTTATATATGAATTACTCATGAAGAGGTATTTGGTTATATGTATTTTTATTATAATTGATATGTATTTTTCAGTATATTGGAATGTTGAAATATATAAATACATTTGTGGTTATGGACGTATTTATATTTGTGTCGGTAATAGATACGACTTCATTTTTGACTAGATATGTATTTTATAGTCTACATATATACATTTGCGTTATAATTGTTTAACAGATACTTAAACATATTTTTTCTATATTCCTAGGTTGTATTGAAGAACATTGAGCCAACTCAAAGGGAAATGTCAAAGTTTGAAATACTAGAGCAAGATGAAGTTGATGATGAACGTTCAGTTGATTCAGATGATGATTTTAAGGATCCACCATCAAAAGAAATTTATGAACGCTCAAAGTGACGACGAAACACCATTGAGGCTTGTTAGGGAAAGCAAGATAACAAGTGTCACAGAAATATTTGAAGTCTGATGGTTGATGATTTTATTATATTGTTTAGTGACAAAATTAAACTGGATGTTAAAATTAATTTTAAAAAAATTATTTTATATTTTAAAGTGAATCAAAGTTACTAATTGTGAAGTGAATGTAAGTTATTCATTTTAGTCTTTTATGTTGAATATGTTTTCTACAAGTTTGTAGTATGTGTTTCATTCCAATGTTTAGTATGATTTGATACACTGTTCAAATTAAATTTAAAAATACATATGCACTGTGCAGATTTGCAATATATACATATGCAGTTGTGAAGAAGAAACACCGTGTTGTTCAAGCACAGTCGTACAGATGTGTTATGTCCCTCGGATATTGTGGGACTACGACATGAGAAAACAAGAAACAAAAGCTCAAAGTGATGACGAAGCACCATTGAGGCTTGTTAGGAAAAGCAAGATAACTAGTGTCATGGAAGTTTTAGATGTCTGATTGTTCATGATTTTATTACATTGCGCGGTTGTCAAGATTATTGAAGGGGAAACTTGAAGTGACTGGTAAAGTTGCTGTCATGTGACTAGGAAGTCACGGGTTTAAGCCTTGGAAACAGCCTCTTGCAAAAATGCAAGGTAGGGCTGCGTACGATACACCCTTGTGGTGGGGCCCTTCCCCGAACACCGCGCATAGCGGTAGCTTTAGTGCACCGATCTGCCCTTTTTAGTTGTCAAGATTAATTTGGATGTTGGTATTCATTGTAGAAATATTTTTTATGTTTTGACGTGAATCAACCTTATTGATTTTGAAGTGAATGAAAGTAATTCATTTTAGTCTTTTATATTGAATATATTTTCAATAATTTTGTAGTATGTATTTTATTTCAGTATTCAACTTTATTTGTTACGTTGAGATTTAACTTCAAAAATACATATGCTCTTTTAGATTTTGCCATATATACATATACAGTATTCATGTTTAACTTAAAAATACATATGCAGTTAATATCATATGTATTTTAATATTAGTTTGTTTACTATCAAATACATAAGATACTTTATATTTATTTTTTTGTATGTGTTCATATCCTATGTTTATTTTAGTATATAGATTGGCAAATACATCTAGCTAAAATTTATAAGAAATTATGTTCTTAAACGTGACTTATAATACAAATACATATTGGTATAAATTTCTAAATTTTTTTGACAAATACATATTGATATCACTTTCTCAATTTTACTATTTCTTCTTTCTTATCTTATGTTTTGTAGTGAATCAAATTAAAGTTACTAATTGAGAAGTGATTGAAAGTTTTTCATTTTACTCATACATGTTGAATATGATTTCGATAAGTTTATAGTACATGTTTGTTTTTCAGTGTTCAGTAAGATTTGGTACACTGTTCAGATTATACTTCAAAATACATATGTACTGTGTGTAGTTGATATTCCACTTGAATACGTTTGCTACTCAAATCCACATTTAGGTGAGATGCCAAAAGTTTGTGTAGTTCATTGAACGATGTTGTCGTGCTCAATAATATTGCATCATTGACGTACTCTTCATAGTTTTTTTCATACGTCCACCTTCTGGAGTGCTTCACGAGAACTGATATGCTTTCCATTGATAACTTATTTCACCTAAAATACACAAATATACACATCTGTAACTTGTCAATAATTACAACATACACTTACACAAAACAAATTCAAACAAATTTCTACAGTTATAAACGTAAACAATATATACTTACATAGCCAACAATTACATCCAAAAATACAATTATGAAACATTGGTTAAACTTAAAATACAAACACAACAAAATTTTTCAGCCAAAATATAATTACATATTAGTTATTCAACGTTAAATACCGTCAAAGCTACATCCTCTATAATCGAACACAATTAAATTATCTACAAATAAATTTTTCACATACACAGATACACTATCAAAGTTCGAGAATCAAAACTTTGAAAATTTGAATTTTATCAGCTTTAAAAATTGATTTCGATCAATATTTTTGTTCTATCAAATCAATTTTGTGTAGCATTAACTTTTACTCGAAATTCGTTTGTAAAATATTCAAAACAAATTAATGACGACGTGAAAAATTTGAATGGATCAATAAAATTTTTTTGAACCAAATAACTGTAACGGTGCAAAAAAGTTAATAACAAATTCTATTTTTTTGATTTCATTACACCTGATGAAATTGATATGAGAAAATACATTATGAATGAATATCTTCAACAATAGTAAAGGATGAATTTGCAATAGATGTTTGAATTCAAACAAATTATCCAGAAGAAGATACGATTTATCGTTGAATTCGAAGAAACTGATCGTTCAAACTGATTGTTGAATTTGAAGAAATTGAACAGAAGAAGATACACTTTAGTTTGATTGTACAATTAGAAGAAATTGAACAGAAAAGGATTTAATGAATTTTGTTTTTTATTTTGATTTTTGTTTTGCCTGAACACATTTTTTGAAACTGAAATTTGAATTTGATTGTTGTTGCTAATAATGAAAATCACGTGATTTATGAATTTTTTATGGGAAAGGAATCTGCATATTAATTTAAGGTAATTTTACCATAATTACCGTAACTGATTTCAATTAATTAAGGGCAATAAACTATTTGTATTTGTATTTGTATTTTTATAGCAACAGTTTGTTAAAATACAAAATACAAGTTTGCTATATTATGTAATTATGAAAGTGTTGCTATGAATCTTATAATTAAGATTTTAAGTATGCTATTTTACTTCTTTTTTTGGTTCAGGCCCAAAGTCGTTAATAAGTATACAAAGATATCTTTTTTATTTCCTTACACATACAGTAACTCTAAACTAATGTTTGAATAGAAAAGTTGACACTATGAATAACAAAATGTGCAGTTTAAGACCTCATAAGAGTTCTTTTTTTTCTCTTTAAAAAAAATGTAATAAACCTTTTTTTTTAGAAGACAAATCAATCTAAATTCAAAATAGGGATATCTTGATTTATTAGATAATTAATCTGTCATTTTTTATGTGATTAGTCTATTATTTTTTTATTCAGTGTTCGGTGTCAGCATTGGAGCCTTGACTAATCCGGATTGCGCGTTGCAGGGTCCATTAAGGTGACAACACTCCATACAGAGTTTTCTCTATATCAGGATCGAACCCTCAACCTCTAGTTAAGGGTGATGCAGCCCCATCCACTGCACCACAACTCATGTTAATTTTTAGTCTATCATTATTACTACTACTACACCATGTTTAGGACTTCATATTAAACTCTATTTTTCATGTTAAAATATCTAAACAACATTTTATATCTCAAATAAATAAGCTAACTAAATTTGTTTTCTAATAACAGTAAACAAACCTCCTCCCATTTTTGTTACATGATAGAAATAAACATATATTATTCCTTAAGACAAAACATATCATATTTCTAGTAGTGATACCCTTCTACTATTTACTTCTAACTCTCGAACCATTTTCTAGGGCTAAATAACAAAAGGTACACAACCACTTTTCTAATCAATCTTTTTTTTTTTTCTATTTGTTCTTTTATTTCTTTGTTTTTGTGTATGTTTACATATATAGTGCACATGACTTTATTTATGTGTGCATGTTGAGTCTATGTTTTATAATTTTTTTTCATGCATGCAGGAATCATAAGTGATGGTTTATAATACAATTATCTCTTTCAACAAAAAATATAATACAATTATGTCTTAATTACATATCAACTAAATGTAATTTTACAACCTTTAACACTATAAACCTTAAAAAGTATCTCATTTAAAATTCAAAACTAATCTATTTAATAGTGTTTCAAACCGATAACAGAGTTATAAATAAAATGTAGAGCATGAATTACATATAAATAATAAACTACGCACACTAGATAATATAAGAAGCCATTGAAATAATTTTTCATGCTTCGATTCATAACGAAATTTACAAAATTAATGTTAGTTTACGGGTACACAAGAATCTGTATTTTGGCACAACAACTTCAACACAAGTTCAAGTATATAACAAGGACACTTATGAAGTTATTTAACACCCTCAACAAAAAATCAAAATGACCTTTCAAAGAAGTGTGTTTTTCAGAAAATTAGATGAAGCAGAAAAGGCCAAGTCCTTCGAATTCATGGAGTGTATTTAAGGAAATAATTCACCTCAAGTATCCGAGGTTATGAAATTTTCCTCCCAGGATAAAATGGCCTAACAATTCGACTGTAGTGGTACCTTAAACGATCAGATTCTCTTCGAACTCACTCAACGATTAGATGATCACACGGAGAGTATTTCAGAAAGCAAGAAGTGTTTTAATACAGGGAAATTTTTGTGTCTAAACCTGTGAAAAAATGCAAGTTTATATACCATTAGGTACCTCTTCCGAAAAGAGGCAATAGTTCATTTGAAAAGATGTATCTTCTGGAACAGTCATGTATGTTCATCGAATCAGTGTGTCTTTTTTATTGGACAGTCACAACCATCCAAAAAGATACCTTTTTTTCCAAATCAATATGCCATTTTGTCGAAGAGTTGCATTTCTTCCGAAGTAGCATTTCACATTTCTTTCTGCACTGCATGCATAGATTTTAATGGATGAGCAAAACTGTGTTGCATTTTTCTCTTTTGGATCGAACTGAAATAAATTTTGTCCAAAAATATAGATCTTATCGATCAATCAAAAGTCAAATTCAAAGCCAAAGCTGAGCCGAGCGAGCGACGACGACGACGGCGCGAGGCACCTCTTGGTTCTTGCCTCACTTACCATGTGGAGTGAGTGTTTTATAATATAAACACTTAAAAGTTTTATTCTCCTACCAACGTGGGAGAATTAGTAAACTTTTCACTTTTGAGTACACTTTCCATTTTTGAGTGTTATCTCAATTCTTTCCCTCCACTTGGTTCCCTTTATTTTTCATTCACACTTTGATCTTGAACCTAGCAATCCCCCACATGGATGGGGAATAGCTATTTTTTTGTAAAACTTTACAGACAAATATGTGATCATCAAGCAAACACTGATTGCATCTGGATAAGTGGGTTTTTCTTTGAACTTTCCGTAGTGAACATACATCGGATGCACACAGTCAATCAGTAGATTTGATATCTTTAAACCGTCAAGCTTTAGTGTACACCTAAACAACACATGTCACACAGCCAACCTTTTACCATTTATGGTTCTTACGATTTTATTCGTTTCAGCCATGAACACGTCCCGGTCTTATTCAAGCTTAGAGAATAGGTCTTTACTAACATTCTCTGTTAAGTGGCTTCCACTTCGCCCTCACATAGGTGATTTCTAAACATTCAATCCTATAGATTAAACTATTTGGTCAAATCTACCAAACTTAGATAGTCATTAAAAGACTTTACTCCATAAGTCTTATCCTTATTTACTAAACATTATCTATATCATGATAATGAGCTAGGTATATTGACAATGTTGAACCTGTCAGACACAACTTTGTTTGATCTCCTTGAACCTAGCTCTTGGGATCTCCAATCTGCTAGGTAGAGTTACCGCCATGCTGGCTTGTCCTAGGCCGTAAACCCATTCCCTTGGATATCCTCTCAACTCCTTATCTAGATAGGCCTTTTGTAAGTGGATCTGACACATTATCCTTTGATTTCACATAGTCAATAGTGATAATTCCACTAGATAAAATTTCTATAACGATATTATGTCTCCATCTTATATGATAAGATTTACCGTTGTATATCATGCTCCCTGCCCTACCTATTGCCGCTTGGCTATCGCAGTGTATACATACTAATGCCACTGGTTTAGGCCAATAAGGAATATCTTCCAAGAAATTTTGGAGCCATTTTCCTTCTTCACCGACTTTATCCAATGCGATAAACTTATATTTCATTATGGAGCGAGCAATACATGTCTGTTTGGATGATTTCCAAGAGACTGCTCCTCTACTTATAGTAAATTCATATCCACTCGTGGATTTTACTTTATTTGATTTGGTGATTCAATTTGTATACTATATCCTTCAATTACTGTGAGATATTTATTATAATGCAAAGCATAGTATTGAATGTATTTAAGATACCCCAAAACTTTTTTCATTGCCATCTAATGAGTTTCATTGGGATTACTCGTGTACTGACTCAACATACTAATAACACATGCTATGTCTGGTCTTGTACAATTCATTATATAAATTAAACATCCCAACACTTTTGTAGATTTCAACCGTGAGTTACTTTCACCCTTATTCTTTTGAAGTGCGAAGCTCACATCCAATGGAGTCTTGGAAATACTAAATTCCATATACTTAAATTTGTCAAGTACCTTTTCATTGTAATAAGACTGTGAAAATGCCAATCCTTGTGGAGTTCTTTGGATTCTTATCCCTAATATCACATCCGCAACTCCAAGGTCTTTCATATCAAACTTGCTCTCGAGAATTCATTTTGTAGAATTTATGTCAGAAATGTCTTTACTGATAATCAACATATCATCCACATACAAACAAATAATGACTTGGTGATTTAGAGTGTCTTTAACGTAAACACATTTATCATATTTATTTATCTTGAACCCGTTTGCCAACATAGTTTGGTCAAACTTTGCATGCCATTGTTTAGGTGTTTGTTTTAGTCCATAAAGTGACTTAACAAGTTTATTTACCTTATTTTCTTTTCCTGGAACCACAAAACCCTCAGGATGTTCCATGTAAATTTATTCCTCCAATTCTCCATTTAGGAATGCTTTTTTCACATCCATTTGATGAATTTCAAGACCATATACCACCGTCAAGGCAATTAACATCCGAATTGACGTTATCCTCGTTACAGGCGCATATGTATCAAAGTAATCAAAATCTTCTTTCTATTTGAAGCCTTTTACTACAAGTATTGCCTTGTATTTGTTAATAGTACCATCCACTTTTATTTTCCTTTTGAAGATCTACTTAGAACTTAAATATTATTTCCTAGAGGAAGATAAACCAATTCCCACGTATGGTTGCTTAAGATTGAATCAATCTCACTATTGACTGCCTTTTCCCAAAAGGCTGAGTCTGAAGATTCCATCACTTCTTTAAATGTTTGAGGCTCATTTTCTAAGAGAAATATTACAAAATTTGATCCAAATAAAGTTGACGTTCTTTGACGTGTACGACATTTTGGGTTATCATTATTATGTACATGCTCACTTGATTCATCTCGAGGTCATTTAGACCCCCCACTAGACTGTTCATGTCTAGTTTTATATGGATAAATATGTTCAAAGAATTCAACATTATCTCATTCAATTACTATATTTTCATTGATATCTTGATGTTCGAATTTATGAACCAAAAACTAACATGCTTTACCACTTTTAACATATCCTATGAACATGCAGTCCACCGTCTTAGGGCCTATCTTTACCCTTTTAGGCATAAGAACTTGGATCTTTGCTAGACACCCCCACACTTTGAAATATTTCAAGTTGGATTTCCTTTCTTTCCATTTTTCATATGGAATTGATTGTGTCTTACTATAGGGCACTCTATTAAGTATTCAGTTAGCTGTAAGGATAGCTTTCCCCCATAAGTTTTTTGGTAAACCTGAACTTATAAGTAAGACATTCATCATTTCCTTCAAGGTTTGGTTTTTTATTTCCACAATTCCATTAGATTGATGTGAATATGGGGCCGTAGTTTGATGGACAATTCCATTCTATACACATATTTCTGCAAAGGGAGATTCATATTCTCTGCCCCTATCACTTCTTATAGTTTTGATTTTTTTCTTTAACTGATTTTCAACTTTTGTTTTATATTGCCTAAATGCATCTATTTCTTCATCCTTCTTGTTTAGCAAATAATATAACAATATCTAGTGCAATCGTCAATAAAAGATATAAAATGCTTTTCTCTACCACTAGATGGTGTTGATTTTATATCACAAATGTCAGTGTGTATTAAGTCTAAGGGATTGGATTCCTTTCAACAGACTTATACCGATGCTTAACATACTTTGATTCCACACACATTTGACATTTTGATTTATTGCACTCAAAGTTTGGCGAAACTTCTAAGTTAATGAGTTTTCACAATGTTTTGTAATTGACATGTCCTAATCATTCATGCCACAAATCATTAGACTCAAGCAAGTAAGAAGAAACTGAACTTTTATTAATTTCAACATTCATTACATTCATTTTGAATAGGCCCTCAGTGAGGTAGCCTTTTTCTATGTACACTTCTCCTTTACTAAGTACAATTTTTTCAAAAATAATTACACATTTGAATCTATTTTTATCTAGAAGTGATATAGAAATAAAGTTCTTCTGTAACTCCAATACATACAGGACATTGTTCAAAGTCAACACTTTGCCTGATGTTATTTTTAGGCAGACTTTTCCTATTCCTTCAACCTTTGCAATTGCGGAGTTGGTCATATATATTTTCTCTTCATATTGAGCCGAAGTAAAAGTATCAAACAACTTTTTATTTATGCAAACGTGGCCGGTCTCACCAGAATCCATCCACCACTCTCCAGGATTTCCCACCAAGTTGCATTCAGGTAGTATGACATATAGATTGTTTACTTCTTTCTTGGATTCAGCCATATTTTCTTGGTCCTTTTTTTTTTGTCTTTCTTTGGGGTACGATAATCCGTTGACTTGTGTCCAATCTTTCCACAGTTAAAGTATTTTTCCTTGAATTTCTTCTTAGGTTGATTGCTTTTCTGTCCAACTTTCTTTCACTTTTTGGAGTTATTGTGGTCATCTTCTACAATATTTGCTCCACTTATTACAGAGTTTCCTTTTGACCTTCTTTCCATAACTTTGTTTTCTTCTTTAATACGTAGTCTTACTATAAGATCTTTGACTGACAGCTCCTTTCTCTTATGTTTTAAGTAGTTCTTGAAGTCCTTCCACATAGGTGGTGACTTCTCTATTATCGCCGCGACTTGAAATGCTTCGTTCACGATCAAACCTATAATAAAGTTTATGTGAACATCAAGAACATTTTTAGTATATTCATCTAAGGTATTCATTAAACTCATACCTTCCGCGAGGAGATCATGGATAATCACTTGCAGTTCCTGGACTTGAGATACAATAGACTTCCTGTCAATCATTTTAAACTCAAGGAATCTTGCAACGAAGAACTTCTTGGTTCCAACATCCCCAGTCTTGTATTTTACTTCTAGCATACCCCACAACTCTTTTGCCGTCTTCATTCCACTATACACATTGTACAGTTCATCTTGGAGGCTATTTAAAATGTAATTCTTGCATAAAAAATTGAAGTGTTTCCATGCCTCTATAACCACAAATTTCTCCTGGTCTGAAGTTTTCTCGGGCACCTCTGAAGATTCTTAAGATGTGAATCTTTGAAGATGTGGAGCACTCGTATGACTTATTGTGGAAACATTAGTTGCTGCCACAATCATTGAAGAATCATTCACTTGGTTGTCAAAAGTCATTTTTCAATCACAATAAGACAGTAAAGTTAGTATATCAAAATACTACTTAAACACCCCTTGTTTCTAGTTTAACGATGAAGTTTTTATGACTTTCAATCGTCAACCGAGTGATCTTTAACTTGTGATGAAGATTTTATTTCTTCAAACCACTAGTTAAGTTCAAACGGAGTAGAAAGCTTAAAGCTTTAATCTCCAAAAACCAAGGTATACAGATTTGGAAAATCTTATTTCCTTAAGTTTGTTAGTTTACAGGTACACAAGAATCTTTATTTTGGCACAACGACTTCAATACAAGTTCAAGTATATAACAAGAACACTTATGAAGTTATGTAACACCTTAACACAAGATCAAAATGACCTTTTAAAGAAGTGTGTTTTCAGAAAATTAGATAAAGCAGAAAAGGACAAGTCCTCCAAATTCACGGAGTTTCCTTAAGTAAGAAATTCCCCTCAAGTACTCGAGGTTATGGAATTTTCTTCCCAAGATAAAATGGCCTAAAAATCTGAATGTAGTGGTGCCTCAAATGATCGAATTCTCTTTGAACTCACTCAACGATTAGATAATCACACGGAGATTATTTCAAAAAGCAAGAAGTGTTTTAATACAGGAAAATTTTTGTGTCTAAACCTGTGGAAAAATACAGGTTTATATAACCATTAGGTGTCTCTTCCGAAAAGAGGTAATGGTTTGTTCGGAAAGATGTATCTTCTGGAACAGTCATGTCTGTTCATCGAAACAGTCATGTATGTTAATCGAATCAGTGTGTCTTTTTATTGGACAGTCATAACCATCCAAAAATACACCTTTTTTTCTAAATCAACGTGTTATTTCGTTGAAGAGTTGCATCCCTTCTGAAGCAGCATTTCACATTTCTTTCTGCACTGCATGCATGCATTTAATAGAGGAGGAAAACTGTGTTGTGTTTTCCCCTTTTGGATCGGACAGGAAATAAATTTTTTCCAAAAGATAGATCTCATCTATCGATCATTTTCCCCTTTTGGATCGAACTGGAAATAATTTTTTTTCCTAAAGATAGGTCACATCGATCGATTATTTTCGAAATCCAAATCCAAATCCAAATCCAAAGCCAATCCGAGCGAGCGACGATGATGACGCTGCGAGGCACCTCTTGATTCTTTCCTCACTTGCCATGTGGAGTGAGTGGTTTATAATATAAAAACTTGAAAGTTTTCTTCTTAGTAAACTTTCCACTTTTGAGTATAATTTCCATTTTTGAGTGTTATCTCAATTCTTTTCATCGACTTGGTTCTCTCCATTTTCCATTCACACTTTGATCTTGAACCCAAAAATTAATAATACAGAGATCGAATAAGAACCTGTAACAAATTAAATCAATTATAAAAACACGAAAGCCGTCACCAAAAAGTTTGATGGAAACTTCAAACTCTAATCGTCACTTCCTTTCTGTCCTTTTCTAATGGTTTTCTTCTTCTGTTTCTAAGTTTTTCTATAAATTTTATTCTCACTTCTCTTCCTCCATTCCTTCTTCTTCTTCTTACCTTTTTCTCTTTTGTTTTGTTCCTTTTTTTCCACTTCTCTTCTTTTTTCTTCTAAGTTTTTGGTTTTGTATCTGTACTCTTTCTTTCTTCTTTCTACCCGTGTTTATTTTCCTGAAGTCTCTCCGTCTCTCTCTTTTTTTGTCTTCAAAATGTTGTTCTCTCCTATATGTTTTCTCCCTTATATTTGTGTCCCCGTGTGTGTATATAATGTTTTGTGTTGGGGAAGTTGAGGGAGTTTGCTAAAAAAGGGATTGTGGAAGAGGTTGAGAGGATGTGGGAAAGGGTGATTTATTAGGATAAAACTTTTTTTAATTTAAAATATATATAAATAAAATACAATACAATTTAAAATAAATAAATAAATAAAATATTAACTAATTAATTTTTATACTTAAAATAATATAAGAAAAATTTATAACTAGCCTAAAATAAAATATAATTAAGAAACAATTAAAATTGTAACTTTTTTTTATTAAAATCTAAGCTAAAAGAAAACATATTTTATAAAATATTTTTATTATTAAAGTAAAAATAAAAAAAATATTCTAAAATACAACTCTATTTTTAAAGAAAATCTTTTTCATAATTTTCAAATAAAACCTACTAAAAATAAAAATAAAAGTTGAAAAATATATTAGAAAAATATAATTTTTTGATGCTAAAAATACGTAAAATTTAGGGGAGGATCAAAATTACGTGTCTACATTTTGCCATCTTTGTTTGAATACACTAAGTGTTTTCATACAAAGAAGTAGACAGCAAAATAAGTTTTGACCCGCTGGTTATTTGAAAGGGTAGAAGGACGAAAAAGGAGATACAACCGAGTCCTGGTTTTAGACTGCCTACATATCTCGAGTTATAAGGGAATCTAGTCATATGTAGTTCAAAGGGGTAAGATGGTGAGACAATTTGTCAAAGGTCGAGTGAGGTTCCGTCGAGTTTCCGGTTCGTGACTTCTATTTTTACATCCAAATGAAAAACAAAAGTTGAAAATGAAGATACAAGTGAAAGACCCTATCTATGCACAGTTTTTCTCAAATCTTGGCCTGAATCTTCATGACTTCTCAAGTGGTGAGATAGTCGTTATTTTTAGTTAGAACTTTGAAAAAATAAAATGTTCCTCCATATCGAATCATAGCATTGGAGAGAAACTTGAAATTGACTTATTCTTCAGACTTTCTTCTAACTTAAACTTAAAGATTTTCACCTTATTCTCCAGGCAGCCCCTTGAACTTGCAACTTCTTCACCCTGTTCTCTAGATGATCTCCTGACTTGTTATTTTTGATTTTCCAAACATTTTTCTAGACATCAAAGTAAAAGGTGAACTAGAAAAGAAAAGTCCCATTATCCAGGAGGGTCTTGGGCTGAAAAATATAATTCTTATTATCCAGAGGGGTCCTGAGCTGAAAATAAAATTTCATTATTCAGGGGGTCCTGATCATAAAGTAAATTCCCATTATCCAGGAGGGTCCTGAGCAGAAAGTAAAATCCCATTATCCAGGAGTGTCTGGAACATAAAGTAAAGTCCCATTATCAAGGAAGGTCCTGAGCAGAAAATGAAATCCCATTATCCAGGAGGGTCCTGACCAGAAAGTACAATCCCATTATCCAAGAGGGTCCTGAGCAGAAAGTAAATTTCCATTACTCAAAAGGGTCCTGAGCAAAAAATAAAATTCTATTATCCAGGAGGGTCCTAAGCAGAAAGTAAAATCTCATTATCTAGGAGGGTCGTGAGCAGAAAATAAATTCCCATTATCCAGAAGGGTCGTGAGCAGAAAATAAAATCCCATTATCATCTAGGAGGGTCCTGAGCATAAAGTAAATACTCATTATCCAGAAGGGTCTTGAGCATAAAGTAAAATCCTATTATGCAGGAGGGTTCTGAGCATAAAATAAAATCCCACTATACAAGAGGGTCCTAAGCAGAAAGTAAAATTCCATTATCCAGGAGGGTCCTGAGCAGAAAGTAAAAATACTATTATCCAAAAGGGTCCGGATCATAAAAAAAAGTCTCATTATCTAGGAGGATCCTGAACAAAAAATAAAATCTCATTATTCAGGAGGGTCCTGAGCATAAAATAAAGTTTCATTATTTAGGATGATCCTGAGCAGAAAGTAAAATCTCATTATCCTGGAGGGTCCTAAGAAGAAAATAAAATTCTATTATCAAGGAGGTCCTGAGAAGAAAATAAAATTCCATTATCCAGGAGAGTCTTGAGCAGAAAGTAAAGTCCCACTATCCAGGAGGGTCCTGAGCAGAAAGTAAAATCTCTTTATCCAGGAGAGTCCTAAGCAGAAAATAAAGTCCCATTATCCAGGAGGGTTTTGAGCGTAAAGTAAAGTCCCATTATCCAGGAGGGTCCTGAGAATAAAAGTAAAATCCCATTATCCAAGAGGGTCCTGAGAATAAAATAAAGTTCCATTATCTAGGAGGATCCTGAGTAGAAAAGTGAAATCTCATTATCCAAGAGGGTCTTAAGCAGAGAGTAAAATTACTTTATCTAGAAGGGTGCTGAGTAGAAAGTAGAATTTCATTATCCAGGAGGATCCTGAGCAGAAAGCAAAATCTTATTATCTAAGAGAGCCCTGAGTAGAAAATAAAATCTCATTATCCAAGAGGGTTCTAAGTAGAAAGTAAAATCCTATTATTCAGGAGGGTCCTGAGCTTCAAAGTAAAATTCCATTACCAGAAGGGTCCTGAGCAGAAAATAAATTCCCATTATCTAGGAGGATGATGAGCTAAAAAGTAAAGTCTTATTATCCAGGAGAGTCCTGAGCTGAAAAATAAAATTTCTATTATCTAGGAGGGTCCTGAGCTGAAAATAAAATTCCATTATCCAGGTGGTCCTGATCATAAAGCAAAGTCCCATTATCCAGGAGGGTCCTGAGCAGAAAGTAAAATCCCATTATCCAAGAGGTTCTGGAACATAAATGTAATACACCGAGAAATCTAACCAATAGTGCCACCATGACCCAAGCTCATGAGAAATAAATTATACTGGTTTGTTGTTTTCTGATCAAGGGTGATGCGTATTAAGGCCTCAAATATGTCCTAGCGATTAGGTGAATCAAAACATCCCTTACCGATTGAATTCTTGAGAAGGATTTTGGCATAGTCAACTTCAAACGAGCATATCTATTGTTACACTAAGAAATTTTGATCTTATGACCTATCAACAGATAGATAATTGAATTATCTTTCCAACGGTTCTAATTTCACCCAAATCCGGTACCCGAGCGAAAAGTTATGCCTATTTTACTCCAGCGGGTCCGCCTGGAAATTGTGTGATGACATTTTGTGACGACTTGTCATAAGTTTGACGGATTGTCACAAAAGATCGTCACCCTTAAGTAGAAAGTCATAAATTCCACCCTTTTGTGACGATATTTTGTGACGACTTGTCACAAGTTTGATGACTTATCACAAATATCATCAGTAATTTTTTTTCAACAATTAAAGGACGTTTTTGCAAGGTTATTTTGGTCTTTTCCCATCTTTTAGAGGCCCCTATATATGAGAATCCCCATACAAACCCTAATTTCTTCATCTTCTCTTCCAATTCTCTTAATAAAATATATCTAGGGTTTCATTCAAGAACATTAATCTTCCAAAAATCATCCATAAATCTTTAAGATTTCTTCAAGAACCAAGTTTCTCATAGTGTGGGCTTCGAGAATCATTTATTACAAGTGTGAATAAAGTCTCAAGCACTAGAATTCATCCAATTTTAAAGATTAAGGTATGTGGGGTTTTGAACAAGAGTAATCCTTTCGTTCTTGTGCCCAAAGCTTTGATTTCTATTATGGATGTATATGATTTTGCAAATTGGTTTATACCCAAATTACTTCATCATGAGACTATGAGAATATAAATTGTTCAAGCTTTGTTATACATGATTATTTTACTATTCCTAAGTTATGACTTGATATTTAATATTGTGAATTTCATATTTCTACCATGAGTTGATATTTCAAGTGCTTTCAAGATATGTGTCAAGCTTTAAGCTTCCTTATGACAAATTAGATTATTGAGTATATTGATTCATGAGATTGAGTTGTTACAATGAGTCTTGATATTTACTCAAAGTTATTGATGTTGCCATAATTTAATGAATTGATACATTTTGATATTGAGAAAGATTGATTTGATTTGAGTCGTGTTAGGAATCTACAAATTGATTATGATTTGATAAATGAGAAAGAGATTTGATTTGATCTTCTTGATAGTCCCATTGTGATATTTGTGGTCGATTTTCTAATGCGTTTTGAGCTTGTGTCTGGGAGTAGTATTTAGCACCGAGCGAGTAATATGGTATTTGCCCCAAAACTATGTGCCTCCGTAGGATTGGTATTGATATTTGTGGGACAGAGGCCGAGTATGAGATTGTGATCACTAAATTGAGGTTGTACTCCCTGGCAAGAGAATGATGCTCCCGCTAATATGGGGTTCTCTCCTAAGGAGGGCAAAATGTTGGACTCCATATAGCTCATATGGTTTATGTCGGTTATAAAAACCTCCCATGTCCATAAGAGTTGAGTTTCTTGAATTATCGAGTCACTCTGAGTCTTGAGTTGAAGAGTTGAATTATTTATGATGATTTATGAGGTTTTTATCATATGATTTATTTAATATGAGATCATGAAAAGTATGTTTCAATCTAACTCAAGCCAAGTGAGCCATCATTGTACATATGCATATTTTCATGAAATTGATGATGATATTTACATTGTTGCATGTTCCCCCACATACTCAGTACATTCCAAAGTGTTGACCCACATATTATTTCTATGGGCTATGTTTTCTCGTAATGTAGGTTCAGGTACTCAGTCGCAGCCGCGTTAGCGATATTCGAGTGCCTCACTACGTTTCCTCAGTGGTGAATCCTCATGGTTTGAGGACCGTATTTATATTTTTGTGATATTATTTTGTTGTTATGGTTTTCAGTACTGTTGAGTCAGTTGGGGGTTTGTCCCAAAGGCTCCTTGATTTTGATGTATAGAGGCTTTGTTAGAATAGAGGAATGGTATGTACAGACATTCAATATATATTTTGGTTGTACAATTTAGTATTCTCCAATCTCTCTTGAACTCGATATGATATATCTCTTTATTATGCATGACTATTGTTGAATTTAGTTCCCTGAGGTAGTGTCTGGCTCCGAGGGTTAGCTTGGGGCTACGTGTATCTGTAAGCACCATGTGACATCTTGGGATGGAAATTTTAGGGTGTTACAAAGCTTTGTATCAGAGCCTAAGGTTTAAGAAGTCCTAGGTCCTTAGGAGTCTAACAAGTCACATTACGTAGAGTCTTGATCATCGGTGTGTAGCGCACTACATCTATGAGATAGAGGCTACGGGAAGTTTTAGGAAAAATTATTTCTTTCTTTCTAAAGTTTATCGTGCTTATAATTGTCTCTTTTTCTGTGATTAACTTATGCTCTCTTATAACAGAAAATGCCTCCTTGTCGAGCTCATAGAAACAACGAGCAACCTTAACCTGTTAATCCCTTGAACGAGCATGTATCTCATGCGGAATTTCGGGAAGATTTTCAGGTGCTAGCCCAAGCAGTTACCGCCAATGCTCAAGTTAATGCCCAGGCTACTGTACCGCCTCCGTAAGAGAATAATTCTGCTGCAGCTCGAGTTTATGACTTTATGCAGATGAATCTGCCTGAGTTCTATGGGTCGAAGGTAGATGAAGACCCACAGATGTACTTAGATGAAGTAAGAAAGATCACCCATATTATGCACGTGACTGAGGAGGAGAGTATTGAATTGGCTGCCTATCGAATAAAAATGTTGCATATAATTGGGTGGAGATGTGGAGAAAGAGTAGGGGATGATGCCGCTCCCATGACTTGGTAGTTATTCCAGGATGCGTTCTTGGATAGATTCTTTCCTCTTGATATAAGGGAATCAAAGATAGAGGAATTCATGAACTTGAGACAAGGCACCATGACTGTTAAGGAGTATTATCTTAGATTCAATCAGTTATCCAATTATGCTCCTAGTATGATGGCTGACTCCAGGACCACCATGAGCAAGTTCATGACCGGTGTGTCGAGTTACGTTGTGAAAGAGTGTAGATCTGTTATGCTTAATAGGGAGATGGACCTTTCTCAGTTGATGATGCATGCCCAACAGATTGAAGCTGATAAGGTGAAAGAGAGGGTGAGAGTAAGAGAGAATAAAAGATCTAGATCACAGCAACAGGGATTTGGTTAGTCTAGATTCTATGAAGGGAACCGCCCTCAATTCCAGGGACGTCTGTTTATGCCCGCGCCTTCCTCAGTTAGTGTTCCCACACCTAGAAGTAGGCAAGAGCAGGGGAACAGGCCTATCCCGTCCAGGTCTTAGGAAAGTGTAAGGAACAGACCTCGTCCTCTTTTATGTGCCAAGTGTGGTAGAGATCATTTTGGTGAGTGTTTTGTTGATCATAGGGGTTGCTTTGGTTGTGGAAAGTTGGGCCACCAACTTAGAGATTATCCGTATGCTAGATAGGGGAGTCAAGATGCTTATCCCCAGAGTCAGGCTACCAGTGCCCCCGCTCCGTAGTCCGCCTAGTTCATCCTTAGGGTGCCTCTTCTAGTACTTCTGGCGGTTCATGCCAGAATCGCTTCTATGATATACCACCTCACCAGGAGCAAGAGTACTCTCCAAATTTTATCACTGGTATGCTCCGTGTCTTTCATTTTGATGTGTATGTATTGATGGACCCCGGTTCGAGTTTCTCTTATGTGATACCTCTGGTTGCTGTAAATTTTGAGATGGACCCTGAACAGATTCCTGAGCCTATTTTGGTTTCTACCCTGGTAGGAGAATCTGTTATTGCTAAGCGAGTGTACAAGAAGTGTCCTATCACTGTCCTTTATGTCATATATGCTGATTTGATTGAGCTAGATATAGTTGATTTTGATTCTGGGTATAGATTGGCTTCACTCGTGCTATACATCTATAGATTGTCGTACCCAAGTGGTCAATTTTCATTTTTCTAATGAGCTAGTTTTTGAGTGGTTCGGGAGTTCTGTAACTCCAAAGAGCCATTTCATATCCTACCTCAAAGCTAGGAAGTTTATTTCTAAGGGTTGCATCTATCACCTAGTTTGAGTTTAAGATCTCAAATTTGAGACTCCGACTATTCAGTTAGTTAGCATTGTTAATAAGTTTCTCGATGTTTTCCCTAAAGATCTCCCAGGGGTCCCACTAGATAGAGAAATAGAATTTGGGATTGATCTCCTTTCCAACACTCAACCTATTTCCATTCCTTCATACCGTATGGCTCCCGTAGAACTTAAAGAGTTTAAGGAGTAACTCAAAGATCTCTTAGACAAAGGCTTTATCAAATCCTGTGTTTCCCCGTGGGGTACACCTATTATATTCATACATAAGAAAGATGGTACATTGCGTATGTGAATTGACTACCGTCAACTCAACAAGGTAAGTATCAAGAAAAAGTACCCTCTTTCTAGAATTGATGATTTATTTGATCAGCTACAGGGTGCAAGTTATTTCTCAAAGATAGACCTTAGATCCGGCTATCATTAGCTTAAAGCGAGAGAGTGTGATATTCCAAAGACAACCTTTCAAACCTGTTATAGTCACTTTGAGTTTCTTGTCATGTCCTTTGGGTTAACCAATGCTCCAGCAGCCTTCATGCACCTCATGATCGAGTGTTCAAGCAATATCTTGATATATTTGTCCTTGTATTCATAGACAATATTTTTGTGTTTTCCTAAAGAGAGGATGATCATGCCGACGATCTTAGAATTGTCTTGCAAACTCTTAAAGATCATTAATTATTTGCTAAATTTAGCAAGTGTGAATTTTGGCTAAGGTCAGTTGCTTTTCTGTGTCACATTGTTTCTGCCAAAGGCATTAGAGTCGATCCCCAAAAGACAGAAGCTGTAAAGAATTGGCCTAGACTAACCTCCCCATCTGACGTTAGGAATTTCTTGGGTCTAGCTGGTTACTACTGTCATTTTGTTGAGGGCCCTCTTCCATTGCGTCTCCCATAACCCGGTTTACCCAAAATAAAGTTAAGTTCCAGTGGACAGATGCCTGTGAGAAGAGTTTTCAGGAGTTGAAGACTCGACTTATTTCAGCCCCAGTGTTAGCTTTACCCGATGGTACTTATGGTTTTGTGGTGTATTGTGATGCTTCTAGAGTTGGTTTAGGTTGTGCGTTGATGTAGAGGGGTAAAGTTATATCTTATTCCTCTAGACATTTGAAGCCTCATGAGAAGAATTACCCAACCCATGATCTTGAATTAGTAGCTGTAGTTTTTGCTTTGAAAATCTAGAGACATTATTTGTATGGTGTTCATGTTGATGTGTTTACTGATCACAAAAACCTGCAATATGTGTTTACTCAAAGGGAGTTGAATCTTAGACTATGGTTAGAGTTGCTAAAAAACTATGATGTGAGTGTGTTGTATCACCCGGGCAAGGCCAATGTTGTGGCAGATACTCTTAGCGGGTTGTCTATGGGTAGTATAGCTCATGTAGAGAATGATAAGAAAGAATTGGCTCATGATGTGCATCATTTGGATAGGTTAGGTGTTAGATTTCTTGATTCCTCTTAAGGGAGTATGTTAGTTCAGAGTAGTTCCGATTTCTCTTTGGTCTCGGAGGTAAAGGAGAAGTAAGACAGGTATCCTAGTTTGGTCAGACTTAAGGAGCCAATTAAGGACAAAAAGGTAGAGGTTTTCTCCCAAGGGGGAGATGGTGTGTTGAGATTTCAGGGTAGATTGTGTGTTCCCGATGTTGATGATCTAAGGTAGAGAATTATGGCTAAAGCGCATGGCGCATGATATTCTATTCATCCCGGTGCTACCAAGATGTACCGCAATTTGTAGGAAATCTATTGGTGGAACATTATGAAGAAAGATATAGTAGGATTTGTGGCAAAGTGTTCTACTTGTCAACAGGTTAAGGTAGAGTACCAAAGGCCCGGTGGTGTAATGCAAGAGTTTAGCATTCCTACTTGGAAGTGGGAAGAAGTGAATATGGATTTTGTAATTAGTTTACCTCCTTCTCGTCGTCATCATGATTTGATTTGGGTTGTTATCAACCAGTTGACTAAATCAGCTCATTTCTTGCCAGTGCATTCATCTTATACAGTTGAGGATTATGCTAGATTATATATTCGTGAGTTAGTCAGATTGGATGGAGTTCCTTTGTCTATCATCTCAGATAGGGGTACTCAGTTTACTTCATAGTTTTAGAGAGCCTTTCAGAAGGGTCTTGGTACCCAAGTTCATTTGAGTTTCGCTTTTCATCCGCAGACTGATGGTCAGGCTGAGAGGACTATTCAGACTTTGGAGGATATGTTGAGGGCATGCGTGCTTGATTTCAAAAGTAGTTGGGATGAGCACTTGCCATTGATCGAATTTGCGTATAACATTAGTTTCTATGATAGTATTCAGATGACCCCATTTTAAGCTTTGTATGGGAGAAGATGTAGATCGCCTATAGGTTGGTTTGAAGTAGGAAAAGCAGCTGTGATTGGGCCTGACGCTGTGTTCGAGGCTATGGAAAAAGTTAAGTTGATTCAAGAAAGATTAAAGACAGCTCAAAGTCGTCAGAAGTCGTATGCGGATGTGAGAAGAAAATATCTTGAGTTTAATGTTAATGATTTGGTGTACTTGAAGGTTTCACCCATGAAAGGCGTGAAGAGATTTGGGAAGAAGGGAAAGCTTAGTCCCCATTATGTTGGTCCATACATGATTCCGAGTTGTGTTGGAAAAGTAGCATATGAGGTGGAGTTACCTGCGGAGTTGTCTAGCATTTATTCGGTATTCCATGTTTCTATGCTTAAGAAGTGTATTGGTGATTCTGTCGTGGTTGATTCTTCCAAAATCTTAGATATTCAGGATAGACTTTCATTCGAGGAGATTTCGGTTGAGATTTTGGATTTTTAGATCCGTAGGTTAAGGAACAAAGAAGTTCCTTTGGTTAAAGTGCTTTGGCGAAATCAATTTGTTGAGGGTGCTACTTGGGAAGCCAAAGCTGATTGCGATCCAAGTACCCTCACCTCTTTTTTGTGAGTTCGGAGCGAGCAGAAGTACCATTCTTTCTTAATTCCGCCCCCTTTTTATTAAAGATTGAACTGTGTGTCTACTTCCATCACGAATTTGTGTATTTTGTATAGTATCCGAAGGTATAGAGTGAAGTAAGTCCTTTGAGTGAGTCTTTCCATCTATACGTTCCCATTTTTTTCTTGTTCCTGGACAATCTGGCAATATTCGGGTACGAATGTTTCCAAGGGGGAGATATTGTAATACCTCGAGAACTCTAACCATTAGTGACACCATGACTTAAGCTTATGAGAAATAAATTATAGTGCTTTGGTTGTTTTCTGATCAAGGGTGATGTGTATTAAGACCTCAAATATGTTCTAGTGATTAGGTGAATCAAAACATCCCTTACCAATTGAATTCTTGAGAAGAATTTTGGCATAGTCAACTTCAAATAAGCATATCTCTTATTACACTAAGAAATTTTTATCTCATGACCCACCAACAGATAGAGAATTGAATTAGCTTTCCAACGGTTCCAATTTCACCTAAATCCGGTATCGGAGCGAAAAGTTATGCCTATTTTACTCCAGCGTGTCAACCTGGAAACTGTGTGACGATATTTTGTGACGACTTGTCACAATTCTGACGGCTTGTCACAAAAGGTCTTCTCCCTTAAGCAGAAAGTCATAAATTTCACCCTTTTGTGACGACTTGTCATAAGGCTGACGACTTATCACAAATGTCATCAGCTTTTTTTTTTCAGCAATTAAAGGACGTTTTTGCAAGTGTATTTTGGTATTTTTTTCATCTTTTGGAGGCCCCTATATATATGAGAATCCCCATCCAAACCCTAATTTCTTCATTTTCTCTTCCAATTCTCTTAAGAAAATATATCTAGGGTACCATTCAAGAACATTAATCTTCAAAAAATCATCCATAAATCTTCAAGATTTCTTCAAGAACCAAGTTTCTCATAGTGTGGTCTTCGAGAATCATTTATTACAAGTGCGGATAGAGTCTCAAGCACTAGAATTCATCCAATTTCAAAGATTAAGGTATGTGGGGTTTTGAACAACAACAATCCTTTTGTTCTTGTGCCCAAAGCTTTGATTTCTATTATGGAAGTATATGATTTTGCAAGTGGGTTTATACCCAAATTACTTCATCATGAGACTATGAGAATATAAATTGTTCAAGCTTTGTTATACATGATTATTTTACTATTCCCACGTTATGACTTGATATTTAATATTGTGAATTTCATATTTCTACCATGAGTTGATATTTCAAGTTCTTTCAAGATATGTGTCAAGCCTTAAGCTTCCTTATGAAAAATTGGATTATTAAGTATATTGATTCATGAGATTGAGTTGTTACAATGAGTCTTGATATTTCCTCAAAGTTATTGACGTTTCCATGATTTAATGAATTGATACATTTTGATATTGAGAAAGATTGATTTGATTTGAGTCGAATTAGGAATCCACAAATTATTATGATTTGATAAATGAGAAAGAGATTTGATTTTCATGATAGACCCTTGTGATGTTTGTGGTGGATTTCCTAACGCGTTCTAACCTTGTATCTCGGAGTAGTATTTAGCACTGAGCGAAAAATGTGGGATTTCTTCCAAAACTACGTGCCACCGTAGGATTGGTATTGATATTTGGGGGCCAAAGGCTGAGTATGAGATTGTGATCACTAAATTGAGGTTGTACTCCCTGGCAAGAGTATGATGCTGTAATACCCCAAAATTTTTTTTGTTGAAATTTTGTGCGTAAACGTATTGGGTTCTACCTTCTAGAATGAATTATAAATTTTTCGTGCGGACTGTCTTAGATTATGACCCACCATTACGTAGAGTATCGAATAAGATTTCCAATGATATGTGGATCATCCTAAACGGACACTCGAGCGACGAGTTATGAACATTCCGATCGAACTGTGAATAGTAGTGAACAGTAAAACGTGCAGGAAAAAGTACTGAGGCCTGGTGTATTTTTGTTCTAACTTTAAACGATCATAACTCATTGTACATAATGATCTGGGTGATCTACTATATATAAACGGAAAGCTCTGCGAGTCTTCTTTCCAATGAAATTGGTTTCATCCAATTTGTCTATCGGAACAAAACGTTATGGTCAATCTACTTCAGCCTATCAAAAGTGAATTTTTGGGTCAACTTCAAACGATCATAACTACTCGTACACAATGATATGGGTGTGATACTATATATCAACAGAAAGATATGAGAGTCCTCTTTCTAATGAAATTGGTTTCATCCAATTTGGATATCAGAGTAAAACGTTATAGTTGATCTACTTCAGACTATCAAAATAGTCCACCAAAGGACAGATTCGAGAATTATTTGATTTTTAGGGGCGTTTTGGTCATTTCCACTCACCCAAAATCCGTCCAAACCCTATATTAAAGCCTATTAGAAACATTATATGTTATATTTCATCAAATTCCCTCAAAAATAAAACCCTAAGCTCCTACATCCAACTTCAAGAACCTCCAAAGTTCACCATTAATTTCGCAAATTTATTCAAGATTCTAAGTCCTAGTTCAAGAACTCCAAGAACCATCATTCAAAGGCACGATTAACATCTCAAAAACGATTATCGATATAAAGTTCATCATTCAAGGTATGTGGGATTTTTCAACAAGAACTCTCTTTCGTTCTTGTGCCCAAAAGTAATTTTCTTTACAAAGGCATGATTTTTATTTGATTTGTATGAATTTGATGCATGAACCCATATCTTATTATGATTATTATGAAATATTGATGTTTATGATTTTGAAAGATGAATTTACATGTATAGAGATATAAAGCATGAATCTTGAACGATATTTATCATGATTTTGATATTTGGATCGTGAATCCCCATTGAAAATTGTGTTTTTTTGAGAATGTGTGTGTTATAATCACGTTGATAATGAATATTTGAGATATTTTGAATGATTTGACCTTTTGGTCTTAATGGAGTTGTTTTGAACTCGAGTGAGAAAGAAACACACAACATAGTTGATTTTGATAGATGGGAAGCATGATGGCTCCCGATGTATATTTATATATTACTGAAATTGTTTTATTGTGGATTGTCTTTGAAATGACCTGAGCTAAGTTCGGGAGAAATATTTAGCACCAAGTGGGAGGTATAAAGCGATCTTACTTCACTAGAACTACGTGTCCCCATAGGAGTGAGCTTGAGGCTGATTTATATAGTGATCACTAGTTTGTGTGGATTTGATATCGATAGTCCTACTCCGATGGCAAGGATAGGATGGCCTCCCCAATGTAGGTTGTACGTTGGACTCCATGTAGCTCACATGGTTTATGTCGGTTATAGGATCTCCCAGTATGTGTGTGTTTTCTTGTGTCTATGGTGAATGGTGAAGTGATTTGAAAGTGGAATTGTGAAAGTTATTCTTTCAAAAGATTTAAATGATATTTACATTATGAGAATTGATATTCTTGATGAACTGAAAGTGATTGACAAATTATATGATGACTCACATGTGTTATTACACTTATTTCATCCTCTCATGATTATCATGATTTTCTTCAAGCTATGTGATTCTTTCATACATCCTGCATATTTCTTATAAATATTTATAATGATGATGTTTATACAACTGCATACACCCCCATATACTCGGTTCCTTTCCATGGTACTGACCCACATCTTCAGATGTGGGCTGCATTTTCTCGGAATATAGGTTCAGGTGCTCAGTTCCAGGTTCGACAGTTATTCTTCGGGCATACTGTTCTACATCCTCTGTTGTGATGAGTCCTCATGTTCCGAGGATGTGATATCCGATGTTGGTTTCACAGAATTGTTTACATTTATTAACTGAGTATGAGTCAGTTGGGGCATGTCTCAATGGCTCGCTAGTTTTATTGATTTTCTTAGAGGCTTGTCAGACTAGTATAGATGTTGGGAGTTGACTAACAAGTCGTATTTTATTATCTTTCTAAAATTCTCTTATTCTTGGATGATGATTAATCTATTGATATTTGAGGGTTATTTATGAAAAACCCCATTGATTTGTGTTGAACTAAATGAAAATGGCTCAAAGGGTTAGCTTGGGGCTACTCGTAGCCTCAAGCACCGTGTGACGCTCGGGACCCATTTTTCGAGGCATTACAAACTTGGTATCAGAGCCTAAGGTTTTAAGGTGTCCTAGGGAGTCTGACAAGCCGTGTTAAGTAGAGTCTTGATCGTCGGTGTGTAGCGCGCCACATCTATGAGCAAGAGGCTACAATACGTTTTAGGAAAAAGTGTGATTCTTTCTTTCAGAAGTCTATCGTGCTTAAAGTGTCTCTCTCCGCTATTGATTTATGCTCTCCTATTTTCAAAAATATGCCTCCACGTCGAGCAAGAAGTAATAATGATGGTCAGCAACCTCAACTCACTGACCCATTGAATGAAAACATGTCTCATGCTGAATTTCGGGTAGCCTTTCAGGCGCTGGCCCAAGCTGTTACTGCAAATGTTCAGGCCAACCTGGCCCCAGCTCCATAGAAGTAGGGAGGTGATTCAGCTGCTGCCAGGATTCGTGACTTCATGAGGATGAATCTACCGGAATTCTATAGGTCCAAGTCTGATGAGGATCCACGATTGTTTTTAAAGGAGGTACGGAAGATTACTCAGGTGATGCATGTATCTAAGGAACATAGTGTGGAGTTGACTGCGTATAGGTTGAAAGACCTTGCTTATGACTGGGTTATTTCTTAGAGGAAAGGTAGAGGTGAGGGAGCTATCCCTACAACTTGGTAAGAGTTCCAGGATGCATTCCTGGATAAGTTTTTCCCTTAGGAGATGAGGGAGGTGAAGGTGGAAGATTTTATGAACCTGTGACACTGCTCTATGACTGTTAGAGAGTACTGTCTAAAGTTCAATCAGTTGTACAAGTATGCTCCTGACTTAGTGGCTGATAATCAGGCTAGTATGAGTAAGTTTGTGACTGGAGTGTCTAGTTATGTGGTTAAGGAGTGTAGGCCTGCTATGCTGAATAGTGAGATAAATCTTTCTAGGCTGATGACTCATGCCCAATAGATTAAAGCAGATAAGATTAAGGAGAGATATAGAGTGAGAGGGAATAAGAGAGCTAGGTACGAGTAGCACGGACAAGGTCAGACTAGATCGCAGGGAGTGAGTCACCCTCATTATTAGGATCGTTCATCTATGCCAGCACCGTCATCTGCTAGTTCTCCCGTGCCTAGAGGTAGGCAGGAGCAAGGTAACAGGTCATATGCATCCAGGTCCTAGTACAGTGCTGGCAGTAAGCCAAATCGTCCCCTATGTCCTAAGTGTGGTAGGGCTCATTCGGGTGAGTGTTGGAGTGAGAAGAGGGGTTGTTTTCGGTGTGGTGACATGGGTCACAGAGTTAGAGATTGTCCACAGGATGGACAAGGGCATCGTGACTATTGCCCTCAGACCCAGACTCAGACTTTTAGTGCTCCAGTTCCAGCGACTCGCCTAGCCCCAGCTCAGGGCGCCTCTTCTAGGAATGTTGGCGGGTAGCGCCAGAATAGATTCTATGCTTTATCATCCCTTCAGGAATAGGAGGACTCTCCTAATGTTGTTACTGGTATGCTTCGTATATTTCAATTTGATCTGTATGCTTTGTTGGATCCTGGATCCAGTTTCTCATATGTTACACCTTTTGTTGCTGTGAATTTTAAACTGAGTCCTGAGATTATTCCTGAGCTTATACTAGTTTCTACCCTAGTGGGAGATTCGATTGTTGCCCAGAAAGTGTATAAAAAGTGTCCTGTTACCGTTCTTCATAGAGTCTTATTGGTTGATCTAATTGAGTTAGACATGGTACATTTTGATGTGATTCTAGGTATGGATTGGCTGTATTCTTCTTATGCCTCTATTGATTGTCGGACTCGAGTGGTCAAGTTTCAATTTTTGGGTGCATCTGTGTCTGAGTGGTCTGGGAATTCTGTGTCACCCAAGAGTCATTTTATCTCTTACCTCAAAGCTAGAAAGCTTATTTCCAAGGGGTGTATTTACAATTTGGTTAGAGTCAAAGACACTAAGTCTGAGACTCCAACTCTCCAGTCTGTTAACGTCGTCAATGATTTTTTTGATGTCTTTCCGGATGATCTCCCAGGGATACCTCTTGATAGAGAGATAGAGTTCAGGATTGATCTTCTTCCCGATACTCAGTCCATTTCTATTCCTCCTTACCGTATAGCCCCTGCAGAACTTAAGGAGTTGAAAGAGCAACTCAAAGATCTACTAGATGAGGGTTTCATAAGGCCCAGTGTTTCTCCTTGGGGTGCTCCTGTGTTGTTTGTGAGAAAGAAAGTTGACTCTTTGCGTATGTGCATTGATTACCGCCAACTGAATAAAGTCACCATAAAAATAAGTACCCCTTTCCGAGAATAGATGATTTGTTTAACCAATTGCAAGGTGCAAGTCATTTCTCAAAGATAGACCTTCGTTTCAGCTATCATCAACTCAAAGTTAGGGAGTGTGTCATCTCAAAAACTGCTTTCCAAACTCGTTATAGTCATTTTGAGTTTATTGTTATGTCTTTTGGGTTAACTAATTCCCTAGCAGCTTTCATGGACCTCATGAATCAAGTGTTCAGACCATATCTGGATATGTTTGTCATAGTGTTCATCGATGATATACTGGTGTACTCCCGTAGTGAGGATGAACATTCTGATCATCTCCGAACTGTCTTGTAAAGCCTTAGAGATCACAAGTTGTTTGCCAAGTTCATTAAGTGTGAGTTTTGGCTAAGGTCAGTTTTTTTTCTGGGTCATATCATTTCTTTCGAGGGTATTAGAGTTGATCCCCAAAAGACCGAAGCTGTTAGAAATTAGCCTAGACCTATTTCTCTGACTGATATCCGAAGTTTCTTGGGTTTAGCTGGCTATTACCGCCATTTTGTTGAGGGTTTCTCCTCTATAGCGTCTCCTATGACTTGGTTGACCCAAAAGAAAGTGAAGTTCTTGTGGTCCGAATCTTGTGATAAGAGTTTTCAGGAGATGAAGACTCGACTTACTTCAGCCCCTGTTTTGACTTTGCCTGATGGTGTTGATGGTTTTGTGGTGTACTGTGATGCTTTAAGAGTTGGGTTGAGTTGCGTATTGATGCAGAAGGGTAAGGTGATAGATTATTCTTCTAGACAGTTAAAACCCCATGAGAAAAATTACCCCACCCATGACCTTGAGTTGGTTGTTGTTGTGTTTGCTTTGAAAATCTGGAGACACTATTTGTATGGTGTCCATGTTGATGTTTTCATGATCATAAGAGTTTGAAGTATGTGTTTACCCAGAGAGAATTAAATCTTAGGCAGAGACGATGGTTAGAATTGTTAAAATACTATGATATGAGTGTGCTGTACCATCCGGGCAAGGCCAATATTGTGGCGGATGCCCTAAGTAGAGTGTCCATGGGTAGTGTTTCGCATGTGGTAGAAGGTAAGAAAGAGTTATCTCGTGATGTACATTGTTTGGCTAGATTGGGGGTTAGGTTGTTTGACACTGCTGAAGGTAGTATAAGGGTTCAGAGTAGTTCCAAATCCTCCTTGGTTTCGGAAGTGAAGGAAAAGTAATACTTAGATGCTAGTTTGGTCAGACTGAAGGAGTCAGTCAAGGACCAAAAAGTAGAGGTTTTCTCCCAAGGAGGAGATGGTGTGTTGAGATTGCAGGGTAGATTGTGTGTCCCGAATATTGATGATCTGAGACAGAGTATTATGGCTGAAGTGCACGGGGCATGATATTCTAATCATCCTGGTGCCACCAAGATGTACCGAGACTTGCAGGAAATCTATTGGTGGAGTGGCATGAAGAAAGATATAGCAGCGTTTGTAGCTAAGTGTGCAACATACCAAAAGGTTAAGGTCGAACACCAAAGACCTAGTGGTATGATGCAAGAGTTTAGTAGTCCCACCTGGAAGTGGGAAGAGATAAATATGTACTTTGTGATTGGTTTACCTCCTTCCCGACGCCATTATGATTCCATTTGGGTTGTGGTTGATAGGTTGACTAAGTCATCTCATTTCTTGCCTGTTCATACTTCATATACTGCTGAGGATTACACTAGATTGTATATCCGAGAGCCAGTCAGACTGCATGGAGTTCCCTTGTCTATCATTTCGGATAGGGGTACTCAGTTCACTTCGTAATTTTGGAAAGCTTTTCAGAAGGTTCTTGGTACCCAAGTGCTTTTGAGTTCTGCTTTTCATCCGCAGACCGATGGTCAGGCTGAGCGGACCATCCAGACCTTAGAGGATAAATTAAGAGCTTGTGCACTTGACTTTAAGAGAAGTTGGGATGATCACTTACCGTTAATAGAGTTTGCTTACAATAACAGTTTCCACTCTAGTATTGGCATGTCTCCGTTTGAAGACTTATATGGGAGGAAATGTAGATCACCCATAGGTTGGTTCAAGGTGGGTGAAGCGGCTGTGAGTGGTCCTGATTCGGTATTTGAGGCTATGGAAAAAGTTAAGTTGATTAGGGAAAGGTTGAAAACTACGCATAGTCGTCAGAAGTCATTTGCGGATGTTAGAAGGAGAGACCTTGAGTTTGAAGTTGGTGACCTAGTGTATCTAAAAATTTCACCCATGAGGGGGGTGAACAGATTTAGAAAGAAAGGGAAGCTTAGTCCCCGTTATGTTGGTCCTTAAAAAATTCTTAGCCGTGTTGGTAAGGTAGCTTATGAGGTCGAGTTGCCTTCCGATTTGTCCTCTGATCATCCAATATTCCATGTCTCCATGCTTAGAAGGCATATTAAAGATGTTGTGGTAGTGGATTCCTCTGTGAGTGATGACATTCAAGACAATCTTTCTTTTGATGAGATTCCTATTGAGATTCTTGATTTCAGTGTCCGAAGACTAAGGAACAAAGAAGTTCCCTTGGTCAAGGTGTTGTGGAGAAACCAATCTGTTAAGGGTGCAACTTAGGAAGCTGAGGCGGATATACGATCCAAGTACTCACACCTATTTTCCGCGAACTCTGATCAAGCCAAAGGTACCTTTCTTTCCTAAATCATGTACTTTTGATAAAAGTTGCAACAGTTCAGTTGTCATTTATTATGTGTTCATTTATAGTTTCTTGAATTTATGCATTCTATGTTGCATTCGGAGTGAGAAATGATGTGGTGATGAGTCTAACGAATGGTTTCAGCTGTAAGCTCTATTCCCTATCTAATCTTGGCATGTCTAGCATCATTTGAGGACGAATGCTTCCAAGGGGGGATGATGTAATACCCCGAGAAATTTTTCATTGAAATTTTATGCGTAAACGTGTTGGGTTCTATCTTTTAGAATGAATTATAAATCTTCCATGAGGAATGTCTCAGATTATGATCCACCATTGCGTATAGTATCGAATAATCTTTCCAACAATATGTGGATCATCCAAAACGGACACCCGAGCGACGAGTTATGAACATTCCGATCGAATCGTGAATAGTAGTGAACAGTAAAACGTGCAGGAAAAAGTACTGAGGCCTGGCGTATTTTCGCTCCAACTTTAAATGATCATAATTCCTTGTACATAATGATCTGGATGATATACTATATATCAACGGAAAGCTCTACGAGTCCTCTTTCCAATGAAATTGGTTTCATTCAATTTATCTATCGGAGCAAAACGTTATGGTCGATCTACTTCAGCCTACCAAAAGAAAATTTTTGGGTCAATTTCAAATGATCATAACTCCTCGTACATAATGATCTGGGTGAGATACTATATATCAACGGAAAGATATAAGAGTCCTCTTTCTAATGGAATTGGTTTCATCTAATTTGGATAGCGGAGTAAAATGTTATGGTTGATCTACTTCAAACTATCAAAATAGTCTACCAAAGGATAGATTCGAGAATTATTTAATTTTTAGGGGCATTTTGGTCATTCCCCCTCACCCAAAATCCGTCCAAACCCTATATTAAAGCCTATTAGAAGCATTATATGTTATATTTCATCAAATTCCCTCAAAAAGAAAATCCTAAGCTCCTACATCCAACTTCAAGAACCTCCAAAGTTCACCATTAATTTTGCAAATTTATTTAAAATTCCAAGTTCCTAGTTCAAGAACTCCAAGAACCATCATTCAAAGGCACGATTAACATCTTAAAAAGGTGTATCGATCTAAAGTTCATCATTCAAGGTATGTGGGGTTTTTCAATAAGAACTCTTTTTCGTTCTTGTGCCCAAAAGTAATTTTCTTTACAAAGGCATGATTTTTATTTGATTTTTACGAATTTGAAGCATGAACCCATATCTTATGATGATTATTATGAAATATTGATGTTTATGATTTTGAAAGTTGAATTTACATGTGTAGAGATATAAAACATGAATCGTGAACGATATTTATCATGATTTTGATATTTGGGTCGTGAATCCCCATTGAAAATTATATTTTTCTAAGAAAGTGTCTGTTATAAGCACGTTGATGTTGAATATTTGAGATATTTTGAATGATTTGACCTTTTAATCTTAATGGAGTTGTTTTGAACTCGAGTGCGAAAGAAATCCACAACGTGGTTGATTTTGATAGATAAGAAGCATGGTGGCTCCCGATGTATATTTATATATTACTGAAATTATTTTGTTGTGGATTGTCTTTGAAATGATCTGAGCTAAGTCTGAGAGAAATCTTTAGCACAGAGTGGAAGGTATAAAGCGACCTTACTTCCCTAGAACTACGTGCCCCCGTAGGAGTGAGCCTGAGGCTGATTTATATAGTGATCATTAGTTTGTGTGGATTTGATATCGATAGTCCTACTCCAATGGCAAGGATAGGATGGCTCTCCCCAACGTGGGTTGTACGTTGGACTCCATGTAGCTCATGTGGTTTATGTCGGTTATAGGATCTCCCAGTGTGTGTGTGTTTCCTTCTTGTCTATGGTGAATGGTGAAGTGATTTGAAAGTGGAATTGTGAAAGTTATTCTTTCAAAAGATTTAAATGATATTTACATTATGAGAATTGATATTCTTGATGAACTGGAAGTGATTGACAAATTATATTATGACTCATATGTGTTATTGTACTTATTTCATCCTCGCATGATTATAATGATTTTCTTCGGGCTATGTGAGTCTTTCATACATCCTGCATATTTCTTATAAATATTTATGATGATCTTGTTTATACAACTGTATACACCCCCATATACTCGGTTCCTTTCCATGGTACTGACCCACATCTTCGGATGTGGGCTGTATTTTCTCGGAATGTAGGTTCAGGTGCTCAGTTTCAGGTTTAACTGTGATTCTTTGGGCACGCCGTTCTACATCCTCTATTGTGGTGAGTCCTTATGTTCCGAGAACGTGATGTCTGATGTTGGTTTCACGCAATTATTTACATTTGATAACTGAGTATGAGTCAGTTGGGGCATGTCTCAATGACTCACTAGTTTTATTGATTTTCTTAGAGGCTTGTCAGACTAGTATAGATGTTGGGAGTTGACTAATAAGTCATATTTTGTTATCTTTTTGAAATTCTTTTATTCTTGGATGATGATTACTCTGTTGATATTTAAGGCTTATTTATGGAAACCCCGTTGATTTGTGTTGAACTGAATGAAAATGGCTCAAAGGATTATCTTAGGGCTACTCGTATCCTCAAGCATCGTGTGATGCTCCGGGACCCATTTTCAGGGGCGTTACAGATGCTCCCGCCAATGTGTGGTTCTCTCCTTAGGAGGGCAAAACATTGGACGCCATGTAGCTCACATGGTTTATGTCGGTTATAAAAACCTCCCATGTCCATAAGAGTTGAGTTTCTTGAATTATCGAGTCACTCTGAGTCTTGAGTCTTGAGTTGAGTTATTTATGATGATTTATGAAGTTTTTATCATATGATTTATTTAATATGAGATCATTAAAAGTATGTTTCAATCTAACTCAAGCCAAGTGAGCCATCATTGTACATATGCATATTTTCATGAAATTGATGATGATATTTACATTGTTGCATGCACCCCCACATAGTCAGTACATTCCAAAGTGCTGACCCACATATTTTTCCTATGGGCTATATTTTCTCATAATGTAGGTTCAAGTACTCTGTCGTAGCCGCGTTAGCGATATTCGGGTGCCTCATTACGTTTCCTCATTGGTGAGTCCTCATAGTTCGAGGACCGTGTCTATATTTTTGTGATATTATTTTGTTGTTATGGCTTTCAGTACTGTTGAGTCAGTTGGGGGTTTGTCCCAAAGGCTCCTTGATTTTGATGTATAGAGGCTTTGTCAGACTAGAGGGATGGTATGTCCAGACATTTAATATATATTTTGGTTGTACAGTTTAGTATTCTCTAGTATCTCTCTTGAACCCGATGTGATATATCTCTTTATTATGCATGACTATTGTTGATTCAGGTTCCTTGAGGTAGTGTCTGGCTTCGAGGGTTAGCTTGGGGATACGTGTATCCCTAACCACCGTGTGACATCTCAGGATGGAAATTTTTAGGCATTACAATAAATTAAAGTCCCATTATCCAGGAAGGTCCTGAGCAGAAAATAAAATTCCATTATTAATGAGGGTACTGAGAAGAAAATGAAATCCCATTATCCAGGATGGTCTTGAGCAGAAAATAAAATATCATTTTCTAGGAGGGTCCTAAGCATAAAATAAAGTCCCATTATTCAGGAGGATCCTAAGAAGAAAGTAAAATCCCATTATCTAGGAGGGTCCTAAGAAGAAAACAAAGTCCAATTATCCAGGAGGGTCCTAAACAGAAAATAAAATCCTATTATCCAGGAGAGTCTTGAGTAGAAAGTAAAGTCCCACTATCCAAGAGGATCCTGAGTAGAAAGTAAAATCCTATTATGCTAGAGGGTCCTGAGCACAATGTAAAATCTCATTATCCAATAGGTTCCTGAGATAAAAATAAAATCTCATTATCCAGGAGGGTTCTGAGCATAAAGTAAAGTCCCATTATCCAGGAGGGTCTTGAGGAAAAAATTAAAATCCCATTATCCAGTAGTGTCCTGAGGAGAAAAGTAAAATTTCAGTATCTAAGAGGGTCGTGAGCAGAAAATAAAGTCCCATTATCAAGGAGATCCTGGGCAGAAAAGTAAAATCTCATTATCCAAGAGGGTCCTAATCAGAAACTAAAATTGCTTTATCTAAGAGGGTCCTGAGTAGAAAGTAAAATCTCATTATTCAGGAGGGTCCTGAGCAGAAAATAAAATCTCATTATCTAAAAGGGTCCTGAGTAGAAAATAATATCCCATTACCCAAGAGTGTCCTGAGCTGAAAGTAAAGTCCCATTATTCAAGAGGGTCTTAAGGTGAAAGTAAAATCTTATTATCCAGGAAGGTCCTGAGCAGAAATTAAAGTCCCATTATTCAGGAGGGCCTTGAGAAGAAAGTAAAATTCCATTATCGAGGAGGGTCCTGAGTGGAAAGTAAAATCTTATTATCTAGGAGGGTCTTGAGCAGAAAATGAAACCACATTATCCAGGAGGGTACTGAGCAGAAAATAAAATTCCATTATTCAGGAGGGGATTGAGCAGAAAATAAAATCCTATTATTCAGGATGGTCCTGAGCAGAAAGTAAAGTCCCATTATCCAGGAGTGTCCCTAGAGAAAATTAATATCTCATTATTCAGGAGGATCTTGAGCAAAAAAATAAAATCTCATTATCCAGGAGGGTCCTGAGCAGAAAATAAAATCCCATTATCTAGGAGGATCCTAAGAAGAAAGTAAAGTTTCATTGTTCAAGAGGGTCCTGAGCGAAAATTAAAATCTCATTATCCAAGAGGGTCCTGAGCTGAAAAGTAAAGTGTCATTATCCAGGAGGGTTCTGATCAGAAATTAATATCCTATTATCCAAGAAGGTCTTGAGCTAAAAAATAAAATCTCAAATAACACGAACAAAATTTTTTCCCCTGTTTTCACTAGAGAAAATTTTGTGAGTGTCATCAGATCATAACTTTTGAAAAGTACAATAAAGAGGGTGAATCAAAGTCTTGATAAGAAAACGTGTCTCTTGAGAGTAAAACTAATAACCAAAATTAGGAAGTGCGCCTCCTAAGAGTTAACGTGGAGGACTCTAACTAGAAAGTGCATCTTCTAGGAGTAAGATTCAAATTAGAAAGTGTCTCACCTAACAAATGAAAGTTGAATTACCCAAACAAGGAAGTGTGTCTCCTAGAGGTTGAATGGAATGACTTGACTAGAAAGTACATCTTGTTGGAGTAAAGGTTCAACTTACGAAGTTTGTCACCTAACAAATGAGAACTAAAATTTCCAAATAAGGAAATGTGACTCGACTAGAAAGTAAATCTTCTAGGAGTAAAGGTTCAAATTAGGAAGTGCGTCTCCTACCACATGAAACTTAAATTACCCAGACAAGAAAGTGTGTCTTCTAGGGGTTAAATGAAATAACTCGACTATAAAGTGAGTCTTCTAGGAGTGACGGTTCAAGTTAGGAGGTGCGTGATAACGCTCAATCTACAACTCTTGTAGGAGTATAAAGCGGTCGTTGTCAAATATAGAACCCAACTGGGTTGGGTATCGATCCCACAGGGAATAGCTTGGTCAACAAGTAAGCAAAGATTACTAGACTTTTAGTGCAAGTCTTGAAAAATGGGGGATTGTAATGTGTAACCACAATATTAAAGTAAAAACTGAAAATAGCAACGTAAAAAGAAAGAATGTTTAGTAGGTTGTAAAACAATGAGAATTGAAGAGTTGGGGTTATGTCCACCTTATGAGTTATACGTCTCTATTGGCTATGAGTTGTGCGGAATTCAGACATGCATGCGCTTATAGAGAATTGTATTCGATGGTAAATCCAAGCGTCTTTCGACCTCAACAAGGACTATTTCACTTTAACTCTTTCGAGCTTAAAGCGTATCTAATGGTACAAATTCTCCAAGAGGTTAATCCAGTTATGGCACTAACTTTTTAATAGGGGATGGGACCCTATTACCTTGACATTATCTCTTTTCCAGACATATAACCTTTCTTTCGAACAAGTTAATGCTATACTGGCGTTATTCTATGCATCTGCAGCCACAAGAATTTGCATTAAGATGAAGAGAATAATGATATAAGCAACACACGTGTCACGAATTCACAAACTCATAGCAATAGATAGTAGCTCATATGGCTTCCATAACCCCAACAGATAAGTTTAGTTACCCATGAGTGCGAAGGAAATCACAATTGACATTGTTATTATACCACAAAAAAGATTTCGTGTAGTAGTAGTGTGGTATGGCGTTAGGCGTGACTTTTCTTGTAGAGTAACGTTTCTCTTGTTGTGGAAAATAAGAATTGAATAGATGAAAAATAACGTCAACAATGAATTAAAGAGAATTGTTTCGATGGATGGATGGATGGTGGATGGATGGGAATTGATGGAATGGGGGAATTGTGAGGAATGGCGGAATCTATAAAAATCTCTAGCAAAATAGGGTATTTATAATACCCATATCCTATTCCTACTAAGCTAATAAATTACTTAACCCAATCTTACTAGGTTAATGTATCATTATCCTAATCCTAATAAATTACTGCATTATTATCCTAATCCTAATAGGTTACTGCTAGTCCCCAAAGTCTTCAGAATTGTTGTTTTTGCCCGGGAAAGATTTTCCATGCGCCACTTTTGGTCCTTGGCGTCCAAGATTTGCTTTCCTCCTTTCGTGAAGCTTTCTTTGGCGTCAAGTTATCCATAAAATGCTGAATTCTGCATCATTTATACCTGAAAATTGGCTAATCATGTTCGTTAGCTCACTTACAGGAAAAAGGACTAAAAGTGCATGAATTATATAATTTGTCCTCAAAACTTAGCTAAAATATGGGTAAAATATAGCACTATAGGCGTGTAAATTCTCCTATCATCAACACCCTACACTTAAAGCTTTGTTCGTCCTCGAACAAACTATCATGTCCATCTAAACATCAACTTAGGGTTTCACAGTATCAACACAAAATATTCGTCAAGACAAGCATAACAATTATCAACATAGAGTAGTTTTCCGATCATTAGTAGAAACAATTTAACCTCTAGCATAGACTCGTGATGGTAGTTAATTCGTATCCAAAAGTTAAGGTACAAAGAATCATACACAACTAACCAAAACTCGTCAACCATGTGTGTCTCACAATATATTACCCATAATCACTTACAAGCATAGTATATTTGTCGAAACATGGGTAGAAGGGTATCCTCGCTCTCGCTCTCACAAAGAATTCATATGCTGCAACTGATGTCCATAGGCTTGCCCTTAGTGTAATGCTCCACTAAATGTCAGAATGCTAAGCTTAGGATCAAATAGGTCTTTTGATGGTTGTAATGTAGGCTAAGGGACGGGTAGGACAATTTTGGCCAGAAATAGTGACTATGTTCCTAAGCGCTTTAATACATCACATTCTATCATTAACACTTTTCTTTCAAACAACCTTTCTACTTTCTTTTATTCTACCACCCCTTTTTCTCCTCTTTTGTTCAATTTTAAACATGACTATCTTTTCAGTTTTTCTTTCCTTTTTCTTTTCATAACATACCTCTTATGATAGCAATTTTGTTTTTCATAACAAATTCAAGCACCAATACATTCTAAAGCATCATACTCACCCAATTTCCTCTTATTTTGTCACATGACTTTATAATTTAAAACACTTAGGGATTTGGATCAAATTATGGTCTTGAAAAAATGGATTAGGCTTACATATGAGGTTGTCAAAGAAAATAGGCTAAAGGCTCAAAGGGGTTAACTAGGATAATGTCCATGGGTAGGTAAAAAGAAGGTAAACAAGTCTAGGTTGCCAAAGAAATGCCTAAATCATCTCCTGGACTTACACTCTTTATTTTCGCTTTACATACATACAAGGCAAGTTCTAGCATCAGCCACAAACATGGAATATACAATATCCTCACACACACAAGGCACATGGTCGACTTTATTAGGAGTAGTATAGACTCTTGACCCAACAGATGAGGGAATTGAACCACACAATATCATATAGTGAGTCACAATTAGAGCCTAAACGTCTCAATAGTCATGATTTTAGCACAAACTCTTGTTATAATCTCATGCTGCCTATTAGAAAAATTTCATGCAAAAAAAATGTAACTAATAAAAAGAAAAACAAAACAAACATAAATGCAAATGCAGATAGAGAAGTATAGCATGCAAATACCACCACCCCACACTTAGACGGGACACACTGCCCTCAGTGGAAAATAAATATGAAGAACCTGGTCAGTCGGACTCCTCCTATATGTCTGGGGTCATACCCCCTTCGTCGAAATCATCATTGGAGTCGTCATCCTCAGAAGTTCCTCATAAGTACCCCACTTGATTCCAAGAGTACATCGAGGTATTTGCAGTATGGAGGATTCAGCTTGCTCTTTTCTTCCTCTTTTCTGGCCTCTTTGTGAAGTGGTTGCTTTTCTTGTCTTTTGGTGCCATTGTACCTGAGATCTCAATAGAATCATGTTAGCTTCATCTCGGAAGATTCAATAAACAAACAGACAATAGTGACACCACCCCACACTTAATTTGTTGACACAAACTAATTAAGTGAATGATGTCGATTACTCAGACTTCATCAACATACATTTAGATGATATGTTCCAACAATATAATCAGTGCAGTCATACTTCTTGTAATCTTGGCAATACTTTCATGTTTGATATATCAAGACTACTACATAGAGATTGAATCAAGGTATAGCATCTAGAAATAATCGCAACCTCATATGTTGGTAGTCAACCATAATTCTTATCTCGATGAACAAGTCATTCCAACATGTAAGTATGCAAGTGACAAGATTATGCAATTTTAGTGACCATGTCAATTCCGAGAAAGTATGACAATGCATCAAAATCAAATTCAAGTTGGGAACAAGTTAAGATCATCCTTACGTATTCGTTTACTCACTTAGTTGTGTCGAAACAATTCAATCATATTCAAATCACCAATACTACTTCAAGATTTAGCAATTCATAATATGCGTAGTAGTGTAGTACTTACGGAATATAAATGAAGAACAAAGAAGTACTTACTTGGTTGATGACCTTGGATGATGTTCAAGCAAGGTAAAAGAGCAAAAGGAAAATTTCTTGAGAGGATTTGGAGAGGTAGGCGGCGCTTATGTTAGGTTTGCAATGTGTTTTTGACCTAAGACTAAGTTTTTTATATATAGGGCAAGCTTGTGTCGGGTTTTGACCCATTTAAAATCGTATTTGGAGACCAAAAGTAACCATAGGCGGCGCCTAAGGCTTTGCTTAGTTGAGCAGAATGCCATAGCATAGGCCATGCCTAGTTGAGCAGAATGCTTTTGTATAGGCGACGCCTATTGCAAAGCCTTTAGTGACCATAGGCGGCGCCTATTGCAAAGCCTTTAGTGACCATAGGCGGCGCCTTTAGCATGGCATATGAGATTCATAGGCAAAAGGCTTTAGCATAGGCGGCGCCTATGCTATGGCATACTTGAGCATGGGCGGCGCCTATGCTATGGCACACTAGATTCCGAGACCTTGGGCCATAGTATAGGCCTTGCCTTGTTCGTGGCCTAGTTTTACCTATGCCTAGCCTTTTTCGATGCCTATATTTTCATGAGCAATGCCCAATCCATAGCCTTTTGCTTCTTCATTCCTAACTTACCACCTTCAACATGCAATACTTCCAAATCAAAATTTGAAACCGACCTCCTCGTTTTACACATCTTGTACCTACATTCACTCAAAAACAACAAAAATGATTAGAACGATGGGTTGCCTCCCATCAAGCGCCTTAGTTTTGGTCGTGGCTCGACAAAATCCTAAGAAAACAAAAACAATTAAAAACATTTAAAAATGATGGGTTGCCTCCCACTAAGCGCTTGATTTATTGTCGCGGCACGAGATAGCTATCTCGATTACTTTGTCTTCATCGAGATAGATGGGGCATCATTTTCTGAATGGATTCAGACGACGTTGATACTTACTTGTAGGCATGCAATCTTCTTCGATATGACTCTTGTGCATACATACCTCAGGAGAGATACCAATTATATCATCAATCTTCCTACCCATAGCTCTCTTGTACCTCATCAGAGCAGAGATGAGAGCCTCTACATGCTGTTCACTTAAATCATCCGCAAAACTCTCCGGAAGTGTATTTCCATATCCCAAGAACGTATACCTTAGGTAATTGGGGAGCTCTTTCGATTCTAGCATTGGTGGCTCTACAATGGAAGTCTTCGCTGTTTGTGAAGGCTGATTTGTAAGATCAAGGTCCAACTTCTTAGGAGCATGAGAATATGACCCTATTTCTTTTAGAGAACACATAGTTTCTTTATAATCTCCATCGTCCTCATGCTCAACATTTAGCAGCGCAGCAGATAATGGCTCAACAGTAAGCTGTTTCTCTACAGATATTGCTTTCTTATCCTCATAAGCTACGAAGAACACATCCATATCACTGGGCTGCTTCATTGCTTTGTATATATCAAAGCGGACCACTTCGTCATTCAACCGAAATAAAATCTCATTAGCTCTCATGTCAATAAGTACACTTTCTGTTGCAAGGAAAGGACATCCCAAGATTATGGGAACTTCAGAATCCACCTCGCAATCCAAAATAACGAAGTCTGCAGGAAAAATGAATGGAGAAACCTTCACCAACACATCATTCAAGATACCCACAGGTTGTTTTACCGACCTATCAGCCATCACGAGCCTCATATTGGTTGGTGTCAGATTGCCTAACCCCAACTTCCTGTAGACGGATAGTGGCATCAAATTGATGCTAGCACCCAGATCGCACAATGCCTTGGCAAAGTTCAAAGAGACAACAGTGCAAGGAATAGTGAAGGCACCAGGGTCGGCCTTTTTCTGAACTAGCGATCTTGTAGCGATTGCGCTGCAATGATGAACAGTATCTTTCAACTCATAGCTTGCTGCCCACTTCTTTGTCAAAAGGTCTTTCATAAATTTCGCATAACCAGGCATTTGTTCAAGTGCCTCCACCAATGGAACATTAATGGTCAGCTGATTTAACATCGTCATGAATTTGCTGAACCTTGTATCATTCGCCTGCTTCTTCAATCATTGAGGAAAAGGCGGTGGTGGATATGGAATTGTTTTCTCCACGACTTTTTTCTCCTCTTGCTTCCGAATTTTGGTAGTCTCAGGCTGTAACCTACTAGGGGTGGCGTCATGGACGTCTTGGTCAGCTTCTATGGCGTTTTCTTCATTAGCCTTATCATCGTTATCTGCTACATCGTCGACCACTTGCTTGCCTTTGGATGAAGTTTCCAGCACCTTACCACTTCGAGTAGTAATAGTCATGCATGATCCATAATTCCTTGGATTTTGCACAGTGTCGCTAGGTAAAGTGCCAGCCTTTCTTTGATTGAGTGCTGCTGAAAGTTGGCTCAATTGCTGCTCTATTTTCTTAATTGAAGTGGAATATGAATCAACTAATTGCTTCATAGAGGACAAATCATTTATTACCTCCGTTACTCCCGTGCTAGTTGCTTCCACTCCTTTCAATAGTTTAGCCATCATGTCTTTCATACTTCCAGAACTAGATGTGGTGGCGTCACGTCTTCCAGGGGGAACATACAAACCACTATTGTTATTCTTGTTCTTCCAACTACCTTGGTCCTTGATTCCAAGTTTATCATAACAGTTCCGACCTTGGTTTCCTTGGGTATTACCTCGGAAACCCCCCTGATTGTTCAAGTAGTTGGCTTCTTCCTCGGAATCGGATTCCTCTCTTTCTTTTGATGCAACAGCTTTAACTTTTTTGTTCTTCCCTGATAATAGATGCTTTGTAAGAAGATCCATCTGCTTTTTCATGTGAGCCATGTCTTGGTCACGATCCTCTTGTCTTCGCCTCTGCTCTGCAGTCATGCCAAAAGATACAGTAGAGCTTGCTACCTCAGAATCCCAGGTATACCAAGCTCTACTTTGCTTTGTCATCCGATCTAGCATATTGCTTGCCTGCACAAAGGTGAGGTCCATAAATGATCCTCCAGCCGCATTATCCACCACTGGTTTAGTTATTGAATTCAAGGCGCTGTATAATATCTCCATCAAGTGGACATTGGTCATGTGATGGTTTGGGCACCTCATAAGCTTCGTCTTGAACCTCTCCCATGTTTCGTGGAGAGCTTCGGTTGGAACCTGTCGAAAATTACTGATCTCATCTCTCAACTGTGCTTTCTTGGATGGCGGAAAGAATCTTTCTAGGAAAACGTCTTTCAATTGCCTCCAATTTGTAATAGAATCAGGAGTCAGCCCATTCAACCATAGAGTTGCCTCCCCAGACAGAGATAATGGAAATAAGCGCAGTCGAATTGCATTCTGTCCAACGCCAGGATTGTCGAATGACTTGCATGTAGAAATAAAGTTGACTAGATGCATATTTGGATCATCACCCACAAGTCCACCGAATAATCCCTTAAGCTGCAATAGTTGAATCATTGTACTAGTGATATTGAACTTTGCTCCAGGTGCCAAGGGTGGCAGAATAATGGCTCCTGTGGCACCAGCTTCGTCCAGATCGTCATCATCATCATCAAAAAGAATCTATACAACTCGGCGATCAGGCCTCAATCGCGCTTGACGATCTCTCCTCTGCATGGGTGCCGCCATCTCAGCAGTATGTCATGGGTTTAGTAGCTCCTCATCGCCCAGGTCCTCATCATCAGGATTTGTTGCACGACCTGGGTTATCAATATTTTGTTGGTGCACTTGAGCAGCCATCCTTTCTATGTCACGTTGTGCATCCATTCTGTCAACGAAACCTGAATAGAACAAAAACAACAACTAAAAGTAAAACTACGAGAATCTTTGACCAAAGGGTCTAGTAATTATCACAAATTTAATTGACACTCGTATTCCCCGGCAACGACGCCAATTTTTGATAACGCTCAATCTACAGCTCTCGTAGGAGTGTAAAGAGGTCGTTGTCAAATATAGAACCCAACTGGGTTGGGTATCGATCCCACAGGGAATAGCTTGGTCAACAAGTAAGCAAAGATTACTAGACTTTTAGTGCAAGTCTCGAAAAAGGGGGGATTGTAATGTGTAACCACAATATTAAAGTAAAAACTGAAAATAGCAACGTAAAAAGAAAGAATGTTTAGTAGGTTGTAAAACAATGAGAATTGAAGAGTTGGGGTTATGTCCACCTTATGAGTTATACGTCTCTATTGGCTATGAGTTGTGCGGAATTCAGACATGCATGTGCTTGTAGAGAATTGTATTCGATGGTAAATCCAAGCCTTTCGACCTCAACAAGGACTATTTCACTTTAACTCTTTCGAGCTTAAAGCGTATCTAATGGTACAAATTCTCCAAGAGGTTAATCCAGTTACGGCACTACTTTTTAATAGGGGATGGGACCCTATTACCTTGACATTATCTCTTTTCCAGACATATAACCTTTCTTTCGAACAAGTTAATGCTATACTGGCGTTATTCTATGCGTCTGCAGCCATAAGAATTTGCATTAAGATGAAGAGAATAATGATATAAGCAACACACGTGTCACGAATTCACAAACTCATAGCAATAGATAGTAGCTCATATGACTTCCATAACCCCAATAGAGAAGTTTAGTTACCCATGAGTGCGAAGGAAATCACAATTGACATTGTTATTATACCACAATAAAGATTTCGTGTAGTAGTAGTGTGGTATGGCGTTAGGCGTGACTTTCCTTGTAGAGTAACGTTTCTCTTGTTGTGGAAAATAAGAATTGAATAGATGAAAAATAACGTCAACAATGAATTAAAGAGAATTATTTCGATGGATGGATGGATGGTGGATGGATGGGAATTGATGGAATGGGGGAATTGTGAGGAATGGCGGAATGTATAAAAATCTCTAGCAAAATAGGGTATTTATAATACCCATATCCTATTCCTACTAAGCTAATAAATTACTTAACCCAATCTTACTAGGTTAATGTATCATTATCCTAATCCTAATAAATTACTGCATTATTATCCTAATCCTAATAGGTTACTGCTAGTCCCCAAAGTCTTCAGAATTATTGTTTTTGCCCGGGAAAGATTTTCCATGCGCCACTTTTTGTCCTTGGCGTCCAAGATTTTCTTTCCTCCTTTCGTGAAGCTTTCTTTGGCGTCAAGTTATCCATAAAATGCTGAATTCTGCATCATTTATACCTGAAAACTGGCTAATCATGTTCGTTAGCTCACTTACAGGAAAAAGGACTAAAAGTGCATGAATTATATAATTTTTCCTCAAAACTTAGCTAAAATATGGGTAAAATATAGCACTATAGGCGTGTAAATTCGCCTATCATCAGTGCGTCACCTAACATATGAAAACTGATATACCAAGACAAAGAAGTATGTTTTCTAGGAATTAAATGAAAGGACTCGACTAGAAAATGCGTCTTATAGGAGTGAAAGTTATCGTTAGGAAGTGTGTCACCTAACAAATGAAAACTGAAATACCCAGACAAGGAAGTGCTCTCCTAAGGGGTAGAATGATGAGTTTTCACCATGATTGTGTTTACTAAAACTGAGCAATACTGCCTCTGGCATTTGCAGAAGTGAGGAGTTGCACCTTTTGATATTTTGACTTTGAAGTCTTTGATTTAAAGATAATATGTGTTCATTTTATATATATAAAAAACTATGAGTTTAAAAACATGGTGGTTGATTTGTGGCTTTAGCTTTTGGAGGCAATTGCTCTTGCCATTGTCACATTAACTTGCTTCAAACTGTTGACTTATCATTGACTAGTTGCACCATTGATTCAATCTCAGACTGTTACGAGTAACCCTCAAGCAAAAACAGTATATCTGTCCCACAGTATCTCTACACTAAACTTTGTATTATCATGATTTTATAACCTGTCAGCTGATGAACATTCTTCGGATACATGGATTCACTTTGGATCATGTCGTCTTTATGTACGTGCTTTTTGTCTTACTTTGTGCAATTGAAGGAGTTGGTAGCAAATTTTGAAAATTTTTCTCACTTGTCTTGACGTGAATTTGACTTAAAAAATGAGAAAAGTAATGATAATGATTTTTCTTTTGAAAAAAAAAGACACGAAAAATAAAAAAGAAAAATATAAAAAGAAAAGAAAAGACAATAGACATTTTTTAAAAAAAAAATAATGAAAACAAAAACTTATATGAGTGTGGTAGCTGGTTCTAGTGATTATGACTGCATTTGGATTAAGTAACCTAATATTCTCCATCCTAACCATTTGTGAACTTTGTCAATTATTTTTGAGTTAGTGAACCTAAAACTGAGTTGCTTTCTTAAGCTTATTGCACTCAGAGACCTCATTCGACTAGTGGAACCTCAAAGAATTTTCGCCAGCGAGCCTCTCTTATTTTCATTTTCTCTCAATTCACTGTTGTCTTATGGTGCTCATGAGGTTTTTCACCAATAAAAATGTCTCATTTTCATCATTTTTCTCACAACTCACTGTCGCCTTATGGTGCCCAGAAAGGTTTTCACCAATAAAACTCTTATTTTTATTTTTCTCACATTTTTATGCTGATGAAGGAAATTGGTGCCCAAAAGATGAAACATCATATACCTATAACATGCTTAGCCTTGACATTTTTAAAGTTGATCTGAAGGTCTTTTTTTGGTTGTAACTTTATTTTTGGATATGTTAGAAAGAAAGGGCGGCATGAGGCTCAAAATAAACATAACATAGGGTGAGACGTACGATTTTTGAAATCGACTCATAAAGAAAATAATTTTTGCCCCAGTTTTTTTCATATTGGGTAACTTGAATTTTTACTTGGTTGGACCGAACTCCAGAGTAGGTTTGCCTACGTATCTTTTCATAGCAAGAACCAGGTCAAACGTAGTTCAGATATCTTGTGTTTTTTTTGCTTGATTTTTTTCTGACTCTAACTTTGACTTTTTTTGACTTTTCTCTTTTTTGAGATTTCTTTTTGACTCTATTTCTATTTTTTTGACACTTTTTTTGTTCTTTCTTTTCTCTTGGACTTTTTCAGGCTCTATTTTGATTCCAAAGGAGGGCACGGAAGAAAATAAAACTAAAACTCAAAAGGGTAAATAAAGGGTGACACAACATTTGGATAATATAATGAAATACCTTCGTCATATCAATCCTTAAAAATACAAGTCCATTACATGCAGTCTAAGAGTGAAACATGAGATCATACATATCTTTTTCAATATTGATCTTAACTAAGCATATGCACGTGTGCCACTTCTTTCATGCTTATGAAATATTTAGGTCCACTTGTGTTGTACTTTACTTACATGGATAACTCATGCCTTTTTGAAGATAACTTCCTTTTGTTTCTCTTGACAGTGGACACTATATATCTTCTAATTGATTTCATATGTAAATTGGACCTTCTAATTGATGTTCAAGTCATTCTTTGATTCACAAAGTGATTGCCTTAATTCATTCAAGTGAGGCTTTAACTCGGTCACCAAACATCCCTAACACTTTACTTATTTCCTTACATATTTTTTTTTCAATTTTAATTTCTTGATTCAATGTTTCATGATTAGATTGGATTTAAAATCTGGCTAAAAAATTCAGCATGCATATCATATCACTAAAACCGACATAAAATGTAATGTGTAAAGAAAATAAATAAATAATATATATTTAAAATAAAAAGTAAAAAAGGGATACTACATTTTGTTGAAACAAAAAATGATAGAGTTTCACATAAATGACAAAGAAACAAGATAAGATAGACTCCGAACTACAATCTTGAAATAATTTGGATAACAAAAAGAAAAATAAAATAAACTACCACAAATCCTTCCTGGTAAGGGAATGAGTGAATTCTCAATTGTTGAGTTTGACATCTTAGTCAGTTTGCACATCAGCATGACTAGAGCTTTCACCACTGTCAATGTCCTGCACCATAATTGATTTATCTTGAATCATCCTTTCTCTTTCTCTTTTCAAAGAATGACAATCTTCAGTACTGTGACCCTAAACATCAGAATGATATGCACATCATACATTAGAATCAAAATTTATTAAATGTGGGTCGGAAGTGTACCCAAGGAGAGGAGTGATCATGCCCAACTATTTTAATTTCTGAAACAAACTGTTATATGATTCCCCAATTGGTGTGAAACTATCTCTTGACTTTTGTCTCTTTTCATTGTTTGACTTGAATCGAAAATTGAGTGTAAAGGAGATTTGGTATGTTTGTGGAGGTAGAATATGATTTTAAGGGGTTGATGCATGCCATTGCAGGTAAAAAAGAGGTTGGACATATGGCTGTGCATTATAAATAGGATACTGAGGAGATGGACTGAAATATAATAGATTTTGGGGAGGAACATAGTATCATGGATGGTCATATGAGTCTTGGATATAAATTTGGGCGTGAGATTGCACGTATTGGTGATGTGGACCTCTTGAACTTTGTCGCAGTCCAACAGTAACCATATCCTCCTTTCTTTTGTTTTCTGCAAAACTTCTAGAGTCATTTTGAATTGCCCACGTTGTTGCTTTCAAAGAAGCTTGACTTATGATATTTTTGGACTTAATTTCATTTTATATCATCTCTCCGATCTTAAATGTATTTGTAATAGTAGAAAGCAAATGATGGAAGTAGTCACGTTCCTGTGCCTAAAGAAAAATATCAATCATTTCAGACTCCTCTATTTGATGGCTTAACTCTAGCGGCTTGCTCCCTCCATCTAATAGCATATTCTCAAAAACTTTCGGTGGTTTTTTTTTCTAATGTTGGCTAGTGTGGTATGATCAAACACTAAATCAATATTATACTGAAGTTGCTTGACAAAATCTCAAGCCATGTCATCCCAAACTTTCCAAAGAGAGATATCTTGATCAATGAACCACTCTGAAGCTATGCCGGCTAGACTCTCACCAAAGTAAGCCATCAACAGTTCTTGTTTTTCCCTTGCTCCTCTTAGTTGATTACAAAACCTTTTTAAATAAGCCAAAGGATCGCCGTGCCCCTCATACTTGTTAAACTTAGGACATTTAAACCCTAGAGGCAAATAGACACCCGAAAATATTTATAAATCTTTGTATGAAATGCTCTTCTACCCTCCCAGTCCTTACATATTTCTCATATTTTGCTCCAGACTTCTCACTTTCTTGGCCATCTTTTCTTGTTCCCCATTCTTAACAGTCTTTTCAATCACGATTGGGTAATTGTGTTGATGAGCAGGATAATATGAATTTGGGGGTTTGAGAGTTAATTCAGGAGGATAGACTGATCATGATTTGGATCACTAGCAGGCTTCGATATCATTGATTGAGGGCCTGTATTAGGTGGTACTACAAGAATAAAAAATGAGTTGTTTGTGAGAGATGGATTTCGAGAATGTATGGTAGAAGTGCCAGCAACGCTAGGCACATTAGTAGATGGGCCGAATCCAGGTGGGCAAAGTGGATCGCCAGTTTTGTCTTGAGTGGGACTTAGATGATTTATATTCGAAAGTCCAGGGATTAAGGAAGGCGGGACTTGCCCATTCATCCTAGCTTGATACATTTCTGCTATCTGTTGTTTCAATAACCTATTCTCCTCGATTGATGCAAATTCCTACGGAATTAACTGACTTTGATTTTCTTCGTTGTCAGACACTATACCCTCTTTGCGGGTCATCTTTCTTTTTTCTTTGGACCTGGTATCATATGGATGAGATGCCAGCTTAACCACAAACCGATGACCTTAATACTATTTTGACTTTTGAGATAATAAATATGTTAGGGTTCAACATTTTCAAAATTATTTTTTAAGAATATCACCGAACCTGATAAGGGTTGCCTACGTATCTCATCAAGATAAGAATCGGGTTTGCGTAGTTCGTGAAGACCATAAAACTTATTTTTTTATTTTCAAAAATTTTAATTTTTTTAAAGAAATTGTAATAAAAGTTGGAGAAAAGGATGCTCTCTTCTGTTTTACTGCACTGCCTAAAGTCGGTCAACAATCAAACGAGCCTTCAAAATAAATATTAAAGAGCACATAGAATGCACATGTTGGTCATATAAAGAGGGACACCTGTCCTAGATAGATTCGGCTCCTATTGTGAGCTCCACTAAGTAAAAAATGCATGTGATGCAGATAAAGTGGAACCTAATAGGGATAACCCTATTTGAGTTTCAGTTCTACTAAATTTAACCTGATGGAGATAGGTGTCTAGACTAGTTGTAAAACGAGCGAACAACTCGAGTCGGACAGGGACAGCTTATCGGTAGCAGTGCTTTCCGACCTCATCATTGGTCCTTTCCATCCTAAATCATGTGTGACTATAGAATCCTTTCCAGGAGTATTGCCGCATCTCTGGTATCTCAAGGTTCGGGAACGTATACCATATCTCCGAATATAAAGTATCTCAGAAGACTCAGATCGGTGTGCGAGAGAAAACAATTTATATTGCAGTTCAAATAATATCAAAGTGGTAGACAATTAGACAAATAACACATTTAGGCCAACAAATACAATATCTCAAAATACACAAAGCTAAACAAGTCAATATAAAAGCTCGAATTCTAGTTATTCCCTAGCAAAGTCGCCAAAGATGTCATACCCCTTTTTCGACAAAGGTCAAAGAGTTTTTTCAATTAAAGTGACGATATTCAATAGAGATTATTTTTATCATTTGCCACTTGGAATTGAGTTATGGTGTTCCAAGTCACCTTATTGAATCCCTAATCAAAAGAAAATGAATCTTTATTGGTCTGCAAAAATAGAAGATCGGGTAAGAAATTCTGTTGACCGAGAAAAAGGTATGAGGCACCTCTCGAGTCCGTGGGTCTAGCACGGTTGCTTTATCAACTTATACTTAGCTTAAACTATTTTTTGATAAATTGTGTTTGAAAGCCTTAAGTCGCTCATTTTTACACTAAAACTTGTCTATTATTCTTGAATTAAGCTGATATAAGTTAATTTTATAATGATATTTATCGAAGTGCATTATTTCATCCTCGAATTATTTTAAACGTCTTAGGAAAATGCGTACGTCATATTCTTAATTGAAACTAATGTATTAAGTGTGTCTAAAGCTATGTTAGCATTAAAAGGGGTTCAATCGTCTCTTATAACTGGAGACAATTTTATCTAACTTTTTGTTTGTTCAGGTCCAAAGTCGTTAATAAGCATACAAAGATCTCATTTCTCATTTTTTCTTTTTTGGAAAAATTACAGAAAGTAGCATACTTAAGATTATAATTACAATAAATAGTAACACTTTTGTAAAATTACAGTTTATAGCAAGAGTAATATTATTTTACTCATTAACTAGCCAAGTGTATGTTTTACTCTCACTACTTTACATTTTCCTATTTTCACTCCATTATTTCACCTACTCCAAATATAGCCATATCTTTTACCCCATTTTTTTTCATCTTATTTTTTTTATCATTTTACTTTTTTATTTTATTTTATTTTATTTTCACTTTATTTTCTCTCTTCTATTTCGTGCTTTTTTTTTAATTTTTTATTTTTCATTTTTTTATTTTTTTGTTTTTTATTTTTTTTCTCCTTCTTCATATTTGAAGATAATTATCTTCATGATCTTCAAGATTTCAAAATAAAACATCATTACTGTCTTTCACTCTCTTATATTTCTACTTTTTTTTCTTGCTAGTTTTTTTTCATCTTATTTTTTTTCATTTTTTTTATTTCTCTTTCTTTTTCATTTTTTTGTTTCCACTTTATTTCTCTCTTCGTTTTCTTTTTTTTTTTTCCTTTTTTGTTTTCTTTCTCATATCTTTTTTTCTTTTTCTATTTTCGTTTTCTTCTTCTTTTTTCTATTTTATTTTGTTTCTTTTTTTCTTTTATTTTTACACTTCTATTTCTCTTTCTTCCTTTGTTTTCTTTTTCAGTTCTCTTTTTTTCATTTTTTTTTTATATTTTTTTATTTTTTAACTCTTCTATCTCTAACTTTTATTTTAAAAAGATAAATATGTATATCACATATAAATATTCAAAAAACATACAAAATAATAGCCATACAGATCTGGATATGTATTTACAGTACAAAACATATATATGTATTTACAAAATACATATCATATTCATATTAAACAGTAACAAACATAACTATACTATCTATCTTTATATGTATTAGCGAAATACAAACGTGACTCATTTAAAATAAGAATATACATATCGATCAGATATGTATTCTGTAAATACATATGCAGAGCTATATGTATTTTATACGGTGTTGATTTGTCTTTGAACTGTACATACTATGTCATTTTAGAGGGTAACACATGTACTTATTTATTTTCTTTTACTGTTTAAGATATGTATCATGTATTTTTTTATTACCTATATTTATATTATATAATTATCATTTTTGTTATAAAGATTTTGTATCCTATATGTTTATATATACATGTGAATCAGATATGTATTTCTGTAAATATATATGTATGTTTTTTACCGTAAATACATATGCAGATCTGTATGTCTATTTATTTTGTATATTTTTTTAATATATATATATATATATGATATAGATATTTGTCTTTTAAAAATAAAAGATAGAGATAGAAGAGTAAAAGAATGAAAAATAAAAATTCAAAAAAAAAGAATTGAAAAAGGAAAAAAAAGAAGAAGAAAGAGAAATAGAAACTAGAAATAGAAGTGTAAAAACAAAAGCGAAAAAAATTAAAAAAAAAATGAAAACGAAAAAAAATGAGAAAAGAAAAAAAAGAAAATAATAAATAAAAAAAGGAAAAAAAAGAGAAATAGAAGATAGAAAATAAAGTGGAAAGAAAAAAATGGAAAAGAAAAAGAAATTAAAATAGAAAAAAGATAAAAAAAAAATGAAAAAACTAACAAAAAAAAATAGTTAGAGATATAAGATAATGATATTTTGAAATTTTGAAAATCATGAAAATAATAATTTTCATATTTGAGTTTGATTTGAAAAAGAAATCTAATAATTTAAATAAGAGTAATTTATAGAAATTTAATTAGATGGGATAATTATTCTTTATTTAACTCAACTAATTTGAGTAAAACAAGAACAGTAAATCTTGCAGTATATGTATTTGTACAACAACAGTTTACTTAAATACAAAATACAATTTGCTATTTTTCATAATTATGAAACGGTTGCTATAAAAGTTACAATTAAGACTTTATAGTTACTATTTCTGAAATTTTTCCGTTTTTTACTTACACAGTAACTCTAAACTAATGTTTGAATAGAAAAATTGACACTATGCATAACAAAATGTGCAGTTTAAGACCTCAAAAGAGTTACTTTTATAAGAAAAACAAAAATATATATACATAATAAATCTTTTTTTTTTTTTCTGAGAAGACAAATCAGTCTAAATTCAAAATACGGATATCTTGAATTATTAGATAATTAATCTATCCGTGTTTATTTTCCAGAAGTCTCTTTTTTTTTCTTCAAAACGTTCTCTCTTTTCTCCTTTATGTTTGTGTCCGTGTGTGTGTATAATGTTTAGTGTTGGGGATGTTGAGGGAGTTTCCATTGTGGTAGAGATTGAGGGGATGTGGAAAAGGGTGATTTTACTAGGATAAGATTTTATTTTATTTTAATTTAAAATATATAACAACAACAACAAACCTAATTTAAAAAATATACAAAATAAATAATAATAAAATTTTAAATAAATAAATAAATAAAACATTAAATAATTAATTTTTATACTTAAAATAATATAAGAAAAATTTATAACTAACCTAAAATAAAATATAATTAAGAAAAAATTAAAATTGTAACTTTTTTTAATAAAATCTTGAGCTAAAAGAAAACATATTTTTAAAAATATTTTTACTATTAAAGTAAAAATAAAAATAAAATATCCTAAAATGCAACTCTATTTTTAAAGAAAATCTTTTTCACAATTTTCAAATAAAACCTACTGATAAAAAATAAAAGCTGAAAAAAAAGATATATTAGAAAAATATAATTTTTTTGATGCTAAAAATACAAGAAATTTAGGGGAGAATCAAAATTACATGTCTACAAAGAAAGCTTTTGCTAGGCAACCAAACAACCACCTACTTTGCATTACCCGTCGACCAGGTCCAAATTCATTAAGCCCAGAAGAGTAAGAGATGTGGCAAAAAGTATCAGAACCAATTTGCATGATATGAAGATATTGCTAGTTTCTTTCCAGCCTCTGACCATCTTAGCATCAGAGAAATTTCTGTTGAAAACTTTTTCCTGACTACTAAATTGTTGAGAGAAATTTCTGTTGAAAACTTTCTCCTAACTACTAAATTGTTGAGAGATGACTAGCCCACCTCAACGAACTCAGCTGCTGCAAAGGTCCTTACATCTCCACGACAATATGCAAAAATTGAACGGCTGGCTCCACCTATTAAGGGGCATGTAAATGTCAAATGTTAGAGTGTAGAAAGGTTTCACAAAGATGCAACTATTAAGGGACATATAAATGACAAATGTGAGAGTATAACCTTGGACCACTCACAATAGTAAGCAAGTTTGTATTGACCCCTTGGTACATCAAACACACACACCCCAAAATCACTTCACGTCAAATAATATGCCACACTGTACAATACACAATAAAATTTCATCATGAGGTCTCAGGCTCAATTCCCAACAAAAATAAACACTAGGTGATTTCTTTCCATCTGTTTTAGCCCTGGTGGACAGAATTACCTTATCTGTTGTTAGTAGGAGGTGGCAAGTATCCCGTAGATTTAGTTAAGGTGCGCGCAAGCTAGCCCGGACACCACGATTATCCCCAAAAAAATAAAAAGATTAGTTATACTCCACCAGAAAGAACAATTTGACATATTGACGGTCCAAACAGAAATATCACAAAGAAGCAGGTATTAGGAGATGGAGTAGTATCTCCAAATTAATGGCATAACTCATTCGATCATTAAATTAAAAAAGAAAACAGAAATCATTCAACCATTGAATAAAGCAACATAAATAATTTGGTCATTAAATAAATTAAAAAACATAATCGACCAGTTCGGCCGTGAAAGCTTTGCATTCTCTGAGAACTTACATTGTTGGTCTTGAACATACATAAAAGAGGAGAGTTACCATAGGCTCACAGATAATGTAGTCAATTTGCCATGAATCCTCATAATAAGGAATATTTCGGGACATACTCTCCTAGACATAAGTAACATCCATTTATTGAGTATTTGAGCATAGCAGCTCCAAATAGAAATAAATGGGAATGTGTCAGCTTATAAGCTAGCGCAAATCAACCTGGCAATGTTCTCTGGCTATAAGTCGCAAGTTATTTTTATACACTGGAGCACTGTACCTCATACTGCAAATGGGAATGTGTCCGCTTATAAGCTAGCGCAAATCAACCTGGCAATGTTCTCTGGCTATAAGTCGCAAGCTATTTTTATACACTAGAGCACTGTACCTCATACTGCTCATACACTAAGGGGTAGTGTAATTGGATTCATAAAAAGATCTAATCTCCACATAAAACACCACATAACAAATACAATGTTTGATTACTTGTTTTCTTTTCTCATAATTAATACATGCATAAGTTACACGGCTATCTACGTATTAATGTATGCAGGACAGAATGTGAAATAAGAATGCAGGTAATAGTAACACATGGATTAAAACAATTAACATGACAAAACTAACCCTCATATATAATAGCAAAAATAACTTTCATTTATACATTACTGATTTGTAATATATCAACTACAAATCTAGCAAGAAATAATCTGAGTTACAATCTTTGCATGACATGACCCTAAACCAAACGACCCCTAAAATTTGACTAGTTATTCAAAATCTCTAAAGATGAGTGATACAAGGTGAAAAAAGTTTAAGATGGAGCAAACAAAAAGGACAAAACAAAAAGCTAATATACAATGTTCTATGAGAAAGTATCTGGCTCATTTCCAATACTTTAGTACTTTATCTCAGAAAAAAAAAATACTTTAATATATTAAGTAATTCTGCATCAAACTCTTAATCAATCTGCAGCTGATATTCATTCTGCTGCTAACTCTTTTTCTTTTCTTTCCATTGGATATGCTAAAACCCCAAGGCCAGACGCCACCCAACTTAGGAGTCAAGAGTTGTTCTTGACTTCTTTCCTCACTTGCTCTTTTGGTGACAACAAAGACTCCCCAATGTCAAGGTTGGAGGTGGACTGTCCTTTCCCCTATATATGCCAAAAAACTGAAAGAAAAAACGTGTTCTACATACTAAAAGGTATCTCCTATAGCAGTTTGATTCAGTAATGCTAGATTTTCTGCAGCCATCATAATTGAGACAATAAACCATTTTGGTGACATTTTTATGTAGTTAAAAATATAAAATAGAACTAAAGCATATTTATCAACCTTTTCCCCTAATTTCTTTACAGTAAAACGTAAAATAGACTTCGGATTAAAACAAGACAACAAAGACTTTGACAGCGTCATTATCGGGAGAGGAAAGAATTCTAAATAAAAGGCCATTTCCTATGTCTCTCATATGGGATTTATAATAGTAGAAGTAGTTCTATAACTAATAGGTGACTTAGTGGAGCCACTTTAGAAATAACCTCTCATGAATTTATTGGTGTTGAACGTTTTTCTTGGCAGGAACAACTTTTGATAGAGAACCTGTTTGGATGGGCTTATAAGCCAAAAGTCATATGTTAGAAATTCTAACTTATGACTATTAGCTTATTTTTGTCTTTTTAGCTTAAAAGTAAGTGCATAAAATCACTTTTGCATAACAAAAGTACTTAAAGGCTATTTTTGCATAAAAGCACTTAAGATCTATGTTGCTCGGACTCCTCAAGAATGTCGAGGAGTGCGTGTCGGATCCTCCAAAAATAGTGTAATTTTGAAGGATCCGACACGGGTGCGGCAACATTTTTGGAGAGTCCGAGCAACTTAGCTTAAGATAAGCCAATCCAAACAGGCTCAGAATCTACAATCTTTTCCAATTGTTTCTGTGTGTTCATTATTGACAAAAGTTTAGTAGGATTGCTGTCACTATTTAACTGTCTTCAAATTTCATAATATAATATTTTTAGGGTTTTATGCAGATAAGTCAAATTTCTTTTCTTTATGATGGTGGTTTCTATGCCAGCTTTCATGCACCTTGACTATTCCACTGGGTACCTGCTGCAGATAGCCATGGATTGGCCAAGAGGATGATGAGACAACATTTAACAAATAATTGGAGAAGAACTGGACATGAAAATGGAAGAAAAACAAGATTACTGGCACGTATATTTATTTTCTGTTAGGAAGTTGTACATTTAGAACACATAATGAACTATGATCCTTAGAAACCATTAAATAAAATATGCTGATGAAGAGATGTAAGGGTAATATTCTAACCTAACCTAATATGATGCACTTACTTTGCCAAAATCTACCCCAAGTATTGTTATGTCTCAGCTTTCTTTAGCTCCTTAACTATTGCATCGGCCAGTTCCTCCCCACTGTATTCCACGCCAAAGCATCTAACTACTTGCATTTTTGGATTCACCAAATACCTATTACATCAATAATCATATCTGACTCTGTCAAACTGCTCTGGCGCAGGTAAAAGAAACGCTTGAGTTTATTCTTCCACGGTTGTAAAGACAGTGCTGCTTATTTGACAAAAATATAGGACTTGAGGCTTACATGTTGTGAGAAGATTCTACCAGATAATCATCACCTTCTTCATCAATCTTCTTAAAGTAAACTCGATATTCCTGTGTCATCTGTCTAACAGCAGCAACTGGTCCACTTAATCCCATTATTCTCGGGTCAAACTCTGCATTTCATGCAAATAAAATTAACAAATCTAAAGTGTAGGAAATAAACATCATTAAAAGGAGACAACTATAGGATTGAACGCAGTTTCTCTTCAAGCCCATGCCCCCAGGTGAGGTCTCTTTCCACAATTCTTTCAGGAAACATCCCTCCCAGAACCTAGAGAGAGAAAGAGATCAGAAAAGCTAGACCCAGACCTTTAAGATAAGCTCGAAGTTGTGAAGGGGTATCACGTTGAGGATCAATTGTGACAAATACTGGGAGAATCTTATGATGATCCTGTTTTGAACCTTGTTTACGTTAAGAAGAAAGGGCCACAAAGCAAAAAGGAAATAACATCAGTAACATAAGTCGGTAAATAAGAAAATATCATATCAATTAAAAGAACCCGAGTTGAACCTAGAATATCCATTGTTTTAGCCATCTTTTGGACTTCTGCCGGACCAACATCAGGAGATGAAGTATAACCAAAGTAGAGAAGAACCCAGTTTCCCAGCAAGTTGCGCTCAGTAACCAAATGGCCTTCTGTATCAAATAAGCTGAAGGGACCACCAATGATTGGCCCTTGGATTGCACTTCTTTCAAATTTCTCCCCTTGACCTGAAGGACATGAAAGCTTTATATTGTATACCAATCATTAATATTTATGACACTACAAAACTAATCAGAAAGTATATGCATATGGTACTCCATAAAGAGCACAATTTAAGAGGACAAATATACCAATACTATCTGAAAAGGAAAAATAAAAAGAGAGTAAATGGTCCAATGAACTATTCTATTTAAACTAGTAATGATACCGAGATTGCCATGAGAAGTCTATCAACAAGCCCAGTATGCTGCTTTTTGGCTCAATGATAACTCTGGGAAGAAAATAATTTTGGCCTGTAGTTCTGGACTTCTGGTAGATTAGAAGTTTAGCAATCAAAAGAGGATCTAGTTCTTGTGCTCTATTATTAAAATAAAGCACTTTCAGTAAGGAGCTATGATAGTTTCAAGCACTGGCAGTACATCTTTTCAGGCACAGAAGCAGTACAACATATGAACTAATCCATTTTTCATTTCTTTCATGGAATGTCACATTATGAAAGAGGATCATACCACCTTTTAATTCACTACACACCTGCATCCTTAATTTGTTTCTTCCCTTTTTTTTCATTTCCATCTAAAGAGTTGATTCCAGCATTTAAGGGCACATGAGGGATTGAGGTGTATTTGGATTGAAAGGAACATAAAGTAGTTCCAAGTTCGAGTTTAGATGATAAAGCTTTGATTAAAAGAAATCTAGAGCCACACCTTTTGGAATTGCTCTCCTTTCATCATTATAATGAAGAAAAAGGACTAGTCCACTGAATCCTCCCAAAATAGCTCCAGGCTGCAAAGTAGAAATAAGAGAAAGACAACTGAGATAAAGAAGCCATAGACAACTGCGCAGAGCGCATGCAACAACAGTCAGAAAAACTTCAAAAGGAAAATGGAGTTCAAATGCAATACTAATATATAAGGTTTCCAAGATTTTGGTGTTGGGGATGGTCCAGTTAGTAAAGGCGGATCATTAGTCTTTCTACCCGATCTCAGGCAGCTGGCTGAATGGAAGTGCTTAGGAGGGATAAACCTACACAAGAAACAAGTAATCAGAAAAATTGCAGTCCACTCCATAATTAGAAAATAAATGGTTTATATTTATCCTTCCTGTTCTACATGTATTTGAGTCGTTTCTCCTCTCTCTTTATCACCCCATTTCTTTTTGAGGGAAGAAGGCAGTATCATAGAAAGCATCAGCGAACTTACAGGGCGTGATTTTGCATCATCAATACATCATACCTTTGCTTAGGAATAAAACTTGAAACGACCTGTTCCAATTATTTTTGAAGTGAATGTCTATATAGGGTTCCTCCTTTCTTGCGAATTTCACATTCTTTGCCAGGATAATTGCAAGTAAATTTCAAAAAAAAAAAAGTCCTAATTCCATCTGATCACTCACATTGTAATGCATTATGTAACTCTCTCCTCATAGATACATTTTATGCATTTAAAATAGACATTCTCTACAGAAAATAGAATCAAAAAGCTCCATATACACTCCCCTACTTTTAACACACCAAGCTCACAACAGTGATAGTATCATCCTCATTTCAATTCTTTATAGCCACATGAAGCTGATGCTCTCTAGACCAACTAAAACTGTGGACGAGTATAACTGCAACCTTGGATGAGACAAAATCTTACAATAGCTGAATCTGACGGAGAGTTACTTTAAGGCTTTTTCCACATCAAGCTTCTGAAGATTGAAATAATCCTCTCCCCTTTTCCTTATAGCAACCAAAAACTGAATTTCCCCCAACTTAGCAAGACAGCCTTCCCTGCTCCCAATTGAAACTCATGAACCCAAGACATCAGAAATAATGCATTAGGTGAGACCAGTTTTAAATCTACAAGTTCCTTAATCAATGTTTATCAAAGAAACTTTAGTAAGCCATGTTATATCTGAAATCAGACATAAAATCAACTTTGACGATAATGGCACTTACGCTTCCCACGTTTCTAACAGTCAAACAATTAGAATTTTTACCTAGATATTCCAAATTTTGGTTTATATTTAGTATCATCTACCCAGGGGTACTCCCCAACATTATTATTTCCAGAGTTCAAGTTTAGGGCGACAGATATAACTAGCTCCACGCCAACCATATTAAATGAAATAGAACACTAGAACCCATGTTTCATCAAAATTTGTTTCTCCTACTTGTCAATCAAGCATCCTTAATATTATAATCAGAGCTTTCACAAACATTTTGTTCTCTAATAACACTATGCTTTGTCATAGTGAAAATAGTAGGGGTTGGAGGACTAGCAGTAAGAACAAAAATGAAAGAGGCCATCATTTCTAGCCTTTGCTAACAAAGTGAAACTAGAGAATTTTCATGTCAACATTTCCGATCCGTCCAATATAGGAGAAAATATACCAACATTACTTTCTCCGACTGCACTAGCAACAGAAAATAAATTGCTAATGCTTCTCACTAAGAGAAGTAGATCACTTCATTTTCTACTCCTCTTCCTTCCTCCCCCCTTCCAACAACCAAACATAGGGAGGGTTCATCTTCCTTCAAACCCCCTTCAAAAGTCTGAGGTTCATCAAGGGACAACATCCCCACTGAAATCCGACTAAGTGGGGTCTAGGGAGGGTAGAGAGTACCCAGACCACAAGGTAGATTGGTTGTTTCTGAAAGACCCTCGGCTCAAGTGTAGCAAATCCAAGTACAAAGAAGAAGGAAACAGTGAAAAAAACATAGCAACTAACTACAACGTCAGGGACAAAATCTTCTCACAAAATTTTCATCCACTACGTCCAAGCTATTTTCAAAATCTTAAGTAGATTAGTAACATACTAATAGACTACAAAAGAATTTTTGTAGTTACAACCCTTGACAAAAAGCATAGTTAAATTTAACACATAGCTTGGATTTAAATAAAGAATAACTAAACCAACAACAACCCTAACATACGCCCCACAAAATACGGCCTGGAGAGGGTAGAGTGTATGCACACTGCACCCCTACCTTAAGGTAGAGAGGCTGTTCTCAATAGACCAAACACAAATTACCCACAAAAGACCAAAACCACAAAAAATCAAGTAAGCAAAACCCATAAAATTTTAACAGTGTTAAATTAAGTAAAGATTATACAAATGCAGCTTACCTTTCATATGTATTTAGGGTCTGTTTAGAGTGGTTTTTGAGTGAATTTAAGAGAAACCTTGATACTTGCATTTTTGTATTAGCACTAACTTGACTCAAAATATGGCAAAGTAAAACAACTAAATAAAAGTGGGCATAATATTTTTTTCTACTGAGAAAGTCAGTTACAAGGGTTAACGGAAATCATGAGAGGAAGGTGACGACCGAAACGGTACCGTTTTTATAACTTTTGCAACAAGACAATTTGGTGACTTGTTCGGTGTCCTCACTTTGGAATTTCAATTTTTTTTTCTCCTAATCATGTACTAATATTTTAAAGATAAAATGGTTCGATGGACTCTTATATTATGTCCGATTTTTAATGTGGATGCTCTTACTTATATGTTTGTCAACTGAACCCTTAAACTCAGTAAAAAGTAACATTTTAAACTCTATTTCGGTGTGAGTAATACAATTATTGCCACGTCAGCTTCTACGTCACTTCCACGTCATTTTAAATGCTTCATTAAATTCCACATCATAATATCTTCATTAATTAATTTTTAAAATTATTAATCAATAATAAAAATAAATTGATAAATTAAAAAAATTTAAAATAAAATTCATTTACAAAAGTAAGCCAAAAATATAAATTTTTTTAAAACAAGGAAACCCTCACCAGACCCTCGTCATTCTCCTTCTCTTCTATCCCTCTCAATTCCTCCATTCTTTCTCTACAAACAAAGAACTCCCAGAATTTTTTTCTTGCTAAATTTCTTCCATTTAGAAGTCTTGAACTTACAAGCAAGAGCAAATGAAAACGTGCTACCCTTTTTGTTAGGCAAAAATTGAATTTGGGATAAAAATTGAAGTTCGGTATTGATCAAATTTGATGAATTTTATCGCTTTTTCAGCGAATTTTGATGTTCCATGGGAGATTTGGAGATGATATAATTGAAAAAATTAAATTTGAATGAAAATTGAATCGTCGCCATGGTCATCGGCGGCTGCAGCGACGGTGGTGAGGTTTCTCGTATGTCGTCCAAAAAGAAAAATCATCCGAGTTGTTCTTTTCTTCCTTGGAGATTGAAAATTGCAAGAATATTTTTTTTTTTTTAAGAAAAAAGGGGATTGGAAATTGCAATCGTTGGTGGGGGATTGAAAATTGCAAGAATAAGTCCCTTCTATCAATGGTTATATATTGGTGTGTTGGACATGACATTTAACGACAAACAAAAATAGAGAATTCACAGGGAGATGGGGGAGAGGGTGGAAGGACGAGGAAATGGGCTAGTACGGGGGTGGGGAAGAGGGGTTGGAGTTGGGGGACGGGGGAAGAGGAATGGGGGCTGGTGCAGGGGTGACAGGGTGGGGGGACTTTTTTTTTTAATTTTTTTAAATTATTTTAATGTAAAATAAATAAAAAAAATGATCCTCACTCTCACCTCAGGCGCGTGGCTACACGCGTTTAGTCCTACTCAACTTTTTTAATGCCACATAAGTTCGGTCAACGGTCAAATGGTTTAAAATATTATTTTTCAATGGGTTCAAGGGTCCAGATGACAAACATGTAAGTAGAAGTGTCCACATTACAAAACGGACATAGTACAAGGGTCTACTGAGTCATTTGAGAAAAAGACTCAAATATGTCGTTGAAGCGTAAGAAATGACTCATTTATGTTATTAGTTAAAAGTTTAGTTATTCATGTCATCGCCGTTATAAAACTAATTTATTCATGCCATTACTTTTTAACGACTAGTTTTTAAAAACAACTTTGCCACGTGACCTCTTATTAGAGATCCACGCTATTAATTAAAATAAATTAATATTAATTTCAAAATATTTAAAATCCATTAAAAAGTATCGATTCATTTAACATAACTCAACCCACACCCATTTAATATCCCCACATTATTGATCAAATAGCCTAAAAATTCAAAATCCCTCAATCCATCTACTTAATCTGCTCATCTTCTCCAACCTTTTACTTTCGATTTCAAGAAGACAAAGAAATCTCTGATGCTCATTTAAGAAGGTAAAAGTTAGTCCTCTATTTCAGGGTTACAAACTAATAGGTACTTAATTTGATTGGTGGCCAGATAATCTGTTTATATGGATTTCATTGTCATGTGGGTTTCACATTTTTGTTTGTGTAAATGGTGTAAAAGTAAACTTTAACATAAAAAGTTTTTATTTTTATGATTTGGTTTATTTTTTTGTAGTCTTAAAATATGTTGGGTATTCTATTTGTGTTTTTGTCTTTATAAATGGTGTAACAGTGTTATTTAATGTTTAATTTTTTTTTTATGATTTTGTTCTCTCGACATGTTTTCTCAATTTAAGGTATTTTACGATTGCTGCTTTATTTGTATGTTGTTGATGTAGATCCCTTATTTTTTGATGTCTTTTTCTTTGTATGTGTAATCTGCCATGATTTCATGACACTTTCAATGCATAAAATTGGAAAACATGCAAGTACTTAGGTCTGTTTTGTTAGATATGATGTGTTTTTGTGTTTATTTTGCAGGAAACTTGGTTCTGGAGTTGAAAAAAAGAAAAAGAGTGAAAGTGTGCAGAAGACCCTACATACGGACCCACTTACGACCATCGTAAGTGGCCACATAAGTATCAGAAAAAAAAGGTTTGAGAACCTAAAGTCTAAAGTTTTATCTGATAGTTACGAAGGGATGAAGTCTGAAGTTTTGTTTGATAGTTACGAAGGGACTACTTAGAGGGCGTAAGTACCACTTATGCCTATCATAATTGTTTTCGTGGTTAGCATTTTGAGGCTCTGGAGTTTGTCTGACACGTGACCTGGGGGTCCGTAAGTACCACTTACAACCCGTAAGTAGGTCCGTAAATGGTCATCAACCTAGTTTTTCTTATTCATTTTGGATAGAATTTTTAGATGGTGGGCTTCCATCCTTCGAAAGACCCCTGTTTATATTGTGGTTTCCTTTTTATGTTTTGACTATCTTTGGATATTAGATTTGGCTATTCTTGGGGCATATCCCGATATTTTATTGACTTTTGATTTGATAGAGGCTTTGTCGGACTACTGTGGACTTGGGTGGTAGGTTAATTATTTTGGGTGATGGACGGTTGTTTGGTTATCGATGGTTGGTTTAGACACATTATGAATTATTCTTAGTTTTATTAAGCGCTATCTTGTTATATATTCAGAATTTATTCGACATTTAGGGATGTTGTGTTGGTTCAGTTAGGAGAAAGAGGTGATCTCCGGTCCACGTGGAACTGGAATACCCATCACGATTTGGCCCTGGTTCGGGTCGTGACAAAATTGGTATCAGAGCCTAGGTTCATGGTTAGTTGAGTGTCCATAAAGTCGTGTCAAGTAGAGTCTCTTTATAGGTGTGTAGCACGCCACACTTATAAAAGAGAGGCTACGAGACATTTAGGAATGTTTCTCTTTCTCGTTGTTCTGTTTTGAGCTATAGAGTTTAAGGTTTTGAGTCTCTCTAATTCCTATTTGTTTGCTTTTCAAATCATGCATCCCTGGCGATTTGAATCTCATGAAAACTCCTTTGTCTTACTCGAGGACAATGTTGATGGGACACACCCTGCTTATAGGGTTCAGACCCAGTCTAGGGTCCAGTTCCTGATTGCCCTCTAGGAGTTCTACCGATTCTTTATAGCCCTCTTTGATCTCCTCAGGATGATGTGAAGAATGTTGTGTTTCATCAATATATTCATATGTTGGCTCATCTGTAGCTTCTTAGTCCAAGCATAGTACTCCATCTTCAGAGGCCACAAGGGTTAGCCAATTTATGAGGTTGAGTCCTCCAACTCTTACTAGTGGTAAACTTGAGGAGAGTTCTTAAGCTTTCATTGATGAGATGGAAAAGATCTTGATTATGCATGCTTTAGATGCTGAAGGTATGGAGTTTGCTGCCTATCAATTAAAGGATGTGGCAAACCAATGGTATGACAAATGTGAACAGTCTAGGGGTGAGATGCTGAGTCAGCCCTGTGGGATGACTTCTTTAGTGCCTTTTTTGGAATATTTCTTTCCTCAGGAGCCGAGGGAGACGAAAGTGAAGGAATTTATGAATCTGAGGCGCGGTAGGATGTCAGTCAAGGAGTATGCCTTGAAATTCTAATTAGTTTTCCAGGTATGCTCCTGAGTTGGTGTCTAACATGAGAGCTAGAATGTATAAATTTGCAAATGGGTTATCCTGTGAGTTGATTTTGGAGAGTAAGGTTTCCTTGTTGAATAAGGATATGGATATTTCTCGGCTTGTGGTGTATATGCAGCAGTTTGAGAAAGAATAGAAGAAGCAAACCAAGATTGGTGAAAGGTAGAGTAAGAAATTCAGATTTTTTGATTAGGCTGGAGGCTAGCAGTAGAGTGGTAGAGATGAGGGAAAGTGTCCTAAGAAGAAGTGGGGGAGTTTTGGTTCTTTCTCTACGGCTAGTACTCTTTACCATAACCGCCGAGTGATCATTTTTCACAGCATGGTAGAGGGTATAGGGCATAGGGTGTCCAATCTCAGGCTAGTGGGGGCTCAGTTTGCTTCATCATATCCTCCTTGTAGATTTTGTGGTTAGCCGCACTGTGGTTAACGTGAGAAGGGGAGAAACCGATGTTTTAATTGTGGTCAGATTGGCCATATGCAATGTGCTTGTCCTTCTTGTTTGCTTTTGGGGTCAATAAGGTTCCCATTTTCTCTTTATCAACTCCTGCACCAATGGTTGTTGCTTCTGCTTCTAGTACCGGTACTAACCAAAATTGCTAATATGCTCTTGGTTCTTGTTAGGACTTTGAGGCATCTCCCAATGTCATTACTAGTATGTTGAAACTCTTTTCCTGTGTTGTTTACTATTTACTTAATCTAGGGTCCACTCTCTCTTATGTGAACCTATTTGTAGCTGTGTATTTGATCTTGAGTATATTTCTGATCCTTTTTTTGTGTCTACCCCGGTGGTTGACTCTGTAGTTGCTAGAATAGTCTATAAGGGGGCGTGGTATCCGTTGGTGGTAGGAAAACTCTGGTAGATCTGATAGAGTTAGACATGATTGAGTTTGATGTTATTTTGGGGATGGACTGGCTGCACTCGTGCTATGCTTCTTTAGACTGTTAGACCCGTAAGGTTATGTTTAAATTCCCTAATGAACCAACTGTTGAATGGGAGGGAAGTTCCCTAAAGCCTAAAGGGAGGTTCATATCGTATCTTAGAGCCCAAAAATTAATTTTCGAAGGGATGCCTCTCTCATTTGGTTCGAGTTAAAGATTCTAACTTTGAGAGTCCTTCATTAACATTCATATTCGTGGTTAGTGAATTTTCAGAGGTTTTCCTTGATAATCTTCTTGGTGTCCCTCCAGATAGGGAGATTGATTTTGGTATTGAACTTATTTCGGACACTCGTCCTATCTCATTCCCCCTATATAGAATGGCTCTAGTTGAGTTGAAGGAACTCAAGAAACAGTTGAAGGATCTCTTAGACAAGGGTTTCATCTGTCCTAGTGTGTCTCCATAGGGTGCACCGGTATTATTCGTGCATAACAAGGATGGTTCCCTTCGGATATATATTGATTACCGACAGTTGAATAATGTAACGATAACGAATAAATACCCTTTTCCAAGGATAAATTATTTGTTTGATCAACTTTAGGGTGGCAAGTTTTTCTCCAAGATTGATCTTTGGTCTGGATATCATCAGTTAAAGATTAGGTAGGTGGATATCCCTAAGACAACTTTCTGCACCCGGTATGGGCATTGGAATTTTTGATCATGTCTTTTGGTCTGGCTAATGCCCCGACGACATTCATGAACTTGATGAATAGAGTCTTCCATCATATTTGGGTGTATTCTAAGAGTAAGGTGGATCATGCCGATCACCCCCTCATTGTGTTGTAGACCTTGAAAGATCAGTAGTTGTATGCCAAATTTTCAAAATGTGAATGCTGGTTGAATATTGTTACATTTCTGGGTCATGTCATTACTAGTGAAGGGATCACGGTGATCCACAGAAAGTTGCAGTGGTTAAGAAGTGGCCTAGACCACAAATCCAATTGATATTCGAAGCTTCTTGGGTTTAGTCGGTTATTATAGAAGGTTTGTGGAAAGTTTTTCTTCCATGGCTACCTCATTGACCAAGTTGACTCAGAAGAAGGTTAAGTTCTTGTGGTCCAATGCTTGCGAGGGTACCTTTAAGAAGTTGAAAGATAAGATGACTTTAGATCAAGTCTTGACTCCGTCCGAAGGCACCGAGGGATTCGTCAACAATTAGGAAGCGCCTCAGGTTGGTTTGGGTTGTGTTTTGATGCAGCATGGTAAGGTGCTTATGCCTCTAGACAGTTAAAGGTTTATGAGGAGCTATCTGGCTCATGACTTGGAGTTTTTATCCGTAGTGTTCGTATTGAAAATCTAGCATCACTATCTTTATGAGGTTGTAATACCCCGTATTTCCCTAGCTCAACTTAACTCTCAGTATATGAGTATTCCTTTATAAAATTGTTAAAATATTCAAAATTTTTCAATTTAGAGCTTACTATTGTGTAGGAAATTCAATTAGCTTTCCAAAGACATAAAATTCGCCCAAATCTGATATTCGGGTGAGAAGTTATAACAGTTTTTGTAAAACAGTGCACCAAATGGCACATCATCGCGTTGCGGAGACCAGCCAAATGGCATTCGTCCGTCTCCAGTAAAGCTCCGTGATAATGGCGCATCGCTCCAATGTTCCAGTTCACAATTGTCATTTTCCAGTGAGGGACCGCGATCCTACCGCGCTGCGCTAGTTTGGCAACGCGTTACCACCGCGTTGCACCACAAGCCCATTTCATGTTCGTCCATTTTTAAACAGTGTCAACTCCATTCCAGTGGCTCACCGCGATGCCACCGCATCATGGTGGAGGCCAAAATTAGGACTCCTCAGTGACAAAATTTTAATTATTCCTAGGGGTAATTTGGTATTTTTCCACAGCCCTAATTAGTCCTAAACACGAAATTATGCCCTAAAAGAGCACTAATTGCTCATTATATCATTATTCACCTAATTTTCTCCCAAATTAAATCATTCTCTCTCGAAAGGGCAAAACTCTAGCTTCAAGAATCAAGAACAAATCTTAAGAAATCTTCCAAGAACTTTCAAGAATTAATCTTCTCAAGTATGTTAGGTGTTCATTTATGGATTCCTTTCACCCATGAAGTCCAAGAACCCTTTTGTAAACATACAAGATCTCAGATTTATGATTTTGATGCTTTAAATAGATTGAATTCGTATTCATAATATTATTGAGGATTTAATTCCATGATTAATTACAAGTCTCCTGAAAATAGATGGTTTGTGGGTTGGATTATGTGATCTTTATGTTGAACTCTTGAATTACAAGTTGAATGTAGTATCCATGATATTATTATATGTTTATTGCTATATGAAATAATCATGCTCCCTAAGTGTTTGATAAAATGCACAAGTGCATTGGATAGTGAATTTTATGACATATTATTATGTGGTCCCATTCATGTACAAGTTCATGCCATACAAGTGTTTAACAAAATATCTAAATGAGTGTATTGTTAGCAAGCAAGTATTATTATGTTTTCATGATCATGCTATGCTTTATTTTCAATGCTATCGAGTCTTGGGGGTATTAAATACCCAAAAAACTAGTTGTTTACCTAGAGCCATAGTCAATTACAGAGTAGTCTCCGTAATGTCACAATCAGTGAACTCAATCAGTTACAAAACTCAGTGAACTCAATCAGTTACAAAACTCAGTGAACTTATTCAGTTAAAAAATTCAGTATCAGTCCAGTTTAGCTCAATATAGTAATCAGTGTCTTCATTTAGTAATAAGATTCAACACCGAGTGAACCCTAGGATGGGGGCTCACCTACCATTAGAGGGTGTGACCCTTAGTAGCAGTCCTTGCATTCCAAAACTACATAGACAGCGTAGGTTGAGACATCAACCTGCCAGTTGAGGGTTGATGAGGTGTTTTACCTGCCAGTTGAGGGTACCACCATTTTTGTTCAGGGCACCTGCCAGATGAAGGTGGCTCTTCAGCTTGTCTTTACCCATGGTACGATACTGACACCCTTCTAACTGGAGTTACAGGTTGGACAACAATTATCTTATTTAGGGCATGTCGCTTAGATAATTACCTCCCACAGTCTCAGTATAAAACTCAGTTCAGTTCTATAGAATCAGGACTATCTGACACAATCACTCAGTATCAGTAATTAAGTTATCAGTGATCACAAATATCAGTTACTCAGTATCAGAAATCAATACTCAACTTTAGTAAAAGCTCAGATACAGTATACATGTATATGAACAGTATTGCATACTTAGTATTTTATAGTGGTTTCAGTAATCCATTTATTCATATTCAGTTACTCTCTATTATTCAGTCAGTTACTGTTCATGCATATTAACCCTTGTATTCAGCCTTACCTCATCTAGCATACTAGTACTTTCTACTGACACATACTATTTCTTTGCGCTATGATGTCTCATATCATAGGTTCAGACGCTCAGGTTCCTGATCGCGCTTAGACAAATTCAGTCAGTAGTCGCAAATTTAGTAGTGAGTCCTCATCTATCGAGGATATAATTTTATATCAGTGTTTTAGTAGTTGGAGTTAGTTGGGGGCTTGTCCTATCTGTTTTACGGAGAAATTTTTTGACTTTTGAAAGAGAGTCGCCACTTAATTTTGAAAAGGAATTAAGAAACCTTTAGAGAGTTTCTTCAAACGATCCAAAATAGAAAAATCATTTAAGTTAAGAGACTCTGAGTAAGCGGTTCTTATTAATGCTTTAGGAAGGTGTTAGGCACCTAAAACGTTCGCTAACTTGCGGTTACCCGGACTGTTTGAAAACATTCTTTTGACTAACTTTTGAAAAAATTGACTTGTTTGAAAAAATGATTGAATGGGGAAAAGTTTTTGCAAAATTAGTTTTTTAGCGACTTAGTTAGGGATTTAGCTAGGCTAGTAAGAAACACGTAAAACAAGTAAGCGAAAAGAATCAGGGAAAAGAGAAAAGGGAAAAGGAAAAAGGGAGAAATAGTGATTTAGGCTTTTTATGCCCAAATCGTCGCCCCTGTCCCAATCTAGTTGGGTCTTTGACCCACATCGCCTGTCCTAGTCTATGTTTTGAGCTTTTGGCTCGAGCTTTGCTTCACCTGTATTAAGTACAACTTTGGATTCGAGGCCCAAATGAATACATAAGAAAATAAATAAATACATAAATAAAAACGACAATAAGTAAATGGACAAAATGATAAATGAGACTATTGGGTCTCGTGGCTACTTCAAATAATAGGACTTTCACCCCCATTCTTATTTTGGCCCCCTTGTTTTTGGTATGTCATGAGATCGATGTTGAACTTTCTCTAGGAGTTGACTCGATCGAGATCATGGGCCTCAATGGCTGTAAAGAGAATGTGACGAGAAATCGAATCCATTTTTTTATTCAAAGCAAATAGCACATGTAGCAAAAAGGGTAAAGATTAGGGTAGTAGAAGAAAGCAAAGCTATATAGAGAAATCATGCCTAGATAAAAAAAATATCACGTAGATCAACAAAGTAGGAAATAGGAGATGAAAAATAATCAGGAAAAAAACATTAGCTAAATAGACGTTTGGCATGATTTGAGATCCTTTGATGATTTAAACGAGCAAAACTGTTGGACAATGAACAAAAGTACAAATGCAAACCACTGCTAAGTGATAGATCAACTGATTCCCAACCTAATCTTAAGTAATTCTTACTAGAATAAATGCATCAGAAACCTCAAAGGCAGTCGATCATGTATAAAGTACTAAGTAAAAACTAATTTAAGATCTGTAAGCGGAGAGGATCAAACACGTAATCACACTACATTTCTAATTCAAACTAGTCGGCATAAGAGTGCGTACTGAATTATTTAGAGACAGTCTGATATTTCATCAATCGAAAATAGGGAAAATATTTAAATTTTGAGCATGAGCGAAAAATACCAAGAAAGCGACCTGAACAAAGATATAATGGAATTTCAGGTTAAATAACGAAAGAAGGATAAGTCGTCCTATGACCTATTGATCCAATTATCAATAGTTTCATGTTAAGGGTAAAACTGAAGGGATAATAATAATCACATCAGGAAAGCTATGCTAAACAAGACGCCCAGACTGAAATAGGGTGTTTAGCTGAAACATAGCACGCCAAAACACATTATTCGAGTATAAACATGACATAACTTTGATGCTACAATGGTTTAAGAAAAACAGAACTAAACACGACTTACAAAAGGAAATAATCAATCTAGACAACTTGTTGAGTAGAAACTGAACAGTGGAGTGAAAACTAAGGCATGAAATCAACCAAGAACAATACATCGAACCATAAGCAACACACAAGATGAAGTCAATAAGTGGATAATTAACCGACAAGATCAAGGTTTAAACAACAGATTTCCAAAGCCATGGACATAAAGTGAAGCTAAAATCATGTCAAACAATTTAGACAACGATTAACCTAACGCAACAAGAATCATTAAATCTAGAAGGGCAACTAAAAGGCAAAATCTTGATGATGTATATACACAATTGATGTCATAAAATCCTAGATAAACAGGAAGCATCAATTAAAAAGGCAAAATATTCGACGTAATTGCCTTAAAAATCTCAACTTGAGCACTGCTTCAATGAAATAGCATAACAATAATCACAAGAAAATTTCTAGGGCAATTATAGCCGTCTATAGCACAAAATACCAGCTTCATTCACGGATACGGCCAACAACTATAGCTACTAAGAAAGACATGAAGTCAGAAAATGATAACTAAAGGAAAGTGAAATGTATTTATCTCCTTAAGGACAGCAAAATGGGACGACGACCTATCAGCGGAACCGTTACCACCGGGAGTTAATGTTGTCGATTAGGGAATTCCCAATTGATCGACCAACTTTCAGAAAAATTTTCTCTCAAACTAATATTTTCAACCTGGCTTCCTCTACTATTTCTGAACCCCCAAAATTTCCAACTCGAATTCTGAAACCTTGAATTTTTCAAAAAAAAAGCAAAACCTAAAATTTTCTCCCAAATTTTCCCCACCCAAGAATTTTCAAACTCTCTCCCCCTTTTTTAAACAATGACCCAATAGGTCCTTATATAGATGATGAATTAGGGGTAACTTGGGACTTAAAAAAAAAGGATATTTTGGAATTTGAAAATTCAAAAAGTTCTCTCCAGCTTAGGGTTTCCCGTTCAAAAATTAGTACTCCATTTGGAATCTTCCTAATAATTTGAAAATAGGGAATGAGTAAATGAAATTCGCTTATCAACCAATCAAAAATTGCCAAGAACGTATGAATCTGTACCGATTACCCAAGATTTGTGGGATTTCGACGTTGGAAAGAGCCAGCTCACCATATTCTAGATGATTCGAGGCTATTCTTGTATGAATCCATGTGGTAAGGCACATGATACACACAAGAAACGAGTTGAGGTCGCTTCTCGATGGGTCGGGTATGGCATCAATTTTGAATTATTGGTATAGGTTCTGAATAGATTATGGAGGGGGCTGGTGGGATCAGGTTTTGCTGGTGGTTGATGTCGTTAATGATTGATTGGGTTTGAGGTTTTGAGGAAAAATAGGAGTTTTTCTCATTGATGTTGAAGTTGGTGTTTAAGGCTGAGATTGGAGTGTTGGTTGTCTGAAAAAGAAAAGGAATGGGACCGGGTCGGATTATGTGGATTGGGCTTGGGGTGGTTATTGTGTTGGGCCATTTTTGGTTGATTGTCATTGACTAGAGGCCCGAAATTATTGTTGTTGTTGGGATATTAGAAATAGGAAGGGTCTTTAAAAGGTGGCTGAATTAAATTAGAGAACTTTATTTAAATATTAACCATAATAAATATCAATTTGATCAATACATTGCAATTATGGTCAACTTGATTTCAATTATGGTCATATTTAATAATTTGGCTAAATTAAACTGAAATTCTATATGAATTAAACACTTGTTTAATCCCGAGCTTTTTAATTAAAAAAATCAAATACGTATTTATCGAAATAAATTATTTTGAGAAATAAAGACATATTTAAATCAAGATTTCAATCTTTTGAGTTTATTTTCAAGATTAACCTTGATTAAAATCCGATATTTTGTAAAAGAAATATTTAAGTAGCCAAATTATAAATTTTGTACAATTGACTACGACAATATATAATCGCTACTTAAAATGACAAACTTCCCCAGATGAATATATATATATTTTTGAAAAAGTTTTTATTCAGACGAAATAAATATTTTGATTTTATTAGAAATTGAAGAGGCTCAAAATTAAAATTGGTTGTGGAGGAAAAAAATTAGGTGTCAACAACTGCCCCTTCCTTTGGGTAGGGTGGATGCAAGTAACCCTGGGCAAAGGGAGGTTGGCGTCCCTAAATTTTTGTTCGACCACAAATTCTAACTCGAAAGAGGTTGATTTTTCTCACGAGTTCCATGGAGTTATGACTGAACCTCGGTATTAGGTTTCCTACATATCTCAGGTTGCATGAGAATTTAGGCTATTTTTAGTTCATAAAGCTTGATTTAAGCACGATTTTTAAGAAAATTCACTAGCTATCTCGGTTTTGGAGTTTTTGATGAAACTGAAAAGTCGAAGAATAAAGGGATTTGGGGGGAGGTTGGAATGCAGTCGAGTTTTCTACATAGAGCCTAGCCTACATATCCCTAAGACTCAGGAAATTAGACTGCTTGTAGTTTGACTAAATAGGTAGAAAAGATAGTCTTTTATTTTAGACCATCTTTGGCTCGTAATGAGTGACAAATTGATCGAGTTGCAGAAAAGAGGCTTGTAACCTCTTAACCATGAATGTGGGATCCTTCACATCTATAGGCAAGAACTTACCTGGACATAATTTCCAAAACTCTAAGTGTGTTGCCATCTGAATTTGAAAGACAGAGAAGGTTACCTTCGGTGTGAGTTTAGAAATATTCCAAAGGTGAAGCTGAGACCAGAATATCCAAAAATACCTATATGCCTTCTAATAGAGGCGTGGTTAGATGGTGGTGGTGATCATCATTTAGCTCACGTCTAGAGAGTTTGACATCCCTCTCCAGACTATGTCACATTTTGTTGCTAAGAAAGAGATCCACGTTGTGCTACGTCCTATTTGAAGTCATCCGCACCATATCTCCACGTGAGTTGTATCTTGAAAAGTGGAGTCATCTCTTCCTGTACCTGTTTGGAATAAAATAACCCTCAATAACAAATACAACAACCCTCTTGGTTATTGTATAATTATGACCTTTGTTGGTTGAATATGTCTTCAAAGTGGGGTGGCCCTTATGGACACCGGCTATACTTTATGTAGAACGGTCCCTACAATCGTGTAATCTTGTGCTGGTGTGGCAACCCTTTTGGTTACCTATATCACTTGTTGTATGTGGAATGCTAACCTCTCCGGTTATAGCCGATGATCGATTTATAAATTTCCTTTAAATTTTCAATCTTTAGATGATCTTACATACTATTTGTTATTGGATACGAGGCGACTTATAGATATCCTTTGAATTTCTAGCTTTTAGGTAATCCTACATATTATCCGACTTTGGATAAGAGATAGCTTACAGATATCCCTCAAATCGCTAGCTTTCAGGTGTTCCTGCACATCATCCGACCTTGGATATAATATGACTTATAGATAATCCCTCAAATTGTTAGTCTTTGGGTAATCCTACACATAATCGATCTTGGATATGATGCGGATTATAGACAACCCTTGGATATATCAATTTGATAATTTTTCATATTCTCCGGTAAGGATTTAGTTGCGACTTATGGACAACCTTTGAACTATCGACTTTTGGGCGATCTTGCATACTATCCAGTTAGGATGTTGTTGTGGCTTACGAATGACCTACAGGCTATCAAATCATCGGTGATCCTGTACACTATCCTAGTTCAAATAATATGACTTATAGATGACCCTCAAATTGTCAATTTCTAGGAAAGCTTATATATCATTCATCCTTAGATAGCGACTTAAAGGTGTCCCTTCAAATCGCGTGCTCTTGATGCATTCAAATGCTGATTCATGAAAAGATGATAATATCTTCGATGCTAGTATTGTGTCTAGTGCGTCAATAGATATATGAATTGCTGATGATATCCTCTACGCCAGCGTTATGTCTAGCGCGTCAACAGATATTGAATGATGATGATATCCTTGACGCCAACATTGTGTCTTGTATTTCAACAGATACATTGAATGCTGATGATATCCTTGATGCCAGCATTATGTCTAGCGCATCAACAGATATTGAATGATGATGATATCCTCGATGCCAGCATTATTTCTTATATGTCAACAGATATATTGAATGATGATGATATCCTCGACACCAACGTTGTGTCTAGCGCATTAACAGATATATTGAATAGACTTCTTGGGCGATGGTATTAGATGAACCTCTTGGCAATGATGTACAATGGCCCTTGTGGCAATGATATGTGATGGCCCTTGCGGCAATGATATGCAATGGCCCTTGCGGTAATGATATGTGATGGCCCTTGAGACAATGATATGCAATGGCCCTTTTGGCAATTACATGTAATAGCCCTTGCGGCAATGATATGTGATGGCCCTTGCGGCAATGATATACAATGGCCCTTTCGGCAATGATATGCAATGGCTATTGCGGAAATAATATGTAATGGCCCTTGCGACAATGACATGTGATGGCCTTTTCGACAATGATATGTAATGGCCCTTGCGGCAATGATATGTGATGGCCTTTACGGCAATGATATTCAATGACCCTTTCAGTAATGATATGTAATGGCCCTTGCGGCAATGATATGTGATGGCCCTTGCGGAAATGATATGCAATGACCCTTTCGATAAATTAAAAACAGTTTCATCTGAAATCATTTGTCAGGGTCTTACTTTCTGCATGTACCTGTACTAAAGGTAGACAATTACTAGATACAAGTCGCTTTTGCTAGCTACTATTTTTTAGAAAAATTCTAAATACAATATTTGTAAAGAAGACAAGACACTTTGTTTGTCCTCCATGATCTCCAGAAATGAGATGGACACTTCAAAAAGGTCTTCAATATATGGGTACTAAACCTATTTTTAGGGCTACCCAAAAATACCGTTCTTGAGTATTAGTGCTCTGGTTTGGCTCCCAATTTGCACGGGGATTTTTGAAAGAGACTCTCATATTTGTGTATTAGTCCCTGCACCCACAGAAAATGATTAGTTTGAGTGAAACTACTCCGTGTTGACCTTCTTTGATTCTTGATTTACCCCTCACCATCTTTCAGGTATTTCATCATGTTAGGACTTCCGCTCATGACTCTCCATCCAAATTGATGTCTAGGCAATAACTAAGTAAAAGATTTATATAGATTTTTGAAAGTAGTCTTAAGTTTTAGAAGATAGTTTTGAAAACTCCTGCAAAAATCTAGAAAATCTCTGCCAGTCATGTCATGTGCTAGCTCAACGACCATCTTTCCCTTGATTCTGACAATATCTGACATTTGACAGAGGATTGCTAGGGATTCAGCATTGTCAAGGCTCTCTACCAGAAATTTTATCAAAGACAGGGATTAAGTCTTCCTAGACTTTATCACAGGTGGTGATTCTCAAGTCTCAACTTCGACCTTTAGTGCTGGGGAATTTAAAATATATTCTAGTATTTGATTGAAATTTTGAGGCCTCCCTCAAAATTTTTGTCCCAGTTTAAAGTAGTCTGAGATAATATCATCTTGAGTGGATCTAAAGTCTTTGCTGATCTTCATTCTCTTTGTTGGATGTTGATCTTCTCTTATGAATTTTTGAGATTTCTTCTCAAAAATTCTGCCCCAGTTTCCATTTCCTGGGGTGATATGACCGAGCTATTGGGGCGCCTACGTATCCCATTGAAGCAGGAATCAGGTCAAACGTAGTTCAAGCTACGCGAGGGATATATATAGAAAAGTCTAATGGATTGACTGAAGCCGACATAGGCTGCCTACGTATCTCATTCTTGAGAATTTAGGTCATCACATAGTTCATACATAGAGGGAAAGGATTCTAGGCAATTACACATCATAAAATTGATACTATTATAAAGGCGATTACAAATAAGCCAAGAAATAAAAACTATAACATCTTTCAAGCATGATATATCTTTACCGCATTAGAATTGATTGGTTTGGTCCACTCTTGACCATCCATATTAGGTAGGATTAGGGCTCCTCCAGGTTGGGTTTCTTTTGATTTTCTCATTCCTTTATATCTACTTCTAACTGCTTCTCATCACCTTTTCTGTTCATCAATATTTCCTTCGGCTTGTTCGTCTAACCATTGATATAACATGACATTGGTAGTTTTTTAAATTATTGCTGCCAAAATAAACCATGCTAGATAATCAAATTTAAAATATAACTTTTTAAATAAAGGGAGACCTTTTGGAAAATAAATAAAAGCTATGGCTTATGACCCACACAAATGTGGGCCGATGCCTTTTTGAAAGTTGTGAAATGAAAATTTGAGACATAAAAGAGTGGGTCACGGTGCCTCCTCCTGATCATGACCAATTTTAAAAACTATTAGTAATTATCCTTCTATCTACCGCGATGGGCGATAAATTAGGAGTGGGGTGGAAGTCCAATTTTGTAAAGCCTCTCCTGGTGCAACCTTCTTTACCCCACTGTGTTTTGAAAAATCTTCTGGTACTGCATTGCATCCCTCGAACTGATTTCTTATCCCATCCCCAAGACCATCATCATTTGATATCTCATGTACGGGAAATGGTTGGTGCAGGAGTGGTGATGGTTTAGACGGACTCTTCTTTGAATTATCTTTGATCTTATCTTCTTTTCTTAGCTAGTACTCTATTCCATGCTTAAATGCTTTTTCTGGGACCATAACAGGCTCAATAATTCCTTCCAAATCCTTACTTAAGGAGGCTACAACTTTCTCTATCTTCTCCATCTCTTCTGTTCTTTTGAGTCCTTCTGAATTTACCTTAGTGATGGCCTTGCTAGACGCTCATTCACCCTCTATTTCAATCATTTTAACTTAGGTCCCCCATTGTTAGGCAATGGATTACTATTAATATTTAGTGTCGACGACTGAAGTGTGATGACCTTCTGATCGATCAAATCTTGAATCTTATGTTTCAAGTTAATACAATCCTCGGTACTATGCCCCGCTGCTCCTGAATGGTAGGCACAATTTTGATCGGGATGATAAAATCGGGAGTTGGGATTGATAATCTTTGGCTGGATCGGTTGCAAATAACCAACTTTCATCAATCTTTCGAAGAGTTGGGTACGACTTTCAGCTAGTTGTGTGAAGTTTCGGGGAGGTTTCTTTTTGAAGTTCGGACATGGAGGGTTATAATGGTTCTGATTTACAAGAGGAGGTACTTGTGATAATTTGGAGATGTTTGGATGTTTACTTGGTTATTTGGAAAAGTAGCTTGAGTATGAGGCTGATAATTTGGCTGTGGAACTTGGCACTGGGATAAAATATTTGAAATTGGAGCTTGACATTGGGGTTGAGCATAGAATACAGGCTGAAAGCTTGATGACGATGATGAGGAAAGAATATTCCTAGGCTTGAATTTCCTCTTTAACTTATCAACAGAATTAGTAGAGACTGCAGTCGCAACCTCTCTTTTCTTCTTTAGGAATGCAAAAGAATCAAATGATGTTGGGGTTTTGGCAATTTTTCCTATTCGGATGCCTTCCTCTAACGATTCCCCAATCTTTACTAAATCAGTGAAATTTGCTTGGACCGCAGATACCATCCTGGTATAAAATTCTCCTTCCTGTGTGTGAGAGAAAATCGATATCATTTCTTCCTCAGACATGGGAGGTTGTACTTTAGCAGCCTCCTTTCTCCAATGAAAGACATAGTCTCAAAAGCACTCATTATTCTTTTGTTTGATCCGATCTAGTGAGTATCGGTCAAGGACTATCTCAATGTTAAATGCGAACCTATCAAGGAAACCCTTGGCCAATACTTTCCAACCAGTCCATCTTTTCAGTTCCTGAGACATGAACCACTCTAAGGCTTCGCCACCTAAACTTCGGCTGAACAGACGCATCAAGAATGCCTCATTTTTCTCTACCCCCACCATTTGATCACAATACCTTCTCAGATGGACCATTAGATTTTTGGTTCCATCTAATACTTCAAATTTAGGGACCTTATACCCTTCTGGTAGATTTATTCCAGAGTGAACACATAAATTATTATACCTTAAACCGTCGTGGTCCCACACTCCATGAGATTCTTTGATCCTCATGATCTCTTAATTCATAGCTAGCAATTTCATTTCAGGCTCGGTCCTTCACTCTTTCTCCTTCTCCTCGTAATGGTCCATCTCGAGATTAGGAAGAGGATTATAAATATCAGAGGATATAATGGCATGGAGAAGATTTGGAAGGGAGGCTTGATTTTGAGGATGAAACAAAGTGGGTTGGTAGGCGGGGCGGATGTTATGAAAATTAGAAAGGTTTTGTGGAATTTGAGAGTGGTTTGGTGAAATCTAAGAAGGATTTTGCAGATTTGGAAAGGAATTTGATGGATTCGGGGATAGATTTGATGGATTTTGCGGGTCTGAGAGTGAATCTTGTGGATTTGGGAATGAATTCTCTTAATTTGAAAATGTGTTTTGGGGATTTGAGAATGGATTCGGAGATGGGTTTTGTAGGGTTAGAGATGGATTTTGTAGATGGTAGACATCTGGTTATTTTTGTGATTTGTGTTTTGGACAAATGGAGGAGAAGGGACGAACAATATGTTATTTGGCTGATTTTCGAGAAGCGGTGTACTGAGGGAAGAAATTTGGAGTGGAGTCCCGTGTCCTCATTGAGCGGGGGCATTGACGGTGATGGCCAGGTTAGCCAAATCTCGAGTGCGATTTATTTCCTCCTGAAGCATTTCTAATTTTCTTGCGAGTTCCGCAATTATCTCAATCTGTTCCACTATTACATTGTCCCTGATGTTCAATGTGTTTTCTTTATTATTTCTAGTCATTATTGAATGATGGTCAGAGGATGGGATTTTGTGCGCTTTCGATCGGGTGAAGTAGGGATGTTCTTCCATCTTATCAAAACGGAGTAATTTCTATTATTTGTAAAGTAAAACAACTCAATGGAAGATGTGTTAGTTTCTGTATGTGATAAATAATGCAAAATATTTGACAGGAAATAACCACATAGAGTTGTTTGTGTCATAGCCAAATTCATCCATAGGACATAGTGGATAAACTTTCCTTTGATCCAAACAAATGTACATAAGCACATAAAATAGTTATATAACACAACAACATTATAATAATGCATATCTTAGTTGGGGTGACCTTTTTTAAGCCAAGGGTTCAGGCCTAACAATTTATGAAGAACATATATGCTTCCTCGAAGTCAATTCATTAACCCCCAACTTATATAGACACGAAAAAGGGCATAAATGCCTACAAAAGATAATGAGAAAGGGATATAATCTTTAGGGAAAAAGGGAAATAACATGAAAGAAGATAAGTTCCCGCGCAGGGGAAATAGAAAAACTAGCTACTGGAGGCTCCTTCGTCTGCCTTTGCCTTCTTTGCCTTGTTTACCTCCTATGATATTTGATACCTATTGATGATAAGATGACTCCTGCATAATTGTGCCTTGCTGTCGTAAGTCATTTTCCCTATACTATCGAGTTAAAAGGCCATGCTGTCATCCAAATTGATTAAACACTGCCTAGCATAATAAGTCTTTTGCCTAGCTCTTTTCAGCTCTTCCCTCAACATACGTATTATTAAAGCATCCTCCATGTGTACCTACCGGTGTGCGATTTCACTTTTTTGGAGCTCATCTTGTAGCCTGTGGATTCGAACTTGATGCTCGGATTCTACATCCACAACCTGAGTAGACACATTTGGTCCCAGAATTAAAGCTCCGACGAGACTCTTTTTTAACCACTCCTTGTAAGTGTCACTGAATTTGGGGTCATGCTCTATACGAAAAGTCACTTCCGTCCACATTCTTCTTCTCCATCCATTTATCATGCCGTCTTTGAGTGGAGACTCACTTTCATTATATTCGGTGAAAAACCTAAGCATGGAATCTATTTGTGGTGCCTCTTGCTTGATCTCGAATTGTCTAAGAACTCTCCCAGGATTGTAGGGACGGGTCCCTCTGATACCGGGAAGCACTAGGAAAGGTCACTTGCCCCCTCGAATAAGAGAGTTAATGGACCATTGCACATCGTCATCTCTTAATTCCCCTAAAGTCTTAAACCAAAATTCATAAGATGCTTCCCTTTTGAACTTGTGTAGAAACAACCACATGTTGTGCGAAGCCAACATATCCAACCTTGTTTTATGATCAGGTTGTACCGTTCTCGAATCCTTTACCAAATGCTTCATCATCCACCATTGTAATATGAGGTTGCAACCTTGAAAGAAATGATTTTTGACTTGTCACCTTCCCAAGGCTCGATATATGTCGGCGACAATCATGGGAGCTAAATTGTGGAATACCTTGTTAGAATCGTAATCTACTCCAAAGAAAAATGCATGAGCCACCATAATAACCCTTGGATGAATTGTGCCATTTCCCCCTGTGGGAACACCATGGTCCGAGTAGACCTACCGCAAATGCAAAGGCTTTCATCTCCTTTCATTTTGCTTCAGACTCAAATTTATGTCCAAATTTTTGGAAGGCATTGAATCTTTCAAACCGATGATACAACTCCCGAAAAGTGATATTTGCTCCATCATGTTCCCCTAGCCAGGTGTCGTCGTCAGTTAAAAATGCCTCTTTGATTGTTTGACGGTCCCACACAGCAGGAACTAAAATGTTCTTATCAGTATTTTCCTTTCTCTTGAAACACATTTCAATACTATCATAGCAAATTAACACCGCTTCGATGGTAGGAGTCAATTCCACATCCCCGAAGGGAAACACCATATTCTGATCATCCCAAAAATTCGTTAGCAAGTGGATCATTTCGGGCCAGGCGTCCATTTCGATCAACGAATGCAGGTGCCCGATGTGTGTCCTAATAATTTTTCTCACATCTGGACCCATGTAATCCCACCACAATTTAGGTAATCGTCAGGTTTGGTAACCATCTTGAAATTTTCACGGGAATAAAATTGAGCCATATCTACATAAAAAAAGACAAGGACAAACCTTTCCCCGACCCCAAAGGTTAATGGATTGAATTTAGACAAGCATATATTTCTCCAACACATAATTATGATTCATTTGTGATTGACTCGGGGTCAATAAACGTAGGAAAAGTTTTCTAATGGGCCCAATACCCCGCTCGGGTATTAAGTCATCCTAGGCTCATGCCTAAAAGATAGGGTTTTGGTTTCGCTCTATCCTAGGTATCTAGAATGGGTTTGACCACGGGTTCTCAAGCGGAAAACTTGAGTTTGAAAATACAAACAGCCATCAGACGACTCATGTGCTAATAAACTGTTTGTATTTCCAACACATTTTTGTAATTGATCAATAGGGGTCGGGGTATCCACGAAACCCCAAAACAGTTCAAATAATGTAGGAATATGCCATGAGATGCGATAATTAAAATTTACAGAATCAAAACACATAAAAAGTTAATTAAAAGACGAAATCAAACATTTGGTTAGAACCTAGTTCAAAAAATCCCCAGCAGAGTTGCCATTTCTGTTTTATGGAGAATTTTTTTGACTTTTGAAAGAGAGTCGCCACTTAATTTTGAAAAGGAATTAAGAAACCTTTAGAGAGTTTCTTCAAACGATCCAAAATAGAAAAATCGTTTAAGTTAAGAGACTTTGAGTAAGCGGTTCTTATTAATGTTTTAGAAAGGTGTTAGACACCTAAAACGTCGCTAACTTGCGGTTATCCGGACTATTTAAAAATATTCTTTTGACTAACTTTTGAAAAAATCGACTTGTTTGAAAAAATGATTGAGTGGGGAAAAGTTTTTGCAAAATTAGTTTTTTAGCGACTTAGTTAGGGATTTAGCTAGGCTCGCAAGAAACACGTAAAACAAGTAAGCGAAAAGAATAAGGGAAAAGGGAAAAGGGAAAAGGGAAAAGGGAAAAGGGAAAAGGGAGAAATAGTGATTTAGGCTTTTTATGCCCAAATCGTCGCCCCTGTCCTAATCTAGTTGGGCCTTTGACCGACATCGCCTGTCCTAGTCTATGTTTTCGAGCTTTTGGCTCGAGCTTCGCTTCACCTGTATTAAATAAAACTTTGGATTCGAGGCCCAAATGAATACATAAGAAAATTAATAAATACATAAATAAAGACGACAATAAGTAAATGGATAAAATGATAAATGAGACTATTAGGTCTCGTGGCTGCTTCAAATGATAGGACTTTCACCCCCATTCTTATTTTGGCCCCCTTCTTTTTGGTATTTCATGAGATCGATGTTGAACTTTCTCTAGGAGTTGACTCGATCGAGATGATGGGCCTCAATGGCCGTGAAGAGAATGCGATGAGAAATTGAATCCATTTTTTTTATTCAAAGCAAATAGCACATGTAGCAAAGAGGGTAAAGATTAGGGTAGTAGAAGAAAGCAAAGCTATATAGAGAAATCATGCCCAGATAAAAAAAAACATCACGTAGATCAACAAAGTAGGAAATAGGAGATGAAGAAATAATCAGGAAAACAACATTAGATAAATAGACGTTTGGCATGATTTGAGATCCTTTGATGATTTAAACGAGCAAAAATGTTGGACAATGAAGAAAAGTACAAACGCAAACCACTGCTACGTGATAGATCAACTGATTCCCAACCTAATCTTAAGTAATTCTTACCAGCATAAATACATCAGAAACCTCAAAGGCAGTTGATCATGTATAAAGTAGTAAGTAAAAACTAATTTAAGATCTGTAAGTAGAGAGATCAAGCACGTAATCACTCTATATTTCTAATTCAAACTAGTCGGCATAAGAGTGCGTACTGCATTATTTAGAGACAGTTCGATATTTCATCAACCAAAAATAGGGAAAATATTTAAATTTTGACCATGAGCGAAAATATCAAAACAGCAACCCGAACAAAGATATAATGGAATTTCAGGTTAAATAACGAAAGAGGGATAAGTCGTCCTATGACCTGTTGATCCAATTATCAATAGCTTCACATTAAGGGTAAAACTGAAGGGATAATAATAATCACATCAGGAAAGCTATGCTAAACAAGACGCCCAAACTGAAACAGGGTGTTTACCTGAAACGTAGCACGCCAAGACGCATTATTCAAGTATAAACATGACATAATTTTGATACTACAATGGTTTAAGAAAAACAGAACTAAACACAACTTACAAAAGGAAATAATCAATCGAGACAACTTGTTGAGTGGAAACTGAATAGGGGAGTGAAAATTAAGGCATGAAATCAACCAAGAATAATACATCGAACCATAAGCAACACACAAGATGAAGACAATAAGTGGATAATTAACCAACAAGATCAAGGTTTAAAAAATAAATTTCCAAATCCAAGGACGTAAAGTGAATCTAAAATCATGTCAAATAATTCAGACAACGATTAACCTAACACAACAAGAATCATTAAATCTAGAGGGGCAACTAAAAGGCAAAATCTTAATGATGTATATACACGATTCATGTCATAAAATCCTAGATAAATAGTAAGCATCAGTTAAAAAGGCAGCATATTCAACGTAATTGCCTTAAAAATCTCAACTTGAGCACTGCTTCAATGAAATGGCATAACAATAATCACAAGACAACCCCTAGGGCCACTATAGCCGTCTACAACACATAATACAAGCCTCATTCACGGATACGACCAACAACTACGGCTACTAAGAAAGAGATGACGTCAGAAAATAATAACTAAAGGAAAGTGAAATGTATTTACCTCCTTAAGGATAGCAAAATGGGATGACGAGCTATCAGTGAAACTGTTACCATCGGGAGTTAATGTTGTCGATTAGGGAATTCCCAATTGATCGACCAGCTTTCAGAAAACTTTTCTCTCAAACTAATATTTTCAACCTGGCTTCCTCCACTATTTCTGAACCCCCAACATTTTCAACTCTAATTCTAAAACCTTGAATTTTTCAAAAGAAAGCAAAACCTAAAATTTTCTCCCAAGCTTTCCCTGCCTAAGAATTTTTGAACTCTCTCCCCCCTTTTAAACAACCACCTAATAGGTCCTTATATAGATGATGAATTAGGGGTAGCTTGGGACTTAAAAAAAAATGATATTTTGGAATTTGAAAATTCAAAAATTTCTCTCTAGCTTAGGGTTTCCCGTTCAAAAATCAGTACTCCATTTGGAATCTTCCTAATAATTCAAAAATAGGGAATGAGGAAGTGAAATTCCCTCATTAACCAATCAAAAATTTTCAAGAACGTAAGAATACGTACCGATTACCCAAGATTTGTGGGATTTCGATGTTTGAAAGAGCCAACTTACCAAATTCTAGAAGATTCAAGGCTATTCTTGTATGAATCTACGTGGAAAGGCGCATGATACAGGAAAGCAATGAGTTGAGGTCGCTTCTCAACGGTTTGGGTATGGCATTAATTTTGAATTATTGATATAGGTTGTGAATGGGTTATAGAGGGGGTTGGTGGAATCGAGTTTTGCCAGTGATTGATGTTGTTGATGATCGATTGGGCTAGAGGTTTTGTGGGAAAATAGGAGTTGTTCACGTTGATGTTGAAGCTGGTGTTTAAGGATGAGATTGGAGTGTTGGTTGTTTGAAGAAGAAAAGGAATGGGCCCGATTTGGATTATGTGAATTGGGCTTGGGGAGGTTATTGTGTTGGGCCATTTTTGGCTGATTGTCGTTGATTGGGCCAGGCTCGAAATTGTTGTTGTTGTTGGGAGATTAGAAATAGGAAGGGTCTTTAAAAGGTGGCCGAATTAAATTAGAGAACTTTATTTAAATATTAACCATAATGAATATCAATTTGATTAATTGCATTGAAATTGTGGTCAACTTGATTTCAATTATGGTCATATTTAATAATTTGGCTAAATTAAACCGAAATTCTATACGAATTAAACACTTGTTTAATCCCGAGCTTCTTAATTAAAAAAATCAAACACATATTTATCCAAATAAATTATTTTGAGAAATAAAGACATATTTAAATCAAGATATCAATCTTTTGAATTTATTTTCAAGATTAGCCTTGATTAATATTTTGTAAAATAAATATTTAAGTAGCCAAATTATAAATTTTGTACAATTGACTATGACAATATATAATCGCTACTTAAAATGACAAACTTCCCCAATTGAATATATTTTTTTTTGAAAAAGTTTTTATTCAGACAAAATAAATATTTTGATTTTATTAAAAATCGAAGAAGCTCGAAATTAAACTTGGTTGTGGAGGGAAAAAATTAGGTGTCAACACTATCAACTCCACATTCAGACGGTTTAGTTAGAGGCTTTTCAGACTAGACTAGTTCTGTCAGTATTCAAAATTCACATGTTTTGTTAGATGTTATTTCAATACTATATTTATCAACGTTCAAATTATGAACCTTATGGAAATTTACCTTATTTTTTGCATTATTTCAGTATTATTATTCAGTGCTCACATCAAGTATCAGTTATGGGTTAGCTTGTGGTCCTTATGGGTCGTAAGCACCGTATGGAGTCCGTGGTACAGACTCGGGGTATTACAAACTTGGTATCAGAGCCTATGGTTTAAAAGTGTCCTAGAGATTCAAAAAGACACATCTAGTAGAGTCTTGTGCATGTGTGTGTAGCGCGCCATACTTATGGACAAGAGGCTATGAGACATTTTGAGGAAATGTTTCCTTTCTTTTAGTATTCAATTTCTGCGAGTGAGCATGGGCTCAAGTTAAACTCTCATTCTAATTTGTTTCTTTCTTCCATTTATAGAACATGCCTCCCAAAAAGACTAACAAAAGAAGGATCAAAAACCAGTTAGTACCTCAGCCCGTTCAGGCAGATCCCCTGGACGAGCATGTCTCTCATGCAGAATTCAGAGCTGCGTTCGCCACTTTAGCCCATTCAGTTACAGCTCAAAATGAATGACCAACTACTGTTCAGGCCAAACCAGTGGCCAATACTACTGCTGCCAGGATTCGGGACTTCACTTGAATGAATCCTTCCCTATATTCAAGATCTAAGTCTGAAGAGGATCCACAAGAGTTCATCGATCAGGTTTAGAAAGTCATAGATATTATGGGAGTGACTTCTAGTGAGTGTACTGAGTTATCTGCCTATCAGCTATAAGATGTAGCTCATACGTGACTTAAGCAATGAAAGGTAGATAGGGGTATAGATACAAAGCCCATAGAGTGGGAAGATTTTGCTACTGTTTTTCTAGATAGATTCTTTCCCTTAGAGCTGAGAGAAGCCAAGGTGTTATAGTTCATCAATCTCAAGTAAGGCAGCATGAGTGTGAAAGAGTATTCCCTTAAGTTTACTAAGTTAGCCAAATATGCTCCTCATGTAGTAGAAGATAGTAGGTCCAGAATAAGTAAGTTCATGTTAGGGGTGTCAGAGAGTATAGTTAAGGAGTGCAGAACTGTGATGTTGATTAAGGAGATGTACATATCAAGGATCATGGTCCATGCTCAATAGATAGAAAAGGTTAAGAATAAGGAGAGAGAGAGAGAGTAAGAGATCTAGAATAGGTAGCTTTAATTTCTCTTAGCCTAAGTTGGAGGGTGGTAACCATTCCCAGTTTCACCCGAAGTGCTCTAGAAGCTAAGTTCAGAAATGGTGACAAGGATAGGGTGCCAGGCTCTAAATCTCAGGGTAGTGTTAGTAGCGCTCGAACGAATCCTCTTTGCCAAAAATATGGCAGAAACCATCAGGGTTCTACAGAGTTGGCACTGATGTTTGTTTTGGGTGTGGCAAGCCAGGCCATAGAATCAGAGATTGTCCTCAGTCAGGTTCTCAAGGTCAGTACAATCATTGCTCAGATCAGTCCGGTTACTCGAATCAGTAGGGTGCCACCTCCAGTGCCACCAGTGGGTAATGCCCAATAGGCTTTATGAACTTCCGTCTAGGCAAGATCAGGATAGTTCTCCTGATGTGGTCACTGGTACATTACAAATATTCTATTTACATGTTTATGCCTTATTAGATCCATGAGCTTATTTGTCTTTTGTAACTCCTTACATAGCAGTCAATTTCAAAGTCAGACAAAAAATCTTAACAGAGCCTTTCTCAGTATCTACCCCAGTGGGTGAGTACATCATAGCCCGGTGGGTATACAAGAACTGTCCGATTATGATATCTTAGAAAGTCACTTCAGCAAACTTAATAGAGATAGGGACGATGGATTTCGACGTCATTATTGACATGGATTAGCTCCATTCATGCTATGCCTCAGTTGATTGTAGAAATAAAATTGTTCATTTTCAGTTTCCAAATGAACTAGTCCTTGAATGGAGGGGTAGTACCACAACGCTTAAGGGTTATTGATTTCATACCTTAGAGTGAGAAAAATGATATCCAAGGGATGTATCTATCATCTTATATGAGTCAAAGACTCTAGTTTAGAGACTCCTAGTCTTGATTCAGTTCCAGTTGTAAATGAATTCTCAAATGTGTTTCCTGAAGATCTTCCTGGAGTTTCTCTCGAAAGGGAAATTGACTTTGGACTAGACCTTCTTCGAGATACTCATCTCATATTTATTCTGCCATATAAAATGGCTCTAACTAAACTCAGAGAATTAAAAGAATAGTTAAAGGACCTTTTAAACAAAGGGTTCATCAGACCTAGTATTCTCCCATGGGGTGCACCAGTTCTATTCGTACATAAGAAAAATGGTTCTTTTAGGATATGTATTGACTATCGTCAGTTAAAAAAAGACATAGTCAAGAATAAATATCCACTTCCTATAATCGATGACTTGTTTGACCAACTTTAGGGAGCCAATTACTTTTCTAAGATAAACCTCAAATCAGGATATCACCAGCTCAGAGTCAGAGAATGTGACATTCCAAAAATCGCTTTTGTAACCCGGTATGGTCACTTTGAATTTTTAGTCATGTCCTTCGGTCTCACAAATGCCCTAGAAGCCTTCATAGACTTAATGAACCATGTGTTCAAGCAGTACTTGGACATGTTCGTTATAGTCGTTATTGATGACATCCTTATTTACTCTCGTACCAAAAATGATCATGCAGACCACCTCAGAATTATACTTCAGACTCTCAGAGACCATAAGTTATTTGCCAAATTTAGTAAGTATGAATTTTGGCTAAGTTCAATAGCCTTCCTTGGTCATATTATTTTTGGTAATGGCATTAGAGTTAATCCTTAAAAGACCAAATTGGTGAGAAACTGGCCTAGACCTATTTCACCATCAGATATCAGGAGCTTCTTGGGTTTAGCTGGCTATTACGATCGGTTTATTGAAGGGTTTTCATCTATTGCATCCCCCATGTCTAGATTGACTCAGAAGAAAGTTAAGTTTCAGTGGTCAGATTCTTGTGAGAGGAGTTTCCAGGGGTTGAAGAATCGACTTACTACAGCCCCAGTTTTGACTCTACCAGATGATTTTGATGGGCTTATTGTGTATTATGATACATCCAGAGTAGGTTTGGGTTGTATCCTTATACAAAGAGGTAAGGTCATAGCCTATGCCTGTAGACAGTTTCAATCCCATGAGAAGAATTACCCCACCCATGATCTTGAGTTAGTAGCTGTAGTGTTTGCCTTAAAGATTTGGAGGCATTATTTTTATGGGATACATGCTGATGTGTTCACAGATCACAAAAGCTTATAGTATGTGTTTTTTCAGAAATATTTGAATTTTCATCCGAGAAGATAGTTAGAATTGTTGAAATATTATGACATGAGTGTTATGTACCATCCGGGCAAGGCCAATGTAGTGGCTGATGCTCTCAGTAGATTGTCTATGGGTAGTGTTACTTATGTTGAGGATGATAAGAAGAAGTTAGCTCAGGAAGTTCATCAGCTTGCCGGACTAGGTGTCCGCTTAGTCGATTCAGTAGAGGGCAGTGTGTGGATGCAGAATAGTTTAGAATCATCTTTAGTTTTTGAAGTAAAGGAAAAGTAGGATAGAGATCCCAGTCTAGTTCAGTTGAAAGAGTCAGTTAGAGATAAGAAAGTAGAGGTTTTCTCCCAAGGGAAAGATAGTGTGTTGCATTGCCAGGGTCGATTATGTGTGCCAAGTGTAGACAACTTGAGGAAGTGAATTCTTGTAGAAGAGCACGGTGAGCGTTACTCGATTCATCCAGGGGCCACTAAGATGTACCGTGATTTGTGGGAGATCTATTGGTGGAGTAAGATGAAGAGAGACATTACAGAGTTTATAGCTAAGTGCTCTACGTGTCAGCAGGTTAAGATTGAGCAACAGAAGCCTAGTAGGTCCATGTAGGAGTTCAATATTCCCACACGAAAATGGGAAGAAGTGAACATGGACTTTATGATGGGTTTTCCTCGTACCTGCCATCAATATGATTTGATTTGGGTTATCGTAGACAGGATGACTAAATTTGCTCATTGCTTGCCAGTTCATACTTCTTATTCAGCCAAGGACTACACTAAAATCTATATCAGAGAGTTGGTCAGGTTACATAGAGTCCCAGTGTCTATCATCTTAGATAGAGGTACCCAGTTTGCCTCTCACTTCTGGAAAGCATTCTAAAAGGGTCTTAGTACCCAAGTTCATCTCAGTACAGCTTTCCACCATCAGACAGATGGTCAAGCAGAAAGGACTATTTAGACTCTAGAAGATATGTTAAGAGCCTGCGTTGTTGATTTTAAGGGTAGTTGGGATGACAACTTGCCTTCGATTGAATTTGCATATAATAACAGCTATTATTTCAGTATTCAGATGGCTTCGTTTGAGGCTCTTTATGGTAGGAGATGTAGATCTCTAGTTGATTGGTTTGAGGTTGGCTAGGCTATAGTAGTAGGACCTGACTTAGTATTTGATACCTTAGAAAAGGTTCAGGTGATTAGAGAAATGCTTAGGGAAGCCTAGAGCCGACAGTAATTGTATGCACATGTGAGTAGGAAAGATCTCATGTTTGGGATCGATGATTTTGTTTTCTTGAAAATCTCTCCCATGAAGGGGGTGAAGATGTTCGGCAAGAAGGGAAAGCTCAGTCCCCGGTATGTTGGTCCTTACAGAATTCTCAACCATTTTGAAAAGGTAGCTTACGGGCTTGAGTTGCCTTCAGATCTAGCTTCAGTGCACCTAGTATTCCATGTCTCGGTGCTAAAGAAATGCATTGGTGACCCAGTAGTCATAGTTTCTTTAGAGGGCATTGATATTCCGAATGCTCTCTCTTTCTAAGAGGTTCCATTCCAAATCCTTGATTATCAGATTCATAGACTGAGGAAAAAATAAGTTCCCTTAGTCAAAGTTCTTTGGCGAAATCAGTCTGTTGAGGGAGCTACTTGGGAAACAGAAGCAGATATACAGACCAAGTATCCTCACCTCTTCTCTGCAAACTCAGACTCAGCTTAAGGTAAAACAATTCCTTAGACTTAGTTCCATGTTTAGTTACAGTTACAAATTTGGTATTCATTGTCATTGCATATCATCTTCATGACAGTCATTCATTCATGAATCAGTTCAGCCATGTACTCTGCATTAGATATGCATGTTCAGTATAAAAACTCAGCTTATCAGTAGTTTCAGTCATACACTCATACATTAGATATGCATGATTAGTATATATAAACTCAGTCTATCAATGTTTCTTAGCTTAATTAGTCTCATTCGAGGATGAATGTTCCTAAGGGGGAGATATTGTAGTACCCCATATTTCCCTAGCTCAGCTTAACTCTCAGTATATGAGTATTCCTTTATAAAATTGTTAAAAATATTCAGAATTTTTCATTTTAAAGATTACTATTGCATAGGAAATTCAGTCACCTTTCCAATGATATAAAATTCGCCCAAATCCGATACTCAGGTGAGAAGTTATAATAGATTTTGCAAAAAAGTATGCCAAATGGCACATCACCCCGTTGTGGAGACCAGCCAAATGGCTTTATTCCGTTTCCAGTAAAGCTCCATGATAATGGCGCGTCGTACCAATGTTCCCGTTCACAATTGTCATTTTCTAGTGAGGGACTGCGATCCTACTGCGCTGCGCCAAGTGCCATTTTCCCTATTGTCAATTTCTAGTGTGGCAATGCGATACCGCCGCGTTGTGCCACAAGCCCATTTCACATTCGTCCCTTTTTAAACAGTGTCTATCCCATTTCGGTGGAGGACAAAATTGGGACTCTTCAGTGACGAAATTTTAATTTTTCCTAGGGGTAATTTGGTATTTTTCCTTGGACCTAATCAGTGCTAAACACGAAATTAAGCCCTAAAAGAGCACTAATTGGTCATTATATCATTATTCACTTAATTTTCCCCCAAATTAAATCATTCTCTCTCAAAAGGGCAAAACTCTAGCTTTAAAAATCAAGAACAAAGCTTAAGAAATCCTTCAAGAACCTTTAAGAATTAATCTTTTCAGGTATGTTAGGTGTTCATTCATGGGTTCCTTTCACCCATGAAGTCCAAGAACCCTTTTTTAAACATACAAGATCTGAGATTTATGATTTCCATGCTTGAAATAGATTGAATTCATGTTTATGATATTTTTGGGGATTTAATTCCATGATTAATTACAAGTCTCATGAAAAATAGTTGGTTTGTGGATTGAATTATGTGATCTTCATGTTGAACTCTTGAATTACAAGTTGAATGTAGTAGCAATGATATTATTATATGTTTATTGATATATGAAATAATCATGCTCCCCAAGTGTTTGATAAAATGCTCAAATGCATTGGATAGTGAGTTTTATGACATGTTATTATGTGGTCCTATTCATGTCCAAGTTCATACCATTCAAGTGTTTGACATAATATCTAAATGAGTGCATTGTTAGCAAGCAAGTATCATTATATTTTTATGATCATGCTATGCTTTATTTTTAACGCTATCAAGTCCTGGGGGTATTTAATACCCGAAAATCTAGCTGTTTACCTAGAGCCATTGTCAGTTACAGAGTAGTCTCAGTAATGTCACAATCAGTGAACTCAGCCAGTTGTATAACTCAGTGAACTCAGTCAATTACAGAACTCAGTGAACTCAGTTAGTTAAAGAACTCAGTAAAACTCAGTATCAGTCTAGTTCAACTCAGTATAGTAATCAGTGTCTTCAGTTGGGAGTAAGATTCAGTACCGAGTGAACCCAAGGATGGGGGATCACCTTCCAATAGAGGGTGTGACCCTTAGTAGCAGTCCTCGTATTCCAGAACTACGTATCTAGCATAGGTTAAGACATAAACCTACCAGTTGAGGGTTGATGAGGTATTTTACCTGCCAGTTGAGGGTACCACCATTCTTATTCAGGGCACCTGCCAGATGAGGGTGACTATTCATCTTGTCTTTACCCGTGGCATGGTACTGACACCCTTCCAACTGAAGTTACAGATTTGACCCCAATTATCTTATTTTGGGCATGGTGGTTAGATGATTACCTCCCACAATCTCAGTTTCAATCTCAGTATAGAACTCAGTTCAGTTCTACAGAATTAGGTCTATCAGACACAGTCACTCAGTATCAGTATTTCAGTTATTAGTAATCATGATATCAGTTACTCAGTATCAAAAATCAGTACTCAGGTTCAGTAAAGGCTCAGATCCAGTATACATGTATATGCACAGTATTGCATACTCAGTATTTATAGTGGTTTCAGTTATCTTTGTATTAATATTCAATTACTCTATATTATTCAGTCAGTTACTGTTGATGCATATGAACCCTTACATTCAGCCATACCTCATCTAGCATACTAGTACAATCCACGTATTAATGCATACTCTATCTTTTCACTATGATGTTTCATATCATAGGTTCAGACGCTCAGGTTCCTGACTGCACTTAGAATGATTTAGTCAGTAGTCACAGATTCAGTAGAGAGTCCTAATCTATCAAGGATATGCTTTTATATTAGTATTTCAATAGTCGGATTTAGTTGGGGGATTGTCCCATCAACTCAACATTCAAATGGTCCAGTTAGATATTTTTCAGACTAGACTAGTTTAGTCAATATTCAGATTTCACATATTTTATCTGATGTTATGTCAGTACTATATTTATCAGCATTCAAATTATGAACCTTATGGCAATTCATCCTATTTTCTGCAGTATTTCAGTATTATTATTCAGTGCTCACAACAGGTTCAGTTATGGGTTAGCTTGTGGTCCTTCAGGGTCGTAAGCACCATATGGCGTCCAGGGTACATACTTGGGGCATTACAGGGGACCATGTCGATATCTCTTTTGATCATAAGAGCTTTCAGTGTGTGTTCACTCAGAAAGAGCTTAATCTTAGTCAAAAAAGATGGCTTGAGTTACTGAAGTACTATGATATGAGTCTTTATTACCATCCAGGTAAAGCTAACGTAGTTGTTGATGCTCTTAGAAGGTTATCTATGGGGAGTCTAGCTAATGTGGATCAGGATAAGTGGGAATTGGTGAAGGATATTCACTATTTGGCTAATCTTGAAGTTCATCTCTTGGACTCCGAGGATAGTGGTGTATTTGTGCAACAGGTGGCACAATAGTCTCTTGATTCTGAAATAAAGGAGAAATAGGTTTTAGCCCTCTCTTGATGAAAATCAAGGATGATATGGAAAAGTAGAAAGTGATGGCCTTCGAGATCGGTGGAGATGGTATCTTAAGGCACCAAGGATGGTTGTGTGTTCCCAATGTTGATGGGTTCTAAGATAAGAATTTGGCCGAGGCCCATGAATTGCAGTATACGGTTCATCCCGGTTCAACAAAGGTGTATCATGATCTCAAGCATATGTATTGGTAGAATAATCTGAAGTGGGACGTAGATAACTTTGTGGCTTAGTGTATGGTATGCCAGCAAGTGAAGGTGGAGCACATGATGCCCGGTGGGCAAACCCAAGAGATTAAACTGTCGTTGTGGAAATGGTAGATAATTAATATGGATTTCATTATCGGCTTTCCACGGTCATGCACTCAAGTTAAACATTTTATCTAATCCAATTTTTCCTTTCGATTACATAACATGCCTCCTAAAAAGACAAATGGAAGAAGAAATGGAGAACAGCCAGGACCTCCACCTGTTAAGAAAGATCCCCTGAATGAGCATTTCTCTCACGCAGAATTCAAAACAGCTTTCACCACTCTAGCTCATTCTATAGCAGCCCAGAATGAACGCCTAGCTACTGTTCAGGCCAACCCAGTGGCCAATACTGCTGCAGCTAGAATCTGGGACTCACCTGAGTGAACCCTCCTTTATTTTTAGGGTCTAAGTCTGAAGACCCATAGGAATTCCTTGGCATGGTGCAGAAGGTAACAAATTTTATGGGGTAACTGCTAGTGAGAGTGATGAGTTAGCGGCTTATCTGTTGCAGAATGTGGCTCATACATGGTGTAAGCAGTGGAAGGCAGATAGAGCCGCAGATGCAAGGTTTATAGAATGGGAAGAGTTTGCTACTGCCTTTCTAGATAGGTTCTTCCCGTTGGAGTTGAGAAAAGCTAAGGTGTTAGAGTTAATAAACCTGAAGCATGGCAGCATGACTGAAGGAGTATTCCCTCAAGTTTACTCAGTTAGCCAGGTATGCTACTCATGTGGTAGCAGATAGTAGATCTAAGATAAGTAAGTTTATGTCTAGTGTATCTGACAGTATGGTCAGGGAGTCTCAGACCGCAATACTGATTAAAGAGATGAACTTGGCTAGCTTGATGGTCCATGCTAAGCAGATAAAGGAGCAGAAGACTAACAGACCAACATAACAAAGACTATGCTTTCCCTTCTTTCCAAGCTGCATGACTCCCTTTATTGGAGACAAAATTAAAAACACCCAATTACCAACCTCAAACTCTAACTCACTATGCCTCATATCTACATCGGACTTTAGGCGACTTTGGGTAGTCTTAAGCCTACCCCGAATCACCTTCACTTTCTCTATGGCCTGGTAAACTATGTCTGGACCAAACAACTTTTTTTCACGAACAACACACCACCCAATAGGAGAACGACAGCTCCTACAATATAATCCCTCAAAAAGAGCCATACCCATGCTAGAGTTATAACTATTATTATATACAAATTCTATGAGAGGGAAATGATCAACCCAACTACCACATTGGTCAATCACAAAAGCCTAAAGCAGATATTCTAAGAACTGAACCATCTTTACCGCTTGTCCATCTATCTGCAGGTGAAATATAATACTAAGGCTCACATTAGTTCCTAAACATCTCTAAAATGATCACCAATAGTGAGATGAGAAAGTCTATACCATTATTCAAAATAATAGAAACTGGAGTACTATGCAACTTCACGATATCCCCCCAAAACAACTTGGCATAATCCTCAGACAAATAATTAGTCCTCATTAGCAAGAAGTGAACAGACTTAGTTATTCGATCCACGATGATCCAAATCAAATCAAATTGATTCCGAGACCGAGAAAGGCCAATAACAAAGCTCATATTGATTACCTCCCATTTTCATACAAGTAACTCAATCACTTAAGACAACCCACCCGGCCTCAAGTGCTCAACCTTCACTTGGTCACACACTATGCACTTAGTCACAAAACTGTCCACATCCTGCTTTATATTAATCGACTAATAAATATCCTTAAGATAAAAATATATCTTCGTCGAACTAGGATGAATAGTATAACAAGACCCGTAAGCCTCAACCATGATCCTTTCTCGCAATCCATATATATCGGGAATACATATTCTATCTTTGTACCTCAAGATACTATCACCACTAATTGCAAAATCTTCAACCTTCGGTCCACCCACATATGCCTTAATCTTTATCAAGATAGGATCCAATACCTGTTTCTCTATTATCTTAATAGCAAGGGATGACTATGCCACCTGATGCACAAACACACCACCATCTTCAAAGTCCAAGAGACGAACCCCAATGTTAGAGTAATGGTGAATATACTTCATCAATTACTGCTTATCCTCATCCATATGAGCTAGACTTCCAATGGATAACCTGCTAAGAGTATCAACAACTATGTTAGCTTTACCTGGGTGATAATAGAGACTCATGTCGTAGTCCATTAGCAACTCAAGACACCTCATTTTCCTAAGATTAAGCCCTTTCAGTATGGACACATATTGCAGGCTCTTATGATTACAAAAGATATCCACATGAACTCCATAGAGATAGTAACGCCAGATATTCAATGTGAACACCACAACTAACAACTCGAAGCCATGAGTTGGGTAATTCATCTCATAAGCTTTCAACTGCCTAGAAGCATAGACCACTACCCTACCATGCAACATCAACACACCACTAAGTCCCACATAGGACACATCAAAATAGACGAAAAATCATCAGTGCTTTCAGGTAGAGTCAAAACTTGAGCTGTAGTCAACTTATCTTTTAGCTTCTAAAAAACAACCCTCACAAGCGTTAGACAATAAAACCTTCTCCTTCTTCAGGGTCAACATAGTCAATGGGGCAGCAATAGTTAAGAAACTCTCTATAAATCTAGTATAGTAATCAGCTAAAACCAAGAAGCTCCAAATATCAGTTAGAGCCATGGTCTAGGCCACTTCCTAACCACAACACTTTTCTGTGGATCCACCATGATCCCATCGCTAGAAATGGCATATCCCAAAAAGTAATAGATTTTAACTGAAACTCAAACTTCAAGAACTTAGTATACAAATGCTGATCTTTCAAGGTTTCCAACATGATACAAAGGGGATTTACATGAACCACCACTCTCTTGAAATACACAAGTATATCATCTATAAACATGATAACGAACAAATCCCAAAACTGATAGAAGACCCTATTCATCAAGTCTATGAATGCCGTTGGGGCATTAGGCAAATAAAAAGACATGATTAAGTATAAATAATGACTTTATTGCATTCAGAAGTCAGTATTAGGGATGCCCACTTTTCTAACTGATGATAACCCTACCTAAGTTCAATCTAAAGGAAATATCTAGCACCCTAAAGCTGATCAAGAAAATTATTAATTCTAGGGGAAGGGTATATATTCTTTATTATCACCTTATTCAACTGACGGTAATCAGTATACATCCGTAGGGAACCGTCCTTCTTACACATGAACAAAATAGGCGCACTACATGGAGACACACTAGGACGGATAAAACCCTTGTCTAAGAGGTCTTTCAAATGTCCCTTACTCCTTTTCAATTCAGCTTGAGCCATTTTATAAGGAGGGATAGAGATAGGATGAGTGTCTAGAATAAGATCAATCATAAAATCAATCTCCTATCGGGAGGGACACCAGAATCGTCATCAGGAAAGACCTCAGGGAATTCATTAGGACTTATTATAAAGAAGGACTCTCTAAGTTTGAATCATTAATTCAGACCTAATGATAAAGACTCCACTTGGAGATTAATCTTCGGTCTCTTAAATATTATATAAATCTTCCCTTAGGCACTAGAGAACCACGTTCCCATTCAATAAGGAAGTTAAAGATGACGTTACAGGTCCATAGTTTAGAGAAGCATATCACGCATACAACCAATCCATCCCTAATATGAAGTCAAACTTAACTGTGTCTAACTATACTAGATCTACCAAAGTATCTCTCCTACCCGCAGATACCACACAACCCTAATAGACTCTTCTAACCACCACAGAGTCACCCACTAGGGTAGAAATATAAAATTAATTCAAAATAAACTCTGGACAGATACCAAAATGCACAACCACAAATGGGGTCATCTAAGAAAGAGTAGAACCCAGATTAAGTAAACAATACATGTTACAAGAAAAGAGTTTCAACATAATCCCTGGCACTCCTATCTGGCAGTGAGACCATAAAAATAGTTTTGACCAGTTTTAGAGCCAGATGTGGCACTATTTTATGTTGGAGTTGATCAAGAGGCAACAAGAACCTTGTTTTTCCCCAAAGCAACCTTACCCATAGGAAAGTTTCTAAGATTATACCTTGGTTGACCACATATTAAGATCATGTCCCTTCCCTAATCATAGAAACCTCCATGCAACCGACCATAAAATTTGTAGGGAGGATATGATGGAGCTGATTGGGTCACACTAGACTAAGATTGGGTACCCTGTGTCATAAAACTATCACCACCTTGAAAACACTTGTCACCAGATAGCTTTGGGTAGGGAGCACAAGTCGTCGAGTAGGACCCAAAATTGCCCTTCATCCTTTAGGACCACTTTTCACCATCTTTTCCACTCTACTATTGACCTCCATCCTGATTAGAAAATATAAGTTTCTTACTCCTCACCACTTTTTTTGTTTGCTTTTTATTCTCTTCCTTCACCTACTACATATCCACAACCATCTTGGATATGTCCATGTCCTTCTTTAACAAGGAAACCTTACTCTTCAAAATCGAGTATCAGGAAAACTTTGAAGAAAACTTCCTTATTCTAGGTTTCATGCTAGACACAAACTCCAGAGCATACCAAGATAACTGGTGAAACTTCATGGCATACTCATTGACTGACATCTTGCCTTGGTTTAAGTTAACCAAATATCCTGCCTTTATCTTTCTCATCTCTTAAGGAAAGAAACAGTCATAAAAGCACTAGAAAAATCATCCCACAGGGTTGATTCAGGATCTTCACCCCTTGAGTGGTCTCATTCCTCAAACCACTAATACGCCACATCTTTCAATTAGTAAGCGGCCAACTCCACGCCCTCCACATTAATGACATACATTGCACCAAAGAACTTTTACATCTCATAGAAGAAATTTTGAGGATCCTCCCCAACCTTAAAACCAGTAAAGGTTGGAGGAATCAACCCCATAAACTGGATGGCCTTTGTGGCCTCAAAAGATAAGAGTAATAGAAGCATCATGCTCATACTAAGAAGCTACAAACTGAGCCAGCATATGAATGTACTAAAAAACTCTATAGTTCTCACATTAGCCTGAGGAGCTCGAGAAGTACTAGAGGGGACCAATGGAACTCAAGAAAAACAATCAAGAACTAGACCCCTAGACCAAGTATGGACCTCATAAGCAGGGCTTGTCCCATTAATATTTTCCTTGAGTGAGATAGAGGAATTTTCATGAGCTTCAGATTACTGGGAAGACTTGATCAGAAAGGAAAACAAACTTAACATAGAGAAGATTTTAGGACCATAGATTCTATAGCTTAAAAGGAAAACAAAAGAAAGAGAAACATTCCTACATACCTCATAGCATCTACCTTATGAGTGTGGTGTTCTACATAACCTTATAAGAGACTCTACTCAACATGGATTTATTGACACCCAATTAACCATGAACCAAGTCACTGATACCCTCTTTTCACAACCCAAACTAGGGCCTAGCCGTGACGGGTATCTCACGCCCAACAAGAACTAGAGACCACCCCCAATAACCAAGCAACCAACCACCATACACTCTATGTCGGATGAATTCCAAATATATAACAAGATATGAAAATATCAAATTAAAAATATTATACTAATTTTATAACCACAAATAACCATTTAAAACCAAATAACCAACCAATGCCAATGATAATTCCAATACCGATACTAACACCGATATTAAGACCACCCATGCCCACAATAGTCTGACAAAGCCTCTAATCAAAATCAAAGAATATCCACCCGATAATGCCACCGACCATAGTCAATCCCATAACCAAAAGGAGTAATTGATACATAAGGAAATATATAGTATGAAATAGGGTATTTTAGAGTATAGAATCTCACCACTTCAGTTAGACTCAAAAGCTACCCTCAAATAACCATGTCGCTGAGCAGGAGGAGTGAAAATATGGTTGATTTCTACATCACATAGAGATAAAACATTCGAAGATGGTTAGCAGGGTAAACTCTAGCACGTAACACAAGGATAAAGATAAAGTATTGCAATCAATCCAAAACCAAGTAAAACCAATGCACATAACCATATGCAAATTCATACATATATATATATATATACCATGTTGGGGAACGGAGCAAGGTTTAGAATGAACTTTGAAAAATTTAACCTTGATTGGGTAGCTTTATAGTCATAAGTCCACCCACCGGCTATATGGGTATAGTGTTACCCCATAAATGGGCACTAACGCATGTTAGCCGTAATAACCAATGATATCATAGATGGTCGGGAATTACTTTGTACCCATCGCTCTCCATGATACATATTTATGTTTATAGGTTTGGGGGATTCCTTTGTACCCCACAAAAACATGGTCATCAAGACCAATCTTGATGTCGGCAAACATGAGTTCCAGCGTTCGTCCTTAATACTCACACCTTCATAGCTAGCTATCACAACCCCTTTTATGGACCAATTAAAACATTTAACACACAACAGAACCACCAATTTTATGAGCTAATTATAAAGGTATTATTGAGTGGTATCATCATGTTGACTATAGCTAGCAAGCAATGTCATTACCTAGAACTTAAGAGATTCATACTATAATGCCCCAAAATTTCATCCCGAGATGCCACATGGTGCTTAGGTCTACACGTAGCCCAAAGCTAACCCTCAGAGCCAGACACTACCTCAAGGAATTTAATTTAATAATAGTCATGCACAACAAAGAGATATACCACATCGGGTTCAAGAGAAATACTAGAGAATACTAGACTGTATAACTAAAATATATTGAATGTCTGTACATACCAACCCTCTAGTCTGACAAAGCCTCTATACATTAAAATCAAGGAGCCATTGGGACAAACCCCTAACTGACTCAAACAGTACTGAAAGCCATAACAACAAAATGATATCACCAAAAATATAGACATGGTCCTCAAACTATAAGGACTCACCACTGAGGGAACGTAGTTGAGGCACTCGAATATCACTAACGCGGCTGCGGCTGAGTACCTGAATCTACATTATGAGAAAATATAGCCCATAGAAAAATATGTGGGTCAATACTTTGGAATTTACTGAGTATATGGGGGTGCATGCAATAATGCAAAGATCATCATCAATTTCATAAAAATATGCATATGTACAATGATGGCTCACTTGACTTGAGTTAGATTAAAACATAGTTTTCATGATCTCATAGTAAATAAATCATATGATAAAAACCAAAAAAATCATCATAATAACTCAAATCTTCAATTCAAGAGTCAGAGTGACTTGGTAATTTAAGAAACTCAACTCTTATGGAAATGGGAGGTTCTATAACTGATATAAACTATATGAGCTACATGGAGTCCAACGTTTTGCCCTCCTAAGGAGAGAAACCCACATTGGTGGGAGCGTTGTACTTTTTCTAGGCAGTACAACATAAATTTAGTGATCATAATATCATACTCGTCCTCTGGCCCATAATTATCAATATCAATCCTACGGTGACATGTATTTTTGAGGAAATACCACATTTCCTGCTTGGTGCTAAATACTACTCCCAGAAACAAGCTAAGAACGTGTTAGAAAATCCATCATAAACATCATAAGGGTCTATCATGAAAACCATATCAAATCTCTTTCTCATTTATTAAATCATAATCAATTTGTGGATTCCTAACTCGACCCAAATCAAATAAATCTTTCTCAATATTAAAATGTATCAATTCATTAAATCATGACAACATCAATAACTTGAGGAAATATCAAGACTCATTGTAACAACTTAATCTCATAAATCAATATACTCAATAATCCAGTTTGTCATAAGGAAGATTAAAGCTTGACACATATCTTGAAAGCACTTGAAATATCAACTCATGGTAGGAATATGAAATTCACAATATTAAATATCAAGTCATAGCTTGGGAATAGAAAAATAATCATGTATAACAAAGCTTGAACTATTTATATTCACATCATCTCATGATGAAGTAATTTGGGTATAAACCCACTTGGAAAATCATATAAATCCATGATAGAAATCAAAGCTTTGGGCAAAAGAACGAAAAAATTGCTTTTGTTTAAAACCCCACATACCTTAATCTTTGAAATTGGATGAATTCTAGTGCTTGAGACTCTATCCGCACTGGTAATAAATGATTCTCGAAGCCCACACTATGAGGAACTTGATTCTTGAAGAAATCTTGAAGATTTATGGATGATTTTTGGGAGATTAATGTCCTTAAATAAAAAGCCTAGATATATTTCTTAAGAGAACTGGAAGAGAGAATGAAGAAATTGGGGTTTAGATGGGAATTCTCATATATATAGGGGCCTCCAAAAGATAGAAAAAGATCAAAATACCATTGAAAAAAAGTCCTTTAATTGCTAAAAAAAATAGCTGACGACATTCGTGACAAGTCACAAATCGTCACGAAATATCGTCACAAAAAGGTGGATTTTATGATTTTCTGCTTAAGGTTAATGACATTGGTGATAAATCATCACACTTATGACAACTTATCACGAAATGTCATCACTGGGGGTGGAAATATGCCTAAGGCTGATGACATTGGTGATAAGTCGTCACACTTGTGACAACTTATCACAAAATGTCGTCACTTAGTTTTCCATCCTGACATACTAGAGTAAAATGGGCATAACTCTTGGCTCCGATACCGGATTTGGGTGAAATTAGTATCGTTGGAAATCTAATTAAATTATATATGTTTTAGTAGGTCATGATCTCAATAATTCGTAGTATAAAGAGATATATGCTCATGTGAAGTTGAATATGGCAATATCCTTTTCAAGAATTCAATCGGTAAGGAATGTTTTGATTTACCTAATTGCTAGAACATCTTTTAGGCCTTAATACACATCACCCTTGATCAGAAGAAAACCAAAGAACTATAATTTACTTCTCATGATCTTGATTCATGGTTTCACTATTTTTTAGAGTCTTGGGTTATTACACACACGCACCCCGCAGACTCCATTATTAATGTCACTTGGGGATTCCCGTGTATCCTAAAAAGTTTTCATAATAAAATTACTTGGGTGATTCTAATATACCCCACACTATTTTAAAAACCATACTTAACCATTAAACCACTTATACCAAGCATTAGTCTCAAGAAATAAGTCAAGCGAAGTGACAATGCACATACTAAAATAAATTATGCTAGTGGCTTAAGATTATTACCAATTTCCATACAAAACAATTTGATTTAGGGATTCCTTTGTACCATTATTTTCATCCACATTTCCCATGCACCCCAATGCATTTACCAACCACCAAATTAAGCACACTAGCTTCATAAAAATAATGGAATAAATACTTAAGCAATTTATATTAAAAACCCTAAATCCATAGTTCAAAACCAAACATCAATATCTCATGAACAAAAACTTTAAATCACATTCTTTTATAAAATTATCAATGAGAGGAAAGTAACTGCCTTAAACACCAAGAAGTATGAAGAGAAATCACCCTTATAATCCCCAATTAATTAGCTTGATGAAAACCCTAAGTGTTCTTTCCCTTAAAGATTTGAGAGTGTTTAGAGAGGTTATTTGATGTGTTTTATGATAGCTGTTGATGCACTAAAGAATTTATAAGATGTGGGTTTTAAGTTGAGCAAGAGGGAAAATTGCCAGAATTTCCTCAAATTAAAAGGTCGAAAAAGTTGGCTTTGGTTATAAGTCAACCCCTTGAATTGTAACCTCATATTACGACTCGTGGCAATCAGATGTAAACAAGATAGTGACTAGGAACCCCATACACTGCCCACCTTATGACTCTACCCACCCACTCTTAATGAGATCTTACAACTGTCAAGGTCTAGTCATGAGCAACACAGAACCCAAGTAAATTGAACACTAGATATTCTACGATTTGAATCTATGACTCATGACATATCCTCATAGCCCATAGTGATCCACTCATACTCAGAGATGAACCTTCCCACTAATTTTCTTATTTTTCTAAGACTAGATTCCTATGACCTATAACAACAACTTACAACTCATCACCATGATTCGTGACCAAGATAGTGAGCCTAAAGCTCAAGATTTTTCAAGGTCCAAAAATCTAGGGCGTTAAACTTCCTCCGCGATTCTATGTTGATGATAACCAGACCAAAGATCAATCATTTAATAATGGACAACACCTTGTAACTAATTGAACAGATTCTCTAGATGAGGTAATGGATACTTATTATGCATTGCTACCTTGTTTAGATGCCTATAGTCAATGCACATTCTTAGAGACCTATCTTTCTTCTCTATGAAAAAGATTGGTGCACCCCATGGTAATACACTCGATTTGATAAAACACTTATCTAGCAACTCTAAAACCTATTATTTGAGCTCCTTAAACTCTACTAGTTCTAAACTATATGGGGTATAGATAGCATAGTGTGAGGTTCCAAATCAATAACAAAGTCTATCTCTCATACTGGAGGTAACCCTGACAGCTCCTCAAGAAATACATCAGAAAATTCCTTCATAATTGGTAGCTTCTCTAAACTAAATATTCCTTGTCTAACATCACTTATCACAACTATGAAACCTATGCAACCTTTCTTCAATAGTTGTTGGGTATCTAAAACTGAACTATCTTTGCAAGACAATCTACAGTAGCATTGTGTAGAGATAACCAATATATGCCCATCAATACATCAAAGTCAATCATATCAAGTAAAATTAAGTCAAAAAGGGTTCCCCATCCTTCCAATATAATCTATCAATAATGATACACATACTAAACTAACAAATAATCTCTAACAAGAGTAGCAACAAGAAAAGGACAATATTATATCTATGGATGTCTATCAAATCTCACAACAAAGAACGAGGACACATAAGAGTGGGTAGAACCTGAATCAATCAAAGCATATGAATCAAATGAAGAGATAAAAAGAATATGTGTAGCCACTCTATTTGAGGCCTGAACCTCCTACCTATTAAGTGCAAAGTCTCTGATTGGTCTCTAGCAGCATTTCCTTATAGCTGATTTCTAGAAAATCGATCTCTAATACCTCAACCTCTATTTGTAGTACCTATAGTATTACGCATATCCTGAATAGGTGTAGCTAATTGACTAGAACCTTTAAGATCATTTCTCGAAGGCTGACGAGAATCACTAATGTGATAACATAATCGACCCTATCAAAAACACTCTCCAATTAAAACAAATATTGGCTCGTATATGATTTGTTGTATGTCTGGTAGAATGGAGTAGTGGCATACTTCTTCCTAAAACTATGATATTCGTGAGAACTAAAGACCCCGGAGTACCCTATATAGGAGGTGGATTTTATGCAAATTGCAAAATCAAATATGTCCTTGTCTAGTGGCCCTGTTATTTTCCCGAATTCCATGCTATACAATTTGCACTAAAGTCACTACTAAAAGATCCCCCTATCTTAGCCTTCTTACAAATATAATAAGCTACCTGCTTTACATGACCTTGTCCTTAATTTTTCTGGCAAGATACATTGCCTCATAATAGGTCAAGACTTTTATCTATGGGATTACTGCATTATAGAGACAAGCTAATAAACTATCAAACCTCTATACTCGAGCTGCTTCTGTGGATGCCAAGTATAGAGCATATCTATCCAACTTAAATAATTTTGTATTATAAGTCAATACGTCCATATCTGGATTCTGGAATAATCACTACAAAAAATATAGCATTTAGCAATAGACAAAATACGTTGCTAATCAACATGTATCCTTTGCTATATCGATATAGAGATGGATTAACGATAAAATATATGTCGTTGCAATTTTCCAACGTCATAGAGACGACCTATATCCATTGCCATTTATAGCAACAAATATTTTTGTTGTTATATTTATAAATGTCGTTACTAATTTCATAATGTATTTCAGCATCTTGATTATTTCGTGACCAAATATTTCATTGCTAGTCCGTCGCTATAAATTTTATTAATTAGTCCCCAATTTTTTTTTTTTGAAAAAAGATAATTTTCCTCAATCCGTTGCAAATGTTTTTTCTTTGGCAAGAAATTTATCGCTAAATATGTCATCATTAGTTTTCTTCCAAAACCTTTTTTAATTTGTATTTTAAATACACCCTATTGAATCATATTGAAAGCATATTATAACTTTCTTAAGATATCCAACATTCATATAAAATAACTCACATATATAGATAGCAAAATCTTATTAAAATATCCAACATTCATATAAAAGAACCTACATATATAGATAGCAAAATCTAAACATCCACAATACCAAACATAACAACATTTAAACACATAATTATGTCCAAAACATCCATAGTACCAAACATTTACCAACTATCCTTACAAGAATCCACATCATCCACAATACCAAAGATAACAAAATATAAACATAATTATGTCCAAAACATCCATAGTACCAAACATCTACAAACTATTCTTAAAAGAACCCATATCCATTAAGTGTATATTGTTGTTGATCAATTTTAAACATTTCAACAAAATAGACCATAAAAAACCAATGCACTGATCATCAAAGGGATCTCAATAGATCAAGATTACAATCATCATCTAAGGAATCAAATTGTCCAAAGTAGTAGCTCGAGGTGTCACAACCGATCGTGAAGAAATCAAACTTTGTACCTCCTCAATGACAATAGGAATATATTGATTTTTAAGTGCGGGAATCAATCGCTTCACAAACTCATCCAAATCCAAATCTATAGCTGATTCCGATTCATGAGAAGCTGACGATGAAGTCTTTTCACAAGAAACACAAAGAGTTTTCCCATAGTAGCCTTTTGCTTTAGATCCAAGACGAAATACTCTTCACTTCTTTTCTCCTCTGGCAGCTTGGTAATATGCTTCAGTTTGATAAATATCAGATTCTGAAAATATTTTTTCTCATAATATTTCTTTATAAATTTCCTATAATAGAGGAAGTGAAATTATAATGGATTGTACTTAAAAATGATTAGATACCAAAAACTACATTAATCTAGAAAAATAATAATTAAGTAAACTACTACATTAAGATTTAGTCTTACATGGACGATTTGGGAACATTCATCAACGAAAGATTTTCCATCATGACCATGTCTGTGAACATGAAAATATAACTCACTTGGTGTTGGATCTCGATCCATTTCAGCTGCCTGTAAAATAGAAGTGTTGAGCATCGTACTACAACAAAACTGTTGGACCATTTATTTCACATATTAAAGTGTAACTCACTATTTTAAACTTTCAATACAACAACATCAATAGCTAAAAGAAGGGGAAGGAATCAACATGGTTGCATACGAGGGACAATGTGGGAAATGCATATGCCTGGACAACATAATATGGGAAATGCATCACTACTATTTTCATAAAAACAGTACGAAAATTTCATATAGGTAAAAAATGTGGGAAATGCATACATAATGTTTTCATAAAAATAGTAGGAAAATTTCATCCTAACACCTGCATACTATATTCATAAAAAAAATTACTACAAGGAGATTTTTTTTAAAAGTTGTCACAATATCAGCAGCCACAATGTCAATTGAGATAAATCTACTTCAAATTCAACGTCAATACATGAGAGAAGTAGCAATAATATTAACACGCAACACATAAGAAAAACAACACGTACCACACAAGGATAAATATACTTCAAAATCAATGTCAATATAATAGTAGCCCTTGCTGTAATGCTGATCACATTTCCTACCATTATAGAGCTATTAAAGTCCGTGAAACCAGCTAACAGATTCTGATTGAAAGAAATTAGGGGGTTAGTACTTGAAATATATACTTAAAAATCTATTTAGGTACTTTTCAATTGAGATAGATCCTTCCATGTGAGTTACAACAACAACTTTTTTGTCACCACGATGATTCTACGCATTTATTTTTGACTTTTCAACACACTTAGGATCTGCCTATAGTCGCTACCAGCTTTTCAAGACATCTTCATGTATAAAATCTTGCCTAATCCCTTTCTCTTTGATTTTAGCAATGAAATTTCTATACATATTTGTTGACTTAATCTGCCACTATTTCTTTACTGCAGCATCACTAATTATACAATCCTAATAGAAGTATTTCTGAAATAAATTTCCAAAGTAACACATTAATATTGTATTTATAAAAGTTAATACACTTTAAAAAATAAATTTGCAAACGTTGCACAAACATACTTCATTTAAAGAACATAAGTTTAATTTTAACTCATGATCTTTGAATATGCTTATAAAATTAAGTTGATACAACTAACTTTTGTTACCTCACAAATGTGTCAACCTCTTCACAATTTAGCAAAATGAAAGTTTGGGCAACCTTGATTTCTTTAAGAGTTAGATTCCTCTGTTTTTATTCTCCCCATATCAACCGAGATGGGTGAATATTAATAAATTTCCTTCAATATCTTCCACAATACCACCATTATCATTATGACCCATAATATGATTGCGTGTCATGACATGTGGTTCAGAATAATAAGAAAATAATAGTGTTGACTCTGTCATAAAGTATGCTTGACATATGGAACCCTAAACACTTGCTTTATTCCAAATTATTCCTTTAAGAGTTCCAAGATACCTAAATAGAAAAATGGATAAACCATCATATTTGAAAAGTTAATAATAAAATAATTGTCACAAGATCAACATGAATATTTGCATTACCTTTCAAAAGGATACATCCATCGATATTGTACAGGTCCAACAATCTTTACTTCACATGGAAGGTGCACTGGCAGATGTTCCATTGAGTCAAAGAACCCAGGAGGAAATATTTGTTCTAACTTGCACAAGATTTGTGAAATATCTCCCTGTAATCTCTCCATGTCATCCACTCGAAGAGTAGTCAATGTGAGATATTTTAAGAATAAGCTTAATTTTATAAGTGCCTACCATACATTACTTAGAAGTAGTTCACTAAAAGAAATAGGCATCAATCATTACATGAACACATGACAATCATGACTTTTCATGCCAACTAACCTTTTTGCAGTTGTTTCTAGACATCTACCAAAATTTGAAACATACCCTCTAGAAATTTTAATCCTTTCACCTAATTAAACAAGATAGTGCTTGCTTCTTTATCTATTGTATATATAGATATGGGATATTTTCCAGAAGAATCCTTTTCCAACTGAGGTCGATCACAGTAATTGACCATATCTAGATAAGCTTGTAGATTGTCTTTGGTTTTCTTATCAATATTGAGGATTTCATTAAATACATTATCAAAGAAGTTTTTCTTAATATGCATGACATCGAGGTTATGTCGAGTCATGTTAGAACTCCAATAAGCTAAATCCCAAAAGATGCTTCACGTTTTCCATCCACAAGAACTACATATTCTCTAATTAACTTCTTCTACATCTATCTCTTTTATTTTTCTTATCCCTAAATCACAAATTTGATTCAATATCTCGTCTCTGATTCTATATGGTAGTGGTGATCTTTTGATAGTCTAACCTTTAAAAAAGTTTTTATGATCTCTCTTAAATGGATGATGTTGATCAAGGAACATTCTCTGACAATCAAACCATGATGTTTTTTGACCAGGTTGTAATCTAAAGGACTGTGTTTCCTCCATACAATAAGGACAAGAAAACTTACATACAGTACTTAATCTTGATAACATAAAATATTCTGGAAAGTCACTGATTGTCCACATCAAAGATGCCCTCAATGGAAAATTTTATTTTTTGGAGATTTTGAAATGCTTCTACACCTGTCTCCCACAACAAGGTCAATTCCTCTATTAGAGGCTACAGATAAACATCAATTTTATGTTTGTAATTGTTTGGCCGTGGAATAATGATAGTTAAGAGCATATAAGCCTCTTTCATGCACATCCGTGGAGGTAAATTGTATGGAGTGACAATTACTGGCCATAAAGAATATTTTCTCCCAGATCAACTGAATGGTCGAAAACCATTAGTACATAACCCCAACCTTACATTTCATAGTTCATTGTCAAAAAAAGGATGACTTTCATTGTAGTTCTTCCAAGCTTCAGAGTCTGATGGATGACGCATTACTATATCTTTTTTTATATGTTCATAATGCCATCTCATGTTAGCAACTATAGTATGGGATGGATATAATCTCTTCAATCTAGGGATCAAAGGAAAATAATACATCCTTTTGTAAGGGACCAATTTCCCCTTACGAGAGCTAACTCGACGCTTATACTTCTCTTTGCCACAAAATTTACAAGAGGTAAGATGTTCATGGTATTTCTAATACAACTTACATCTCGATTCACAATAGTCAATATTTTCAACTGGTAAACCTAAGCTACGCACTAGCTTATTAGTCTGAGAATAACTATCACCTAGTAGGTTATCTTCCGATAAAGCCTCTTTAAGCAATTGCATCATTTGGTTAAAACTCCTCTGTGACATAGTATTCTCCATCTTAATATTTAACATTTGAGAGATTACTGCAAGTTGAGAGAGAGAAGAACAAGGATATAATTTTGCATCAGCAAAAGGCAACAATTCATAAAAATTTTGGTACTCTAAATTAGGATCCTCCTCTATCAAAGTTTCATTTTCCTCCATAATTGAAGGTTTATACGAATGAGATGAACGGGATTCAATATTGTTGTAAGGTTGACTACTCGAACCATGGTTAAAGTTGAGACCAACAACATCTAAAATCATTTTTCGATATGGATTATCATATCCCAATTTAGGTTGAGCACCATTGATCAAATTATTCCCAAAAGAAATCTCACCAATCAAATCTTTTTTCCCTTGATGTTTCCAAATAAAATAGTCCTTAACAAATCCATAATGAAGAAGGTGATATCTAACAGTTTCAACATCCTTGTATTTAATGTTGCGACATTTTTTACATGGACATTTAATGTTATTACTACTCATGCCATTTTGTTGAGAACATACAAGATGGATAAAGTTATTCACACCAGTAATGAATCTAGAGTTTATACATCCATCGATGCCCTATATTATTCATATTCCTATAAATGTCAACATAAACAACATAATTAGATTTTTATTTTTTATTAATTCATACATCCAAGATTATCAGTAAAGAGAAGAAAAAATTAAATATACTAACAAACTAGAATATATCTTTTGATTTTTACAAGGAAATAGAATATATCACCATTTTTTGCTAAATAAACAAGAAATCACAATCAAAATATATCATTCATTGTCCTTCTTAATAAGGGTTAGCAAAAATTTTAAATACAAACAAAACAGAAACTTCTATCTTTACAATCATAAGGCATGAGGCAAAAGCTCCTGATAACAAGATTAGAACATCAAATTTCAGCAAAATATATACCTAAAATCAGAACATTAAACAAAACCAAAAAATAAGTTTCAACTTTGTTGGCAAAAAAAATAAATAAAGTTTATAACTTTAACACAAAGTTATTTACCAAAAGTTTAGAATAAATGAATTGATTTTATTTGAATGGTTAATCAGATTAAAAACAAATCGTCAATTAAATGTAGAATATTAAGGCATCAGAATGTTCATGGTTGATCCTTTTCAAGCAATAGGTAAGCAAAAGAAAATACAGACAGTTTAACGAATACTCAGTAACAAAAATGGCAACAGAGAAACATATGAAAAACTGATAAAAAATCATTTCAAAAGGAGAATGTTATAGTTCCAGATAGCTACTAGCTCACTTTCTGGCACTTGCTGGTATCCTTAATGGATGTCTTTGAAAATCCAAAGCATAACATCACCATAAGATTAAGAAAAACAACAACATACTTTTTTGAACAAGCAACACACTAAATACAACCCGACATAAACATTGTACACAAAAAAGTGAAAATTAAACCACATAAATAGAAATTTTGTTGAAGAAATTTGAGATAAATGAACATGCAACAGAAAATAAAGAAAACCCCACAAATAGAAGTTATTAGGAAAAATATTCTTCCTATTTTGATTAAATAACCACTAACAGAACTTTTTAACACAATAATTGAACAACCCTAAGTGAAAGAGCTCAAACAACCCACAAATAGAACCTAACATAATCAGTGTACACAAAAAAGAGAAAATTAAATCACACAAACAGAAATTCCGTTGAAGAAATTTTAGATTAATAAACATGCAATAGAAAATATCAAAAACCCAACAAATCAAAATTCTGAGAAAAAATCCGGTTCCCATTTCAAGTAAATAACTATTTATCAAACTTTTTAACATAATAATCAAACAACTCTAAGTGAAAGAGATCAAACAACCCTAAACCTATCATTTTCAAGTGACTTCTAACTTAGAAATTAAGAAATTGAAAGAGAAAAAATAACTCACATTACGAGATTTGAATCGTACCTCTAATTTAGATTTAAAATTAAGCGATTGATTCCCTTATTGATTGATATTAAGCAATTCCCTTTTCTCAATTGAGAGAAAAGGGAAATGTAGCCTATTTTGGAAAGAGGCAGAGGGTACTATGTGTTGGAACTAGGTGAAATAAAAGATTTTGCCTAAATATTTAATTGGTAGGGTGACGGATTCCGCAACGGATATTTTATCCGTTGCTAATTATTTATTAAAATATTCCTAATATACTTTTTAAAATGGTAAAATAATTCCAGTGACAATAATTTCATTGCTATTTCCGTCTCCGCCATGTCAAAATTTTTTCCCCTTTTAGGTCGCTAATTTTGTCACCAAAATAAAGGCGCTAATATTTACCGCCAAAATATAGCAACAGATTTTACATTTTGTCTCTAATCCGTTACTAATTCGGCTACTAATTTTTATTTTCAATTATTTAGCAACAAAAGTTCTATTTTGTTGCAATTCCATCATTAATTAGCGACGGAAAAGTACTTGTTGCAACAAATCCGTTGCTAAATGCTGCTTTTTTTGTAGTGTATAATTTCTCAAACTGATTTGTATACTTTTGCTTCTGTCTATCAAGAAGAAAGTTATCTGTGAAATACTTACTAAAATCATCCCATGTAAGTGGTGCTGCTCTAGCAGGCATTACTAGAAATAATGTATTATACCATGTGTTGGTCATGTCCTCCAATTTGTATGATGAAAACTCTACAGCCTTCTCACTAAAACATCCTAGCACGTGTAGTTGTTTGAGTGTACCATCCAGAAAGCTCTGAGGATCATCTCCACTATCTGAACTTGTTAATTTTGGTGATTTTGACTTCAAGAATTCCTACAAAAATTCCTCTTTGTTACCAAACGTGTAAGTCTATGCAAGAACCTGGAGCTATGGCTAGGACTATATGGTGACGTCCAAAATACACCTCTTCTCAGAAAATGATATGGTCACTACCAAATATAGTAAACTAAGAAAGTTTAGGGTCGAATCCCAAGGGAATACGTGGAATCGTGTCTCTCAGCTGTTGTAATCAACATGCAGAACTAGAAAAGTAAATAAATGGTTTTGAACATCAAGGGCGAATAAGTGACCAGTATCAACTAAGGTTATAATCAGTCTTGAGTGAATAGTAGGATTCTGTTCCCCCATGCTTCTTAACTCTATAGGATTATCATGCTATGTTGAACCAGCTCGATACCTTTCATATAGAATCGATAAGTTATGTACCTTCTATAGTCTTGTGAATGAGAAGAAGGATTTCACCCTTTATGTTTTCAGCTCATATTCAATTCTTGCACATTCTCTGATTATGAACAAGATAAAAAGTGTCCTAAACATCCATCATTTCTTCAATAAGTAGCCAAGAACACCTTCTTTCATATTTTTTATGTACTTCACATCCAAAACATGATTTCTTGCAAAAACATACCCAAAATGCATCATATCTAACAAAGCAACCTCAAAAACTTGCATATTTTCATAGTTTTAAGCATCGAAAGTGCTATATTTCTAGAGCATGTCAACACCCTCAACTTAGAAAATTTGCATTTCTTTGTGTAATAAAACACCACAAACCAACAACGATGCTTAACTAGGAGAATCTAAGCTATTCAGGGAAGTCAATCAATACTTGAAACTCAAAGCACAATATCCCCTCTAATCTCACTTTTTAAAAGAAACTTAGTATAAGAACGAAGCACAATGATGTGACACAATGGGATCAAGGTATGGAATTACATTAGCAATAGACAACTACACATACATATAATTTACACTACACATAACAAGCAAATAACTTGCAATATGACTCATGTGCCCTCATAACAAAGATGTCCCAACTCACTCATAAGAAATAATGCATGTTTTTGCAGTAACAGTAATGAGACACTCACACTCAAAAGAGATATTCAAATTAATGTTCATCAAATACCATTGGCTTTCCATTATTTTCTTTACCATAGTTTTCAAACAGTCAAGTTGGGATCACTATAGGACTTTTCTCAGCTTATAATGTATTCTGAGAGGATGGTATAGTACATATGTACATATCAACTAACTAATCCTCCTGTGCAGTACACTAACCTTGGGGTTTCACTTACTAGCCAATTTCTTTTTCTTATTACACTCTTATATCTCCCTTTTTATTCTTTATTGCACATTCAGGTTGGGTGTGGTCTTTTATTGTTTTATTTTAACTTTTTCACATTTTTTCTTTTCTTTTTGTTTATCTTTTTTTTACTACCACACCCATACCTACTAACTTGTTCTATTATTTTACCTTTCTACATACCCACTTTACACTATGCACCCCAATGATGGCCACTCCCAACTTAGGCGATTTACGTAAGTTGAGGTGTACCATGTCCAAGGAGGATTAGGGCCAAAAAAGGTTCACTGTAATCTAAATGGAAAAGTGAATAGGTGAAACAATAAAAAAAGGCTATAAGGCTTAAAATAGGGATCAAGGGATATAATTCACACATGGAAGGTCAATTAGGCTAAAAGTCAAAAAACATAAAAAACGGCTAATGAACCTTTCCTAATTAACTATCCTTCAACCTAAGAAAGACTAAATAGGAAATTTTTGAATTCAACACACAAAGGGAACTAAGTAGCATCTCACACACAAATGGTACAGAGTCAATATTACTAACTACTACCTATACAGTTCATGCAATTATTAGCAAGTGATTGTCATGTCCCTAATTCTACTTCCATAATGAGATCCACAATGTCCACCCATATATACATTTACATAATTCTAAAACACTATTTTTGAAGGGTATCATTTTTCTCAAAAATCAATGAAAAACATGACTACTGCCCTAAATACTTAAAAATCCCCCAATTATTCAAAAACACATCACAATATGAAACAAAACATAATGCGGCATAATTTATCTCATATTTGCTAGTTCTACAACTATACCACGACCGACAGGAAAAGATGTACTGCAACAAAAAGTCACAACAGTTGTGGTACATCCCACCCCTAACTAATAAACTATGCACTATCCTTAATGTGCTAAAATAATATAAAAAAGGATGTGAGAACATCTTGGGATGGACTAGGCGCCTGTGTCATGAGCATCTCCCAGACAGGGGCATATCAGTTGGTGGAGGCGGTGGTGGATGTGGTGCACTACTAGATGATGCACTTATTGCTAGCTCATTATTCCTCTACTTGTCAATAATTTCACTCTCCATTAAATCATGTTTGGTATTTGTAACTGCTTGGTCATATGGCATATTAGGATCCTATAATTCTCCTATGCGACCTCTCTTGGACATAACTATTGGGACCATATCAATATTATCTGTGATGAAATGAACCAATATCTATATGCGTGGAGATAATATATGGAATAGTTGGGGTATAACTGAGGGAGTGTATGCAACATGACTCTTTGTGAGAGAGAATATCTCTGCTCGTAATTTATTAAAGTCCCTCTTATCTAGGCTAGATCTGACACCTCTATTTCTATAAATCAGGTTGTAATATCTCTCAAACTCATCAAGATATGCCTGAAAGTTATCACGTAGAACAAATAATGCAGCTCTCTATATGGCCTCCATCTGTCCCCTACCTTCTCAAATTAGGTCTGAACCCATAATCTTATCTTCTTGTAGTGGGTAGTCATCTCAGCCTCAAAAATTATTAATTGAGCATTAGTGTCCCACTATATATCTACTAAGCTCTACAAGAACTCTCTTGATATAGTGATCATACCTGTTGTAGGAACTGTACTAGATGGGTGAGTATTCTCTAAATATATGTCAACCGATTCTGAGGTCGAAGCCGAGGCTGATAAAGAAGTTGCTAGTGTCCCCTAACCCTACAAACTTGAATTTGGAGCCTCTGTCTACTCCCCTATCTTTATATCAACACCAATACCCATTTCTCCTTTATGTGAATTACCAGGATTTGTGGAAACTATTGGGCCCTTAGTTTAGGCCCTAGGTATTGTAGTTGGCTCTGTGAAATACCTCAAATTTTGGCCCATGAAAATTTCTTGAGCTTTGGTTTCATTGACTTAGATTCGACTAGATACGTGGAGTCGTAGGGTGTCTTGACAACTCAATGGGTTGAGTCGTACCAAAAATAGTAAGTTTGAGGCTTGGTTCTACTCTGAATACGAGTAGATCACTATGATCCATAAGGATAAGTCATGAGTCATAGGTTTAAATCATAGGATGTCTAATTTTTAATCTCTTTAGGCTTTGTGTTGCTCATGAGTAGGAACCTATAAGTCGTAGGGTCATGTAATGAGTTGGTGAGTTGAGTCTTAAGAATAACAATATTTGGAGTCCTAGAGACTATCCTAGTTATGACTCATGGTCACGAATCATAAGGTGTCGGTATGAGTAAAGGGGTTGACTCATAAGTAAGCGATGTTTTTCCAACTTTTATGCTTTGGGCACTTTAGACATTTCCCACTCAAAACCATTTAGACCACACGTCTATAAAAAACTTTTGGGGCATTCATTCAGTATTTTAACAGATTAAATAGTCCCAAATTCTCTCTCAAACTCTCCATTAAAGTCAAGGCTAGGGTTTTAAGAGGATGATAAATTAGGGATCCCAAAGGTGGTTTCTCTCTGTACATCATACTTTTTCATGCATATTATACTTCCCTCATTGTTAAGTTTTCTAAGGCACGTGATTTAAAATATTGTTCATAAAATCATTGTTTGGTTTTGTAAATCAAGGTTGGGAGTTTTAAATTTTTTTGTAAATTGAATAAAATTCTCATGGTTTTTATATATGATTTTCATGCATTTAATATAGTTTTGAACTAGTGGGTGCATGGATATTGTGAATAAACTTGGTAATTTTGATTTTCCCAAACTTATGGCTTTGAAGTGGTTAACCCCAACCCATAATGTGAAATTGTGTTTAGTGATGAGAACTGTGGGAATTTGTAAAATTTGACCCCTCTTAAATTATTTAATGTTATAAAGAAGTATTTGAAATCAAATGGAATGGTTTAATGAACAAGGAGAGTCAGTGTACCCCAATGTGTATTAATAATCAAAGGGAGTTCTCTTCCTCAAGTTAAATGAAATTGCTCTAGCATGATGAGTTTCCTTAAAAGTGTAGTTGGTATGACGATACCAACAATGTATGCCTAAAAGTGTAATGTCATTCATTGAATGAGAATGTCTTATAATTATTTTAATTAGGCTTTAATAAGGGTTGTGAAGCTGTGTTGTGAATGTAGAGGTTCAAGCGACCAATATTGGAAACCGCATTTGCCAATGCAGGGGTCAAAGTGAATAGGGAGGTTCGAGTCTCCCTTATTATTATTGCATGATTATAGAGGTTCAAGTCCCTCATAAATCATTATATGATCGGGTACTTAAGTCACCTTGGTATATTTTGGAGGTTTCAAGTCCCCTATATGCATATATATGAGATTATTCCCTAGTTTGTGTGGTTTCAAGCACTGGGGCCTGACAAGGCGGGTGAGAGTTAGGGCCCATATAGCTCGTGCATACTATTTTATGATATTTGAATGACATAATCCAAGGTAAAGTTTTTAAAAGCCTGGTAAGCTTTGTTCCCTATAGAATCATGATATATATATATATATATATATTAATATATATGTTTATGCATTGATTATGTGCACTGGCTTTAAATGTTTTTAAACTGTTGATCATATTATTATGTTATACTTATCCCCGTGTTTCATGCTAACATTCACCCTTGTAACCATCTTTAGATGATGTATCCCCTTGCGTGTAAGAACTGGTCATACTTCTACTTCTTCAACTCAGTGACATAGATTTGGGATCATCTAGTGAGGTAGATTAAAGAGGTGAGATTCCATAATTTTTAAGATGCCATTTCATGATTATTGTTTCCTTATATTTTTACTATTCCCTTAAAAGTAGTTTTTGGATATTATTGGGGGGCATGTCCCGACTAGATATTTTTTGGTTTTGATTGGAGCCTTTGTCAGACTACTATTCGCATTGGTTGTGTCGATATTGGTATTAATAGAATTGGTTTTTTATGGTTGTAGACTTATTTTAATATCTTAAAATTTATATTCTCTTCTTTTGTAAAATGCTCAAAATTTAACCTACTTTGGGGTGCGGTGTGTTTAGTTTGGTTAGGTATAAGGGTGATCTATGGTCACATGGGACATGAGATTTCTATCATGGTCAGGCGCTGGTTAAGGTTGTGACAAAGGTGGTATCAGAGCCCAGGTTTGGTCTCAGTGGGTGTTCGACAAAGCCATGTCGAATAGTGTCTTTTTTGTAGGTGTGTAGTGCTCCACACTTATTAGGAAGAGGCTATGAGATAATTAGGAATGTTACCCTTTCTTGTTGTTCTATTTCAAGCTTTAGAGTCTATGGTCTTGAGTCTCTCTAATTCCCATTTGTTCAATTTTTAGGTTATGCCTTCAAGACGATTTAAAGCTCATAGAAACTCCAATGTCCCACTTGAGGATAATGATGATGGGACACACCCTTCTTATTAGGTACAGACCTTGTCTAGGGGTCCAGTTCCTGATTTCCCTCTTGGAGTTCCATCGTTCCCCTCTAGTCCTCCTCGAGCTTCTTAGGCTAATGTGACTAACACGAAATTTTGTTAGTCTATTCATATATTGGCTAAGCTAATAGCTTCTCAGTATGAGCGTGTTGCTTCTATTACTCCATCTTCTGAGGCCATAAAGGTTGGCTAGTTTATGAGGTTAAGCCCTACTATGTTAACATGTGTTAAGGTTAAGACGCATCCTCAAGGTTTTGTTAATGAGATAGAGATATTCTGTGTTATGCATACTACCAATATGGAGGGTGTGGATTTTGATGCCTATCAATTAAAAGATATAACATAACAATGGTATACAAAATAAGAACAATCTAGGGGAGATAATGCCTAATCTACTCTGTTGGATGAATTCTCTAGAGCTTTTCTGGACTATTTTTTTCATCAAGTGTTGAGAGAGGTGAAAGCAGAAGAGTTTGTTAATCTGAAGCAAGGAAGGATGATGGTCAAGAAGTGTGCCTTAAAATTCCATCTTTTGTCCCCATTTTCTCCCAAATTAGTGTCTAGCATGAGGGCCAGAATGAGAAAGTTTGCTTATGGGTTTTCTAGTGATTAGATTATAGAGAGTAAGCCTTATTGCTGAATAAAGACATGGACATCTCAAGATTGGTTGTGTATATGTTTCAAGTTAAGGAACAAAAGATGAAGCATGATGAAATTGGGGATAGGAAACATAAAAGTTTAGATTTTTTGATGTCAGTAGTAAGGTGGTAGAGATAGGGAAAGTTATCTAAGAAGAAGTGGGAGAGTTCTAGTTCTTATTCAACAACTAGTACCCCTGTTCCAAAGTGATTAGGTAATCATCATTCTTAGCATCATAGTGGGTATAGGGCAAAGAGTGCCTGATCTCAGGCTGGTGTGGCTCATTTTGCTCCATCATATCCTCTTTGTAGATTCTGAGGGTAGGTGCATCAAGAGTTTTATGAAGAAGGGAGAAACAAGTGTTTCAAATATAGTTTAATTGGTCACTTGAATAGGGATTGTCCTTCTAAGGTTTCTTTGGGGGAAAATAAGATCTCTTTCTCTACTTTATCAGCTCCAGGACCAAAGGGTTCTGCTTCTACTTCTAGTACCAACATTGGTCAAATATCTTGTATTCTGTTGCTACCTACCAAGACATCGAGGTATCTCCCAATGTTGTTACTGGTATGTTATGACTATTTTCTCATGATGTGTATTGATTGCTTGATCTGTGGTCTACTTTTTCTTATGTGACCCATTTATGGTCGTGCTTTTTAGTTTTGGTCCCGAGGGTATCCCTAATCCCTTTTCTTTTTTCTATCCCTGTAGGTGACTCGATGGTTGCTAAAAACGTATATAGGGGTTGTGTAATATGTTTTGGTGATAGAGAAACTCTGGTAGATTTGATAGAGTTTGACATGGTTGATTATAATGTCGTAAGGTGGATTTGATGTCATATTTGGGATGTACTAGTTCCACTCGTGCTATGCCTCCTTAGATTGTTGAACCTATAAGGTCATCTTTAAATGCCCTAATGATCCAGTTATTGTGTAGGAAGGGGTATCTCTAATTCATAAGTGAAGGTTCATATCATATCTCAGGGCTTGAAAGTTGATTTCTAAGGGATGCATCAATAATTTAGTCTGGGTTAAGGATTCTAACTCGGAGGGTCCTTCCTTGCAATCTGTTCCTATGGTTAGTGAATTTCCTAAGTTTTTTCCCGATGATCTTCCTAGTGTCCCTCCTGACAGAAAGATTAATTTTGGGATTGACCTTATTTAAGACACTCGTTCGATCCTGATCCCTCCATATAAAATGACTCCATCTAAGTTGAAAGATCTTCAGGAGCAGTTGAAATACTACCTTGACAAGGGTTTTATCCATCCTAGAGTGTCTCCATGGGCTTCTCCAAATTTATTCATGCGTAATAAGGGTGGTTATCTTCAAACGTGCATCGATTACCAGTAGTTGAAGATGGTTACAATAAAGTATAAGTATACACTTCCTTGAATTGATGTTTTTTTTGTAATACCCTGTGAAGTTCTCTCCTAGTCTAAGCCTTAGAGCGTATCCAGGAAAGCAAAAAATCTGAGTCTAAAAGCTTCAGAAGTATCTTCCCAAGTATGAAACACTTTTAATCATGTGTAATTTCCCTAATTTCTAATTTTAGTCATGTATAACATTGAACACGCTTTCCATCGATACCAATTTCATCAAAATCTGACATCGGACAAAGAAATTAAGGCCGTTTTACTAAGCGTTGTCAGAATTAGAGGTTTGACGGTCGATCTGACGGACCGCTAAGTCCTTGGAGGACCGTCAAGTGTCCCGTCAGACCAAGGCAGTGTCTTCCTTTTTTAGTAATCATGTGATGGTCAAAGTGGTGGTCCATTAGAAAGTTGACGGACCATTAAGGGACCCGTCAGACCGAGGCAGAATGTCCCATTCCTGGACCCTGAGTGACGGATGATCTAGTGGACCATCATATTTTTGACGGAACATCACTTCGACCGTCACTATGAGGCAGAACATCCCATTTTGGCACTTGAGTGATGGACGACTTGGTGGACCGTCACAGACCCTGATCGAAATTTTCTAGATAAATTTTAAAGGTATATTTTGGTCTTTTCCATATCCTCCCTGATGTTGGGCGTATTTATACCCCTAAGAACCATAATTTACCCATATTTTAGCTAAGTTTTGAGGATAAAGTATATAATTCCTGCACTTTTAGTCCGTTTTCCTTTAAGTGAGCTGACAAATGTGATTAGCATGTTTTCAGGTACTAATGATGTAGATTTCAGCACTTTGTGGACCTATGGGCAGCAAAGGAAAGCTTCACATAAGAGGGAAGGCAGCTTTTGGACTAAATGTGATGCATGAGAACTTTTTCCCGGGCAAACCCAGTATTTTTAAATACTTAAGGATGCAGTAGCAACTTAGTAGAAAAGGATGTTATAAAAACCTTATTGCTGAACTTTTCAGCACAATTCAATTATTATTCAGTTTTCAGATTCTGTAATTTTGGATCATAGAGAACGGCTTACGTGAGCAACGGAGAGAGAGAGATTGACACTCTCCTCTTATTGATGCTAAATCATCTCATCGTGAAGATTGTTCTAGTTTTGGTATGATGATTATGTCTACTTTGATTTCCGTTGTATTCATGAGTAGCTAAACTTCTCTGTTAGGGTTATGAAAACCTTGTAAGATACTATCTATTAACAATGAGTTTGTGAATTCTTGATGTGTATGCTACTTATATCATTACTCTCTTCATTTTAATTGAATTATAATGGTTGCAAACATAGAGAACACGCCATTATAGCATTAACTTGTTCGAGAGAAAAGTTACATGTGTGGAAAAGAGAGTGTGACAAGGAAATAGGTCTTCCAACCTCTATTTACACGTTAATGCCTTAACCAGATTAACTTCTTGGAGAATTTGTACCATTTGTTATACACTTTAGGCTCGAGAGAGTTAAAGTGAAATAAATCCTTGATGGTTGGGAAACACTTGGATTTAGAATTAGAATACGATTCTCTATAAGTGCATGCATATCTAAATTCCGCGTTACTCATAGTTAATAGTGAAGTAGAAACTACAAGGTGGACATAACCCTAACTTATTATTCTCTGTGATTAAATCTTACTACACAAATCATTCCATCGTTACTTTGATAATATTAGTTCACGCCTAAATCAAACCCCCCATTTTCCTTGGAATTTTTGACCAACAGTCTACTAATAATCGCAACACTTAGTGACCAGAGTATTCCCTGTGGGATTCGACACCCAACCTAGTTGGGTTCTATATTTGACAGCGACCGCTTACACTTTCTAACGAGAGTTGTAATTTGGGCATATCAAATTTTGGCACCGTTTCCGGGGAATATGGTTGTCAACTAAGTTTGTGATAGTTAATAGACCCTTTGGTCAAAGATTCTCGAATTTTACTTTTCGTTTGTTGTTTTTGTTTTGTTCAAGTTTAGTGTAGTGAATGCCAAATACACGAAGTTCTGGTCAACCGTTATTACCTATAAATCCTGAACCATATCTTATTGGCAGAATGGATGCGCAACGAAACCTTGAACGGATGGCTTCTCAACAGAAGCAGGATAGATTATCTGCATTGGCAGCTGCTTAAGTGCATCAACAGAATATTGATAACCCAGGTCGGGCAACAAATCCTGATGAAGAGGACCTGGGTGATGATGAGTTACTAAATCTAAGGCGTGCAGATGAGGTGGAAGCGCCTGTGAATAGGAGAGATCGGCAAGCTAGAATGAGACCTGAACGCCGAGCTGTCCAGTCTCCTTTTGATGATGATGATGACGATTTAGATGGGGCTGGTGCCACAGGTGCTATTATTCCTCCGCCCTTGGCACCCAGAGCCAAGTACAATATCACTAGCACCATGATCCAGCTATTAAAACTCAAAGGGTTATTTGGTGGACTTGCAGGCGATGATCCAAATATGCATTTGATCAATTTTATCTCAACATGCAAGTTGTTTGACAATCCAGGAGTTGGACAGAATGCAATTCGGCTGTGCTTATTTCCATTGTCTCTATCTGTAGAGGCAACTCTATGGTTGAACGGGCTAACTCCTGACTCTATTACTATTTGGAGGCAACTGAAAGACGCTTTCCTAGAAAGATTCTTTCCGCCATCCAAGAGAGCACAATTAAGATATGAGATCAGCAATTTTCGACAGCTTCCAACTGAAGCTCTCCACGAGACATGGGAGAGGTTCCAGAAGAAGCTTATGTGGTGCCCAAATCATCGGATGACCAATGTCCACTTGATGGAGATATTATACAGGGCTTTGAACTTGGTGACTAAGCCAGTGGTCGATAATGCTGCGGGTGGGTCACTCATGGACCTTACTTTTATTGAGGCAAGTGATATGCTAGATCATATGACAAAGCAGAGTAGAGCTTGGCATACCAGGGATTCTAAGGTAGCAAGCTCTACTGTATCTATTGGCTTGACGACAGAACAAAGGCGAAGAGAAGAAGAACGTGACCAGGATATGGCTCACATGATAACGCAGATGGACCTTCTTACCAAGCATTTATTATCAGGGAAGACAGAAAAGGTCAAAGCTGTTGTATCACAGGGAAGAGATGACTCCAATTCTAAGGAGGAAGCAAACTACTTAAGTAATCAGGGGGGTTTCCGAGGAAATTCCCAAGGAAACCAAGGTCGAAACTATTATGATAAATCCGGATACAAGGACTGAGACCTAGAGAGTTATAAGAATAAGACTGACAGGAGTGGTTTGTACATTCCTCCTGGAAATCGTGAAGCTGCTGCGTCTGGTTCTGGGAAGATGTCCATGAAGGACATGATGGCTGAGCTATTGAAAGGAGTGGAAGCAACCAACACGGGATTAGCTGAGGTAAAAAATGATTTGTCCACAATGAAGCAATTGGTTGACTCACATTCCACTTCAATAAAACAACTGGAACAACAAATAAGTCAACTATCGGTGGCATTCAATCAACGAAAAGTTGGCACTTTACCTAGTGACATTGTGCAAAATCCAAGGAGAGATGGATCATATTTTGCTATTACTACCAGGAGTGGTAAGGTGTTGGAAAACCTATCCAAAGGCAAGCTGGTGGTTGATAATATAGAAGAGAATGTTATTGAAACAGATTGTGATGATTCTGTAGAAGCTGAAAATCAGAATGAGAGCGTTCATGATACTACACCTAAATGTCAGCAGTCTGAAAATATTAATAATGGGAAGCAACATAAAAAGGAAGTGATGGAGAAAACTCTTCCAAATCCACCACCACCTTTTCCTCAGAGACTGAAGAAGAAGGCTGATGACACCAGGTTCAGTAAATTCATGACCATGTTGAAGTAGCTAACTATTAATGTACCTTTGGTGGAGGCACTGGAGTAGATGCCAGGGTATGCCAAATTCATGAAGGACCTTTTGACAAAGAAGCGGGCAGCAAGTTATGAGCTAGCAGATAATGTTCATCATTGCAGTGCAATTGCCACAAGATCTTTAGTTCAGAAGAAGGCAGATCTTGGTGCTTTCACTATTCCTTGCACGGTTGGATCTTTGGATTTTGCTAAGGCATTGTGCGATTTGGGAGCTAGCATAAATTTGATGCTGCTATCCATTTACAGAAAGTTGGGGTTGGGCGATCCTACACCAACCAACATGCGGCTCGTGATGGCAGATAGGTCTGTAAAATGACCTGTTGGTATCTTATATAATGTACTGGTGAAGGTTTCTACCTTCATTTTTCCTGTAGACTTTGTTATTTTGGATTGCGAGGTGGATTTTGAGGTGCCCATAATCTTGGGTCGACCTTTCCTCGCAACAGGAAGTGTGCTTATTGATTTACGAGCAAATGAACTTTTATTTCGGATGAATGACGAAGTAGTACATTTTGATGTAAGAAAATCAATGAAGCATCCCAAATATATGAATGTGTTTTCTATAGCTGATGTTTATTATATGGATGAGAAGGAATTATCGTTAGAGAAGCAGCTTATTGTTTAGCCATTGGTTGCTGTGTTTATGAATTTTGAGCATGAGGATATTGAAGAGTATGAAGAAACTATTTGTGCTCTAACAGGAATGAGGTCGTATTCATATGCCCACAAGAATCTAGACCTCGACCTTAAGAATCGACCTTCACCACCAGCGAAGCCACCAGATATCTCGATGAAGTCTGAGTAATTGAGATAACTATGTCGTGCCGCGACAATAAATCAAGTGCTACATGGGAGGCAACCCATCATTTTTAATTATTTTGTTTTACTAGGATTTTGTTTTTGATAAAGAAAAAGTTCAAAAAGAAGAGTCGAGCCGCGACCAAAAGTAAGGTGCTTAGTGGGAGGCAACCCATCCTTCTAATCATTTTTGTTGTTTTTGATTAAGTGTAGGTGCAAGACGTATAAAGGAGGAGATTAGTCCTAAAATTTTGACTTGAAAGTGAGCCATGCTAAATGTGGTAAGCTAAGAATGAAGGAGCAAAGACTATCGGCTAGGCATTGCCTATGCTAATCTAGGCAATGGACAAGGCAATGCCTATGCCAATCTAGGCAATGGACAAGGCAAGGCCTATACTATTGACTATGCTCACTGCCTCACATAGGCAACGGATAAGGCATTGCCTATGCAAATCTAGGCAATGCTATAGGCGCCGCCTATGCCAATCTAGGCAATACCATAGGCGCCGCCTATGCCATTGCCTTTGCTCACTGTTTCACATAGGCAATAGGCAAGGCACTGCCTATGCCAATCTAGGCGATAGGCAAGGCGCCGCCTATGCCTATGTAGGCAAAGCAAAAGGCGCCGCCTATGCTAAGCATAGGCAAAGCATTAGGCGCCGCCTACTTATCCTTTTTTGCCTCCTAACCCGATTGTACATGGATCAAACCCGACCCATGGCTTAGTCTATAAATAGATCCTCAATCTTAGAACACAATCCCATTGTTTGCTCAAGATAGACGCCCACCTCACAGAAAGGTTAGAAACGGTTAAGAAAAGAGCAAGCTGAGTCCTCCTCTTTGCAAATGCCTCGACGCACTTTTGGGATAAAGTGGGTCCTAGAGGAGGAAGGAAAGAAGTTGTACAAGAACAACAAAGTAAAAAAATATGTTCACGTGGAATTGATGCAGAAAGAGAGTCTAGCAAAGAGAGAGCCCCGCATTTTGGCTAAAATCATGGCACTAAATCTTGATTTCATTTTCCGAGATATGGGGGAATGCAATCTTGATCTAACGCGAGAGTTTTATGCAAATTGGTCCCCAAAGACTACCGGAAGTGAAGTAAAGATTCGGGGCCAAGTCTTGTAACTGAATGCGGAGTTCTTCAACTCTTTTATAGGCCTTCCATCTGTGGATCCATCACCGCTCAAGGAGCTTTATCACAGACCTCCCTACAGGGAAATCAGACATACATTATGCAGAACAAGGTCCATGGCCTGGTGGATTCATCACAAGGATAACGGTCGACATAACACCTTCCCGTATGCTTCCTTGAACAGAGAAGCTCGTATATGGTTGAGGATAGTCAACTCTTGCTTGATTCCTGGGACACATTACACAAAGATCACACGTGATCGAGTATGCTTGGTGTACGCTCTGATGACAAATATTCCCATCAACATTGGTGCGGTTATACGATCGTCAATGCGTAAAGCAAGACACAAAAGGTCCCATTTCAGCTTTGGTAATTTGTTGACTGCGATCTTAAGGAAGGAGCTCATAGAAGAGGAACCTGCAGATCTTAAGTGTCCACACAACCCAAAGAAGGTTGATCTCACGAAAGTTAAAGAGCCTGAAACTGGTCATGACATCAACCTTACCACTGCAGAAAGACATGCTCGAGATGAAAGTTTCTTTCTCCATCTATATGGCATGACTAGGTTTACTATGATGAGTGGGGGTCATATTTCGACTTATGCAGAGCTTCAGCAGTTGGACTACGACTACCCGCTGAATGAGTATGCGCGGGCCATGTGTGGAGTGGGGGTACATTTTGAGGAACCTCTCGATGATGACGTGCCAATTGACGATGATCGCTGACTGCCAGACTCAGATGTGGAGGACAACTCTGAGGATGATGACTCTGATGATGATTTCGACGTAGGGGGCATGACCCCAGACATAGAAGAGGAGTCCGACTAATCAGGTTTTCCTTATTTATTTCCACTAAGGGCAGTGTGTCTCGTCTAAGTGTGGGGTGCTGGTATTTGTATACTGTATTATACTTCATTGCCTATATTTATTCTTGTTTGTAGTTAAATTTTTAGACTTTTTTTAGATTTTGCATGAACTTGTTCTGATAGACGGCATGGTAGTATAACAAGAGTTTATGCTAAATTATTACTATTGAGACATTTAGGCTTTAAGTGTGACTCGATAATTGTGTGGTTTAATTCATTCATCTGGTAGGTCAAGAATCTATAATGCTCCCAATGAAGTTGACCATGTGCCTTGTGTGTGTGAGGTTATAGTATATTCTGTGTTGTGACTGATGCTAGAACTTGCCTGGTGTGTGTGTGAAGTGAAATAAAGAGTGTGAGTTTAGGAGATGATTTAGGCATTTCTTTGGCAACCCTAAAATTTTTTACCTTCTTTTTACCTACCTTTGTACATTGTCCTAGTGAACCCCCTTTGAACCTTTAGCTATCTTCTTTGGCAGCCTCATATGTAGCCTAATCTATTTTTTTTAAGACCATAATTTGATCCAAATTCCTAAGCGCTTTAAATTGTATAGTCATGTGGCAAAATAAGAGGAAAATGGTGAAAGTGATGCCTCAGAGTGTATTGGTGCTTGAAAATGTTGTGAAAAAGAGTAGCTATCATAGAGGTGCTTAGTAAAATAAATAAATAAAAAGAAAAAAAAAGAGAAAAAAAGAAATAGAAAAATAAAAGGATAGTTGTGTTTATGATTGAATAACAAAATAGGGGAAAAGGGGTTGGTAGATGAAAGAAAGGTAGAAGGGATGTTAAAATAGAGTGTAAATGGCATAACGTAGTGTATTAAAGAGCTTAGGGAACATAGTCACTATTTCTGGCCAAAATAGTCCTACCTGTCCCTTAGCCTACATTACAACCTGTAAAGACCTATTTGATCCTAAGCTTAGCATTTTGATATTAGTGGAGCATTACACTAAGGGCAAGCCTATGGTCATCAGTTGCAATATAAGAATTCTTTGTGAGAGTGAGAGCAAGGAGAGTCTTATACCCATGTTTCGAAAAATGCAAAACTGTGAGTGATTATGGGTGATATCTTGTGTGAGACACACATGGTTGATGATTTTTGGGTGGTTTTATATGATTCTTTGTGGCTTAACTTATGGATATGAATTAACCATCCTAATGAGTCTATGTTGGAGGTTGAGTTGTTTCTAGTAGTGATCAAGAAACCTACTCTTTGTTAATGATTGCCGTGTATGTCTTGTTGAACATTTTGTGTTGCTATTGTGAAATTCTAGTTGAGTATTTACGTGCATGTAATATTTTATTCGAGGACAAACAAAGCTTTAAGTGTGGGGTGGTGATGTTGGGCGTATTTATACCCCTAAGAACCATAATTTACCCATATTTTAGCTAAGTTTTGAGGATAAAATATATAATTCCTGCACTTTTAGTCTGTTTTCCTTTAAGTGAGCTGACAAATGTGATTAGCATGTTTTCAGGTACAAATGAAGAAGATTTCAGCACTTTGTGGACCTATGGGCAGTAAAGGAAAGCTTCACATAAGAGGGAAGGCAGCTTTTGGACTAAATGTGATGCATGGGAACTTTTCCCGGGCAAACCCAGTATTTTTAAATACTTAAGGATGCAGTAGCAACTTAGTAGAAAAGGATGTTATAAAAACCTTATTGCTGAAGTTTTCAGCATAATTCAATTATTATTCAATTTTTCAGATTCTGTAATTTTGGATCATAGAGAACGGCTTACGTGAGCAACGGAGAGAGAGAGAACGACACTCTTCTCTTATTGACGCTAAATCATCTCATCGTAAAGATTGTTCTAGTTCTGGAATGATGATTAGTCTACTTTGATTTCCGTTGTATTCATGAGTAGCTAAACTTCTCTGTTAGGGTTATGAAAAGCTTGTAAGATACTATCTATTAACTATAAGTTTGTAAATTCTTGATGTGTATGCTACTTATATCATTACTCTCTTCGTTTTAATTGAATTCTCATGGTTGCAAAAATAGAGAACACGCCATTATAGCATTAACTTGTTCGAGAGAAAAGTTACATGTGTGGAAAAGAGAGTGTGACAAGGAAATAGGGCTGCCAACCTCTATTTACACGTTAATGCCTTAACCGGATTAACTTCTTGGAGAATTTGTACCATTTGTTATACACTTTAGGCTCGAGAGAGTTAAAGTGAAATAAATCCTTGATGGTTGGGAAACACTTGGATTTAGAATTAGAATACGATTCTCTATAAGTGCATGCATGTCTAAATTCCGCGTTACTCATAGTTAATAGAGAAGTAGAAACTACAAGGTGGACATAACCCTAACTTATTATTCTCTCTGATTAAATCTTACTACACAAATCATTCCATCGTTATTTTGATAATATTAGTTCACGCCTGAATCAAACCCCCCATTTTCCTTGGAATTTTTGACCAACAGTCTACTAATAATCACAACACTTAGTGACCAGAGTATTCCATGTGGGATTCGACACCCAACCTAGTTGGGTTCTATATTTGACAGCGACCGCTTGCACTTTCTAACGAGAGTTGTAATTTGGGCGTATCACTCCCCCAGCTCTATATATACCAGGCCACGGGCTTTCAACTTTATTTTTCTTTTTTCCACCCAAAAATTAGGGTTTCGAAAATCAAAATACTCTCTTCTCTTTTTATAAAAATTCAAGGGGGATCAAGAAGGATCTAGAGAAATCAAGAACTCCTTTCAAGAGCCTTCAAGAAAAAAAATTTCCAGGTATGTAGATGTTGATTCTTGGGTCCCTTTCATCCAAGAAGCTCAAGTACCCTTTTTTTAAACCTAAGGATTTTATGCTTTGTGATATTCCATGATTTGTATGAGTTGAAGTTGATGTTACTTGTGTTGTTGAGTTTGGATTCATGATTGTTTGCAAAATTTATGGTCTTTGACCCTAGTATGTGGAATTTATATGATGTTGTGATGAGCCCTTTTGAAGTTGGTGTCTATGTGATGTGTTCATGATATTAGGGTGTAGAGATGGTTGAATAAGCGGAGTATGCACCCCATAGGTTTGATGAAAGGCTGAGGTAAAACATAGAGGGGCATTGTAGTATGTTAAAGAGGAAACCCAAAGTTGTGGGTTAGTCCATGCACACCTAGTGTTTGATAAAATGCCTTAGTGAGTGGAATGAGCCATAATAATAATATGGAATCCCCAAGTAGGTGTAGAACAGGACATGCCTAGTGGTTATCAAAAGACCGTAGTGAGTAAGTTGAGATGAAATAGCGATAAATCTCCCAAGTGAGTGCTCTTTGATTTATTTTAAGTTTTGATACATGCTAACTGGTTAGCAAGAGAGTAATGGCATAATAGTGTGAAGTTTTCCCAAAATCTTGTGATATCTAGATATATTTTGAGACCGATATAGGTGCGAAGTAATTGATGCAAGACTTCATTGAATGGGGTATAATTTAATAGCATGTCTTCCTTAAGGTAGTTTGTGATGATGAATTGATATTGATAACCCCCTATATGTCGGGAGCGATCCTTTGGTAATCATGATGGTGAATAGAGGTTTATATTTCCTAAATGATAGATGCAATGCTGTAGGGTTTGTGAGGGGGAAAGTATGTTATGATTATGAAATGCTTAGAGTGACCCCGTGGTAGTTGTGATGATGAGTAGATATTTGTGAATCCTTGGAGACTTGAGGTGATGTTCTAATTATTGTGAAATTGAATATATGGCATGATTTCTGAGTTTCTTGTGAATATGCCTGAATGATGGTAATGATGCATGAATGCTTGTGATGCTTGAATGAATGATGATGCTTTACTTTTATGTTTTCGAGTCCTGCGGTATTTATACCTAAAAATAGAGCTGTTGTCTAGAGCCCATGTTAGTTTCTCGATAATTCCAACCGAGCCATGATTTTCAAAACTCAGTGAACTATAAAACTCTGTATCCCTAGACAAGTGTAAAGCTTAATGAAGCTCATTAATCTCAGTTATCTTTATAATCTCTGTATCGCTAGTAATCTATCCTCAGACCTGTACTCAGCCTAGTACAAATGGAACTCAAGTGACTCAATTCTAATCTCAGAAATGATTTGAATAATCTAATTAAGCTATGTATCGTCAGTCAGATACTGTGATTTGATATTATTTCTGTCAGATACAGAACTAAGTGATCTTAGCATATTTCAGCTAGATCATTTGTGAAACATGACCATGTAAACAGATTCATCTTTATTGTGTTCATTCTAAGGATTCAGTGAGTCTTTCAGTTGGGAGTAGAAACTAACCCCGATGAGGGAAGAGATGGTGATTCCTGCCATCAGAGAGAGAGGCCAGAGTCATTTTAGCAATCTCTGAACTCCAGAACTACATAGCCAGTGTAGGATATAAGAGTCCCCATCAGTAAAGGCTGTTACTGTTAGAGAGGTTGACTATTATATTGCCTCAGGTCGACTTTCTGCGAGGGTAATCCCATCAGAAAGGCTTGACCTAAGAGTCTTTACCTGTGGCATAGTATTGATGCCCTTCCAGCTGGGGTTACAGGTTGGACCCCACCTATGGTAGGTCGAGGCATGTCGTTAAGCGAATACTTCCCATAGTTACAGTTTCAGGATCAATCTTCAAAAGTCAAAATCATGTGGTACAGTCGTTTATCTCAGTAAGGAACTCAGATAGTTCCATTGATTCATGGACCATCCCATCAGATAGGCTTGGCCTCATATATAGATGCTTACTATCATATTTAAAGATCTCCCATCAGATAGACTTGGTCTCTTTCTTAGAATTTTTTGAGTATTCTTGTGGTTAGATTAGGATATAATCCTATTTTCTTATCATTGATAAAGCTTTCAAAGTTATCTATTAGAAAAGTTGAATCTCTAATTCTGTCGGTTGAAAGCGGTAAGCTCAGAACTCAGTCTTTGAAAGTATACTCAGATCCTAAGTTATCAGTAACAAATGAGTTAGTGGTTTAGTATCTCAGTGATGGTAGTGAGTCTAGCTCGCAGTAAAGCGGTACCCAAGGTTAAGTCTCTAGAGTTATGATAATTATGAGTATGATTTATGCATTCTTGTATATGTGCTTGTTTTCATGCGGTATTCTCATAATCATTTAGTTTATACATATTTTGCATGTATGAGCCCTTGTATTTAGCCTTACCCCATCTACATACTCGGTACATTTTATGATGATGCATTTGCACTATGGTGTCTCATTTGACATCATAGGTTTAAAGGCACAGGACCCAGAGTATCATCATCAAATTAGTCCCAGTCAGCAGCAGTAGTAGTAAGTCCTCTTCTTTTGAGGATGAGTTTCAGTTTTCTATTATTGTAATCAAAATCTTATTTACTTTTAGTTGACAAAGTTAGTTGGGGACCTATCCCATCAACTCCAAGTTCAGTCAGATTAGAGACTTTTCAGACGGATGTATTGTATAGTATTCATTTTTATATTTTGAGTATTTATATATGTGTTGAACCTTATGGCCAGTTTCTGCATTTATTCCAGATATTATGCAGTGTACAGGTACAGATATTTGAACAGGGTTAGCTTGTGGTCCTTCAGGGTTACAAACACCGTATGATATCTTGAGATGGGATCTCGGGGCGTTATATTTTTTACCAGCCTCAGGGAGATAGATGTTTCTCTATGATTGATCCTAGGTACAATTATCATCAACTAAAGATTAGGGAAGTGGATATCCCTAAGACTCCCTTCTAAATGCGGTATATTCATTATGAGTTCTAAGTCTTGTATTTTAGGTTGACTAATGCCCCAGTGGAATTTATGAACTAGATGAATAAGGTCTTCTATTAGTTTCCCAATTTGTTAGTCAACATGCTTATGGATGATATTTTTGTATATTCCAATAGCATGGTAGATCATGTTGATTCCCTCTTTATCGTGTTGCAAATCTTAAAAGATCAACATTTGTATGCTATGTTTTCGGAGTGTGAATTCTGAATGAAAGTTGTTACCATTTAAGGTCTTGTTATTTCTAGTGAAGGAATCATGGGGGATCCGCATAAAGTTGTAGTGGTTAAGATATGGCCTAGGCCCACAACTCCAACCAATATTCAGAGCTTCTTGGGTTTAGCCGGTTACTATAGGATATTTTTGGAGAGTTTCTCGACTATAGCTTCCCTATTGACTAAGTTGACTTAGAGAAAGGTTAATTTTTTGTTGTATAATACTTGAGAGGGTAGTTTTGAGAAGTTGAAAGATAATTTGACATCAATTCATATTTTGACTCTGCTTGAAGGGACTAATCGTTTTGTTATTAATTATGATGTGTCCCGTATGGGACTTGGTTGTGTGTTGATGCAGCATGGTAGGGTTATGGCCTATGCTTGTAGGCAGTTGAGTGTTAATGAGATGAATTACCTGACTCATGTCTTGAATTAGTTAGATGTGGTATCTACATTAATGATCTGGCATTTCAATTTATATGGTGTCCAAGTAAATATCTTTTCTTATCATAAGAGTATGCAATATGTGTTGACCCAAAAGGAGTTGAACCTTAGAAAAATGAGGTGGCTTGAGTTGCTGAAGGACTATGACATGAGTCCTTACTATGACCCAGGTAAACCTAATTTTGTTATTTATGGTCTTAGCAGGTTATAAATGAGGATTTTAGTTCATGTGGATGATGATAAGAGGATTTAGTGAAAGATATTCATCATTTTCCTAACCTTCGAGTTCGTCTCTTAGACTTTGAGGATGGCGGTGTGTTTGTGCAAGAGGTAGCGAAGTCATCCCTTATTATTGAGATAAAGGAGAATCATGTATTGGATCTTATCTTAATGAAGAGTATTGAAGTTATAGGTCAGCAAAAGGATGTAACTTTTGATAATTGTGTGATGATATCTTTAGGTACCAATGCAAATTATGTATTCCAGATATAGATGGGTGGAGAGAAAGAATGTTTGATGAGGCTCATGAGTTGCCTTATTTCATTCATTATAGTTCAATGTAGATGTATCATGATTTTAAGGTGATTTATTTGTGGAACAACATGAAGCGAGATATGGCCAGTTTTGTGGCTAAATGCATGTTGTGTGGGCAATTCAAGGTTGAGCACTTAGAGCACTGTATGTTGACTCAAGATATTAAGTTGCCTGTGTGTTAGTGGGAAGTTATTAACATAGATTTCATTATTGGTCTTCCTCTATCTCAAAATTAGGATGATTTGATTTCGATCATCATGGACAGGATTACTAAGTCTGCTCACTTCTTGCCAGTAAGGACAAATTATTTGGCAGAAGAATATGCGAGGTTGTTCCTCTAAGAGATTGTAAAGTTGTATGGGGTACTTTTTTCTATCATGTAAGATCACGATACTTAGTTCTCATCATATTTTTGGCATTCATTTTAGAGAGGTTTGGGAACAAACGTGAGCCTTAGTACTATTTTCCACTCGTAGGCGAATAGGCTAGCAAAATAACTATCAAGACTTTGGAAGATATGCTTCGGGCTAGTGTGATTTACTATGGTGGTAGTTGGGTTGATCATTTACCTCTTATAGATTTTTCTTATAATAATAGCTACCACTTTAGTATTGGGATTGCTCTATTTGAGGCATTGTACGATAGGAGATGTATATCACCTATTGGGTGGTTTGAGGTTTGTGAGGAAGAGATGTTTGGTCCAGTTTTATTTCACCAAGTAATAGAGAAGTTGAAGGGGATTATAGATAGTCTTAAAGACCTCTAAAGTCAAAAAATGTCATATATAGATGTAAGGCATAGGGGTTAGAGTTTTAGCTTAGTGATTGGGTGTTCTTGAAGGTATTTCCCTTAAAGGGAGTAATACATTTTAGGAAGAAGGGGAAGCTCAGTACCCGGTATGTCGGCCCGTACTTGGTTTTGAAGAGTGTTGGTATGGTTGTGTTAGAGTTGGATTAACTCCTAGTTTAAGATCCATTCATTCGTTGTTCCATGTATCCATTCTAAGGAAGTGTGTGGGTTATGCGTCATTAATTGTGCCTATCAAGGATATTGGTATTTTGGATTGCTTATCGTATGAGGAGGTCTTAGTTGGGATTTTGGATTACCAAGTTTGTCGATTGCATATAAAGGAAGTAGCTTCAGTAAAGGCTCTATGAAGGAACCACAATGTTTTAGAGCTTACTTGGGAATACGAAGAGGACATAAAGTCTAAGTATCCATTCTCGTTTTCCAATACGGATGATCGTGCGTAGGGAATGTGTTATTCTTAACATATTTTTTTTCTAACTTTGTTAAAGAAAATATTGATTTCCTAGGAATTTTTATTTTCTGAACTTGTTAAAGATAAGAGTTGGGGAATATCGAGTTACATAATTGTAATACCCCATACTTTTCCTAAACTAAAATTATCTCAAGAATGTCAAAAGCTCTCTTTGAAAGATGAATCCACTTTTGTACACATAGTATTTTTAAGATTTTCACTTTTATTTTCATGTGGAAAATTGAATTAGGTTTCCAACGATACCAATTTTGTCAAAATCTGACATCGGAGGAGAAAGTTATGGCTAAAATACACAAGGCGGTAAAATCGCCCAGATGCGATGGTGAGGCCGACAGACCGTCTGACTAGAGACGGACCGTCGCCCATGGCCATCGCAGTAAGGAAGTGAGAACTACCTTCTGCCTAGGAGTGACAGACCAAGCCGACGGTCTATCGAACTAGAGATGAACCATCACTCAGGTCGTCGTAAGGGAAACAGTGAGGCCACCTTCTGGATAAGGTGCGACGGTTAGGTTGATGGACCGTCAAACTTGCGACGGACCATTGCCCAAGTCTTCACAGCCAAAATAGTGATACCCCATTCAGCCTTTGTTGTGAAGTAATAATGATCCTGATGGCTGAAATCAGATATAATTAGGCATATATAAGTGGGTAGTAAATGACCAAATTACCCCTGTTACAATGACTTAAAAAAAATATAACGGGACCTGCGAAAGTCAGGGCCGACGGACCGTCAACCCAGCGATGGACCATCGTACACACCGTTGTAGGTCCCATTTAGTTTTTTAAGCTGTTTTAATAGGGGTATTTTGGTTATTTACTACCCAATTATATATACCCAATTATATTCGATTTTAGCCATTTGGTTCATTATTACTTCACAACCAATCTTAGGGTTTCTCTCTAACATTAATCTCCAGGAACAAAATCCAATCTTCTTCAAAAACTAAGGGATTTCCAAGTCTTCAAGTTCAAGAATATTAAGAATCTTAACCCAGGTATGCATAGTGTTCATTCATGGACTCTTTTCATCCATGAAGTCCAAGAATCCCTTTTCCAACTTCAAGTTATGGATTTTATTTATGATTTCATGATTGGGCTATTCTTGGTCAAGTTGATAAATGAGAAATTGAATTTTACTCCATGTTGGGTGATGATTTCTATGTGGGTTTAATTATTATAGATATAGATTCATGCCAGCCGATGGCTAAACCCTTGAATGATGAAATTAGAATATGACCGTGTTGTTTAATTGTTGTACAATGATGTTTACATGTACCATGCCTACAATATGTTTGATTTAATGCCTAAATAAAGGAAAAGTTCCTAACTAGCATGTTGTCATGAAATCCTCATATATGTACAAGCTTATATCAATCACATGTTTGATGAAATGCTTCAGTAAATGCATTATGCTAATTATTATGTATTCAAGCAAGTCATTCTTTGTCAGTTTCCTTCTATTAAGTCCTGAGGGTACTTGTACTCAAAATATTACTTTTGTTCCTAGAGCCATGTCATGTTTCCACAATACTCTCAGTCAAGCTATGATCCTTAGACTTTAGACAGTCGTATGACTCAGGAAATCTCCATGATCTCATGAACTCAGTCAGTTGTCAGATATCAGTAGTATTCCATCAGTCAATGGAAGTCAGTAACTTAGTCCATATTCAGTTTAGTAAATCATTTTCAGGGTCTATTCAGTTAGAAGTAGAAATTAGCACCGAGTGAACCAAAGAATGGGAACTCACCTATTATATGAGGGTGTATTTCTTAGAAGCAATCCTTGCATTCCAAAACTATGTAGCCAGCATAGGTTGAGACATCATAGCTTGCTATATGAGGGTAGATGAGTTTGCTTAACCTGCTATATGAGGTTTCCCACCGTTCTCATTAGAGTTACCTATTATATTAGGGTTACTCATATGTTGTCCTTACCAGTGGCGCGGTATTGACACCCTTCCAATCAGGGCACAGATTGGACCCCAATTCAGCTATAATGCGTCATTTGGGCCATGTCGGTTAGATGACTACCTTCCACAGTCTTAGTATCAGTATCAGTAACATAACTTAGATAGTTCTTCTAAATTCAGGATTGTCAGATACGGTCACTCATATTATCAGTTATATCTATTATCAGTATGTCATATTATCAGTATTCAGACTCAGTAATCATGTTATCATGGTATCAGTGTCAGTTTTTATGTCTCAGGCATGTACTCTCACGCTCATGATAGTCAGTCTGTTGTTATATTTGTTCATGCATATGAACCCCATGCATGCAGCCTACCTCACATGTATACTAGTACATTCAAAGTACTGACGCATTTGCACTATAGTGTCTTATACCATAGGATTAGAGACATGAGCTCTAGAGCAGCAGTAGTCTCTAATCTCAGTAGTTAGAGTTAGAAGTGAGTCCTCATCATTCGAGGATATTATTATTCCTTATTATCTCATTTATAGTTTATCAGTTGGAGTTATCTGGGGACACGTCCCATCAACTCCTTACTCAGACAGTTCAGTCAGCTAGAGACTTTCTAGACTACTATGTTCAGATAGTTATTTCAGTTGTTTTGGGTATTTCATACCCATTTTTAGATGTTATGTTTTACTTCAGATATCTGAACCTTACGACATTTCATTTTTTATTTCTGCATTATATAGTATGTATGTAGTATACAGGTATAGATATCAGTCATGGGTTAGCTTGTAGTCCTTCGGGGTCTTGAGCACCTGTAACTTTTTGGGTACCAAATTCGATGCATAAGAATTTTTGTATCAGAGCCTAAGGTTCAATATAGTCCTAGGAAGTCTAAAAGTCGCATCTAGTAGAGTCTTGTACATGGGTGTATTGTGCGCCACATTTATGTGCAGGAGGCTATAATATATTTTAGGAATAGTTTCCCTTCTTTCAGTATTCATATCGTGCCAGTGAGCATAATCTCAATCTAATCTCTCAGTTTAATCTATTTCTTTTCCTTATTTCAAAATATGCCTCCCATGAGAAGAACCCAGCCTGTCCAAGAAGATTCTTTGGACGAATATGTTTATTTTGCATAGTTCAGGGCCATATTCACTACTCTTGCTCAGTTAGTTGCTGCTCAGAATAAATGACCAATAGTTATTCCGGCTAACCCAGTGGCCAATTCAGCCGCAACTATGATTTAGGATTTCACCCGAATGAATCCTCCATTCTTTCTTGGGTCTAAGACAGATGAGGACCCTCAGGAATTCCTAGATCAGGTGTAGAAGGTTACAGACATAATGGGGGTTACTCCTAGTGAGAGTGCTGAGCTAGCTGTATATTAGTTGTAGGATGTTGCTCACACTTGGTTCAAGCAGTGGAAGTCAGAGAAGGCAGATGTTGCAGTGTCAGTTGAGTGGAAGGAGTTTGCTTCAACATTCCTTGATAGATTCTTTCCCCTAGAGCTTAAACAAGCTAATGTGCTAGAATTCATCAACCTTAGGCAGGGAAATATGATAGTGAAAGAGTATTCTCTTAAGTTTACTCAATTAACCAGATATGCCCCTTATGTGGTTGAAAATAGCAGGGCAAGGATGAATAAGTTTTTTTCTGGGGTAAATGATAGCATGGTTAATGAGTGTAGATCCGCCATGCTGAATAGTGATATAACTTTAGCCAGGCTCATGACTCATGCTCAGCAGATAGAGGAGCAAAATATTAAGATGAGGGAAAAACAGAATAAGAGGGCGATGACAGGTAGTTTCTACTTTGCTCAGCCTAAGTCAGAAGGAGGAAACCGTTCTCAGTTTCATCCTAAGTCATCAGTTCCAGCTCCTTCTCCAGCCGGTGCTCCAGTTCCTAAGTTCAGAGAGGGTAACAAAGATAGAGCACCAGGCTCTAAGTCCTAGGGCAGTGTTAGCAGTGGCCGCACCTATCCTCTTTGCCAGACTTATGTAAAGCACCATCAGTGTATTTGCAGAGTTGGCAGTGGTATTTGTTTCGAATATGGCAAGCCAGGCCACAGAGTCAGAGACTGTCCTTAGCCAGGTCCTTAGGGTCAATAGAATCGTTCCTCAGCTTAGTTCGGTCGCCCAAATCAGTAGGGTGCCACTTCCAATGCTACTAGTGGGAAACACCCAAATAATCTCTATCTTCTTTAGTCCTGACAAGATTAGGAAACTTCTCCTAATATAGTTACCGATACGTTACAGATATTTCATATGCGTGTTTATGCTTTGCAAGATCCAGGAGCTTTTTTGTCTTTTGTAACTCCTTATATAATAGTCGATTTTGGAGTCAATTCTAAAATTTTTGCAAAGCCCTTTTCAGTCTCTAGCCCAGTGGGTAAAACCATCATAGCCTGATTGGTATACAGGAACTTCCCGGTTATGATATTTTAGAAAGTCACCTCAGCAGACTTAGTTGAATTAGAGATAACTGATTTTGATGTCATTCTAGACATGGATTGGCTTCATTCCTACGATGCCATAGTCAATTGTAGAAACAAATTAGTCCAACTTCAGTTTCCGAATGAACCCATCCTTGAGTGGAAGGGTAGTGTATCCACTTTTAGGGGTCAACTTGTTTCCTACTTTTAGGTATAGAAAATGATATCTAGAGGATATGTCTATCATCTTGTTCATGATGAGGATTACCCTTCCAAGAATCCCATTCTTGAATCAGTCCTAGTAGTGAATAAATATTCTTGTGTCTTTCCCAAAGATCTTCCAGGAATTCCTCCCGAAAGGGAAATAGATTTTGGTATTGATCTTCTTTTGGATACTCAACCTATCTCTGTTCTGCCATAAAGAATAGCACCAGTAGAACTCAAGGAACTAAAAGAGAAGTTGAGGGATCCCCTAGATAAGGGATTCATTAGACCCACCATTTCCTCGTGGGGCGCACCACTCTTATTCGTGCGCAAGAAACATGGTTCTCTTAGAATGTGTATTGATTACCATCAGCTTAATAAAGTCATGGTCAAGATCAAGTATGCTCTTCCTAGAATTGATGACTTGTTTGAACAACTTCAGGGTGCTAGATATTTCTCCAAGATATACCTCAGATCCGGCTATCATCAGCTCAGAATCAGAGAATGTTATATTTCAAAAACAACTTTTCGTGCTCGATATGGTCATTTTGAATTCTTTGTTATGTCCTTTGGTCTTACCAATGCCCTAGTAGATTTTATGGACTTGATGAACCGTGTGTTTAAGTAGAACTCAAACATGTTTATCATAGTCTTCATAGATGATATTCTCGTCTATTCCCGCAGTGAGCGCGATCATGCAGACTATCTCAGGACAGTACTTCAGACTCTCAGAGATCATCAGCTATTCGCTAAATTAAGTAAGTGTGAGTTTTGGATAAGGTCAGTAGCTTTCCTTGACCATATCATTTTCAGTGATGGTGCTAGAGTAGACTGTTAAAAGACTAAAGTAGTAAGAAACTAGCCTCGCCCTATATTTCCATTAGATATTAGGATTTTCTTGGGTTTAGCTAGCTATTATAGATGGTTTGTTGAGGGATTTTCTTCTATTGTATCCCCTATGTCCAGTTTGACTTTGAAGAAAATCAAGTTTCAGTAGTCAGATCCTTGTGAGAAGAGTTTTCACGTGTTGAAGACTCAACTCACCTTACCTCCAGTTCGTAGTGATTGTGATACATCCAAAATAGGTTTACGTTGTCTCCTCATACAGCATGGTAAGGTCGTAGTGTATGCCTCCAAACAGCTTAAATCTCATGAGAAGAATTATCCTACTCATGATCTTGAGTTAGCAGCCGTAGTATTTGCCTTAAAGATTTGGAGGCATTACCTATATGGTGTTCATGTAGATGTGTTCACGGATCATAAGATCCTTCAGTATGTCTTTTCTCAGAAAGATCTCAATTTTCGTTAGAGAAAGTGGTTAGAGCTCTTGGAAGGTTATGACATGAGCGTCCTTTATCATCCGGGCAAGGCCAACGTAGTGGTTGACACTCTTAGTAGACTATCCATTCGTAGTGTTTCTGATGTTGAGGATAGTAAAAAGAAGTTAGCTAAGGAAGTCTATCAGCTTGCAAGACTAGGCGTTCACTTAGTTGATACAGAAGAGGGTGATATATGGGTTCAAAGTAGGTCAGAATCATCTCTAGTTTTCGAGGTGAAAGAAAAGCAAGATAGGGATCCTAGCCTTTTCAAGTTAAAATATTCAGTCAAGTATTAGAAAATGGAGGTTTTCTCCCAAGGGGGAGATGTATTCTGCGCTGTCAGGGTCATCTTTATGTTACATGTGTAGATGACTTAAGGTAGTGAATTCTTGTAGAAATGCATGGTGTGTGCTACTCTATTCATCCAGGGTCCACAAAGATGTACCGCGACTTGTAGGAGATCTATTGGTGGAGTGGGCTGAAGAGAGATATTGTAGAGTTTATGGCTAAGTGCTCTACATGTCAGCAGGTTAAGATAGAGCATTAGAAGCCTAGTGGTCCTATATAGGAGTTAATTATTCCTACTTGGAAGTAGGAATAAGTGAACATGGACTTCGTGATGGGTTTGCCTCGAACTCGTCATCAGCATGATTCAGTTTGGGTCATTGTAGACAAAATAATCAAATCAGCCCATTTCCTTCCAGTCCATACCTCATATTCAGCTGAGGATTATGACAAACTCTACATCAGTGAGTTGGTCAAATTGAATGGTGTTCCGCTATCTATTATCTCAGACAGAGGTACCCAGTTCACCTCTTATTTCTAAAAAGCGTTCTAAAAGGGTCTTGGTACCCAAGTTCATATTAGTATAGCCTTTTATCCTCAGACAGATGGTCAAGAAGAAAGGACCATTCAGACTTTAGAAGATATGCTAAGGGTGTGTGCAATTGATTTCAAGGGTAGTTAGGATGACCACTTGCCTTTGATTGAATTTGCATACAACAACAGATATCATTCCAGTATTCATATGGCTCTATTCGAAGTTCTCTATAGTAGGAGATGTAGATCTCTAATTGGTTGGTTTGAAAATAGTGAGGCCTCAGTTATAGGGCCTAACTTTATATTCGAAGCCTTAGAGAATGTCCAGTTGATCAGAGAAAGACTCTGGGCTTCTCAGAGACGATAAAAGTCTTATGCAGCTATATCGAGGTCGAGATTGGTAACTATTTCTATCTAAATATCTCTCCCATTAAGGGAGTGAAGAGATTCTGCAAGAAGGGAAAACTCAGTCCCCGATATGTCGGAACCTTTAAGATTCTTAGTCACTTTGGCAAGGTAGATTATGAGGTCGTATCGCCTTCAGATCTAGCCTCAGTTCATTCAGTGTTCCATGACTCTTTGATCAAGAAATGTATAGGTGACCCAGCAGTTGTTGTCCCTATTTAGAGCATCGATATTCAGAAAAGCCTCTCTTATGAAGAGATTCCAGTTGAAATCCTATACTTTCAGACTCGTAGACTGAGGAACAAAGAAGTCTCTCTAGTTAAAGTTCTTTGGTGAAATCAGTCTACTAAGGGAGCTACTTGGGAAATATAAGAATACATGCATACCAAGTATCCTCACCTCTTCTCCGCTGACTCAAATCAAACTCAAGGTAACAATTCTCCTTAAGCTTACCCATTTTTATGTTAAGTGTTTGTCACAAACATGGTATTAGATACCACTGCATTTTCAGTCAGGCATTCATGTATTAACTCAGTTATATAATTATGCATCAAAAATGCATTCTCATTGTGAGAAACTTATTTCATCAGAACACCCAGTCATGCATTTATGAATAAGTTACATATACATCAGATATGCATGTTCAGTATGATATGTTCAGTTATCAGTCATGTCAGTCATGAGATCATGTTTCAGTATTCATGTCCATTATGTATGTTGGTTATTCTTTCCCCTCACTCAGTCTCATTCGAGGATGAATGTTCTCAAGGGGAGATATTATAATACCCCATACTTTTCCAAGCTTAAAATTATCTCAAGAATGTCAGAAGCTTTCTTTGAAAGATAAATATACTTTTTTACACGTGGTATTTTTCATATTTTCACTCTTATTAATGTTTTAAATTGAATTAGCTTTCCAACGATACCAATTTCATCAAAATCCAACATCGGAGGAGAAAGTTATGGCCAAAATACAGAAGGCAGTAAAACTGCCCAGATGCGATGGTGAGGCCGATGGACCATCGAACTAGCGATGGACCATCGCCCATGATAGTCGCAACAAGTCAGTGAGAACTACATTCTTCCTAGGAGTGACTGCCCAGGAAGACGGACCGTCGGACTAGCAATGGACCGTCCCTCAGGCCGTCATAAGGGAAACAGTGAAGCCACCTTCTGGATAAGGAGCGACGGTCAGGTTGACGGACCATCGAACTTGCGATGGACCATTTCCTAAGCTGTTGCATCCAAAATAGTGAGATCCCATTCTTCCTAGAAGAGACAGTCAGGACCAAAAGACCGTCAACCCAGCGACGGACCGTCGCACCCAACGTCGCAGGTCCCGTTCAGTTTTTTTAAGTCGTTTTAACAAGGGTATTTTGGCTATTTACCACCCACTTATGTATACCCAATTATATCTGATTTCATCCATTTAGTTCATTATTGCTTCAAAACCAATATCAGGATTTCTCTTTACCATTAATCTCCAAGAACAAAATCCAATCTTCTTCAAGAACTAAGGGATTTCCAATTCTTCAAGTTCAAGAACATCAAGAATCTTAACCCAGGTATGCATAGTGTTCATTCATGAACTCCTTTCATCAATGAAGTACAAGAATTCCTTTTCCAACTTCAAGTTATGGATTTTCTTTATGATTTCATGATTGGGTTATTCTTATTCACGTTGATAAATGAGAAATTGAATTTTACTCCATGTTGGGTGATAATTTCTGTGTGATTTTAATTATTATAGATATAGATTCATGCAAGCCTATAACTAAAACCTTGAATGATGAAATTAGAATGTGACCATGATTTTTAATTGTTGTACAATGATGTTTACATGTACCATGCCTACAATATGTTTGATTTAATGTCTAAATGAAGGAAAAGTGCCTAACTAGCATGTTGTCATGAAATCCCCCTGTATGTACAAGCTTATGCCTATCACATGTTTGATGAAATGCTTTAGTAAATGCATTATGGTTATTATTATGTATTCAAGCAAGTCATTCTTTGTTAGTTTCCTTCTATTGAGTCCTGGGGGTACTTGTACCCAAAATATTAGCTGTGTGCCTAGATCCATGTCATGTTTCCACGATATTCTCAGTCAAGCTATGATCCTTAGACTTCAGAAAGTCGTATGACTCAGGATATCTCCATGATGTCGTAAACTCAGCCAGTTTTCAGATATTAGTAGTATTCCTTCAGTCAACGAAAGTCAGTAACTCAGTCCATGTTCAGTTCCGTAAATCATGTTCAGTGTCTATTCAGATAGGAGTAGAAATTAGCACCAAGTGAACCCAAGGATGGGAACTCACCTGTTATATGAGGGTGTGCTTCTTAGAAGCAATCCTTGCATTCCTGAACTATTTAGCTAGCATAGGTTGAGACATCATAGCCTTCTATATGAGGGTAGATGAGGTGGCTTAACCTGCTATATGAGGGTTCCCACCATTCTCATTAGAGTTACCTATTATATTAGGGTCACTCACATGTTATCCTTACTAGTGGCACATTATTGACACCCTTTTAATCAGGGCACAAATTGGACCCCAATTCAGCTATAATGCATTATTTGGGGCATTTCAGTTAGATGAATACCTCCCACAATCTTAGTATCAGTCTCAATACGAGAACTCAAATAATTCTTTAGAATTTAGGACTATCAGATAATGTCCAGCTGGTTTCATCAGAATTAGGACTGTCAGATACAGTCACTTATGTTATCAGTTATATCAGTTATTAGTATGTCATGATATTAGTATTCAGACTCAGTAATCATGTTCTCATAGTATCAATGCCATTTTTTATATCTCATGCATGTACTCTCACACTCATGATAGTCAGTCTGTTATTATATTTATTGATATATATAAATCCCATGAATTCAGCCTACCTCACATGCATACCAGTATATTTAAAGTACTGACGCATTTGTGCTATGGAGTCTTATACCATAATTTCAGAGATACGAGCTCCAGAGCAGCAGTAGACTCCTGTCCCAGCAGTTAGAGTTAAAAGTGAGTTCTTATCTTTTGAGGACATGATTATTCCTTATTATCTCATTTATTAGCTTATCAGTTGGATTTAGTTTGGGATATGTCCCATCAACTCTTTAGTCAGACAGTTCAGTCAATTAGAGGCTTTCTAGACTACTATGTTCAAACAGTTATTTCAGTTGTTTTGGGTATTTCATACCCTTTTTTAGATGTTATGTTTTACTTTAGATATGTGAACCTTATGGAATTTCAGTTCATGTTTCTGCATTATACAGTATGTATGTTATATACAGGTATAGATATCAATCATGGGTTAGCTTGTAGTCTTTCGGGGTCATGAGCACCATGTAACATTCTGGGTACCAGAGTCGGGGCGTTATAATAATGCTAGAAATTGCCTTATCACATCATTCGAGGATGAATAATCCAAGTGGGTGTGAATTGAAAGACCCCGGATTTTAGTCCTTGAAAATTTCTTAAACTTTAGGCTCACTGCCTTGGATATGACTAGAACCTCAGAGTCATAGGGGGTCTTGACGACTTGTTAGGTTGAGTCGTACCCAGAGTAGTAAGTTTGAGGCTTGGTTCTGCTCTGAGTTTGAGTGTCTCATTAAGAGCTATACGGATATTTCACAAGTCCTAGGTTTAAATCACAGGATGTCTAGTGTTTAATTTATTTGGGTTCTGTCTTTCTCACGAGTAGGACCCTATGAGTCGTAGGGTTATGTAACAAGTTGGTGTACTACCTCGAGAATCCCAACTGATAGTAGAACCATGATTCAATATCATGATAAATAAATCTTAGTTATTTGGTTGTTTTATGATCAATTTTGATATGCATTAAGGCCTTAAATACATCCTAGATATTAGATGAATCAAAACATCCCTTACCAATTGAATTCTTGAGAAGCACATTGCCATAGTCAACTTTAAATGAGCATATCTACCATTATACAAATAATTTTTAATCTTATGACCTACCAACAGATATATAATTGAATTAGGTTTCCAACATTACCAATTCTACCAAAATCCAATATCGGGGTAAGAAGTTATGGTCATTTTACTGAGAGATATCCGAGCAGTCTAGGAGTGACGGACAAACTAACGAACCGTCAAGTCAGTGACGGCCCGTCACATTGGCCGTCAAAACTGAAGCAGTAAGGCCCTTTTCTGGACCAAATGTAATGGTGGGAGTGATGGTTAGTCACCAGAGTGATGGTCCATCACTCTGACCATCAGATTTGTTCTAGACAGTGCGGAAACACCATTTTAAAGAGATTTTTGGATCACTTTTCACCCTATTTAACATCAAATCACCAAAAATCAAGGCACATAACTTCTTCTTCATCCAAAACATCAAATTAGGATTTATTTCCAAGATCAAAACCTTTATTTCTCCTTCAATAAAAATCAAGAGAGATCAAGAGAAGTCAAGAAATCTATAATCTCTCTAAGAACCTTCAAGAAAGAAGTTTTCCCAAGGTATGTAGATGATGATTCTTGGATCCCGTTCATCCAAGAAGATCAAGAACCCTTTTTAAAATATAAAGATTTTATGTTTCTGAGATTCCATGATTTGTATGAGTTGAAAGTGATGTTACATATGTTGTTAAGTTTTGATTCATGTTTGTTTACAAGATTCATGAGCTTTGACCCTATTAGGTGGAATCCATGTGATATTTGTGATGAATTATCCTTATGTTGCTTTCTATGTGATGTGTTTATGATATTTGGGTGTAGAAATGGTTGAATGAGCGGAGCTTGTACCCCATAGGTTTGATGAAAAGCTTAGGTGAAACATAAAGGCTATTATAGTATGTTGAATAGGAAATCCCAAAGTAAGGGCTAGTCTATGCATGCCTAGTGTTTGATAAAATGCGTAAGTGGATAAATTATTCCATGATAGTAGGAAATCCCCAAATATGTGTGGACCAGTGTATGACTAGTATTTGTTGAAGGCCTTTAGTGAATATGTGAAGATGTGATAGTAGTAAATTCCTTAATTATGCGCTCTTTGATGCATGCTAAGTTTTTAATACATGCCAAGTGGTTAGCAAGTAAGTTGTGACATGATAGTATGAAGTTTTCCCAAATCATGTGATGTGCAAATATATGTCAAGAATGATTTAGGTGTGAAGTACTTGAGGTAAGACCTTGTTGAAGGAAGTATAATCTAGTAGCCTGTTATTCCTACGCTAGTAAAAGTTGATGATTCCTAAATGCTCGAAGTGACCCCTTAATAATTATGATGATGAATAAATGATGGTGATACCTAAATATTTTAAGTGATGTCTTAATGATTATGCGGAATGTATGTTATGATTCCCGATTGCGTAAAGAGCCGTCTTTGTGATTGTGATAATGAATGATTGTGGTCGTTTTGATGATGAAAGAATGATTATGCTTTACTTTTATGTTATCGAGTCCTGGGGGTATCTATACCCGATAATAAAGCTGTTGTCTAGAGCTTGTGTAAATTTTTTGGTAATTCCAATCGAGCCATGATTCTCAGAACTCAGTGAATTATAGAACTCTGTATCCTCAGATAGTTGCAGAACTTAAGAAAACTCAGTAATCTTAGTTATCTCTGTAATCTCTGTATCTCTATTAATCTAGCCTCAGTATTGTAATTAGTTCAGATCTAATAGTATTGAAGTGATTAAATTCTAATATCAAAAGCGATTCGAGTAAATTATTCAAGCTATGTATCTTCAGTCAGATACCATGATTCAATACCATTTCAGAAGATACAAAATAAAGTGATTTTAGCTTATTCATTCTTATCCTTTGAAAAAAATGATCATTATCAAATTCAGTTCAGTTGCTTTCAGTTAAGAATTCAGTTCAGAGTCTTTCCGTTGGGAGTACAAACTAGCATTGAGTGAGGGAAGGGATGGAAGCTTCTCCCATTAGTGAGAGAGATAGGCCATAGTTGTTAGTAGCAATCCCCGAACTCCAAAACTGCGTAGCCAGTGTAGGATACAATAGTCACCGACAGAAAAGGCTGTCATCTCCAGAGAGAGAGTATTTGACTATTATATTACCTGAGGTCGATTTCCTGGTAGGGTCATCCATCAGAGAGGATTGACCAGAGAGAGGTCTTTACCCGTGGCACGGTATTGACACCCTTCCAACTGGGGTTACAAGTTGGACTCCACTTGTGGTAGGTTGGGGTATGTCAGTTAAGTACCAACTTCCCACAGTTTCAATTTCAGTATTAATCTTCAGAAATTAGGACTATAAGATACAATCATCTATTATTATGAGAAACTCAGATAGTTCCATTGATTTATGGACCAACCCAACAGATAGGCTTGGTCACGTATACAGTTATTTGATATCATATTCAGATATATGCTGCCAGACAGGATTGATTCATTGTCTCAGATTCTATTTAGTATCCTTGTTGTCATATTTGAATATAATCATATTTCTTATCATTAATAATAGTTTCTAAATATCATCCGTTAGAAAGGTTGATCTCTAATCTATCAGTCGAAAGCAGTAAAGCTCAGAATTCAGTCCTTGATGTAAGTACATCTAGATCCTTCGTTCTTAGTATCATATGAGTTAGTAATTTGGTATCTCAGTGTTAGTAGTGATTTCAGTTTGCAGTAAAGTAGTATCCGAGTTTCAATACCTAAAGTTGTGATGATTGTGTTTATGGTCTGTGCATTCATGTATGTGTTCTCGTGCGATATTTTCATGATCATTCAGTTTACATATTGTGTATGCATGAGGCTTTTCATTTAGCCTTACCTCGTATACATACTCAGTACATCCCTGTACTGGCGCATTTGCGCTATGGTGTTTTATTTGGCACCGTAGGTTCAGAGGCACAGGACCCAGATTTTCCTCAGCAGTTCAGTCCCATTCAGTAGCAGTAGTCATAGCAGTCAGTCCTCTTCTTTTGAGGACGAGTTTTAATTTACTATTATTTGCATCATATTTTCTTGTTATTTTCAATTGACGGAGTTAGTTTGGGACTTGTCCCATCAACTCCACAGTTCATACATTTTAGAGGCTTTTTAGACTGATGACGAATGTATTAGTATTGAGTTTTCAATTTTGAGTATGTATAGATGTGTTGAACCTTATTCCATTTTCCGAATTTGTTTCATATATTATGCAGTATATAAGTACAGATATTAGTAAAGGATTAGCTTGTAGTCCTTTGGGTCCATAAGTACCGTGTGACTTCTCGGGATGGGATCTCGGGGTGTTATAGTTTGTGAGTTGAGTCGTAAGGATAACAATGTTGGGTTCTTTGGAGACTATCCTGGTTAAGACTCATTGTCAAGAGTCATAAGGTGTGGGTACGGGTCAAGGGGTTGACTCGTAACCAAAGACAAGGCTTTTGCAACTTTTAAGTTGGGGGACTTTTGACATTTCCCACTTAAAACCCTTTAGACCCCACGTCTATTAAACACTTTTGAGGAATTCATTCAACACTTTAACGGATTAAACACTCCCAAATTCTCTCGTAAACTCTTGTTCAAGTTAGGAGGGTTTTAAGATGTTGATAAATGAGGGATCCCAAGGTGGTTTCTCTCTGTACATCATACTTTTTCATGCATGTTACATATCCCTCATTGTTAATTTTTCCAAGGCACGTGATTTAAAATATTGTTCATGAGATCATTGTTTAGTTTTGAAAACCAAAGTTGGGGTTTCTGAATGTTTTAAATTGAATAATGTTCTCATGGTTTATGTATATGATATTTTTGCTTTTAATATTATTTGGAACTTGTGGGTGCATGGGCATGTTGAATGAACTAGGGAATTGTGATTTTCCCAAACTTGTGGCTTTGAAGTAGTTATAAACCCAACCCCATAATTTGAAATTTGTTTTAGTTATGAGAACTGTGGAAATTTTTAAAATTGAACTAGTCTTGAACTATTGCATTTTAAAGAAGTATTGTAAATTCGATGGTGTGATTCAATGAACAAAGGGACCGCTTCTCCCCAATGTGTATTAATGAACAAATGGAGTTGTTCTCCCTAAGTTAAAGGAAATTGTTTTGGCATGATTGGTTACCTTTAAAGTGTAGTGGTATATGATAACGCTCAAACTACACCTCTCATGTGAGAATGTAAGCGATCATTTTCAATATATAACCCAACTAGGTTGGAGTCAAATCCCATAGGGAGTATGGTGTGAATATTAGTTCTATGCGAGTTAATCAACTGATAGTTAGTAGTTTCCGGTAAATTGGGGGTTATGAGAATTTAGCAAATAATTGTTGGTCACTTTAGTTTCCGTGTTTGTAATCAGGAGTTTATGGTAAACCAGAATTATGTTCACTATGGGTTTTGGTACTTGACAGATGCTAATAGTGATTCAAAATTCTCATGATAGGTAGGAACAACAGATTGTCTTTATTGAAGTTATGCCTAAATATCTCTCGACCTACTTAAGCATTTAATTACCTAATCCTCTTGAACTTAGGAAAATTATTCACTGACCAAACTTCACCTCTGGTTAATTAACCCTGTTACAACGTCAATTATTAAACGAAAGGTTGGTAGCTTCCAAGTCCCTGTCAATAATTCACTTCCTACTATAGTTGATTTCTTATCTCAAGTAAATCAAAGTAGGTTCTATCTATCATTTGCAACTAATAGACAATAATTTAAACCTCGTAATTATCAAGGATTCCTATTACCTTTAGAATCTAGAACACTTAGCAACTTACCTAGACCTAACCCATAGATCCCATGATTCGGGTTAGAGGGATTTAGCCACTCATAATGTAATAATAGATACAAAAAGTTGAATTCGTAATTTGAAAGATGAACTTACCGCAAAATGAATAGCAATGAGTATTTCTCAGATTATACCAAAGTAGAAATCCCAAGATATTGATGATAATCTCTTCAAAGTTAATTGTTTTGTTCAAGCCAGAAAAAACTAGAGAGAAAATAACAAAACACGTGCGTTCCAAAATAGGTTCAGCATCCTCCTTAGAAAACCCAAAACTATGTGTTAAATACTTCATCCTAATTATGTAAACAAAATTACAGAGTTCAGTGTTCTTCTCGGATTAGGTGATGACATGTCTGATGCCTTATCAGGAGGCTGACGACTTATCACGAATGTCTTCTGCTCCTCTTTAATTTTGACAATTTTTGCTTAAGGCTGATGGTGAATCCCGAGGGCTTATCAAAACTGTGATGACATATCAGACAATGTCATCACTTCTCCACCTCAACTCCCATGTTTTGTCTAAGGCTGACGGCGACTCTGACGGCTTATCACATGTCGCCGTCACTTCTTCCAACTGAATCCCATTTTTTGTTTAAGGGTGACAATGAAGATAATAACCTATTAGAGTGCTGAAGACTTATCAGGAATATCGTCAGACACACTTCTCTTCTATTTTCTTCAGATTTCAACTCTTTTACTTCCATCATTGTTGGTTCTCTTGCCTCTTGACTTCCATTGCAAAATCAAAACAATCAAAAATGACAAAAGTTTCTTAAGACGTTGCAATTATTGTCAGTTTAAAGCCTTACATGTGTTAGCATCTGCTCGCACATCAATACCCTCAACGTAAAACAATTGCCTGTCCTCAAGCAACTAAAATACAACCAAGATGATACAAAGTACATTTGGAAGTCAATCATCTATATTATCTAAAAACCATATTTACCTTATCCTAGGTCAATTAATTCCAAATCAATTGTGTATGATACTAAGGAACAACAATGGGACACACAGGAATCAAGATATGGCATTAATTCAGTAACAACAACCATGCATGTATCAAGCTTACACTATCCAAACAAGTTAGCAACTAGCAACGTAACCAGTGTGCCCTCACTACAAAGAAGTTGCACTTCACTTATATCAGACATTACATATACAACCATGGGTACAATCACCAGACACTCACTTTCATAATGAAGTTCCAATCAATGTATGACGAATACCATAGGCTTTCCCTTATTTTCAATACCAAGACTTTCAGACAGGTCAGCTAGGATCACTATAGGTCTTCTCTTAGGCTTGTAATGTAGGATAGAGGATGGTATGATTTTCGATGATATATAAAGTGACTAAGCCTCCTTGACACTATACTAGCTTTTGGGGTTTCACTTCTTAGCCTTTTTCTATTCTTCTCTTTTCTTGATCACACTTATTCAGGATGGGTGCGGGTCTTTTCTACAATCAATTTTTTTTCACAACTTTAATTTTCTTGCTCTTTTCCACCGACTCATCTTCTTATTCTTTTCTTTCACTCTACCTTTCTTCATACTCATTTTACATCACGCACCCCTATGAAAGCCACCCTCAATATAGGCCATTTACCTATGTCAAGGTGCACAGAGTCCAAGGAGGACTAGGGCCAAAATAGGTTCATTATGATATAAATGGGTCGGTGATAAGTATCATAAAAAAATAGGCTATTCAGAATCAAAATAGGGATCAAGGGATATTATGCATATAGGGAAGTGATAACGCTCAATCTACAGCTCTCGTAGGAGTGTAAAGCGGTCGTTAGCAAATATAGAACCCAACCTGGGTTGGGTATCGATCCCTCAGGGAATAGCTTGGCCAACAAGTAAGCAAAATTACTAAACTTTTAGTGCAAGTCTCGTAAGAAGGGGGGATTGTAATGTGCAACCAAAACAATAAAGTAAAAGCTGAAAATAGCAAAGTAAAAAGAAAAGGATTGTTACGTAAGTTGTAAACAATGAGAATTGAAGCGTTGGGGTTATGTCCACCTCCTGAGTTATACATATCTATTGACTATGAGTGTGTAGAATTCCGACATGCATGTGCTTATACAGAATTGTATTCGATGGTAAATCCAGGCGTTTTTCAACCTATTCGAGGATTATTTCACTTTAACTCTTTCGAGCTTAAAGCGTGTCTAACGGTACGAACTCTCCAAGAGGTTAATCCAGTTACGGCACTAACTGTTTAGTAGGGAATTTAGGATGTTACCCTACTACCTTGACACTATCTCTTTTCCAGACAAATAACCTTTCTTTCGAATAAGTTAAATATTATACTGGCGTATTCTTGCATTTGCAACCACAAAGAATGTAGATTAAGATGAAGAGAATAACGATATAAGCATCATACGTGTCAGGAACTCACAAACTCACAACAATAGATAGTATTTCAGTTGGCTTCCATAACCCCAACAGAGAAGTTTAGTTACCCATGAATGCGAAGGAGATCACGATTGACATTGTTGTTATACCACAAGATTGATTAATTTTGTGTAGCACAAGTGGTAGGCGTTTAGGCGTGAATTCCTGGGCAAAGTAACGATTCTCTTGTTGCGGAACTTAAGAATAAATGAATAGAAGAAGAAAAATAGAATTAATGGAAGAATTCGGAATTGAGAAGTAGAATGTATCTCTCCACTAAGGGAGGAATGTAAGAAGATTTATCTTTTTTAAGTGAAGAATCAATAAAAATCTCTAGCATGATAGGGTATTTATAATACCCATATCCTAATCCTACTAGGCTAATGAAATATCTAACCAAATCCTACTAAACTAATGAAATACTTAACCCAATTGTACTAGGTTAATGTATCATTATCCAAATCCAAATAAACTAATGAAATACTTAACCCAATTGTACTAGGTTAATGTATTATTATCCTAATCCAAATAAGTTACTGCAAGTCCCCAAAGTCTTCAGAAATGCTGTTTTAGCCCAGGAAAGATTTTCCATGCATCACATTTGGTCTTTTAGGAGTCCAAGCTCGCTTTCCTTCCTTCGTGAGCTTTATTTGGCGTCAAGTAAGACATAAAATGCTGAATTCTGCATCACTTATACCTGAAACTTTGCTAATCATGTTCGTTAGCTCACTTACAGGAAAAAGGACTAAAAGTGCATGAAATATATAATTTGTTCTCAAAACATGACACAAATATGGGCAAAATATATTGATGTAGGCGTGTAAATTCGCCTATCATTACACCCCACACTTGGATCTTTGTTCGTTCTCGAACAAAATATCACGTCCCTCTACACATCAACTTAGTGTTTCACAGCAACAACACAAAATATTCATCAAGACAAGCACAATAATTATCAACAAAGAGTAGCTTTCCGATCATTAGTAGAAACAGTTTAACCTCTTGCATAGACTCGTGATGGTGGTCAACTCATATTAAAAAGTTAAGGCACAAAGAATCATACACATCTATCCAAAACTAATCAACCATGTGTGTCTCACAATATATTACCCATAATCACTCACAAGTATAGCATATTTTTCAAACATGGGTATCAAAATATCCTTGCTCTCACTCTCACAAAGAATTCATATGCAGAAACTGATGACCATAGGCTTGCCCTTAGTGTAATACTCCACTAAATGTCAGAATTCTAAGATTAGGATCAAATAGGTCTTTTGATGGTATTAATGTAGGCTAAGGGACGGGTAGGATCAGCTATTTTGGCCATAAATAGTAACTAAGTTCCTAAACACTTTAATACATCACATTGTATCATTGATAATTTTTTCTTGCAACCTTTGTTTCTTTTATTCTACCACCCTTGTTCTCCTCTTTTGTTTTGAAATTTTTAAGCATACCTCACTTTTCAGCTTTCTTTTCCTTTTTCTTTTCACAACATACCTCTTATGTAGCACTTTTCTTTTTCATAACATATTCAAGCACCATTACATTTTAAAGCATCATACTTACCCAATTTCCTCTTATATTGTCACATGACTTTATACTTTAAAGAACTTAGGAATTTGGATCAAATCACGGTCTTGAAAAAAATGGATTAGGCTTACATACAAGGTTGTCAAAGAAATAGGCTAAAGGCTCAAAAGGGTTTAACTAGGATGATGTCCAAGGGTAGGTAAAACGAAGGTAAACATGTATAGGTTGCAAAAGAAATGCCTAAATCATCTCCTAAACTTACACTCCTTATTTTCGCTTTGCATACATACTAGGAAAGTTCTAGCCACAAACATAGAATATACTATTAATCTCACACACACAAGGCACATGGTCGACTTTATTGGAAGTACTATAGACTCTTGACCCAACAATTGAAGGAATTGAACCACACAATATCCCATAATGAGTCACAATTAGAGCCTAAACGTCTCAATAGTCATAATTGTAGCACATACTCTTGTTATAATCTCATGTTGCCTATTGGAATTATTTCATGCGAAGCTATAAAAAAAATTATTCCTATAAAAAACCGACACCAAAAATAAAACAAAGTAAACAAACATAGATGCGATAGAGAAGTATAGCATGCGATACTGCCACCCCACACTTAAAAGGGACACTGCCCTCAGTGGAAAATAAATATGAAGAACCTGGTCAGTCGGACTCTTCCTCAATGTCGGGGGTCATAGCCCCTTCGTCGGAATCATCATAAGAGTCGTCATCAGAGTTCTCCTCCTCATTGGAGTCTGGCAAGCGTCGATCGTCATGGGTTGGCACATCATCGTCTAGAGGTTCCTCAAAGTATACACCAACTCCACACATCTCCCGTGCATGCATGTTCATTGGATAATCATGGTCCAGCTGTTGGAGCTCTTCGGAAGTTGGAACACGACCTTCACTCATCATTGTGAAGCGTGTCATACCATAAAGATGACGGAAGAAACTCTCATCACGAGCATGTCTCTCCGCAGTAGTAAGGTTGACACCATGAGTTGTTTCAGCATCTTTGACCTTGGTGAGGTCAACCTTCTTCGGGTTATGTGGGAGTTTGTGATCAGCTAGTTCCTCTTCGATATCCTCCTTCCGCAAGAGTGCTGTCAACAGATTACCAAAAGTGAAGTGGGACCTTTTGTGGAGTCTGGCCTTCCGCATTGTAGAGCGAATGATTGCCCCAAAATTGATAGGGACATTCGTCATCAAATCATAGACCAAATACACTCTATCTCTTGATATCTTGGTTTATTGAGTCCCAAGAATAAGGCATGAGTTGACAATACGCAACCAGATTCTTGCTTCCCTATTCAATGGAGCATAGGGGAAGGTGTTGTGTCGTCCGGTGTCTCGGTGTCTGCCCCACCTTGCCATCGATCTACTTCCACAAAGTGTGTATCGTATTGCTCTATAAGGAGGCCTGCTGTACAACTCTTTGAATGGTGCTGGGTCGACCGAAGGTAAACCAAGAAAGGAGTTGAGCAAATCCGCGTTGAGCTGTAACAATTGGCCCCGAATATTGACTTTGTTTCCTGTGGTTTTCGGCGACCAGTTGGCATAGAACTCCCTTTTCAAATCAATATTACATTCTCCCATGTCGCGGAAGATGAAATCCAGTTTCAACGCCATTATTTTCGCCAACATACGCGGCTCCTTCTTCGCTATGGTGTCCTTGTTGATCAAGTCGACGTGAACATATTTTCTTTCCTTGTTGTTCTTGTACCATTCTTTGGCTTCCTCCTCAAGAATCCATTTTATTCCAAACATTCGTCGGGGTAGTTGCATTGAGGATGATTCTCCTTGTTCCTTGCGACCTCTCTTCTTGACCTTTTGGGAAGTGGTAGCCTTATCTTGTCGCGCTTTAGGTGCCATTGTTCCTGAGATTTAAATAGTATTCATGTTAGCATCAACTCAAAGGAAACAATCTATACACAAGCCATCGGGGTACCACCCCACACTTAGGTTCGTTAATACAAAACAGTGAAGTGAATGTAGTCGATTACTTGAACTTCGTCAACATGCGTTTTAGGAACTATATTCCGACAAAAAAATCAGCGATGCATAACTACTTGCATCCATTGCACTACTTTCATGTTAGGTGTATCAACACTACTGCATAGGGGTTACATCATGGTATAGTTATTTTCAAAAATCATAACCTCCTAAGTCGGTAGGCAACTATAAGTCTTATCCCGATGAACGGGATAGTCTAACATGTAAGTATTCAAGTATCAAGCTTAAGCAATTTTCATAACCATAGAAATTTCGCAAATAGTATAACAATGCTAGTAAAACCAATTTCAAGTCAGAAACAAGTCAAGATTATCCTAACGTATATGTTCACTCACATGGTTTTGTGTCAACAATCCAAACACATTAACATCACCAATAATCTTTCAAGATGTAGGAATTCATAATAGGCATAGCAACGTAGTACTTACGAGAAATAGATGAAGAATACAAGAGTACTTACATGATTGAAGCCTTTGGAGATGTTCTTGTGATTTGGAAGAGCAAAAAGAAAAAAGTTTGAGATGATTTGGAGATAGTATGCAGCGCCTTTAGGTCAATTTCCAATGTGGTTATGTTTCAAGAACAAGTCCCCTTTATATAGGAAAAGAATGGGTCGGGTTTTGACCCATTTACAAATGGTTTTGGAGACAAAAATGCCCTATATGCAGCGCATAATGCTTGGCATAGTCATAGTATAGGCGGCGCATAGTGTATGGCATTTAGGGACATATGCGGCGCATAGGTCATGTCATTTAGGGACATATGCGCCGCATAGTGTATACCATTTGAGATACTGAGACCTAATGCTATAGCATAGGAGGCGCATAGTGTATAGCACACTTAAGAATGGGCGGCGCATAGTGTATAGCACACTAGATTCCGAGACCTTGGGCTATAGGATAGGTTGTGCAATATTCGTGGCCTAGTTTTACCTAGGCCTAGCCTTCCCCGATGCCTATTTTTGCATGAGAAATGCTCAATCCATAGCCTTATGCATCCTTATACCTAACTTACCACCTTTTCCATCCAATACGTCCAAACCATCATTTGAAACCAATCTCTTCGTTGAATACCTCTTGCACCTATATTTGCTCAAAACCAATGAAAACGATTAGTACGATGGGTTGCCTCCCACCAAGAGCCTTAGTTTTGGTCGTGGCACGACTCGTATTTTTGGATTTTCTCTTACCAAAATCAAAACAAGTACTAGAATGAAAGAAAGACAAAACAATAAAAAAAAACGATAAAACGATGCAACAATGGAATGATGGGTTGCCTCCCATCTAGCGCCTTATTTATTGTCGTGGCTCGACATAGTTACCTCGAGTACTTAGACTTCGTTGAGATAAGTGATAGCCATATAATTCATCGAGTCAAGAGGACCGATATAAGGTTTAACACGTTGGCCATTCACTTTGAAGACAATGCCATTATTGTCTTCTAATTCGACTACTCCAGACGAGTAGACCTGAATAACTTTGTATGGACCAGACCACTTAGATCTTAACTTACCTGGGAATAGCTTCAATCGTGAGTTGAAGAGAAGTACCATATCACCCCTTTGGAAGTTTTGTCGAACAATCCGCTGATCATGATACTTTTTCATCCGCTCCTTGTATAGGTCTGATCTTTCATATGCATGGAGACGGAATTCATCTAATTCATTCAGCTGCTCTAACCTCAGATTCTTAGCATCATCCCAATTCAAATTCAATTTCTTCAATGCCCACAATGCCTTATGCTCGAGCTCGATGGGTAAGTGACAAGCCTTCCCATAAACTAGTTGATAAGGAGACATGCCAATGGGTGTTTTGAATGCAGTCCTGTACGCCCATAGTGCATCATCAAGCTTCCTAGACCAATCCTTCCTATTTGCATTAACCTTCTTCACAAGGATTTGCTTGATCTCACGATTGGAAACTTCTACTTGTCCACTAGTTTGGGGATGATAAGGCGTAGCTACCTTATGTTGCTTGACACCATACTTGGCCAAAACTGATTTGAACAGCTTGTTGCAAAAGTGAGATCCTCCATCGCTTATGATAGTACAAGGTACTCCAAAGCGAGAGAAGATATTCTTCTTTAAGAACGATACAACACGCTTCCCTTCATTGTCGGCCAACGCTACAGCTTCCACCCATTTCGAAACATAATCTACAGCAACCAAGATGTACTTCATTCTAAATGAATTCACGAATGGACCCATGAAATCAATACCCCACACATCAAAAAGTTCTACCTCAAGAATTTTGGACATGGGCATCTCATGGTGTTTCGATATAGCACCTTGGCGCTGGCATTGGTCGCACCTTCTAACATAGTCGTAGGCATCTCTAAATATCGAAGGCCAATAATAACCACTTTAAAACACCTTTCTTGCTGTCCGATTACCTGCATGATGTCTTCCAACTTGGGAAGTGTGGCATGCTTCCAAAATATTAGGCACCTCTACATGGGATATACATCGTCGAATAATACCATCCGCGTATTGTAGAAACAAATATGGCTCATCCCAATAGTAGTGTTGTACGTCATGCATAAACTTCCTCCTTTGGTGGTAAGATAAATTGGCAGGTATCACATTACTCACTACGAAATTTGCAAAGTCGGCATACCATGGTAGTTCCTCCATTGTTGTCGCTAATATCTCTTCGTCCAGGAATGCATCATCAATCTGATTTTCAGGTTGAGCCACATGTTCATTCTCAAGTCGAGATAGGTGATCGGCCACTTGGTTCTCGCAACCTCTTCTATCTTTTACCTCAAAATCGAACTCTTGTAGCAGCAACACCCATCGAATTAACCTTGGTTTTGCATCCTTCTTTGTCATGAGATACCTAAGAGCTGCATGGTCTGTATGAATGATCACCTTAGTACCTAATAGATAGGAACGAAACTTCTCAAACGCGTACACAACTGCTAGGAGCTCTTGTTCAGTAACAGTGTAGTTTCTTTGGGCTTCATTTAGGACCTTACTCGCATAGTAGATAGGATGAAATAATTTCTTCTTTCTTTGTCCAAGTACAGCTCCAATGGCTAAACCACTAGAATCACACATGACTTCGAACATGAGAGACCAGTCTGGTGCTACCATGATAGGGGCTTCAATGAGTTTTCCTTTAAGGCATTCGAATGCCTTTAATCAATCTTCATTAAAGTCAAACTTCGCATCCTTATCCAATAGTTTGCACAATGGACTAGCAATTTTGGAGAAATCTTTGATGAACCGATGATAGAAACCTGCATGGCCAAGAAAACTACGAACTCCCTTCACCGAAATTGGAGGCGGTAGCTTCTCAATAACCTCTATTTTTACTCGATCAACCTCTATTCCTCTTGCAGAGATCTTGTGCCCAAGAACGATTCCTTCTTTTACCATGAAGTGGCACTTTTCCCAATTCAGCACAAGGTTGAATTCTACACATCTTTGCAATGCTATGCTCAAGTTTTCCAAGCACGACTCAAAAGATTCACCAACAACTGAAAAATCATACATAAATATCTCCAAAGTGTCCTCAACCATATCAGAGAAAATGGACATCATACAACGTTGAAAGGTGGCTGGTGCATTACATAACCCGAATGGCATACGTTTGAAGGCAAACGTACCATATGGGCATGTAAATGTTGTCTTCTCTTGGTCTTCGGGGGCAATACAAATCTGATTGTAGACTGAATAACCGTCCAAGAAGCAAAACCATCCTTTCCCCGCTAATCGATCTAGCATTTGGTCCATGAATGAATTGGGAAGTGATCTTTGAGTGTCCAAGAATTCAACTTTTGGTAGTCCATGCATACTCTCCATCCAGTGACGGGTCTGAGTGGAATAAGCTCGTTCTTCATATTCGCGACCACCGTCATGCCTCCTTTCTTGGGAACACATTGTACCAGGCTTATCCATGTAATATCCGAGATAAGATACACAACCCCCGCGTCTAACCACTTGATAATTTCTTTCTTCACCACTTCTTGCATAGTTGGGTTTAGACGTCTTTGATGCTCAATGGTGGGTGTGCAATTTTCTTGAAGCTGAATTTTATGTGTGCAAATCCCAGGTGGAATACCAATAATATCCGCAATGGTCCATCCAATGGCTCTAATATACTTGCGTAAGATAGCAATAAGAGCTGCAACTTTTTGCTCACCCAAATCGGCTGCCACAATGACTGGAAGAGTGTTTCCGCTTCCTAAGAATGCGTACTTTAGATGACTTGGCAGCTCCTTTAATTCTAACGTGGGTGGCTCTTCAATAGATGGCTTAGCTGGTGGTGTGGGTCGATTCTTGAGATCAAGGTCCAGCTTCTTGGGAGCATAGCGATATGTCCCTAATCCCGATAGAGCACAAGTAGCTTCTTCAGAATTTTCAGCATCCTCATTCTCTCCATTCATGAGCACAACCACCAAAGGATCATCGATACATTGCTCCTCTTCAAGTAATTCTTTCTCATCATCAAAGAAAACATCAGCCACCAAAAATACACTGAGATCTTTGGGTTGCTTAATTGATTTGCACACATCAAAGCGAACCACTTCGTCATTTATTCGGAATGAAAGCTCATGGGCTCTCAAATCAATGAGAACACTTCCTGTAGCAAGGAAAGGGCACCCCAAGATTATGGGAACTTCTGAGTCTGCCTCACAATCCAAAATAACAACGTCTGCCGGAAAGATGAATGAAGAAACCTTTACCAATACATCACATAGAATACCAACAGGTCGTTTTACCGACCTATCCGCCATGACGAGCCTCATATTGGTTAGAGTAGGATCACCCAACCCCAACTTCTTGTAGATCGATAATGGCATCAAATTGATGCTGGCTCCTAAGTCACATAATGCTTTGGCAAAATTTAAAGATCCAACGGTGCAAGGAATAGTGAAAGATGATGCACATCTTCTTTCAACTCATAGCTTGCTGCCCGCTTCTTTGTCAAAAGATCCTTCATAAACTTCGCATACCCAGGCATTTGTTCAAGTGCCTCCACCAATGGAACATTAATGGTCAGCTGTTTCAACATAGTCATGAATTTGCTGAACTTTGTGTCATCCGCCACCTTCTTCAATCTTTGGGGAAAAGGTGGTGGTGGGTATGGAAGTGTTATTTCCACGGTTTTCTTCTCCTCTTGCTTCTGTTTTTCAGATTTTTCAGGTTGCACAACATTGGGTGAGGCGTCCTTGTCATCAGGAGTAGGTGCTGCGGCATCTTCTCCTTTTGCGCTGTCATCCATGCCCACAACTTCGTCAACCACTTGCTTGCCTTTTGCTGAAGTTTCCAGCACCTTACCACTTCTGGTAGTGATGGCCATGCATGACCCATCATTCCTTGGGTTTTGCACAGTATCGCTAGGTAGAGTGCCAACCTTTCTTTGATTGAGTGCTGCTGAAAGTTGGCTCAATTGCTGCTCTATTTGCTTGATAGAAGTGGAATGTGAATCAACTAATTGTTTCATGGAGGACAAATCATTGATTACCTTTGTTACTCCTGCGCTCGTTGCTTCCACTCCTTTCAATAATTTAGACATCATGTCTTCTATACTTCCAGAATTAGATGTGGTGGTATCACTCTACCAGGGGGAACGTACAAACCACTCTTTTCATTCTTGTTCTTCCAACTACCTTGGTCCTTGTTTCCAGATTTATCATAATAGTTCCGACCTTGGTTTCCTTGGGTATTCCCTCAAAAACCCCCCTGATTGTTCAAGTAGTTGGCCTCCTCTTCCGAATCAGATTCGTCTCTTCCTTTTGATGCAATGGCTTTGAATTTTTTGGTCTTCCCTGTTAATAAATGCTTTGTAAGAAGATCCATTTGTGTTTTTAGATGCGCCATATATTGATCACGGTCTTCTTCTCTTCTTCTTTGGTCTGTAGTCATGCCAATAGATAAAGTGGGGCTTGCTACCTCAGAATCCCTGGTATGCCAAGCTCTACTTTGTTTCGTTATACGATCTAGCATATTGCTTGCTTGACCAAAGGTGAGGTCCATAAAAGATCCTCCAGCTGCGTTATCCACCACTGGTTTAGTTATTGAATTCAAGGATCTATATAATATCTCTATTAGGTGAACATTGGTCATATGATGGTTTGGGCATCTCGCTAGCTTTGTCTTGAACCTCTCCCATGTTTCATGAAGAGCTTCAGTGGGAAGCTGACGGAAGTTGCTGATTTCATCTCTCAATTGTGCTCTTTTGGATGGCGGAAAGAATCTTTCTAGGAAAGCGTCTCTCAATTGCCTCCAATTTGTAATTGAATCAGGAGTCAGCCCATTCAACCATAGTGTTGCCTCCCCAGACAGAGACAATGGAAATAGAAGTAATCGAATTGCATTCTGACCAACACCAGGATTGTCAAACGACTTGTATGTTGAAATAAAGTTGATGAGATGCATATTCGGATCATCGCCTGCTAGTCCACCAAATAATCCCTTGAGTTGCAATAACTGAATCATGGTGCTTGTGATGTTGAACTTTGCTCCGGCCACTAATGGTGGTGGAATTATGGCTCTAGTGGCTCCGTCACCATCAAGATCATCATCATCATCGTCGAAAGCTGGCTGCATAGGTTGGCCATCATACCTAAACCGAGCTTGTCGACTTCTTCAATTGGCAGGTGTTATTTCAGCATCACGCCTAGGGTTTAGTAACTCGTCATCACCGAAATCCTCATCGTCGGGATTTGTTGCTCGTGCAGGGTTATCAATGTTCTGTTGTTGAACTTGGGCAGCGGCAAGGGCATCCAATCTTGCTTGTTCCTGTTGAGCAGCCATCCTTTCGATTTCAGCTTGTGCTTCCATTCTACCAATGCGTTGTGGTTCAGGATTAATAGGTAATAATGGTTGACCAGAACTTCTAGTATGGGGCATGCACTGAATAAAAACCTGCAGTAAACAAAAACAAAAACTAAAAGTAAAAGTACGAGAATCTTTGACCAAAGGGTCTAGTAATTATCACAAACTTGATTGACACTCGTATTCCCCGGTAACGACGCCAATTTTTGATAACGCTCAATCTACAGCTCTCGTAGGAGTGTAAAGCGGTCATTAGCAAATATAGAACCCAACCTGGGTTGGGTATCGATCCCTTAGGGAATAGCTTGGCCAACAAGTAAGCAAAATTACTAAACTTTTAGTGCAAGTCTCGTAAGAAGGGGGGATTGTAATGTGCAACCAAAACAATAAAGTAAAAGCTGAAAATAGCAAAGTAAAAAGAAAAGGATTGTTACGTAAGTTGTAAACAATGAGAATTGAAGCGTTGGGGTTATGTCCACCTCCTGAGTTATACGTCTCTATTGACTATGAGTGTGTAGAATTCCGACATGCATGTGCTTATAGAGAATTGTATTCGATGGTAAATCCAGGCGTCTTACGACCTATTCGAGGATTATTTCACTTTAACTCTTTCGAGCTTAAAGCGTGTCTAATGGTACGAACTCTCCAAGAGGTTAATCTAGTTACGACACTAACTGTTTAGTAGGGAATTTAGGATGTGACCCTACTACCTTGACACTATCTCTTTTCCAGACAAATAACCTTTCTTTCGAACAAGTTAAATGTTATACTGGCGTATTCTTGTGTTTGCAACCACAAAGAATGTAGATTAAGATGAAGAGAATAATGATATAAGCATCACACGTGTAATGAACTCACAAACTCACAGCAATAGATAGTATTTTAGTTGGCTTCCATAACCCCAATAGAGAAGTTTAGTTACCCATGAATGCGAAGGAGATCACGATTGACATTGTTGTTATACCACAAGATTGATTAATTTCGTGTAGAACAAGTGGTAGGAGTTTAGGCATGAATACCTGGGCAAAGTAACAATTCTCTTGTTGCGAAAATTAAGAATAAATGAATAGAAGAAGAAAAATAGAATTAATGGAAGAATTCGGAATTGAGAAGTAGAATGTATCTCTCCACTAAGGGAGGAATGTAAGAAGATTTATCTTTTTTAAGTGAAGAATCAATAAAAATCTCTAGCATGACAGGGTATTTATAATACCCATATCCTAATCCTACTAGGCTAATGAAATATCTAACCAAATCCTACTAAACTAATGAAATACTTAACCCAATTGTACTAGGTTAATGTATCATTATCCAAATCCAAATAAACTAATGAAATACTTAACACAATTGTACTAGGTTAATGTATTATTATCCTAATCCGAATAAGTTACTGCAAGTCCCCAAAGTCTTCAGAAATGCTGTTTTAGCCCGAGACAGATTTTCCATGCATCACATGTGGTCCTTTAGGCGTCCAAGCTCCCTTTCCTTCCTTCGTGAGCTTTGTTTGGCATCAAGTAAGCCATAAAATGCTGAATTCTGCATCATTTATACCTGAAACTTTGCTAATCATGTTCGTTAGCTGACTTACAGGAAAAAGGACTAAAAGTGCATGAAATATATAATTTGTTCTCAAAATATGGCACAAATATGGGCAAAATATATTGATGTAGGCGTGTAAATTCGCCTATCATCAGGAAGGTCGTTTAGGCTAAAGTGAGCTAATATTAAAATGTTCAATGATCCTTTCCTAACCCCTATCATTCAACCTAGGTAAGACTAATAGGGAAAGTTCTGAATCCAACATATAAATGGAACTAAGTAAAATCTCACACGTATATGGCACACAAGTATATCACAAGTTACTACTTATCCAGTTCATGAAATTGTTTAGCAATGGTTATCAAGTTACTAGAACTAATACCATACAAAGATGAACAGTGGTCATAATTAGATGCAAATCACACAGTTAAAGAATTAGACCACTTGAGATATGTTCACAAAATAACAAAACTGTGTTAGCTGCCTCAAGTACTTGTATTTCTCCTAGTCAACTACAAAATGTTACAACAACAACTCACCTTACACCCACAACTTAAAATCAAAGAAAAACTAGACTAAGGGTTTGGGTATACCTGGAGTAGATCAAGAACGGGAATAATGGGTTGCCTCCCATGTAGCACCTGATTTAACGTCGTGGCATCACTCAGGTGTCTCGATTACTTCAGAATTCATTGAGACAGATTGTAGCAGTACTTTTCATCAAGTCTTTTGGACTAATATAAAGTTTGACTTGTTGCCCATTTACCTTGAAGGTGCCATCGTCTTCATTTTTAAGTTCTACTACTCAAGATGAGTATCCTTGACTACCCTGACCACTTGGATTTAAGCTTACCTAGGAACAGTTTGAGTCTGGAATTGAATAGAAGCACCAAGTCACCTTTTTGGAAATCTCATTTCTTGATCTTCCAATCATGATACTTCTTTATTTTTTCTTTATATAGGTCTTCTCGTTCGTATGACCTGAGGTGGAATTCATGCATCTCATTCAGTTGTCCCAGACTTAGCTCTGCTGCTTTCTTCCAACTCAAATTTAACCTTGATTGCCTATAAAACCTTCTGCTCCAGCTCTATTGGTAATTGGCATGCTTTTTCATATACCAACTGGAATGGTGACATGCCAATGAGTGTCTTGAAAGTAGTCTGGTATGCCCACAAGGCATCATTGAGCTTTTAAGACCAGTCTTACCGACTAGCGTTTACCATTTTGGCTAGGATGGCTTTAATCTCTCGATTTGACACCTCCACTTACCCACTGTTTGGGGGTGATATGGAATGACTACTCTATGCTATTTCACCCCATATTTTTCTAAGGGAAGCTCGAAACACTTTGTTTCAAAAATGGGATCCTTAATTGCTTATAATAGTACATGGTACTTAAAAGCGTGAGAAGATGTTCTTCTTGACAAAAGCAACAACCCTCATTCCTTCAATATTAGACAAGGCAACATATTTGACCTATTTCAAGACATAGTCAACAACAACTAAAATGTACTTCATCCCATACGATCTTACAAAAGGACCCATGAAATCGATGCCCCAAACATCAAAAAATTCCACAAACTTATGAGTATCCTTGAACAATGTTGGCCAATAGTAGTCACTCGGCAACACCTTCCTAGATGTTCGGTCACCTATATGGTGACATCTACGACATGAATAATAAGCATTGATCATTGTGACGACATGCGTGATGCCATAACAAAAGGCTGCCAACTTATCATGGATATCGTCAGCTCCTCTTTAATTTTGACAATTTTTGCTTAAGGCTGACGGTGAATCCTGACGGCCTATCAAAACTGTGACGACATATCAGACAATTTTGTCACTTCTCCACCTCAGCTCCCATATTCGGTCTAAGGCTGACGGCAACTATAAAGGCTTATCACAAGGCTGACGGCTTATCACATATCATCGTCACTTTTTCCTACTAAATCCCATTCTCTGTTCAACACTAATGATGAAGCTAATAACCTATCAGAGTGCTGATGACTTAACAGGAATGTTGTCAGCCACACTTCTCTTCTATTTTCTTTAGATTTCAACTCTTTTACTTCCATCATTATTGGTTCTCTTGCCTCTTGACTTCCACTGCAAATAAAAGATAAAACAATCAAAAATGATAAAAGTTGCTTAAGACTTTGTAATTATTCTCAGTTAAAAGCCTCAAATATGTTAGCATCTTCTCACACATCAATAATCCAAAGGATATATGATGCTAACTACCTTTCATTTAATAATTGACATTGTAACAAGGTTAATTAACCTGAGGTAAAGTCTGGTCAGTGAATATAATTTCCCTATGTTTGAGAGGATTAGGCAATTAAATACTTAAGTAGGTCGAGAAACATTTCGGCATAACTTCAATAAAGACAATCTATTATTCCTACCAATCGTGAGAATCTTGAATCACTATTAGCATCTATTAAGTACCAAAACCCATAGCGAACATAATTTTGGTTTTCCATAAACTCTTGATTACAAACACTGAAACTAAAGTGACCAACAATTATTTGCTAAATTCTTAGAACCCCCAATTTACCAAAAACTACTAACTATCATTTGATTAACTCGCATACAACTCAAATTCACACCATATTCCCTATGGGATTCTACCTCTACCTAGTTGGGATATATATTGACAACGATCATTTACATTCTCACATGAGAGGTGTAGTTTGAAAGTTATCAAAAATGGAACCATTGTCGGGGAATAAGGTTGTAAATTAAAGTTTGTGTGCGCTAATTGACTGTTAGTCAAATTTCCTAGTTTTACATTTATTTGTTTTTTTGTTTATTGCAGGATCTTTACAATGTATGCCAAGAACCAGAAGTATCGGAGAAACATTATTACCATTTAATGCAGGACCACAATGAATTGGAAGAATGGCAGACTAGCAGGAGGCGGACAGGTTAGCATCCTTAGCTAGAGCTCAGGTGAATGTGCAGAATATCGGTCTATAAGTACGACATCCAAATCTTAAGGATGAAAATTTAGGAGATGAAGAGTTTGTAAAACCTGGTAACCCAAGGCATGCTCAGCAAGTGGGTGCACCAGTACAACGTAATACTAACAGGAACCATCTGTTCTGAGGAAGGCAGGATTTCTAGCCAGTCCAGTATAATCTCAATGATGATAATGATGGAATGGATGGAGCAGGTGCAACGGGTCCATTTTTTCCTCCACCGTTGGCACCTGGGAAAAAATTCAACATTACAAGTACTATGATTCAACTCCTCAATCTGTAGGGGTTGTTTGGTGGCCTTCCTGGGGATGACCTAAACTTGCATCTTGTGAACTTTGTCACCATCTGTAAATCGTTTGATAACCTTGGAGTGGTTCAGAATGCTATATGTTTGAGATTGTTTTCGTTATCTCTGTCTTGGGAGGCAATATTATGTCTTAACGAGCTGACATCCAATTCTATAACCAACTGGATATAGTTGAATGAAGCTTTCCTAGAAAGGTTCTTTTTACCTTCTAGGAGGGTACAATTGAGGGATAAGATCAACAACTTTAGATAGCTCCTGATCGAAGTTTTGCATGAAACCTGGGAGAGATTCAAAAAGAAGATAACGCAGTGTCTGAACCACAATATGACGGACATACACTTGATGGAGACTTTGTATAGGGCTCTTAACTCTGTAATAAAACCAATTATAGATAGTGCTCTGGGTAGTTTATTTTTTGATCTCACATTCCCATAGGTTTCAGAAATGCTAGAGAGAGTGACCAAACAGAGTTGGGTATGGCATACCAGAGACTTTGTGGTAACAAGCTCCATTATTTCTGTGTGTATGACTACAGAACAATACAGGAGAGATAAAGAGCATGATCAAGACATGTCACACCTAAAAATACAGATGGACTTTCTAACCAAGCATTTTCTATCAGATAAGATTGAGAAGGTGAAAGCTGTGGAATCTCAAGATAAAGTTGATGCTGATCCACATGAAGAGGCAAACTATGTTAATAATCAGGGTTTTTTCGAGGCAATAGATAAGGGAATCAAGGTTAGAATTATTATGATAAGCCTAGTTATAAATATAGAGAGCATGGAAATTGGAGGAGCAATAATGATAGGAGCGGGCTATATGCCCCTCCTGGAAATTGTGAGGCTCCTATAACAAGTTTTGGAAAGATATCTATGGAGTACATGATGGCTAAATTGTTAAAGGTAGTGTAGGCTACTAACTCAGGAGTGACTACCATGAATATTGAATTGTCATCTAGTAGTCAGTTGGTAAACTCGCACTCCACTTTGATCAAGCAACTGGAACAACAAATAAGCCAACTCTCTACAGTGCTATATTAGAGGAAGAGTGGAACATTACCTAGTGATATAGTCCACAATTCATGGAATGATGGATCATGTATGGATATTACCGCTAGAAGTGGTAAGATATTACCTAGCCCTTCTGTGGGAAAAAAATTCTTCATGGCCCAGAATTCACTCCTCAGGCCACTTCACCTACATTCTATGCTCGACTGAAGTATCATGAAAATCAACGGTCTTGATTAACAACACTCACAGCTGAAGGAAAACCTGAATAGCTAACCAACCCGAATGAAAGGATTTTCAAGACCTCTTTGACTCAAGAGGCAAGGTTCTGGTGGGGTGTAGTGCACACCCATTTGATGCCTACAGAGGAAGATAACATCATTGGAGACGACAGAGCAATATTGGTCACAAGTCTTATGGCTAAGCTCAAGTTAAAATTTGGGGAGACCATTATTGAGGAGATGAATATTTGAGTCTCAAGGAGCGACACGACATATCCTTTCCCTTGTCTAATTACAAGGTTATGTAAGGTAGCCCATGTACCTGAGGTTGTAGGGTTAGACGAAGAACTTCTTGCCAAGAAGACCTATAACCCTATCTGATATGATAAAAATTATTCGAGACTGACACTTGATAGAGGAGAAGGGGTTGAAACAAACCCATTAGTTACAGGTACCAGCTTAGCACCTAATGTAGCAGTGCAGGATTCTGAAGCTACAACACTGACCTCCTCAGCAATGGCAGATTCAGTGCCTAGAAATAAAATAAATCCTTTAGCTGCTGTGTCAACCACATAATTTACCTTCAACCTTATGAATTTCAGGAGAGTGGCAAAACAACCCAAGTAGTGCGAGGCTCAGCTTAAAGATTTTGCTAAGTAATTTCCCTCTTTGGTAGACAAGAGGATTAAGGTAGTAGTGAAGCTCTTCCAAGCCTTTCTCAGTTGAATAGATGAAATAGAAAATTGTTTTTAATACATGGGTAGGACAAATGTCGGTCTCAGACCTAGCACAATTTAGAGCAGCCATGGACAAGGTGAAGGCGGATGTTGGGGTATTACAGTAACACCAACTTATGGTATCGACAGATTCGACTGTTGATAAGTATGAGGGTGAAATCCCATTCCTTGATCTCATGGGGGAACCAATGAAGAAAAAGAAAAAGTAGGGTGAGAAGAAAGGTAAGGGTAAGATAGAAAGGCCTAATAGTGATAAAGAAAGAAAAGAAGAGAAGAGGGAAAGAAAGAAGGCTGAAAAGAGGAGAAGAGGAAGGCGATGATCAAGTCACTAGCTGACAATGAAAAATGGGAGGAGGCCCTGCGAGCAAGAGCTGTGGGTGCCTCAACTAGCAGGACTCCAACAACTGCTAGACCAGATGTGTATAAATGGGGGAGAGGGCTCCCAATAGAAATAAGGCAGCTGAGGATGCAGCAGTAGGGTCAGGAACCCATGATCCCTATGCTTGATCTACTCAAGGTATACCCTAAACTTTAGTTAAGTTTTTGTTTGATTTTAAGTTGAGGGTGTAGGGTGAGTTGTTGTTGTAATATTTTGTAGTGACTAGGAGAAATATAAGTAGCTGAGGAAGTTAACATGGTTTTGTTATTTTGTAAACACCTCTCAAGTGGTTTAATTCTTTAACTGTGTGATTCAAATCAAATTATGACCACTATTCATCTTTGTATGGTGTTAGTTCTAGTAACTTGATAATCATTGCTAAACAATTGCATGAACCGGATATATAGTAACGTGTGATATACTTGTATGCCATGTGTGTGTGAGATTTTACTTAGTTCTCTTTGAATGTTGGATTCAGAACTTGCTCGGTTAGTCTTACCTAGGTTGAAGGATAGGGGTTAAGAAAGGATCATAGGCCATTTTGATATTAGCTTACTTTAGACTAAATGAACTTCCCTGTATGTGTAATATCCCATGATCCCTATTTTCAGCCTGAATAGCCTATTTCTTTTTATGATACCTATCACCGACCCATTTATATCATAATGAACCTATTTTGGCCCTGGTCCTCCTTAGAATCTGTGCACCTTGACTTAGGTAAATGGCCTAAGTTGAGGGTGGCTATCATAGGGGTGTGTGATGTAAAATGAGTATGAAGAAAGGTATAGTAAAAGAAAATAATAAAAAGCTGGGTGCGGTGGAAAAGAGAAAGAAAAGAAAAGTTGTGATAAAATAAGAAGTGATTGTAGAAAAGAACCGCACCCATCCTAAATAAGTGTGATCAAGAAAAGAGAATAATAGAAAAAGGCTAATGAGTGAAACCCCAAAATCTAGTGTAGTGTCAAGGAGGTTTAGTCACTTTAAATATCATCGAGTATCATACTAACCCCTAGCCTACATTACAATCCTACGAGAAGACCTATAGTGATCCTTGCTGACTTTTTTGAAAGTCTTGGTCATGAAAATAAGGGCAAGCCTATGGTATTCGGCATACATTGATTGGAAATTTATTCTGAGAGTGAGTGTATGGTGATTGTCCCCATGGTTTCATATGTAATGTCTGATATAAGTGAAGTGGGACTTCTTTGTAGTGAGGGCACACTGGTAACGTTGCTAGTCGCTAACTAGTTTGGATAGTGTAAGCTTGATATATGCATGGTTGTTGTTGCTGATTTGATGTCATATCTTGATTCCTGTGTGTCACATTGTTTCTCTTCAATAACATATTCTTTCATGTTACACCATAGGATCTAATACACGAGCTCGAGATCAACAGTAGCATCCAACCACAAGTTGCAGTGAGTCCCCATCCATTCGAGGGCAATATTATTTTATTTCATTTATTATTTCATCTCAGTTTTGCTAGACAGAGTTAGTTGGATACATGTTCCTTTAAATCCTTATTCAGACAGTACATAGAGGCTCTCAGATTCAGTATTTTGATTTAGTTCAGATTTGATTCAGTTTTCAGTTGTTTTGAGTATCTTTCACCCATATGGATATTGTATCTTGATAGATCTTTATTTAGTTGAACCTTAGGCCCTACATGTTCATGTTTTCTGCATTATTATGTTATATATGCAGTGTATAGGTAGGGATATTAGTTACGGGTTAGCTTGTGGTCCCTCGGGATCATAAGCACCGTGTGGCATTCTGATTCAGAAAATTGGGGCATTATAAACTTGGTATCAGAGTCTAAGGTTCAATAGAGTCCTAGGAAGTCTAAAAGCCGCATCTAGTAGAGTCTTGTACATGGGTGTGTTACGTGCCACATTTATGTACAGGAGGCTATGAGATGTTTTAGGAACAGTTCCCTTTCTTCAATATTCATATCATGCTAGTAAGCATAATTTCAAGTAAGTCTAATCCGCTCTTCTCTTATTTCAGAAACATTCCTCCAAAAGAAGAAATCAGCCAACTCTTTAGCTCGAAGATCCTTTGGGAAAACATATTTCTCATGCAGAGTTCAGGACCATATTTACCACTCTTCCTCAGTCTGTAGCTTCCTAGAATGAATGACCAGGAGTCGTTCTGGCCAACCCAGTGGCCAATTCAACAGCAGCTAGGATTTGGGAATTCACCTAAATAAACCCTCTGTCCTTCTTTGGTCCTAAGCAAGACGAGGATCCTCAAGAATTCATTGACCAAGTACAGAAGGTCATTGATATCATAGGAGTCACTTCTTCTCAGAGTGCTAAGTTATCCGCATACCAATTGCAGGATGTCACTCACACTTGGTACAAGCAGTGGTTAGTACAAAGGTTAGGGGATGCAGGTCCCCTTGAGTGGGAAGAATTTATCACGGCTTTCTTAGAAAGATTCTTTCCCCAAGAGCTGAGAGAGGCCAAAGTTCTTCAGTTCATCAATCTCAGGTAGGAAAATATGACAGTTAGAGAGTATTCTCTTAGATTTACTTAGCTAGCCAGATATGCCCCTCATGTTGTTCTATACAGCAGGGCTAAGATTAGCAAGTTCGTGTCAGGGGTGAATGATACCGTGGTAAATGAGTGTAGGTCTGCAATGCTGAACAGTGATACGACTTTAGCCAGGCACATGACCCACGCTCAATAGATAGAGGAGCATAAGGTTAAGACTAGGGCGAGGCAGAACAAGAGAGCAAGAGCAGGCAATTTCAGTTTTTCTCAGCCCAAATTAGAGGGAGGAAATCGTTCGCAGTTTCTTCTTAAATCAGCAGTTCCAGTCCCTTCCCCCGCTAGTGCCCCAGTGCCAAAGTTCAGGGACGACAACAGAGACAGAGAAACAGGCTCTAAATCTCAGAGTAGTATTAGCAGTGCCCGTACTTATCCTCAGTGTCAGACCTGCGGTAAGCACCATCAGGGTGTGTATAGAGCGGGTCAAGGCATTTGTTTTGGTTGTGGCAAGCCAGGCCACATAGTTAGGGACTGTCCTCAGCTAGGTCCTCATTCCTTATTAGGATAAGTAGGAAAATATCCAAAATACCCCCTCTTAAATCTCATCAAAACCAGTACAGGTTCACAACAGACCCTATTAGAAGTCGTAACCTCTCTTATGATTAATAGCCACCCGATCGTAACTAAACCTCAACCATGGATCAGATACTATCAAGTTTACAACTTATCCATCCAAGTCGTAACCTCAGTATATGATCCGTATCCTTGGCAGAATGCAACACTAGGACGATCAAACACTATCCACCCTACAAGTCACCTATACGACTCGTACCCAACCATAGGACACTCACCCCTAAGTCATATACATTCCAGTGAACAAAATCATCTAACCAACTAACACTGGTCATCTTACGATAGGACTTCACCATTCATACCCCACCAAATAGGTTGTACCATGAGTTGTATTGGTTTTGAAAAATGAGATTCAAGGATATTTTCTAAGGGTCCAAACACGAGATACTTTAATATCCTCCAATTCCTTCTTGCCTTCCTCCACGTGAGCTAAACTACCCATAGATAACCTTTTTAGAGTATCAACAATCATATTATTCTTACCTAGGTGGCAGTGAAGACTCATATCATAATCCTTGAGAAGATCAAGCCACCTCCTCTACCTTATATTAAGATCTTTTTGAGTGCATAGGTACTGAAGACTCTTATGATAATAAAAGATATCTATGTGAATACCATACAAATAATACTACCATATTTTCAAAAAAACACAACCGCCAAAAACTCCAAATCATTAGTAGGATAATTTCTCCCATGTACCTTCAACTACTGGGAGGAATAAACAATCACCTTTCTATGCTACATCAAAACACAACCAAGCCCTACCCGAGATACATAACAGTAAAGCTAAAGCACATCATTTCCTTCAAGAAAAGTCAGGATTGGAACCAAAGTCAACTTATCCTTCAACTTCTCAAAACCTTCACAAGCATCCGACCAAGAAAACATAACCTTTTTCTGAGTCAACTTAGTCAAAGGGGCAGCTATCAAGGAAAAGATTTCCATAAACTGCCAATAATACTCGGCTAAACCCAACTAACTCGAAGTATCGAATGGATTCATGGGCCTAAGACACCTCTTCACAACAACAACCTTTTGCGGATCTACCATGATCCCTTTACTAGAAATAATCTGTCCCAAGAGAATCACATCTTCAACCAGAACTCACATTTAAAGTATTTAGAATACAACTGTTGTTTCTTTAACGCTTGCAACACAACACGAGGGTGATTAGCAAGATCCACCTTACTTTTTGAATCAACAAGAATGTCATAAATAAACAAAATGATGAAGAGATCCAAATACAACATGAACTCCCTGTTCATCAAGTCCATAATTGCTGTTGGACATTAGTCAACCTAAATGGCATCACCAATAACTCAAAATGCCCATATCGAGTATAAAAAAACAATCTTAAGAATATCCACCTCCCTAATCTTAAGCTTATGGTACAGACCAAAGATCTATCTAAGAGGAGAACTTGGCACCCTATAATTGGTCAAACAAATTATTTATTCGAGGAAGAGGATACTTGTTTTTGACTGTCACCTTGTTCAAATGACTGTAGTCAATGCACATCTTAAGAGAACCATCCTTCAAAAACACTGGAATGAATAAACCCCTTATACAAAATATCCTTAAGTTGTTTCTTGTGTTTCCTCAACTTATCCATAGCATTCTATATGGACGAATAAAAATTGGGCGAGTGTCCAAAAGTAAATAAATACCAAACTCTATTTCCCTATCCGTAGGAACTGATGATAGGCGAATTTACATGCCTATAGTTCTATATTTTACCCATATTTTAGCTAAGTTTTGAGGACAAATTTTATAATTCATGCACTTTTAGTCCTTTTTCCTGTAAGTGAGCTAACAAACGTGATTAGCAAGTTTTCAGGTATAAATGATGCAGAATTCAGCATTTTATGGAAAACTTGACACCAAAGAAAGCTTCACGAAAGAAGGAAGGGAAAGCTTACACGCCAAGGACCAAAAGTGGCGCATGGAAAATTTGTCCCGGGCAAAAACAACAATTTTGAAGACTTTGGGGACTAGCAGTAATTTATTAGGATTAGGATAATGATACCTTAACCTAGTAGGATTGGGTTAAGTAATTCATTAGCTTAGTAGGAATAAGATATGAGTATTATAAATACCCTATTTTGCTAGAGACTCTAAGGCATTTCTCATTAATTCTATTACTCTATAACTCTTCTTCTAATCTTTCCATTAATTCTACTTTTTATTCTTCTTCTATTCATCTATTCAATTCTTAATTTCCGCAACAATAGAAACGTTACTTTGCCAGGAATTCACGCCTAACGCCTACCACACTATTACTACACGAAATCTTTATTGTGGTATAATAACAATGTCACATGTGATTTCCTTCGTATTCATGGGTAACTAAACGTCTCTATTGGGGTTATGGAAGCCATATGAGATACTATCTATTGCTATGAGTTTGTGAATTCATGACACGTATGTTGCTTATATCATTATTCTCTTCATCTTAATGCAAATTCTGGTGGCTGCAGACGCATAGAATAACGCCAGTATAGCATTAACTTGTTCGAAAGAAAAGTTATATGTCTGGAAAAGAGATAATGTCAAGGTAATAGGGTCCCATCCCCCATAAAAAAGTGAGTACCGTAACTGGATTAATCTCTTGGAGAATTTGTACCGTTAGATACGCTTTAACATAGAAAGAGTTAAAGTGAAATAGTCCTTGTTTAGGTCGAAAGACGCTTGGATTTACCATCGAATACAATTCTCTGTAAGCACATGAATGTCTGAATTCCGCATAACTCATAGCCAATAGAGACGTACAACTCATAAGGTGGACATAACCCCAACATCTCAATTCTCATTGTTTTACAATCTACTAAACATTCTTTCTTTTTACTTTACTATTTTCAGTTTTTACTTTAATATTTTGTTTACATGACTTGCACGATAAAACTCCCCCATTTTATGAGACTTGCACTAAAAGTCTAGTAATCTTTGCTTACTTGTTGACCAAGCTATTCCCTGTGGGATCGATACCCAACCCAGTTGGGTTCTATATTTGACAACGACCGCTTTACACTCCTACGAGAGCTGTAGATTGAGCGTTATCAAAAATTGGCGCCGTTGCCGGGGAATACGAGTGTCAATTAAGTTTGTGATAATTACTAGACCCTTTGGTCAAGGATTCTCATACTGTTACTTTTAGTTTTTGTTTTTGTTTACTGCAGCTTTTTATTCAGTGCATGCCCCATACTCGAAGTTCTGGTCAACCGTTATTACCTATCAATCCTGAAGCACAACGTATTGGCAGAATGGAGGCACAACACGAAATCGAAAGGATGGCTGCTTAACAGGAACAGGCGAGATTAGCTGCTCTTGCCGCCGCTCAAGTGCATCAATAAAACATTGATAACCCTGGCCGAGCAATATGTCCTGACGACGAGGACCTACGTGATGGCGAGTTGCTACACCCTAGGCATACTGCTGAGATCGCAAAACCTGCCAACAGAAGAGATCGTCAAGCTAGGTTTAGGCCTGAGCGCCGAGCTATTCAACCAGCTTTTGACAATGATAATGATGATCTTGATGGAGCCGGAGCCACAGGAGCCATAATTCCTCCACTATTAGCGCCCGGAGCCAAGTTCAACATCACGAGCACCATGATTCAGTTATTGCAACTCAAGGGATTATTTGGTGGACTAGCAGGCGATGATCCGAATATGCATCTCATCAACTTTATTTCTACATGCAAGTCCTTTGACAATCCTGGTGTTGGTCAGAATGCAATTAGATTACGTCTATTTCCATTGTCTCTGTTCGGGGAGGCAACTCTATGGTTGAATGGGCTGACTCCTGATTCTATTACAAATTGGAGGCAATTGAGAGATGCTTTCCTAGAAAGATTCTTTCTGCCTTCCAAAAGAGCATAATTGAGAGATGAAATCAGCAACTTTCGACAGCTTCCAACTAAAGCCCTTCATGAAACATGATAGAGGTTCAAGACAAAGCTAACGAGGTTCCCAAACCATCACATGACTAATGTTCACCTAATGGAGATACTATACAGAGCCTTGAATTCAATAACTAAACCAGTGGTGGATAATGCGGCTGGAGGATCTTTTATGGACCTCACCTTTGGTCAAGCAAGCAATATGCTAGATCGTATGACGAAGCAAAGTAGAGCTTGGCATACCAGGGATTCTGAGGTAGCAAGCCCCACTTTATCTATTGGCATGACTGCTGAACAAAGGAGAAGAGAAGAAGAATGTGATCAAGATATGGCGCACATGAAAACACAAGTGGATCTTCTTACAAAGCATCTATTATCAGGAAAGATCGAAAAAGTCAAAGCTATTGCATTAAAAGGAAGAGACGAATCTGATTGAAGAAGCAGGCGAATGATACAAGGTTCAGCAAATTCATGATGATGTTAAATCAGCTGACCATTAATGTTCCGTTGGTGGAGGCACTTGAACAAATTCCTGGGTATGTGAAATTTATGAAAGACCTTTTGACAAAGAAGCGGGCAGCAAGCTATGAGTTGAAAGATACTGTTCATCATTGCAGCGCTATTGCTACCCGATCACTAGTTCAGAAAAAGGCTGACCCCGGTGCTTTCACTATTCCTTGCACGGTTGGATCTATGAATTTTGCTAAGGCATTGTGCGATTTAGGAGCTAGTATCAATTTGATGCCACTATCCATCTACAAGAAGTTGGGGTTAGGCGATCCGACACCAACCAATATGAGTCTCGTGATGGCTGATAGGTCGGTAAAACGACCTGTGGGTATCGTGAATAATGTATTGGTGAAGGTTTATTCATTCATCTTTCCCGCAAACTTCATTATTCCGGATTATGAGGTGGATTCTGAAGTTCCCATAATCTTGGGACGTCCTTTCCTTGCAATAGGAAGTGTGCTTATTGACATGAGAGCTAATGAGCTTTTATTTAGATTGAATGACGAAGTGGTCCGCTTTGATATATGCAAAGCAATGAAGCAGCCCAGTGATATGAATGTGTTCTCTGTAGCTGATGGTCATCATGAGGATAAGAAAGCATTATCTATAGAGAAACAACTTACTGTTGAGCCTTTGTCTGCTGCGCCACTGAATCATGAGCATGAGGACGATGAAGATTATGAAGAACTTATGGGTGCTCTAACAGAAAAAGAGTCCTATTACCATACTCCTAAGCAACCGGACCTTGATCTTAAGAATCAACCGTCACCAACAGTGAAGACTTTCATTGAAGAGCCACCAATGCTAGAATCGAAAGAACTCCCCGATTATCTAAGGTATGTGTTCTTGGAAAGTGGAAATATACTTCCGATAAGTGTGGCGGATGAGTTAAGTGAACAGCACGTAGAGACTCTCATCTCTGCTCTGAAGAGATACAAGAGAGCCATGGGTTGTACTATTGATGATATAATTGGTATCCCTCCTGGGATAAGCATGCACAAGGGTCATATCGAAGAAGATTGCATGCCTACAAGTAAGACTCATTGTCGTCTGAATCCATTTAGAAAATGATCCACTATCTATCTCGATGGAGTCTAAGTAATCGAGATAGCTATGTCGTGCCGCAACAATAAATCAAGCGCTAGATGGGAGGAAACCCATCATTTTTCATATTTGTCTTTCTTTCGTTCTATTACGTGTTTGCTTTTGATAAATAAAAATCCAAAAAGAAAAGTCGTGCCACGACCAAAACAAAGGCGCATGATGGGAGGCAACCCATCGTTCTAATCGTCTTTGTTGTTTTTGAGTAAATGTAGGTTCAAAGAGGTGTAAAACGAGGAGGTCGGTTTCAAATTTTGATTTGGACGTATTGCATGCTAAAGGTGGTAAGTTAGGAGTGAAGAAGCAAAAGGCTATGGATTGGGCATTGCTTATGAAAATATAGGCAACGAACAAGGCTAGGCCTATGTAAAACTAGGCCACGAACAAGGCAAGGCCTATACTATGGCCTACGGTCTCGGAATCTAGTGTTCCATAACATAGGCTCCACCCATGCCCAAGTATGCCATAGCATAGGCACCGCCTATGCTAATGCCTTTTGTCTCTGAATCTCATATGCAAAGTGAAAGGCGCCGCCTATGCCTAAGAATGCCATGGCATAGGCGCCGCCTATGCTAGACAATGCTTTGCAAAAGGTGCCGCCTATGCCAAGCATAAGCAAAGCAAAAGGCGCGGCCTATGGTCACTTCTTGTCTCCAAATCCAATTTTAAATGGGTCAAAACCCGACCCAACCTTTTCCTATAAATATGAGACTTAGTTCTGTACCAAAAACACATTGGAAACCTAGCTTATGCGCCGCCTATACCCTCCAAATCCTCTCAAAAATTTTCCTTTTACTCTTTTTCTTCACAAGAACATCATCCAAAGGCATCAATGAAGTAAGTACTAATTTGTTCTTCATTTATATTCCATAAGTACTACGTTACTACATCTATTATGAATTGTTGAATCTTGAAAGAATTAGTGGTGATGTGAATGTGTTTGAATTGTTGTGATACAACTAAGTGAGTGAATGAATATGTAAGGATGATCTTAACTTGTTCCCAACTTGAATTTGATTTTGATGCATTGTCATACTTTTGCGTATTTGATATGGTCACTAAAATTGCATAATCTTGTCACTTGCATACTTACATGTTGGAATGACTTGTTCATCAGAATAAGACTTATAGTTGCCTACCGACATAGGAGGTTGTGATTATTGATAGATACTATACCTTGATTCAATCCCTATGTAGTAGTCTTGATATATCTAACATGAAAGTATTGCAAAGATTACAAGAAGTATGACTGCACTAATTTTGTGGTTGGATTATAGTACCTAAAACGTATATCGATGAAGTCAGAGTAATCGACAACTTTCACTTCACTAGTTTGTGCCATCAAATTAAGTGTGGGGTGGTGCCACTATTGTCTGTTTGTTGATTGAATCATCCGAGATGAAGCTAACATGACTCTATTGAGATCTCAGGTACAATGGCACCAAAAGAAAAGAAAAGTAACCACTTCACAAAAAGGCCAGAAAAGGGGAAGAAAAGAGCAAGCTGAATCCTCCATGCTGCAAATACCTCGACGCACTTTTGGAAGCAAGTGGGTTACTTATGAGGAACTTTTGAGGATGACGACTCTGATGATGACTCTGACGCAGGGGGTATGACCCCCGACATAGAGGAGGAGTCCGACTGACCAGGTTCTTTGTATTTATTTTCCACTGAGGGCAGTGTGTTCCTTCTAAGTGTGGGGTGGTGGTATTTGCATGCTATAATTCTCTATCCGTATTTGTATTTATGTTTGATTTAGTTTGCATTTATGTTTGCTTTAGTTTTTTTCATTTTTCATTTTAGTTTTTTTTCGTTTTTCATTTTTTTTAGTAGTTAAATTATGCTTTAGAATGTAATGGTGCTTGAATTTGTTATAAAAAAGAATTGCTATCATAAGAGGTGTTATGAAAAGAAAAAAAAAGGAAAGGAAAACTGAAAAGTTAGTTATGTTTAAAATTGAAAAACAAAGGTGGAAAAAAGGGGTGGTAGAATAAAAGAAAGTAGAAAGGTTGTTTGAAAGAAAAGTATTAATGACATAATGTGATGTATTAAAGCGCTTAGGAACATAGTCACTATTTCTGGCCAAAATAGTCCTACCCGTCCCTTAGCCTACATTACAACCATCAAAAGACCTATTTGATCCTAAGCTTAGTATTCTGACATTTAGTGGAGCATTACTCTAAGGGCAAGCCTATGGTCATCAGTTGCTGCATATGAATTCTTTGTGAGAGCGAGAGCAAGGATATTTCTATACCCATGTTTGATAAATATACTATGCTTGAGAGTGATGATGGGTAATATATTGTTAGAAACACATGGTTGATGAGTTTTGGGTAGTGGTGTATGATTCTTTGTACCTTAAATTTTGGATACGAATTAACTACCATCACGAGTCTATGTTAGAGGTTGAGTCGTTTCTACTAATGATCGGAAAACTACTCTTTGTTGATGATTGACGTGCTAGTCTTGATGAATATTTTGTGTTGTTGCTGTGAAATCCTAAGTTGATGATTTAGATGGACATGATAGTTTGTTCGAGGACGAACAAAGCCTTAAGTGTGGGGTGTTGATGATAGGTGAATTTACACGCCTATAATGCTATATTTTACCCATATTTTAGCTAAGTTTTGAGGACAAGTTATATAATTCATGCACTTTTAGTCCTTTTTCCTGTAAGTGAGCTAACAAACGTGATTAGCAAGTTTTCAGGTATAAATGATGCAAAATTCAGCATTTTATGGATAACTTGAAGCCAAAGAAAGCTTCACGAAAGAAGGAAGGGAAAGCTTACACGCCAAGTGGCGCATGGAAAATCTATCCCGGGCAAAAACAACAATTCTGAAGACTTTGGGGACTAGCAGTAATTTATTAGGATTAGGATAATGATACCTTAACCTAGTAGGATTGGGTTAAGAAATTCATTAGCTTAGTAGGAATAGGATATGGGTATTATAAATACCCTATTTTGCTAGAGATTCTAAGGCATTCCTCATTAATTCTATTACTCTATAACTCTTCTTCTAATCTTTCCATTAATTCTACTTCTTATTCTTCTTCTATTCATCTATTCAATTCTTAGTTTCCGCAACAAGAGAAACGTTACTTTTCCAGGAATTCACGCCTAACGCCTACCACACCATTACTACACAAAATCTTTATTGTGGTATAATAACAATGTCACTTGTGATTTCCTTCGCATTCATGGGTAACTAAACTTCTTTGTTGGGGTTATGGAAGCCATATGAGATACTATCTATTGCTATGAGTTTGTGAATTCGTGACACGTCTGTTGCTTATATCATTATTCTCTTCATCTTAATGCAAATTCTGGTGGCTGCAGACGCATAGAATAATGCCAGTATAGCATTAACTTGTTCGAAAGAAAAGTTATATGTCTAGAAAAGAGATAATGTCAACGTAATAGGGTCCCATCCCTTATTAAAAAGTCAGTGCCGTAACTGGATTAACCTCTTGGAGAATTTGTACCGTTAGATACGCTTTAAGCTCGAAAGAGTTAAAGTGAAATAGTCCTTGTTTAGGCCGAAAGACGCTTGGATTTACCATCGAATACAATTCTCTATAAGCACATGCATGTCTGAATTCCGCATAACTCATAGCCAATAGAGACGTACAACTCATAAGGTGGACATAACCCCAACTTCTCAATTCTCATTGTTTTACAACCTACTAAACATTCTTTCTTTTTACTTTACTATTTTCAGTTTTTACTTCAATATTTTGTTCACATTACTTGCACGACAAAACTCCCCCCTTTTATGAGACTTGCACTAAAAGTCTAGTAATGTTTACTTACTTGTTGACCAAGCTATTCCCTGTGGGATCGATACCCAACCCAGTTGGGTTCTATATTTGACAACGACCGCTTTACACTCCTACGAGAGCTGTACATTGAGCGTTATCAGGAACACTAGGAAGATCATCCAAAAAGACTCTGGAAACTCATTAACCATAGGGACAAAGGTCAAAGAAGGACGTTCTGACTTAGAATCTTTAACCCAGATCAATTCATAAAAACAACACTTTGTGTTTAACCTCTGAGCTCTAAGATAAGAAATACCCCCCCAGGAGCTAAGGAACTACCTTTCAATTCTATAAGTGGTTCACCAGGAAACTTAAAAATAACCCTACAGGTCCGACAATCCACAGACGCATAATAAGAATGCATCCAATATATACTTAGAATTATATCAAAATCTACCATATCAAACTCAAATAGATCTACCAAGGTCTGCTTGCTACCAACAGATACCAAACACCCCTTATAGACTCTCTTAGCAATTACTAATTCACCTACTGAGGTGGAAATAGAAAAAGGATCTGAGATAACTTTCTGATCAAAACCAAAAGATACAACCACATATGGAGTCACATAAGAAAGAGTGTACCCGTGATAAAGAAAATAATATACTTTATAAAAGAAAAGATATAACATATCGGTAATGATATTAGGGGTAGTAACCTATTCTAACTAACACTAGAACCAGGGGTAGTAACAGAAGTAGATGCCACCCTACCAGGTGTAGGAGCAGAAGATGAAGCCACAGGAATCTTATTTGCCCCCATAGAAACCTTATTAATCAGATAATCCCTAAGCTAATAGACTACTTGGTCGCACATGAAGAATTTGTCCTTTTTATTCTCCCAATATCCCTGATAAGGACAACCACAGAATCGACAAGGAGGATATAATGAAATTTACTGACCTCCACTCGCCTGAGATTGGGCAATCTATGCTCGTGAATTATTACCACCTTGATGATGCCTGTCTCCTGATTGATAAGGAGCACTAGTAGAAAAAGAGCCAGAACTCCCCTACTTCTTTTACTACCACTAGCCACTATCTTTACCACCCTAAGGCTGAGCATCTTCCTAATCAGAAAACATGCTTTTCTTTCCCTGCCTATCCCTAAACTCTACTTATATCCTTTTCTTATCGTCAACCTGCTGCATATAAACAATCAACCTTAAGATAACTATATGTTTAAAGGAAGTTTTGTTCTCATGAATCAAATGTCAATGTAACCCAGAAGTAAACTTCCTTATTCTCGACCTCATATCATTCAATAGATCAGCAGCAAATCATGATAGCTAATGGAACTTAAAAGGATGTTTCTTTACTGACATCCTCCCCTTCCTGAGGTTCACAAACTTCTCCATCTTTGCTTACCTTAACTCTTTAGGGAAGAACCGATCCAAGAAGGCATTAAAAAAGGCCTCCTACGAACCTTCCTCTTCCATATCACCTCTATCCCTGTCCCACTCCTCATACCACTGATAAGTAACATCCGTAAGCTAATAAGATACAAAGTTAACCCCTTGTACATTAGTATCCTACATCACTTAAAAGATCATTTCTATCTTATCCAAGAAGCCTTGTGGATCTTACTCCACCTTCACTACAGTAAATGATAGAGGACCTATTTTTATAAATTGACCAACCCTTGTGGTATAAATAGATAAAGTACTTGTCGTACCCTTCTCAACCTGAGCAGCAACCAACAAGGCAATAACATAGATAGACTGATAAAATTCTGCATTTGTTAGGCTGCCCTAATGGACCTAAGGAGAACTAGCCAAAATAAGAGGAACTTCAGCACCATAAAAAATAGGACCATGAGATCGAAGATGTACTCCAGACATAGGACGTACCCCTTCAGCATTATCCCCAGATGGGACAAAAGAATTTCCTTATATTCCAAATCTTGGAGGCCTAATATGAAAGATGAACAAACAAGTATTAGAGGAGATTTTAGGATTGAGAACTTAAAGATAGAATACTTAGAAAGTGAAACATTCCTAAATGTCTTGCGACATCTTTCTTATGAGTGTGGTGCACTTCACAACCCTAAAAGAGACTCTATTCGACACGACTTTGTAGACTTCCTAGTTAACCATGAACTTAGGCTCTGATACCAACTTGACCCGACCCGACCCCATGCCTTATCAAAATGGCCTCCCAAGTCCAATCGGGACTGGGGAATAACCCCTGTTACCTAAACCAACCACCTATATCCATCCTTAGGTGGGCTAAATTTCAAATATATAACAAGATAGAATTGTAGTTCTTATTAAAACTCTGGGATAGGGTTGCAACAGCAGTCGACCTAAGTCCAACCATACCCTACCAACTCCGCAACCATTCAAAACCAAACATAGGCTGTAAACTAGGCCATAACCGAAGAGAATACAAAAACATAATATGATTAATCCCAAAATATAATACGACAAAAGTAAGAAATCATGTTTAATGATGCTAGCCTCCCATCGTATCCCAATGCCAAGGTCGACACCAATACTAATCGTGCCCATACCAATATTCCAAAAGTACCACAAAGACTCTATCAAAAGAGTAAAAATATTTGCTTGGGACATGCCCCCAACTATGGCCAAAACCAATATCTAAAATAAAAGAAAAAAGTGTTTAAAGAAATTCATAACATGAAATAATGCCTTCCAAAAGGATAGAAGCTCACCACTTTAGTACAAATTCTGATATAGAATCCGTTTGCTAAATAGGAGAAGTAGAATGGTAGGTTCTTGTATAGCGTGGGTATACAGCCGCCAGAAGATAGGGTTAAAGAATATCCGCTAGTATGAATCTAAGGATAAGGATAATAATGCCAGTTATAAAACAAAGAGAAAACACCTAAAATTCATATAGCCATATATATATAAGTTCCAGGAAAGGGAATTAGGTTTAGCATGCATTTAAAACATTTATACCTGGGTTGTGTGGATTTACTGTCCTAACCACCGAAGGGCCATATGGGTTTAGCTCCCCTGCTAAAAGAGCCCAGTGCGTGTAGACGCATGACCAGGGAATATCCCATGGGTTGACTAGAACATCCTCCAATATAAATTGTGACAAACACACATGCTCTTCAAGATCCCTCACATCAACAGATATGAGTTTTCACTTTTGGTCCCTTAGGACCGCCACCTTTCATAACTTTGCTACACACCCTACCATTAATGCCCAATTAAAACCATGTCCAAACAATCCATTTATAATTTATTAACCAAGGACAATATTAGTTGTATCATCTACCAATCCTTACTTGTAAGAAATATCCGTAGCCAAACCATTTAGGTTAAGAGGACCATAGGTGCCTTTCCAATTACGATATTAAATCAACTTGGGAGATTTACATGTTATCTACAAGCATAACTATTTAGCCTTTAGCCTTTTCAAACCATTTAAACCATGCATAATTCCTTTCTTAAGTTTTAAACCTGTACTAATTCCATTAAAAGAAGTCAATGAAATAAACATATCTTTACAAGCATTTTATCAAACACCTTGGGGGAATATTATAACCGTAACCAACTCCAAAGACCATTAAACCATTACCATTCAATCCAATTTGTACAAATCCACCATTAAAGGATATAAAAGTGTAGTTGAAACCATAACCAAGCATTCAATATCAAAACCACCAAATAAAAGTTGAAAACCATAATCACGAAATAGTAAAACCATGAAATCAATTAAATAAACCATGCCTTTAGTTGAAATTACAATGAAGGAAGATAATAATGCCTTATACCAAAGAATTAATAGAAAGAAATGACCAAGAAAAGCCATAAAGTAATCCATAAGATAAAACCCAAGCCTTCTTACCCCAAAACCACTTGAGAGAATTATGAAATGTTTTGGAATAGTTTGTAAGTATTAATGACTAGAATAATAGGGTAAATAACCTCCTAAGTGTATTAGATGTTATGGATCCTAGTCACGATAAGTAGGGAAATGTGTAGAATACACCCACTTAATCCCTTAAAAACCTATCACGGGGATACAATTGACTCATATGAGTCATACCATCATATACAATCGGTATCAACCACTCATATCCAAGCCTCAACCCTTGAATAAAACACTGTCTAGTATATGATTTATCCAACCAAGTCATAACCACAACATATGAATCGTACCCATAACTCGTATCCCTAGAAGAATAAAATACCAGAAGGATCAATGCTGCCCACCATACAAGTCCTTGATACGATACGTACCCAGCCTTATGACTCATACCCCTATGTTGTACTAATTCCAGTGACCAAAACTATCTGACCAATTAACACTACTCAGCATACAACTGGACCATATTATCTAAATCGAGCTGATACTAATGATACTGTTTAGTAGAGCTAAACTGATTTTACTGAGTTTTGTTGACTGACGGAATGTATTGAGTTCTAAGGACTGACTGAGAGTACTGAAGTTACTGAGATTTCTAGGAATACTACAATTACTGTGATTACTGAGATTACTGAGTAGGACTGATCTGATGGATAATGAATTTATGGAGATTTCCTAAGTCATGAGACTGACTAAATTCTACTGATCATGGATTGACTGAGATTATCATAAAAATCTGACATGGCTCTAGGCATACAACTAAATTGTCGGGTACAAGTTCCCCCAGGATTCAATGGAAAGAAACTAACATAGTATGACTTGTGTGGACACATGACCAACAACACAATTCATAATTCATATATTAAAGCACTTCATCAAACATGTGATATACACAAACTTGTACAAACATGGGGATTTCATAATATCATGCTAGTTGGACACTTTTCCTTTATATCGGCATTTAATCAAACACGTGATAGGCGTAATATATGTAGACACCATTATACAATAATTACACATAATGATTAAACAACTAATTTAATCAACCTAGGGTTTAATCATAGGTTTACATGAATATATATACACAAATCAATTCCACATAACATTAATCAACCAACATGGAATTGAATTCAATTGATCATTCACAACATAAACAAAATAAACCCAACATGAAGTTCATAAAGAAAATCTAAAATCTTGACTTTAGAAAAGAGACTCTTAAGCTTCATAGATGAAAGGAGTCCATGAATGAACACTATACATACCTGGGAGCTGATTTCTGGAGGATTGATGGTGAAACCTTCTTTAATTTGAATCCCCAATAGAAAACCTAGCTTGTTCTTGAGAGAAACTTGAGATAAACTAGCATATTTTGGGTGAAGAATAACTAAATCACATGTTATTGGGTATATATATAGGAGTGGGAAATTGACCCTTTTAACCCTAGATGCATTATTAATTTATGTGAAAATTTCTTGATTTAAATCCTTGGTGCGACGCTCCACTATCGCGGAGTAATACTGGAAATTTACAATTGCCATTTGCGCTATATCCGTGATGCGCTGAAGGCTCAGGTGACACACTGTCTCACTAAAAAGGCTATAACTCTTCATCCGGGTGTCGGATTTAGGCGAATTTGGTATCGATGGAAAGTTTATTCAATTCCGCACATGATAAAAAGTGGAAATATTGAAAATACCATGTATACAAAAGTGGATTCATCATTCAAAGAAAGCTTCTACATTATTGGGAAACTTTTCATGCTAGGAAAAGTATGGGGTATTACAATATCTCCCCATTGAGAAAATTCATCCTCGAATAAGACTGAGTGAGAGGGAAAGAATACAAACTGACTTACATACTAAACATGACTGACTGGAACATGATTTCATGAGTGATATACCCCGATGGTTGAATAGCATACTGAACATACATATCTGATGCATGACTAATAAGTTGAATTCATGCATATCTGATGAAGAACTGTCAATTGACTTATGAGTACATGACTGAATATTCTGATGAACTAAATTTCTGGTAGTGAGAATTCATGTCCAATGAATAATTACATGCCTGAACTGATATATGAGTGCATGGATGAATATACAAGGGTACTCAGTACCAAGTTTGTGATGAACCCTGAACATAAAATTGAGTAAGACTAAGGAGAACTATTATCTTAACCAGAAATGCTAATGAATCCGAGATCATCTTTACTAAACATGCATGAGAGGACATACAAGAACCTAATTGAGTCTGGTCTAATACGTGACATACGAACTGAACATCATAAATGGAACTGAGCCTCTAAATACTTGGCCCAAAGCTAAAGTTGGGACTTTGAGGGTCAACTTATGAATAACCTCTACTCTTAACTAGATTCTTTATACAAATCAAAAATTTATTGAAGACATAAGAACGTTGAGTAATAATGGGGTATCTCCTCTTTGGGACACTATGTCCCTCTAAGAATGCTCACCTTACTCAGATACTGGGGTGATGAATAGGGCATCCACGGACTGATTCATGATTGAATAACTTATGCTAAAAATCTTAAGCTAAAATGAGAGCAAGAGGTCTATCTATGCATATCATGAGTATAAAAGACCTATAACGTACCCGGATCTATGTCGGGGGAATTTTCTTAATCATGGAGAGTCTAAAGAGCGTAAAACCTATTCTGATGCTGAGCACTAGTGGTACTAGAAGTGATGCTCTATTGGCATAAATTTTTTCCCTTTAGAGCCCTTACTCTACATTCCAGTAGCCTGTGGCCTGGCTTACCACATCCATAACATACCTCACTGCCTACTCTACGTATACCTAGGTGGTTCTTACTATACTTTTTGCAAAGCGGATAGGTAAGACTCCTATTCTCACTATCTTCGGCCTCAGATCCTAGCGACCAATCACGACTATCATTCTTAAGCTTGGGTACTGCTGCACTAGCTAAAGACGGAGATGGGGATGAAAATTTATGACTATACTGAGAACGGTTACCACCTCCGGACTTAGGCTGATCAAAACAAAAACTACCTTTCCTTACCCTCTTATTCTGCTTTTCTTTCATCTTAATCTTTTGCTCTTCTATCTACTGATCATGGGTTATAAGTTTGGCTAAAGTCATGTCACTATTCGGCATGACGGATTTGCACTCATAAACAACACTATCATTCAACCATGAAATAAAATTACTCATCTTGGCCCTACTGGCTGCAACCACATGAGAGGCATATTTGGATAATTGAGTAAATTTAAGAGAATACTCTTTCACTATCACATTGCCTTTCCTGAGGTTGATGAACTCTAGCACCTTGGCTTCTCTATGCTCTAGGGGAAATAATCTATCAAGGAACGTGGAGGCAAACTCTTCTTACTCAATAGACCCCACATCGTCTGCCCTCTCTGACTTCTACTACTTGAACAAAATCTGAGCAACATCCTGCAACTGGTATGCAGATAGCTCAGCACTTTCAATAGTAGTCACCCCCATGAGGTCAATCACCTTTTGCACTTGATTTATTAAATCTTGAGGGTCCAAATCTGACTTTGACCCAAGAAAGGATGGAGGGTTCATTCGAGTAAAGTCTTAAATCTTGGCGGTAGCTGAATTGGCCACTGGGTTGGCTGGAACGATAGCTTGTTGTTCATTATGAGTAGAAAATGAATGAGCATGAGTAGTGAATGCAGCCCTGAACTCCGCGTGAGAAACATATTTGCCCAAAGGTTTTTCGAGCTTAGGGGTTGACTGATTCTCATTTCTTCTTTTAGGAGGCATGTTTGGTAGAAGAAAGGGAGAAACAGATTAGACTGAGACTTTAACTTTGAGCCTACGCTCATTGAAATGACATAATTACTGAAAGAAAGGAAATAGTTCCAAAAACACCTCGTAGCCTTCTGCACATAAGTGTGGTGCACAACACATGCATGTACAAGACTCTACTAGATGTAGCTTTTTAGAATTCCTAGGATACTATTAAAGCTTAGGATCTGATACTAAGTTTGTAAAGCAACGAATCTGGTACCCAAAATGCAACATGGTGCCCCTTACCCTGAAGGACCATAAGCTAACACATGACTGATATTTGTAAAATGAGCACTGAATAATAGTAATAATATCGTAAATACGGAAACATGAAATGAAAGGACATAAGGTTCAATACTAGTACATAACTGAAAAATATGGTATAACAATACCAAAACAACTAAGATAATTGTCTAAACATACTGTTGTCTGAAAGCTGCTAGACTATCTGAATAAGAAGTTGATGGGACATGTCCCCAACTAACTCCAACTACTAAAATAAATTGAAAACTAAAATAGTAATGTGATCATCATGTCCTCGAAGGATAAGGACTCACTGCTAACTCTGATTGCTGAACTGGGATGCTACTGGTTCACTGGAGCTCGTGCTTCTAAACCTATGGTATAAGACACTATACCGCAAATGCATTAGTACTTTGAATATACTAGTATTCAAGTGAGGTAGGATGAATACAATAGGTTCATATGCATGAGCAATACTAACTGACTGGATAACTTGAACGTGAGAATACATGAATGCATACGTAACTGTAACTGAGAGCATTATAGGATTGAATACTAAATTCTGACTACTAGTCTATTGACATTGACATTTGAGTCACTGATAAGTGAGAAACTGATACTATATTGCTGAATATTGAGGGACTGATACTTTGTTACTAATACATGGATAACTGTGTTTGACAGTTCTAATTATGAAGAACTGGTCGAGTTGACTATATCTGATAGTCCTAAATCTAAATTCTAATAAGATAAGTTTTGATAAATAATATAGCTGATAACATCAGTATATGTATCTGACAGTCCTGAACCTGGTGGAACTAGATGAGTTCTATACTGTATCTGAGTAACTGAATCTGAGATCAGTTCTATCTAGTGGGTGATCTCTACATCTGATGATACTGATACTGATTGACAATAGTAGAGATTAGTCCTGTCTTGTGGGTGATCCCAGGTTCTATTGAAAATAATAAGGATTAACTGTATCTGACAGTCCTAAATCTATACTAGTATGCTAAATTGACTGTATATGAGAGTCCTGATATTGTAACTAAAACTGTGGGATATATTTATCTAACAGTCATAACCCATACTAAGCTAACTGGGGTCAATACATCTATACAAATCAATTTCACATGACATTAATCACCCAACATAGATTTAAATTCAATTGATCATTCTCACCCTAAAAAAAAAATAAACCCAACATGAAGTTCATAAAGAAAATCTAAAATTTTGACTTTAGAAAAAAGACTCTTGGGCTTCATGGATGAAAGGTGTCCATGAATGAACACTATGCATACTTGGGATGTGATTTCTTGAGGATTGACGGTGAAACGTTCTTGAATTTGAATCCCCAATAGAAACCCTAGCTTGTTCTTGAGAGAAACGTGAGAGAAACTAGTATATTTTGACTGAAGAATGACTAAATCACGTGTTATAGGATATATATATGGGTGGGACATTGACCCTTTTAACCCTCGATGCGTCGTTAATTTCAAAGAAAATTTCAAGATTTTCATCCTTAACGTGATGCGCCTCTATCAAAAAGCAACACTGGAAATTTACAATTGCCATTTGAGCTCTCTCCGGATGCACTGAAGGCTCAGGTGATACACTATCTGACTAAAAAGGCTCTAACTCTTCACCCGGGTGTCAGATTTGGACGAATTTGGAATCGATGGAAAGCTTATTCAATTACCCACATATACCTAGGTGGTTCTTACTATACTTTTTGCAAAGCGGATAGGTAAGACTCCTGTTCTCACTATCTTGGGCCTCAGATCCTAGTGACCCATCACGACTATCATTCTCGAGGTTAAGTACTGCTGCACTAGCTAAACATGGAGCTGGGGATGAAAATTTATGACTATACTCAGAACGGTTACCACCTCCTGACTTAGGCTGAGCAAATCTAAAACTACCTTTGCTTACCCTCTTATTCTGCTTTTCTTTCATCTTAATCTTTTGCTCTTCTATCTACTGATCATGGGTCATAAGTCTGGCTAAAGTCATGTCACTAATCAGCATGTCGGATCTGCACTCATAAACAACACTATCATTCAACCCTGAAACAAACTTACTCATCTTGGCCCTACTGTCTGCAACCACATGAGAGGCATATCTGGATAATTGAGTAAATTTAAGAGAATACTCTTTCACTATCACATTGCCTTTCCTGAGGTTGATGAACTCTAGCACCTTGGCTTCTCTAAGCTCTAGGGGAAAGAATCTATCAAGGAACGTGGAGGCAAACTCTTCTTACTCAACAGACCCTACATCATCTGCCCTCTCTGACTTCCACTACTTGAACCAAATATGAGCAACATCTTTCAACTGGTATGCAGATAGCTCAGCACTTTCAACAGTAGTCACCCCCATGATGTCAATCAGCTTTTGCATTTGATTTAGTAATTCCTGAGGGTCCACATATGACTTTGACCCAAGAAAGAATGGAGGGTTCATTCGGGTAAAGTCCTAAATCTTAGCGGTAGCTGAATTGGCCACTGGGTTGGCTGGAATGATAACTTGTTGTTCATTATGAGTAGCAACTGAATGAGCATGAGTAGTAAATGCAGCCCTGAACTCCGCGTGAGAAACATATTTGCCCAAAGGTTCTTCGGGCTTAGGGGTTAACTGATTCTCGTTTCTTCTTTTAGGAGGCATGTTTGGTAGAAGAAAGGGACAAACAGATTAGACTGAGACTTTAACTATGAGCCTACGCTCACTGAAACGACATAATTACTGAAAGAAAGGAAACTGTTCCAAAAACACCTCGTAGCCTTCTGCACATAAGTGTGGCGCACAACACATGCATGTACAAGACTCTACTAGATGCAACTTTTAAGAATTCCTAGGATACTATTGAAGTTTAGGCTCTGATACTAAGTTTGTAAAGCAACGAATCTTGTACCCAAAATGCTACATGGTGCCCATGACCCGGAAGGACCATAAGCTGACACATGACTGATATTTGTAAAATGAGCACTGAATAATAGTAATAATATCGTAAATACGGAAACATGAAATGAAAGGACATAAGGATCAATACTACTACATAACTGAAAAATATGGTATAACAATACCAAAACTACTGAGATAATTGTCTGAACATACTGTTGTCTGAAAGCCGCTAGACTATCTGAATAAGAAGTTGATTGGACATGTCCCCAACTAACTCCAACTACAAAAATAAATTGAAAACTAAAATAGTAATGTGATCATCATGTCCTCGAAGGATAAGGACTCACTGCTAACTCTGATCGCTGAACTGGGATGCTACTGGTTCTGTAGAGCTCGTGCTTCTAAACCTATGGTGTAAGACACTAAAGCGCAAATGCATTAGTACTTTGAATGTACTAGTATTCAAGTTATGTAGGATGAATACAATAGGTTCATATGCATGAACAATACTAACTGACTAGCTAACTTGAACGTGAGAATACATGAATGCATACGTAACTGTAACTGAGAGCATTATAGGATTGAATACTAAGTTTTGACTACTAGTCTACTGACATTTACATCTGAGTCACTAATAAGTGAGAAACTGATACTATATTGCTGAATATTGAGGGACAGATACTTTGTTACTAATACATGGATAACTGTGTTTGAAAGTTCTAATTATGAAGAACTGGTATGGTTGACTGTATCTGATAGTCCTAAATCTAAATTATAATAAGATAAGTTCTGAAAAATAATATAGCTGATAACATGAGTAAATGTATCTGACAGTCCTGAACCTGATGGAACTAGATGAGTTCTATACTGTATCTGAGTAACTGAATCTGAGATCAGTTCTATCTAGTGGGTGATCTCTACATCTGATGATACTGATACTGATTGACAATAGTTGAGATCAGTCCTGTCTTGTGGGTGATCCCAGGTTCTATTTAAAATAATAAGGATTGACTGTATCTGACAGTCCTAAATCTATACTACTGAGCTAAATTGACTGTATATGAGAGTCCTGATTTTGTAACTGAAACTGTGGGATATATTTATCTAACAGACATAACCCATACTAAGCTAACTGGGGTCAATACATCTATACAAATCAATTTTACATAACATTAATCACCCAACATAGATTTAAATTCAATTGATCATTCTCACCCTAAAAAAAAAATAAACCCAACATGAAGTTCATAAAGAAAATCTAAAATTTTGACTTTAGAAAAAAGACTCTTGGGCTTCATGGATGAAAGGTGTCCATGAATGAACACTATGCATACTTGGGATGTGATTTCTTGAGGATTGACGGTGAAACCTTCTTGAATTTGAATCCCCAATAGAAACCCTAGCTTGCTCTTGAGAGAAACGTGAGAGAAACTAGTATATTTTGACTGAAGAATGACTAAATGACGTGTTATTGGATATATATATGGGTGGGACATTGACCCTTTTAACCCTCGATGCATTGTTAATTATGGAGAAAATTTCAAGATTTTCATCCTTAACGTGATGCGCCTCTATCAAAAAGCAACACTGGAAATTTACAATTGCCATTTGAGCTCTCTCCGGATGCATTGAAGGCTCAGGTGATACACTATCTGACTAAAAAGGCTCTAACTCTTCACCCGGGTGTCAGATTTGGGCGAATTTGGTATCGATGGAAAGCTTATTCAATTACCTACATATACCTAGGTGGTTCTTACTATAATTATTGCAAAGCGGATAGGTAAGACTCCTGTTCTCACTATCTTGGGCCTCAGATCCTAGCGACCCATCACGACTATCATTCTCGAGCTTGGGTACTGCTGCACTAGCTAAAGATGGAGCTGGGGATGAAAATTTATGACTATACTAAGAACGGTTACCACCTCCTGACTTAGGTTGAGCAAATCTACAACTACCTTTCCTTACCCTCTTATTCTGCTTTTCTTTCATCTTAATCTTTTGCTCTTCTATCTACTGATCATGGGTCATAAGTCTAGCTAAAGTCATGTCACTATTCAGCATGATGGATTTTCACTCATAAACAACACTATCATTCAACCCTGAAACAAACTTACTCATCTTGGTCCTACTGTCTGCAACCACATGAGAGGCATATCTGGATAATTGAGTAAATTTAAGAGAATACTCTTTCACTATCACATTGCCTTTCATGAGGTTGATGAACTCTATAACCTTGGCTTCTCGAAGCTCTAGGGGAAAGAATCTATCGAGGAATATGGAGGCAAACTCTTCTTACTCAACAGACCCTACATCGTCTGCCCTTTCTGACTAGCACTACTTGAACCACATATGAGCAACATCCTGCAACTGGTATGCAGATAGCTCAACACTTTCAACAGTAGTCACCCCCATGATTTCAATCACCTTTTACACCTGATTTAGTAATTCCTGAGGGTCCACATCTGACTTGGACCCAAGAAAGAAGGGAGGGTTCATTCGGGTAAAGTCCTAAATCTTGGCGGTAGATGAATTGGCCACTGGGTTGGCTGGAACGATAGCTTGTTGTTCATTATGACTAGCAACTGAATGAGCATGAGTAGTAAATGCAGCCCTGAACTCCGCGTGAGAAACATATTTGCCCAAAGGTTCTTCGGGCTTAGGGGTTGACTGATTCTCGTTTCTTCTTTTAGGAAGAATATTTGGTAGAAGAAAGGGAGAAACAGATTAGACTGAGAACTTAACTTTGAGCCTACGCTCACTGAAACGACATAATTACTGAAAGAAAGGAAACTGTTCCAAAAACACCTCGTAGCCTTCTGCACATAAGTGTGGTGCACAACACATGCATGTACAAGACTCTACTAGATGCAGCTTTTCAGAATTCCTAGGATACTATTGAAGCTTAGGCTCTGATACTAAGTTTGTAAAGCAACGAATCTGGTACCCAAAATGCTACACGGTGCCCATGACCCTGAAGGACCATAAGCTAACACATGACTGATATTTGTAAAATGAGCACTGAATAATAGTAATAATATCGTAAATACGGAAAGATGAAATGAAAGGACATAAGGTTCAATACTAGTACATAACTGAAAAATATGGTATAACAATACCAAAACAATTCAGATAATTGTCTGAACATACTGTTGTCTGAAAGCCGCTAGACTATCTGAATAAGAAGTTGATGGGACATGTCCCCAACTAACTCCAACTACTAAAATAAATTGAAAACTAAAATAGTAATGTGATCATCATGTCCTTGAAGGATAAGGACTCACTGCTAACTCTGATCGCTGAACTGGGATGATATTGGTGTTCTGGAGCTCGTGCTTCTAAACCTATGGTATAAGACAGTATAGCACAAATGCATTAGTAATTTGAATGTACTAGTATTAAAGTGAGGTAGGATGAATACAATAGGTTCATATGCATGAGCAATACTAACTGACTGGCTAACTTGACCGTGAGAATACATGAATGCATACGTAACTGTAACTGAGAGCATGATAGGATTGAATACTATGTTCTGACTACTAGTCTACTAACATTGACATCTGAGTCACTAATAAGTGAGAAACTGATACTATATTGCTGAATATTGAGGGAGTGATACTTTGTTACTAATACATGGATAACTGTGTTTGACAGTTCTAATTATGAAGAACTGGTCTAGTTGACTGTATCTGATAGTCCTAAATCTAAATTATAATAAGATAAGTTCTGATAAATAATATAGCTGATAACATGAGTAAATGTATCTGACAGTCCTGAACCTGATGGAACTAGATGAGTTCGATACTATATCTGAGTAACTGAATCTGAGATCAGTTGTATCTAGTGGGTGATCTCTGCATCTGATGATACTGATACTGATTGACAATAGTTGAGATCAGTCCTGTCTTGTGGGTGATCCCAGGTTCTATTTAAAATAATAAGGATTGACTGTATCTGACATTCCTAAATCTATACTACTTAGCTAAATTGACTGTATATGAGAGTCCGAATTTTGTAACTGAAACTGTGGGATATATTTATCTAACAGACATATCCCATACTAAGCTAACTGGGGTCAATACATCTGTACAAATCAATTTCACATAACATTAATCACCCAACATAGATTTAAATTCAATTGATCATTCTCACCCTAAAAAAAAAATAAACCCAACATGAAGTTCATAAAGAAAATCTAAAATCTTGACTTTAGAAAAAAGACTCTTGGGCTTCATGGATGAAAGGTGTCCATGAATGAACACTATGCATACTTGGGATGTGATTTCTTGAGGATTGACGGTGAAACCTTCTTGAATTTGAATCCCCAATAGAAACCCTAGCTTGTTCTTGAGAGAAACGTGAGAGAAACTAGTATATTTTGACTGAAGAATGACTAAATCACGTGTTATTGGATATATATATGGGTGGGACATTGACCCTTTTAACCCTCGATGCGTCGTTAATTTTAGAGAAAATTTCAAGATTTTCATCCTTAACGTGATGCGCCTTTATCAAAAAGCAACACTGGAAATTTACAATTGCCATTTGAGCTCTCTCCGGATGCACTGAAGGCTCACGTGATACACTATCTGACTAAATAGGCTCTAACTCTTCACCCGGATGTCAGATTTGGGCAAATTTGGTATCGATGGAAAGATTATTCAATTACACACATATACCTAGGTGGTTCTTACTATAATTTTAGCAAAGCGGATAGGTAAGACTCCCGTTCTCACTATCTTGGGCCTCAGATCCTAGCGACCCATCACGAATATCATTCTCGATCTTGGGTACTGCTGCACTAGCTAAAGATAGAGCTGGGGATGAAAATTTTTGACTATACGAAGAACGGTTACCACCTCCTGACTTAGGATGAGCAAATGTAAAACTACCTTTCCTTACCCTCTTATTTTGCTTTTCTTTCATCTTAATCTTTTGCTCTTCTATCTACTGATCATGGGTCATAAGTCTGGCTAAAGTCATGTCACTATTCAGCATGACGGATCTGCACTCATAAACAACACTATCATTCAACCCTGAAACAAACTTACTCATCTTGGCCCTACTGTCTGCAACCACATGAGAGGAATATCTGGATAATTGAGTAAATTTATGAGAATACTCTTTCACTATCACATTGCCTTTCCTGAGGTTGATGAACTCTAGCACCTTGGCTTCTCTAAGCTCTAGGTTAAAGAATCTATGAAGGAACGTGGAGGCAAACTCTTCTTACTCAACAGACCCTACATCGTCTGCCCTCTCTTTCTTTCACTACTTGAACCAAATATGAGCAACAACCTGCAACTGGTATGTAGATAGCTCAGCACTTTCAACTGTAGTCACCCCCATTATGTCAATCACCTTTTGCACCTGATTTAGTAATTCCTGAGGGTCCACATTTGACTTTGACCCAAGAAAGGATGGAGGGTTCATTCGGGTAAAGTCCTAAATCTTGGCAGTATCTGAATTGGCCACTGGGTTGGCTGGAACGATAGCTTGTTGTTCATTATTAGTAGCATCTAAATGAGCATGAGTAGTAAATGCAGCCCTGAACTCCGCGTGAGAAACATATTTGCCCAAAGGTTCTTCGGGCTTAGGGGTTGACTGATTCTCGTTTCTTCTTTTAGGAAGCATATTTGGTAGAAGGAGGGGAGAAACAAATTAGACTGAGAATTTAACTTTGAGCCAACGCTCACTGAAAAAACATAATTTCTGAAAGAAAGGAAACTATTCCAAAAAAACCTCGTAGCCTTCTGCACATAAGTGTGGTGCACAACACATGCATGTACAAGACTCTACTAGATGCAGCTTTTCAGAATTACTAGGATACTATTGAAGCTTAGGCTCTGATACTAAGTTTGTAAAGCAACGAATCTGGTACCCAAAATGCTACACGGTGCCCATGACCCTGAAGGACCATAAGCTAAGACATGACTGATATTTGTAAAATGAGCACTGAATAATAGTAATAATATCGTAAATACGAAAATATGAAATGAAAGGACATAAGGTTCAATACTAGTACATAACTGAAAAATATGGTATAACAATACCAAAACAATTGAGATAATTGTCTGAACATACTGTTGTCTTAAAGCCGCTAGACTATCTGAATAAGAAGTTGATGGGACATGTCCCCAACTAACTCCAACTACTAAAATAAATTGAAAACTAAAATAGTAATGTGATCATCCTGTCCTCGAAGGATAAGGACTCACTGCTAACTCTGATCGCTGAACTGGGATGATACTGGTGTTCTGGAGCTCGTGCTTCTAAACCTATGGTATAAGACAGTATAGCGCAAATGCATTAGTAATTTGAATGTACTAGTATTAAAGTGAGGTAGGATGAATACAATAGGTTCATATGCATGAGCAATACTAACTGACTGGCTAACTTGACCGTGAGAATACATGAATGCATACGTAACTGTAACTGAGAGCATGATAGGATCGAATACTATGTTCTGACTACTAGTCTACTAAAATTGACATCTGAGTCACTAATAAGTGAGAAACTGATACTATATTGCTGAATATTGAGGGACTGATACTTTGTTACTAATACATGGATAACTGTGTTTGACAGTTCTAATTATGAAGAACTGGTCTAGTTAACTGTATCTGATAGTCCTAAATCTAAATTATAATAAGATAAGTTCTGATAAATAATATAGCTGATAACATGAGTAAATGTATCTAACAGTCCTGAACCTGATGGAACTAGATGAGTTCGATACTATATCTGAGTAACTGAATTTGAGATCAGTTGTATCTAGTGGGTGATCTCTGCATCTGATGATACTGATACTGATTGACAATAGTTGAGATCAGTCCTGTCTTGTGGGTGATCCCAGGTTCTATTTAAAATAATAAGGATTGACTGTATCTGACATTCCTAAATCTATACTACTGAGCTAAATTGACTGTATATGAGAGTCCGAATTTTGTAACTGAAACTGTGGGATATATTTATCTAACAGACATATCCCATACTAAGCTAACTGGGGTCAATACATCTGTACAAATCAATTTCACATAACATTAATCACCCAACATAGATTTAAATTCAATTGATCATTCTCACCCTAAAAAAAAAATAAACCCAACTTGAAGTTCATAAAGAAAATCTAAAATCTTGACTTTAGAAAAAAGACTCTTGGGCTTCATGGATGAAAGGTGTCCATGAATGAACACTATGCATACTTGGGATATGATTTCTTGAGGATTGACGGTGAAACCTTCTTGAATTTGAATCCCCAATAGAAACCCTAGCTTGTTCTTGAGAGAAACGTGAGAGAAACTAGTATATTTTGACTGAAGAATGACTAAATCACGTGTTATTGGATATTTATATGGGTGGGACATTGACCCTTTTAACCCTCGATGCGTCGTTAATTTCAGAGAAAATTTCAAGATTTTCATCCTTAACGTGATGCGCCTCTATCAAAAAGCAACACTGGAAATTTACAATTGCCATTTGAGCTCTTTCCGGTTGCACTGAAGGCTCACGTGATACACTATCTGACTAAATAGGCTCTAACTCTTCACCCGGGTGTCAGATTTGGGCAAATTTGGTATCGATGGAAAGATTATTCAATTACCCACATATACCTAGGTGGTTCTTACTATAATTTTAGCAAAGCGGATAGGTAAAACTCTTGTTCTCACTATCTTGGTCCTCAGATCCTAGCGACCCATCACGACTATCATTCTCGAGCTTGGGTACTGCTGCACTAGCTAAAGATGGAGTTGGGGATGAAAATTTATGACTATACTAAGAACTGTTACCACTTCCTAACTTAGGCTGAGCAAATCTAAAACTACCTTTCCTTACCCTCTTATTCTGTTTTTCTTTCATCTTAATATTTTTCTCTTCTATCTACTGATCATGGGTCATAAGTCTGGCTAAAGTCATGTCACTATTCAGCATGACGGATCTGCACTCATAAACAACACTATCATTCAACCCTGAAACAAACTTACTCATTTTGGCCTTACTGTCTGCAACCACATGAGAGGTATATCTGGATAATTGAGTAAATTTAAGAGAATACTCTTTCACTATCACATTGCCTTTCCTGAGGTTAATGAACTCTAGAACCTTGGCTTCTCGAAGCTCTAGGGGAAAGAATCTATCAAGGAACATGGAGGCAAACTCTTCTTACTCAACAGACCCTACATCGTCTGCCCTCTATGACTTTCACTACTTGAACCAAATATGAGCAACATCCTGCAACTGGTATGCAGATAGCTCAACACTTTCAACAGTAGTCACCCCCATGATGTCAATCACCTTTTGCACCTGATTTAGTAATTCCTGAGGGTCCACATCTGACTTGGACCCAAGAAAGGATGGAGGGTTCATTCGGGTAAAGTCCTAAATCTTGGCGGTAGATGAATTGGCCACTGGGTTGGCTGGAACGATAGCTTGTTGTTCATTATGAGTAGCAACTGAATGAGCATGAGTAGTAAATGCAGCCCTGAACTCCGTGTGAGAAATATATTTTCCCAAAGGTTCTTCGGGCTTAGGGGTTGACTGATTCTCGTTTCTACTTTTAGGAGGCATGTTCGGTAGAAGAAAGGGAGAAATAGATTAGACTGAGACTATAACTTTGAGCCTATGCTCACTGAAATGACATAATTACTGAAAGAAAGGAAACTGTTCCTAAAACACCTCGTAGTCTTCTGCACATAAGTGTGGTGCACAACATATTCATGTACAAGACTCTACTAGATGCAACTTTTTAGAATTCCTAGGATACTACTGAAGCTTAGGCTCTGATACTAAGTTTTTAAAGCAACAAATCTGGTACCCAAAATGCTACACGGTGCCCATGACCCTGAAGGACCATAAGCTAACACATGACTGATATTTGTAAAATGAGCACTGAATAATAGTAATAATATCGTAAATACGGAAACATGAAATGAAAGGACATAAGGTTCAATACTAGTACATAACTGAAAAATATGGTATAACAATACCAAAACAACTGAGATAATTGTCTGAGCATACTGTTGTCTGAAAGCCGCTAGACTATCTGAATAAGAAGTTGATGAGACATGTCCCGAAGTAACTCCAACTACTAAAATAAATGGAAAACTAAAATAGTAATGTGATCATCATGTCCTCGAAGGATAAGGACTCACTACTAACTCTGATCGCTGAACTGGGATGCTACTGGTTCTCTGGAGCTCATGCTTCTAAACCTATGGTATAAGACACTATAGCGCAAATGCATTAGTACTTTGAATGTACTAGTATTCAAGTGAGGTAGGATGAATACAATAGGTTCATATGCATGAGCAATACTAACTGACTGGCTAACTTGAACGTGAGAATACATGAATGCATACGTAACTATAACTGAGAGCATGATAGGATTGAATGCTAAGTTCTGACTACTAGTCTAATGACATTGACATCTGAGTCACTGATAAGTGAGAAACTGATACTATATTGCTGAATATTGAGGGACTGATACTTTGTTACTTATACATGGATAACTGTGTTTGACAGTTCTAATTATGAAGAATTGGTCTAGTTGACTGTATCTGATAGTCCTAAATCTAAATTCTAATAAGATAAGTTCTGATAAATAATATAGCTGATAACATGAGTAAATGTATCTGACAATCCTAAACCTGATGGAACTAGATGAGTTCTATACTGTATCTGAGTAACTGAATCTGAGATCAGTTCTATCTAGTGGGTGATCTCTACATCTGATGATACTGATACTGATTGACAATAGTTGAGATCAGTCCTGTCTTGAGGGTGATCCCAGGTTCTATTTAAAATAATAAGGATTGATTATATCTGACAGTCCTAAATCTATACTACTTAGCTAAATTGACTGTATATGAGAGTCCTGATTTTGTAACTGAAACTGTGGGATATATTTATCTAACAGACATAACCCATACTAAGCTAACTAGGGTCAATACATCTATACAAATCAATTTCACATAACATTAATCACCCAACATAGATTTAAATTCAATTGATCATTCTCACCCTAAAAAAAAAATAAACCCAACATGAAGTTCATAAAGAAAATCTAAAATCTTGACTTTAGAAAAAAGACTCTTGGGCTTCATGGATGAAAGGTGTCCATGAATGAACACTATGCATACTTGGGATATGATTTCTTAAGGATTAACGGTGAAACCTTCTTGAATTTGAATCCCCAATAGAAATGCTAGTTTGTTCTTGAGAGAAACGTGAGAGAAACTAGTATATTTTGACTGAAGAATGACTAAATCACGTGTTATTGGATATATATATGGGTGGGAAATTGACCCTTTTAACCCTCGATGCATCGTTAATTTCAGAGAAAATTTTAAGATTTTCATCCTTAACGTGATGCGCCTCTATCAAAAAGCAACACTGGAAATTTACAGTTGCCATTTGAGCTCTCTCCAGATGCACTGAAGGCTCACGTGATACACTATCTGACTAAAAAGGCTCTAACTCTTCACCCGGGTGTCGGATTTGGGAGAATTTGGTATCGATGGAAAGCTTATTCAATTACCCACATGATAACTCTGATCGCTGAACTAGGATGCTACTGGTTCTCTAGAGCTTGTGCTTCTAAACCTATGGTATAAGACACTATAGCGCAAATGCATTAGTACTTTGAATGTACTAGTATTAAAGTGAGGTAGGATGAATACAATAGGTTCATATGCATGAGAAATACTAACTGACTAGATAACTTGAACTTGAGAATACATGAATGCATACGTAACTGTAACTGAGAGCATGATAGGATTGAATACTAAGTTCTGACTACTAGTCTACTGACATTGACATCTGAGTCACTAATAAGTAAGAAACTGATACTATATTGCTGAATATTGAGGGACTGATACTTTGTTACTAATACATGGATAACTGTGTTTGACAGTTCTAATTATGAAGAACTGGTCTAGTTGACTGTATCTGATAGTCCTAAATCTAAATTATAATAAGATAAGTTCTGATAAATAATATAGCTGATAACATGAGGAAATGTATCTAACAGTCCTGAACCTGATGGAACTAGATGAGTTCTATACCGTATCTGAGTAACTGAATCTGAGATCAGTTGTATCTAGTGGGTGATCTCTACATCTGATGATACTGATACTGATTGACAATAGTTGAGATCAGTCCTGTCTTGTGGGTGATCCCAGGTTCTATTTAAAATAATAAGGATTGACTGTATCTGACAGTCCTAAATCTATACTACTGAGCTAAATTGACTGTATATGAGAGTCCTGATTTTGTAACTGAAACTGTGGGATATATTTATCTAACAGACATAACCCATACTAAGCTAACTGGGGTCAATACATCTATATAAATCAATTTCACAAAACATTAATCACCCAACATAGATTTAAATTCAATTGATCATTCTCACCCTAAAAAAAAAATAAACCCAACATGAAGTTCATAAAGAAAATCTAAAATTTTGACTTTAGAAAAAAGACTCTTGGGCTTCATGGATGAAAGGTGTCCATAAATGAACACTATGCATACTTGGGATGTGATTTCTTGAGGATTGACGGTGAAACCTTCTTGAATTTGAATCCCCAATAGAAATGCTAGTTTGTTCTTGAGAGAAACGTGAGAGAAACTAGTATATTTTGACTGAAGAATGACTAAATCACGTGTTATTGGATATATATATGGGTGGGAAATTGACCCTTTTAACCCTCGATGCGTTGTTAATTATGGAGAAAATTTTAAGATTTTCATCCTTAACGTGATGCGCCTCTATCAAAAAGCAACACTTGAAATTTACAATTGCCATTTGAGCTCTCTCCAGATGCACTGAAGGCTCACGTGATACACTATCTGACTAAAAAGGCTCTAACTCTTCACCTGGGTGTCAGATTTGGGCGAATTTGGTATCGATGGAAAGCTTATTCAATTACCCACATGATAACTCTGATCGCTGAACTAGGATGCTACTGGTTCTCTGGAGCTTGTGCTTCTAAACCTATGGTATAAGACACTATAGCGCAAATGCATTAGTACTTTGAATGTACTAGTATTAAAGTGAGGTAGGATGAATACAATAGGTTCATATGCATGAGCAATACTAACTGACTGGCTAACTTAAACTTGAGAATACATGAATGCATACGTAACTGTAATTGAGAGCATGATAGGATTGAATACTAAGTTCTGACTACTAGTCTACTGACATTGACATCTGAGTCACTAATAAGTGAGAAACTGATACTATATTGCTGAATATTGAGGGACTGATACTTTGTTACTAATACATGGATAACTGTGTTTGAAAGTTCTAATTATGAAGAACTGCTATAGTTGACTGTATCTGATAGTCCTAAATCTAAATTATAATAAGATAAGTTCTGAAAAATAATATAGCTGATAACATGAATAAATGTATCTGACAATCCTGAACCTGATGGAACTAGATGAGTTCTATACTGTATCTGAGTAACTGAATCTGAGATCAGTTGTATCTAGTGGGTGATCTCTACATCTGATGATACTGATACTGAATGGCAATAGTTGAGATCAGTCCTGTCTTGTGGGTGATCCCAGGTTCTATTTAAAATAATAAGGATTAACTGTATCTGACAGTCCTCAATCTATACTACTGAGCTAAATTGACTGTATATGAGAGTCCTGATTTTGTAACTGAAACTGTGGGATATATTTATCTAACAGACATAACCCATACTAAGCTAACTGGGGTCAATACATCTATATAAATCAATTTCACAAAACATTAATCACCCAACATAGATTTAAATTCAATTGATCATTCTCACCCTACAAAAAAAATAAACCCAACATGAAGTTCATAAAGAAAATCTAAAATTTTGACTTTAGAAAAAAGACTCTTGGGCTTCATGGATGAAAGGTGTCCATGAATGAACACTATGCATACTTGGGATGTGATTTCTTGAGGATTGACGGTGAAACCTTCTTGAATTTGAATCCCCAATAGAAATGCTAGTTTGTTCTTGAGTGAAACGTGAGAGAAACTAGTATATTTTGACTGAAGAATGACTAAATCACGTGTTATTGGATATATATATGGGTGGGAAATTGACCCTTTTAACCCTCGATGCGTTGTTAATTATGGAGAAAATTTTAAGATTTTCATCCTTAACGTGATGCGCCTCTATCAAAAAGCAACACTGGAAATTTATAATTGCCATTTGAGCTCTCCCCAGATGCACTGAAGGCTCACGTGATACACTATCTGACTAAAAAGGCTCTAACTCTTCACCTGGGTGTCAGATTTGGGCGAATTTGGTATCGATGGAAAGCTTATTCAATTACCCACATGATAACTCTGATCGCTGAACTAGGATGCTACTGGTTCTCTGGAGCTTGTGCTTCTAAACCTATGGTATAAGACACTATAGCGCAAATGCATTAGTACTTTGAATGTACTAGTATTAAAGTGAGGTAGGATGAATACAATAGGTTCATATGCATGAGCAATACTAACTGACTGGCTAACTTGAACTTGAGAATACATGAATGCATACGTAACTGTAATTGAGAGCATGATAGGATTGAATACTAAGTTCTGACTACTAGTCTACTGACATTGACATCTGAGTCACTAATAAGTGAGAAACTGATACTATATTGCTGAATATTGAGGGACTGATACTTTGTTACTAATACATGGATAACTGTGTTTGACAGTTCTAATTATGAAGAACTGGTCTAGTTGACTGTATCTGATAGTCCTAAATCTAAATTATAATAAGATAAGTTCTGATAAATAATATAGCTGATAAAATGAGTAAATGTATCTAACAGTCCTGAACCTGATGGAACTAGATGAGTTCTATACTGTATCTGAGTAACTGAATCTGAGATCAGTTGTATCTAGTGGGTGATCTCTACATCTGATGATACTGATACTGATTGACAATAGTTGAGATCAGTCCTGTCTTGTGGGTGATCCCAGGTTCTATTTAAAATAATAAGGATTGACTGTATCTGACAGTCCTAAATCTATACTACTGAGCTAAATTGACTGTATATGAGAGTCCTGATTTTGTAACTGAAACTGTGGGATATATTTATCTAACAGACATAACCCATACTAAGCTAACTGGGGTCAATACATCTATACAAATCAATTTCACATAACATTAATCACCCAACATAGATTTAAATTCAATTGATCATTCTCACCCTAAAAAAAAAATAAACCCAACATGAAATTCATAAAGAAAATCTAAAATTTTGACTTTAGAAAAAAGACTCTTGGGCTTCATGGATGAAAGGTGTCCATGAATGAACACTATGAATACTTGGGATGTGATTTCTTGAGGATTGACGGAGAAACCTTCTTGAATTTGAATCCCCAATAGAAACCCTAGCTTGTTCTTGAGAGAAACGTGAGAGAAACTAGTATATTTTGACTGAAGAATGACTAAATCACGAGTTATTGGATATATATATGGGTGGGACATTGACCCTTTTAACCCTCGATTCGTTGTTAATTATGGATAAAATTTTAAGATTTTCATCCTTAACGTGATGCGCCTCTATCAAAAAGCAACACTGGAAATTTACAATTGCCATTTGAGCTCTCTCCGGATGCATTGAAGGCTCAGGTGATACACTATCTGACTAAAAAGGCTCTAACTCTTCACCCGAGTGTCAGATTTGGGTGAATTTGGTATAGATGGAAAGCTTATTCAATTACCTACATATACCTAGGTGGTTCTTACTATAATTTTTGCAAAGCGGATAGGTAAGACTCATGTTCTCACTATCTTAGGCCTCAGATCCTAGCGACCCATCACGACTATCATTCTCGAGCTTGGGTACTGCTGCACTAGCTAAAGATGGAGCTGGGGATGAAAATTTATGACTATACTAAGAACGGTTACCACCTCCTGACTTAGGCTGAGCAAATCTACAACTACCTTTCCTTACCCTCTTATTCTGCTTTTCTTTCATCTTAATCTTTTGCTCTTCTATCTACTGATCATGGGTCATAAGTCTAGCTAAAGTCATGTCACTATTTAGCATGACGGATTTTCACTCATAAACAACACTATCATTCAACCCTGAAACAAACTTACTCATCTTGGTCCTACTGTCTGCAACCACATGAGAGGCATATCTGGATAATTGAGTAAATTTAAGAGAATACTCTTTCACTATCACATTGCCTTTCCTGAGGTTGATGAACTCTATAACCTTGGCTTTTCGAAGCTCTAGGGGAAAGAATCTATCAAGGAACATGGAGGCAAACTCTTCTTACTCAACAGACCCTACATCGTCTGCCCTTTCTGACTACCACTACTTGAACCACATATGAGCAACATCCTGCAACTGGTATGCAGATAGCTCAACACTTTCAATAGTAGTCACCCACATGATGTCAATCACCTTTTACACCTGATTTAGTAATTCCTGAGGGTCCACATCTGACTTGGACCCAAGAAAGGATGGAGGGTTCATTCGGGTAAAGTCCTAAATCTTGGCGGTAGATGAATTGGCCACTGGGTTGACTGGAACGATAGATTGTTGTTCATTATGAGTAGCAACTGAATGAGCACGAGTAGTAAATACAGCCCTGAACTCCGCGTGAGAAACATATTTGCACAAAGGTTCTTCGGGCTTAGGGGTTGACTGATTCTCATTTCTTCTTTTAGGAGGCATGTTCGGTAGATAAAAGGGAGAAATAGATTAGACTGAGACTATAACTTTGAGCCTATGCTCACTGAAACGACATAATTACTGAAAGAAAGGAAACTGTTCCTAAAACACCTCGCAGCCTTCTGCACATAAGTGTGGTGCACAACACATGCATGTACAAGACTCTACTATATGCAGCTTTTTAGAATTCCTAGGATACTATTGAAGCTTAGGCTCTGATACTAAGTTTGTAAAGCAACGAATCTGGAACCCAAAATGCTACACGGTGCCCATGACCCTGAAGGACCATAAGCTAACACATGACTAATATTTGTAAAATGAGCACTGAATAATAGTAATAATATCGTAAATACGGAAACATGAAATGAAAGGACATAAGGTTCAATACTAGTACATAACTGAAAAATATGGTATAACAATATCAAAACAACTGAGATAATTGTCTGAGCATACTGTTGTTTGAAAGCCACTAGACTATCTGAATAAGAAGTTGATGAGACATGTCCCCAACTAACTCCAACTACTAAAATAAATTGAAAACTAAAATAGTAATGTGATCATCATGTCCTCAAAGGATAATGACTCACTGCTAACTCTGATCGCTGAACTGGGATGCTACTGGTTCTCTGGAGCTCGTGCTTCTAAACCTATGGTATAAGACACTATAGCGCAAATGCCTTAGTACTTTGAATATACTAGTATTCAAGTGAGGTAGGATGAATACAATAGGTTCATATGCATGAGCAATACTAACTGACTGGCTAACTTGAACGTGAGAATACATAAATGCTTACGTAACTATAACTGAGAGCATGATAGGATTGAATACTAAGTTCTGACTACTAGTCTAATGACATTGACATCTGAGTCACTGATAAGTGAGAAACTGATACTATATTGCTTAATATTGAGGGACTGATACTTTGTTACTAATACATAGATAACTGTGTTTGACAGTTCTAATTATGAAGAACTAGTCTAGTTGACTATATCTGATAGTCCTAAATCTAAATTCTAATAAGATAAGTTCTGATAAATAATATAGCTGATAACATGAGTAAATGTATCTGACAGTCCTGAACCTGATGGAACTAGATGAGTTCTATACTGTATCTAAGTAACTGAATCTGAGATCAGTTCTATCTAGTGGGTGATCTCTACATCTGATGATACTGATACTGATTGACAATAGTTGAGATCAGTCCTGTCTTGTGGGTGATCCCAGGTTCTATTTAAAATAATAAGGATTGACTGTATCTGACAGTCCTAAATCTATACTGCTTAGCTAAATTGACTGTATATGCGAGTCATGATTTTGTAACTGAAACTGTGGGATATATTTATCTAAGAGACATAACCCATACTAAGCTAACTAGGGTCAATACATCTATACAAATCAATTTCACATAACATTAATCACCCAACATAGATTTAAATTCAATTGATCATTCTCACCCTAAAATAAAAATAAACCCAACATGAAGTTCATAAAGAAAATCTAAAATCTTGACTTTAGAAAAAAGACTCTTGGGCTTCATGGATGAAAGGTGTCCATGAATGAACACTATGCATACTTAGGATATGATTTCTTGAGGATTGACGGTGAACCTTCTTGAATTTGAATCCCCAATAGAAACGCTAGCTTGTTCTTGAGAGAAACGTGAGAGAAACTAGTATATTTTGACTAAAGAATGACTAAATCATGTGTTATTGGATATATATATGGGTGGGAAATTGACCCTTTTAACCCTCGATGCGTCATTAATTTCAGAGAAAATTTTAAGATTTTCATCCTTAACGTGATGCGCCTCTATCAAAAAGCAACACTGGAAATTTACAATTGCCATTTGAGCTCTCTCCGGATGCACTGAAGGCTCACGTGATACACTATCTGACTAAAAAGGCTCTAACTCTTCACCCGGGTGTCGGATTTGGGCGAATTTGGTATCGATGGAAAGCTTATACCACATGTACAAAATTGGTTTTTTCTTTCAAAGAAAGATTCTAACATTCTTGGGATACTTTTCATGCTCGGAAAAATATGGGGTATTACAATATCTCCCCCTTGAGAACATTCATCCTCGAATGAGACTGAGTGAGAGGGAAAGAATACAAATTGATGTACATTCTAAACATGACTGTCTGGAACATGATTTCATGACTCACATGACTGATGACTGAATATAACTTACTGAACATGCATATATGATGCATGACTAATAAGATGAATTCATGCATATCTGATGCATGACTAATAATTGACTTATGAGTACATGACTAAATATTTTTATGAACAAAATTTCTTGCAGTGACAATACATGTATAATGCATAATTACATGCCTGAACTGATATATGAGTGCATGGCTGAATCTGTAAGGGTACTTAGTACTAAGTTTGTGATGAACCCTAAATATGAAACTGAGTAAGACTAAGGAAAATTGTTATCTTAACCAGAAATGCTAATGAATCCGAGATCATCATTACTAAACATACCCAAGAGGAAATCCAAGAACCTAACTGAGTCTAGTTTGATACGTGACATACAAATGGAACATCATGAATGGAAATGAGCCTCTTAATACATGGCCCAAAGCAGAGGTTGGGACTTTGAGGGTCAACTTATAAATAACCTCTACTCTAAACTGGATTCTTTATTCAAAGAGAAAGTTTATTTAAGGCATGAGAATGTTGAGAAATATGGGGTATCTCCCCCTTGGGACACTATGTCCCTCTAAGAATGCTCACCTTACTAAGATACCGGGGTGATGCACAGGGCATCCACGGACTGATTCATGACTGAATAACTCATGCTAAAAATCTTAAGCTAAAATGAGAGACAGAGGTCTATAAATGCATATCATAAGTATGAAGGACCTATAATGTACCCGAATCTATGCCGGGGGAATTTTCATGATAATGGCGAGTTTGACGAGCATCAAGCCTGTTCTGACACTGACCACTATTGGTACTAGAAGTGACGCCCTACTGACGCAAATATTTTCCCTTCTGATCCCTTACTCTACATTCTCGTAGCCTATGGCATGGCTTACCATATTCATAACATACCTCACTGCCTGCTTTACATACACCGAGGTGATTCTTACCACAATTTTTGCAAAGTTGATAGTTAAGACTCCTGTTCTTACTATCTTGGGCCTCGAATATTGGCAACCCATCAGGACTATCATTCTCGATCTTGGGCACTGGTGCACTAGCTAAAGATGAAGCTGGGATAAAAAATTTATGACTATACTGAGAATGGTTACCACCTCTTGACTTAGGCTGAGCAAAACAAAAACTACCTGTCCTTGCCCTCTTATTCTGCTCTTTTTCATCTTAATATTTTGATCTTCTATCTACTGAGCATGGGTTATAAGTCTGGATAAATTCATGTCACTACTCAGCATGGCGGATCTACACTCATTAACCATGCTATCATTCATCCCTGACACAAACTTAATCATCTTGGCCCTATTGTCTGCAACCACATGAGAGGCATATCTGGCAAATTGAGTAAACTTAAGATTATACTCTTTCACTATCATATTGCCCTGCCTGAGGTTTATGAACTCTAGCACCTTGGATTCTCTAAGCTCTAGGGGAAAGAATCTATCAAGGAACACGAAAGCTAACTCTTTCCACTCAACTGGCCCTGCATCGTTTGCCCTCTCTGACTTCCACTACTTGAACCAAGTGTGAGCAACATCCTATCAATGGTATGCAGCTAGCTCAGTACTCTCAACAGTAGTCACCCCATGATGTCATTCACCTTCTGAACTTGATCTAGGAATTCTTGAGGGTTCCCATCTAACTTAGACCCAAGAAAGGATGGAGGGTTTATTCGGGTGAAGTCCCAAATACTGGCTGCTGCTAAATTAACCACTGGGTTGGCCGAAACGATAGCTGGTCATTCATTATGAGTAGCAACTGACTGAGAAAGAGTAGTGAATGCAGCCCTGAACTCCGCATGAGAAACATATTCGCGTAAAAGTTCTTCGGCTGAGAGGATGACTGATTCCCATTTCTTCTTTTAGGAGGCATATTCTGTAGAAGAAAGGGATAAATGGATTAGACTGAGAGTTTAACTTTAAGATATGCTCACTGACACAACATGAATACTGAAAGAAGGGGAAACTGTTCCTAAAATAGCTCATAGCCTCTTGCCCATAGGTTTGGTGCACAACACACGCATGTACAAGACTCTACTAGATAGGGCTTTTCAGACTTCCTAGGACACTATTGAACCTTAGGCTTTGATATCGAGTTTGTAACACCTCGAATATGGTACCCAAATGCCACACGGTGCCCATGACCCCGAAGGACCACAAGCTAACCCATGACTGATATCTGTAAATTGAGTACTAAATAATAGTAATAATATTGTAAATATGAAAACATGAACTGAAAGGCCATAAGATTCAATACTAGTACATAACTGAAAAATATAGTATAACAATACCAAAACAACTAAGATAATTGTCTGAACATACTGTAGTCTGAAAGCCACTAAACTCTTTGAATAAGGAGTTGATGGGACATGCCCTCAACTAACTCCAACTACAGAAATAAACTAAAAACTAAAATAGTAATGTGATCATCATGTCCTCGAAGGATAAGGGCTCACTGCTAACTCTGATTGTTGAAAAGGGATGCTACTAGTTCTTTGAAGCTCGTACTTCTAAGCCTATGGTATAAGACACCATAGCACAAATGCGTCAGTACTTTGAATGTACAAGTATGCAAGTGAGGTAGGCTAAATGCAATACGTTCATATGCATGAACAATATTGATTGAATGACTAACATGAACATGAGAATATAAGCATGCATACCTAACTATAACTGAGATCATGATAGGACTGCATACTGAGTTTTGACTACCGAGTCTACTGACATTGGCATTTGAATCACTAATGAGTGAGAAACTGATACTGTATTATTGAATATTGAGGGACTGATACTATGTTACCGATACATGGATAACTATGTCTAACAGTTCTAATTTTGAAGAACTGCTCTAGTTGACTATATCTGCCAGTCCTGAACTTGATGTAACTAGATAAGTTCTGTACTGTATCTGAGTAACTAAATCTGAGATCAGTTTTATCTTGTGGGTGATCTTTACATCTGATGATCTAGATACTGATTGACAATAGTTAAGATCAGTTCTGTCTGGTGGGTGATCCCATGGTCTAATTATAATAATAAGGATTGAATGTATATGACAGTCCTAAATCTATATTACTGAGCTAAATTGACTGTATGTGATAGTCCTGATTATGTAACTAAAACTGTGGGATGTATTCATCTAAACCGACATGCCCCATACTAAGCTAAATGGGGACCAATTTGTAACCCTAGTTGGAAGGGTATCAGTACTGCGCCATTGATAAAGGCAAATATTGTAAAGTCAGTCCTAATCTAGTGGGTAACCCCTGGGATAATTCCTATACAATTAAATATGCTAACAGGTGATCCATGAGTATGTTAGTCCTACCTAACGCGTGACATCTCGTACCTACTTTGGCTATGAAGTTTTGGAACTTAAGGGATTTTTCTAGGTATCTCAGTCCTATCTAGCGGGTGAGTCCTCATCCCTAGGCTCTCTCGGTACTAAATCCTACTCCCATCTAAAAGAAACTGAACTGATTAACTAATCTGAAGTGATTATCTGAACTGAGCTAAGACTAATGATATTGTTTAGCTGAGTTAAACTAAGTTTACTGAGATCCGCTGACTAATTGATTGTACTGAGTTCTGAGGACTGACTGAGAGTACTGAAGTTACTGAGATTTCTAGGAATACTATGGTTACTGATATTACTGAGGTTATTCAGATTATTGAGTAGGACTAATCTGATGGATACTGAATTTCCAGAGATTTTCTGAGTCATGAGACTGACTAAATTCTACTAATCATGGCTTGACTAAGATTATCGTGAAAAACTGACATAGCTCTAGGCAAACAACTAAATTGTCGGGTACAAGTACCCCTAGGACTTAATGGAAAGAAACTAACAGAGCATGACTTACATGGACATATGACCAACAAGACAATTCATAATTCATATATTGAAGCACTTCATCTAACATGTGATATACATAAACTTGTACAAACATAGGGATTTCATAATATCATGCTAGTTGGGCACTTTTCCTTCATATCGGTAATTAATCAAACACATGATAGGCATAATATATATAGACACCATTATACAACAATTAAACATCATGATTCAACATCTAATTTCATCATCCTAAGGTTTAATCATTGGTTCGCCTGAATATACATCTATACAAATCAATTCCACATAGCATCAATCACCCAACATGGATTTGAATCAATTGATTATTCTCAACATAATAAAAATAAACCCAACATGAAGTTCATAAATAAAATCTAAAATCTTGACTTTAGAAAAGAGATTCTTAAGCTTCATGGAGGAAAGGAGTCCATGAATGAATACTATGCATGCCTGGGATGTGATTTCTTGAGGATTGACAGTGAAACCTTTTTGAATTTGAATCCCCAATAGAAACCCTATCTTGTTCTTTAGAGAAAATTGAGAGAAACTAGTATATTTTGGGTGAAGAATGACTAAATCATATGTTATTGGGTATATATATAGGGGTGGGAAATTTACCCTTTTAACCCTGGACGCGTCTTTAATTTATGAAACAATTTCTTGATTTTCTTTGTTGGTGCAACGCGTCACTACCGCAGAGCAATACTAAAAATTAAAAATTGCCATTTGAGCTATCTCCGTGATACACTGAAGGCTCAGGTGATACACCATCTCAGTAAAAAGGCTCTAACTCTTCACCGGGTGTCGGATTTGGGCGAATTTGATATATATGGAAATCTTATTTGATTCCCCACATGATAAAAAAATGGAAATCATGAAAATACCACTTATACAAAAGTGGATTCATCTTTCAAATAAAGCTTCTAACATTTTTGGGAAACTTTTCAAGCTATAAAAAGTACGGGGTATTACACTCTCCTTCTGTCCTTGTATTGAAATAACTCACCAGAGAAGAACACCTAAGATTTTATGGATGATAAGCATAAATCATATCCTTAAAATGTTAGCATGGTATACACACAAGGAATGTTGTGTGCACTATAGCTCTATCTGGAGGCTATCATCCCATTTACGTCACTTGCAATATCTCTATGTGTTAATATAAGCCATACTTCTTTTGTTTCTCCTTATGCACCTAGGGCTTAGCTTGACATTCTGCGGAGCCACTTGATGTCTTTCCTAGGTGATATATATCTAATCAATCAACTCATATAGTAACTTTAACATGCTAGGAAATAGCATAAAATGCACATGCGCATACAAACATCTAAGCCTTCAAAAATGACTTTAACTTATAAATATTTATAAAAAATTTCAGACGTGTAACTTATGAAGTACTAAAATATAGGAACATGTAATAAATGTGCAAGTAAACTCAGAAAACCTATGACACATGAATATACAAACCATAAATAATATGTGAACATTTGAAAAAAAAACTAACATGTTAATAAATGAACTACAATACAAAATCTACCACTTGATCACATAGACAGGTATAATTTTAATACCTAATATATGTAACTATAAAAAGTGAAAACATATAGCATATTGAATGTTACTTTCACTATATAAGAAGATATAGTATAAGAGTACCTATTGCATGAGGTTAAGGATTGTAAAAGTATATAGTCAGTTGGTAAGATAATCACAACACCTAAATGTCTCAATTATAAAACTCATAGACAAATATTTACATGTAAGAAAATAACTGTTTATTATGCAAATGAATAGGCCCTTTATATATCTAATGCATACCCTCTGAAAAACATATGATACTCAAATAACTATACCATGTATAAGGTGACATATAAACAAATAATTCATCCAACCCATAAGCTATGAATAATAATCTGGGATATATACATAACATGTGTATTAATTAACTATATCATAACATTTATCGTATCCTTAGATAAACAAGTTAACTATGAAAGTGCTTGTTACATAAATTTTAACGCTATGGAAACTCATAGTATGTAAAAAACGTGATCATGACATCTGAGCATATGAAATTGAATCTTTATACAGATATATCTATAACCTATAAAAACAAAATTTTTATCATATGAGCAACAAAATTGTACATTCTAATCATATAGACTTATGAAATCTGTAACACTTAAATAATTATGCTTTTAGAATATGTGATGTACAAACAAATGACATATGATGATTGTGACATGTAAATAATAATCTTAGGACCTTGAACGAAAAGCCATTAATGCACATGCACGTAGACTACGATCAAATATTTTATGAAACATGTAATTTGGGCATCAACACTTCATGAAACAAACTTGTAAACATGTTCCATATAAAATATGTTGTAAATAAACAATGATTCACAAAATATGTAACCTATAAACAAGAATTTATATTATAAATAACATGCAAATAATTAATCTCCCATAAATACATAACAGGTAAACTAATAAGCTTATGAAAATAAGTACCATATAAATAATTAAGTTACCATATATGCAATACATATAATCATGCATGTAAGTTAGCTATAAAACATACATATTGAATTCATGACAACTTAATTTTGTTGTCATCTTGTTCCTTTGTAAACTACGATAAATTTCATGGGGTAATCTAGTCATAATTTACATACGAGCATATTTCTTGTAGTCTCAAATAATACTAAGGATACTTCTATCCATATCCCCCGATGGGGGTCTATGTAGCTATATTATTTTTCCTTTCAGTTCGAGAAAAATACTCTCTATATATATTCGAACATAAGAGCTGAAAACTGTTATTATTAATCTATTTGGTTATTTACTAGGGAAATGATAGAGGGTAATACCTTATAAGCGTCATACTTGAGTGGCAAGTTAAACTGTTCCTCTTTTATTACTATTACGTGCCACATTATTAAAGTCAGTATCTAATAGCTTATATAAATTTGGCGGGAAGATAGATTAGCTAGATACTAAAGATAATCTAATCCAAGAACTCTTTTTTCGAACATACTTTTGAAGTCATTTTACTATCTCTCCATATTGTTTAGAGATTATCCACCTTGAACATAACAACTGAGTTTCGACTATGCTTGGATGATGAACATGTATCAGGTGCACATTCCATCCTTTTCTTAAAAAACAATTCTCATAAACTTCATCAATACCCAAGAAGTAGCTAGTTAGGACACAAAGACCCCTAATATATGAGTACGGCCATGCGAAATTAGGTGAATAAATAATTGTTATATCCTAAGACATTTATAATCTACTATTGGAAACTTATACATCTCCAGATATATTCTTATCCTCCAATACATATGCATTCTTAAGAATTGTAGTATATTAATGTATCCTCTCATCAAGAGTGCCTACTAATTGACTGCTAACTACCACTATTATATAGAAAAGGTACCACCTCTCAAAGTGATACTAATGTTATTTCTCACGATATGCCATCAAAACCTACAAAGGCTATTTATTCATATTTCTATAAATTTTTCGATAAAAGTCACACTATAACTAGGCGTGCTATCCACATATATACATACTCTAAGATGTTCGAATAATATTTTACAATTCTTCTAATGTAAATATTTCCTTCTTGTAACCAATTAATCAATACTATGTCTTCATCTATTCTAAAAACAAATGATAACTCTTAGTTTATGTCTAAGTCCACGATATTTTTTACTCAACTCTCTGATCGCATACAATTGCTGATTTTTTTAAGCAAATCACCATGGGATAATCCAACCCATATAATCCCACCGAATGATAACAATCCTTACCCTGAGCTTGCTAGCCTTACAAGGATTCAAACATATTGGTCATTGCCTACTCAACATAATAAAATGCAAGTATTTTATGGGATGATCTATGTACATGTCTGGGAAAAAGTTTTATAAAGCATCTATGCCTAGTCGACTAGCTAGGGATACCTTTAATTAACACTAGGGAGGTGTATTTACCTAATGGTCAAAGCTTCCTGTATACCTTAAACTATTTTAAACTCGTAAAGATCTGATTTGATTGCCTTTACTCTAAAATAATACATTATCCCAAAGCTTATCGGTACTTTACCGAGGAAATAATAAACATCAGCTATGTATTCAAATCCTATAAGTACTGGAGAGATCACATAGAGAAGCTTTTGAACTTAAAAATCATTCTTTTGTAACATTTGTATTGGAATATGTCCTTTACTATCTCTGTAGTTAAACAATACTTAACTAAATATACATATAAGTAATCCTCCTATAAGTTCTACTGCAATAACCAACACCAATGCAATTATAAGGGTAAGTATACCTTAGTATCTATATATCTTTATTCTACAAGAAAGTATGAACTTGAAGGTTCAAACTCGCCAAGTTAACTCGAATCTTACTTTAAGTTCACGACTAGGCGTTTAGCTGAAAGTTTCCTGTTGGAAATGCTAGTATCTGCCCATTGGCATGATTTGATATTGTCTTTAATAGGATGAATCTGTATGACGATTAAGCAAAATGTAAATCTGAAATGACTCCTTATAACTTATCTTAGCTTTGTCGCACAATCTATATTATGAAAAAAAGGTTGAAAATCCTAAATGTCTATACAGCTCCCCCATTATAAATATTGTGCACAACACATTCATAAGTAGGGATCGACTAGGCATAGCTTCATTGTCTCCCCAAGACACCATAAACCTAGGGCTCTGATAGCACTTTTGTCACGCCCTAGTCAAGAATGAGCAGACAATAACCGTATAAGTACGTGTTATACAACTGACATATATTCTACTCGAAAGAGTTACTAATTCTAAGAAAATTATGAGGGCCAATATAAATGAACAATTCTAGCTCATTGAATCCATCTGATACAAAAAAGTGAAACTATGAACATGTATAACAACTTGACACTATTTATGAAGCTTTTAAGAGAAATAATAAATATACCAGGCAAGATGGTAGGGATAGGTCTCTGGCACACCCAAAATATAATTGGGAATATGAATAAATAGTATTGGACATTTATTATGTCCAGGTAAGAGATGGGCTCATTGACTGCTTTATTGAATGCGAACAAGTGCCTATAGTAGTCTACTCATCGATGTAGTTGGTCTTGTATTTACAAGAATGCAGTGCCCCGCGAACTTAGGGGAGTGATGATAGGAGGATTTACACGCCTATATCAATATATTTTGCCCATATTTTAGCCTAGTTTTGAGAACAAATTATATATTTCATGCACTTTTAGTCCTTTTTTCCTGTAAATGAGCTAACGAACATGATTAGTAAAGTTTCAGGTATAAATGATGCAAAATTCAGCATTTTATGGCTTACTTGACGCAAAAGAAAGCTCACGAAGAAAGGAAAAGGAGTGTACACGCCTAAGGACCAAAACTGCTGCATGGAAAATCTGTCCCGGGCTAAAATAGCATTTCTGAAGACTTTGGGGACTTACAGACACATAGCTGGATTTGGACAATGATACATTAACCTAGTACAATTGGGTTATGTATTTCATTAGTTTATTTGGATTATGATAATGTTACATTAACCTAGTATATTTGGGTTAAGTATTCCATTAGCCTAGTAGGATTTGGTTATTTGTTTCATTAGCGTAGTAGGAGTAGGATATGGGTATTATAAATACCCTATCATGCTAGAGATTTCTATTCATTCCTCGCTTAGTGAAGAGAACAATCTTCTATTCAACAATTAATCTTCTTCCATCCCTCTCTTCTTCCACCACAATAATTCTACAACTCTTCTAATCTTTCCATTAATCTTATTTTCTTCCATTCTTAAAATCCACAACAAGAGAATCGTTACTTTTGCTAAGGAATTCACGCCTCACGCCTACCCCTTTTGCTACACGAAAATCATCAATCTTGTGGTATAATAACAACAATGCAAATTGTGATTTCCTTCGTATTCATGGGTAACTAAACTTCTCTGTTGGGGTTATGGAAGCCATATGAGCTACTATCTATTGCTGTGATTTTATGAGTTCGTGACACGTATGCTGCTTATATCAGTAGTCTCTTCATCTTAATCTACATTCTTTGCGGTTGCAAATGCAAGAATATGCCAGTCTAACATTTAACTTGTTCGAAAGAAAGGTTATTTGTCTGGAAAAGAGATAGTGTCAAGGTAGTAGGACACCCTTTCCTACTAAAAAGCTAGTGCCGTAACTGGACTAACCTCTTGGAGAATTCGTACCATTAGACATGCTTTAAGCTCGAAAGAGTTAAAGTTAAATAGTCCTTGTTGAGGTCGAAAGACGCTTGGATTTACCATCGAATACAATTCTCTATAAGCAGTTGCATGTCAAAACTCTACACACTCATAGCCAATAGAGACGTATAACTCAGAAGGTGGACATAACCCCAACGCTTCAATTCTCATTGTTTACAACACACGTAACATTCTTTCTTTTTATTTTCAGCTTTTATTTTGATACTTTATTTAAATTACTTGCACGACAAGAATCCCTCCTCTTATGAGACTTGCACCAAAAGTTTAGTAATTTTGCTTACTTGTTGGCCAAGCTATTCCCAGTGGGATCGATACCCAACCCAAGTTGGGTTCTATATTTGCTAACGACCGCTATACACTCCTACGAGAGCTGTAGATTGAGCGTTATCAAAAATGGGCGCCGTTGTCGGGGAATACGAGTGTCAATCATGTTCGTGATAATTACTAGACCCTTTGGTCAAAGATTCTCGTACTTTTACGTTTAGTTTTTGTTTTTGTTTATTGCAGGTATTTACTTTAGTGCATGCCCCATACTAGAAGTTCTGGTCAACTGTTATTACCAATCAATCCTGAACCACAACGAATTAGAAGAATGGAAGCACAAGCTGAAATCGACAGGATGGCTGCTCAATACCAGCAAGCAAGATTAGTTGCTCTTGTCTCTGCTCAAGTCCAACAACAAAACATTGATAATCCTGGGCGAGCAACAAATCCTGACGATGAAGATTTAGGTGATGACGAGTTGATAAACCTAAGGCATGTTGCTGAAACTACAACACCTGCCAACAGAAGAGGTCGACAAGCTCGGTATAGGTATGATCGCCAACCTTTGCAGCCAGCTTTCGATGATGATGATGATGATCTTTATGGTGCCGGAGACACTGGAGCTATAATTACACCACCATTAGCGCCCGGAGCGAAGTTCAACATCACAAGAACCATGATTCAGTCATTGCAACTCAAGGGATTATTTGGTAGACTAGCAGGCAACGATCCGAATATGCATCTCATCAACTTTATTTCTACATGCAAGTCTTTTGACAATCCTGGTGTTGGTCAGAATGCTATTCAATTACGTTTATTTCCATTGTCTCTGTCTGGGGAGGCAACACTATGGTTGAATGGGCTGACTCCTGATTCAATTACAAATTGAAGGCAATTGAGAGACGCTTTCCTAGAAAGATTCTTTCCGCCATCCAAAAGAGCACAATTGAGAGATGATATCAGCAACTTCCGCCAGCTTTCCACTGAATCTCTTCATGAAACATGGGAGAGGTTCAAGACAAAGCTAGCGAGATGCCCAAACCATCACATGACTAATGTTCACCTAATGGAGATCTTGTATAGAGCCTTGAATTCAATAACTAAACCAGTGGTGGATAATGCAGCTGGAGGTTCTTTCATGGACCTCACCTTTGGTCAAGCAAGAAATATGCTAGATCGCATGACGAAACAAAGTAGAGCGTGGCATACCAGGGATTCTGAGGTAGCAAGCCCCACTTTATCTATTGGCATGACTGTAGACCAAAGAAGAAGAGAAGAAGAACGTGATCAAGACATGGCACACATGAAAACACCAATGGATCTTCTGACAAAGCATTTATTATCAGGGAAGACCAAAAAAGTGAAAGCTGTGACGCTAAAAGGAAGAGACGAATCTGATTCTGAAGAGGAGGCCAACTACTTGAACAATCAGGGGGGTTTTCGTGGGAATGCCCAAGGAAACCAAGGTCGGAACTATTATGATAAATCTGGAAGCAAAGACCAAGGTAGTTGGAAGAAAAACAATGAAAAGAGTGGTTTGTACGTTCCCCCTGGTAGACGTGATACCACCACATCTAATTCTGGAAGTAGGGAAGACATGATGGCTAAGTTATTGAAAGGGGTGGAAGCAACGAGCGCGGGAGTTACGGAGGTGATTAATGATTTGTCCTCCATGAAGCAATTAGTTGATTCACATTCCACTTCTATCAAGCAAATAGAGCAGCAATTGAGCCAACTTTCAGCAGCACTCAATCAAAGAAAGGCCGGCACTTTACCTAGTGATACTGTGCCAAACCCAAGGAATGAGGGGTCATGCATGGCCATCACTACCAGAAGTGGTAAGGTTCTGGAAACTTCAGCAAAAGGCAAGCAAGTGGTTGACGAAGTTGCGGACATGGATGACAACACAAAAGGAGAAGATGCCGCAGCACCCACTCCTGACGTCAAGGACACCACATCCAGCACTGTGCAACCTGAAAAAGCTGAAAAATTAAAGCAAGAGGAGAAGAAAGCCATGGAGAGAACAATTCCATACCCACCACCACCTTTTCCCCAAAGATTGAGGAAGGTGGCGGATGACGCAAAGTTCAGCAAATTCATGACTATGTTGAAACAGCTGACCATTAATGTTCCATTGGTGGAGGCACTTGAACAAATGCCTGGGTATGCGAAATTTATGAAGGAACTTTTGACTAAGAAGCGGGCAGCAAGTTATGAGTTGAGAGAAGATGTGCATCATTGTAGTGCAATTGCTACCCGATCGATAGTTCAGAAGAAGGCCGACCCCGGAGCTTTTACTATTCCTTGCACTATTGAATCATTGGATTTTGCCAAAGCATTGTGCGATCTAGGTGCTAGCATAAATTTGATGCCACTATCCATCTACAAGAAGTTGGGGCTAGGCGATCCGACACCAACCAATATGAGGCTCGTGATGGCTGATAGGTCGGTAAAAAGACCTGTTGGTATCTTGAATGATGTGTTGGTGAAGGTTTCTTTATTCATCTTTCCTACAGACTTCGTTATTATGGATTGTAAGGAGGATTCTAAAGTTCCCATAATCCTGGGACGTCCTTTCCTTGCAACCGGAAGTAAGCTTATTGACATGAAAGATAATGAGCTTTTGTTTCGAATTAATGACGAAGTAGTACGGTTTGATATATGAAAAGCCATGAAGTAGCCGAGCGACATGAATGAGTTATCTGTAGCTGATGTTCATCAAGAGGATGTGAAAGCATTATCCATAGAGAAACAGCCTACTGTTGAGCCATTGTCTGCTGCGCCACTGAATGTTGAGCATGAGGATAATGAAGATTATGAAGAACTTATGGGTGATCTAACAGAAATAGAGTCTTATACTCCTAAGCAACCGGATTGTGATCTCAAGAATAAACCAATAGCGAAGACTTCCATTGACGAGCCACCAATGCTAGAATCGCAAGAGCTCCCCAATTATCTAAGGTATGTGTTCTTAGAAAGTAGAAATATACTTCCAGAGAGTGCAGATGATTTAAGTGAACAGCACGTAGAGGATCTCATCTCTGCTCTGAAGAGATACAAGAGAGCTATGGGTTGGACTATTGATGATATAATTGGTGACTCTCCGGAGAAACGTATGAGCCATCTCGAAAAAGATCGCATGCCCATAGGTAAGCCTCATTGTCGTCTAAATCCTTTCAGAAAATGATCCACCATTTACCTCGACGAAGTCTGAGTACTCGAGGTAACTATGTCGTGCCACGACAATAAATAAGGCGCTAGATGGGAGGCAACCCATCGTTTATCATTTTTCATTTATTGTTTATCGTTTTGTCTTTCTTTCGTTCTAGTACTTGTTTTGTTTTTGATAAATGAAAATCCAAAAATAAGAGTCGTGCCATGACCAAAACTAAGGCGCTTGGTGGGAGGCAACCCATCATACTAATTTTTTTCATTGGTTTTGAGCAAATATAGGTGCGAGAAGTATTCAACGAGGAGATTGGTTTCACATGACGATTTGGACGCATTGTATGATAAAGTTGGTAAGTTAGGAATAATGATGCATAAGGCTATGGATTGAGCATCTCTCATGCCCAAATAGGCATCGAGGAAGGCTAGGCCTTGGAAAAACTAGGCCACGAATGATGCACAACCTATCCTATAGCCTAAGGTCTCAGAATCTAGTGTGCTATACACTATGCGCCGCCTATTCCTAAGTGTGTTTTTCACTATGCGCCGCCTATACTATGGCATTTGGTCTTAGTATCTCATATGCCATAGACTATGCGGCGCATATGTCTGCAAATGCCATAGAATATGCGGCGCATATGTCTACAAATGCCATAGAATATGCGGCGCATATGTCCCATTATGCTATAGACAATGCGCCGCATATGTCATGTCTATGCCAAGCATTATGCGCCGCATATGTGGGATTTTTGTCTCCAATGGGTCATAAACTGACCCATTCTCTTCCTATATAAAGGGGACTTAGTTTTACAACACAACCACACTAAAAATTGACCTAAGGGCGCCGCATATACATCCAAATCCTCTGAAAATTTTCATCTTTTGCTCTTCCAATTCACAAAAACATCCCCACAAGCTTCAAGCAAGTAAGTGATCTCTTATTCTTCATTTATTTCTCGTAAGTACTACGTTGCTATGTCTAGTATGAATTGCTAAATCGTATAAGAGTGTTGGTGATGTTTATGTGTTTGGATAGTTGATACAAAATCATGTGAGTGAACATATACGTAGGAAAATCTTGACTTGTCTCCGACTTGAATTTGGTTTCAATAGCATTGTTATGATATTTATAGAATTACTATGGCTATGAACATTGCTTAAGATTGTTGTTTGGATACTTACATGTTAGACTATCCCGGCCATCGGGATAAGACTTATAGTGCCTACCGGCATAAGAGGTTGTGATTGTTGTAAGAATAACTATTCCATATGGTAACCCCTATGTAGTAGTGTTGTTATATCTACCATGAAAGTATTCCAATGGCTGTAAGTAAGTGATGCATTGCTGATTTTCTTGTCGGAATACAATCCTAAAACGTATGTCGACGAAATCTGAGTACTCGACCACTTTCACTTCACTGATTTGTGTTAACAAAACTAAATGTGGGGTGGTACCCCTAATGCTTGTTTATAGATTGTATCGATTGAGATTGTGCTGCCACTAACACTATTTCTAGTCTCAGGTACAATGGCACCTAAAGCAAGGCAAGGCAAGGAGAAGTCTACCACTTCCCAAAAGGGCAAAAAGAGAGGTCGCAAGGACCAAGGAGAATCATCCTCAGCACAACTACCCCGCAGAATGTTTGGAATAAAATGGGTTCTTGAGGAGGAAGCCAAAGAATGGTACAGGAACAACAAAGAACGGAAATATGTTCACGTCAACTTGATCAATAAGGAAACCTTAGCAAAGAAGGAGCCGCGTATGTTGGCAAAAATAATGGCATTGAAGCTGGATTTCATCTTCCGCGACATGGGAGAATGAAACCTTGATTTAACAAGAGAGTTTTATGCCAACTGGTCGCCGAACACAACAGACAATGAAGTCAAAATTCGGGGCCAAGTGTTACAGCTCACCGCGGATTGGATCAACTCTTTTCTTGGCTTACCTTCGGCCGACACAGCACCATTCAAAGAGCTGTACAACAGGCCTCCTTATAGAGCAATACGACACACACTTTGTGGAAGCAGATCGATGGCAAGGTGGGGCAGACATAAAGAAACCAGCCGACACAACACCTTCCCCTATGCTCCATTAAATAGGGAAGCAAGAATCTGGATGCACATTGTAACTCATGCCTTATTCCTGGGACTCAATACACCAAGATATCAAGAGATAGAGTGTGTTTGGTCTATGCTTTGATGACGAATGTCCCTATCAACTTTGGGGCAATAATTCGATCTACCATGAGGAAGGCCAGACTCCACAAAAGGTCCCACTTCACATTTGGAAATTTGTTGACAACAATCTTGCGGAAGGAGGATATCGAAGAGGAACCAGCTGACCACAAACTCCTACATAACCCAAAGAAGGTTGAACTCACCAAGGTCAAAGATGCTGAAACAACTCATGGTGTCAACCTTACTACTGCGGAGAGACATGCTCGTGATGAGAGTTTCTTCCGTCATCTCTATGGCATGACACGATTCACTATGATGAGTGGTGGACGTGTTCCAACTGCTGAAGAGCTCCAACAGCTGGACCACGACTACCCAATGAACATGCATGCACGGGAGATGTGTGGAGTGGGCGTATACTTTGAGGAACCTCTAGATGATGATGTGCCGACTGATGACGATCGACGCTTGCCTGATTCTGATGAGGAGGAGAACTCTGACGACGACTCTTATGATGATTAAGACGAAGGGGGTATGACCCCCGACATTGAGGAAGAGTCCAACTAACTAGGTTATTCGTATTTATTTTCCACTGAGGGCAGTGTCCCGTTTAAATGTGGGGTGACGGTATCGCATTCTATACTTCTCTGTTTGCACCTATGTTTTTTGAGTTCGTTTTTTTTTTGTTGTTTAAGTTTTTTTACGAGTAACCTTTTTCTAGCTCGCATGAAATTATTTTGACAGGCAACATGAGATTATAACAAGAGTATGTGTTACAATTGTGACTATTGAGACGTTTAGACTCTAGTTGTGACTCATTATGTGATATTTTGTGGTTCAATTCCTCCACTTGTTGGGTCGAGAGTCTATATTACTTCCAATCAAGTCGACCATGTGCCTTATGTGTGTGAGATAATAGTATATTCTATGTTTGTGGTTGATGCTAGAACTTGCCTGGTATGTATACAAAGCGAAAATAAGGAGTGTAAGTTTAGGAGATGATTTAGGCATTTATTTGGCAACCTACATATGTTTACCTTCGTTTTACCTACCCTTGGACATCATCCTAGTTAAACCCTTTTGAGCCTTTAGCCTATTTCTTTGACAACCTCGTGTGTAAGCCTAATCCATTTTTTTTTCAAGACCGTAATTTGATCCAAATTCCTAAGTTCTTTAAAGTGAAAAAGTCATGTGACAACATAAGAGGAAATTGGGTAAGTATGATGCTTTAAATTGTAATGGTGCTTGAATGTGTTATGGAAAAAAAGAAAAGTGCTAGTATAAGAGGTATGTTATGAAAACAAAAAGGAAAAGAAAGATGAAAAGTGAGTTATGCTTAAAATTGAAAAACAAAAGAGGAGAACAAGGGTTGTGGAAGAAAAAAAGAAGAAAGGTTGAAAAGAAAATGTCAATGATACAATGTGATGTATTAAAGTGCTTAGGAACTTAGTCATTATTTCTGGCCAAAATAGTCCTACCCGTCCCTTAGGCTACATTACAACCATCAAAAGACCTACTTGATCCTAATCTTAACATTCTGACATTTAGTGGAGTATTACACTAAGGGCAAGCCTATGGTCATCAGTTGCTGCATACGAATTCTTTGTGAGAGCGAGAGCAAGGATATTTTGATACCCATGTTTGAAAAATATGCTACACTTGTGAGTGACTATGGGTAATATATTGTGAGACACACATGGTTGATGAGTTTTGGATAGTTGTGTATGATTCTTTGTGCCTTGACTTTTGAATATGAGTTAACCACCATCACGAGTCTATGCTAGAGGTTAAATGGTTTCTACTAATGATCGGAAAACTAATCTTTCTTGATAATTGTTGTGCTTGTCTTGATAAATGTTTTGTGTTGTTGTTGTAAAAACCCTAAGTTGATGTTTAGAAGGACATGATATGTTGTTCGAGGACGAACAAAGCTCTAAGTGTGGGGTGTTGATGATAGGCAGATTTACACGCCTATATCAATATATTTTGCCCATATTTTAGCCTAGTTTTGAGAACAAATTATATATTTCATGCACTTTTAGTCCTTTTTCCTGTAAATGAGCTAACAAACATGATTAGTAAAGTTTCAGGTATAAATGATGCAATATTCAGCATTTTATGGCTTACTTGACGCAAAAGAAAGCTCAAGAAGAAAGGAAAAGGAGTGTACACGCCTAAGGACCAAAACTGCTGCATGGAAAATCTGTCCCGGGCTAAAACAACATTTTTGAAGACTTTGGGGACTTGCAGTAACTTATTTGGATTAGGATAATAATGCATTAACCTAGTACAATTGGGTTAAGTATTTCATTAGTTTATTTGGATTTGGATAATGTTACATTAACCTAGTACAATTGGGTTAAGTATTTCATTAGCTTAGTAGGATTTGGTTAAGTATTTCATTAGCTTAGTAGGATTAGGATATGGGTATTATTTATACCCTATCATGCTATACATCTTCTTATATTCCTCCCTTAGTGGAGAGATTCAACAATCTTCTATTCAACAATTAATCTTCTTCCATCCCTCTCTTCTTCCGCCACAATAATTCTACAACTCTTCTAATCTGTCCATTAATCTTATTTTCTTCTATTCTTAAAACCCGCAATAAGAGAACCGTTACCACGCTAAGGAATCACGCCTCACGCCTATCACCCGAGCTACACGCAATTAACCAATATTGTGATATAATAACAATGTCAATCGTGATCTCCTTCGCATTCATGGGTAGCTAAACCTCTCTGTTGGGGTTATGGAAGCCAACTGAGTTACTATCTATTGCTATGAGTTTGTGAGTTTATGACACGTACACTGCTTATATCATTATTGTCTTTATCTTAATACAAATTCTTGTGGCTGCAGACTTATAGAATAACGCTAGTATAACATTTAACTTGTTCGAAAGAAAGGTTATCTGTCTGGAAAAGATATAATGTCAAGGTAGTAGGACACCCTTTCCTATTAAAAAGCTAGTGCCGTAACTGGACTAACCTCTTAGAGAATTCGTACCATTAGACACTCTTTAAGCTCGAAAGAGTTAAAGTGAAATAATCCTCGAATAGGTCGAAAGACGCCTAGATTTACCACCGAATACAATTCTCTATAAGCACATTCATGTCACAATTCTACACACTCATAGCCAATAGAGACGTATAACAAAGAAGGTGGACATAACCCCAACTCTTCAATTCTCATTGTTTACAACTCACGTAACATTCTTTCTTTTTATTTTCAGCTTTTATTTTGATACTTTATTTAAATTACTTGCACGACAAGAATCCCCCTCTTATGAGACTTGCACCAAAAGTTTACTAATTTTTCTTACTTGTTGGCCAAGCTATTTCCTGTGGGATCGACACCCAACCCAGGTTAGGTTCTATATTTGCTAAAGACCGCTTTACACTCCTAAGAGAGCTGTAGATTGAGCGTTATCGAAAATTGGCGCCGTTTAGAGCTGTAAGCCTAAGATTGATCCTAATCTTAACATTCTGACATTTAGTGGAGTATTACACTAAGGGCAAGCCTATGGTCATCAGTTGCTGCATACGAATTCTTTGTGAGAGCGAGAGCAAGGATATTTTGATACCCATGTTTGAAAAATATGCTACACTTGTGAGTGACTATGGGTAATATATTGTGAGACACACATGGTTGATGAGTTTTGGATAGTTGTGTATGATTCTTTGTGCCTTGACTTTTGAATATGAGTTAACCACCATCACGAGTCTATGCTAGAGGTTAAATGGTTTCTACTAATGATCGGAAAACTACTCTTTGTTGATAATTGTTGTGCTTGTCTTGATAAATGTTTTGTGTTGTTGTTGTAAAAATCCTAAGTTGATGTTTAGAAGGACATGATATGTTGTTCGAGAAAGAACGAAGCTCTAAGTGTGGGATGTTGATGATAGGCGGATTTACACGCCTATATCAATATATTTTGCCCATATTTTAGCCTAGTTTTGAGAACAAACTATATATTTCATGCACTTTTAGTCCTTTTTCCTGTAAATGAGCTAACGAACATGATTAGTAAAGTTTCAGGTATAAATGATGCAAAATTCAGCATTTTATGGCTTACTTGACGCAAAAGAAAGCTCACGAAGAAAGGAAAAGGAGTGTACACGCCTAAGGACCAAAACTGCTGCATGGAAAATCTGTCCCGGGCTAAAACAGCATTTCTGAAGACTTTGGGGACTTACAGACACATAGCTGGATTTGGACAATGATACATTAACCTAGTACAATTGGGTTATGTATTTCATTAGTTTATTTGGATTATGATAATGTTACATTAACCTAGTACATTTAGGTTAAGTATTCCATTAGCCTAGTAGGATTTGGTTATTTGTTTCATTAGCGTAGTAGGAGTAGGATATGGGTATTATAAATACCCTATCATGCTACAGATTTCTATTCATTCCTCCCTTAGTGGAGAGAACAATCTTCTATTCAACAATTAATCTTCTTCCATCCCTCTCTTCTTCCACCACAACAATTCTACAACTCTTCTAATCTTTCCATTAATCTTATTTTCTTCTATTCTTAAAATCCGCAACAAGAGAATCGTTACTTTTGCTAAGGAATTCACGCCTCACGCCTACCACTTGTGCTACACAAAAATCATCAATCTTGTGGTATAATAACAACAATGCAAATTGTGATTTCCATCGCATTCATGGGTAACTAAACTTCTCTGTTGGGGTTATGGAAGCCGTATGAGCTACTATCTATTGCTGTGAGTTTATGAGTTCGTGACACGTATGCTGCTTATATCATTAGTCTCTTCATCTTAATCTGCATTCTTTGCGGTTGCAAATGCAAGAATACGCCAGTCTAATATTTAGCTTGTTCGAAAGAAAGGTTATTTGTCTGGAAAAGAGATAGTGTCAAGGTAGTAGGACAACCTTTCCTACTAAAAATCTAGTGCCGTAACTGGACTAACCTCTTGGAGAATTCGTACCATTAGACACGCTTTAAGCTCGAAAGAGTTAAAGTGAAATAGTCCTTGTTGAGGTCGAAAGACGCTTGGATTTACCATCGAATACAATTCTATATAAGCAGTTGCATGTCAAAACTCTACACACTCATAGCCAATAGAGACGTATAACTCAGAAGGTGGACATAACCCCAATGCTTCAATTCACATTGTTTACAACTCACGTAACATTCTTTCTTTTTATTTTCAGCTTTTATTTTGATACTTTATTTAAATTACTTGCACGACAAGAATCCCCCCCTCTTACGAGACTTGCACCAAAAGTTTAGTAATTTTGCTTACTTGTTGGCCAAGCTATTCCCTGTGGGATCGATACCCAACCCAGGTTGGGTTCTATATTTGCTAACGACCGCTTTACACTCCTACGAGAGCTGTAGATTGAGCGTTATCAGGGAGTTAGTACATATAAAATATGTACTAATATGTAAAGCTTACATAATAGCAAGTGAACATATAAGGATACTCAATCAAATAATAGAATGAGAAATTGCAGATGACTGAATATAAAACCTCTTATATGAAACTATCACTTACGAGAGAATGGTGACAAATACAACATATAAGACTATTACTTATGCATTTAACGTATTAAGTTATCACATATCCGATTATGAATAAATCATCATAAATAACGGCCTAATAAATTGCCTAAGTGATGTTTTGTGCCTACTTTTAATACAAATAATCATATTATGGCCTACCAATGGCATTCTTTGTAAGTGTACAACATATGATATTTAGATACTCCTAACTATGATTTTATAGGTCTAACTGTAATTGTGGTCTGGTATAGGGTACGCCCCTCCTTAGGGATCACTTCTAGGGTCTGCCCGCAGGCCATATGTGTCATATATTGGCTTGAGTCAGGGGCACCCCATCTAACTCCAAATGAAAATGGTGCCACAAGGGTTGGTATGCCATAATACTTGGGCTCATTGTAGTGGTCTGGTATCGATCTTGTGCATAAAATCACATTAAGTGATATGCTAATCAAAACCTACGTACCCTCCCATCAATAACTTTTATCAGGTAGTGTCGTATAGGCCTAAGTAAGTGTATCATGATAAATACTATTCATCAATTAAAGTAATGTTTCTCATATTCCACTAACTTTTTTGCTAGTGTCAAGCTATTTAAATGCTAGTTATTATTTTATTCTATAACTATATCGCTATATGATTCAATATACAAATGAAACTATGCTATAGCCATTTATTCTAAACTTACTGAATGTGATTAACCTAATATGTGGATTCTTAGAATTTCCAACACACATGGAAACAAATATGTGTCACTCTATATATACTTGACTTGACAAGGGTCAGAATGAATACTGAATGGACGCATGGAAGGATAGAGACAAGTAATTAAAAATGGGAAGAGAAAATGAATATTGTGGCGATATTAGGTATGTAGTCACGTGTTAGATGTATAGAAGGTGAATGATTTGCTCCTGTATATCAAGTAAACTATATAGATTATGCTAGGAGAAATAAATGGCTATAAGTTATGCCTTAACGGCGAAGGAGAGTTTAACCTTACATACCTTAGTTTTGGTTTTCACAATATACAACGGGCTGCCCCTTTATCTTACTGTAAAAAATCTCGAGGACTTCATAGATAAAGTAGATTTGAGGGTTCCATACGACTTCAATGATTCAATCTATATAGCCATAATTCATTCATGTTATACTCGACTATGAAATTAAATAATTGAATCACTATATTTTATCGAACACCTAGTGGACATAGAGCTCCAAAACCTTCATTGATGGTGCTTGAACATTCAACAACTCTTATCCTTAATGAAGTAAATTCTAGAAACATGCTTATATAGAAAATGACATACTTCACTGCCTACAAGTTAATAGTTCACCCAATACATAACTCCATCAATTCTATCTAGTTTCAACTTTTCCTTTTTACTCAAGAACCCTAACAAATCTAACCTACTTACAGATATAGTATAAAGATTCAAATTAAATATCCCTAAATGCTTATATATAGTCATAATAAAAAAGAGGATAAGGAATTTTCCTTTTGGAGTTCAAATTCCAACTATGTATACTATAAATTAATTCTTGAAATCCTTTAAGGTTGCCACAAAGTCCTTCAACTTATGATCCTAAGTACGTAAGTATCCCTTCTCCACTAATAATCCTTTCTTGATAATTTAGGTTAACTCTCTTTTTTGAAATGAGAGAAAAAGAAGGAAGAAAGAAACATAGGAGTAGTAGTGTTGTTTCTTGTTTGCTGGAAAATTCCCATGAAATATAAGGAATACTCAATTTCTTGTTCAATTAATACTAATTTAGGAAAATAATTAAAAAGTGCCCCCACATATTCCCAATATTCTAATATATATATATATATATATATACTCTTAATGTTATACTCTTCTACATTATTAACTTAGATTCTTTCTTTTTTGAGATGCTACAATATAATTCTCCTTAAACTATATGTCACACCCACTCCCCATTGATTAGGAGTTATACTTAGTCAGAATGTTAAAATAACTTTAAAAGTTTCCTGAGGTGTTACACACATATAGTTCCATATTTCATAAAATCGGCTCAATAGCCCAAAATTAGTTCAGAAGCCTTAGGACCTGAACCAAGGGTCCCCAAACCTAAAATCCATGTTCTGTACTTGATGGAAGAGTCAAATTTTCCATCCAAGATCGTTTCAACAAAATATTGGTCTCACACCTATATTTTGATTTTCCATCTTTTTGACCAATAGGTCAAAATAACCTCAGGTGCATTGAGACTTGAACCAAAGGTTTACCTAGTCTAAAATTAATATTCTAGATCTACTGGAATAGTCAAAATTTGCATCCAAAAGTATTTTAATGATGTTTTCTCCCGGTGGCTATTTGGAACTAGTGAAGACTTCAAAACAGGGAATTGCTCTAAAAACCAAACGAATTGCCTAGTAACTGAACCATCGTTACCAACAAGCCATAAATGACTTGGGGAAGTTATGGAGAAGCTTAAATGGTGAAAATAAGAAGAAATATGAAAAATAACCAAAAGGCTCATTACAATATCCACTACTAAAAGAAATTTCATCCTTGAAATTCAATAGATGGAAAGAATCAGAAAAGATCAAAAGGATTAGTGTAACACCCCAAGAAGCTATCCCGAGATGTCACACAGTGCTTAAGGCCACACACATCCTTAAGCTAACCCTCTAAGCCTGTCTTTACTCCTATAATTCACCATGAAAATAATCGAGCGGTAATAAGAAAGAATAATCATGCCATGAACAAAGTGAGATAGAAAATAATACTGTCCTATACAATCAAAATACCGAGGTTCTATACATACTGGTACTCTAGTCTGACAAAGCCTCTACTACATAAGGCTGAAGAGCCATTGGGACAGATCCCCAACTGGCTCATGCTAAACGAAAAAATAAACAACCATCAATTAGCAAGACAAAAATAATGAACATAGGTCCTCAGACCATGAGGACTCACCAACTGCAGGAATGTAGATGAAGGTACTCGTAGATCAGTATCGTGGCTGAGACTGAGCACCTGAACCTATATCACGAGGAAATATAGAATACAAAAGGGTGTGAGAGTCAGTACTTGGGAATATACTGAGTATATGGGGGTGGATGCAACATTTTAAATAATATCATAAGTGTATAAGAAAACCATGCATACTGACAGTAATAACTCTCTTCGCTTGAATTATCTGATATATTATTTTCATAAATCATCAGTAATAACACATGCTTCATAAATCTCACAAATCATTCAACTCAACTCAAAAGCTTTGACTCATGACTTAGAGTGACTCGGTAACTCAAGTTATTTAGATCATTATGGGTTTGGGAGTTTCTTATAACCGACATAACTACACCATGTGAGCCACATGGAGTCCAACATTTTTCCCTCCTAAGGAGAGAACCCCACAATGGCGTGGGTGTCGTACTCTTTCCAGGGAGTACAACCTCAATCTCATCATCATAATCTCATACTCAGCCTTTTGCCCACAATTATCAACTTCAATCATACGGTGGCACGTAGTTCTGGGAAAATACCAAATTTTCAGCTCGGTGCTAAATACTCCTCCCAGACTCAGCTCAGAATGCGTTAGGAAATCCACCTAAATCAATATCAACTCATGGGTCTATCATGATGACCAAAATAACTGTACGTCTCATCGGTAAATCATATACGACTGTGGATTCCTAACTCAACTCAAAATCAAATAATCTTTCTCAACATGAAGTATCCTTGCTTATCAAATCATTTCAAATACCAACGCTTCAAGGAAACATCACCGAACTCATTCTAGACTTTCAATCTCAAGTATCGGTATGCATTCAATAGTCAAATCACTCATAGAAAAACACAAATCTTGACACTTATCATAAATCACTTAGAAATCATCAATAAATATAATGACAATATACAACTCATGGAATAAATACTTAATTTAAGAAGCATGATGGTGAAATAACCATAATTATCAAGCTTCTTCAATATAAGTCTAATAAATCATAAATAAAGAAATTTGGGTGTACACCCACTTAAAAAATCGTGTAAATCAATAATAGAAAGTAAATCTTTAGGCATAAAGTGTTCTTGTTCAAACCCCACATACCTTGAATTTTGATTTGAAGATGTAGGAAGTTGTTTGGAACTCTTCTCACACTTTTAGTCCAAGATTCTTGATGCCTTTGACTTGAGAAACTTAGTTCTTGAACAACTTGGAGAAAGTCATGGAAGTTTCTTTGAATTTCTTGGAAGAGGATTTGCATTTTAGATCTTGTAGAAACCCTAGTTTCTAGGAGATTCTTAGAAGATTGGAAGAGAAAGGATAAGGAAAATGAGTGGCTCTTCTCCACTTTGATATATATATATATATATACACATATATATAAGACCACATGGGGAGGAAATGATCAAAATGCCCTTTTAAAAAAGCTGAAATTCGTTGATTGGGGACTGTGACGGTCGATCTAACGGTCCGTCAAGTCTCCTGATGGTCCACGAAATTGTCCGTCACTCGAGTGCCAAAACTGGAACGTTCTGCCTCTACGTGATGGTTGAATTTATGGTCCATCAGGAAACTGACGGTCCACCAAGTTGTCTGTCACTCGAGGGCTAGAAATGAGACATTCTGTCTCGACCTGACGGACCCCTTGACAGTTTGTCAACTTTTTGATGGTCCACCAACTTGTCCACCGCATGGTGGCTTGAAAAAGGAGTCACTGCCTCATCTTGACGGGGCACTTGACGGTCCACCAGGGACATGACGGTCCACCAGTTCGACCGTCAAACCTAGGCGATCCGATACCATAGAGTAAAACGGCCATAACTCACTCATCCGATTTCAAATTTTGATGAAATTGGTATCAAAGGAAAGCTTATTCAATGCTCTACATGAAAAAAAGTAGAAATTAAAGAAATACATCATGATTTAAACATCAATCACTTTGGAAGTCATACATATCCACTCAAAAGACCGATTTAGGCTTAAGAAACGATTGGGGTATTACAATTAGGTACTGGGCCCGTATGCTCCATGCATGACTTCTCAAGTAATCTCCATGAAAAGGGAACACTTTCAAGAAATCTTGCCATGGGTATCCCTTTTTAGCCAGCAACACTCACTTTACTTCCAAACAACCAAAACTCAACTTTGACTGCTAACTAGCCTCAAACTGAAATGAAAAGGCAAATGCGCACAAACTAAACAAGAACACACTATTACCATCTCAATACAAGCATAAATTATCCCATGGATTATCTAAGACAAAAGTAAACCAAGAAATTAGTCATATCACCAATTTCAAACTCAAATATAACCTTATTTTACCATTTTGCACCTACTATTCCCTCCAAACCAAGAGGAAATCACCTAAGTCTCGTCCGCACAATCTCATCATTGAGAACACAGAACTGAAGATGATCTATTGAAAGTCCATATGACAAACATGAGAATAAGACCATAAGACACTATCTTGGCACACAAATAGAGATAATAAAGTAATGCAATCTAAGACAAATCTACAACTAATCTGGATGCTAATCAATTTAAAATCAAAGAGTTCAAGCCATAACTACTCATCACTGAACAATCCACTTAAAGATGTCCCATCAACTGGGAATGAACCTTACTTAATCCAAAATTCCCAAAGAAAACTAGAGACTCAAGGCGAAAGCTAAAAGAACCAATATCAGGTCCATAGGTCATCATCCGAATACTTATAACCTATTATCCATTCAAAATTAAGAAGAATGAATAGACAATAATGGAGTAGGCTAAATAAGACTATAAGTGAAATCCATAAGAAGTCAAATCTAAAATGAAGGCTAAATGCAAACTATAAGAATACAAACAGAAATCTTCATACCGAGGATGAATCACTCGATCTCAACTACCCAAACCAAACCTTAAGACGGGTAGGCATACATATTCAGACTCTATCATAACACCTAAATTGCCATTCCAAGGAATCTAATTCAAAATTTATCCAACGAATCCAAACTAAAGTCAAATACTTACATCGACCATACTATCTGAATCAAAAATATCTATTCCATATCATGTTGAGCTAAAATCAAAACATAGCTGACACAACCTAAACTGGGTTGTTATTGTAATGGCATCCCAAGTATAAATAGGATTGGGGACCACCCCCATTACCCAACCCAACCTCAAAATAGTACCCCGAGTCGGATGAAATCCAAACATATAACAATATAGCATTTATTACAATTCTAGACTCTGGGATAGGTCCATGACCGTGAACAACCCAAGTAAGTTCAACCATCCATTATCCAACTAATATTAGAAACCAAAAAAAACTATAAATAATCCATACATCCCATACCAAATGAGTTCCAATATAAATATATATAATCCAAAACATAATAAGATAGAAAAATCATAAAAACAATCAGACAATATCAGCCCAATACCAATGACAATACTAAGGCTGACACCACTGCCGACATCTCCCACGCTGATCTATAATAGTTTTACAAATCCTCTAACCGAAAGTAAAACAATGTCCAATTAGGACATGCCCCAACCATAGCCAAAACCCATGTTTATGAAATAACCAAAGTATGTAAAAACATCCATGACATAATATAAAGCCTTTAAGAATATGTAAGCTCACCACTTTAATTCTTCTGAGCTGATCCCGAATGCGATCACTAAGTAAGAGAAGTACAATATCCAGTTCCTGCATCGCATGGAGATATAGTTGCTCAAAGGCGGGTTAGAGGGTGAATGCTAGAATGCACTAAGGATAAGGATAAAATAATGCCAACCTTTAAAACAAAGTAAACCAACCATATGCATTCACAACCAAACATACATACATAATACCATGCTGGGAAAGGGAACCGAGTTTAGTGTGCCTTTAAAACCATTAACCTGGGTATATGTAGCTTAACTATTCTAGAACTACCCATAGGCTATATTGTTCTAGTACAACCCCCTTAATAGGCACCGATGCATGTAGCCGCACGAATTAAAGGTACCATAGGAGTAGGGGATTCCCAAGTACCCTTCACTCTTTATGATACACATGTATAAGTATACTTAAAGGATTTTTGTGTACTACGTAAGTATCATATATGGTTGCCATGACCAATCCTCATGTCGGAATATATGATTTTCTAGTGTCCATACATTCGACTCATACCTTTACGATTAGCTGTTACACCCCGTTATTATTGCCCAATTAAAATAATTACCTCACAACCAAACTACCATTTCATTTACTATTAACTAAGGATACTAGTAGTGTTATCATCATACCAACTATAGCTTGCAAGTAATGTCCTTAGGCAACCTTTTATAGAAGAAGAAATTTCTATGTACCCATAGATTACATTATTAAGTTAACTTGGGGGAATCCCATGTACCCCACAAGTGACAATTATTATATTTGCTTGGAGGATTTCTATCTACCCCAAAAGGCTTTTAATTAGACCAACCATAACCACCAAGACGTTACCATTTAACCATTTAAACCATTTGTAACATTTAAGGTTCCATTACCAAGTTATATCATGCATAGTTTAATGAAAGTCCAACAATATAACCAAAAACATTCTCATAGGCATTTTATCAAACATGTTGGGGGCATAGTGTTTCAAAAGCCAAAACTATGTACCAATTAACCATTCCCATGCAACCAAATGTTCAAACCACCATAATATGAAAACTATAAGCAAAAGACATAGGAAAACCATAACATACAATTGTAACCAAAACCCCCAACATATAATTTAAAACCCAAAACCATACTATTTTATGCCATGAAAACAATTCCTAAAACATACCTCTATTTGGAAGTAACAATGATGGAGGAGTAACATGCCTTAGGTTAAGAAGATAATTGAGAGAAATCACCCTTGTAAGTCCTAATTTTCTCCTATTGATGAAACCATAGCCTTCCTTGACCTAAGATCCTTAGAGGGAATTTAAGAGTGATTTAAGAGAGTTTTTGTGATTCCAAATATGTCAAATGATGTCTCCAAGAGTATTATAGGTCGTGCGTCCTTAGGAGATTAAGAGGGAAAATGTCTAGATTACCCTAATTTAAACTGCTTAAAATCTTAGTAGGAAGGTATGACCACCTAATACCAATCGTACCTTACCATATGAGTGGTACACACAACTCGTACCCTAGGCCTCCTCTTGGACCCTAACATTATCCAACATATAACCATACAAGCTAAACCATAAAAAACCATATGATTAGTACTATGAAATTTTACCTTAGGCAGAATCATGAGGGGTTGAACCCTGTCAAATATACTAGTTTAACTATACAGCTTATACCCTATCCTCATGAATCATGATGAGCCACTCGTACTCAGATCCAAGTTAAGTTACTAAATTTTAGATTATGGGAAGGAAAACTCAACCCAATGAACCATCACCAATCATACGACTCGCACACATATAGTCGTACCCATTTTAGAAACTCAACCACCCAACACTTCCCAACACTGGAAAAAATATGACTTGGTTACCATACCCATTCTGAGAACTTGAGAAAACTGAGAAAACTAAGAACTTTCTTTAAGGTTCAAAATCCAGGGTGTTTCAATAACTAAAGAACAAATTCTCAATAGAGCATAAATAATTGACTGAAAAATCATGAGGTCCATCCCATATCCTTTAGACGGCATGAATCGTCAAAGCATACTCAAGAACTCAGAAAGGCCACTAATCATACTAGTGATGGAAAAAAACTCTATCAGCTTGGAGAAATGCAACTTAAGCTAGAAAAAATCAATCCAACACTCCGTCTCGACAAAGAATATCCATAGGCACATATCATGAAGGAGAAACACTCCACCACACCTCATTAGGCTGTAGAAACTCATAAATGAGGATTTTTCATATCCACCAAAGTAGGACATTCACCACTCGATCCATCCATGAATCACATCATTATAGAATAAATATACCAATCTTGAAACAAAGGACAAAGTCAAGACCACCACAAGAAAACCAACAACTCAAGATGAAGAATTTCAAATTTGCAAACTTTATAAGAGATCACACAAAAGGACATATGCCTCTAACTCTCCAACTCTACTTAATTTTAGACCATATCACTAAAAAGGAGTACCAATCTCCATACTAATAACAAGGGCAAACCATCACAAGGGAACAAACCCAGCAATTTAAGAGATGAATCTAGAACATCTCCATCCCTATATCAAAATCACTATCGAGCAATAAAATAACCACAATTAAAGAACAAACCTTACACTAGTCAATCTCACAAATGGGCTATATAGAAAAAAATAGCCTAGGGGAAAACCTTTGCAACCTAAATGGTAAGTCTAAGGATCAACCTAAAAAATAAGTGATACAACCAAATCTCCGACCCTAGAATTATAACAGAGCCATAAAAGGTCAACCTACCTTTGATATCACAATATATCCCCAAATCAATCTAACATAGCTAACCAAGAGGGAAAATAAACAACCTTGGCTCACTATAGCAAAGAAATATAAAATCAGGCTATATCTACTCAAGCCAACAAATAAGATCATAAAGAAATGAAATTCTAACGAGATGATACTAGTCTATACAGTTACCCAACGAGGATCAATTATATCAAGTAATAATATCAATAGCCTCAAGCAATGATATGAATAGTAACAACAATATCAACATTAATACACTTAACGAGCAGTACCAAAATGAAAATCAATATCATATGCCATTCAAGGGACACAATATGGACAATGTGCCAAGATAAATAGGACTCAAATAAAAAATTTACACCCATAGGGGAAAATATCAACACAAGTCTACTTAATCTACTTCTAAAATAAATAAATCACTGAGTAGTAACATTATTATGATTTCATTAATAGGGCACATAATAATAAATATAAACTCATCAATGGCATATACTCATCAATGTGTATGAAAACCCCAATACACATAATAAAAGATAAATTTAGAAGATAAAAGCACGCCTATCATTGTGAAATCTAGAATTGTATGTCTGATGGGCATAGGGGTAATAAATTTGAATGAGTCAAAACTCAGACCGACTAGCTAAGTCATCAATTGAAATGCCAAGTGCACTATCTCTAACTGAAGATGCCACAATATCATGGGGATGATTTGAAGTAGCTGAAATGACTAGAAATCCCATGTCGGGTTCACTTTCTAAACTAGAAATTGCTCTGTCTACGGTACCAACAACTCCTGAAGCTCTAATCCTAGAGAGAAACACAAACAAAGCATAAGTCTAACTGACACTAATAACAAACTCAAGTAGAGTATCCATTCTACCACAATCACAACCTTTCTTAGGAACTCTAGTACTATCTTTAGATGATCATCTATATCATAACTAAGACATTCTCTAAGCCAGTGTCTCATCTTGAAACAACCAAACCAAGATCCTTAAATACTCTGAGATACTGCCCCTCATAATCTAGAGTAGCCATCATGGCTCGAAGAACCACATAAAAAACTCCCTAAGGTTTGATTGAAACTCTGCCCACTATGATCTTGATGACTAATCCGAGGAACACTCAAAGTTTGAAGTACTACCCACATAGAGATTATAGGCTACAGGTGAAGATGAAATCTACCAAAAGGACCTGCACTCCCAAATAAAATACCAACAACACTAAATGGATGACATAACCTCTTGCCACAACTTTTATAAGTCTCAATATGTGTGCTCTCTATGGTTCTATCATAATCCATAGCCTCAGGGAAAGAAGACTCAACTATTATCATATGCTCTGATGCTAGACTGAGTGAAAATACTGGTCCTCTAACACATCTATGTACCAATGACCAGCTCCTAAGGATATCATATAGAAACATGTCTACCATACTTGAGAAATCCTATATCGTACTCAAAACTAGTAAAGAACCTTGATAAATACCAATAGATGCACTCCGCTCTGAGAATTGCTCAATGATTGAAATACTACCTACGGATAAGATGGGTCTGCAACATGAATAATATTTACAATGTTAAACCTCAAAGGGGTGATGTATTCCTAAGCTTAACTAGAGCCTAAGCTATCCCAAACCCTTTTCAGATACCACTGAATATCTTCGATACCTATCTCAAAATATCTAATCTAATGTTATGCTGAAACTCAAGAAATACATATTGAATTATCATCCGCATTTGTCCACCACATTGCCCATCTTGCATCATTCATTAGGGACAAAATCGAGCAACAGAATGTTTTTGAGTTTTATAGCAATGCAAACACACGACAAGGAGTCAAAAAGTGAATTTCCTAAAGCATCACTATAGCCTTCTAAAGATATGTTACTAACTTCACTGCATCAATCCAGCAGAACTCTACAAAACACTTGCTCTTGTACTAACACATTAGTGAAACCTAGTCTCTGATACCAATTTGTCATGACCCATTTTCTTAGGTCATAATAGGGCCAACTATAACCCACCAGTAGGCAAGCCAAATTCGCGGTACAAAATAGCTAGTAATGGAGCACCTAAATAGAATATGGAAAGATTGCAAATTAAATGTAACAAAAGATAAATTAAATAAATAAATCCTAAAACCTGGTGGTATAAATATAAGAGCTTCTAATATAACAAGAGTACAAAAATAGAATAGATAAAGTAATTTCACTGATACAGCTTATCTCTGAATACATCATAGAGACAAATCTAGTACATAAGAGACAGATAAGTAATACTTCAAACATCAGGATCTCACTCTAAGTTTCTAAACTATGGATGCTCTGCACGATGCATACATCACTTGTACTATGAGCTGCAGGCTGTTGAAATGTAGTATGAGTACTAAATGAATGGTACTTAGTAGGAAACTTCCAACTGATATCCAAAGATAAAGCAGATATATACAATATTTTAATAGAATGAAAACTATACCCAAAAAGTCAAGAAATCATACAACAAGTCAAACATAATAAGGATAGACTATTCTAGTCATGTCCAAGAGACCATCATAATAAGGCTAGGGAAGTATCAAGGATGAACTATCCTATTCCCTCAATATTCATGAATCTCAATATATTAATAAATGTCAAAAGGAGGATTGATAACAACATACAAGGTGAGGGAATGAATATACAATATGAACAAATGAAGGAAAAGGTATATGGTCGTACCATAGCTATATATAGCTATATATTTATATATATATATATATATTATGTCAACTCAAAGTGTAACCTAAATTATCATATCTTTATTTTATGACCTTATTCTAATCATATTAGGATTTAATACTATAATTCTCAGGGTTTCTAATCCATATGGCTAGACATGAAATAATCATGAACAATAATGTAATCGTAAGATAAAAAAGGCCAAAAATATACCTCAAATATTTATACCTAAACAATGACCAATCTATCATAAACTAGCAATAATAATGATCATAAGAATGATAATAAGAATATCAATAATAGCATGAGTAACTAGCTATTCCAGATAACCAAATACCTAGCTGAGTCTATGCGTACCCCCACCACCCTAAGCTTAGAAGGTTCAATTAACATACAATCAACACATGGAATAGTCATCGACCATATCTATACAACTATCCCATAATAGCTGATAGACATAGGTACATACTGGTGATAGGAGATATACATGGAAGAATAAATGCAATAGAATCCAGAATACCCTAATCATTATTATCATCATCTTCATCATCATAATCAACCTCTAGCCTTTCCGGGTTTATAATCATCACAACATCCTCCATAATTGCTAGTTGTCATCACATCATCACAATATCTTTTATCCTTGTTGAGTATCATCACATAATCATAATATCCCCTGGCCTTGTTGGGTATTATTACATCACCATAATGTCGTCCACCTTTGCCAAGTATTAATATCATCATCATAGTATCCAAACCAATGTAACATAATGTAAAGCAAGCCCCACAAGAGCTAAAGTAAAGTGCAAGCCCAGCAAAAGCTAAAGTATATTACAAGCCCTATAAAGGCTAAAGTAAATATATATGAAAAAAAAAGCAAGTAAAGTATATTTCCATAATTCATCATTTATCATCAATATCAAATCCCCAGTAAGTGTATAAATAATAGGTGCACGAACTCAAGTCATGGCTAAAAGAGTATAAATCTGTAAGTTTGTTACTCAGAGTGAACATTGGGACTAAATCTGTTATAAAAAGGTCAATTGAGTCAGAATATCTCACGATCAAAGTAAATAAAAGTGTCAAATCATGGACCAAAATATATCTTAGTAAAATCTGTAAAAACATCATTATTGGCCTCTTTTACACATTTAACTTATTCGTTAAGTTACATAGTCATAATTGTGAAGCAATCCATTTTAAAGGTGAAAATTTGGTTTAACCCTTATCTAGGAAGAACAGTCATAAGATCATATTTAAGCTATAATCACATCAATTACCGATACAATGTTTATGAATATACCAAATCTATGCATGCCATCACTAGTATTGAAATCAATGAAATCATAATCATCATACCACATATTCCTCTCTCCTATACTAGAGAAATAGTTATATAAATGTATATACATATTCATAAATACAAATATATCCAATACAAGGATAAATACTTCCCGGATATCCCCCTCATATTATAACATGGACTTAGGCCTAATAACGTGTCCAGAATAATCATAACATCATAATCATGGACTTAAGACCATATCCATATATGAAACTCATGTCAATAATCATACTTATAAGCCGATACATATTTATAATCATATCCCATATAGGAGGCATTTTACATCAAGGAGGCATAATATATCGATAAAGCATAACCGATGACTATGTGGCATTACATATTTATAAGACATCTCATATATATAGTTCATACATCATGACAGTGAGGAATATCACCTCTCAAGGTCAATCATCATATCAAAGAGGAAATAGCATTTATATAGGCCAAATAATATCTTTAAGAGGAAATAACATCTTTAAGGTGCCAACATCATGTCTAAAATGAAATATCTCTAAGGACAAATCTCATAACTCAGAGGATGTAACATATCTAAAGTCCTAGTATCATATCTAAGAGGAAATGGCATCTCTAAAGGCCATTAATCATAATCCAGGGAAAGTCATCAAAATTTATCAATTCACCAAGAAAATTTGATAAACTAGGACCATTAGTCATAACTAGGCCTAATATTTGCAACTATGCACACAATGTCTAACGTAAGTTTTGGCCTAAGTATTTGGATCAACCCACTTCTTATCCTCAATTTCCACAATTAGGCAATGTACTCCCCAAGCTAGGATAAGGTATCTACAAAAACTTCTTGATGTCAAGGAAACCACAACTATGTCTAAGATAGGAACTTTGAATAGAAACATGGGTGTTTAAGTCAACTCTGACCAAATTACAATTCAATGATCACCATACTAGCCCAACAAGATTTAAATATACTAGTCATTCTTCTAATGCTAAAAACACATCCCAAATATAGCAATATATAATATCTAATCTATGAATTAGTTCAATCTAGGGAGAACACAATAGGAAACCAAAGGGTCATAAATATTCCACCTTATAGGACTAAAACACTCATCTAATACCCAAATCATTAATAATCAAGACTAAGCTATTCGGCTCATAATCAGGCCAAACATTCTGTAAGACCCCAAAAAATTTTAAGCTTAACTCTGCCCTTAGAGCTTTATAAGGGGTCCCATACTTAGAAATTTCAACTAAGTGTCTATACTTAGAATTATTTTTTTAGCCTCATAAGTTGGTGATCCTATTTCCCGACCTTGAAGACATTAAAGTTTTAGTTTTTAGATTGATTCATGATCAGGTATGTCAGTAGGTTTTCTCAGATAATTTTGGATTTTTCGAACATTTTTTGAATCATGTTTGGAAGTACAAACAAGTGAATCAAAGCAATCTCGATGTGCCATATCACCTATCACACTGATAGATATTTTTCCCAGCTCCTAATGTCAATTTCTAGTGAGCCGATGCAAACTCAATACGATGTTTCGACCATCGTGTTGATTGATGCAGCATGTCGGGTTGCGTATTACTGGACCCATTTTTAGTCATTAAAACTCCAAGACCATGAGGGTCGTTGGGTCATTTTCCTACCCCTATTCAGCCCAAAAAATATAAAATTAATCACTCTTAGGAAAAAATTCTTTATTTATCTCAAATTACTCAAGAACAAAACCCTAGGAGATCTAATTTTAATTCAAGCTTCAAGAAATTCACCATCAACCTTCATTGAATCTAGTACCAAGGTATGTGAAGTGTTCATCCAAGGGTTTTCTTCAACCCTTGAAGTTCAAGAAACTCTTTTAACTTACAATTTAAATGTTTGCATAAATTTTAATGTAATCTTGATTATGATGTTAAATAGGTTTTTAATTTCATAATTTATCACAAATTCCATGAAAACTAGTTCATTGTGGATTGAATTATGTGAACTTTATTTTAAACTCTTGAATTACAATTTGAATGTAGTATCCATAATAGTATTACATGTTTATTGATATATGAAATACCTATGCTCCCCAAGTATTTTTCAAAATGCTTATGTTAATTGCCTTGTGCAAGCATGACATATTATTATGTAATTTCATTCATGCCCAAGGTCATGTATATAAAGTGTTTGACAAAAATGTCAAAATGAATGCATTATAAGTAAGCAAGTACTATTATGCTACTAAAGTAATGAAATATGTTACTTTTCATATTATTGAGTCTTGGGGGTATTCAATACCTAAAAATCTAGTCATTTGCATAGAAGCTATAGTAGTTACAGAACTGTCTCATTAGTGTCACAAATAGTAATACTCAGTAATCAATCCCATTCTCAGTTCAGTAATTAGTTCAGGACTCAGTAAACTCAGTACAGTTCAGTTATATAGTACGATTAGTAATAGTTTAGTCAAGCCTATTATAGTTTAAAAATTAGTTCAATGTCTATTCAGTTAAGAGTAGGAATCAGGAGTGAGTGAACACAGGGATGGTGGTATTTCTGCCAGCATAGGTTTAGGCCCTTAGTAGGAACCCTAAGTTACAAAACTATGTAGCCAGCATAGGTTAAGATATATTATTGGCAGAGTAGTTTTGATGCATCTCACATGAGTTTTCCTGCTAGTGAGGGTTGACAAAAGTATTTCCTATCAGAGAAGGTTAACTCATAGGTTGTTTTTACTTATGATACGGTATTGACACCCTTCCAATTGAGGTTACTGGTTAGACCCCGATCCATTTGGAGAGAGGCATGTCAGTTATATAACTACCTCCTATAATTTTAGTTTCAGTCTTAGCATAGAACTCAATTCAGTTCTACAGATTTAGAACTGTTAGACACAGTCACCAAACTTTGTAATTAATTCAATTTTATTCTAAAGAATCTGGACTGTCAGAAATAGTCACTCTGTTATCAGTACTATAGTATTAGTAAACTCAGATATTAGTTAATCAATATTCATTACTCAGTATGCAATGTTAACATGATCTCAGTTACAATTTATGTATTCATACATGTACTTTCATTCAGTTACATCCATGCTACTCAGCTAGTTCTTGTCCACACATATGAACCCATGCATATCAGCCTATCTCACTTAGCATACCAGTACATTCAAAGTACTGATGCATACTATTGTTTTTATCTATGATATCTTATATCATAGGTTTAGATGTATGGACTCCTGATCGCACATAGCAACCCGATTATCAGCAGCAAGTTTAGTCGTGTCCTCATAGTTTGAGGATGATGTTATCTTTTAGTATTTTAGTAGTTCTGTATTCAGTAGATGGAATTAGTTGGGGAATTTTCCCATAAACTCCATATTCAGACAGTTAGAGGCTTTCATACTAGATTATTTCAGACGGATATTTAGTTTTTAGTATTCATTTATTAGTATTCAGTATTTGTTTTAAGTTGTAAACCTTATAGTGACTTCAGCCTAATTTTTGTATTTATTTTAGTATTATTATTATTATTACCATGTGATTATTCAGTGATTATCGTAGATATTAGTCATGGGTTAGCTTCTGGTCTTTGGAGGTTGTAAGCATTGTGTAGTGTACGGGGTACAGACTCGAGTGTTACAAAATTAGTATTAGAGCCTAAGGTTAAACAGAGTCCTAGGAAGTCTGAAAGCCGCGTCTAGTAGAGTCTTGTACATGGGTGTATAGCTCACCACACTTATAGACAAGGGGCCATGAGATATTTTTAGGAAAATTTTCCCTTCTTTTAATATTCATGTTGTGTGAGTGAGCATGAGCTCAAGCCACACTCTCAGTTTAATCCTTTTCTTTCTTTCGATTATAGAACATGCCTCCCAAGAAGAATGAAAGAAGAATAGGAAATTAGCTAGCCCCTTATACCATTCAGGTAGATCCTCTAGATGAGCTTGCCTCTCATGTGGAATTCAAGGATGCATTTACTACTCTAGCCAATTCAGTAGCATCCTAGAATGAATGCTTAGCAACCATTTTGGCGAACCTAGTGGACAATGCTGTTGCAGCCAGGATTTAGGACATCACCCAAATGAACTCTTCAACATTTTCTGAGTTTAAGTAAGATGAGGACCTATAAGAGTCCCTTGATTAGGTGTAGAAGGTTACAAATATTATGAGGGTGACTACAAGTGAGAGTGCTGAGTTGGCTTAATAACAGTTAGAGGATATGGTTCACTTATGGTTAAAGCACTGGAAGTCCGAGAGGGCTGCAGATGCAGGGCACATAGATTGGGAAGAGTTTTTCACTGCTTTCCTTGATAGGTTCTTTCCACTGGAGTTGGCAGAAGCTAAGGTTTTGGAGCTTATTAATATGAAGTAGGGAAATATGACAGTGGAGAAGTATTCTCTTAAGTTTACTCAGTTACCCAAATATGCCCCTTACTTGGTAGCAGATAGCAGATCGAAGATGAGTAAGTTTGTGTCGGGTGTGTCTAACAGTATGGTCAAGGAGTATAAAACCACAATGCTGATTAAAAATATGGACATACCAAGGCTTATGGTCTATACTCAATAAATAGAAGAGGCAATGAATAAAGAGAAGAAGAGGGAGAACAAGAGAGTAAGAACAGGTAGATTCAACTTCACTCAGCCTAAGTCAGAGAGTGGTAATCATTCTCAGTTCCACCCAGAATATTCAGTTCCAGCTCTGTCCTAAGCTAGTTCTCCAGTGCCGAAATTCAGAGACACCAATAGATATCGAGCATCAGGCACTAAAACCCAGGGTAGTATTTGCAATGCCCGAACAAATCCTCTTTCCTAGGGATATGGCAGAAACCATCAGCGTGTTCTCAGAGCTAGCAGTGATGTATGTTTCAGATGTGGCAAGATAGGCCATAGGATCAAAGAGTGTTTTCAAGTGGGTTCTCAGAGTCAGTATAATCACCTCCAGCTTAGTCTAATTGCCCGAACCAGCAGGGTGCGACCTCCAATACCACTAGTTGGCAGCACCCAAACAGACTCTATGCACTTTAGTCACGATAGGATCAGGAAAGTTTTCCTAATGTTGTCACTGGTACGTTGTAAGTTTATCATTTACATGTTTATTCTTTGCTAGATCTACGAGTTTCTTTGTCCTTTGTAACTCCTGAAGTGTTCATCCAAGGGTTTCCTTCAACCCTTAGAGTTCAAGAAACTCTTTTAACTTACAATTTAAAGTTTTGCATATATTTAAATGCAATCTTGATTATTATGTTAAATGGGTTTTTAATTCCATGATTTATCATAAATTCCATGAAAACTAGTTAATTGTGGATTGAATTATGCGAACTTCATGTTGAACTGTTGAATTACATGTTAAATGTATTATCTATTATTGTATTACATGTTTATTGATATGTGAAATACCCATGCTCCCCAAGTTTTTGTCAAAATGCTTATGTGAATTGACTAGTGCAAGCATGACATGTTATTATGTAATTTCGTTCATTCACAAGATCATCTATATCAAGTGTTTGACAAAAAATGTCTAAATGAATGCATTATTTGTAAGAAAGTACTATTATGCTACTAAAGTCATGCAGTATGTTACTCTTCATATTATCAAGTCTTGGGGGTATTCAATACCTAAAAATTTAGCTGTTTACCTTGAGCTACAGTAATTATAGAACAGTCTTAGTAGTTTCATGAATAGTAGTACTCAATAATTAGTCGAAGTCTCAGTTCTATTATTAGTTGAGGACTCAGTGAACTTAGTTCAGTTTAGTTTAGTTAGATAGTACGATCAGTAATAGTTCAGTCAAGCCTATTATAGTTTAGAAATTAGTTCAGTGTCTATTCGATTGGGAGTAGGAATTAGCACAGACCAAACCTAAGGATAGGGTCATTCCTGCCAGCATAATGTTTGACCCTTAGTAGCAATCCCTGAGTTATAAAACTATGTAGCCAGGATAGGTTGAGATATCTTCCTGCCAGACTAGGGTTGATATATGTTACGTGAGTTTTCCTACAAGCAAGGGTTGACGAAAGTGCTTCCTGTTAGAGAGGGTTAACTTATATCTTGTTTTAACTTGTGGAATATTATTAACACCCTTCCAACTGGGGTTACATGATTAACCCCAATCTATTTGGAGAGGGGAATGTTGGTTAGATAACTACCTCCCACAGTTTCAATTTCAGTCTAAGCATAGAACTCAGTTCAGTTCTATAGATTTAGGACTGTTAGACTCAACCACCCATCTCAATATTTAACTCAATTTCATTCTATAGAATCAGGACTGTCAGAAACAGTCACTCAGTTATCAGTACTATAGTATCAATAAACTCAGATATCAATTAATCAGTATTCAAAACTCAGTATCTATTGTTAACATGATCTCAATTATTGTTTATGTATTTATGTATGTAATTTTATTCAGTTACGTCCATATTACTCAGCTAGTTATTGTCCATGCATATCATCCTACCTCACTTAGCATATCAGTACATTCAAAGTACTGACACATTCGTTTCTTTTGCGCTATGATATCTTATATCATGGGTTCAGACATACGGGGGCCTGACCGTACTTAGCGGCCCTAATTATCAGCAGCAGATTTACTGATGAGTTCTCATAGTTTGAGAATGATGTTATCTTTTAGTATTTCAGTAGTTCAACATTCAGTTATGGAGTTAGTTAGGGACTTTTCCCATCAAATCCATATTCAGATAGTTCGAGGCTTTCAGACTAGAGTATTTTAGACCGATATTCAGTTTTTAGCATTCATTTATTAGTATTCAGTATTTAATTTCAATTGTGAACCTTATGGCGACTTTAGCCGAATTTCCACATTTATTTTAGTATTATCATTATTACCGTGTGATTATTCAGTGCATACAACAGATGCCAGTCATGGGTTTACTTATGATCCCTCGAGGTCGTAAGCACCATGTAGTGTCCATGGTATAGACTTGGGGTTTTACACATTTATATCCATATGCCATATATATAACATACGTCATCTTCAAAGAAGAGTAGGTTGAATCCTATCTCTAAGAAAAACTACAAAATCTCAAATCTCTCTCTAAGCATCCATCTTTACTTCACCATTCTAAAATGCCATTACTCAATCAAATTATAATCTACTCATCAATATTAGTCTAACAATACCCATATTTTACCATTGTGCTTTGGGTCCAAAACGACACCAAAACCCCTAAGTGGGTTCTACTTATGGAAATCGTATTTTTGAGGTCAACCCAATGATCATACATGAATATGTAATCATAACCCTCATGAATTGGGTGAAAACAAAGTAAATTTTAGGCTAAATTGGGGTTTTACGTCAAATACCAAGAAATTCATCAATAAAGTGATGAAATCTTACCTTAATTTGGGTGAAAACATGATATATGATGTCTACCAAGATCCCAAGCCACCCACAATGATCAATTTTTAGTTATTACACTCATTTTGGGGTTTTTATATCTAAAAGACGAAGAGAAAATGCCCTAATTATGTATTGGGGTCTATATATAGCCCATATAGCTAAGGAGATAGCACTATAGTGATCCTAGTAGGCTCTATAAAGCTATCATGATAGAGCACTGATGATAGGCGAATTTACGCGCCTATATCAATATATTTTGCCCATATTTTAGCCTAGTTTTGAGAACTAATTATCTATTTCATGCACTTTTAGTCCTTTTTCCTGTAAATGAGCTAACAAACATGATTAGGAAAGTTTCAGGTATAAATGATGCAAAATACAGCATTTTATGGCTTACTTGACGCAAAAGAAAGCTCACAAACGAAGTAGAAAGGAGCTGGACGCCTAAAGGACCAAATCTGCTGCATGGAAAATCTGTCCCGGGCAAAAACAGCATTTCTGAATACTTTGGGGACTGCATGGAAAATCTGTCCAGGACTAAAACAGCATTTCTGAAGACTTTGGGGACTTACAGACACAAAGCTGGATTTTGACAATGATACATTAACCTAGTACAATTGGGTTATGTATTTCATTAGTTTATTTGGATTAGGAGAATGCTACATTAACCTAGTACAAATGGGTTAAGTATTTCCTTAGTTTAGTAGGATTTGGTTATTTATTTCATTAGCATAGTAGGAGTAGGATAGGAGTATTATAAATACCCTATCATGCTAGAGATTTTAATCAAGTCCTCCCTTAGTGGAGGCAACTCCTCCCTTCATTCAAGAAATTCATTCTTAAACTATTAATTTTCTTCCATCTTTCTCATCTTCCACTACAAACACTTCTAATCTATTCTTCTATTCTTAAATTCCACAACAAGAGAATCGTTACTTGCTACGGAATCACTAAAATCACACGCCAAACACCTACTATTCACGCCATTCACCATGCAAAACGTGATATCCTTCGCATTCATGGGTAACTAAACCTCTTAGTTGGGGTTATGGAAGCCGAATGAGTTACTATCTATTGCTATGAGCTTGTGAGTTCAAGACACGTATATTGCTTATATCATTATTCTCTTCATCTTAAATCTACATCCTTTGCGGTTCAAACACAAGAACACGCCATTCTAACATCTAACCTGTTCGAGAGAAAGGTTATTTGTCTAGAAAAGAAGACGCATAGACCAACGCCAGTCTAACATTTAACTTGTTCGAGAGAAAGGTTATTTGTCTGGAAAAGAGATAATGTCAAGGTAGTAGGACACCCTTTCCTATTAAAAAGCTAGTGCCGTACCTGGACTAACCTCTTGGAGAATTCGTACCGTTAGACACGCTTTAAGCTCGAGAGAGTTAAAGTGAAATAGTCCTTGTTTAGGTCGAGAGACGCTTGGATTTACCATCGACTACAATTCTCTATAAGCAATTGCATGTCAAGACTCTACACACTCATAGCCAATAGAGACGTATACCTCTGAAGGTGGACATAACCCCAACGCTTCAATTCTCATTGTTTACAACCAACGTGACAATCTTTCTCTTTTACTTTGCTATTTTTCAGCTTTTATTTCATTACTTTGGTTACTTATTACAATCCCCCCATTCTTACGAGACTTGCATCAAAAGTCTAATAATTTCACTTACTTGTTGACCAAGCTATTCTCTGTGGGATTGATACCCAACCCAGTTGGGTTCTATATTTGCTATCGACCGCTTTACACTCTCACGAGAGCTGTAGATTGAGCGTTATCAAAAATTGGCGCCGTTGCCGGGGAATACGAGTGTCAATCAAGTTCGTGATAATTACTAGACCCTTTGGTCAAAGATTCTCGTACTTTTACGTTTAGTTTTTGTTTTTTTTATTGCAGGTTTTTCTTTTAGTGCATGCCCCATACAAGAAGTTCTGGTCAACCGTTATTACCAATCAATCCTGAACCGCAACGAATTAGAAGAATGGAAGCACAAGCTGAAATCGACAGGATGGCTGCTCAACACGAGCAAGCAAGATTAGCGGCTCTTGCCGCTGCTCAAGTGCATCAACAGAATATTGATAACCGTAGGCGAGCAACAAATCCTGACGAAGAGGACGATCTAGACGGACCTGGTGCCACCGGAGCTATTATTCTTCCGCCATTAGCACCTGGAGCAAAGTTCAATATCACTAGCGCCATGATTCAGCTTTTGCAACTCAAGGGATTATTTGGTGGACTAGCAGGCGATGATCCGAATATGCATCTGATCAACTTTATTTCTACATGCAAGTCATTCGACAATCCTGGAGTTGGACAGAATGCAATTCGATTACGTCTATTTCCATTGTCTCTGTCTGGGGAGGCAACTATGTGGTTGAATGGGCTGACTCTTGATTCTATTACTCATTGGAGGCAATTGAAAGACGCTTTCCTAGAAAGATTCTTTCCGCCATCCAAAAAAGCACAATTGAGAGATGAGATCACCAATTTTCGACAGCTTCCAACTGAAGCTCTCCACGAAACATGGGAGAGGTTCAAGACGAAGCTAATGCGATGCCCAAACCATCATATGACCAATGTCCACTTGATGGAGATATTATACAGAGCGTTGAATTCGGTGACTAAGCCAGTGGTTGATAATGCAGCAGGTGGATCATTTATGGACCTCACCTTTGTGCAGGCAAGCAATATGCTAGATCAGATGACGAAGCAAAGTAGAGCTTGGCATACCAGGGATTCTGAGGTAGCAAGCCCCACTTTATCTTTTGGCATGACTGCAGAGCAGAGGCGAAGACAAGAGGATCGTGACCAAGACATGGCTCACATGAAAATGCAGATGGATCTTCTTACCAAGCACGTATTATCAGGGAAGACCAAAAAAGTGAAAGTTGTAGCGCTAAAAGGAAGAGACGAATCTGATTCTGAAGCGGAGGCCGACTACTTGAACAATCAGAGGGGTTTCCGTGGGAATGCCCAAGGAAACCAAGGTCGGAACTATTATAATGAATCTGGATACAAGGACCGTGATCATGGTAGTTGGAAGAATAATTCAGACAGGAGTGGTGTGTATATTCCTCCTAGAAATTATGAGGCTAAGACGTCTGGTCCTGAAAAGATGTCTATGGAAGATATGATGGCCAAGCTGCTGAAAGGAGTGGAGGCAACCAATATGGGCGTAACTGAGGTGAAGAATGATTTGTCTTCAATGAGTCAGTTGGTTAACTCACATTCCATTGCAATAAGACAACTAGAGCAGCAATTCAGTCAACTTTCAGCAGCACTCAACCAAAGAAAAGCCGGCACCTTACCTAGTGATACTGTGCAAAACCCAAGGAATGATGGGTCATGCATGGCCATAACTACCAGAAGTGGTAAGGTGCTAGAAACTTCAGCAAAAGGCAAGCAAGTGGTTGACGAAGTGGTACGGTTTGATATATGCAAAACAATGAAGCAGCCCAGCGATATGAATGAGTCATCTGTAGCTGATGTTCATTATGAGGATATGAAAGCATTATCTATAGAGCAACAACCTACTGTTGAGCCATTGTCTGCTGCGCCACTGAATGTTGAGCATGAGGATAATGAAGATTATGAAGAACTTATGGGTGATCTAACAGAAATAGAGTCTTATACTCCTAAGCAACCGGATTGTGAACTCAAGAATCAACCAACAGCGAAGACTCCCTTTGACGAGCCACCAATGCTAGAATCGCAAGAGCTTCCCGATTATCTAAGGTATGTGTTCTTGGAAAGTAGAAATATACTTCCGGAGAGAGCAGATGATTTAAGTGAACAGCACGTAGAAGCTCTCATCTCTGCTCTGAGGAGATACAAGAGAGCTATGGGTTGGACTATTGATGATATAATTGGTGACTCTCCGGAGAAACGTAGGATCCATATCGAAGAAGATTGCATGCCTACAAGTAAGTATCAGCATCGTCTGAATCCATTCAGAAAACGATGCCCCATCTATCTCGATGAAGTCTAAGTAATCGAGATAGCTATGTCGTGCCGCGACAATAAATCAAGCGCTTGGTGGGAGGCAACCCATCGTTTTTCAATGTTTTTAATTGTTTTTGTTTTCGTAGGATTTTGTCGAGCCACGACCAAAACTAAGGCGCTTGGTGGGAGGCAACCCACCGTACTAATCGTTTTCATTGGTTTTGAGCAAAAATAGGTGCAAGAAGTATGCAACGAGGAGATTGGTTTCAATTGACGATTTGGTCGCATTGTATGGTAAAGTCAGTAAGTTAGGAATGGTGATGCATAAGGCTATGGATTGAGCCTTTCTCACATCATAATAGGCTTCGAGAAAGGCTAGGCCTTGGTAAAAATAGGCCACGAACTATGCACAACCTATTCTATAGCCTAAGGACTCAGAATCTAGTGTGCAATACACTATGCGCCGCCTATTCCTAGGTGTGCTTTTGACTATGCGCCGCCTATGCTATGGCATTTGAGATACTGAGACCAAATGCCATACCATATGCGCCGCATATGCCTAGATATGCCATACCATGTGCGGCGCATATGTCCCATTATGCCATGGACAATGCGCCGCATATACATGTGTTATGCCGAGGGATATGCGCCGCATATAGGGTGATTTTGTCCCCAAATCCGATTGTAAATGGGTCATAACCCGACCCATACTCTTCCTATATAAAGGGGACATAGTTTTACAACACAACCACATTAGAAAACACCCTAAAGGCGCCACATAACCTTCCAAATCTTCTCAAAATTTTCTTCTTTTGCTCTTCCAATTCACAACACCGTCTCCACAAGCTTCAAGCAAGTAAGTACTCTCTTATTCTTCATTTATTTATCGTAAGTACTACATTGCTATGCTTATTATAAATTGCTAAATCATATAAGATTGTTGGTGATGTTCATGTGTTTGAATTGTTGTGCATAATCATGTGAGTGAACATATACGTAGGGAATTCTTGACTTATTTCCGACTTGAATTTGGTTTCAATAGCATTGTCATGATATTTGCTGAATAGATATGGCTATGAATATTGCTTAAGAGTGTTGTTTGGATGCTTACATGTTAGATTATCCCGGCCATCGGGATAAGATTATAGTGCCTATCGACTTAGGAGGTTGTGATTATTGAAAGAATAACTATTCCATGTGGTTACCCCTATGTAGTAGTGTTGTTATATCTAACATGAAAGTAGTCCAATGGCTGCAAGTAAGTGATACAATGCTGATTTTCTTGTTGGAATACAATCCTAAAACGTATGTCGACGAAATCTGAGTAAATCGACTACGTTCACCTCGCTGATTTATGCAACAAAACTAAGTGTGGGGTGGTACCCCTAGTACTTGCTTATAGATTGTATCAAGTGAGATTGTGCTGCAACTAACACTATTTCTAGTCTCAGGTACAATGACACCTAAAGCGAGACAAGGCAAGGAGAAGGCTACCACCTCCCTAAAGGGCAAAAAGAGAAGTCGCAAGGACCAAGGAGAACCCTCCTCACAGCAAATACCTCAACTCACGCTTGGAATTAAGTGGGATACTTATGAGGAACGTCTGAGGATGACAACTCTGATGATGATTCCAATGCAAAGGGGTATGACCCCAGACATAGAGGATAAGTCCGACCAACCAGGTTCCTCATATTTATTTTCCACTGAGGACAGTGTCCCGACTAAGTGTGGGGTGGTGGTATTGCATGCTATACTTGTCTATTCGCATCTATGTTTGTTTGCTTTTGTTTCATTTTTGTTTCGTTGTGTTTTTTTTTAGTAGTAAAATTTTATTAGTAGTAAAATTTTATTTTTTTTTCTAGCTTCGCATGAAATTATTTTGATAGGCAGCATGAGATTATAACAAGAGTATGTGTTACAATTGTGACTATTGAGACATTTAGGCTCTAGTTGTGACTCATTATGTGATATTTTGTGGTTCAATTCCTTCACTTGTTGGGTCGAGAGTCTATATTACTTCCAATCAAGTCGACCATGTGCCTTGTGCGTGCGAGATAACAGTATATTCTATGTATGTGGCTGATGCTAGAACTTGCCTGGTATGTATGTAAAGCGAAAATAAGGAATGTAAGTTTAGGATATGATTTAGGCATTTCTTTGGCAACCTATACATGTTAACCTTCAGTTTTTCCTACCCATGTAAATCATCCTAGTTAAACCCTTTTGAGCCTTTAGCCTATTTCTTTGACAACCTTGTATGTAAGCCTAATCCATTTCTTTCAAGACCATAATTTGATCCAAAATCCTGAGTGCTTTCAAGTGAAAAAGTCATGTGACAACATAAGAGGAAATTGGGTGAGTATGATGCTTTAAATTGGAATGGTTCTTGAATGTGTTATGAAGAATGCTATCATAAGAGGTATGTCGTGAAAAGAAAAAGGAAAAGAAAGCTGAAAAGTGAGTTGCTCTTAAATTTGAAAAACAAAAGAGGAGAACAAGGGTGGTAGAAGAAAAAAAGAAGAAAGGTTGAAAGAAAAAAAAAAAAAAAAAAGTGTCATTGATACAATGTGATGTATTAAAGCGCTTAGGAACCTAGTCACTATTCTTGGCCAAAATAGTCCTACCCGTCCCTTAGCCTACATTACAACCATCTAAAGACCTACTTGATCCTAATCTTAACATTCCGACATTTAGTAGAGTACTACATTAAAGGCAAGCTTATGGTCATTAGTTGCTAGATATGAATTCTTTGTGAGAGTGAGTGCAAGGATACTTTACTACCCATGGTTGAAAAATATGCTATATTTGTGAGTGATTATGGGTACTATATTGTGAGACACACATGGTTGATAAGTTTTGGATAGTTGTATATGATTCTATGTACCTTAACACTTGCATGCGAGTTGAGCACCATCACGAGTCTATGCTTGAGGTTAAATTGTTTCTACTTATAATCGGAAAGCTACTCTTTGTTGCTAATTGTTGTGCTTGTCTTGAAGAATGTTTTGTGTTGTGGCTGTAAAAACCCTAAGTTGATGTTAGAAGGACATGATATGTTGTTCGAGGACGAACAAAGCTCTAAGTGTGGGGTGTTGATGATAGGCGAATTTACGCGCCTATATCAATATATTTTGCCCATATTTTAGCCTAGTTTTGAGAACTAATTATCTATTTCATGCACTTTTAGTCCTTTTTCCTGTAAATGAGCTAACAAACATGATTAGGAAAGTTTCAGGTATAAATGATGCAAAATACAGCATTTTATGGCTTACTTGACGCAAAAGAAAGCTCACAAACGAAGTAGAAAGGAGCTGGACGCCTAAAGGACCAAATCTGCTGCATGGAAAATCTGTCCCGGGCAAAAACAGCATTTCTGAATACTTTGGGGACTGCATGGAAAATCTGTCCAGGACTAAAACAGCATTTCTGAAGACTTTGGGGACTTACAGACACAAAGCTGGATTTTGACAATGATACATTAACCTAGTACAATTGGGTTATGTATTTCATTAGTTTATTTGGATTAGGAGAATGCTACATTAACCTAGTACAAATGGGTTAAGTATTTCCTTAGTTTAGTAGGATTTGGTTATTTATTTCATTAGCATAGTAGGAGTAGGATAGGAGTATTATAAATACCCTATCATGCTAGAGATTTTAATCAAGTCCTCCCTTAGTGGAGGCAACTCCTCCCTTCATTCAAGAAATTCATTCTTAAACTATTAATTTTCTTCCATCTTTCTCATCTTCCACTACAAACACTTCTAATCTATTCTTCTATTCTTAAATTCCACAACAAGAGAATCGTTACTTGCTACGGAATCACTAAAATCACACGCCAAACACCTACTATTCACGCCATTCACCATGCAAAACGTGATATCCTTCGCATTCATGGGTAACTAAACCTCTTAGTTGGGGTTATGGAAGCCGAATGAGTTACTATCTATTGCTATGAGCTTGTGAGTTCAAGACACGTATATTGCTTATATCATTATTCTCTTCATCTTAAATCTACATCCTTTGCGGTTCAAACACAAGAACACGCCATTCTAACATCTAACCTGTTCGAGAGAAAGGTTATTTGTCTAGAAAAGAAGACGCATAGACCAACGCCAGTCTAACATTTAACTTGTTCGAGAGAAAGGTTATTTGTCTGGAAAAGAGATAATGTCAAGGTAGTAGGACACCCTTTCCTATTAAAAAGCTAGTGCCGTACCTGGACTAACCTCTTGGAGAATTCGTACCGTTAGACACGCTTTAAGCTCGAGAGAGTTAAAGTGAAATAGTCCTTGTTTAGGTCGAGAGACGCTTGGATTTACCATCGACTACAATTCTCTATAAGCAATTGCATGTCAAGACTCTACACACTCATAGCCAATAGAGACGTATACCTCTGAAGGTGGACATAACCCCAACGCTTCAATTCTCATTGTTTACAACCAACGTGACAATCTTTCTCTTTTACTTTGCTATTTTTCAGCTTTTATTTCATTACTTTGGTTACTTATTACAATCCCCCCATTCTTACGAGACTTGCATCAAAAGTCTAATAATTTCACTTACTTGTTGACCAAGCTATTCTCTGTGGGATTGATACCCAACCCAGTTGGGTTCTATATTTGCTATCGACCGCTTTACACTCTCACGAGAGCTGTAGATTGAGCGTTATCAAGCACCATTTTCTGTGATCGCGGGATCCCCCCAGTGCACCAGATGACAACAAATTTAAAAACTTATTTTTGACCCTAGGAACTCATTCGGAACCCAAACAACATGAGTCAACAGTGAAATTTGAGTGTAAACCATGTTTCAAATCCACTGAAGTCATCAAAACTTTAATCCAATATTGTTTAGTAGAAACCATTGGCCGACAACTATAGTTACATTTTTCATAAAAGACAAATAAATACAACAACTTAATTGACAATCATATTTCTTAGCAACGATGTCAAAATTTGGTATGGCCAAATTACCACTCCATTATGAAGCATAAGCAACCGTTGTCAAATATGTAATCCAAAAAAAGGTTGGGGTTGAATTCCATTAGGAATATGGTGAAAACACAATAGTATGTTATTCAAGTGACTATTAGTCGATGATTTCCATGAAATGAGTGGATGGGTGGGGGTTTAAATTCAACAATTTACAATCAGTATCCTATTTTTACTAGTAAATAATGTTAAGTTGTTGACATAAAAATTAATTCAGAAAATGAACTAGGTTTGTATTCACCATGGCTACTATTGTAATTATGTGTTGGTTGCTATATTGGAATCTCATGATATCAAAAATTAAGTTATTGATTTCTAATATTCACCAAAATATTCCTTAGCCTAATTTAGTGACACCTTAATTGTCTCAAACTTGTAGATTATAGTATATAAATTTGATTCCACTTTCTATTGGTCAATCTTGTCAAGGCATTAACCATCAAACTGAGATTGAAAGCTTTGAATCCTCATTGATAGTACTATTACCATTTTAATAACATATTTCAAGAAAATTAAATCAATGGAATATTCTAATGTTTTTAACCATTATAAGTCTATCAAGATGAAAAGATTATAAATATAATTCAAATTAAGAATTGAATCCCAATAACAATCAACTTTAAAATAACAAATTCACCATGGATCCTACAATCATGGTTCTAGGAGTTAGTTGCTCATAACTTTAAAAGAAAAGCCATATAAAGATTTAAAGATTGAAAATCTACACTTGAAAAATATAAATTCACCCTTCAATTGTCTTTCGACATAAGCAATGTTGCTAAAGCTCAAGGAACAACTTGAAAACATCAAAATATTTCCAACTCTATAACATAAAAGGTGAGATGACATTTGATAATGATAAAAATAAAAAACCCAAGAAAAAGCTATTTATTGTATATTGAATCTAGAATTTCTAACCTTTTCTTTGTAGCTCACCAACTCGCCTTTTTAACTCACTTTATTTGGTTTTCTCATATGTCAACTTATCCTGCACAAAAAAGTAAAATACCATTAGAAAATATAAATTTCTTAAGAACTTACAACTATTCTTAGTTAAAAGCCTTAAATATGTTTCAGAATGATGACACATCTATAGGCGAAGATGACAAATCAGATGATACAGATACTAAGGAAGGGCGTCAATTTTTAGTGTATTGGTTTATGACCAATAAGAGAGTGACAATCTGATTCTATAGTACTGTGGCTAATAATCAAATGCCATTTGTTAGTGAACAGTTATGGGATTCCTATTTGATATTTCATAGCTGGCACTGATTTGTCGAGGATTATCCTCACTCGTGAGAGATTTGATAGATTCATTATTTGTCCTTTTGTATGTAGTTTCTATTGTTGTTGCCTTTAATTTCCCTCTCATTGTATTTACTAGATCGAGATAGTGTTTTTCTATATCTATATCATTTCTATGGAAACTGATCATGGACTTCTTTAAATTTTACCTGACCCGAGATAACCCATATTTGCTAAGGCAATATTACCCCATATAGAAAAGTCTCTGGTTTTAGTCGTATTCTTATTATTTATCATATTTAACTAATTCAGTGAAGATCAATACAATGCAGTATTATGAGTTGATAATCTTAGTCTAATGAACTTCAACTTACATACACTGGTATAATCGAAAATTGACTTTGGTTTATCAAGGAACATCTTAGTTATATCTCAATTTATATGATACTATCCCCTTACAAATGTAGAAATATTCTAAAAAAGTACAAATAATTTTTTTGTTAATCAATTGTGCCACAAAAATTTCAATTAAGATAGACTAGACAAAGTTTAAGGGTCTAAAAAATTAGTTTTATACAATACTATTTTATATATTTACTAGTATTAGAATAATACATAAAATTTGTGTATGTAATTACATACTTTGTGTGATAGTTGATATGAAATGATATCGATTATAATTCTTTCTTAATATACATAAAATATCATAATATTAAAATTGTGTTATTAAATTTTTTAATTCAGCCTAATAATTTGATATATACCATACCATATCCGTCCTAAGTGAATTGACAAGTCTCTCATGGGGTTAGTCATTTCACTACAAGTATATAGAAATAATACAATTATATTATATTGAGTGTAGAGGTGTTAAATGGGTGGGTTGGGTTGAGATTGAAGATGTTAAATGGGTCGAATTGGATATGTTGGGTCATGACCTGCCCAAACTCACTTTGGGTTGTAATGGGTTTGGGTGAATTAGGTAAAAATTGGGTTGGGTCTTGACCCTCCTAATTTAACCCACTTAGTCTAAAAAAATCTTAATATATTAATATTTAACCCCTTGCAAAGAAAATAAATTTAGTGGGTTTGAAAATTTGGTGGGTGGGTAGGAGTGGGGTGTGGTAAGAATATGTTTTTTTAAAAAGTAAAAAGTCATTTTTTAGGGAGGGGTATGGGTAAGGGGTCGGGGTAGGAGGGGCAGGGGTTTAGGATGGGGTCGGATGTACAAAAACAAATTGTTAAAAAATAAAAATTTGGTGGGTGGGTAGGAAGTGGGGTGTGGTAAGAATATTTTTTTTTAATTTATTTTGTTTAAAAGTAAAAAGTCATTTTTTAGGGAGGGGTGTGGGTAAGGGGTCGGGTGTAGGAGGGGCAGGGGTTGAGGATGTGGTCGGATGTACAAAAACAAATTCTTAAAAAATAAAGACTTTTTTCTAAAAAAAAGTTGGAAGCTGGCGGGGTGTGGGGGTAGGGGGTAGGGAAAGGATGGGGAATGTGGTAACATATTTTTTTTTCAAAAAAAAATAAATTTATGTTTTTTAAGAAATATTTTTTCAAAAAAAGATATATGTTTTTTTTTTTTTGGCGGGGGGGGGGGGGGGGGGGGATATGTCATATAGGGGAGGAGGGTGTAGGGGTGTAGGGATTAGGGAGAGATGGAGGTTGGAGTAAGATTTATTTTTTTCTTAAAAAATTAATTTATTTATTTACTTTTAAAAATTAAAAGATTTTAATTTTTTTTCAAAAAAATCTAAAAGGATTAACTTTTTAGGGTGGGTGTGTGTGTAGGGTAGGAATGGGGGAATGGGAATGAGGTGGGGTAGGGACAAGAAGAAAATTTATAAGAAAAAATTAAGAAATAGAAATAATTTATTTAAGGGAGGTGGGGTAGAGGTGGGGCTAGTTGGCTTGTGGTGGGATTGGGGTATGGTGGGGGTGAGGTGAGGTGGGTGATTTTGAGGGTGTAGAACACAATGTCACTTTTTTCTCTACTTTCATTAAGAAAATAATTTTTGTATTAAACGGGTTGGCGTAGAGATTGATTCGGCTCATTTGAAGCCAATTTCAAAATGGTTTGAGTCTTAATGGGTTGACATTTAGCCAATAGTAAATTATCTTGAACCCAACCCTTTATGTTTTGAACGGGTTGGGTGGGTCAACTCAATTTGGGTTCATTTTGACACCGCTAATTGAGTGAATTGATTTTTTGTAATTCCCAAAAATTCCTAGCAAAATATCTAACCATTCATCATATGTTCGAAGGCAAAAAATGATTATTTTAAACCATAGATAAGGGTCATGACCATTCAACTTGTGTGTAAAGTGTTTTCAATGCGAAACATGGTCATAGGAAGCATTTAGAGGAGAGTTGAGTTCAGAGCCTTTGTTGTCAATTGAGTTTTAGTATTCGATCCTATAAGAGACTAGTTTAAATGAGTATAACATCTATAATATATAGAGTTTTTGAGCTAAATACCCACGAAATTAAATATCTTAGAATCTTCTTTCCGACATATCTTATTTAATCTTAATCCGGTATCAGAGTTGAAAGTTATGCTCATTTTATCGGAGAGTGTTTGTTTGCAAAAGATTTATGATAGTTTTTGATGATCCATAAAATAGTTCACTGGCGGTGAACTTAAGTCGTCAACCATAGGCAGTAAAGCTCGATATCAGTCAAAGATTGAAAATGAGAGTTGAAAAGTCGTCAACTAGTTGACAAGCTGTCAACTGATGTCGTCAGCCTTAACAAGTAAGGACCAAAAATGGGTAGAGATTGACGATGGGAGTTGACGGGCCATAAATTAATGTGGACTATCTAGAATTTCTACAATTATTTAAAATTTGTGCAGACGTATTTGTTTTTTTCCTTACTTCCAAACCGTAGCCCATGCCTTAAATCACCCTATGCACATTATTTTCTCATCGGATATCAATTTTTCATCGCTCCTTCTTCTCTCCACTGTCATGAGAAAAGAAATTAAGGCTTTCACCTAATGTTCAATTTCTAAGGTTCCAATTTAAGTTTCTCTCATGAAAGTTCATGTTCCGTTATGCGATGTTTAAACAACGACTATCTTCCATCCTTATACCCAAAAGTTGCATTTTTACATAAATCTTAAGGATTTGATGGCTTGGGTTCATACCCATTTTTTATGCTTTTGAAATTATGATGTTTCCCTATGATTTAAAGTTCATTTAGCACAAGAATTTATGCTATGTTCTTACTCACATGGTTGATATTATGAGATGATTTTTAATATTTTGACATATCGTTTCATGAGTTGGCAAATGTATATAATTTTTAAAATTATTTAGTCTATTTACAAGTAAAAGTATGTGGTTTTAGTATGATGCACTTCATTTACAAGATGTTCAAGTTACAAATATTACAACATTATTAAAGCTACATTTTGATCATATGATCTTAGATAAGACATAAAATTTCACAGTTTCTTCTTGAGTATAATCTAAGCAAGACAAACACAGTCGGTCTTAAGTTTTATAAACCCACATTCTATTTTAAGGTGAATTTCATAATTATGAGCATAAATAAATATATCATTTGGAGTCGTATTTAGAACCAAGAGGATAATGTGAGTTTAGTGTGTCCTATTTCATAGAAATTACGTGTCACTGTAGGTTATTATTTAGCTTGTCTAAATGGGCATGTATATTTTCATAACAATCATGCCATATATTTTTTAGCTTGTCTAAATTGACATGTATAGTGGATTACTGAAGTTAGGTTTGTAAGGCTCTTTATCGATGGCAAGGTATAGGGCACCCTCCTCAACATAGGTCAGATGTTGGACTCCATGATAGCTCACATAGTTTATGTCGGTTATAAGAATCTCCCATAGAAAAGACAGTTTTAGAAACTATGTAATAACTCACAAGGTTTATTGAGATATTGTTTTATGATTTATGCTTATGTTATTTCAGCTTACAGTTTTATTCATGATGAAGGTTAGTCTATTTATACTTAGTATGCATGTTTAAGATTTTGCATTGATTCATTTTTACTTATTGTATTCACCCCCACATATCCAGTATATTCCAGAAGTACTAACCACATATACATTGGTGTGGCTATATTATTTTGTAACCTAGGTGCCAATTGTAGCCCATCACATCATGATCAGGCAGTCCGTATCTTCCAGCTAACAAGTGATAAGATCTCTTTATTTGAGGACTCAAGTCAGTATTTAGATTTAGTATTTTATTTTTATTTAGTTGTATTAGGGATAGCTGGGGGTCGTGTCCTAGCTACGTATCATCAGTATTTTTAGAGGCTTTATAGACAATCAATCAAAGTTCATATATCCAATTTTATTTTTATTTTGTATAATCTAGTGACGTAAATATTTTTAACCAATATTATATTGAAAAAGATCACCTATTGACATCTCTTCTCCTTATTATTTCTAGTTTTAAGTAATTTGTTTTGTTTCTCAGGAGTTATACTAGTATCATGGGTTAGCTTGGGATCACTTGTGGTTTTAAGCATCGTATGATGTCCATGGGGTAGTTTCTGCGTGTTACAAACTTGGTATCATAGCACAGAGTTTAAGTTTAATAACCCTTCCTGTCATTTTCCATATTTCTACTTATTTTTTCTGTTAGGGATTCTTTATAGCTGCCCCAAGTCATTTATGAATTTCTGGAACTAACAGTTTTGTTACTAAGAAGTTAGGTTCTTAGAACTAATTATCTATTTTGAAGTCTTCACAGGTTCCAAATGGCCATCAGATTAAAACTTCAGCAAAACAAACTTGAATGAAAATTCTGACTGTGTCAGCAGCTTTGGAATATCAATTTTATTCCAGAAGCACTCTTGGTTTGTGTCCCAAGGTACCCAAGCTCATTTCAATATATTGGTCAAAAATTTAAGAATATAAAATATGGGTGCTGGACCTATATTTGGTCAATACGATCTGGGATGGAAAATATGATTACTCTATTAAATCTTTAATATTTAATTGTATGGTAACAAAGTTCATTTGTTCATATGGTATTCTGAACGAATCTCAAGTACTTGATTGAGTCCATTTTGGACTATGAAAATCTATTGCATCAGAAAATCTGGTGCCACTGCAATCGTGTTATCTATGTCGCGATTGAGACAAGTTTGATCAGCCCAACCTATTGTGTTTTCAAGGTTCTAGTTGAGATCTCGGTTCACTTATACTCCTTTGCCTCATTTTGGTAAGATTACAACTTCACCCGCCTAAATTAATCCACATGCCTTATTACGAAAGAAAGTTCAAACACACCATAGTATCTTTCATTCAACAAGGTACTAAAGAGAAAGCACTCACTATAACAAAGAATTCCTCAATGCACACAAGTATCATGCCATATTCTTGCCCTTATTTTCAATCACTACTAACTCAAAAACACATAGTTGAAGATCTCAAATGACTTTATCAAGCTTTTAATGTAGGCTCGGGAGAGGGTAGGGTAAATTTGAAATCAAAGTGACTACACCCTCCTTAACACTACATAACACACTATTCAATTAAACTTTGGTTCATGGGTCACTTTGTTTCTCTCCAACTCACACATTTGCCTACTTCTACTACCTTGATTTACCCATCTTTTGAAAGCATTTTCATCTCATCTCTTTTCTTTGTAAAATTCATGCATTTCATTCCTTTGTTGAATCCTTTCCTTTTCCTATTTATTTGTTCTCATTGTTTAGCTCTTAGTCACTCACTTAAATCCCATGGTCCAAAGTTTCCTCTTCTAAGATTAACCCTTAACTAAGGCTATTAGCCTTAAGTTGCACTTTCATGTTCAAGGAGGGTAGGGCTTAAAAGAGGGAAAAAAGTTAAATGGCTCATGGATTTTAATATGGTTGTCAAATAAAGGTTCAAAGGGTCAAAATGGATGACTAGGTATAATATCTATGTACGGGTAGGCTCTTTATGCTAAAGTGGATTTCCATGTTCACAAATAAGGCCTAAAATCATTTATCCAACAATGTGTAATCAAAATTAGCTTTGAAAGACTATTAGGTCATGTTCTAGATGACATAAGTAAGAATGAGAATTATATAACTAAGCTCACCACACATGGCATGCAAACTATTTAAGGCGGCTAAATTGAATTTCCTACTAGAGACAAATGAAGCTATTTGCCACACACTACCAACTAAAGACTTTGGAGTCACAAATAGAGGAAAGTGTTGCTAAAAAATTATTCACGTCCATGCTCTTGATTTTCACAAAAAAAATTTAGTTGGAGAGTGATGCGTGTTTCACATTTCACCATGCAATATGGATATTGTTATTACCAAGTCAAGCCGTCATCTTACAAAGACATACCATATGGCTACTGAGAAATCTCCATTGGAATTACGGGATTCCCAAACCTATAATGCCATGGGTGTTTAGACTTCCCCTACATATGTGGCTCAAAACCCCAACACGATGATTTTTCCTTAAGAATATCGTCACTCAATGGAGCATAGGGAAAGGCTCGCCAAGTAAACATCAAAAGAAGAAAAAGAAGAATAATAATAAAACTAAAAATACAATGATTAATTCAAAAAATATCTACGCTTTGTGTGTGAACTAGATTGAATTATTGCAAACTAAGTATGGATTATGAAACAAGGGCGCACACAGAAACAACCAACTTAAAGGCTTGCTGTGCCACGACTGCATACATAAACACATAAGAAGGGTCAAAGGGACTCCCTAATATTGCACATAGATTGAAAATAAGCAGAATGCCATGAAACACAACAAGGTTGGTCATAATCGCAACTCTCAAACTGCAATTGCAGTATCTGAGATCGATTTCTCTTATGTTTTGCCCTATTTTCCTTCTTTACTTCTATCTTTCTAAACTTAGTTTTCCTTTATTTTTTTGGGGCTTCCAATCTATCCAACACCTACAAAGCATCAAAATTAAGAGAATTTTTTAAAGAGAAAATCGGAAAAATGTATCCGATGGGTTGCCTCCCATCAAGCACCTTAGTTAAAGTTGTGGCATGATATCTTTTGACTATCATTTATATTTCCAGTTAGAGGATTTAAATCATCAGCCCAACAAACAAATATTCACAAATTTGAATCAAAGCAAGTAAGCTAAAATTCCAAACTAACTCAATATGCCAAATTGTTCCCCAATAACAATGCTATTTTTGAAAACGCTCAACTAACACGTTAAATTTAGTGAAAGGCGGTCATCTTAAATATAAATCCAACAAGAGTCGAGGTCGAATACATGAGGAAAAATATGAATAGTGATCGAGTAAGTTCAAAAAAGTTACTTGCAAAATTCAAATATGGGATAAAATATTTGGGGGCTCTGAAAGATTTTGAATTTGTAAAAACTATTGGACTTCTAGAAGACTAACTCAGGGCTAAGAATAATTAGAGTATAATCAATAACAAATGGATCTTGGGGTTATGCCATTCTAGCTGTGAATTCATGCATGAGTAATAGGGATTTTATCAAAATTTAGTCAAATATTCGAGTAGGCTAGATTTAACTCTTAGTGTTACGTATTTCAACAAAACACTATATTAAACTCATGGATTATTTCTAATACCTCATAAGCACTCCCAATTAACCAATCCAAAACCTCAACATAACATCCTTATTTTGAGAATGGTCCCTTTCAACTTAGCTACATCACTGACATCCATATTTATTATACAATGCAAGGAAATAACTAGTATCAAATAGTTTATCACTACAACTCATCACTTGCATCCCTCTTTAAGGATGATGTGGGATCAAAACCAATTGGGACTTTCACCCCAAATTTTCAATTCAAACATAGAGTAATAGAAAAATCCATAACTATTAACTAATTAGATAGATAATTAAAAAAGAATACATGCACTACTCACAACCTATTCAAACACATCCCTAAAAGTAAAAATTAGCCATTCATAAAGATAGAAAATAATGATATCCCAAAATTTCCACCTAATTTATTCATGAAAGATAAAGAGAATGCGAATCCAAAATTTAAAATTATAATAAATATTTAATAGAACTTTCTAATCCTTTGTTTCAGAGTTACTCTAATGTATTTTTAGCTAGAGAGTAGTACAATAATGTTTCAAAGAAAATAAATTTTGATGGGTAAAGATGGATGGATGAAAAATGGATGCTCTTGTGAAAGGGTTTTAACCCTTTATGATTTGGGACTCAGCTCTGTGAAATTATGAAATTGCCCTTGGATATTTTCCCACTCCGTCGTGATTGCAATCGCGCTTTCGTGACTGCATGGTTTCTAGTCATGATTGCCATTGATGACCTTGGTTGACCGACCGAGATTCTGATCATTGGACTATAATTGTGGTTACTGGGGGCTACATGATTCCCATCTCCTTGCTTCTTTTTGGTCATTTTCTTTTTCTTTCTGCTTGATTTTATCTCATTTTCATTATAAGAGTGAGCTAGAATTTAGATGTCAATGAGTGGTGAATTTATCACTCATCAGTAGACTAGTTTTTCTCCCATGTTAGATTATGCTTGTTCATTTTATTTTAATGATATTATGATAGATTTGAGATGGATTTTAGGTGTTGGTATGATGAATAGAAATTCTTTAGGTTAGTTGGACCGTTTAGGCTAATTAAAGATAAAAAATTTGGCATAATTGACCTAGTTGCTCATATTTTAAGTGAATTTCCTATCTTAGGACTAGTTAAGGCTTGTTTACCATCTGAAAGTGGAATCAAATACTATAATCCTTGTTTGAATAGAAATTTTCTAAAATGAAACTTGAGGGATTAGATATGGGTCCTTGATCCACTTTAGCTAAGACACATGTTGGCTTGTGTAGACATTTATATGCTTGTTTGATCTTGGAAATGATTATTGTGGTAATGTTGTAAAACTTTGACACTTGATAGTGATGTTGGTTGATGTTAGGGTTGATGCCTATTGATTATGCTATTACTTACTCTATTGATTATGCTATGGATTTTGTTGATATATTTATATTTACTGGATAAAGTCCAAAAGATGCATATAATATTGATTATATATTTACAAATTCAAGTCCAACAATTGATGATATATTTACTGGTTCAAGTCAAGCTATTGATTATATATTTATCAATTCATGTCCGGCTATTGATTATAATTTCTAGTTCAAGTCCAGCTATTGATTATATTTACCGGTTCAAGTTCGGATATGCATATTATTCTATGATGATAGACTTATTATGGAATAATGACATTGGGGTGTGAGATTGATAATATAACTAAGTTAAAAATGAGGAAATGGTTATAATATGGTATGATATAAAGGGATCCAAGTGATATTATACTTATTTGATAAATAAATTGCTAGTCAATTTATAACGATTAGTTGGAAATTATGGTTAGCCTATATATAAGGATTAGTTGCTATATGCTATATTTATTGATAAGTGTTGATTAGTTGACAAGTGAAGAATATGGTAATCAGTGTTTATTGTGGGACATGACTTGGATGACTTCCAATTGGATTATGAGAGTTAATAAATGACGGTGGGGGAATATTCTATCTTTGAATGTACTCTTCAAGCGTGTGGGAGTCTGTGATGATTTATTTAGTTTTTGCACTAATAGGTGTATAGGAGACAATTTTGTAGCTATGTTACTTCGGTTTATTTACCTATATATGCATAATGTTGTTAGAGTGGGTTTAGGTTTGTTTCCTTACCTTGACTTAGTTATGTTATTTTACATTCTACCATACTTATATCATGATTTAGCTTAGTTGACCGATGATTTCTACTGAGTACCCGTTGTTTTGGTACTAATACTACACTTTTGTCCTTTTGGTGCAAATGTAAGTACTAGTTTCTGCTGTTGATTTGTTTTAGTGCAGTGTTGATATTCGGAGATAGGGTAAGCTCTTGGAGTCTGAGTCGCCCATTTCCTTCTACATTTATATATTCATTCTTTTGATTTGAGACTGATGTATTGACTATTCTAGCTACTTGGTTTATATTTCTATTTTTACATGCTCTTGTACTGGCTCTACCAGGCCATGGGATGGTATCTTGTGTAGACTATCTTTACCTATTTAAAATACCATTATTATTATAAGTTGTGTTGTTCATTTTTACCTACGTGGGGTATTTCTACCAGGTTAACCCATTACCTTTATTTTCCAGCTATGGTTTGGCTTACCTTACTACTAGAAATTACTCCTATGGTGACGGTTGAAAAACTATGGCAATAGACAACAAAATCGTTGCCATAACTCTACCTCAACGGTTCAACAATCGTCCTATAGGTGGGAGTTTCAATAGGTCTATGGAAACGGTTTATGTGATGGTTGTTGGAACCGTCGCCATAGGTTAAGCTATGGTAATGGTTTCAGACAACCGTCGCCATTGCTTGACCTATGGCGATGGTTATTTTTTGACTTATAGAGATGCCTATTTTCATCCATTGTAGCGGTTGTTAATTGTTGCAATAGAATCTATTGCAATAACAATAAAACATTGCAACAACCTTGCGACGCTTTTGTTATTCTGTTGCAATGCTTTTTGAGTACCTTTTATAACTATTTAATTACTTATTGGGACACTTATTTTCATCTATTGCAATGGTTACTAACCTTTGCAATAACATCAATTGTAATGCTTTTGTTATTCTGTTGCAACGCCTTTTGACTACCTATTGCAATAGTTTATTGATCTATTGCAACAATTATTGCCACATGATATTAAATTGAAATGATTTATATAAATAGTCACTCAAATTAATGTAAATTTGTATTCACATACATAATAAATTATAACACAATATATACACATCACAAAATAAAATTATTCAGTAATAATCTCATAATTCAAAATATACAACAAGCTTATACATTAGATGCGGTGAACTCCATCTCACTACCAGTCCATGAGAGCTGCTCATTGAGATTCTCCATCTCTGATGTGGTGAACTCTAACAGCATATCTTGTTGCTAAACAATTAGGTTCAATTTTTCATGCCTACTCATTAAAGTAAAAGAGTATAATTTACTTATACATTAGATAAAAGAGAGGTTTCAAGCTTGAAGAAGAAGAACCTTTTCCAAGAATTTAGAAGAGATCCTATGATCACTCATCAAGTAATAAGCATTAGCTAGATTTGTCCAAATGCAAGATGCTTTCGAGTCTTCTTTCAAAGCTGCTAGTAAACACTCTTTGGCAACAATAACTGCATTAATTTGATCTGCAGAGGTTCCATCAAGAGAATTTACTTTGAACCTTATACAAGTTCACTAATAAATAAAACTAGCTAACCCACTATATATTCTTATTTCAAGGCTCATCTTCAAAAATAGAAAATTTCAAAATGACCATTTATGTTGTAAAGTACTGTTGTCCACTAAAATATCAAATATATCAAAAAGACAAACACATTGCTTTGGTAATTGGCACTAACCAATCACGAGTTAAGAATTTAATGGAATTATTGAGGTTATATAGCTTATCTATGATTTGAGTATATCTGTAATCTTGACAAGTTAAAATATGAGGTAAATTTCAGAGAGTTGGAAAAAAAAGTGAAAAGGGGATAAAAAGGGGGCTAAAAGTTTTCAATGTTTCTGGAAGTCATTATTAGAGATATCCAATTTAATCAAAATGGCCCTATTTTTTAATTAATCTATAAAACTTCAGAACGTCCTAGTAGAAATGCTAAAACAAAAGCAGTTCTAGTTATGATAGAACCCTAATTGATAGAATAGCCTTCAAGTAGAAATACTATGTGGAGAAAAGCTATATCTTTATACGAGGTACATTTTACACAGGAGGTTTGCTAGGAGCTGGTGAAAGAGACATATGTGTAGTGGTTTTTTGGTTATCCAAGCTTGAAACCACTGGTGTAGATGGAGATGGAGGTGGAGGAAATGAATTCTATTAGTCCCATAACTCGAAACAATTAGTTTTCCAAAAACCAATTCTTTTATTTTCACAATCATAAGTTAGAAGAGTGTTGTGAACAACGATTCTTGTTGCAAATAGAAGGATGCATGTTTCAACGAGGGAAGAGTCAGGAAGATGGAACTTGTCAAGTAGTAAGAAGTACCTCCAAGAAGACTAGTTGGATTCTTTCCATTAGGGAAAATTCCCAGGCAATAAGTACCACCTACTTTGATTTGATTTAAAACATACAAGGTACAATGGAAAAGGGGGAAGATAATCAATACAAAATAGTAAAAAGACAAAGAAGCCAGTAGATCTGACTCCAAAATGGTGTCGGGGAAGATAGTTAATAAAGTACTAAAGCAGAATAAGATGCTTACCTGGAACAAGTATTTTTCATAAGAGAGAGTTAGTTTATTTCCATCGCCAAATACATATTAACAAGTAGCAAGTTCATTGCGAGTTGTGACACGTCGCTGGAATATATATAATATTAATAATAAGGGTAAAACCAGCAGTAGGAAGAAAACAAATTTAAATAAGATTAGTTTATTTCCATCCCTGAATACCATATCAACAGACAGAAAGTTCATTGCTAGTAGTGACATGTCGCTGGAACATATATGATATTAATAAAATGGGTAACACCAACAATGGAAAGAAAACAAATTTAAACAAGAAAATTATAGGAAGCAAAATTAATTTCAAAATTCTTTATATATTACCTTCCATCCCCTGAAAACCAAATATCATTAAAACTAGGATCAGACCCTTTAACCTGTTTCATAGAATGAAGCTCTTTCATCACTTGAATAGAAGAGTGAAGAGGTTCATCCAGAAAGGAATAAACTTAGTTGCCTTTATATATATAACCCCCTAAAGATCCACTTTTTTTCCACTAAACATAAAGCAGCAAAAGCAATGAAAGACAACATCAAAGATTTTTAGAAACTTGCAAGGAACTCTGTATAAATTGAAAATATTACCAGCTAACATCAATAACAACATACCCATTATGTTCGTATGAGTGGGGTGTGGGGAGAGTGGGGTGTACATAGATCTTAACCCTATTCTTCTTACCAATAGAATTTTTTCTACCACTACTCTTTTTCAGGTAGATTAGGATCAAACAAATGACAGAAATATTTGCAAATATGTAGATAACAATATCTTACAACACTGTTGAAAGTTATAAATACTGCTTCTGGAAGGTAAGCATAGGTTGTACCACTATCAAAAATAGTCCCATGTTTTCCACCGAAAACCCAAGGATTTATTTTCAGTGGCTTTCCAGGTACAAGTATCTCCTTCAGCTCAATATTATAGTATGGGTTGTTGCCGTCCGAGACTAGAGTAAATGCGTAAGATTTAGCAAGTGTATTTGGTAGGAGGAGACCTAAATTCCTATGTAAATAAAAAAATTATATCCAATACATACCTGTGACAAAAATCTTATTTAGTAAAGACTATGTGAGCAGGGAACTTATTCCACCAAGAACCATTACCCTAGCATCAAAACCTACATAGCACAAAGTGAAAGAATCACTGATTAGATGTTTTTCAATGAGTTGATCAACTATACTAATATCCCTTTGGCCCAATCCCATTATACCATCTGCACGTTGGTTGGAAGGATCACCAGTTTCTGCAATTTCACATCCAAAAATAGATCGTTCTGGTCCAAGCTCACTACGATTTCCAAAAGATAAGACGTCCTCTCCAAGCAACCCAAAACTTGAACTCATCTCAGCATATCATCTTTCATAAATACACTGCTGCCTTTTAAGGTCACAGGGACAAACCTTATCACATTTCACAGATTGATAAATGCTTGACATTTCCAAACGAAACTTAGGATCCTAACTCAGAAAAAAACATATTCCCACTAATCAAAAGAAGGAAATAAAAACGCCATACAGTTCTAAGTGCAGTATTAAGCATTTCTAATAAAACTTAATAGGGTGCCCTTTAGTAAAATCAAGTCATATAAAGTTGCTTCAAGTGCTCATATTTGTATCCAACTAGGATTCTTTATAACTATAACTCAAAATGAGCAAAAAACATATTTAAATGTCATGAAACTATATAAAGGGATTCTGCTGCTCACCAGCTAAGAGAAGCTTATAAATTGATTAAAAAAATTATTTTGCATTTTTTATGAGTAGAAATTGATTACATTTTTATCCTACTTAGATCAATTTGTTCTGGTTTACCTGTCCATGTCCTCTTTTCTTATAATAAAATGCATTTAGAATTGCTTCCTCAAGAGAGACATGGCATCCCACTGCTGGGAATGTGGAGCCCTAAGGTTCCTATACTGACAGCTACCTTTGCTGGGAAGTTACTGGGCAGGTACTATCCAAGCTGGAGATAAGTTGAGAAAAGAAACATACTTAATTGTTGGTTACTTTGCTTGCAAAAGGAATCCTGGAGGGGCTAAAGATTATTCTAATGTTGCATGAGAATGGAGATCAAATCTTTTTATTTCTTGAGAAGCGAATGGAAATCAATTCTATCTATTATCTTTCCCTATTTTTCCTGCAACATGCTAGTCCTATCAGTTTGGAAAGTAAGAGGAAGAGATTATGGAACTAACATACTTTACCTAATTACAAGGAGAGAAACATAACATCCTATTGAGGATTACAATTTGATTATCACCAAATTAAGACATCAATTTTTTTCTCTACACATGTCCTATGGTAGACACTATCCAATAAACATTAATTAGCATTTTATGAAAAGCTATATAAGGAGGGAGCATAGAACCTCAAAGTGAATGAAGATAACCAACAGAAGGACTTTGTCAAGGAGGGATGGTATGTTTTAGTAGAATCATTCATTGGATATATTATAAAAATCTTTTTGTAATTCTAGTACAAGAAAAAACTAGAAACATATGAAAAGGATCAGAAGTGCCTACAACATAAACACTTCTTATAATGGTTTGTAATACCTCGAGGTTTTCCCATTTATTATGGTGCAATAACTAGTTTACTTCATAAAAATGGTCTCCCTGCCTACAACATAAAAACTTCACTCTTAATAAAATAACCATGACTGCAATCAGAATACAATATGCTTTTTAAGCACCCATGGTATGGACATGTGGTCATCGAAGTTGGAGAACTATGAGGTGTCAGGTTCAAAACCCTGAACCATGTGATTTTTCCAATCTTTCTAAGCCTCAGCTGCCAGAGTTGCCAGGTACTTGTCCTGATAGGAGAAAAAAGGTGTCGGGGAATAGTCGAGGTACATAGAAGCTAGCCCAAACACCACCGTCATAAGAAAAAGCTTTTTAGAAATCTAAGATATGTATACTTTGTTTTTGAGTGGTAAGTTTCTGACATTATCATATTCAAACCCCATCTGTCTGAAGCTATTGCATCATTTTTGCCAGTAATGCAATCACAGTGAGCAGCTAAGTGCCACATTACTAGGTTGGAAATGCTTAGGCACATTTTCTATAATCTCAACATTGTATGAGTCAATTAACCTTTTCTCTCTCTTTTATAGACATACTGGGTAGGATTTTTCTTCAGATTGAAGAAATATTGGTAAACCTAATTTCATTTGGAACATTCAAGCCTTCATAACTCAAATTTCATTCTTCACATTATTTAAATAAGACGCGATACTAAAGAATCCATTATTTTTAATGGAAGGGAGAAGTTCTAGCGGCCACTTTTAATCTTCAGTGGATATGATCAAATGTGGACTTAAAAGGAAAAGAGAAATCTAGTGACATATACATGCTTGTTCACCGTATTATGATTATTTGTGCAACCCATAGGGTTTTTACCAATGGAGGTCCCCTACGACAAGTTCTAAGAAGTATGATGCCAAAAGCATTCCATATAGACACCTGGCTAACATCAGATTTCATAACCTTCTAAAGTTTAGCAAAATTTCCGCCTCACCAAGATTGAACCAACCAATAGGAGACCTATACCTCCTACTATACAATTCCTCAAAAGGGGCAATACAAATACTAGAATAATAGCTATTATAGTAAGCAAACTCTACCAAAGGTAGATGCTCAACTCAATAACCACCATAATTAATCATAATGACCTAAGCATATAATCCAATGTCTGAATACTCCTTTCTTCTTGCCAATCAATCTGAGGATGAAAAATAGTACACAGACTCACCGTAGCGCCTAATCCTTTCTTGAAAAAACACCAAAAATGAGATAAAAATTGCATACCACTATTAGAGATAATCAAAATAGGTACCCCATGCAGCTTCACAATCTTCTACAGATAAAACTAAGCATAGTCCTCAGCCAAAAAGTTAGTCCTCACTCGCAAGAAATGAGCAGACTTTGTCATGCTATCCACGATAACCCAAATCGAATCAAGCCAGTTCTGAGACTGAGTAAGAACGGTAACAAAATCCATATTGATTACTTCTTATTTCCAAATAGGCAAATCAATTTCTTGATATAACCCACCAGGTCTCGTGTGCTCAACTTTAACTCATTAACACACCATGCATTTTGCAATAAAATCAGCCACATCCCTTTTCATACCATTCCACTAATATATATCCTTGAGATCATGATCATGATCATCTTCATCAAGCCAGGATGTACACCGTAGCAATTCATGCATCATAGCCAAGATCCTTTGCTGCAAACCATCGATATTTAGAATGGACAACCTCCCTTAGTACCATAAAGTGTTGTCACCACAGATCTCGAACACCATTACCTTTTTCATCATCACGTTGTTCTTGATTTTTATCTAGATTGGATCTAGCACTTGCTTCTTCTTAATCTCTAGACCATGAGATGATCGAACAAATTTCTGTACCATCACACCACCATCCTCGAGTCTAAGAGACGATCTCCAAGATTAGCGAAGTGGTGAATATCTTTTAGTAATTATCGATTTCCTTCTCCATAAGAGCCAAACTCTCCATAGACAACCTTCTAAAAGAATCAGCAACCATGTTAACTATACTTAGGTGATAGTGAAAAATCATATCATAGTTCTTGAGAAGCTCTAACCATCTCCTCTGCTTAAGATTCAGCTTCTTCTGAGTGAACACATACTGTAGACTTTTACGATTTGAATCTATGTGCACTCCATAAAAATAATGTTGCTATATTTTCAAAGAAGAAACCACCACCAACAAATCCAAATTATACGTAGGTTAATTCCTGTCATGCACCTTCAGCTTCCTAGAAACATAGGCAATCACCTTCCCATGATGCATTAAGACACAACTAAGTTCCACCCTAGATGTATCATAATAAACCACAACCCCTCACTACACTCCGGTAATGTCAAAACCAAAACCAAGTTAGCTAATCGTTTAATTCCTAAAAATTTCCCTCACAAGAATCCAACCAAGAAAACCTTACCTTTTTCTGAGTTAACTTAGTCAAAGAAGCAACTATTATCAAAAAGTTTTCCACAAACCACTGATAATACCCAGCCAAACTAAGAAGCTCTAAATGTCAGTTCGATTTGTGTATCTAGGTAACCTTTTAACCGCCGCCACCATTTGAGTTTCCACCATGATTCATTCACTAGAAGTAATATGACAAATAAAACTCACATCATTCAACGTAAACTCAGACTTAGAGAACTTGGCATAAAACATATATTCCTCTAAGGTCTATAATACCACATAGAGATTATTAGCATGATCCACCTCTTTAGGAATAGACCAGAATGTCATCAATAAATATAATGATAAAGAAAACCAAGAACTACCTGAAAACACTATTTATCAACTCCATAAATACTACCAGGGCATTAGTCAAACCAAATAACGTCACTAAGAATTCAAAGTGCCCATACCGAGTATGAAAAGTCATCTTAGGGATATCGTTCTCCCTAATCTTAGTTGATGATTCCCAGACCGAAGATCTATCATAGAGAAGAACTTGGCACTTTGAAACTGATCAAACAAGTCATTTATCCTTGGGAGAGGATACTTGTTCTTGACTGTCACCTTATTCAATTGCCGATAGTTAGTACAATCTGAAGGGAGCCATTATTCTTGCAGAAGAAAAACACCAGTGCACCCTATGGGGATACATTAGGATGAATAAACCCCTTATCCAGATGATCCTTAAGTTTCTCCTTGAGTTCCCTCAACTCAGTCGAAGACATTCTATATAGAGGAATAGATATTGGATGAGTTTTTGTAACTAAATTAATACCAAACTCTATTTCCCTATCTAGAGGAACACCATGAAGATCATCCGAAAAGACATTAAGAAACTCATTTACTATCGGAACTGAATGTAGAGAAAGACTTTCCAATTTAGAATCTTTAACCCAGACCAAGTTATACAGACAACTTTTAGAGATTAACCTTCAAGCTTTAAAATAAGAAATAAGCATCCCTTTAGGAGTAAGGGAACCACCTTCTCACTCTGCAACTGGTTCACTAGGGTACTAAAGATCGCCTTATAGGTCTGATAATCAAAGAACACGTAGAAATAGTGTAACCAATCAATCACAAGAATAAATTCAAGATCTATCATGTCCAGATCAAATAGATCTACCAAGTTCTATTTGCTACCAACAGATATCACGCATCCCATATAGTCTCTTTTAGCAATAACTGAGTCGTCTACCATTGTAGAAATAAAAAGATGATCTAAAACAACCTCAGGATGAAAACCAATATGTACAACCATGAATGGGGTCAAATAAGAAAGAGTAGGCCCTAGGTCAAGAAGACAATACAAGTCACGAGAAAAGTATTGTAATATACTAGTAACGACATCAGGTGATGCCTTAGATTCCAGCCAAGATGCAAGAGCATACAACCGATTTTGGCCTATGTCGGTATCAGAAGCAGTAGCAAATACCAAAAACACAACACCAGGTAGAGAAGCAAGAGATGAAGTAATTGGAGCTTTGATCGCTCCCGATGCTCCCTTTTTAATAGGATAATTTCTGAGCATATAGCCTGGCTAGCCACTTTTAAATCACTTGTCCCTGTATTTATCACAAAAGCCCTAATGAAGACGACCACTCTACCAACAAGAAGGGCATAGTAAATTTGACTGACCCCCACTCACCTTAGATAGGGAACCTTGTGCTAGAACATTATCACCACCTAATAGATACCTTTCACCTGACTGCCTCGAGTAAGGAGAACTAGAAGTAGAGAAAGAACCAGAGCTCTCTCACTTCGTCTTTAGCTACTTAACTCCATCGCAACCACCCTGATACTGAGCACCATTCTTCTTAGAGAACTTACTACCCTTACAAATATTTTCCCTTAACTCTGCATATTTTCTATTTTCCTTCTCCACCTACTGCATGTGGATAATAATCCTCAAAATATCTATATCCTTGATCAGTATAGCAATCTTGCTTTCAAGGATCAGGTCCTGATATATCCTAGAAGTGAACTTTCTCATCCTCATCCTCATGCCAGCCACCAAATCATGAGCATACCTTGACAACAAATGAAATTTCAAGGTTTGTTCTTTGTATGAAATTTAAAGGCGTGTTCTTTGTTAGACATTTTACCTTGCTTAAGATTCACAAACTCTTCTATTTTTGCTTCCCCCAGCTATTGAGTAAAGAAACAATCTAGAAAAGAATTAGAAAAAGATTCCCATAAGGACAACTCCTCCATATCACCTCTATCTGTATCCCACTCTTCTTACCATTAGTACACAATATCCTTGATCTAATAAGATGAAAAATTCATAGCTTGCACATTTGTGTCCTATATCACCCTGAATATCTTCACCATTTCATCAAAGAAACAGTAAGGATCCTCCTGCACCTACACAAAAGAAAAATAGGAGGATTCAGCTTCATAAATAGGCCCATAATTTTTGCCTCAACAAAAAACCCACCAGATGTATCCCGCTCAACCTGAGCAATAACCAACTAAGCAATAGGATGAATAAACTGGTGAAATTCTACATTAGTCACCTCACTTTGAGGTGGACAAGCAACGACTGAGCGAACTCAGAAAAAATTAAGGATAGGACCTTGAGATTAACTGTGAACTCTAAGTGTAGGACGTACCTCATAAACATAATCCCCTGATGGGATAGAACAATTTCCTTATATTCCAGATCGTTGATGCCTGATCTAAAGAATGAACAACCAAGGATTAGAGATAAATTCTAGGACTTAAAATCCAAGCTTGAAAACAAAATACCAAGAAAGTACAACATTCCTAAATGCCAGTAGCCTCTGTCTTATGAGTATGGTATGCTACAAACCCCTAAAATAGACTTTAGCAGACACAACTTTGTGGACTCCAATTGACTTTGAACCTAAAACTCCAATACCAATTGACATGACCCGACTCAGGTCTTTGTCGTAATGGACCTCCATATTAAAACCAATTTCCAACAAAATCATTATTCTGTTATTATTAACCAAGGCTATTATAAATGGTATCATCATACCGACTATAACTTGCAAGGATTGTCCTTAACCAAGTCTTTTAGTTTTCAAGGGATCCCCATGTACCCATAGACCCTTTTATCTAATTAACTTAGGGGATTACCATGTACCCAACAAGTATTCATTACCATATTAACATGGGGGATTCCCTTGTACCCCACAAGTATGTTTATTAAGCAAAGTGAGAGTTATTCCAAAACCATTTAAACCAATCATATCATATAGGGTTCCATTACCAAGTTTAAACCATGCATAAGTTCCATTGAAAATACAATAATATGGTGAAAACATTTTTATAGGCATTTTATCCAACTCATTAAGGGTGTAGTATTTTCAAACCAAAGACAATTAGCAAACAACCATTACAATGCAACCAATACATCAAAACCACTATTAATGCATATAAAAACATAATTAAAACATGGCAAATACATAATCAAGCATTTATATAAAAAATCCCTAAATCTTGAAAACACAAAATCATACAACATTTAAATCATGAAAACATTGTATAAAATTCATGCCTTTAGTTTGAACTAACAATAAGCGAAGAGAACATGACTTAAACCAAGATAATGATGGAACGAAATCACCCAAACAAGCCCTAATTTAGTTCGTAAGATGAAACCCTAGCTTTCTTTTCCCAAGAACTCTAGAGATGATTTAAGAATTTTTTCTATGTGTTAAAGAATAGAATAGTAGGGAAAATAAACTCCCAAGTTCAATATAAGTTGTGGGACCAAATAAGGATAAGTGTCAAAATGACCAGATTGCCCTTACTTAAACTACACTTAATTTCTGGCAAAGGATATGACTTCTTCTTACATATCTTACCCATCCTATATGAGTGGTACCCACCTCTCATAACCTAGGATCCCTCATTACAACTAATGTTGTCCAAGGTCTAAGATATCCAAACCTAAGTCATATACAAGTTACGACTAGTACCATAAACCGTAACCCTGGAAGAATAGAATTTTAGGAGGTTTGAAGATTAACCTCCATACGAGTTTATTATACGACTCATACCTGGATTATGGATCATGGTTAGATACTCGTACTCAAATACAATTTAAGTTATAAGGTCTATGGTTAAGTGAAGTAACCTACCTACCCATATCCACAGATATGACTCATACCACCCAAATCGTACCCATTCAAGTAACTGTGTCTATCTCACCAACCAACACTGGTCAACATACGACTGGACCATTCAACCTATATCCAAGTGTATGAATCATTCCCTTAAGTAGTATTTATCCCAAAAACTAGAAATAAAGGAAATTTTCTATGGTCTAAAAACTAGGGTGTTTCACTTGTGGAATGTTATAGAGTTTTCTATACTTTTCCTCGAGAGGCTATAGGTCATTTAGGAAATGTCTCCTTCTTTTTATAATCTAGATAGTGTAGTAAAGTTGTCCTTTTAGAAACTTATATTTATTAGTTTGTTAATCCGAATTCCTCCAACTATTACTTATCTTTGAGTTAATGTAAGAAGTAAATTTAAACTCCTCCCGATATAATGCTCTCAGATTAACTATCGGAGACTTCAGAAATTGTACAAAGGGCTTAAGAGGATCCCATTGATAAGTTTTAAGTCCTTTAACTCAATGTCTTATATCCTTATCCATATTAGTTGTACCGTTAAGACAATATAAGATATGTATTCATATTTCTCCTTTTCCATTCATTATAGTTAACACTCTTGAGAGGAGAGAGTACGTTCTTAGATTACTAAATATGGTTTGTATTCAAGGTATAGTGTAATATAGGGTTTTATTATCCATAAATAGTAGAACAACCTCAAAGTTGGAAATATGGATTTAGAAGTGTAATGAAAGAAAAGATGGGGATTGCAATTTGTTGAAGGTATATTGATGTGTCTATCTCTGCTATTAAGAATGGATTAAGGTGATATGTCTTTGTGTCTTAACTAAGGAGTAATGAGTGTGGTCAAGATTTCATAGTGGAAGGTAGTGAAAGAGTTATTAGTTAAGGTGACTTGTTATATGATTGAAGTAGGAACAAAGTTCTTGCTGGAATTTCATTGATCCTTAAAATAAAAGTATTAGGTTGTTAAGTATTATTGTCTTCCTTTTGTGATTGTGAAAAGGAGATAAATACATGTAATTTAGACATATGGATGGTTAAAAAGAAGTGATGTATGTAAGGGGGATATGCTAATGGAAAGTAACTCGATAGATCATAAGATTAGGTTCAATTATTATTATCATGAGGTTCTAGTGTACTTGTATTTCTTGAAGTTTTATTTTATAGCTGCCATTCAAGAGTAGAATATGATGTTATGTCGTTAATAATGTACATTAAAAGACACTATGTTTGAATAGTGGATGATCTTCAAGGTGGAAAGAGTGATTCCTTAGTATAATGATGCCAGTTGTATAGAATGAGGTAGTAGGCTTGCAATAATGTATGCTAGAATATATGTTCATTCATACATAGTTAATTATGACGTTTTAGGTATGATGTAGAGGTATACCCAAGGTGATGTAGGGATGCATTATTTTCGAAGATTATTAAGTGACTTGTGTGATTAGATCGTACCCTTGAGTTGCTAAGTGTGAATAAAGCTAGTTATATAGTATATGGTGTTCGTAATAGATAATTCAGAAGTTATAGGTTTTTGGTGTTTAGTCTTTTGGCATAATAATAACTCTCAGAGTATAGGGAAAATTTTATGTTTAGAGGTTTGATATGTTCAAACTACGAGGAGAAGGGCGGATTATGTATTTAGTGAGGCAGGTATGTTTACTAAGAAGGGCGTAAGTATATGATGATGAATGTGGAAGATAGAGTGAGTTAATGGTGGTAAATAATAAAGGATTTCTATCATAACCCAATCTAAGTCCTTGTTGTGATGGGTATGTCAAGCCCACCATGGATCGGAGACCACCTCTTAGCCTAACCCTAAGAGAACAATAATAATAATAAAGAAGAAGCCAATAAAGATAATAATAAAACATAAATATATCCAATGAAATATATAAAAGATCAAACCCAACAATCCATCCCACGCTTGTCCACAAAAGCCTCTATAACCAGTATATGGAAGGAAATGCCCTGACCATGACAAAGAAAAATCATAATTCACAAAATCTGTAAGGAAACATAATTAAATGGTAAAATTTTCCAGATTATGGAGACTCTCCGCTTCACAAAGACTCTACCTAATACCGCACATAATTAATAAAGGAAGCCTAGCACCCTTCAACAAGAAATGAAGTAGCGCACAGGGAATGTCAGTGGGATAAGCACTGACATATAACTCAGGGAAAGTGATAAAAAAAGCCATATCCAAAATCAGCCAAAACCACATGCACACATTCATATATTCATGTATATACAAGATGCCAAGATAGGGAAATGCCAAGAACATGAGAGTTTAAAACCATTAACCTAGAATGTGTAGCTCTATCCGTACAAACGGAACCCATGAGCTATATGTGTTTAACTACTTTTGCTGAAAGGGCCTCAGCGTGTCATAGCTGCACGAACTGAGGAAATCCAAAAGGGGGCTAAAAACACCAATGTTCTGGCCATCCCAAAATAAAATGTGTGAACCAAGCACACGGTCAAATAGACCCCCATACTGGCAAACATGGATTCCAGTATTGGGCCCCTCCGAGACCTCCACCTACATAGTGATCTACAAAACCCCCTTTAAGACCATATTAAAATAACTTTGCACATAATGCCAACCATATACCAAGGAGTCTCATATTAAGGAAAATTAAAGCCTGATAACTGCATTTAAACCATTCAAAAAGAATTCAAGTAATTTCTGTTAAAATCCCCTAACCTAACAATGAAGCCATATGAATATTAAACCAATTTATGCCATAATGAAGAAAAACACAAGTTAGGGATGAGAGACATGCCTAAAATACTAATATTGAAATAAATCCTAAGATTCAAGCCTAATTGTTGAATTCTTTTAGAAACCCTAGCTTTCTATTGCTTTGGGGAGTTTAAGAGGAGAGAAGTGAATTTGATTTTGTTAACTTATGGAAAAGAGGCTATTTAAGGTGTTTTAAGTCATGGGATAGTAGTTGGATGGGAGAAAAAGACAAAAATAACCCCATCTAAGATGTGAAGGAAAATTGGACCCAGTCGCGACGACTCAGGTAACTACTCATGACGTCTCACCATGAGTCATTACCTAGACTTATTATCGTAGACCCCAAATCCCATCCCTTTATTATTATTGTCATAAGTCACTCATTCCGACTCCTGAAATGACCTAATTATTTGTGATCAGAAGTTGTAATCAAAGCAAAAACTTTGGCATCTTCATATTTTAGACAACGAGTCCAACCCTATGTCTCTTTATGTCCTGTAACAAGTCATACTCTTGGATCATTATAAAGGGAAAAACGTCTGGGCAATTCACTGGTAAGACTATGAGTCTCATCCTATGAATCATGACAATTGATTATGAGTCATCACATGAGTTATAGTCATGACAGTAGTTGTGAAAGCTTAGAAATTTTAGTGTCCAAAACCTGGGGTATTACATTACCACCTTAGGATCATTCATCCCCGAATAAGAATTTAGAGGCACCCTTTGAATGATAAAAGATAGAATGCAACAAAAATCCAAGGAAAAATTCAGAGTGATGTTAGAATAAAAGAAACTCATAACTTAAGTATGTTTATCGAACCCAGGGAACAAGAATGAGTACTTGGCCCTCATATCTTTCTTCAGCTTCCCATGTATCTTCTTCTACCTTTGATTCCTCCAAAGCACCTTTACCAAAGCTACATCATTAGTCCTCAATCTACAAACCTTCCTATCCAATAGCTCAACCATAACTTCCTCATAGGTTTAGTAATCCAAAATACCAACATCCTCTACAGAAACAATCAATGAAGGATCAACCACACATTTTTCGAGCATAGACACATAGAAAATAGGTTGAATATAACCCAAGGTCATCGGTAAATCCAATTCATAATAAACTTTCCTTATTATACTTATAATTTGATACAGACCAACTGTTGGTTGAGTTTCTCCTCCTTCCTAAATTTCATAACTCTTTTCATAAGAGAAACTTTCCAAGAACATCCAATCTCTATCGTCAAACTTCAACTCCCTTTGCCTTACATCTGCATAAGAATTTTTGCAGTATCGACCAGTTTTAAGTCTTTCCCTAATCACTTCAGCCTTTTCAGTTACTTTGTGAATCAAGTCAGGAAAAAACAACCTAGTCTCACCAACCTCAAGCGATCCAATATGAGACCTATACCTCCTACTATAGAGATCCTCCAAGGGAGCCATTTAGATGCTAGAATGGTAACTAGTGCTATACATAAAATCAATAAGAGGGAAAACAATCAGCCTAAATCCCTTTAAGATCAATAACAAAGGCCCTTATAATATCCTCCAAAGTCTAAATGGTAGGGTCCTCTTGTTTATCCATTTAAGGGTAGAAAGCGGTGCTAAGCTTCAACTGAGTTCCCAAACCTTTATGAAATAAATGCCAAAAGTGAAAAGAAAATGGCATACCTTGGTCTCAAATGATGGATATTGGATCTCCATGAAACTTAACTATTTACTGAATGAACAACTTAGCATAATCCGCTATAGAGTAGTCGGTTCATACTGGCAAAAACTAAGATGATTTAGACATTCTATCCACAATGACCCAAATAAAATAATACTGATTTCATGATCGCAAAAGACCTGTAAAAATCCATATTGATCATCTACCACTTATACATGGTTAACTTTATCTCTTGAGATATTTCAACAAGCCTTAAGTATTCAAACTTGACATGATGACAAATCGTATATTTATCCATGAAATTCACCACAACTTTCTTCATATTGTTCCACCAGAAGATTTTCTTCCCTTTATGGTACATCTTAGATGAACCTGGATTAATTTTATATCTAGACTCATGAGCCTCAATCATAATCCTTCCCTAAAACCCATCAACCTTGGGAACACATAATCTTGCTTGATACCTCAAGATGTCATCTCGCCTAATCTCAAAAGCCATAACCTTTTGTTGGCCCAAATCATCCTTAATCTTCATAAGTCTGGGATATAAATCCTTATTCTCTTTCATATTCAACACCAAGAGATTATTTAACCAATTTTTGAATAATCATTCTCCCACCCTCAGAGTCCAAGAGATGAACTCCTAAATTAGCCAAACTGTGAATATCATTCACCAACCTTTTTTGATCCTCATCAACATGAGATAGACTCCTAAGGGACGAACTTCTAAGTCCATTAACAACACCATTAACTTTGCCTGGATAATACTGAAGGTTCATATCATAATCCTTAAGTATCTCAAGCCACCTCCTCTACCTCAAAATTAATTCCTTCTAACTAAATACATACTGCAAGCTCTTATGATCTTAATGAATATCCATATGCACCCCGTATAGATAATTGTCCCAAATCATTAATGCAAAAACCATAGCTGCCAACTCTAGATCATGAGTCGGGCAATTCTTCTGGTAAACCTTAAGCTACCTAGAAGAATAGTCCTTACCCTTACCATTCTACATCAAAACATAACCCTGTCCCATATGGTATGCATCAAAATATACAACGAACCCATCTGTACCCATGAGAAGGGTCAACACTAGTGCATAAGTCAACTTATCCTTCAACTTTCCAAAACTACCTTCATAATCATTGGACCACAAAAACTTTGCCTTTTTTTGAGTTAACTTCATCCATTATTGTGGTCTATCACACACGCAAGTGCACGTGATCGTATCAGTAATATAGTAATTCAAAAAAATTAGATATTGAACCCATGAGAACTAATTAATTGGTAATTTACTTAACTTTAGATATGATAATATTATATTCAAGTGCTTCAGAATATTAAGATGGATTTAACAATCTAAAGAATAATTAACAATAATAAAACAACAATAGTGTGTCAATACCAATGAAAGCAATGATGTAAACAATAAGAGGGAGAGTTCTAAGGTTGAGACACTCTTAAAAATCATGTAAATCTCTATCCTTATTAAGATTGAGTTGGTTATTGGGTTGTCGATTTGTAGGTTATTTTGTGATCATGACTTTTCAAGCCTCTAATCTTCTAATTAAAAGGACATTGCAACATTATTGAGTAGGGATACGATCATTCTTTTAGATTCTTTAAGCTATGTTCCTTCATCTGAACTAAACAAGGTTACTAGGAATATTCCTATCCTCGTTGCTAATTCAAATTCTTTATTCTGTAAAGGAATACGAACTTGCAACTTAAAATCTTCGATCTATCTTGATGATTCTCCTTCCGAGTTCACAAAAGTGCTAAATATTTATTTTAATGGTGGCCATGAATTAAAATAGTAAAAGTAAGAGAAAAAGAACAACACATTTAATAAACCAATGTTCAATCACTCTAAGGATATGAAAATACAATCATGTTCTAGGCCTAAACCCAGGACAAAGGGTTTTATCAATTTATCTTCAAAATCAACAACTAGGAAATATAAGTGAGCATACCAAATTCAAAGTTGAAAGATGAAAAAGAAAAGAACCCTAGTAAAACTGTCATAACTTTTTTCCCTTACTGTTCTATATGCCAAAGATGTTGACGGTTATGTTTAAGCGCTTCTTTTATAGTGGGTCTCAGCAGGAAGAAAATTACCCTTCACTATGTCACGAACTGTATCATAGTGACTATGGTTCATGACATGCCAATATCACCGATGCTTACTGGGATGTCAGTTGCAAAATGTACCAGCCTACGTGAAAAGGAGGCTATCATTGACACTATGTTCTGTGGCATGGGGATATCATAGGCCATCACTGGAATCACCATTTGATTTTAATTCATTAACATGACATGGAGCCCATTGTAGAGGCTAATGTCTGTGGAATACTGGCATTCTTTTCTCCATTTCTAGCTTCTTTGATGTTCTCTTTCTTCTGTGCTTTTTCCATGCTTTTCTAGCATTATTTCCAATATCTTCATTCTCAACATATTACTCCAAGTGCTTCCATGATCCAAAATCTTCTCATTACTGCTTCACAGTATGTTTAATTTCACTACGATCAACCCTTGCAACACTAATAATGTCCATTAGCTTATTTTAGATCATACACAATACATTTTTCAAGTTTTAGCTCACAGAACAAGTAAAAATATAGCTAAATATTGGAACTTGGACGTATAAATGCACCTAAGATTACTGCCCCACACTTAAATCTTGTTCATCCTTAAACAATCCCAGGCAATCATTATAACACAACTAGATTTCACAACCATAATCTGAAAATGACACTTTTGTTTGGTACACACAGGCTACTCATGACTCATTAATTTTCATCTCAAGCATGTCATATCATACATGAAAACACACAAGATTACTATTTTTAACCTCCCAAACCTCAAAAGTTGTCTCTATAACGTGGAAAACTTATGAGAATTATTCAACAAAGAAGTCATACAAGTCACCTAACCATCCTCTATATGCACCCTTACAAGAATAAGGTTGCCTGTACTCACTCACAATCATGCAATCTATCATAAGAATGGGTACATAGGGAACAACATTCGCTTATTATCGCAAAGAATTCACACAAGATGTATGATGAACCATAGGCTTTCCTTTAGTGTATTACTCTACTAATAGTCAAATATTTTGAATAAGGATCAAATAGGTCTTTAAAGGTTGTAATGTAAGCTAAGGATGGATAGGAACTGTTTGGGTAAAAATAAAAGCTAATCTCCCTAAGTGCTTTAATACATCACATGAAGGTTAAAAACTCTAACTTAGCAACAAGTTTTTCACCTCATCTATCTTCCCTTTTACTTTTGTTTTGACACCATATCATTAAGCTGATTTGTACACACTGTGATAGGGATTCTACTTATTCAACACATTATTCATTTTTCTTTAACATTTCATAGTTTTTTCATCACCTAACTCCCAACCTCATTGTACTTTAATACTTACAGAAATAGCTATATTTTGGGATTTCACTATCACGTTTTTCCTACTTGTCTTTCAACTCCTTACTCAACTAATTTTTCACTATAGTTCCTAGGAGCTTTGGATTAAATTAAGGTTGAACAAAAAAAGGTTACAGGTATATGTTAGGCTGACAAAGAAAGTAGGCTATAGGCTTAATAGGTCTAAATAGGAATATTCACAAGGGTAGGTAAAAGAGGTCTAAAACTTGTCTACCAACAAAATGCCTACATTATCTCCTAAATTCAACATTCTTAATTTCACTTTGTAAACACACGGGGCAAGTTTTAGACATCACTATGTAAGTTAAATAACTAGATAAACTAGATAATCTCATTGGCCCCTAGTGCATGCTAGATTAAAGTAGGACCCCTATATACTTTCGACCTAGTAAATGTACAATTTAAAAATTACACCAACAAATCAAGAGTTACACAATTGACATTAGTTGTCTCAAACTAACATCATTCTTTTTACTTTGACATGCTTCTTTCTAAAACAAATGTTTATCATGCCATGTAGCCATAGGGCCCAACATAAAGTACCTCACACCAGAGTAGTGGTCGGGTTCTGCTCACTTATTTATTCCTTAATATTAATTCCCTTTAACACGGTCGACATCCATCCATCATAGAGGAATGCACCTAACTATGACTAGTTATTAAAATCACCGTAAAAAAAAAAATTACTCCTAAAATTAAATTAAAACTAACTAAACAACTTAAGATCAAATTGAAATCAACAAAGAAACTAAAATTACGAATTAAAGATAATGAAATAAGTAGAGTAAAGAAACAACTATGAATTATCAATGCAGCTAGTATCTTAATTACTAACTATTACAGACTAAATATTTAGAATGTAAATAAAATCCCAGCATTAATAGTATCTAAAAATAACAAAAAAGATAAAAGGAGTTAATGAGAAGTGCAAAGAATGAGAAAATAACCTCACTATTAAAATATAGCATTGTCCCTAGTTCTTGCAAACATAACCAAGTTATGAGGTGTTAAAACACTCCCTGGTTAGGCCTCGTCTATGTCATCCAAGACATCTGGACCATAGGTCTCCTCATACATATCTTGTCTACAATATCCTTCTCCTCAGACACTATATCAGAATCTCTCGTATGTTGATCCTTATCTATGGGCACATCATCATCAACAAGCTCTACAAAATCTAATCCTATCAACAGCAAGGTCCACGCATGGTGACCAAGTAGGTAATCCAGCTCTACAGCATGAATCTATTCCCTCATAGTTGGTCTACCCCTAACACTCAACTAAAGCATCTATAGCCTGTACATGCATGTAGTAATCTCATTATGTTGAGTATAACACTTGGGAAAAATAAGTATCGGCTCATGAGCCACATCCAATCCATGAGTCCTAGTAATATATATGGGGCACATGCCCACTAATAGCTTCGTATATAGTACCTTCTCCTCAACCTTGTGACCTCTAAGAACCAAGTCAATAATCCACAAAACCTATATCTACACCCTTGATTGTAGCGCGTCTTCTTTATAGATAAAAAGATAACAACGTCCATATTAATCTCAACATTTTCCCACATCAAAGCATAAATAAAGAAGACCCTATCATAAGGAACATCTGTCATATGTTTCCCTAGAATGAGGTGATGACTAATAATCTTTGACCACATACATGCCTCTCTATTAATTTGAGCATATGAGATTGTCATGTGAAGGCTTATCTCTTTGTGATAAATCCACCTAGATATAGATATATTTCCATACAATAGTTGTCTAATCTCTACGTATGGCGAGGGTGATATTCTTCTACCTTAGATGAAGTGCATCTGCCTTTGGAGTCCCTAAGATAGCATTCAAGTTATATGCAGAGAATTTCAATACCTGCCCTCGTATCTTTACTTTAGAATTGGGATCCCTGGGTCCCAGTTGACATACAAATCTTGGATGAGGTGCAAGTTACACTCAGTGGGCTACTCAAATAGGAAGTTTACATATAGCTGCTCTAATCTTGGTACCATGTTGGGGTACTCCCTCAGTAAGCTTGGCCGGTTGATGAACACATCCGAGCATACTTTGTCTCATCATACTTTGACTACCATTTCTTTAGAACATTGATCACATTTTTTCACATTAGCTATAGTATCTCTAAAAAACGTTGGCCTAAATAAACTATACTGCAATAATTTTTGTGTTGTCCTTTGACCTCCATGATGTCTGCCATAAGGTGATGAACGGAAACTTTCCAGCACCATTTTGGATTCAGCTTCTGAAATACATCTTCTCACAATTTTGTCAGCACTTTCTTTAAAAATATAAGGCTCATCCCATATGTATGAGTGAGAATCACGAAATAGCTTCCCCTTCTATTGACTTGTGGTATTTGGAGGGTAAATACCACTAACTAACAAGTTTACTATATTAGCATACAATAGGATCTTTGCTACATTCAGTTCCGTAAGTTGTTCATCTGGAATTCCTACTAAACACTTAAGGTATCATAAACAACATGATAATGACTCTTAAGCCTTGATAAGTGGTCATCCACATAATTTTTAGCTTTTTTCTATCACGAAACTCCAAATCAAATTATTGGAGTAGAAGGATCCATCTAATTAACATTAGCTTCACATCTTTATTGTTGAACAAATACCATATAGTGGTATGATCCACATAAACAATCACCTTTTTTCCTATTAAATATGCTCTAATCTTTTCAAATGCATAAACAAGTGCCAACATCTCTTTCTCTGTAGCTGTGTAATTAATGGAGGTCGCATCTAAGGTTTTACTGGCACAGTAGATGGAAGGAAATACCTTATCTTTGTGCTGCCCCAATATTTCTCTAACAACCACATTACTTGCATCACACATCAACTCAAAAGTTAATCCCCAATCAAAAGCAATCAAAAAAGGTGCTTCTATCAATATTCTTTTCAAGTTCTTAAATATTTTTTAACACATGACCCTAAATTTAAACTTTATATCTTTCTCCGGCAGATTGCACAATGGACTTACTATATTTAATAAGTCTTTGATAAATCTCAGATAAAATCCTGCATTCCTAAGCGAGCTTCACACACCATTCACTAATGCCGTATATGGTAGCTTTTGAATGAACTCCATTTTAACTCTACCCACCTCAAGTCCTTTGTGTGACACCATATGACAAAGGAAATACCCCTTTTTACAATAATGTGGCATTTCTCCTAGTTTAATATGAGGTTAATCTCTTCACGCCGTGCCAAAATCCTATATAGGTTCTGGAAACATACATTAAGTAAATTACCAAATGCAGAAAAATCATCCATAAATAACTCGACCAAATCCTCTACGATGTCATAGAATATATCCATCATGTATCTCTGGAATGTTGTTGGAGCATTGCACATGCAAAATCACATGTGTCTAAATACATCAGTGCCATAGAGACAGGTGAAGGTTGTCTTCTTCTGATCTTCTACCACTATGTATATCTAATTATAGCCTGAATACTCATCCAGAAAGCAGTAATATTCCTATCCTACCAACCTGTCAAGCATTTGATCATAAAAGGGATGGAATAGTGATCCTTCCAAGTGCATCATTAAACTTCCTACAATTTATACAAATCCTCTACCTAGTCAGTGTACGAGTTGGAATCAACTTATTATTATTATTAATTATAACTATCATCCCCTCTATCTTTGGAACACGCTGCATAGGAATGAACCATTTACTATTTGAGATGGGATAAACTATCCCAACACCAATCCACTTAATGACTTCCTTTCTGGTTACTTCTTTCATAAAAATATCTAGTCTTTACTGGTGTTGCACACTAGCTTTATATCTCTCCTTCATTAATATTTTGTGCATACAAAAAGCAGGATTATTCCTTAGACGTATGATATTTTCAATGCAATTGACTTCTTTCTTCTCTTTAACACTATAAAGGACTCTCTCATCTACACATCATACAAACTCATAGAAAGAATCACCGATAAATATCATAACACCAAAGAAAGCATATTTAAGATGAGATAGTATAGCCTTAAGCTCTAGCTTTGGTGCTTCCACAATATTTGCCTTGGGAGGGGGACCAATAGGTCTATTCAACGGCTTAGATTTGGCCTCTCTGGTAATAATTCTTGCCACATCCAAAAATTGAACCCTTTTAACTTCTTCAATATCACCAAAAAGATCATATCTCACCAATGATTGCTCAAAGGGGTCCTTGACTATAATAAGGTGAAAGTAAAACTCAAGGTCTACTACAGTGATAGTAGACAACTCCTAATATACAATTATCGGCTTTATTTCCTTATATACATCAAAAATCTCAACCTTATCATGAGCACTTAAAGTAAACTATCCTGCAGCCACATCATTTAATTAACATTTAATTGATAAAAAAAGATATCCCAAAATAAATGGGACTTTTAGGTCAAAATCAAAATCAAGAATAATAAAGTACACAAGGAAGATGAGAGACCCCGCTTTCACCATTATATCTTGAATAATTTCATGACATCTAGCAAATAAACGGTCAGCCAACTACAAAACAACTGTGGTAGGCCTTGGGCTACCTAACTGCATCTGTCTAACCAAAGATATGGGCATAATATTTATGCTCATCGCAAGATCACATAAACCTCGAGCTCTTACTGATTTCCTGGTTGTAATAAAAATCGTGAAGCTCCCCGGATACTTTCTTTTTGTGGGAACTTATTTAGAATTTGTGATGTGGAGTCTTTAGTGAGTGTAATACTAGCATATTATGTCATGCATTTATTATTGGAAAAAATGTCTTTAATGTACTTATCATACTTTGGGATAATCTGCCAAACATCAATGAATGGCAGGCTAATGTGAACTTGTTTTGACACATCAATAAACTTCTTGTAGTAAGCTTCCTCTTAGTGTTTCCACAACCTTTGTAGAAAAGCTGGAGGTATCTTGACATTTCCCACTTTTGTTTCCTTGCATTCAACTTTATTTTTTTCTTTGCCTTTTCACTATTAGTGGACTTGTGATTCACTTGATTGGGTTCTATCTTATTCAACTGCAGCCCACTTCGAGTAGAAATTTTATTTACCTATTTTGTATTAGGCTTAATATCACAAGGTAAACCTCCCTGAGGTCTAGTGTTTTGTGCCCCAACAATCAGACCCATTATAACCTCCAAGTTCTTTGTAATAATCTATTGATTCTTCACATCTGCTACTAATTATGCTTGAGTAACCATAAAATATTTCAGCATCTCTTTAATATTTCTTGATTGAGTAGTGGCTTTATTCCCTAGAATATTCAACTACTAATTCTGATTTACTTGTCCATGATATTGATTTGCATTCTATGCCTGATTTCCACCCCATGAGAAATTAGGATGATTCTACCAATTAGGAAGGAAAGTATTTCTAAAATTTTGATGTCCTTAACAATTTTTATTTCCCACATAGTGAGCAGACTCTGAATTAGCAGCTCAAGCATCCACTACATGATCACTATTCTTGTATACCTAGCACTAATTCTAAGATTGATGAACTATATTTATTGTTCTAGTATGGACTGTGTGACTCCCAGATTCCTATTGATGAAATATGTAGTTATCAAATTTTGTAGTGCGGCAATATGTGATGATATAGCTGTAAAATGATAAATCTAAAACACCCCGGAAACTTTCTTTGGAGCACTCATTGCTGCATCAGTATGCCACTCAAGATTCCCCTGTGAAATATGATTCAACAATGTGTGAAATTCATAATACCTCTTCTCTAGTTCATGTCCACCTACAATTGAATCTAGGAGAATCTTCGTGTTTTGATCAAGACCCTCAATGAAAATATGTACTAAAATATCATTATTCTTATGATGGAGAGGGTATTTTTAGAGAATAGCCTTGAATCTTTCCCATGTTTGGTAAATATTCTCTCCATCTTTTTTCCTAAAACTCAAAATCTCTCTTCTCAACTATTTTGTCTTCCCTTATAGGAAGAATTAAATAAGGAATTTTCAAGTTAGATCATTGTAATGCCCCGTATTTTGGGCTACAATATAGACCATGATTCTGATGCATTGATAATACCGAAGCCATAAATCCTATGCCAATATGGCATGTTAATTATTTGCATAGTATTTGAATCCATTCAAGATTGAATTTAGACCATAGAGGTCCTTCAACTCAAGGACGAGTTGAAACTATTTCGATCGATTAAGTTTTAGTGGATGTTGTAATTTGTGTTAGCTTCCATTGACTATAACTCTTTGTATATATCTTAATAGAGAGCTTAATATGCGTCAAATGATAGGTCATCGATTTAGCTTTCCAACAATATCAATTTTGCTAAAATCCAGCACCAGAGCAAGAAGTTATGGCCTTTAAAAGTAGTATGCGTCGCCTAACCAATCGCACATGGCCCCTGGAAAACATAGGCGATAGAATAGGTGTCACCTATGTAAAGGTTTCAAGTGACTTAAACACTCCATGTTTGGGGCAAAATGGTCCTTTTCCCACCCTTATATAGCCATAAACACGAAATTCAGTTGCCAAAGACACCAAAGAATGCCTTCATTCATCAAAATTGTTCAAGAACTCTCTCTAGGGTTTCAAACTAAAAACCCAATTAGTTTAAGATTCAACCATGGGTTTTCTAAACAAATTAAAGATATGGAATCTCCACAACGTAGGCTTCAAGAAGCAGCTGTCATATTTGCATATAGAGGTACGTGGGGTTATCTTAAAAATCTCATGGGCTTAAAAATATATGTTTTAAAAATGAGGGTTTTGAAATTATAAATATAAACATGTTTCAAGCGCCTTTATGATATTGATTTGATCTTTAGGCCTAATTCCAAAGTGATTTGATATATGATATATTTTTATGCATGTATTCCAAGAAGATGTTAACATTAGAGCATGAATGATATGGAATCACTCTCTTGATGTGAATTTGTTTTAAATGTTCATATGATGTAAATTATTTGAACACATCTTGAAAAGCATGACATGAAATATTTTGAGAATTGATATGATTTTGACTTGAGAACGAGAGGGCTATTTGTGTTGAAATATGTTGAATACAATGGTTGAATAAGAAGAATGATGTGATATTGATGGCTTGCAAGTCGGGTATGATGATACCCTATAGAATATGATATGTGATTGAATCAGTTAAAATTTAAATGGATTAATATTGTATGAGATAGGTGGATGCCCAAAGAAGGTATCTGATTGTAAGGGCTCATTGATGGAAACCGTGTTTGACGACATAGAAATTTGGTACCCTACTTTATGATCTTACGTACCTGACTTTATGTTATTCCCAATTTAGGACTATGGTTGGGAGCCCAACTTTGTGATCTTACACACTACCATTGGGTTGAGATACCCTATTGTGTGATCTTGTGTGTTTTTCCCTCACTTATACTCTAATCTCAATGGCAACCGAGGTTTAACTGTTGGTGTAACTGTGATATGTAGGGTATTCCACCTAGCTCAGCTGCATTTCATTGTTGTTGAAAACAATTACATTATGCCTATGTGTTTTCAAGTGATTTGATATGAAATTGATTTATAATGGCTCTCAACTATATTTTGTAAAAATATTATGTTTTGTTTTTATATCTCTGCATACCAGGATATTTGTATTGACCACTTTCCCTCCTAGGTTCGGAGGCAAAGTCTAGGAGTCCAGAAAATTAGTAGATTTTCTCAAGCAGATTTGCAGAGTCACTTGATGAGCCTTCTATATTTTGGAAGGCCTGATATCTGCCAGTTTCATTTATCATTTATTATTTTTGGGTCTACTGGGGGCCTTGTCCCAATTTTTAGATAGATATTTGTTTCAGTTATATAGTAGAGATTTCACAGATGTTGATTGAGATTGTGGGAAATTATTCCCCATTATTGTTTTCATATGATTCTTGACCATATTTCCATTATATAGTGTATCTTCTGCATTTCTTTTTCATATAAGTCATGTGCGTGATAACCAGATAGATAAGGGGTGTTTCAAGCCTTAATGGTTTAGAATAATCATCACAGCTAGGGCTCTGGTTCGGGTCGTGAAAAACTTGGTATCAGAGCATGGTTCATAGTCCTAAGGTGTCTACAAAATTGCGTTGGGTAGAGTCTTGTTTATGGGTGTGTATCGTGCCACACTTATAATCAGGAGGCTACTAGGCCCTTAGGAATATTTCTCTTTCTTCATGTTCTAGTTCGTGCAATAGAGTCAGAATGTTCCTCTTTCATACTCAAATTCATGCTATGGTGTCGCCCATACAAAAGTAATAGTTATCTTAATTCTTTCCTTACTTGGACATTCTCAGACATGTCTCATCATTGGGCAATTCAAGTACAGAAGTTTAGAGTCTAAATGGTATGGTTCATTCTGATCGAATCATATAAGATTTTGGCAAGGCTTAAGAAGAGTCTGTTAGTGCTTCAAAGTGTGTTGGTTCTAGTGTGAACCTTGATTTTGATGAAATCATGCTTTTCAGCTTGCAGTATTAAGTGTATTTAGTTTTTTTCAGAACTTTTGTTGCCAGTTTCACGCTTCAGAGGTAATAAGGTGTAGCAGAATGTTGGAACAGTATTTCCACTCGAATAGTAGTATGTATTAAAGTATTCTTGTCATGACCTATTAGTAATGAAATTAGACCAAGATGTTGGTGATGTGAAGTCACAAAGTTAGAAGTCAGAGTGAGGATGATTTACCCCTTTATAGTGATAAACTAATTTGGTAGCTAGCAGTATGTGTGGACAGTATGGTAGTCCATGGAGGAAGTGTTTGACTCTAATTTTATTTCTATAGAGTAAGATGTGTATTCTTAGTTCATTGAATATTGCGTATTAAATCTCTATCTCATGAAACATGGTCATCAAAGTATTGTTGAAAAATAAAGTCTAGTGAAGCCGTGTGGGGATCTTTTGATTCACTAGCATAGTTGACTTGTCATTCAACCCATTTTCTTGTTCAAAATACAAAATCAAAGTCTAGTGAAGCTGTGTGAGGCCTATTTCAATTCACTAGCAACTTGTTGTCCAACTTATTGTTCTTGTGCAGGTTTAATGTATGTATAGATGAAGCTGGTTGCATGAGATTGGGCCGGTAAAGAGATGATTCATCCTTGTGTGTTAGTTTATTAGTAGAAAATAGAGAAGGAGTATTAGGCAAGGTGAATTATCCTTGCTTGAAGTATAAAAATGACTAGATTAGCCAGTAGGTTATAAGTATAGACTCATGGTTGTTGTAGACTTTGAAGGTAGTGTAAATGTAAGCTTGGGTAAGTTATTGTGATGTGAGAAATTAGTATAAGTAGATACGATTGTACGGGGTTATAATATAAGGATAAGGTTGATCATGTCTATTATGAGGCTTTAACCTCTTTGACCCTTTTTTTATTGGTAGTTGTAAACTAGTGCTACTTGTGAGAAGGTATGTAGTAGATTTTTAAGATATTTGGATAGAATATCCCAATTTGATAGATTAGTATATTTATATTATGTTGCATTCTTCATTGGTGGTAGATGATTGATACTAAACTGTAGGCTTGAATTTAAATGGTGTGGTGGTAAATAGTGGCAAAAGTTTGATGATGCATATTTTGTGGGATTAAATTAGTAGGCTTGAGGTGCTGAAATAGTACATGCTAATGGATTATGATAACAAAAATTGTTAGGTCATGATCGATTATTGTGGTTATGAAGTTTTAGTGAACTAATGTTTCGTGATGTTTATTTATAGTTTCCAAGTGAAAATTTTATGTAAGGTTGGGTTGTAAATCATGCATAACACTAGATATTAAGTTTGAATAGTTGATGTCCATGAAGGTGGATGTGAAGATTTCTTGGTTAATGAATACTAGTTGTATAGAAGTGATCTAATAGGCTTGAATGGTTCATGCAATAGATTAAGTTTATTTGATTCGTAGTGATGCATGGTATGTGTGATGTAGAAGTATGCCTAAGGTGACATGAGGTTGCAGAATTCTTTCTAAGGCTATTAAATATTGCATGTGGCTAGTAGTACAGTTGAGTTGCTAGATTTTGAAAGACTAGTAGATGTTATATGGGTTCTGAATAGTTAAGTTAAAGAGTTTTGATTGATAGTGTTGAGCCTTTTATATGATCTTGATTCTCATAGTAATGAGGCATAAGTTGGGAGTCACAATATTAGTACGCTATGTCGAAAGTGGTTTCGTTCATCAACGACTTGGTGATATTCATGTTAAGTGTTAGAATCTAAGTTTGAGTTTTGCAGGTTGAACTGATAGAAATAAGTATTCAAACTAATGTATCCCAGATGGTAGTAGTCATTCGGGTTAAGTTTTATGATATGCATGCATTGTTTTTTTTTCAGACCCTAGAGTGCAGTAAGGGTAGTTCAGTTAAAATTTGGTAAAGGATCTCCCAAACTCTAGATGATGACGTGAAGCTGAGGGGGAGATGATAGAACGAATGACTAAGTAAGGCTCTCAAATTCTAGTAGTGATGCAGTATGGTTTAGAACATCAGAAAGTGAGGGTGGATCTCAACCCATTCCCACCTCAGTACTTTTTTAGTTATCTGGATGCTTACTCATGCCTTACGATCAGTTCCGTGATCATAGTTCATGATTCCGCTATATGATAGAGAGTCACGTACTCTTCCAGTTCCAAGATAATGAGTTCTAGTTCATTCAAGTAGTCAGAATCACATTCCTTATGTTATGAACTCTAGTTGAGGTCATGCAACTCTTGACGTATGTACTCACTCTTTATAGTATGCTCAGTCCCAAATTAAAATCTTTTCATGCTTAAGGGTCTTATGTTTTAACCTTTCAGTGACCCTTCCTATGCAATGATAGTGGTGATGATGTTAATGTTCTTGTTAATGGAAGATCATAGTATGCTTGTTTAGATAAGGCCATAAGTATGAAGTAAGATTTGGGGCCAAGTCTTTGATACATGTGATGCTTGGTGGAAAATTTGGTGTGTGTATGTTCTTAGGATAACGCGTGGGAGTTATATTGATAATAGTTTAAAAACTATGTGACGTATGTATTTATGGGTGATTGCCTTGGAGTTAACATGTGGTTATAAATTAGACTTTAATGACGTTTTAGTATTTTAGTGGAAGGTCGCAATATGCATTAGCGACTTCATATTAAGAGTTTAAAGTAGTCATTGAAGTAGTAAGGAATGTTATACTTAGGATGTGGCCTTTAAAGGAGATATAGAAGATTGCATCATATGGTTTAGAATAATAGCGTGGTCTGGCATGTTGTATTTTTTGTGACTTAGAGTTAGGCTTGATCACGACAAAGGGATAAGTTATTTCCGACATTAGTAGAAAGATTTGTCAATGCTCTTATGATAATTTTAAGATGAGTTGAATGAATGTGATATTTATAGGGAATATCATAGTTAAGGGATATTCGGGAAGTGCGCTAAGCCTGAAAGTAAGAAGTTGTATTGCCAAAGGTCCAAAAGTTCTATCCTAATTTAGGAGTTATATGTCTATATTCTAGACTGCAGAGTAGTGTCAATGTTGTGATTTCATCATATTGATGTCTTGTGTAATCCATACCCAAGATTCAAGGCTCCCTATTACCACTAGAATTTCTTTAGAGAATTGTGCTGAAGAGATACTCCAATTAAGTATGAGGGTGTAGTATAATTCAGTCAGTATGGCCAATAAGTCAGTTTAGCAGTCAGATTCACATGACTTGTTTTCTCGTATTTGCACTTATTCATGCTACTCGAAATCTCAGACATGCTAATATTCCAAGATAGAGTATACCAGTAGTTATGAGTATGACCCAGTTCATGCATCATCCATTAAATTCAGATTCCAGATGTTTAGTTATGATTCAATTCGTAGATGCCCTGTGCACGCCTCAGTTTTCCGAGTATCTAAAGTGAATTGAGCATTCATAGAGAGACATAGGGTCCCAAGGAGGAGATACCCCATTCAGCTGCATGCATAGATTCTTATTACAAGCTTTGCACCAGTTATCATTGCGTATTCAGTCATATGTTATATGTCAGTTCAGTCAGATATGCATGCATTAGAAATGCATGTTCAATAGAAAAGTGCATCTTATCAGTGTATTCAGTTCTGCGTTCATGAAAATAACTCAGTAACAAATCCACGCATCAGATATGCATGATTCATTATGAGAATTCAGCCTATGAGTCGCTTCAGTTGTGTATTCCATGCCTCGGATATGCATGTCTGGCATAAGCATTTAAAACATCAGTAGGTCTAATCTTATAGTCATGTTTCCGATCAGTGTATTCTTTATTAGGGTACATATCATGTCCGCGTTATCCCATACCCTTAAGACGTCGACATTCTATCCATCATTAGGGGACGAATGATCCCAAGGGGGAGATAATGTAATGCCCCTCATTTCGGGCTACAATATAGACCAAGATTCTGATGCGTTTATAATCCCGAATCCATAAATCCTATGCCAATATGGCATGTTAATTATTTGAGTAGTATGTGAATTCATTCAAGCTTGAATTTAGACCATAGAGGTCCTTCAACTCAAGGACGAGCTGAAACTATTTTGATCGATTAAGTTTTAGTGAACGTTATAATTTGTGTCAATTTTCATCGACCATAACTCTCTGTATATATTGAATTAGAGAGCCTACTATGTTTCAAATGATAGGTCTTCGAGTTAGCTTTCCAACGATATAAATTTTGCAAAAATCCGGCACCCGAGCAAGAAGTTATGGTCTTTTAAAGTAGTATGTGTCACCTATCCAATCGCACATGGCCCCTGGAAAACATAGGCGATAGCATAGGCGGAGCCTATGTAAAGATTTCAAGTGACTTAAACACTCTGTTTATGGGGAAAAATGGTCCTTTTCCCACCCTTATTTAGCTATAAACACGAAATTCAGTTCCCAAAGATCCCAAAGTGCACATTCATTCATCAAAATTGTTCAAGAAATCTCTCTAGGGTTTCAAAATAAAAACCTGAGTAGTTCAAGATTCAACCATGGGTTTTCAAAACAAATAGAATATTTGGAATCTCTGCAACATAGGCTTCAAGAAGCACCTATCATATTCGCATATAGAGGTACGTGGGGTTATCTTAAAAATTTCATGGGCTAAAAAATTCATGTTTTAAAAAATGGGAGTTATGAAATTATGAATATAAACATGTTTCAAGCATCTTTATGATATTGATTTGGTAATTATGCCTAATTCCAAAGTGATTTGGTATATGATATATGTATATGCATGTATTCCAAAAATATGTTAACTTGAGAGATGAATGATATGGAATACCTCTCTTGATGTGAATTTGTTTTAAATATTCATATGATGTAAATTGTTTGAAAACATCTTGAAAATCATGACATGAAATATTTTGAGAATTGATATGATTTTGACTTGAGAACGAGAGGGCTATTTGTTTTGAAACATGTTGAATACATTGGTTGAATGAGAAGAATGATGTTATATTGATGGCTTGCAAGTCGGGTATGATGATACCCTACAGAATATGACATGTGATTGAATCAGATGAAATTTGAATGCATTGATTTTTCATGAGATAGGTGGATGCTCGAAGAAGGCGTTTTAGTGTAAGGGCTCATCAATGCAAACCGTGTTTGCCGACATGGGAATTTGGTGCCTTGCTTTCTGATCTTGCGTACCTGACTTTATATTATTTCCAAATTGGGACTATGGTTAGAAGCCTTGCTTTGTAATCTTGTGCACTACCATTGGGTTGAGACACCCTACTATGTGATTTGGTGTGTCTTCCCTTCACTTATACTCTAATCTCGGCGGCAACCGAGGTTTGACAGTTGGTGTAAATATGATATGTAGGGTATTCCACCTGGCTCAGCTGCATTGCATTGTTGTTGAAAACAATTACATTACGCCCATGTGTTTTCAAGTGATTTGATATGAAATTACTTTATAATGACTCTCAACTATATTTTGTAAAAATATTATGTTTTGTTTTGATATCTCTACATACCAGTACTTTTGTATTGACCCCCTTCCCTCCCAGGTTCGGAGGCACAGTTTAGGGGTCTAGAAAATCAGTAGATTTTCTCAGACAGATTTGCAGAATTACTTAGGGAACTTTCTATATTTCGGAAGGCCTGATATCTGCCAGTTTCATTTATCATTTATTAGTTTTGGGTCTACTGGGGGCCTTGTCCTAGTTTTCAGATAGATATTTGTTTCAGTCATGCAGTAGATATTTTGCAGACGTTATGGAGATATTGATTGATATTGTGGGACATTATTCCCCATTATTGTTTTCATATGATTCTTGACCATGTTTCCGTTATATAGTGTATATTTTGCATTTCTTTTTCATATAAGTCATGTGCATGATTACCAGATAGATAAGGGGTGTTTCGGGCCTTGATTGTTCAGAATATTCGTCATGGCCAGGGCCCTGGTTTGGATCGTGACAATCACCCCATAAAGTTTTGGAGTTTGGTTGTTCAGCATTTGACCACCTCTTTTTTCCCCCAATAGAGTAATAGGAAAGAGAGTGAGTCTGATGTAATTAGTAGATACCCCAGTAGGAATCTAGGTGTCACTTATCTAACGGAAATTTTGTATGTGCTGCTGTGGGTCCTCATGAGATACACCTGTACACTGCCCACTCGTGTGTAAGAGTTGCACCATCTTCTACTTCAATTAAAACCGAACACCCGCAGTTGGTTTGCGGATAATATTAGCAGCATTATTCATAAGAGTCTTTGCCATGTCATGAGTAGATCTATCCTTTACTTTATTTGCAGAAGCAGTTGGAGCCACCACAGCAGGAGCAACTGGAACAACAAGAATAGGATTCACCTGATGTGCCATTTGAATTTTCTGAATTGGGTATTAAAGTAATGCCTCCTTGACTTTGATTAAATATAAGTTCATGTTCTAAATAAGGCTCAACCAATTCTTTTGCTTTTGTCATTCTGATACATCACTTTTACTGCAAAAGTTAGCCGATAAGATTAATTTTTTAACACTAAAATTTATTATCAAAAGCAAAAATTTAGAAAATTACAAATTATTTGAGTCCCCAGCAATGGCGCAAAAACTTGTTGCAGTCTATCACATAAGCAAGTGCACATGATCGTACCTCTCATATAGTGACTCAAAAGAATTAGATATTCAACCCACAAGGACTACTTTTTTAGTAATTTACTTAAGTTTAGTTCCAACAATATTATATTCAAGTATTTTAGAGTATTAATATGGTTGTAACAATCTAAAGAATAATTAAGAAATAACAAAATAACAATAGTGTGTCAATAGCAATGTAAGCAAGTTTGTAAACAATACAAGGGAAAATTCCAGGGTTGAGACACTCTTAAAAATCATGTAAATATCTATACTTATCGTGATTGTGTTAGTTATCGTGTTGTTGATTCGTATGGTTTAATTTATGATTAAGGTCCTACGAGCCTCTAATCTTCTACCTAAAAGGACATCGCAACTATATAATTGAGTGGGGATGCGATCATTATTTAGATGCTTTAAGTTATCCTCTAGCATTTGAACCAAACAAGGCTTCTAGTTATATTCATATCCTAGACACTACATCAATCCTTTGCTCTATGATGGAATAAGAACTTGCTCTTTAAACTCTTGATCTATCCTAATGATTCTCCTTTCGTGTGCACAAAAGGATTAAACATGTATTTTAATGGTGTCCATGCCTTAAAATGGTAAAAAATAAGAAAATAAGAACGGCCTATGCGATAATCCAATGTTCAGTAACTCTAAGGATATAAAAAAACTATCATGTTCTCGGCCTCAACCCCAGAACAAGGATTTTTAGCCATTCATGGTCAAAATTAACATCCAAGAAATATAATTGATATTACCAAATTCAAAGTAGGAAGATGAAAAATGAAAGAAACCTAGTAAAATTCTCATAAGTATTTTTCCTATGCTTTTTCGTATGCCAAAGATGTTCATAGTTGAGTTTAAGTGTTCGTTTTATAGCATGGCTCAACTGTATGAAAATACCCTTCATCGTGTCACGAACCTTATCACGGTGATTAAGGTCTATAAAAAGGCTAGTATCATAGATACATACTGGAATATCACTTGCGAAACACACCAGCTTCCATGCCACGAAGGCTATAATAGTCACTAAGCTCCGTGGCACAGGGCTATCACGAACCTTTACTTGAATTTCCTTCTAATTTCAATTCACCAACGTGGCCTAATGCAGAGGCTAAAGTCCATGGTAAGATGGCATATTTTTTTCTCTATTTTAAGCTTCTTTGATATGCTCTTACTTTCGAGCCTTGATCCATGCCTTTTAGAACCCTGTTCCAACATCTTCATGCTCAGCATGTTAATCCAAGTTCTTCCATGATCCAAAAGCTTCTCATTAGGGCATCATAACATGTTCAATTTCACCACAATCAAGCCATGCAACCCTAATCATGTCCATTAGCTTGAGAATGTGATTTTAACTCAAATACAATACATTTTGCAAGTTTTAGATCATAGAACAAGTATAAATATAGGTCAATATTGTCACTTGGACATCTAAATATGCCCAAGATCATCCACGAAGCAGCAATAGATGAGAAAATCTCTATAAATCTCCTATAATACCAAGGCAAGCCCATGAAGCTCCTATTCTCGGTTGGAGGCATCGGTCTAGGTTATATCTTTACTGCCTCTACTTTCTATGGATCCACTTTACTCTCTCAACTTCTGGTACTTAAGAGTTTGCAACACAATTTCTAGTACTTAAGAGTTTGCAACACAATTTGGAGGTGAATGGCATGATTTTTCTCACCTTTGGAGTACACCAAGATATAATCAATAAATACCATAACAAATAAATCCAGTAATTTCTTGAAAATATGATTCATAAGATCCAAGAAAGCAGCTGGATCCTTAGTCAACCCAAATGACATAACAGAAAGTCATTGTGACCATAATAGGTTCAAAAAATAGTCTTCAAAATATCAACCTCCCTAATGTTCAATTGATGATAACCTAAATAAAGATCAATCTTAGAGGAAAACTTAGTACACCGAAGCTGATCAAGAAAGAAGATCTTCAATCCTAGGAAGAGGGTACTTATTTTTTACTTTTACCTTGTTCAGCTAATGATAATCTATACATATCAGAAGAGACCCATCTTCTTTTATATCAAAAGTAAAGAACCATCCTATGGAGAAAAACTAGGTAAAATAAAACCTTTATCAAGAAGATCCTTTAACTACTCCTTAAGTTTCTTTAGTTTAGTTGGATCCATCCTATAAGGAGGAATGTAAATGGGATGGGTATCCAACAAAATATCAATCCAAAAGTTCATCTCCTAACCAAGAGGAATCCTAGGAAGATCGTTGGGAATTACTTTGGGAAACTTGTTAGCCATAGGGATAAATTGCAAAGAAGAACTTTCAGAATTAGAATCCATAATCGGAACTAAATGATATAAACACTCTTTGGAAATCAACTTTTAGGATATAAGATAGAAATCAAACCTCCATTTTGGTACAATAGTACTTCCCTCCTATTTAGTGGCCAATTTATTAGGGAATTGGAAATTGACCTTTCAGGACCTACAATCCAGAGACACATATCACGAATAAAGCCAATCAATCCCTAAGATTACATCAAAATCAACTATGCCAAGATCTATTAAATCCACCAATGTCTCCCAATGAAAGAATGACAACACAAACCCCTATAGATTTTTTTGGAAACTATCGAATTACCTACTAGGGTAGACACCAAAAAAGGGTTGCAAATACTTTCAGGACTAAAACCAAAGTTCACATCCACATAAAGGTTCACAAAAAATATTAAAAATCATGAGAGAAAAGACGTAACATACCATTCACAATGCCAGGTGATGCCTCAGATTCCTGATGGATAACTAGTGCATAAAGATCATTTTTGCGAGTGTCAATACTCAAATTGGTGTCTTTTGTTACCAGAGCTTAAGAAGTGTTGATTGGAACATTGTTAGGTCCTATGGGAACTCTTAATGAGGGGAAATGTCATAGCATATGACCAAGTTGACCATAATTAAAGCACTAATTACTCTCATTTTCATAATAACCATGGTGAAGCTTCCTAAAAAATTTACTATAAGGATAAGGTGGGGCTGACGGAGCTCTACTAGCCTACGACTGGGCATCCTGTTCCTTAGGACCACTACTAGTGTAAAAATGAAGATTACCCAAAAGCTTAAGATAAGGAACACTGGTAGAAAAATACAAATTTCCCCAATTCTTCTTCTTAGTCCATTCTACTATCTCTTCTACTATTTTGCTGACTTGCATCCTACTCACCCTTCTTTAAAAATCTGGGCATCTTATTCTACCTCTCTATCATTTCTACCTTTTTTTTTGTTTTCATCCTCTACCTTCTGCACATAAACTACCAACCTGGAGATGTCTGTATCATTGCTAACATTGAGGGCTTACACTCCAGTATCATGTCATGGGATAAACCAAAATAAAACTTACTTATCTTGGATCTCATGCTACACAATAACCCCAAAGAAAAATATCACAATTGCTGAAGTTTCAGGGCATACTCCTTCATACTCATCTTACCCTACTTGAAGTTCACAAATATTCCACCTTAGCTTCACTAAACTCTTGAGGAAAGAAGTGATCAAGAAAAGTACGTGAAATCTCATCTAAAACATCTCGCTCAACATCATGACCACTTATTAATTCCTACTCCTTGTACCATTGTTAGGCTACATCTTCAAACTGATATGCAATAAACTCTACACCTTTAGAATTAGTAGCATGCATCACCCTAAAAATCTTTTCTATCTCATTAATAAAAACCTGAGGATCCTTCTTATCCTTAGATCCTGTAAATATTAAGAGATCCAACTTCATGAATTAGTCAACCCAGGTGACCTTAGATGAATAAGTAACTAAACACACATGGTCAGACTTATGAGACTGTGATACCACAAACTACGCAGGCATATGGATAGACTAATGGAACTATACATTAGAGATATATCCCTAATGGAACTATACATTAGAGATATATCCCTAAGGTGACTGAGCATAAGTATAACCAGCCTAGATAGCTTGAGAAGGACTAGTATGGACTACTAGAACTATACGTGGAGTGGTACAATTAGGAGTAGGGACCCTAGACGGGGTCTGCACTCCATAAAAAGGGTGATTTTCCTCAAATTTTACCTCAGGTAGGATAGAGGTTCCACCAAAGTTTTCTCCAAACAGCAAATCTTTGGGGAGGCATGATTAGAAATGTGAGTAAGCCATGCTTTAGAGAAGCTCATGATACTAGACTCTATAGCCTAAAATAGAACATAAGAAAGGGAATATTTCTAAATGCCTTGTAGCCTCACCCTTATAAGTATGGATTTCTACATGTGCATAAAATAGACTCTACTTGACATAGCTATAATACCCCGTGATTTTTCCTAGATTAAATTCATCCCTAGAGTGTTAAGGGATGGCTTCCAAAAGAAATACTATTTATTTGGTGTGGAATTCCTCAAATTAGGACTTTTCATTGCATAGGAATTTAAATTAGCTTTCCAGCGATATAAGATTTGCCTAAATTCGATAACTAGGTAAGAAGTTATGGTTATTTTAAGTTTCTGATGCAAAACACTATCGTTTGGAATCGCAGAAAGGGTTAATTTCTCGTTTGTTAATTTCTAGAGGTCCAGCACAATAATGACACGTCCCACCATATGCCAAAATGAAATTTCAAAGGGGCACCGCAATTTCTCCACATCACAGAGTCTGCCCATTTTCAATTTATCTATTTCCAGTGAGCCACCGCAATAGTGACGCATCACAGTGGCCACCCAGATTGAAAAAATGTACATTATCTAATTTTTTATAAAAGTTTAAAAGGGGTATTTTGGTAATTCCCCAACCCCCAGTCTATCAAAAAACAATAGATTAATCATATTTGTGAGCACTTTATGTTTTATACATCATTATATCTTAAGAAAAAACCAAAGGCTCATACTTTCTCTCCAAGAAATCCTTCCTCCATCAATTCTCCAAGATAATATAAGATTGAGAATCCCCAATTTAAGAACTCTAAGAATTCATCTCCAAAGCATCAATAGGAATCCAAGATTCGAGTTTCTCATCAAATATCGTCAATTTAAGGTATGCGGGATTTGAACAAGGATAATTCTTCAATCCATGAGCCCAAAACCTTATTTTAATTACAAATTTACTATAATTTATGAGATTTACCATGAAATTAAAGTTAGGGTTCATACCCATTATCATTATTTGTAAGATTATGAGTTTTTCAAGGATTTAGAAGTTGAATCACTTGATTATATTATATTTCTATACATTGTGTAGTAATTTCTAGATAATAACATAAATTATGAGTGTTTATATCATCAAGTATGAATTTTAATATATTTTAACATGTAGATTGATGGATGGGTCATTAAGACGTAATTTAAGATTGTTATTTCAAGATTATTTGTATTATGAACACCTTTAGATAAGATTCTTCATAGATTTTGATAAATATTTGACCCTTTGGTCCTAAGCTAAGATAAAAAAATCCACTATATTCAGATAACTTGAGATTTCAAGGAAGAAAAACATAATTTGTTTTATTATAAACCCTTGTTCTATTTCTCAAGTGGATTTCTTAAGATTTTGAGCATAAGAATGGGAGTAGTATTTAGCACCGAGATAGGTAAGTTACAACTATTTCATACCCTAGAACTATATGCCAACGTAGGATTCAGATTTATTTCCACTTCTACGTGGATAACTCAGATTTTGATCACTAAGGTAGAAGTTTTCTGATGGCAAGGATAGAATAACCCTACCTAAAAAGGGGCCAGATGTAGGATTCTATGGATGCTCACTTAGTGTATGTCGATCAGAAGAACCTCCCAATAGATGTCCTCCACTCTTCAATAGTCTATTGATTAAAAGATTTAAGATAAAAGTATAAATTTTTGGAAGTTCTGGTATTGAGATTTTAAGCCCTAAGATAAGCTATTTTACAGACTTCAAAACTAAGTGTAATGGCTCACAAGATTTACGTTATATGTCATATGAATCATGATTATAATTTTCAAAGTTTAGATTACTCAAGTTGTGTGAGTCATTTACATTTAGTATGCATGAATTTCATAAACTATGATGATGTTGTTTACTTATTGTATGCACCCCCATATACTCAGTACATCTTCAAAGTACTGATCTACATATATGTCTATGTGCTACATTGTCTCATAATGTAGGTTCAGGTGCTCAGTCTCAGCAACATGAGTGATTCCTAAGCATCTCATCTACATCCCTGCAGTTGGTGAGTCCTTATATTTTAGGGACTTGGTTATTCATGCTTTCAGTTTATTAGTAGATATCTCCTTATTCATTTTAGACATTTTGGGTTAGCTAGGGCCTCTCCTATTGACTCTCTAGATTTAGATAGTAGAGGCTTGTTGGACAACTCAATTCAGTGTTAGGCTTTTAATAAAGTATTTAGATTCTTAGTATTTTCTTACCAGGCTTTGTGATATTTATATGCTTTCGATAAGATTTCCTCAATTATTATGTTTTCATATTCATATTTGTCGTATGTTGAGATCTAGACTTAGTAGAAAACAAACAGGGTTAGCTCAAGACTACCTGTTGTTCAGAGCACCGTGTGGAATCCCTGGAACTATATTTTGGGGTGTTAAAAACTTGGTATCAGAGCCTAAGATTTATAGAGTCCTAGGGAGTCAGACAAGCTATGTTACATAGAGTCTTGATCATCGGTGTGAAGCATGCTACATCTATGAGCAAAAAGCTATGGAGCATTTTAGGAAATTGTCTATTCTTTCGTGATCTATCGTACATTCAGTGTATCTATCTACTTCTAAATCCTACTTTTACATGACAGAAAATGCCTCCTCGTCGAGCTAACACCTGTAGAAATAATAATCAGCCACCCAGCCTACAGATCCTTCGAATGACAATATGTCACATGCAGAGTTTTAGGCTGCCTTTCAAGCACTAGCCCAAGCTGTGATAGATAATATTCAGGAAAACCGTCAGGATATAGTCCTACCTCAATAGGATGGGGACATAGTCGCAGCTAGAATCCTAGATTTTATGAGGATGAATCCGTCATAATTCTTTGGATCAAAGGAAGGTGAGGATTCATAGTTGTATCTAGATGAGGTGAAGAAAATCAACTAAATTATACATGTTTCTGAAGAAGAGAGTGTAGAATTGGCATCCTATAGGTTGAAGGATGTTTGTATGATTGGGTGGTGTTGTGGAAGAATAGTAGAGGAGAGACCGCAACTCCTATGACTTGGCAGATATTTCATGATAGGTTCTTAGAAAAGTTCTTCCCACGTAAGATGAGGGAAGCTAAGATAGAAGTGATCATGAACTTGAGGCAAGGCTCAATGACAATAAAGTAGTATTGCCTCAAGTACAACCAATTGTCTAAGTAAGCCCCTGATCAGATGGTTGACCCTAGGTAAAGCATAAGTAAGTTTATAACCGGTGTGTCTACGTTGGTAGTTAAGGACTGTAGGACTACTATGCTTATTGGAAACATGGATCTTCCTAGATTACTGATGCATGCTCAACAGATTGAGGCATAAAAGGGGAATAAAGAGAGAGAGCAAATAAGAGGGCTAGATTAGGATAGTTTGATTATTGTCAGAATAGGTGTAGAGGAGGAAATTCTTCACAGTTTCAAAATTGTTCATATATGCCTACACCATCTTTAGCCTATACCCCTACAACTAGAAATAGACAGGAATAATGGGGTAAGTCATCTATGTCCAGATCTCAGAATAGTATGAGTGGGAAGCCTAATAATCCCTAATGTGTTAAGTATGGCAAGAATCATAGAGGTGAATATTTATGTGGTCAGAAAGGTTGTTATGGTTATGGCCAGGTGGGTCACGGAATTAAAGAGTGCCCGCATGCTAGGCGCTGGAATAGAGATGTTCGTCCTCAAACTCAAGAAAATAGTGCACCAGATTCTCCAGGTATCCCAGATCCTCCGCCGGGTGTATCATATAGTACCGGTGGCAATCACTGCTAGAATTGATTTTATGCTTTACCATCCCATCAGGAGCTGGAGAATTCACCCAATGTTGTGATTGGTATACTTTGTGTCTTTCATTTTGGTATTTATGTGTTGTTAGACCTTGTGTCGAGTTTCTCTTATGTGACCTTGTTAGTTGTAGTAAATTTTGAGATAAGTTCTATAAAGATCCCTGATCCCATCTTGGTGTCTACTCTTATAGGTAAGTCAGTTGATGCAAATAGATTTATAAAAAGTGTCCTATCACTATCCTTGATAGAGTCATGTTAGCAGACCTAATAGTGTTAGATATGGTTGACTTTGATCTTATCCTTGGTATGGACTGTCTCTATTCATGTTATGCTTCTATAGACTGTCGCACCTGTGCTTTAAAATATCAGTTCTGAGATGAGCCAGTCTTTGAGTGGTCAGGTAATTTAGTATCTCCCAAGATTTACTTCATATCATACCTTAAGTCCATGAAGTTGATATCTAAAGGTTGGATTTATCATCTAGTTCGAGTGAAAGACCCAAAGTCTGAGACTCCAACACTTTAGTCCGTCCGAGTGGTTAATGAGTTCCTTAATGTTTTTCTAGAAGATCTCTCAGGGGTACCTGCTAATAGAGAGGTCGTATTTGGTATTAACCTTCTCCTAGATACTCTTCCTATTTCTATCCTTTCTTACCATTTGGCTCCTATAGAACTAAAGGAATTGAAGGAGAAACTTAAAGATTTTCTAGATAAAGGTTTCATAAGGCCCAGTGTTTCTCCATGGGGCTCTCCCTTCCTATTCATGCAAAAGAAATATGGTTATTTGCATATGTTCATTGACTATCGTCAGTTGAATAAAGTTATAGTAAAAAACAAATAGACTCTTTCTAGAATAGATGACTTGTTTGATCAATTCCATGGTGTAAGTTACTTCTTAAAGATAAACCTTAGATTTGGCTATCATCAACCTAAAGTAAGGGAATGTGATATTCCACAGACAACTTTTATAGCCCGTTATGGCCATTTTTAATTTTTAGTCATGTTTTAAGACTAACCAATGCCCCAACATCTTTCATAGACCTCATGAACTAAGTGTTCAAATAGTATCTTGACATGTTTGTCATAGTATTTATAGATGATATCCTTGTGTATTTCCGTAGTGAGGATAACCATGTAGATCATCTTAGAATTGTCTTACAAACTCTTAGAGATCATCAATTGTTTTCCAAGTTCAGAAAGTGTGAATTTTGGCTAAGGTCAGTACCTTTCTAGGTCATATTGTTTCAACCGATGGCATTAGAGTCGATCCCCAAAAGATAAAAGCTGTAAGGAGTTGGCCTAGACCTATCTCTTCATCATATATTAGGAGTTTCTTCGGTCTAAATGGTTATTACCACTATTTTGTTGAATGTTTCTCCTATCTCGCATCTCCTATGTCTAGATTGACCAAAAATAAAGTTATATTCCTATTGTCAGATTCCTATGAGAAGAATTTTTAGGAGTTAAAGGCTCAACTAACTTCATCCCCAGTTCTAGCATTACCTGTTGGTACAGGTAGTTTCATGGTATATTGTGATGCCTCTTGAGTTGGTTTGGGTTATGTGTTGATGCAGAGAGGTAAGGTCATAGCTTATTCCTCTAGATAGATGAATCCTTATGAGAGGAATTACCCAACACATGATCTTGAATTAGCTGTTGTGGTGTTTGCTTTGAAAATCTGGAGACATTATCTATATGGTGTGCATGTTAATGAGTTCATGGACCAAAAATGTTTGCAATATGTATTTTATCAGAAGAAGTTGAATCTCCATCATAGAAGGTGGTTGGAGTTGCTGAAGGATTATGATATAAGTGTTTTATATCATCCGAGCAAGGCCAATGTAGTGGCAGACGCCCTTAGTAGGTTGTTTATGGGCAGTGTTACTTATGTTGAGAATAAAAAGAAAGAGTTAGCTCAAGAAGTTCATCCTTTGGATAGATTGGGTGTTAGGTTAGTTGATTTAGCTGAAGGGAATGTTTGGATTCAGAGTAGTTCCGAATTTTCTCTAGTTTCAGAAGTGAAGGAGAAGCAAGATAAGGATTTTAGTTTGGTCAAACTGAAGGAGTCTGTTAAATACAAAAAGGTAGAGTTTTTCTCCCAAGGGTGGGATATGTTAAGAAAGTAGAATAGATTGTATGTTCCTCGTCACTAAATTTATATTTTGGCTTAATTTCTCAACCATTTTTCTTTTATTTTTGCCATTTCTCCTTTATAGATTTTTTTCTCGGATTAGGTGTTGTTTTCTTTTTGCTTTTCTTTTATTGATTTCTTCGTTTTTTTTCTTTTAAGATTTTCTATGTTTTTTCTACTGTACCCCACCTTGCTTTAATTTCCTTTACATTACACCCTTATGCATACCTAATTTTAACGATGCACCCCTATGATAGCTACCATCAACTTTGATAATTTTCTTAATTTAAGGTGCAAAGTGTCCAAGGAGGGACCAGGGTCAAATAGGGTTCATTGTAATCAATTTGGGAAGTTTAAAAGGAAAAAACCAAGAAAATAGGTCTATGTAGGCTCAAATCAAGGATAAAGGGATTTTGGACTGTTATTTAGGCTAAGAGTGGATTAAGCAAAAAATAGAGTATGATCACATCCTAACCAACAATCCTATAACCTAGGAGAGACTAACCAGACAACTTTTGAATTAAATAAAGAAAGGGAACTAGGTAAGTATCTCACACACACATGGGACTCTCACAGTTATTTACATCACATAGATCATAGAACTTTAGAAGGGGTATCATTTTTTAAAAATAGTTTAAACACATAAAATAATTGTCAACTACACTTTAGATTTCTTATCTTTCTTCTGCTAAAATAAGAACATAACAAACACAACACATAAAACACTATACAACTAAATATAGTGGTTTTAATATGATACTACAATCGATGGGAAAACAAACATGATAAGAAAAACCCTTGACTGTGGTATACACCTACGCCAACTAAAGACTATGTACTATCCCTAATGCATATCTATAATGTAAAAGCAAGGGATGGAGACATACCTAGGTTCACTACGAACCAAATAAATATGTTTATGTTTTTTGGGACTTATAATAGACCCTACTGTCATCAATAGTTGTCCCTGTAGTATCTGAGACACTCACATCAATAGTGGCATTGATACTGACAGATGTGTTCAATGGTGGTTGAATCCTGAGAGGAAAAATAATGCTTCTACTCACATTTGCTACAGCTGAAACTGTTATCTCAACTATTTGGGGGCAATCAACTCTTACTTTATCTCATGGACCTCAGTCATATGGTCCTGGAAGTATACTTTATAGCAACCTATGCTACCCTCTCCTCATCTCTCTCTTTTCTCCTCTTTCTTCTATTCCTCGACACTCTTCACTTTCCTTCACAGTAGTCTTCTCCTAACCTTTTATGCCCCAAATATCTAGGACCTCCTTAATCGGTATCTCTTTAATAATTAGAAAAGTAGGAAAGGTCCTCATAACCATGTCCTCAATTCTAGCAAGAAGTGCTGCCACCTCCTCATACACGCCCACCAGAACTTGGGCATCATTGTTCTCCAACTTCTGGCTAATTTATCACTCAAAATTAAAAAATGGGTCTACATATATCACATGTTTCTCCTTATTTCCTTCTTGACCCATAAATATATCCCCTTCTCGATATTAGTCTCTCTTCACTTGAGGGTAATCTCTCCAGCATAGTAGTTCAAAACTGTTACAATAAAAAAATATAGCTACCTGGAGGTAGTCGAGATAAGAATGATCTTGATGTTATAGGAGTTAGGGTATGTGAAGATCCTATTTAAAGCTCAAGCATTCTCAGTAGGAGTGTCTCTAAGGTTGGCAAAACCTAGAGTATCTATGTTTATGGCCCACTAGCACGTAAATCTCAGAAAGAGGAGGCCATTACCTTTTCCTTTGAGATTTGGTTGGCATGATCCTAGATAAATCCTAAGTCAATAGCCATATGGACTATAAAAAATGATTAGCCTCTGGGATTATTGGCAAAGGCTCATCCAATAAAACCTACATCAATAAACATGAAAAAGCCATGTTTGTGTCTTTACTCATAGTCCGATCATTAATATCCCATTCAAGGATCTTTGCTATATCAATCTCATTGCCCTCCATAATACCGATGAATAAAACACCTCTGTTGGGGCTTAGCACTTTTTCTCCCATAGTCAGGATCAATCGATGTCGAACTATAGTCCACCACGTCTTAGCCACAAAGCTTAAGATGGCCTTAGTAATCTATATATATAGGTCTATAACCCAAGGCACCTCCTCTTACACCATAAAAATAATCCCTGTTATCTACTTAAATTAATATACTTCTCATCTATAACTATATGCTTTGTATTCACTTTGTGCATTTTCTCCATATAGTGATGAATCTCTGTGGATATAAAATTCTACTCTGTTGAGAAATCAAGATATTTTTTGAGTGGAGATGTTTACCTGAACACCTCGAATCATCTATAAGTATAAGGGATTACTTCCTATTTATGGCATCCCATACGGATACATTTTCCTCAACTTTATCTAGTATGCAACAAAAAACTCTTAAACTATTATAGATCTATATCTTTCTAGGGCTCTTATCATCAACTTAAAGTTGTACTTCTTGAACTACACCACAAACACAGGCATCTTAGACATGCTTACTATACTTAAATTTGATCAAGATAGGACCCTCTCTTAGGACACCTTGATCTGGGGAAGATGGAACTATCCTGATCATATTGTTCCTACATCTCAAGGTACCCTCACCAATTGAGTATGGGAACTAGGGTAGACTGAATTTGTAGAATGGGCTTATCTAGTTGCAGAAGAGGAATCTCTAGTGTCTTGCAAGAACTCTCCAACTTGGATAAGTGGGATTTTTTCAAATGGGTATCTCTTTAGGCTTGTGACCCAATATAGATTATAGAATATTCTTCAAGAATCATGATTTAGGATTCATTGTTAGTGTATGATTTCCCTTAAACTACAATCTTTTTATGATTCCTACGCTATTATGACTTGTTTTCCATGATTTTACATTAAATATGACATTATCTTATATGAATTTAATACTAGAATAATTTGAATAAATTTCATTTATTTTAGTTATGTTTTCAAAGTATGTTTCAGACTACTAGGGTTTTAGCATGAAAAAACATTATAGATTTTCAGTAATAGTACTTTTTAAAAAATTAGGTTTTGATCTAGTTTCTGAACATCAGTTTAAAAGGAGCTATGAGTATTATATCAGTTGAGATTAGTACTTAGCATTGAGTTGGATTATGGCCCTAGTTTTACCCAAAGTTCAAAAACTACGTGCCACTGTATGGTTATTTAGACCTCCTAGTTGGGCATTAGTTTAGTGATCACGCTAGTCATTCCTCTGCATCCTAGCAAGGTATATTGGGTCCTCTCGATTAGGCATATACATTTGTCTCAACACTATCTCATGTAGTTTTTGTTGGTTAGTAGACTCTTCCATAAACTAAAACTCAGTATATTTTAACATGACCCTCAATTCTATTTTATTTGCATTACCTTATGAATTTTTCAGAGTATCTTTGCATATCAATTGTTGTGTTTATCAATATGGGGTTATTGTACCATAATTAAATTCTTTGAATTTTATTTCCATTCATTACGGTATATCAATATTTTTTGCATGCTTAGTTTATTTTACATCTTGCATATCCTACATGCCCAGCACATTCAAAGTACTGATCACATAATTTCTTTTGTATTATTTAGTCTTATAATATTGGTTTAGGCACTCAGTCTCAACATCACAGTATGTACATTCTACTGCCACCTAAATGGTTACTATTGATGAATTCTCATTATTCGAGGATAAGAGTTCATTATCGATTTCTTTTAGTATTTTTGTCTTTAGTATTTTAGTTAGCTGTGAACTTGTCCCAAAGAACTCATCAATAGTTGAAGATTTTTAGAAATAAAGTTAGACTTATCAACTTTTTATTCACTTAAATTTAAGTAATCCTTTCACATTCTGTTTGATTTTAGAGTTTATACAAATTATTTCAGTAATGCCATGTAACGAGTTAGTTGCGGTAACTTGTCGATCTAAGCACTGTGTTACGTCGAGGGCTAATCTCAAATTGAGACAAAATAGGTATCATACCTTTATCACTCCTAGAAAATCCATTAGATGAAGGAATGAAACTAGTTAGCCCTTCTAGCATTAACAAATCCATTGAGTAAACAAGTCACTCCGTAGAATTTAGGGTAACTATTTAGATACGTTCACAAGTCGTGAACAACTAGGTCAACTAGCAAGTTGTAACACCTACAAACCAAATAGATATACAAAAATTATTAGAGTGTGAGGCTTCCCTTAGTAAAAACCTCTAGAGTTTTATGGTTTGAATGTTGATGAGGATTCACTCAAATTTATAGATGAGGTTCAGAAGATCACTTGTACAATGGATATCATACTAGTTTAGAGTACAAGTTTTTCCTCTTATCAGTTGAATGGGTGGCTCAATTATTGGCATAACCTAAATCACAAATCGTGCAGACAACTATCTAACTCCATACAAGATAGGAGAATCCTTACCACCTAATAATTCAATTAACGAGGAAAATAAACATAACTCTTATTAAAACAAACATTTATTTTAGATTAGAAATAACTCTTGTTTTAGAACATTTGGTAAGTCAAAATAATGCAAAAAATAATTACCAGCGAATACCTAGAACCTAATCTAAATAGATATAAGAGAACTAGACAAGGAATAAGAAACTCCAAAACACATCATCCATGTAAGATTGAGAGAACATGAGCTGTTACAGAGTAATTGTCGTCGGATATAAGGAAACCCCAACTGACTTGCATCATGGCTATACCCCTAAATAGTAGTAAAATAAGTGTAGCATTACTACAACCTCACATTTTTGTAGGTTTCACTAGTTGTCCAGGATTAGAAAGAGATAAATATAATAGCATAGAGTAAGAAATCATGACGTCAAGAGACGTTTTGGTTGCTAGCTACTATTTATGTGATTATTAATATTTACCCTTAGCATCTTTGTGACCTACTTGTCATTAAATATTCTGTATCTTTTTCCATTGAAAAAGTCATACTTCTTTGATAACTCTAAGTCCTTCCTTTTTTTTTTTAATTTGGTGATCCTACCCCTAACCATTGAGGCAGTTCTATGGACTTCAATATGTTAATACTCCGAAACACCAAATAAGGTAGCTTGATTCCTCATCACTGATAATGTATAATATAACTAATGATCGGAAAAATTGTGACACACCAATAAAGGTAGAATATGAGTTCATATTTACACCTTCCACACTTCTTCACATACTCAACAATTTCATTCACAACTCATGAGTATAATGTACATTCGATGGCATATAATGGATGTATATATGCAATATGCAGTATCATCACATCGTCACCACCGCATCATATAATCATCATCACTAATATCATTAACCATGTAATACAATTATTATAATTTCAATCTTATTATCATCATCATTGATATCATTATCAACGTAATCACATCATCATCACAACTATGATCTAAGTATCATCATTATCAACATCACTATCAAGGTATCACATCATCATCATTATTATGTCTCAATTTCACTATCATCAACATCATTATCAACATAATCACATCATCATAATCATCAACGGTAATGAATATCCAATGCAATTAATAATCAGTAGTACTTCTAGAACCTAATTACAAATGCTTAGCTTAAATATATTCAGAGAGTCAAGCAAGTCTATTGTCACAACATACCATTCACACAATTCCTGGGGGCTATTCTACACCAAAGCTTATACTTGAACTGACTGGGATTTATAATAATGTAGATTCTAAGAAACTTATCGGGTGCCCACATTACCAATACTGATAAGACCCTCTTACTGATAGACTCTCGTATTGTTAGGTTATTTCTTAGACCTTAACCAACAACAACCTCAAATTACTAAACGTGGCCTTACTATTCTTACATATTTAATATTCTAACAATTTTTATCTATTTTTCTTACACCAAAAAGAGATTATACCTAGGCTATCATCTAATACACCATCTCTATTTAAGTAAGCTCTTTTATGACTCTTTCACTCTATTCATTCAACTAATTTACTCTTGCAGTTCATTTATTGTCTTTTCTAATTCCCCAATTCTATATTGTAGTTTTTTCTTGAGCCTCATAAATAGCCTATCTTAACACTAATTTACTCCTATCTCATTTGACAGTCAAAATTAAGTTTATCTTATACCGTTAATACATTTTCCATCTCCCAACTCATCTTAGTCTTCACAAAAACTATCAATTTAACACACGAGTGGTCACACGAACTTAATATAATAATGATTAACCACATATTTAAATTCTAAATGAGTTATTAACATTTCATCCATCCATACACCATGCCCGAAGGCCTAAGGTATGAAAACTCCTAACATTACTATCTTTGTTACAACCATCTAGGCCAACTATACTACATATTAAAATATAACCTACCTCATAGATGAATTACATTGCTATTGAGAAGGGAGTCGACCTTGTGTGTCAGGCATTTTCCCACTCCGTATTCTCATCAAGTATGCCTAAAAATTGCCTTCATGAAGTGTCTCCTTTGAAACTCATAGCTCTAGATTTTGGGTTTATTTTGCATGTTTTTGAAGGGAAGAGAATCACCTAAAGAGGCTACAATAAAAAGGGGATTTTAAAAAATAATTTGAGCTAGCTACTACACGAGAATTGCAGTAGCGATTGATTTACCACTGGAATGGTGGACTTACCACTCAGCAGTCGGTAGAAAGCTGACCCATTTCATTAATTTTTTGACTAATTTTAGTTGGGCCCCACTTTTCTCCATGAAATAATTTCTCTTGGTTCGAAGACTGATTTTCTTTATTGCAAAATTTTTCTAGATGATTTTTGACATAACAGTATTTTGGAACGTTAAGTTAGATACCAATATACCCACAGTTCAATCTCGAACAATTATGGAGAGAGGGTGATAGAAATCTAGGAAGGACTCAAAATGCATGTACCCAATGGGCTATAAGAAAAATGATACTTACTTCTCATCAACTCATTTCATTGAAGTGCATCTAATTATTGACTAACTCAATGTGCTTATCCAACCTACACACTAATTATTCCTTAAAATTTCACCCAACTAATAACACAAAACTATAACACCTACAGAGGAAATTATGAGCCTAATTCTATAATTATTAATTTAAAATATCCAAGACATCACCGAATGCCACCATTAATAAAAAGTTAGAATGAAACATAACTATACTAATTTTATTGCTGCCGTGGCAAAAATTGTTGTTGTGGTGGTAAATTTACCCCCATAGTAGTTTGTGGATGTTTCAATTTCACAACCCGAAAACTAAGGGTCATGATGGCACTTGTCACGGCATACCTCGAAAAGTAAGTCTATCACCCAAACTGATACACAAAGGGAAAAATATTGAATTACCCCAAAAGTAAGGCTTCTAGAATAAAGTTGAGCCATAAAAGTATGATAAATGCAGAAGGAATATAACCAATAACACATCCATAACTCCAAAAACATGGTGTCAATAGTATAAGAACTACTAATACAATCATCAGTCAAATATATCAGAAATACCCACGTAGGGTTAACATTTATCTCTAAATACAAATAAATACATAACTACTATAGAAAGATAGAGTTGAACACCAAATGCATTAATGTCCAACCGCTACCTTGAGTAAATGTGAAGGCGCTCGAAATCAACCAATCTGAGGTGCTCTCAAGCTGGAAAAGCACCAAAACGACACAGTAGTCGTGAGTACTATCTACCATTACTCAGTAGGTATCATAGTCTGACTAAGAAAAGAACTAAAATAAGAATATAAAATTTACACTAAGGACACATTACCTTCAATAACAAAATATCCCACAACGTCAGTCCACACTGCTTGCACTAATAATTCTATAATATCTACACATAATAATACAACAACACACCAAATAGGGATAAAAATACACACAATATCACATACAAGTAGAATGAATGAGGAGCGTGTATAATCAAGATCATCGAGTACAAATTAGAAAGATAGAAAAATTATACATTAACAAGTCAAGGTATAGAACAAATAGATAGATGATGAGTTAATATGAAAATACAAGCACAACATAAAGGAAATAAAGTAAGTGCAATGTATATGATGATGATAATGATTATGATGATAAGGATGATAATGATAAGGATGCATGAGGTTGTCACGCATCCTTTAGGTTGGCACACAACCTTGGGTTCGGCACACAGCCTTGGGGTTGGCATACAACCTCCGTATTTTTAGTTTTTCTACTATTGTATTTTACTAATTCTAGTATTTCAAAATCACATAAATAAGACAATACAAAAATCAAGTACACATACATGACAACAAGTAAATATAAAGCAATAAAATAATCAAGTGAAATGATGAGTATGATGACATGAGAATGATGATGTAATGTTCACGATAATACAAAATGAATATTTCCACAACCAATTCATATGATGTATTTCCACCACCAACCATAATATTACAATTTCACAACCACGTGAGCCAACATTCATTCACTATTTCCACTATGAATGAATTTTCTACATGATTCATATGCCTAAAAAGTGTGAATATATATATATATATATATATCATGATTAGTTCCCACCCTAAAAATGTGTTTTGTACCAACATTTACTACCCAACCCTATCTAAAAGTGTTAAGTCCTAACCTACTTTGAATGCCAAAATCAATCTGCTATACTTTGAGCCCATGACCTTACTTTCCACAAACGATCCCGAAATCTACTAAAACCAAGAAACATAGAACCTACGCATCATAACAAAGCCATTGATACTCATTTTTACTACTTTTTGTTTGGGGTTAAAATAGACCTCAAAAATGGGTTTTGAAAAAAGATGTGCAAAATTGTAATTTTACTTCAAAAATGTGTTTCCCATATTTTTAGGAATCTATAGCTTAAAATCCAAGTTAAATCGAGTAAAAAATGAGGTTCATATTGAAGAGAAACTATTTTTGAGCTTCATTGGGTAAAATCTTTGAAATCTATGTTAAACTCAAGAATCGAAGTTATTTTGAAGGTTAAATTGATGAAAAAATAGTAATTATAAGATTAAAATATTATTGAAATGAAAAGGGGTGAAATTGGGGTTTAAAATTAAGCCCTAAGATTTTTGAGATTTTGAGAAATTAATCAAGGAATTAGAGTAAGAAAGGATGAAATATCACTTTAAATCCGTAATAGAATCAAGAAATAGATGTTAATCTAGCTTCCTAATTCCCACAAGCTTCACTTTAATCTTTCACAGTATTTTAGGGTTTAACTCTTTAGAGGAAATGTGAAAGAATTGGAAAATGGGCCAGAAAGGACTATTTTTATACACTACACCAGCTGCACCAACATTTTCTTTCAAAAATCATTTTTTTTTAAGATCCAACCCGAACTTTGACATGATTCTCAAAATTTGTTTGGAGTCTTATATACACTAGTGAACTATGAAACCACACTAAATTCAATGTTCTGGACTCAATGGCAATATTAAATTTTCAAAAAATATCATTTTAATAGAATTGACCACCGAAATCCAAAGTTATAATTTTCTAAACTGACAGACAAAATGAGATTTAAAAGTCATATAACCCAAGTAAACATGCTACCACGCTAAAATCAGTATTCCAGATGTATTGGAAAAATCAAATTTTCCATCCAAGGTCATTTCGACCAATTTTGGATCCCACACCCATATTTTCAAAATTTTCAACTTTCCAACCAATAGTTCAAAATGAGCTCGGGAGCATTGGGATGTAAAACAAAGGTCTACCTAGCCTAAAATCGATATTTTGTAGCTGATAGTGCAGTCCTTTCAACCATCCATTGCAGGATCAAAATATAATCACACGGGTCAATAATGAGGCTCTCAAAGCCATCAAAAAATATAATATCGCACAAATGGTACCAAAATGCATTGGGAATTATGCTCATCACTCCCACACTCCAACAATACCATAATTCAACTATGGGGAGAAGAAAAATATTCAAATCATATAAAATCACAAATTACACATAATTCATAAAAATACTAGTCGTTACATTATCCATTCTAAAATTCTAGTTTGTCCTCAAATAAAGACTAAGAAATACCTAAATCAACAAAGAGCTGGGGATAAAAACTATGCATATTTCACTCGATAGTACAAGTAGCCTGTCGTGACCCAATTTACAGGTCATGATAGGTCGTACTAAGTTCTGGATGTAGATAAGCTAATACCATAACCTGGAGCTACCGCAATGGGTTAATTTTGTAAGAAATGCCAACAGAGGCCAAATTAGATGAACATAAGTTAAAATATAAGAAAAGGTTTCTAATATAGATAAATAGTCGTCACAAGATACCAATCCCACGACTTGATAAGGTCAATACAAGATCAACTAAACTCAATAATATAACCCAAAAGCCTTAAAGAATAGTCAATACCTCTGGCTCAAATACTAAAGACTGAATATAAGAGATAAAGGGAAAATGGGCAACTCAAACTCCATGATCTCACCCTATCTCCAAAAATCAACCCATATAAACTCAAATCAACGGTGGGAACTAGTACTCAAATATGCACTAAAAGGATACGGAAGTGTAGTATGAGTACAAAAATGATAGGTACTCAATAGGCATAATTGACCGACTAAGCTAAATCTTGATATAAAAATAATATAATGAAAGATTATCCTACGTAATTCAAGGTACAGAATCGAACCTGAATCATCTCCATCATCGCTATATGAAATAAGTAACTAAACTGAAATAAAATTATAGCAGATGACATCAACACATGCCAATATCGTCGTGCATAAGAACTAGAGAATTTGGAACCATGACACATCATATGACATTCATACAAGCAAGCATAAGTAACAAGTTGTCACCCTAACACAAATTGATGCATAGAGTAAAGAACTTATCCCCTCATCCCATACTACGGGAGAGTACACAAAAGAGTGATAATATTAAGACATTTAACCAATAATGAATCCAAGTCTTATCATTATTCAACTGTATATCACATTTATTATCAATGATTTTACTGAACCTTCACTTGTTACCAACATTGACCACATAACCATTTTCCATACAATTACCATTATTATCTTTTTATCCTCAACACCCATTATCAAATACTTATTAGTTAAGCAAAGATCATTAACTAGTCCATTAGATTCCTAGACATCATATAATATAATCATTTATAAGGCAACTATTCACCACATAACCATTTAAATAGTCGACAATACTTACCTAACCAACAATTATCACTAACATTACTCACTAACTAAATCCTCATCTTATAACTAGTTTCTTGCTTACCAAATAGTATTTATTAATAATGAAGACAATATCCATCACTAATGTTTGGTTATCATTAATCATTAGCACTACTTAAAATGTATTTAACATTATTGTGCTACAACCGGTGTCCAAATAACAACAACCTACCCACATTATTTATAAACGAGTACATATACATATGAGCATACAATTATCACACATAGGGATAACCAGACTCGAACCAGTAGACGTACAGATATGCACATCAACAATCATCCTTCCGTCTTTCTAGGCATATAATCATAGTGACACTCTGACCTTGTCGGATATTGATATCATTGTAATAACATCCTCTGGCCTTACCGGATATCAATATTATCATCACAAACTCATTCGGATTTGTCGGGTATAAATATAATCATCAAAAACTCCTCGGTCTTTGACACGTATCAATACCATCATCACAAACTCCATCAGCCTTTTTTGGTATCAATATCATCACAACATGCAATTTAATTCCAATATTAAATTATAAGCCCTATGAGGGCTAAAGTAAATAACAATCCTTACGAGGGATAAAGTATATGACCAGCCCCATGAGGGTTAAATTAAATGTACATAAAGGATTGGTAAAGAAGAGCATACCTCAAATACTCAACATTCATTTTCCATATAAATTTATCAATAAATACATATATATGTGACATGAGTATTACATTTATCGTCTTTGTTTCAAGTATAATTAGTCACATAACTTCCCAGGTTGTCAATAAGCATGCCTTCTAAGGGCATTAGTTTCAATACCAATAATATTAACAATATGAGAGATTCTAGCATGGTTACTAAATAAGAGTATAGGATGAGTAATAGCATTGCTCGAAGTCAAAAACCATAACTTAATTGATGAAAAACATGATAATGTAGACATGGGCTTAATTAATAGCATAAACCATAGTTACTAGTAGAATTTATTGTAATTTAGTCAACAAGCCATATACATCACTTGTAATGTCACTAGCATAGTATAATTACTCTAATTAGTCAACATGTTTCAAAGGGACCATTTTTTAGGCATTTAGTAGGTGTCCAATGTCTTCAAGAGAACTATGTCTATCCAAGCATAAGGTGGATCAAGGACCCCCTTCTAATTACCTAAATACATTCTAAGTCCAACTTCTACCCAAGACTAGGCTAAGGTATCAAAATTCATTCTTAGATGTATAACAATCCAACACTAGTACTAAGGTAAAAGACTTCCCAAGAATACACCTAATTCAAGAATAGTATATAAGGTGCTTCCATTAATGTAAGCACTAAGGTCGACTTACCCACAACATAAGTGGCATGGTCACTCACATCCAACTAAAGTGACTAGGCAATCCTCATTCTAACCATGAGACATGATATCTAATTCCCCAAGATTAAAGCCAACAAACCAAACATTTTAATCTATAAATTCAAGTGACCCAGATGATTAAACAAAACCCAAGTCACACCATTCATATTCCAATACCTAAAACCCATCCCAATCTAACAGGATATAAAATTATACTATAACATAGATCAATATAACAAGGAACAAGCCTAACCTACCTCAAATCCCAAGAAAGATCACAAACTACTAAACCTTTGCTTTTCCTTTTTGAGAAGCTTCTTCTAGGTTCCAAGCTATCAAAAACACAATCTACACAATATAATGAGAAAACTAATATCCATATTGCACCATTATGCTTTGAGTCCAAAAACAACAGTAAAAGCCCCAAGTTGGTCCCACTTGCGGAAAAAACATTTGTTAGGTCAACCCAATGCTTATAAACCATCAAGGAGTCATAACCTTGAAAAAATAGGGGAGGATTATGCTTATTTGGGGATAAATCAAACATCTAAGCTAATTGCGGTTTCAATCTAAAATTCAAGAAATTTAAGCATGAAATAGAGGGATTCATACCTCAAATCCATTGTTAATCATGAAATTTTATGATATCTAAGCTCCCAAGAGGTACCCAATACTAAATTTGAGTTTATCACACCATTTTAGGGTTCCTAGGTCTCAAAAGTACATGAAGAATACTCAGAACACGGTCCTAAATTACTTTAAATAATCAACCCAGTCCCTCATTTATGGCAATCGCCGTACAGGGATGGCTATCGCGTAAGGGCAATTATGGCCACATACATGGAGATCGTGTAAGAATGTTCATGATGCCCTTTGTGTGCTCGCACACACCTCAACATGAATAGTCTTGAAATTTCCATATTTTCCCACCACTCCTCAGGATTCATTTGGAATTCGATTTATGCGAATAAACTATGTAACCAAACTAAATTCAATATTCTGGATGAGTTGGTGAAGTTGGATTTTCCATCCAAGGTCATTTTGTCGAAATGTATGTCCCATACCTTAATTTTCTATTTTTCAACTTTCTGACCAATAGGTTGAAATGAGTTCTAGAGCATTGGGACCCGAACAAAAGGTCTACCTACACTAAAATTGATATTTTGGTGTTGTCAGCGTAGTTGGAAGTCGCATCCAAGATTGTTTTACTAAAGTTTTTTCCCAATGGCCATTTTGAACGAGCGAAGACATCTAAATAGTGAATTGTGTCTAAAACTCAAACGAACAGCCTAGTAATTGAGCTACCAGTTCCAAAAAGTCATAAATAACTTTAGGCAGCTATGGAAAAATTCTAACAACAATAATGAGAAGAAATATGGAAAATAATCTGATAGGTCATTACAATATCCACTACTAAAGAAACTTTTATCCTCAAAAGTTATAGATGAAAAAATACATGAAGTATCGAACAAGTAGGGATAATGGGCCTACATCTCACTCTCGATTTCCGAAGAAGCTTCCTCCACTGGGCGGTGCCTCTACTGGGCCTTAACTATAGGTATCTTCGTACTACACAATTGTCTCACATCACTCACCAAAATAAGCATAGGCTCATCCATAAAGGTCAAATGCTAATCTAGCTAGGTAGAGTCCTATCTAAGCACATGGGATTGATCAAGAATACACCTCCACAACATAAAGACACTGAAAACTAGATGAACAATGCAAAATGTAGAGGTAAATCTAACTCATAATTTACCTTACTACCTATATGGAGAATCTCAAAAGGACCACTATATCGAGGACTAAGCTTACCCTTTCTCCTAAAGCTCATCACATCTTTCATGGGTGATACTCAGAGGGATACATGGTAACTCACTCTAAATATTAAGGCCCAAAGCCTCCGATCTTCATAGGCTTTTGCCTACTTTGGACTACTCTCAGCCTATATCACCCTAACTCTATCCAATAAGTACAAAGAAAATTCTTATCATGGGGCCTCACCTCATAATTCTCAAACCATTTGAATTAGGAACAACATCTCCTAAGATCCAAAGACTCAAATTCCATCTAAATACTTGAATGATAACTTTTGTTGTATGCGAACCCATCCAAGGCTAAGTGTTGATCCCATTGGCCTAAAAAATCCATAACATAGGCTCAGAGTATATCCTAAAGTACTTAAATAGTCCTCTAGCATTGACCATCGATCTCCGGGGGAAAGGTTGTACTCAAATCCACCTGATTACCTAAATCATCCCAAAGTTCTCTCCAAAACATTGAAGTGAACACAATACCGTAGTCTAAAATAACAAAAATGGGCACGCCATGTAAATGGATTATCTCCCACACATAAATAGGGGCTAATCCCTCAGTATTGAAGGTCATCTAAATAGGAATGAAATGTGTTGACTTAGTCAAATAATCCATGATAACCTAAATTCCTTCAAAACTACGGGAGGTACGAGGCAAACCCCTAATAAAGTGTATAGTAATCCACTCACATTTCCACTTGAGAATAGGAAACCTCTGAGTCAGACCACCAAGATACTGATGCTTGGCCTTTACCTACTAACAACGTATGCAATAAGTTATAAAGTCTACCAAATCTCTCTTCATGGAACTACACCAGTAATGTTTCCTCAAATCTCTATACATCTTGTTGTACTAGGATGAATGGAATATCTAGAGTTGTGAGCTTCATACAGAATCAACATAATCAAATCACTAATCTGAGGAACACAAATACAACCATTATACCTTAAAATACCCTTAGAATTAATAGTGTGCCTCTTGGACTCACCACTCGACACCTAATTATGAAGGGAGAAAAGTTTGGCATCCTTATACTAACAATCATTAACTAGCTCAAATAGTGAGGACCTCGCTGAACATTAGCTGAAATCTTCCTAGGATATGAGATTTCTAGGCAAACCATCAAATTTGCTAAGGACTGAATGTCCCATGCCAAAGGCCTCTGAGAATATAATAAGCAAGCCAACTGACACATACTCCCTTTCTTACAACTCAAGGCATTAGTTACCACATTTACCTTACCCGAATGATATAAGATGGAAAATATCATAGTCCTTAAGAAACTCTATCCATCAACTTTGTCTTACGTTTATCTCTGACTAGGCCATAGGATGTTGAAGGCTACGATAATTGGTGAAAATCTCATAATGCACCATATACAGATAATGCCTAAAAATTTTAATCGTGAAAACTACCGTCTCTAACTTCAAATCATGAGTGGGGTAGTTATGCTCATGCACCCTAACCTTTCTAGAAGAATGAGCAATGAATTGACTCTGTTGTATCAAAATAAAATTTATGCCAACACCAGGAGCATCATAAAACATGGTGAATTCCTCATAGTCAATAGGAAGAGCTAACACAGAAGCTGAGGTAAGGAACTCCTTGAGTTTTCCAAAGCTCCATGCACAATCCTCAGACTATAAAAAAGAAACCTTTTTCTGAGTCAATATGGTCATAGGGGTTGAAATAGTAGCAAATCCTTCAACAAAGTTCCTATAGTAATCAGCCAAACCAATGAAGCTATGAACCTCTGTCAGATACATAGGTCTAGCCTAATCAAGAATAACCTCTATCTTGGTTGGATCTATAATAATACCATTCTTAGACACCACATGGCGAAGAAATGTCACAGACTCAAGTAAAAACTCATATTTGGAGAACTTGGAAAAATGCAAATGATCTCTCAAGGTTTGGAGCACGATTCTCAAAAGTTGTGCATGCACCTCACTACTTCTTAATACAATAGAATGTCTTCAATGAACACAATACTCAAGGTGTCCACATAAGGCATAAATACTCGGTTCATCAAATCCATGAATGTGCCTGGGCATTAGTCAACCCAAAAGACATCACTAAGAACTCATAATCCCCATAACAAGTACTAAAAGTTGTCTTCAGGACATCCTCAGAGTGAATCCTTAACTGATGGTAACCAGACCTCAAATAAATTTTAGAAATACCATGACACCTTGAATCTAGTAAAACATATCATCAATGTGAGGCATAAGATATGGTTCTTTACAGTCATCATATTAAGCTACTTATAATCAATACTCATACGCATTGAACTGTCTTTATTCTTTACAAAAAATACTGGAGTTTCCCATATGGACACGGTCGGTCTAATAATACCCTTACAAAGAAGGTCCTAAAGTTGGGAATTTATCTCTTTAAGCTCGGTAAGAGCCATACAATATGGTGCCAAAGATATAGGTTAGGTGCGAGAATCGAGATCAATAGGAAACTTAATCACACAAATAGGGAGAATACCAAGCAGGTTTGTTAGGAACACATCAAGAAACTCATAAACAAGGCACAGATTCAAGCGATGGACTCTCCACACGAGTATCAAAAATATAATATGTGATGATCCAAACTAGGTTATGGTCATGCCGGGTATCTCAAGTCCAACGTGGACTAGAGATCGCCCCCTTCACCAAACCTAGTCAATTCAAAAACTCAAGCATCGGATGAATTTTAATGATATAACAAGATAGTATTGTCTAAGACCAATATTTGTTCATGAAATGTCTAAACTAATCACCAGTAATCAGAAAACTATCTGTCACTAAGCTAATCTACTAAAACAATACTCCTAAGTCCATAGTAATAAAAAAAATTCTTTACAAATCCAAAATCAATAAAATATCGGGACACCCAATAGTATCAAAAACAAAGTCTGAACACGGTCTAAGATGAAGGAGAAAGGGACTATGACATAAAAACTTTTGAAGTATTCAAGCTCACCACTTCAATTTCAACTCACAAACTAACTCGAGCACCTGATCACTGCGTAGAAAAAGTTGAACAAGTTCTAATGCCTGCATCACATGGGGAGATAATTAGCAAATGGAGCGCTAGTATGTAAATCACGTATAGAGGAATAAAATAATGTCATTATTCAAAAAAAAGTCAAATAACCATATGCAATCACATATATATATATATCCCGTTGGGATAGGGAAAAAGGTTTATCATGTTGTTAAAACCTTAACTTGGATTGTGTAGCATAACTATCATATAACAATACACCCAGAGGCTATATGGGTCAAGCTCTCTACTAGATGGAAGGGAGCTAGTTCGTGTAGCTGTATGAATAAGACAATATCCATATCCGTGTATGCCTTTATGGGGGACTCAAATCTCCCAGGAAATCAAGGAGACTTAAGAACTAATGTATACAATATAGGGGACTTGAACCTCCCATTCATATATTCATTCGGTGGAATTGGACCATCTGATCATATAGACACCTGCATCGGCTCGTGCAATTTACAGTGTTAGTCCTTAGGACTCCACTTTCATGGCAAGGCTACACATCCCATTTTAAAGCTCAATTAAAACATTCATTTCACAAACACAAACGTTAATCCAATTATATATCAATGGCATACTGTTTGAATCTTCTTACCAACCCCACTTGCAAGCATACAATATGTAATAACCATTATTAATCAACTTTGGGGCTCAAAACCATTATCTAAACAAAGACATCAATTCGATTAAACATTTTCAAACTCGAACCCATTTAGCAATTCAAACCAGTTTATAGCCAACAAAGCTTTCATAAAACCATTTACCAACATCATACATTATTAGGCCAATGCCTTAGTTCAAAACACAATTCAACCTATGACAAGCTCATTCTCATGGGCAATTTAACAAATAAGTTGAGTGCATACTATTGTCAATAATTTTTCAAGACAAAATGTATAATCACAATCTAAAGCATGAGAAAATAATATTCAACATTATGAATTCAAACCCTCAACCATGGATTTCAAAACCACCATTAATGATTCTTGAATAATGTTTAAAACACATGATTTTGTGAACTAACAATGACGGAAGAATCACATGCCTTAGTTACGAAGATTCATGGAGAGATTTTGATCCTAAAGCCTCTAAATAATCACCTTACAGAAACCTTAGCCTAATCATTCTTGAGAAGTTTTAGAGAGAGCTTAAGGAGTGTTTGATCATCTAAAGTGTAGAATAAATTCCAAATAAGTGTTGTAAGATGTGGGGTTTTAAGGGCTTATGGTGGAAAATATCCATAATACCCTCAGCTTAAAAGTTGTAGAAAACTCATTAGTAGGTACGAGTTGACCCTCTAAATTGTCAACACAACATATAAGTGATAACTTTAAGTCATCACAGGATTAGAAAGTTGGACACCATATTTTGTCCAGCATATGACTCCCTTGCCCAACTCGTTAATAAAACATACGAGTAGTTCCATCAAGTCGTATCCAAGGTAGGTCATCAAGGGTTAGACATTAGGAAACATAGGTTTGGACCCTGAACCTCTCGTCATATGGACATACAAATCATATTAGGTCCCTTATAATTAGGAAATACCTTTGCCAACAATACATTGATCAACATACGACTAGGGTCCCTAGACTCGTCAGCACACCATACAACTTATAGTGTGAGTTTTATGATGAATAGAAAGGTTAAGACTCGAGAAATTTGCAAAGGCCAAAGTTTGGGGAGTTTAAGTCTCCCCCACTTAGTATATTTCAGACCTGAATGATAGAACAAGGCAATACAAGAACGATTTTGACTCTACATGCCTCTACTCTTACCTTTAACCAAGTTAGAAAATAAAGATTCCAAGAAATTCAAAATGTACCACTAACAAAGATAGAAAACAAAGATGTTAAGAACACACACATACCTCAAGCACTAATTTCCAGAATTGGTAGTAGAAACGGATACTCTGACTTCATCTCCCCGTCGGCTTCCTAAGTAGCTTCCTCATACTTTTGGTTCCACCATAGAACCTTTACCAATGCCATGTGTTTCATTCGCAATTGATGACTTGCCGATCCAAGATCCTCAGAGAGACCTCCTCATAGGATAAAGAATTCAAAATACCAATGTTCTCTAAGGGAATAACCAATAAAGGATCTCCCAGGCATTTCCATAACATGGACACATGGAATACCGGATGAATGGAACTCATTCTAGTAGGCAATCCCAACTCATATGCAACAGTACCAACCCTTCTCAAAACCAAGTATGCGCCAACATGTCAGGAATTGTGCTTTTCTTTCTTCCCAAACTGCATTACTCCCTTCATCGGAGATACCTTAAAGAACATCTAATCTCTAACCTCAAATTCCAAGTCCCTTCCCTTTACGTTCGTATAGGAGTTTTGGTGACTTTGGGCGGTCTTAAGCCTATCCTAAATTACATTTACCTTATCAATAGATTGGTGAACCAAATCTGGGCCAAATATCACTGCTTCACCAACCTCAAACCACCCAATCGGAGATCTACACCTTCTTCAATACAATACTTCAAATAAGGCCATATCGATGTGAGAATGGTAATTATTGTTATAGGAAAATTTAATTAGAGGCAAATGGTCAAACTAACTACCACAAAAATAAATTACAAAAGCTCATAAATTATCTTCCAAAGTACGAATAGTCCTTTCTACTTGCCCATCCGACTATGGGTCAAAATCTGTAGCAAGACTTACTTTAGTCCGCAAACCATGCTGAAAAGAGTGCTAGAAATGCAATGAAAATTGAGTACCACGATCCAAAATAATTGAGATAGGCTTATCATATGACTTTACAACTTCTTTAAGTAACAACTTTGCATAATCCTCGGAAGAATAAGTAGTGCTCTCTAGCAAGAAGTGAGCAAACATACTCATTCTATACACGATGACCAGATAAAGTCACACAGATTTTGCGACCATAGAAGGACAGTAAAAAAATCAATATTAATTACCTCCCACTTCTACATTAGTAGTTCAATCTCTTGGAGTACTTACTAACATACAATACACTTAGCCATAAGTTGGGGACATCCCATTGCATATTATTCTACCAATATATCACCTTGAGGTCATGATACTTCTTTGTTTAACTGAGATGAACCTTATATCGCGACTCATGGACCTCATCCAAAATCTTTCCTCCCAACCTATCAACATCTGAAACACACAAACTCCCTTGATAATTCATGATACCATCACCATAAATCTCAAAGTCTATCACATTCTGTTTACCCACATCATCCTTAATTTTCATCAAGAGAGGTTCTTATACCTGTTTCTCCTTTATTTATTAACAAAGACACGATTGAACAACTTGTTGAACCACACCACCATTCCCAAAGTCCAAAAGATGAACTCTAAGGTTATCCAAAAGGTAAATATCCTTCACCAATTCCCACTTATCATCATCAATATGAGCTAGACTCCTCATGGATATCATTCTAAGAGCATTACGAACTATATTAACTATACCTGGATAGTAGTGAAGACTTATATCATAGTCTTTCAGAAACACAAAACACCTTCTTTTCTTGAAATTAAGCTTTTTTGAGTGAACACATAATGAAGGCTCTTATGATCAGAAAAGATATCGGCATGCACCCTATACAGATAATGACGCTAAATTTTCAATGCGAACACCAAAACCAAAAGCTTCATGTCATGATTGGGATAATTCTTTTTATGAACCTTTAACTGTCTAGAGGTATAGCAACCACCTTGCTATGCTGCATCAACATACAACCCAAACCAATATAGGATAAGTCATAACAGATGACGAAACACTCGATACCTTCAAGTAGAGTCAAAATCAAGGCTGAAGTCAACTTTTCTTTCAGCTTCTCAAAACTATCCTCACAAGCATCAAACCATAGGAACTTCACCTTCTTTTGAGTCAACTTGGTAAATGTTGCAGTTATAAAAGAAAAACTTTCAATGAACCTCTTATAATAACAAACTAAACCCAAGAAGCTCTGAATAATGGATAAAGTCGTGGGTCTAAGCCACTTTTTAAACATCACAATCTTCTAACGATCCTCCATGATCCCTTCACTAGACACAACCTGACCCAGAAATGTAACAACGTTCAATCATAATTCATATTTAGAGATCTTAGCATACAACTGTTGATTTTTTAAGGTCTATAACATAATTTGGAGGTGATCAGCATAATCTTACTCACTCTTAGAGTATACCAAAATATAATCAATGAAGATAATTATAAAAAAAATATGAAAATAATAGAATACCCTATTCACCAAATCCATTAATGCCGCAGGGACATTACTCTAGACAAAATACATGACCAAGAACTCAAAATGGCTATACTGGCTATGAAAAGTTCTCTTAGAGATATCTACCTCCATAATCTTTAACTCATGATACCTGGACTGAAGATCGACCATACAGAAGAACTTAGCACCCTAAAGCTGATTAAAAATCATCTACCTGAAAAAAGGCTACTTATTCTTTACCTTCACCTTATTTAGTTGCTGATAATCAATACCTATCAGAAGGGAACCATCTTTTTACGTATGACTAAAATTTGTGCCCCCTATGTGGACATATTAGGATGGATGAAACCCTTGTCTAAAATATCCGTTAAATGCTATTTAATCTCCATTAACTCAGTTAGAGCTATTATAAATAGGGGAATAGAAATAAAATGAGTTTCTAGGACAAGATCTATCCCAAAATCAATATCCCTATTGGGAGGAACACCAGGAAGGTCATCAGGGAAGACTTTAGGAAATTTATTTACCATTGGGATAAAATAATAAAAGGTCCCCCCAAGTTAGAATCTTTAACTCAGACCAAATAATACAAACATCCCTCAAAGATTAACTTTTGGGATCTAAGATATGATGTGAGCCTTCCTTAAGGAACTAGAGAACTTCACTCCCACTAAATGATCTGCTCATTAGGGAATTTAAAGATGACCTTATGGGTCTGACTGTGTAAAGAAGCATAGCACGAGTGCAGCTAATCCATCACCAATATGAAATAAAAATCAACTATGTCTAATTCATATAGATCCACCAAAGTCACCCGAACACCAATAGATACCACACAACCCCTATAGACTCTTCTATCAACCATAGAGTTACCCATCAATTTAGACACAAATAAAGGGTGTGAAATTCACTCAGTACTAAAACCAAAATACACAATCACAAATAGGGTCACATAAGAAAGAATAGACCCAAGATCAAGTTAACAGTACACATCATAGGGAAAGAGTTTCAAAATACCATTAACAATATCAGGAGATTCCTCAAAGTACTGACGAGAAATAAGGGCATATAAGCCATTCCAGCCAGTGCTGGTATTAGAAGAAGAAGCATCACCCTTTGGTGTCGAAGTTAATGAAGAGGAAACAGGAACCTTATTGTCTTCAAAAGTAACCCTATAATGATAGTCATCGTATATACGAGCAATCTGACCATAATTGAAACATTAGTATCTCCCCTTCTTATACTGGCCAAAGTGTGGCTGAGCACAAAATCTGCTTGAAAGATATAATAGAGTAAACTGAGCCACACCAACCTGATATAGGGCACCCTATGCCCAATACGCTACACCATACTAAGATAAATGATCACCAGATGGATTTCGGTAATGAGTACTAGCAATAGAGAAAGAACCAAAACTCTCTCACTTCTTTTTAGGCAACTTTACCCTATCTCTACCAGTCTATTTCTAGCCTCCACCTAGATCAGAAAATATAAACTTCTTACTCTGCCTCTCACTGTTCTCTGTGTGCTTTTTTTTTCCTTCCCCAAACTACTTCATATATACCACAAGTCGAGAAATATCCATATCCTTTTTCAACAAGGCAACCTTACTCTGAAGAGTCAACTCACGGGATAACCCATAAGAATAGTATAGAGAGAGGAAGAGAGACCTGCTCAAGGTGTTTATTGACTCGGAAAAAGCATATGACAAGGTCCCTAGGGAGGTTTTTGGGAAATGCTTAGATGTGAAAGAGATCCTAGTGACGTATATTCTTTCGATTAAAGACATGTATGAGTGGGAAAAAACTTGATTAAGGATGGTAAGATGGGACTTCGAATATTTTTCGATCTTGAAAGGCTTGCACCAGGGATCGATGCTTAGTCCATTTTTATTCTCCTTAGTGATGGATGTATCAACGCGGAATATACAAGGGGAAGTACCTTGGTGTATGTTTTTTGTGGATGATATAGTTTTAGTTGATGAGTCTCGTGGAGGTATTAATGATAAGATGGAGATTTGGAGACAGACTATGGAATCTAAAGGATTCAGGTTGAGTAGGAACAAGACAGAGTACTTGGAGTACAAGTTTATTGACTCGAGGCAGTAGGACAAGGTGGTAGTAAAGATGGAGTCTCAGATGGATTTTAAGAGGGATAGATTTAAGTATCTTAGGTCTATGCTCCAGGGGATTGGTGGGATTCTTGAGGATGTCTTTCACCGTATTGGAGCAGGATGGTTGAACTGGAGGCTCGCCTCAAGAATTTTATGTGATAAGATGGTGCCTCTAAAGCTTAAAGCTAAATCATATAGAGCTTCAGTTCAGCTAGCTATGCTATATGGGGTGGAGTGTTAGCCTGTTAGGAATTCTCACATCTAAAAGTTGAAAAAGGCAGAAATGATAATCTTGCATTGGATATATGGATTTATGAGGGCTGGCAGGGTTAGGTATGAGACTATTTAGGAGAAGGTGGGTGTGGCTTTGGTGGAGGATAAGTTGCAGAAAGTGCGGTTGAGATGGTTTGGCCACATGATGAGGAAGGGCATAGATGCCCCAGTTAGTAGGTGTGAGAGACTGGCCTTGGAGGGTTTCAAGTGGGGTAGGGGTAGACCAAAGATGTACTGGAGAGGAGTCATTAGACATGACAAAGAGAAGTTATAGCTTACTGAGGACATGACCCTTGAAAGGAAGGTTTGGAGGAAAAGTATTAAGCTTGAGGGCTAAAGTGTGTGGTCGAGTGGTAGTCTATAGATAGGAGGGTTAAGAATAGCTTGGTAGGTAGTTCTAGTTTTGGGGGAGGGGGATCCTTGGTTTGTTAATTATACTTTAATTTTTTTGGATGTTGGTTCTTTGTTACTTTATCATATTGCTCTGCTATTGGCCTACGATCCTTTGACTTGAGCTGGGGGTCTATCAAAAACAACCTCTCGACTCCTTCAGAAGTAGTGGTATAGAATGCGTACATTCTACCCTCCCCAGACCCCACAATGTGGGAATATACTGGGTTTGTTGTTGTTGTTGTTATTGTACTCTTTGACTATCATTCTTCCTAGATTCAAGTTAACTAATTCCTCTACTTTTGCTCCCTCAGCTTTTGAGAAAAGAAATGGTCCAAAAAGGCACTAAAGAAGTCATCCCATAATGCAGAATAGACATCACCGTCCCTAGATGGTTCCCACTCTTCATACCATAAGTAAGCCACATCCTTCAATTGGTAGGCAGTGAACACCACACCTTGAACATCTAATGTATGCACTATCCAGAAGATTTTCTCCATCTCATCAATAAAAGTAAGGATCCTCCTCAACCTTAAAATCAATTAAAGTTGGAGGACTCAACCTCTTGTATTGACCAACCATTGTGTCCTCAAAACATAGAGTAAGAGAAGCACCATGGTCTTATATAGAAGCTACCAACTTAGCCAATATATGAATAGACTGAGAAAACTTAACATTTATCCTATCTACTAGAGAAGCTCGATGAGGGATAGAGGGAATTGATGGAACCCTAGGAAGGTATTTAGGATCTAGACCCCTAACTGGGTCTGTACCCCAGAATAAGAAGTGTCCCAAGTGGAAAAGAGAAGTTCCAATGAGCTTCTGATCATTTGGGAGGCATGATCTTAAAAAGAGAGCAAACAGAAAATTAGTGGATTCCAAGACCTTAGACTTTATGGTTTGAAATAGAACAATAAGAAAGGGAAACATTCCTAAAGGTCTCATAGAATCTATATTATAAGTGTAATGCACTACACACCCATAAAGACACTCTAATTGACACGGCTTTGTTGATACCTATTTGACCATAAAACTAGGCTCTGATATCAACTTTGTCGTGACTCAAACAAGGTTCTGGCCATGATGGTTATCTCATGTATAACGTGGATCATAAATCACCCCATTCACCTAAACTAGCCATCTCAAGAACTTCAAGTGTTGGATAAATTGAAGAAGATAGTACAGTCTAAGTATGAAAGCTCACCACTTCTATATCACCTCACAAACTAACTCAAGCACTTGATTACTGTGCAGGAAAGCTAAAAAATATTTTGGCACCTGCATCACATGGGAATACACAATCTGGAGATGGTTAGTTGTTGGAGTGCTAAGTTATAACCCAGGAATAGAGGAATTAAATAATTCCGTCACTCAAAACCAAGTCAAATAACCATATGCAATGAGATACATACATATATCATGCCAGGATAGAAAATAATGTTTTGCCATGCATTTAAAACCATAACTTGGGTTTTGTAGCTTAATCTTCATATAATAAGGCAACCACAGGTTATATCGGTCCAGCTCTAGCCTATCTGGAAGGGCCCCAGTGAGTGTAGCCATAGAAACCATAGAATATCCATATCCGTAAATTCCTTTATGGGGGACTCGAACCTCCCATCATAATCAAGGTAACTTAAGCGCCAGTGTATAAAATATTCGAGACTCAAACCTCCCATTCATATATTCTTTCAGGAAAATCAAAACTCCCAGTTATATAGACACCCGCATCGGCTAGCACAATTCCAATGCTAGTCCCTCAGAATCAACTTTCACAGCCCAGCCATAAATTCCACTTTAAAGCCAAATTACAAAATATCACATGCACAAACATTAATCTAATTATTAACAAAAGTTATCCCGTTGCTATCGTCATACTAATCTCACTTCTAAGTATATAACATACCATAAATATTATTAATAAACTTTGGGACTCAAACCTATTGTCTAAACAAAGACATAAATTCGATTCAACATTTAGATGCAAACTCATTTATCAATTCAAACAAATTTATGGCCACAAAGATTTCATAAAACCTTTTACAAACAACTTACATTATTAGGCCAATGCCTTAGTTCAAAACACAATTCAACATGCGACAAGATCTTCTCATAGGAAATCTCATAAACAGGTTGAGGGCATACCATTATTCAAGCCAAAAACCATCAAATTAGGGTTAACCAAGACTTCTTAGTTTAAATCACAATTTAAACTATTAGAAAATAATACTCAACATTTTTCCATCAAACCCTCAACCATGAATTTCAAAACCACCATTAATGATTCATAATTAATGTTCAAAACAAATGATTTTTATGAACTAATAATGAAGGAAGAGAGATTCTGTAATATGCCAAGTCTGTACCTCGGACGCTACACGGTGCTCAATATCCTGAACGACCACAAGTTAATCCATGACTGGTACCTACTGTTATAACTGAATAATAATACAATATATATCAAAAAGGTAGGTAGAAACCTGGCCATAAAGTTCAATACTGTAAATAATACCTGATATGGTATCACAATACCAAAAATAAACATCAATACGGAAAACTTAATAACTATTTGAAAATACTCAAGTACGCAAAGCCTCTAAGCTATCTGAACTGTGGAGTTGATGGGACAAGTCCCCAACTAACTCCAACTACTGAAAATAATATTGAAATACTAAAAACAACCAAGTCCTCAAACTATAAGGACTCACCACTATGACGACTGCTGAAAATCTGAACTACTTAGGGTACTTTGAAGTTCATGCATTAGAACCTATGATGTAAGACACCATAGAGCAAAAGAAAAGAATGGGTCAGTACTTTTAATGTACTGGTATGCTCAGTAAGGTATGATGAAATGCATGGGTTCATATGGATGAAAAATAATAATTGAATAAAATGTGTATTACTGAACAAAAATACATGCATGAATATGTGTACTATAATTATTATCATGATAATACTCAATACCAAATTTGATTACTGATTTACTAATATCTGAATTTACTGATACTGTACTACTAATGATTAAATGACTGTATCTGACTGTCTTGATTCTGTTGAACTATACTGAGTTCTGTACTGAGCTGAGTGACTGTATTGATAGTCTTGAATCTATAGAAATGAAATGAGTTCTATACTGAAACTGAATCTAAAACTGAGACTGTAGGAGGTAATCATCTAACCCACATACCCCTCTCTAAACTAATTGAGGTCCAACCTATAACCCCAGTTAGAAGAGTGTCAATACCATGTCATAAGTAGAGAAAAGCAGTGAGTTAACCCTCTCTAACAGAAAGTTCTTTCATTAATCCCTCGCTGGTAGGAAAACTCAAATAAGATGTATCAACCCTCATAATTTTAGCAAGAAGATATCACAACCTATGTTGGGTATGTAGTTCTATAATGTACGGATTTCTACTAAGGGTCAAACCCTCTGTCGACAGAAATGCCCCCATTCCTGGGTTCGCTCGGTGCTTAATCCTACTACTAACTGAACGAACACTAAATTGAGTTCTAGTCTGTACTTGACTGGACTAAATTGTTATTGATATTACTATTTAACTGAAATAAACTAAGTTCACTGAGTTCCGTGCACTAACGAAATATTACAAAATTTTGTTAACTCACTAAGTCTACTAAGGTCTAAACTGAGTACTGTGACTGAATGATGAACACTACTAAGATTTCCTGGGTTTTTGTAACTAGATGAGTTCCTTCTAATCGAGTAATTACTAAGATTACTTCATAACTGACACTGGCTCTAAGTAATCAACTAAATTATCAGGTATTAAATACCCCCTAGGACTCAATAGCATGAAAATAAAGTATCACATAATCTTGCTTAGCATAAACATACACATTGAATTCATAATGCATCTATAGAGACATCTTATCAAACTCTTACATGGTATAACTTGAAAATAATCTTGCATGAAATGATTTGTTTTCCTTATTAGTTCACATAAATAATTCATCAAGCACTTGGTGAGCATACATATGCACATAATACTAAACAACAAGTAGACTTAATAATTCAAATACCCATCGAAAATTTCAAGGGTTTTACATGGATCCTCATGATATCAAATACATATCAATTAACCTCTCATGAAACGTAATATAAAACATGGATTAGAATACCATTTAATCATTATAAACATGAACTTAATCAAAACCAACATAGAATTCATGAAATCCATTAACTTGAAATCTAAAAATTATTTGTTGGACTCAAAGGGTGGAAGGGACCTTTGGATGAATACTTCACATAACTTAGTAGATGAATTTCTTAAAGTTAATGGTGAGTTCTTGAGTTCTTAATTTGAAATTTGAACACCTAGGCTTCTTGTTCTTGAGAAATTTGTGAAATAATGAATATAATTGCTCTCCAAAGGATTTAATTTTGGGTTTTGGGGCCTTAACAACGTGGGAAAAAACCCTAATTAACCTTGAGGATGGGGTCTTTTAATGACTATAAACTGTGTTACCAACGTACAGGCAAATGCGCCGTGTCGTTGGCATTGATGAGATAGCTAATGCACTGCGTAGGGTCTGTCTTGGTTCATTAGAATTTTAACTAAACCTAGGGAAATACTATCTTATCGATGCGATAGTCGATGCAACGCATCAAGATCGCGTTGAACCACTATTTTGGATACTTAAACATGGTTTAAACGAGGTTCAAAAAATCTAAAACTTGTCTGAGAACCTCTACTGACATTCTTGATCATGAATTAACTCAAATATCAATATTTAAAGGATGTAAAGGACATGAAATAATATTGCCAACTTTTAAAGGCTAAAATAACACTAAGTCTGATTACTTACCAATAATTTCTAAGTTTGGGATCCCCTTTTAACAAGCTTAAAAAACTGAATTAAGCTATAAATTTTGCGGGGTCTTACAATATCTCCCCCTTTGGAACATTTATCCTCGAATGAGACTGACTAAGCTGAGAATACTAGTATAGTAAACTTACTTACTACACATTAATATCCAAAACAAAATTATATGACTGAGATTATTGACATATTGAATTTCATACTGGTCATGCATATCTGATGGATGAGTACATGACTGAGTTTATTTATGGATGCATGACTGCGATTACTGATAATTTGAGTTTCTCATACTGAATATACATATCTAATGCATGAATACATGACTAAAATGAATCATGAATATATGACTGACTATGCAATGGTAACTGATACCTAGTTTGTAATGGAAAATCTAAGCATGAGACTAAATAAGCTTAAGGAAAAACTATTACTTAAAATAAAATATACTGATGAACCCAAGATCATTTTTGGAGTATGCATAAACGAGAATATGATAACATGATTGAGACTAGAATGTGATACATAAACTGAAGATCGTGAACTGAACTAAGACCCCTTAAATACGTTATTTATGGCTGAGATTGGAACTTTGACGGTCAATTTATGAGTACCAACAACTCCAAACTAGATTCATTATGTGAAGATAACTAGGAGGTTTAGGTCCTAAAAGCTTGGGGTTATAGTGCATCTTCCCCTTGGGACATTATATCGTCTGAAGAATACTGACTTGACTGAGATACTGACGAAAACAAGGGAGATGCATAAGGAACCTACAAAATGAATCATGACTAAATATCTTGTTCCTGAAACTTGGACATAATACATGAACTGAGCTGAACACACAACTATCTTGTTCGTCCATCATAGAATAGCTACATTCAGGAGACTTCGGATAGTGTGACTAGATGGAAAAATGGAAAACCAAACCACATGAATTTTTTCATCTAACTGCTAAACTGGATTGCTGATTTTGAAGACTAACTTATGCTAAAAACTTATATTTGACTTGACCTTTTCTCTGACACTCATTTTATTGAGTTCTAGTGGTTTTAAGGAGCAAGGATTCTTGGCATTTTCTGAGTAAGACATCGCAATATGGCTAGAATTCAATAATATAACAAGAGGCCTACGAATCATCATCTAAGATAAAGTGACTAATACTTATGCACAAAAGCTACAAATTTTCAAGCTTAGACATATCACTTGAATACTCTCTCAACTATACTTTCCACCTTAGTGCAACACTTCACCTGGGACTATTGAAAAAAATATTCGTATGGGCGTTGCACATGAATACATAAGCATACTAACTTATCTGATTAACTGTATGACTGATAGTTAAATACTTGGTCTACAAAGATGAACTGTACTTTGTCTGAATAAATGGACTGAAATTGTAGGGTATTATTCATATGAGGAAGGATTGGACTAAATAATATTAGATAACTCAGAATGAATTCATGAAAAGTATATTATCTAAGAATGCAAGACCAAGCATATAACATGGTTCTAAAATAGTCTATAAACTGAGGTACTGAAATACTAATAACTGAAAAACTTATAATTATACGCTATGGTCAAGTAAACCTGAAACTGAACTGAGTTTTTTATCTGAATAGTTGACTGAGACTGACACTATAACTAAGATTGTAACTGAGACTATGCTTCAGATGGTAACTGGGACTAAACACATTGTAAGGCAAGAGTGCAGAAGTCAAGAGCTGCATGACCTGAGTTTGGTGATTCCGTGCTCATGGAACATAATTCGTACTACTGAGTGAACTGGAACTCTTTGAACACAGAACTGGAAACACACATTATTCTATGGAAAGTGCATGAATATAAGTTGTGTTCATGGAGCTGATATGTAAAACATGTGTAGGTATCTTTGAACTGAGGCAAAGACGGTTTAGTCATTATTTCCACCCTTTACTTTTCTACACATACAAATATTACTACAGAAATCTGGAAAACTGACTTCCTGAGATATCATAATCGGAAAATTCCTATGTACCTGCCGGGCTATGATAGACTGACCCATTAAGGTGGAGGCTAAGAAACGCTCTGCTAAAATTTTAGGACTAACTCCACAATCAACTGCTATGTATGGAATAACAAAGAACAAAGAAGTTCCTGGATCTAACAAAGTGTAAACATGCAAATAAAAAATAGGTAACGTACTAGTGACCACATTAGGAGAAATTTCCTGATCTTGTCAAGACTTTAGACAACAGAGTCTGTTTGGGCGTTGCCCACTGGTGGCACTGGATGAGGTGCCCTAGTGATTTGGGTGACCGGACTGAGCTGAAGGACGACTATGTTGACTTCATAGATCATCCTTAGAAGAGTCTCGAACTCTGTGACCTAACTCACTATATCCAAAATACATATCATGGCAGGATCTACACATGCCATTATGATTCTTACCATATTTTTTGCAAAGCGAATTAGTACAAACACCTCTTGCTCTAATCTGGGTTTTATAGCCTGGATCTTCATCATGATTGTCATCCCTAAGCCTTGGTATTAGTATACTAGCTAAAGATGGAACTGGGGCTAAAAACTTCTTTCTTACCAACCTCTGACCATGGCTAGGCAAAACTAAAGCTACCTGTTCTGGATCTCTTCTTTTCTCTCTCCTTCTTCTTAAGTTTCAATTCCTCAATCTGTTGAGCATGGACCATAAACCCAGATATGTCTATCTCCCTTATAAACATAGCAGTCCTACACTCTTTAACAACTCTACTCGATACCCCAGACACAAACTTGCTCATTCTTGATCTATTTTGTGCTACTACATGGGGATCATACCTGGCTAATTGAGTAAACTTGAGGTAATACTCATTCACACTCATGCTACCTTTCCTAAGATAGATGAATTCTAACACCGTGGCTTTTTTCAGCTTTAAGGGGAAAAATCTATCTATGAAGGCTGTAGCAAACTCTTGCCATTCTATGGGATCTATATCTGCACCCCTGTCTACCTTCCACTTTTTAAACCACATATGGGCTATATGATTTAGTTAATATCCGTCTAACTCAGTACTCTCACTAGAAGTCACTTTGATCATATTTATGAATTTCTGAACCTAACCGAGGAACAGCTGTGGGTCCTCTTCAGACTTAGAACTTAAGAATAAGGGAGGATTTATTTGGGTAAAGTCCCGAATCCTTGATGTAGCAGTATTGGTAACTGGGTTGGCCTGAACAACAATTGACCAATCATTCTGAGTTGCGACTGAATTGGAAATTGTAGTGAATGCAACCCTAAATTCTGGATGAGAGACGTGCTCGTCTAGGCGATCTACCTGGACGGGCTGAGGTGCTGACTAATTTTTGGTTCTTCTTTTGTTGGTCCTTTTAGGTTCCTTGTTCTGTAATAGAAACAAAGAAGTGGATTAGACTAAGAGTTTTACTAGAGCTCATGCTCACTCGTATGACATAAATACTAAAGAAGGGAAACTTTTCCTAAGACATCTCGTAGCGTCTTGTCCATAAGTATGGCGCACAACACACCCATGCACAAGACTCTACTAGATGCAGCTTTAAGACTTTCTAGGACACTGTTGAACCTTAGGATCTAATACTAAGTTTGTAACATCCCGAGTTTGTACCCCAAAGACTACATGGTGCTTATAATCCCGAAGGACCACAAGCTAACCCATGACTGGTGCCTACTGCAATAACTGAATAATAGTACGATATATATGCGAAAATTAGGCAAAAAACTGGCGATAAGGTTCAATACTATAAATAATACTAGATATGGTATCACAATACCAAAACTGAACATCAAAACTAAAAATTAAACAACTGTCTGAAAATACTCTAGTCTTGAAAGCCTCTAAACTTTCTGAACTGTGGAGTTGATGGGACAAGTCTCCAACTAACTCTGACTATTAAACATAATACTGAAATACTGAAAACAACTATGTCCTCGAACAATGAGGACTCATGACTATGATGAATGCTGAAAATTTAAACTACTAAGGTTGTTCTGGAGCCCGTGCGTCTGAACCTATGATATAAGAGATCATAGTGCAAAATAAAAGCATATGTCAGTACTTTGAATGTACTGGTATGCTCAGTGAGGTAGGATGAAATACATGGGTTCATATGCAAGAATAATAATAACTGAATAACATGAGTATGACTGAATAAGAATACATGTATGAATACGTATACTGTAATTAAGATTGTGATAATACTGAATACTAATTTATTAATATCTGAGTTTTATGATATAGTACTACTGGTAACTGAATTAATATATTGATAGTCTTTATTTTGTAGAAATATAATGAGTTTCGTATAGAGATGAATGACTGCGACTGACAGTCTTAAATCGATAGAACTGAACTGAGTTGTATACTGAAACTGAATGTAAAACTAAGACTGTGGGAGGTAATTATCTAACATACATGCACCTCCCTGAAATAATTTGGATCCAACCTGTAACACCAATTGGAAGGGTGTCAATATCGTGCCACGGGTAGAGACAAGCTGTGAGTAAACCCTCTCTGATTGAAAGCTCTTTCATCTATCCCTCGCATGTAGGAAAACTCGAATGAGATGTATTAACCCTCATAATATCGAGAAGGAAGATATCTCAACCTATGCTGGCTATGTAGTTTTGTAACATAGGGATTGATACTAATGGTCAAACCCTCGGTCAACAGGAATACCCCCATTCCTGGGTTCTCTCGGTGCTGAATCCTACTCCTAACTGAACATACTCTTAACTGATTTCTAGTATGTACTAGACTGGACTGAATTGTTACTGATATTGTTGTTTGACTGAATTGAACTTGTTCACCGAGTTCCGCGGACTGACAGAATACAATTGAATTCTTTTAATTGACTGAGTCTACTGAGGACTAATTTGAGTAATGTGACTAAATTACAAACACTACAGATATTTCCTGAGTTTTTGTAACTAGCTGATTTCTACTGATCGAGTCACTATTGTGATTACTTCGTAACTGACACTAGCTCTAAGTAAACAAGTAAATTGTCGGGTATTAAATACCCCTAGTACTCGATAGTATGAAAATAAAGCATCACTTGATCTTGCCTAGCATGATCATGCACATGAATTCATAATGCATTTATAGAGACATCTTATAAAACTCTTGCATGGTATAACTTGAAAATAAGCTAGCATGACATGATTTCTTTCCCTTATTAGTTCACTTGAACAATTCATCAAGCACTTGGTGAGCATACATAAGCACATAACACTATACAATATGTAGACATCATAATTCAAATACCCATTGACAATTTTAAGGGTTTCACCTCGATCCTCATGAAATTACATACATATCAATTAACCTCACATGAGACGTCACATAAAACATGGATTAGAATCCCATTTAATCATTATAAACATGAACATAATCAAACCCAACATGGAATTCATGAAATCCATAAACTTGAATTCTAAAAATAGTTTATTGGACTCCAAGGGTGGAGGGGACCCTTGGATGAACACTTCACTTACCTTAGTTGATGAATTTCAGAAAGTTAAGGGTTAGTTCTTGAGTTCTTGATTTGAAATTCGAACACCTAGGGTTCTTTTTCTTGAGAAATTTGTGAAAGAATGAATATAATTGCTCTCTAAAGGGTTTAATTTCGTGTTTTGGGGGCTGAAAGGCATAGGAAAAAGACTTAATTTACCTATAGGACACATCCTTTTAATGCTTGTAAGCTATGATACCGATGCACAAGCCGACGCGCTGCATCATTGGCATCGACGCGATAGGTAATGCGTCGCGTCAAGTATGCATCGGTTCACTGGAATTTGCATTGAAGCTAAGGAAAACAATCTTATCAACGCGATGGTCGATGCGACGCGTCAAGATCACGTCGACCCACTATTTTGGTCACTTGAACATGGTCTAAACAGGGTCTGAAAAAGCTGAAACTTGTCTAGAAATCTCTACTGACAATTCTAATCATTAATTAACTCAACTATCAACTTTTAAAGGACGTAAAGTTCATAAAACAAGATTGACAACTATTGAAGGATAAAATAACACTAAGTCTGAATACTTAGCTAAAATTTTCTATGTCTGGGACCCCCACTTAACAAGCTTAAAGGACTGAATTAAGCCAAGAATTTTGCGGGGTCTTGTAGATTTTAACCTCAAACCTCTAAATGATCAGCTTAATGAAACCCTAGCCTAATCTTGCTTAAGAAGTTTTAGAGAGATTTTAGAGAGTGTTTGATATTATAAAGTGTAGAATGAATGCCTAGTAAGTGTTATAAGACGTGGGCTTTTAAGGGATTGGGGTGGGAAATATCCAAAATACCGTTAGTTTAAAAGATGTAGAAAACTCGCAGGTGGGTACGATTTGACACTCCAACTCATCACCACAACATATGAGTGGTACCTTGAAGTTGTCACAATATCAGAAAGTTGAGTCCATATTCTATCAAGCATACGACTCCCTTACCCAACTCGTCACTAGAAAATATGACTAGTACCCTCAAGTCATATCAAAGGTAGATCATCAAGGGATAGACACTGGACAATATACCATTGGACCCTAAACGTCTCATCACAAGACCACAAGACTCATATGGAGTCCCTTATAACTAGGATAGAACATGGCCAACAACACACTGACCAATATATGACTAGGGTCCCTAGACCTATCACCACACCATACAATAAATGGTGTGAGTAATATGATAAACAAAAAGTTCAAGACTCAAAAATTTTGCAAGGGAAAAAGTTTGGGGCATTTTATAAGTGAGGTAACACTCGCAACCCCTCAAAATAAGTTGCCTAGCACGAACATAAGAGATAATTCCCATAATGTCATGGATAAACATTCCCTACTAGATCACTGGGGGTACACCAGGCTTGAATAAGGTAACTTTCTTGGAAAAACAATCCATAACTGCATGAGAGTGGGATAACCATTCCATGCCTTAAATCACATAAAAGTCTAGCGTCTCTAGACTAATAAGTTCATTACAAGTATCAACATCACTAATTGTCACAACACATGATCTAAACACTCGACCACTACTAAAGAATCACCCATAGGAGTAGTTACGTGCAAAGGCATAGGTAATAAATAAGTTGTCAACTCGAATCGGTGTGCATAATAAATAACATATATAATATTAAGTGCATCCCAAATCAAACAAAGTAAGATCCAACTTACAACATACCAAAATCATACCTTTAAGAACACCATCTGAAAACTTAACCTAGGGTCTAGCAGGGACTGCCTATAACTGACCACGCCTGCCGCCTGTCTGGGTACCTGACCGACCACCTATCCTGCCGGCCTGAGAGCCTCCTTGAGCACCCTAGTAACTAGCCCTGCGACCATTAGAATAACCTTTATTCAACGGAAAAACTACTTTTACAAGGGTAGCACCCTGAGGTGAAACTATCATCACCCCACATTAGGGCAACCGACAAATAATAACCTCGAATTCCTTAAGTAAACCAAGAAATATGAGCAAAAACATAACCAGCAGATCCGGCTAACATAACTTCCACATAATGACTAACACATAGATGAACCTCTCAAAGGCTAGTCATCACCCTTACTAGGGCAACCACTAGCATCAGAATTACCTTTATGAGTATTCTAAAGATCTATCGAAACTGGTCGACTAGGCTGACTACAAGGATAAAAATATAGGGGTAGGGATTACGTCATATGAGAACTACCACCTCTGAATTGGAAACCACTATGGTTCCAACCGTATTTTCCCTAAAATCTGGGCCTCTTATAAAGGCCCTCACGACCCTTATAGTGCATCTCCTCCATCAGCCTAGTATGATCCAAAACCTTTGCGTAGGTCATTACCAAAACAACTGAACTATGTGTAGCCATTTCAATAAGGATTCTCAATCCCCTAACAAAGGTGCAAACCTTCTTATACTCGGTGTCTAAAATAGAAATAGCATGCCTGGCCAACTCATGGAAATAGGCCTCATACTCAACAACTGTCATGGAGCGCTGCTCAAATATGGAGAACTGATCCCTTAATCGATCTCTAAGGCTGCACGGCATATACTTTTTGAAGAACATCTCGGAGAACTAAGTCCAAGAAAAGGGAGAAGATCTAGTAGGTCTAGAATCCATAAAAACTCTCTACAAATAACGAGCTGACAAATCCAATTAAAACATGGTGTAATCCATATAACGAGTCTCAAAAAGGCCCAACCCATAAAGCCTATCCCCACAAATAATAATAAAATCAAACGCATCCTCACTCGGGGCACTAGAAAACCTAGGCAACACCAAATATAAGAATCTACCAAATTTTTTTTGCTCCTCAGAAGACATAGCAGGTAGGGTCACAACTGGCTGAGTTGCTACCGGCGTAGGGGGAACTTTAACTCTAGGAGTCGTAGCTATAGGTTGCTCCCCTTCCTTAGGGGCACTCTGATCCATAGACTATGCACCATCATACGTCACACCTCCAACAATCTTTAAAAGATGAATCAAGATATCTATGAGTAATTAGGAAAGAACAAAGTCGGGTATATTATGGGCTGGTCGTATGGGTTGGTCCATGGACCACCGCTGGATGTGGAAAAAGAATTATTAGTGAAGGTGCAGGTGTAGAAATAGGGTTTGGGGAAGGTAGTTTGTCCAGTTCCTTAGAAGGAGAAACATCATGAGGTTGTCCTTGAACTCTAGGTCGTCTGTTAATAGAAGTAGGATCCTTGGGTTCAGTCTTGAGACCCTCATCTCGTGTAGAGCTAGCATATGTCCTGGCCATCTGGGAAAGAGTCAAGTTAAGGGAATATTGTACAAACCATCTCAAAATCCTAGCACGAAATAAGTTAAAGAAGTGACTAACGCATAAGAATGTCCCATAGCCTACCGATGATAGGAAACAGACGTCAACATTCTGATTTGCAACACTCTACTAGACTTTTGCTCTTGTACAAACAATACCAGTGAAACCTAGGCTCTGATACCAATTTGTCATGACCCAATTTAAAGGTCACGATAGCACCTACTATGTCCTGCCAGTAGGTAAACTGATACCATAACCCGAAGTAATCGAAATGGGTTAATTTTGTAATAAAATATCAACATAGGACAGATTGGATAAACACAAGTTAAAATATAAGCAAAGTGTCCAAATATAGATAACCAGTCACCATAAGATACAAATCCCACGACATGATATGGTTAGTACAAGAGCATCTAAAGTCAATAATACAACCCAAAACCCTTAAAGTATAGTCAATATATTTGTCTTAAATACCAAAGACTGAATGTAAAAGATAGAGGGAAATTAAGTGATGTGAACTCCAAAAGCTAAACCTATATTAAAAATATCAACCGACACAAACTTAAATCAATGAAGACACTAGTAATCGAATCTGCACCAAAAGGGTACAGAAGTGTAGTATGATTACCAAAACAATTGGTACTCAGTTGTAATCTTCGGTCGACTAGGCTACGTCATGATACAAAGATGATACATTTCGAGATAATCCTAAGTAACGGTACAAAATCGAACCTCAATTGTCTCCATCATTGTTGTATGAAATAATTAAGTAAGGTAAAAGAAAAGTATAATAGATGACATCAACACATACAAATATCATCGTGCATAAGAACTAGACAATTCAGAATTATGATGCATCACTGGCCTAAACACAAGCAAGGATAAGTAACAAATTTGCTCCCATATGCAAACTAGTGCATAGAGGAAAGAACTCATCACCATATCCCATACGATGGGATCTACTTAGGCGATTTGAATCATCAGCCCATCTTTCGATCTTTACATCTTTTAGGTGCATTGGGAAAATATGAGAGCATGATAAGGAAAGATCTATCATGCCACATCAAAAACTTAAACCGCTTGCCCAATTTTGCATCAAAATTTTGTATGGGCTCATTTGGCAATGGTGAGAATCTTAAAAAGCCACTAAATGGACATCGATCTTTAACATTCTTGTCCTTCAAGATTGGGGTTGTATTATACCCTTTCAGCATGACAAACTCTAAAAATAGGAATTTTCTCCTCATTTCCAAAATTCATCATTTTCTTAGGTAATTTGATTTTTCATCACATCCATCAAGCATAATGTTAAAAAGTGATTTGAGTGATGTCCTCTCCCTAATTTCGGAGTTGCATCCTTCTTGACCCGTTAACCCCGAATTGGGTTAGAGTCTTAATAAGAGATTGGCTTGGTTTCTTATTTTGCCACTAACACCATTTCCTTAATCTTGGCATCATCTCTCATGGTTATTTCGGTTGTGTGGAAATCACTGAGGGTTTCTCATCATCAAGCACAACATCAATATATGGTTCTTGCTCCTCATCTTAACACTCTTCTATTATTTTAATTGATTCCACAGACATGATATCATCTAAATATAATATAGAAGAACGCTTTGAATGATTGACCTCTATATCTATCTCCTCATACATGATTGACTTCATTTCTTGATGCATATCATATACGATATCATATGTTTCTTTTTGGAGATCCAACATTCGTTGAAACATAGCTTCAATGCCCCTCTTTCTATTGCTTCGTTCTTTCTTTTCTTGACCATAAGACCTATCAAACTCATAAGAAAAACTAGAATTTGGGTTAACGTAATAGGGGGAGAGGGCATTTGGGTAATTACTCCAATGTCCATCTTGACCACCCCATAAAGAACAATCATACTCCCGGTAGGATGGAGATGGTGCACATATCTCTCTCCGGGAAGCATATCTACAACCTTGCCAAATGTAAGGTCCATCAAAATGTGGACATGGATCATCAAGATAATATTTCCTACCGCTAAGAGCATGTTCATGATGCCATAGTAATAAGTAAACTAAAATAAAAATCTACCTAACACAAAAAATAAAAGAAAACTAAAAATAAATATGACAAGTTTGAATTCAAGCAAATCGGCTAAAATTCCAAACCAACTCAATATGACAAATTATTTCCCGACAACAACGCCATTTTTGATAACGCTCAACTTATACGTTAATTTAGTATAAGGTAATCGTATCAATATATTTACCCAACTTTTGGAGTCTGGTCGAATCCTAAGGGAACAATGTGAGTGGCGATTAAACCAATTTGAAACTATAGGAACAAGTTGAATGCAAAAACATGATACCAAAAGATAAAATGGGGGTTTTGGAGATTAGCCAATAATTATTGGTCACTTTAGTTTTGGTTTTTGTAGACAAGAGTTTATGGAGAACAAGAATTATACTTACTATGGGTTTTAGTACTTTGAAAGAAGCTAACAGTGATTCAAGATTCTCATAGTAGGTAAGACAACAAATTATCATTATCAAAGTTATGCCGAAATGTCTCTTGACATACTTAAGTATTTAATTACCTAATCCTCTCGGACTTAGGGAATTTATATTTACTAACCAGACTTCACCTTAGGTTAATCAACCTTGTTACAACATCAATTATTAAATGGAATTTTAGTGTTTCCAAATGACTGTCAATAATTCACTTCCTACTATATTTTATTTCTTATCTCAAACAAATCAAAGTAGGTGTTATCTATTGTTTACAACCAATAGACAATAATTAAAATCTCAGAATTATCAAGGAGTCCTATTACCTTTAGAATCTTAAAAACATAGCATCTTACCAATACTTAACCCATAGATCCCATAATTCAGGTTAAAGGGATTTAGCCACTCATAATGTAATAATCGAAACAACTAGATGTATTCATAATTTTAACGACGAACTTACCATATGATGAATAGTAACTAGTGATTCTCAGGTTAGATCACAATAGAAATTCCGAAATATTGTTAAAAATCTCTTTAAAGTTAATTGTTTTTCAATCTAAGAAACTAGAGAGAAAAATAACAAAATACATGTGTTCCAAAGTTATGTTCCGAACCACATTTAGAAAACCCTGAACAATAATTTTTAAAGTTCATCCTAAATAAGGAAACAAAATCACAGAGTTTAATAATTCCTCAAATTAAGCAACGATATTCGTGTCACCTTATAGGAGTCTGACGACTTATCACAAATGTCGTCAGCTCCCTCTTCAGTTTTAGCACTTCCTACTTAAGGCTGAATATGAATCTTGACAACTTATCAGAAATGTCATGACATATCAGACAATGTCGTCACTTCTCCACCTCAGCTCACATGTTTTGCCTAAGGCTGACGGCAACTCTAACGACTTATCAACTCTTTGACGGCTTATCAGAAAATGATGTCAAAACATTTAGCTAAGGTCCATTCTCTATCTAAGGCTGACGATATATATGATAACTTATGACAGGGATGACGACTTATCAGGAATATCGTTAGCCACACTTCTCTTCTATTTGCATCAGATTTCAACTCTTTTGCTTTTATCCTTATTGGTTCTGTTGCATCTTGGCTTCTACTGCAAAATCAAAAATCAAAAAATCAAAAACAATAAAAGTTGCTTAGGATGTAGCAATTATTTTCAGTTAAAATCCATAAATATGTTAGCATCCGCTCAACTTATACGTCAATTTAGTGCAACACGGTAGTCGTTAATATATTTACCTAACTTTTGGAGTTGGGGTCAAATCCATAGGGAATAATGTGAGTGAAAATTAAACTAGTTTGAATCTATAGCTACAAGTAGAATTCAAACAGATGATACGAAAAGAGAAAAATGGGCGTTTTGGAGATTAGCCAATAATTGTTGGTCACTTTAGTTTCAGTGTTTGTAACCAAGTGTTTATGAAAAACCAAAATTATGCTCACTATGGGTTTTAGTACTTGACAAATACTAATAGTGATTCAAGATTCTCACAGAAGGTAAGACAAAAGATTATCTTTATCAAAGTTATGCCTAAATGTTTCTCGACCTACTTAAGCATTTAATTACCTAATCCTCCCGGACTTAGGGAATTTATATTTACTAAATAGACTTCACCTCAGGTTAATCCAACTTGTTACAACGTCAATTATTAAATGGAATACAGTGTTTCCAAGTAATTGTCAATAATTCACTTCCTACTATATTTGATTTCTTATCTCAAATAAATCAAAGTTGGTGCTATCTATAGTTTACAACCAAAAGACAACAATTAAAATGTTAAAATTATCAAGGAGTCCTATTACCTTTAGAATCTTAAACACACAGCATCTTACCAAGACCTAACCCATAGATCCCATAATTTGAGTTAAAGGGATTTATCCACTCATAATGTAATAAGAGAAACAACTAGATGTATTCATAATTTGAAAGATGAACTTACCACAAGATGAATACTAACTAGTGATTCTCAGATTAGACCACTATAGAAATCCCAAAATATAGATGAAAATCTCTTCAAAGTTAATTGTTATTCCAGCTAAGAAACTTGAGAGAAAAATAACAAAATAGGTGTGTTCCTAAATTATGTTTCGAACCTCCTTTAGAAAACTCTAAACAATACCTTTTTATAGATCACCCTAAATAAGGAAACAAAATCACAGAGTTTAATAATTCCTTGAATTAGGCAACGACATTCGTGACACCTTATCAGGAGTCTGATGACTTATTACAAATATCGTCAGCTCCCTCTTTATTTCTAGCACTTCCTGCTTAAGGCTGGCGATGAATCCTGATGACTTATCAGAAATGTAATGACATATCAGACAATGTCGTCACTTCTCCACCTCAGCCCATATGTTTTGCCTAAGGCTGACAGCGACCTTGACGACTTATCAACTCTTTGACGACTTATAAAAAAAATATCGTCAGAACGTTCAGCTGAGGTCCATTCTCCGTCTAAGGCTGACGATATATCTAATAACTTATCACAAGGCTGACGACTTATCAGGAATGTCGTCAGCCACACTTCTCTTCTAATTTCTTCATATTTCAACTTTTTTGCTTCCATCCCTGTTGGTTCTCTTGCATCTTGGCATTTACAGCAAAATAAAAGATAAAACAATTAAAAACAACAAAAGTTGCTTAAGACCTTGTAATTATTCTCAGTTAAAAACCTCAAATGTGTTAGAGTTTTCTCACACATCAACACCCTCAACTTAAAATAGTTGTTTGTCCTCAAGCAACTCAAACACAACCCAGACAATACAAAGTACATTCAGCAGTCAATCATCCATATTATCTTAAAACATCTTCACCATCTCCAATGTCAATCAATTTACTAACAACTGTGTATGTTATAGAAGAGAAACAACGTGACACACAGGACTCACACTAGGGCATTAAATCAGCAACAGCAACCATGCATGTATCAAACTTACACTATCCAAGCATATTAGAAACTAGTAACGTAACCAGTGTGCCCTCACTACAAAGAAGTCCCATTGCACTTATATCAGATATCACATATGTAACCATGGGGATAATCATAAGACACTCACTCTCTAAATGAAGTTCCAATCAATGTATGCCAAATACCATAGACTTGCCCGTATTTTCATCACCGGGGCTTTTAGACTGTTAAACTAGGATCACTATAGGATTTTTCTTCAACTTTTAATATAGGCTTGGGGCTGGTATGATTTACAAGGATATTTAAAGTGACTAACCCTCCTTGGCTCTAAACTATTTTTGGGGTCTAACTTATCAACCTTTACCTTATTTCTCCCTTTATTGATTAAAGCACATTCAAGCTAGGTGCAGTTTATATTCATTCTTTTTCTTTTTTTCACAACTTTTCTTTTCTTATTCTTTTTCTACCATACCCAGCCTTGCATATATTTTTTTTATTACCATTCCTCATACTCACTTTACATCATGCACCCCTATGATAGCCACCCTCATCTTTTGCTATTTGCCTAAGTCAAAGTGCATAATATCCAATGAGGACCATGGCTAAAATAGGTTTATTGTGGTAAAAATAGGAAGGTGATAGGTATAATAACAAGAATAGGGAATTAGACTCAAAAAAAGGATCAAGGGGTATTATTCACACATGGAAGGTCATTTAGGATAAAAGTGGAGTAATATCAATAATGGCCTATTATCCTTTCCTAACCGCTATCCTACAACCAAGGCAAGACCAACCGAGCAAGTTCTGAATTTAACACACAACGGGAACTAGGTAGTATCTCACACACAAATGGCACAAAGGTACATGACAAGCTACTACCCATTCTATTCATGCAATTGTTTAGCAATGGTTATCATGTCACTAGTACTAATGCCATACAAAGATGAATAGTGGTCACAATTAGATGCAAATGACACAGTTAAAGAATTAAACAACTTCAGAGGTGTTCACAAAATAATAAAATCGTGTTAACTGCATCATGTACTTTTTTTCTCCCAGTCAACTACAAAATCTTACAATAAATCATAATACGCCTAAATATGCCGGCTCTACTAGGAACAAGATTCTGGGGAAAAGAAGCACGACAACAAAAACCCCAAGAGAACATCAACACCCACAAGTAGCTCCACCCTCAACTTAAAATCATACAATGTCCCCAAATTATTAAACCAAAACAAGAGAGTTAAAAACATACCCGTGGCACCATGGGTGCGAAGATATAACGTTAATCACATAATACGAATACAAATAACAAAATGCCTTGGGTTTCCTCCAAAGAAGTGCCTAATTTAGTGTCATGACATGACCCAACTCAGTTTTTTCCTCCACCTTGAGTATATGAATTTCACCCCCAACTTTGAGGCCATCTTCTTACCTCGATCATAAGGAGGTGGTAAAAAAATTAAAAAGTTGAGTAATAGATTGAGCGTGGTAATCCACTCGGCCTTAAAGTGAGGGTGCTTTTATATTGCTTATCAAGTGTAAAATAAAGAATATAGGATTCTTGTTCCTCATCTTCACACTCTTCCACTATTTTAGATGGTTCCACAGACAATATACCATATAAACATAATGTGGAAATATTCTTTGAGTGAGGCCTAACTAATTCTACTTCAAAATTTACACTATCTACTATACACTAAATTTTATTCAACTTCTCAATGTCGTTCTCAAGATCAAGATGACAATCGAGTAGTTGTGATTATTGAGTATTCTCATAAAATTGGCTAATGCCTTCCTCATATTCTTCTTTGTTTAGCCACTGTAAACATGGTGGGAGTGGTAACTCCTTTATCTCTACTCACACTTGTTCTTAATTATCTAAAATTTTTTTTATCAATTTGTTTGCTTGGATCATGAAAGAATAGATATCTTCAGTATGATCACTTTGACCACAAGTCAAACACCAAGTTACAGTAAGTAGGACAATATTTGCATCAAATTGTAAAGGTCTAGTCCATGCACTTCCAGGTAAATCTGGATAGCAAGCCTTAAAATATGGTCACCCACAATAATAACAAGAATCGTCATCACTCAAAAAACCATCTATCCCGGATGACATCGCAAGAAAGGTGTAATAAAAATAAAATAAAATAAAAAATAAACTAAAAAAATATTTACAAGTTTGAATTCAAGTAAGTAAACTAAAATTCAAAACAAACTCAATATGCCAAATTGGTCCCCGACAACGGTGCCATTTTTTATAACGCTCAACTTATACGTTAATTTAGTGCAAGGCAGTCATCATCAATATATTTATCCAAGTTTTGGAGTTGGGGTCGAACCCACAGGAAACAATGTGAGTGACTATTAAACTAATTTGAAACTATAGCTACAAGTTGAACCCAAGCAGATGATACAAAAAGATAAAATGGGAGTTTTGGAGATTAGCCAATAATTGTTGGTCACTTTAGTTTCAGTGTTTGTAACAAAGAGTTTATGGAAAACCAGAATTATGCTCACTATGGGTTTTAGTACTTGACAGATGCTAACAGTGATTCAAGATTCTGATATTATGTAGGACAACAGATTATCCTTATCGAAGTTATGCCTAAATGTCTCTCGACCTACTTAAGCATTGAATTACCTAATCCTCTCGGACTTAGGAAATTTATATTTACCAATAAGACTTCACCTCAAGTTGATCAACCTTGTTACATCGTCAATTATTAATTGGAATTTTAATGTTTCCAAGTCGCTGCCAATAATTCACTTCCTACTATATTTGATTTCTTATCTCACGCAAATCAAAGCAGGTGCTATCTATCGTTTGCAACCAATAGATAATAATTAAAATCTCAAAATTATCAAGGAGTACTATTACCTTTAGAATCTTAAATACATAGCATCTTACCAAGAATTAACCTATAGATCCCATAATTTGGGTTAAAGGGATTTAGCCACTCATAATGTAATAATCAAAACAACTAGATGTATTCATAATTTTAAAGATGAACTTACCATAGATGAATAGTAACTAGTGATTCTCAGATATATCACAATAGAAATAAAAAAATATTGATGAAAATCTATTCAAATTTAATTGTTTTTCAAACCAAGACACTGGAGAGAAAAATAACAAAATATGTGTGTTCCAAAATTATGTTCTGAACCCCTTTAGAAAACAATAGACAATACATTTTATAGTTCAGCCAAAATAAGGAAACTAAACCACATAGTTTAATAATTCCTCAAATTCGGTGATGACATTCGTGACACCTTATCAGGAGTCTGATGACTTATCACAAATGTCATCAACTCACTCTTCAGTTTTAGTACTTCCTGCTTAAGGCTGATGATGAATCCTGATGACTTATCAGAAATGTGATGACATATCAGACAATGTCATCACTTTTCCATCTTAGCTCACATGTTCTGCCTACAACTGACGGCGACTCTGATGACTTATCAACTCTTTAACGACTTATCAGAAAATATCATCACAACTTTTAGTTGAGTTCCATTCTCTGTCTAAGGCTGATGATATATCCAATAACTTATCACAGGGATGATGATTTATCAGGAATGTCGTCAGCCACACTTCTCTTGTATTTGCTTCAGATTTTAACTCTATTTCTTCCATCCCTATTGGTTCTCTTGCATCTTGGCTTTTACTAAAAAATCAAAGATAAAAGAATAAAAAATGACAAAAGTTGCTTAAGACCATGCAATTATTCTTAGTTAAAATCCTGAAATATGTTAGCATCTGCTCATAAATCAGCATGTTCTATAAATGGAAGGAAGAAATAGATTATACTGAGAGTTTAACTTGATCTCATGCTCAATTGCACAACATGAAAATTTACAAGAAGGGAAACTTTTTACTAAATGCCTTGTAGCCTCTCGTTCATTAGTATGGCGCGCTACACACACTTTCACAAGACTCTACTCGATGCGGCTTTTAGACTTCCTAGGATACTTTAAAACCTTAGGCTTTGATAAAAAGTTTGTAATGACCTGAGACTACCCACTAGTCGTTACACGGTGATTACAATCCTAAGAGACCAGAAGCTAACCCATGAGCTGGTACATTCTGTGAACACTAAACAATATAATCATGAATGTGGAAGAATAACTAAAATGCCATAAGGTTTTAATAATGAAATAACTACTGAATTATGAATTTTATAAAAATACTAAAATCTGAATAGTCATAATAGCTAACTATTATGTCTGAAAAGCCTCTAAATTTGATACTACATGTTGATGGGACAAGCCCTTACTAACTCTACTAACTACTGAGATTAAGACATGAAGTTATATAATCTATTCTAGAATTACGAGGACTCACCACTGTTACTGTAATGCTGATAATGTGAAAATCTAGGTACAATACGGGAATGGAGAGTCAGCACCTATGATATAAGACATCATAGTGCAAAAAAAGGCATGCGATCAGTACTTTGAATGTACTAGTATGCTAAATGAGGTAGCCTGATATGCAAGGTCTCATGAATAGGAATGATAATAATTGAAAGGAAATACATGTAGATCATGGACTAGTGAATAAAGTATATGGAATCTACTAAAAATACAGGAAAATCTATGAATATTATGGATTCATAACCAAGCATATAACATGAACTAAGTAAAATTTGTAAACTGAAACACTAAGATAACTGAAATTTGTATTCTTTGATCAAATAACACTAAGACTGAATAACTGACTTGGGACTATAACTCAGACTATATCTGAGACTGTGGGAGGTATCATCTAACTAACTTTCCCCAATTTGAGCTAATCTGTGTCCAACCAATAACCCCAGTTGGAAGGGTGTTAATACTGTGCCATGGGTACTAACAATGGTTTCTTGGATCCACTAAACTGATATAATATCCAAAGAACTAAGGGTCTCAATCCTGAACTAACGGGTGAACCCTACGAGATAGTTAAGTCTAATTTGACGGGTGACTACTCATATCCTATATTGGCTACGTAGTTCTTGAGTATAGGGACTTCTACTAATGACTATGCCTATCTGGCAGGGAATCTGCCATCCTTAGACTCATTCATTGCTAAATCCTACTCCCAACTGAAAGACACTGAGATACTAGACTGTTCTGATATTTGACTATTCTGATAACGCTCATAATATAATCTGAAGACTATTCTTTAATTTACTGAGGCTAGACTTAATAAATAATTATGGTTTGTAGGTATTCAATACCCCCAGGACTCAAAACAACAATACTGTAAAGACACTAAAGCTTGAAGGCCAAAAGATGAAGCCTCTTATTAAATAAATTACTCTCGTAGGCATTTTATCAAACACTTGTAGTTCATTGTTTTAAAACAATCATTGGAATGTCATGGAACTTGTAGGAATAATATGAATCCATCATAATAGCATTAAATCATGGTTTAATTTAATAAATAACAATATTAAAACATGGAGGATTGAATAATAACACAATTCATGGTAACATACTATAGAATCATAGTTCATGGAGATACGTGGGTGAAATCTCAATTTAAAACACAATAACTTGAAAATATCACAATTTCATAATTTAAAAAGGTTGCTTGGACTACATGGATTTAAGGGATCCATGTATGAATATCTAACATACCTGGGATGATGAATTTGAAAGGATTGATAGAGAGTCCATGAGATTTAACCTTGATTCTTGAGAGCTAAGGTTTCTTGTTCTTAAAAGAAGGGATTTATATTTGAGAGAAAGTGAATAATGGAGAGCATTTAGGTCAATCATGGGTTAAATTTAGTGTTTAGGGTGACTTTAAGTCTTATGAAAAACACCCAAATAACCTTAAACGAATTTAAAAACACAAGCTGGAAGCTGAAATCCTGATTTTTATCCCTGGCACAATGCGCCACTATCACACTAAGCCTCTAAAATAGGGACAAATGGGACATGGACAAACTTCGCGATGCACCTCTATTGTGGTAAGCTAGTGGGTGTTATTTTGGCCATCTCTGTGATGCGCCATGATCATAGAGGCCCACTGGAATTTGACAAATGGAAAATTAGCCTGCTCTGCGATGTGCCATGATCATAGAGTCATACTGGAAATAGACAAATGTCAAACTTACCTATAGCATAATGCACCAGGATCACAGACCCTCACTGGAATTTTCCAAATAAGAGATTGGCCTGCTCCGCGATGAGCTAAAGTTTGAAATGATGGGGTTTTGTGACTGAAACTTAAAATTTCCATAACTTCTTACTCGGTTATCAGATTTGGGTGAATTTTATATCATTGGAAAGGTAATTGAATTTCCTATGCAATGAAGGCTCTAAAATGAAAAATAATGAGTGTTTCAAAATTTTTATATATGAATACTCATGCACTATGACTTAGATTATGCTAGGGAAATATGGGGTGCTACAATATCTCCCCCTTAGGATCATTCAACATCGAATAAAACTGGTTAAACTGAGGAAACTGATGGAATGAGATTGCATACTTAATATGCATGTTTGATGTATGGAATGCATGACTGAACTGATTCATGAATGCACGACTAACATGACCATGATATGCAAATAAAATTGAACATGATAGAGAAAAATCTAAAGAATATTTGGTACCTTATATTGAATTTGGATTCGTGGAGAAGAGATGAGGGTGCTTGGTCCACATATCTGCCTTTACTTTCCAAGTGGCTCCCTCAATGGACTGATTCCATCAAAGAACTTTGACTTGTGGAACTTTTTTGTTCCTTAATCTGCGAACTTGATGATCAAGAATTTTGACTGGAACTTTCTCAAGGGAAAGACTATTCTAAATATCTGCACTTTCTAAGGGAACAACTATAGCTAGATCACTAATACACTTTTTCTACAATGAGACATGGAACACTGGGTGTACCGAAGCTAAATCTGAAGGCAACTCTAGCTCGTAAGTTACCTTTCAAAAATAAATGAGGATTTTATGGGACCGACATATCGGGGACTGAGTTTTCCTTTCTATCCAAATATCCTCACTCACTTCATGGGAGATATTTTCAAGGGAACAAGATCACCAACCTCATACTTGAGATCCTTTCTTCTCACATGTTCATATGATTTCTGTCGGCTCTGGGCAACCGTAAGCCTTTCTATGATAAACTAAACCTTCTCTAACACATCAAACATATGTCAAGCCCTACTACTGTGGCCTCGCCTATTTCTAAACAACCAATTGGAGATCTACATGTCCTACCATGGAGAGCATCAAATGGAGCCATACAAATACTGGAATGATAGTTGTTATTATATGCAAATTACATCCAAGGCTAATGGTCATCCCAACTACCCTTGAAATCAACATCGCATTCTCTCAGCATATCCTCAAGAGTCTAAATGGTCAGTTCTACTTGATCATCTATCTGAGGGTGGAATGCTGTACTGAGGTCGACTTGCGTACCAAGACCCTTTTGGAATGTTTTCCAAAAGTGAGAGGTACACTGAGTTTCCCTATCTAAGATGATAGATAAGGTAATAACGTACAAACTAACCAGCTCTCTGAGATAGATATTGTCATTCTTCTCAACTAAGTAAGAGGTTGGACTGGCAAGAAATGAGATAATTTTGTCATCCTATCCATAATAACCCAAATAGAGTCATGTTGATGACGGGTATAAGGAAAATGTGTCACAAAGTCCATGTTCACATCCTTCCATTTCCATATGGGAATACTGAACTCCTATATGGATCCACTAGGCTTGTAGTTCTTGATCTTAACTTACTAGCACATAGAGAACCTAGCTACAAATACTGCAATAACTCTGTTCATCCTACTCCATCAAGAGATCTCCCATAAATCCCGGTACATCTTAGTGTCCCCTAGATGAATAGATTAACGTGTACCATGAACTGCTACAAGAATTTCTTGCCTTAACTCATCTATCCCAGGCATACATAATCTACTATGACAACAAAAAACACCATCACCTCCTTGGTAAAAAACCTCCACTTGGTGATCTCTGACTGATTCTTTTAACTTAAATAGACTAGGATCTCTGTCCTGATTTTTCTTTACCTAGGAAACAAGAGGTAAATCTAAGCTACTCTATACCCATACACTACCTTTTGCTGAAACAAGTAAACAGACATTGAGTCGGGAAAGATGATGGACTTCCTAAACTAACCTCTTCTTATGATCATCGACATGAGCTACACTATTTATATACATTCTATTGAGAGCATCATCCTCTACATTGGCCTTTCTCGGATGAGACAGAATGCTCATGTGATAATACTTCAATAACTCTAACCATATTCTTTGAAGCAAATTCAAATTTTTGTGAGAGAACACATACTGAAGGCTTTTATGATATGTGAACACATCCACATGCACCCCATACAAGTAATGCCTCCAAATCCTTAAGGTGAATACTACTGCTGCTAGCTCAAGATCATGACTCGGATAATTCTTTTTATGATGCTTAAGTTGTCTGGAGTTGCAGGCTATGACCTTACCTCTCTGCATGAGTACATAATCCAAACATACTCTAGATGCACCATAGTACACCACAAAATTATCTAAACTATCTTGTAGAGTAAGAACTGGGGCTGAGGTGAGTCGAGTCTTCAAATCCTGAAAAGTCTTTTCGTATGAATCTGACCACTAAAACTTATCTTTCTTCTTAGTCAATCTAGACATGGGGGATGTAATAGAAAAAAAAACCTTTAACAAAACAATGGTAATAGCTAGCTAAACCTAAGAAACTCCTTATATCTGATGGAGATATGGGTCTAGGATAGTTTCTCACAACTTCAATCTTTTGAGGATCAACTCTAATGCCATCACCAAAAATTATATGGCCAAGGAAAGCTACTGATCTTAGCAAAAATTAACACTTACTAAATTTAGCGAACAACTAGTGAGTTGAGTATAAAGCACTACTTTGAGGTGGTTTGCATGATTGTTTTTGCTATGGGAGTAAACAAGAATGTCATCAATGAATACTATGAAAAATATGTCCAAGTACTACTTGAAAACTTGGTTCATCAAGTCCATGAAGGCTTCTGGGGCATTTGTAAGATCGAAGGACATGACTAGAAATTTAAAGTGACTATACCGAGTTTAGAAAGCTATTTTTGGAATATCATATTCGGTGACTCTAAGCTGATAATAGCCTGATCTGAGGTCCAACTAGGAAAAGTAACCAGCACCTTGATGTTGGTTGAACAAATCATTGATTCTAGGAAGTGGATATTTATTCTTGACTTTGACCTTGTTCAACTGACTCTAGTCTATGCACAATTTGAGAGAACTATCTTTCTTATGCACGAAAAGAATAGGTGTGCCCCACAGGGAGATGTTGGGTCTAATGAATCCCTTATCTAAGAGATCCTTTAATTGTTCTTTTAGTTCTTTGATTTTACCAAGAGACATTCTGTATGGTGAAATAGATATAGGCTAAGTATTTGGGAGATGGTCTATGCCAAAGTCGATTTCCCTTTAGGGAGAAACTTTGGGAAGATCTTTAGGAAATATATCTGAGAATTCATTTACTACTAGAACTGACTCAAGAGTTGGAGATTCTAAGTTAGAGTTATTGACTCGTACAATATGGTAGACACACCCCAAGGATATCATCTTTCAGGCTCTAAGGTATGAAGTCAACTGACCTCTAAGAGCTGTAATACTACCCATCTATTCAAGGGCTGGTTTATTTGGGAACTAAAAATCAATAATTCTATTTCTACAATCGACTAAGGCATAGCACGAGTGGAGCCAATCCATGCTGAGAATGACGTCAAAATCTATCATCTATAACTCCATGAGATCAACTGAGGTAACTTTTTGAGTTATTATGAACAGATAGTTCCTGTATACCTGTATGGCTACAATGGAAATGCCTACTGGGTAGATACTAAAAAGGGCTCTGCTAGAGTTTTGGGACTAACTCCAAAATTCATAGTTATATATGGAGTTACCAAAGAAAGAAAAGCACCAGGGTATAGTAAAGCATAAATATGTAAGTGAAAGACCTGCAACATACCAGTAACAATGTCAGGAGAATTTTCCAGATCTTGGCGCTACTGAAGAGCATATAATCTATTTGGACACTGACCATTGGCAGCACTGGAAGTGATGCCTTACTATATTGGGCGACCGGATGGAATTGATCATAGATGGGACTAGGCCTGTTGGCGTGCATCCATACCTTTCTGAGCAATTACCCCATACTTCTGAATCTGATGGCCTGGCTTACCATACTCAAAGTGCACATTACTAACTGCCCTACACTCACCCTGATGGTGTCTGCCACACTTCTGACATAAGGAGCACTGCTAACACTGACCTGGGACTTAGAGCGTAGTTCCCTATCCCTATTATCATTTCTGAATTTGGGTACTGGGGTACTGGCTAAAGAATATATTATGTCTGAAAACCTTTGATAAAACTACGGACGGTTACTACCTTTTGACTTTTGCTGATTGAAATTAAAACTACCCATCCTAGCTCTCTGATTTCCTCTCTTCCCCTCCATATCTCTTTCTCCTTAATTTGTTGAGCATGGACCATCAGCCTAGATAAATCTATCATACTAACTAGCATTGTGATCCTACACTCATTGACCATAATATCAGACATGCAAAAAAAAAATTTCTCATCTTAGACCTATTGTCAGCTACCACATGAGGATCATACCTAGCTAACTGAGTGAACTTGAGAGAATACTCTCTCACAATTATGTTGCCTTGCCTTAAATAAATAAATTCTAACATTTTTGCCTTCCTCAACTCTAAAGGAGAGAATTTATCCAAGAAAGCCATCGAAAACTCTTTCTATTTTATAGGGCCTGCATCAACACTTTTATCAACTTTCCAGTGCTTAAACAAAGTATGGTCTACATCCTGCTATTAATATCCAGCCAACTCATCGCTCTGACTAGACTTCACCCCTATAGCATCCATGACTTTCTAAACCATAACTAAGAATTCCTGTACATCCTCTTGAGACTTGGATCCCATAAAATAAGGAGAATTCATTCGGGTGAAATTCCAAATTCTAGTTGCAGCAGTATTTTCCACTAGGTTGGTTAGAACAGCGGTTGGTCATTTATTTTGTGATGCTGTGGAGTTTTCTAGTGTAATGAACACAATCCTGAATTCTGTGTGAGAGAAATGCTAGTCTAGAGGCTCTGCCTGGATGGGCTGAAGAGCTGGTTGAGTTCCTTTTCTTGTTCTATTCTTCATGGGAGGAATGTTCTGTATATGGAGAAAGAAATGAATTAGACTGAGAGTTTAACTTTAGGTCATGCTTAATCACATGATATGAATAATTGAAAGAAGGGAAACTTTTTCCTAAATTCCTTCTAGCCTCTCGTCTATAAGTGTGGCATACTACCACCCATGCACAAGACTCTACTCAACGCGGCTTTCAGACTTCCAAGTACACTCTAAAACCTTAGGCTTTGATATCAATTTTGTAATGACCTGAGACTACCCCTAGTCATTACCTGATGCTTACGATCCCAAGAAACCATAATCTAACCCATGAGTTAGAACCTATTGTGAGCATCGAATAATATAATCATGAATGCGGAAGAATAACTGAAATGCCATAAGGTTTTAATAATGAAATAACTACTGAATTATGAATATGGTAAAAATACTAAAATCAAAATAGTCTGAAAATATAACTGTAGTGTCTAAAAAACATCTAAACTAGATACTATGAGTTGATGGGACAGGCCCCAACTAACTCTACTAAATACTAAGATAAAGATCTAAAGTAATATAATTTGTACTCAGATGATGCGGAATCTCCACTACTACTGTACTGCTAATAACATGAGAATGTATGTGTAATATGGGAACCGAGCATCAAGACCTATTATATGAGACAACATAGCGCAAAAGAAAAGGTATGCGATCAGTACTTTGAATATAATGGTATTCTAAATAAGGTAGGCTAATATGAATGGTCTCATGAATAGGAATGATAATAATTAACTAGACATACATATAAAGCACAGATTACTGAATAAAGTGCATGGAATCTGTAGATATTAAAAATGCAAGAAAATCTGTAAATACTGTGGATGCATGACCAAGCATATAAAATAAACTAAGTAAAATTTGTGAACTAAATACTAAGATAATTGAAATCTATTTGCTTTAGTCAAACCACAATAAGACTGAATAACTAAGCTGGGACAATACATGAGACTGTGGGAGGTATCATTTAAACGACATTACCCAATTTGATTTAATCAGGGTCTAACCTATAACCCCAGTTTGAAGGGTATTAATACCATACCACGGGTACTAACAATGGCTGCGTGTATCCACTAAACTGATAGAATATCCAAAGTACTAAGGGTGTCAAGCTTGAACTAATGGGTGACCCCTAAGAGATAGTCAAGCCTAATATGATGGGTGACTACTATTATCCTATGTTGGCTATGTAGTTCGGGATTATAGGGACTGCTACTAATGACTAAGCCCATCTAACAGGGAAGACATCATCCCTACACTTTCTTGGTGCTAAATCCTACTCCCAACTGAAAGACACCAAGATACTAGACTATTTTGTGTTGAATAACTGATATCTGACTATTCTGATAATTGTCATAATATAATCTGAAGACTATTCTCTAATGTACCAAGGCTAGACTAAATAAATAGCTATGGTTTTTGGCTATTCAATACCCCCTAGACTCAAAACAACAATACTGTAAAGACACAAAGCATGAAGGCCGAAACATGAAGGCCCTTATTAAATAAATAACTCTTGTAAGTATTTTATCAAACACTTGTAGTTCTTGATTTTAAAACAATCATAGAAATGTAATGGAACATGTAGGAATAGCATGAATTCATCATTATAGCATTAAATCATGGTTTAATTTAATAAATAATAATATTAAAACATGGAGGATTGAATAATAACAATAATTTCATGGTAACATGGTATAGAATCATAGTTCATGGAGATTCATGGGTGAAATCCCAATTTAAAACACAATAACTTGAAAAGATCACATTTTATAATTTAAAAAGGTTGCTTAGACTCCATGGATTAAACAGAACCATGGATAAACATCTAACATACCTGGGATGATGAATTTTGAAGGATTTATGGAGATTTATATAGATTTGACCTTGATTCTTAAGTGCTGCGGTTTCTTGTTCTTGAAAGAGGGAATTTTGAATTTGAGAGAAAGTAAATAATGATGAGTATTTGGGTTAATTAGGGGTTAAATGTCATGTTTAGGGTGATTTTATGGAATAGGAAAAAGATCCAAATATCCTTAAATCAATTTAAAAACACAAGATGGAAACTAAAATCCCAATTCTTTGCCTTGGCGCGTCGCACTACTATCGCGCCAAGCCACTGGTAAAGGGAAAAATAGGACCAGAAAAAATTCTGCGATATTCCACCATTGTGGTAAGATTGTGGGTGCTCCTTTTGCCATCTCCACAATGTGCCATGATCGTGGAGGCCCACTAGAAATTAACAAATTATAAATTGGCCTGGTCTGCGATGCGCCATGATCGCGGAGTGACACTAGAAATAAAAAAATGTCAAATTAACCTATGGTGTGATGAGCCAGAATGCCAGACCCTTACTGAATTTTTCCAAATGGGAGATTGTCCTGCTCTGCGATGCGCAACAGGTTAAAATGATGGGGTTTTACGACTGAAACTGAAAATTGCCATAACTTCTTATCCGGCTATTGGATTTGGGTAAATTTTATATCGTTGGAAAGCTAATTTAATTTCCTATGCAATGAAATGATCTAAAATGATAAATAAGGTGTTTCAAAAATTTCATATACAAATACTCATGGGACTTAGATTATGCTAGGGAAATACGGGGTATTACAATATTCTTGTAGTGATGTAGTTCAAATACAATTTAAGAGATAATGAATTATATTATGTAATATGTTGTTATTATTCCAAAGTTCTATCAATGGACCACCCAACCTTGAATGTATGTCTTGTGTAGTGACATAGTAGTTAAAAAGTAACCGAAATCATTTGAGTATATTAAATATGTTTACATTACGTACAAGATAATATACTCATGGAATAATATAACAAAATCATATAATAGCCTATATATATGTATATATGTCTCGGGTAGTGATGTTCTAGTCCAGAACTAGTTTATCAATAATCCATCCAAGTATATGAAATACCTGCATAATGAGGTAATATACTCTTGGTGTAATATGATGAACAAACTTTAACATATATATATGTATATACATATGTATATATATTTATATTGGTTTTTACCAAACCTTAAATGTATATCTCATACATTGATGGAGTAATCAAAAGTGTATATACATATATATATGTATATATATATGTGTGTGTGTGTGTGTATATATATATAGCGATCTGCACCCAACCTTGAATATGTATCTCGTGCACTGATGGAATAGTCAAATGATCCTAGTATAATGAATATATTTATATGATATCAAGGCAATATTCTTGTGGAGTAATACAATGAACAAATTAATAAACTTCTATATATAATGGTCCGTGTTGAATATATATATATATATACATATATATATATATATATATTTATTGTAATGAATTAATTTTTGGTGTTTATTGTGAATTATTTATTTATGTGTGATTGGATAATTTTACCCTTCTTGTGGTTACATTATTGTATTTCTATGGTGTGGAGATGATTGACATAATTCTCAATGTATTTTGGTGTGATTTGTGTGAGTTTGTAGTTTTTGGTGGTTTCAAAATGACTTATAGTTGACTTTCGTCAACATTTATTGATCTTTGTGTTGGATGGTTAAATGAACTGTGCTAGAACTATGCTAGTGGCTCCTAATAGAAACTAGGCTTGCTTAAGTAATTGTTACTTTAGAGATTGACTGGCCACTTATGCAACACTCACGTGTCAGGCTTATATCACGTAAGCGACATCTAGACTCTTAAGCGATCGCTACATAAGTTACTCGGTACTCGGTTAAGCGATACCTGTGCAATCTAAGACCCTTTTCTTGTAATTCTCATTCTTCTTGAGACTTGGAGCTTGGGTCTTTGTGTTTTTGAGAAATTTCTTCCATTTTCAAGCTTGGGTAAGCTCCAAATCCCTATTTTAATTATTTTTCATTGATTTTTATCATTTAAATATCGTTAAAACTTAAAGCTACAATTGAATTTTGAGGTTTTAGTTTGAAAGGCCTAAATGAGAAACTCTTCAAATTAAACCCTAATTTCAACTTGTTTTACTTGGGTGTTTTTCCATGAGTTCCATTAATCATGGTTAATATTATTTTGTACTAAAGTTCCATTCATACCCTTTTTTTTAAAAAAACCCATTTTGGGATTTCATTTTGACCTAAACTTAAAATTGGGAATATAGGCATCATTGGTTTTTTCTATATTTGTATGTTTTAGTTGATTCTGGGTCCGTTCAATGAGACAATGCATTATGTTGAAGGCTTTTTGGATAAATTATTTCCATTCAAGGTAGGTTATGGTTTAAATTTCTTTAGACTTGGTTGGATAGTCAATATTGGTATGAAATCATGTTAAGAGTGTGGGAACCAATTATCAAAATGGCTATATTATGGTATTGTATCTCTGTTTGGGCCTATATTAGTGTTATTTTGTAGTTTTGAGACATTGTTTCTTATGTGAGACCATATGAAGTCTTACATGATGTTATTGACCTTATGTATGTATATTTGGTCGTATCTTTCTAGATGAATACCCTAAATAAGAGTTTATGTTGTATCAATGACATATTGTTATGTATTTTACTCTGTTAGCATATGGATTACATTGGGTTCATGGATGGTTGGAATATTGAGTGAATTTTAGTTTGATATTGGTTATTTGATTTTATATGGGTTTCAAAACCCCTATGGGTCTTTCCTCAGGAGCACAATTCGACAAAAGTATACGGAGGTTATGCGATAACCTCAAACATATCATCATCATTCTTATTCCATCTCATATATTATGTACCTTATATTATTCTATTTTGTTCTTGATTGGTGTCTCATTTAACACATACATTCATGAAACATTGGTAATACCATGGAAATACTAGAAATATTAGTTTTTTTTATAAAAAATGTGACATCCTTAAAGACCCTCCACTAATTGATGTTCCAGGGGAAGTTATGGATATTCATATTGTTTTTTTCCTTAAAAAATATGACATCTTATAAAGCCCCCTGCTGATGGAAATGCTAGAGAGAAGTTATGGATATTGGATATTGGATTTTACATGTGTTGATGAAACCCCCATGGATCATACGTGGAAGCATAATTGGTATATATATATATGGAGTTTATGCGACAACCTTTGACATCACATCATCATCGTCATCATCATCATCATCATCATCATCTTTGTTATATTTCATTTACTGTGTACATTTTGTGTTGTAGTTTCATTCTTGATGTGATATCTATCTATTTGTCCTTTTTTCTTGTACTTGTACATTGGTATATCTATATATTATAGAACTATTAGTGGAGACAATATGAGCTACTATTGGGACATTTTCTGATTATAGGTGACGTACCCATAGTGCGTATTTTAATTATTTTTTTCTACTTTGCTTAGTCGGCCTATTATACCTACTAAGTCAAGTGGACCGTACTCATCCCTATTATGTCATTTTGGTGCAGATTTAGGTATGAGTGTACCATAATATAGTTGATTTTGGAAGTTCTTGGAGTCAAATTTAAGTTAGCGATCAACCTTTACATCTAGTGTGGACCTTCTATCTTTTCTTATCTAGGCTTTGTCTTATTTTATATTCAAAGATAGAATTGTTTTTGTTTTTGGGGCATCAGATGTATAGTTTGACTCGAGTTGTGTTTAGTTGGTTCTTACTTTATGACATCAATTTTGGTAGTTTGATGGTATTATTGTTATGTATTTTTTCTATTATTGTAATTATGTGTTTGGTCTTTGTTCTAGAATCATTACCACAGTTTTTGATGTTATTTTCCCTTGTCTTGACAGTTTGGGTGATAGACTTACTTGTCAAGCCTTGTCACGGCAAGTGCCATCAGGACCCTTAGTTTTGGATCATGAAAATTGATATCAAAGTACCTAGGTTCATTGGCATCATTAGTACATGAATAGCCTATCTATTAGAGTCTCGCAGATTAGTACATAGACGTATGTATCAATCTTTTAGAGGCTATAAGATATCTTTAGGAAACTTCCCTTATATTATTTTATATCATGCAAATACATCATAACTTATGTTCTAAATCATATTTCACTCTTTCTGTGATGATGGTGAGGACTAGATCTCGTAAGGTTAGAGAAGCAGAGCTATTCGAGGAGAGAGATTAGTGTAGAAGGCAAGTTACAAGCCATGGATAGGCCCAAGGTAGTATGGGAGAATGAAGATTTATCCCATCTAGTGGTAGTACTAGGGGGCTCTCCCTTGAGCTTCTAATTGAGCATTCTATGGATGTGGGCGCCAACTCCGTTCACATAGAATTGTTCTTTCTTAGTCTAAAAAGAGTTACTGATTTTCTTGATAACCTATTTGGAGGGTGCTCTTTTATGTGTGCCTAGTTTTTCTCCAGCTCTTAATATTGTACCTCCTTCTATGCCAGAGTCTACCTATGGTATTTCTTTGGTACTAAGTATAGATCCTCTACTAGTACCAATATCTACTTATGATATTCCACAGACACCAAGTGTTATTCCTTCTTAAGCACCAATATCCAAGTATGCTGCTCCCAAATTAGGGGTTTAGCCTTTATTTATGTTGCCTCCTTAGGTGGAATCTTAGCCAGCAAATTTAACATGTCTTCTATTATTCTGAGTATAGTTATGTCATCTGAGGATCAAAAGAGGTTTGAGATATTCAGTCTCTTGGGTCCTCCTAGGTTTAGAGGTGCAATGGGTGAGGATGCTTATGAGTTCATAATTATTATGGTAAGAAGTTGCATACCTTTGGTTTGGTTGAGTTGTATGGTTTTTCTTACATGACTTATAAATTGAGGGACAAAGCCAGGGATTGGTGGAGGTTGCTTGTTAGTTGTAGGCCTCTTGATTCACCAGAGATGACTTGGAATCAGTTTGCTGAGGCCTTTTGGTATATGTTTATGCCATACTATTTGAGGGATAAGATGAGAGATAAGTTTAATCACCTAGAGTAAGGCTCCTAAATGTTGAGGAGTATGAGGCATATTTCTCTTTCTTGCCTAGATATTCGTATGCCAGTATTGTCACTGAGTCTGAGAAAATTCAAAAGTTTGTGAAGAGGTTGGATATTTTTGCTCAGGTTTCTGTTGTCCAAATGGTAGTGGCCAGGGTTACCATTTAAGACTATAGTGAATCATGCTAAGATTACTGAGACTATTCTTCGAGCATCTTAGAAAGACCCCAAGAGGGTGCGTCATCAGGGTGAGTTTAGAGGTCACTCACTTTAAGGCAAAGATTTTAGAGGTTTCCATGAGTACCATGGTGGACCCATGCAGTCAGCTTTGTAGGGTTCAGGTAGTAGGTCTTCTATTTTAGCAGCTTTGATTTGCCATTCTACTTCAACAATACCTCTTCCTATTGAGTCAAACCATAGAGGTTTCTTTGTGTGAGATAAGGTTGGCAACTTGAATAAGGACTGTCCCTGTCTCATTTTTAAGGACACTCTTATATCATCTATAAGAGTTATAGGTACTACTATAGGTGTGTGCGGTAGGGGTAGTGGTGCCCATGGTGGTGTTCGTGGGGCTACTCAGTCACATAATAGTCATGGACCATGCTATGTTCTTCACGCTAAAACTGGTGTGAAGGATTCTAATGTTGTTATTATAGGTATTATTCTTATTTATTTTAGATCTCCATTTGTGTTATTTTAACTAGGTTTGACTCTTTCCTATGGGTCTGCTATTTTACTTCGTGTTTGGATTCTACTAGTAAGCCTTTTTCCATGATTAACCATGTATCTACCCCTATAGTAGACTCTTTAGTGGTGTATAGGATGTACCAATATTGTGTTATGACCTTTTATAAGTGTGAGACTTGGGTAGATGTTTTTTTATTAGACATGGTAGATTTTGATGTCATCTTGGGTATGGATTGGTTAGCTCCTCAGCGTCTTTTCCTTGATTGTTATGCTAACACTGTGGCCTTAGATTCACTGGGTATGATAAGGATAGCTTGGAAGGGTGTTCTTCATTCGGATCCCAATAGAGTCATATCTCTTCTTCAGGCTTATTGTCATGTAGAGCAAGGGCATTTGTCTTTTTAGTCCTATATTTGTGATACTAGTATTGTTTCCCCAACTTCTTTGGATACTATTTGTATTGTCCATGAGTTCATGGATGTTTTCCCTATGAATGTTTCTGGTATGCCTTTGGATTATGATTTTGACTTTGCTATTGATATTGAGATGAGAACCAAGATTATTTCTAATCTTTCGTGCAGGATGGTCCTAACAGAGTTGGAAGAATTGAAGGATCAATTGTAGGAGCCATTGGATAAGGGATTTATCTTACCTATTGTATCATCTTAGGGTGCTATATCTTGTTTTTGAAAAAAACAATAGAACTATGCTATGTGTATTGATTATCGGCAGTTAAACAAGATGACAGTTAAGAATAAGTATCCTCTTCCTTATATTAATGAATTGTTCGATCAACTTCAGGTTGCTTGGGTGTTTTTGAAGATTGATTTGATATCCAGATATCACCAGCTCAGGATTAGAGCTATAGATATTCCAAAGACAATATTTTAGACTCGGTACGGTCATTATGAGTTCTTGGTCATGTCCTTTGGGTTGACCAAAGTCCCAACCACATTAATAGAGTTGATGAACCAGGTATTTCAACCATATCTTGACTCCTTTTTTATTATATTTATAGATGATATATTGGTTTATTATAAGAGTGAGGATAATCATAATGAGTATTTGCAGATTGTACTGAGAAATTAAGGGATTAAAAGTTGTATGCTAAGTTCTCCAAGTGTGAGTTTTGGTTGGAGCCTATTTTTTTATTTGATCATATGCTGACCATAAATGGTATTATGGTTGATTCGGCCAAGATTGTTGTGGTTTGTAATTGGGCTAGGCAAGTTTTCCTACCTAGATTCAAAGTTTTATTTGTTTGACAAGTTAGTATCAGTTCTTTATTGAGTGTTTTAAATCTATAACACCTCTATTGACCAAGTTGACTCAGAAAAAGATTTCTTTTTAGTGGTCCAATACTTGTGAGGCAAATATTCCAATGCTCAAGGATTTATTAACAATAGCTTATTTATTGACTTTTCCCAAGGAGGGTATGGGCTTTACCATCTTTTGTGATGCTTTTAGTATTGGTTTAGGTATTGTGTTGATGCATGAGGGTAAGGTGATTGCATATGTTTCTCGTCAATTGCCCATGAGAAGAATTACCCTACCCATGATTTGGAGTTGTGCATAGTTATTTTTATTTTAAAGTTGTGAAGGCACTACTTGTATGGAGTCCGTTGTGAGATTTTCTTGGATCGTCGTAGACTTTATTATTTCTTGATCTTACAAGATCTTAATATGAGGTAGTATCATTTTCTTCAGTTGCTTAAGTATTTATGACCATACTATTATCTGTCATCTGAGAAAAACTAATATAGTTATGGATGCCTTGCATCAGAAATCGTAGAGCATAGGTACGTCGGCGCATCTTTAGACACAAAAGAGGCCTTTGACCTTAGAAGTTCAGTCTTTGGCTAACTAGATGGTTAAGCTTGATATTTTGACGCAAAGGGGTATTTTGGCCTTTGTGGAGGCTAGATCTTGTTACATGGAGTAGATTTGGGCTCATCAATTTATTGATGCTGAGTTGAGAGTGATTCGATATTATGTCTTGAGTGGTGAAACTATGGAAGCCTTGCTTGATCTTGATGGTATTTTAAAGATTGGAGGCTGAGTTTATGTGTCGAGAGTGAGTGATTGGGTTAGATTGATTTTGGAGAAGGCTCACTGTTATAGGTATTCCATCCATCTGGGAGTGACTAAGATGCATCATAACTTGAGATGGCTCTATTCAAGGCTTTTTATGATAGACATTGTCCCTCTTTAGTTGGTTGGTTTGAGGTTTTTGAGATTAGAACTTAAGGTGCGAACTTTCTCCGTGAGTCCTTAGATAGAGTTCGGATTATTCCAGATATACTTCGACTTCCTTAGAGTAGGAAAAAGTGATATGTGGATCATGAACTTCGTGCATTACATTCTGAATGAGTCTCATGTCATATGTTCGGATTTAGTCCAGTTAGATGATAGTTTGTCTTTTGTTGAGGAACCCATTTCTATTCTAGCCAGTGATGTTAGATGATAGCATTCTAGAGATGTTACAGTGTTTAAAGACTACTCGAGACATCGACTTCTAGATGAGACTACTTGGGAGATCGATTCTTATTTGGGTGGTATTTATCCCCAACTTTTTGATTATTCTGGTATTTCCATTGCTTTTAGCTCAAGGAGAAACCAAATTTTTAGTTATGGTCGATGTTATCACTTGATTTTGTATGATTTTTATGCATTATTCATTTCTGTATGATTGGATAATTTTACCCCACCTATGGTTGCTTTATTATATTTTTTGGGTATGGGGATGATTGGCAGGTTTTTCAATGCATTTTGATGTGATTTGTACGAGTTTATGATTTTTTATGGCTGGAAAAGTGTTATAGTTGACTTTCACCAACATTTATATATCTTTCTATAGGATGGCAAAAAAATTTGCACCAGTAAATTTCGATTGTCGATTTTAGGTTGGTAACATGATTGGTGTTGTTTTATGGCTTTTATATCTCATTTCGACCCTCGATTTAAAAAGTTGTGAAATTAGCTTACGGGGGTCACCTTTTTGAAAACAATTTTTTTAAAAAATTTGATATCGCCATTAAGTCCAGAGTGTCAAATTTGATAGGGTAGCATAGTTTTTTTTCTTTCTTGGAATTCTAGATGAATCTTGAGGGGTCCACAGAGACTTGGTATTCTCCAAGATTAATGACCTGGTCATTATTGTATTTCTACTTCTCTTCACCATTTAGAGGTCTCCTATATCTCCCCCAAGTCATTTATTATTTGGTGGAATTGACGATTCGATTACTAGGCAGTTCATTTGGTTTATAGATCCAATTCCCTGTATTTAAGCCTTCACTAGTTCAAATTATCTATTGGGTGTAAAATTCAGTAAAATGACCTCATATTCCAATTCTGACTAGTCCAAATTTGGAACATTGATTTTATATTAGGTGGGACCTTAGTTCAGATCTTGAGGCTTCCAAACTTATTTTCCGCTATCGATCGGAAGATAAGAAAATGGCAAGTAAGTGTGGGATCCACTTTATAGTTAAATGATCTCGAATGTAAATGTCGACTGAGCCATTAAGTTTGGAATGTCAAATTTTATAAGTTAGCATAGTTCATTTGAAAATATGGGATTCCGGATGAAACTCGAGGGGTTGGCGGAGACTTGGAAAAAATTTCAAGTCTCCAGTGGTGCCTGATATTTGGTGTGACTGCTAAAGAAGCTATTTGGGTACTTTAGCTGCCTTAGCTCAGCCAATAGGTACCTCTTTAACATTTACCTAGGTCCTTTAGTGGCCTGCCTAGTCAACTGGGGACTGCTTTAGCGGTCAGCTGGGCACTTTAGCAGCACCTACATATCTGGGAAGGGTATAAATACCCTACTTAGCATGATTTTCACCATTTTCCCCCCATTATCAAGAGACTAAAACCCTAAAAAGTGGGAGTTCTTGAGATAACCAATAGTGGGTAATCTTGGAGTTTGGGAAAAGATCATTTACGTGATTCTTCATAGAATATAGGGTAAGCTTCTATTATTTTTATGATTTAATTATCAATTCTTGACTAAAATCCCTAGAATCATGGTAACTTGATTTTAGAACCATTATAGTTAAGAATCCACCCATTTTGGAGGTAAAGGTTACTTGAGAATAGAGGGTTGTAATGTTGGTCTTGAAAGTACAATTTTATCAATGTGCCCCATATCGAATTTTTACGTAAATTTTTATCTCAAGCACAATAGTGCAATAGCGGTATCATTGTTCTTGTTTTGATGAGAATATTTTGATTTTGATACCATGGCACCTTGAGGAAGCTAATTAAAAAGGGAAATTGTTGGTTTAGTAGATTCTTTGGGCTTTTCTTCCGTGTTTAGGTAGGCTAGGTTTACCCTCTTTAGATATGGAGCTATTTTGTAGAATTATTATGATAATATGCAAGGTTTGGGATGGGATTTAGGTGTTGGTTGTATTATTTTCATATTTGTAGTTAGTTGTACTGTTTAAACTATCTTAAGACCATAATTTAGGTCTAGTTGACTTAGTTGCTCATGCTTTAGGTAGGATTCCTGTCTTAGGAATAATTAAGGCTTGATTAATATCTAAGAATTAATTTAAAAACTTTAGCCTAGTCTGGGTTAAATGTTGCCTTGATGGACTTCGGGGACTAGAAATGGGCCCCTTCAGTTCACCTTAGGCCAAGACATGAGGTAGTTTTGGTAGACCCTTATGCACTTGCTTTACTTTTCTAGATTCTTACTATAGGATTTGAGTAAATTAGATACTTAACAGTCACAATGGTTTGACTTTTGGAGTTGATACTACTTGTGCTAAACCCGACAAATGATTATGATATTGATGACATGAGCATCGATTCATGTCTGGCAATTCATTATGATATTGATGTATGAGTACCAATTTAAGTTGCGCAATTGTTATGATATTGATTATATGAGCACCGGTTCAAGTCTGGGAATTGAGAGTTGTTTATGGTGTGATATGGTACGGCGGAATTTATGGTCATGCCAGGACAACTGGTAGGTTATGGATTTTTAGTTATTTACTTTCCTTGATTGTACCTTCCAGGCTTATGGGGGGCTTGCATTGGGTTCTTTACTTCTCTACAGTTGTTGTCTTATGGGGGCCAATTTAGTGGATATAATTGTGTAATCTTTTCATTCTATTTTGAATTTATTGATTTATTTATGCACAATGATGTTGGAGTTTATTTTCAGGTTTTCCATTTTACCTTAACTTAGCTTACTTTATCTCAAATTTATCGTATTTATAGTTGTCCAATGATGCCTATTGAGTACCTATAGTTTTGATACTTATACTACACTTTTGTTCCTTTTTGGTGTAGATAAGAGCACTAGATGCCACTATGAATTCGATGTTAGTGTAGGGTTGACTTCGCAGATTGGGTGATCTCTTGGATTGTAAGTTTCCCCTTTTTCCTTCTATTTATCTATGTCTAGTCTTTTATCTTTGAGACGATTTTTTTTTTGACTATTTAGTACTCATACTTTATTTGTAATGGCACTTGTACTGAGACTATAAAGTTTTGGGAGGATTGTTGATTTCCTTTCTATCTATAAGACTTTTATACCTATACTATTTCCATTTAAGTCTTTAATTGTTGATTTCCAGCTTTTGGGACATTTTTCACCAAATTTGCCCATTGCATCTAGATAAGAGATATGGTTTGGCTAACCTATTAGGGGGATATAGTAAATGCCATCATGACTCATAAATTAGGTCGTGACAAAATGGACCCGCCCCGCTCTAGGGCCTTGTCATAATAGGCATCCCAAGTTCGATCAACACCGGAGACCACCCCCATTACCCAACCCAACCACCAACCGCCCGCCCTAAGTTGGCTGAAATTCGAGAATGTAACAAAATAGTGTAATAGCTCACATAAAGACTCTTCAAATAGATCACAACCGTGATAAACACAATAGTGTCCATCAATCTCATACAAATAATCCAACCATACCAAACCATACTAAACAAAGGCCATAAACCAGGCCATAACTAAGGACGCTTCCAAAACATAATATAATTAATCCCAAAATAAAATAGGATCGAACAACTAACAATATCTTCCAATGATTTTATCCCTTCAGCTTATTCCAATGCCAAGGCCGACACCAATATCAATCCTGCCAATTCCAACCCATAGAAGTACCACAAAGCCTCTAACCAGGAGAGTAATAAAATCTAGTTGGGACATGCCTCAAACCATAGCCAAAACCTATATCCAAAATAAAATCAAAATATCTAGAAATATCCATAACCTGAAATGACGCCTTCCGAAATGGTGGAAGCTCACCACTTCAGTACAAATGCTTATCCCGAGTCAATCACTATGTAGGAGGAGTATAACAACCAGTTCTTGCATAGAATTGGTAAACAACCGCCAGTAGACGGGGTTAACGAGTGACAGCTAACATGATCTTTGGGTAAGGATGAAATAAAACCATTTATAAAAACAAGTAAAACCATTCATATGCACACAAACATACATATATATATATATATATATAACCATGCCGGGAAAAGGATTGGGTTTAGCATACCTTTATAACCTTTACCTTCGCTGTATAGCTTTGCCGTCCTAAACCACCCACGGGCTATATGGGTTCTGCTCCCCACTAATGAAAGGGCCCCAGTGCATGTAGCCATATAACCAGGGAATTATCCTATGGAATACTAGTACATCTCCCAAATATTATGTGACATCATGCACACGGTCACCAAGACCAACCGAACATCGGAAAATATGAGTTTCCGGTTTTGCTCCCCCCTTAACATCCACCTTCAACGGCTTATCTTTACCTCCCGCTATTATTTTCCAATTGAAACCAATTTACAAATAATAAAACCATTATCCATTTATTAACCAAGGCCATTGATATTAGAATCGTCATACCAAATCTTACTTACAAGTATCATCAATAGCCAACCATTTATAGGTTTAAGGGGACGTTCAAGTGCCCTTCCATTTACCATATTAAATCACTTGAGAGACTTTCATATTCCCTACTAGCACAACCAATTATCCATTTAAAATTCCAAACCATTTAAACCATGCCCAATTCTTTTACCAAGTATTAAAACATGTAAGAGTTTCATTAAAAGTAGTCAATACAATAAACATATCTTTATAAGCATTTTGTCAAACCCATTGGGGGCATATAATAACCAAAACCAATTCCAATTACGAATAAACCATTCCTATGCAATCCAATTATTAAAAAGCACCATTAATGCATAAAAAAACATAATTAAAACCATACGAAACCACAACCAATCATTTAACATCAATGCCCTCAAATCATATTTGAAAACCAAAATCATACAATCAATTAAATCTTGAAAACATTAATAAAAACCATGCCTTTAGATAGAATTAGCAATGAGGGGAGAGAAAATTCCTTAAACCAAGATAATGACAGAAAGAAATCACCAAGACAAGCCCAAAATAGATCCTTCAGTTAAAACCCACAAACCAGAACTGGTCAGTATACGACCGGACCATACCATCCATACTCCAACAAACGGCTTGTTCCTATGAGTCATATTGGGTCGAGAGATCAGAATTCCAGGAAATTTTCTAAAGTCCAGAAACTAGGGTGTTTCAATCTGCTCTACTAGGAACATTCATCCCCAAATGACGGACAAGATTGTGGTAACCACACGCAAAACTCATTTACATTAACAAATATATTACCAATCTTTAATGAAGTATAAAAGTAAAGAGGAAAAGATATAAATCTTTTCTTTAAAAAACTCATTTACATTAACAAATATATTTCTTTAAATATGTGTTGAAGACATATACTTTTCACACGAATCCCAAGAGCACAAAATAAATGTGGATATTTGGACTTCATGTCCTCTTCCACTTCCCGTATATCTTCTTACACCTTATGGTTATGCCAAAGAACCTTAACCGAAGACACATCATTGGTCTGCAACCGACAAACCTACCTATCCAAGATCGCAACTGGCACCTCTTTATTAGATAAAGAATCTGTGAGACCCAATCCTTCCAAAGGAAAAATCAAAGAAGGATCACCAATGCACTTCCTCAACATGGAAACATAATAGGTTATATGAACAAATCTTAAGCTAAAAGGCCACACAAGATCATAAACAAAATTACCAACTTTCCGCAAAATGTCATAAGGACCTACATACCAGGGACAGAGCTTCTCTTTCTTGCCAAACAACAATACTCCCTTCATGGGACATACCTTAAGGAAAACCTTATCCCCAACTTCAAATTCCAAGTCTCTACGCCTAACCTCCATATAGGAATTTTGGCAAATTTGGGAAGCCTTAAGCCTCTCTCGAATCACCTTCACCTTCTCCATGGCTAGATAAACCAAGTCGGGACCAAATATGTCCACCTTACCAAGTTATAACAAACCAATAGGAGATATATACGTCCTACCATACAATGCCTTAAAAGGGGCCATACCAATACTAGAATGATAACTATTATTGTAAGGAAACTCCACAAAAGGTAGTTGCTAAAGCAAATTGCCACCATAATCAATCACATAGGCCTGAAGCATATTCTTTAATGTCAGAATAGTTCTTTTTGCTTTCCTATCCATCTAAGGATGGAGAGAAGTACCCAGACTCAACTCGAACCCCAACCCTCTCAAAAAAGAGTGTCAGAAGAGTGACATAAACTACGTGCCACAAACAAAATTTATTGAAATAGGCACCCCATGCAACTTTACAATCTCCTGAACATACAACTTCACATAATCCTCCGCTGAAAAAGTAGTCTATACTGGCAAAAAGTGTGCAGACTTAGTCATTTTATCTACGATGATCCAAATTGAATTATATTGACACTGCGAATGAGAAACACCGATAACAAAGTACATATTAATCACTTCCCACTTATATTTAGGAAAATCAGTATATTTATTCAACCCTCCTAGCCACATGTGCTCAACATTAACCTGTTGACACACCATGCACTTGGCCATAAAATCTATCATATTTCTCTTCATACCATTCCACCAATAGATCTCCTTGAGATTATGATACATCTTAGTTGAACCAGGATGTACAATATATCATAACGCATGCACCTAAGCCAAAACCCTTTTTCATAAACTATCTACATTAGGAACACACAACCTCTCTTGGTACTGTAAACCACTATCACCATTGATCTCAAACACCTTTACATTTTACCCTCCAATGTCACTCTTGATTTTCATCAAGGTAGGATCTAGCACTTCCTTCTCCTTAATCTCTGCACCAAGAGATGATCGAACCACTTCTTGAACCACCATACCACCATCCTTGGCGTCCGAGAGGCAAACTCTAAGATTATCCAAGTGGGAATATCCTTCACCAATTCCCTCTATCCTTATTCCACATGAGCCAAACTACTCATGGATAACCTATTAAGAGCATCAATAACCATATTATCCTTACATAAGTTATAGTGAAGACTAATATCATTATCCTTGAAAATCTCAAGGAATCTTGTAACGCCCCAAATCTGGTACCCAAAATGCTACATGGTTCCTATAACCTCGAAGGAGCAGAAGCTAACCCATGACTGATATTTATAACTAAGCACTGAATAATATACTAAAATTATGCAAAATACGTAAAAGATGTAAGGCCATAAATTTCAAAACTAAATAAACATCTGATAAAACAATGTCTGGAAATAGTACAACAAATACCAAAACAAATCTAAAGTAACTGTCTGGCATGCTATAGTCTGAAAGCCTCTAAACTGTCTGAATAAGGAGTTGATGGGATAGGTCCCCAACTAACTTCGACAATAGAATTAAATTAAAAACTAAAATAGTAATGTAATCATCATGTCCTCGAAGGATGAGTACTCACAACTGACTTTGACTGCTAAACTGGGATGCTACTGATGCTCTGGAGCTCGTACTTCTAAACCTATGGTATAAGACACCATAGCGTAAATGTATCAGTACTTTGAATTTACTGTTATAAAAGTAAGGTAGGCTGAATACAAATGGTTCATATGCATAAATAATACTAACTTACTAACTAACATGAACTTGAGAATACATGAATGACTATATAACTGTAACTGAGATCGTAATAGGACTGGATACTGAGTTTACTGATATTGACCCCCGAGTCCCTGATAAGTGAAAAAGACTGATAATCTATTACTGAATACTGAGGGTTTCATACTATGTTACTGATATATGAATAACTATTTCTGAAAGTTTTGATAATGAAGAACTGGTCTGCTTGACTATATCTGACAGTCCTGATGTTGAATACTGATAACATGAGTTCTGAGAACTGATATAACTGATAAAATAAGTGGCTGTATCTGGCAGCCCTGAATTTGATGGAACTAGCTGAGTTCCGTACTGTATCTGAATTTGACTATATCTGACAGTCCTAAAATCAGAAGAACTATCTGAGTTCTTTTTACTGAGACAGAGACTGAGACTAAGACTAAGACTATGACTGAGACTGTAGAAGGTAATCATCTAACCAGCATGCCTCAAAATTGAACTGGTGGGGTTTAACCTATTACCCCAGATGGAAGGGTGTCAATATCGTTCCATTGGTAAGGACCTGCTTTAAGTATACCCTTGCTGACAGGGAGCTCTTCCGTCAACCCATCCTAATAGGTAACCCAAATGAGATGTATATATATATACTTAAATGTGTAGGGTGCATCTCAACCTACACTGGCTACGTAGTTCTGGAACAAAAGGATTTCTTCTAAGGATCACACCCTCCACTGAATAACAAGTGATTCCCCATTCTTAGGTTCACTCGGTGTTGAATCCTACTCCCAACTAAATAGACACTGAGCTAATTAACTAAACTGAACTGATAACTTATTGTTTCGTTTAGCGGAGCTAAAATTGAATTTACTGAGTTTCGTTGACTGATGGAATGCTACAGAGATCCGAGGACTGACTGAGAGTACTAAATTTACTAAGGCTTACTAGGAATACTGAGATCATGAAGGTTACAGAACTACTTAGATCACTGAGATTTCTGAGATTTCTTTAGTCACATGACTAACTGAGTTCTATGGATCGTGGCTTGTGTGATAGTATCATGAAAACATGGCATGGCTCTAGGCACACAACTAAGTTGTCGGGTACAAGTACCCCCAGGACTCGATGGTAAGAAACTGACATAACATGACTTACTCGAACAAATGACCAATAACACAATTCATAATTCATATATTGAAGCACTTCATCAAACATGTGATATTCATAAACTTGTACATAAATGGTGATTTCATAATATCATGCTAGTAGGGCACTTTTCCTATATAGGCATTCAATCAAACACATTGTAGGCATAGTATATGTAAACAACATTGTACAACAATTAGACATCATAGTTCAATTCTAATTTCATCATTATAGGGTTTAATCGTAAGTTCACATGAATATACATCTATAGTAATCAATTCCACAAAAAATTGATCAGCCAACATGGATTAGAATTCAATTAATCATTCTCAACATGAACAAAACAAACCCAACATGAAACTCATAAAAAAATCCATAAAGTTTAAGTTGGAAAAGAGATTCTTGGGCTTTATGGACATAAAGAGTCCATGAATAAAAACCATACATACCTTGGTTCGTAAATACCCGAAGATTGATGGAGGAAATTTTTGAACTTGAATCTTCTATGAAAAACCCTAATGTGTTCTTGAGAGAATAAAGTATATTTTGGTGTAATGGAGACTCAAATCCGCGTTTTGGAGCTTACATAGGGTAGGGAAATTGATACTTTTAACCCTAGGACACGTATTTTAATTCTTGTGAAAATTTTTCAATTTTCTTCCTTGGCGCGACGCGACACTATCGCACTAAGTCACTAGAACTGGACAATTAGGAATCTGCATGATGGCGCAATGCAGAGCTATCGTGTTGCCACCTTGTTTAGGACCTGAATGTTTGGAGCGACGCACCACTATCACGGAGAAACACTGGAAATTGTCAATTTCCATTTAAGCTATCTCCACGACTTGTTGATGGTTCGGTGATACACTATCTCACTAAAAAGGCTCTAACTCTTCGCCCGGGTGTCAGATTTTGGTGAATTTGGTATCGATGGAAAGCTTATGGATTCTTCTTTCAAATAAAGCTTCTAACATTCTTGGGGAAAATTTTCAAGCTAGGATAAGTATGGGTATACATACCTCTTTTATCTGAGATTAAGCTCTTTCTGGGTGAACACGTACTGTAGACTCATATGATTGAAAAAGATATCTGTGTGAACACTATACAAATAATACTAGCATATTTTCAAAGCAAGCACAACCATCAATAGCTCCAAATAATGGGTAGGATAATTCCTGTCATTTATCTTTAACTGCCTGGAAGCATAGGCAATCACCTTTCTATGCTGCATCAACACACAACCAAGCCCTACCCAATATGCATCACCATAAACCATAAACCCATCACTGCCTTCAAGTAAAGTTAGAATTAGAACAGAAGTTATCTTATCCTTTAAATTCTTGAAACTCCATTCACAAGAATCTAAAAAAGAAAACATGAACTTCTTCTTAGTTAACTTAGTCAAAGAAGAAGCTATCGATGAAAAGTTTCCAACAAACCGCCTATAGTACCCGGCTAAACCCAAGAAGCTTGAAATATCGGATGGAGTCGCAGGTATAGACCACCTCTTCACCATAAAAAATTCTACGGATCCACCATGATCTCTTCACTAGAAATAATATGACCCAAGAAAGTTACAGCGTTCAACAAAAACTCACACTTGGAGAAATTGGCAAAGAATTGTTGTTCCTATAAAGTTTGAAACACTATACAGAGGTGATTAGCATGATCCACCTTACTCTTTGAAAAAGCCAAAATGTCATCAATAATCTTAGTGATGAAGAGATCAAAATACTAATGAAAACTTCTGTTCCTCAGATCCATAAATGTTGCCAGAGTATTAGTTAACCCAAATGACATCAACAAGAACTCAAAGTGCCCATACCGAGTAAGAAAAGCCATCTTAGGGATATCTATCTCCCTAATGTTTACCAGATAGTACCCAGACCAAAACTATCTTAGAAAATAACATGGCACCTTGTAACTGGTCAAACATATCATTTATCCTTTGAAGAGGATACTTATTCATGACCGTCACTTTATTCAGCTGCCTATAGTCAATGCACATCCGAAGGGAACTATCCTTCTTATGCACAAATAACACCGGTGCACCCCAAGGATATACACTAGGATGAATAAAACCCTTATCAAAACGATCCTTAAGGTGCTTCTTGAGTTTCCTTACCTCAGCCAGAGCCATTTTATACGGAGAAATAGAAATTGGACAATTGTCCTAAATTAGATAAATACCGATCTCTATTTCTCTTTTATTTCCTAGTCAGGAGGAACACCAAGAAGATCATCTGCAAATACCTCTCGAAACTCATTAACCACAAGACTAATTGAAAAGAAGGGGCATCTGAGTTAGAATCTTTAACACGGACCATGTGATAAAGATAACTTTTAGTGATTAACGTCCAAGCTCTGAGATATGAAATAAAACTCCCTTTAGGATCTAAGAAAACAACCTTCAATTACATAGATGTCACACCAGGGAACCTAAATATAACCCTACAGGTCTGACGATCCAAGGCCTAACAAGTGTATAACAAGTCTATACCCAGAATGACATCAAAATCCACCATATCTAATTGAAATAAATCCACCAAGGTCTTTCCACAAACAGACACCACACACACCCCTATAGACTAGCTTAGACATAACTGAGTTGCCTACTAGGGTAAAAATAGAAAAAATATCTGAAATAACTTCTAGATCAAAACCAAAATATACAACAACATAAGGAGTCACATAGGATATAGTAGATCCAGATCATACAAACAATATAGATTATGAGAGACAAGTTGTAACATACCATTAACAACATCAAGTGATGCATCAGATTCCATTCAGGACACCAAAGCATACAACTTGTTCTGACCAACACCAAAACCAGGAGTAGTAAGAAATTGGTGAAAAATTTAAGGCATATTCCTTGATAGACATCCTCCCCTACATGAGGTTCTCAAACTCCTCCATATTTGTTTTTCTAAACTCTTGGGGAAAGAAATGATCCAAAAAGCACAAAAGAAGGCATCCCATAAGGATGACTCCTCTATATCTCCTCTATACCTATCCCACTATTCATACCACTTATAAGAAACTTATTTGAGTTGATAAGCTGCAAAGTTTACCCCTTTGACATTAGTAGCCTGTATACCCAAAATATCTTTTCTATTTTATTGAAGAAGCCTTATGGATCCTTTTTCACCTTTACTCTCAAAAAAAAAGGAGGACCTATATTCATAAATTGGCCAACCCTTGTGGCCTCAGCAGATAAAGCATGAAACATATCCCGCTCAGCCTGAGCAGCAACTAATTTACCAATAGCATAAATAGACTAATTGAATTCTACATTAGTCACCTCACCTTAAGGAAGAATAGTAGCAATCAGTGGAACTTTAGAACTATCAGGGATAGGTCCGTGAGATCTAAGATGAACCTCAAAAGTAGGATACACCTCTTAGCATTACCCCCAAATAAGATAGAAGAATTTTCTTATGTTTCAGATCTACTAGTCATGATCTGAAATATGAAAAATGAAGGATCAGAGAAGATTCCAAGACTGATACTCCAATCTAGAAAATAGAATACCAAGAGAGTGAAACATTATTAAGTAGTTTGTAGACTCTTCCTTATGAATGTGGCATACTACATACCCCAAGAAGAGACTCTACTCGACACAACTTTGTGAACTCCTAATTGACCATGAACCTAGGATCTAATACAAACTTGACATGACCTGCCATAGGTCTTTGTCATAATTGGATTCCCAAGTCCAACTAGGACCAGAGAAAACCCTCAGTACCCAATATAACCTCCAGTCGCCTGCCCTGATTTGGATGAATTTTGTGCATGTCAAAAAATAGTGTAACATCTCACATAAAGACTCTGCGAATAGATAACAATTGTGACCAATCTAGCAAAGTCAAGCCATCCCATACTAATAATCCAACCATACCAAACAAGAGCCATAAATTAGGCCATACCATGGATATTTCCAAAACATAATATAGTTAATCCTAAAATGAAATAGGATTGAACAACCAATAATATTGTCAAAAGATGTCATCTCTTCCACTTATTCGAATGCCAAGACCCACAACAATATCGATCCCTCCTTTTACAACCCATAGAAATAGCATAATGCCTCTAACTAAAAGAGTAATGAAATCTATTTGGGACATTCCCCCATCCATAGCCAAAACCAATATCAAAAATAAAACAAAAATATTTAAAATTATATATAACATGAAATGATGCCTTCCAAAAGGATGGAAGCTCACTAATTTAGTTCAAATGTTGATCCCAAGTTAATCACTATGAAGGAAGAGTAGAATATCTGGTTCCTACAAAGTGTGGGTATACAATTCCTAGTAGAAGGGGTTAGCGAGTGACCGGTAGTATGATCTTAGGGTAAGGATAAAACAATGTTATTTATAACACCAAGTAATATAATCATGACTAGAGTCCCAATTTTACATCTTTGCGTGACGTCGTGCTATCGCATTGAGTCACTGCAAATTGCACGAGTGTGAATTTGCACTCATCCGTGACATGGTGTTATCACATTGCATCACTGGAAATGGACGAGTGCAAATTTGCACTCCACCTCGATGCGGTGCTATCGCATTCACTGGAAATAGACTAGTGCAAATTTACACTATAATGCAATGTGGTACCTATTCCACCATGATTTTTGGTACGACTCCAGCTAATCATGGAGAGCTACTAGAAAGGGACGAGTGTGATTTTGGGGATCACCACAATGCGGCATAATCACGGTGAAATACTGCCTCTCACGAAAAGTTCCATAACTTCTCACCCAGGTATCGAATTTATGCGAAATTGGTATCGTTGGAAATCTGACTCAATTATCTATAATTTTGTGGGTTTTATGCTAGAAAATGCTACATACATAAATAATTATACAATTTCAAAGTTTACCATTGTAGAAACGAACACCAATCTGTGGACGAATCTAAGGTTCTTGGTTCAACTTAGCTCTAACTGATTTTTATGACCATTATTCACCTACTAAGCACTTTACACACTAGGATCTTAACTGAATTAATCAAATTATGGGGTATTACAATATCTCTCCTTTGGGAACATTCGTCCTTGAATGGCACTAGGTAAGATAAGTGTATTGCAGAACTGAGACTATATATCGGCGTGCACTACTAAAATAGAATTGTATAACTAAATCTAAAACATAATGAACGACTGAACTAATATGCAAATGCATGAATTGAGATAAAAATAATAACATGGTTGAAATTTTGACTGGGAAAGAAATGAGTTAAGAGAGAATGTTACCTTAGGTTGAATCTGAGTTTTCGGAGAAGAGGTAAGGATACTTGATTTGCATGTATGCTTCTGCTTCCCAAGTGGCACCCTCAATAGAATGATTCCACCAAATAACTTTGACGAAGGGAACTTCTTAGTTCCTTAGTCTATGGATCTGGTGATCAAGAATCTCTACTAGAAGTTTTTCGTATGAAAGACTGTTCAGAATATCCATGATTTCTCGAGGACTATAATAGCTAAATCATCCAGACACTTCTTCGATAAGGATTTATGGAACACTGGGTAAACAAATAACAAGTTTGTAGGTAGCTCAAGATCATATGCTACCTTCCCCAAACGACTCAATATCCTATAGGGACCCACATATCAGGGACTAAGCTTCCCCTTTCTTCCAAATATCTTCACCCCCTTTATGGGTGAAACATTAAAATAAACTAAGTCAGCGACTTCAAACTCAAGATCTCTCCTATTTACATATGTATAAGATTTATGATGAATCTATGATGCATTCAATCTCTCTCGAATCAACTGGACTTTATTTATTTCTTCAAACACCATATTTGGCCCAATCAAAGTGGCTTCACACACTACAAACCAAGTAACTGTTGACTTACATCTCAACCCAAAAAGTGCCTCAAACGGGGCCATCTGAATACTAGAATGGTAACTGCTATTGTAGGAAAATTCAATCAACGGTAAGTAGTCATCCCAACTGCGTTTGAAGTCAGTAGCATATGCCCTCAACATATTATCTAGGGTCTAAATGGTCCTCTCTTCTTGACCATCTGTCAGCGGGTGAAAGGCTTAACTGAGATTAACTTGGGTACCAAGACCCTTTTGAAAGGATTTCAAAATTTGATAGGTAAACTGAGTACCCCTATCTGAAATTATAGACAAGGAAACTCTGTGTAATATAACCAACCTTCTGATATATAGCTTAGCATAATCTTCAGTTTTGTAGAATATGTGAACTAGCAAGAAATAGGCTGATTTTTTTAATCTTCTTACAATAACCCAAATTGAATCATGTTGTTGATGCGAATGGGGTAACCCTATCACAAAGTCCATGTTCACATCTTCCCACTTCCAAGTGGGGATACCAAACTCATACAATGTGCCACCAGGTATTTAGTGCTCAACCTTAACCTGTTGGCAAGTTGTACACTTAGCCATAAATTCTGCGATATCTCTCTTTATACCACTCTACCAATAGACTTCCTGCAAATTGTGGTACATCTTGGTGGCTCCTGGGTGAATAGAGTAACACGCACATGCACTTAATCCACTCAATCTGTTTATGTCATAATCTACTACCTCAAATCTTTAACACATGGCACACATAATCTATTCTAGTATCTTAATACACCATCTCCTCCTTGGGAGAAAACCTCTACCTTTTAGTGTTTAATTGACCCCTTCATTTTGACCAAACTAGATCCTTATCTTGTTTCCCTTTTACTTTAGAAACTAGAGTAGATTTTGAACTACTCTGAACCCAAACATTCCCCTCAGTTGAGTCAACCAACCTCACACTCAATCTAGCTAATCGGTGAACTTCTCAAACTAATTCACTCTTATCATTCTCAACATAACCAACACTTCCCAAAAGAAATCTACTATGGGAGTATTCCACCAAATTGTCATTACCCGGATGATACAATACAATCATGTCATAATCCTTTAAAAATTGTAACCACATTCTCTGACAAAGGTTTATCTTCCTCAGAGTAAACATATATTGCAACATTTTATGGTTCGTGAATACATCAAAATGCACTCCATAAAGATAGTACCTCTAGATTTTCAATGCAAATACAACAACAACTAGCTAAAGATCATAGGTAGGGTAGTTCTTTTCATGTGACTTAAGTTGTCTAGAGGCATAGGATATAACCATACCTTTATAAATATAACACAACCCAAACTAACTCTAAAAGTATCACAATAAACAATGAATCCATCTGTACCATCAGGTAGAGGTAAAACTGGGGTTGAAGTGATTCGAGCGTTCAAATCCTAAAAACTCTTCTCACAGGAATCTAACTACTGAAAATTAACTTTCTTCTGGGTCAATCTAGACATTGGGGATGCAATAGATGAAAAACCTTCAGCAAAATGTCTGTAATAGCTAGCTAAACCCAAGAAACACCTCTGATGGAGAGATAACTCTAGGATGATTTTTTACTGCTTCTGTCATTTGGGGATCGTATCCAATGCCATCACTGGAAATATTATGACTGAGCAAAGCTACTAATCTTAGCCAAAATTCACATTTGCTAAATTTAGTGAGCAACTGGCGATCAATAATAGTTTGCAATACTATTCTAAGATGGTATGCATGGTCATCCTCACTACGATACTATACAGTAATATCATCGATAAAGACTATGACAAACATGTCCAAATACTGTTTGAACACACTGTTTATCAAGTCCATAAAGGCTGCTAGGGCGTTTGTCAGCTCGAAAGACATAACTGGAAACTAAAAATGACCATAACGAGTTCTGAAAGCTATCTTAGGAATATCACATTACCTTAATCTAAGTTGATGATAGCCAGATCTAAGGTCTATCTTAGAGAAGTAACTTGCACCTTAGAGTTGGTCGAATAAGTCATGAATCCTAGGTAGAGGATATTTGTTTTTGATTATGACTTTATTCAGCTGATGATAGTTAATGCACATTCACAATAACCCATTTTTATTTCATATAAATAGGATAGGCACACCCCATGGAGAGACACTGGGCCTTATGAAACCTTTATCTAAAAGGTCTTTCAGCTTCTCTTTTAACTTCTAAAGATCGCCTGGTGCAATATGATATGGAGTAATAGAGATTTGATGAGTATGTAGAAGAAGGTCAATACCGAATTTTATTTCCCTATAAGGAGGTACCCCTGAAAAATCTTTGGGAAAGACTTTCGAAAACTCATTAACTATGCATACTGACTGAACTATTGAAGCATCAGACGTTGTGTCTATGACTTAAAATAAATAATAGATGCACCCTTTAAATATCAACTTTCTGGATTTAAGATAGGTTATGAAATGAATCTTGGGAGATACTTAATAGCCTTCCCACTCAAAGTTTGGCTCCTCAGGAAACTGAAACTTCACTACTCCAGTGTGATAATCTATAGATATATAATAAGAAATAGAGCAAACCTATACCAAGAATAACGTCAAAATCCACCATTTCTAACTCTATTAAGTCTGCTAATATGATCTTTTGAAAAATAGTAATAGGATACTTTCTATGACTCGTTTGGCAATAACTAACTCACCTACTTGTGTGGAAACTAAAAAGGGGTTCAGGAGTTTTTTAGGACTTTCCCAAAAAATTATTACAACTAACGGGGTCACATAAAAGAGATTCAACCCAGGGTCTAACAATACATAAATGTCAAGATAAAAGACATGAAGTATATCGGTTACAATATATAGCGAAACCTCCTACTCCTAATGGTATGGTAAGGCAAAGAACTAATTATAGGGTTGACCACCATTGATACTGTATAATGCATCCTAAGAAGGAAGTAGGCGACCTAGAGAAGCTGGTGTGCTAGTAGCCTGAGTTTGGGGACGAACATACCTACTTCTCTACTTAGCATGCAGACACTCTTTGATTCTATGACCCAACTTACCACAACCATAACAACTTTTATGTCCTAACAAGCACTCACCAAGGTGATTCTTACTGCACTTAGCAAATAAAGTATAACTGGGTTTTTCGCTCACACTATTCTAAGACCTGGACATACAAGTTTTACCCCACTACTCATTCCTAGCTCCAGGCCTAGGAGTATGGGATAAAGATGGCACTAGCATAGATGAGAGACCCTAAAAATGTGAAAATTCCCCGCTCTATACCTTTTCTGGCCATAGTCAAACCGCTCAGTTCCAGCATTCTTATTTCCCCTCTCTTTCCCCTTTAACTTTTCTACCTTAATCTGTTGAGCATAAATCATTAGCCTAGCAAGATCCATATCAGTAATAAGAATGGTAGTTCTACACTCCTTGAATACCCAACTCGACACTTCAGTAACGAACTTACACATACCTGGCCTAAGGTCAGCCATCGTGTTAGAGGCATACTTAGACAACTGATTAAACTTAAAGTAGTACTCCGAAACTATCATCGAGCCCTGCCTCAAGTTTATAAACTCCTCTACCCTGCCTTCTCTCAATTCAGGTAGAAAGAACCTATCCAAAAATAGGTCCTAAAAAACATGCAAACTTATAAAAGCTGCATTCTTACCTCTACCATTCTTCTATATTACTATCCAATGATACACCACATCCTAAGTCTATAGGATGTGAACTCCACACTATCCTCCTTAGTAACATGGATAATTTGGGTAGTATTTCTCGCCTCATCTAAGTAAAGATCTGGATTCTCACCTATTTTTGACCCAAATAACTAAGGAGAATTCTCTCTTAAAGTCACGACTTCTAGCTTCTACTAAATTATCATTTTGATAAAGTGGGATTGCTGCTTGATGGTTGCACTGAATAGTGGCAGTCATAGCTTAGGCTAATGCCTAAAGGGATCCCAAAATTCAAAATGTGATACATTCTCATTTAGAGGGTCAGCGGGCTGGGGTGGTTGATTATTATTTTTACGTGAATTAGCTCGGCTAGGAGGCATATTAAACTATCACATAAGAGCAGGAGTTAAAAGTAGGTAGAAAAACTGTAAGCAAACCACGATAGATCATTAAAGAAAAAGGTAGTTTCCTAAAACATCTCATAGCCTCTTGCTCATAAATCTGGCATGCTTCACACCTATGATTAATACTCTAAGTACCGTGGCTAGTTTGACTCCCTAGGATTATATAAAACTTAGGCTGTGATATCAAGTCTTTAATGCCACTAAAATAGGTCCTAATAGTCACATGGTACTAACGACTACTAATAGTCTCAAGAAAACCTTGTAAGCTTTCTACTATATCTGAAACTCATAATAAAGGAATCTAAGCATGCTAAACAATACTAAATTACTGATTGTTGTCTGAATGGATTCTGGAATTAACTAAACATAATATGTCAAAGTATTTGACTTAAAAGTCTAGAAAACCAACACTTAAAATCTGAATTATAGCTAGTAGCCTGACAAGGCTCTACTACTAATATATAGACAGTCACTAGGATAGACCCCAAGCTGAATCAGGATGAATTGAAAACAACTGAACAATATAGTTTAATAAACTAGAAGTTTAAGTGGCTGAGTCCCCAAACTATGAGGACAAACAGACTGTTAGGATGTAGATAGAAATTCTCTCTGTCAATCACGCTACTAGAACTGAGCACCTTAACCAATATTATTAAACATTGTAGCATATAAACGTTTATGTGGATCAGTTTTTTGGAATGTACTGAGTATATAGGGGTGAATTCATAAGTAAAACAATGATGAAATGTATATATTTCTGATAAACAATGTAAGGTAAGTATAAATGGATCACATTAGCTTGAGTAACTTAAAGTTGACATCATAAATCATGAATGATAAATCATACTAAATGAATACTGTGAGCCACCACACTTAGTTCTAAATCTATACTTGAAATCTATTTTTAAATCAACCATACTAAGTGTAGGAAGGACTCACTTTTATCATATGAAAACTAAAAGTTGAGATTCTATAAATACTTTCTTAAGTAGGACCATATCTGAGTAAATTCTTGAGCCTTTAGACTTGGTTTCTTAAAGTTGTTCTATTACACTATTTTTGAACTTAGGACTTAGGGAAGTTCTTCTAACTGACATACACTATATGAGCTATCATAGTGTCCAACGTCTAATTCCCTTATGTGAAAACCTCATGTTAGGGAGAGGTGTGATATTCTTACTAGGGAGTATAACTTGAGCTAAGTGATCACAATCTATATCTGTCATCCATATACATGGGTATTATCTAAATCAGTACCTACGCTGGCTCATAGTTTTGGGACATATGAACATACCCAACTCGTTGATAAATACTACTCCCTTTAATCTGTATGCTTATTCTATAGGATATCCAGTTTAAAATTTGCATAAGGATTTATAATAAAAACCAGTTGTTTATCTATTTACTTTAAACTGTACTCAAAACTGTGGAGTGGATTCCATATCTTAGTTGAGATCAAAAGATCCATTTTTTTTTCAAAATTTGAATATGAAGTAATCATAGGTGCGTGAAATTCTTATTTTCTTGTAATGTCAATACTCAAACTAGGGCTTAATAACCCCTACTTTAAACTCATGTGAAATTTAACAAAAAGTCATGCTGAATAATTAAAATCTTGAAATTCTTTGTACGTCCTATGGTTCTAATGGTATTTGGGTTTTGTGGATCGATTGACCAAGTAAACATATTTTATTTCTATTTAGATATCCTTCAGTGCGAAAAGATTGGCTCGTATGTAAGTTAATGAGATATATTGTTTGCATGGTGTGCCTATATCTATCATTTTAGACCAATGTAAAATTTTTATTTTAGCTTTTGGAGAGATTTTCAGCAGAAGTCTGATCCTCAAATAGATTTTAGGATAGCCTCTCATACTCAGACCGACACGCCGCCAGAGCAAAAAATTCAGGTTCTTAAGGATATGTTCCAAGCCTGTGTTATAGATTTTGGATGACAGTGGGAGAAGCACTTAGCCTTGGTAGAGCTTTCATATAATAATAGTTACCATTAGAGTATTTAGATAGAACCTTTTGAGACTTTATACGGAAGGCAATGTCGTTCTACAATCGGATAGTTTGAGATATCTGAGGTTAGGCCTTGTGGTACTCATTTGATTTAGCAGTTATTGGTTAGATTTTGGGTGATTCATGATAGGTTGGAAGCAGCTTAGAGTAGGTATAAGGCATATGTATATCGCAGGCTTTGTGCATTTAGATTTGGAGTTGGTGATCAGGTATTTCTCTATGTGTCACCCACAAAGGTTGTTATAAGGCTTAGGAGGAAAGGCAAGCTCAGCCCCAGATATATTGGACCCTTTTAGATTCTTCACACAGTTGGTGTGGTGTCTTATGAGCTATCCTTACCTCCAAATTTTGCTACTTCCCATTAAGTTTTTCATGTTTTAATATTACAGTGATACATTCCTAACCCATCTTATGTGTTAAGATCGAACTCAGTTCAGTGGGATGAGCAGTTAGCCTTTGTGGGGGAGTCTGTACTCATTTTGGCAAGTGATGTCAGGTAGTTGTGTACTAGAGAGATTCTAGAAGTTAAGGTTCAGTAGAGGCACTGCCTAGTTAAAAAGGATACTTATGAGATCAAGAGCGAGATGCGGACCCAGTATCCTCACTAATTTTAGGCTTTAAGTACATCCTAAGCCTTTACTTTTACAGATGAAAGTTCTTTTAATAGTGGATATTGTAATGAACCTTTAGGTCATTTTCTATATTTCTACATATTTTTGCCATTTAGAGATTGCCTTCCAATTTTCTCTTTAGAAGGCTTCGATGGTTCAAACGAGCGACCAAGCAAAAACTTTAGTCAAATCACCTTGTATACCAATTCTAACAGCTCGAACAGCTCCAGAATATTAATTTTAGGTTAGGTGGACCCTCGGTTTTGGTCTCGAGGCTTTCAAACTCATTAGGCTATTGAATATAAGATATGAAAATAACAAGTGGGTGTGGACCCACTTTTTAGCAAAACTACTTCAGATTGTAATTTTTACTATATGATTGTGCCCAGAACATCGAATTCTAAAGGGTTGGTGGAGACTCAAAAAAATTCTATGTCTCTAGCTTGTTCCTGATATTTTGTGTGACAGCTAAAGTGGCCCTTTGTTTTTTTTAGTGTCCCTAGCTTAGCCAACAGGTACTGCTTTATTGGTCACTTATGCGTATTAGCACCTAGCAGAAAAGCAGCCTAAGGTTCTCTTTAGTAGCCTGCCTAATCAGCCGTGGACCACTTTAATGGCTAGCTGGGCGCTTTAGTGTTGACCACCAAAGCAGCCAAGTGTCCGTTCTACCGGCACCCCCGTGTGTGGGATGGGTACATATACCCCACTTAGCTTAATTTTCACCATTTTTTCTCCTTTTCTAAAGAATTAAAATCCTAAAATATGGGAGTTCTTCATTGAATCAATAGTGGGTGATTTTGGAGATTAGAAAAGTTCATTTACGCGATTATTCATCGAAATTGGGGTAAACTTCTATTATTTTCATGATTAATTCTCTATTCTTTAATAAAATCTATAGATTCTTGGTGACTCCATTTTAGCACCACTATAGCTTAGAATCCACTAATTTTTTAGGGTAAATATTGCTGAAGCATTGAGGGACGTTGTGTTGGTTCTAATGTGCGATTCCATAAATAGGCCTTATATGAGATTCTTACGTAATTTTTGACCTGAAGCACAATAGTAAAATATGGGTATCATTATTCTTATTTTGATAAGTATTTTGTAATTTTTATAGCGTGAACCTTGCAGAAGCATCTTAAAAAAAGAAACCATTGGTTTAGAGGATTCTTCGAGCTTTTATTTGGCATCCAGGTAGGCTAGGTTTACCTTTTTCATGTATTCAGCTATTTCATAGTATGATTGTGATATTATTCTAGATTTGGGATTGGATTTGTAGTGTTGGTTGTATTATTGTTAATATTTAGCATTAGTTGTGTTGTTTCTATCTGGAGAGCATAATTTATGCGTAGTTGACTTAATTTCTTATGTTTTAGGTATAATTCTTATCTTAGGAATAATTAAGTCTTGATTAACATCTAAAAGTGGATGTAGATGCCTTATTTAGCCTGGGGTAGAAGTTGCCTTGATAGACTTTAGGGATTAGAAATGGGCCCCTTCAGTCCGTCTTAGGCCAAGAAATAAGCTAGCTTTTGAAGACCCTTATGCACTTGTTTTACATTTCTAAATTGTTACTATGGTATTTGAGGAAATTATATACTTTGCACTTACAATGGTTTGACTTTTGGAGTTGATGCTATTTTTGGTAAACCTGATAATAAATAATGATATTGATGTTATGAGCATCGATTCAAGTCCGATAATTGATTATGATATTCATGTTAAGAGAAATGATTCAAGTCCAACAATGGATTATGATATTTATGATATAAGCACCGGTTCAAGTTCAGTAATTAAGAGTTGTTTATTGTGTGATATGGAACGGATGAATCTGTGGACATGGAAACACAACTGGTAGGTATGACTATTCGGTTCTTTACTTTCCTTGGTTGTACCTTCCAGGATTATGGGGGCTTACGTTGGGTTGTTTACTTTTGGCTAATGGTCCCCAATTTAGTAGGATATACTTGTGTTATCCTTACTTTCTATTACAGATTTATTGATTTATTTATGCACAATTATGTTGGAGTTTATTCCAAGTTTTCCCTTTTACCATGACATAGCTTACTCTATCTCGCATTTTATCATATTTATGTAATGATTTAGCTTGGTTAGTGTTTCCTACTGAGTACCCGTGGTTTTGGTACTCATACAATACTTTTATACATTTTTAGTGCAAATTCGAGAGCTAGTTGTCATCATTAATTCAATTTTTGTGTAGGATTGACTTTAGAGATTGGGTAAGCTCTTGGACTAGTATTTTCCTCCTTTTATTTCATTTTATATATAAATACTCTTTTAACCTCGAGATGGATTATATTTGACTATTCAGTACTCATAGTTCATTTTTAATAGCTTTTGTACCTACACTACTTAGACTTGGGAGGATTGTTGTTTCCTATCTATCTATTAGAACTTTATGTTTGTATTATTGTTATTTAAGTCTTTAATTTTTCATTTCCAACCCTTAGGCTATTTTTCACAAAGTTAGCCCATTATATCTTACTCTAGGCTATGGTTCAACTTACCTACTGCGGGGTAGAGTAGGTGCCATCATGACTCGTATATTTGGTTGTGACACCAAATATCCACCTGGTGTAACACTTAGATGGTGCATCTCTTAAGTGACACTTTGGCCGCTTAAGTGACTAGGCTAGAAAGACAAAGTGTCATCTAAGTGACACTAGGCTCTCTTAAGAGATTGCCTGTTAAGTGATAACCTTGTTTCTTATTCGACACTCGAGTGCCAGGTGGTCACCTAAGCGATGGTTGCTTAAGCGATGTAGTTTTTGCTTAAGCAATACTTGAGTGTTATAAATACCCTTTTTTATGATTTTCATAATTTTTTACACTTGGAGCTTGAGATTTTGAGTTTTTGCGCAATTTCTTTAATTTTCAAGCTTGTATAAGCCCCAATTACCTATTTTAATTATTTTCTCTGATTCCTATCATTTAAACCTCGTTAAAATTTTAATTGAAAATGGAATTTGGGTATTTTGGCCCGGAAGGCCTAAATTAGTAATTCTTCAAATTAAACCCCGATTTCAACTTATTTTCACTTGGTTTTTCTTCAATGAGTTCCTTTAATTGTGCATAATATCTTATTTGAATAAAGTTGTTGTGTTGTCCTTCTTTAGTGAAAACCTATTTAAGGGGTTCATTTTGACCTAGACTCGAAATTGGGTAATATGGGTATCATTGGTTTTCTTTATTGCGTAGATTTTATATTTGTATTATTTAGTTGGTTTTATGATCGTTCTTGGGGAGAAAGCTCTAGGTTGATAGCTTTTTGAATCACTTTTTGGCCTTCAAGGTAGGTTATGGCTTAACATTCTTTAGATTATGCTAGGTAGTTAATATTGGTATAAAATAATGTTAAGGGTGTGGGGACCAATCATAAAAATTGTTATGTTATTGTGTTGTTCCCATATAGGGTCCTATATTATAGATACTTTGTGGTTTTAAGACATTGTTTGCTATGTGTAACCATGTGGGTTCTTATATGATGTTGTTGGCCTTGCGTATGTATATTTTGTTGTAGTTTTTGTGATGAAAATACCTAAATTGGCATTCGTGTATTTACTCCATTGGCTATGGATTACATTGGATTCATGGATGACTAGAATATTTAGTGGATTTTAAATCACAAGGTTTGTATATTAGTTGGATTTGGAAATTCTCCTTCTTGTTTGTTGTAAGCATAACATCCTCATATCATATACAATCATGAAACATTGGTATCACTATGAAAATACTAGTAATACTAGTTTTTCCTAATTGAAAGTGTGACATGTTTAACCCTCTACCGATGTATGTGTCGAAGAAGAGTTGTGATATTGGACTAGTATTGGTTATTGGATTGTATATAGGTTGAGATCCCCTCATGGTCCTACCTTGGGAGTACATCTAGTTCCAAATAGAGGCTTGCGATAACCTCAAGCATATCATCATTATTCTCATTGTATCTCATACATTATGCACTTGCTATTATTATGCATTGTGCCTGACTGGTGTTGTTTCACATATTCATTCATGAAAAGTTGGCACCATCACGGAAATACTAAAAAAATTGGCTTTTTCTTACAGAAATATGACATTTTTATAAACCCTCTGTCGATGGATATGCCAGAGAGCAGTTATGGATATTGTTATTGGATTTTTCTGACAAAAAATGTGACATCCTTAAAAACCATCTACCGATGGATGTGACAGAGAGGAGGTATGGATATTGATATTGGATATTGGATTGAATATGGGTTCATGAAACCCTCATGGGTCCTACCTAGAAACACATGCTCGGTAGTTGTATTAAGTGGTTGTGCGATATCTATATTTATTGTATTCCATTTACTTTCTATATATTGTGTTGTATTTTTATTCATGATGTGATATCTACCTATTTGTGATTCTTTCTTATACTTGTACTTTGATATAAGTGTATATTATAGATCTATTACTCGAGACTGTATGTGATGAGTGGTAAATTTACCACTCATTTATAATGTGCGAACTACTCTGATTAAAAGGTATGGCTGAGACAATTTTTTTAGTGGAATACACTTATTTCCACATTTTGTAGGTATGCAGGTGATGAGAAGGAAAGAAGAGTAATTGAGCTTAAATGGGATCAATAATAGAAAAGAAGTGCAAAAGTTTGAAAAACCTAAGTAGGAAATGGTCTCAGTTACTGTGATCGCGGTTTGGGGGCCGAGATCACGGTTAATAAAGTTAGGTCAAACACCTGTGATCATGGTAGATTCAATGCAATCATAGAGCTGCGATAGCGATCCTAGTTGTGTGATCGCAGCATAGCGGGTTTATACCCAGGGGCAATTCTGTAATTGTAAGTAGCTGACCCCAAATCCCTTAAAGACCTAAAACCCTCTTCTATTTGTTATTCATCAACTTTGAAATTGAAATTGCAGACTTTATAAACCCTACAAAATTAGGGACACTTAGTATGGTTAATTTCTCAAGTAGTTTTGGTTTTAACTAAAGTTGTATATTGGATTACTCTTGAATTTAACAACTAACTTGGTATAATTCTTTCCACTAACTTTATGAATAGCTAAAAAATTTATCATTGGATTATGCTGAAATAGCGTGCAAATATGTGTGGGTAGTTTTGGTTTTAACTAAAGTTTGATAGTTGATTACTCTTGAATTGAACAACCAACTTGGTATAATTCTTTTCCCTAACTTCATGAATAGGTAAAAATTTTATATTTGGATTATGTTGAAATAGCATGCAAATATGTGTGGGTTGTGATTTATTGGTGTTGATTCTTGGTTATTACTTGTTGGTTTCACTAATGGTTGCTTGATTTAGTTGGGATTTGTGGGTGAAAACCCCAAATTTTCAAAATGGATTTGTGGGTCAAAACCCCAAATTTTCAAAAGCTCACATCATCCTTGAAAGAGGGATTTGAGTGAATTTTTTTATCCTATGTCATCCTTGAAAAAGGGATATGGGTGACAAGTCATTAGTCAACAATACTTAGATTTAGTTTATGCTATTTTCATCATCGTAGAAATAAGGGTGAGTTGAGATTTCAGTAGATCTTAGGTGTCTTCCTAGAAATAGGGATGCCCAATTGAGGTATTAGGTGATTTTTCTTGCCACATCCATGAGGTATCCAAAAGGATCCATGGATAAAAATCTTGTAGTTTGGTTAAAATATTAACCTCAAGAACTCCAAACCTAGCCTACCTATGTATTTGATAACTAAAATTCCCACTCAATTATCATGAACCATGGATTATTTTCCACTAGGAAGACATAATCCCAAGGATTTTATCACAATGAAATCTTAACAACAATCATCACTTTCAGTTGGTAGTTTTATTTGATTTTGACAAAAGAACTTTCCTAACCAATCCCAGCCCCCACTTTAATTCATGTATTTTAATTTGTTTACACTACGATCATATACTTAGAGGCTATCGATACATATAGGGTTTGAAGACTAGACTCACTACTAGAGGATTCGACCTAAACGTGAATTGAACTTTATTGACAATGATCATCCTATGTCAAAATTATGGTATTAATGAGCATTATTAAAATGGCACCCTTGCCGGGGAGTGAGCCTTAGTTTTCTCTTTTGCAGTGTTGATTGTACCTTTGGGTGTACCAGTGGTGATTTTGATTTACTTTGTTGTTTTTGTCTCTTTGTAGGTGAATTCAATTGTGTCCATGACTCTATGAGTGACCATGCAAGAAATACCAGGAGTTTTGTGGTCCCCTTGATGATGAGGAGCTAATCCACGATGTTAAACGCGCGAGTACCATATTTATCCCACCCAATCAAGGGAATGGAGTATTCTACATTACGAGCATTATGTTGCATTAGCTATAAATGAAGGGTCTCTTTGGGGCGCAAGCTCATGAATACCCCAATTTAGACATGAAGAACTTTGTAGAAGGTTGTGACCCCTTCGACATTGCCCACATCTCTTAAGAGTCCAAACGGTTGTGCCTCTGGTAATTTTCTTTAACAGGTGAGGTGGTATTGTGGCTTGATCTCTTCCGGACGGGTAAATTACTTTGTGGGACAAACTTACAGTTGCATTTTTACATCGATACTTCCCAAAATCCAAGATGCTACAATTGTGTGATGAAATCACGAACTTTCATCAATTTAATATTGAGCCTCTATATGAGGTGTGGGATATATTTAATGGGAAGTTCATGCAGTATCCCAACCACGAGGTCTCAGAGAAGATGCTTCTCCAAATTTTCTACCGGTCTTCAAATAACTAAATAAAATTGACATCACCCAAGTTCACACACAAGTGTACGTGGTCTTATCAAGTAGTAAAGTGGCCTAATGAAAGCCAAGTATGGATTCCAAAGGGACTTAGTTAAACAACGGTTCGATTTCAGTTCATAATTTAGACTCAATAGGTGCAAAAGTAACCAATAGATATATTGGAGTTTGTAAATTGCAAGTGCATAAAGTAAAGATCTTGGAAAATCAATAGGATTTAAACCTAGGGTTGAAGAATATAGAACAATCGTACTATGTTATTGACTTACATTCATCAATTCACTTATCTTGGTTGTCGATTCGTAGGGATAATCACATGATCATGGTCTTCCGACCTCTAACCAATAACCTAATGTGGACATTACAACTACATCGTTGAGCAGGGATGCAATAATCCAATTAAGTTGTTAAAATAAGATTGAACACACAACCAACAATGATAATAAAATCAATGAACTAAAATAAAAACAATTGTACTCATGTATTCGGCTTCAACCCCGAAAAGGGAGTTCTTATCCACTCATAGTCATAATCATGATCCAAAATGTTGAATACATGATATAAACTAAAATAAACCTCAAGAAATAATGTAAAACATAATTTATGAAATTTAGTAGCCTCCTTAATTCTCCAATATGTCCCAAGATGAATAAGAATGTTTACAAAAATGTATTTATAGTATCAAAGTAGTCCCAAGCCGTGTAGGATTAAATTTGCACTTTTAGCCGTGTGTGAATTGGACCTCGCGTAGTGACTTATAAAACCAGGAATGGAAGTAATGGAACAACTTCTAAAATCAAGAATAGAATTTACTTCGCGAGTTCTAAAATCGGGAATAGAAGTCGTGTCGCGACTTTATTGCGACCCCTCTCTAGAAAATGCATCTTGAAATTTGGTTAAGTATTGGTCGTTCCTCCTTTCATCCTTGAATTTGTGGTGTATTTGCCATGGTTTTACATCCTCAAAATCATACATATATAATAATATTAAGCTTATAAATATCCTACAAGATCATACCACATGAATTTGAGGTTCAAACAACACAATATCTATTGCGATTAATAAAAAACAAGAGCTAAGACAAGGCAAATTTCCATGATCTTTCATTTCATATTTCGACTTTTTAGTTGAATATCTTGAACTTTTTACACTATAAATAAGTTGTTACACATATAATAACAACATTAAAACCACAAGGAACTCATTCAACACACTAGAATCCAACGGGGTCAATTAGACAAGCACATAGCTCAAGTTAGTAATACTAGTTTCTGGGCTGAACTCTAAATGAATCTTTTATGTACGAAGTTGTTTAGAATTAAATTTTCACATCTTAAACACATGATTTCATACTTACATGAAAACTTTTATCATTATCAATTCATATATCACATGAATCATGATTGAAACAAGGATAAAAAAAAACTAGAATACTGACACTAGAATGCATAAATACACCAAACATCACCACTCCATACTTAAAGCCTTGTTCATCCTCAAACAGCTCTTAACTATAAACATCATGAGCTGGAGACTCTAGACTTCTACTTCATGCAAGACACTCAAGCTAGTACTACAATGACTACACGGAATGCAAGTTTCTACATAAAACATATTATATACACATTTGAAAGCTTATGAACACTATTCCAAAATATCCTAGCCTCAAGAATTGACTTACCCAGTTGGAAAACTCATGATTATCATTCAATCAAGAAAATCCTACAAATAGCCTATATTCATCAATCTTGTGCTCATTACAGTAAGAGAGTTACCCATAATTACTCACAGTTAAGCAATTTATAACATGATGGGTACAAGAATCAAATTACGCTCACTCTTATAAAGAATTAAAAAATTACACATAATGAACCATAGGCTTGCCCTTAGTTTAGTGCTCCACTAATATTAGATTGTCAAGTATAGGATCTAATAGGTCTTTTTCGAGTTGTAATATAGGCTAAGGGATGGGTAGGAACTATTCATGAATAGTGAATAACCTCTCTAAGTGCTTTGATACACTACATTATTCATTAGAACCAATCTCCAACAACCAATTTACACCATTTTTGTCATCCCGATTCTTTTATTTTGCCCCATCTCTTTTATCAATTTTAACAAACACATAGTGGGAGTATTATTTATTCCTTCAAGATTCAATGTTTATCATTTTCTACACTCATGGAAATATTTATAACACCATTTATATCACTACCAACCACCACACATCAAATATAAACACCAATAACTCTTGCCTTAGGGAATCAATTTCACCATTATCTTCTTCAGTTTCTTAAATTCTTTACTATATCAAATTTTCATTAAAGCACCTAGGAGATTTTTGAATCAAATTATGCTCTATCAAAGAGGAGAATTAGGCTAAATATGAGGCTACCAAAGAAAAGGCTAAAGGCTCAATGGGGGTTAACTAGAATAATACACAAAGGGTAGGACTAATAGAAGGTATAAAGCAAGGCTATCAAACAAATGCCGAAATCATTTCCTAAACCCACAATCTTTATTTTGCTTTACACACACACACCGGGCATGTTGTAGATATCACATGCAACAAAGAATATACCAAAAATATCACACACATATGGCGCATGCTCAACTCAATAAGATAACCATAGACTCCCAACAAAACAATAGCATGAATTAAAATTTAAGCAAAAAAGAACAAGAGTCAAAAACTTGAGCCTAGGTGTGTCAAAAGTAGTAATTCACATATTCCACATGCTTTTACCAAACAAAATACTTGCACCATGGAATCAAAAATAGCACCAACAAGAATATCTTACACCAAAAACAAATTTAAATTGAGCCAAAATTTTGGAATTTCCCCACTCGAGACTTAAAAATCTACTTTGTACCCAAAGTGAATTTAAAAGCATGACACATAAATACTTCCTGAGGCCTCTAGGCCTAGCTAGTAGTATCTTTTGCATTAATGGGATCTGTGGGGCCCTACTCTTAGTTTTTTTCATGCTTCAACATCAGGTTTTCGGTACTCACACTTCCTATTAACCTACAGCTCAATCAAAAACAAAAACAATATGAAATAAAAACTAAAAACTATAAAGAAAATGTACCTACTTAACTTGGGTTACCTCCCAAACATCGCCTAATTTTGTATCGCCACACGACCCAACTAACGACTTAGTTATTCTTTTTCCTTCTCTTTGTTACACTTGGTCTCCATCTTCTTATTTTTTTCACCCCTCTTGGGTGTGACTTCTCAAGGGTAACCAATTTTTCAACTTTAGCCTTTTCAAGCTCATCAATTTCCATCATGTCAGGATTGCGCAGTAGAATCTTAGGCTGCTCAATTGGTTAGTCTAAAGAGGTCTTTGATGGTCTAACCATCCCACACTTTCTCACATCAATAACATTGATCATACATAAATATTTATAGTTGGACATTGTATTGGGTGCTTTGTACACATCAAATACCATAATTTCATCCTCTACCCATATTTAGAGCATTTCTTCTCTAACATCAATCAATGTTTCTCCAGTTGATAAGAATGGATTCCCCAACATGATTGGTACTTGTTCGTCTACCTTAAAATCAAGAGCAATAAAGTTAGCAGGAATAATAAATTTCCCAAACTTTATGAGGACATCCTCAATGATTCCTTCCGGATAAGCAATGGATCCGTCTACCAGCTGCAAAAACCACATTAGTCAATTTAGGCTTTCACAAGCCCAATGTATCAAATAGAGATAGGGGCATCTGATTTAGGCTATCCCCTAAGCCACTTAATACATGGACCACTTTACTCCTAATTCGGATGGGGAGTGTAAACTTCCCCGGATCTCTCAATTTCTTAGGGATTTTCAGTGACATCATAGCACTACACTCTTTAGTGAGTATTATCGCCCCCACATCAAAAAAAATTTCCTTATTAGTAACCATATCCCTCAAGTACTTTGCATACTAAGGCATACTCTGCAAAATATCTAACAAAGGCAAATTAATGCGAAGCCCTCTGAAAGTGTCAAAGAACTTCTTAAACATTGCATCCCCCTTCGCTTTCATGTGATTTTGAGGAAATGGTAGTGGTGGCACTTTCTTCTTTTCTAGTACAATAAAAACTATCTCTTTCAAGTACTGAGACTTCCTTGACTTATCAGCAGCTGTTTTAGAAACCTATTGGGGAGTCAAATCTGCATCTACCTCATTTGTTTCCTTTGGAGGTTCTTCTTGAAGCTCTTTATCGCTAATCAAGGAGATTGCCATAACCTACTTTGGATTTTCTATATCTGCTGGCAAACCACCTTGTGGCCTAGTATTTAATTCTTTTTGTATCTTCCCTATTTAAATCTCTATTCTTCTTTGAGCAACATGCGAATTTTTTATGTCTGCATCTAATTATGTCTGACTAGCTAGGAGTTTCTTTAAGATTTCATCCGTGTTGCTAGTTGACTAATTCCCTTGTGCCTCTGGTTGTTGAATTTCTTATTGATAGGTATTCCACGACTGAGTCCATCACTTCATGTTGTAGGCATTACAATAATTGGACATTGAGCATTGCCCATATACATCACTGATTCTAGATTTGAAGCACACATGGTAGATACATGGCCATTATTCCTATAGATTTCACAACAACCTATAGCTTGTTGGATGGCATTAACTGTGGTTGCAAGTTATGGAGCACCCAATTTCAGGCTACTGAACTGAGTGTTTATCATATTCTAAAAAGCTATAACCTGAGCTTATAAGGCAATGAATTGGTCTACCTCTAATACACCCGCAATTCTTTTTGTGGAATTTCTAGAATCTGAATGCCATTTAAGATTTCCTTGTGTTATGTGCTTCTCAACAATGTGTACATATCATTATGTCAGCCCCAGTGTTTGACCACCTACTACTGAATCTTGAAAAAATATTGTATTATGATCAAGTGCTTCGACAAAACTATGAGCAAGTACCTCACTGGATTATTGGTGATGTGGATAGTACCAAAAAAGGTCCTTGAAACATTCCCAAGCGTGGTATAGATTTTTTTTAGGATTCTGTTTGCAGCTCACTATCTTACTGTGAAGTCTCTTAGTCTTGCCTAATGGAAGAATCTGATGAGGAATTTTCTAGCTAAGTCATCCCATGATGTGATTGAATTTGTCGGTTCCGCATTTAACAACCTTTTAGCTTCCCCTAATAGTGAATGGGGAAAAAGTGTCAGCCTCATATAATTTGTACTCACCCCAATTAGAATAAACATATAAGTAAGCTAAATGAAAGTCTACAAGTGGACTTGTGGATCCTCATGTGAAAGCCTTGGAAATTGTCCATTGCTGATGAGAAGTTGCACCATATTGAGCTTTAACTAAAAATTCCCCCCAACAGCCGGACTTTGAATTAGGGAAGTTAAGTTCATCGAAAGTGAGACTGCCACTTCCCTCACTATCCTATGGTTTGTTTGTCCTATAACCATTGGAGTAGGAACTACTTGGTCTTCTTCTATTTGCAAAAATTGGGGGAGGCAGATTATGTCTCTCCTTCGTTGATTAAAGTATTGTTCGAGTTCGGAGTTTGGTTCAAGCAAATCCATATCCCTTTCTAGGTTCCTAACCTTAAAACCTATTTCCTGCAATCACAAAACCAAGACCAAGTGTAAAAGCACCAAATAATTCTAAAAGTAAATATAAATAAACAATTGCTAAATAACATGTCCCTGGCAACGGCGACAAAAACTTGATAATGCCTAAGCGCACACGCATGTGTACGTGGTCTTATCAAGTAGTAAAGTGGCCTAATAAAAGATAAGTATTGATTCCACAGGGACTTGGTTAAACAACAGTTAGATTTTAGTTCACAACTTAGATTCAACTGGTGCAAAAGTAACCAAAAGAGAGATTAGAGTTTGTAAATTGCAAGTGAAGTAAATAGTGCATAAAGTAAAGATCTTGGACAATCAATGGGAGTAAAACCCAGGGTTGAAGCACATTGAACAATTATACTATGTTATTGACTTTCATTCATAAATTCACTTATCTTGGTTTTCAATTCATAGGGTTATTTGCATGATCATGGTCCCCCAACCTCTAGCCAATTACCTAATGTGGACATTACAACTACATTATTGAGTGGGAATGCAATAATCCAATTAAGTTCTTTAAGCTATCATCCTATGTTTGAATCAATTAAGGAATCTAAGTACATCTCTATCCTAGACAACAATCCATATTCCTTATTTCATAAAATACTATGAACCATACTTTGTTCAATCCCATGTTCTATCTCCCTATTCCCTTTCTTGAGTTCAAAAGGTTGACAATAGGTATAGTCTATTAGTGATCAAGCCTCAAAATAGTTAAAATAGGATTGAACATTCAACCAACAATGATAATAAAATGAATGAACTAAAATCAAAACAATATTACTCATATATTCGGCTTCAACCTAGGAAAGGGAGTTCTTAGCCACTCATAGTCATAATCACGATCCAAAAGGCAGAATACATGATATAATCTAAAAAAAGCTCAAGAAATAATGTAAAACCAAAGTTGTGAAGTTATAAAAACCTCCTTAATGCTCCAATACATTCTAATATGAATAATAATGTTCACAAAGATGTATTTATAGTATCCAAGTAGTCCCAAGTCATGTAGGATTGAATTTGCATTTTTGGACATGTGTGACTTCGACCTCGCATCATGAGTTCAAAATCTAGGAATGGAAGGCATGTCGTGAGTTCTAAAAAACAGGAATAGAATTAATTTCAAGAGTTCTAAAATTGGGAATAGAAGTTCTGTAGCGACTTCATAGCAATACCTCTCTTGAAATTGCACTTGAAATTTGGTTAAGTGCTGGTCATTCCTCCTTTCATCCTTGACTTTGTAGAGTCTTTCCCATTGATTTACAGACTCACAATCATCCATATATCATTATATTAAGCTCAAAAAATATCCTACAACAACAAACCACATAAATTAGTGGTTCAAACAACATAATATCTATCACGACGAATCAAGAACAAGAAATAAGACAAGGCAAATTTCCATGATCTTTCACTTTATGTTTCAACTTTTTACTTGAATTTACTGAACTTTGTACACTATCAACAAGTTTTTTCACATATGATAACACCATTTAAACCATAATTAAATCATTAAGAACACTACAATCCAATGGGATCAATAAGACAAACACCTAGCTCAAGCTAGTAACGCCAGTTTTTTGGGTTGAACTATAAATGAATCTTTTAGGTACAAACTTGTTTGGTATTCACTTTTCACATCATAGGCACATGATTTAACACTTATATGCATATTTATCTCATTATAAATTCATATAGAACACGAATCGTCCTCAAAATAAGACTAAAAAGACTAGAATAGTTACACCAGAATGCATAAATACACCCAACATCAAAACCCATAGTGGATAATGCAAATGGGGTCTCACTTGTGAAGTTATCATATAATGTGGCTACAAACATTCTTGTGAAATTCAAAAAGAAAATCATGGTTGGCATACACAAGACACCAAGGTAGATAAAAGGTCTCGTGCCACCTCCTATATTTGATAAAGAGTAAAGGAGAAAAGATAAAAAGAGGGAGAAGAACATAGAATAAATGACAAAATAATTGTAGTTGCTAATAAAAAATATGGTAGGTGTACCCATAAAAATGGTGAATTCTGTGGCATCCAAGGGATATGGTAAAGTATAGTACAAGAGTCTTGATAAAGAAATTCTTATTTGGCTAACTGTACGGTGGGTTTCCATCTGGCGTATCAAAGGCAAGGTGATAACCAAGGTTTTGACAGATCGTGAAACAGAGCTAGATTGGCATGATCGTGATAGAGATTGCTATTGGAAAGACAAGGAAAGGGAATATGACTGATATATGCCTCCCAATTATCGAGTGAAGGTTAAACAATCCAACTCCAATAAACCCTACAAAATCCAAGACAATAGATATGTTATTATAGATTTAGATAAGAATAGAGGGAACAGACAAAATAATCCATATATTGAAAGAAGACTTTTTACAAATTACCCTAACATGGTAGCATACTCGGCCTCTATAAAGAAATTGGAAACTCAGATAGGGAAAATCTCCACTCAACGTACTACTAGACAAAAAGAAAGTTTTCCTAGTGACACTATTGTGAATTTGAACAAAGATACCCAAGTGTTGGCTATTTTGAGTAGGAGTGGTAACGCCCTAATTGATATTGTGGTGGATGTTGAAAAATATACCAATGTTGAACAAACAAATATCAAGAAGAAGTTTGTGAATGATTCGAATGAGAAGGATCCATAATCTCAAGAAGGGAATGCAAAAAAACCGATGGTAAGTGAAGAAGTGGATGATGAAAAGGGAGATCCAAAGGTAGTTGAGAATGATGAAGTGTAAATTGATTTGTTCCCTAATATGAAGGTTCCCCCTCCATTCCCTCAAAGGCTAAAAAAGATTAAAGACAATGCTAAATTTAAAACATTCTATGCTTAGCTTAGCAATCTATCGATTAATATCCCACTGCTAGAGGCAATTCAAGAGATCTTGAGGTACGCTAAGATTATGAAAAGGTTGATGTTGAAAAAGAGTCTTTTTGAGGGAGACACCATTGAAGTGACTCTGGGTGTAGCGCTATCATGACTACTGACATATAGGAGAAGAAAGAAGATCCCGATGCCTTTATAATTCCATGCACCATAGGGACACAATATTTTGAAAAAGCTTTGTATGACCTTAGTGAAAGAATCAATATCATGTTCTATGCAATCTATCAAAAACATGGTTTGGCCACTCCTACACCAAAAACAATGAGGCTTTTATTGGCAAATCAGTCTATCAAGAGACCAGTTGGAGTTCTATTTGATGTGTTGGTAAAGGTGGACCGCTTCATCTTTCCTGCATATTTTGTGGTGCTTGATTCTAAAATTGACCAAGAGATACCCATTATCCTTGCACGAACTTTCCTTGAAACCAAAAGAGCTAAAATTTATTTGGAGTTAGGAGAAATAAAATTCTGAGTTGATAATAATGAAGTGTCCTTCCGGATGTGCAAAATTGAAAACAACCTATGGACCTTCAGGTGGTGTCAGTTATTGATATTGTGGATGATGAGGTGGATGATGGGTCTATAAATGATCTAACTTGAAAAGATGAAGAACGTCGTGTCGTGATGATAAATTATGCACTATGTGGAAGGCAACCCACAAATGCCACAAAAGTGGCTCATATCCTTTTTTTTTTAATTTAGTAGAGTACATTTTTATTTTGTTGTTGATTAATCCATGCATTTATGGAACTATGTACTGTTCTGAATGAGTTTGAGAAAGAAACAGTGTGAAATTTTTGTGCAATAGACTGTGAAGGGGTAAATAGATAACCAAAAATGGTCTTAGTTACCGTAGTCGTGGCACCTGCGCTACCGTAATTTTGGTAACCACTTTACCATGGTCGCAATACTTTGAACGCGATTGCGATACTGACTGTGATAAAAGTTTGTGCGACTACCCATTTCACCCACACTTTCTTTTCAATCTTCTTTGAAATTCCACCCGCTCGTGATCGAGTTTTGAGCCTCCAAGCTTGCATTGCATACTTAAGTTAATATGTTGTTTGAAATCCATCTTTGATGTGTATTTATAAGTCGTAGAACTCATTCTTTAGGAATGGCTTAAAAGGGTGTTTAAATTGCAAAATCGTTGTTTAAATATGTGTATTGGTGTAGTTAGCTGTTGTGGTTGGTGTGTACACTATTGCAGAAATCTCGAGTATCCAAAATTTGTTTAATTTGGTAGAAATAGAGTGTGCACATCAAGTGCTCGATTAAAGGCCCAAATGAATGCAATGCTAGTTTTTCCATGTTCCAACGGCATAATCGAACACTTAAAGGCTAGGTTTAATGTGCTTAAGGTAATTTCTTAGTTTGAAACACAATTTGGCAATGACATTTGATAATTTGAATTTTTGAAAATTTGGCCCCATCTTTCCTGAGATACCGAGATCACGGTCATTAGAATATAACTGCGATACCAAAATCATGGCTTATTGACTCGTGATCACCATATCTGAAGCTAATTTTGAACCAGGGACAAAAAATTCTAGACTTCTAATTCTTGCTCTACAACAACTAAGTAACCATCCTACAAGCTTAGTTGGACAACATAGCATAATTTTTTCATTAAAATGTTAGTGAAGTGTGTTGTTGTGTTGTTAACATGATTTCCAGGTTTACATCATGGGAGATTATGACCATGTCTATTTCATGACCCTTAAATGCCATAACATGAAATAGAGTGATCTCCCAAAGATAAAGTTGCTTCTAGAGACGCGCATATGTTTGGAAAAGGTACTAGAAATGCTTTTGGCATTCCTTGATAGACTCGTAGCCACTAGGTGGAGGTGTTTTTTCCTGGATCCTTGTCGAGCAAAGCAAAAATAGGCAAAGAAATTCTACACTAATCTTAGGGTGTTATATCTCTCAAACGCAATCATCAGGATCCAAGGGATAGAAGTAAACTTTAGAGTTGCGCATATAAATGACCTATATAGGCTTCCAAAGTGATGATAAGACACGAGCTGAGAAGTCTGATTCTGATGATGCCAAAGGTGATGTTGATTGTGAGAGCGACAATAGCTCTTAATGCGGTTTCAAGGCGCACCCTTTTACTCTCTTTATGCTTCATTGATTATTTAGTGAGGTCACTGCAAGCTTTTTATTTGGGGGTACCTATCCTTGTATTCATTCACTAGGTCTATATTATTCAGATATTTTTTGATGTTTGGATGTTGATTTGGATGATTCTTATTTAAAATTTTGGGTTTTAATATTCGGGCACTATGATGGTGCCCACATTTCATGGATTAGTTACTTGTTTCATTTTTTGTTTTTCTTTATTTAGCTCTATCATATTTAAGGTCACATCAGATGATCCTTTCCCTATGATAGATTGAGTTATGACATTATTAAGGGAAAATCATTATGATTAGGTTGGGAGCCATGGATGCAAGGGAAATATGAGTACCTATAGCATCTAGGCTATAAATGCAAGGGAAATCTAAGTACCTGTGGCATTTAGGATTGGGGATTAACCTTATACCTAAGGTAAAGTGTGAGTAGCCATATGATTTTTCCTCATAAAAGTCAAAATGTGAGATGATGGCTTGGTTTGGTACAATAAATATCAAATTATGAGTGGTGCAAATACAAATCAAACACCTCCCTCTGTCAATTTTTTTTTTTTGAAAACTAAGGGAATGGACATGAATAATTTTTTAACAATACCTTACCTCTTTTTGTGACTTCGAAGTCTTTATCTTGTTGGAATTGGTAAATATTCCTTTTGTCTATAGTTAGAAGTTAAATGGAGACTTCTTGAGGAGTATGCATGCCATGTGCGGTGAGCATAATTTTTTAATTATCATGCATACTTTTACCATCTAGAACTTTCCCTTTTAGTCTCTTAGGGCTAATTGTGATTATACTCGGTTGGTTAAATGACCTCAGGTCTTCTTGGTAAATATTAGGATTCCATTTTAGCCTAAATAACCCACCCATGCATAGAATGGTATCCTTAATTACCTATTTTAAGCCTTCAAACATTTCTTTGGTGACCACATTACAATCCTTGAACTATCCAAAGTTTTTTCTCTTTCGAACCCTACCCTCCTTGAACTCTAAAAAATGAAAAATGAGGCCAAATGCCTAAGTTAGGGGTGGTAAGTTTGGAAGGGATGAACTTTATCTATGATAATTTAAGTAGATGCCTCTGATGCTTTTCAAAGAAAGCAAAGTAAATTCCTGAAATATAAAGGGCCCATCAAATGAAGGAATCGAATGAGATAGAAAAAGAATTAGTTGAAAATAAAATGCTTTCAAAGTATCGGGTAAAATAACACAGAAAAGGTAGGCATGTGTGAATTTTGGAAACAAATGAAGTGGTCCATGGTCTAAATTTGGGCTAAAATAGTATGATGTATATGTTTAATAAGGGTGTAGTAACTTTTTTCCTTAAAGATATTATACCCTTTTCCCAACCTACATTACAACATTAAAAAGTCCTACGAGATATCCAACCAAGTGTAGACATTGGGGTGGCGATTGAAAATAAGGGCAAGCCTATGGTATTGTATTTGTTAGCATTGAGAGGGTATTTTTGACAGATATTATGGTGCACTAAAATCCCTTGTTGCATATTAGATAAATTTGTGTGTGGGATTTCCTTCTCGCAAGGAGGCTTGTAGACTAATTAAGTTGGGTGAAATTGCGATCTTTTGGAAAATGAGGTAAGGGAGTATAGTGGAGTTGCTATTTATTAGGAGTCACATATAGAATGCTAGTTATTTTTGAATTATAGTTCTTTAAAGTCATTTGCATCTTTGATATTTTATTTTATGTCGGGGGGAGTTGTAAGAATAGCTTTGCCTATGTTTGAGAGCTACTTATGGTGTTAATAGATTTTGAAGTCATTGTGATCATTTGGTTGTATAAAGGGGCTTAAATTTGCATTGACTCATTGAGTAATAAATAGTTCTTCTTGATTATTGGCAAAGGTTTGAGTTGGTCGTTGATGAGAGGTAAATTTACCACTCATTTACATCCAAATTTCTGTACACTACTATGATTTAAAGGTATGACTGAGACAACTTTGTTAGTTGAATGCACTAATTTCCAAATTTCACAGGTATAAGAAGGAAAAAAGTGGAATTGAGCTTAGAAGGGATCAACAAGAGAAGAGAAAAGCAAAAGATGAAAGGCCTTTAGTAGGAAATGGTCTTAATTACCGCAATAGAAGTCTGGGGGCCCTTATCGCAGTAAGTCAAGTTGGTAAAATATTTGTTATCACGCCAAATTCAATGCAAGTGTTGAGCTACGATTGCGGTCCTAATAGTGTAATCACGGCATCGTGGGTTTATACCCAGGGGTAATTCTATAAGTTTTATTTAGCGGACCACAAATCCCTTAAAGGGATAAAACCCTTTCCCATTTGGTATTCATCAACTTTGAAATTCAAATTGGAGAATTTGTAAACCCTACCAAATTTGGGAAACTTAGTGTGGTAAATTTCTCAAGTAGTTTTGTTTGTAATTGAAGTTGGATATTGGATTACTGTTGATTGAAATTTCATTGGAAGCAATGAACAACCAATTTCATATAATTCTTTTCCCTAACTTTATGAGTAGCTATAAAAATTATCTTGGGATTATGTTGACATAGGGTGCAAATATGTGTGGATTGTGATTTATTAGTGTAAATTATTGGTTATTACTTGTGGTTTCACTAATGCTTGTTTGATTTAGTTGGTATTTGTAGGTGAAAACCGTAAATTCCCAAAATGGATTTGTGGGTGAAAACCCCAAATTCTCAAAAGCTCACATCATCCTTAAAGGAGGGATATGAGTAACATTTTGGATCCTATATCATCCTTGAAAGAGGGATATGTGTGAAAAGGCATTAGTCAACAACATTTAGATTTAGTTTATGCTTTTTTCATCATCTTTTCCCCTAGGAAGACATAATCCAAAGGTTTTTCTCATATTGAAATCTTAACCGCAATTGTCACTTTGAGCTGGTAGTTTGATTTGATTTTGATAAAAGAACTTTCCTAACCAATGCCTCCCATTTTAATTCATGTATTTTACTTTCTTTATTCAACGGGCATACACTTAGAGGCTATCGACACCTATAAGTTTTGACGACTGGACTCACTCCTAGAGGATTCGACCTCAACATGATTTGCGCTTTATTGTCAATGATCGTCGTACATCAAAATTATGTTATAGGAAAGCCTGATTAGTGTGGGTTACCATTTGGGATATTTTGTGATTGGAAGTGATATGCCCATAGTGTGTGTTTTATATGCTTTTTTTTTTAATTTGCTAAGTCATCCTATGATACCTACAGAGTACAAGTGGACCATACTCATTCCAACTACGGCCATTTAGAGCATATCCAAGTATGAGTATGCCACAGGATAGCTGATTCAAGTGGTGCTTGGATTAATATTTAAGGTATCAATCGACCTATGCATTCAGAGTTGACCTTATATCTTTTCTTATCTAGACTATTCCTTATTATATATTCAGAGACAGAGTTTATTCCTTTTTGGACATCCGATGTATATTTTGACTTAAATTTTCTTTAGTTGGTTCTTACACTGTGACTCCAGATTTTGGGAGTTTTATGGTATTGTTGTCATCTATTTTCTCTATTATTGTAATTATGTGGTTTTTCTTTGTTCTAGTATCCTTGCCTTGGGTTTTGATATTATTTTTTGTTGACGTATTAGTTTGGATGATAGCCTTACTTGTCAAGCCTTGTCGGGACAAGTGTCATAATGACCCTTGGTTTTTGGATCATGACAAATATATGAATGTGTGTATGTATGTGTATATATATATATATATATATATATATTTTTTATATATTTATACACACACATCTATATATATGTTTATATAACGAGGTGACATGCTCACGGAGTAATGTAACAAACAAAGTCCTATGTATATTTAATAGTTCGTTGTCTTCAATATACATATACATATTTAATGGTTAGTAGTATTGGATATAAATCAAGTGTAAGTGATGTAATCTTCATTCTAAAATATGGATGGTTTGAAAAAGTCTACCACTCTATCGAAGATCTGATTTGATAACAAATCCTTACATGAGGATATTGAAGATTAATAAGAGCACAAGGAGAAATTGTAGGAAGGTAAATAACAACATATGTTTACGTGGAAACCTCCTTGATCAAGGGAGTAAGACCACAACCTTCATTAAACTCCAAGCAATATTTGACTATGACCTTCTAATTTTAACAACCTTACAATATATCTATTGCAACTAACCCTCACAATACCTCTACTATGTGCACTCCACTAGCTATCTCTAGCTTGCAAAACAACTCTGATTTATACCAAAATAAACAAAAAATAATACTCACTATAATCTTAAAAATGAGACCGTGAGTTTACATTTTCATGATCAAAATAGAAAAAGCTCAATCAACCTAAAAACAAAAAATTAATGATTTATGATCAATGAGTTTATAAAGTTTTTAGTCTGCTAATTTTGATGAGGTGAGGGCTTTGCTTGGGAGAATAATTTTTCAAAATTTTTAAAGGATTGAGCTTTCAATGTATACAATGATTATAAGGAAAGAAGCTTCATCATTCATGGATTCTAGAAAGGACCACTGATAATTCATCCCACTAATTTGTTGTCACTACCAGAGAGTACTGGATAACTGGCGCATAAGTCGAAGTGCATACCGCTTCAAAACTACATTATGAGACACCAGTTAATGTTATTGGTTCTTCCACCAGGTTAGGCAATAATCAAGACATGAATCACAATCTGACAGGTATGAACCAGCTATAGTGATGAAGTTTGTCAACCATTAAAACTAGCATTCTAAAAATACCCCTTTTTTGATAATGGAAAATCTAAATTCTTAGAGAAACAATTTACCCATTAGTTCCCCCTATCACCAACATCATCAAATTAAGCCAACAAGCTTCCCACTTCTTCTTCCTTTTTAATACTTGTTCTCTTTCACTAGTCAACAACACCAGTTCCCCTTTACTAATTGAACCAGTTTCTTAATCATTGGAAGTGTTAGTTCCCTAACCTTTCCCCCTTTTGGCATCATTAAGAAGAGATAACAAAGCCAATTAGGCATTATGCATAAAAAAATATCACATCATGTATAAAATAGGAAAAATTCATATTAAAGCATATATTTTGAATCATTAGACAAGTTAGTATTGAATTTCTGTAAAAAGAAATTAACAATGAACTTGTGTAAAAACAAAAGGAAAGTAAGAATATGGAGTGAAGAAAGGTGAAATGGGATCAGCTAAGATGGGAATTTGAGAGACAACTATAAAAGAGGTGATCAAAACATTTAATTGTAGCGTGGTTATCAACAATTAGTGCCTCATTCTTGATCTTTACCGGAGTATTGTCATCCTTGAGTTATTACTCTTCTTGTTTAGATGAGTGATTTAAATCTTAGCTCGATTTGAGATATCTGGTGAAAGTATAGTTCTTTTTGTGACCTCGGTTAGTTGACAACTTCGTTATCTTTAGATTACTAACCTCCTGAGAAACAATGATATTTTACACTATAGACTTAGAACCAACTTTTTTTTTTTACATATACTAATCATGGGTTAGCTTGTGATCCTCCAGGGTCGTAAGTACCGTATGACATCCAGGGTGTATACACGGGGAATTACAAACTTGGTATCAAAGCCTAAGATTCTAAAGAGTCCTAGGGAGTCTAAAATTCATGTTGAGTAGAGTCTTGTGTATAGGTGCGTAGCACACCACACTTATGAACAAAAGGATATGAGGTGTTTTAAGAAAAAAGTTCCCTTCGTTTAGCATTCATGTCGTATGAGTGAGTTTGAGCTCATGTCAAACTCTCTACCCAATCTAATTTTCCCTTTTGTTGAAAGAACATGCCTCCCAAAAAAACCAATAGAAGAAAAACTGGAAACCAACCAACACCTCTGCTAGTTGAGAAAGATCCCATGAATGAGCACATATCTCATTCAAAATTTAGAGAAGCTTTCACCACCCTTGCTCATTCTGTAGCAGCCTATAATGAACGCCCAGCTACTGTTTAGTACAACCCAGTGTCCAATAGTACTTCAGCTATAATTCGTGACTTTACCAAAATGAATCCTCTTTCTTATTCGAGATCCAAATTTAAAGAAGATCCTCACAAATTCCTTGAAATGGTTCAGAAGGTAACAAACATTATGGTGGTAACCGCTAGTGAGAGTGTTGAGTTAGCTTTCTATCAATTATAGGATGTGGCTAATAAATAGTTTATGTAGTATAAGACAGATATGGCCGCAGATACAGGGCCTATAGAATGGGAAAAGTTTTCCATTGGAATTGAGAGAGGCTAAGGTGTTAGAGTTTATCAACCTAAAGTAGGGAAGCATGATAGTGAAGGAGTATTTTCTTAAGTTTACATAGTTAGCCAGATATGCTCCTCATGTGGTAGCTGATAGCAGGTCTAAGATGAGTAATTTCATGTCTGGTGTGTCTGATAGTGTGGTTAAGGAGTGTAGGACCACAATGCTGATTAAGAAAAGTGAGTTGGCTAGGTTAATGGTCCATGTTCAGCAGATAGAGGACCAGAAGACCAAGGTGAAAGAGAGGGTAAGTAAGAGGTCTAGAACAGGTAGCTTTAGTTTTGCTCAGCCTAAGTCAGAGGATAGAAATCATCCTCTGTTTTGCCTAGAAACTCTTTAGTTCCAGCTCCGTCTTCAGCTAGTGCTCCGGTGCCAAAATTCAGAAATAGTAATAAGGATAAGGCGCCAAGCTCTAAATCTCAGGGCAGTATAAGCAGTGCCCGAACAAATTATCTCTGTCAGAAGTATGGCATAATCCATTAGGGTATCTATAGGGCTAGCCGCGATGTATGTTTCGAGTGTGGCAAAGTAGGTCATAGAATCAGTGAGTGTTCTCGGGTAGGTTCACAGAGTTGGCATAATTGTCCCCCATCTTAGTGTGATCGCCCAACTCATTAGGGTGTTGCTTCCAGTGCACCGGTGGGCAATGCCCAAATAGTCTTTACGCGTTTTATTTCCAATAAGATCAGGAAAGTTCTCCTATTATTGTCATTAGTACATTACATATTTATGCTTTGCTAGATCCGGGAGCTTCTTTGTCCTTTGTAACTCCTTATATAGTCGTTTACTTTGGAATTAGTCCTGAAATCCTAGCAAAGCCCTTCTCAGTCTCTACCCTAATGGGTAAGGATATTATAGCCCAATAGGTATACAGGAACTGTCCAATTATGGTGTCTCTTAAAGTTACTTTAGAAGACTTATTACAGTTAGTGATGACAGATTTTTTAACATCATTCTCGGCATGGATTAGCACCATTCATGCTATGCTTCAGTTGATTATAGAAACAGAGTTGCCTATTTTTAATTCCCGAATGAACCTATCACAGAATAGAGGGGTAGTACTTAAGCGCTTAAGGGAAAAATTATTTCGCACCTTAGAGCCAGAAATATGATATCCAAGGGGTGTGTCTATCATATCATTTGAGTTAAAGACAATAGTTCCGAGACTCCTAACCTTGATTTAGTTCCAGTCACAAGTGAATTTCCAGGTATGCTTCCTAAAGATCCTCTTGGAGTTTCTCCCAAAAGAGAAGTTGACATCAGAATAGACCTTCTTCCCGATACTCAGCCCATTTTTATTTGACCATACAGAATGGATCTAGCTGAACTTAAAGTGTTGAAGCAATAGTTGAAGGATCTACTAGATAAGGGATTTATCAGGCCTAGTGTCTCCCCGTGAGGTACACCAATTATATTTGTGCATAAGAAAAATGGATCTCTCAGAATGTGTATTGACTATCGTCAGTTGAATAAAGTCACCTTCAAGAACAAGTTTACACTTCCTAGAATCGATGACTTGTTCGATCAACTTCAGGTTGACACTTACTTTTCTATGATAAACCTCAAATTAGGCCATCATCAGCTCAGAGTCAGAGAATGTGACATTCCAAAAATATCTTTCAGTACTCGGTATGGTCACTTCACATTTCTAGTCATGTTAGTTGGTCTTACCAATTGCCCCAACAGTTTTCAAGGACTTGATGAACCGTGAGTTCAAGCATTACTTGGATATGTTCATCATAGTTTTCATAGATGACATTCTTTTTTACTCTCACAGTGAACATAATCACGCAGACCATCTCTAAATAGTATTACAGACTCGCAGAGCCCATTAGTTGTTTGACAAATTTAGTAAATTCAAATTTTGGCTAAGGTTAGTAAATTTCCTTGGTCTTATCATTTTTGGTGATGGCATTAGAGTTGATCCTCAAAAGACCAAAGCAGTGAGAAATTAGCCTAGACCCATCTCTCCATAAGATATCAAGAGTTTCATAGGTTTGGCTGGCTATTACCGATAGTTTACTGAAGGATTTCGGTCAATTGCATCCCCTATGTCCAGATTGACTCAGAAAAAAGTCAAGTTCTGGTGGTCAGATTCTTATAATAAGAGTTTTCAGGAGTTGAACACTTGAGTCACTATAGCCCTAGTTTTGACTTTACCCAACGGTTCAAATGGATTTGTTGTGTATTATGATGCTTCTAGAGTTGGTTTGGTGTCTATTTTGATGTAGAGGGGTAAGGTTGTTGCCTATTTCTCTAGATAGCTTAAGCCCTATTAAAAGAATTACCTACCCATCATCTATAGCTAGCAGCTACTCTATTTGCCTTACAGATTTAGAGGCACTATTCATAAAGGGTGCATACTGATGTGTTCATAGACCAAAAAAGCTTGCAATATGTATTTTCTCAGAAAGACTTAAACCTACATTAGAAGAGGTGGTTAGAGATATTGAAGGATTATGGCATGAGTGTTTTGTATCATCCAACCAAGGAAAATAGTGGCAGATGCCCTTAGTAGGTTGTCCATGGGTAGTTTTGGTCACATTGAGAATCATAAGAAGAAGTTAGTTCAGTAATTTCATCAGCTTGCCAGACTAGGTGTCTATTTGGTTGACTTGACTGAGGGTAGTGCTGGGGTATAGAATAGTTTGGAATCATCTTTGGTTTCTGAAGTAAAAGAAAGGTAGGACAGGGATCCCAATTTAGTTAAGCAAAAAAAGTCATTCAAAAACCATGAGGTAAAGGTTTTCTCCAAAGGGGAATATTGTGTGTTGCGATGTCAGGGTAGACTATGTGTGTCATGTGTGGATAGCGTGAGATAGTGGATTCTTGCAGAAGCACATGGTGCGTGTTACTCGATTCATCTAGGGCCACTAAGATGTACCAAAACTTATGAGAAATCTATTGGTGGAGTGGGATAAAGAGAGAAATTGTAGAGATTATAGCTAGTGCTCCACATGTCAGAAGGTTAAGATAGAGAATGAAAAGCATAGTGGTTAAATGCAAGAGTTTAGTATTCCCATATGGAAGTGGGAAGAAGTGAACATGTATTTCATGATGGGTTTGCCTCGTACTCATCATCAGCATAAGTTAATTTGGGTCATTATTAATAGAATAACCAAATCAACCCATTTCTTGCAAGTTCATAATTCCTATTTATCCATGGATTATGCAAAGCTCTATGTTAGAGCGTTGCACAGATTAAATGGTATCTCATTTTCCATTATTCCAGATAGAGGTATGAAATTCACCTCTCACTATTGTAAAGCCTTCTTAAAGGGTCGTGGTACTCAAATCCACCTCAGCACAACCTTCTACCCTCAGACAGATGTCCAAGTAGAAAGGACCATTCAGACCTTAGAAGATATGTTAAGAGTGTGTGTCATTGAATTTAAGCACAGTTGGGATGACCACTTATCTTTGATATAGTTATCATATAATAATAGCTATCATTCCAGTATTCAGATGGCTTCGTTTAAGGTTCTGTAAAGAAGGATATATAGATCTCCCATTAGTTGGTTTGAAGTAGGTGAGGCCGAGGTAGTGGGGCCTGACTTTGTATTTAATGCTTTAGATAAAGTGCAGTTGATTAGAGAGAGGCTTAAGATAGCCCATAGACGATAGAAATCATATCCAGATATAAGAAAAAAAGATCTCGATTTTGAGATTGACGACTTTGTATATTTGAAAATCTCTTCGATAATGAGGGCGAAGAGGTTTTGCAAGAAGGCGAATCTTAGTCCCCGATATGTTGGTCATTATAGGATTCTCAATTGTTTTGGTAAGGTAGCTTATGATCTTTAGTTAACTGCAGACTTATCATCAGTGCACCCAGTGTTTCATGTCTCCTTGCTAAAGAATTGCATTGGTGACCCAGCAGTTCTAGTCCCTCTAGAGAGTATCGATGTTCAAAATAGTATTTCTTATAAGGAAGTCCCAGTCAAAATCCTTGATCATTAAATTTGCAGACTAAGGAACAAAGAAGTTCCTTTGCTCAAAGTTCTTTGGCGGAATTAGTCCATTGAGGGAGCTACTTGGGAAGTAGTAGCAGACATGCGAACTAAGTATCCTCACCTCTTTTGCGCAAACTCAGACTCAACAAAAGGTTAAATACTTTCTTAGATTTACTCTATTCTATGCTCAGATGCAGCTGCATAACATGCTCATATTATTCATGCATTCATGAAACAGTTCAGTCATATGTCACATCTTCAGAATTTAGTCATACTTCAGTTTTGCATGTTAGTGTAAGTACATTTCCTTAGTTCCTCTCATTTTAGTCAACCTCATTTGAGGATAAATTTCCCCAAGGAGATATATAGTAAGACTGCACAAAATCCTTGTCATTTCTGTCCTATATAGCATGCCAAAAGAGGTCCCAGACTTAGAAAATTTTAGCTAAGGGTTGACACTTAGTCTCATTTTTGTCCTCAATATTTCAGTGGCATTATTTACGATATTACTTCCCTTAGAATATTGATTTTTAAATTAATTCATGATCAGGAATGTCAATAGGTCATATTGGGCGAGTTTCAAAATTTTCAGACTTTGTTTGGGCCGTGTTTGGATGGCCAAAACAGCAAGCCAACGAGATCTTTATGCGTCGCATTCGCTATTGCTTTGGACCTATGGACGTTATTCATCGGTGATCACATCGACCCCATAAACATGGCACGTTTCCTATAGCATCACTAGGAAGTTTTTGTGTATTAAATTCAGATATTCCAATGCCATTTAGGTCCTTTTACCCTTACCCAATTCAGCTAAAACATGAAATTAAGTATCCAACAAGGAAAAATACATTTATTATTCCCAAAATACTCTCAAGAACAAGACATAATTTCATCAAGCTCAAGACCATATCCCAAGAATTCACCACAATTATGACGAACTCAACAATCAAGGTATGTACGGTGTTCATCCTTGGGTCTCCTTCCACCCTTGGAGTTTAAGAAACCTTTTCAAGAACTTGAATTATGATTTCTATGTTATGAATTAAATTATGCCTATGTTTGAGTTGTTGTATGAATTTTCAAGTTGAGATTTTTTATGGTTACCATCAAATTAGTATAGCATATGTGTTGAATTATGAATCTTTCATGTAAAAACCCTTAAATTTGCAATTTTAAGTTGTAGTCAAGATGCTTATGTGTTGTTCATTATCATGTGCATTAATTATGTTCCCCAAGTATTTGATATAATGTTCATGTGAATTGAATTGTGAAATTATGACACGTTAGCATGTGTTTTGTATCATGTACAAGTCCATGACCTCCATGTGTTTGACAAAATTATTAAATGAATGAATTGTGAACAATTGACTATTTCTATGTTTTATCTACTATGCTATCAAGTCCTGGGGTTATTTATTACTCGAAATCTAACCGTTTACTTAGTTGCAGTGGTTATTGAATCATTCCATTAAAGGTCAAGAATTGTAGTACTCAATCAGTTAACTGAACTTAGTGAACTCAGTCTAGTTTAGTTAGTCAACACGATTAGTGTCAGTTTAGTCAAGCCTAGTATATTCTAGTAATAAGTTCAATGTCAATTTAGTTGGGAGTTGGATTCAGCACCGAGCGAACTCAAGGATGGGGGACTTCCTACCAGCAGAGGGTTTGACCCTTAGTAATTGTCCCTGCATTACAAAACGATGTAGCCAACATTGGATAAGTTGTCCTCTTTCCTAACAAGGGTTGACACAATCATATATCTATTTCATGTGTCTTTCTGCCAAATAATGGTTGACCCAGCATTGTTAATATCCCATAGCAAGGTGCGAATACCCTTCCAACTAGATTATAGGTTTGACCCCAACTCAGTTTATTATCGTGGTATATTGGTTAGCTGATAACTCCCACAGTAAAAGTTTTAGTCTCAAAGTTCAGTAAAGAACTCAGACAGTTCTACAGAACTATGGCTATCAGTTATCAGTTACTTAGCTATCAGAATTCAGTACATCAGTTCTAGTTTAAACTTTTAGTTATTAGTATTCATTTATCAAAACTCAATACTTCAGTTATAGTCTAATTCACACAACCATTATATTCACAGTATTGCATATTTAGCATGTTTAGTAGTTAGATTTTTGCATGTACACTTATTCAGTTACTTCACGATATTCATTCAGTCAGTTATAATCTCATGCAAATGAGCCTATGTATATTAGCCTACCTCACTTAGTATACCAGTATATTCCACGTACTGATGCATATTCTTTCTTTGTGCTATGGTGTCTCATATCATAGGTTCGGACGCTGAGGTTCCCAACTGTACTTAGAAACTTAGGCTATCAGCAGTAGTTATAGTAGTGAGTCCTCATATAGCGAGGATATCATTTTATTTTAGCAATTTAGTATTTTAGTTAGTTCAGTAGTCAGAGTTAGAGAGTTACTTTTCCTATCAACGCCATATTCAGAAAATTATAGGCTTCAAACTAGAACATACAGTTATTCAGTTTTCAGATGTTATTATCAGTACACTTAGTTATTTTTTCAATATTTTGAGAATCTTATGGCATTTTCAGTTATACTTTCGTATATAGTTTAGTATTATTATTGAATGCTCACCGCATGTACTAGTTATGGGTTAGCTTGTGATCCTCCAGGGTCGTAAGCACCTGTGTTGTCCTGGGTGTAGACTTAGGGTGTTATAGTTTCGTGATAGGGTTCATGGTTATTTTGTATTACTATGTTATCATTATATGTTCGCATTCTTATTTAGGGTTGGTCAATGATCCTACTAGAACACTATTATATCTTTTGTGCTGATACTTTGCGTGCTCTTCTTTTTATTAAGTTCATAGCATATTCCACTGACACTTTTAAGTCCTCAACTGTGATTTGGATCATCTTTAAAATTAAGGATAATCTGCATTTTTTAGTCAACCATGGGATCTTCTTTAATTTTTGGGCCCCTTTATTTCTGACTTAGACATTGATTATGTTTTTGGGTTGCATCCCCTCTTTTGACATTTGTTTGAGTTTTTGTATGATGATTTTTTATTCCTGGGTTATGGTTTTCTGCATTATTCTACTATTACCTTTTAATATATTATTGAATATTGACTAGTTTCAATGGAATTGGTTTTAGTAGTCTATTTTTGGATAATTGTTGATTGGTTTATGATGTTAGTTTGTTCTTATACCGAGGGATAGAGTATGGGTACCACTTTTGGAGGGTTTAGGTTATGACAATTCCTTGTAGTCCTTCTTTTGGAGAGGGCATTTCTTGATGAAGTGACCTGGCACAACAATCATTTCATTTGAATCCCCTATTTAAGTTTCCTCTGTTTTGAAAACTTCCACTTCTCTGCAATATTTGAAATATTTGAATGACATAAGCAATGTTTTGTTCCTCTTCACTTGAGTTATCTTTGCTAGTCTTCAAAACCATGCTTTTTTCCTTCTTAGGATCATTCGTCTCATAATTCTATTATGTTTTAAGCTCATAAGTTTTTATATTCCTAAAAATTTCATCCATGGTCAACTTTTACAAATCTTTAGTCACTAAAATGGCATCCACTTTGCTTTTTCATAAGGTAGCAAGATACTCAAAATCTTCTTGACCAGCTTGTAGGTACTGATATTTTCTCCGAGATAGTTGAATTCATTCTCAATAGATATATATTGAGTGTCCATGTCCTGGATGGATTTCCTTTGCTCATTTTGAATAGGTCGTACTGAATAGTAAGTATATCAATATTTGATTGCTTTAGTTGACATGTTCTCTCTGTAGTATTGTATTAATTTTCCCATTACTCCTTAGCAAATTCACAAGCAGAGACCTGGTTGCACTTATCAAGCTCTATTCCACAGACAAGAATTTTATTTTCTTTATATTTCTTCTCAATCCTCTTTCAATCAACTTTGGTATAACCCTTTCTACTTTTAAGAATAGTAGATCTGCGATTACAATCAAGGAATGAATCTTCTAATTCAAAAAACCTTGCAATAACTCTATTGCAACACATCCTCATAATTCATCTACTATGAGCACTCCAGTAGCTATCTCCAGCTAGGAAAATAACTTAGATTTGAATAAAACCAATTAGAAAATAATACTCATTGGAGTCTATAGAATGAGACATTAGTTTACAATTGTATGATCATAACAAAAAAGCTAAATCAACTTGGAAACAAAACATAAATCATTTATAAGAAAACAGTTTCTATATTGTTGAGTCTTGTAATTTCAGCTGAGGTAAGGCCTTTGTTTGAGATAATAATTAATAAAAAATTGCAAAACCTTGAGCTTCTCTCCTGAAGTGCAATGAATATATATAATGACCAATTGGAGATAAGATTCATTATTGATGGAGGTTGGAAAGGACCACTAAGATTAATCCCACTAATGTGTTGACAATACCAGAGAGTAATGGACATCTGGCACATAAGACAAACTATGTACAATTACAAAACTGTATATTGAGACATTAGTTAATATAACTGGTCCTGCCAATAGGTTAGAAAATCATCAAGACATGAATCAGAATAAGGCAAGCATGGAACATGCGAGTGATAAAGTTTGTCCATCATCAAAACTAGCATTCTGATGAAAAATAATTAATTGATAATTCAAAAGTATATTTAAATATTCAACATATTCTTTTTCATTATTTATCGCCTCTAATTTAATATAATATTTATAGACATATAATTTATAATTTTAATGACAGTATATTACATAATTTTCTTATTATTTATATAAAATGATCCAAATTTAGACTCAATTCAAATCGCTAATTCTAATAATTTAAATCCAAATCTGGATGACCTAAATCTGGTCCATTTCTTTAATTTTAATGCTTTGTTCAACACATTTGATTAACGATTGAGATTCACTCCTTATTTTTTTCCTTTTAACTAAGAACTTGTCCTAAAGCCAAAACCTAATTCATTTTCTCTCTCAACTAGGATTGTTTCCGCACTCCTACCCGTCTCTGTCAACTCCATCACCATGGCTCAACCATGTATGACTAGTAATGACACACCCTAATTTCATTCTCCCTTTATTATTTTTATTCTCTCTCTATCTTTGAATAAATTAGGGTTCGGCAATACTGCTATTCGTTTCTTCTCTGACACTCCTCTTTGGTTAATGTTATCACCACTACTACAGATGTTGTTATTTGACCTTGCTTCTACTACAACTATTCATTGCTTTCTATCGCCACTATTGTTCTCATTGTTGTTGTTGTTGCTGTTATACATTGTTTTGACCTCCTATGCCAACTCTGACATTTTAATCAAGGTAAGCAATTCCTCTATTTTCTTTGATTTTTTCACTTTGTTTTTTCCCCATTAAACTAGGGTTAGATTAAATTGTGTTATAGTAAAATTAAATTGGTAAATTTTTAACTTTGTGTATTTTTTGATAGGTAACTTATGGAGATATTTGGTGTGATGGATCTAGATTTTTATGTATCTCTTTACCTTTGTTCTTCTTCAGCCAAATCAAAGAGTTGTACAATTTTTTCCTACAAAATGAACAAAGTTTTCCTATTTTTATATTTTTCTTTGTTTCTAATATGCATATGATTGTGATCCATTGATTCTCTTCCTGTTTATTTATTATGCGTGTCCATTATTGTGCAGTGTTGTCAAAGTGAATTTGGTTGAGGTCGTAACAGTGTTGCTATCCTTTTATCACGATCCGATTTGTAGGTCATGATGTCACCTACTTTATCCCACCAGTAAGTAAGACAAACCGTAGCCCGATGCTATAAGTAATAGGGTAATTTGGGGGGGGGGGGGGGAAATAACATGAATACTAGAAATATATAAGTAAAAAACTTACAAACAATAAATCATAAAATAATAAAAATAATAATAATAATATGGATGATAGATAAGAGAAATAATACCATCCCACAACCTAGTAGTGTTAGTACAAGAGCCACTAAATTAAAAGACTACAAGTATTATCATAGTCAGATATACATCAATATTGAATAAAGAAATATTAAGTAAAAATAGAAAAATGAGAAGAGATAAACTCCATTTTCGAGAGCTCACCTTGTCTATGAAATCTAATAGCACAATCATAGCACCACTACTGTTCGAATCTACACCAAAATATTACAAAAGTATAGTATGAGTACAAAAATCCATGGTACTTAGTCGGCATCATCGACCAACTGAGCCAAATAGTAATATAGGTAACATAAAAATGCAAGATAAATAAACCAAATGAATGTAAGAGGGAAAACATGGAATAACACTCCCAATACTATAAATATATAGCCAGAATAACAATATCATAAAAGAAAGCATAACTATTACTACCAATCTAGACCCCAAAATTCAGTAGTTATAATAAAGTAAATAACCCAATGCGGGGCCCATAAGAGCAAATAGTGAAATCAAGAGGAGAAATACCCAAAATTATACTAAATAGTCGTATTTAAAGTCATATCCCATCAATGCCAAACTTGAACCGAGACTTATATCATCATTTGCAGGACTTGAACTTGAACTTAATATCATAAATTGTCAGATACAAATCGAAGCTAATATCATCACACAACTATTTATATAGAATAAACAATCATATATTTAATCCTCACAGTCTCTAAAATATGCATTTAGAAGATATAACATTCCTATATAATGTACAATGAGCTAATAATAGTCTTCACCTATGTTGGGCCGGAGAGGGCCACTTCTAATCTCCAAAATCCATTCTAAGGAAAATTCTACCCTATACTAGGCTAAGGTGTCTAAATTCAATAGTAGATATTAAATAAAATACATTTTAGTCCTAAGATAGCAATCCTACTTAAAGAATGAGTAACTAAGTTAATTATGCTTATATTGCGATTCCTTTATTGGCTATGATATTTATATTACGCTAAATATACTTCCAAGACAAAATTCCTAACCCATGTCTAGCACATTGTCATAAATATACTTAAAATTATCCCAATAAAAAAGAAAGGTAACCATAGCCTACTTGGATGCCGAAGAAACCCGATGAAATATGCTAAATTAACAATTTTGCTTTTTTTGAAGCTTTTGTATGATTCCACACTATCGAAATGGTAATATACTCATCAATACAAGAAAAATGGTACACATATAGAATTCATATGCCTCGGGCCCAAAATTATGTAAAAATCTAACTCGGGGCCCGCTTACAGTATCATACACTCAAAACCATCAACATGTCCCTCAATGCTCATGAAACATTTACCCTTAAGAATGGATAGCTTCGAAGATCAAGTAATGCAAAAGTCATCCCACCAATAATCTAGGGATTTTAGAAAATAATAGAGAAATTAACCATGAATTTAATAGAATCGTACCAAGAATTCGAAGAAGAAATGAGTAATTCAATGACACAAACACCCCAAAATCACTAAGAAAATATTTTCCTAATTTTCCACACTGCTTCAGGCTCTAAGGTCTAGATAATTTGGAAAAATAGGGAGAAATTGGGTAAGGAGGCATTTAATGCCACCCAGGTGCCACTTAAGTAGACACTAGAACGCTTAAGCGGTGACTGCTTAATAAACCAAGTACTACTTGAGCGGTGCCCGCCCATGGCTTTCCCTTCGCTTAAATAGACTACCAAACGCTTACGCGGCCATTGCATAAGCTTCCCTCTGCTGGTCAAGATTTTTCTCTTAAGTAATTGGTTGTCCGCTTAAATGGCCTATAGTTAAGCGACCCAAGTGGCAGTTAAGTTGACGCACCAGCTAGGGACTTAGAAAATTCCAATTCTCTACCAACCCCTTGGGATTGATCCAAGATCCCATAATTGCAAACGAACTATACTACCTATGAAATTTGATATTTCATATTCAATGGCATAGTTGAAATTTCGATCCGAGGTTGTTTCAATGAAAAGTAAGTCCTACACCCAAGTGCCATTTTCATTAATTTCTGGCCAATATTCTGAAATGAGTCGGACAGCCTTGGGACTCAAACCAAAGGTCACCCTAGCCTACCATTAATGTTCTAGAGTTGTTGCAAATGTCAGAATTGGCATACAAGGTTGTTTAACTGAATTATTTTGGGTAGCCAATTATTACTAGCAAAGATTTTAAAATAGAGAATTGGCTCTAAAAACCAATTAAACCACCCGGTAACTGATATATTAGCTCCGGCAAGATATAAATAATTTGGGGAAGCTGTATGAAATCTCTAAATAGGGAAAATATGAAAAAATAAAAAAAAATGACCTGGTGGATCATTACAATACCCACTACTAAAAGATCTTTCCTCTAAGAAAGTAAAGGGTTAAGATGTACCTGAAGGCTCGAATAAGAGATGATACTAGGCCTGTATTGCGCTCTCAATCTTAAAAGTAGCCTTCTCTAATAGTCAGTGTTTCCACTGAATCTTATCTATTGAAATTTCTCAAGAACGCAACCGCCTGACATCCCTATCTAATATAAACATAAGCTCCTCCACGATATCAACTACATATCCAATTGAATGAAGTACTACCCAAGAACATAAGACTCACTAAGAATGTATAGCCGCAACATAGAAATATGGAAAACTAGATGAACTTGCCTTTTCTCCCAAACCTCATCACACCCTTAATGGGTAACACTCAAAGAAATACCTGTGACCAACGTCAATTCTCAAGGAATAAAGTTGAAATACCCTAGGAATAGGACCCTTGCAACATTTTCTTAATTTTGACTTTTAAAGTTAATACGACTAAAGGGTACCATTTGTACCCTTAGATGCGACTTGTGGGGTAGCTTGAGAATTTAATTATACGTTATAAAGTGTGCTTGGCTTGGTTGCTGCCTAAGATAAGACTAATTAAGTTACGAGTCATGTAGAAGGATACGAGGGGTACAAGGAAAGCCGAATGATTCTTGATTTGTGTGGTCTTGTGAAACTATATATGGTGCAAGATATGGTATGGTTTGGTGCATCACTCATACACTTAGGTATGATTTAAGTAGGTGAACTCATCTAGGTACCAGTATGTAAGATCTTGGGCATGAGTTGGGGTACCACTAGTACCCTAAGGTATGGATTCCATGGGTGAGTCGTACCCTACATCGTGGCTTATTTTAATTCTTAAGTCAAGGGTAGTCCGATATATCTAACTTTAAAACCCTTATGTCCTTATATTATATAAACCTAGGAGTCCTCTCATAACACTTGTTAAATAATGGAAACACTCCAAATACTCTCTAAAAAACTTACTCTTGAAGATTGGAGGCTGGGGTTTCTACATAGGTTCTTCAAAGGTCTTAAGAGTCATATTTATCTTTGAAATCTTCTCGTATAGGGAATGTTATCTTCCTTAATTGTTATTTCCATCTAAAGGCATATTTTATTGTATTTTAAACATGGATTATGAATCATAAATGGTGAATTTCAAAATCAATGTTGAGGGTCTTGATTCATAATGTTAGATCTTAGTTTAAACTATATTTTAACATGTTTTTAGTAATGGTTTGCATATTTGGGTGTTGGTTGGTTATGGTTTAAAAAATATGCCTTGATTTACCATAATTATTATGGTTTATACCTTGGTTTTGATCTTGATAAAGGTATTCCCTCACCATGTTTAATAAAATGCCTAAAATAATGTCTTCACTCTATTTCTGAACTTTCATTAGAATTGTTGAATAGTTTGGTTTGGTAATGGAACCATAAATATATTTTAATAGTTTTGCATGGATTAAATGGTTTAAATTGTATAAATTCTTTAAATATTAGGAATAGTTTAAAATGGATTAAAATGTCCAATTGGTAAGGTCTTAGTTGTTATGGTTGGTCTATTTTGAAAACGTTATGGGGTATGTAGGAATCACCCAAGTGAATGCATTAATGGTAATTGGATTGAATAATGGTAATTTATTAACGAAACACTTGCGGGGTACATAGGACTCCCCCATGTTAATTGGAAAATATGATCTATGGGTACTTGAGAATCCCCTTATCTCAAAAAGGTTTGGATAAGGAAAATACTTGCATGTTATAATCGGTATGATGATACTAATATCTAATATCCTTGTTTAAGAATAATGGGATAATTTTTTGTTTATTTAGAAATAGTTTTAGTTGGGCTTAAAGGGGGAGGTGTGTAGCAAAGTCATGAAAGGTACAGATCCCAGGGGGATTGAAACTGGAAACTCATATTTGTCGATGTGATGTTTGGTCCTAGTGACCGTGTGCATGATTTCAAACTTTATATTTTATGCGATATAATAATCATCCCAAGTTCTTTTCTCTGGTCGTGCGGCTTCCCGAACTGAAGCCCTTTCAGCAGGGAGAGTTGAACCCATAAAGCCTTGGGTTGTTTTTTGATGGAAAGCTACACAACCTAGGTAAATGTTTTAAAGGCATGCTAAACTTGGTTCCCTATGTCGACATATATATATATGTATGGTTTGTATGCATTATGAAAGGTTTTACTTAGTTTATAAATGGAATTATTTTATCCTCATCCTGAGTTCATGCCAGTATTCACTTGCTAACCTATCCTCGGGTGGTGGTACCCCTATATGATGTTAGAACAGACTAGTCTACTCTTTCTTCATAGTGATTGAATTTGAGTTCTTTTGTTAGATTGAATTGGTGAGCTTCCATAGTTTTGAAGATATCTATTTTATGTCTCAGATTACTTTGTCTACTTTTGTCTTTCATAAACTCAATTTATGGCTATGTTGGGAGCATGTCTTGACTAGGTACTATTTGGTTTGGCTATTCATTAGATATTAGATGATTGGACTTGGTTGGGTTGGTCTCGTATATAGACTTATACAAAATTTACCACATAGTTAAATATGCTATCTTTTTATATATTTGGAATTTAGCCGACTCAAGGTATGCATTTGGTGGTTAGGTTGGGTAACGGGGGCAATTCTTGGTCCTGGTTAGACTCGGGATGGCTTATTAATACAAGGCCCTAGTTTGAGTTATGTCAAGTTGGTATCATAGTATTAGGTTTCGGTGTAATGAGTTGTCTATAGAGTTATGTCGAGTAGAGTCTTACTTATGGGTGTATTGTGCACAACCCTTATAATCCGAAGGATACAAGGCATCTAGTAATGTTTTATTTTCTTTGTTGTTCTATTGTTAGGATATGGAATCTAAGGTCTTAAAATCTTCTCTAAATCTTTCTTGGTTAACTCTTAGGATTATGTCTTCTTAATGATCTAAAGTTTGTAGAAACTCACCTGTCCAACTTGAGGACAACATGGATAGATCTAGTCCAACTCTTGGGGCACAGACTACGCCAAGGGTTATACCTTTTGGTTTTCCTTAAGGAGTTTTATCGGTCTCTACTAACCCTATGTTAGAAGGTTGTACTCATACTCGGTTACCTCAAAGATAGGTTACCAATGCTAAATTTTGATGTCTATTAGCCCAGATAGTGATAACTTTATCATGCCAATTTTGCCATATTAGTACAAAAAAGAATAAGGTAAGGTTAGTATATAGGCAAGGTAAGAGATCTCGATTTTCTGAACAAAGAGGAGGCCAACGAATTTGTGGTAAATGGTCCAAAAGAAAGAGTTGGGTGAGTTATAAATCCTATTCCATTGCTTATTCTCCTTACCTGAATCTATTGAGAGGAAGGTGTTTTTAGGTTGGTATATTCTTCTAGGGCACAAGGTGCCCAATCTCGGGCCAATGGGGCTAAATTCGCACATCCTATCCTCTTTATAGATTTAGTAGTTTGTCATAGCATGGTTTTTTTGAGGTAGGAAATAATTGGTGTTTCAGTTCTTTGACATTTGTCAGGATCATCTTAATGTTCTTACTATTTCTTATGAGTCCGAGGCATCTTTTGATACCAACACTGGGATGTTGAAAACTTCTTTCTTTTGTGGTATTTATTGTTTACTTGGTCTAGGGTCCCCTCTCTTTTTGTGGCCCCATCTATGGTTGTGTAGTGTAGTTTTGGTCCCAAGGTTATTTTTGACTCTTTTCTTTCTGTTTCTACCCTGATAGATGACTCTGCAATTGCTAAAAGAGTCTAGAAGAAGTATTTAGTTTCTGTTGGCATTAAAGGGGTTTTAAGGAATTTGTTTCACTTAGGTATGGTGGACTTCAATATTATTAGGGAAAATGGATTGGTTTCACTAGTACTTTCCATCCTTATATTTTTGGATTCATAAAAAGGTTGTCTTTAGGCCCCCTAGTAAGTCAGTTATGGAGTGAAAGAATGGGTTTGTTTGGTCCCCTAGTTTATAAGGGAAAAGTTATATAATATCTTAAAACTCGTAGGTTAGTTTCAAAAGAAATATGTTTATTATTTGGTCTGAGTTAAATATTCAAACACAGAAGGTCCCTTCTTGGTTTGGTTTTGGTGGTGTATGAATTTCTTGGGGTCCGTGCTGATGACCCTCATGATTTCTTTCTAATAGAGAGATTGGTTTGGGATTGGTTTTATATAAGAAATTTGTCCAAATTCTATTCTTTCTTAATACAATAGTTTTGGTTCGATTAAAGGAGCCTAAGATTAATTAAGGCATCTTTTAGTCGAGGGATAGGATAGTTGAAGAAAACAACTATACTAATCAAGTCCTTCATACTATCTCCCAGGAAATAGGAGATACTAAGAGCTCGATGCTTCCTTTTAGCTCACCCAGTCCTGAGAAAAGCATTCCAGTCCCTAGCCTCACTATCAACCCTATCTTTCGAATCCCTGAGTTCCAAAAGTAGAAATTCCCTAATCTCAGCGATGACTTTAAGGTTTCGGGAAAAATCTTAGAGAAAATCAATGAGAAGCTCTCTAAATTCAAAATTTCTAAAATGGAGAAAGGCGAGACCAGCAACCAAAAGAACTCTCTTTCCAAACACACCAATGAACCTTTTTCTACTAAGAAAAACTATTACAAACGACCCTCTCCTCCAAACGTCTAGTTTGAACAAAACCCTTACCTCTCCACTTCCAACCATGATGGTAGAGGAATAACTGAATGGAATATTGACGGTTTTGCTGAACACCAAATCTATACGTTCTTGTTCTCCTTTAGTGAAATTCCAAGAGATAATGTAAGAAACTCGCTTCTTGATGAAGAACTTGCACATCTGGATATGCTTTGGGAGGGTTACACACCCTTCTTTTGAATAGAAATTGGTGAACCGATTAATGAACTATTGGGGGAGTATTTCTTTGATTCCTCAAAAATATGTCAACCATTCATAGAACCATCTAGGAATAATGGCATCTACCATAGCCAGACATTGTTTAATAAACTAGGTGTGTCCTGGTCTGACATATAAAAAATTGAACCATGCCTTCTTGTAGTCGTACCAATTATAAGTTTGTGGCCTATGAGGCATAGATAATGCAATTGGAGTATGCAGGTAATCTGCAAACCAGTTAAAATGGCTTAATACCCTCTTGATAGTGAACCTAGAATAATCAATGTATTCCGGATTCCTTTCATTCATAGAATGCTTGACCTCAATAGTATCGGTGTCTACAAGGATGGCTTCGTAATATCACTTTATTTTGAGTGGATTCTCAGTATCCACGAAATTTTTTTCATTATAGACTAGCTTGGTTAGCTGATCTAATGGATATCCTTCATAATCTTTGTCTAAAGCAATAATTGGCATTACCTGAGTGGTAATGAATTTGAATTCTTCCTTGATGGGAGAAGTTGGTGTTGTTTTGACTGTTGTGGGGTCTAAAGCTTGTGCGAAAGTTTCAGGAGCCTTCATAGCGTAACTCTTCTTTGACTGAACAGATGAACTTGATGATTGCCCTTTATCAAAAGGCTTGTTTGTCTTCAAATCTACCAATCTAGTTGTCATTGGTGGAGGGATCTTTGGAAATTCTACCAAAGCTGCATATTTGTTCAGAAACAGTGACTGTAGTTCCGATTTCAGTGTAGGCCTCTGAGGGACTGATGGTCTCAAGGGGTTTGATGAAGCGGATGGAAGATCATATGGTCTAGCCATCTTGGTTTGTTCCTGTTTGCTTCCTACTGGGATTTTTCCCAGTGTCGTGGGTCTCATTTTGGCCCTGTAAGAATTCTCTCATTAGAAAATCGGGAAGGGAATTATTTTCTCCTTTGATAAATTAAATTTGAAAATCAAAGCTAGATAGGAGAGCTTGCCATCTAGCAAATATTTGTTTTGAAACCAGATTTTTAACATCCTTTTGTCAAATCTCTTTAGCAGATTTGCAATCCACTCGTAGTAAAAGTTCTTTATTAATAAGATCATCTTGAAATTTGGTGATACATAACACTATAGATAAAACTTCTTTTTTAACAGTGTTGTAGTTTCTTTGAGCCGGATTCCATATTTCAGACGTAAATCTGACTAATTATTCAGAAGAACTAGCATCAATCTTTTGTTTCAAGATACCTCCATATCCGATATCAGAAGCATCATTTTCAACAATCATAAAGGCTTCAGGGTTAGAAATTCCAAAGCAAGGAAGGTTTTTGACTAATTCCTTTACCTTAATGACAACATTAGTTTGACCAGAGCTCCAAGGAACTGAGATCTTTTTAAGTCTTTTGTAAAGGGCTTCGCAGACCTATCTAATGTGACGGATGAAGTTTGATACATAATTAAGACTCCCAAAAAACATTTGAAGTTGGGTTTTATCGCTAATTTCATTAGGGAATTTGGAGGAGAACTCTATGGCCCTGCAAATGGGTTTATAACTACCTTGATAAAGATCATTCCCTAAGAATCTTATAGATGTCTGAAAGAGCTTCATTTTCTTTGTACTTTTGACTAAACCATTAAACTTAACAATCTTAAAGAAAGTGTTGAGATGTTTAAAATGGGAATCAATATTCTCTGAGAAAATAAACACATCATCAATATAAACAATCGACAAATGACTATGAGGATTGAAGATATTATTCATGATGTTTTAAAAATCTGATGGACCATTTTTAAGACCGAATGGTAAGACATTCTATTCATAATGTCCAAAAGGGACATCGAAGGCCGTCTTGTATTTATCCTTTTCAGCAATTTGAATCTGCCAGAATCCTGACTTCATATAAAACTTACTGTAAAGGTTGGCTTTGAATGTTCTTTTTAAAAGATCCCTTTTGTTAGGAATCGGATGCCTGATCCATTTCAAAACCACATTCAAAGGCCTGGGAGTTCCTCTCTCCTTTTCTGCACTGTTATTGACGTAAAAGCCCGAGCAACTCCAAGGAGAATTTGAGGTTCTGATAATCCCATTTTTTAGCAAATGGTTGATCTCATTTTTGCAGATTTCCATTATTTCCTGGTTCATTTGAATGGGCCTGGCCTTAGTAGGGATGGCCTATTCGTTGAAACCAGTAATGTATGGAAGTTCTACTAAATGTCTTTTTCTTTCCCAAAAGGCATTAAATTCAGAACAAATTTCATCTTCGAAAGAATTTTGATGATTGGCAATTTTATTTACCATCTTCGGGGTTTTTAAAATTTGTTTAGTTTTCTTTATTTGAATTTATTGTTTAAGAAAACAAATGTGTGAAGAAAGTCTGTTAATTTTAAAATCATTTCTCTCTTTAATAAGATTGCCTTCTGCTTGTGAAAGGGGCCTTAATAAGGGGAAGAACAAATTTTGATTTAAAATCGTTGTGCGAATTCCATCAAAATCACTAGTGTAAGGTCGAATTTGATTGACAAAAGGTATTCCTAGAATGATGTCTTCAGTGATACCTTCAGTGATGACAAAATCATTAACAAGGGAAATGCCATTGTTGTAGATATGAGCATTAGAAAGCTTATAATCAATTTTCATCTTTTCTCCTGTGGCGGAGTATAGACGAGAAGTGCTTTTTTGTAGATACTTGGTGGGTATAAGTCCCTTGATCATACAATTTCTATCGGTTCCAGTATCAAAGAGGGTGATTCGGTTAAGAATGAAGTCTTTGTTTATGACAATCTTTACAGCGATATGTTTGCTGTAAGTTTTAATAGCCGCGATAGCTGTCCCGGAGGTGGAGGGAGAATCTGAGCTGGGGAAGGAAACGTTCTCTTTGAGATGATCATGTTAAATAAAATCATTGATTATTAGGGAAGCTTTGGGAGACCTTGGTGGGGAACATTCTCTGGCGGAGACATATTTTTTAGGACCTGTTTGGTAAGAATGTTGAGTTCCACTCGATCAAGTATGATTTTTAGATCTCTGATTTCTCCTTTGAGGGTGGAAATTTCTCCCTTGAGATTAGCTATAGATGGTTCTGCAGGTTTATCAAATCGAGACACAACCTGTTCCATGCTAAAAGGCTGAACGATGGGTTTGGGGGGCTTTTCTTCATGAGAAAGCAGAAATCGTTTGAGTTCTAGAAGATATTTATTTCTAGCCTCATCATCTTGGATGTGTTCTATGATGTCAAACAGGATTTCTTTAGGATTTCCAGAAATGGCATTAACGGTCTTTTTTGTACAAGTACAAAAGGAACCATTACAAGCACAATCTTGGACAGACTGGGATTGATCGGACTCATATGCGGCGTTGATGAATTCTTCATTGCTATAGTCGTCATTAGAAGAGCTAAAAGAGTCAGAACAGTCTGATGAGTCTTCCATTACAGAGAATAATTTCTCTTTGGTTTCTTCAGAGAGGCCTAATTGGTTGATCTTAGTTTTCGAAAAAAACATAACATCAAGACCTCTGAGTCTGTTGTCGCCATTAATAATTCTTTGGAAATTATTTAATTATTAAATGAGCTTGACATAAATCAATTAAAAAATTAGTTTAATTATCTTCATGTTGGACTTGTTCAAGTGGCTATTAAGCCACTCTTTAGACAGGGATTTGATATTCCCGTCTGTGTTATCCTAAGAGATGCCCGTCTGTTGAACTTTCACGATTCACTCTTAGGTGTAATTCAAAGTAACCTAGCCGACGGCCCGGTATACTTTAATTGCTACCCAAATTTCTCGGTATACATTAACGATCTTGACATCATGGATGTTTTAAATGTTAATAAAAAAAACATGAACAGTAAGGATAATACTAGAGAAATAGCAATAATATACAAAGTATATTATTGGCTTATGGGTACAACCCTATCTCCCAAATCTAGAATCACGAGCCCTATGTGTGTTACAACACTTATGGAGGCAAATAAAGACGAAAGCAATATCTTTGTTCCTAAGGCACTCATTTGGAACGATATCATGCATAACAATGAGTGGCACTTTGATGCTATCACTCAACCTCTCCCTACCTATCCAGAGAAATAACAGATCGAAAGGGTTATCAAGCATCCTAACAGATCCATTGATTTAAAATTCCTAGGTTTTGAAGCCTCTAGAAATTCTTTTTTTCGGAGATCTGTCTCACACAGAGCTTCTACCTCAAAAAACCCAGAGGGAAGTGAAGAAAATGATAATGATAAGGTAAAAGTTAGAGTAGTTGACTTCTCTGGTCCTTTCCCCAAAGTATATTACCAGCAACATACTAGGGTTCAGGAATCCCTAGAACGCGAAAATCTCTATGATCCATGTAGCCCTACAGCCTTGGACATGGAACCTCCCCCCACCATACCTCATTAAAAATCTAGAACGGACCCAGGATTAGAGGTCATCATATCTAATGAGGAGTATACTCCAGACCTCAAAGCTCTTGAAGTCCTCTGGTACCTTTCAAAAGACGCAATAAAAAGAAAACGGTACACCAGTACTTATTCTAAAGAGTAGAAAAAGGAGTTTGGTTGGCTATGGATAGCTGATATGAAAAGACTTCGATGCGACATCGAATTATTTAGATGGTTTGAATTCACTGGAAGAATGGTAAACCAAATTGAATCCCCTTATTAAGTCCCCTCTCACAAGAAGAAGACAACCTTATTAAAGAGAGAAATGCTTTTAAAATTAACAAACTTTTTCACACATTTGTTTTCTTAAACAAGAAATTCAAATAAGGAAAATTGAACAAATTTTAAAAACCCCGGAGATGGTAAATAAAATTTCCAATCTTCAAAAGACTTTCGAAGATGAAATTTGTTCCGAATTTCCTTATGCTTTTTGGGAACTTAGTAGAACTTCCATACATTACTGGTTTCAACGAACAGGCCATCCCTACTAAGGCAAGGCCCATTCAAATGAACTAGGAAACAATCGAAATCTGCAAAAACGAGATCAACCATTTGCTAAAAAATGGGATTATCAGAAAATTTCCCAGATAAGAAATATTTCGCCTGCCTAAACCCTTCTCTTGTAATTTTTTCAATGAAAGTTTGAATAAAATCTTGTAAGTTGTTTTAATTATTTTGTCTTCTTCAATTCAGTTGCATATTTTCGTCAATTATCCATTAAGATCCCTTAATTGGTATCAAAGTCATGTTGGTAGTATATGCACTTAGCATGAGCAGCTAAGTACATATATAGTCTAGAGCATGGGAAAACTATTTTCATAACAGATAAATATTACATTAATCCATTTATGATAATACTTCTAAATAAATTATTTTAATATATCTTGTCCTATAATGGGGTTTTCCTAAGTATGGGATATTCGTTTTCTCCAAGTGTTTGAAGTATCCGATTAATCTTCGGTTTTGGACGTTGGTCAGCCTAAATGTGTGGTCTCAGCTGAGGTAAGCATTCGACCCTGTTGGTGGTCCCGTCGCTAAGATAACATTAGGAGAAAACTATTGTAACAACCATTAAGACTTGTTAGATCCCATAGGACGTAGACGTATTGATATAATTTATTATAGGTTGAATCATCAATGGTTATTGTTGTGTGCTAGCTTATGTGAAAAATTAGGTTTCCCAGTTAGTCTCTACACAGTATTTTTCTCTCATGAATTCCAACAATCATATTAAAAATACTATTAACCTGTCTTCTCAAGCAACCTAGATTGCTAATATTGAAAATGATCTTCCAAACTAGAGTATTCTAGAAGAACCTTTTTCATGTTGGACTTGTTCAAGTGGCTATTAAGCCACTCTTTAGACAGGGTCTTGATATTCCCGTCTGTGCTATCCTAAGAGATGCCCGTCTATTGAACTTCGACGATTCTCTCTTAGGTGTAATTCAAAGTAACCAAGCCGACGACCCGGTGTACTTTAATTGCTACCCAAATTTCTCAGTATATATTAACGATCCTAACATCATGGATGTTTTAAATGTTAAGACAAAAAACATGAACAGTAAGGATAATACTAGAGAAATAGAAATAATATACAGAGTATATTATCAGCTTATGGGTACAACCCTAGCTCCCAAAGCTAGAATCACGAGTCCTAGGGGTGTTACAACCCTCAAGGAGGCAAATAAAGACAGAAGCAATATCTTTGTTCCTAAGGCTCTCATTTGGAACGATATCATGCATAACAATGAGTGGCACTTTGATGCTATCACTCAACCTCTCCCTACCTATCCGGAGAAATCACAGATCTAAAGGGTTATCCAGTACCCTAACGGATCCATTGATTTAAAATTCATACGTTTTAAAGCCTCTAGAAATTCTTCATTTCGGAGATCTGTCTTCCACAGAGCTTCTACCTAAAAAAACCCAGAGGGAAGTAAAGAAAATGATAATGACAAGGAAAAGGTTAGAGGAGTTGACTTCTCTGGTCCTGTCCCCAAAGTATATTACCAGCAACATACTAGGGTTCAGGAATCCCTAGAACGCAAAAATCTATATGATCCAGGTAGCCCTACAACCTCGGACATGGAACTTCCCCCCACCATACCTCGTTAAGAAATTAGAACGGACCCAAGATTAGAGGTCATCAAATCTAATGATGAGTATACTCCAGACCTCAAATCTCTTGAGGTCCTTTGGTACCTTCCAAAAGATGAAATAAAAAGAAAATGGTACACCAGTACTTATTCTAAAGAGTAGCAAAAGAAGTTTGGTTGGCTATGTATAGCTGATATGAAAAGACTTCGATGCGACATCGAATTCTTTAGATGGTTTGAATTCACTGGAAGAATGCAAAACCAAAATGAATCCCTTCACGTTATCATTAATAAATGGTATACGCAGAGTAACAAAGTAATTGAATCCGTTACTCCTCCCCTTGAAGGGATAAAAATTTCTCATTCTAATGAAATCCACAATGTTTAACCCTTCAAGAAAAAGCATGATAGACCCTGTCAGCCCCCATCAACAGATACCTAGATAGGATAGTTGAATAAAACAACTATACTAATTAGGTCCTTCACACTATCTCCCTGCAAATATGAGATACTAAGAGCTCGATGCTTCCTTTTAGCTCACCTACTCCAGAGAAAAGCATTCCAGGCTCTAGTCTCACTACCAACCCTATCTTTCGAATCCATGAGTTCCAAAAGGAGAAATTCCATAATCCCAGCGATGACTTTAAGGTTTCGGGAAAAATCTTAGAGCAAATCAATGAGAAGCTCTCTAGATTCAAAATTTCTGAAAAGGAGAAAGGCGAGAGCAGCAACCAAAAGAACTCTCCTTCCAAACTCACCAATGAACATTTTTCTACTAAGAAAAACTGTTACAAACAACCCTCTCCTCCATACATCCAGTTTGAAGAAAACCCTTACCTCTCCACTTCCAACCATGATGGTAGAGGAATAACTGAATGGAATATTGATGGTTTGTCTGAACACCAAATCTATAACAAACTCCATGAAATGGGTGTTGCCATCACAGCTTATAAAATTAGAGGAGCATCTGACAAAGTGGCAGCCACAACGATTGTAGCAGGATTCACTAGTATGATAAAGCACTGGTGGGACAACTACTTCACAAATGTTGTTAAGAGCCTTAACTATGAGGCCACAGCTATGAAAATGGTTGTTGTCAAAAGTGAAAGTGGACAAGAAAGACTTGAGCAGGTCGTGAAAGAAGACGCCTGTGCTTCCTATATCATATAGCTAGACATTTTATAGGAGAACCCAATTATTTAAAGATAGGAGTTTAGAAATCCTAAACAATCTCACCTGCAAAGATCTGGCTGACTTTAGATGGTATAAGGACACCTTTTTGGTCAAAATCATGATTCGACCTGACTGTAACAATGACTTATGCAACGAATGTTTTATTAGTGGTCTCCCACCTCTGTTCGCAGATAAGGTTAGAACCAAAATCAATGATACGTTCTAGGGAAAAATCCCTTACGGAATTTTAACTTATGGGGATATAATAAGCTTCATTACTACCGTAGAGATAGACCTCTGCACCGACCTTAAGCTTAAGAAACAACTTAAGAATGATAGCACTTCCAAATATGGGTTAAGAACCTTCTGCCAAGATTTTGGTTTCACGAATCTATCCTCTCCTTCTAGTAAAAACATAAGAAAAAATCCTATAAGTCTCATAGAAAATCCAAGCCTAGAAAGGAGTCCTCTAAAAGAGAGTCTTACAAAACTAGTAGAAAAACTAGAAGAAAATCCCCCAGAAATAAAAATGCTTGTTGGACTTGTGGTAAAACGGGCCATAGAGCTAAAGATTGTAAGTCGGGCAAGAAGAATAAGATCAACCAATTAGGCCTCTCTGTAGAAACCAAAGAGAAATTATTCTCTATAATGGAAGACTCATCAGACTCTTTCGACTCTTTCAGCTCTTCTGGTGACGACAATAGCGATGAAGAATTCATCAACGCCGCATCTGAGTCCGATCAATCCCAGTCTAGCCAGGATTGTGCTTGTAATGGTACCTTTTGTACTTGCACAAAATAGACCATTAATGTCATTTCTGGAAATCCTAAAGAAATCCTATTTGACATCATAAAACACATCCAAGATGATTAGGCTAGAAATAAATATCTTCTAGAACTCAAAAGATTGATGCTTTCTCAGGAAGAAAAGCCCCCCAAACCCATCGTTCAGCCTTTTAGCATGAAACAGGTTATGTCTCGATTTGATAAACCTGCAGAACCATATCTAGCTGATCTCAAGGGTGAAATTTCCATCCTCAAAGGAGAAATTAGAGATCTAAAAATCAGACTTGATCGAGTGGAACTCAACATTCATACCGAACAGGTCCTACAAAACGTGTCTCCGCCAGAGAATGTCTCCCCACCAGGGTCTCCCAAAGCTTACCTAATAATTAATGATTTCATTCAAAATGATCATCTAAAAGAGCTCGGTTCCTTCCCCAGCTCAGATTGTTCCTCCACCTCCGGGACAGCTATCGCGAGCATTAAAACTTACAGTGAACACATCGCTGTAAAGATTGTCATAAACAAAGACTTCGTTCTTAACCAAATCGCCCTCTTTGATATTGGAGCCGATAGCAATTGTATCATCAAGGGACTTATACCCACCAAGTATCTACAAAAAAGTATTTCTCGTCTACACTCCGCCACAGGAGAAAAGGTGAAAATTGATTATAAGCCTTCTAAATCTCATATCTGCAAGAATGGCATTTGCCTTGTTAATGATTTTGTCATCACTAAAGGTATCACTGAAGACATCTTTCTAGTAATACCTTTTGTCAATCAAATTCGACCTTACACTAGTGATTTTGATGGAATTCGTACAACGATTTTAAATAAAAATCTGTTCTTCCCCTAATTAAGGCCCCTCTCACAAGAAGAAGCAACCTTATTAAAGTGAGAACTGCTTTTAAAATTAATAGACTTTGTTCACACATTTGTTTTCTTAAACAAGAAATTCAAATAAAGAAAATTGAACAACTTTTAAAAAGCCCGGAGATGGTAAATAAAATTTCCAATCTTCAAAAGACTTTCAAAGATGAAATTTGTTCCGAATTTCCTAATGCTTTTTGGGAAAGAAAAAGACATTTAGAAGAACTTCCATACATTACTGGTTTCAACGAATAGACCATCCCTACTAAGGTAAGGCCCATTTAAATAAACCAGGAAATAATGTAAATCTGCAAAAACGAGATCAACCATTTGCTAAAAAATGGGATTATCAGAATATTTCCCAGATAAGAAATATTTTGCCTGCCTAAACCCTTCTCTTGTAATGTTTTCAGTTAAAGTTTGAATAAAATCTTGTAAGTTGTTTAAATTATTTTGTCTCCTTTAATTCAGTTGCATATTTTCGTCAATTATCCAATAAGATCCTTGAATTGATATCAAAGCAATGTTGGCAGTATATGCACTTAGCATGAGCAGCTAAGTACATATATTGTCTAGAGCATGGGAAAACTATTTTCATAACAGATACATATTACTTTAATCCATTTATGATAATACTTCTAAATAAATTATTATAATATATCTTGTCCTATAATGGGGTTTTTCTAAAGTATGGGGTATTCGTTTTCTCCAAGTATTTGAAGTATCCGATTAATCTCCGGTTTTGGACGTTGGTCAGCCTGAAAGTGTGGTCTCAGCTGAGGTAAGCATTCGACCCTGTTGGTGGTCCCGTCGCTAAGCTAACATTAGGAGAAAACTGTTGTAACAGCCATTAAGACTTGTTAGATACCATAGGACGTAGATGTATTAATATAATTTATTATAGGCTGAATCAACAATGGTTATTGTTGTGTGCTAGCTTATGTGAAAAATTAGGTTTCTCTGTTAGTCTCTAGACAGTATTTTTCTCTAATGAATTCCAACAATCATATCAAAATACTATTAACCTGTCTTCTCCAGAAACCCAGATTGCTAATATTTAAAATGATCATCAAAACTAGAGTATTCCAGAAGAACCTTTTACATATTAGACTTGTTCAAGTGGATATTGAGCCACTCTTTAGAGAGGGTTTTGATATTGCCGTTTGTGCTATCCTAAGAGATGCCCGTCTATTGAACTTCGACGATTCTCTCTTAGGTGTAATTCAAAGTACCCTAGCCGACGGCCAGGTATACTTTAATTGCTACCCAAATTTCTCGATAGATATTATCAATCCTAACATCATGGATGTTTTAAATGTTAAGACAAAAAACATGAACAGTAAGGATAATACTAGAGAAATAGAAATAATATACAGTGTATATAATCAGCTTATGGGTACAACCCTAGCACCCAAAGCTAGAATCACGAGCCCTAGGGGTGGTACAACACTCATGGAGGCAATTAAAGACAGAAGCAATATCGTTGTTCCTAATGCTCTCGTTTGGAACGATATCATGCATAACAATGAGTGGCACTTTGATGCTATCATTCAACCTCTCCCTACCTATCCGGAGAAATCACAGATCGAAAGGGTTATCCAGCACCCTAACGGATCTATTGATTTACAATTCCTAGGTTTTGAAGCCTCTAGAAATTCTTCATTTCGGAGATCTGTCTTGCACAGAGCTTCTACCTCAAAAAACCCAGAAGGAAGTGAAGAAAATGATAATGACAAGGAAAACGTTAGAGGAGTTGAATTCTCTGGTCCTTTCCCCAAAGTATATTACCAGCAACATACTAGGGTTCAGGAAACCCTAGAACGCAAAAATCTATATGATCCAGGTAGCCCTACAGCCTCGGGCATGGAACTTCCCCCCACCATACCTCGTTAAGAAATTAGAACGGACCCAAGATTAGAGGTCATCAAATCTAATGATGAGTATACTCCAGACCTCAAATCTCTTGAGGTCCTCTGGTACCTTCCAAAAGATGAAATAAAAAGAAAATGGTACACCAGTACTTATTCTAAAGAGTAGCAAAAGAAGTTTGGTTGGCTATAGATAGCTGATATGAAAAGACTTCGATGTGACATCGAATTCTTTAGATGGTTTGAATTCACTGGAATAATGGAAAACCAAAATGAATCCCTGCACCTTATCATTAATAAATGGTATACTCAAAGTAACAAAGTAATTGAATAAGTTACTCCTCGCCTTGAAGGGATAAAAATTTCTTATTCTAATGAAATCCACAATGCTTAACCCTTCAAGAAGAAGCATGATAGACCCCTATCAGCCCCCATCAATAGATACCTAGATAGGATAGTTAAACAAAACAACTATATTAATTAGGTACTTCACACTATCACCCTGCAAATAGGAGATACTAAGATCTCGATGCTTTCTTTTAGCTCACCTACTCCAGAGAAAAGCATTTCAGGCTCTAGTCTCACTACCAACCCTATCTTTCGAATCCATGAGTTCCAAAAGGAGAAATTCCATAATCTCAGGGATGACTTTAAGGTTTCGGGAAAAATCTTAGAGCAAATCAATGAGAAGCTCTCTAGATTCAAAATTTCTGAAAAGGAGAAAGGCGAGAGCAGCAACCAAAAGAACTCTCTTTCTAAACTCACCAATGAACATTTTTCTACTAAGAAAAACTCTTACAAACAACCCTCTCCTCCATACATCCAATTTGAAGAAAACCCTTACCTCTCCACTTCCAACCATGATGGTAGAGGAATAACTGAATGGAATATTGATAGCTTAGCTGAACACCAAATCTATAAAAAAAACTCCATGAAATAGGCGTTGCCATCACAACTTATAAAATTAGAGGAGCTTCTGACAAAGAGGCAGCCATAATGATTGTAGCAAGATTCACTAGTATGATAAAACACTGGTGGGACAACTACTTCACAGATGATGTTAAGAGCCTTATCTATGAGGCCACAGTTATGAAAACGGTCGTTGTCAAAAGTGAAAGTGGACAAGAAAGACTTGAGCACGTCGCGAAAGAAGACGCCTATGCTACCCTCCTATATCATATAGCTAGACATTTTATAGGAGAACCCAATTATTTCAATATAGGAGTTTAGAAATCCTTAACAATCTCACCTGCAAAGATCTAGCAGACTTTAGATGGTATAAGGACACCTTTTTGGTCAAAATCATGATTCGACCTGACTGTAACAGTGACTTCTGGAAAGAACGTTTTATTAGTGGTCTCCCACCTCTGTTCGCAGAAAAGGTTAGAACCAAAATCAAAGATACGTTCCAGGGAAAAATACCTTTTGGAATTTTAACTTATGGGGATATAATAAGCTTCATTACTACCGTAGGGATAGACCTCTGCACCGACCTTAAGCTTAAGAAACAACTTACGAATGATAGCACTTCCAAATATGGGTTAGGAACCTTCTGCCAAGATTTTGGTTTCACAAATGTATCCTCTCTTTCTAGTAAAAACATAAGAAAAAATCCTATAAGTCTCATAGAAAATCCAAGCCTAGAAAGGAGTCCTCTAAAAGAGAGTCTTACAAAACTAGTAGAAAAACTAGAAAAAAATCCCCTAGAAAGAAAAATGCTTGTTGGAATTTTGGTAAAACGGGCCATAGAGCTAAAGATTGTAAGCCGGGCAAGAAGAATAAGATCAACCAACTAGTCCTCTCTTAAGAAACCAAAGAGAAATTATTCTCTATAATGGAAGACTCATCAGACTCTTCCGACTCTTTCAGCTCTTCTGGTGACGACAATAGCGATGAAGAATTCATCAACGCCGTATATGAGTCCGATCAATCCCAGTCTGGCCAGGATTGTGCTTGTAATGGTACATTTTGTACTTGCACAAAATAGACCATTAATGTCATTTCTGGAAATCCTAAAGAAATCCCGTTTGACATCATAGAACACATCCAAGATGATGAGGCTAGAAATAAATATCTTCTAGAACTCAAAAGATTGATGCTTTCTCATGAAGAAAATCCCCCCAAACCCATCGTTCAGCCTTTTAGCATGAAACAAGTTATGCCTTGATTTGATAAACCTGCAGAACCGTCTCTAGCTGATCTCAAGGGTAAAATTTCAATACTCAAAGGAGAAATTAGAGATCTAAAAATCAGACTTGATCGAGTGGAACTCAACATTCTTCCTGAACAGGTCCTAAAAAACGTGTCTCCGCCAGAGAATGTCTCCCCACCAGGGTCTCCCAAAGTTTCCCTAATAATCAATGATTTTATTCAAAATGATCATCTCAAAGAGTTCGGTTCCTTCCCTCGCTCAGATTCTTCCTCCACTTCCGTGACAGCTATCGCGGCCATTAAAACTTACAACGAACACATTGCTGTAAAGATTGTCATAAACAAAGACTTTGTTCTTAACCGAATCGCCCTCTTTGATACTGGAGCCGATAAGAATTGTATCATCCAGGGACTTATACCCACCAAGTATCTACAAAAAAGCACTTCTCGTCTATACTCCGCCACAGGAGAAAAGGTGAAAATCGATTATAAGCTTTCTAAAGCTCATATCTGCAACAATGGCATTTGCCTTGTTAATGATTTTGTCATCACTGAAGATATCACTGAAGACATCATTCTAGTAATACCTTTTGTCAATCAAATTCGACCTTACACTAGAGATTTTGATGGAATTCGCACAACGATTTTAAATCAAAATCTGTTCTTCCCCTAATTAACGCCCCTCTCACAAGAAGAAGCAACCTTATTAAAGAGAGAACTGCTTTTAAAATTAATAGACTTTCTTCACACATTTGTTTTCTTAAACAAGAAATTCAAATAAAGAAAATTGAACAAATTTTAAAAAGCCTGGAGATGGTAAATAAAATTGCCAATCTTCAAAAGACTTTCAAAGATGAAATTTGTCCCGAATTTCCTAATGCTTTTTGGGAAAGAAAAAGACTTTTAGTAGAACTTCCATACATTACTGGTTTCAACAAATAAACCATCCCTACTATGGCAAGGCCCATTCATATGAACCAGGAAATAATGTAAATCTGCAAAAACGAGATCAACCATTTGCTAAAAAATGGGATTATTAGAATATTTCCCAAATAAGAAATATTTTGCCTGCCTAAACCCTTCTCTTGTAATGTTTTCAGTTAAAGTTTGAATAAAATCTTGTAAGTTGTTTAAATTATTTTGTCTTCTTTAATTCAGTTGCATATTTTCGTCAATTATCCAATAAGATCCTTTAATTGGTATCAAAGCAATGTTGGCAGTATATACACTTAGCATGAGCAGCTAAGTACATATATTGTCTAGACCATGGGAAAACTATTTTCATAACAGATACATATTACTTTAATCCATTTATGATAATACTTCTAAATAAATTATTATAATATATCTAGTCCTATAATGGGGTTTTTCTAAAGTATGGGGTATTCGTTTTCTCCAAGTGTTTGAAGTATCCGATTAATCTCTGATTTTGGACGTTGGCCAGCCTGAAATTTTGGTCTAAGCTGAGGTAAGCACTCGACCTTGTTGGTGGTCCCGTCGCTAAGATAACATTAGGAGAAAACTGTTGAAAGCCATTAATACTTGTTAGATCCTATAGGACGTAGATGTATTGATATAATTTATTATAGGTTGAATCATCAATGGTTATTGTTGTCTACTAGCTTATGTGACAAATTAGCGTTCCCAGTTAGTCTCTAGACAGTATTTTTCTCTAATGAATTCCAACAATCATATTAAAAATACTATTAACCTGTCTTCTCAAGAAACCCTGATTGCTAATATTGAAAATGATCTTCAAAACTGGAGTATTCAGAAGAACCTTTTACATATTAGACTTGTTCAAGTGGCTATTAAGCCACTCTTTAGATAGGGTGTGGATATTCCCGTTTGTGCTATCCTAAGAGATGCCCGTCTATTGAACTTCGACGATTCTCTGTTAGGTGTAATTCAAAGTAACCAAGCCGAAGACCCGGTGTACCTTAATTGCTACCCAAATTTCTCAGTATATATTAACGATCCTAACATCATGGATGTTTTAGATGTTAAGACAAAAAACATGAACAGTAAGGATAATACTAGAGAAATAGAACTAATATACAGAGTATATTATCAGCTTATGGGTACAACCCTAGCTCCCAAAGCTAGAATCACGAGTCCTAGGGGTGTTACAACCCTCATGGAGGCAAATAAAGACAGAAGCAATATCTTTGTTCCTAAGGATCTCATTTGGAACGATATCATGCATAACAATGAGGGGCACTTTGATGCTATCACTCAACCTCTCCCTACCTATCCGGCGAAATCACAGATCAAAAGGGTTATCCAGCACCCTAACGGATCTATTGATTTACAATTCCTAGGTTTTGAAGCCTCTAGAAATTCTTCATTTCAGAGATCTGTCTTGCACAGAGCTTCTACCTCAAAAAAACCCAGAGGGAAGTGAAGAAAATGATAATGACAAGGAAAAGGTTAGAGGAGTTTACTTCTTTGGTCCTGTCCCCAAAGTATATTACCAGCAACATACTAGGGTTCAGGAATCCCTAGAACGCGAAAATCTATATGATCCAGGTAGCCCTACAGCCTCGGACATGGAACTTCCCCCCACCATACCTCTTTAAGAAATTAGAACGGACCCAAGATTAGAGGTCATCAAATCTAATGATGAGTATACTCCAGACCTCAAAGCTCTTGAGGTCCTCTGGTACCTTCCAAAAGATGAAATAAAAAGAAAATGGTACACCAGTACTTATTCTAAAGAGTAGCAAAAGAAGTTTGGTTGGCCACGGATAGCTGATATGAAAAGACTTCGATGCGACATCGAATTCTTTAGATGGTTTGAATTCACTGGAAGAATGGAAAACCAAAATGAATCCCTTCACGTTATCATTAATAAATGGTATACGCAGAGTAACAATGTAATTGAATCCGTTACTCCTCCCCTTGAAGGGATAAAAATTTCTCATTCTAATGAAATCCACAATGCTTAATACTTCAAGAAGAAGCATGATAGACCCCTATCAGCCCCCATCAACAGATACCTAGATAGGATAGTTGAACAAAACAACTATACTAATTAGGTCCTTCACACTATCTCCCTGCAAATAGGAGATACTAAGAGCTCGATGCTTCCCTTTAGCTCACCTACTCCAGAGAAAAGCATTCCAGGCTCTAGTCTCACTACCAACCCTATCTTTCGAATACATGAGTTCCAAAAGGATAAATTCCATAATTTCAGCGATGACTTTAAGGTTTCGGGAAAAATCTTAGAGCAAATCAATGAGAAGCTCTCTAGATTCAAAATTTCTGAAAAGGAGAAAGGCGAGAGCAGCTACCAAAATAACTCTCTTTCCAAACTCACCAATGAACATTTTTCTACTAAGAAAAACTATTACAAACAACCCTCTCCTCCAGACATCCAGTTTGAAGAAAACCCTTACCTCTCCACTTCCAACCATAATGGTAGAGGAATAACTGAATGGAATATTGATGGTTTGGCTGAACACCAAATCTATAAAAAACTACATGAAATGGGCGTTGCTATCACAACTTATAAAATTAGAGGAGCTTCTGACAAAGAGGCAGCCACAACGATTGTAGCAGGATTCACTAGTATGATAAAACACTAGTGGGACAACTACTTCACAGATGATGTTAAGAGCCTTATCTATGAGGCCACAACTATGAAAACGGTTGTTGTCAAAAGTGAAAGTGGACTAGAAAGTCTTGAGCAGGTCGCGAAAGAAGACGCCTGTGCTACCCTCCTATATCATATAGCTAGACATCTTATAGGAGAACCCAAATTATTTCAAGATAGGAGTTTAGAAATCCTTAAAAATCTCACCTACAAAGATTTGGCTGACTTTAGATGGTATAAGGACACCTTTTTGGTCAAAATCATGATTCGACCTGACTGTAACAATGACTTCTCGAAAGAATGTTTTATTAGTGTTCTCCCACCTGTGTTCGCAGATAAGTTAGAACCAAAATCAAAGATACGTTCGAGAGAAAAACCCCTTACGGAATTTTAAATTATGGGAAATAATAAGCTTCATTACTACCGTAGAGATAGACCTCTGCACCGACCTTAAGCTTAAGAAACAACTTAAGAATGATAGCAATTCCAAATATGGGTTAGGAACCTTCTTCCATGATTTCGGTTTCACGAATCTATCCTCTCCTTCTAGCAAAAAACATAAGAAAAAATCCTATAAGTCTCATAGAAAATCCAAGCCTAGAAAGGAGTCCTCTAAAAGGGAGTCTTACAAAACTAGTAGAAAAACTAGAAAAAAATCCTCTAGATATAAAGATGCTTATTGGACTTGTGGTAAAATGGGCCATAGAGCTAAATATTGTAAGTCGGGCAAGAAGAATAAGATCAACCAGATAGACCTCTCTTAAGAAACCAAAGAGAAATTATTCTCCATAATGGAAGACTCATCAGACTCTTCCGACTCTTTCAGCTCTTCTAGTGATGACTATAGCGATGAAGAATTCATCAACGCCGCGTATGAGTCCGATCAATCCCAGTCTGGCCAAGATTGTGCTTGTAATGGTACCTTTTGTAGTTGCACAAAATAGACCGTTAATGTCATTTCTGGAAATCCTAAAGAAATCCTATTTCCCATCATAGAACACATCCAAGATGATGCGGCTAGAAACAAATATCTTCTAGAACTCAAAAGATTGATGCTTTCTCATGAAGAAAAGCCCCCCAAACCCAACGTTCAGCCTTTTAGCATAAAAAAGGTTATGTCTCGATTTAATAAAGCTGCAAAACCGTCTATAGCTGATCTCAAGGGTGAAATTTCCATTCTCAAAGGATAAATTAGAGATATAAAAATCAGACTTAATCGAGTGGAACTCAACATTTTTACTGAACAGGTCCGAAAAAATTTGTCTCCGCTTGAGAATGTCTCCCCACCAGGGTCTCCCAAAGCTTCCCCAATAATTAATGATTTTATTTAAAATGATCATCTCAAAGATCCCAGTTCCTTCCCTAGCTCAGATTCTCCCTCCACCTAAGGAACAGCTATCGCGGCCATTAAAACTTATAGCGAACGCATCGCCGTAAATATTGTCATAAACAAAGACTTCGTTCTTGACCGAATCGCCCTCTTTGATACTGGAGCCGATAGCAATTGTATCGTCAAGGGACTTATACCCACCAAGTATCTACAAGAAAGGACTTCTCGTCTATACTCCGCCACATGAGAAAAGATGAAAATCGATTATAAGCTTTCTATAGCTCATAGCTGCAACAATGGGATCTGCCTGGTTAGTGATTTTGTCATCACTGAAGACATCATTCTAGGAATACCTTTTGTCAATCAAATTCGACCTTACACTAGTGATTTTGATGGAATTCACACAACGATTTTAAATCAAAATCTGTTTTCCCCTTATTAAGGCCCCTCTCACAAAAAGAAGGCAACCTTATTAAAGAAAGAACTGCTTTTAAAATTAACAGAATTTCTTCTCACATTTGTTTTCTTAAACAAGAAATTCATATAATGAAAATTGAACAAATTTTATAAACCCCGGAGATGGTAAATAAAATTGCCAAACTTCAAAAGACTTTTGAAGATGAAATTTGTTCCGAATTTCCTAACGCTTTTTGGGAAAGAAAAAGACATTTAGTAGAACTTCCATACATTGCTGGTTTCAACGAACAGGCCATCCCTACTAAGGCAAGGCCCATTCAAATTATCCAAGAAATAATGGAAATCTGCAAAAACGAGATCAACCATTTGCTAAAAAATGGGATTATCAGATTATTTCCCAGATAAGAAATATTTTGCCTGCCTAAACCCTTCTCTTGTAATGTTTTCAGTTAAAGTTTGAATAAAATCTTGTGAGTTGTTTTAATTATTTTGTCTTCTTCAATTCAGTTGCATATTTTCGTCAATTATCCATTAAGATCCTTTAATTGGTATCAAAGCCATGTTGGCAGTATATGCACTTAGCATGAGCAGCTAAGTACCTATATTGTCTAGAGCATGGGAAAACTATTTTCATAACAGATACATATTACTTTAATCCATTTATGATAATACTTATAAATAAATTATTTTAATATATCCTGTCCTATAATGGGATTTTTCTAAAGTATGGGTTATTCGTTTTCTCCAAGTGTTTGAAGTATCCGATTAATCTCCGGTTTTGGACGTTGGTCAGCCTGAAAGTGTGGTCTCAGTTGAGGTAAGCATTCGACCCTGTTGGTGGTCCCGTAGTTAAGATAAAATTAGGAGAAAACTATTGTAATAGCCATTAAGACATGTTAGATCCCATAGGACGTAGATGTATTGATATAATTTATTATAGGTTGAATCATAAATGGTTATTGTTGTATGCTAGCTTATGTGAAAAATTAGGTTTCCCAGTTAGTCTCTAGACAGTATTTTTCTCTAATGAATTCCAACAATTATATTAAAAATACTAACATTGAAAATGATCTTCAAAACTGGAGTATTCCAGAAGAACCTTTTACATATTAGACTTGATCAAGTGGCTATTAAGCCACTTTTTAGACAGGGTCTTGATATTCCCGTCTGTGCTATCCTAAGAGATGTCCGTCTATTGAACTTCGATGATTCTCTCTTAGGTGTAATTCAAAGTAACCTAGCCGACGGCCCAGTATACTTTAATTGATACCCAAATTTCTCGATAGGTATTAACGATCCTAACATCATGGATGTTTTAAATGTTAAGACAAAAAACATTAACAGTAAGGATAATACTAGAGAAATAGCAATAATATATGCAGAGTATATTATTGGCTTATGGGTACAACCCTAGCTCCCAAAGCTAGAATCACGAGCCCTAGGGGTGTTAAAACTCTCATAGGGGCAAATAAAGATAGAAGCAATATCTTTGTTCCTAAGGCTCTCGTTTGGAACGATATCATGCATAACTCGAAATAGATTCCTTCCAAACTATGGAAGGTCACCACAAAAATCCAATAGCTGATCCCGAATCCAATCACTTAGCAAGAGGAGTAAAATGTTTGGTTCCTGCAACCTGTAGGGATACAGCCGTACAAGGATGAGTTAGCGGATGAATGTAAGCATGACCTCAGGATAAGGATAAAATAATTTCATTTATAAAACCAAGTAAAACTATCCATATTGCATACAAACCATACATATATATATCTATGCAGGGAAAAGAAACCGGGTTTAGCATGACTTTCAAACCTTTACCTGGGTTGTGTAGCTTTGTCGTCCTAAAACCACCCATAGGATATATAGGTTCAGCCCCTGATGCTAAAAGGGCTTCAGTACATGAAGACGCACAACCAAAGAAGAACCTGGGATGACTAGTACATCCCCCAAATTATATAATATGTCATCATGCATACGGGCACTAGGACCAAACCTTACATCGGCAAATATGAGTTTCCAGTTTTGATCCACTCGGGGCCTCCACCTTCCAGGACTTAGCTACAATCTCCACCCTTTAAGACCAATTATAACCATTGTCCCATTATTATTAACCGAGGTTATGAGATCGTGGTATCATCATTTAAACTATAACTTCAAACTATTATCCTTAGCCAAACCTTTTTGAGATCAAGGGATACCTATGTAACCCACAAATGTTCCATTAACCAATTACCATTATTCAACCCAATTATCATTAAACCATTCAGTTGGGGGATTCCTACGTACCCCACAAGGTTTTAAAAATAGACCAACTATAACCACCAAGACCTCACCAATTGACCATTTTAAACCATCCCAAGTATTTAAGGAATTTATACAATCCAAACCATTTAAACAATGAAAAACCATCCAAATACATTCAGGGTTCCATTACCAAACAAAACAATGAAAGAGTTCCAATGAAAGTTCAACAATAGAGTGAAAACATTCTTTTAGGCATTTTATCAAACATATTAAGGCAAGAGAACAATGAGGGAAGAGAACATGCCTTATACGAGAAGATTTTGAAGAGAAACATGACTTTTGAGGCCTTTGAAGAACTCATGTAGAACCCTAGCCTCTAATTATCAAGAGTAAGTTTTTGAGAGAGTAGTGTTTTCATTCGTAGAACCCTAGCCTCCAATTATCAAAAGTAAGTTTTTGAGAGAGTAGCATTTCCACCCTTTATCAAGTATTATGAGAGGTCACGAAAGGTTATATTATATGAGAAAAAAAGGTTTTTGAAGTGAGAAATGTTCGGACTGCCCTTGACTTAAGAATTAAAACAAGCCACGTTGTCGGGTATGACTCACCCACGGAATCTGTACCTTAGGGTACGAGTGGTACCCCAACTCATGACCAAGACCTTGCCAAGACCCTACACACTAGTTCTAATAAAACTTCACCTACTTAACTGGTACCTAATGTTATGAATGATGCACCAAACAGTACCCACACTCTTACCATGGACAGTTTAACAAGACCACATGAATCAAGCATCATACAACTTGCCTTGTATCCCTCGTATCCTTCTATATAACTCGTACATTAATGAGTCACACCTTGGGAAAAAACTAAGCCAAGCACACTTCCTAACATACAATTGAACCCTAACACCAGCCCACAAGTCATATCCAAGGGTACGAATGGTACCTTTGAGTCGTACCATGTCCAAAAGTCCAAAACCTAGGAAATTTTTCAAGGGTCCTATTCCTAGGTTTTTTCCGTCTCCAAAAACTAGGATCATTCATCCTTAATAGCGGGTAAGGGAAAGGGACAAGCATGAGATCACCCATTAACACCCATCAAATTTTTCCTTAACAAAAATAAGAATCAAGGACACACAACTAAGCTGAGAAGATCACTATATAACCCAAATAGGATTTACACCCAAACACCTCCATTCTGACCTCTAAAGAAGTTTGAAAATAAAGACCTGTTGATAAACACACACCTTACACATAAGATTCTAGGACAAAAAACTAAAGCGGGTACTATGACTCTATGTCCTCTTTTGCATCCCAAATAGCTTTCTTGGACTTTTGGTTTCTCCATGGAACCTTTACCGAAGACATGCCTCTTATTCACAATAGGTGAACTTAATAATCCAAGAATCCTCATCGAGATATCCTTAAAGAACAAGGATACGAGGTACCAAATCACCCAGAGGAACCAACCAACCAAGCACCATCCACACCTTACCTCTACCTAAACACATAGATTACTGGATGAATGGACTCATCCTAAAGAGCAAGTCTAATTCAACTTAGAATTTACCAAGACACACCACTGCGAGAGCTTGAGTCTAACCATACACCACCATTTCTATGTTCAAGCCTATCCAAAGCTAAAAGGAGTTAACTTCGGCCATCGCGCCCTGCTCCTTACATCTACAACAAAACACTACTTCGCCTCTATCACTATTATATTATGGAAACCATGAGTAAAGGACATGGATAAACCCTATCCAACCATTATAACCAGAACCCCCAACCTATAAAACCATACAACTTTTGTGTCATGAAAAAAACTCATAAAACCATGCCTTATAATATCTCTTAAGTACCCAACAAAACTATTGGTATACCTACAAATCAAAACATTCAAGCCTACCTCTTATATGCATGCAGTATGATCTATCCTTCCAAAGATTTATCACTATTTACAATTTCACAAAGGCTTTCACCACCTATTTCTTTCCTAACCATTTCCCATGACATTAACCTTACCTCACTATCCAAAACCTTAACTCTGGTAGTCACCCTACACTCTCCCTCACTTAGAGACTTTTATATTCCCTATTTCATAGGATCTCTATTCTCCCCAATGCCACTGCCATCCTAACACATGAAAAATCATTTATGAAACCAAATTAGAAGAATTGTCACACCACCCATGGCAAGACAAAGACCCCCAAAACAACACATAATTGTATAGGCACGAAGTACCTTATAACAACAACCTAAACCATAATTAAGAACCATCCCGACATAACCATACGAAAAGGAGTCCCTAAAAATGTATACAGAAAAAAACACAATTATGTATACCACGAGTAATGTAATGTAAGTTAAAACTCATATTTAGGAAACAAGGCAAAGACCAAATATGAACCTTAGGCATAAGTGTTATAAGAATGCATGCAACACTAGTAAAGTACCCTCCTAACCGAAAGAGAAGAGTATCACCATAATATGTAAAACAAAATTTTCTTGAAGTCCACCGATAAAGGAATATTTTAGACTAACCATCAACCTTCACCCCAATACACCAACAAACAAAATTATCCGATCTAAGGTATCACTAAAAATGTACACTAGGCACACTTCGTTATCCTATACCTAAAACCTTATGCATCCAAAGGATACCTAAAGCTCAGTGCAGATATGCCAAAATCCATGAGACCAAATTGACTCCAAGGCTCCCATTAAACCAAAACCTTTCAAAATCAAACCATTCCAGCCAAGGCCTTTCCAAATTATTTAAATCCAATCAAACCAATTCATGTTCCTTTAACTATTTATGCAATGAAAAGATTTAAGAATAGTCAGTATGAAAAAATTATATTCAGCAACAATTTTACAAATAGTCTGATGGCATATAATTTTCAAGACCAAAACCAAGTAAATAGGGAATCCACAGTACCCCAAAATCCATTTATCATTCCCATGCATCACATAAGCTCCTAAGCATAAATAATGCATCATAATCCTTGGAAAATCAATTAAATGAGCAATCATATCGATTCCCTCAATTGTGCCAAAACCCTCATTCCAAACGATGAATTTAATAATCAATTTTATTCCAATAATAAAGTATAGTTTTTGGGACAAAAAACATGCCATCTCTATGATCTAACCTATATAATGACCTAAATCCCCCAATCCGTATACATCCATTCAACCAGAACCTCTGGCCTAAAAGTTACAAACTTTCCCACTTTGTGCTTCCCAAGTTATCAACCTTATCCAACCTCCCAATTTACCTCCACAATTCCTTCATTGCTATACCCAAGCTATTATACTCCTTTATATCAAAATTAACTCTAAAATTCACACTAAGTGTCTACCAACCAGCATTCGCTATAAGAAAAGTACCCTATATAGAATGGAATATACATATAAGGTCCTCCCCCCATTAGAAGGACACCCTAACTTCCTTAGTCACCCACCAACAACCTACTTACTACTGGGGAAACCAATTGCCTTATACATAAAATCATGAAAGCATCCCACTGAGGAGCACTAGAATAAATGGAACCCTCAACTAAAAGATACCTTAATTAATCTTAAGCTCCTTTAATCGAACCAAAACAATTGTATTAAGAAACAATAGAATTTGGACAAATTTCTTATATAAAACCAATCCCAAACCAATCTCTCTATTAGAAAGAAATCATGAGGGTCATCAGCAAGGACCCCAAGAAATTCATACACCACCAAAACCAAACCAAAAAGGGACCTTCTGAGTTTGAATATTTAACTCAGATCAAATAATAAACATATTTCTTTTGAAACTAACCTACGAGTTTTAAGATATTATATAACTTTTCCCTTATAAACTAGGGGACCAAACAAACCCATTCTTTCACTCCATAACTGACTTACCAGGGAGCCTAAAGATAATCTTTTTATGAATCCAAAAATCTAAAGATGAATAGTACTAGTGAAACCAATCCATTTTCCCTAATAATATTGAATTCCACCATACCCAAGTCAAAAAAATCCACCAAGACCCTTTTAATGCCAACAGATACTAGATACTTTTTCTATACTCTTTTAGCAATTGCAGAGTCATCTATCAGGGTAAAAACAGAAAGAAAAGAGTCAAAAATAACCTTCGGACCAAAACTACAATACACAACCATAGATGGGGATACAAAAAGAGAGGGGACCCTAGACAAGGTACACAATAAATACAACAAAAGAAAGAAGTTTTCAACATCCCAGTGTTGGTATCAAAAGATGCCTCGGACTCATAAGGAATTGTAAGAACATTAAGATGATCCCGACCAATGTCAAAGAACTGAAACACCAATTACTTCCTACCTCAAAAAAACCATGCTATGACAAACTACTAAATCTATAAAGAGGATAGGATGTGCGGATTTGGCCCCATTGGCCCCAGATTGGGCACCTTATGCCCTAGAAGAATATATCAACCTAAAAACACCTTTCTCTCAATAGATTCAGGTAAGGAGCATAAGCCATGGGATAGGATTTATAATTCACCCAACTCTTTCTTTTGGACCATTTACCACTAAACCGTTGGCCTCCCCTTTGTTCAGAAAATCGAGACCTCTTACCTTGACTATATACTAACCTTACCTTATTCCTTTTTGTACTAATAGGAAAAAACTGGCATGACAGAGTTATCACTATCTGGGCTGATAGACATCAAAATTTAGCATTGGTAACCTATCTTTGAGGTAACCAAGTATGAGTACAACCTTCTGAGATAGGGTTAGTAGAGATCGATAAGACTCTTCAAGCAAAACCAAAAGGTATAACCCTTGACGTAGTCTGTGCCCCAAGAGTTGGACTAGATCTATCCATGTTATCCTCGAGTTGGACAAGTGAGTTTCCACAAACTTTAGATCATTAAGAAGATATAATCCTAAGAGTTAACTAAGAAAGATTTAGAGAAGATTTCAAGACCTTAGATTCCATATCCCAATAGTAGAACAACAAAAAAAATAAAACATTACTAGATTCCTTGTATCCTTCGAATTATAAGGGTTGTGCATAATACACCCATAAGCGAGACTCTACTCGACATAGCTCTATAGACACCTCATTACACCAAAACCTAATGCTATGATACCAACTTGACATAACACAAACTAGGCCCTTGTATTAATAAGCCATCCTAAGTCTAACTAGGACCAAGAACTGCCCCCGTTACCCAACCTAACCAGCAAATGCATACCTTGAGTTGGCTAAATTCCAAATATATAAAAAGATAGCATATTTAACTATGTGGCAAATTTTGTATAAGTCTATATACGAGACCAACCCAACCAAGTCCAATCACCTAATATCTAATGAATAGCCAAACCAAATAGTCCCTAATCAAGACATGCCCCCAACATAGCCATAAATCGAGTTTGTGAAAGACAAAAGTAGACAAAGTAATCTGTGACATGAAATAGATATCTTCCAAACTATGGAAGCTCACCAATTTAATCTAACAAAGGAACCCAAATCCAATCACTATGAAGAAAGAGTAGACTAGTCTATTCTAACATCATACAGGGGTACGACCACTCGAGGATAGGTTAGCAAGTGAATACTGGCATGAACTCAGGATAAGGATAAAATAATTCCATTTATAAACTAAGTAAAACCTTTCATAATGCATACAAACCATACATATATATATATATCTACGTCGACATAGGCAACCAAGTTTAGCATGCCTTTAAAACATTTACCTAGGCTATTTAGCTTTCCATCAAAAAACTACCCAAGGTTTTATGGGTTCAACTCTCCCTACTAAAGGGGATTCAGTACGTGAAGGTGTACGAGTAGAGAAAAAAACTTGAGATGATTATTATATCGCATAAAATATAAAGTTTGACATCATGCACACGGTCATTAGGACCAAACATCACATCGACAAATATGAGATTCCAGTTTCAATCCCCCTAGGATCTCCACCTTCCATGACTTTGCTACACACCTCCCCCTTTAAGCCCAACTAAAACCATTTCTTAATAAACAAAACATTATCCCATTATTATTAACCAAGTATATTAGATATTGGTATCCTTATACTGATTATAACATGCATGTATTTTCCTTATCCAAACCTTTTTGAGATTAAGGGATTCTCAAGTACCAATAGATCATATTTTCCAATTAACTTGGGGGATTCCTATGTACCCCCGCAAGGGTTCCATTAAGAAATTACCATTATTCAATCAAATTACCACTAATGCATTCACTTGGGTGATTCCTACATACCCCATAAGGTTTTCAAAATAGACCAACCATAACAACTAAGACCTTACCAATTGGACATTTTAATCAATTTTAAACCATTCCTAATATTTAAAGAATTTATACAATTTAAAACATTTAAGCCATGCAAAACTATTAAAATATATTTAGGGTTCCATTACCAAACCAAAGTATTGAACAATTCTAATGAAAGTTTAGAAATAGAGTGAAGACATTGTTTTAGGCATTTTATTAAACATAGTGAGGGAATACCTTTATCAAGATCAAAACCAAGGTATAAACCATAATAATTATGGTAAATCAAGTAATATTTGTTAAACCATAACCAACCAACACCCACATATGCAAACCATTACCAAAAACATGTTAAAATATAGTTTAAAATAAGATCTAATATTATGAATCAAGACCCTCAACATTGATTTTGAAATTCACCATTTATGATTCATAATCCATGTTTAAAATACAATAAAATATGCCTTTAGATGGAAATAACAAGGAGGGAAGATAACATTCCCTATAAGTGAAGATTTCAAAGATAAATATGACTTTTGAGACCTTTGAAGAACATATGTAGAAACCCTAGCCTCCAATCTTCAAGAGTAAGTTTTTGAGAGAGTATTTGGAGTGTTTCCATTATTTAACAAGTGTTATGAGAGGCCTCCAAGGTTTATATAATATGAGGACATAAGGGTTTTAAAGTTAGATATATCGGACTTCCCTTGACTTATGAATTAAAATAAGCCACAATGTAGGGTACGACTCACCCATGGAATCCATACCTTAGGGTACTAGTGGTACCCCAACTCATTCCCAAGATCTTACATACTGGTTCCTATACGACTTCACCTACTTAAATCGTACCTATGTGTATGAGTGATGCACCAAACCATACCATAGCTCGTACCATAGATAGTTTCACAAGACCACACAAATCAAGAATCATTCGACTTTCCTTGTACCCCTCGTATCTTTCTACATGACTTGTAACTTAATTACTCTTATATTAGGCAGTAACCAAGCCAAGAACACTTCCTAACATATAATTAAACCCTCAAGCTACCCCACAAGTTGCATTTAAGCGTACGAATGGTACCCCTTAGTCGTATTAACTTTAAAAGTCAAAAATCAAGAAAATATTGCAAAGGTCCTATTCCTAGGGTATTTCAACTTTATTCCTTGAGTATTGACGTTGGTCACAGGTTTTTCTTTGAGTGTTACCCATTAAGGGTGTGATGAGGTTTGGGAGGAAAGGCAAGTTCATCTAGTTTTCCATATTTCTATGTTGCGGCTATACATTCCTAGTGAGTCTCATGTGCTTGGGTAGGACTTCATTCAATTGGATATGTAGTTGACATCGTGGAGGATCTTAAGTTTATATTAGCTTGGGATGTCAGGCGGTTGTGTTCTTCAAAAATTTCAATAAATGAGATTCAGTGGAAACACCGACTATTCGAGAAGGCTACTTTTAAGATCGAGAGCGCCATACAGGCCTAGTATCATCTCTTATTCGATCCTTCAGGTACATCTTAACCCTTTACTTTCTTAGAGGAAAGATCTTTTAGTAGTAGGTATTGTAATGATCCACCAGGTCATTTTTTTATATTTTTTCATATTTTCCCTATTTAGAGATTTCATACAGCTTCCCCAAATTATTTATATCTTGCCGGAGCTAATAGTTCAGTTACCGGTTGGTTTAATTGGTTTTTAGAGCCAATTCTCTATTTTAAAATCTTTGCTAGTAAAAATTGGCTACCCAAAATAATTCAGTTAAACAACCTTGTATGCCAATTCTGATAGTTGCAACAACTCTAGAACATTAATGGTAGGCTAGAGGGACCTTTGGTTTGAGTCCCAAGGCTGTCCGACTCATTTTAGGATATTGGCCAGAAATTAATAAAAATGGTACTTGGGTGTAGGACTTACTTTTCATTGAAACAACCTCGGATCCAAATATCAACTATGGCATTGAGTATGAAATATCAAATTTCATAGGTAGTATACCTCGTTTGCATTTATGGGATCTTGGATCAATCTTAAGGGATTTCTAGAAAATTGGAATTTTCTAAGTCCCTAGCTAGTGCGTCAACTTAACTGCCACTTGGGTCTCTTAACTACAGGCCATTTAAGCGGCCAACCAATCACTTAAGAGACCAGGCTTGACCAGCTGAGGGAAGTTTATGCAAAGGCCGTGTAAGCGTCTGGTAGTCTATTTAAGCGAAGGGAAAGCCATGGGCGGGCACCACTCAAGTAGTACTTGGTTGATTAAGCAGTCACCTCTTAAGCGTTCTAGTGTCTACTTAAGCGGCACCTGGGTGGCATTAAATGCCTCCTTACCTAATTTCTCCCTATTTTTCCAAATTATCTAGAGCTTAGAGCCTGAGGCAGTGTGGAAAATTGGGGAAATATTTTCTTAGTGATTTTGGGGTGTTTGTGTCATTGAATTACTTGTTTTTTCTTCGAATTCTTGGTACGATTCTGTTAAATTCATGGTTAATTTCTCTATTATTTCCCAAAATCCCTAGATTATTGGTTGGTTGACTTTTGCATTACTTCAGCTTTGAAGCTATCCATTCTTAAAGGTAAATGTTTCGTGAGCATTGAGGGACATGTTGATGGTTTTGAGTGTATGATACTACAAGCGGGCCCCAAGTTAGATTTTTACATAATTTTGGGCCTGAGGCTTATGAATTCTATATGGGTACCATTTTTCTTGTATTGATGAGTAGATTATCATTCGATAGTGTGGAATCATACAAAAGCTTCTAAAAAAGTGAAATTATTAATTTAGCAGATTTCATCGGGTTTCTTCGGCATCCATGTAGTCTATGGTTACCTTTCTTATTTATTGGGATTATTTTAAGTATATTTATGACAATGTGCTAGACATGGTTTAGGAATTTTTTCTTGGAAGTATATTTAGCGTAATATAAATATCTTTTCCAATAAAGGAATCGCAATATAGGCATAATTAACTTAGTTACTCATTCTTTAAGTAGGATTACTATCTTAGGACTAAAATGTATTTTATTTAATATCTACTATTGAATTTAGACACCTTAGCCTAGTATAGGGTAGAATTTTACTTAGAATGGATTTTGGAGATTAGAAGTAGCCCTCTCCAGACCAATATAGGTAAAGACTATTATTAGCTCATTGTTCATTATATAGGAATGTTATATTTTCTAAATGCATATTTTAGAGATTGAGAGGATTAAATATATAATTTTTTATTCTATATAAATAGTTGTGTGATGATATTAGCTTCGATTTGTATGTGACAATTTATGATATTGAGTTCAAGTTCAAGTCCTGCAAATGATGATATAGGTCTCGGCTCAAGTTTTGCATTGATGGGATCGGGCTATTACTTATAGCATCGGGCTAGGTTTGTCTTACTTACTGGTGGGATAAAGTAGGTGACACCATGACCTGTAAATTGGATCGTGATAAAAGGATAGCAACACTATTATGACCTCAACCAAATTCACTTTAACAACACTGCACAATAATGGACACGCATAATAAATAAAGAGGAAGAGAATCACTGGATCACAATCATATGCATATTAGAAACAAAGAAAAATATAAAAATAGGAAAACTTTGTTCATTTTTTAGGAAAAAATTGTACAATTCTTTGATTTGGTTGAAGAATAACAAAGGTAAAGAGATAAATAAAAATCTAGATCCATCACACCAAATATCTCCATAAGTTACCTATCAAAAAATACACAAAGTTAAAAATTTACCAATTTAATTTTACTATAACACAATTTAATCTAACCCTAGTTTAATGGAAAAAAAAAGTGAAAAAATAAAAGAAAATAGAGGAATTGCTTACCTTGATTAAAATGTCAGAGTTGGCGTAGGAGGTCAAAACAATGTGTAACAGCAACAACAACAACAATGAGCACAATAGTGGCGATAGAAAGCAATGAATAGTTGTAGTAGAAGAAAGGTCAAATAACAACATCTGTAGTAGTGGTGAAAACATCAACCAAAGACGAGTGTCGGAGAAAAAAGGAATAGCAACATTGCCGAACCCTAATTTATTCAAAGAAAGAGAGAGAATAAAAATAATAAAGGGAGAATGAAATTAGGGTGTGTCATTACTAGTCAACCATGGTTGAGTGGTGGTGATGAAGTTGACAAAGAAGGGTAGGAGTGCGGAAACAATCCTAGTTGAGAGAGAAAATGAATTAGGTTTTCGCTTTAGGACAGGTTTTTTAGTTAAAAGGAAAAAAATAAGGATTGAATCTCAATCGTTAATCAAATGTGTTGAACAACAAGCATTAAAATTAAAGAAATGGACTAGATTTAGGTCATCCAGATTTGGATTTAAATTATTAGAATTAGTGATTTGAATTGAGTCTAAATTTGGATCATTTTCCATAAATAATAACAAAATTATGTAATATACTATCATTAAAATTATAGATTATATGTCTATAAATATTATATTAAATTAGAGGTGATAAATAATGAAAAAGAATATGTTGAATATTTAAATATACTTTTGAATTATCAATTAATTATTTTTCATCAGAATGCTAGTTTTGATGATGGACAAACTTTATCACTCACATGTTCCATGCTTGCCTTATTCTGATTCATGTCTTGATGATTTTCTAACCTATTGGATGGACCAGTTATATTAACTAGTGTCTCAATATATAGTTTTGCAATTGTACATAGTTTGTCTTATGTGCCAGATGTCCATTACTCTCAGGTATTGTCAACACATTAGTGGGATTAATCTTAGTGGTCCTTTCCAACCTCCATTAATAATGAAGCCTATCTCCAATTGGTCATTATATATATTCATTGAACTTTAGGAGAGAAGCTCAAGCTTTTGCAAATTTTTATTAAATATTATCTCAAACAAAGGCCTTACCTCAGCTGAAATTACAAGACTCAACAATATAGAAACTCTTTTCTTATAAATGATTTATGTTTTGTTTCCAAGTTGATTTAGCTTTTTTGTTATGATCATACAATTGTAAACTAATGTCTCATTCTAGAGACTCCAATGAGTATTATTTTCTAATTGGTTTTGTTCAAATTTAAGTTATTTTCCTAGCTGGAGATAGCTACTGGAGTGCTCATAGTAGATGAATTATGAAGAGGTGTTGCAATAGAGTTATTGAAAGGTTGTTTGAATTAGAAGATTCATTCCTTGATTGTAATCGCAGGTCTACTATTCTAAAAAGTAGAAAGGGTTATACCAAAGTTGATTGAAAGAGGATTGAGAAGAAATATAAAGAAAAGAAAATTCTTGTCTGTGGAATAGAGCTTGATAAGTGCAACCAAGTCTCTGCTTGTGAATTTGCTAAGGAGTAATGGGAAAATTAAAACAATACTATAGAGAGAACATGTCAACTAAAGCAATCAAATATTGATATACTTACTACTCAGTATGACCTATTCAAAATGAGCAAAGGAAATCCATCCAGGACATGGAAACTCAATATATATCTATTGAGAATGAATTCAACTATCTCGGAGAAAATATCAGTACCTACAAGCTAGTCAAGAAGATTTTGAGTATCTTTCTACATTATGAAAAAGCAAAGTAGATGCTATTTTAGTGACTAAAGATTTGTAAAAGTTGACCATGGATGAAATTTTTAGGAATATAAAAACTTATGAGCTTAAAAGACAATAGAATTATGAGACGAATGATCCAAAGAAGGAAAGAAGCATGGTTTGGAAGACTAACAAAGATAAATCAAGTGAAGAGGAACAAAACATTTCGTATGTTATTCAAATATTTCAAATATTGATGAGAAGTGGAAGTTTTCAAAACAGAGGAAACTTAAATAGGGGATTCAAATGAAATGATTGTTGTACCAGGTCACTTCATGAAGAAATGCCCTCTCTAAAAAAAGGACTACAAGGAATTGTCAGAACCTAAACCCTCCATAAGTGGTACCCATACTGTATCCCTCGGTATAAGAACAAACTAACATCATAACCCAATCAAAAATTATCCAAAAATAGACAACTAAAACCAATTCCATTAAAAACAGTCAATATTCAGTAATATATTAAAACGTAATAGTAGAATAAGCTTAGTAAGATAATCCTTGATCTTAAATCCTCACCAGATGGCAAGAAGCGTATTGAAATGAAGTTTATTGAAATAAAATAGGAGATTAAAAGATCTCTTTAGTAGACTATTTAGGCAGTTATTCTTGCAAGAATAAATTATCTAAAGTCCAACTCTAGTAAAGATCCGAGTTTTCAAAAGGAAAAAAATACTTATAATACTTATAGCAAGAATGTATTTGTACATGGCAACTGGGTATACACTTATTGTGGTCATAATGGTCATTAAAATTATCAATGCCAGTCTTTTGTCAATGACAAAAAGAGAAATTAAGAGTATGTCGAATCTATTTTTAACATTGACAAGAAGATAAATTAAGAGTATGTTGAATCCATTAGAAGCTCAAGAGGACAAGGTTCATTGGAAAAGAATCTTACATTAACATTATAGACTATAAGAACTCTCATTCATCATTTTTTCAATCCCAAGGGACCCAAGATTCTTTGGGTTCCCAAAATCATGATGTGATTTGATAGTGAGACCATAATGAGAGAAAAGAGTCAAATAGGACAAAGAAAGTAGATGGTTACTGGTTTCTCTAATAATGACATTATCTCATTTGTAAATCTTCTCTCACCCATTACAATCATGAAGAATATGTGTCTTTTAAAATAAAAAGAAATAAGAGGTGTCATATGTTGTGGTATGATAGTGTCTTTGTAGATTACTTAGCTATGTTTTTGAAAAGGATAAATATGTTGATCGTTACAAAATTGGATGTGTTTAAAAAGTCTAAAAATAATTGTTTTTTTATAAAAATTATTGTATAAAGGACCTATTGTATGTATAGTGTGTGATGAAAAGTTGAAATAGAAAATAGGCATATCCTTATTACTTCTGAAGATTGCTCAAGGTCCTTAGTAGATTATTTTTTCTACCTATTAAAAGAAATCAATAGTTAAGGTTGATATCCTTCAGATATAGCTTATTAGACTGAATAATATTCCATTTGAAATGGGTGTGCATGAATTCTTATCAAATAGATGAATTTTCAAATATATAACTCTTCTCAAAATATCTTACTTGAAATAAGGTGACAAGTATTTGAAGAAAGAAGAAGGGAGGTCTAACTTAATCTTATATTCTTTTAGGTATAAATTTATGGAGGAGACATACTTGAGTAAGGATAGAACACAAACTACTTGGATTATTCAAATGCAGAGCCCTAATTTTTTGCTCAGGTTAGTGGTCTTATTTCTACATGATGACTATGAACTATGAACTTATTTTAGAACTGTTCTAATACCCCTATCATTTTTAGCTTTCTCTATGCTCATTCTTATTCTTTTCAAAATTAGAGGACATGTTGCAAACCCTTTTTCTTAACATTAAGTGTTAAAACATCCATGATGTTAGGATCGTTAATATCTACCGAGAAATTTGGGTAGCAATTAAAGTATATCGGGCCATCGGCTAGGTTACTTTGAATTACACCTAAGAGAGAATCATCGAATTTCAATAGACGGGCATCTCTTAGGATAGCACATACGGGAATATCAAGACCCTGTCTAAAGAGTGGCTTAATAGCCACTTGAACAAGTCCAACATGAAGATAATTACTCTGATTTTTAAATCGGTTTATGTCAAGCTCATTTAATAATTGAATAATTTCCAAAGAATTATTAATGGCAATAGTAGACTCAGAGGTCTTGATGTTATGTTTTTTTAGAAAACTAAATTTACAAATCTGATAAATCGTTTTAAAAGGTTCTTCTGGAATACTCCAATTTTGAAGTTAATTTTCAATATTTGTAATCTAGGTTGCTTGAGAAGACAGGTTAATAGTATATTTAATCTTATTGTTGGAATTCATTAGAAAAAAATACTGTCTAGAGACTAACTGGGAAACCTAATTTTTCACATAAGCTAGCACACAACAATAACCATTGATGATTCAACCTATAATAAATTATATCAATACATCTACGTCCTATGGGATCTAACAAGTCTTAATGGCTGTTACAAAAGTTTTCTCCTAATGTTATCTTAGTGACGGGACCACCAACAGGGTCGAATGATTACCTCAGCTGAGACCACACTTTCAGGCTGACCAACGTCCAAAACTGGAGATTAATCGGATACTTCAAACACTTGGAGAAAATGAATACCCCATACTTTAGGAAAAACCCATTATAGGACAAGATATAGTAAAATAATTTATTTAGAAGTATTATCATAAATGGATAAAAGTAATATGTATTTGTTATGAAAGTAGTTTTCCCATGCTCTAGACAATATATGTACTTAGTTGCTCATGCTAAGTGCATGTACTGCCAACATGGCTCTGATACCAATTAAAGGATCTTAATGGATAATTGACAAAAATATGCAACTGAATTAAAGCAGACAAAATAATTAAAACTACTTACAAGATTTTATTCAAACTTTAACTGAAAACATTACAAGAGAAGGGTTTAGGCAGGCGAAATATTTCTTATCTGGGAAATCTTTTGATGCCTTCTCTAGTATTACAACAAGTCTTATATAGACAAAAGTGATAATGAAAATACATCTAAAGTGTACAAATGTAAGGCTAAGATTAATCCTTAGCGGCCGACAATCCTTGAGTGTTGATGCTTTAGCTTTTTGAAAAAGCTGGCTGATGCTTTTGTTTTTGAAAAACTGGTTGTTGAATGCCTTGTCCTTTTGATTTTGGAAAAAGTTTTGGTCCTAGAGATTCTAATTAGGAACAGTAGAATTCCCTTTCAAAAAAGTAATTCTGGTTCTTTGAACCTCTACCTCTTTGAAGGGTCGTTTCCCTATTCTTAATAGGGGTCCAGATAAGCCATAGCTATTCCTTTAGGATTTAGCAGATCACCATTACTATCACTATTTCCTATGGAGGAAGCTTCTTCTAGAAGTTGTAACACTTCTTCTTTATTTGTTTCCTGGCTTTACATATCCTGTAAAGCCTTCTTTAATTTTTCTTTGAGTGCCTTCTTATTCTGCGAAGCACTGGTTGAGGATGACGTCGTTTTCCCTTTGTCTAGAGTTTTTGGTGCTACTGGCTTGGGAGTCCAGCCTTTGACCTTTAACTCTTTGGATAAATATTTGATACGGTCTTGTTCTCCTTTAGCAAAATTCCAAGAGATAATGTAAGAAACTCGCTTCTTGATGAAGAACTTGCACATCTGGATATGCTCTGGGAGGGTTACACACCCTTCTTTAGAACAAAAATCGGTGAATCGATTAATGAACTGTTAGGGGAGGATTTCTTTGATTCCTCCAAAATATATCCACCATTCATAGAACCATCTATGAATAATGGCATCTACCATAGCCGGACAATATTTAATAAACCAGGTGCGTCCTGCTCTAACATATAAAAAATTGAACCATGCCGACTTGTAGTCGTACCAATTATAATTTTGCGTCCTATGAGGCCTGGATAATGCAATTGGAGTATGCAGGTGATCTGCAAACCAGTTGAAAGGGTTTAATACCCTCTTGATAGTGAACCTAGAATATTCAATGTATTCTGTATTCCTTTCATTCATAGAATGCTCGACCTCAATAGAATTGGTGTCTACAAGGATGGCTTCATAATATCTCCTTGTTTTGAGTGGATTCTCAGTATCCATAAAATTTTTATCATTATAGACTGGCTTGATTAGCTGATCTAATGGATATCCTTCATACTCTTTGTCTAAAGCAATAATTGGCATTACCTGGTAGTGAATTTGAATTCTTCCTTGATGGAAGGAGTTGGTGTTGTTTTGACCGTTGTGGGGTCTACATCTTTTGCGAAGGTTTTAGGACCCTTCATAGCGTAACTCTACTTTGACTGAACAGATGAACTCGATGATTGCCCTTTATCAAAAGGCTTATTTGTTTTCAAATCTTCCAATCTAGTTGGAATTGGTGGAGCGAGCTTAGGAAATTTTTCCAAAGATGCATATTTGTTCTGAAACGGTGATTGTAGTTCCGATTTCAGTGCAGGCCTCTGAGGGACTGATGGTCTTAACGGGTTTGATGAAGCGGACGGAAGATCAAATGCTCTAGCCATCTTGGTTTGTTTCTGTTTGCTTCCTACTAGGATTTTCTCTAGGGTGGTGGGTCTTATTTCGGCCCTGTAAGAATTCTCTTGATAGAAAATCAGGAAGGAAATTATTTTCTCCTTTGATAAATTCAATTTGAAAATCAAAGCTAGATAGGAAAGCTTTCCATCTAGCAAATATTTGTTTTGAAACCAGATTTTTAACATCCTTTTGTAAAATCTCTTTAGCAGATTTGCAATTCCACACTGCTTCAAGCTCTAAGCTCTAGATAATTTGGAAAAATAGGGAGAAATTGGGTAAGGAGGCATTTAATGCCACCCAGGTTCCGCTTAAGTAGACGCTAGAACGCTTAAGAGGTGACTGCTTAATCAACCAAGTACTACTTGAGTGGTGCCCGCCCATGGCTTTCCCTTCGCTTAAATAGACTACCAGACGCTTACACGGCCTTTGCATAAACTTTCCTCAGCTGGTCAAGCCTGGTCTCTTAAGTGATTAGTTGGCCGCTTAAATGGCCTGTAGTTAAGAGACCCAAGTAGCAGTTAAGTTGACGCACCATCTAGGGACTTAGAAAATTCCAATTTTCTACCAACCCCTTGAGATTGATCCAAGATCCCATAAATGCAAACGAACTATACTACCTATGAAATTTGATATTTCATACTCAATGCCATAGTTGATATTTGGATCCGAGGTTGTTTCAATGAAGAGTAAGTCCTACAGCCAAGTACCATTTTTATTAATTTCTGGCAAATATCCTAAAATTAGTCGGACAGCCTTGGGACTCAAACCAAAGGTCCCCCTAGCCTACCATTAATGTTCTAGAGTTGTTGCAACTATCAGAATTGGCATACAAGGTTGATTAACTGAATTATTTTGGGTAGCCAATTTTTACTAGCAAAGATTTTAAAATAGAGAATTGGCTCTAAAAACCAATTAAACCAACCGGTAACTGAACTATTAGCTCCGGCAAGATATAAATAATTTGGGGAAGCTGTATGAAATCTCTAAATAGGGAAAATATGAAAAAATATAAAAAAATGACCTGGTGGATCATTACAATACCCACTACTAAAAGATCTTTCCTCTAAGAAAGTAAAGGGTTAAGATGTACCTGAAGGATCGAATAAGAGATGATACTAGGCCTGTATGGCGCTCTCGATCTTAAAAGTAGCCTTCTCTAATAGTCGGTGTTTCCACTGAATCTCATCTATTGAAATTTCTGAAGAACACAACCGCCTGACATCCCAAGCTAATATAAACTTAAGATCCTCCACGATGTCAACTACATATCCAATTGAATGAAGTCCTACCCAAGCACATGAGACTAACTAGGAATGTATAGCCGCAACATAGAAATATGGAAATCTAGATGAACTTGCCTTTCCTCCCAAACCTCATCACACCCTTAATGGGTAACACTCAAAGAAATACCTGTGACCAACGTCAATTCTCAAGGAATAAAGTTGAAATACCCTAGGAATAGGACCTTTGCAATATTTTCTTGATTTTTGACTTATAAAGATAATACAACTAAGGGGTACCATTCGTACGCTTAAATGCGAACTGTTGGGATATGGAATCTAAGGTCTTGAAATCTTCTCTAAATCTTTCTTAGTTAACTCTTAGGATTATGTCTTCTTAATGATCTAAAGTTTGTGGAAACTCACTTGTCCAACTCGAGGATAACATGGATAGATCTAGTCCAACTCTTGGGGCACAGACTACGTCAAGGGTTATACCTTTTGGTTTTGCTTAAGGATTCTTATCGATCTCTACTAACCCTATCTCAGAAGGTTGTACTCATACTTGGTTACCTCAAAGATAGGTTACTAATGCTAAATTTTGATGTCTATCAGCCCAGATAGTGATAACTCTATCATGCCAGTTTTTTCCTATTAGTACAAAAAAGAATAAGGTAAGGTTAGTATATAGGCAAGGTAAAAGGTCTCGATTTACTGAACAAAGGGGAGGACAACACATTAGTGGTAAATGGTCCAAAAGAAAGAGTTGGGTGAATTATCAATCCTATTCCATGGCTTATGCTCCTTACCTGAATCTATTGAGTGAAAGGTGTTTTTAGGTTGATATATTCTTCTAGGGCATAAGGTGCCCAATCTCGGGCCAATGGGGCCAAATCCGCACATCCTATCCTCTTTATAGATTTAGTAGTTTGTCATAGCATGGTTTTTTTGAGGTAGGAAGTAATTGGTGTTTCAGTTCTTTGACATTGGTCAGGATCATCATAATGTTCTTACTATTCCTTATGAGTCCGAGGCATCTTTTGATAACAACACTGGGATGTTGAAAACTTCTTTCTTTTGTGGTATTTATTGTGTACCTTGTCTAGGGTCCCCTCTCTTTTTGTGGCCCCATCTATGGTTGTGTATTGTAGTTTTGGTCTGAAGGTTAATTTTGACTCTTTTCTTTCTGTTTCAACCCTGATACATGACTCTGCAATTGCTAAAAGAGTATAGAAAAAGTATCGAGTATCTGTTGGCATTAAAGGGGTCTTGGTGGATTTTTTTGACTTGGGTATTGTGGAATTCAATATTATTAGGGAAAATGGATTGGTTTCACTAGTACTATTCATCTTTAGATTTTTGGATTCATAAAAAGGTTATCTTTAGGCTCCCTGGTAAGTCAGTTATAGAGTGAAAGAATGGGTTTGTTTGGTCCCTTAGTTTATAAGGGAAAAGTTATATAATATCTTAAAACTCGTAGGTTAGTTTCAAAAGAAATATGTTTATTATTTGATCTGATTTAAATATTCAAACTCAGAAGGTCCCTTTTTGGTTTTGTTTTGGTGGTGTATGAATTTCTTGGGGTCCTTGCTGATGACCCTCATGATTTCCTTCTAATAGAGAGATTGGTTTGGGATTGGTTTTATATAAGAAATTTGTCCAAATTCTATTCTTTCTTAATACAATTGTTTTGGTTCGATTAAAGGAGCTTAAGATTAATTAAGGTATCTTTTAGTTGAGGGTTCCATTTATTCTAGTGCTCCTCAGTGGGATGCTTTCATGATTTTATGTATAAGGCAATTGGTTTCCCCATTAGTAAGTAGGTTGTTGGTGGGTGACTAATGAAGTTAGGGTGTCCTTCTAATGGGGGGAGGACCTTATATGTATATTCCATTCTATATAGGGTACTTTTCTTATAGCGAATGCTGGTTGGTAGACACTTAGTGTGAATTTTAGATGTTAATTTTGATATAAAGGAGTATAATAGCTTGGGTATAGCAATGAAGGAATTGTGGAGGTAAATTGGGAGGTTGGATAAGGTTGATAACTTGGGAAGCACAAAGTGGGAAAGTTTGTAACTTTTAGGCCAGAGGTTCAGGTTGAATGGATGTATATGGATTGGGGGATTTAGGTCATTATATAGGTTAGATCATAGAGATGGCATGTTTTTTGTCCCAAAAACTATACTTTATTATTGGATTAAAATTGATTATTAAATTCATCGTTTTGAATGAGGGTTTTGGCACAATTGAGGGATTCGACATGATTGCTCATTTAATTGATTTTCCAAGGATTATGATGCATTATTTATGCTTATGAGCTTATGTGATGCATGGGAATGATAAATGGATTTTTGGGTACTGTGGATTCCCTATTTACTTGGTTTTGGTCTTGAAAATTATATGCCATCAGACTATTTGTAAAATTGTTGCTGAATATAATTTTTTCATACTGACTCTTCTTAAATCTTTTCATTGCATAAATAGTTAAAGGAACATGAATTGGTTTTGACTGGATTTAAATAATTTGGAAAAACCTTGGCTGGAATGGTTTGATTTTGAAAGGTTTTGGTTTAATGGGAGCCTTGGAGTCAATTTGGTCTCATGGATTTTGGCATATCTGCACTGAGCTTTAGGTATCCTTTGGATGCATAAGGTTTTAGGTATAGGATAACGAAGTGTGCCTAGTGTACATTTTTAGTGATACCTTAGATCGGATAATTTTGTTTGTTGGTGTATTGGGGTAAAGGTTGATGGTTAGTCTAAAATATTCCTTTATCGGTGGACTTCAAGAAAATTTTGGGTTACATATTATGGTGATACTCTTGTCTCTCGGTTAGGAGGGTACTTTACTAGTGTTGCATGCATTCTTATAACACTTATGCCTAAGGTTCATATTTGGTCTTTGCCTTGTTTCCTAAATATGAGTTTTAACTTACATTACATTACTCGTGGTATACATAATTGTGTTTTTTCTGTATACATTTTTAGGTTAGGGACTCCTTTTCGTATGGTTATGTCGGGATGGTTCTTAATTATGGTTTAGGTTGTTGTTATAAGGTACTTCGTGCCTATACAATTATGTGTTGTTTTGGGGGTCTTTGTCTTGCCATGGGTGGTGTGACAATTCTTCTAATTTGGTTTCATAAATGATTTTTCATGTGTTAGGATGGCAGTGGCATTGGGGAGAATGGAGATCCTATGAAATAGGGAATATAAAAGTCTCTAAGTGAGGGAGAGTGTAGGGTGACTACCAGAGTTAAGGTTTTGGATAGTGAGGTAAGGTTAATGTCATGGGAAATGGTTAGGAAAGAAATAGGTGGTGAAAGCCTTTGTGAATTTGTAAATGGTGATAAATCTTTGGAAGGATAGATCATACTGCATGCATATAAGAGGTAGGCTTGAATGTTTTGATTTATAGGTATACCAATAGTTTTGTTGGGTACTTAAGAGATATTATAAGGCATGGTTTTATGAGTTTGTTTCATGACACAAAAGTTGTATGGTTTTATAGGTTGGGGGTTCTGGTTATAATGGTTGGATAGGGTTTATCCATGTCCTTTACTCATGGTTTCCATAATATAATAGTGATAGAGGCGAAGTAGTGTTTTGGTGTAGATGTAAGGAGCAGGTCGCGATGGCCGAAGTTAAGTCCTTTTAGCTTTGGATAGGCTTTAACATAGAAATGGTGGTGTATGGTTAGACTCAAGCTCTCGCAGTGGTGTGTCTTGGTAAATTCTAAGTTGAATTAGACTTGCTCTTTAGGATGAGTCCATTCATCCAGTAATCTATGTGTTTGGGTAGAGGTAAGGTGTGGATGGTGCTTGGTTGGTTGGTTCCTTTGGGTGTATTGGTACCTCGGATCCTTGTTCTTTAAGGATATCTCGATGAGGATTCTTGGATTATTAAGTTCACCGATTGTGAATAAGAGGCATGTCTTCGGTAAAGGTTCCATGGTGGAACCAAAAGTCCAAGAAAGCTATTTGGGATGCAAAAGAGGACATAGAGTCATAGTACCCGCTTTAGTTTTTTGTCGTAGAATCTTATGTGTAAGGTGTGTGTTTATCAATAGGTCTTTATTTTCAAACTTCTTTAGAGGTCAGAATGGAGGTGTTGGGGTGTAAATCCTATTTGGGTTATATAGTGATCTTCTCAGCTTAGTTGTGTGTCCTTGATTCTTATTTTGGTTAAGGAAAAGTTTGATGGGTGTTAAAAGGTGATCTCATGCTTGTCCCTTTCCCTTACCCGCTATTAAGGATGAATGATCCCAGTTTGGGAGACGGAAAAACCCTAGGAATAGGACCCTTGAAAAATTTCCTAGGTTTTGGACTTTTGGACATGGTACGACTCAAGGGTACCATTCGTACCCTTGGATATGACTTGTGGGCTGGTGTTAGGGTTCAATTGTATGTTAGGAAGTGTGCTTGGCTTAGTTTCTTCCCAAGGTGTGACTCATTAATGTACGAGTTATATAGAAGGATACGAGGGATACAAGGCAAGTTGTATGATGCTTGATTCGTGTGGTCTTGTTAAACTGTCCATGGTAAGAGTGTGGGTACTGTTTGGTGCATCATTCGTAACCTTAGGTACCATTTAAGTAGGTGATGTTTTATTAGAACTACTGTGTAGGGTCTTGGCAAGGTCTTGGTCACGAGTTAGGGTACCACTCGTACCCTAAGGTACAGATTCCATGGGTGAGTCATACCCGACATCGTGGCTTGTTTTAATTCTTAAGTCAAGGGCAGTCCGAACATTTCTCACTTCAAAAACCTTTTTTTCTCATATAATATAACCCTTCGTGACCTCTCATAACACTTGATAAAGGATGGAAACGCTACTCTCTCAAAAACTTACTCTTGATAATTGGAGGCTAGGGTTCTACGAATGAAAACACTACTCTCTCAAAAACTTACTCTTGATAATTGGAGGTTAGGGTTCTACATGAGTTCTTCAAAGGCCTCAAAAGTCATGTTTCTCTTCAAAATCTTCTCATATAAGGCATGTTCTCTTCCCTCATTGTTCTCTTGCCTTAATATGTTCGATAAAATGCCTAAAAGAATGTTTTCACTCTATTGTTGAACTTTCAATGGAACTCTTTCATTGTTTGGTTTGGTAATGGAACCCTGAATGTATTTGGATGGTTTTTCATTGTTTAAATGGTTTGGATTGTATAAATTCCTTAAATACTTGGGATGGTTTAAAATGGTCAATTGGTGAGGTCTTGGTGGTTATAGTTGGTCTATTTTTAAAACCTTGTAGGGTACGTAGGAATCCCCCAAGTGAATGGTTTAATGATAATTGGGTTGAATAATGGTAATTGGTTAATGGAACATTTGTGGGTTACATAGGTATCCCTTGATCTCAAAAAGGTTTGGCTAAGGATAATAGTTTGAAGTTATAGTTTAAATGATGATACCACTATCTCATAACCTCGGTTAATAATAATGGGACAGTGGTTATAATTGGTCTTAAAGGGTGGAGATTGTAGCTAAGTCCTGGAAGGTGGAGGCCCCGAGTGGATCAAAACTGGAAACTCATATTTGCCGATGTAAGGTTTGGTCCTAGTGCCCGTATGCATGATGTCATATTATATAATTTGGGGGATGTACTAGTCATCCCAGGTTCTTCTTTGGTTGTGCGGCTTCATGTACTGAAGCCCTTTTAGCATGAGGGGCTGAACCTATATATCCTATGGGTGGTTTTAGGACGACAAAGCTACACAACCCAGGTAAAGGTTTGAAAGTCATGCTGAAACCCGGTTTCTTTTCCCTGCATGGATATATATATATGTATGGTTTGTATGCAATATGGATAGTTTTACTTGGTTTTATAAATGAAATTATTTTATCCTTATCCTGAGGTCATGCTTGCATTCATCCGCTAACTCATCCTTGTGCGGCTGTATCCCTACAGGTTGCAGGAACCAAACATTTTACTCCTCTTGCTAAGTGATTGGATTTGGGATCAGCTATTGGATTTATGTGGTGAGCTTCCATAGTTTGGAAGGAATCTATTTCGAGTTATGGATTACTTTATGTACTTTTGTCTTTCATAGACTCTGTTTATGGCTATGTCGGGGGCAAATCCCGACTAGGTACTTTCTGGTTTGGTCTGGATGATTTGTAAGTACAACTGTGGACTTAGGTATGGTATGGATTGTTTCTGTTATATATATATACATATGTTGGATTATTATCTTGGTTTTGGTTTAATGGTTTTGGTGTGGGTATTGGTTGGATAATGGGAGATTGGACTTGGTTAGGTTGGTCTCGTATGTAGAATTATCCCAAATTCACCACATGGTTAAATATGCTAGTTTGTTATATGCTCAGAATTAAGCTGACTCAAGGTATGCATTTAATGGTTGTGTTGGGTAATGGGGGAGGTTCATGGTCCTGGTTGGACTTGGGATTTCCCTTTACGAAAAGGCCCTGGTTTGTGTTGTATCAGAAGTCCACGATCTGCATAAGCCTTCTGCCTACTCTTAGTTGCCTTAAACCTATCCTGAATCACCCCGACTCTATGCATTGACTCCTGAAGTAAGTCAGTACCACGGGGTCTAATATTTGAGGCCTCAAACCAACCAATCAGAGATTGACAATGCTACCATATAAAGCCTCAAATGGTACTACTTTAATATTCTAATGGTTTCTATTATTATATGCAAATTCTTCCAAAGCTAAGTTTTGCTCTCACTGACCTCCAAAATCTATAACAAAGGCTCGATGCATATCCTCAAGAATTTAAATAGCACTCTGACTACCAGTCAGTTTGAGGGTGGAAGGTTGTGGTAAGATCCATCTCAGTACCTAAATCCTCTTGAAAATGATTTCCAAAACCTAGAAGTGAATACTGAACCCCAATCTGAAATAATAGATATAGGCTTTCCATGCAAGCAAACTATCTCACAAACATAGATACAGGCTAACCTCTAAGAATTGAAGGACATCTAAATAGGAATAAAATGTTTCAATTTTTTCAACTGATCCATCATGACCCAAATACCACCAAAAACATGGTAAATGATAGACCACTAATAAATTCCATGGTGATCCTCTCCCACATCCACTCAGGAATGGGCAATTTCTGAATTAAGCCACCAAGTCTCTGATGCTTGGCCTTCACCTGCTAACTACATAGGCAACAAACTAAAAATTCCTCCACATCTCTCTTCATTCCACTCCACCAATAATGATTTCTTGAATGTCTATACATCTTAGCTATACCAGGGTGAATAGAATACCTATTGTTGGGATCCTCATGCAAAGTCGACTAACTCAAGTCTCCAACCCTCAAAACATAAATATGATGGTTATATCTCAAAACACCCTCAAAATCTATGTCATCTATCTTGGACTCACCACTCAATACCTAATAAAGGATGATATAAATCCTTATATCCTTGAACTAGAGACTCTGAATCTGGCCAAATAAGGTAGACCTTGCCTCAACGCTAGCAAGAATCCTCCTAGGGACAAAAAAATAAGTCGCACCATCAAGTTGTCTAAAGACTGCATTTCCTACACCAATGACCTGTGAGAAACTAATATAAAGTCCAAGATACACATACTCGTTACCTTTATGCTCAAGGCATCTACTGCCACGTCTGCCTTGCTCGAATGATATAAGATAGAGAAGTCAAAATCCTTAAGCAACTCCATCGATCTACTATTTCTAGAAATAAGATCTCTTTGGGTCATAAGATGCTGAATATTATGATGATCCATGTTTATCTCATAAGGCACACCATAAAGATAATGCCTCACAATCTTAAGCACACGAACTACTACCACTAGCTCTGATTCATTAGTAGGGTATTTATGCTAGTACACCTTCAATAACCTCAATGAATAAATAATAACTTAACCCGTTTGCATCAATAAACAACCTAAAGAAACATTGAAAGCATCACAATATATGGTAAATCCCTCACCCTCAGCAACAATAAAATTCATCTCCATCATTATTTAAAGAAAAATTATCTCCACCATTAAATAAAAAATAAACTTAAAAATTTATGTTTTAAATTAAAATTCATCTCCACCATTATTTAAATATTTAAAATAGAAATTAATATAATATTGATATAACTTAATTGATTTTAACTAACTTTGATTTGTCTTAAAATTGTCATTGCAAGGTGCTCTATGTGGGGGGGGGGGGGGGGAAGGGTAACATTGTTAGTATGGTGGTTGTTTTGTGGCTTGGGAAAGGGTTGTGGATGAGGTAAGGAGATGGGGAGAGGGTGGTGGATGGGTTAGGGTTGGTGGTGGTAGTGGCTGGGGGATGGGGTGGGTTCTGGATGGGGAGGGTGCTCGACGTGGTTGGGGGATGGAGGCATAGGGGGAGGGAGAAAGGATGGGGTTGGGGGTAGGGGCAAGAAGGGGGATGAGGATTATATATATATATATATATATATATATATTAATTTACTATTTATTAATTTGTTTAAATATTATAAATGTTTATTTTAATCACAAGCCCAAAAAAATGTGTGCAATCACGCATTTTCTACCTTTGAACATTAATGCCACATATGCATCAGAAGATTTTAAAATATTGAGTTTTATTAAGATGAGGGATTAAGATGAAAAATGTCTAAGTAAATATATTCAATTTACAAATCAAGACAAGTACAAGGGTTTATGAAACCATTTCATATAATTAGAGGGAAATCACAAAGTTATGTCACTTTTGCATCAATAATATGTAATATCTTGCATTTATTCTACCAGAATAATGTTTGGTTTATGTTAAGAAACATATCTGATTCAGTGATGAGGACTTCGGTTTTTGTATTTGTACTTAAAAAGGAGGGTATATTAAAGTCTAAGTACAAAGCAATGTACTATCAACTAATTTTGCGAAGTAGTGACTTGGAATAGTTAAGTAGTGAATTGAAAATGTGAATTAGTGACTTTTAACTAGGGAAATAGTGACTCAAAATTGTAATTGAAACTATGAAGTAGTGACTTAACTGGTGTAATTGTGAAGTGGTGACTTAAATAGTTTAGTAGCAACTTAAAAATGTGTAGTTACTTGAAATTGTGAAGTAGTGACTTCAAACTGTTGAAGTAGTTACTTGATATTGTGAAGTAGTGTTACAGAATAGTTAAATACTTCAAAATATGAAGAAGTAACTTTTAACAAGTGAAATAGTGTTGTAACAAAATTGTGAACTAGTAACTTTAAACTAGTGTAATAGTAAAATAATGGCTTGGAATAGTTAAGTAGTGAATTGAAAATATGAAGTAGTGGCATAAAACTATCAAGTAGTGACTTGGAATTATGAAGTAGTGATTTGATATTGTGAAGTGGTAATTGGAAAATGTGAAGTAGTGATTCGAAATTGTAATTAAAATATTGAACTAGTGACTTTAAACTAGTGAAATGATGAAGTAGTGAATTGAAAATGTGAAGCAGGGACTTGGTATTTTGAAATAGGTATTTATAATACAAAGTAGTGACGTGAAATTATAATTAAAATTGAGAAATAGTGACATTAAACTATTAAAATAGTAACTTTGAATTAGTGAACTATTGACTCGAAAATCCAATTGAAATTGTGAACTACTGACTTTAAACCAGTGAAATAAATAATTGAAAATGTGAAATACTGAATTGAAGTTTGAAGTAGTGACCTAATATTATGAAATGGTGATTTAAAATTATGAATAAATGACTTGAAATTGTAATTGAAATCGTAAAATAGTGTCATTAAACTAGTGAAATGGTGCCTATACGTTAGTAAAATAAAGACTCCAAATTGGAATTGCAATTGTGAACTATTCACTTTAAACTAGTGAAAAAGTGAATAGTGAATAGTGAATTGAAAATGTGAAGTAATGAATTACAATTGTGAAGTAGTGACTTTGTATTGTTCAGTAGGGATCTGAAGTTGTGAATTAGTGACTTCAAATTGAACTGGAATTGTGAAATAGCAATGTTAAACTAGTAAAATACTGACTTTAAATTAGTGAATACATTGTAATTAATACTATGAACTAATGACTTTAAACTAGCGAAGAGAATGAGAATGATGACATGTTTGTGGCGTCTAACGATTAGCATTTTTATATTTTTTGACACATTTGACACTTTATACACCTTTTTTGAACTTTAACATAACTTTTTGAATAATTTCTAGGTCTTTTGTTTCATTGTCTATGTATTTTGATGATTTGGATGGTGTGTAGTGTATTATAAATTGATATACATCTGCTTTGGTAGAAGATGATGTTGCATTGGGATTGTATTTTAGTTATTTTTATTTGTAGGTGGAATGCACAAATTAAGATTTCTACATCTAAAATATATGCAGAAAATCGATGGAAATGGTAGAGTTAGTCCATCACTTTTCTAGGTTTTTTTTTTAGAATTTTCTTAGAAAAGCGACGGACAACATGACTTTTGTAATGCCCCATATTTGGTACCCGAAATGCTACATGGTACTCATGATCCAAAAGGACCACAAGCTAACCCATGAATGATATTTGTACCTGAACACTACATAATATACAGGATAAATGCAGAAATAAAGGTTGTAAGGCCATAAGGTTCAAAACTAATAAGATAATCTCTAAATGATATGGCATCACAATATAAAAAAAAACTTGAAATAAACTATCTGAATGTGATAGTCTGAAAAGCCTCTAACTGACTGTACTGTCTGAATAAGGGTCGATGGGATATGTCCCCAACAAACTCCAACTACTGAAATAAATTAATTAATGAGATAATAAGGTAATGGTCATGTCGTCAAAGGATGAGGACTCACTGCTAACTCTGACTGCTGAGACTGGAATACTACTGATGCTCTGGAGCTCATGCTTCTGAACTAATGGTATAAAACACCATAGCACAAATGCGTTAGTACATTTGAATATAATGGTATGTATGTGAGGTAGGATAAATACAAAGGGTTCACATGAACAAACTATACTAACTGAATGAATAACATGAGAGTGACAATATATGCATGAATACATAATAATTGTAATTGAGTTCGTGATAACTGATTACTGAATCTAAGTACTGATAACATGAGATACTGATAATTGTATAACTGAAATAACTAATACTGAGCAAATGTATCTGACAGTCTAGGTTCTGATGAAATTAGCTCAGTTTCGTATTATTCTAAGTTGACTATATCTGACAGTCCTAAATTATGTTGAACTATCTAAGTTTTATTGTTGAGACTGAATAACTCTATTTGACAGTCCTGATTCTATACTAAAACTACGGGAAGTAGTCATATAACCAACATGCCCTTGATATGCCATTATGGCTTAGTTGGGGTCCAATCTGTAACCCCAATTGGAAGGGTATCAATACCGTGCCACTGGTAAGGATAAGCTGTGGGTAACCCTCATATTACAGTGTCCCCAAAAGAGAATAGTGGGGCCCTCATTTGACAGTGCTTATCCACATCAACCCTCATCTGTCAGTGTTGATGTCTCAACCTATGCTGGCTACATAGTTCTGGAATGCAAAGAAGACTTTTAAGAATCACACCCTTTTCTGACAGTGTGTATTCCCATCCTTGGGTTCACTTGGCGCTAATTCTTACTCCTATCTGAATTGACACTGAACATGGATTATGAAATTGAACTGGACTAAATTAATTGAGTTTTTTTACTAACGGAATGATACTGTGATTACTGTATTTCTAAGATTTCTAAGATTACTATGTTTACTTTATTTTGCTGAGTCATATGACTGAATGAATTTCTATGAACATGGCTCGACTGAGAGTATCTTGAAAACATGACACTTGATCTAGACAAATAATTAATTGTTGGGTATAAGTACCCCCAGGACTCGATAGCATGAAACTGAAAAAGCATGACTTTCTTGAATACATTACCAATTGCACAATCCATAATACAATAAATTAAAGATTTCATGAAGTAGAAGTTCTAAAGCACCACAAGGGTTATATATGTATCCATAATTCACTGACTAAGACATTTCATCAAACATTCAACATGCATAAACTTTTACATGATTGGGGATTTCATATTATCATACTAGTATGGAAATTTTCCTTCACATAGGCATTTAATAAAACACATGGGGAGCATGCTTTGGTTATACAATCATCAACGCATCTAATAATAATGGATACATCAATCAACATATAAATTTAAGGGGGGTGTATCATGATTATTATGCAAATCTTCATATACTAGGGTCAATCATTGGTATATGTAATTTAAAACATAAATCAAAACCCCACAACATCATGAACATGAAATTCAATTCTATTTAAATCATGAACATTCATAAATATACAAATCTTGTATTTTAAAAAGAGATTCTTGAGCTCCATGGGTGAAAGGGACCCATGAATTAACACATGACATACTTGGGTGGATGATTTCTTAAATATTGATGGAGGAAAACTTGAATTCTTGACTTGGAATTAAATACCTAGGTTTCTTGTTCTTGGGGATTATCTTTGAGAGAAAACCCTAATTTGATTTTGTAGATGGATAAAGAACTTATGAGCCTTGATGTGATGTTATTACGGGTTAAAACGGGTGGAAAAAGACCTAAATACCCTTTTAAAAATAATTTGAAATAACTAAACGGGATATGCAATGGTGGATAAAACAGCCTGTCGCTTGGTCGACGGTCCGTCGTTCCTAACCATCACACCTGGGCAGAATTGGGGTTCACTATCCCTGCTGTGATGGCTTGGGCGATGGTCCATCGCTATCTTGACGATCTGTCAGCCTTAGCCATCTCCTTTATGAAGAATATGGTCTCACTGCCTCTGCTGCGATGGTTTGGGCGATGTTACGTCGTTAGCTCGACGGTCCATCGGCCCTCATCGTCTCACCTTGGTAATTTTGACTACTTTCTGTAAAACGGCTATAACTTTCATTATCATAAATTTTCGAAGACAAATCGAGGCTAATATCATCACACAACTATTTATATAGAATAAAAAATCATATATCTAACCACTCTCTCTCTAAAATATACATTTAGAAGATATAACATTCCAATATAATCTACAATGATATAATAATAATCTTGTCCTTAGTTCGGCCGGAGGGGGCCACTTCTAATCTCTAAAATCCATTCTAAAAAAAATTCTACCCTATACTAGGCTAAGGTGTCTAAATTCAATAGTATGTATTAAATAAAATACATTTTAGTCCTAAGATATCAATCCTACTTAAAGAATGAGTAACTAAGTCAATTATGCCTATATTGTGATTCATTTATTCGCTAAGAGATTTATATTACACTGAATATACTTCCAAGGCCAAAATCCTAAACCATGTCTAGCACATTGTCATAAATATACTTAAAATTAGCCCAATCAATGAGAAAAGTAACCCTATCCTACTTGGATGCCAAAGAAGCCCGATGAAATCTACTAAATTAACAATTTCTCTTTTTTAGAAGCTTTTATATAATGCCACACTATCAAAATAGTAATCTACTCATCAATATAACAAAAATGGTACCTATATTGAAGTCATATGCCTCGAGTCCAAAATTATGTAAACATCTAATTTGGAGCCTGCTTGCGGTATCATACTCTCAAAACCATCAACATGTTCCTCCATGCTCATGAAACATTTATCCTTAAGAATAGATAACTTCCAAGTTGAAGTAATGGAAAAATCATCCCCCCAATAATCTATTGATTTTGGAAAATTATAGATAAATTAACCATGAATTTAACAGAAGCTTACCAAGAATTCAAAGAAGAAACGAGTAATTCAATGACACAAACATCCCAAAATCACTAAGAAAACATTTCCCTAATTTTTCACATTATTTTAGGCTCTAAGATCTAGACAATCTGGAAAAATAGGACAAAATTTGGTAAGGAGCCATTTAATGCAACCCAAGTGCCGCTTAAGTAGGCACAACACTGCTTAAGCTGTGACTGCTTAAGCAACCAAGTACTACATGAGCGGTGCCCACCCATGGCTTACCCTTTGCGTAAATAGACTATCAGATGCTTACACAGCCTTTGCATAAGCGTCCCTCAGCTGGTCAAGCTTGATTTCTTAAGTGATTGGTTGGCCGCTAAAATGGCCTCTACTTAAGCGACCCAAGTGGCGGTTAAGTCGATGCACCAGCTGGGGACTTTGAAAATTCCAATTCTTTACCAACCCCTTGGGAATTATCTAAACTCACATAAATGAAAATGAACTATACTACCTATGAAATTTGATGTATCATACTCAATGACATAGTTGAAATTTCTATCTAAGGTTGTTTCAATGAAAAGTAACTCTTACACCCAGGTGCCATTTTTATTAATTTCTTGCCAGTATCCTAAAATGAGTCTGGAAGCCTTGGGACTCAAACCAAAGGTTCCCCTAGCCTAACATTAATGGTCTAGAGTTATTGCAACTATAAGAATTGGCATAGAAGATCATATGACTGAATTTTTTTGGGTAGCCAATTCTTAGCAGCAAAGACTTTAAAATAGGGAATTGCCTCTAAAAACCAATTAAACAACCCAGTAATTGAACTATTAGCTCTAGCAAGTCATAAATAATTTGGGGCATCTGTATGAAATCTCTAAATAGGGAAAATATGAAAAAATATAGAAAATGACCTGGTGGATCATTACAATACCCACTACTAAAAGATCTTTCCTCTAAGAAATTAAAGGGTTAGGATATACCTAAATGCTTGAATAAGTGAGGATACTAGGCCCGTATTTTTCTGTCGATCTTACAAGTGGCCTTCTCTAATAGTCGGTGTTTCCACTAAACGTCAGTTATTGAAATTTCTCTAGAATACAACCGCCTGACATCCCTAGCTAATATAAACACAAGCTCCTCCATGATGTCAACCGCTCATCCAATTGAATCAAATCCCACCCAAGAACATGACACTCTTTAGTAATGTACTACCGCAATATAGAAATATGGAAAACTAGGTTAACTTGCCTTTCTCCCAAATCTCATCACACCCTTAATGGGCAACACTGAAAGAAATACCTGGTGACCAATTTCAATTCTCAAGGCATGAAGTTAAAACACCCTAGGAATAGGACCCTTGCAAAATTTCCTTGATTTTGGACTTTTAAACTTGGTAAGACAAACGGGTACCATTCGTACCCTGGATGCAGCTTATGATGTGTCTTGAGGGTTTAATTGTGCGTTAGGTAGTGCGATTGGCTTGGTTGCTGCCCAAGATACGACTCATTAAGTTATGAGTCATATAGAAAGATACAAGGGGTACAAGTCAAGTGTAATGATACTTGATAGGTTTGGTCTTATGAAACTGTCTCTGGTACGAGATATGGTATAGTTTTGTGCATCACTCATACACTTAGGTACGATTTAAGTAGGTGTAGTCGTATAGGAACCAGTATGTAAGATCTTGGGCATGAGTTGGGGTACCACTAGTACCCCAAGGTATAGATTTATATAGGTGAGTCATACCCTACATCGTGGCTTATTTTAATTCTTAAGTCAAGGGTAGTCCGATATGTATAACTTTAAAACCCTTATGTCTTCACATTATATAAACCTTGGAGGCCTCTCATAACACTTGTTAAATAATGGAAACACTCCAAATACTCTCTAAAAAAACTTACTTTTGAAGATTGGAGGCTAGGGTTTCTACATATGTTCTTCAAGGGTCTCAAGAGTCATATTTATTTTTGAAATCTTCTCGTATAGGGCAGGTTAACTACCCTCATTGTTATTTCAATCTAAAGGCATATTTTATTGTATTTTAAACATGGATTATGAATAATAAGTGGTGAATTTCAAAATCAATATTGAGGGTCTTGATTCATAAGTTAGATCTTAGTTTAAACTATATATTAACATGTTTTTGGTAATGATTTTCATATGTGGGTGTTGGTTGGTTATGGTTTAACAAATGTTCCTTGATTTACCCTAATTATTATGGTTTATACCTTGTTTTTGATCTTGATAAAGGTATGCCATCAACATTTTCAATAAAATGCCTAAAAGAATGTTTTCACTTTATTTCTGATCTTTCATTGGAACTGTTGAATAGTTTGGTTTGGTAATGGAAACGTAAATAGATTTGAATAGTTTTGCATAGTTTAAATAGTTTGAATTGCATAAATGCTTTAAATATTTGGAATGGTTTAAAATGGATTTAAATGGCCATTGTTGAGATCTTGGTGGTTATGGTTGGTCTATTTTGAAAACCATATGGGATACGTAGGAATCTCCCAAGTCAATGCATTAATGGTAATTGAATTAAATAATGGTAATTGCTTAATGAAACGCTTTCGGGGTACATAGGTCCCCCCCAAGTTAATTGGATAATTTGATTTATGGGTACATGAGAATCTCTTTATCTCAAAAAGGTTTGGATAAGGACAATACTTGCAAGTTATAATCAGTATGATGATACCAATATCTAATATCCTCGATTAATAATAATGGGATAATGGTTTGGTTGTTTAGAAATGGTTTTAGTTTGGCTTAAAGGGGTAGGTATGTAGAAAAGTTATGGAAGGTGGAGATCCCAGGGGGATCAAAATTGTAAACTCATTTTTGTTGATGTGAGGTTTGGTCCTAGGGACCGTGTGCATGATGTCACACTTTATATTTTGGGGGATTACTAATCATCCCAAGTTCTTTTCTCTGGTCGTAAGGCTTCACGCTCTAGGGCTCTTTTAGCAGTTAGAGCTGAACCCATACAGCCTTGGGTCGTTTTTCGATAGAAAGCTACACAACCTAGGTAAAGATTTTAAAGGTATGCTAAACCCGGTTCCCTATCGGGCATGGATATATATATATATGGTTTTTATGCATTATGAAATATTTTACTTGGTAAATGGCATTATTTTATCCTTATCCTGAGTTTATGCTAGCGTTCACCTACTAACCTATCCTTGGGAGGTTGTATCCCCAAGCGATATCGGAATAGACTAGTCTACTCTTCCTTCACATTGACTGGATTTGGGATCTTCTATTATATTAAATTGGTGATCTTTCATAGTTTGGAAGATATCTATTTCATGTCACAAATTACATTATGTACTTTTATCTTTCATAAACTTGATTTATGGCTATGTTGGGGGCATGTCTTAACTAGGTACTATTTGGTTTGGCTATTGGTTGGATATTAGGTGGTTGGACTTGGTTGGCTTAGTCTCCTACATAGAATTATACTAAATTTACCAAATAGCTAAATATGCTATCTTTTTATATATTTGGAATTTAGCTGACTAAAGGTATGCATTTGGTGGTTAGGTTGGGTAACAGGGGCAGTTCTTTTTCCTGGTTGGACTTGGGATTTCTTATTAAGATAAGGCCCTAGTTTAAGTTATGTCAACTTGGTATCAGAGCATTAGGTTTTGGTGTAATAAGGTGTCCACAAAGCTGTGCTGAGTAGAGTCTTGCTTATGGGTGTGTCGTGCACAACCCTTATAATTTGAAGAATATAAGTCATCTAGTAATGTAAAGTCTTGAACTATTCTCTAAATCTTTATTGGTTCACTCTTAGGATCATATCTTCTCAATGATCTAAAGTTCATGGAAACTAACCCGTCCAACTTGAGGACAACTTGGATAGATCTAGTCCAACTCATGGGGAACAGACTGAATCAAGGGTTACAGCTTTTGGTTTTACTTATAGAGTCTTATCAGTCTCCACTAACCTAATCTCAGAAGGTTGTACTCATACTCGATTACCTCAAGGAGTGGTTACCAATGCTTAATTTCAGTGTCTATTAGTCCAGATAGTGACAACTCTATCATGCCAATTTTATCCTATCAGTACAAAAAAGAATAAGGTAAGGTTAGTAAATAGGCAAGGTAAGGGGTCTTGATCTCCTGAACAAAGGAGAGGACAACAGTTTAGTGGTATGTGGTCCAAAATAAAGAGTTAGGTGAGTTATAACTCCTGTTCCATGGCTTATGCTCCCTACCCAAATCTATTAAGAGGTAGGTATTTTCAGGTTGGTATATTCTACTGGGGTACAAGGTGCCCAATCTCGAGCCAATGAAGCCAATTTCGTATGACCCTATGCTCTCTATAGATTTAGTAGTTGGTCGTACCGTGGATGTTTTGATAAAGGGAGTAATTGGTGTTTTAGTTCTCTAACATTAGTCGGGATTATCTTAATGTTCTTACTATTCCTCAGGAGTCTGAAGGATCTTCTGATACTGACACTGGGATCTTGAAAACTTCTTTATTTTATGGTATTTATGGTTTACTTGGTCTGGGGTCCCCTCTCTTTTTTGTTGCCTCATCTATGATTGTGTATTATAGTTTTGGTCCCAAGGTTATTTTTGACTCTTTTCTTTCTATTTCTACCCCGATAGATGACTCTGCTATTGCCAAAAGAGTCTAGAAGAAGTGTGTAGTATTTGTTGGAATTAAAGTGGTCTTGATGGATTTTCTTGACTCAGGTATGGTGGACTTCAATGTCATTAGGGAAAATGGATTGGTTTCACTTGTACTATTCATCTTTAGATTTTTGGATTCGTAAAAAGGTTGTTTTTAGGCTCCCTGGTAAGTCGGTTATGGAATGGGAGAATGGGTTTGTTTTGTCCCCTAGTTTATAAGGGAAAATTAATATAATATCTTAGAACTTGTAGGTTTTTCAAAAGAAATGTCTTTATTACTTTGTCCGAGATAAAGATTCAAACTCAGAAGGTCCTTCTTTAGTTTGGTTTTAGTGGTTCATAAATTTCTTAGGGTCCATCCTGATGACACTCATGATGTCTTTATAATAGAGAGATTGGTTTGGGATTGGTTTTATAATAAAAAAATGTCCAAATTTTATTTTTTCGTTATAAAATAGTTCTAGTTGAGTTAAAGGAGCTTAAGGGCAATTAAGGTATCTTTTAGGTGAGAGTTCCATCTATTCTAGTGCTCCTCAGTGGGGGTGCTTTCACAATTTCATGCATAAGGCAATTGGTTTCCCCGAGAGTAAGTAGGTTATTGCTGGGTGAATAAGCAAGATAGGGTGTCCTATTAGTGGGGGAGGACCTTATATGTATATTCCATTCTATATAGTGTACTTTGCTAATAGTGAATGGTGGTTGATAGACACTAAGTGTGAATTTTAGATGTTGATTTGATAAAAAAGAGTATAATAGCTTGGGTATAGCAATGCAGGAATTGTGGAGGTAAATTGGAAGGTTGGATGGGGTTGATAACTTGGGAAGTACAATAGTGGGAAAGGTTGTAACTTTTACACTGGAGGTTCAGTTAGAACAGATGTATATGGATTGGGGGAATTAGGTCATTACATAGGTTAGATCATGGAGCTTGAATGCTTTTTCGTCCCAAATAATGTACTTTATTATTGGCATGAAATTAATCATTAAATTCATGGTTTTGAATGAGGGTTTTGGCACAATTGAGGGCATTGACATGATTTCTCATTTAATTGATTTTCGAAGGATTGTGATGCAATATTCATACTTTATTTATGCTTAAAAACTTATGGAATGCGTGGGAATGATAAATGGATTTTGGGGTACTGTGGATTCCTCATTTACTTGGTTTTAGTCTTGGAAATTATGTTCCATCAAACTATTTGTAAAATTGTGTCTGAATATAATTTTTTCATACTGCATGACTATTCTTAAATCTTTGTATTGCATAAATGGTTAAAAGAAACTGAATTAGTTTTGGTTGGATTTAAATGATTTGGAAAGGCCTTGGTTGCCATGGTTTGATTTTGAATGATTTTGGATTAATGGGAACCTTGGAGTCCATTTGGTCTCATGGATTTTGGTATATCTGTGCTGAGCTCTAGGTATCCTTGGGATGCATAAGGTTTTAGGTATAGGAGAAAAATGTGTCCCTAATGTACATTTTTGGTGATACCTTAGACCGGATAATTGTGTTTGTTGGTGTATTGGGGTGAAGGTTGATGGTTACTCTAAAATATTCCTTTATCGGTGAACTTTAAGGAAAGTTTGGGTTGCATATTTTGGTGATACTCTTCTCTCTTGGCTAGGAGGGTACTCTACTAGTGTTACATGCATTCTTATAACACTTATGCCTAAGGTTCACATTTGGTGTTCGCCTTGTTTCCTAAATATAAGTTTGACTTACATTATATTACTCGTGGTATATGTGGTTGTGTTTTTTTTGGTGTACAATTTTAAGGACTCCTTTTTGTATGGTTTTGTCGGGATGGTTCTTTATTATGGCTTAAGTTGTTGTTATAAGTTACTTCATCCCTATGGAGACGTTTCTTGATTTGGGGGTCTTAGTCTTGCCATGGGTGGCATGACAATTCTTGTAATTTAGTTTCTTAAATAATTTTTCATGTCTTAGGATGGTAGTGGCATTGGGGAGAATGGTGATCTTGTGAAATGGGGAAAATAAAAGTCTTTAAGTGGGGGAATGTCTAGGGTGACTACCAGAGTTAAGGTTTCGGATGTTGAGGTAAGGTTGATGTCATGAGAAATGATTAGGAAAGAAATAGATGGTGAAAGCCTTTGTGAAATTTTAAATGGTGATAAATCTTTGTAAGGATAGATTATACCACAGGCATATAAGCGGTAGGCTTGAATATTTTGATTGGTAGGTATACCAATAGTTTTGTTGGGTACTTAAGAGATATTATAAGGCATGGTTTTATGAGTTTTTTTCATGACACAGTTGGTGTATGGTTTTATAGGTTAAGGTTTTTTGTTATAATGGTTGGATATGGTTTGTCCATGTCCTTTACTCATGGTTTCCATAATATAATAGTGATGAGGCGAAGTAGTATTTTGGTGTAGATATAAGGAGTACGGCCCGATGGCCGAAGTTAACTCCTTTTAGATTTGGATAGGCTTGAACATAGAAATGGTGGTGTATGGTTAGACTCAAGCTCTCGTAGTGGTGTGCCTTGGTACATTCTAAGATGAATTGGACTTTCTCTTTAGGATGAGTCCATTCATCCAATAATCTATGTATTTGTGTTGAGGTAAGGTGTGGATGGTGCTTGGTTGGTTGGTTCCTTTGGGTGTATTGGTATCTAGTATCCTTGTTCTGTAAGGAGATATCGATGATTATTCTTTAATCAATAAGTTTGCCGGTTGTGAACAAGAGATGTGTCTTCAGTAAAGGTTCTATGGTAAAACCAAAAGTCCAAGAAAGATTTTTGGGATGCAAAAGAGGACATGGAGTCCAAGTATCCGCTTTGGCGTTTTGTTATAGAAACCCGTGAGTATGGTGTATGTTTATCAACACATATTTTTTTCAAACTTAGTTAGAAGTCAGAAAGGAGGTGTTGAGTGTAAATCCTATTTGGGTTATGTAGTGATCTGCTAAGCTTAGTTGTGTGTCCTTGATTCTTATTTTGGTTAAGGAAAAGTTTGATGGGTGTTACTGTGTTATCTCGTTCTTGTCCATTTCCCTTTCCCATCATTCAAGAATGAATTATCATAGTGGGGGAGACGAAAAAACCCTAGGAATAGGACCCTTGAAAAATTTCCTTGGTTTTGGAGTTTTGGACATGGTACGACTAAAAGTTACCATTCGTATCCTTGGATATGACTTGTGAGTTAGTGTTAGGGTTCAATTGTATGTTAGGCAGTGTGCTTGGCTTGGTTTCTTCCCAAGTTGTGACTCATTAAGTACGAGTGTTATAGAAGGATACAAGGGTACAAGGCAAGTCGTATGATGCTTGATTGGTGTGGTCTTGTGAAACTGTCCATGGCATGAGATGTGGGTACTGTTGGGTGCATAACTCGTACCCTTAGGTACTAGTTAAGTGGGTTAAATTTTATTGGAACTAGTGTGTAGGGTCTTGGCAAGGTCTTGGTCAGGAGTTGGGGTACCACTTGTACCTTAGGGTACGGATTCCATGCTTGAGTCGTATCCTACATCGTGGCTTGTTTTAATTCTTAAGCCAAGGATAGTCTGGAAACTTCTCACTTCAAAACCCTTATTTTCTGACGTTATTTTACCCTTCGTTACCTCTCATAACACTTGTTAAAGGATGGAGACACTACTCTCTTAAAAACTTACTCTTGATAATTGAAGGCTAGGGTTCTACCTGTGTTATTCAAAGACCTCAAGAGTTATGTTTCTCTTCGGAATCTTCTCGTATAAGGCATGTTCTCTTCCCTCATGGTTAGTTTGAACTCAAGGTATATTTTATTGTGTTTAATCATGGGTAATTAATCATAAACGGTGAATTTCAAAATCAAAGTTGGGATCTTGATGCATATTGTTGGGTCTTGTCTTAAACTATATTTTTACTTAGTTTTAGTAATGGTTTGCAAATATAGGTGTTGATTGGTTATGTTTTAACAAATGGGTCTTGATTAGCCCTAATTATGATGGTTTGTACCTTGGTTTTGATCATGATAAAGGTGTTGCCTCAACATGTTTGATAAAATGCCTAATAGAATGTTTTCACTCTATTGTTGAACTTTCATTGGAAATCTTTCATTGTTTGGTTTGGTAATGGAACCCTGAATGTATTTGGATGGTTTTTCATTGTTTAAATGGTTTAAATTATATAAATGGCCTAAATAGTTGGGATGGTTTTAAATGGTCAATTAGTGAGGTCTTGGTGGTTATGGTTGGTCTATTTTTAAAACCTCGTGGGGTACATGGGAATCCCCCAAGTGAATGCATTAATGGTAATTAGGTTAAATAATGGTAATTGGTTAATGGAACATTTGTTGGGTACAGAGATATCCCTTGATCTCTAAAAGGTTTGGCTAAGGATAATAGTTTGAAGTTATAGTTTTAATGAAGATACCACTATCTAGTTGCCTCAGTTAATAATAATGGGACAATGGTTTGGTTATTTGGAAATGGTTTTAATTGGTCTTAAAGGGTGGGGACCGTAGCTAAGTCCTGGAAGTTGGAGGCCCCAGGGGGATCAAAACTGGAAACTCATATTTGCCGATGTGAGGTTTGGTCCTAGTGACCGTGTGTATGACATCATACTTTATATTTTGGGGGATGTACTAGTCATCCTAGGTTCTTCTTTGGTCATGAGGTTTCATGCACTGAAGCCCTTTTAGCAGGAGGGGATGAACCCATATGGCCTATGGGGGGTTTTAGGACGACAAAGCTACGCAACCCAGGTAAAGGTTTTAATGGTATGCTAAACCCGGCTCCTTTTTCCAGCATGGATATATGTATGTATGGTTTGTATGCATTATGGATAGTTTTACTTGGTTTTATAAATGGAATTATTTTATCCTTATCCTAAGGTCATGCTTATGTTCACCCACTAACTCGTCCTCGGGCGGCTATATCCCCATGTGATGCAGGAACCAAATATTTTGCTCTTCCTGCTAAGTGATTGGATTTGGGATCAGCTATTTGATTGAAGTGGAGAGATTCCATAGTTAGAAAGGAATCTATTTCATGTCATGGATTACTTAATGTACTTTTTTCTTTCATCGACTCCACTTATGGCTATGTCAGGGGCATGTCCCGACTAGGCACTCTCTGGTTTGGTCTAGAGGCTTTGTATGGACAACTGTGGACTTAGGTATAGTATGGATTATTTCTATTAAATATATATACATATGTTGGATTGTTTTGGTTTAATGGTTTTGGTTTGGATATTGGTTGGATATTGGGTGGTAAGACTTGGTTGGGTTGGTCTCGTATATAGAATTATCCCAAATTCACCACATGGTTAAATATGCTATTTTATTGTATGGTCGAAATTCAACTGACTCAAGGTATGAATTTGATGGTTGGGTTAGGTAATGTGGAGGTTCACGGTCCTGGTTGGACTTGGGATTTCCCTTTATGATAAGGCCCTGGTTTGTGTCGTGTCAAAAGTCCATGATCTGCATAAGCCTTCTGCCTACTCATAGTTGCCCAAAACCTATCCTGAATCACCCCGACTCTATGCAATAACTCCTGAAGTAAGCTAGTACGACGGGGTCTAATATTTGAGGTCTCAAACCATCCAATCAGAGATTTACAATGCTACCATATAAAGCCTCAAATGGCACTATCTTAATACTCTAATGGTTTCTATTATTATATGCAAATTCTTCCAAAACTAAGTGTTGCTCTAAATGACCAACAAAAGCTATAACGCAGGCTCGATGTATATCCTATGAAATTTAAGTAGTCCACTCTGACTACCAGTCAGTCTGAGGGTGGAAGGATGTGGGAAGATCCATATCATTACCTAAATCCTCTTGAAAAGCTCTCCAAAACCTAGAAGTTAATACGGAACCCCAATCTGAAATGATAGATATAGGCTTTCCATGCAGGCAAATTAATGTTGCATTGGGATTGTATTTTTGGTTTTATTTTTATTTGTCGGTGGAATGAACAAATGAAGATTTCTACATCTAAAATATATGTAGAAAAGGGATGGATATGGTGGAGTTAGTCCATCACTTTTTTGATTTTTTTTTTATAATTTTCTCAGAAAAACGATGGCAATATGACTTTGTAGCGCCCCAAATCTGGTACTTGGAATGCTACACGATGCTCATGACCCTGAAGGACCACAAGCTAACCTGTGACTGATATTTGTACCTGAACACTGCACAATATACTGTATAAATGCAGAAATAAAGGCAGTAAGGCCATAAGTTTCAAAACTGATAAGATAATATCTGAATGATATGGCATCACAATACCAAAACAAAACCTGAAATAAACTGTCTGAACATGATAGTCTGAAAAGCCTCTAATTGGTTGTACTGTCTAAATAAGAAGTTGATGGAACATGTCCCCAACTAACTCCAACTACTGAAATAAATTAATCAATGACATAATAAAGTAATGGTCATGTCCTCAAAGGATGAGGACTAACTATTAACTCTGACTGCTGAGACTTGAATACTACTGATGCTCTAGAGATCGTGCTTCTGAACCTATGGTATAAAACACCATAGCACAAATGCATCAGTACGTTTGAATGTACTAGAATGCATGTGAGGTAGGCTGAATGCAAAGGGTTCACATGAATGAACTATACTAACTGACTGAATAAGATGAGCGTAACAATACATGCATGAATATATAATAACTGTAACTGAGTTCGTGATAACATGAATACTGAATTTGAATACTGATAACATGAAATATGAAAACTATATAACTGAAATGACTGACACTGAGTGATTCTATCTGACAGTCTAGGTTCTGATGGAACTAGGTTAGTTTTGTACAGTTCTGAGTTAACTGTATCTGACAGTGTTGAATCCTTTAGAACTATCTAAGATCTATTACTGAGACTTAATGACTCTATCTGACAGCCCTGATTTTGTACTAAAACTGTGGGAAGTAGTCATCTAACCGATATGCCCCTAATACGCCATTATGGTTGAGTTGTGGTCCAATCTGTAACCCTAATTTAGAGGGTACCAATATCGTGCCACATATAAGGACAAGCTGTGGGTAACCCTTATTTGAAAGTGTCCCTAAAAGAGAATGGTGGGGACCTCATCTGACAGTACTTATCAACCTCATAAACCCTCATCTGTCAGTATAGATGCCTCAACCTATGCTGGCTATACAGTTCTGGAACGCAAGGATGACTTCTAAGAATCACACCTTCATGTGACAGTGTGTGTTCACATCCTTGGGTTCACTTGGTGCTAATTCCTACTCCCATCCGAATAGACACTGAACATGGATTACTAAATTGAATTGGACTGAATTAACTGAGTTCAGTTGACTAACAGAATGCTACTGTGATTACTGAATTTCTGAGATTACTGAGTTTTCCTGAGTCACATGACTGACTGAATTTCTATGAACATGGCTTGACTGAGAGTATCTTGAAAACATGACACTTGCTCTAGACACATAGCTAATTGTTGGGTATAAGTTTCCCCAGGACTCGATAGCAAGAAATTGACAAAGCATGACTTTCTTGAATACATGACCAACATCACAATCCATAATATAATAAGTTGGAGATTTAATGAAGTAGAACTTCTAAAGAGCCACAAGGGTTACACATGTATCCATAATTCACTGACTAAGACATTTCATCAAACATTTGACATGCATAAACTTGTACATGATTGGGAATTTCATATTATCATACTACTATGGCACTTTTCCTTCACATAGGCATTTAATGAAACACATGGGGAGCATGCTTTGGTTATACAATCATCAAAACATCTAATAATCATGGATACATCAATCAACGTGTAAATTTAAGGGGGTGTATCATGATTATTATGCAAATCTTCATAAACTAGGGTCAATCACTGGAATATGTAATTTAAAACATTAATCACAACCCCACAACATCATGAACATTAATTTCAATTATATTTAAATAATGAACATTCATTAATACACAAATCTTGTATTTTTAAAAGAGTTTCTTGAGCTCCATGGGTAAAAGAGGCCTATGAATCAACACATGACATACCTGGGTGGATGATTTCTTAAATATTGATGGCGGAAAACTTGAATTCTTGACTTAGAATTAAACACCTAGAGTTTCTTGTTCTTAGTGATTATCTTTGAGAGAAAACCTTAATTTGATGTTATAGATGGATAAAGAACTTATGAGCCTTGATCTGATATTATTATGGATTAAAACGGATTGAAAAAACCCAAATATCCTTTTAAAAATGACTTCAAATAACAAAACAAGATATGAGATGGTGGTTGAGAATATCTGTCGCTGAGTCAACGGTCCGTCAGTCCTAACCGTCGCACCTGGCCAGAATTTGGGTTCACTTTCCCTTCTGCGACGCTTGGGCGACGGTCTGTCTATCTCGACAGTCCATTGGACTTAGCCATCACACTTAGGAATAATATGGTCTCACTAATTTCGCTGCGACAGTTTGGGTGACGGTACATTTCTAGCTCGACAGTCCATCGACCCACATCGTCGCACCTAGGCAGTTTTGCCTGCTTTCTATAAAATGTCCATAACTTTCTACCCCGATATCGGATTTGGATGAAATTGGTATCATTGGAAAGATAATTCAATTTCTTAGATGAAAAAAAGTGAAGATATTAAAATTTTCAAATATATAAAATTGTATTTTTGAAGATTTTACGCTAGGTAGAAGTACAGGGCATTACCAATTTAGTCTGTCGCTTTTCTAAAACAATTTTTATAAATTTTCTAGAAAAATGATTGATAGTGTAATACCCCAAAAAATCTAAACCAATATTAGAACCATGTACCAAGATCATGAATAGTACGTCATGGTCCTTTTATAGCTTTATGATTAAGTTAGATGTATATTAAGGCTTCAAATAACTCTGAGCTATCAGACGAATCAAAATATTCCTTGCCGATTGAATTCTTGAGAAGGATATTGGTATAGTAACCTCAAATGAGAATATCTCTCATTATACTTGAAATTTTTGAGCTCATGTCCTATCAACAGATAGATAATTGAATTAGCTTTCCAACGATACCAATTTTACCTGAATTCAATATCGGAGCAAAGAGTTATTCCTATTTTACTCCAGCATGTCAGGATGGAAATAGTGTGACGACATTCGTGGAAGCTTACCTCATTTGTGACGTCCTATCACGAAGGTCGTCAACCTAAGCCAGAAACTAGCTTCTAAGTGACGACATTCCTAGTATCTTACCACATTTGTGATGCCCTATCACAAAGGTCATTAGCCTTAGGTAGAATCAAGCTTCTGTGTGACGACATTTTTGATAGCCTGTCACATTTGTGATGCCATATCAAAATTATCGTAAGACTTAGGTAGAATCTAGCTTCTGTGTGATGATATTTTTTAAATCCTGTCTTATTTATAATGCCATGTCAAAATTGTTGTCAGCCTTAGGCAGAATCCAGCTTCTGTGTGACGACATTTTTGACGGCCTATCACATTTATGATGCCATGTCAATTGTCGTTAGCCTTACATAAAATCCATAATCTATGTGACGACATTTTTGATGGCCTGTCACATTTTTGATGTCTTGTCATGTATGTCATCAATTTTTCTTTTCAGAACTTGAGAGATGTTTTAGTAAGGGTATTTTGGTCTTTTACCTTCACTTCTCACGACTTATAACCTTCAAGGAACGTATTATATTCAATTCTCTTTAGTTAAACATCTCAAAAAGCTCTCTCATACACTTTCAACCATAAGATTAGGGTTTCATCTCAAGAACAATCCCTAGGGTTTTCATTAAAGAGTCTATTTCAAGGAAATTTCATCGTCAATCTTCACGAATTCTTAATCTAAGGTATGCATATTATTCATCCATGGGTCTCTTTCATCCATAGAGCTTAAGAATAATGTTTTGAATTATAAATTATGATTTCCTTGTTGTTTTATGACTATATTAATGTTGATGATTGTTGTTTGGATTCAAGGTTGTATCTTGATGTGTTTTTCATGAATCGTGTGAATAGGTTAGTTGGAAACCTATGAATTTGGGTGGTTCAAGATTTCTAAATTTCTTAAGTTCACCTATTCTCAATATTATGCATGCAAGGTGTTTGATAATATGCTTAGGATGCTAGAAATTCATGTTTACACGGTTTCATGATGTCTAAATGACAAGTCCACGTTAGCTATATACTTCAATATAAATTCCATGCTATTGATGTGTTGCTATTGCTTTGGTATGAAGCATGTATGATAATGGAGATATTACAATATGTACATGAAATATATCCATGCACTCCCTACCATGCTTAAAATGTTAGAGAACTACATGAAGTATAATATCCCCTACTTATGACAATATGAATTGTGGACTCCAATCTTATGATCAAGTCAGTCATGTTGTGTCAATTTCCTTCAATTGAGTACTGGAGGTATTAATACTCAAAAATATAGTTGTGTGCCTAGAGCCATGTCATGTTTTCACAACACTCTCAGTCAAACCATGATCTATAGAAATCAATCTATCATGTGACTCAGGAAAACTCAGTAATCTCAATAGTTTAGTATTCTAAGTAATCTCAGTGCTCAGTAACCTCTGTAATCACAGTAAATCTTAGTAACTTCACTACTCTTAAATAGTTCTCAGAACTCATTATATTCCATCCATCATTAGAATCAAGTAAACTTAGTTTAGCTCCTCTTAACAATAACACTAGTATCAGTCTAGTTAATCAGTATCAGTTCAGATAATCAATTCAGTTTAGTTATTCAGTTCAGCTCAGTTATTTAGTTCAGTGTCTTTCAGCACCGAGTGAACCTAGGTATAGGGACTCACCCTTTAGAATAGGAATGAGATCCCTAGAAGCAATCCCTAAGTTCCAAAACTACATTTCCAGCATAGGTACAAGATGTCACCCGTTAGATAGCACTGACATACTCAGGGGTTACCCGTTAGCATATTTATATGTCTAGAACTAATCCCAGGAGTCACCCGTTAGATTAGGACTGACTCCACAATAGATATCTTTACTGGTGGCGCGGTACGGACTCCCTTCCAGTCAGGGCAGAGACTGGACCCCAGTCAGCTTATCTTGGGGCATGTCGGTAAGCTGAACACATCCCACAATTTTAGTAACAGATTCAGGACTGTCAGATACAGTCAACTCAGTTCAGTAGTACAGATTCAGTACTATTAGAGACAACCAATCTTTATCATTATAAATAGACTTCAAGATCACCCATTAGATAGGAATGATCTCAACTATAGTTAAACAGTATCAGAATCATTAGATTTAAAGATCACCCACTAGATAGGACTGATCTCAAATTCAGTTACTCTATATAAAATAGAACTTAGATAGTTCCATCTGAACTTAGACTGTCAGATATAGTCGCTCAGTATCAGTTACATCGGTTAGGCTGATCATCACAGTTATTTCAGTTATATCAGTTTTCTGAACTATTGTATCAGTCATATTAGTTATCAAAATTTATGATATCAATATTCAGCTTCAGAATTGTTAGACATAGTCAACTAGACCAATTCTTCATAATTTGCACTGTCAGAAATAGTCGTTCATCTATTTAGTATCTTATCATCAGTACACTCATGTTGTCAGTATTCAGACTCAGTAGTCCGTATCTCCATGAGTTCAATTATAGTTATGTATGCATGTATGTATTCTCACGTTCATATTAGTCACCATTGTTCATTCATTTAACCCTTTGCATTTAGCCTACCTCTCTCGTATACTCAGTATATTCAAACGTACTAACTCATTTGCACTATGGTGCTTTATCTTATGTTACACATAGGTTCAGAGGCATAAGCTCCAGATCAGTAGTAGGATTCCAGTATTCAGAGTTTGCAGTGAGTCCTTCGCATTCGAGGACGATATGATTATTACTACATTTACTATTCAGTTACTAGATGGAGTTAGTTGGAGACATGTTCCTTCAACTCCTTATTCAGTTTAGTTAGAGGCTTTCAGACTTGATGTCATATTATATATTCATATCTCATTATTTTCAGTATTTATGACTTATTTTGGTATTGTTATACCTTTTTTAGACATTTTGTTATCAAACATTTACTCAGTTCGAACCGTATGGCCTTTTATGTTCATGTTTCTACATCTTATATGTATTATGCAGTATACAGCTACAGATATCATTCATGGGTTAGCTTGTGGTCCTTCAGAGTTATGAGCACCATGTAGCATTTCAGTTCAGAAAATCAGGGTGTTACAAACTTAGTATCAGAGCCTAAGGTTTAATAGAGTTCTGGGAATTCTGAAAGCCACATCTAGTAGAGTCTTGTACATGCGTGTGTTGTGCACCACACTTATGTGCAGGAGGCTATGAGATGTTTTAGGAACAGTTTCCCTTATTTCAATATTCATGTCGTGCCAGCAAGTCAGTTTAGTGATCAGCAGTCAGATTTGTATAACCTATTTTCTCATCCTTGCATCTATTCATGCTATCCAAAATCTCTGAGAATGTAACTATTTCAAGGTAGAACCTCCTAGTAGTTTCAAGTTCAGTTCATCTCATGGATCATGCATTAGTTTCAGACTCCCAAAGTTTAGTTATAATCTAGTTCGTAGATGCCCTGTGCATCACCTAGTATATTCATAAGGTAAGCGTTCTTAAAGGGAAATAGAATACCAAGGGGAAGATACCCCACATTCTCTTAACACTCTCATACCTTAGATCCTTCAATCTCTTCTTGCATATCAAATTCAGTCTAGAATAGAGGGTACTCATAAGTTGACCTTCAAGTTAGACCTCAGTTTTAAGTCAATTATTCAAAGGTTCAGCTCAGTTCATGATGTTCATTCCATATGTCACATAGTAGAATCAGTCATGTTCCCATTTTCAGTTTAATATTAGTGCCTTTACTATTGCATGTTCAGTTGCATGTTCTTGAGTCAGTTCAATTATGTATTTACAAATCAGATATGTGTGGTTAATCTATCAGCAATTTTTGTTATGCATTCACATATCATGTCAGTCATATAATCAAGCATCAGATATGCATGGATTCAACTTATCAGTGAAGCATCAGATATGCATTCTCAGTTTGAAAAACTCAGTTTATTAGAACGCTCAGTCCTATATTCATAAATCAGCTACCCATGCATCAGATATGCATGTACAGTATGATATACTCAGTTTTCAGTCATGTCAAACATGAAATCATGATCAGTCATTCATACTATATATGCGTCATTTTATCTTTTCTACCCTTTTAAGCAGTCATCATTCGAGGACAAATGTTTCCAAGGGGGAGATATTGTAATACCCCAAAAAATCCAAACCAATATTAGATCCTTGTACCAAGCTCATGCATAGTACATCATGGTTATTTAATTGGTATCACATGAATAAAAACATTCCTTACCAATTGAATTCCTTACTGATAACTCCCAGCTATCAGATGAATAAAAATATTCCTTACCGATTGAATTCTTGAGAAGGATATTGGTATAGTTAACTTCAAATGAGCATATCACTCATTATACTTGAAATTTTTGAGTTCATCACCTATCAACAGATATATAATTGAATTATCTTTCCAACGATACCAGTTTAGCCTAAATTAAAAATTAGAGCAAAGAGTTATTCCTATTTTACTCCAGCATGTCAGGCTATAAATAGTGTGACGACATTCATGGTAGCTTACCACATTTGTGAAACCCTATCACGAAGGTCGTCAGCCTTAGGCAGAAACTAGCTCCTAAGTGATGACACTCATGGTACCTCACCACATTTGTGATTCCCTATCACGAAGGTCGTTAGCCTTAGGTAGAATCTAGCTTCTGTGTGACAACATTTCTAATGACCTATCACATTTGTGATGCTATGTAAAAATTGTCATCAGCCTTAGGCAGAATCCATCTTCTGTGTGACAACATTTTTGATGGCCTATCATATTTGTGACGCCATGTCAAAATTATCGTCATCCTTAGGTAGAATCCAGCTTCTGTGTGATGACATTTTTTACGGCCGGTTAAATTTGTGACGCCATGTAAAAATTATCATCAGCCTTAGGCAGAATCCAGCTTCTGTGTGACGACATTTTTGATGGCCTATCATATTTTTGATGCCTTGTCACGAATGTTGTCACCTTTTCTTTCCACAGCTTAAGGGACGTTTTAGTAAGGGTATTTTGGTATTTTCCATTCACTTCCTACGATTTATAACCCTCAAGTAACGTATTATCTTCCATTCTTTTTATTTAAACATCTCAAAAAGCTCTCTCATACACTCTAAACCACAAAATTATGGTTTTCTCTCAAGATTAAAACTCTCAAGAACAAGCCCTCGGTTTTTTTATATAGAAGAGTTTATTTCAAGGAAATTTCACCATCAATCTTCACGAATTCTTAATCTAAGGTATGTGTAGTGTTCATCCATGGGTCCCTTTCATCCATGGAGCTCAAGAATCATGTTTTAAATTATAAATTGTGATTTCCTTCTTGTTTTATTATTATATTCATGTTGATGATTGTTGTTTGGATTCAAGGTTGTATCTTGATGTGTTTTTCATGAATCATGTGAATAGATTAGTTGGAAACCTAGGAATTCGGGTGGTTCAAGATTTCTAATTTTTTTAAGTACATCTATGCTCAATATTATGCATGCAAGGTGTTTGATAAAATGCTTAGGATGCTATAAATTCATGTTTACATGGTTCCATGATATCTAAATGACAAGTCCATGTTAGCTATATATTTCAATATAAATTCCATGTTATTGATGTGTTTCTATTGCTATGGTATGAAACATGTATGATAATGGAGATATACAATATGTACATGAAATATATCCTTGGACTCCCTACCATGCTTAAGATGTTGAAGAACTACATGAAGTACAATATCACCTACTTATGACAATGTGAATTGTGGACTCCAATCTTATGATCAAGTCAGTAATGTTGTGTCAGTTTCCTTCCATCGAGTCCTGGGGATATTCATACCCGAAAATATAGTTGTGTGCCTAGAGCCATGTCATGTTTTCATGACACTATCAGTCAAGCCATGATCTATAGAAATCAGTCAGTCATGTGACTCAGGAAAACTCAGTGATCTCAGTAGTTCAGTATTCTGAGTAATCTCAGTGCTCAGTAACCTCATTAATCACAGTAAATCTCAGTAACTTCAGTACTCTTAATCAGTCCTCAGAACTCATTATATTCCATCCGTCATCAGAATCCAGTAAACTTAGTTTAGCTCTACTAAACAATACCACTAGTATCAGTCTAGTTAATCAGTATCACTTTAGCTAATCAGTTCAGTTCAGTTATTCAGTTCAGCCTAGTTATTTAGTTAAGTGTCTTTCAAATGGGAGAAGGATTCAGCACCGAGTGAGCCTAGGGATAGGGACTCACCCACATGAATAGGACTGAGATCCCTAGAAGCAATACCTAAGTTCCAAAACTACGTTGCCAGTGTAGGAATGAGAAGTCACCCGTTAGATTGGACTGACATAATCAGGGGTTACCCGTTAGCACATTTATATATATAGGACTAATCCCAGGAGTCACCCGTTAGATTAGGAATGACTCCACAACAGATGTCTTTACTGGTGGCGCGATACTGACACCCTTCCAGTCAGGGAAGAGATTGGAACCCAGTCATCTTAGCTTGGGGTATGTCGGTTAGATAAACACATCCCATAATTTTAGTTACAGATTCAGGACTGTCAGATACAGTCAACACAGTTTATTAGTACAGATTCAGTACTGTTAGAGACAAATAATGCTTATCATTATAAATAGACTTCAAGATCACCTATTAGATAGGAGAAAGCTTAACTATAATTAAATAGTATTAGAATCATCAGATTTAAAGATCTCCTGCTAGATAGGACTGATCTCAAATTCAGTGACTCCATATAAAACAGAACTCAGATAGTTCTATCAGAAATTATACTGTCAGATGCAGTCGCTCAGTATCAGTTACATCGGTTAGGCCGATCATCACAGTTATATCAGTTATATCAGTTTTCTGAACTCATTTATCAGTCATATTAGTTATCAGAATTCATGATATCAGTATTCTGCTTCAGGACTGTCAGACACAGTCAACCAGACCAGTTCTTCATAATTCAAACTGTCAGAAATAGTCGTTCATCTATTTAGTATCTCAATATTAGTACACTCATGTTGTCAGTATTCACACTCAATAGTCAGTATCTCCACGATTTTAGTTACAGTTATGTATGCATGTATGTATTCTCACATTCATATTAGTCACCATTGTGCATGCATATAACCCTTTGCATTTAGCCTACCTCACTTGTATACTCAGTATATTCAGACGTACTGACGCGTTTGAGCTATGGTGCTTTCTCTTATGTTACACCATAGGTTTAAAGGAACGAGCGCCAGATCAGCAATAGCATTCCAGTGTTCAGCATTTGAGAATGACATGATTAGTGCTACATTTACTATTCAGTTACTAGATTGAGTTAGTTGGAGACATGTTCCTTCAATTCCTTATTCAGTTCAGTTAGAGGCTTTCAAACAAGACGTCATATTAGATATGCAGATCTCATTATTTTTAGTATTTATGACTTTTTATGGTATTGTTATACCTTTTTCAGATATTTTTTATCAGACGTTTATTTAGTTCAAACCTTATGGCCTTTCATGTTTATATTTCCGCATTTTTTGTATATTATGCAGTATACAGGTGCAGATATAAGTCATGGGTTAGCTTGTCGTCCTTCGGGGTCATGAGCATCGTATAGCATTCTGGTTCAGAAAATCGGGGTGTTATGATAGTGTTGCTTAAGTTTATTAATTGTCTAGATTTTTCTATAAACAATTACAGAAAAGCAATACTACCCATCACTTTTTTCTTCATATGAAGAACTTTCTGATGGAAAACATCTCTTTTTTTAAAAACAACGTGCATCATAAAAAAATGATGTTGTCTATCGCATTTGAAAAAAAAAACAATGGGCCTTTTTGTAATGCAAGTGACTGCATCATATTTTCATTATTTTCTACCAAAAAATGATTCTATTTGTTTCTTTGGGTGACCCTTTTTTCCCTCTTTAGTAATGTACCCAGCTCTCCAAGTATGCTTTAGAGATGACTGTTGAGTCGAAGGGTCGAATGAGCAAGTTTGTTTCTAGTTTTTTTAGAGTTAGTAGTTAAGGAGTGTAGGACCACTATACTTACAAGTGGAATTGATATATCTATACTTATAACTTGTCCTAATAGAGAGAAGAAGAGAAGATAAAGGAGAAATAGAGGGAAAATAAGAGGGTAATGACTCGAAATTTTGACTACTCTCAGCAAAAGTTGGATGGTGGTAATCCATTTCAGTTTTAGCAATGGTCTTCATCTTTAACACCTCTTTCGGCTAGTGATCTATTCCCTAGACCTTGACGTGATTATGAGAAAAAGGCACCAATCTCTAAGTCCTAGGATAGTGTTATAGGTAGTTGCACTTTTCCAGCATATCCTAAGTGTGCTAAGAACCATCCAGGTGAGTTCCTTGTGGTCAAGGAGGGTTTTTGTTGATGCAATAAGATTTGCCACATATTGAATGATTGCCCCTCCATCAGATGTGTATATGGGGGGAATAAGGCTTAGTCTACTTCTTTAGCATCCCTTTTCATATCACCCAGCTCAATATGGTGCTTTTACTAGTGTAAGTAGTGGTTAGCGCAAGAATTACTTTTATTCTTTGAATTTCTATTAGGATCAAGAAAGTTTGTAAAAGGTAGACATTTGTATATTATGAGCCTTTCATATGGATCTGTATGCATTATTAGATCCAAGGGCCACACTTTCCGTCATGACTTCTTAGATGGTAGTAAATTGTGGTGTCAATCCCTAAACCCCTTTAGAACACTTCTTAGTCACTACTCTTGTTGGTGACTCAACTATAGCCAAATGAGTATATAGAAATAGACCATTCTCAATTTTCCATTAAATCTCCATGGATGATCTAGTAAAGTTAGATATGGCCAATTTTTATATTATTCTTGGCATGGATTGGCTACACTCCTATTATACCTCAGTCAACTATAGAACTAAAGTCGTAAAGTTTTATTTTCCTAATGAACCAGTCCTAGAATGGAATGGTAGTACCTTAGTGACTATAATTTAGTTTATTTCTTACCTTGAAGATAGAAAGATCATTTCTAAGGGTTCTATTTATCATCTAGTTTGGGATAAGGATTCTAAGTCCTAGACCCCAACCGTTAAGTTAGCTTCAGTTGTTAATGAGTATCCAAAAGAAATTTCTAAAGTTCTACCAGAAGTCCCTCACGAGCGGGAGATCAACTTTGGAAGAAGGTACGAACCTATATCAATTCCTTCTTATAGAATATGTCACGACCCATCTAGCTAGATCGTGTGGGTACCTACCCAACTCTACCTTTGGTCGGAGAACCCTTTACACTCAACCATTTAATCATTGTAGAAGACACTAAGAATAGCCTGAAGTATAAAAATCAAATAGCCTTTCTATTAAAAAAAACTTATAAAAAGTGCATTACAAAAGTTCTTCTAAACAACTTCCCAATACCTAGTTTAAATCGGCATAAGAGCACTAAACAATAAAAATATGACCCAAGACAAAACATCCTTGTATGAGTAGAATGACAAGAGTTGTTGATGAACAATCACTATTGTACCTATCTAAACTTCAATTGACCTGAAATATGGCTATATACCCAAATAGAGATATAGTAAGTGTAGTATATGTACAACTACATATATTGTTTGGCATCATTGTCCTATCATGGTTAGAATAGTATAACAACATATAGAAAACAAGAAGAGATCATGAAAAACCTACATGTTAATATCTAAACACACTTAACTTAATTCAACTCCCAACCTTAGTGTCTTTGTTTTATTTAAGAAATATTACTTTACCCTTGAGGATTGACTAACTAACTATATTTCATCAGTTAATCTAACCCATAATTCTTATGCAGCTTCCTTCTTATAACTACTCTATATACTTCTCTTTCTCTCTTATCAAATCCTATTTCATGAGAACTCTTTCTCTTCATTATATTACCATTTAACTATCAGAATTACAACAACTAAGAAAATAGGAAGCGTCAACAAATTTAAAAGGAAGATCACTACAATATACGTCACATATATAGCTATATACACAAGGAAATAATATTCACACATAATCTAGGAAGTATCTTAAATTATTCATACTTGATACAATGCACAACCACCATCATCCACATAATTGATCCACTTTAGAAATCATAGTATCTTATCGAATAATCGACCTCATAAGGAACCATTATATATCATCAACATAACTCAGTAAGCTTAAGGAACCATCAACAATATTTAAAAATAAATGTGCATTAAAATTCATATGATGAACGTATCTATGAAAGATGCACAACTTTTCTTCCTCTTCTCAACTCATCAACACCATTACATCATACCAACGTAGTACCCAATCGATCATTAGAACTAATAATATTTGTATAAATATGGTACACGACTCACCATTAAAATATATCATATTTGTACTGGTGTGGTAACTGACCCATCACACAATATATAATATCTGTACCATAAATTTAAATGCAAGATAAAATCAATAATTATAAGTAATGCCATAAATTGAATTGCAAACACCCCATAGAGATCAGATGTAAATAATAATTATTTAAATAGAACTTACAGTTAATGACAACCAAATAAATACACTCATTAATTACAAGTTTATGATTTAAGGTACTATAAATATCCAATGACAGAGGAAATTACAAGAATGCCCAAAGGCCAATTTACCACTTATTCAATCAAGCATTATCAAATACAATTATCAGTCACAACAAGTCCAAAGATCAATCAGTCAAGTATCTATTTAGGAGTTCACATTCCACCAAGGTTAATAACGGCACTCTAAATATTCACCCTATTTCATTCAGCAATCTAAATTTATTTTATTCTTATTAAAATAGGTAAATTCAGTTACTAACTAGTAAACCATATACTCAAGTCATCACCAGGTTCAAGACACTATCTTCTTTAGCAGGTTACTAAACCACTCAACTCTATTTAACCTACAATTCTAACTAGAGCCATCCACTTTTTTACCTCTTACTTTCTAGCACTTAGTCAAACTTGACTTTAACTTAATTAGTTATCACATCATTTTATCACAATCAATCCTCGTAACTAAATTCTAGCAAGAATATCTCATACACCAACTATACATAATATCGGGTTCAACTTTTTTATGATATTAAAGACTAGCTCTATAGGTTAGAAGGTCATTTAGTCCATCTATTATCGTTCACATTCACATATTAACTGTATAAAATCATCATGTAATTCAAGAAACTACACCATCAATGGATTCCTACCAAATAAATAATAAATAATTAAATCAGTATTATATTATTCCCACATTTTATCCATTAAAACTACATGACCACAAGTCTAGAGATTAAATCAATCATCCATTAAAATCATTATGTGCATCTAAACCAAGTCTACTACATATGAAACTGTAACCTACCTCTACTGATGATCTTGAAAAAATCAAGCCACATCACGAACGCTCCCTCCTTTCCTTCATGCCTTGGAATGCTCAATCATCTAACAAAAAAGTAGTTGTAAGAGTAATTAATCAATTACTCTTTGAGTAAACACTTTGAAAATTTACACCCTCTAATTCTACCCTCATTTATTGTGTATAAAAATAAACAAGGGTTAATTAACCACTAACTATTTCTGTCATGTTCATCCAATCTCCATTAATAAAGTATTAAACCTAAAGATTTTATTTTTATTAAATTCTAGGTCTCTAAACATTAATTTCATGTTCTAGAGGCATTAGTTCTGTCACGATCATAACCTGGGTTAGGTCGCGACGGGAATCTTAAGTACATTGAGGACTTGAGACCACCCCTTTATCCTACTCCAATGATACCAATATACATATACATATGCATACTATATATATATCGAGATAAGAAAGATAATCCAAAAGTCTTTATGAGATGAATATCCAAGCCAACCTTAATACCCATGTCCACAAAATACATAAAGCCTCTTACAAAAATCAAGTACCAATAAAGTGTCGGGGAATGCCCCCGACAATAGCCAAAACTAGACCAAATAAAAGTTTATGACATAAGGAAATCAAATCATAAAATTGGATCTTCCAAAGTATGAAAGCTCACCACTTTAGTCTGGCTCAAGAGTTGTCCTATGATCACTTAATCACTATGCAGGAAGAATAGAAGTATGGCCAAATCCTGCATCACATGGGTATACACCATCTGATGATGGTTAGCAGTTGAAGCGCTAGTATTTAACTTAGAGATAAAGGAAGAAATAATGACATTGATGATAATTCAAAACCAGTCAAATCTCATGCATAGCATCAAATGAAAATACAGGCATATATATATATACCTATATATATATATATGTATCTATATGTAGCTTTGTTATCCTAATGAGAATAAGGCTTAGTATGAACTTTTAAAACCATAACCTAGATTATGTAGCTTTGTCGTCCTAAAGGCACACACGGGTTATATGGTTTTAGTTCCCCCTATCGAAAGGACCCCAAGGCATGTTAGGCACGCATATCATACACACAATCACCATGACCAAACCTCACATCCAGAAATAGGAGTTTCCTATATAGGTCCCCCTAGGCCTCCATATTCTACGACTTTGCTACAGAATCCCCTTTAAGCCCATATTAAAATCATTTAAAGATTCTCAACCATTTACAAAGGAGTCTTTTAATTAGGCATTAACCGTTGATATAGTTATACCAAAATTAGAGCTTGCAAGTCTATCCATTTATACCATATGAAACCATTAAAATAAATTTGACTCCAAAGTTTCAAATTAAACTAAAACCGTAGAAACCAAGGCCTTTCCAAAACCATTTGAAAACCAAACTAAGACAATTCATGTTCCATTTACCATTCATGGAATTCAAGGATTCAAAGAATAGTCAAACTATGTAACAAAATCATATTCATTGTCAATTTCATGGGAAATGATTTCCAAACAATATACTAAGGCAAAATCATAAAATTAGGGATTAATCATGACCCCTTCATTAAATCACCATTCCCATGAATCCCATGACATTTATAAACATTTATAAACATTAATAAAGCATTAATTTTTCATAACAAACGATGGAAAAAGATGTAAATAAAACACATTCACAACCCTCAACCCATAGTTCAAAACCCATTATTAAAACCCTAAATAATAATCAATTTCATGCCATTTAACAATAATATAAGTTCAAGGGAAATAGATACATTCCTTAATTTAAAAGAAATTTGAAGAAGCCAATACTTTTAGGACCCTAGATGACCACCTCCTTTAACCCTAGTCTTGGCTTGAAAATGAAGACTTGAGAGAGAGGATTTTTCAGAGTGAAATAATTGATGTTGTGTTGTGAAAACTAATGGAAATAGGTTAATAGAGTGTTTAGGGTTGTTTATAAGTGAAAGGACTTCAATACCAATCATCATAAGTAAACAAAACCATAAATTGTTCGAATTTAAAGCATTGGCACCTCATGGAGGAAAATCTTCGTGATAAACTCTGCACCGTGCTGCCATCGCTGACCCTCACTGGTTCCTCATAAAAATGCCCATAACTTTTTGCTCATGTATCGGATTAAGTAAAAATAGGATGCATTGGAAAAAAGACACATTTATTATATTTAATTTTGTTGGTTTTGAGCCCCAAAATTCCATATATTCCAAAACTTATACATGTTCCAAGTTTTGACCCTTGTAGAATTAAATTCAAAAATTTGGTCGATAACAAAAGTTCTTAACTCCACTCCACTCTAAGTGTTTAATATGAATATTATCACCCTCAAAAGAACTTTTTACACAAGTATAATGATCATGACACTTATTTTTATATATTAATAATTGGATTCAAGTTTATGCACGTATAAACAATGGTTCAAATTCTAGCTCAAAAATGCAAGGTGTTACATTATCTCCCCCTTGTCATCATTCATTCTCGAATGATGGCTAGGAAACTTTTGAACCTTTAGAATTATATAACAACATATGTAACTACTCATTAAAACTACCTCTCAACAAAACATATATAGGAATCAAATGAAAAAGGTTAAATAGCATCACCGAGTAAATTATGTAAGAAGAAATCACAAGACAATGAGACCAAGGTCGTACAAGGGGTAAAAGACCCAAATCTCCCCATCCGTAATGAGAAAATCAAAACAATCAAAATTTTACCTAGGTCCATGTTGAGGACCTTTTTGAGGAGGTCCAGACTCCGTGTCGCGATGCTATCTCTAAGGCTTAGTGCCTCCGTGACCCAAAACTACCAAAACCCCATTCAAAAATTCGACGAATCTTTTGGGTTACAATTTTTAACATCCCCGAACATAATTTGAGTCAACATTCGTTGGTTCAAGCATGATAAGGTTAAAAATAAAATGATGGAAACTTTGAGGGTCTTATACTAATAGCCCTTAAATATCACAATAATTCTCAACTACTATTTCAATTACTAGTACCACACTTCACCATTTTAATATTACAATTTCCCAACAAAACACATTGCTATAAGTGTTGGAGACTAACTGTATGTTTCTTCCAGATTTAAGCATAACCCAAATATAAAAGATGCTAACTTAGCTAGGGATCCTATGACTTACACCCATCAAAGATTACTACTCAGTCCCATCACTGTAGTCAAACAACATCATGTCTTATTAAGAGTACTTGTCACTTAACACAATTATTTGTGTATCTATAAATTACAACATTCAAGCTTATTCTTACTATATCAACTTTACGGACCTCTCTACAAAAAACCCAAAAAACCATAATCACTTTCTCAAGGATATTTTTTACATAATATATTTACCTACTAACTATTTCACATAACCAAACTTTCATCTCACTATTCTCGCTTCATCTATAACCTTAGTAAAAATAGGCACACTAAAAATTTTATAGTAAAGATCAACCACTCTCTAATCTAAATCATTACTATGCTTTTGTATCCACTACCATCCTAACACAAGAAGACTAACTGAGGGAATAGAGTACGAGCATCAAAAATAGAAGTAACAATATTCAAATACAACATATATTTATTACACATCTGAAGGTTGTTCTTTTTATGTAAGGTGTGATCCAATAAGAACGAAGGGCCTCACACATCAAAACACTTTGATCATGATTAGATGGTTAAAAGATGGATAAGGATTATATACAGAGCTACAATCTTAGGCATAGCCACCATTTGAATACGTAGGATGTTGGTAGAATGTCCTCCTAACCCATAATTGGAGGAATTTTTCTATAGCAAGAATAGATTTACCATGACTCATCCCTAAAACTTACCACCATAAGAAAATTTAAGCTTTGTATCATCTCTCCTTAGCTTAAAGGTCACAATACTGACCTTGATCGTATATCCCCTCATTAAATCTGTACACACAACTCTCCACACAATAGGGGGCTCACCATACATGAGAATGCAAACTCCCCTTGAAAACTGTAAAATAAAGTCACTAGATTCTTCTAGGGAATTGTGACACCCCAAATTAGGAAGGAGTCCCACATCGACAAAATAGAGGAGGGATAATGGGTATATAAGTGAAAAAACCTTACTCCCTAGTGACGCATTTTAAAGCCGTACAGGCCTGGGCCCAGAGTGGACAATATCACTAGTGGATTGGGCAGTGGTAGGGGTATCTCAGGCCTGTGTGGTTTGGGATGTCCGTCGCGGCTTGACAGAATGGTATCAAAGATGCTCCTATGTCGTCCTTGCCGACGTGGGCCAAAGTTCAAACTGAGTGTAGATGAATCCCGATAAGGCGGGGCAAACCTCAGTCCTGAGTGTAGGCAAATCCCATTCGGTGGGGAAAACCTCAGCGAGGATGCTCGGGCCTTGAGACATCACATGGTGCTTAGGGTCACAAGTGACCCCAAGCTAACCTTTCTACTAACATATCTCATAAGAAACTGGATAAAAAGTACAAATATATATATATAAAAATTTGCAAAAAATAACTCTTTTCTGAATATGATAGATACAAAACTAAATTTACAAGATTACAACTCTCCTTTTACAACCAAAACTGAAACGGAATATATTAAATTTTACTGACAGCCTATGAAGCCTCTACTAGTACTGACTATACGTAGCTGGGTCATGACTCCCGACTATCCCAACTCAATATGGCTGGATAAAGAAAATACAACACTTCTGAAACTGTATAACTAACTCAAGCCCTTGAATCAAAAGAACTCATCACCTGCTGACTGGATGTCACAAACGTACTAGATCTAAAGATGTACAGTATACCTTGTACCTACATTCCAAGAAAATGTATCCCACATACGAATATGTGGGTCAGTACCATGGAAACGTACCGAGCATATGGAGGTCCAATGCAAATATATAATAATATCTTAATATCATCTCAGTTTATAAAATTGTGCATGCTGATATAAATGAATTGCTTAGCTCGAATTAAAATCATCATAATTATAAGAGAGTAAAATGTATCGGGTGAAACATGTGAGTCATCATAATAAATCTCAATTCACTTCCATCTGAATTCCAAATCATCAAAGCAATCAAATCTCATAACAATTCTCTTTAGAATATATGTTCATTAAATCTGTTGAAAACAATGACTTTCTCAAACAAATATGTTTTCATCTTAGATAGAAGAATAAGACTTTTCATATTATATACGAGAATACACACACACACATTGGGAGTCTCTTACAACCGATAAAAACCATGTCAGCTACATAGATTCCAACGTCTAACCCACATTGGGGAGAGCTGTCCTATCCTTGCCATCAGAGTAGGACCTTAAATCATCAATCAAAACACTAGTGATCACAATATAAATCAGCCTTAGGATCACAACCTATGGGGGCACGTAGTTCTAGGGAAGTACCAATCCTACTATACCTCCCGCTTGGTGCTAAAGACTACTCTCAGACTTAGCTGAGATCTTTTTAAAATAAAATCCACAAATAAATATTTCAATAATTCACAACGGGAGCCATCATACTACCCCTTTCATAATAAATCAATAAAACTGGATTTCTTTTATTATTTGGTTTCAAAAACAACCCTTTTTACAACCAAAAGGTCTCAAGGTGTTTATAACACATGATTTTCTGAAAATAATAATCTCAAATAGGGTTCCAAAAACCCATACATCAATATAATCATAAAACCTTCTAAAGTTTCATACTTTATGTCATAAGCACAAAAATAATCATTTAAAACTTAAAATTTCAGCTTTATAATCATACATCTTGGTAAAGAAAATTAGCTTTGGGATTCAAATCTCATTGTGCTTATAGAACATAATTTCTCAAAGTACAATCCCAATTAGGACTCATGGTCTCATACATCATTATCATATTAAATTTTCTCAAGATTCATTATTTTCATCATAAATATATATAACTTACTTTAAAATCTGAAAAAATTAGCTTCATGTACAAAAATGTCATCATTCTCATTCAATTCAACTTCCAAAACATAGAGAGTATCATAATCTCATGTAAAACCATATAGGGTATAAATTCATGCTTCAAATTCATATCAAAACATGTAAAATCATGTATATTCATAAAAGAAAAATCAATTTGGGCACAAGAACGAAAAGGTGTTCTTATTGAAAAACCCCGCATACCTTAAACCTGAAGCATTGAATGAACTCTTGACCTTGGGACTCTATTCGTGAAAAAAATGAGTGTTTCTAGTATCCCTCGAAATCGAAATTTCGAATCTCGAAGAATTATTGAAAACTCGTGGTTGAATCTTGAGATATTTGAATTTTTAGGTTGAAACCCTAATGAATGTTCTGGGTGATTTTGAGAGAAAGTAAACTTATTTTGGTGTTATGGGAGTTTAATCTCGTGTTATAGACATATATAGGGGTGTTTTCGGCACTTGGAAGTGAGGTATGCAGCACACAACCCATGGCAGACCTTAAGGTGTACGTCGCACACCTTATGGTAGACATTTAAGTATGCCTCGCACTCTCAATCGCACACATTTGATTGGGCGGTGCATTGCCCATCGTACACCCTTACTGCTTCTCATGAAAAATTTCATGTATATTAAGAGATATACACATTTGAAATTGACCTTTGTAGAATCGAATGTCAAACTTTGGATAAATCAATTGGTCTTAGCTCAACTTTGTTCAAGGTCACTGCTATGAACATTTTTCACCTCTAAACTACTCCATAGACTAGGATAATGATCATGCAACTTGTATTCACATGAGAATCACTTGTATTAGAGCTTAGACGTGCAGGAACGACGGTTAGAATTCTAGCACAAAAATATGGGGTATTACATTATCTCCCCCTTGGGAACATTCGTCCTCGGATGTGGATAATTAACCTGAAACACAGAGGAATCTTTGTCTTTAAGATATCATGTGCAACTGATAGAAACTGAATCACTGGACCTTAAGAATAATAAGATACTAAACTGATCTGCAAGTGCATGAATTCTCATGCAAATAAATAAATGGATAAGATAGAAACGAGAGTGTCAACTTATGAGTAAGCATTACTTTGCGCTGGATCTGATCTCATGATAAAAGATGATAGGTTTATGGCATGAAAACTCGGGGTATTATAATATCCCCTCTCTTAGGATCGTTCATCCTCGAATGATAATAATTTGATGAAAATGCTAGGAAGAGACTGTGATACTACATAGGATACTTACGAACTGAATCATGACTTAATATCTGAAACTGAAACTAACGCATGAATTGAGCTGAATTCATTATTTAATTGGACACAAACACATTGCTTCTTGGAATGTACATACATATAAGACTGTGGATAGTAAGACTAGCTGAAAAATTAAGAATTTATAGGAGCTTATCTCCTTACTTACTAAACTAGATTACAAGCTATATGGATTGGATCATACTGACTACCCATACTCAAATGGAGTATTTCTTTAGCACTTTTCTACGAAAATCTATTGACATTAGGGAGCAAAGAATTTTGGGCATGCTCTAAACAAGACTTTTGAATAAGGAATTACAACATTGATATAACTCTATAGCATGGAATATAATTATATAACTCATAAACTAGGATAGGATTGCTAGGTCGTAGGCAACGCAACTTCTTACTTTCAAGCTTAGCATCACTTCTCAACTATACTATTCCCCTTAAATAATATACTCATTTGATTCAACTTATAATTATCGTATTGACACTGGAAAATCTTTCTACTAAGGTCTAAACAAAACTAAGTTCTCTCACCATGATCAAGCCTAACACTAAATCACAAGATACAACATGACAAACCACAATACTAGTCTAAACCACAAGGTTCATTATTCTATATCTTCTTAGAGCTCACACCTTAAGCATAACATGCCTTACCACTTCAATGACAAATTTAAAATTCATGATATGGATTCACTAGTGCATATTTCCTTCATCATCTTACACCCAACATGACATTCAAGCCTATCATTAAAACCACATATAACTGTAAGGCAAATACCCCTAAAGGCATACTCCACATATTCTGGAGATTAAGCCATAATTTCATCATTCTAAGATCTACAAAAAAATGCTAAACTCACAAGAATAAACTAATTTTGAACTTACCGACTTCATTCTTGAACAACCCATCCATATTCCATCCTTAACTTTCTAGCTTCAATAATCATCATCAAAGACTAACACTCTCGTTTGCAACCATATCTACATCTCTAATCACATAATCATAGCCTACCAAGATCACACTTCTATACTTATATTTTTCCCAAACCATGAGAATAAAATCATACTAAAAAGACTCAACATCTTCAATCATAACTCCTTAACTTAGCTATCAAGAACAACCTAAATTATCTATCTAGCCTTTCTCTACTTAGCAACTCAACATTACTACTAACCACACAATATGCAATAATCCTCAAAAAAATAATACAGCCCCATAGCACTTTGGGCACACCAATACATCATACTTAATTACGAACACATGATCTTACACTCTTGCATACACTGTTCAGGCCTACTAGATCACCTCCATATAACTAGCATCAACCACCGAACCATTAACTGTTCAAACTTAATGTCTAGAGCTAAACATGATTTGCAACCCAATCTCACACACAATTTTCACTTCAAAACTATAGAACACAACACTAAGAAAAACTAGTACACAAAGACAATTGATCATAATCATATGGCCTATCTTATTCATAATTCGTTAACACATCCTCCTTTTTCACATTATTACTATTTATCCATTTTTGTACCTAAATTACTTTCATAGCTCTATAAATTTCAACTAAACTTCCTATTGCAATCACAGGAAATTCAAAAGTAACAATACTCAACCACCAAGTACTTACACCAATAAACTGTACTTTTCTAGCACCAAAAACAACATCAACAACTCTTTTCATACTTCAAGAAAACAACAATCTATCTTAACTAAAATCTCCTTCTCTAACTTTCACTAAACTAACAAGCAAGGATATATCACTTCATTACTAATTCAATCATAAGCAAAAATTCAGCTATACATATTCAATAAATCGCCCTTACCACCTTTCTTTCCAATACGCTTCTAAACCAACAAGTTTAACTAACACAAGACTTTCAACTAAACGTTACTACTTCTATCACTACACAGAAACCCGCACTTTCAATAAACACCAGAACAACAAGATAAACAACAAGTTGCTAGTGAATTAAAATAGGCCTCACACGGCTTCACTAGACTTTGGTTTTATATTTTGAACAAGAAATTAGATGAATAACAAAGCCACTATGCTAGTGAATCGAAATAGGCCTCACACGGCTTCACTAGACGTTGATTTTTCACAAACTTAATGATAACAAGATTACATAATACAAGAGATACAAACTTGACACACAATATTCAACTATCTAAGAATACACCTTACTCTATCTTAATTAAATAACTCTTAAGAACAAGGGTATAACTTCAAATCTGAGGGACTTATAACATACTAGAAGGATCCTCTCAAGCCGATTTATGAAACTTCTGCTAGTAGTTGTAAAACCATTATCTGGGGATGAACTAGAACTTGCCGAACATGTTACTTCAAGAACATAGATAGGGAAGTATAGATTATCATTATGGATTCTGAGGAGAAATTTGAAAGCATATCTGACTCGAGCTTAGTGCATAATTTCTACAGGCCTGTTAAAGCACTTAACTTTTCAGAACTCAAAAGCACTGATGAGATATTTTTCAAACTCCTTTACAAGAACATAACAATCTGTAGAGATTTAAGATTCACTGTTTCTGATACCTTAAAAATAAGGAAGAGATGGCCTGACTAGAGTAAGATGAGAATCTATATAAGTTTCTTGGAGAACTTTTCTATAGCATGAATTAAGACTTGAAAGAATGGAGACATTTCATAAATTCCCTGTATCCTCTCAAAGAAAAGTACAGACGTCATTGTACCATTCCACAAGACTCTACTAGACACGGCTTCATAGACACCCTAGGACACTTGAACGTTAGGCTCTGATACCAAGTTTGTAACACCCCAAAATTGGGTCCCGAATGTCACACGGTGCTTAGGGTCACAAGTGACCCCAAGCTAACCTTTCTACTAACATATCTCATAAGAAACTGGATAAAAAGTACAAATATATATATATAAAAATTTGCAAAAAATAACTCTTTTCTGAATATGATAGATACAAAACTAAATTTACAAGATTACAACTCTCCTTTTACAACCAAAACTGAAACGGAATATATTAAATTTTACTGACAGCCTATGAAGCCTCTACTAGTACTGACTATACGTAGCTGGGTCATGACTCCCGACTATCCCAACTCAATATGGCTGGATAAAGAAAATACAACACTTCTGAAACTGTATAACTAACTCAAGCCCTTGAATCAAAAGAACTCATCACCTGCTGACTGGATGTCACAAACGTACTAGATCTAAAGATGTACAGTATACCTTGTACCTACATTCCAAGAAAATGTATCCCACATACGAATATGTGGGTCAGTACCATGGAAACGTACCGAGCATATGGGGGTGCAATGCAAATATATAATAATATCTAATATCATCTCAGTTTATAAAATTGTGCATGCTGATATAAATGAATTGCTTAGCTCGAATTAAAATCATCATAATTATAAGAGAGTAAAATGTATCGGGTGAAACATGATAGTCATCATAATAAATCTCAATTCACTTCCATCTCGATTCCAAATCATCAAAGCAATCAAATCTCATAACAATTCTCTTTAGAATATATGTTCATTAAATCTGTTGAAAACAATGACTTTCTCAAACTCAATTTTTCAAACAAATATGTTTTCATCTTAGATAGAAGAATAAGACTTTTCATATTATATACGAGAATACACACACACACATTGGGAGTCTCTTACAACCGATAAAAACCATGTCCGCTACATAGATTCCAACGTCTAACCCACATTAGGGAGAGCTGTCCTATCCTTGCCATCAGAGTAGGACCTTAAATCATCAATCAAAACACTAGTTATCACTATATAAATCAGCCTTAGGATCACAACCTATGGGGGCACGTAGTTCTAGGGTAGTACCAATCCTGCTATACCTCCCTCTTGGTGCTAAAAACTACTCCCGGACTTAGCTTAGATCTTTTCAAAAGAAAATCTACTAATAAATATTTCAACAATTCACAACGAGAGCCATCATGCTATCCCTTCCATAATAAATCAATAAAAGTGGATTTCTTTTCTCATCTCGGCTTCAAAAACAACCCTTTTTACAACCAAAAGGCCAAATCTTCTTTATCAGCTCAAATTATTTAAACTGAAGGTGTTTATAACACATGATTTTCTCAAAATAAAATCTCAAATAGGATTCCAAAAACCCATACATCAATATCACCATAAAACCTTCCAAGGTTCCATACTTTATGACATAAGAACAAAAATAATCACTTAAAACTTAAAATTTCAGCTTTATAATCATACATCTTGGTAAAGAAAATTAGCTTTGGGATTCAAATCTCATTGTGCTTATAGCACATAATTTCTCAAAGTACAATCCCAATAAGGACTCAAGGTCTCATTCATCAAAATCATATTAAATTTTCTTAAGATTCATGCTTTTCATCATAAATATATATAACTTACTTTAAAATCTAGAAAATTCAGCTTTATGTACAAAAATGTCATCATTCTCATTCAATTCAACTTTCAAAACATAGGGAGTATCATAATCTCATGTAAAACCATATAGGGTATAAATTCATGCTTCAAATTCATATCAAAACATGTAAAATCATGTATATTCATAAAAGAAAAATTAATTTGGGCACAAGAATGAAAGGGTGTTCTAGTTGAAAAACCCCACAAACCTTAAACTTGAAGCTTTGAGTGAACTCTTGACCTTGGGACTCTATTCGTGAAAATAATGAGTGTTTCTTGTATCCCTCTGAATGTAGATTCCGAATCTCAAAGAATTATTGAAAACTCATGGTTGAATCTTGAGATATTTGAAGTTTTTATGTTGAAACCCTAATGAATGTTCTTGGTGATTTTAAGAGAAAGTAAACTTATTTTTGTGTTATGGGAGTTTAATCCCGTGTTATAGACATATATAGGGGTGTTTTTGGCACTTGGAAGTGAGGTATTCGGCGCACAACCCATGGCAGACCTTAAGGTGCGCGTCGCACACCTTATGGTAGACATTTAAGTATGCCTCGCACTCCCAATCGCACATATTTGATTGGGCGGTACATTTCCCATCGCATACCTTTACTGCCTCTCACGAAAATGGGCATAACTCTTCGCTCGGGTATCGGATTTTTGTGAAATTGGTAATATTGGAAAGCTAATTCAATTATCTACAATTTGATAGGTCTTGGGATAAAAAATTTCATGTATATTAAGATATATAAACGTTTGAAGTTGACCCTTGTAGGATCAAACGTCAAACTTTGGATGAATCAATTGGTCTTAGCTCAACTTTGTTCTAGGTCATTGCTATGAACATTTTTCACCTTTAAACTATTCCATAGACTAGGATAATGATCATGCAACTTGTATTCACGTGAGAATCACTTGTATTAGCTCTTAGATGCACAGGAACGACAGTTAGAATTCTAGCACGAAAATATGGGGTATTACAGGAATCCCCTTCAAGGATACTTATCATAACTTCTTCTAACCACCTAAGTCATCGCTATATTCTTCCAAACACTTAACACTCAAATTTTAACTCGTTAGAATACTAGCATTACACCTCTAATATCATAACCTCATAGTTAAACAAAATTTTCAAGCTGTACCAAGGGTTCACATAATTTATCTTCTTATCTCTTAATTTAGCTCTACGTAACACCATATAACAACTCCCTAGACTTTTCCTTACTAAGAAAGTTCCGAACATAGACTAGATGTATATGACACTCAAAACTGAAAAACCAAGCACACTTTATTCTTATAACTTAAGGCTCTTATCCATTTATTGATTTAGCCACCATTTCTTCTTCAACACTAGACCTCATGAATAACTCACAGTTACACACTCCAATAATTCATAAGTAATCAACCTAAGCCCTTTTACCCATTACATCAACCCTACAAATTCACTCCCACTAATCTTGCATCATTAACCTCTAGCTATTATTCTTATCACCACAATTAACATCTAAAGTTTAACTTAGTGTCTCGAACAATAATAGACCATCAACAAAATATTCCGCATAATGTACTAGTCTACCAAATAGATAAATCCGCCTAAATTACTTATTTAACTTAACATTGGTCCACAAGCACAATCTTTTTCAGTACATTACTACTACACCTAATATTCCTTACACATATTCTCACATACCAAACCAACTTACAACTACTAGATAAAAATTAAGGGTTCCTTAGTTCATTAAAACCTACTAATAAGGATAGTCGATCTTAATCCTATAATCTAACCCATTATAGTCTATAGAACATTCACCTCCCTCACATCATATCCACAACCTCATGCATATACCCAACTATCTTTAAGATTTTATAAGCACTACCAAGACCATTATTTTGCTATTATCTCCCTAAGATGACATGAAAATCTAGCATGTCTAGGTTAATTGAATCTTCCAAATTTTCACTACCACCAAAGATACCACAAACCCCTGTATACTCTTTTAATAATCACTAAGGCACCCATCGGGGTAGAAATAGGAAAGGGATCTAAAATATACTCAAAATTGAAACCAAAATGCATAGCCACAAATAGAGTCACATAAGAAAGAGTAGACAACAGGTCAAACAAGCAATATACATCATGAGAGAAGAGTTTCCAATGTACCAGTGATGACATCATGGAATGCCTCAGACTTCAAACAGGTGGTGAAAGTATAGAGATGGCTTTGACCAATATCAGTTTTAGAGGTAGCACCCTTTGGTGCAGGATCTAATAAAGATACAACATGGATCCTACTAGCCCCAGTGGAAACCCCTATTGGACACTCTATCCTCATATAGGCCAACTACCATAAAACCGATAAGAAGGATAGGGTGGGGCTGGTCGAGCTCCACCAGTCAAAAAATAATGTTCACAAGAAGACTGAGGATAAGGAGGCCAGAAAATTATATCGAACTTCCTTAATGCCCCTGCTTATCCCATTGTTTCCCTCGCCTACCAAGAATTTATTGACCCTTCCCTTGCTTAGAATATTGGGACTTCTTCTCTTGCCTACCTCTTACCCTTTCCTGATTCTTTCTCCTACTAATAAGATTAGACTAACGTGACAGGGAGGCAACTATCTAGGTTAATAGGTGAATAAGACAACGGAACCCAGCATTGGTAATATCTCCCTAAGGTGACTAAACATAAGTGTCACCCTCTCGAGTATGATCAATGAAGACTTGTAAGACTCCACAGTGAAAACAAAAGTAGTTACCCTAGACCGTGTCCGTACCCTAAAAGTATGACGAGCTCTATCGACATTGTCCTTAGGTGGGGTCAAAGAGATTCCACAAACATAAAATCATCTGGAAGACATGATCTAAGAGGAAAAAATAAGGAATTAGAGAGATTCAAGACCGTAGACCTTATAGACCAAAAATAGGACAACAAGAAAAGGAAACAATCATATATACTTTGTAGCCTCTCTCTTATCAGTGTGGCACTCTACACACCCATAAAATAGACTTTACTTGGCACGGATTTGTAGATACACCATGACACTAAAACCTAGGCTTCGATAGCAAATTTGTCACAACCCAAACCCAAGCCTAGTTGTGAAGGGTATCTCAAGTCTACCAAGGACCCAAGACCACCTCTTTATCCTACTCCAACGTTGCAAATATACATACATATATATAACACCTATGTACACAATATCTACAAAGCCTCTAACAAAACTGAGTACTAATAAAATGTTGGGATATGCGCCCGCCAATAGCCAAAACTAGACCAAAGAAAAATGTGACATAAGGAAATCAAATCATAAAATACGATATTCCAAAGTATGGAACCTCGCCACTTTAGATTGGCTCATGAGATGTACCATAATCACCTAGTCACTATGCATAAAGAGTAAAAGTATGGCCAAATCCTGAATCACGTAGGGATACAGCGTCTGAAGACAGTTAACGATTGGAGGGCTAGCATGTAACTCAGGGATAAGGGAACAAATAATGCCATAGATGATAATTCAAAACCAATCAAATAGCATGCATACCATCAAATACAAATACATATATATAAATATATTACATGTCGATAAAGGTAAAAGGCTTAGAATGAACTTTTAAAGCCTTAACCTGGACTGTTTAACTTTTCCTTCCTAAAGACACCAATGGGCTATATGGGTTTAGCTCCCCCAACCTAAAGGGCCTTACTGCATATTAGCCATACGATCAGAGAAAACTTGAGATAAATAGTACATCCCACAAAATATAAAGTATGACATCATACACATGATCACCATGACAAAACCTTATCTCAACAAACATGAGTTTCCAGTATCACCCCCTATCGAGACCTCCACCTTCCATGACTTTGCTAGACAACCTCTTCTAGACCATATTAAAATTATTTACACATTCCTAACCATTTACCAAGGAGCCTTTTAATAGATATTAACCATTGGTATCATCATACAAAAAATATAGCTTGCAAGTCTATTCTTTTTTACCATATCAAAATTTTAAACCAATTTTGACTCCAAAGTTTCTAATTAAACCAAAACTGTGGCCACTGATGCCTTTCCAAAACATTTGAATACCAACCCAAATAATGTTTCATTTATAATTTATGCAATGAAAGGATACTAAGAATAGTCAAACTATGAGATAGAATTATATTCATTATCAACTTTACAAATAGGATGAGGGCACATGATTTCCCAACAATGTACCAAGGCAAATCATCAAATTGGGGAGTAACCATGATCCCTTCATCAAATAATCATTTATATTCATTAATAAAGCATGAATTATGAATAAAAACTATGGGAAAACATTTAAACCAAACACATTCACAACCCTCAACCCATAGTTCAAAATCCATTATTAAAACAATAAATAATAATTAATATTATGGCATTGATATAATATAAATTCAAGGTAAAGAGATACATGCCTTAATTTCCAATAAATTTGAAGAAGACAATACCCCCTAGATGACCACCACCTTTAACCCTAGTCTTGACTTGAAAAGGGGATTTGAGAGAGAGGATTTTTTAGAGTGAAATAATTGATATTATGTTGTGAAAACTGATGAAAATAGGTTAATATAGTGTTTAGGGGCCATTTATAAGTGAAAGGACTTCAATACCCCTCCTACAATGTAAAAAAAACATATATTTCTCAAATTTAAAGCATCAGCACATCATGGAGGGCCTGCGATAAGCTCTGCACTGCACTTCCATCATGGACCCTCACTATTTCTACACAAAAATTCCCATAGCTTTTTGCTCGAGTTTTGGATTAAGGCAAAATAAGATATGTTGGAAAGAGAATACATTTATCTTTAATTTGGTGGATCTTGAGATAAAAAATTTTAGATATTTCAGAATTTATACACATTCAATGTTGACCGTCGTAGAATCGAATCCAAAATTTTGGTCGATAACGAATGTTCTTTACTCCACTTCACTCTAAATGTTTAATATGAACATTTTTTCCCTCAAAATCACTCTTCACACTAGGATAATGATCATGAAACTTATTTTTATTTTGAAATAATTGAATTCAAGTTTATAAACCTAGAAATAATGATTCCAATTTCAGCCCAAAAATGTGGGGTGTTATAAATCCTTGCTAAGAATTTTTAATTAACAATCTAAAATTAATTTTAGGTGAAGATACTAATACCCATAGGTTTTCCCCAAAATTTTCATAATCTTAGTGTTTTATATTTCAAGAATTTCACCATAGTTCTCCATTATAATGATTCAAGAAGATAAATAAATTAATTAATGTTAAAAAGTCTTAATACCCTATTACAACTCAAACTAGGGCCTAGTCATGATGGGTATCTCAAGCCCATTGTGGACCGAAGACCACTTTCATGGTCTAACCATCCAGGGACAATATAGATAAACAATAAAAGACAACCAAAGTATCAACATAAGTTAGTTAATGTAACTCAAATAGAACTAGGAGTTTGAAAAACAACAACCAACCCATAATTTATCCACAAATCCTCTAACAAACCCAAATTAGGTTTGGACATACCCCCGACCATAGCCAAAAAGGAATCCAAAAGTGATAGTCTAATGAAACATAATGAAACAAAGAAGTAATAGGTCTTTCAAAAGATGGAGGCTCACCGCTTCAAGCGGATCGGCTGATGCACTAAATCCTAACATTGCACAAAGAAATTGAAGAACCCCTAGGACCCTACAACATAAAATAATGCAATATTTAGGGAAGGTTAGTGGAATGAGAAATAGCATAAAACTCAGGGTAAGAGATAAAATACCACCATTTCAAAATAATCTAATACTTCATATGCATGTTCACACACACATATATATTTATGTATATATATATACAATGTTGGGATAGGGTACAATATTTTAGCATAAGTTTTGAAATCATTAACCTAGACTATATAACTCCAATCGTCCTAAGGGCACCCACAGGCTATATGGGTTTAGCTCCACATACTAAAAGGGCCCTAGTGCATGTTATCCATATGAACAGAAAAAATCCGAAGAAGGACTAGGGAATCAATGACGCCAGTCATTCCAAAATATATATAAAAAGTGTGAACTATACACACGGTCACCAAGACCTCCACACCAAAAAATATTAATTCTAGTATCAGTCGCCCTAGGATCTCCACTTTCTATTATGATCTACATAATCCCCTTTAAGTCATAATTAAAACCATTTACACAAATTCTCATCCGTTAACCTAGGAGTCATTTAGTTTGGCATTTACTGTTGGTATCTTCATACGAAATAAAATAGCTTGCAAGTCAATTGCAGTTATGCTATTTAAAAACCATTTAACCAAATTGACTCCCAAGTTGTATTTTAAAATCAACCACAGTAACCAAGGCCTTCCAAGCCATTTTAATCTAGAACCATGTCCACCAAGGACTTCCAAAACTATTTTATGTTCCATTAAATGCAAGGTTCCAAAAGTAAGTGAAATTATGCATATATCCATGTTTTCAAAACCAATTGAACAATTTGGGTTGAGGTTAAAGACAATTTCAAACTATTAAAGCATAAAATTTTGTTGAAACCCATGTTCACCACTCCAATTCTCATACCCATGCATTTATTCAGTTTAAAATCATAAAATAAAGTATGAATAACCAATTCAAAACCATGGGAAATTAAAATATGTAACAACCATTCAAAATCCCACAATCCATATTTAAAACCCAACAACTAAACCACATGGATAAGGAATAAATAAATGTTTTTATATAAAAATAATTTAGGAAAGAGATACATGCCTGAAATACCAAGGAATTTAGAAGAGAACCACAATTTAAAGCTTAAACAATCAATCACTAGTTAACCCCCAAATTGATGATTTTGCTTTGATTATGGTTTTGAAAATTGTATTTTCTCCACATGTTTGTGAAATTACCGATGAAAAGGGTTTTGTCACATAGTTCAATTTACCCACTTGTAATGATGCATTCGAAGAAAAAAGATAATATAGTATGCATTTTTTCCTTGAAAGGACTTGGTTGCCATGTATTAATGATGGGATTGGAAGCTTGTGGATTCGGTTGATTAAATTGGTTCAAGTCCCGAATGATTGGAAATTTGAATATCTTTTGACAAATGGGTTCGAGTCCGATATTATTGAGAAGATGACATTAGAATGATGGTGTTACCTTGCAACTAAGGTTAGCATGACGATGCCAATGGGATGCCTTGGTATGTAATTGGTTTAATAAAAATAGGAATATATGTTAAATATTTTAATTGGGCTTAATAGAGGATTGTGTATCTAACCATGGAAGGTAGAGGTCCCAAGAGGACCAATACAAGAAACCACATTGGCCGGTGTGGGAGTTTCTATGGCTTGAGGGTTAAAGTCTCGCTACTTATGACCATGTAATTTGAGTCCACCTATTGTTATTATTATGATTGGAGGGTTTGAGTCCCATATATTATATTTCATGATCAGGTACTTAAGTTACCTTAGTATATATTTGGAGGGTTCGAGTCCCCGGTGCATATGTATAATTTTTCTTTATTTTGTGTGGCAACACGCATTTGGGCCCGACCAAGGAATAAGAGTTGGGGCCCATATAGCTCGTGGGTACTATTATTATGATGATTAAGCTACACAATCTAGGTTGAAATTTTAAAAGTTAATTTTAAGCCTTGTTCCCTACCCCGGCTTGATACGTAAATACTTATGTATTTGCATTTAATTGTATGCATGGAATTTTACTGGTTATGAACGATTTACTCATGGAATTAATTGTTTCTTTATCCTTGAGTTACATGCTAGCACTTCAACCTCTAACCATCTTTAGATACTTTATCCCCATACGATGTGGGGTCTAGAGGAAAGTCAACTTTTCCCATGCAGTGATTTGGTGATTATGATTGGGTTTTGAATTGACTTAAAGTGGTGAACTTCCATTCCTTATAAGTTTAATCTTATGTTTTGGTTACCCTTTTTCATAGACTATATTTCAATTTAGTTTTAGCTATGGTTGGGGGCATGTCCTGACACATTATTGTTATTAGGTTTTGATTAGAGACATTGTAGAATACTGTGGACATGGGTGGTATGAATTTTTTGGATATTGACGTCAATTAGACTTCAAATTTATCTTTCATAATTTGAAATATATATTGGTTATGTTAGTCTAGGCTAAATGGGTGGTTTTTGATCCTTTGTGGACTTGAGATATCTATCACAACTAGCCCTGGTTTGGGCCTGAACAAAGTTGGTATCAGAGCCAAGATTCGATATCATGGGGTGTCCACAACTTTGTCTCAATTAGAGTCTCTTTTATTGTTGTGTAGTGCACCACACTTCTAAAGGAGAGGCTACAAGGTATTTAGGAATGTTTCCCTTTTTTGTTGTCTATGTTCGGGATTTAGAGGCTAAGGCCTTGAATCCCCTCTAATATTAGTTTGTTTAGCTTTCAGATCATGCCTCCGAGATGATCTGATGTTCGTGGAAACCCTTCTATCCTAACTGAGGATATTAGGGTGTAGCTTTTCTTGCTTCAAAGGTGTAGACCCAGTCAAGGGTCGTTACTTTTAATTGTTCTCATATAGTTCCACCTGTTCCCACCGACCCTTCTCCAATTGGTGGTACTCAGGCTCAGTCACCTTAAGGACATATCACTAATGCTGAGTTTCGCCAGTCCATTCATCTATTGACTTAGTTGGTTTCATCTTAGTCACATCAGATAGGTTCTACTGGTATTTTTATGTGTTCTTTTGAGGCCACTAGAGTTGGCCAGTTTATGCAGTTAAGCCATCCGACTTTCTATAGTACTAAGGTTAAGGAGGATCCTCAGAGTTTTATTGATGATATGGAGAAGATATTCTATGTGATGCATATTATTAAGGTAGAGAGGGTGGAATTCATTGGGTATTAGTTGAAGGATGTATCGTACCATTGGTACGAAAAGTCGGAGAGACTTAAGGGTAATGACGTGGAGTTAGACTTGTGGGATGAATTCTCTAGTAATTTTCTTGACTTCTTCTTTCCTCAGCAGTTAAGGGAGGCAAAAGTTGAAGATTTTGTAAATTTGAAGCAAGGCAGGATGACAATTAAGGAACATGCCTTAAAATTCCATCAGTTGTCCCGATATGCTCCTGAGCTAGTCTCTAGCATAAGATCTAGAATGAAAATTTTTCTTCTACTTTATTTCATGAGTTGATTTTTGAAAGAAAGGCTGCTTTATTGAACAAGGATATGGATATCTCTCAACTTGTGGTGTTTATGCAGCAGCTTGACAAAGAAAACAAAAAGCAGTCAAAGATAAGGGATTGGCAGAATAAGATGTTTTTGTATTCAAATTAAGGTAGATGATAGCAGTAGGTTGGTAGTGATAGCTGTAAGTGGTTTAAGAAGAAATTGGGAAACTTTGGTTCCTATTCAACGGTTAGTGCTCCTTATTCAAAGCTGTCTGGAGATTGTCATTTTCAAATTTGTGATAGTTCTCAGGCACAGGGTGGTTAGTCTGAAGCCAATGGGGCCCAATCAGCTCCATCATATCCTCCTTGTAGTTTTTATGGTCGAGTGCATTATGGTTTCTATGATGATACGAGAAATAGGTGTTTTAGTTTTGGTTAGATTGGGCATCTGCAGAGCAATTGTTCTTCAAAAGTTGATTCTAGGCTAATATAAGTTCCTACTGCCTCTTAATCAGCTCCTGCACCAAAAGGTGACACTTTTAGTACCGACATAAGTCAAAATTATTTGTATTCTCTTACTACTCGTTAGAAGTTTTAGATAACAACTGATGTCATCAATGGTATGTTGAAAATCTTTTCTTGTGATGTGTATTGTTTACTTGATATGGCATCCACTATTTCTTGTTTGACCGCATTTGTGGTTGTGTATTTTGGTTTTGGTCCCACATGTATTTTGGATCATTTCTTTATTTATACCCGGTAGGTGACTCGGTGGTTGCCCGAAGAGTCTATAAGGGTTATGTGGTATTTGTTTGTTGTAGGGAAACTTTGGTGGATTTATTTGATCTAGACATGCCAGATTTTGATGTCTTCTTAGGGATGAATTGGTTACATTCATGTTATGCCTTTTTAGATTGTCGGACCAATAAGGTCATTTTTAAATTCCCTAAGAGCCGATTATTGATTGGAAAGGGAGTTCCTTAATACCTACGGGAAGGTTCATATCATATCTTAGAGCCAGAAAATTAATTTCCAAGTGGTTTCTTTAGAATCTAGTTTGGATTAAAGATTCTAACTTGGAATGTCCTTCCTTACAACCCATTCCTATGGATAGAAAGTTTCCTAATTTTTTTCCTGATGGTCTTCCTGGTGTTTCTCACAATAGGGAAATTGATTTTGGGATTGATCTTATTTCGGATACTCGTCTGATATCTATACCACCTTATGAAATGGTTCTAACTGAGTTGAAGGAGTTTAAGGAGCATTTGAAAGATCTTCTTAATAAGGGTTTTATCCACCCTAGTGTGTCTCTATGGGATTCCATGTTCTTTTTGTGTGCAAGAAGGATGTTTCTCTTTAAAAGTGTATTGATTACCGTTAGTTGACTAAGATGATGATGAAAATTAAGTACCCTCTTCCTAGGATTGATGACTTACATGACCAATTTTAGGGTACTAAGTATTTCTCAAAGATTGATGTTAGTTCAGGTTATCATTAGTTAAAGATTAGGGAGAAAGATATCCCTATGACAATCTTTCGTACTCAGTATAGACATTTTGAGTTCTTGGTCTTGTCCTTTGGTTTGACCAATGTCCCTGTAACATTTATGGATCTCATAAGTCGGGTATTCAGTAAGTTTCTAGATTTGTTCGTGATTGTGTTTACTAATGAATTTTTGGCATATTCAAAAAGTGAGGTAGATCATACCAATCACCTCTGTGTTATGTTGCAGACCCTAAAGATCAACAATTGTATACTAAGTTTTCTAAATACAAGTTTTGGTTGAATGCGGTAACTATTCTAGGTCATATTATTTCTTATGAAAGGATTATAGTTGACCTATAAAAGGGTTCAGTGGCTAAGAGGTGGCTTAGAACCATGACTCCAACCAATATTCAAAGTTTTTTAGGTTTCACAGGGTATTATAAGCAGTTTGTGGAGAGCTTTTAATCTATTGTTGCACCTTTGACAAGGTTGATTCAAAAAAAGGTAAAGTTTCTATGGTCCGACGATAGTGAGGCGAGTATTTAGAAGATAAAAGATAAGTTGACTTCTACTCCCTTTTTTACCCTTCTTGAGAGTAGTGTTGGTTTTATGGTTTATAGTGATGTATTCCGTGTAGGACTTGGTTGTATTTTGATGCAGCATGACAAGGTAGTAGCGTATGCTTCTAGGCAGCTGAAAGATCATGGGAGAAATTATCCAAATCATGATTTGGAGTTGTTGGTTATGGTGTTTGCATTGACGATCTGGCGGCATTATTATATGGGGTCCATGTTGATATCTTTTCATATCATATGAGCTTGCAGTTTGTAATCACCTAAAAGTAATTAAATCTCGAGAAAATAAGATGGCTTGAGTTGCTAAACAATTACAACATGAGTCTTCACTATCACCCAGGTAAATTTAATATGGTTGTTAATGCTCTAAGAAGGTTATCGATGTGGATCTTGTACCATATGGATGAGAAGAAGTGGGAATTAGTAAAGTATATTCACCGTTTGGATAATCTTGGAGTTCGTCTCTTAGATTTCAAGGATGGTGATGTTTTTTTACAAGAGGTAGCGAAGTCATTTCTTGGTTGACCAAGGGAGGTTGTGTATTCCTGATGTGGATGGGTTGCGAGGTAGACTTTTGGCCAAAACTCATGGGTCATGTTATTAAGTTCATCCTAGTTTGACAAAGATGTATCATGATCTTAAGGATATTTATTGGTTGAATAACATGAAGAGGGAGGTGGCTAATTTTATGGCTAAGTGAATGGAGTGTTAACAAGTAAAAGTGGAATACTTGAGGCCTGGTGGGTTGTCTCAAGTAATTGAGTTACCTATATGGAAATGGGAAATTATAAATATGGACTATGTTACTGGTCTTCTGTGGTCTCAAAATCAGTTTGATTCTATTTTTGTCATTGTGTATAGGATAACTAAGTTTTCTTACCTCTTATGGGTGAGTACTAATTTTTCTTCTGAGGATTATGTGAGGCTTTTTATTCAGGAGATCATAAAGTTTCATGGTGCTCCAATTTCCCTTATTTTTTATTATGGTACTCAGTTCTTATCTCATTTTTGGCAATCTTTTCAGCGAGGTTTGGGGACTAAGTTAACCCATAACATTGCTTTCCACCCACAGACGGATGGTCAAGCAGAAAGGACTATTCATACTTTGGACGATATACTTTGATATTGGTGGTCTTTGGGTTGACCACTTGCCTTTTATTGAGTTTACATACAATATTAGCTATCACTCTAGCATTGGTATGGCTCCATTTTAAGTTTTGTATGATAGGAGATGTCGATCTCTTATTAAATGGTTTAAAGTTTGTGAGGCAAGGTTATTCTGTCCTAATTTAGTTCACCAAGCTATGGAAAAGATGAAGGTTATTCGGGATAGGCTTAAAACTGCCCAAAGTCACAAACAGTCCTATGCAGACGTGAGGCAAGTAGATTTAGAATTTGATATGAGTGATTGGGTGATCTTAAAGGTGTTTCCTATAAAGGAGTAATGCACTTTGGAAAGAAGGGGAAACTCAGTCCCCATTTTATTGGTCCTTAATTGATTTTTAAAAGAGTGGGGAGTATTGCAAATGAGTTGGAGTGGCCTTCGAGTTTGGGTTCTTTTAACACTGTGTTTCACGTGTCAATGTTGAAAAATTATGTAGGTGATCCTTCTTTGGTGGTTCCTATTGAGAATGTTGACTTCCCAAATTTCCTATCTTATGAAGAGGTCCCGGTGGAAGTCTTGGATAGTCAAGTTCATAGGTTACTGGCTAAAGATGTGTCATTGGTAAAGGGCCTTTGGAAAAACCATAAAATGGAAGAAGCCACTTAGGAAGAGAAAGAGGATATAAAGGCTAAGAATTTATTTCTATTCAATGTGACGGATGAAGAAGTTAGAGGTATGGATTTTGTTCCTTCTTGTTATTATCCGAGTTTATCTTTTGATTTCTATAAAGTTTTGTTATTCCCGTGCGAAACATGTCCTAGCTCATCATTCAAGGACAAATGATCCTAAGGGGGATAATGTGACACCCTCAATATTTTGAGCAGTTAGTTTTTGACCTTTTCGTGCTTAAAATATCATTTTTTGACCAAAACTATGTTTGGGGATATTAAAAGGGCAACCCAAAAGAATTTTTGAATTTTGGGCGGGGTTGGGGTGATTTTTGACCCCGGAGGTGGCAAGCCTCTGCAATAGCACCGTACTATGAAGGCTACTATGTACACTAGCCTTCATAACCCGAAGGTTGTGCTCCATTTTAGGGTTCATGGCATGGAGGCATGGCTTCCGTGATAGGGTCCGTGGCACGGACCCTTGAAATTTTGCAACTGCTTGTTTGTTTTTAAAAAGGGCGAGGATCAATGGGGTCCTTTCACCCATAGATGACCCTTAAGTGTTATATAACCCCTTTACTTCAGTCTTAAGAGATTTATCATCCCCAAATTCACTCTTTACTAAAAACCCCAAGAAGGCCAAGAATTTCACCGTACGTTCAACTCTTGGATTCCAAGCTTCAGATTCCTTTCCAATTCTCTTGTGTTAAAGGCATGTGCCTCTTTCCCTATACTTATACTTTTCTTAATGGAATAAATTGATTATCAATGCATGATTTTGAAGTAGGTTTTCACATAGTTGAGGGATGTTGACATGACTTATTATTATTTAATTGATTTTCTATAGTTATTTATACAACATCCTTGTTTTATTAAAGATTTTGAACTTTGTGGAGTGTATGGGAACGGTGATTATATTGAGGGGTCATGGTTAACCCCCAAATTTATTATCTTTCTATGATTATGGATTTGGAAATTGTATGCCCTCAACATATTTGTGAAATTGTCATCGAAAAGGCTTTTGCCACATAGTTCGGTTTTTACCCACTTGTTATAATGCATTGGCATAAAAAGGATAATGAATTATGCATCTTTTCCTTAAAAGGACTTGGTGGCCATGTATTAATTATGGACCTGAAACCTTGTGGGTTCGGTTTATTAAATAGGTTTTAGTGCCGAATGATATACTATTTGAATAACTTTTGACCTATATGTTCGAGTACCAATCGGTTGAGTAGATGACATTGGCATGAAGGTGTTAGCTTGCAAACGAGGTTGGTAACGATACCAATGGGATGCCTTGGTATGTAATTGGTTTAATTAAAATCAGAAATATGTGTTAAATGTTTCAATTAGGCTTAAAAGAGGGTTGTGTAGCTTACCGTGGAATGTAGAGGTCCCAGAGGGACCAGTAATGAAAACCGCGCTAGCTTGTGCGGGGGTAACTATAGCTTGGGGGTTAGAGTTCCCTTGCTTATGAACAGGTGGTTCAAGTCCACCTTATTGTTATTATTGTAGTTTGAGGGTTGGACTAGACCATATCATATTTCATGATTGGGTTCTTAAGTCACATTAGTATATGATTGGAGGGTTCGAATCTCCCGTGCACATATAGATGATCTTTCTCTGTTTCATGTGGCTATATGCATTGGGGCCCGACCAGGAGCTGAGAATTGTGGCCCATATATCTCGTGGGTACTATTATTATGACGATTAAGCTACATAGTCCAGGTTAAAGTTTTAAAATTTTATGCTAAGCCTTGTTCCCTACCCTTGTATGATATATATATATATATACTTATGTATTTGCATTTAATGGTATACATGGGATTTGACTGGTTTTGAATTATTTACTCATAGTATTACCTCACTCCTTATTCTTGAGTTAAATGCTAGCTCTCCAACCATTTACCATCTTCAGACATTATACCTCAACGTGATGTAGGGTCTGAAGGCAAGTCTAGTTTTCCCACGCAGCGATCAGGTGATTGTGATTGGTTAGTGATTGACTTGATATGGTGAGCTTCCATCCCTCAGAAGTCTTAATTTCATTTTTTGGTTTCCCCTTGTCATATATTTTTTTGAAGTTTGGTTTTTTCTATGGTTGGGGGCATGTCCCGACACATTACTGTTATACGATTTTTATTAGAGGCTCTGTTGGATATTGCGAAAATGGGTGGTGTGGATGTTTTGGATATTAATGTCAATTAGACTATGAATTTATCTTTCATGATTTACAATATATATATATTAGTTATGAATCGTGAGGGCCATATCGTGACCCCAACAAGAACACTGGACAACCTTACTGGTTAGACAACGAGCATCACTATACGACTCGTATAGAATAACTACGACTCGTTATCTAGGTCAACTCCCAATAGTGATGGAAAAATCAAGAAATTTTTAGACTCCAAAAACCTGGGGAATTACATTACCCCCCCACCCCCACCCCCACCCCCACCCCCCACCCCCACCCCGCCCAAGCATCATTCATCTCCGAATGAAAAGTTAAGGAACCCATTATCATGATAACAAGGAAGGATGCACACATGCCCAAACGATAAATTTAGAAATGCCACAAAAAGTAAAATGAGAATCATACCTCAATAATCTTCATCCAATGCGGGAAATATGAATGGATATTTGGACTCCATGTCCTCTTCATCTTCCCAAGTAGCTTCTTTTACTTTTTTGGTTCATCCAAAGAACCTTCACCGAAGCCACATCTTTAGTCCTCAATCTATTAAATTGCCTATCCAAAATATTAACTGAAACTTCCTCATAAGAAAAGGAATTCAAGATACCAACATCCTCCAAAGGAACAACAACAACAAAAAAAAAAGATCACCCACACACTACTTCAACATCGACACGTAGAAAATGGATATTTTGACTCCATGTCCTCTTCATCTTCCCAAGTAGCTTCTTTAACTTTTTTGGTTCATCCAAAGAACCTTCACCAAAGCCACATCTTTAGTCCTCAATCTATTAAATTGCCTATCCAAAATATCAACTGAAACTTCTTCGCAAGAAAAGTAATTCAAGATACCAACATCCTCCATAGGAACAATAAAAAAAGGATCACCCACACACTACTTCAACATCGACACATAGAAAATAAGATAAATAGAACCCAAATTTATATGCAATTCCAATTCGCAAGCAACATTCCCAACTCTCCTCAAAATCTGATATGGACCAACATAATAGGGAACGAGTTTCCCTTTCTTCCCAAACCTCATGACTTCTTTCATAGGAGACACGTTCAAGAACATCCAATCATCAATCGCAAACTTCAACTCCCTTTTTCTCTCATTTGTATAAGACTTTTAGTGACTAAGAAGTCTTATGTCTTTTTCTTATCACCTTCACCTTCTCCATGGCCTGAACCATGTTAGTACCAAACAACCTTATATCCCAAACTTCAAACCGCCTAATAGGGGACCTACACCTCCTACCGTAAAGAGCCTCAAAATGAGCCATTCTAATGCTAGAGTGATAACTATCATTATATACAAACTCAGTATGAGGCAAATAATTAACCCAACTACCTTAAAAATCCATCACACAGTCCCTTAGCATATCCTCTAAGGTCTAAATAGTTCATCCAGCTTGTCAATTTGTGTAAGGGCGGAAAGCGGTGCTAATGTTCACCTATGTACCCAAACCATCCTAAAATGAATGCCAAAAATAAGAAGAGGATTGAGTAATTCGGTCTGAAATGGTGGACAGGTGCACCATGCAACTTTACAATATCCTAAATAAATATCTTAGCATAATCCTCTCCAGATTAAGTAGTCATCACAAGAAAGAAGTGAGCAGACTTAGGCATCCTATCCACAAGGACCCAAAACAAATTGTACTGGTTGTGAGATCGTGGAAAAACCATAATGAAATCTATGTTGATCATCTCCCACTTCCACATGGGTAACACTATCTCTTGATACATACCACCAGGCTTCAGATGTTCTACCTTAACTTGCTGACAGACCAGACACTTAGCCACAATGTTTGCCACATCTCTCTGTATATTAATCCACTAATAGATTTCCTTCAATTCATGGTACATTTTAGTCGAACTTGGATGAACCGTATACCTAGAATCTTGAGCCTTAATTAAGATCCTTTTGAATAGCCCATCAACATCACCAACAAACAACCTACCGTGATACCTTAATGTACCATCTCCCATAATCTCGAATTCCATAACCTTCTGATAACCCACATCATCCTTAATTGTATAAATATAGGATCCAAAACCTACTTCTCCATCTCCTTAGCACCAAGAGATGGTTTAACCACTTCTTGAACAATAAATCCTCCATCCTCAAAGTCCAAAATATTAACACCCAAGTGCGATAGGTTCTATCGGTGAATATCATTCACAGATCCTCCCTTCTCATCTTCCACGTGTGATAGGTTCTATATAAAGAACTTGCTAAGAGCATCAATAACTACATTAGCTTTACCTGATTGATAGTGAATACTCATTTCATAATCCTTAATAAATTTAAGCCACTACCTCTACCTGAAATTCAACTCTTTTTGAGTAAACACATACTACAAGGTCTTATAAACTAAATAGATATCCACATGCATCCCATACAAATAATGGAGCCAAATTCAAAGCAAAACCCATAGGTGCAAACTCTAAATCATGAGTCGAATAATTCTTTTCATGAACCTTGAGTTGCCTAGAAACATAGTGATAATGCTCAATTTACACGTTAATTTAAGTGCAAGGCGGTCGTCATCAATATATTTACCAAACTTTAGAGTCGGGGTCGAATCTATGAGAAACAATGTGAGAGGCAATCAATTAATTCAAAATGATAGATACAAGTTAAATTCAAACAAAATGGAACAAAAAGATATAATGGTGGATAAGTTCCTACACTAATGTTTCTTTTTTTTTCTAGTATAAATTCGGGGCTATGAATAATTAGAGTTTTAACAATTATGCACGGATCTTGGGATTATGCATTACTAAGGGACTGACATGTAGGGATTAGTAATCAATATCAATTTAGTTAATCAATTATGGTTAGTCTTGGTTATAGATTTTGATGATAGTCTTTCAACAAAACACCAAACTTTCACCCATTGATTCTTTTGAATACCTAATAGGTGTGTTCAACAATTGGTAACCACAACCTCAATCTAGGCATCCCTATTTATAGGATTATAATCATGGCATAGTTAACCTTATATCCATCCTTATATCTATGATAGTGAAAATTTAGCAAACTACACATGTAATTGCCTATCATTCCTTTGGTTTCCATATCCCTCTCTCGAGGATGATACGGATTCCTAAAGTTCAACCAGAAACCTTCTTTTGAAGATGGCCTTGAACTTTCTAGAGCTTAGAGCTTTCACCCATCAAACCTTTGTGGGCATTTGGGGCTTTCACCCATCTAATCCCAACCAAAATAGATTGCAATGACAAATCCGTAAATATGAATTACCAAATTGATGCTAACAATAATAACCCACACACACTTTAATCTCTATTCACACATAACCCTAAGAAGGAGATTTAGCTACACATAAGATAAATGCGTATAGATATACCCATAATCTCCATTGATATGAATTGTTAAAATTAAGTGAAAGTTACTTCAAACTTGGCTCTCCCACAATATCAACAAATGGAAGTGAGCAAATCTTCCACTTAGATAGTCTCCAATGTATTCTTCACCAAAAATATATAGAATATTTTCTTCTCCAAAAAAATAGAGGCTATAAAGTCTAAAACTAAAACCTAAAAATTGGGGAAGATGGAATAATTCCATAATGATAGGGTTTGAGTCATTTTTATCAAATTGGGATCAGCACGTGCAATTACAGTTTTGTCCTTGGGCTTAAATCCTCCGCTAGGCCGTGATCGAAGTTACGCAACCGTGATTATCTATAGAGACTGTCGTTTCTTGACTTTTGTTTGACTTCTGCGACCGCGGTCACTAATCTACGATCGCGATAACTGAGGCCAGTTCCTACCCAAAGTCAATAACTACACTTTATTGCTCCCTTTTGATCATTTCACGCTCCAATCCACATGCTCCTATCATTTTAACTCTGTACCTGGAAAGAGCGGGTATTAGTGCATTTACTCATGAATAGGTTTCATTTATTAACTTAAAACAACGTAGTGTACACGAATATTTAGTGAGATCGAGTGGTAAACTCACGACTCCCCAACTTAAATTATTTGTTTGTCCTCAAGCAACACTACATCTTATCATGAGACACCATCAATTAAGCCCAACCTTTATTCCTTAAAGATCACAATGACCTAAACTTTAATCACAACCACATATAGCTAATTGCACATGGGCTAAGTTAACTTCGCTACACCCCTTCTTATAAAATTCTAAAACCAAGGCTACATAGGACTTCAAAGAGTGTCAAATCAACAAAGACCACTTCTCTAGAAGTGACTCCATTTTTTACCACAACTAAGGCATACTTCGTTTGTCTCATTGTTGGAAGGTCACAAAATCACCCACCTTAACTTGTTTCACATACTGTCTTTACAAGAAAGAGAATTCCTCAATCCAGCAAAAAAATATGCAACAAGGAATTGTAAGTGCACAAACTCTTTCCCACACAAAAGAAATCTCAATACAACAAATGTTATACCATAGGCTTGCCCCTATTTTCAATCGCCACTACAAATAAAGTAAATGTTTGGAGATCTCAAAAGATTTTCTAAGCTTGTAATGTAGGTTTGGGTTAGGGTAGGATATTATTTGGGCACAACATAGCTACTCCCTTCCTTGAACGTCAACATTAGACTTTTCAATCTTCGTTTTTGACTATTGGGCACTCTTCTTTGTTTTCTCTCTTTTCCCATGCCTACAATTCACTTCTTTTGTTCTCCACTTTTCTTTTATCTCTTTTTCTTCTATCCTTTATTGGATCCTTTCTTTTTCTAAACATTTGTTTACATCACTTAGGCACCTCGGCATTCTACTAACACTTCATGGACTCCAACTTCTTTCCATCAACTTTACCAACCCTAACTTAGGCTATTAGCTTCAAGTTGCATTTTCAAGTTCAAGGAGGGTATGGTTCAAAAGAGGGATAAAAAAAATGGTTCACGGTTTGTAATAAATTTGCCAAAGAAAGGTCCAAAGGCTTAAATTAAAGTGGGTAACTAAGGGTTACATTCATATTTGGGTAGGATTTTTTGAATAAAGTGGCTTCCAAGATCCCAAGAATGTCCTAAGATCATTTCTCTAACCACATACAATCAAAACTAGCCTTGAGAGAAAAACGAAGAAAGTTCTAGATAATACAAGTATACGAGAGATGAATTCCAAAAAACTTACAACTCATGGCATGCGAAAACTCACCAAGGAGGCTCAATTGACCCTTATGTGAGACAAAATTGGAGTTTCTAACATTATTTACAAGTAAACAATATGTGGAGCCACAAAAAGAGAAAAAGATATGTTATAAAGTAGTTCACATCCATGGTCTTGATTTTTGAAAAATTTTGGACGAAGGGGATCATTTCTTTTACATTAGTACCACGCTCAATTTGCTAACCTATGGCTACAACCAAAGCCTTAGTCTCATATTTAGGCACAACACGGGCAAGCTAACCATATGGCTACTCATACTTCACCAATGGTGTATAACTGACCCCAGTTTTACCAAAATAAAATACCACAGGTACTCAGACTTCCCTTGCATTCTTTATAGTTGTGCTATGGGTATTTAGAATTCCCCTTCATCTATGCCTCAAACCCAAACCACGATGCTTTACCCTTAAGAATGTCATCAATTAATCCATTACAGGGCAAAGATAGTCGTGCATCTATAAGATCAAAATAAAATTAAACTAAAATAATACTAAAAATAGAAGAAAAGCATGATAATCCATAAAACATAGGCACCATAAAAGTGCCAAAAAAATATAACATCCCCTCAAAAAAGAATAAAAACAATATCCAAAATATCAACCAAAATCAAAGTAAATATTTGGGGGTACCCCCAACCATAAGGATGTAGTGCTCTGAGTGCAAGTGTAATCAAGTTAAAGTAAAAAAGTCTCCCTAAATATACATCATCAGTCTCTCTCTCTTGCCGACTCTACACCATCACCATCAGCTCACTAATCGACAGGGGCCTCGTCTTCACTGTCCAACCTCGGTGAAGGTGGTCACTCATTGGGTTTGAGAACCTTAAGGATGCCCTTTATCCCCTTCCATAGCTTCTTGAAGAATTTATCTTTTTTTTTCTCTCTTCACTATCCATTCAGTGGAATATCTCTTTTGGAGACGGCCCAGGGGAATACCTTTCCCGGACATTGTACATCAGCTATCTAGGACCCAGTCTCGCATCCTTTAGCATGAAATTACCCCATGTTAGCATTGGGGAGCCCATACACTGCACTAACCTACTCAGCTCTAAAGTTTACCTATTTACCCTAAATTTTCATCACTGGTTTGTCAGTAAAACTATCCTGAGGTTTACGTAAAACTCATGCACCCACTTTTTTTTAGCATAGCATGGTTCAAGAACAAAACATATCCATTGGGTAGCAGTGAACCTGGTGTGGAATTCTGGGAACTTCTTCTCTATCTTATCTAAGTTGATACCCCTTTCAAGGAGTAGTGTTGTCCTATGGAAATCATTGTAGTAGGACTGTTGGCATTGGGCAGCCATGAATTGTGTGATGTCGAATTCTCCCATTGTTTAGTTTAAGAACCTGTAAGCAATGCAGCTTAGGCCGACGTTAGTGGGATTATACAAAAATATGCTAGAACAAACATATAAGTTCATGCGGTGGTATTGTAGAAAGTTTCGAGGGAAGCTAAAGGGTTGGTAGAAATTTTAATGTTTGTCAGAACCAGCCCCTAGGTATGGAAATCGCGGGGCTTTAACCGTGATTGAGGTGACGCGACCTCACTTATAGTGACCGTGATCGTGGTATCTAAGACCGATTTGACAGTTTCTACACATTATTAAGAAATGCAATTTTAACCCCAATCCCATGATTTGACTGGGGACAATAGCATTCTAAATATTTTATTACATCCCAAAATGTGTGATCATAGCCCCTTAACTTGAAAAAATTAGAATTGAATTCATTGGGGCCTTAAATCGAACACATTGTGCACACTATTTCTATAACCATATAAAGTGTAAGTTTGAGTACTCAAGGCTTCCCGGCCATCGTGTACACTAGCTACAACAGTTAACCATAGCAATTATGATAGTTAAGAATGTATCTAGCATTAAAATCACTACTTCAGTCCATTTTCTTCACCACAAGTCCTAGACAAGAAAAAAAGTTTGACAACTTACTGATTGAGGGGATGCAGACCGATGAATCTGTGCTTAGATATGCAAAATAATGTCCAAAAAGTGAGGAGGATTTTGAGAGAAGATGAAAGAGAATCGTGGGGGGAAGATAGAAAAATGAATGGTCTTTTTAAACTGATTAGACCGCGATCATGGTCATAGTTCTGTGTTCGCGGTCCCTTTCCCTCTGCGATCATAGGGATACAGATCACGGCTGGGGTAACTGTAACCAACAAATGGGTCTCTTGCATGCCCTTCTTAGTCTATTTTCCGAATTCGCACATTTGTTTTCCAAATTCAACAAAAATTCCTCTAACCACCAATATTTTATGGACTATGCATGCACAAAAACAAGAATAAAAATCAATTCTACTCTATTTTGCGATAAAGAAAAAGGATATGTGACACTTTTTATTGCAAGATAGGCTGCCTCTCATCTAGAGCTTAGTTTAACGTCATAGCACGATGCCACTACTTGTACCTTTTATGTCTCCACTTAGAAAATTTGAATCTATATCCCAACTTTTGCTCAATATACAATGAGCGGCAGAGGGACATAAAATTCAAATCTTCCAAGAGGAAACTTGGAAGAGGTGGTAAAATGGAAAGCATGCTTTGATCTCTCCATTTAGAAGACTTTAACCTTTTACCAAACTTCACATCAATCTTCCAGATTGGCTCCATAGGTAAAAATAGTGTGCATCAATAGGCCTTTCCTTGTGCTTCGGAAGTTAAGCATCTTGGCCTTTGATGGATGGGGTTCATATGGTCCTTTGGAATGACAAACTCTAAAATATAAGAGTCAGATTCCACCTCCCCCACAATCCTTCATTTGGCCGAAGGGATGGATCCTCATCATATCCTCTATGCCTAATGTTGAAAAGTGGGTTGAACAAGGTCGAAACCCTAATTTTGAGTTAGCCTTTTTCAAAGCATATTCACCCTTAAATGAGCTAGAGTCATCATAAGATGTATGCTTTGATTCTTTTCTTGACTCTACGCTCATTTCTTTTATTTTGGCTACTTCTTCCTCATATGAGTTGGATTGTTAGGAAGCCGTCGAGGATTCTCTACTACAAAGCTTATCATCATAGCTTGGTTTCTCTTATTGACATATTTCCCCTTCGGTAATGGGCATGGTGATGATAGTTTCAGGATTTTCTTCTTCGCTTATTACCACCTTCTTGGCGCTTGTCCATTCTTGATGGATGTGCTTTAGGACCTTCTCCGTTGCTTTTGACCTATCTAAAATGGCTTGTAACCTTGGGTCACAGCTATTAGACTTGGTATCTTGCTCTTTATTCTTCTCTTAATCATACCTATCAATCTCATAAGAAGGACTAGAAACTCAGTTAGTATAGTGGGGGAAAGTGCACGTGGACAATCACACTAATGTCCATCTCGACCACTACATAAAGAGCGCCTATACTCCCAATAGGATTGGGATGGTGAATCCATATCTCTCCGAGGAGCACAGTCATAATTGCTCATGAAATATGGTATGTCATAATATGGATATGGATCGTCAAGATCGGACTTCCAACTACCAACATCATAATTGTTGGAAGATGCCACAGAAAAATAAAAATAAAATAAAATCTACCTACAAAAGAAAATCACAAACAAATATATAAAAGCTTGAATTCAAGCAAGTAACTAAAATTCCAAACTAACTTAATATGCCCCGTCTACGGCACAATTTTTATAATTCTCAAGTTACAGTTAATTTATGTGCAAGGTGGCCATCGTTAAAATATTTACCAAACCTATGAGTCGGGGTCAAATCCATGAGGAACAATGTGAGTGGTGATCAAATTAATTCAAAATGATGGATATAAGTTCAATTCAAATAAAATGGTACAAAAAGATAGAATGGGGGATAGGTTCCTACAGTAATGTTTCATTTTGGGTTTTTCTAGTATTAATTAATGTCTATGAATAATTAGAGTTTTAACAATTATGCGTGGATCTCAGGATTATGCATTACTAAGGGAGTGACATGTGGGGGTTAGTAATCAACATCAATTTAGTAAATCAAATATGGGTAGGCTTGGTTATAGATTTTGATGCTAGTCTTTCAACAAAACACCAAACTTTCACCCATTGATTCTTTCGAACACCTACTAGGTGTGTTCGATAATTAGCAACCACAACCTCAATTTAGGCATCCCTATTTCTAGGATGATACCAATGGCATAGTTAACCTTACATCCACCCTTATGTTTCAGATAGTGAAATTTAGCATAATATGCATGTAATTGTCTTTCATTGCTTTGGTATCCACATCCCTCTTTCAAGGATGATATGGATTCCTAAAGTTCACCCAGAACCCTTCTTTTGAAGATGGCCTTGAACTTTCTAGAACTTGGAGCTTTCACCCATAAAACCCTTGTGGGTGTTTGGGGCTTTCACCTATCAAATCCAAACCAAAATAGCATAGCAATGACAAACACACACACTTTAACCCCTATTCAGACATAACCCCAAGAAGGAGATTTAGCTACATAAAAGATAAATAAGAATAGATATACCCATAATCTTCATCGATACGAATTGTTGAAGAATTAAGCAAAAGATACTTCAAACTTGGCTCCCCCACAATATTGACAATGGAAGTGAGTAAATCTTCCACTTAGAAAGTCTCCAATATATTCTTCACCTAAAAATTATACAATATTTTCTTCTCCAGAAAAATAGAGGCTATGAAGTCTAAAGCTAAAACCTAATTATTGGGGAAGATGGAATATTCCACAATGGTAGGGTTTGAGTCATTTTTGTGAAATTGGGATAAGCACGTGCAATTAGAATTTTTTCCTTGGTCTAAAATCCTCCGCTAGGCTGCGACCGCACGTGAGTGGTCGCGACATCAACTACGTGACCGTGATTATCTTCAGCGATCACAGTTGCTTGTCTTTTATTTGACTGTCATGACCGTGGTCACTTGGCCGCGATCACGGTAACTGATGCCAGTTTCTACTCAAAAGTCTACAACAGCCCTTTCTTGCTCCCTTGTGATCACTTCACGCTCTAATACACGTATTCCTATCTTTTTAACTCTATACTTATAAACAGTGGATATTAGTGCAGGCACTCACGAATATGTCTCATTTATTAACTTAAAACAAGATATTGTACACGAATGTTTAGTCAGATTGTATAGTAAACTCAGCACTCATCACATAGGCTACAACTCTACCATGTTGCATCAATGGCAACCAAATCCCATACTAGACACATCAAAATAAATAACAAAGCCATCGGTACCCTCGAGTGGGTTCAAAACTGGCACCGAAGTTAACCTATCCTTAAACTTCTTAAAACTACCCTCATAAGCATCGAACCACAAAAACTTTACCTTTTTTTAGGTCAAGTCAAGTCAATGGAGCAGCAATAGAAGAAAACTCTCCACAACCCTCTTATAATACCCATCCACTCCCAAGAAGCTTTATGTCGATTGGACTCATAGGTATAGGCCACCTCTTAACCGTCTCAACCTTTTACGGATCCATCATGATCCCTTCCTTAGAAATAACATGCCTAAGATATGTCACTATGTTGAACCAGAAATCACACTTAGAAAATTTCACATAAAATCTGTGCTCTGTAAGTGTTTGTAACATAATTTAGAGGTAATTGTCATGATCCTATTTACTCTTAGAATACTCTAAGATATTACAGATGAAATCTATAACAAATAGATCCAGAAACTATCTAAACACTTGGTTCATTAGATCTATAAATATGGTTGGAGCATTAGTCAACGTAAAGAACATAACTAGGAACTCATAATGACTATATTAGGTATGGAAAGTAGTCTTAGGAACATCAACCTCCCTAATCTTAAATTGATTATACCCTGAGTGAAGATCAATCTTAGAGAAGTATCTAGCTCCCTGAAGTTGGTCAAACAGATCATCAATCCTAGAATGAAGATACTAATTCTTCACTGTAACCTTATTTAGCTGACGATAGTCTATACACAGCCGAAGGGACATAGCTTTCTTACACACGAAATTCACAGGAGCACCCGTTGAAGAAATGCTAGGATGGATTAAACCTTTATCAAGAAGATCTTTTAACTGATCTATTAGCTCCTTTAAGTCCATCGGAGCCATCCTAGATGGAGGAATGGAAATAGGAAGGGCATTCGATAGAAAACAATCTCAAAATCTATTTCCCTATTAGGAGGAATTTTGAGAAGATCATCAGTGAACACCCCAGGAAACTCATTAACCATGGGGACAGAATGCAAAGAGATACCCTTATAATTAGAATCCTTAACCCAAACTAGGTGATACAAATACCCTTAGAAATTAACTTCAGAGATACAAGGTAGGAAATAAAACTCCCTTTAGGTACTAAGGAACTTTCCTTCCATTCGATTACTGGTACATTAGGAGATTAGAAATTGACCTTTCGGGTCCTACAATCCTAAGAATCATAGCACGATTAAAGCCAACCCACCCCTAAAATAACATCAAAATCCACCATACCTAACTCTATCAATTCTACTAATGTCTCTCTAAACTCTATCAATTCTACCAATATCTCTCTATGAATGATAGACACTACACAACCCTTATATACCTTTCTACCAACTATAGAATCACCCACTGGGTAGAAATAGGGAATGGGTTGGAAATATCTTCAGGACCAAAATAAAGATATACAACCACATAAGGGGTCACATAAGAGAGGGAAGACCCCAGATTAAGCAAACAATACACATCACAAGATAAGAGTTGTAACATACCAGCAATAATTTCAAGAGATGCCTCACATTCCCAGCGAGTGGCAAGAGCATAGAGACTATTTCGTCTAGTGCCAGTACCTAAAGTAGCACCCTTTATTGTAGGAGCTAAAAAAGTGGCAACCAGAACATTATTATCCATAGTGGCTACCTTAGCTACAGGAAAGTCTCTTTGCATATGGCCAGGATGACCTTAATTAAAGTACTAATTTCTCTCCTTAACACAATAATCACAATGAAACTGACCTCAAAACCTAAAATAAGGATAAGGTAGGGCTGACTGAGCTCCACTACCCTGAGATAGGGCACCATGTGTCTTAGGATCACTACTACACTGAAAGCAATGATTACTAGACTACTTAGGATAATGAGAAATAGCCAAAGAATATGAATTAGAATTCCCCCAAATCTTCTTGTTAGCCTAATATGTACCATTCTTACTAATATTTTGTTGATTCACACCTTGCTTAGAATACCTAAACTTTTTATTTTGCATTTCTCCCTTTCTTGCCTATCTCTTCTTCTCATCCTCCACTTCTTATATATAAACAACAATTCTAAAGATGGCCCTATCATTGTTCAACATTGAAATCTTACATTCCAACACCAAGTTGAGATAAACCAGAAAAAAACTATCTCATTCTAGACATCATGCTAGACACCAACTCTACAGCGTAATGAGACAATAGATGGAACTTCATGGCATCTATATTCACACCCATCCTACCCTAATTTAGGTTCACAAACTCTTCTATCCTAACTTTCCTCAACTCTTGAGGAAAGAAATAACTAAGAAAGGCACCCAAAAACTTACCCATAATGCCAGCTCTGTGTCATCACACCTTAACTATTCTTATTTCTCATAACATTGATAATCTATATCCTTCAGCTGGTATACATCAAACTCCACACTTTCAGAATCAATGGCATGCATCACCATAAAAATCTTCTCCATCTCATCCACAAACTCTTGAGTATCCTCCTCAACCTTAGAGTTTGTAAAGGTTTGGGGATTTAACCTCATGAATTGGGTAACTTGAGTGATCTTAAAAGAAGAAGCAATAGAACCAATAAGATCTGAATAATGAGATTGAGATGTCACCAATTGAATAAGAAGATGAACAGACTAGCAGAACTTTGCATTAGAAATGTCACCTTTAGGCATCGAGGAATGAGTATTATCATCTCAAAAATCCCAGAGAGGACTAGTAGGAATCGGTAAAACTCTATTTAGGGTAGTACAATAGAAAGCAGGGACCCTAGACCGGGTCTGCACTCCATAAGTAGGTCAAATTCAATCCATATTATCCTCAGGTAGGATAGTGGTCCCGATAGAGTTCCAATGAATAATAGATATTTAGCGAGGCATGATTTGAAATATGATCAAATTGAGAGTTAGGGAATTTCATGACTCCCAAATATATAGCCCTAAATAGATCACAAGGAAAGGAAATATTCCTAAATTTTTTATAGCCTCTCTCTTGGAAATGTGGTAAACTACACACCTATAAAAGAGACTCTACTCAACTAGGCTTTGTGGACACATAAAGACCCTAAACCTATGCTCTGATACCAAGCTTGTCATGCCCTAAAATAGGGCCTAGTTGTGATGGGTATCTCAAGCCAATCAAGGACCGGAGACCGCCCCATAGGCTAACTATCTGGCACAATATATATAAACAGCAGAATACAACTAGAGTATAAAGATAAGATAGTTAAGGGAACTCAAATGGAATTTAGAGTTCAAAACAACGGCCAACCCATAATGTTTCCACAAAGCATCTAAAAAAAACAAATATCATACTAGGTCGGGGCATGCCCCAAACTATAGCCAAAAAAGAATCCAAATTAACATTCTAAGGAAACCTAATGAAACCAAGAAGTAACAGGCATTCCAGAAGATGGAGGCTCACCACTTCAAGCGGACCGACCGATGCACCAAATCCTAACACTAAACAAAGAAATAGAAGGACCCCTAGGACCCTACAATTTTAAATGATGTAGCACCTAGGAATAGTTTGTGGGATGAGAACTAGCATGTAACTCAGGGTAAGTGATAAAATGAAGTCATTTCAAAAAAATCTAAAACTTCATATACATGTTAACATACATACATACATATATATATATAATATTAGGATAGGGTACAAGATTCAAGCATGAGATTTAAAACAATTTACATGGACTGTGTAGCTCGAACTAAACTAAGGGCACCCAGGAGCTATATGGGTGCAGCTCCCCCAGCTGAAATATCCTAGTGCATTATGCCACACTAACCGAAGATATTATAGGAAAGGCCAAGAAATAGAAGACCCCAACTATTCCAATATATATATACATATATACATATATATATATATATTGTGTAAACTATGAACATGGTCAATAATACCCCTATGTCGGCAAATATGCATTCCAATGTCGGTCCCCCCCCCGGGACTCCACCTTGAACGGTGTGATATACTACCCCCTTTAAGCTCAAATTAAAACAATTTACACAAATTTTCATTTGTTAACCAAGGAGTTTTTTAATTAGTCATTTACTATTTGTATCGTCTTACCAAATAAAATTGCTTATAGACCAATTCTAATTATGCCATTCCAAAACAATTTAGCCAAATTAACTCCCAAGTTCTAGTTTAAAATATTCTATACCCACCAATTTCTTCCAAGATATTGTAATCCGAAATTGTGGACACCAAGGCCCTTCAAAACCATTTTATGTTTCATTAACCCTTTTATTCAATGCAAGGTTCCAAGAGTAAGTGAAATTTTGCATATATCCATGTTTTCAAAACTAATTAAATAAGTTGGGCTGAGGTTAAAGAATTTCAAACCATTAAACCATAAAATTTTGGAAATCCTATGTTCCCCATTCTAATTTCCATATCTATGCAATTATTCAGTTCAAAACTATAAAATAATGTGTGCATAAACTATTCAAAACCATTCAAAATCAACTCTTGTAACAACCATTCTAAATTCCTCAACCCAAATTCAAGACTCAATAATTAAACCACATGGATAAAGATTAAATACATGCTTTTATAAAAAAAAATTAATTTAGGAATGATAGATATGCTTGAAACACTAAGGAATTTTGAAGAGAAACCACAATTTGAAGCTTAGACAATTAAGCCCTTGAAACCCTAGCGTTACTCTTAATTTTGGAATTTAGAGAAAAGAGAGTAATGTTTATGTTTGTTAACTGATGGAAATAGGGCCAAAGGAAGAGTATTAAGTCGTAGAAAACAATAATATGGAAGGAAAAGATCATAATGCCCTTTATAAAGACGAGCAGAAAAATAGCCTCCAATTGCTATGGGTTAGGTAACAACTCATGGTCACTAGTCATGAGTCGTCACCAAGAATCATAGCCTGATACCCCAAACCCTTACCCTTTACTATTATTCTCGCGATTCACACCCTATGACTCATGACCGAACCTTACAAATCATCAGGGCCATATCGTGACCCTAATAGAAACATTGGATAACCTTATTGGTTAGACTACGAGTAGAACTATACGAGTTATATAGAGTGACTACAACTCAATACCTTGGTCGTACTCCAAACAGTGATGGACACATCAAGAAATTTTTAAAGGCCAAAAACCTGAGGTATTATAAAACCTTATCTTAACAAAGAATTTCCACCCAACCATGATAAAATCTCCCCTCTAGTAGTTTGGAATAAAATATTTAAGTGTTGGTGCTGAAACCTATCAAGACCATCCTCAAATACTATCAGTTATGTTGCAGAACTAGAATTATCACTATAGCAGTACCATTGTGGTAGTTAATGTCTCACCCCAAATAATGTTTATTAAAATGGTCATAACTTCTTACTCCAAAGATATATTAATAAACGGTTGGGTATTTCGTCCCATAACTTCATATTTTCTAGGAGATAAGCTCATTTAAAGTTGACCCTAGTGTAAAATTAGCTCGAAACTCAATAGGTAAGAACACTTTTAACTTGACTTTGGGTTAGGGGTCTCAATGACCTTAGTACATGTCCATTCACTTTCATAATAAAGAATTGGTCCTATAAATTATTATGAGGATATTCTCTTGCTTTCACCATAGATATTTTTAGTAATAACAAAATAAGTCATTATAAAATGGCTTCATCCAAGGTTAAAAAATAAGTTGGAAGACCTCTTAGAGAAAGGTTTTATCAGACCTATCATATCTCTATGAGGTGTCCTAGATCTATTTGTGTATAAGGAAAATGTTTCCCTAAAACTCTGCATCAATTATTTCTAGTTAAAAAAATCACAATTGAGAAAAAATATCACATTCATAGGATTGATGACTTATTTGACCAACTTTAGATTTCTAGTTACTTCAATAAAATAAACCTCATATCTAGCTATCATCACCTTATAGTCAAAGAATGTGACATTCTAAGGACACTCTTTCAAAATTGGTATAGTCACTATGAATTTGTTGTTATGCCATTTGGACTAATGAATGCTCTTGCAACTTTATGAAAGTAATGCACAGACTATTCAAATAGTATTTAGATGTCCTCTTTATTTTTTCAATAGATCACATCATCATTTATTATTGGAGTGAGGATTAACATGCAGATTATTTGAGGATTACTTTATAGACTCTTAAAGATCATCAATTATTCTATAAGTACAACATGTATGAATTTTGATTAAAATTAGTGGCATTCCTTAGTCATATCATTTCCAATTATCACAATCATGTTGATCCTCATCAAACAAAGTAGTTAAAAATTAGACTAGAGCCATCTCTCTATCATACATTATGAGTTTCCTTTACTTAGCCGATTACTACAGGTTGTTCATTAAATGTTTTTCATCTATTGATTCTCATATGTATAGATCGACATAGAATAAAGTTATATTTTAAAGGTCTGATACTTATAAGAAGATTTTTTTGGAGTTAAAGACAAAATTCGATTTTGCCCCAATTTTGAATCTACCAGAGGGTCTAGATGGGTTTATTGTATATTGTGATCCTTTTAAAGTATTATTTCGGTGTGTGTTGATTCAGTATGGTAAGGTCATAACTTTTTATTCTAGATATCTTACATTTTATAAAAAGATGCACCTAACTCATGATTTTGAGTTGGCAGGTGTAGTTTTTTCCTTAAAGATTTAGAGGCAATATCACTATAGAGTTTGTGGGGATCTATTTACAAATTACAAAATCCTTTAATGTATGTATAATTGAAAGGATATAAATCTGTGTTTGAGGAGATGGATAGAGTTATTAAAGGATTATGATATAAGTGTTTTGTACCATCTGGGTAAAGTCAATGTAGTAGCCAATGCTCTTAGCAGAGTGTTTATAAGTAGTGTTGTTTATTTGGAGGATGAAAAGGAGTTAATTTTTTATATTCATAGATTTGGTAGGTTGGGAGTTTGTCTATTATTTAGAACATGGTGGATTTATAGGTTAGAATGGTTTAGAATATTTGCTAATGATGGAAGTAAAGACTACATAGGATAGAGATCCTACTCTTCTTAAGTGAAAGAAAGATGCAATGACTTATTCTGTCATTAATGAAAATATATATGGTAAAGATATTCAAATCTCATTCATTATAGGTGTTAGTATTAATTCCTTTGTATGTAAGTGAATTAGTTATGAATTAAGGTCATACAATACCCTCAGCACAAAGATAAGTTGGAATTGTCCTTACGCTTTAGTTTTGGGCTAAATTTAAACTAGGATAAACATTAAATAAGCACTCCTCCTAGAATATAATGATTTATAGACCAATACCCACCAAATTATAGATCTCTAAGTCTTAATTTCAATGGCAGCAGCCACTCATTAATCTAGCATTGTAGTAAAGAGTTATGACTATTTTACTAAAACTACTTATGCTAAAAAGTTGAGGTCGTTATAATTGGATAGGCCGCTATAGCAGGAAATTTTCCTAGTGTAGTAGTATGAAAGCGTTTTATAAGCTTATTTTTGATGTGTTTAGATTCCAAAATTCAAAATATTCATTTTGTTGTAATGGGATAGGCCGCTATATCCGGAAATTTTCCTACTATAGTAGTATGACAGTGGTTTATAAGTTTATTGTCGATGGGTTTTGGTACCAAAATTCAAAATATTCATTTTATAAACCCAGAGAGGCATTTTCTTTAGTTTTCCATCAATTTCCTCTTTCAAGGTATGTTTTTCCATCACTCCAACATTCATTTGATTCTAAAACCTATAGAATAACACTAAATTGATCATGGTGGTGGTAAAAAGTTAACCTAGATAGAATTTTCTGGTGTGAAGTTAATTAACGAGTTGAAATCCCCTGAATTTGAGTTAATATTTATAGATTATGTCCTTGGGACTAGAAATGGATCTAAACATTTCAAAATATAGAGATTTTGAATAGATTGAAGTGTAAAACTAGTGGTTTGAATTCTCAAAGTAATTGTTTGAAGATTAGTTAGTTAATTTCTCTAATAATTATTATTTATTAGATAATTTAGCCTTCAAAAACATAAGAGAAGGAAAGGTCATTTGTGGTATAGCTTATGTATTGCAGTATCTTGGTGTACAGGTAGGCTAGGTTTACTGTGTATTAGATCTTGACTAAATTTCATTACTATAATATAATTTGATTGAAGATTTCATACTTAGGCCTATGTGGCAAGGTTAATTGTTGGTAATATTTAAAATATAAACATGGATAAAATTTAATTATATTTAATTATTATTTTGGAGCAAATACTGGTTATTTTATGGATTATTTATTAATTGAGATTATTCTTGACAAAATATGTATGTTGGTTTTCGATTATAGGACTATGGGTTATGAAAACGAGTAACTAGTAATTATGGTGTTTTATAGAATTGAATGGTGATGATGTAAATTGATTGTAGTGAAGTAGGAATGTCAATGAAAAGTTGGAAAGTTTAATTAAATTGGTGGTTTTGTTGTCATAATTGAGCCATTTGGTGATGAATTAGCCTATGGTAAAGCCTTGTTATGATTTTATGGTATTAGAAAGAGAATTAACGATAATTGGATATCTATAAGAGAATTTAACTAAATATTTAGTCAATTGTTGTGTTGCATTCTAGTTAATAGGATTACTTGATTTTTCTTGTAAAGCTAATGGACAGGCTAATGATTTTTCACAAATATTGTTGAATATTAAAATCATTGTATATCAGTATTAGGACTGTCTTGTGATACAAATGGTGATGTTCATAAAATTACTTGATAATTGCACTTGAATCATTACGTTATGGTTAAAGGTAGTTGGATAATCCAGCTTGGTATGTTTACATGATGGCTATTTATTAGTATACTTGTTACAATGCATGTTCAAAAAAATGTAAATTGTCAAATAATATCCTAAATGTTAATCATATATAATAAGGTTATATTAAAGGCTTGCAGATTGTACAAGTGTGGTTGTTTATTCTCATTGTTTTTTTTATTATTGTGATATTTGTTCCTAATTGTGGGATGTATCATTAACTAGACATCTTCAAAGTATTTATTGTTATTATTTTGGGTGTACCAATAGAGAATATCTTTAAGGTATTTGTTATAATCATTATATGATGAGCCAATAATGGACATCGTCAAATAAAAGATTATACATGATTCTTTGGTCAAATCAAGTACCACACCAATATAATACATAGATGGAAATTATCTTCTATAAGTCATAGATAGTGGGCAACCATAAGACCTTGGCATGTGTATACAAGGTATTGGTAAGTATGGTGGTTCCTTGAGTGAATCAAGTTTATGTGTTGACTTGTTATATTTGCTTTCTTAAGTGAACCGATATTATGGCTAACTAGTTATAATTAGTTTCTTGAGTGAATAGGGAACTATTATTATTAACATAGTTGTTGTTGGAATAGATCCTTGAGTAGACCCGATTTATTTATTTACTTGTTATATATGTCAGTTTCTTGACTAGACCAAATTTATCTGTTTACTTGTTATATTAGTTGGTTCCTTGAGAGGACTTGGTTTATCCCTTCACTTGATATATATATATATATATATAGGTTTCTTGAATGAACGGGGTTATGATTACTGGCTGGTTGATTTAATTAGATTCTTGTATGGTCCGAGCTAAATTGCTAATGATTGATAAACTTCTCAATTGTACATCTTCTTATCTAATTGAGATATGGTCAGCATATTATTGTAGAGTCATGGTTTGTTGACTTGTTTGATGCTGGTAGTCAGTGTCTTGACTTGAGTTTTTGCCTAATTGACAAGAATTTGATTAAGCTATATCATTGCTGAATTTTCTAAATATTCTAAATGGATATAAGTTACTTGAAAGTTGTTTATGGTCATTGATCTACAGGTCAATTTTTTTTAGCTTGGGTAGGATGGTGTTGGTGTTTTGCTACTTAATTTCTCATGACCTTAAATGAATTCATATCTTCTAGGGTGTTAATACATAACTAGAATATCAGAACAAGTTTAAGGAAATAGTGGGAAGTTAATCCCTGTAGTACTAGCCTGACTATGAAGCTGTGTGCACTAATATTTAGCCTAAGATAGACATCTAAATATTTGTGTATTTGAGCAAAAAATAGAAGTTACTTATATTAAGTGATGACGTAAACCATAGATGAGGAGATTTAAGCTGTCATATTATATATACATGATTTATCTTGAATTTTTATATTATATGTTGTGCTTTAACCTTTATTGTCCAATGATGCCTACCAGTACGTGTTGTTTGTACTCATTCTATACATGCTATACCCTTTATGGGTTATAGTCTTGTTACACGATTAGTTGACATTTCTTAGGTGATACAGATAGTGATCTCTAGACTCTTCAACTCCTTTTATATGTATAGTGGGAGTTGTGTCTTTTGTTTTGTCTTTTACTATATAAGAAGCTCTTATATATGTCTAGACTAGGTCCTCAAGAAAGGTTTTTTTGGTATCTTTTTTAATATAAAAAAATATTGTATATTTATCAAATTTTGACATCTGGAAACAATTTTTTATAACTTTAGCATTAAATAGGTGGTAAAGATTTTTCTATCTAGGTAGATTAAAGTAGGTACCCTCTGTAATGACCTAAATTGTCATTACAATGAAAGAAAGGGTAAAATATTCCCTTAGACATCCCTTAACCAATTTTAAAGACATTCAGGACTAGTTGAGGATTGGAAAATTTTAAAGGGTATGTTAATCAAGTGGAATCTGGTAATAGCATAGTTGTTGATGCAAGGAATTGATTCAGTAAATTTCTCCCTTTTATGTTTTTTTGACTATTTTGCTCCTCCCTGTGGTTTCTATATGTTGTTTCTAGGGTATGGGGATAGTTGGCACAATTTTAGATGCAATATGAAATAATTTGTCCAAGTTTGTGCCTTTTAGAGGGTGAAAAGTCCTTATAGTTAACTTCGAACAACATGTTACCCCTCTTCATGGTTGTTATGTGTTGCTTTTGAGGTGTAGGGATTTTTGGCATGGTTCTAATAGAAATCTTGTATGATTTGTGCAAGTTCATGAAAAGGCCTTATAGTTGACTTCAATTAATATTTGTTGTTCTGTGTTTCAAATGGAAAACCAATAGCACCACCGGATCCGAAACATCGATTTTGGTTTGGTAGTATGGTTTGTTCAATTTTATGGATTTTTGATATCATTTTGACCCATAGTTTCAAAATTTTTGAAATTGGGTTTCGAGCGTCAATTTTGTGAAAATAGCCTTTTTTTAAAAAAAATTTGATGGCACCATTGAGTTTGAAACATCGAATTTAGTCTAGTAGCATATTTCGTTTGCCTTGATGGGATATCAAATGAATCTTAAGTGGTGGATTGGCAACTTTGCAATTTAGCAAAGTTGTTGATCCGGCTGATATTTTGTACAGCCACTTTAGAGGCAAAAAGACCTGTAAAGCGGTAGCCACTTTTGCGGCTATGCACCGCTTTAGTGGAGGATCAGCTAATAGTCAATTACCGCTAAAAGGGACATTGATTGCTTTAGTAGTCACCATTTTAGTGGTAGGCGGCCGCCTTAGTGGCCTTCTATTTTAGGGTTAGACCACTTAAGGGGTCATTTGACCGCTTTAGCGGTCATACCTGAAAAAGTATAAAATATTATTTTCTAAATTTTCCTTCCATTTTTTAGACTTTGAGCTTCAGGGTAAGAGGGTTTTGGACGATTTCTTCCATTGTTGAGCTTGGGTAAGCTCTAAATCACTATTTCAATTAATTTACATTGATAATTGTTATTTAAAACTTGTTAATTTATGATTTCAAAATGAGAATTTTGAATTTTGGCTTGGAAGTCTAAAATGAAATTTCTGTCAATGCATATCTATTCAAGCAAAGGTAGTAGAGGTGGACAATGAAAAGATAGAGAGAAATAAATTATGCCAACAAACTTAACAAAGACATTTAGCTATGAAAAAGATGGAGAAGCATATGTTAAGATTCCGATTTAAGCCTCATTTTAAACCTATTTTTATTGGGTTTTCTCATATGGATTCCTTAAATCATAGGTAAGGATTTCTAAACAAAACTTTTGATTTTACCTTTTTATATTTAAACCTAATTTAAGGGTCCCTTTTGATCTCAGCTTATAAATTCGCATTATGGGTATCATTGGATTCCCTTTTATGTGTAGATTCAATATTTGTGTGTTTTAGTTGATTTTGAGGTTATTTGAGTAGGGAAAGTCCCGTATTAAATAGATTTAGGGTTGGATTTTGTCATCATGAGATAGGTTATGGCTTAACTACCTTCATACTTGGTTGGGTAGTTAATATTAATGTAAAAACATGTTATTGGTAAATTCAATAATCATGGGAACATATTTCAGAAATATTATTGTTGTTATATGCCAGTATAGGGGCATATATTATTGTAGTTGGTGACTTGATATTATATTTAATATGTGTTACTCGTGTGGGGGCCTTATTTGATATTATTTTCTATGCATTTGGTTGTTTTCTTTAAGATAGAAATACCTAAGTTGGGGTTAGTGTGATATTAATGATGTCTTAACTTTTTCACTCTTACGGTATATTGTTTATACAAAATCGTGGTTGGTTGACATATTGAGTGGATTTTGAGCTCACTTGTACTTGTATCGAATGAATTTTGAGATTTTCATAGTGGTTTGATTGTGAGCATTACATCCTCATATCATACATACATCTATGAGATAATGGTACAATTGTGGAAACACTGATTTTGATAGAATTAAGATAGTTTTACCAAACCATTTATCATAGCAAACAAGTTGGAGAGAAGATATGGATATTGAGATTGGAATTTAGTATTGCGATGTATATGGGTTGTGAACACCCCTCCCCCATGGGTCCTACCTAGAAGTGTTAAGGCTCAGTAGGTGTATATGGAGGTTATGCTATAACCTAGTCCTATCGCATCATCATTACATTTCATACATTACGCATCTTTTGTTATGTGCTTTTTTGCTTTTGTGCTTAATTTGATGCATATCTTTTCCATTTCTTTTGTGCGCCTATTATCTTGCCTATGTGCTATATTTAAAATTATTAGTGGAGACAGTGTGAGCTATCATTTGAGACATTTTGTAATTGAAGTGATGTGTTCATAGTTTGTATTTATTTATCCTATTTTAAACTTTACATAGTAAGCCAATGAGACCTAGTAAGTACAAGTGGACCGTACTTATTCTTACTATGCCCTATCGATATAGATCCAGGTACAAATGGATTATGCAAGATCTGGTTTGTATGGTTAAGCATTGATACATTCAAGGTAATGGTCGCTCTATTCTTTCTGGGATGCTCTCAGATCACATCCTATCTAGTTGATGTCTTTATTTTATATTTGGAGATACACGTAGATTTGCTAAATTTAGTAGTATTTTTTCTAGTTCTAAGTCGTATTTAAATTGTTCTTACACTGTCACATCATCTTTTAGGATGGCTTATGGTATCTTTGTTATTCAGACTTCTACTATTATTTATTTTGTACGTTCTGACTTCACCCTAGGAATTATATTATGTTTTCTTATTACATATTAGTTTGGGTTATTGGCACACTTTTCAAGGATAGGCCGTGATAAGTGCCATCATAAACTTATTTTTTGTATTGCGACAAATTGTTATCAGAGCAACTAGATTCATCGATCTCACAAGTGTAAGAACTGGATGTCTTGTAGATTCTCGTAGATCAATACATAGATGTTTGTATCTATCTTCAAAAGGCTATGTGATATCTTTAGGAGACTTTCTTATTTTATTCCTTATCGTGCAGATTTTTTCATAACCTATATTCTAAACTAGGTTTCAAACTTTTCTATGCAGATGGTGAGGACTAAATCCTATTGGGATGAAAAGCTAGCATCCAAGGATAGAGCCCAGCGTATGGGATGAGTCATTGATCACGGATTATATCAAGGAAGATGACGGACACAATGATCTTCCCTTTCTAGAGGTAGTACTAGGGGGATCTCCCCTGGGCCCGAGGTTGAGCATGCTAGATATATAGGCCCTACTCAGGTTCCATAGAGTAGTACTACCCCGATCTTAAGCGGTTTATTTATTATTTTGTTGACTTATTTAAAGGGTGTTCCTTTGAGTTCGCCTGTTATTCCTCCAGCTCCATGTGTTATACCCCCATCTATGCTAGATTCTACTTATAGTGATCGTCCAACCCCGAGTGTGGTTCCTTTATTGGTACTGATATCTACTTGTGGTATTGCACAGGCTTCGAGTATTGTTCCTTCTTCGATGCTAATATTTGAGTATGGTTTTTTTAGTCCAGGAGTTCAATTATTATCTATATTACTTCATCAAGTGGGATAAAGCTTGCTTGATTTACTATTCCTCCTATTGTATTAGATCTAGTTATGTCTTTTAAGGATTAGAAGAGGCTTGAAAATTTAACTTGCTTGAGACCACCTCGGTTTAGTGTTGTTATAGGAGAGGATTCCTATGATTTCTTCATTGATTACCAAGAGAAGTTGTATAACCTTTGAACTTGAGTCCCATGGAGTTGCTTACACTACCTGCCAGTTCAGAGATTTATCCATAGACTGGGGAGGTCACTTATTAGTTGTAGACCTCTTGCTTCACAAGAGATGACTTGGGATCAATACTTAGGTCTTTATGGATTGGTTTGTGCCTTATAGTTTAAGGGATCAAATAAGAGACGAGTTTAATTTCGTGGAGCAAGGACCCATGACTATTTTTATGTGTAAGGCACATTCCACGCCTTGTCCAAATATTCTTTTCTAGTATTACCACCCGGTTTGAGAATATTTAGAAGTTGTGGAAGGGATTATATACTACTTTTCAGTTGGATACTACCAAGATAGTGGTCTAGAGAGTGGTATTTCAGAGTGTGGTGAATAATGTGAAGATGACTAAGGCTACCCTTTGATCTACTTAAAGAGGTACCAAGAGGGTGCACCTTCAGGGCGAGTTCATAGGTCACATGCCTTGAGGAGGAAATCTCAATGATTTCAATGGGTACCATGGTAGACCAGTGCAGGTAACTTTGTAGGTTTCAGGTAGTAAGTCATTTAGTTCAGCTGAATTAGATAGTCGGGCGTCGTCCCAGGGTGTACCGTCTAGCTCAGTCATACCTCTTCATATTGAGTCAATCCATATAAGTTGCTATGTGTGCGATGAGTTTTCCCATGTGTCTAAGGATTGCCCCCTCCCAATTTTTAGGCATACTTCTACATCGATAATTAGAGGTGACCCTTAGAGTGGTAGTGTAACGCCCCAAAAACGGGTCCCAGAGTGTCACACGGTGCTTGAGGCTACGAGTAGCCCCAAGCTAACCCTTTGAGCCATTTTCATTCAATTCAACACAAATCAATGGGATTTCCATAAATAAACCTCAAATATCAACAGAGTAATCATCATCCAAGAATAAAAGAATTTCAGAAAGATAACAAAATACGACTTATTAGTTAACTCCCAACATCTATACTAGTCTCACAAGCCTCTAAGAAAATCAATAAAACCAGCGAGCCATTGAGATATGCCCTAACTGACTCATACTCAGTTATCAAATGTAAACGATTTCGTGAAACCAACATCAGACATGACGTCCTCGAAACATGAGGACTCACCACAACAGAGAATGTAGAACAGCGTGCCGGAAGAATTACTGTCGAACCTGGAACTGAGCACCTGAACCTACATTCCGAGAAAATACAGCCCACATCCGAATATGTGGGTCAGTACCATGGAAAGGAACCGAGTATATGGGGGTGTATGCATTTGTATAAACATCATCATCAAAAATATTTATAAGAAATATGTAGGATGTATGAAAGACTCACATAGCCCGAAGAAAATCATCATAATCATGAGAGGATGAAATAAGTCAATAACGCATGTGAGTCATCATATAATTTGTCAATCACTTTCAGTTCATCAAGAATATCAATTCTCATAATGTAAATATCATTTAAATCTTTCGAAAAAATAACTTTCACAATTCCACTTTCAAATCACTTCACCATTCACCATAAACACAAGGAAACACACACACTGGGAGATCCTATAACCGATGTAAACCATGTGAGCTACATGGAGTCCAACGTACAACCCACGTTGGGGAGAGTCATCCTATCCTTGCCATCGGAGTAGGACTATCGATATCAAATCCACACAAACTAGTGATCACTATATAAATCAGCCTCAAGCTCACTCTTTCAAGAGCACGTAGTTCTAGGAAAGTAAGGTCGCTTTATACCTCCCACTCGGTGCTAAAAATTTCTCCCGAACTTAGCTTAGATCATTTCAAAGATAATCCACAACAAAACAATTTCAGTAATATATAAATTTACATCTGGAGCCATCATGCTTTCCATCTATCAAAATCAACCACGTTGTGGATTTCTTTTACACTCGAGTTCAAAACAACTTCATTAAGACCAAAAGGTCAGATCATTCAAAATATCTCAAATAGTCAACATCAACGTGCTTATAATACACACTTTCTCAAAAAAAAAATACAATTTCCAATGGGGATTCACGACCCAAATATCAAAATCATGATAAATATCGTTCAAGATTCATGCTTTATATCTCCACACATGTAAATTCATCTTTCAAAATCATAAACATCAAGATTTCATAATAATCATCATAGGATATGGGTTCATGCTTCAAATTCGTAAAAATCAAATAAAAATCATGCCTTTGTAAAGAAAATTACTTTTGGGCACAAGAACGAAAGAGAGTTCTTGTTGAAAAACTCCATATACCTTGAATGATGAACTTTAGATCGATACTCATTTTTGAGATGTTAATCGTGCCTTTGAATGATGGTTCTTGGAGTTCTTGAACTAGGAACTTGGAATCTTGAATAAATTTACAGAATTAATGGTGAACTTTGGAGGTTCTTGAAGTTGGATGTAGGAGCTTAGGGTTTTCTTTTTAAGGTAATTTGATGAAATATAGCATATAATGTGTCTAATAGGCTTTAATATAGGGTTTGGACGGATTTTGGGTGAGGGAGAATGACCAAAATGCCCCTAAAAATCAAATAATTCTCAAATTTGTCCTTTGGTGGACTGTTTTGATAGTTTGAAATAGATCAATCATAACGTTTTACTTCGATATCCAAATTGGATGAAACTAATTTCATTAAAAAAAGGACTCTCCTATATTTCCATTGATATATAGTATCTCACCCAGATCATTGTGTACGAGGAGTTATGATTGTTTGAAGTTGACCCAAAAATTCTCTTTTGATAGGCTGAAGTAGATCGACCATAACGTTTTTCTCCGATAGACAAATTTGATGAAACCAATTTCATTGGAAAGAGGACTCGTAGAGCTTTCCGTTGATATATAGTAGATCACCTAGATCATTATGTACAAGGATATGTGATCGTTTAAAATTGGAGCAAAAATACGCCAGGCCTCAATACTTTTTCCTGCATGTTTTACTGTTCACTACTATTCATGGTTCGATCGGAATGTTCATAACTCGTCGCTTGGGTGCCCGTTTAGGATGATCCACATATTGTTAGAAAGATTATTTGATACCTACGCATTGGTGGGTCATAATATAAGACATTCCACACGAAAATTTTATAATTCATTCTAGAAGATAGAACCCAATACGTTTACGCACAAAATTTCAACAAAAAATTTCTCGGGGTATTACATCATCCCCCGTGGAAACATTCATACTCGAATGATGCTAGACATTCCAAGATTAGATAGGGAATAGAGCATACAGCTGAAACCATTCTTTAGACTCATCACCACATCGTTTCTCACTTCGAATGTAACACAGAATGCATAAATTCAAGAAACTACAGCTGAACACATAACAAATGGCAGCTGAACTACTGCAACTTTTATCAAAAGTGCATGATTTAGGAAAGAATGGTACCTTTGGCTTGATTGGAGTTTGTGGAAAACAGGTGTGGCTACTTGGATCGCATATCCGCCTCAACTTCCCAAGTTGCACCCTCAACAGATTCATTTCGCCACAACACCTTGACCAAGGGAACTTGTTTGTTCCTTAGTCTTCGGACACTGAAATCAAGAATCTCAATAGGAATCTCATCAAAAGAGAGATTTTCTTGAATGTCAGCACTCACAGAGGAATCCACTACCACAGCATCACTAATATGCTTTCTAAGCATAGAGACATGGAATATTGGATGAACAGAGGACAACTCGAAAGGCAACTTGACCTCATAAGCTACCTTACCAACACGGCTACGAATTTTTTAAGGAACAACATAACGGGGAATAAGCTTCCCCTTCTTTCCGAATCTCTTCACCCCCATCATGGGTGAAATTTTTAGATACACTAGGTCACCAACTTCAAACTCAAGGTCTCTCCTTCTAACATCCACATATGACTGCTGACGACTCTGTGTAGTTTTCAACCTTTCCCTAATCAACTTAACTTTTTCCATAGCCTCAAATACTGAATCAGGGCCACTCACAGCCGCTTCACCCACCTCGAACCAACCTATGGGTGATCTACACTTCCTCCCATATAAGGCTTCAAACGGAGCCATGCCAATACTAGAGTGGAAACTGTTATTGTAAGCAAACTCTATCAACGGTAAGTGATCATCCCAACTTCCCTTAAAATCAAGTGCACAATCTCTCAACATATCCTCTAAGGTCTGGATGGTCAGCTCATCCTGACCATCGGTCTGCGGATGAAAAGCAGAACTGAAAAGAACTTGGGTTCCAAGACCCTTCTGAAAAGCTTTCCAAAATTGTGAAGTGAACTTAGTACCCCTATCCAAAATGATAGACAAAGGAACTCCATACAGTCTGACTTGCTCTCGAATATAAAATCTAGCGTAATCCTCAGCAGTATATGAAGTATGAATAGGCAAGAAATTAGCAGACTTAGTAAACCTATCAACCACAACCCAAATGGAATCATGATGGCGTCGGGAAGGAGGTAAACTAATCCAAAGTCCATATTTATCTCTTCCCACTTCCAGGTGGGAATACTAAACTCTTGCATCATACCACCAGGTCTTTGGTGTTCAACCTTAACCTATTCGCATGTTGCACACTTAGCTACAAATGTTCCTATATCTTTCTTCATGCCACTCCACCAATAGATTTCCTGCAAGTCTCGGTACATCTTAGTGGCACCGGGATAAATAAAATATTGCACCCCGTGCGCTTCAGCCATAATCCTCTGTCTCAGATCATCATCATTCAGGACACATAATATACCCTGCAATATCAACACACCATCTCCCCCTTAGGAGAAAACCTATACTTTTTGGTCCTTGACTGACTCCTTCAGTCTGACCAAACTAGAATCTAAATATTGCTTTTCCTTCACTTCCAAAACGAAGGAGGATTCGGAACTACTCTGAATCCCTATACTACCTTCAACAGAGTCAAATAACCTAACGCCCAATCTAGCCAAACGATATACATCACGAGACAACTATTTCTTACCTTCTACCACATGCGAAACACTACCCATGGACACTCAACTTAGGGCATCCGACACAATATTGGCCTTGCTCGGATGGTACAACACACTCATATCATAGTCCTTTAACAATTCTATCCATCGTCTCTGCCTAAGATTCAATTCTCTCTGGGTAAACATTTACTGCAGACTCTTATGATCAATGAAAACATCAACATGGACACCATACAAATAGTGTCTCCAGATTTTCAAACCAAACACAATAGCATCCAACTCAAGGTCATGGGTGGGGTAATTTTTCTCATGGGGTTTCAACTTTCTAGAAGCATAAGCTATCACCTTACCCTTCTGCATCAATACGCACCCCAACCCAACTCTCAAAGTATCACAGTTCACCACAAAACCATCAACACCATCAGGCAAAGTCAAAATAGGGGTTGAAGCAAGTCGAGTCTTCAAGTCCTGAAAACTCTTCTCACAAAATTCGAACCACAAGAACTTCACTTTCTTTTGGGTCAACCGAGTCATAGGAGACGCTATAAAGGAGAAACCCTCAATAAAATAGCGGTAATAGCCAGCTAAACCCAAGAAACTTTGGATATCAGTCGAAGAAATAGGTTTAGTCCAATTTCTAACAGTTTTGGTCTTTTGGGGATCAACTCTAATACCCTCGGAAGAAGTGATATAACCCAGAAAAGTAACTGACCTTAGCCAAAACTCACACTTATTGAACTTGGCAAAAAACTTGTGATCTCTAAAGGTTTGCAAGACAGTTCGTAGATGATCAGAATGTTCATCCTCACTACGGGAGTACACCAGTATATCATCGATGAACACTATGACAAACATATCCAGATATGGTCTGAACACTCGATTCATGAGGCCCATGAAAGCTGCTGGGGCATTAGTTAACCCAAAAGACATAACAAGAAACTCAAAATGGCCATAACGAGTTCGGAAAGTGGTTTTTAGGATGTCACACTCCCTAAATTTGAGTTGATGATAGCCAGAATGAAGGTCTATCTTTGAGAAATAACTTGCACCTTGCAATTAGTCAAACAAATCATCTATTCTCGGAAGGGGGTACTTATTTTTTACGGTGACTTTATTCAGTTGGCGGTAATCAATACACATACACAAAGAGCCATCTTTCTTTCTTACAAACAATACAGGAGCACCTCAAGGAGAAACACTGGCCTTATGAAACCCTTCTTTAGTAGATCTTTGAGTTGCTCTTTCAACTCCTTAAGTTCTGCAGGGGCCATACGGTAAGGAGGAATAGAAATGGGCTGAGTATCGGGAAAAAGATTAATCCTGAACTCTATCTCTCTATCAAGAGGTATCCCTGGGAGATCATCCAAAAAAACATCAGATAACTCATTGACGACGTTAACAGACTGGAGAGTTGGAGTCTCAGACTTAGTGTCTTTGACTCTAACCAAATGGTATATACACCCCTTGGAAATAAGCTTTCTAGCTTTGAGGTAAGAGATAAAATGACTCTTGGGTGACACAAAATTTCCATACAACTCAAACACGGTTGCACCTGGAAACTAAAACTTGACCACTCGGGTTCGACAATCAATAGAGGCATAAGAAGAATACAGCCAGTCCATACCCAGAATCACATCAAAATCTACCATGTCTAACTTAATCAGATCAGCCAATAAGACTCTATGAAGAATGGTAACAGGATACTTTTTATACACTTTCTAGGCAACAATCGAATCACCCACTAGGGTAGAAACTAGGATAGGATCAAAAATAATCTCAGAACTCATTTCAAAATTCACAGCAATCAAAGGTGTAACATATAAGAAACTGGGACCAAGATCCAACAAAGCATACACATCACATTGAAATATATGAAGCATTCCAGTAACAACATCCGGACAGTCCTCCTATTCCTAGCGGGGTGGTAAAGCATAGAATCTATTCTATCACTGCCCGCCAACATTGCTAGAAGAGGCACCCTGAGCTGGAGCTGGGCAAGTCACTGGAACTGGAGCACTAACAGTCTGAGTCTGGGACTGAGGGCGATAGTCATGACGCCCTTGTCTATCTGTGGACAATATCTAACTATGTGACCCATGTCACCACAGCAGAAACAACCCCTCTTCTCACCCCCAACACTCACCCGAATGAGCCCTACCACACTTAGGACACAGGGGATGATTTGGCTTACTGCCAGCACTGTACTGGGACCTAGATGCATATGACCTACTACCTTGCTCCTGCCTACCTCTAGGCATGGGAGAACTATAAGATGACGATGCTGGCATAGACGAACAATCCTTATACTGAGGGCGACTTCCTCCCTGCTATCTAGTCTGACCCTGTCCATGCTGCTCGGACCTAGCTCTCTTATTCTCTCTCATTCTATCTCTTTCCTTAATCTTGTCTACCTCAATCTGTTAGGCATGAGTCATCAGCCTAGAAAGATTTATCTTACTATTCAGCATAGCAGACCTACACTCCTTAACCACATCACTAGACACTCCAGTCAAAACTTACTCATACTAGCCTGATTATTAGCCACTAAGTCAAGAGCATACTTGGCCAACTGATTGAACTTTAGACAGTACTCCCTAACAGTCATAGAGCCCTATCGCAGGTTCATAAACTCTTCCACCTTTGCCTTCCTCTTCTCTAAAGGGAAAAACTTATCTAGGAATGCATCCTGGAACTCTTGCCAAGTTGTAGGGACAGATCCCTCACCTCTACCATTCCTTCAAGAAATAACCCAATCATAAGCAAGGTCTTTCAACCTATACACAGCCAACCCCACACTATGTTTCTCAGATACATGCATCATTTGAGTAATCTTCCGCACCTCCTCTATAAACAATCGTGCATCCTCATCAGACTTGGACCCGTAGAATTCTGGCAAATTCATCTGCATGAAGTCACGGATCCTGGCAGTAGCTGAATCACCTCCCTACTGCTATGGAGCCGGGGCCAGGTTGGCCTAAATATTTGCAGTAACAGCTTGGGCTAGAGCCTGAAAGGCTGCCTAAAATTCAGCATGAGACACATTTTCATTCAATGGGTCAGCGGGTTGAGTTTACTGACCATTATTATTTCTTCTCGCTCGACGTGCAGGCATATTGCTGAAAGAGGAGAGCACGAATCAATAGTAGAGAGAGACATTTTAAGCACGATAGACTTCTGAAATAAAGAATCACACTTTTTCATAAAACGTCTTGTAGCCTCTTGCTCATAGATATGGGGTGCTACACATCGATGATCAAGACTCTACTTAACACGGCTTGTCAGACTCCTTAGGACACCTTAAAACTAGGCTCTGATACCAAGTTTGTAACGCCCTAGAAAATAGGTCCCGGAGCATCACACGGTGCTTGAGGCTACGAGTAGCCCCAACCAAACCCTTTGAGCCATTTTCATTCAGTTCAACACAAATCAACGGGGTTTCCATAAATAACCCTCAAATATCAACAAAGTAATCATCATCCAAGAATAAAAGAATTTCAAAAAGATAACAAAATACGACTTATTAGTCAATTCCCAACATCTATACTAGTCTGACCAGCCTCTAAGAAAATCAATAAAACTAGCGAGCCATTGAGACATGCCCCAACTGACTCATACTCAGTTATCAAATATAAATGATTCCGTAAAACCAACATCAGACATCACGTCATTGGAAAATGAGGACTCACCATAACAGAGGATGTAGAACGGTATTCCTAAAGAATCACTGTAGAACCTGGAATTGAGTACCTAAACCTACATTTCTAGAAAATACAACCCACATTCGAAGATATGGTCAGTACCATAGAAAGGAACCGAGTATATGGGGGAGTATGCAGTTGTATAAACATCATCATCATAAATATTTATAAGAAATATGCAGGATATATGAAAGACTCATATAGCCCAAAGAAATTCATCATAATCATAAGAGGTTAAAATAAGTACAATAACACATGAGAGTTATCATATAATTTGTCAATCACTTTCAGTTCATCAAGAATATCAATTCTCATAATGTCAATATCATTTAAATCTTTTGAAAGAATAACTTTCACAATTCCACTTTCAAATCACTTCACCATTCACCATAGACACAAGAAAACACACACGCTGGGAGATTCTACAACTGACATAAACCATGTGAGATACATGGAGTCCAACGTACAACCCACATTGGGGAGAGCCATCCTATCCTTGCCATCGGAGTAGGACTATCAATATCAAATCCATACAAACTAGTGATCACTATATAAATTAGCCTCAGGCTCACTCTAATGGGGGCACGTAGTTCTAGGGAAGTAAGGTCACTTTATACCTCCCACTCAGTGCTAAAGATTTCTCTCGGACTTAGCTCAGATCATTTTAAAGACAATCCACAATGAAAAAAATTCAGTAATATATAAATATACATCAGGAGCCATCATGCTTCTCATCTATCAAAATCAACCACGTTGTGGATTTCTTTCACACTCGATTTCAAAATAACTCCATTAAGACCAAAAGGTCAAATAATTCAAAATATCTCAAATATTCAACATCAACGTTCTTATAACACACACTTTCTCAAAAAAAACATAATTTCCAATGGGGATTCACGACCCAAATATCAAAATCATGATAAATATCGTTCAAAATTCATGCTTTATATCTCCACACATGTAAATTCATCTTTTAAAATTATAAACATCAAGATTTCATAATAATCATCATAAGATATGGGTTCATACTTAAAATTCATAAAAATCAAATAAAAATCATGTCTTTGTAAAGAAAATTACTTTTGGGCACAAGAATGAAAGAGACTTCTTGTTGAAAAACCCCACATACCTTGAATGATGAACTTTAGATCGATACTCATTTTTGAGATGTTAATCGTGCCTTTGAATGATGTTTCTTGGAGCTCTTGAACTAGGAACTTGGAATCTTGAATAAATTTGCAGAATTAATGGTGAACTTTGGAGGTTCTTGAAGTTGGATGTAGGAGCTTAGGGTTTTCTTTTTGAGAGAATTTGATGAAATATAACATATAATGCTTCTAATAGGCTTTAATATAGGGTTTGGACGGATTTGGGTGAGGGGAAATGACCAAAATGCCCCAAAAAATCAAATAATTCTCGAATCTATCCTTTGGTGGATTGTTTTGATAGTTTGAAGTAGATCAACCAGAACGTGTCACTCCAAAATCCAAATTGGATGAAACCAATTTCATTAGAAAGAAGACTCTCATATTTTTCTATTGATATATAGTATCTCACCTAGATCATTGTGTATGAGGAGTTATGATCATTTGAAGTTGATCCAAAAATTTACTTTTGATAGGCTAAAGTAGATCGACTATAACTTTTTGCTCCAATAGACAAATTAGATGAAACTAATTTTCTTGGAAAGAGAACTCACAGAGCTTTCCGCTGATATATATTAGATCACCCATATCATTAGGTACAAGGAGTTATGATCATTTAAAATTGGAGAAAAAATACGCCAGGCCTTAATACTTTTTCCTGCACGTTTTACTGTTCACTACTATTCACAGTTCAATCAAAATCTTCATAACTCGTTGCTCGGATTTCCGTTTTGGATGCTCTATATCATTGGAAATATTATTTGATACTCTACGTAATGGTTGGTCATAATCGAGGACGTTCCGCATGAAAAATTTATAATTTATTCTTGAAGTTAGAACCCAACATGTTTACGCACAAAATTTGAACGAAAAATTTCTCGGGGTATTACAGGTAGAGGTACTACTGGAGGTCAATAAGTCAAAGGTAATGGTGCCTATGGTGGTAGTCGCAGCTCAAACCAGTCTATTAGTGGACTTGTATAGTATTATTCCATATTCACCAAACCTAAGGCAGAGGCTTCTGATGCTTTTATCAAGGAACTATCTCCATTTATTTCAAGTCTACATTTATGTTATTTAATCTAGGGTCAAATTTCTCTTATATGTCTACATATATTGCTTTGGGTTTTTATTCTATTATGATTCTCTTTCCATGCCTATCCATGTATCTACTCCTATAGGAGACTCTCTAATCGTAGATCAGGTGCATCAATCTTGTGTTGTGACCTTCACGGGCTATAAGACTTGAGTAGATCCGATTATCCTAGATATGGTATATTTTTATGTTATCTTGTGTATGGATTAGTTTAGCGCCCTATCATACTATTCTAGATTGTTATGTTAAGATTGTGACTTTAGTTTTTCCAGGTGTCTAAGGAAAGCTTGGAAAGGTATGCTTTATTCGGGTCCAAAGAGAGTTATATCTTTTTTGCAGGCTCTTCACTTAGTAGAGATGGGATATTTGTCTTATTTGCCCATATTCATGATACTAGTGTTGCATTCTTTGGATTGTGTTTGTATTGTCTGTGAGTACATGTATGTGTTTCCTATTAATTTGCCCAACTTTCCTCTAAATTGTGATATTGACTTTGCTATTGATGTTGATCCAACACTAAGTCCATTTCTATTCCTACATATAGGATGGCCCTAGTGTATTTGAATGAACTAAAAGATTAGTTGTAGGAATTGGTGGATAAGGAATTTATCTAACCTAGTATATCACCTTAGAGTGCACCTATCTTTTTTGTAAAGAAAAAGGATGGGTCTATGTGCATATGTATTGATCAAAGACAATTGAACAAGGTGACGATTAAGAATAAGTATTCTTTTTCTTGTATTGATGATTTCTTTATCAGCTTTAGGATGGTTTAGTGTTTTCAAAGATCTATTTGAGGTTCGGGTATCACCAGTTGAGGATTAGGGCTTTGGATATTCTAAAGATGGCTTTTTGGACTTCATATGGCCATTATGATTTCTTGGTCATGTCCTTCAGGTTGAATAATTCCCCAACTGTATTAATGGAGTTGATAAATTGAGTATTTTAATTCTATCTTGACTTTTTGTCATCATATTTGCAGTTGATATCATGGTTTACTCCAAGAGTGACGCCGAATATGAGAAGTACTTACATATTGTACTTCAGAGGTTGAGAGATGACAAGTTGTATGATAAGTTCTCCAAGTGCAAGTTTTGGTTGGAGTTTCTCTCTTCCTTGGGTCATGTGGTGACCAAGATCATATCATGGTTAATCCAGCAAAAATTGTGGTGGTTCGTAATTGGGCTAGTCCTACCTCCCCTACCGATATTTAGAGTTTTATGGAGTTAGAAGGCTACTATTAGCGTTTTGTTGAGGATTTTTCATGTATTACGGCTTTGTTGACCAAGTTGACTCAGAAGAGGATTTCTTTTAAGTGGCCCGATGCTTGTGAGACAAGCTTCCAAAATCTTAAGGATCTATTACTATCATCTCCTATCTTTACTTTTCCCAAAGAAGGTGTAGGTTTTATCATCTTCTGTGATTCTTTTGGTGTTGGGTTTGGTGTCGGGTTAAAATAAAAGGGTAAGGTGATTGTATATGCTTCCCATCCGTTAAAGCCTTACAAGAATAATTACCCTATCCATAATTTAGACTTTTGTGTGGTTGCTTCAGCATTGAAATTGTGGAGGCATTATTTGTATTGAGTCCATTGTGAGATCTTCTAGAATTATCGTGGCCTTCTACATTTCTTTACCCCCCTCCCCCACCGGTATCTTAATAGGAGGCAGCATTATTGGATTAAGTTTCTTAAGGATTATGATGTTGCTATTCTTTATCATCTGAGTGAGGCCAATGTTGTTGGGATTCCTTGAGCCAAAAGCTAACTAGTATTGATAGTTAGACGCATCTCTTAATCCAGGAAATCCCTTTGTCCTTAGAGGTTCAGTCATTATCTAGCCAGATGATTAGGATTTATATTTTGACACCTAGATGCGTTTTGGCATTTATAAAGGCTAGATATTCCTTGATGGATCAAATTTAAGCACATTAGTTCGATGATGTTGAATTGAGAGTGATTCAAGATAAGATGTTAAGAGGCAAGGATAAGAAAACTCCACTCTGATGGTGTTTTAAGGATTAGAGGTCGAGTTTGTATGTGTGAGTAGGTGATTAGGTGAGGTTGATCTTGGAGAAGGCCCATTTTTCTAAGTACTCCATTCATCTGAGAGTAACCAAGATGTATGATAATTTAATAAAGCACCACTGCCAGGGTGGTATGAGAAAGGATATAGCAAATTTTGTAGCTCATTTCTTATCTCGTCAACAGGTGATGGTCGAGCATTTGAGGGTTAGTAGTTTAGTTTAGAGGTTACCCATTCGTGAGTGGAAATAGGAATAGATCACCATGGACTTCATGATTGAGTTTCCACATACTTCTCATGGTTTTGATAGTGTTTGGATTATCAGGGAGCAATTCACCAAATTTGCTCATTTTATAACTATTTTGGTTTCCTTTAGTGCTGAGAGGTTGGCCTGTATCTATGTCATAGGATAGATCATTTCCATGGAGTACGAGGGTCTATTATCTCAAATAGATGTTTAGTGTTCACTCCTTATTTCTAGAATGCATTTTAAGAGGAGTTTGGTACTGGGTTGATCTTAACACCACTTTTCACCCCAAGTCAATGGTTAGTCAGAGACAACTATTGAAGTTTTAGAGAATATGTTTCTCTCTTATGTTATAGACTTTGGAGGTCAGTGGTAGTAATCTTTAGCCTTGGAAAATTTTGTATATAATAATAGCTACAATTCTAGTAACTAGATAGTACCTTACGAGGCTTTATATGGTAGGATTTATTGCTCTCTGGTTGGTTGGTTTGAGGTTTCTAAGAATAGACATCGAGGAACAGACTTGCTTCACGAGTTTTTTGATAGGATCGGGTTATTCAGGATAGACTTTGAGTGGCTCAAAGTAGGTACAAATGCTATGTGTATCATATACCTAATGCCTTGAGATTTAGTGTTGGTGATCGAGTCTTTCTTTATGTTTTGACCATGAAGGACGTTATGAGGTTTGGGAAGAGGGAAAGCGTAGCTCCAGGTATATTGGGCCATTTGAGATTCTTTGAACTATTGGGAATATAGCTTATATGTTAGCTTTACCTTTAAACCATCCAGTCATTCATGTACTTTTTCAAGAATCAATGCTACGGTGTTATATTCCAAATAAGTCTCTTGTCATTGGTTGGGACACAGTGCAGTTAGATGAGATGTTATCCTTTATTGAGGAGATAGTCTCAATTTTAGCATGGGTTGTTAAGTGACTGAGTTCTAGAGTATATTTCAATGGTTAAGTTCAGTAGGTACACCATTCTATAAATAAGGCTACTTAGGAGGTCAAGTCCGACATGTGTAGTAGTTATCCCTAGGCTTTTATTGAATATGGTATTTCCCTTACCTTTAGTTTGAAGGCAAACTAGATTCTTAGTGGTGGATGTTGTATGAATGTGATTTTGATAATTTCTCCCTTTTATGTGTTTTGACTATTTTGTCGTTCTTCATGGTTACTATGTAATACTTTTGGGGTGTGGGGATGGTTGGCATGATTCTCAATGTGGTCTAGAACAATTTGTGTGAGTCTATGTTTTTTAGAGGGTAAAAAGGCCTAATAATTGACTTCAGTCAACATTTGTTAATTTGTGTGTTAAATGGCAAAATGACTGCGCCAGTAGATCCAGAACGCCAATTTTGGGTTGTTAGCATGGTTGGTTTGATTTTATGACTTTTGGATCTCATTTTGGCCCTTGGTTCAAAGACTTATAAAATTGGGCCTTGCGTGTCAATTTTCTGAAAACATCCCTTTTTTGAAAATTTGATGTCGTCCTTAAGTCTGGAACGTCGAATTTAGTCTAGTCTTACATTTCATTTACCTTCATGTGATTCCAAATGAATCATGAAGGGTGGATCAGCAACTTTGTAATTTAACAAAGTTATTGATCTGGCTGATATCTGGTGAAACCGATTTAGTGATCAAAGAACTACTAAAGTAGTAGCCACTTTTCTGAAGGATCAGATAATAATCAACTACCTTGAAGGCACACTTTTACAACTTTAACGATCGCCAATTTAGCGGTAGGAGATAGCTTTAGAGGCCCCCCGCCATTGGGTTTTGATGCTTAAGCAGTCAACACACCACTTAGGTGATGACTGATTAAGCAGTCAATTGACCATTTTAGTGGTCATAGCTAGAAAAGTATACAAGCTCTTTTTCTCAATTTCTCTTTCATTTTGACACTTTGAGCTTTGGATTGAGATGGTTTGGATGATTTCTTCCATTCTTGAGCTTGGGTAATGTAATACCCTGTATTTTTGTGCTAGAATTCTAATCATCGTTCCTACATGTCTAATCTCTAATACAAGTGATTTTCATATAAATACAAGTAGCATGATCATTATCCTAGTCTATGGAGTAGTTTAGAGGTGAAAAAGGTTCATAGCAATGACCTAGAACAAAGTTGACCTAAGACCAATTGATACATCCAAAGTTTGACATTTGATTCTACAAGGGTCAACTTCAAACGTGTATATCTCTTACTATATATGGAATTTTTCATCCCAAGACCTATCAAATTGTAGATAATTGAATTAGCTTTCCAATGATACCCATTTCGCAAAAATCCAATACCCAAGTGAAGAGTTATGCCCATTTTCGTGAGTGGCAGTAAGGGTGTACGATGGGCAATGCGCCGCCCAATCAAATATGTGTGATTGGGAGTGCGGGGCATACTTAAATGTCTGCCATAAGGTGTGCGACGCACACCTTAAGGTCTGCCATGGGTTTTTGCGCTGCATACCTCACTTCCAAGTGCCAAAAACACCCCTATATATGTCTATAACACGGGATTAAACTCCCATAACACCAAAATAAGTTTACTTTCTCTCAAAATCACCAAGAACATTCATTAGGGTTTCAACCTAAAAATTCAAATAGCTCAAGATTCAACCATGAGTTTTCAATAATTCTTCGAGATTCGGAATCCCCATTCCGAGGGCTACAAGAAACACTCATTATTTTCACGAATAGAGTCCCAAGGTCAAGAATTCATTCAAAGCTTCAAGTTTAAGGTATGTGAGATTTTTCAGCAAGAACACCCTTTCATTCTTGTGCCCAAATTGATTTTTCTTTTATGAATATACATGATTTTACTTGTTTTGATATGAATTTGAAGCATGAATTTATACCCTATATGGTTTTACATGAGATTATGATCCTCTCTATGTTTTGAAAGTTGAATTGAATGAGAATGATGACATTTTTTACATAAAACTGAATTTTCCAGATTTTAAAGTAAGTTATATATATTTATGATGAAAAGCATGAATCTTGAGAAAATTTAATATGATTTTGATGTATGAGACCTTGAGTCCTAATTGGGATTGTACTTTGAGAAATTATGTGTTATAAGCACAATGAGATTTGAATCCCAAGGCTAATTTTCTTTACCAAGAAGTATGATTATAAAGCTGAAATTTTAAGTTTTAAGTGATTATTTTTGTGCTTATGTCATAAAGTATGAAACTTTGGAAGGTTTTATGGTGATATTGATGTATGGATTTTTGGAACCCTATTCGAGATTATTATTTTGAGAAAATCATGTGTTATAAACACCTTGAGTTCAAATAATTTGAGATGATAAAGAAGCTTTGACCTTTTGGTCGTAAAAAGAGTTGTTTTTGAAACCGAGATTAGAAAAGAAATTCATATTTATTGATTTATCATGAAAGGGGTAGCATGATGGCTCCCGTTCTGAATTGTTGAAATATTTATTAGTGGATTTTCTTTTGAAAATATCTAACCTAAGTTCGGGAGTAGTCTTTAGCATCGAGCGGAAGGTATAGCAGGATTGGTACTTCCCTAGAACTATGTTTCCCCATAGGTTGTGAGCCTGGGACTGATTTATATATAGTGATCACTAGTGAATAAAAGATTAAGGTCCTACTCCGATGGCAAGGATAGGACAGTTCTCCCCAATATGGGTTGGACGTTGGACTCCATGTAGCTCACATGGTTTATGTCAGTTATGAGAGACTCCCAATGTGTGTGTATTCTCCTATCTAATATGAAAAGTCTTATTTTTCTACCTGAGATGAAAACATATTTGTTTGAAAGACAGAGTTTCAGAAAGTCATTGTTCTCAAAATATTTAATGAACATATATTCCAAAGAGAATTGTTATGAGATTTGATTACTTTGATAATTTGGAATTGAGATAAAAGTGAATTGAGATTTATTATGACGACTAACATGTTTCACTCGATATATTTACTCTCTTATGATTATGATGATTTTAATTCAATCTAAGTGAGTGATTTATATCAGTATGCATAATTTTATAAACTATGATGATATTAAGATATTATTTTATATATGCATTGCACCCCTATATGCTCAGTACGTTTCCATGGTACTGACCCACATATTCGTATGTGGGTTACATTTTCTCGAAATATAGGTACAAGGTATACTGTACATCTTCAGATCTAGTCAGCTCGCGGCATCCAGTCAGCAGGTGATGAGTTCTTTTGATTCAAGGGATTGAGTTAGTTATACAGTTCGAGAAGTGTTGTATTTTCTTTATTTAGTCGTATTGAGTTGGTTTAGTCGGGAGTCATGACCCGGCTACCTATAGTGAGTACTAGTAGAGGCTTCATACACAGTCAGTAGAAGTTGATGTATTCTGTTTCAGTTTTGGTTGTAAAAGCAGAGTTGTAATCTTGTAAATTTAGTTTTGTATTTATCATACTTAGAAAAGAGTTATTTTCCACAGATTTGTATAGATTTATACTTGTTGTTCAGTTACTTATGAGTTATGCCAGTAGAAGGGTTAGCTTGGGTTCACTTGTGATCCTAAGCACTGTGTGACATCTTGGGACCCAATTTTGGGGTGTTACAAACTTGGTATCAGAGCACAGAGTTCAAGTGTCTTAGGTGTCTATGAATCCGTTTCTAATAGAGTCTTGCGGAATGGTACGGAGACGTTTGTACTTTTCTTCAAGAGGCTACAGGGCTTTTAGAAAATATCTCCATTCTTTCAAATCTTAAATCATGCTATAAAAAAGTTCTCCAAGAAACTTATATAGATTCTCATCTTACTCTAGTCAGGTCATCTCTGCCTTATTTCCAAGGTATCAGAAATAGTTGAGATTAATTCTCCATAGATAGTTATGGAATTTTAAGTGAGCTACAAAAGTATCCTATCAGTACTTTTGAGTTTCAAAAACTGAAGTGTTTTATCAGGCCTGTAGAAATCATGCACTAAGCCCGAGTCAGATGTGCTTTCAAATTTCTCCTCAGAATCCATAATGATAATCTATACTTCTCTATCTATGTACTGTTCTTGAGGTAACATGTTCGGCAAGTTTCAATTTTCTCCCCAGATAATGATCTTATATTTGCTGGCAGAAGTTTCATAAAGTGTCTTAAGAGGATCCTTCTAGTGTGTTATAAGTCCTTCAAATTTAAGTTATGCCCTCGTTCTTATGAGTTATTTAATAAAGAAAGAGTAAGGTGTATTCTTATATAATTGAATATTTTGTGTCAAGTTGCTATCTCTTGTATTAAGTAATCTTGTTATCATTATGTTTGTGAAAAATCAAAGTCTAGTGAAGCCATGTGAGGCCTATTTCAATTCACTAGCATAGTTCCTTTGTTATTCATATAATTTTCTTAATCAAAAGACAAAACCAAAGTCTAGTGAAGCCGTGTGAGGCCTATTTTGATTCACTAGCAACTTGTTGTTCTGGTGTTAGTTGAACTTATGGATTTAGAAGTGCAGTGGCAAGAATGGTCGTAAGGGCAATTTATTAAATATGTATTCCTCAATTTTTGCTTATGATTGAATTAGTAATGAAGTGATATTCCCTTGTTTGTTAGTTTAGTGAAGTTAGAGAAGGAGATTATTAGTTAAGGTGGATTGTTGTTTGCTTGGAGTATGAAAAGAGTTATTGATGGTATTTGTTGTGCTAGGAAAGTATAGGTTTTGATGGAAGTACTTGGTGGTTGAGTATTGTTAATTTAGGCTTTCCTAAGATTTCAAGAGAAAGTTTAGTTGAAATTTATAGATCTATGAAAGTAATTTAGGTATGAAGATGGGTAAATAGTAATGATGTAAAGAAGGAGGATGTGTTAACAGATTATGAATAAGATAGGCCATATGATTATAATCGATTGTCATTGTGTACTAGTTTTTCTTAATGTTGTGTTCTATAGTTTTAAAGTGAAAATTGTGTGTGAGATTAGGTTGTAAATCATGTTTAGCTCTAGATATTAAGTTTGAACAGTTGATTGTTCGGTTGTTGATGCTAATTATATGGAGGTGATGTAGTAGGCCTAAATAGTGTATGCAAGAGTGTAAGATCATGTGTTCGTAATTAAGTATGGTGTAGAGTGTGCCCAAGGTGCTATGGGGCTGCATTATTTTTTTGAGGATTATTGCATATTATGTGGTTAGTAGTAACGTTGAGTTGCTAGGTGGAGAAAGGCTTGTTAGATAATTTATATTGTTCTTGATAGCTAAGTTAAGGAGTTATGATTGAAGATGTTGAGTATTTTTAGTATCATTTTATTCTCATGGTTTGGGGAAAATATAAGTATAGAAGTGTGATCTTGGTAGGCTATGATTATGTGATTAGAGATGTAGATATTGTTGCAAATGAGAGTGTAAGTCTTTGATGATGATTGTTGAAGCTAGGAATTAAGGATGGCATAGGGATGGGTTGTTCAAGAATGATGTATTCTGTTTTAATTTTGGTTGTAAAAGCAGAGTTGTAAGCTTGTAAATTTAGTTTTGTATCTATCATATTCAGAAAAGAGTTATTTTCCGCAGATTTATATAGATTTATACTTATTGTTCAGTTGCTTATGAGTTATGCCAGTAGAAGGGTTAGCTTGAGGTCACTTGTGATCCTAAGCACCGTGTGACGTCTCAAGACCCGATTTCGGGGCGTTATAGGTAACCTCTAAATCACTATTTTAATTTCTTTACTCTTATAATTGTCATTTAAAATTCTTTAATTTATGATTTCATAATGGGAATTTGAGAATTTTGTCCCAGAAGGTCGTAAAAGGAGTTTCCTCAATTTATGCCTCGTTTTTGACCCATTTTCACTTAGGTTTTCTCATATGACTTTCTTTAATCATTGTTAAGGTTTTTCTAAAAAAATTCTTCTTTTACCCTTTCATTTTGAAACCCCATTTTGGGGGTCAATTTTAGACCATGTATTAGAAATTCAAAATTTAGGTATTGTTGGCTTCATATTGATGTGTAGACCCTATATTTATGTGTTTTAGTTGATTTTGTGATCGTACAAGTGGGAAAAGCTCCGCATTAAAAATATTTAGGCTTAGATTTTATCTCACGAGGTAAGTTATGGCTTAATTTCCTTTAGACTATGGGTATGGGTAGTAATCATGAAAACTATATTTCAATAATATTATTATTGTTTTGTGCCCATGTGGGGGCTTATATTTTTTGTGGTGGTCGTTTGAGGTGATATTTATTATGTGTTGCCAATGTCAAGGCCTTATCTAATATTATATGAGGATGTACTGCTCACAACTAAACCAGTACGAAGATCTCAAAAATCATTTAATAAATGTACCCGTTAGCTCAAAATCCACACATCATTCCCCACTTTTTTGAAAACACACAAAAGAGCTTTGGAGAAGACGACTTTTAGAGGGTTTTTGAGGTTTTTCATCTTTGTAGAAAGTCACTACATTCTAGATTTGAAATTACTACTTATAATCTTATAAAATCATTAGAAATGAATTCATGGTTGAAAATTAGGGTTTAGTCCTAGTTATAGAATTGATAAAAAGTGATGGGAATGACTATAAATTCAGTAAGGAAAGACTCTAGTGTGTTAGAAAATATTAATGGGGTGCAATTGAGGTTGTTCATGCTAATTTTAGTAGACTCCGTATGGTTTAAGAGATAGAAAACCCTAAGATAATTAAATAGGGTGAATTGCATGACTAAAATCACTAGATTTTAATCCTCATTAGTTAAAAAAGGGGCAAACTATTGAAATGGGTATATATTCTAGTTGTTATTGATAAGAAAGAGCTTAATGAGAATGAAAGGGCAAAAGTTTGGATTAAAGGTGACCTGCGTAAGGAATTAAATTAGGTTATGGTTTTTTTGTAGTACTCAAACATTCTTGATTTTGTGTTTATTTGTAAACCAAACATCTATGATTGCCTTCTAGCATGACTTGTGTTTCTTTCACTATATTTCATTTCATATGCATTATGATGATATTGGGTGATGGAGGATCGGGTGCTACACTGATACGGATATCATATGTTATGATAGATGATTGAGTACCATATCGGTATGAAATGATGTTATTGATTATGATGAGAAGAGTAAGAGGTTATGCACACATCGTGCATACATGCACTCATTCATAAACATTGGGTTTTTTTATGATGATTATATGTGGTGGTGAGTTGTTGGTGAAATTGACTAATTATAAAAGCTTGTGAAATTAAATTTGTGAATTATATCTGTACGATGTATTTAGTTGTTGATGTCTTTGACTATGAGTTTTGTTATGATCGCTCATATAATTTTCTAGCTTGCTATCATGACCCAACACAGCTAATTGTGTTGATTACCTATATATACCTACTCCAAATAGGAGAAGCTAGAATATCCCACCGTTAAACTAATGTGGAAGTTACTACAATGTACCCTTAATCAATCTTGTCTAACACCTTATTAATAAATCAAAAGTTCAAATGATTATTAAATTAATTCATTTTAGAAATTGTGTTTAATACATCAGAATATGATAAAATAAAAATAAATACAAGTGACTCCCTAACACCTAGTCTAAACCGATACAAGAGAACCAGACAAGGAGTAAGGATATTTATGACACAACATCTATGTAGAATAGAAATAGTAGGATCTATTGTTGAGTGAAAGGTATCACTGCTATAGAAACTCCAACCAACTTGCACTATGGATATACCCCTAGTGGAGGTATAACAAGTGTAGCATCATTACAACCATACGTACTTGTAAACATCATCAATCAACTAGGGTTAGAAACATATAACATCAATAATAAATATAAATAAAAATTATAACAACAGGTAAAGTTCTACTTCTAAAACCCGAGTTAGTAAATCCTCAACATATTATTTTAGCATCTATGTGACCTACCTGTCATTTAATATTTTCGTATATCTTTGTCCTTTGGCTTACAATTAGTATACCTTTTTCCTTTTACTACCTATTCTAACCTGCACCTTTTCCTCCACTACCGACCCATTCATAAGGTACCTACCATTTTTAGGCAATATCCACCCAAGTCTCTCGATACTCTCAATCGCAAGACATCACAGTACCACATCCTGTAATTATCATAAGTTCCACTAATCATATCATACCATAACTGGTCCGCAAAGGGAACTGTAGAGTTGCACCTCTAAACTGGTCCATGCAAGAGACCAAACTTACATTTGTAAATCCTCTTTCATCATTTACCATAATGGAAACATATACGAGAACGTATAAGGAATAGAATTCCATTCAAAACCTATAAATGAATGTATGTAAGCAAAATGTCTGCATCATCTCTTACCCTTCTTAGTCTCAACATCTACATAACATCGTACCAGTATGGTATCCAACCTATATTGATACAATTATATCTATACTGGCATGGTATCTGACCCATATCATAGTAATCATATCCATACTAGCGTGGTACCAGACTTATATCAAAACAATCATATTCGTACCAATATAGTACCTGTCTCAACACCTTATCACAGTGCAAATGAAATGGAATGTAGTTAATAAGTCGTAAGGCCTGCTAGAAGCAATCATAAATCTTGAGTCCACAAACCAAGCACAAAGCTAAGAAAGTCTACGTGCTACAAGAACCATCAAACTTATTTTATCAAAAAACTCAATATATATATATATACATATACATATATATACATACGTATATATATAATTACATGTATAAATAGATTTACATACATATATATATATATATTCCCTAACTATTATATACCATACATCCTTACGAGCTGCAATAGCCTAAATTCATGGTCCTCTCTGTCCATATCTAAACCTCTCATTTCTATAATTATTCTCTACTCTTCTCTAATGTATTATAATGGAAATTCTATTCCTTATTTGACATTATTATTATATGCTCACTCATTAATCACAAGATTTGGCTTTGCTAATTTCCAGACCCTATATTACCATAATTCATCTCTTAGCTACTCATCTTTAGTGAAATTCAAGCATTACTATATTAGAATTAATCAGGTTCACGTAACTCCCCATTTTACTTCTCCATGTTATCAATAGTTACTTTTCACTATATTCAAGCCTAAAGGTATTAAGCTACTCACGTTCATTCTATTATTCCATCTGTATTTCATCATAATTAATACATCACATAACATATGATTACATAATCATAATTAACCCTAACCAAATTTTTAGTGTGTCCATCTTCCCAACTTTGTGGTCAATGTCCTAATGCATAATATTTATGACATGACCATTAATATTAATTACATTTAGCCCAAGTCTAGTTTCCTTAAAATAAATCTTAGCTTACCTTTAATGTGAAACATATGGCTACGGAGAGGAGTGAGTTGTCCTGCATGTGCTAAATGTATTCCCATGTGTTGGGTTCTCTTTAGTTGTGTCTTAAAACCCCTCTCATAAAACTTGGCCTTTAAAATACCATGGTTGGGGAGTTAGGGTATTTAGAGTATAGGAAGTGGGTTACCCAGGAAGATAAAACATAGAGGATTTTTATGAATCCCTCGACTGGGCTATTGCTTTTTACCGCTATAGCAAAACTTTTACTGCTGCAGTTGTTATCCGACCGCTAGAAGAGTTATCGATGGACTAGTCCAATCCATATTGGGCCTTTTGGCCCACTTCTCTTAGGCCCTAATTTTTCAAACTGATTTAAATTTTTCCTAATCCATTTTGATCCAATATTTTATTTTAAATTATTTTTATGATTTGGTCATTACATTAGATACAACTTTACCAACCATTCGTCCGCAAACGGTCCTAGAGGCAATGTTTGGACAATGCATAAGTTTTTGATGGATTTAATATAATAAGACCTTAGGGAATAATTTCAACATATACTATCTCAATACATATCTCTGCTCCCCGATGCACGACCACTAAACTATCACATAATCTAGGACTGATGGTTATTCTCATATTTTTCTCGAGTCTAGGTACATAATTAATTCACAAGATAACTCTTAATTGCGATTAACATAACATAGTATGACACAATAATGCATAAAAAGTTGAGATGAAATTGGTTTCAGAAATATTTCTCTCTACTGAGGTTGGATAACCGTTGCAGGAATCCATCTGCAGCAGTCGTTCGCAATAGTCATATAGGGGGGAAATGAATTTCTCCCCCTATTTTTACCCCCTCTCTCAAAATTCTTAAGAATATCTCAATAAAATTCTCTTTTGATGATAAATTCAAGGTAATTTCTTCATCTTCACTACTTTATTTATTTCTCATTATAGAATCCTACTATTATTTAGAATAGAGAGAATTTGGTTGGTTAACTTGTTGAATTTGAATATCATTGGTGCTTTTCATCATATGTATTGACATGTTAGGTTCTCTTATATTTGTGATGGTCCTATAACATTCAGGACAAAAGATTATTATAGTTCATAATAAATTTTAATCATGGGAGGGGTGAAAGATGAAGGGTTCAACAACAATTTTCTTCAATTAGGGTTGAAATTTGGGTGTTTCAAACCCCCCATTTTATTGTAAAGGATTCACACACACTTCCCTAAGACGGATTCTTACTAAATTTTCGAAATTTAGATAAAATTCAAAAAACTGTCATGGGATGGGTTAAAGATAATAAACTAATATAGTAGTAACTTCTCCAATGCAATAGTAAGTTTTTACTGTTGCAATGCCGCTAAAGTGGTTAACTAATCACTGCTATGATACTAGGTAGTAAGCCCCTTAGTTTTTTATTTTCTAAATTTTTTAATTTTCTTTTTATCTTTTTGTGTTACGATATAGTTTGAAACTAGTATTTTTGTGGATTTTTATAGGATCATTATGGCCCAAAAACCCACTTACCACAGATTCCCCCATATCATTAGACTCACTCGATAAGAGGAGTGACAATAAAATAGGAACTCCCATTATGAACAAGGGTTTGTGATGTGGTTTTCTTAAATTTGATGATCAGTTAAAATTTTTTCGGTAGGAGGTGCTGGCCGAGCTGGTCCCAAAGTGCAATCTGACCTAGGTATGGAAATTTAATCCTATACTCCCTACATTAGAGTGGTTAGTACCTCTTCTCAACCCCTGATCTAAGGAAAGAATATCCTTCTGGATGCCACTACTATAAATAAGATCTTGGGGGATCCTAATCCTCTAATGTAACCTTTGTGGCCATAATTTACGAGTCTAACTTGGGGCAAGCAGTGCAATATTTGGCGCCTGAGGTAGGGATAATGTGGTGAAGTGGTCCGATCAGAAGAGGACCAAGATTTGGTTGTAGTGGATGTCTCAGAGGATCTGTCCTTTGGGAAATATTATGGATGAGATATTCTACTAGGCTATGGTGATGGTGTGTTCTATGGATGAAATCAAGGTGGATGTGAAGGCATAGATCATGGAAAGGGGTAGTACTTTAATGAGAGAGAAGTTAGCAGGGGACCTTTTCTTACCTTTTTTTATTACAGAGTTGTGTAATTGGGTGGGTGTTCCCTAGGTAGACCATAATGTTTGAAAGGAATATGATGTGACATTTAACCTTCTTAGAGTAAGGAGTACCCGAGGTAGAGGAATGATGAAGAGAATGACAAAAGATGAGGGTGAGAACAACAACACTGGTGAAGTAGAGATTCTCCCATTCCTAGACATCCATTCCTCCCAGTGAATGGGTGGCTGAAATTACTTCTATGCAAGGTTACATAGAGAGGAACCACATGTACCATCTTAGGCTAGTTTCTTTGATCGCTACTACCCCTGTGGATTCAGATTGAGCTTATACTGAGCTCCTATGGGAGCTAGATGAAGATAAGATAAAATATTTCTCCTGGGACTGAGGATGTGGAAAATTGTTCATCATGTTCGTGTGCACCTTCCTAGATAAAGAGCTCCTGAAGTTGATTGTGGAGGATGCTTAGGAGATCTCCCTCCTCAATGATGTAGATGAGAAAGGACTGAATATTGTATGATTTGGGGATGATGTCACTAGTTAGAGGTCTCCTTTCCTTCCCGCTCATGCTTTAAGTTTTTGAATTTGGATTGCCCCCATTAGGGGTATGTAACAAATAATTATTCTTCTTATTCTTTTTGTTTGTAGGATGTCTTTCCTCCCTGCCTTTTTAACAATAATCTTCCTTGTTTATAATGTGTGTTAGATATATTTCTGCCATTTTATTATTTCCAAAACAACGTTGTTTCACAACGATTGCAAGATTATAAAAATAGGGAGAACGTGTGGCAAGATTCTGCATAGAGCCATTGTAATGGTTAATCTTACCTGCAGTAGTAGCCTCCAATAGCTCTGTCTTACATTTTCTTACACAGTCCAAGGCCTTTTTTTCTATGCAATACTTTTTCTATGCAAGCTCTAGTATCATAATAACCATTTTGTATACGTATATAAATTGAATTCGCAATTCTCTTGCTCATGTGACACATCCATAAAATTTCCATTCATTAAACTAAATTGTGCCATACTTTCATCAATCATTTTTTTACTTACTGAATTCACTATCCTCAAAAGTGTTCTACCAATAGCCAGGCTAGTAGTTTGTTAGGATTTGTATATTAGTCAAGCAATACACAAAATTACTGGGAGATTATCCATAGCTCAAGTCGCAAAAATATAGATACTCTCGAGATTACACCTGATCCTTACGTCTGCTATTATACTTTGTTACACACCATCTAATCGTAAACATAATCAACAATCATATTTGAGAGTTTAAGAATCAAAAAGTCAAGTTACCATACATTACCTTTAACAACAATGCAAATAGCACATTTTTAACACATCATTGCCTCACCACAAGTACTTAACACTATATCAAATAAAGGAGAATAATTCACTTCCTATTTTTTATTAATCTCTATTGGTTGAACGTCTTGTCCCAATGTTTCCATGTTAAAAGATACTAGTTTGGACCAACTAGTCCTAATTGTAATGATTGAGATATAAATTGGAATCAACTAGATACCAATTAGACTCAACCTAGTTTTGTGTAATAAATGCCACGATAGGAAAGAAGAAAGTAAGGTAGATTCCTAGATACATTATAGTTTCCTACAAATTTGATGTGGACATCAACACACCAATTCATAAAACGCTACTCAATATTTGCTCATGTATTATGAGTCTAGTAACTTAGGCATTGATACCATCTTTATCATAACCTAACCCATCTGATCGTGTTGGGAACCTACCTACACCTAATCCAAATAAGAGAACTCTGAATGTCCCACCACTAAACCAATGCGGATTTTACTGCACTATTCACTTATAAATGTTATCTATCACTATAATAACAACTCAACAGTTCAAATGATAATTAAATTAATTTATTTCATAACATGCTTTTAATACATCAGACATGATAAATAAATACTAAAAATAACTATAAATGACTACCCAAAACCTAATCTAAATCAATACAAGAGAACTATATAAGAAGTAGGGACATCCATGACTCAACATCTATGTACAGTAAAAATAGTTGGAGATACTACTGTGTGATCGATATTGCTTCTATAGAAACTCTAAGAAACCTGCACCATAACTATACCCCGAGTAGAGGTATAGTAAGCATAGTCAGTACAACCACATCATTTGGTAAGCATCATCAGTTGGACAGGGTTAGATATAGATAACATCAATAATATATGCAAAAATTATAGCATCAAGCAAAGTTCTAGCTCCAAATCTCTAATTAGTGATTCCTCAACATATCATTTTAGTATCTCTATTACCTAACTATCATTTAAGTTCTTGTATATATTTATCTTTTGACTTATATTTTTTATATTTTTATTTCTTGACAACTTATTCAAACCTATACCTTTTCCTCCCCTACCAACCCATTCTTAAGGTACCTAAAATTTTGTAATCTATATCAACCTAATTTCTCTCGATACTCTCTATAGCAATATATTACAGTACCACATTCCATAATTATTATAAGTTCCACTAATCATATCATACCATAATCGATCCTCTAAGGGAATCATAGAATATCATCTCTAACTTAGTCTATGCAATGGACCTAACTTACATTCATAAGCCCTTTTCATTAATTCCTAGAATTAAAACAAGTATGAGAACATATATAGAATAGATTCATATTTAGAACATATAAATAAATGCATGTGTGCAAGATATGTGTATCTTTTCTTATCCTTCTCAGCTTTATCAACAACAAAATATCGTACCAGTGTGGTACCCAACTCATATCACAATAATTATATCTATATCAAACCTATACCATAACAATTATATTCATACTAGCATGGTACGGACCCATATTATAGCAATCATATTCATACCGGCATGGTACCGACCAATATCATCTTAATTCATTAGCATAGTGCAAATAAAATGTAATGCAATCAATAAGTCATAAGGAATGCTAAAAGCAATAATAGATGTTGAGTGTATAAACCAAGAACAAAGCCAATAAAGTCTATATGCTATAACAATAATCTAGCTTATTTGATTAGTAACCTTAATCTATGTATATATATGTGTGTGTGTATCCCAACCATCATGTGTCATACATCCTTATAGACTGTAGTAGCCTAAATTCATGCTAACATATACCTTCTCTCTTTCCACATCCTAACCTCATATTTTCTCATTATTCTATATTCTTCTCTAATTTTCTATAGTGGGAATTCTCTTCATCATTTCATATTATTATTCATTTATGTTCATTCATCAATCATGGGATTTGTTTATGCTAATTTCCATCCCCTACATTACCATAGTTTTTCTCTTAGCTACTACCCTTTAGTGACATTCGATCATTAATACATTAGAATTAATCAAGTTCAATTAACTCTCGTTTTCAATTTTTTATGTTATTGTTTTCACTTTCAACTATATGTAAGCCCGAAAGGTGTTAAGCTACTCACGTTCACTCTGTCATTCCATATGTCTCCCATAACAATTCATATATTTACATAACATATGATTACACAATCATAATTATGCCTAATTGGATTTTAGAATGTCCATATTTCCAACTCCATACCTGAATGCCTAATGTATGAATGCATCTTGACTATGTCTAGTTGCTATAAAGTAAATATTAGATTACCTCTTAGGTAAAACATACTGCTACTGGGATGAGTGAGTTTTTCCACGCAAGTTAAATGTATGTCCATGTAGGGTTTTCTCTGGGTGTGTTTCATAATAATTCTCATTAACCTTAGACTTTAAAATCTCATGGTTTAAGAGTTAGTATTTTCCAGAGTAGTTTTGGAGGAAGGAGCGACCTAAGAAAATACATATAAAGAGGATTTTTAAAAATCCCTTGACTAGGATATTGCTTTTTACTATTGAAGTGGAAATTTTACTATTGAATCTATACCACTGTAGTTATTATCTGACTATGACAGCGGTTATCGACAGTCTAGCACAATCCATAATTTGGCATCATGGTCCAATTTCCTTAGGCCCCAATTTTTCTCCCCGATTTTAATTTTCTTCTAGTCTATTTTTAGCCTATTATTTATTGTAAATTATTTTTGGGGTGTTACACTTTCTTACTTGTACATTATTAAGTTGGTCATTCTATGATGCTTACAAATATTTATTGATTACTGATGATACTTGTACTCTCCATTTATTTAGTGTAGAATATCTTGCAGAGGTTGACATGCTACCTCATCCCTAGTTAGTAGTTAAGACTTGATTTCAAGGGTAAGCACCATGATCAAGCAACTTTTAAAGCTTTTTATTTATTTTGACGTCCCTTGTTTTGGGACTAATATGTTCCTTGTTACTTTGGATGTTGATGTACCTTTTTTTTTATATTTCTTTATTTCAAACTCAGTTCATTCTTAAATTTTCTTGTATAGTGACTTCAAATCTCAGAAATGTAATAAGTAGAGGTTTTTACTCTCTATTGGTTTTGGATATTTATTTTGGTTTAATTGGTGGATTAAATTATTGAATAGACTTTCTTTTACACTTATTTAAAATTCAAAATTAATATAGGGTGAATATAAAAGTAATACATGAGTTTGTAAGGGTGAGATTAGTATGGTTCTCTTGTCATAGGTTAGGGTTGGTGTTAATAATGATCTATTGGGTTGCGACACTCTCACAATTCAGTTAGTTGGGTCATGTATATTAGAATCAAATCCCAAGTTAATCGTCTTACAAGTACAAAAGAAAATATTGAGTAGAGTTCAGTGAATTAGTGTGTTGATGTCCACATTAAATCTTTGAGAATCTATGAGACACTATATCAATTGTTTCCATTTCTTCTTTTTTATTATGCTATCTCAATTTCCATCTCTTTGGCTAAGTCCAATTGCTATCTATCTATAATAGCTAGGACTTATGATTGCCATGTGAGTTATAATTAAATTGCTTGGTTTTAACTTTTTTGGTGTATTTTAATACGTGATTGTGATTGTTTCTTGGTTTTATGGTAGTAACTAATATGGTTAATAAAAGTGTTATTTGAATTAGCTAAGATTGTAATAAACAAACAACTAAGTAATAAAAATTCTCACAAAAAAACAACTACTCAGCTACTAGATTCAAATAAGGTTTTAACAATTACCGAGGAGGCAATTATGTTATTCCACGATGTTCAAAGAAAGACAAGACCCTTAAATATCTAAGAAAAGACAACAAACTGCTTCACTATTCCCTCCTCATACGTGTATTTTATAAAGATAAAAAAATATTTAAGGGTTCAGATTTAAAATAAAAGAGGAGGGTTATCGAGGGTCAATCAGAAATAGCCTCTCTACCCCATAAATCAGAAGGGGTAAGGTTGTGTACATCTTACATATGATTTGTTGTTGTAGTTGTAATGGTCGGACACCTGATGCTCCTTAGTTAGTTAATTTTATTTATCGTTTTACTGAATGGATTACTTTTTTAATGCTTAGATCTACAAAACAATGTCTGGCAGAAAAGAATCTGTTTTAGATTTAGCAAAATTTGTTAACAAGGATATGTAAGTCAAGCTTACTGGTAGAAGACAAGTGGTAGGAACACTTAAAGACAAGAGATATTTAACCTTTTTAGACATGGTGAAAGATAGGATGTTCTTTATGGCTGGTTTAAAATTTTATAAGATCACTTGTAAATTTTGGAGAGGCTTCACAACTTGTTCAGTTTACCTTTACATTTATATGTAACTTTCCATTAAAATAAGAATTAACATATCTAACTTTTATGTCCAGCAAAACCGCTTACAGCAGTTCAAACTACCAAAATTGATGATTTACATTGGTGTATATCTGTTGGTTGAACTGTTGGGCATAGCTCAAATATGTGATATTGACAACTTGGTTTACATATGGTTAGTGCTCAACATATTTCTATCTTGAAGTTCTAAATCGTATTTACTAGTCTATCTATCAACAAGATTTTATAGCGGCCCTGTCTAGGTACTACTGATAAGGCTCGAAAAAACTAATTTCCTTTTCCAAAGAAATTGAAACCCATATTTTCTATCTTAGAGATTCTAAGCCATTGACCAAGGCACAAAACTTTGAAGAAACACTTTGAGCCAAATTGTTGCTACCACATCTTTTAAAAATAATCAAACTCTAAAAATATTGGTTCCCAACATCAAAATCCATCAAAACCCATAAAAATTCTCATTCTTAACAACTAAAAAATCCCTCAAAATTCTCATTCTAGAAAATCCATCAAAACCCATCGAAATTTCCAATCTTAACAACTACAAAAATTCACAAAACACATCAAATTACAGATTTCGTAAGCTCACAATTTCAATAAATAAGAAAAATATAGAATCTTATTTTCAATTTTGACCTTAAAAACTCTAAATTTCAATGACTTATGACCTAAACGAAGTACTTTTACCACCTTCCGCTACTGTTGAAGCTAGAAATATTGCAGAATTAATTTTTGGGAGAATTGATTCTGCTAATATTCAGCTACTACTGAAGCTATCTTGGTGTGGAGCGTTGTATCTTTGTTTCTGTCCAATTATGAACTAGCTAGGGCTAAATGGTGTGGAACCTTTAGTTTTGGGGGGAAAATGCTTTATATTTGGGATGGAAAGTGAGAGAAAAGTGGGAAATAATAAAATTTTGGAGGAAAATAAAAAATAAAATTTATCTTTTAGAGGGAATGAAATATTTCAGCGCCTATTTTAGCCACGCTATATTTGCCACATTCTCTAAAGCATAGAGAACTTTTAAATTTTTCATTAATTTAGCTACGGTTTTTGTAATCGTGGCTTAAAAACAATGGGTAAAATGCATTTTTTTGGTAGTGATATATATATATATATATATATATATATACATAGATATATATACATATATGGATATTATTGAATATAGTTATTTTCTTGGTTTTAAATGTGGGCATTATTTTATCATTACTCCTGAGTACATGATAGCATTCACTCGCTAACCCGTCTTCGAACACTGCAACCCCATACAATGCAAGAACCTGCCATACTACTACTTTTGCTCAGTAACTTGTATTAGAGAAAAGCTTTGTGTCGAATTAAAATGGTGAGCTTCCATACTCCAGAACGTTTTATTTCATGTTATGGACTTCTTTACATACTATTGTTATTTCTTAGACTTCGGTTTTTATCTATGGTTGGGTGTATGTCTCGACCAAATATTGTTTTGATTTTGGATAGAGGCTTTGTGAGACTACTTTGGGTTGGCATGGGCCGTGTCACTATTAGTGTCAGCCTTGGCATTGGTATTGGTATTAATGCTAAAACTGTTTGAATATATTTGATTTATAATTGTTCCATTTGTTATGTTATACATATATATATTTAAAATTCATCCAACATAGGTATAGGGTGGTTATGGTTGGGTATTGGGAGTGGTCACCCATCCTGGTTGGGCTTGAGGCACCCAACATGACTAGGCCCTAGTTTGGGTTATGTCAAATTTGTATCAGATCCCTAGGTTCATGGTCAATTAGAAGTCCATAAAGTCGCGTTGAGTAGAGTCTCTTTTAAGGGTGTACAACGCGCCACACTCATAAGGAAGAGGCTACAAGGCATTTAGGAATTTTTTTTTCTTGTGTTCAATTTTTAAGCTACGCAGTCAAAGTCCTAAATTCTTCTCTAATTTCTATTTATTTAATTTTCAAATCATGCCTCGATAATCTAAAGTTCACAGAAACTCCTCTGTACTAACTAGGGACAATGTTGTTAGGACAAGCACTACTCTTAGGATCTATACTCGGTCTAGGGGTCCAGTTCCTGATTGTCTTAGAGTTCCACCGGTCCTCTCTAGTCCATCTCAGACCTCTCAAGCAAAAGTATAAAACTCTAAGATTCGTAGTCCATGCATATATTGGCACAGTTTGTAGCTACGCAATCTGAGTGTGTTCCTGTTACTCCATCTTCTGAGGCCACAAGGGTTGTCTAATTTATAAGGTTGAACCCTCCAACGTTTACGGGTGTTAAGGTGAAGGAGCATCCTCAAGGTTTTTTTGATAATATGGAAAAGATCCTTCATGTTATACATGTCACAAATATGGAGGGTGTTGATTTTTCCGCCTACCAGTTGATGGATGTGGTGCACTAATGGTATGAGAAATGGGAACAATCAAGGGGCGATGGTGTTGAGTCTTCTCTGTGGGAGGATTTTTCTAGTGCTTTCTTGAACCACCTCTTTCCTTAAGAGTTAAGGGAAGCAAAAGTAGAAGAGTTTGTTAATCTAAAGCAGGGTAAGATGTCAGTCAAGGATTATGGCTTAAAGTTTCACCAGTTGTCATGGTATGCTTAGGAGTTGGTTTCTGGTATGAGGGCAAGGATGAGGAAGTTTGCTCTAGGATTTTCTCGTGAGTTTATCCTTAAAATAAAATAATACTTGTTTATCAAGGAAATAGATATCTCTAGGTTGGTTGTGTACATTCAGCAGGTAGAGGAAGAGAAGAGAAAGCAGGTTGAGTTAAGTGAGAGGCAGGGAAAGAAGTTTAAATTTTTTTAGCAGGGTGGTGGCCAACAGAAGAGTAGAAGGGATGGTGGTAAGTGGCCTAAGAAGAAGTGGGCAATTCTAGATCTTACTTAACAAGTAATGCTCCCTACCCAAAGCCCTCGGCTGATAGATGTTTCCATAGTGGTGAAAATTTTAGGGCATAAGGTGCGCAATCTTAGGCTAGTAGAGCTCAGTCAGCTCCATCATATCTTCCTTATATATTTTGTGCTAGCTTGCATTAGGGTTTTTATGATGAAAGAACGGACAGGTGCTTCATCTATGGTCAGTCAGGGTATATTCCTTAGAAACTTCCCTGTTGGTAAGGTTTCCTATAGGGAAAATAAGGTTCCTGTTGCATCTTTATCAGCTCTGACACCAAAGGGTGCACTATCTAGCACTGACACTTGTCGAAACTGTCTTTATATTCTCACTACTTGTCAGGATTCTGAGGCATCGCCTGATGTAGTGATAAGTATGTTCAAATACTTTACTCGTGATATGTACTATTTACTTTATCTGGGGTCCACTCTATCTTATGTAACTTTATTTGTGGTTGTGCATTTTGGTTTTGGTCTCGAGTGTGTTTCAAAACTTTTTTCTATTTCTACCCCAATAGGTGACTCTGTGATTTCTAAAAGAGTCTATAGGGAGTGTGTGGTATCTATTGGTAGTAAAGAAACTGTGGTGGATCTATTTGAATTAGATATGGTGGATTTCTATATCATATTATGGATGGATTGGTTGCACTCGTTCTATGTTTGTCTAGACTGTCAGACACGCATGGTTTTCTTTAAATTCCCTAATAAGTCAGTTATTGAGTAGGAGGGTGGTTCCCTAGATCCTAAGGGGAGGTTAATATCATATCTTATAGCTTAGATATCAATCTCCAAGGGGTGACTCTATTATCTAGTCCAAGTTAAAGATCCTAGCTCGGAGGGTCCTTCTTTGCATTCCATCCCTGTGGTGAATAAATTTCCTAAGGTCTTAACCGATGACCTTCTTAGTATTTCTCTGGATCGGGAGATTGAGTTTGGGATTGATCTTAGTCTAGACACTCATCCTATTGGGGTGCACCGATGTTATTCATATGTAAGAAAGATGGTTCCCTTTGGATGTGAATTGATTACTGATAACTGGATAAGGTAATGGTAAAGAATAAATATCCTCGTCCAAGGATAGATGATTTGTTTGATCAGTTATTGGGTGCTAAGTTTTCACCAAAATAAATCATCAATCCGGGTATCATCAGTTAAAGATTAGGGAAGAGGATATCCCTAAGAAAGCCTTCCGTATTCTATATGGTCGCTTTGAGTTTTTGGTTATGTCGTTTGGGTTGACCAATACCCCAATGACATTCATGTACTTGATGGATAGGGTCTTCTATTAGTTTATGTACTTGTTAGTCATTTTCTTCATAGATTACATATTGGTATACTCTAAGAAGGAGGTGGATCATGATGATTACCTCTGAGTGGTGTTGCAGATCTTGAAGGAGCTTTAATTGTATGCCAAGTCTTCAAAATATGAATTTTTGTTGAATGTTGTCATTTTTCTGGGTCGTATCATTTCTAGTAAAGTGATCATGGTGGATCTGTAGAAAGTGGCAGTGGTTAAAAAGTGGCCTTGACCCACGACTCCAATAGATATTCAGAGCTTTTTGTGTTTAGTTGGTTACTACAGGAGGTTCATAGAGATTTTTTCTTCTATAGCTACCCCATTGACTATGTTGACTCAGAAGATGGTAAAGTTCTTGTGTTCTAATGCTTATGAGGGTAGTTTTTAGAAACTGAAGGATAAGCAAACTTTGGCTCAAATTTTGACTCTGCCTAAAGGAACTGATGGTTTTGGGGTTTATTGTAATGTATCCTGTGTAGGGCTTGGTTTTGTTCTGATACAGCATGGAAAGATGATAGCTTATGACTCAAGGAAGTTGAAGGTGCATGAGGGGAATCATCCAACTCGTGATTTGGAATTGCTAGCTGTGGTGTTCGCATTGAAAATCTGGCATCAATATTTGTATGGGGTGCATGTGGATAGCTTTTCTAACCATAAGAGACTGTAGTATGTGTTTACTTAAAAAGAGCTTAGCCTAAGGCAAAGGAGATGTCTTGAGCTACTCAAGCATTATCACACAATTCTTTTCTACTATCCAGGTAAAGCTAATGTACTTACTGATGCTCTTAGCATGTTATCAATGAGGAGTCTAGCTCATGTGGATAAGGAGAAGTGGGAGTTGGTGAAAGACATTCACCATTTAGCTAACCTTGGAGTTCGTCTCTTAGACTCTGAGGATGAGGGTGTGTTGGTGTAGTAAGTGGCTTAGTCATCTTTTGGTGCTAAAAATAAGGAGAAATAGATGTTACATCCTGTCTTAATGAGGACCAAGGGTGATGTAGATGGAAAAAAGTGATGGCCTTTGAGATTAGTGGTGATCATACTTTGTGGTGCCAAGGAACGTTATGTGTTCCCAATGTTGATGGTTGCGAGAGAGCATCTCAGCTAAAGCACATGATTCAATCTATGTTGTTCATCCTGGTTAGATGAATATGTATTATGACCTCAAGGAGATGTATAGGTAGAACAATATAAAGAGGGATATAGAGAATTTTGTGGTCAAGTGTATGGTGGGTCAACAATTGAAAGTTGAGTACATAAGGCCGGAGGAATTGTATCAAGAAATTGAGTTGCCAAAGTGGAAGTGGGAAGTGATCACATGCATTTCGTTACAGGTCTTCCTCGATCTCAAAATTAGTTTGATTCTATTTGGGTCCTCGTGGATAGAATGACAAAAGTATGCTCACTTTTTTCCAGTGAAGACTAACTTCTTGACTGAGAATTATGCAAGGTTGTATCTTCATGAGATTGTGAAATAGCATGGGGTACCTTTTTCTATTTTCTCAGATTGTGGTATGCAGTTTATATCTCACATTTGGTGGTCATTTCAGAAAGGGTTGGGGACTAAGGTTAGTCTATGTATAGCTTACCACCCGTAGTTAGATAGGAAATTAAAAAGGACTATTCAACGTTGGAGGACATGTTTTGTGCTTCTATGATTGACTATGGTGGAAATTGGGTCAAGCATTTACCTCTTGCGGAGTTTGCCTATAACAATAGCTACCACTTCGGTATTAGGATGTCTCCGTTTGAGGCCTTGTATAGTAGGAGGTGTAGGTCTCCTATTGGGTTGTTCGAGGTTTGTAAGGTGGAGATGTTTGTCCTGGATTTGGTTCACCAAGCCATGTAGAAATTGAAAGTGATTCGGGATAGACTTTAGGCTTTCCAAAGTCTCTAAAAATCCTATGCGGATGGAGGCGACGAGAGTAAGAGTTTGAGGTTTGGGGATAGGGTGTTCTTAAAGGTATCTCCCATAAAGGGAGTGAAGCAGTTTGGTATGAAAGGGAAGCTCAGTCCTCGTTATGATGGTCCATACTTAGTTTTGAGAAGATTTGGTAATATTGCGTATGAGTTGTATTTTCCCTCTAGTTTGAGCTCTATTCATCTGGGTTTCCATGTTTCTATGTTGAGGAAGTATATGGGTGATTAGTCTCAACTCGTTCCAATCAAGGACATTGGTATTTTGAATTCCTTATCTTATGATGAGGCCCCAATTGAGATCTTGGATCAGCACTTTTTTCGGTTGTAGACCAAGGATGTAGCTTCGATCAAGGTTCTATGTAGGAACAACAAGGTTGAAGAGGCTACTTGGGAAGCGAAAGAGGCCATGAAGTCCAAGTATACGTTCCTATTTTCTACTTTTAAAATTCATACGGAAGGTATATGTTCTTCATCATACTTTTGTTTTCAAACTTAGTTAAAGGAAAGTCTGATTTCTTTGCATCTTTGTTTTCTAACTTAGTTAAAGGTTAGAGTTGAGGTGGTGGGGTGTAAATCATGCTTATACTTCCTTGTTCCATCATTCAAGGATGAATGGTCTAAGTGTGGGAGAATTAAAACACCTTGGGTTTTCATCCTTAGAAATTTCCCTGAATTTTGAACACTCTGGACATCATACGACTTAGGATTACTAGTCGTATGATGTGGGTACGACCTAGGGCCCCAAGTCGTATGCTAAGTAGTGTGTTCTTAATCTGTATTATCCTAGGTATGACTAGACTCTCTATGAGTCATATGGAGATGGTACGAGTGGTATAGTCAAATTCATATGTTGTCTAGTGTCCAACCCCTTTGATTCTGTCTTGGATACGGTTTGAGGATACTAGTCATATGGTATGGGTATGATTTAGGCAAGGTTTGTCGTATGGTGGATAGTGTGTGATGTTCAATATTCTATCTAGCGTACGAGTGATGGGTACCACAAGTATGTTGTGTGTACGAGTTAGGGGGAGTCGTACCCTCCTGTAGTGACTTTTACAATTTAAGTTAGGGGTATTCTGGACATTTCCCATCTTAACCTCTTTTTACCCCCACAACATAAAATGCTTTTGAGACTTCATTTACCCTATTATTCTCAATCAAAATCACTTTAAACACTCTCCAATCTCTCTCAAGGCTCTTATGATAAGAAAGGCTAAGGTTTTCTGCAAAGCAATCAACAAAGGCTATAAGGGGTGGTTATCATCCATACTCTTTGGTATCTAAGGCATGTACTTCTTTCTCATTATTATTTCAACTAAATTCATGTTTAAATGGATTGTTTTCATGATTTAATTATGGTATTGTTTGGTTTTGAATTATATGTTGGGGGTTTTGGTTGTAAATGGTTAGATATTGTTTTCCCATGCTTTAATTATGGTTTTCCATATTATGGTTATGGTTTGAATAGGTGGTTGAATGGGAATGGTCAATAGATACTTGGTTTTAGTTTTGGAAACTATATGCCCTCAACATGTTTGTTAAAATACCTATGAGAATGGTTTTGTCACATAGTTTGACTTTTATTGAAACTATTGCATTGCATAATATGGTTATAGAACCTAAATTGGTTTAAATGGTTTTAAATGATTTGGTAAGGCCTGGGTGGCCATGGTTATGGTAAATTTGAAACCATGTACGGTACATAGGAATCCCCTAATTGTTGGCTAATGACATTGCTTGCAAGCTATAGTTGGTATAATAATACCACTACAAAATTCCTTGGTAATTAACACATGGAATTGGAGGTTTAGTTATTTGCTAATGGTTTGAATTGGGAAATAATGATGGGTTGTTATACCTTACCGTAAAGGTGTGAGTCCGATGGACAGACACTGGAAACTCACATTTGCCGACAAGAGGGTTGGTCATGGAGACCTTATACATGTGGGGTACACGGGAATCTCCTAAGTTTATACTTGCATACATGTATCATGGAGAGCGAAGGGTACACAGGAATCCCCGGCCCCTATGATATCTCCGATCCGTATAGCTACACGCACTAGGGCCGGTTCAGGGGGTAACACTGGACTCATATAGCCTGTGGGTAGATTATGATAGTAAAGCTACACAAAACCAAGTTAAGGGTTTTAAATGCATGCTAAACCACGTTCCCTTTCCCAACATGGATTTTATATATATATATATATATATATATATATATATATAGATAGATAGATAGATAGATAGATAGATAAGGTTATTTACTTGGTTTTAAATGTTTGCATTATTTTATCCTTACTTACCCGCTAACCCATCTTTGGGCAATGTATCCCTATGTGATGCAGGAACTGTCCATACTACTCCTCCTATTCAGTAACTTGGATTCAGGGATAGCATTTTGTCAGATAGAAGTGGTGAGCTTCCATACTCTGGAAGGCTCCATTTCATGTTATGGACTTCTCTATATACTATTGTTATTTCTTGGACTTTGGTTTTTAGCTATGGTCAGGGGCATGTCCCGACCAGATATTTTTCTTATTTCGAATAGAGGATTTGTTAGACTTCTTTGGGTTGGCATAGGCGGTGTCGGTATTGGTGTTACCTTTGGAATTGGTATTGGTATTGTGTATAACACCATTTGACTATATTTGATTTATGATTGTTTTATTTTGGTATGTTATATATATACTTGTAATTCATCCGACAAAAGGTGTAGGGAGGTTATGGTTAGGTATTGGGGGTGTTCTCCGATCCCAGTTGCGCTTGAGGCACCCGACATAACTAGACCCTGGTTCGGGTCATGTCATTTCTTTTCGTATTTTAGAATTCAAAAGGTCTCATTAGCATTATCATTGTCATTTTCACTATGATGGTCGGGGGCATATCCCGACCTAGTTTAATATTTGAATTGGTTTAGAGGCTTTTATGTACAATGTGTGGGTTGGATGTTGTCGTTGACTCTTTAAGCTTAGTCTTGAGTTAGATTAACTGTTTTATGTTTATTCTTGTGTTGTTTTCTCTTTGTTATTATTTGGATTATATTCGGATTGGACAGGTTATAGGGGTGGTCTCCGGTCCACGGTGGGTTTAGATACCTGTCATGGCTTTGCCTGGGGTCTGGTCATGACACTCAAGGTACAACTTGTACCCTAGACTTGTGATGACTTAACCAGAAATTTTAGTAAAATGTGTAATTTTTATATTTTACTTATTTCCTACACCTATGCGACATCATTTTAAGGTTTATTATGAGGGGATTAAAGGGAAATAGGCATCTCTTTTCCCTATTATTTTCCCATACTCGAAGAAATAGGAAATCATATGCTTCTCTTTCCTTTAAGCAAGAGAAACTAGGGTTGTTCTTCTGAAGTCAATATATCAAGTGTCTTGCAAGATTTTAGCAATGGGTATCCTTTCACCCTTGTTCCCAAAATACTTTATAAATTTTAGTTTCTTCATAAATTATGATTTAGGGTTTATACTTAGTTTTTTTTCCTTGAACTTTGGTCTCCTCATGATTCCTATGCTATTATGATGTGTTTTCCATGATTTTACATTCAGTAAGACATTATCTTGTATGAATTGAGCACTATTATGATTTTTTTATATATATATTTTAGTTATGTTTCCAACGCTTGTTTCAGAATATTAGAGTTTTACGTGAACTAGCATGATCCATTTTTAGTTATACGGTAGTTTTAGATAAATTAGGTTTTGATCTAGTTTTATAACATTAACTTTAAATGAGCTATCAATAGATTATCATTTGGACATCCTACTTAGCACAGAGTTGGACAAGGGTCCCAATTTTCTCGAAAGTCCTAAAACTACGGGCCATCTATAATGACCCTTCAGGTTATTTTTCATATTTTTGCTTATGTTTGTAGTTAGATCTTTCCTATAGCTACTCTAAGTCATTTATGACTTGGTGGGATTGACAGATCGGTTACCAGAAAATCCTTTAGTTTTTAGAGTCAACTCCTTATTTTGAAGTCTTTGTTGGTTCAAATTAGCTAGAGGCAAAAACTTCAGTAAAATGACGTGATATTTTAATTTGATAGTTCCAACGGCTCCAGAATCTCAATTTTAGGCTAGGTGGGCTCTTAGTTTGGGTCCTGAGGCACCCGAGCACATTTTGATCTATTAGTCAAAAAGTTAAGAAAATAAAAGTAGGGTATGGGTCCTACTTTTTGTCGAAATAACTTTGAATGGAAATTTTGACTATAGCATTGAGTCCAAAACGTTTAATTTGGTAAGGTAGCATAGTCCATTGAGTATAGGGATTCCGGATGAATCCTGAGGGGTTGGTGGAGACATGGAAATATTCCATGTTTTCCAAGTCTTAGTTGTGCCGATACACTCGCTAATAGCGAGCCATGGCTTACAATCATGATACCCATGTTAGTTTATTGATGAAACGATTGTGAAGGGCATATTGTGATAGCGACTAACCTTGGCAGACGGCAAATACCGCGATCAGAAGGGCGGGGTAGTGATAGCGATTCCCGAATCCTAAAAGGGGTATAAATAGTTCCCTTTCAATCCCATTTTGCCCATTTATTCACCCATTCTCTTAATACTTCAACCCTAAATATTAATAAAGTTTAGGGTTAGAGCTTGTGGGTGATTTGGGGAGCTTGGATATGATTATTTTACGATTTTCCTTGGGATTTGAGGTAAAATTCCTCCATTTCCATGGTTTATTTTCCCCTTTTCGTCCATTAAATCACTTAACCTTGGTGGCTTAATTTTTTCATCAATATAGCTCGGATTTCACCCATTTTTAGGAGAATTAATCCTTGAGCATGAGGGAATGTTGGGTCGGCTTTGGAAATGTGATTTCTGTAAATAGGACCCACATGGGTTTTTTGAATATTTTTGCATCCAAAGCACTATGGTGCAATACGTGTATCATTGTTCTTGTTGTGATGAGTAGATTATGATTTTTATAGCGTGGCACTTTGTGGAAGCTTCTCGAAAGGGAAATACAATGATTTAACGGATTCTTTGAGATTTCTTTGGCGTCCAGGTAGGTTAGATTTTCACTACTTCACAGATTGAGCTAGTTCATAATATGTGTATGATATTGTATTAGATTTGGGATGGGTTCTAAATGTTGGTGTGATGAATTTCAGTACTTGAGATTAGTTGGACCATTTAGGCTATCCGAAAATTATAATTTAGGTTGATCTGAGGTGGATTTAAGCACCTTAGTGTTTTTATCCTAGCGTATTTAGCCTTTTTTTGAGGACTTGTCATGTTCTTAATGCGTTAATAGTGATATAATTGAGCATATAAGTGTTTAAGTATACGATTACAATGTTTAAAGGTGTTTGCAAACAAGTTTGGATTCAAATTGATCATTTAATGTCTAGACGAGAAAACTAGTGTTACTAGCTTAAGCTAGGTGTCGTTAGAGTTGATTTCAATGGATTCTAATGTGTTGAATGAGTTCCTAATGGTTTGATTATATATTTAAGTGTGAAACAACTAGTTTGTAATGTTCAAAGTGTAGTTGAAATAAGCCAAGAGTCAAAGCAATAATTTAAAGATTTAAAGGACGATACTAGTTCTTAGCTTTAGTTTCTAGTTCACCGTTCTTGATGTTGTGTTGTTTTGATCTCATATCCATTGTGTTTTATGAATTAGGATGCTTGGTGAGTTGATTATGATGATATATGGGCATTGAACAAGCTGGAAATAAAGCCAAAACGGCACCACAAGCATGGGGTTTGAAGGAAAAATGCACAAGATAATTAAGAAAGCAAATTGCACTTTCCAGTTTGCCAACGTGATATGGATGCGACGCTCCCCTTTATACCTGGTAATAATAAAGGAGGAATTACACTCTCTCCCTTGAATCAATATATGCGATGCGGACCTCTCTCCCATGGATAAAGAAATACGGCTTACTACTTTGTCCCACACTGACCAAAATTCTCTTACTATAAATACAACACTTATACTTGTTGTTTGACACCTTGGACGAATTGGAGGCTTAAAGAGGGGATGATATACACTTATTTTAGGGTTTATATCTCTTTAATTTATATTTTTAATGGATTATATCATGCATTCATTAATTTGGATTATGGTTATGCCTATTAGCAGCTAAACGCCCCCTTTTTTCGGGGTTAAGGCCAAGAACATGTTTACTTTCACTTTGAATTGAGTTTATTTGTATTTCTTATCATATTTGGTTGTTTTTTATCCTGGTTATCACTATTTAAGGATTCGTAACCCTTATAATACATATATTATCGACCTTGTGAACTCGAGAGGGGGAATAGGAAGATAGAACGTGGGGATAAGTAGAGTAAGGTTCTTATTCTTTTATAAAATAAGAAATTTGAATTAGCGAATGGGATAGGGACATACCTAGAAGCCTTTCTTGGTTCACATGTAGGATTACATCTTAATGCATCTAAATGGATTAGTACATCCCCACTCAATGTTGTAGTTGTAATGTCCAGTTAGGTAGAAGTTTAGAGATCAGGAGACCATGGTCAAACTATGAACCCTACAAATCAACAACCAAGATAACTAATCTAACTAATAAAGTTCAACAGTGTATTATGATTGTTCATAGTTCTTTAACCCCGAGTTTTCATCTATTGATTGTCCAAAGTCTTTACTTAAAAACATTATTTACTTTACTTTTAGTTCATAACTGTTTAAAACTCTTTTGGTTACGATTGAACATTTAATCTAAATTGTGAACTAGAAGTGAATAGTAGTTAAAACAAGTCTCTGAGGGATCGACATTTATCTTTTTATAAGGCCACTGTATTACTTGGAGAGACCACATACACTTGCATATGTGCTTGGTCACAACATAGGTATACTTGGCTTAGATGTTCAAATTTTAGTTAACACCTTGATACAATCTAGATTAGCGTCATTCACTAAAAGCCAAGCCCAGAAGGTTTACAGTATCCAATGATTGTTCATGAAGTAGGAGGTACTTAAAAGAAGCCTCCTTACCATCAAGAGGGTGTCATTTATTGATGATCGCACTCATATTGGTCCAAGGATCATTAGAAGAGGAAAGGGAAGGCAAAACAGGGCTAAAAATCCCCTTGGAAAGGGATTTCACCCAAGGTACTTTGGATATACTTTTGATCCACTCTAGCATTTCAAGAGCGTATCAAACAACTCTTAGTAGGACTTTCCTTGCAATTGGGTCACTTTTGGGCCCTAAAATTGTAATAATTAGCCAAAACTATAAATACTTTGGAGGCTAGCTCATTCTCATAGTTTTGCTAGATTATTGATAAATTGATGAAAGTTTCTCCATTAAGTGAGAGTGTTGAAAAACTTATGTTGAACTTTGGTTTAGAAACATTGTCTTAGAGGGCAATCATTTTCTAGAATTATGTGTTTGAATTAGTTGTAATTGAGGGTATTATGATTTGATATATCCTTTTGTTATTAGTTACTCCTTATTCTTGTGGCTAATTATCTATCTTTTTATTGATTGTCTTTATTTGCTTTTGTAGTTCATTTCTAGTTTCTTGTTTAGTTCTGTATCATTTGGTATCAGAGTTGAGCTTTATTTCATTCCCACAAAGTCAGTTTTGGGTTTGTTATCTCAAAAGTAAAAAAAAGTATGTCAAAAAAATTTTTAAGAAAACTCCCCAAAAAAATTTGTGTTCTTGAGTCCTTCTTGTTGTTTCTACACTAGATTTGTCCCATCTAATGATATTTAGGTTGAACTTGGTCACTTATCATGTTTGGAAGTGCATTGGGAAGAACCCACCATTGTTGTCTTAAAATTTGAAAAAATGGCTTCTTAGATCTATAAATTTTTGGTTGGAATTTGAGGTTGAATAAGTTGAAAAGGTGTTTCCAACATTGAAAGAAGCTTAGGGATAAAAGATAGTGTCATTTGGAGAAGTTTGAAAAATCCACTATTTTTACGGATTTGAGGGTTAAAGAAAATGCAAGTGGGTTTGAAAAGGTGGAAGTTTTTTGATGTTTTGAATTCTAATGATGCATGTAATGGTTTCCTTATGTTGACGAGAGCCTATGGTTAAAATTTCATGGAATTCCATGTCAAAACAAAGAAGTTGTGCATTTTGGATTCTCAAAATTATTCTTGGTGTTCTTGAGAAGATTCATATCTTCAAGTTGAATCTTCATCAAAAATTAGTTACTTGATCAAAAAATAATAAATAAAAATCATAAAAAAGTTTCAGTACAAGAGCACCTTTGAATATCTAAAGAATATTCTAAGAGAAGAGGACAAAGGGGGACCACGACAAGTATATTTTTGTCCCTTGTGCAAGTATTTCAGCTGATCTGCCTTGGAGGCGTCTTGGAAATGTGCCCAACCTTCTAAATCAGGTCAAGTTCAGACCAAAACAATATTTTATGAATTAGGGATGCCTCCATATGGGCTAGGTATGATCCTGATCCGCTTCAGCTTATTCCACGCACAAATCACCCTTTTCACACACTTTTTGCTAGGTTTCATCAATTTAACTTCATTTCTTTCAAGATTTTATCTTTTTCATAGTGTTGTTAATTCTTGATCCAAGTCCTTATATCTTTATCTGATTCCTTCAAACAATAATCCAATCCAATCAAGAGTAACACTTGACTCCTCGATTACCACACGGAGTATAAACTATCAACATTTGTGATCCAAGTGTGAGGTGGACAAAGGTGTGAAGAGTTCGTGAGGTTAATTTCTCTAAAAATAATGTGTTGTTTTTGTAAGTGTATTTCTTCATACTTACAATATCTATAGAAGGCAAAACCTTGCAAACTAACGATAACCACTCAACAAATCCTATCTTAGCGGCCATTAAAACTCTTAATTATATTTTATGGATACTAAGATAAATTCACTTGAACTTAAGGTGGATTGTATTTAAGGGAGAGTATCCCTCATTTGTGGAAGAGGGGTGTTGGAACCCTTGGGTGTTTGCACCACACCGTAAGGGACCAGGTCCTTCTAAGTAATCATAGGCTATAAAACAATAGTGCAGAAAACTAAAGACTATGCAAAAAAAGTAAATGCACAAGAATTTTTACATGGAAACCCATGAAGGGAAAAACAATGGTTTGCCCTCACAAGCAGCTACAAATCCACTATAATCAAACTCTTGATTACAGCCTTCACTGAACCTAACTCTAGGTTCCTTGCGCTAGTAGTAACTCTACTACAAGCTCGTCTTGGTAACTCTACCAAGGACCCTCTCTACTGATTAGCTCTAATTAGCGTCAAACTTAGGTAACTCTTCCTAAGAAACTCTCTCAATGAGAAAACACTACTTTTATAGCATGAATATTTTAGTTACAAATCAGCACACAAGAATACTCACTCACTCTTTAAGCATACTACAAAGATAAGAATATGAGCAATTCTTGAATAATGCTTGAGCAGTCTTGAAATGGAGATTTTGTTTCCTCTCTTTTCACTCTTTAGAATTGGAAAAAACCAATTTGATAAAGAGGTGTATATTCCCTGTTATAGATGATTATGGTTGAAAGATCATTAGACCAGTTGTCCAAGTCAGTATAAAATAGCACCTGTAAATTTGTTACACAAGAGGAAAAAACTGCATAGATGATGCATGCCAGTTGTACTATACCTTGCATATCCAGGGACCTGGTCTCTTGTAGTTCAGTAGCTCATCATCAAAACTACATATAGAAATTTTCCCCCTTTTTGATGATGACAAACCAAACCATACAATTTAATCATTAGTGTACATTTATAATATTTAATCAGTGTGATTACCACCTAAGGATTAATGTTCCCCTTATCAGCATGCTTCCTCCATCATCATTATGAAACACATGGACCTAGTCCCTTGTTGAAATTTTGAAGCAAAAACACTTTTTCCCCTATCATTATGCATCTCCCTTCATTTGGTCCATTTGCACACTTTCCCCTGTCAACCTAACTCTCTTCATGTCTGCAACTTAATTCACCTGGTATCTCATCCCTACTATATTAACTCAAGTGGATATCTTGGAAGGTTTACAAAACACATCCCTATCCACACCTTAACACTATCATGCTTGACTAGTGGGCTTGCTCTAAATCCTTCGGTATATATTTCCTCAGAAAATAATCACCAAATGATAATCTTCCAATACAAGCACATGATTCCATTCTTAAAACCACTACATATCCACAAAAAAAATCCTATTCAACCACTCCAACCTCCACTAAAAAAAATTACCCCATTTCAATCACCTCTTAACAAAAACCAACCCTTTTAAATAGATGAGGAAGAAAGGAAAGAACAATAAGGGAGTTTGGAGTATTCGATAAAGACGACATATTGGTAGAGAAAATAAGAGATAGAATAATAGATCAATAAGGTTACCGAGGTAGAGGAGAAATATTTGGTCTGGCACCTGATGGTAGAGAAAACTTGGGAAACCAACACCAAGGTTATGGTTAATGGAACCAACAAAGTAATAGGGATTGAGATGTGGGTATCAATTCAACCAAGGTTAATCTCCCAACATTAAAAAGTGAAAGTGATCCCAAAGATTATCTCTCATAAGAGTCCACTTGTTAAAGGATCTTCCAAGTTGATGATATCATCGAAGAGAAGGAAAGTTGCTATGCCATAGCCTATTTTGAAGGTATGCCAATACATGGTGAGATTATGTCAAAAGATTTGGAAATGTGTTGAATGAAGGAATATCCCCTATATGGGATGCTTTGAAGGTATTCATAAGACAAAGGTATGTTCTGAAAAGGTATAGAAATGAGCTACTTGCCAAATTATACAACTTGAGGCATGGTAGAAAGAGTGTTGTGGCCTATTAATATGAATTCCAACCTTGTTATTGAAGCTCGATCATCAAGATAACATGAAACATGACATCATATGCTTTAAGGTTGGGTTGAATAAATATATCTCCACATGCATGAGTATCCACAAGTTTGAAACCATAGAATAAATCTTCCAAGCAGCCTTAGATATTGAAAAGGATATCAAAGAAAGGGCAACTTACAAACCAAAAGGGTACTCATCTACTAACACTTGGAGTAAGAGTAAAGAGGTAGTGCAATCCTCATTAGGGTGGAATAAGAACAAGGACTACAAGTTAAATGAAAAAAAGTTGTAGATAAGACCACGCTAAAGCACCCTCTAATGAATGAAGATAACAAATATCCTACTCCCAATCCTAAAGGTTTTCAATATTTTAAATGTCAAGAGTGGGGACATAAGGCAAGTGAATGTCCCAACCAAAGAAATGTGGTCCTTAAAGAAAAATTGTATTAACATGGAAAAGAGGTGGGATTTAAAGATGAGAATGATGAAAAAGCCCAAGATGGAGAGGGATCCCAAGAAGATGAGAAAGTAGAGGAGGATAATAAATATGCTTGGCCTCAAGATAGAGAGTATGAGGTTCTAAATTTTGTAGTGAGGCTCGTAATGATTATTAAAGTGATAGATGACCCTAGTAAAAGGAAGAATCTACTCAATACAAAATATCTTATAGAGAAAAATGTGTTCTCTTTGATCATTGATAGCGAAAGTTGTGCTAATATGGCTAGTGCTACTTTGGTTGATTTTTTGAATTTTCTCACAACCAAATATACCATACCATACAAGATTCAATGGTAAAATAATTATGGTGAGTTGAAGGTTACAAGGCAAGTAGTGATTCGATTCAAAGTTAGGAATTACTATCATGAGGTGCATTGTGATATGATACCCATGCAAGCTTGTCATATCTTGCTTTGGAGATCATGGAAATATGATCGTTCAATCAAGCATAATGGGAGGACCAATCAGTACTCTTTTGAGTTGAATGGTTAGAAATTTACTCTTCATCTACTTTTGCCATCTCAAGTGAATGAGGGTCACCAAAAATTAAGAGAATTAAAAGAGAAGTGTAAGAAACAAGGTGAGAAGGAGGACCAAACTGAGGAGAAGGGTGAAGAAGAAAAGAAGAGGAGTTTAAAAGGGAAGAGTCCCTTTGTGATGTTGGCTAGGAACATAGATCTTTTTAAAAAGCATGATGACAAAATACACATGCTCCTCCTAGACTATGTTTTTCATACTAAACTCTCTACTTTTCCTATCCCTCATTTTTGTTTCCTTGTTTTGTAGGATTATGGAGATATGTTCCCCAAGGATTATCCCCACTCAGGGAATTGAGCATCAAATTAATTTTGTGTTGGATTCTTAATTACCAAACAAATTGGCCTACCAAAGTAATCCAAAAAACATAAAAGATCTCTAAAGGCAAGTTAAATAACTCCTCAACAAGGGATACATCAAACAGAGCATGAATCCATGTGCGATTCTAGTGTTGCTAGTACCAAAGAAAGATGGAACATGGTGCATGTGCGTTTATTGCTGATCCATCAATAAAATAAATGTAAGGTATCGCCACCCAATTCCCCATTTGGATGATATGCCTGATGAGTTGAATAGTTCTTGTGTGTTTTCTAAGATAGATCTTAGAAGCGGGTACCACTAAATTCGGATGCAATTGGATAATGAATGGAAGATAACATTCAAGACCAAGTTTGGTCTATATGAATGGTTGGTCATGTCTTTTGGCCTCACCAATGCTCCTAGTACCTTCATTCGGTTGATGAACCATGTGATGAAATCTTTCATATGAAAGTTTGTTGTGGTATACTTGGATAATATTCTACCTTATAGAAAATCCCTTGAAGAATATGTCTTGCATTTGTAAAATATGTTTAAAGTGCTTAGAAAAGAGAAGTTTTATGCTAATCTTGAAAAATATTCTTTTAGTGTGAATAAAGTTGTTTTCTTGGGATTTTTTGTGAGCTCAAGAGGAGTCGAAGTGGATGAATCTAATATAGACTCCATCAAAAATTGGCCAACTCCAAAATACATTAGTGAAGTAAGAAGATTCCATGGGTTGGCTACTTTTATAGGCGATTTGTCAAAGGATTTAGTTCCATTGCCGCTCCCTTGAATGAGGTGATTCATAAGGATAAACCTTTCAAATAGGGTGATGATCAAGCCAATGCATTTAAAGCTTTGAAAGTTATGCTTAGCTCCGCCCTCTTATTGCAGTTACCCAATTTTGATAAGATGTTTGAGGTTGAATGTGATTCAATTAAGATAGGAATCGGTCTTGTCTTAATGCAATATCATAAACCTATTGCCTGTTTTAGTGAAAAGGTCAAAGCTGAAACTCTAAATTATTCCACCTATGATCTAGAGTTATATGCCTTGATTAGAGCCTTGGGTAATTGGCAACACTATTTGTAGCAAAAGGAGTTTGTGATTCGAATCAATCATGAGTCCTTGAAATATCTTTGGGCCAAAGATAAACTCAAGAAAAGACATGCCAAGTGGATTGCATTCCTAGAGACTTTTTCTAATGTAATTCAATGCAAAAAAGGGAAAGTAAAATGTCGTAGCTGATACATTATCTAGGAAGAATATGATTATCTCTACATTGTCTTCTAAATTGATGGGATTTAAAGGTATAAAGATAATGTACCTCGAGAACCCCAAATATTCTCAAATCTATTAAGATTGTGAGATATAGGGTAGGGAAAGATAGGAGAGGGATAGTGCTTCTATGCCCTACTCCAAGTTTAATGGTTTCTTTTTTAAAGAAAGAAGATTGTATGTACCCCCTAGATCATGGAGAGAAATTTTTGTAAGAGATGAACATGATGGGTTTATGATGGGTCACTTTGGAATTGACAAGACCTTTGGAATTCTAGAGAAAAAATTCTATTGGCCCAAGATGCATTAAGATGTTGCTAGAATTTATAAACAATGCATGGATTATAGAAGTGTAAAATTCTGCCTTCTCCCTCAAGGATTATACACCCCACTACCCACTTCTCAATACCCATTGCTTAATATATTTATGGATTTTTTGGGGGGATTGCCTAGGACAAGGAGGGGTAGAGCTTGTATTTTTGTTGTGATTGATAGGTTCTGAAAAATGGCCTATTTTATTCCATTTCATAAATTAATCATGCTTCTACTATGGCTTTGTTGTTTAGTAAGCATGTTGTCAGAATGCATGAAATTATTGGGACCATTGTTAGTGATAGGGACTCTAAGTTCGTTTGTCACTTTTGGAGGTCATTGTGGGGTAGGCTTGGCACCAAATTTCTTTACTAAACATCTCGCCAACCATAAATCATGGGCAAATTAAGGTGATAAATAAAACCTTAGGTTCTATGTTGCGCACCTTAGTTACAGGAAAAATAACCTCTCGGGAGGACCACCTACCTCTAGTGAAATTTGCTTATAATTATGTTATCCATTCGACTATTGGTATGATTCAATTTGAATGTGTTTATGGCTTTAATCTCCTTACCTCTTTAGATTTCACTCCTTTGCCTAGTTATATTATGATAATTTATATGGAGAAAAGAGGGCAGAAACCATAAAGAAGTTGCATGAGAAGGTAAGAATCACCTTGACAAGAAGAATCAATAGGTTGCCAAAAGAGTAAACAAGGGAAGAAAGCGGCTTGTGCTTGAACTGGGTGATTGGATATAGGTGCACCTCCGGAAGGATAAGTTTCCAACCTAAAGAAAATCAAAACTAATATCGCGAGGTGGTGGTATATTTCAAGTGCTTGAAAGGATAAATGAAAATGCCTATAAGATAGACCTTCCTCCAAATTAATCAAGTACACAATACCTTTAATGTGTGCGATCTTTCACTTTTTGACATGATAGAAGATGATCACCCCTTGAATTTAAGGTCAAATTCATCTCAAGATGGAGAGAATGATACAATCCAAATTATCTCCAAGCCATTTACTAGAAATCAACTTCAGGAGCTTCAAAGGATCCAAGGATTATTCATGAAGTGGGAAGTACTTGAATAAGCCTACTTACTATCAAGAGTGTGTCATTTGTTGATGATTGCACTCATATTGGTCCAAGGATCATTGAAGGAGGAAAAGAAAGGCAAAACTAGGCTAGAAAGTCCCTTGAAATAGACTTGCACCCAAGGTACTTTAGATTCACTTTTGATCTAGTCTAGCATTTCAAGAGCTGATTAAAACAACCCCTAGTGGGCCTATTCTTACAATTGGGTCACTTTTGGATCCTAAAATTGTAATAATTAGCCTAAACTATAAATACTTTAGAGGCAAGCTCATTCTCTTAGTTTTGCCAAATTATTGATAAATTGATGAATGCTTCTCCATTGAGTGAGAGTATTGGAAAGATTTTGTTGAGCTTTGATTTAGAAACGGTTGTTTAGACTGTGATCATCTTCTTTTTGGTAACCATAGGAATTAGGTGCTTGAATTAGTTGTAATTAAGGGTATTAGGAATTGATATATCCTTTTGTTCTTAGTTACTCCTTCTTCTTATGTCTAATTATCTATCCCTCTATTGTTTGTCTTTACTTGCTTTCGTAATTAGTTTCTAGTGTCTTAGTTTAGTTCCATATCACACCTCTATATTAGGGTTGATTGTGTCTTAGTTAGCATCTAAAAGTGGATTTATATACCTTAGCCTAGTCTAGAATAGAATTTTCTTTGTATAGGTTTTGGTGATTTAAAAGTGGTTCCTTTGACCCACCTTCAACCAAAATTTGTGTTAGCTATCAAAAACTTTTTATACACGTATTGTACGCCTTGAAAATTCTTATTGAGATAATATTGAGAAACTTTGAAATTAGATGGTCATGATAGATTGGTATAGAGAAATTATTCTATTGGTTATGCTAGAAACTATGCTATTGATTTGCTATTGATTATGCTATAGATTTTGTTATTAATTATGCTAGTGATTATGCTAGCAATTATGTTATTGGTTATGATAAGGATGATACGATTACTGGTTCGAGTCTAGATATTGATGTCGTATATATTCGGTGCGAGTTTGGAGAATGATTATGTTATTGATTACATATTTGAGTCTGGGTAAACTTACCATGATATTGATCATGATATTGATGATGTGGAATGGGGGACTTTGGGGTATGATATTGAAAATACAGATACTAGCTAAGTCTAAAAGTAAGAAAAATAATTATAATGAGGCATGTCATAGATGGATTCTAATTATATCATGGAATTTGGTAAATGATGGTAGGTTGGATTGTACTATCTTGATTGTACCCTTCAGGCTTATGGAGTCTTGCGTTGAATTTTTTACTTTTCCACACTTATTGGCTTAAGTAAGCCAATTTTGTAGTTATAATTGCATATGTTTTACGTTATCATTCTGGTTTAGTTAATTATTTATGTATAATGATGTTAGAGTTACTTCAATTTTGCCTTCTTACCTTGACTTAGTTATGCTATCTTACATTATCTTAGTCGATCACTAATGCCTACTGAGTATCTGTAATTTTGATACTCATACTACACTTTTATACCTTTTTGGTACAGATCCGAGTACTAGTTACTAATGTTGATTTGAGGATCATGTTGTGTTGAATTTTAGATATAGGGGTGAGCTCTTGGAGTCAGAGTCGTTCCATTTCCTTCTATCTATATATATCTAGTCTTTAGTTTCGAGGCAGGATTGTATTGACTATTTTACACTTGGGTTGTATTTATAGTAGCTCTTGTACTAGTTCTACCAGGTTATGGGACAATTTTCTATGTTATCACTATCTTTTGACTATTCTATTGCTTTGCTTATTTCTATCTTCATTGTCTATTTTGCCCTTTGTGGGGCATTTTCACCAAGTAATCCCATTGCGAATAGTTTCGGACTACGATTTGGCCTACCTAATAGTGGAATTTAGTAGGTTTCATCATGACTCATAAATCAGATCGTGACACTACCGTATGTTTATTTAGCCTCCTATTTAGGTATTAGTGTAATGATCATGCTAGCCATGTCTCTATACCCTGGCAACGCATATTGTTTCCTTTTGATAGTGTATAGATATCGAACTCCACGTTAGCTTACGTGGTTTAGATCGGTGAGTAGACTTTCCCACAAACTCAGACTCAGTATATTTGTACATGACCCTCAGTCTCAATTATTTGTATTATGTTATGACCTTTGTAAGAGTATATTTGCATATCAATATTTGTATATATCATTATGGGTTCATTGTACAATAGTTTAGTTATTTGCACTCACTTTGCATTTCATATAGCATATCAGTTTTTTTGTGTGCTCGGTTTATTTTACATCTTGCATATCTCACATGCTCAATATATTCCAAGTACTAATCGCATAATGTATTTTGTATTATATTATCTTATGATATAGGTTCAGATACTCAGTCTCAACATCGTGGTTAGTAGTTTATGTACCACTTCAACAACTACTCGTAGTGAGTCTTCATCATCTGAGGACAAGAGTTCATTATTGCTTTCTTTCAGTATTTCACATCAGTTGGAGACTTCTCCTAGCAACTCGTTAGTAGTAGAGGCTTTTCAAACATAGAGTCAGACTTATCAGCTTTTTCATTTTATTTAATTTGAGCATTCCTTTTTAGACTTAGTTTGATTTTTGAGATTATTCAGATTATTTTAAACCTAATATTTAAACCAAATTAGCTTCGATCAATCTTAATTATTTCATAATACTTAGTATTATGTCACGCCATGGGTTAGATTGGGGTTACTTATAGCACTAAGCACTGTGTTCCAGGGATAGTCCGGATCGTGACTCTCTCTCTCTCTATCTATCTATCTATCTATCTATCTATCTATATATATATATATATATATATATATATATATATTATATATTGTACACTATTTATATAATATTTACATATAACATTTTTTTATTTCCTACCAACTCAAATCTCCTGTAAACAAATTCAAATTTTAGGTATGAGCTTCTAACGATTCAAGTCTAAAAGAAAAGAAAAAGTGTTTTGAGTCTTTTGTTGCATCATTTGCGCGAAACAATTCATGTATGCGACACTTTATATTTTAATATCGAGCTTTTATGAAGCTTTAGGGATGAACATGAAGTCTTAAGCTTCCTTTCATATTTTCAATGTCTAAATACGACTGCCCAATTTCAAATAATTAGTAACCAATAATGTAATCAGTAAGCTTCAACTATAGATAAGAAGGAAATTTGAAAAGAAAATTAATGAAGTATTATTTAGTTTATATGATGCACTTGATCTTGCTGCTTCCTTGACTAATAAACATATTATTGGAGAATGAACGTACATCATAAAACTAAGACTGCATTTATTTTTATTAAGATTAAGACGTCTGAATCTTAATGTACATCTGAATGATTAAGAGTTGTCTCTAAATCAGAATACCAAATAATTTAGATTGTTTGTTTTCTAAGGATCTGAATATATTTAAGTTATTTATATATAAATGTAATAGATATAACATTTATATAAAATAATGATAAATATTATATTAATCAAGTATTAGAGAAAAAACTTGATATAAATAGAGTAAAAATTATTATTTGATAAGAAAATAAAATATTTAAATAAATAACTTTCAAATAATTATATCTCGTAGATATGAGAAAATAAAATATTCAAATAATTTTTTCATAGTATAACATAGTAAAATATTACCTAAATTATAAGAGCTCTATAGGAATTAGTATACGGTAGAGCTAAAATTTGGACGTGGATTAATGAGATAAGCTAAAAAAAAACTATGAATATGCACTCATCATTAATACAAATTATGAATATCAAGAGTAATGATCATGAATTAATAATTAGACAATATGTACATAAGGATTCAATTAAATATTCGACAATACATATTTGTTATTAAAAAAACAAAAATTACACTTTAGTGAATCGATCAAGCAAATCAGCAAATTGTGAATCTCACAAATTAAATAAACATTACTTGTAATACCAAAGTTTGATGGGGTACTTGTAATACTATATTTATCATATTTGTTGAAATGCTATGTCATAGCATTCATTAGTTATTTGTTTTAACCTTATTATTTCTTTTATATTATTTTTAAGGTATACTATATGCTCTATGTTTCTAGTTTTTATGTAGTCGAGTAGATTCTTTTTCATAAGTATTTCTATTAATCTTATTTGCTCCATATCTTTCCTCCAATATTCTAAATATTCGTAATTTATCATTTTAGTCTGAATAATACCAATCTGAATAATAATATCTACCATCAAAATCTATATTTTCTAACTCTTGTTGTATCCATTCAGTATTTAGTAACTCATCTTCAAAATCAAATATCTTTTCCCAGAGTTTTCTTATATATATTATTTCTATATCCTTAAGTATACAGAAAATAAGTATCTTGAACCTATCTATCATTTCATCAGATAAATAGTTAGTCATTTATTTCATATGATATTTTTTTCAAAATATTCCTTTCAATCATATACATAACAAAATATGATCATATTAGATCACTATGTACTAGATTATCCTCAGATAATTATGTTCATCTGTCACTATTAGCATGGTATTTTTGGATACTTCTTCCCTAAACAGCGCCTCAACACTGGTTACTATCCTATCACGGCTTCTCTATCTTACTGGTTTCACCTTTGGATATTTATAGCTTTGGGTTATATAGTCTGTGTTTGGTTCTTGGATATTTTTGACAAGTGTAGAATAGGAATAGTGCTAGGATTTTCATTTTGTAGATTATAAATGTAAGACAGTCGGCAGATCTAAGGCAAGACTTTCTACACGAAAAGCAAGCCTTCATGTACACAACCAAAATTCTCTCACATAATCAATAAAGATATTCAGTTTTATGCTCAACTATGGAAAATCAAAGCTCAGAATCATCAAACCTACAAGAACAGGTATTTTCATTTATAATTATGAATGGCTAAATTCATAAATTCCTGACAATAATGATATAATAAAATAAGTTCATGTTAGTTACTATATAGTAGAATTATTCGAAGGATAATATGTTCTAAAGTTTATTAGCAAAGAGGAAAAGGAGAAAAATTCCCAGAAATATGTCATCCTAAAGGTGAAACCAGTAAGGCAGAGAAGCTGTGATAGAGTAGTAACCAGAGTTAAGGCGCTGTTTAGGGAAGAAGTATCAAAAAATACCATGCTAATAGTGACAGAGGAACATAATTATCTAAGGATAGTCTAGTACATAATGATCTAAGATGACCATATTTTGTTATGTATATGATTGAAAGGAATATTTTGAAATAAGCATCATATGAAATAAAATGACTAACTACTTATCTGATGAAATAATAGATAGGAGTATTAAATATTCTTTTTCATTTATTATTTCCGTTATATAATATTGAGTTAAATTAACTGTTGAAATTATTTCACAATTTGTTCTTTTCGATGATCCTGGTTTTTCAAAAGCTATTCTTTATGTTGTGTTTATTCTATCATTTATTATTTCTAAATCTTCTTCTATATCTATGTCTTTGTAACTATAATCATTGTTATCAATTGTTTTTACAAATTGTTCAAAAGGACTTTCTATTTGTATTTTATTAATTTTATTTCTTCCCGTTATTTTATGTTTTTTTGTTAATATATATAAATTTTTACATCTTGCTGTACATATTTTACTTTCTGGGGTTAGTTCTATTCCTAATATTTTCCAATATAGCACTGATGTACTTATCTATGTTTTTATCTATTGTTGTTACTGAATAATTTGCACTTATTATAAATTTAAATTTTTGGTATATTAGATTTCCTCTTATAGCAGTTATTATACTTTTTCCTATAGGTTTTATAATTCTATCATCTGCTAAATATAATTCAATTGGTGTATCTATTCCTTCTCTAAAACATGTTTTTATTAATATATTCGTTTACTTATTTTGTACATACTCAAGGATATAGAAATAGTAAATATAAGGAAATTTATATGGGATAAGATATTTGATTTAGAAGACGAATTACTAGATACAGAATGGATAGAACACGAGTTAGAAGAAATAGATTTCGATGGTAGATATTATTATTTAGATTGGTATTACTCGAATTAAAATGATAAATTATGAATACTTAGAATATTGGAGAAAAGATATGGAGCAAATAAGATTAATAGAAATACTTATGAAAAAGAATCTACTCGACTACATAAAAACTAGAAACATGAGCATATAGTATACCTTAAAAATAATATAGAAGAATTAATAAGGTTAAAATAAATAACTAAGGAATGCTATGATATAGCATTTCAACAAATATGATAAATCTAGTACTACAAGTAATCCCCCAAACTTCACTTATGAGAAAATAATTTTGAATCAATTGATAGTTAGATAGGGGGGAGAGAGAGAGATAATTTTATTTGCAAAAGAGAGCTTGAACATTTTCGGAATAAAAATAGCGTGCTTAAGAGAGTCTGAATGATTAAGACTCTGTCACAGATCTGATACATTCAGACACGTTCAGACCCCTTAAAAATTTTAAAACATAAAAAAATAAATGCACTTAATAGTCTGAAATCTGAACTATTCAAATTCAAACCTTCATTGGGTGCAAACAAATAAGGACTGAGAAGATGACATAAAAATGAAAGTAAAAGCAGCTGACCATAAAACAACAAGAAAGAAAGTCATTGAACATTGAAGATTCAAGCTAGATGTTTATAAAATTTGAAGGCCATTAAGAAAAAGAAAACAACAATATGTGTAAAAAATAATTATAAAAACAAACATAAAATAAAAAGTATTGGGAACTTATAATAGTATAAATTAAAGTATGTTTATAAAATTTGAAGGCCATTAAGAAAAAGAAAAGAACAATATGTGTAAAAAATAATTATAAAAACAAACATAAAATAAAAAGTATTGGGAACTTATAATAGTATAAATTAAAGTACTACTATATATGTTAGCATTAATAACTTATATAGCAAGTACTTCTTCATTTTTAATCAAAGATCTTGAGTTTAAGTTTCTTTGGGTAATCAAAGATCTTGAGTTTAAGTTTTTTTGGTACGGAGTCATCAACGTGGGACTTTCCAACTTGAATTCGAATTTAGTCCCACTTCAATTCTTGTACTATGCACTGAGTTAAAAAAAGGCTTAGGTAATGAAGGTAGAAATGACGATTGATTAATTATCTGATGATAATGATGATGTTGCTGAAAATATTTTACCCCCTTTACAAACGTAACATCAATTTTCATTCTAATGTATTTTAACCCCTCTACAAATGTAACATCAATTTTCATTCTAATGTAATTTCATAGTTTGATAAAATACAGGAAAATTTGTAAAATATTACTTGCATGAGAGATACTGATCTAATTCGTACTGCATTTTGGAATCATACAAATTCTGATTTTACCTAGTCAGGTATGTTGGCCCATTATTTTTTCTATTAATTTTTAACTAACACATTAAATTTAATCTTAGGGGTTGATATTTTTTTTCATGTAATTAGGCATATTGGTTCAAAACAAAAAAGAAAATGAAAATCATTGTTAGAATGAATAGTCTAGAACTTAATAAAGTGTTCATTTGTGATCAATTAAAAGGTAAAGTTTAGAGTATTTACAAGTGTTATGTGTTAATGAAGAGTTGCAGTAGGTTGCTCCTTAACCCTGGGATCTGTTCCCAGATGATCTCAAATAAAACCCTGGGATCTGTTCCCAGATGATCTCAAATAAAAATAACTAGTAGAAAACAAAAACTGTAAATTGCGTGGAGAAAGTAAATAGCAGATACAAGAGTTTTGCATGAAAATTCCTTAAACTACGACATGCCTCCAGGATTTCTAAGCTCTACTATATCTAAGAAACTTCTTGAATACAGACTCCAGAGGATTAAACTCTTAATCCTTAATCTCCTAATAATAACTCTATTACAAGGAAAAGTACATCAACTCTACTGTAAAGTGGAGTGTTTGATTTCGGCTTTAGAGATATATTTAAATGTAAGAATATGGAAGCGATGGTTTTCTTATTGAGGAAGATGAGCAATATATAGTATGACACAAGAAAACCTAGGAAAGATACCATTGGCTGAGACAAAAAGGTCGCAACGACTTTTTTCACTAACATTTGTATTTTGCGCCAACTGTGAAAGTTGACTATGATAGTGACAGGTGATCCCAACCAATTCCCTAAGTGATAGAAGATTTGTCATCACATAATCTCCAAGAAACAGGTCCCAATATACACTTTGTCAATCATCAAAACTAAGGACTTAACAATTTTTCCCTTTATGATGATGACAAACCCATGAAAGCATTCAACTTCTTCAAACATCCACACAGAGCACAATCTACACAGCAGGACTCATCAACATAAGCCGCACGAGTTCCCCTATCACTGATACCTCTAAGTATCCTACACTTTATTACCCCTATCTATGAACATCGTGTTCCCCCTGACTGTGACAACCCCTATCTCAACTCACTATCAAAAATCACAACTCACCATATGCATAGCCACATCTTAACTTCCCCCTTTTGGCATCATCAAAGAGGTTAACTAGTAAATCAGGCATACAGAAGCTTACAAATGTTAACTCGTGGCCATGAAGGCAACACTTACAAAAGTAGGGAAGATTAGACAAGGAAAAGAGAAAAATAGCACTAAGAGAACTCATGCAAAAATCAGGAGAAAGTATTAAACACTATTCAGACAGAGGCCCATAATGAGAAGAAGGAGCAGTGCCAAGAACATAAGAGAAATGATACATGGGGAAACAAGACTAACCAGGGATAGAAAGAGAATGTTCCAGGAGAAAACGTACTAACCTTCTTCTCTAAGGGCTGAGTATATAGAGGTATATATAGATATAATAATAATATCTTTTTTGTATTTTGTATGCACATACCTTCCAACTATGGAATTCCCAATCAACCAAAATGGTTAAGTAGCTACAGTCTTTGTTCCCATTACAGGCAAGTGATATTTTTGATTGTAACAATTTACATGACACTTTTACTGGTAAATAAATTAAGGCCACTATTCCAGAATAGAGTGTGATACTAACCTGAATAGGTACTCGTTCCCTACATGATGGTTTGAGTACACTTAGATACACATCACTTGAGTTATTTTAACCCTCTTCCTATCTTTTCCTCCCTGCCATGGGGTATATCTGTAAAAGATATGAGACTGAGTTAGACATAGGTAATATTATCCAACTTGGATACTTGCTTATCATGTCATATCCATAGTAAGAGGATGAACAAGATCAACATACCACATTTACTTGGTCTCATCAGCCTCAATCTTGACTTATTTTTTTCAAAAGGTTCTATACCAAGTTCTTTGGTAAAGATATCAATAATTTATTCTTCAGTGTTGAAAAATACCATCTTGATCAAGATTTTTTCCATATTATCCCTCAGAAAGTAATGTCTGACATCAATATGTTTATTTTTTATGCTGAACTGGATTCTTTTCCATATTAACAGCACTTATGTTGTCATAGTATAAGGGCACACAATTTAAGAGAATTCCAAAGTATTTAAGTTATTGCTTGATCCACAATAGTTGAGCATAACATGATACAGCTGCAACATATTCAGCTTCAGCAGTGAAGAGTACCACTGAGTTTTATTTTTTCGTACCCAAAGAGATCAAGGATGATCCAAGAAAATGGGCTATTCCTGAGGTTCTTTTTCTATCAACCAGGTACCCAGAATAATCAGTATCAGCATATCCAACCAGGTCAAAATTATTACTAGCAGGGTAGAAAAGAACCAGGAGTCCCTTTAAGATATCTTAAAATCCTTTTGGCTACCTTTAAGTGAGATTCTTTTGGACTTTTCTAAAATATAGAACACATACTAATACTGAAAATAATGGTCAGTCTGCTAGTTGTCAAGTAGAGTAATGAACTAATGATCCCTCTATACATAGTTCTATTTACATAGGGACCAGGTTCATCCGGGTCCAGTTTAAAAGAGGTTCCCATAGGAGTGTCAATAGGCTTTGCATCTTTCATATGGAAACTCTTAAGTAATTCTTAAATATACTTTTGTTGGCTTACAGTAGTTACTGTTGCACTCTACTTAATTTGCAAACCAAGAAAGAAGTTGAGTTCTCCTATCATACTCATCTCAAACTCACTACTCATCAATTTGGAAAATTCTCCACAAAATGAGTTGGTAGTGGCTCCAATCATGATATCATCCACATATACTTGAATAATGACAATATTTCTTCCTTTATCTTTGAGAAATAATGTGTAGTCAATATTTCCTTTTTTGAACCTATTGTCAAGGAAGAATTTGGACAACCTTTCATACTAAGTTTTGGGAGCTTGTTTCAATCCTTACAAGGCTTTATCTAGTTTGAACATATGATTAGGAAATTCCACATTTTCAAAACCTGGAGGCTTCTTGACAAATACTTCTTCCTTCAGGAAATAATTTAAAAAGGCACTCTTTAGATCCATCTATAAAAATTTGAACTCCATGTAAAAGGAAAATGCAATAAAAATTTGAATTTTCTGTATTTTCGCCACTGGAGAAAATATTTTATCATAATCTAGGCCTTTCTCTTAATTATAAACTTAAATAACAAGCATAGCCTTGTTCCTGATAGCATTCCTATGTTTATCTTCTTTATTTCTATAAACCTACCTGGTCCCTATTATAGTTCTATCTGAGGGCACTGGGACCAGGTACCAAACCTTACTTATCTCAAACTGATGGAGTTTTTCTTGCATATAATTGATCCAATCGGCATCCTTCAATGCTTTCTTACATTCTTGGGTTCAATTTTCAACAAGAATATAGAAAAATCACAAAGGTTCTTGGCTCCATTCCTTATTTGCATACCTGAGTTCAGAGAAGATAATAAATTGTCAAGAGGATGAGAGGATTGATGTTTCCAAATGGATCTGAGAGGAGTGGGTTTACTAGTATTGGGACCAGTTCCCATTGAGGTGACATCCTCAAAAGACTGATCATTTTCTTCACTGGATGAAGGGTCAGGATTTGAAGAAATAGCTGGTGATGTGTTACCATTTTTCTAATTTTCAACATCTTCATCTTTAGTTCCTAATTCTAGACCCTGAGACAAAACATCGACAACACCATCATGTAGATTTTCTTGAATATATATGTGGTTTCCTAAATCATTATCATCATTAGGAGAGCTGCTCTTGTTGATATTTCCAACTTCATCAAATTGAATTTGACCACTCTGCTCTACACATTGTCTCTTTTTGTGTAGATCATGTAAGCTTTGTTGGTAGATGAGTAACCAACAAATATTCCTTCATCACTTCAAGGATCAAATTTTCCATGATTTTTCTTACCATTGTTCAGTAAAAAACACTTGCAACCAAAAAGTTTAAAGTAGCTCAACTTAGGCTTCCTTTTGGTCAGAAGTTCATAAGGGGTTTTGTTTAGAGTAGATCTCATAAGACACCTATTGGTTACCTAGCAGGTTGTATATATTTTTTCTACCCAGAAGTTTTGAGCAATCCCAATATCTATTAGCAGGGTCCTTCCCATATCTACAAGAGTTTTATTTTTTCTCTCAATAATACCATTTTCCCAGGGTATTCTGGGAGCTTAAAAATTATGACTGATTCCTAGTTCAGCGCATAATTAATTAAACTTGGAAATTTCAAATTCTGTACCATGATCAGACTTAATTGTTGTATTCTTCTTACCATACTTCACTTGCATTTGCTTTGCAAAAGCCTCAAGCATGTGACATATTTTATATTTTTATTTTAGAAAGAATCTCTAGGTGAATATGGAGTAATCATCAATAATAACCAAGATGTAATTATTTCCACCTATGCTGGCAAGCTTTATAGGTCTACACAGATCAATATGCAGAAGTTGCAAAGGTTTGGATATACTTACTTCTCTTTTAGGCTTGAAGATGACTTAGTCTACTTTTCTTTTGCAAAGGACTCACATACCTTTGAACTAATAATATTTACATTTGAAAAACCGCAAACCAAGTCCTTCTTGACCAATTTATTTAAAAATTTGCAGCTAACATGACCAAGACTTATATACCATGTATCAGCAGCATCCTCATGACCACTAAGGCATGTAATGTTTTTGGACTCATAGAAATATAAATCAGCAAACTACATATTCTTGTTTCTCCAAACTGTTAATATTTCTTTACCATCACTGATCTTGATGACAGTATATTTTCCTGACCTAAATCTGACTTTATTTTCTTTATCACAGATTTGGACAGCACTCAGCAGGCTGAACTTGAGTTCATAAACAAAATGGACATCACCAATTGCCTCATTCAAATTATTCCCAATTTTTCCAATTCCAATAATGTAACCTTTGTTTTCATCACCAAAAGAGACACTACCTCATTTATGGGCCTTAAGCGAGAGGAAGTTTTCAATTCTTCCAGTCATATGCTTTGAAGAACTAATATCCATGATAAATTAGGCGGCTGCTTCATCTTACTTTACCCTGCAATAATAATTAGTCATTATCTTTTGGAACCAATTTCACCTTGAGCTCCTAGTGAGGTGATAGTGGAAATATTAAGTTCTTTCTTGTCCATCTAGGTAGGTTTACACTTCTTTCCTTTTTGAAAGAAACTCCCTTCATTCCCTTTAAAGCATCGGCTCCTGTAGGACATAACTTCTTTGTGTGTACTTTTTATCCATAATGAAAGCATAGTGAATTGTCCCTGATTAAGACATATTTGCTAAAGGAATTATAGGCAGGGTATACACTATGGAACCAAAGCCCCTTTTTATTATTTGACTCTTGACTAATAAGACTTGACAGGGTCTCAGATGAAGTGGTCCATTATAGAGCTTTATCAAGCTCATCCTTTACTACAGCCAGGTTTCTTTCTAGTTCAACACTCATCTATAATGAGGCAGTCATTTTATCATTATCCCTATTCAATTTCTCTTCTAGATCATGTTCAATTTGAAACTATTCTTTATTACCTTTTGAATTGATTCTATATATCTCATTTATCCTTTTATTTGTGAACTCATTTCTGATAGAAAGAGATTGCCTAGTTGTTTGAAGTTCAGTTACAAGCATATTCCATTAACCTATATCTTTTTTACATTTTTCAAGATTAATCTCAAAATATTCTTTATCCCTAGTGAGGTCATTTACAGTATCATTTAATACAACAGTAAGAGATTATAGTTTAACAAGAGAATTATTTTAAGATTTTATTTACTGTCCAAGAGTATTACCTTATCATCTTTATCTGAGTTTTCTATTAAGGTAAAAAGAGTGTCATATACTCATACCTCATCCTCCATCACTATCTTGGTCACGTCTTCATGCTCTTCAAACTTATCAATATTAAAAAAAGAGTCACTCGGGTCAGCTATGACTTTCATTTCCACCCTAACAGCTTTAACTTTTCTGCTATACTTTTTTGAACTTGTTTCCTACCTCCTTCCTTCTCACTATTCTGCTTGGTATTTTTTATATGCTCTATCCTATGTATAGGTAAGTCTTTGATGTAGTGGCCAGGATTTTAACACTTGTGATATGTATTTGTTACCTTTCCATCTGAGATATATTTGGTAGATTCTCCTTTTCTGCGGAAGGCTCCTAATTTCTTCAAGGCTTTGATAACTCTCTTAGCAATGTATGCAGTCTCTTCATCTTCAGCACTTGGGGTTTCATTAGTATCTTTTAGAACCAGATTCTTTTCTACCTTGGGCTCATACTTTAACTTTCCAAGTTAGTTCAACATCTCATATGTTTTAAGGTTTCCAACAAGCTCATCCATAGCCATTTTATTCAGATTCTTGGCTTTAGTGATCACACTAACCTTGCTCTCCCACCTTTTTGGGTGAATGCTCAAGACTTTCCTAACTTGTTTGTTGGTTGGAATATCTTTAACCAGGAAGTGCAGCTCATTGGTTACTGCAGTGAACCTTGTGTGCATCTCTTAAATAACATAGTAAAGGTCTCATATTGATTTTTTAGTATATCCACCTTGGACTGCTTAACCCGAGTAGTTTCTTTATGGGCGGTCTGAAGAAAATCCCAGATCTCCTTAGCTATTTAACAGGATGAGATCCTGTTGAACTCATTAGGACTAATACCACATGCAAATATCTTATTAGCCTTGTAGTTCTTCTCTATCTTCTTTTCATCAGCATCATCAAATTCCTTCTTGGTCTTAGGAACTTATAAGGTCACATCACCAATCTTTACTACCCTTGTAGGAACAAAAAAGCCATCCTTAATAACATCCCATAGCTCAGAATCTTCAGCAATGATGAAGTCATGCATTCTTGTCTTTTACCACCCATAATATTCACCATTGAATCTTGAGAGTCTAGTGGTTAACTAGACTTCTTCTAGATTTGGAAGAGCAGCCATATCTCAATATCCTTCAAAGGTGTTTGCCTTTTTATAGAAGACCTGACTCTGATACCAAATGAATAGTCGCAGTGGGTTGTTCCTCAACCCTAATACCAGCTCCCAGATAAAATCAAACAACAATAACTAGAAGAAAATAAAAACTATAAATTATGTGGAGAAAGTAAATATCAGACATAAAACTCTTTGATCAAAAGAGAAAAATCATGACCTGCCTCTAGGATTTCTAAGCTCTATTATATCCAAGAAACTTTTGAATACAAACTTCAGATCTCAGGATTAAATTCTTAATCTTTAATCTCCTAGTAATAACTATATTAAAAGGAAAAAGTATAGAAACTCTGTTGTACCAACACACCAGCCAACTCTAACCGAAAACTCAAGCTAACTCTAACTTGAAAAATACCTAACTCTAGAATATTACAAATAAAAAGGGTTTACACCACAACACCTACTAATAATCATAAGCAAACATAGGCAAATATTTAAGAGCACATTTACAACGACTCAAGTACAACAAGGAAATAAAATACAACTTGATAAATGATTAGTTTCCCATTGTAAAATGGAGTCTTTGATTTCAGCTTCAGAGATATATTTAGTTGTAAGAATATGGAAGCGATGGTTTTCTTGTTTAGGAAGATGATAAATATATAGTATAACATAATAAAACCTTGGAGAGATCTCATTTGCTGAGACAAAAGAGTGGTTGCAACTTTTTCACAAACTTTTGTACTTTGCGCTAGGTATGAAAGTTGACTATGATAGTGACAGGAGAGCTCAACCTGTTTCCTAAGTTATAGAAGCTTTTTCATCATATAATATTCAGGAAATAGGTCCCAACATACACTTTATCAATCATCAAAACTAAGGACTTAACATTTAAATTCTTTAAAAAAAAATCTATTTTATAAAATCTTTTATATGATATGTGAAAGACAGACAAAATAATTGAAACACACACCATCTAAATAGATAACTATATGGAGGATCATTTCAATTTGAGCAACTACATAATTGTTATTGCATTATTATCTTCTATTTTATCAAATGCATATATTTGTATTGTAGACTACATTGTGGCTGCCTGTGCATGCCCATGTCCAGTATTTACCTATATTTATTTGTGTGGATGTAACTTTAGACTTGTCAAAGAAAAACATGAATACTTCTACAAGAAATTTCATTGATAAATCTTTTTAAAAATTGTCAATATATAGAAGATTTACGATTGCATTATTTACATATATACTTTATCTAGATAATGAATTAAATTGATAGTTATCCCTTTTATATTTTGTTAGTTACTGATAGCTGAAATAAAAAAAAATGGATGTCCTTTCAATAGGTAACAATAGAGAAAACATAAGAAAAACTATCAAAATATTCTATAATGAAATTGATTTTAAAGAAGTAGCCTGACAATTTATTCTTAACAAAATTTCCTTATGAAAATTAATTTTTGGTGATTCTTGTGAAATATTTATTTTTGTATGATTTGACCATTTTATCTCTTCCCGTGGTTTCTTTGTCGTATTTCTGGGATAAGGATATTATTGACACGGTTTCATATGCATTTCGGTGTGATTTATGCAAGTTTATAGTTTTTGATGGCTTGAAAAGCTTTATAGTTGACTTCGGTCAATATTTATTAATCTGTACATTGGATGGCCAAATAGACTGCGCCAACAGATTTGTAACATCAATTTTAGGTTAGTAACATTGTTGGTGTAGTTTTATTTCTTTTATATCTCATTTCGATCCTCGATTCGGAAAGTTGTGAAAGTGAATCTCGAGTGTCAATATTGTAAAAATGATGTTTTTTCAAAAATATCATATTGACAGTAAGTTTGGAAGGTCGAATTTAGTTTAGTATCAGGCTTGATTTTGGTTTCATTTCCTTTAGATCACATTTCAATTCTTGGTTCAGAAATAATTTAAATAAGGCCCCAGTGGTCAATTTTGTGATAAAAACCTTTTTGTAAATTTGATAATTCTGTTGAATCCGAAACGAGTTTTACATCAAATTTCACTATTGGATTAGGTTCATAGAGTTTCAAATGAGTTTCGAGGGTCAAAAATAAGTTTTTGACATTGCTGGTGTTGGTGTGTTCGCGAAAGCTAACCTTTGACCATTTGACTAGGTTGCTTAAGCAAAAATTTGGCTGCTTAAGTGACATTTTGACCCTTTGACAAGGTCTCTTAATAGATTAAAGCTTTATTTAAGCGAACATCACTTTGTAAAAGACCCAAATTCATAGTTTTGAAATTTTGGGAGTTAGGAAGCTCTGATGATGATGACTTTTGATGCAGTTTTCTTGTAGAATCATTGTCTATAAATTTAGAACTCTATTTTTTCCATTTCCTAAAAACTTCTATTTTATTTTTCATGATTTTCACCCTAGTTGAGAATCAAAACTTAATTTCCACCATTTTTGGGGATTGAGATCTCGAAATTGGACGATTTCAAAGGGGCTTTCGAGATTTCTTCCATGAGTAAGTTCTAATCTTATAATTATCATTTTTTACTTGATTTAATCTTCGAAATAACTTCAAATTCTCTATTTTTAAAATGGGTTTTGGGGGTTTTTGCCGATAAAACTTGAAAATAGATTTTCTTTTATTTGAACCTCATTTTTAACTCATTTTCGTATGGGTTTTCAACCGTAGACTCCTATGTGTGTGGGAACATATTTCTAAAATAAAATTACAATTTTTCTCTTCTTTTTTGAAAACTTATTTTGGGGGCCCGTTTTGACCTCAACTAAAAAATAGGCAATATGGGTATCATTATTTTTTTTATGTCTAGATTTTGTATTTGTTTGTTTCATTTGATTCTGGGTCCATTTGTAAAGGGGAAAGCTCCGGATTGAAGGCTATTTAGAATGATTTTTAGCATTTAAGGTAGGTTATTCCTTAACTTTCCTCAAACTGGGATGGGTAGTAAATATTGGTACAAAATCATGTAATGGATGTGGAAACCAATCATGGAAATAGCTATATTATTATGTTGTGCCCGTGTTGAGGCCTATATTATTGTTATTTGATGGTTTTGAGACATTATTTTCTATTTGCGAACATGTGGGGTCTTATTTGATGTCGTTGGCCTATTATATATGTATTTGGTTGTATATTTTCTAATGAAAAAGTCTACATTGGATTTTATGTGGTATCAATGGCATATCGCTGTGTATTTTTACTCTATTGGCATATGGATTATGTTGGATTCGTAAATTGTTGGAATATTGAGTGGATTTTGGTTCACCTAGTTTGTATATTTGTTTAAAAAAAGGGCGGCCCGGTGCACTAGGGAAGAGTGAATTTTTTAATTCCTATTATAGTTAGTTGTGAGCATTACATCCTCATATCATATACATTCATGAAACAATAGCACCACTATGAAAATTCTGAAAAGACTGGAAAAACTGGTTTGTGACATCATTGTAGACCTTCTCCGAGGGATGTACTGCAGAGGAGTTATGGATATTTTTATTAGTTATTATATTGTATATGGGTTGACGAGCCCCTATGAGTGCTACCTGGGAGCATAGCTCGGTAGGTGTATACGGAGGTAGTGCAATAACCTAATGCATCATATCACATCATCATCATATTCATTATATTTCACATGTGTATATTGTGCTCATTATGTGATATATTCTTGTCTTGATGTGATATCTGTCTATGTGTATGTCTTTCCATACTTATATGTGTGATTTTGTATACTTGTACTTCCTTATAGTATTTACGTATGGTATATGTGAATATTCTAGAACTAGTAGCGAAGACGGCGTGGGCTATCATTTGGGATATTTTTTATTGCAGGTGACGTGCATAGTGTGTATTTTTAATGATTTATATTCTACTTTGCTTAGTCGGGCTATGATACATACTGAGTACAAGTAGACTATACTCACCCCTATTGTGCTCTTTTGGAGAAGATCCAAGTACAAGTGCGTCACACAACAGTTCATTCAGGCAGTACTTGGAGTCTATTTGAGGTTGAAGTTGATCTATGTATTCAAAGTTTACCATTACCTTTTCTCAACTGGACTATGTCTTATTGTATTCAAATAAAGAATTTGTTCCCTTTTGAATATCCTATGTATATTTTGACTTCGAGTTGTATTAGTTGGTTCTTACACTTTGACACCAAGTTTGGCGATATTATCACTACCCAAAATAGGGCCTAGCCATGATGCTATCTCATGTCCTACGTGAACCGGAGATCACCTCCTTTACCTAACCAAATCAAACACACTACACCCCAAGGTCGGCTAAATTTCAAGCATATAACAAGATAGAGTACCATAGTCTAAGAAAGTTTAAATGCATGTCCATAACAAACCACCGACGACCGGCCAATAGAACGACCGATACCACCTAATAGCCATAGTAGTCCAAACAAAGCCTTCTAAACTATGATCTAATACTGAATATCAATAAAGAGTCGGAACATGCCCCCGACAATAGAAAAAAATTCCAAAGGAATAGTCAAAATGTTAAGGAAACCATAATAATGAAATGGAGTCTTTCAAAGTATGGAATCTCACCACTTCAATATAACTTGCTATCTAATCCCGAATTTAAGTCACTGTGTAGAAGAAGTAGAAGTATTCCCATTTCCTGGATCGTATGGGGGTACATCTTCTAAAGACGGTTATAGGGGTGAATGCTATCATGAACTCAGGGATAAGGATAACATAATGATATTATCAACAATTTAAAATCATTTAAAACCAATGCACATAATCAAATACATAAACATATATATATATATATATCACATATTAGGATAGGGAAAAGGCTTAAATTCTTTACAAAATCTTAGCATGTATTGTGTAGCTCAGCCTTCATATAATAGTACTCAGGGCTATATGGTCCCCAACTCTCAGCCCCTGGTCAGGCCCCAGTGCATGTAGCCGCACAAATCGGAGAATAATCTCATATATATATGCACATAGAGGACGCGAACCCTCAAACAAATACCAAGGTGAATTAAGCACCCGATCATAACATGATTTATGGTGGACTCGATCCTCCATAATCATGAAATAATAATAAGGGAGACTCGAACCTCCCTGGTGACTTTGATCCCCGCATCGGCAAATGCGGTTTCTAGTATCGGTCACTCTAACCTCCACCTTCATGACTCAACTACACAACCCTTATTATTGCCCTATTAAAATAAGTATCACACATTCCCTAGTCATTTAAACATATTCCACATTAAGGCATACACTGTTAGTATCGTCATATCAACTACACTTTCAAGGTAACACATCATGGCAAAACAATTTCCATTAACTTGGGGAGGACAACTCCCTTTGCTAGATATTCTTATGCCAGAATTGCCATTGAGTCTAAAAAGATTCAAAAGTCCATAAAGGGGTTGTATGTTTCTCTTTATCTAGCTATGACTCAGGTGGTAGTGTATGGAGCATCATTTTAGAGTATAGTACATTTATACTAGGATGAATGAGACTATTCTTTGAGTATTTTAGGAAAGTGCTAAGAGGGTGAACCATCAAGGTAAGTTTATAGGTCACACTTCTTGAGGTAGAGATTCTAGAGGTTTTTCTAGAGGTACGAGAGATAGAGGTAGTAGTTTTTGTGGTAGTGATCTTGGGGATACTTATTCAGGTGGTGGATGTGGTTAGTGCCTGCTATACCTGCCAGGCTAGAGGTAGAGGCCTCTGGTGCTATTATTACAAGTACCATCCATGTTTGTTTCAAATCATCATTTGTGTTATTTAATCCAGGATGGGAATTTTCCTATGTGTCTACATATTTTGCTTTGGTTTTGGTTCTTATAGTGAACTTTTTGCCTTGCCTATTTGTATATCTACCCTTGTAGGAGAATCTTTAGTGGTGGATCGGGTGTACTGATCCTCTGTTGTGACTTTTATAGGTAATAAGACTTTGGTAGATCTTCTTGTTTTAGATATGGTAGATTTCAACATCATCTTGGGTATGGACTAGTTGTCTCTTCACTATGCGGTATAGATTGTTATGCTAAGACCATGACTTTAGCTCCGCTGGGTATGCTAAGGATAGATTAGAAGGGTGTGCTTCATTTAGCTCCCAAGAGAGTTATATCTTTTCTTCAGGCTCATCGCTTGGTTGAGAGAAGGTGTTTGTCTTATATGGATCATACTTGTGATATTAGTGTTTATTTACCTTATTCTTTGGATTATGTTCGTATTGTCCATGAATTCATGGACATTATCCCTATGAATTTGCCTAGTATGCCTCTGAAATATGATATTGAAGTTGTCATTAATGTTCACTAGAAAACCAAGCCTATTTCTTTTTCTCCTTATAGGATAGCCCTAGTCGAGTTGAAGGAATTAAAAGATCAGTTGCAGGAGATATTGGATAAGGGATTCATCTAATTTCGTGTATCACCATGAGGTACGCCTATCTTGTTTGTAAAGAAAAAGAATGGGTCTATGCATATGTGTACTAATTATCAATAGTTGAACAAGGTGATGGTTAAGAATAAGTATCCTCTTCCCCGCATTGACGATTTGTCTGATCAGCTTCAGGGTTTTTCGATGTTTTCAAAGATTGTTTGAGATTCGAGTATATCACTAGTAGAGGATTATAGCTTTGGATATTCTAAAGATAGCTGTTCAGACCTGACACGCTTATTATAAGTTCTTGGTCATGTTATTCAGGTCAACTAGTGTCCCAGTCGTATTCATGGAATTGACGAATTGGGTATTTTGATTATATCTCTACTCATTTGTTATTGTATTTTTAAATGATATCTTGGTTTATTCCAAGAGTGAGGTAGATCATGAGGAGCATATTTAGATTGTGCTTCAGAGATTGAAGGATAAGAATTTGCATGTTAAGTTCTCTAAATATGAGTTTTGGTTTGTGTTTCTTTCTTTATTTCTTAGGTCATGTGGTGAACAAGGATGGTATTGTGGTTGATCCATCCAAGATTGTAGTAGTTCGTGGTTGGGCTAGGCCCACTTATTCTATTAAATTTAGCTTTTTTTATTTAGCTGGTAAATATTGATAGTTTGTTAAGGGTTTTCATCTATTGCAGCTTCATTGACCAAGTTGACTCAGAAGAAGATTTCTTTACAGTGGTCTGATACTTGTGATGTAAGCTTTCAAAATCTCAAGGATTTGTTGACTTCAATTCTAATTTTGACTTTTCCCAAGAAAGGCATGGGTTTTACCATCTTCTGTGATGCTATAGGTATTGGTTTAGGCATTTTCTTAATTCAAGGGTGTAAGATGATTGTGTATGCTTTTTGTCAGTTGAAGCATCATGAGAGAAATTACCCTACCCATATTTTAAAGTTGTGTGCGATTGTATTTGCGTTGAAGTTATGGAGGCACTATTTGTATGAAGTTCATTTTGATATTTTCTCAAATCATCATAGCCTTGAGTATTTCTTCACCCAATGAGATCTTAAAATAAGGTATCATCATTGTCTTGAGTTGCATAAGGATTATAACCTGACTATTCTCTATCATTCGGGTGAGGCTAATATGGTTATGGATGCCTTGAGTCAGAAGTGCACTAGCATGGGTAGCTTGGCACATCTTTTGACCTAGGAGATGACTTTGGTCTTAAAGGTTCAGTCTTTGTCTAACCAGATGGTTAGGCTTGATATTTTGATACCTAGGTATGTCTTGGCATTCATGAAGGCTAGCTCTTTTTTGGTGAAGTAGATCCAGGCTAATCAGTTTAATGATGGTGGGTTGAGAGTAATTAGGGATAAGGTGTTGAGTGGTGAGGCTAAGGAAGCCTTAATTGATTTTAATGGTGTTTTGAGGATATAGGTCAAGTTTGTAGGCTGGGAGTGGGTGATTAGATTAATTTTGGAGGAGGCCCTTTCTTCTAGGTACTCCATCCATTTAGGAGTGACTAAGATGTACATGACTTGAGGTAGCATTATTGGTGGGGTGGTATGAGGAAGGATGTAGCAAATTTTGTAGCTTATTACCTATGTTACCAGTAGGTGAAGGCCGAGCATTTGAGACCTAGATGTTTTCTCTAGAGGTTACCCATTCTCGAGTGGAAATGGGAATATATCACTATGGACTTTATGACTGGGTTACCTCATACTTTTTATGGTTATGATATTATTTTGGTCATTATTGATTGATTGACCAAATTTGCTCATTTCATTTTGATTTTGGTTTCTTTCAGTGCTGAGAGGTTGGCCCTTATTTAAATTCATGAGATAGTTCATATTTATGGTGTGCTAGTGTTTATTATCTATTATAGAGGTTCAGTATTCGCATCCCAATTTTGGAAGACTTTTTAGGAGGATTTGGTACCCAGATTGATCTTAGCATAACATTTCACCCCCAAACTGACAGTTAGTTAGACTATTCAGGTTTTAAAGGATATGCTATATACCTGTTTTATGTACATTGAAGGCCAGCAAGACAAGCATCTAACTTTGGCGGAGTTTGTATATAATAACATTTACCATTCTAGTATTGAGATGGATCCTCTCGAGGCTTTATATGCTAGGTGTTGTCACTCTTCAGTTGGTCAATTTGAGGTTTCTAAGGTTAGACCTTGAAGTTTAGACTTGCTTTATGAGTCATTGGATAGAGTTTGGGTTATTCAGGACAGACTATGAGCACCTCAGAGTAGAAAGAAGTGCCATGAATCGCCCATGAAGGGTGCGATGAGTTTTGGAAAGAGGGTCAAGCTTAGTCCCAAGCATATTTGACCTCTTGAGATTCTTCAGGCAATTGGGGATATGGCTTATGAGTTATCATTGCCTCTAGATTTATCAATTGTTCATCAAGTTTTATGTTTCAATGCTTTATTATTACATTCTTGATAAGTCTCATGTCATTCATTGGGATTAAGTCCAATTAGATGAGAGGTTATCTTTTGTCCAGAATGATAAACGTTTGTGTTCATATTCTGGTGGTTAAGGTCCAGTAAAGCCATCGACTTGTAGATAAGGCTACTTATGAGGTCAACTCTGATATGTGTGGTAGTTATCCCCATAAGTTTGTTGATTCAGGTATTTCTCTTGCATTTAGTTCAAGAACTAACAAGATTTCAGTGGTCGATAATATAATGATTTGATTTCTGGTGATTTTTGTGAAATATTCATTTCTACGTATTTGACCATTTTATCCCTCCCTGTGCTTGCTTTTTGGTATTTCTGGGGTGTGGAAATGATTGACACATTTCCAATGAAATTTGATGTGATTTGTATGAGTTTGTCTTTTTATGGCTTAAAAAGTCTTATAGTTGATTTCAGTCAACATTTATTGATCTGTGCATCATATGGCAAAACATACTGCCCCATCAAATATGAAATGTCAATTTTAGGTTGGAAACATGGTCGGTGTGGTTTTATGTATTTTATATCTCATTTAGAACTTCAGTTTGAAAAATTATTAAATTGAATCTCGAGGGTCAAATTTGTGAAAATAACATTTTTCAAAATTTAATATCGTCATTGAGTTCGAAGGTCAAATTTGGGTTAGTGATGGGGTCGGTTCAATTTTGAGGTTTTTAGATTCCATTTTGATCCTTGGTTCGGAAATAGTGTAAATAGGGTCTCGGGGGTTAGTTTTATGATAATGACATTTTTTTCATATTATAACGATCTGACACTACCCCTTAGCCATCTCACGGTTCTTAGTTCCCCGAAGGACCATAAGTTAACCCATGACTGATATTTGTTGTGAACACTGAACAATAGTGCTGAATAAATATGGAAAAACAGGTTGAAATGCCATAAGGTTCAAAATCTGAAGTAATGATAAATAACATCTAATAAAACACCTGTACCTGAAATACTGTCCGAACTAGTCTAGTCTGAAAGCCTCTAACTGAACTATCTGAATAAGGAGTTGATGGGACAAGACCCCAACTAACATCAACTACTATAATACTGAAACTACTGAAATGTTGAAATAAAAGCATATCCTCAATAGATGAGGACTCACTACTAAATCTGCAACTACTGACTGGATCTGTCAATGCGCAGTCGGGAAACTTGATCATCCGAACCTATGATATGAGACATCATAGCACAAATAAAGAGTATGGTCAATACGTGAAATGTACTGGTATGCTAGATGAGGTACGGCTGAATGCAAGGGTTCAAATGAATGAACAGTAACTGATTGAATCATATAGAATAATCGTATATGAGTACGTGGATAACTGAAACTGTTGTAAATACTAAGTATGCAATATTGTGCATATATGTATACCGTAACTGGGCTTTTCTGAAGCTAAGTACTGAGTAACTGATAATCTAAAGTTACTGATAACTGAATTACTGATACTGAGTGACGATGTCTGATAGTCCTGATCCTGTAGAACTGAACTGAGTTCTATACTAAAGACTAAAACTGAAATGGAAACTATGGGAAATAATCATCTAACCAACATGCCCCTCTCTGAATTGATTGGGGTCCAACCTGTAACCCCAACTGGAAGGGTGCTAATACCGTCCCATGGGTACTAACACTAGAAAACCAGGATGCCAAGCCTAACTGATGGGTGATACTTAGGCGGAGCCAAGCCTAATCTGATGGGTGACCCCTGGGAGGTAGTCAATCCTAGTATGACAGGTTACTCCTCATACTGTGCTGGCGATGCAGTTCTGGAGTTGATAGCAGAATTAGCCCACAATATGGAAACAAGACACAAAACACAAGACAAACCGAGGACCAAAAGGGGAACAAGTCTTGGCCAACAATAATACCACAAGAACGAGATGATACAAGGTGTAATTTACACCAAAAACAGCCAACAACAAGATGAACACGAGATGATAAGACAACAACAACAAGATAACAACAATACACAGCTTTACTAGAAGAAGAACACAAACACGATTACAAGAAGTGTAAGGATAGGAAGTAAGACATCAAATCTCATAAGAACTAAGAACCTAAGTGTATGTCACACACTAAGACCCTTAATACTTGTAATTGGCAACACCAACACTCTTACAATGACACAAGAGGGTGTGAACCACTCAAGCACCAAGGTTTCTAACAATGTTTGGCAATACTAGCATCACCCTCATTTCAAATTTGGTGGCTTTTCCAAGCCCTAAACTAAGGTGGTACACTCCTCATGCTAGAGAGAGTTTGGTTCAAGTGTTACAACTTTAAATATCAATAAACAACTAAAGAACTAAAGAGCTAAAACTAGTCTATTTATAGACTTATTACAAACATAAGTAAAATGTCTTAAATGCCCTTAATGAAGGGAAAACAAAAGATGCCTATAAAGTGTAGTGTATTTCCCGTTCTTGGTGTGTGATATGGTGTTCCATTTCACTTCACTTGCACACATCGAGTCTCGGTTTCGATGCGCACTCTCGTAAGTTCATCTCCGTGATTATTCTTGTATCATCCTCTCCATCTTGAGAGAAATTTGCCCACAAATTCACGGTTTCACCTTGTTCAATTGGCCACTTAAAGGAAGCCACTCAAAACAGTGCACAAGACATGGAGAACCCGAAAGCTCAATAACAACACATCTCGGCAAACATCTTCATTTTGAATCTTGGATTCCTCTCCATCTTGAGATTTACCTTCAATCCCATCCGATTCAAGTCTCCTACCATCATACAAACATTGTCGTAGACCCTATATCCTTTATTTTCCTTTCTACCATTCTCCTCTACATGGACATAATGGTTTTGGCAACGTGGAGCTTCGGTCAAGAGGGTTGGTTTAGTAAAGTGGAGCTTCGGTGTTGGAGCTTGGACGAAAGGAATTTGAATTGGTGAAAGTTGACGTCTTTGGTTAAGTGCATCTTGGATGGGAGGGTTCGGTTTTAGTATAGGCATTTGGCGTCCAAGTCCTTGTTGGACTTGATCGAATTATGGGGAAATAGGCCTAGTTATGTCTCGATTTTGAGGGATATTTGGAGATTGGATTACGGCATTAGGTGATGGTCTTGGAGGATTGGTCATTGGAAGTAAAGTATCGGGAGTAAAAGCACGAGAGTTCCTTCGACTCTCCATTCGATTCAAACTTTCACTCATAGTTACCGCATACGAGCCAATTTTTTTAAGACCCGCATTCTCCCTAGCAAGGTCACGGGACATAGTATCAAGGAGGGACAAAATGGTACTTGTAGCATTGTGGTCCACCGTGGGTTGAGGGGATGAGGTCTTGGGTTCCATTGCTCCAAAACAGTCCACAATGTCACAAAAACAGCCAACAAAGGACACAAAAACAGTCCCGAAACGTCACACACAACAACACCAACAAATGTTCAAGTCTTGAACCGCAAACAACAATACCACACAAATTAAACTAGTATTGTTGTTGTAGTTGAAGTATGATGTTTTTCAAACTTGAGTTGTTCAATCTTTCTCCTTGATGATGAATTTTCGGTTGTAGTGTAGGTGGACAAGGTTTGGACTCTCTTTTAAAGAGTCAAAGGATTCCGTCAACTTTTCACCAACTTGCACTAATTTGGTAAAACACCTTTTTGTAGTAGCCTTGTCTCTTTCCTTTTTTGGCTCTTCTTGAAAAGTGTTTGTCACCCTTTTAGTAACTATGTTTTTTGGATGCCCTTTGTTTCTTTACCACTTTGGTGTTGTCTTTAAAGTATTCCCAATACAAACAAAAAGCCTTGTCGCTATCCTCTCTTTTCAAAATCAAACAAATCCTTTTGTTGAACACCACTTCAAGACCAATATGAACAACAACAAGAACAATATGAACAACAACAACCTCTTAGCCATCCACCCTTAAGCAACACTTTGACAAGAGCTCAAATCTTGGACTTTGGACTCAAAGGGTGTTAGTGAACAACAAGCTAACAAAAGAAACTACTAAGACAACAAAAACACACCAAAATATAGATACAAATCTCATCCTAAAACAAAAACAAGACACAATTTCAGCCACGACAACAAGAATGGACAGATTTGCATCTTTTTGGAATTTTCAGTTTTTGAATATTTATTTTTTTGATTTTTCGACTTAGAGAGACCAAGATTGGTAGTATAGGAACACAATCAGACTTAGCTCTTATACCAAATGATAGCAGAATTAACCCACAATATGGAAACAAGACACAAAACACAAGACAAACCGAGGACCAAATGGGGAACAAGTCTCGGCCAACAATAATACCACAAGAACAAGATGATACAAGGTGTAATTTACACCAAAAACATCGAACAACAAGATGAACATGAGATGATAAGACAACAACAACAAGATAACAACAATACACGATTTTACTAGGAGAAGGACACAAACACGATTACAAGAAGTGTAAGGATAGGAAGTAAGACATCAACTCTCACAAGAACTAAGAACCTGAGTGTATGTCACACACTAAGACCCTTAATACTTGTAATTGGAAACTCCAACACTCTTACAATGATACAAGAGGGCGTGAACCACTCAAGCACCAAGGTTTCTAACAATGTTTGGCAATACTAGAAATTCCACCCTAGCATCACCCTCATTTTAGATTTGGTGGCTTTTCCAAGCCCTAAACTAAGGTGGTACACTCCTCATGCTAGAGAGAGTTTGGTTCAAGTTTTACAACTTTTAATATCAATAAACAACTAAAGAACTAAGGACCTAAAACTAGTCTATTTATAGACTTATTACAAACATAAGTGAAATGTCTTAAATGACCTAAATTAAGGGAAGACAAAAGGTGCCTATGGAGTGTAGTGTATTGCCCGTTCTTGGTGTGTGATATGGTGTTCCTTTGAAATTCATTTGCACACTTTGAGTCTCTGTTTCGATGTTCACTCTCATAAGTTCATCTCCATGATTATTATTGTATCAGGAGTACAGGGACTGTTGCTAATGACTATTTCTATCTAACGGGGAAGCTGTCATCCTTGCACTCGCTCGGTGCTAAATGTTACTCCTAACTGAATAGATACTGAACACTTATACTAGAATGAACTAGACTGAATTCACTGAGTTTTCTGAGTGCTATAACTGACTGAGTTCTACTAAGTTATGTATCTAACTGAGAGTACTATTGATCGTGATAAGACTAACACTATTCAGTAACTGACACTTACTATAAATAAATAGCTAAGCTGTCGGGTATTAACTACCTCCAGGACTCGATATCATGAAAAGTAAAGCATCACATGATATTTCAAAGCATAATAATGTATGCATGTTCATATATCATCTGTAGAGACATTTTATCAAATACTTGTAGGGCATAAGCTTGTTCAGACACTAACATGTCATGATTCATCACTTTATTCACATGGACATTTTATCAAACACTTGGGAAGCATAACTTCATGCACATAATCATGGATAACATATAAACATGGCAACTACAATGCCCAACTTACAATTCCATGGGTTTAGCATGTAATTCATATAATTCGCCATAAAATACTAGTCCAATTTCATGAATCATATAATAATCATGGGTTAAAACCCAATTAATATCATTGAGACATTAATAACTAAGTAAATTCAAGGGTATATCAAGATAATCACATATTCATCACACATGCTATTCCATTTTATGAAACTTGTACTTAAATAACATATTGAAACCCAACTATATCATGAACATGAATTCAATCTAATTCAAACATGGAAATCATAAATCTGAGATCCTGCATATTTAAAAAGAGATTCTTGGACTCTATGGGTGAAAGTAACCCACATATCAACACCTAACATACCTGCGAAGAAGAGTTCTTAATGGTTCTTGGAGATATTCTTGAGGATTGACCTTGATTCTTGAACTAAGGTTTTTGCCTCTTTAGAGAGAATGATTTAGTTTGAGGAAAAACTAAATGAATAATGGTGTAACTAGTTTATTAGGGTTGAATTTCATGTTAAAGGTTGACTAGGTCAGTTGAAAAAGACTCAAATACCCCTGGAATAATTTAAAAACTTAGAATTTAAAACTAGAAATTAACTAAAAAATCCTGATCTGGGACCTTGGAGTGACACGGCGCTATCGTGTTGTGTCACTAGAAAGTGCACAACTTGGAATTGGACCATCAACACAATGTACTGGAATCACGTTACCCCTTGGATGCGACTTGGAAGTTCACCATGATGCAGTGGGATCGCGTTAGTGTACTGGAAACTAACAAATATGAAAATAAGTTGTGCCACGATGCATCGGTATTTTGGTACCTCATTGGAAACTGACAATTTCCATTTTGACATGCCCCGCGATGCGCTATTGTACTGAATGATGGTGTTTAACGACTAAAAATTAAAATCACCATAACTTCTAATCCGATTATTGGATTTAGGTGAATTTTATATCGTTGGAAAGATAATTGAATTTCCTACACAATGGCAGGCCATATACTAAAAATATTGATTGTTTAGAAAATTTTATATATGAATACTCATGCATTGGGACTTAGATTATGCTAAAGAAATACAGGGTGTTACAATATCTCCTCCTTAGGATTATTTTCCCTGGAATAAAACTAGTTAAGCTTAGACACTGATAGACTGAGTTTATATACCAAACATGTATATCTGATGCATGACTACATGACTGAGCTACTGACAAACTAAACTTTTACACTAAACATGCATAAACGGGAACATGAGAACATGACTAAGTTTGAAACATGATACATGGATTGACTATCATGAAAAAGACTAGGCCCTTGAATGCATGCCATGACTTCGGAATGTCATTCGGCTAAGATTGGAATTAGAGGGTCAAATTATGAGCACCCATTACTCCAAAATAGATTCATTATGTGAAGATAAACTGAAAGGTTTAGGACCTGAAAGCTCGGTGGTTATAGTGCATCTTCCCCTTAGGACAGTATATCCCTCAAAAAATGTTGACTTGGTTGGGATGCTGAGGAAAGGCTAGGATGGTGCACATGGCATCTATGAACAAAATCATGACTGAATAGCTGAGATCTAAAACTAAGACATGGTACATGAACTAGGATGAATTCATAACTACTAGGATTGTTCCATTTTGGAATAGGCCAACTAGATAAAAAGATGGGAAACCATCCAAAGTTGTTCGTCTGACTACTAAACTGAATTGATGGCTTTACGGACCAAATCATACTAAAAACTTATACTTAAATGGAGCATCTCTTGACACTTTTTCTATAAAGTTCTACTGACTTTAGGGAGCAAGAAAATCTTGGAATGGCCTAAATGAGACATAAGAAATCACAATGTGGCTAAAATTCTGTAATATGAGGAGAAAACTATGAAATAGCACCTTAAATAGAGTGACTAAGCCTTATGTACTGTCACTACAAATGTTCAAGCTTAAATATATTTCTCGAATACTCTCTCAACTATACCCTTCACCTTAACACAATTCTTCACCTGAGACTACTGAAAATATTCACATGGGCACTGAGTACGAATGCATAAACATACTAACCTATTTGATTAACTAGATGACTAATAGCTGAATATTGGTCATGTAAGATTGAACTATACTTAACCTGAATAGTTGGACTGAAACTATAAAGTACTATGCCTATAAGGTAAGGACTGATGGAGGAGCGTGAGGTAACTAAGCATGAATTCATGGGAATGGTATTATCTAGGAATGCAAGACTAAGAGCATAACATGATTCTAAATACTGAGATACTGACAACTAAATGACTGGTAACTATACGCTTTGGTCAAACAAACCTGAAACTGGATTGAGTTTTGCAGTGAAAGCTGAATTGAGACTGTAACACACGTATTTCCTTAGCATAATCTAAGTCGCAATACATGAGTAGTCATATATGAAATTTTTGAAATATTCATTATTTTCTATTTTAGAGTTTTCCATTGCATAGGACATTCAATTAGCTTTCCAACGATATAAAATTTGCCTAAATCTGATAACCGGGTTAGAAGTTATGGCAATTTTAAGATTCAGTCATTAAACACCATCATTTTAGCCCTTAGCGCATCATGGAGCCAACCTAAATGACAATTATCAATTTCCAGGAAGCTCTATGAAACTACCACATCACGTTGTCAGCCGAAATCCTAATTGTCCTTTTCCAGTGTTCTATCGTGATAATAACGCATCGCCCCAAGGGTGAGGTTTAGAATCAAAAGGGCACCACGATTCCTCCGTGTTGCACCACAGAGCAGTTTCCTAGTTGTCCAATTCCATTGGCTTGGTGCGATAGTGGCGCATCGCGCCAAGGCCAAAAATCAGGATCTTCTGTTTTCAGCTTCCGTTTTAAATTTGTTCAGGGGTAATTAGGTCTTTTTCAATGGCCCTAAAATTAACATAAAACATAAAATTCAAACCCTAAAAACCCTAAGTAGTCATCATTATTTCAATTCCTCTCACAATAAAAAAAATCCCTCTTTCAAGAATAAGAAACCCTAGCTCTCAAGAATCAAGGTAAAATCTCAAGAACTCTCCATCAATCCTTCTAAATTCATCATCCCAAGTATGTTAGATGTTCATCTATTGATCCCTTTTATCCATGGAATCCAAGAAACCTTTTTAAATTATAAAATTGTGATCTTTTCAAGTTATTGTATTTTAAATTAGGGATTTCACCCATGGATCTTCATGAACTGTGATTCTATACCATGTTACCATAAAATTATTGTTATTATTCAATCCTCCATGTTCTAATATTATTATTTATTGAATTCAACCATGATTTAATGCTATTATGATGAATTCATGCTATTTCTACAAGTTCCATGACATTTCTATGATTATTTCAAAACCATGAACTACAAGTGTTTGTTAAAATGCCTACAAAAGTGATTTATTTAATAAGAGCCTTCATGTTTTGGTCTTCAAGCTTTAGTGTCTTTTCAGTATTGTTGTTTTGAGTCCTGGGGACATTGAATACCCAAAATCCATAGTAGCTTACTTAGTCTAGTATCAGTACATTATAGAATAATTTTCAGATTAAATTATGAGCATTATTAGATTAGTCAGATATCAGTTATTCAATTTAGAACAGTCTAGTATCTTAGTATTTTTCATTTAGGAGTAGGATTTAGCACCGAGTGACTATAGGGATGACAGCTTCCCCGTCAAATAGGCAGAGTCATTAGTAGAAGTCCCTATACTCCAAAACTACGTAGCCAGCAAAGGATATAAGTTGTGACCCATCAGATTAGTCTTGACTATCTCGCAGGGGTCACCTATAAGTTCAGGCTTGACACCCTTAATCCTTTGGACGTTATATCAGTTTAGTGGATCCACACAGCCATTGTTAGTACCCATAGTATGATATTGACACCCTTCCAACTGGGGTTACAAGTTGGACCCCGATTAGCTTAAATTGGGGAATTTAGGTTAGATGATACCTCCCACAGTCTCAAATGTAGTCTCAGTTATAGTCCCAGCTCCAGACATAGTATTGTTTGACCAAAGCTTATAGAATTCAATTATCTTAGTATATCAGTTTATAGATTTAACTCATTTTATGTTATATGCTTGGTCATGTATCCACAGTATTTACAGATTTTCCTGTATTATCAGTATCTACATATTTCATGCCTTTTTTTAGTACTCCATGTTTTATATGTATGTCCAGTTAATTATTATCATTCCTATTCATGAGACCATGCATATCAGCCTACCTCATTTATCATACCAGTACATTCAAAGTACTGATTGCATACCCTTTTATTTTGCTCTTTGGTGTCTCATATCATAGGTGCTGACGCTCAATTCTCGGATCGTACCTAGATTCTAAAATTATCAGCAGTACTGTAGCAGTGGTGAGTCCTTATCATCCAAGGATAGATTATACGACTTTATGTCTTTATCTCAGTAGTTAGTAGAGTTAGTTGGGTTTTGTACCATTGATAACGCTCAATCTACAGCTCTCGTGGGAGTGTAAAGCGGTCGTTAGAAAATATAGAACCCAACCTGGGTTGGGTGTCGATCCCACAGGGAATAGCTTGGCCAACAAGTAAGCAAAATTACTAAACTTTTGGTGCAAGTCTCGTAAGAAGGGGGGCAGTCTTGTCGTGCAAGCAATGTAAACAAAAGCTAAAAATAATAAAGTAAAGAGAGAGAGATTGTTACGTGAGTTGTAAACAATGAGAATTGAAGCGTTGGGGTTATGTCCACCTTCTGAGGTATACGTCTCTATTGGCTATGAGTGTGTAGAGTTTTGACATGCAACTGCTTATAGAGAATTGTATTCGATGGTAAATCCAAGCGTCTTTCGACCTCAACAAGGACTATTTCACTTTAACTCTTTCGAGCTTAAAGCGTGTCTAACGGTACGAATTCTCCAAGAGGTTAGTCCAGTTACGGCACTAGCTTTTTAATAGGAAAGGGTGTCCTACTACCTTGACACTATCTCTTTTCCAGACAAATAACCTTTCTTTCGAACAAGTTAAATGTTAGACTGGCGTATTCTTGCGTTTGCAACCGCAAAGAATGTAGATTAAGATGAAGAGAATAATGATATAAGCAGTATACGGGTCGCGAACTCACAAACTCACAGCAATAGATAGTAACTCATACGGCTTTCATAACCCCAACAGAGAAGTTTAGTTACCCATGAATGCGAAGGAAATCACAATTTGCATTGTTGTTATTATACCACAAGATTGATGATTTTCGTGTAGCACAAGTGGTAGGCGTGAGGCGTGAATTCCTTAGAAAAAGTAACGTTTCTCTTGTTGCGTAAATTAAGAATTGAATAGATGAATAGAAGAAGAAAAATAGAATTAATGGGAAGATTAGAAGAGTTGTAGAATTGTTGTGGTGGAAGAAGAGAGGGATGGAAGAAGATTAATTGTTGAATAGAAGATTGTTCTCTCCACTAAGGGAGGAATTCTTCTCTCCACTAAGGGAGGAATGAATAGAAATCTCTAGCATGATAGGGTATTTATAATACCCATATCCTACTCCTACTACGCTAATGAAACAAATTACCAAATCCTACTAGGCTAATGGAATACTTAACCCAAATGTACTAGGTTAATGTAACATTATCATAATCCAAATAAACTAATGAAATACATAACCCAATTGTACTAGGTTAATGTATCATTGTACAAATCCAGCTATGTGTCTGTAAGTCCCCAAAGTCTTCAGAAATGTTGTTTTAGCCCGGGACAGATTTTCCATGCAGCAGTTTTGGTCCTTAGGCGTGTACACTCCTTTTCCTTTCTTCGTGAGCTTTCTTTTGCGTCAAGTAATCCATAAAATATTGAATTTTGCATCATTTATACCTGAAACTTTACTAATCATGTTCGTTAGCTCATTTACTGGAAAAAGGACTAAAAGTGCATGAAATATATAATTTGTTCTCAAAACTAGGCTAAAATATGGGCAAACTATATTGATATAGGTGTGTAAATCCGCCTATCATCAACACCCCACACTTAGAGCTTTGTTCATCCTCGAACAACATATCATGTCCTTCTAAACATCAACTTAGGGTTTTTACAACAACAACACAAAACATTTATCAAGACAAGCACAATAATTATCAACAAAGAGTAGTTTTTCGATTATAAGTAGAAACAATTTAACCTCTAGCATAGACTCGTGATGGTGATCAACTTGCATGCAAACGTTAAGGTGCGTAGAATCATATACAACTATCCAAAACTCATCAACCATGTGTGTCTCACAATATAGTACCCATAATCACACACAAATATATCATATTTTTCAAACATGGGTATCAACATATCCTTGCTCTCACTCTCACAAAGAATTCATATGTAGCAACTGATGACCATAGGCTTGCCCTTAATGTAGTACTCTACTAAATGTCGGAATGTTAAGACTAGGATCAAGTAGGTCTTTTGATGGTTGTAATGTAGGCTAAGGGACGGGTAGGATCAACTATTTTGGCCAGAAATAGTGACTAAGTTCCTAAGCACTTTAATACATCACATTGTATCATTGACACTTTTTTCTTTCAGCCATTCTTTCTTTTATTCTTCCACCCTTGTTCTCCTCTTTTGTTTTTCACTTTTAAGCACAACTCACTTTTCAGTTTTCTTTTCCTTTTTCTTTTCACAACATACCTCTTATGCTAGCACTTTCTTTTTCATAACACATTCAAGCACCATTACAATTTAAAGCATCATACTCACCCAATTTCCTCTTATGTTGTCACATGATTTTTTCACTTTAAAGCACTTAGGAATTTGGATCAAATTACGGTCTTGAAAAAAAAATGGATTAGGCTTACATACAAGGTTGTCAAAGAAATAGGCTAAAGGCTCAAAAGGGTTTAACTAGGATGATGTTCATGGGTAGGTAAAACTGAAGGTAAACAAATATAGGTTGCCAAAGAAATGCCTAAATCATATCCTAAACTTACACTCCTTATTTTCGCTTTGCATACATACCAGGCAAGTTCTAGCATCAGCCACATACATAGAAGATACTATTAATCTCACACACACAAGGCACATGGTCGACTTGATTGGAAGTAATATAGACTCTCGACCCAACAAGTGAAGGAATTGAACCACAAAATATCACATAATGAGTCACAACTAGAGTCTAAACATCTCAATAGTCACAATTGTAACACATACTCTTGTTATAATCTAATGCTGCCTGTCAAAATAGTTTTATGCGAAGCTAGAAAAAATTTACTCCTAAAAAAACTTAAAAAAACAAAAAAAATGAACTCAAATAAAAAACTTAAAAAAAACAAAGTAAACAAACAAACATAGGTGCAAACAAAGAAGTATAGCATGCGATACCGCCACCCCATACTTAAACGGGACACTGCCCTCAGTGGAAAATAAATACGAAGAACCTGGTTAGTTGGACTCTTCCTCAATGTCGGGGGTCATACCCCCTTCGTCTGAATCATCATAAGAGTCATCGTCAGAGTTCTCCTCCTCGTCAGAATCAGGCAAGCGTCGATCGTCATCAGTCGGCACATCATCATCTAGAGGTTTCTCAAAGTATACGCCCACTCCACACATCTCCCATGCATGCATGTTCATTGGGTAGTCGTGGTCCAGCTATTGGAGCTCTTCAGCAGTTGGAACACGTCCACCACTCATCATAGTGAATCGTGTCATGCCATAGAGATGACGGAAGAAACTCTCATCACGAACATGTCTCTCCGCAGTAGTAAAGTTGACACCATGAGTTTTTTCAGCATCTTTGACCTTGGTGAGGTCAACCTTCTTTGGGTTATGTGGGAGTTTGTGGTCAGCTGGTTCCTCTTCGATATCCTCCTTCCGCAAGATTGCTGTCAACAAATTTCCAAATATGAAGTGGGATCTTTTGTGGAGTCTGGCCTTCCTCATGGTAGATCGAATTATTGCCCCAAACTTGATAGGGACATTCGTCATCAAAGCATAGACCAAACACACTCTATCTCTTGATATCTTGGTGTATTGAGTCCTAGGAATAAGGCATGAGTTGACAATGCGCATCCAGATTCTTGCTTCCCTATTTAGTGGAGCATAGGGGAAGGTGTTGTGTCGGCTGGTTTCTTTATGTCTGCCCCACCTTGCCATCGATCTGCTTCCACAAAGAGTGTGTCGTATTGCTCTATAAGGAGGCCTGCTGTACAGCTCTTTGAATGGTGATGTGTTGACCGAAGGTAAGCCAAGAAAAGAGTTGATCCAATCCGCGGTGAGCTGTAACACTTGGCCCCGAATTTTGACTTCATTGCCTGTTGTGTTCGGCGACCAGTTGGCATAAAACTCTCTTGTTAAATCAAGGTTGCATTCTCCCATGTCGCGGAAGATGAAATCCAGCTTTAATACCATTATTTTTGCCAACATACGCGGATCCTTCTTTGCTAAGGTTTCCTTGTTGATCAAGTCGATATGAACATATTTTCGTTCTTTGTTGTTCCTGTACCATTGTTTGGCTTCCTCCTCAAGAACCCATTTTATTCCAAACATTCTGCGGGGTAGTTGTGCTGAGGATGATTCTCCTTGGTCCTTGCGACCTCTCTTTTTGCCCTTTTGGGAAGTGGTAGCCTTCTCCTTGCCTTACCTTGCTTTAGGCGCCATTGTACCTGAGACTAGAAATAGTGTTAGTGGCAGCACAATCTCAATCGATAGAATCTATAAACAAGCATTAGGGGTACCACCCCACACTTAGTTTTGTTAACACAAATCAGTGAAGTGAAAGTGGTCGAGTACTCAGATTTCGTCAACATACGTTTTAGGATTGTATTCCGACAAGAAAATCAGCAATGCATCACTTACTTGCAGCCATTGGACTACTTTCATGGTAGATATAACAACACTACTATATAGGGGTTACCACATGGAATAGTTATTCTTACAACAATCACAACCTCTTATGCCGGTAGGCACTATAAGTCTTATCCCGATGGCTGGGATAGTCTAACATGTAAGTATCCAAACAACAATCTTAAGCAATGTTCATAGCCATAGTAATTCCGTAAATATCATAACATTGCTATTGAAACCAAATTATAGTCGGAAATAAGTCAAGATTTTCCTACGTATATGTTCACTCATATGATTTTGTATCAACTATCCAAACACATAAACATCACCAACAATCTTATACGATTTAGCAATTCATACTAGACATAGCAACGTAGTACTTACGAGAAATAAATGAAGAATAAGAGAGCACTTACTTGCTTGAAGCTTGTGGGGATGGTTTTGTGAATTGGAAGAGCAAATGAAGAAAATTTTGAGAGGATTTGGATGTATATGCGGCGCCCTTAGGTCAATTTTTAGTGTGGTTGTGTTGTAAAACTAAGTCCCCTTTATATAGGAAGAGAATGGGTTGGGTTATGGCCCATTTACAATCGGTTTTGGAGACAAAAATCCCACATATGCGGCGCATAATGCTTGGCATAGACATGACATATGCGGCGCATTGTCTATAGCATAATGGGACATATGCACCGCATAGTCTATGGAATTTGTAGACATATGCACCGCATAGTCTATGGCATATGAGATACTGAGACCAAATGCCATAGCATAGGCGGCACATAGTCAAAAGCACACTTAGGAATAGGCGGCGCATAGTGTATAGCACACTAGATTCCGAGACCTTAGGCTATAGGATAGGTTGTGCATCGTTCGTGGCCTAGTTTTTCCAAGGCCTAGCCTTCCTCGATGCCTATTTGGGCATGAGAAATGCTCAATCCATAGCCTTATGCATAACTATTCCTAACTTACCAACTTTACCATACAATGAGTCCAAATCGTCAATTGAAATCAATCTCCTCGTTGAATACTTCTTGCACTTATTTTTGCTCAAAACCAAACGAAAACGATTAGTACGATGGGTTGCCTCCCACCAAGCGCCTTAGTTTTGGTCGTGGCACGACTTTTATTTTTGGATTTTTCATTTAGCAAAACAAAACAAGTACTAGAATGAAAGGAAAAACGATAAACGATAAAATGATAAAACGATGGGTTGCCTCCCATCTAGCGCCTTATTTATTGTCGTGGCTCGACATAGTAATCTCGAGTACTTAGACTTCGTCGAGATAAGTGATGGATCATTTTCTGAAAGGATTTAGACAACAATGAGGCTTACCTGTGGGCATGCGATCTTTTTCGAGATGGCTCCTACGTTTGTCCGGAGAGTCACCAATTATATCATCAATAGTCCAACCCATAGCTCTCTTGTATCTCTTCAGAGCAGAGATGAGAGCTTCTACGTGCTGTTCACTTAAATCATCTGCTCTCTCCGGAAGTATATTTCTACTTTCTAAGAACACAAACCTTAGATAATCGGGGAGCTCTTGTGATTCTAGCATTGGTGGCTCGTCAATGGGAGTCTTCGTTGTTGGTTGATTCTTGAGATCACAATTCGGTTGCTTAGGAGTATAAGACTTTATTTCTGTTAGAGCACCCATAAGTTCTACATAATCTTCATTATCCTTATGCTCAACATTCAGTGGCGCAGCAGTCAATGGCTCAACAATAGGTTGTTTCTCTATAGATAATGCTTTCATATCCTCTTGATGAACATCAGCTAATGATAACTCATTCAAATCACTGGGCTGCTTCATGGCTTTGCATATATCAAACCGTACTACTTCGTCATTAATTCTAAAAAAAGCTTATTATCTTTCATGTCAATAAGCACACTTTCGGTTGCAAGGAAAGGACGTCCCAAGATTATGGGAACTTCAGAATCCTCCTTACAATCTAGAATAACGAAGTCGGCAGGAAATATGAATGAAGAAACCTTCACCAACACATCATTCAAGATACCCACAGGTTGTTTTACCGACTTATCAGCCATCACGAGCCTCATATTGGTTGGTGTAGGGTCTCCCAACCCCAACTTTTTGTAGATAGATAGTGGCATCAAATTGATGCTATCTCCCAAATCGCACAATGCCTTAGCAAAATCCAACGATCCAATTGTGCAAGGAATAGTGAAAGCTCCAAGATCTGCCTTCTTTTGAACTAGCGATCTTGTAGCGATTGCACTACAATGATGAACATTATCCGCCAAGTCATAACTTGCTACCCGCTTCTTTGTCAAGAGATCCTTCATAAATTTCGCATACAGGCATTTGTTCAAGTGCCTCCACCAATGGAACATTAATGGTAAGCTTCTTTAACATATTCATGAATTTGCTGAACTTTGTGTCATCCGCCACCTTCTTCAATCTTTGGGGAAAAGGTGGTGGTGGGTATGGAAGTGTTCTCTCCATGGCTTTCTTCTCCTCTTGTTTCCGTTTTTCAGCTTTTTCAGGTTGCACAGTGCTGGATGTGGCGTCCTTGACGTCAGGAGTGGGTGCTGCGGCATCTTCTCCTTTTGTGTTGTCATCCATGTCCGCAACTTCGTCAACCACTTGCTTGCCTTTTGCTGAAGTTTCCAGCACCTTACCACTTCTGGTAGTGATGGCCATGCATGACCCGTCATTCCTTGGGTTTGGCACAGTATTGCTAGGTAAAGTGCCGGCCTTTCTTTGATTGAGTGCTGCTGAAAGTTGGCTCAATTTCTGCTCTATTTGCTTGATAGAAGTGGAATGAGAATCAACTAATTGCTTCATGGAGGACAAATCATTAATCACCTCCGTAACTCCCGCGCTCGTTGCTTCCACTCCTTTCAATAACTTAGCCATCATGTCTTCCATACTTCCAGAATTAGATGTGGTGGTATCACGTCTACCAGGGGGAACGTACAAACCACTCTTTTCATTGTTTTTCTTCCAACTACCTTGGTCTTTGCTTCCAGATTTATCATAATAGTTCCGACCTTGGTTTCCTTGGGCATTCCCATGAAAACCCCCCTGATTGTTCAAATAGTTGGCCTCATCTTCCAAATCAGATTCGTCTCTTCCTTTTAGCGTCACAGCTTTCACTTTTTCGGTCTTCCCTGATAATAAATGCTTTGTCAGAAGATCCATTTGTGTTTTCATGTGCGCCATGTCTTGATCACGTTCTTCTTCTCTTCTTCTTTGGTCTGCAGTCATGCCAATAGATAAGGTGGGGTTTGCTACCTCAGAATCCCTGGTATGCCACGCTCTACTTTGTTTCATCATGCGATCTAGCATATTTCTTGCTTGACCAAAGGTGAGGTCCATGAAAGAACCTCTAGCTGCATTATCCACCACTGGTTTAGTTATTGAATTCAAGGCTCTATACAAGATCTCCATTAGGTGAACATTAGTCATGTGATGTTTTGGGCATCTCACTAGCTTTGTCTTGAACCTCTCCCATGTTTCATGAAGAGCTTCAGTGGGAAGCTGGTGGAAGTTGCTGATTTCATCTCTCAATTGTGCTCTTTTGGATGGCGGAAAGAATCTTTCTAGGAAAGCGTCTCTCAATTGCCTCCAATTTGTAATTGAATCAGGAGTCAGCCCATTCAACCATAGTGTTGCCTCCCCAGACAGAGACAATGGAAATAGACGTAATCGAATAGCATTCTGACCAACACCAGGATTGTCAAAAGACTTGCATGTAGAAATAAAGTTGATGAGATGCATATTCGGATCGTCGCCTGCTAGTCCACCAAATAATCCCTTGAGTTGCAATAACTGAATCATGGTGCTTGTGATGTTGAACTTGGCTCCGGGCGCTAATGGTGGCCGAATTATAGCTCCAGTGGCTCCGGCACCATCAAGATCATCATCATCATCGTCGAAAGCTGGCTGCAAAGGTTGACGATCATACCTATACCGAGCTTGTCGACCTCTTCTGTTGGCAGGTGTTGCAGTTTCAGCAACATGCCTTGGGTTTATCAACTCGTCATCACCTAAATCTTCATCATCAGGATTTGTTGCTCGCCCAGGATTATCAATGTTTTGTTGTTGGACTTGAGCAGCGGCAAGAGCAGCTAATCTTGCTTGCTCGTGTTGAGCAGCCATCCTGTCGATTTCAGCTTGTGCTTCCATTCTTCTAATTCGTTGTGGTTCAGGATTGATTGGCAATAACGGTTGACCAGAACTTCTAGTATGGGGAATGCACTAAAGTAAAAACCTGCAATAAACAAAAACAAAAACTGAAAGTAAAAGTACGAGAATCTTTGACCAAAGGGTCTAGTAATTATCACGAACTTGATTGACACTCGTATTCCCCGGCAACGGCGCTAATTTTTGATAACGCTCAATCTACAGCTCTCGTGGGAGTGTAAAGCGGTCGTTAGAAAATATAGAACCCAACCTGGGTTGGGTGTCGATCCCACAGGGAATAGCTTGGCCAACAAGTAAGCAAAATTACTAAACTTTTGGTGCAAGTCTCGTAAGAAGGGGGCAGTCTTGTCGTGAAAGTAATGTAAACAAAAGCTAAAAATAATAAAGTAAAGAGAGAGAGATTGTTACGTGAGTTGTAAACAATGAGAATTGAAGCGTTGGGGTTATGTCCACCTTCTGAGGTATACGTCTCTATTGGCTATGAGTGTGTAGAGTTTTGACATGCAACTGCTTATAGAGAATTGTATTCGATGGTAAATCCAAGTGTCTTTCGACCTCAACAAGGACTATTTCAATTTAACTCTTTAGAGCTTAAAGCGTATCTAACGGTACGAATTCTCCAAGAGGTTAGTCCAGTTACGGCACTAGCTTTTTAATAGGAAAGGGTGTCCTACTACCTTGACACTATCTCTTTTTCAGACAAATAACCTTTCTTTCGAACAAGTTAAATGTTAGACTGGCGTATTCTTGCGTTTGCAACCACAAAGAATGTAGATTAAGATGAAGAGAATAATGATATAAGCAGTATACGTGTCGCGAACTCACAAACTCACTACAATAGATAGTAACTCATACGGCTTCCATAACCCCAACAGAGAAGTTTAGTTACCCATGAATGCGAAGGAAATCACAATTTGCATTGTTGTTATTATACCACAAGATTGATGATTTTCGTGTAGCACAAGTGCTAGGCGTGAGGCGGGAATTCCTTAGCAAAAGTAATGTTTCTCTTGTTGCGGAAATTATGAATTGAATAGATGAATAGAAGAAAAAAAATAGAATTAATGGGAAGATTAGAAGAGTTGTAGAATTGTTGTGGTGGAAGAAGAGAGGGATGGAAGAAGATTAATTGTTGAATAGAAGATTGTTCTCTCCACTAAGGGAGGAATTCTTCTCTCCACTAAGGGATGAATGAATAGAAATCTCTAGCATGATAGGGTATTTATAATACCCATATCCTACTCCTACTACGCTAATGAAACAAATAACCAAATCCTACTAGGCTAATGGAATACTTAACCCAAATGTACTAGGTTAATGTAACATTATCATAATCCAAATAAACTAATGAAATACATAACCCAATTGTACTAGGTTAATGTATCATTGTCCAAATCCAGCTATGTGTCTGTAAGTCTCCAAAGTCTTCAGAAATGTTGTTTTAGCCCGGGACAGATTTTCCATGCAGCAGTTTTGGTCCTTAGGCGTGTACACTCCTTTTTCCTTTCTTCGTGAGCTTTCTTTTGCTTCAAGTAAGCCATAAAATGTTGAATTTTGCATCATTTATACCTGAAACTTTACTAATCATGTTCGTTAGCTCATTTACAGGAAAAAGGACTAAAAGCGCATCAAATATATAATTTGTTATCAAAACTAGGCTAAAATATGGGCAAAATATATTGATATTGGCGTGTAAATCCGCCTATCATCAACACCCCACACTTAGAGCTTTGTTCGTCCTCGAACAACATATCATGTCCTTCTAAACATCAACTTAGGGTTTTTACAACAACAACACAAAACATTTATCAAGACAAGCACAACAATTATCAACAAAGAGTAGCTTTTCGATTTTAAGTAGAAACAATTTAACCTCTAGCATAGACTCGTGATGGTGATCAACTTGCATGCAAACGTTAAGGTGCGTAGAATCATATACAACTATCCAAATCTCATCAACCATGTGTGTCTCACAATATAGTACCCATAATCACTCACAAATATATCATATTTTTCAAACATGGGTATCAACATATCCTTGCTCTCACTCTCACAAAGAATTCATATGTAGCAACTGATGACCATAGGCTTGCCCTTAATGTAGTACTCTACTAAACGTCGGAATGTTAAGACTAGGATCAAGTAAGTCTTTTGATGGTTGTAATGTAGGCTAAGGGACGGGTAGGATCAGCTATTTTGGACAGAAATAGTGACTAAGTTCCTAAGCACTTTAATACATCACATTGTATCATTGACACTTTTTTCTTTCAGCCATTCTTTATTTTATTCTTCCACCCTTGTTCTCCTCTTTCGTTTTTCACTTTTAAGCACAACTCACTTTTCAGTTTTCTTTTCACAATATACCTCTTATGCTAGCACTTTCTTTTTCATAACACATTCAAGCACCATTACTATTTAAAGCATCATACTCACCCAATTTCCTCTTATGTTGTCACATGACTTTTTCACTTTAAAGCACTTAGGAATTTGGATCAAATTACGATCTTGAAAAAAAATGGATTAGGCTTACATAGGTTGCCAAAGAAATGCCTAAATCATATCCTAAACTTACACTCCTTATTTTCGCTTTGCATACATACCAGGCAAGTTCTAGCATCAGCCACATACATAGAAGATACTATTAATCTCACACACACAAGGCACATGGTCGACTTGATTGGAAGTAATATAGACTCTCGACCCAACAAGTGAAGGAATTGAACCACAAAATATCACATAATGAGTCACAACTAGAGTCTAAACATCTCAATAGTCACAATTGTAACACATACTCTTGTTATAATCTCATGCTGCCTGTCAAAATAATTTCATACGAAGCTAGAAAAAAATTACTCCTAAAAAAACTTAAAAAAACAAAAAAAATGAACTCAAATAAAAAACTTAAAAAAAACAAAGTAAACAAACAAACATAGGTGCAAACAAAGAAGTATAGCATGCGATACCGCCACCCCACACTTAAACGGGACACTGCCCTCAGTGGAAAATAAATACAAAGAACCTGGTTAGTCGGACTCTTCCTCAATGTCGAGGGTCATAACCCCTTCATCTGAATCATCATAAGAGTCGTTGTCACAGTTCTCCTCCTCGTTACAATCAGGCAAGCGTCGATCGTCATCAGTCGGCACATCATCATCTAGAGGTTCCTCAAAGTATACGCCCACTCCACACATCTCCCGTGCATGCATGTTCATTGGGTAGTCGTGGTCCAGCTGTTGGAGCTCTTCAGCAGTTGGAACACGTCCACCACTCATCATAGTGAATCGTGTCATGCCATAGAGATGACGGAAGAAACTCTCATCACGAGCATGTCTCTCCGCAGTAGTAAGGTTGACACCATGAGTTGTTTCAGCATCTTTGACCTTGATGAGGTTAACCTTCTTTGGGTTATGTGGGAGTTTGTGGTCAGCTGGTTCCTCTTCGATATCCTCCTTCCGCAAGATTGTTGTCAACAAATTTCCAAATGTGAAGTGGGACCTTTTGTGGAGTCTGGCCTTCCTCATGGTAGATCGAATTATTTCCCGAAAGTTTATAGGGACATTCGTCATCAAAGCATAGACCAAACACACTCTATCTCTTGATATCTTGGTGTATTGAGTCCCAGGAATAAGGCATGAGTTGACAATGCGCATCCAGATTCTTGCTTCCCTATTTAGTGGAGCATAGGGGAAGGTGTTGTGTCGGCCAGTTTTTTTATGTCTGCCCCACCTTGCCATCGATCTGCTTCCACAAAGTGTGTGTCGTATTGCTCTATAAGGAGGCCTGCTGTACAGCTCTTTGAATGGTGATGTGTCGACCGAAGGTAAGCCAAGAAAAGAGTTGATCCAATCCGTGGTGAGCTGTAACACTTGGCCCCGAATTTTGACTTCATTGCCTGTTGTGTTCGGCGACCAGTTGGCATAAAACTCTCTTGTTAAATCAAGGTTGCATTCTCCCATGTCGCGGAAGATGAAATCCAGCTTCAATGCCATTATTTTTGCCAACATACGCGGCTCCTTCTTTGCTAAGGTTTCCTTGTTGATCAAGTCGACATGAACATATTTTCGTTCTTTGTTGTTCCTGTACCATTGTTTGGCTTCCTCCTCAAGAACCCATTTTATTCCAAACATTCTGCGAGGTAGTTGTGCTGAGGATGATTCTCCTTGGTCCTTACGACCTCTCTTTTTGCCCTTTTAGGAAGTGGTAGCCTTCTCCTTGCCTTGCCTTGCTTTAGGCGCCATTGTACCTGAGACTAGAAATAGTGTTAGTGGCAGCACAATCGCAATCGATAGAATCTATAAACAAGCATTAGGGGTACCACCCCACGCTTAGTTTTGTTAACACAAATCTGTGAAGTGAAAGTGGTCGAGTACTCAGATTTCGTCGACATACGTTTTAGGATTGTATTCCGATAAGAAAATCAGCAATGCATCACTTACTTGCAGCCATTGGACTACTTTAATGGTAGATATAACAACACTACTATATAGGGGTTACCACATGGAATAGTTATTCTTACAACAATCACAACCTCTTATGCCGGTAGGCACTATAAGTCTTATCCCGATGGCCGGGATAGTCTAACATGTAAGTATCCAAACAACAATCTTAAGCAATGTTCATAGCCATAGTAATTCCGTAAATATCATAACAATGCTATTGAAACCAAATTATAGTCGGAAACAAGTCAATATTTTCCTACGTATATGTTCACTCACATGATTTTGTATCAACTATCCAAACACATAAACATCACCAACAATCTTATACGATTTAGCAATTCATACTAGACATAGAAACGTAGTACTTACGAGAAATAAATGAAGAATAAGAGAGCACTTACTTGCTTGAAGCTTGTGGGGATGGTTTTGTGAATTGGAAGAGCAAAAGAAGAAAATTTTGAGAGGATTTGGATGTATATGCGACGCCCTTAGGTCAATTTTTAGTGTTGTTGTGTTGTAAAACTAAGTCCCCTTTATATAGGAAGAGAATGGGTCGGGTTATGACCCATTTACAATCGGTTTTGGAGACAAAAATCCCACATATGCGGCGCATAATGCTTGGCGTAGACATGACATATGCGGCGCATTGTCTATAGCATAATGGGACATATGCGCCGCATAGTCTATGGCATTTGTAGACATATGCGCCGCATAGTCTATGGCATATGAGATACTGAGACCAAATGCCATAGCATAGGCGGCACATAGTCAAAAGCACACTTAGGAATAGGCGGCGCATAGTGTATAGCACACTAGATTCCGAGACCTTAGGCTATAGGATAGGTTGTGCATCGTTCGTGGCCTAGTTTTTCCAAGGCCTAGCCTTCCTCGATTCCTAATTGGGCATGAGAAATGCTCAATCCATAGCCTTATGCATCACTATTCCTAACTTACCAACTTTACCATACAATGCGTCCAAATCGTCAATTGAAATCAATCTCCTCGTTGAATACTTCTTGCACCTATTTTTGCTCAAAACCAAATGAAAATGATTAGTACGATGGGTTGCCTCCCACCAAGCGCCTTAGTTTTGGTCGTGGCACGACTTTTATTTTTGGATTTTTCATTTAGCAAAACAAAACAAGTACTAGAATGAAAGGAAAAACGATAAACAATAAAACGATGGGTTGCCTCCTATCTAGCGCCTTATTTATTGTCGTGGCTCGACATAGTAATCTCGAGTACTTAGACTTCGTCGAGATAAGTGATGGATCGTTTTCTGAAAGGATTTAGACGACAATGAGGCTTACCTGTGGGCATGCGATCTTTTTCGAGATGGCTCCTACATTTCTTCGAAGAGTCACCAATTATATCATCAATAGTCCAACCCATAGCTCTCTTGTATCTCTTCAGAGCAGAGATGAGAGCTTCTATGTGTTGTTGACTTAAATCATCTGCTCTCTTCGAAAGTATATTTCTACTTTCCAAGAACACAAACCTTAGATAATCGGGGAGCTCTTGTGATTCTAGCATTGGTGGCTCGTCAATGGGAGTCTTCGCTGTTGGTTGATTCTTGAGATCACAATCCGGTTGCTTAGGACCCTGGAGAGATGGTTCACTAATAGACCGAGGGATAAGTCATTCGAATCATTCACATCCAGATCATGAATGTTTGGAATCCATATTATGCAAGGAGACATTGCTTTTGCTAATTCGAATTGAAGGGTGATATAAAATCGGTCTATTTCCGGCATCATATCCACAGTTAGCCCATTCATCCTAGTTAGCAGTTCCAGCTCCGTATCGACTTTATTTTTGTTAGAGCACCCATAAGTTCTACATAATCTTCATTATCCTTATGCTCAACATTCAGTGGCGCAGCAGTCAATGGCTCAACAATAGGTTGTTTCTCTATAGATAATGCTTTCATATCCTCTTGATGAACATCAGCTACAGATAACTCATTCAAATCGCTGGGCTGCTTCATGGCTTTGCATATATCAAACCGTACTACTTCATCATTAATTCGAAATAAAAGCTCATTATCTTTCATGTCAATAAGCACACTTTCGGTTGCAAGGAAAGGACGTCCCAAGATTATGGGAACTTCAGAATCCTCCTTACAATCTAGAATAACGAAGTCGGCAGGAAATATGAATGAAGAAACCTTCACCAACACATCATTCAAGATACCCACAGGTTGTTTTACCGACTTATCAGCCATCACGAGCCTCATATTGGTTGGTGTAGGGTCTCCCAACCCCAACTTTCTGTAGATAGATAGTGGCATCAAATTGATGCTATCTCCCAAATCGCACAATGCCTTAGCAAAATCCAACGATCCAATTGTGCAAGGAATAGTGAAAGCTCCAAGATCTGCCTTCTTTTGAACTAGCGATCTTGTAGCGATTGCACTACAATGATGAACATTATCCGCCAAGTCATAACTTGCTACCCGCTTCTTTGTCAAGAGATCCTTCATAAATTTCGCATACAGGCATTTGTTCAAGTGCCTCCACCAATGGAACATTAATGGTAAGCTTCTTTAACATATTCATGAATTTGCTGAACTTTGTGTCATCCGCCACCTTCTTCAATCTTTGGGGAAAAGGTGGTGGTGGGTATGGAAGTGTTCTCTCCATGGCTTTCTTCTCCTCTTGCTTCCATTTTAAGCTTTTTCAGGTTGCACAGTGCTGGATGTGGCATCCTTGACGTCAGGAGTGGGTGCTGCGGCATCTTCTCCTTTTGTGTTGTCATCCATGTCCGCAACTTCGTCAACCACTTGCTATCCTTTTGCTGTAGTTTCCAGTACCTTACCACTTCTGTTAGTGATGGCCATGCATGACCCGTCATTCCTTGGGTTTGGCACGGTATCGCTAGGTAAAGTGCCGGCCTTTCTTTGATTGAGTGCTGCTAAAAGTTGGCTCAATTGCTGCTCTATTTGCTTGATAGAAGTGGAATGAGAATCAACTAATTGCTTCATAGAGGACAAATCATTAATCACCTCCGTAACTCCCGCGCTCGTTGCTTCCACTCCTTTCAATAACTTAGCCATCATGTCTTCCATACTTCCAGAATTAGATGTGGTGGTATCACGTCTACCAGGGGGAATGTACAAACCACTCTTTTCATTGTTTTTCTTCCAACTACCTTGGTCTTTGCTTACAGATTTATCATAATAGTTCCGACCTTAGTTTCCTTGGGCATTCCCATGAAAACCCCCTTGATTGTTCAAGTAGTTGACCTCATCTTCCAAATCAGATTCGTCTCTTCCTTTTAGCGTCACAGCTTTCACTTTTTCAGTCTTCCCTGATAATAAATGCTTTGTCATAAGATCCATTTGTGTTTTCATGTGCGTCATGTCTTGATCACGTTCTTCTTCTCTTCTTCTTTGGTCTGCAGTCATGCCAATAGATAAGGTGGGGTTTGCTACCTCAGAATCCCTGGTATGCCATGCTCTACTTTGTTTTATCATGCGATCTAGCATATTGCTTGCTTGACCAAAGGTGAGGTCCATGAAAGAACCTCCAGCTGCATTATCCACCACTGGTTTAGTTATTGAATTCAAGGCTCTATACAAGATCTCCATTAGGTGAACATTAGTCATGCGATGGTTTGGGCATCTCGCTAGCTTTGTCTTGAACCTCTCCCATGTTTCATGAAGAGCTTCAGTGGGAAGCTGGCGGAAGTTGCTGATTTCATCTCTCAATTGTGCTCTTTTGGATGGCGGAAAGAATCTTTCTAGGAAAGCGTCTCTCAATTGCCTCCAATTTGTAATTGAATCAGGAGTCATCCCATTCAACCATAGTGTTGCCTCCCCAGACAGAGACAATGGAAATAGACGTAATCGAATAGCATTCTGACCAACACCAGGATTGTCAAAAGACTTGCATGTAGAAATAAAGTTGATGAGATGCATATTCGAATCGTCGCCTGCTAGTCCACCAAATAATCCCTTGAGTTGCAATAACTGAATCATGGTGCTTGTGATGTTGAACTTGGCTCCGGGCGCTAATGGTGGTCGAATTATAGCTCTAGTGGCTCTGGCACCATCAAGATCATCATCATCATCGTCGAAAGCTGGCTGCAAAGGTTGGCGATCATACCTATACCGAGCTTGTCGACCTCTTCTGTTGGCAGGTGTTGTAGTTTCAGCAACAGGCCTTGGGTTTATCAACTCGTCATCACCTAAATCTTCATCGTCAAGATTTGTTGCTCGCCCAGGATTATCAATGTTTTGTTGTTGGACTTGAGCAGCGGCAAGAGCAGCTAATCTTGCTTGCTCGTGTTGAGCAGTCATCCTGTCGATTTCAGCTTGTGCTTCCATTCTTCTAATTCGTTGTGGTTCAGGATTGATTGGTAATAACGGTTGACCAGAACTTCTAGTATGGGGCATGCACTAAAGTAAAAACCTGCAATAAACAAAAACAAAAACTGAAAGTAAAAGTACAAGAATCTTTGACCAAAGGGTCTAGTAATTATCACGAACTTAATTGACACTCGTATTCCCCGGCAACGGCGCTAATTTTTGATAACGCTCAATCTACAGCTCTCGTGGGAGTGTAAAACAGTCGTTAGCAAATATAGAACCCAACCTGGGTTGGGTGTCGATCCCACAGGGAATAGCTTGGCCAACAAGTAAGCAAAATTACTAAACTTTTGGTGCAAGTCTCGTAAGAAGGGGGGCAGTCTTGTCGTGCAAGTAATGTAAACAAAAGCTAAAAATAATAAAGTAAAGAGAGAGAGATTGTTACGTGAGTTGTAAACAATGAGAATTGAAGCGTTGGGGTTATGTCCACCTTCTGAGGTATACGTCTCTATTGGCTATGAGTGTGTAGAGTTTTGACATGCAACTGCTTATAGAGAATTGTATTCGATGGTAAATCCAAGCGTCTTTCGACCTCAACAAGGACTATTTCACTTTAACTCTTTCGAGCTTAAAGCGTGTCTAACGGTACGAATTCTCCAAGAGGTTAGTCCAGTTACGGCACTAGCTTTTTAATAGGAAAGGGTGTCCTACTACCTTGACACTATCTCTTTTCCAGACAAATAACCTTTCTTTCGAACAAGTTAAATGTTAGACTGGCGTATTCTTGCGTTTGCAACCGCAAAGAATGTAGATTAAGATGAAGAGAATAATGATATAAGTAGTATACGTGAAAGTAGAAATATACTTCAGGTGAGTGCGGATAATGTAAGTAAACAGCACGTAGAAGCTCTAATCTCTGCTCTGAAGATATACAAGAGAGCTATGGGTTGGTCTATTGATGATATAATAGGTATCCCTCCTGGGATAGGCAAGCCAAGAGTCATATCGAAGAAGAGTCGCGAACTCACAAACTCACAGCAATAGATAGTAACTCATACGGCTTCCATAACCCCAACAGAGAAGTTTAGTTACCCATGAATGCGAAGGAAATCACAATTTGCATTGTTGTTATTATACCACAAGATTGATGATTTTCGTGTAGCACAAGTGGTAGGCGTGAGGCGTGAATTACTTAGCAAAAGTAACATTTCTCTTGTTGCGTAAATTAAGAATTGAATAGATGAATAGAAGAAGAAAAATAGAATTAATGGGAAGATTAGAAGAGTTGTAGAATTGTTGTGGTGGAAGAAGAGAGGAATGGAAGAAGATTAATTGTTGAATAGAAGATTGTTCTCTCCACTAAGGGAGGAATTCTTCTCTCCACTAAGGGAGGAATGAATAGAAATCTCTAGCATGATAGGGTATTTTAATACCCATATCCTACTCCTACTACGCTAATGAAACAAATAACCAAATCCTACTAGTCTAATGGAATACTTAACCCAAATGTACTAGGTTAATGTACCATTATCATAATCCAAATAAACTAATGAAATACATAACCCAATTGTACTAGGTTAATGTATCATTGTCCAAATCCAGCTATGTGTTTGTAAGTCCCCAAAGTCTTCAGAAATGTTGTTTTAGCCCGGGACAGATTTTCCATGCAGCAGTTTTGGTCCTTAGGCGTGTACACTCCTTTTCCTTTCTTCGTGAGCTTTCTTTTGCATCAAGTAAGCCATAAAATGCTGAATTTTGCATCATTTATACCTGAAACTTTACTAATCATGTTTGTTAGCTCATTTACAGGAAAAAGGACTAAAAGTGCATGAAATATATAATTTGTTCTCAAAACTAGGCTAAAATATGGGCAAAATATATTGATATAGGAGTGTAAATCCTCCTATCATCAACCATCAACTTACAGTATCAAGTTTAGAGGCTTATCTGACACTATAGTTAGCTATTTAGACTATTCAAATTTCTATATTTTTATCAGATTCATAATTCAGTAGTTATTTCATTATTAAAACCTTATGACACTTTAGTAAGTTTCCTCATTAATGATTATATTATTTAGTGCTCACAGCAGGTACCAGTTCATGGGTTACCTTGTGGTTTCTCGAGGTTGTAAGCATCGTGTAATGACTAGGGGGTAGTCTCAGGTCATTACAAACTTTGTATTAGAGCCTAAGGTTTGAAAGTATCTGAGGAAGTCTGGTAGTCACATCGAGTAGAGTCCTATGTATGGGTGTGTAGTGTGCCATACATATGGATGAGAGGCTATAGGGAGTTTAGGAAAAGTTTCTCTTCTTTCAAGTATTCATGTCATACAATTAACCATGAGATCAAGTTAAACTCTCAGTCTAATCCATTTCTTCCTTCCGTTTTCAGAACATGCCTCCCAAGAAAAACAGAAGAAGAACAGGAACTCAGCTAGCCCCTTAGTTCGTCTAGGCAGATCCTCTAGATGAGTATGTCTCTCACGCAGAATTCAGGGTTATATTCATAACTCTAGAAAACTCCATAGTAGCACAAAATGAGCGGCCAGCCGCTGTTTTGGCCAACCCAATGGACAATACTGCTGCAATTAAAATTTGGGATTTCACCTGAATGAATCCTCTTTATTTTATGAGATCTAAGTTTGAAGAGGATCTACAGGAATTCTTAGATATAGTTCAGAAGGTCACGGATTCTATGGGGGTGATGTCTAGTTAGAGTGCTGAGTTGGCTACATATCATTTATAGGATATATCCCATACTTGGTTTAAGAAGTGGAAAACTGATAGAGGTGTTGATGCGGGGCTTATAGAATGGGAAGAGTGTACCATGGATTTCTTGGATAGATTCTTTCCATTAGAGTTGAGGGAGGCCAAGGTGTTAGAATTTATTAATTTGAGGAAAGAAAGCATGAGTGTGAGGGAGTATTCTCTTAAGTTCACTCAGTTAGCAAGATATTCTCCTCATGTGGTAGCTAACAGTAGGTCGAAGATGAGTAAGTTTGTGTCTGGCATATCTAATAGTGTGGTCAAGGAGTGTTGGACCACAATACTGATTAGTGAGATCGATTTTTCTTGGTTGATGGTCCATGCTCAACAGATAGAGAAGCAAAACATTAAGAAGAGGGAGAGAGGAAATAAGAGAGATAGGATGGGTAGTTTTAATTTCACTTAGCCGAAGTCTGAAGGTGGTAACCATCCTCAGATTTATCAGAGGTCTTTAGCCCCGGTACATTCTTCAGCCAGTGCCCCAGTACCCAAATTCAGAAATGATAATAGGGATAGGGCAACATGCTCTAAGTCCCAGTTCAGTGTTAGCAGTGCTCGTACTAATCCTTTATGTTAGAAGTGTGGAAGACCCCATGAGGGTGAGTGTAGAGCGGGTAGTGGTGTGTGCTTTGAGAGTGGCAAGCCAGGCCATCGGATTTGGGAGTGTCGGGTAGTTTCTTAGAAAGGTAGGGATGTGTGCCAACAGGGCCTGTCTAATCAGTTGTTAGTTCCACTCGTTCGCCCATCTCAGCAGGGTGCTACTTCCAGTGCTACTAGTGGTCAGTGTCTGAATAGATTATATGCTCTTCAGTCCCGCCAAGATCAGGAAAATTCTCCTAATTTAGTTACTGGTACGTTACAGTTCTTTCACTTACATGTTTATGCTTTACTAAACCCTGGAGCTTCTCTTTCTTTTATAACTCCATATATAGTTTTCAATTCTAGAGTCAGTCTCGATAGAGCCTTTTCCAGTGTCTAACCTAGTAGGTGTTTCCATTATAGCCAGACAGGTATACAGGAACTGTCCGGTGATAATATTTTAAAAAGTTACCTCAGTTGATCTCGTAGAGTTAGAGATAACAAATTTTGACATCATTCTTGGCATGGATTGGATCTACTCGTGCTATGCCTCAATTGATTCTAGAAACAGAATAATTTATTTTCAGTTCCCAAATAAAACAGCCCTTGAATGAAGGGGTAGTGCTACTGCTCTTAGGGGTCAGTTGATCTCATATTTTAGAGCCAGAAAGATGATATCCCTAGGGTGTGTCTACCATCTTGTACAAATTAAAAACTCTAACTCAAAAACTCCTTATCTTGAGTCATTCCTAGTAGTAAATGAATTCTCATATGTATTTCCTGATGATCATCCCGGGGTTCCTCACAAAAGGGAAATTTACTTAGGAATAGACCTTCTCTTAGATACTCAGCGTATATCTATTCCGTCATACAGAATGGCTCCAGTTGAACTCAAAAAACTAAGAGAATATTTGAATGATCTCTTAGATAAGGGATCTATTAGACCCAACATCTCCACGTGGGGCACACCTATTTTATTCATGCGTAAGAAAGATGGTTCTCTCAGAATGTGCGTAGACTATCCTTAGTTGAAAAAGGTCACAGTCAAGAATAAGTAACCACTTCCTAGAATCGATGATTTGTTCGACCAACTTCAGAGTGCCAATTACTTTTCCAAGATAGACCTAAGATCAGGCTATCATCAGCTTAGAATCAAAGGATGTGATATTTCAAAAATAGCTTTCCGAACTTGGTATGGTCACTTCGAATTTCTAGTCATGTCCTTTGGTCTTATAAATGCCCTAGTAGCCTTCATGGACTTGATGAACTGAGTATTCAAGTACTTGTACATGTTTTTCATAGTATTCATTGATGATATTCTTGTTTACTCCCGTAGCAAAAATGATTATGTAGACCATCTTAGAATAGTGTTGCAAACTCTTCGAGCCCATCAGTGTTTGCTAAATTCTAGCTAAGATCAGTAGCTTTCCTTGGCCATAAAATATTTGGTGATGGCATTAGAGTTGATCGTCAAAAGACAAAAGCGGTGAGGAACTGGCCTAGATCTATCTCTCTATCAGATATTAGGAGTTTCTTGGGTTTAGCTGGCTATTACCTTCAGTTTGTTGAAGGGTTTTATTCTATCGCATCAGTCACATCCAAATTGACTTAGAAGAAAGATAAGTTTTAGTGGTCAAATTCATATGAGAAAAGTTTTTAGGAGTTGAAGACTTGACTCACCTCAGCCCCAGTTTTTACTCTACCAGATAATTCAGATGGTTTTGTTGTGTATTGTGATGCATCCAAAGTAGGTTTGGGTTTTGCCCTTATGCAAAAAGGTAAGGTTATATCCTACGCCTCTAGACAGCTTAAGCCTCATGAGAAGAATTTTCTTACTCACAATCTTAAGCTAGCAGTGGTAGTATTTGCCTTAAAAATTTGGAGGCATTACTTGTATGGGGTGCATGTGGATATGTTCACAGATCACAAAAGCATTCAGTATGTGTTCTCTTAGAAAGATTTGAATTTGCGTCAGAGAAGATGGTTAGAGTTATTGATGGATTATGACATAATTGTTCTGCATTATCCAGGCAAGGCAAATATTGTGGTTGATGCTCTCAGTAGAATGTCTAAGGGTAGTGTAGCTCATGTTGAGGATGGTAATAAGAAGTTATCTCAAGAAGTTCATCACTTTTCCAGACTAGGTATCCATTTACTCGATTTAGCAGAAGGTAGTGTATGGGTGCATAGTAGCCCAGAGTCATCTCTAGTGTTCGAGATAAAGGAAAAGTAGGATAAAGATCCCAGTCTAGTTAAGTTGAAAGAATCAGTCAGAGATCAGAAAGTGGAGGTTTTCTCCCAAGGGGGAGATGGTGTTTTGCGTTGTCAGGGTAGATTATGTATGCCTTGTGTAGATGAGTTGAGGCAACGAATTCTTACAGAAGTGCATGGTGCGCGTTGCTCTATTCATCCATGGGCCACTAAGATGTACCGCGATTTACGGGAGATCTATTAGTGGAGTGGGATGAAGAGAGATATTATAGAGTTTGTAGCTAAGTGCTATATATGCTAGCAAGTTAAGATTGAGCATCAATAGCCTAGTGGGTTCATGCAGGAGTTCATTATTCCCATGTGGAAATGGGAGGAAGTGAACATAGACTTTGTGACAAGTTTGCCATGTACCTATCATTAGCATGACTCTATTTGGGTTATCGTAGATAGTATGACCAAATCAGCTCATTTATTTACAATCCATACCTCTTACTCAGCTAAGGACTATGCCAATCTCTATCCCAGAGAGTTGGTTAGGTTGCACGATATTCCCTTATCTATTATCTTAGATAGAGGTACTCAGTTTACCTTTAATTTCTGGAAAGCATTTTAAAAAGGTTCTTAGTAGCCAATTCCACCTCAGTATAGGCTTCCACCCTCAGACAGACGGTTAAGAAAAAAGGACCTTTCAAACTCTTGAGGATATTTTTAGAGCATGCGTTGTTGATTTCAAGGGTAGTTGGGAAGACCATTTGCCTTTGATTGAATTCGCATAAAATAACAGCTATCATTTCGGTATTCGTATGGCTCTATTTGAGGCTCTTTATGGTAGGAGATGTAGATCTCCAATTGATTGGTTTGAAGTACGTGAGGCTATAGTAATAGGGCCTGACTTGGTGTTTGATGCATTAGAGAAGGTTTAGTTGATTAGAGAAAGGATTAGGGTGCCTCGAGCCAACAAAAATCATATGCAGATGTGAGGAAAAAGTATCTCGAGTTTAAGGTCAGAGATCTTATGTTCTTGAAAATCACTCCCATTAAGGGAGTCAGGAGATTCATCAAGAAAGGGAAACTCAATCCTTGATATGTCGGTCCCTTCAAAATCCTCAATTATTTTGGAAAGGTAGGTTACGAGCTAGAGTTGCCTTCAGATTTAAGCTCGGTACACCCAGTGTTTCATGTCTCATTGTTGAAAAAGTGTATTGGTGATCCAGCTGTAGTTGTTCCCTTAGAAAGTGTAGATATTCAAAATAGTATTTCCTTTGAGGAAGTTCCAGTCAAAATTCTTAATCATCAAGTTCGTAGACTAAGGAACAAAGAAGTTCCACTAATTAAAGTTCTTTGGTGGAATCAGTTCGTTCAGGGAGCCACTTGGGAAACAGAGGCAAATATGCGGATCAAGTACCCTCATCTTTTCTCCGCGAATCCACATTTAGTATAAGGTACCAAATACTCTTTAGATTTTTCTCTATAATTCTCAGTTTCAGTTGCACATCATGTTCATGTCAGTCGTGCATTCATGAATAAGTTCAGTCATACATTTCATGCATTAGACATGCATATTCAGTGTGTAAGCTCAGTCCATCAGTTTCCGTAGCTTAACCAGTTTCATTCGGGGATGAATAATCCCAGGAGTAAGATATTGTAACACCCCGTATTTCCTTAGAATAATCTAAGTCCTAATACATGAGTATTCGTATATAAAATTTTTGAAATACTTATTATTTTCCAGTTTAGAGCCTGCCATTATGTAGGAAATTTAATTAGCTTTCCAATAATATAAAATTTGCCTAAATTCAATAACTGGGTAAGAAGTTATGGCGATTTTTAGTTTCAATCATTAAACATCATCATTTTAGCCCTTAGTGCGGCACGGACCAAGCATAAATGATGATTCTCAATTTCTAGTGAAGCTCCACGAAACCACAGCATAGCGTCGTCAGCCAAAATCCCAATAGTCCTTTTCCAGTATCCTATCATAATAATGGTGATTCCTCCATGTCGTGCTACAGACCAGTTTTCCAGTTGTCTAATTCAAGTGGCTTGGTGCGATAGTGGCACGTCGTGTCAAGGCCAAAAATTGGGATCTTCAGTTTTCAACTTCCGTTTTAAATTTGTTCAGAGGTAATTGGGTCTTTTTCCACGAACCTAATTAACCTAACACACGAAATATAACCCCTAAACACCCTAAGTAGTCTTCATTATTTCAATTCCTCTCACAATAAAAAAAAATCCTCTTTCAAGAACAAGAAACCCTAACTCTCAAGAACTCTCCATCAATTCTTAAAAATTCATCATCCCAGGTATATTAGATGTTCATCCATGGATCCCTTTCATCTATGGAGTCCAAGTAACCTTTTTAAATTATAAAATATTGATATTTTCAAGTTATTGTGTTTTAAATTGGGGATTTCACCCATGAATCTCCATGAACTATGATTCTATACCATGTTACCATGAAATTATTGTTATTATTCAATCCTCCATATTTTAATATTATTATTTATTGAATTAAATCATGATTTAATGCTATTATGATTAATTCATGCTATTTCTACATGTTCCATGACATTCTTACGATTGTTTTAAAACCATGAAGTATAAGTGTTTGATAAATTGCCTACAAGAGTGATTTATTTAATAAGAGCATTCATGTTTTGGCCTTCAAGCTTTAGTGTCTTTTCAGTATTGTTATTTTGAGTCCTGGGGCTATTGAATACCCAAAATCCATAGCTACTTACTTAGTATAGTATCAGTACATTATAGAATAGTCTTCAGATTGTATTATGAGCATCATCAGAATAGTTAGATATCAGTTATTAAACTCAGAATAGTCTAGTATCTCATTGTCTTTCAGTTGAGAGTAGGATTAAGTACCTAGAGAGTGTAGGGATGGCGGTTTCTCCGTCAGATAGTCAAAGTCATTAGTAGCAATCCCTATACTCCAGAACTATATAGCCAGCATAGGATATAAGTAGTCACCCATCAGATTAGGCTTGACTATCTCGCTGGGGTCACCCATAAGTTCAGGCTTGACACCCTTAATCCTTTGGACATTATATCAGTTTAGTGGATCCACACAGCCATTGTTAGTACCCATAGCATGATATTGACACCCTTCCAACTGGGGTTATAAGTTGGACCCTGATTAGCTTAAATTGGGGAATTTAGGTTAGATGATACCTCCCACAGTCTCAAATGTAGTCTCAGTTGGATGGGTCCACATAGGCATCGCTAGTACCCATGTCACGGTATTAACACCCTTCTAATTGAGGTTACAGGTTTGACCCCAATTAGCTCAAATTGGGGAATGTCAATTAGATGATACCTCTCACAGTTTTAGATATAGTCTCAGTTACAATCCTAGGTCAATTATCCAGTCTTAGTGTTGTTTGACCAAAGCATACAGATTTTAATTATCTCAGTATATCAGTTTACAGATTTTACTCAATTCATGTTATATGCTTGATCATGCATCCACAGTATTTACAAATTTTCCTGCATTGTCAGTATCTATATGTTTCATACTTTCTATTCAGTACTCCATGCTTTACATGTATGTCCATTTAATTATTACCATTCTTATTCATGAGACTATGCATATCAACCTACCTCATTTAGCATACTAGTACATTCAAAGTACTAATCGCATACCCTTTTCTTTTGTGCTATGATGTCTCATATCATGGGTGCTGACACTCAATTCTTGGATCGCACCTAGATACTCAAATTATCAGCAGAACAGTAGCAGTGGTGAGTCCTTATCATCCGAGGACTGATTATACTACTTTATGTCTTTATCTTAGTAGTTAGTAGAGTTAGTTGGGGCTTATTTCATCAACTCACAGTATCCAATTTAGAGGCTTTTCATACACTACAGTTAGCTATTCAGATTTTAGTATTTTTATCAGATTCATAATTCAGTAGTTATTTCATTATTAAAACCTTATGGTATTTCAATTATTCTTCCACATTTATGATTATATTATTCAGTGCTCACAGCAGGTACCAGCTCAAGGGTTAGCTTATAGTCTCTCGGGATTGTAAGCAACGTGTAACGACTAGGGGTAGTCTCGAGTCATTACAGAGACTGTGACTGAGTTCTGATAGCTACATGATGAGGACTAGAACAAATTGAGGATCTAAATGTGCATTCATATTCTACATTTTCTCAACTTCTTATCTCAGGAAGAATTTTGATTTTTCCTCTAATAACTAAATACAGCCTCTTGCTAGCTATTCGCCTGCACACTAACATGACTTTTAAGCATATAGTCATAACTATAGCTTTGGGTAAAATATGCATGCACCAATATTTTATTAATCATGAAACATATACTCTACTCTCTCCCTTTTAAGGAATTTCTCATCACTACATTTCATTAAGAGAGTTCACTGAAGGGCTAAAACATAGGGGCCTGAAGCATAAATAGACACTATACCTTAACTTAGTACTTAACGTAAGCCTGAGCAATAGAATACCTACATCATGGATTTACCAGGAGGTCCAAATTAAAAATATACATGACATAGACCAAATTTAACTGATCATTAGGAGCATAGCATTGATACACCCAAATTAAAACTCTATTACTAGAGAGTAAGCGGTCGCTGTCAAATATAAAACCCAACTGGGTTGGATGTCAAATCCCATAGGGAATACCGTGTTCACTAAGGATTGTGATTATTATTAGATTATTGATCTAATGCTCCAAAATAAAGCGGGTTTGGAAATGTTAACGGTGTTCTTTTGCATTGATGTTCCACAAAAGCGCAGCTACTGAGAGTAAATATAGATGTAGTTCCAATGAGAATAAATTAACTAGAGTTATGCTCAGTAAGATATTCAAACAACTAGGGTTGTGAGTTTGCGTTCGAATTCTAACTTATGTATCCAATTGCAAGAATTATTGAATTCTAAAGATTACCCACTTGTTTCTCAACCTAATGAGTATTTCACCCTTTACTTCTCTTGAACTTAAAGGATTCATGTATTATTCAATAACACTCTCACGAGGGTTGATCCTGCTAAGGCATCAACTTGTTAACCAAAAGGGTAAACCTATGAAGCTCATGTGAATCACTTCTTTTCCCAACATCCAATTTCTTGTCAGACAAGTGAAGTTCATAGGCTCACTTCTCAAGTTTGCAACCAAGAGATGTCATTAAAATGAAGAAAGATTCATGCAATTTTGATAGATGTTAGAAGACAAACCCATTCACAACCCTAAAATAGTTCTCTATATCAAGGCTCTCGTAACCCTAGTTATAGGAATTTAGCTACTCATCTCCATGTCAAAAAACAAAGTTATATTGATGTTCATAAATAACTTCAGAAAAGTAATTACAAAAGTTACAATATTGTTCTTCTCAATCTTTGATGGAAAATATGAAAAACTAATAATCATATCTGAATCTCTAGATACAAATCTCTATGAAAAGTAGTATAAAACTCTTAATAGAAGAGAAAGTATGAAACTGAAGACAAAAGATGCCTACTAAACCCTAATACTTGGTATTTATATGTTCCTAGCTAAAAGGATTTAAAATTCAAAATCATAAAATTCATGTCCAAAGTGATGACCAAATTGGTGATTCGTCGTAAGGTTGATGGTCCACCATTTGGCCCGTCATTCCTGATCTAGGTAGGTCATTTTTTGGATAAGACTGACAGCCAAATTGGTGGTCTATCATAAGACAGACGGTCCACCATTTGGTCCTTCACTGAGTTCTTCAGGGGTCCAGGTTCTACATGAACTTTGATGACCAACTTGGTGTTCCATTGTAAAACTGACGGTTCACCACTTGGTTCATCGCTAAGTCTTTCAAGAAGCCTAGTTTTGGATGACACTGATGGCTAAATTGGTGGTCTATGACAGGACTGATGGTCCATCGTTTGGTCTATCACTTCAAGTCCTAAAGTCTTGGGCTCTGTTTAGTCCTGACAGTCAAATTGGTGATCCATCGCAAGACTGACGGTCCACCATTTTAACAGTCAGAAGTGTTTTTCTGCCACTTCTCTGAGACTTTTTCTTCAGCTAGATCCTTACCCTGAAATATTAAAAACCAGCACTAAACGCAACCTTAGTTGCTTGAAAACATACAAATTCATTAAGAAAATAATGCAAAATGTTCCGTCGAAAGCCGAAACATCAACACCCTCAACTTAAGATCGTTGCTTGACCTCAAGAAACTCAGTATCCAATTGCACACATGAACCATACCATGATAAGCAACCAACTAATGAATCACTTTGACGCAACCATTCATTCATTATTTCACTCACATGAGTTTCAACCAGCATGTTCTAAACCCATCATTGATTATAATTAAGCACACGCAACATGGATATCATTTCCCACAGCGAACAGCAGAACTAAGTAAAACTCCAGTTTCCTTCACAACAATGAAGTCTACCACTCTTTATACTACTTGGACACAATCTAAACTCTCACTCTCATAAAAATAGTTACAAGTATAGTTCAGGTACCCATAGTCTTGCCCCCTCAAAGACGATTCGCTAGGGTCAAATAGGTCTTTTCTAGGATTGTAATAAGGCTTCAGACTAGGTGAGGGTACTCTTTTGGGTAAAGTGACTCATTAAGGCTTAACTCTCATTGCCCTAGCAACTTTTCAGCCCCAAGCTGCTATTTTAATCAACCTGCTTATAATAAAAAAAAATTCAAGCATCAGCCACCCTCAACTTATGCTAATGTAGTCAGCTAAGGTGCATAATATCTTTGAACAGATCAGGGCCAAATTCCTTTAAACTATATTCTAAACCAAATTTCCACTGGGTTCTTAAATTTTAACAATAGCCACCCTCAACTTAGGTGTTTTACCTAAGTTGAGGCGCACAATGCCTAATATTAGGCTAAGGCTAGAGTTGAATGCTAATGCCCTACGAAGAGTTAACTATAGTTATAGAAAATGAAGACAACTACTTAAAAGCTCAAAACGGGTTTGAGCGAGAGAAAAATCTTAGAGAGGTTAATTATTTAGGTTAAGTGGACTAAAATACAAGGAGGCCTGTCATCCTATCCTATTGAATCAGTCAGAGAACAGTATCAATGACTAGGGCAAGTTCTAGGCACTACACTATGCAAGAAATCAAAACAAATCTTTACACACAGTGGAAGCTGAGTTAAACTTCTTCTGCTACTCTTAGGATTTCCATCACATGATTCATGCACCTCTTACATGTTAATGACAAATGCAGACTCACTGAAGGTTATGCACACATGCTACATAATTAGAGTAAATAATTACACATTCATTCTCATAGTCTTATGACAAAATCATTCATTATTCATATCTACAAAGGGATACTGGAATAGGGAAAAGTTTTATAAATAACATTAAACACTCATATTTACATCATAAGCTTAGGAAATTAGAGATGCAAAAATAAAATACCCTAGACATGACGATTCTACTAGATAACACATAGAGGGAAAAGAGATAAGCAACACAACACACCATGGTACAAGTACACCAACCCCACAGAAAAATATATGCATTATCCTCAAAGCATTGATTTAAGGCACAAGGAAATAGTTTTACTTATTTTTCCTCTTATTCATTTGAGGCATCTGTGTAGTGTGGAAAGGCTCCTCAAGTTAAATATGATGAAGAGAAAAAGAAGGGTGGATGTGTTTAAATAGGAGAGAAGAAAGGAGACGTAGAGTCCTAGAGGTAGTAAGTTCCTTCGAATTCTTTGAACCCAAAAGGAGTTGAACAATTGAAAGAGTTGAAGGGGTTACAACGCACGTAACCGCCCTTTTTTAATAACTTAAAAACATTTTGGGTTAAATATAGGCTATTTAACAAGGCTTCAAAGTTAACCCAACCCAAACCAGAACTAAGGTTACAGCGATGCCTGGCCCAATGGTCCGTCAGATCTTCGACCGTCCACTAAGTCGGCCGTAGAAACTTACCAATACTTGAGCACTTCTGCTTTGTTGTGACGGTCATGGGGATGGTCCACCTTATTTTTATGGTGTACCAAAGTTACCATCATACATTACTAGAACCCAGGCCATCTAGGTTGATTTTGACGATCGATTAGATGGTCCACAAACTTTGGGATGGTTCATAACTTCAACCATCAACTTGATCCAGTGAGTGAATTTTTTTGCTCGTTTGCAATGGAGAAAATGGTAAACCATCATAGGAATGGTGGTCCACCAAATTGGCTGTCACTTTTGTTCTAGTGGCTCAGGTTGTTACCCTTATTTTTTACTATACCATTCCTCCTTTTTGCTGCAATTTTAATCCTTCACACTTCACAAACACATCAAAAATGCACTAATAACAACAAACTTTATTTAATAAATGGTTTACAATAACACATTGTGGGTTGCCTCCCGCTAGAGCCTGATTTATTATCGTGGCACTACTCAGTTATCTCAATTACTTAGACTTCATCGAGATAGACAGTAGCAATATTATTTATCAATTCCTTTGGACCAATATACAGTTTCACACGTTGCCCATTCACCTTGAATACACTACCATCTTCATTTTCAAGTTCCACTACTCCAGATAAGTAGAATTAGCACACTTTAAATGGGCTGGACCATTTAGATTTGAGCTTACCTGGAAACAGTTTGAGTCTGAAGTTGAATAGAAGCACCAAGTCACCTTTTTAAAACTCCCTTTTTTCAATTCAGCGATCATGGTATTTCTTCATTCGTTTCTTATACAGGTCAGCTCTCTCATAAGCTCTAAGATGGAACTCGTCCATCTCATTAAGCTGTCCCAATCTCATATTTACTGCCTCATTCCAGTTCATATTAATACACTTCAGTGCCCACAGTGCTTTATGCTCGAGCTCAATTGGTAAATGGCATGACTTTCCATAAATCAATTGGTTGGGTGACATGCTAATAGGTGTCTTAAAAGCAGTTCGATATGCACATAATGCATCGTCCAGCTTCCTAGACCAATCCGTTGATTAAAGATCTCTACTTGCCCACTTGTTTGCGGGTGATATGGCATAGATACCTTATGCTGATTAACTCCATATTTTTCCAATGCGGTTTGAAATATCTTGTTACAAAAGTACGATCCTCCATCGCTTATGATGGTATGTGGTACCCCAAAATGAAAGAAGATATTTCTCTTTAAAAATTCAACAACCCACTTTCCTTCATTATCCGCCAGAGCTACATCCTCAACCCATTTTGACACGTAGTCAATAGTAACATACTATAGCAACAAGTATGTACTTCATTCTGAATGAGCTCACGAAAGGCCCTATGAATTATATGCCTCATACATCAAATAATTCTACCTCCAACATTTTAGACATTAGCATCTCATGGTTCTTTGAGATGGACCCTTGCCTTTGATATCGGTCATATCCCTTCATGAACACATAGGCATCCTTGAACAAAGAGGGACAATACTAGCCACTCTGAAGCACTTTTCTTGCAGTTCGATCACCTGCATGGTGACCTTCAACTGGGGAAGCATGGCTTGCTTCCAATATACTCAGCTTTTCTACTTATGGGATGCACCGTATAATAATACCATCTGCATATCACCAAAAAGATTCAGCTCATCCCAGAAGTAATGGTCACATCATGAAAGAACTTTTTCCTTTGATGAAAGGAAAGATTTTCTGGTACCACCTCACTTACCACATAATTTGCAAAGTCAGAATACCAAGGCACTTTTTCGAGAACTGTAACCAATACTTTCTCATCAGGAAAGGAATCATCAATCTCAAGACCGTCTTTTACTACTTGCTCACCTTCGAGTCTAGATAAGTGATCAGCCACTTAATTCTCACATCCCTTATGATCCTTGACCTCGAAGTCAAATTCCTGAAGTAGTAATACCCACCGTATCAACCTTGGTTTAGCATTCTTCTTCACCATTAGGTACCTCAAGGCAGCATGGTCAGTGTGTAACACCACCTCAGTACCTAGAAAATATGCTCAAAACTTCTCAAAAGCATACACCACTGTTAGAAGTTCCTGCTCTGTGATGGTGTAGTTTTTCTGAGCTTCATTCAGTGCTTTGTTGGCATAATAAACTGGATGAAATAATTTTTCTTTCTTTTTCCCTAACACATCTCCAAGGGCAACACTATTTGTATCACACATTATCTCAAATAGTTTTGACCAGTACGATGCAACAATGATAGGGGCCTCAACCAGCTTCCTCTGGTATTCAAATGCCTTAATGCAATCAGCATCAAAGAAGAACTTAGTTTCCTTCTCTAAAAGTTTGTAAAGTGGATTTGCAATTTTAAAGAATTCTTTTATAAACCTCGTAAAATCCAGCATGTCCAAGGAAACTACGCACCCCTTTCACTGAGATAAGAGGTGGTAGCTTCTCAATAACCTCTACCTTGGCTCAATCGTCCTCTATCTCTTTTGCTGAAATTTTATGCCCGAGAACAATGCCCTTCTTCACCATGAAGCGGCATTTCTCCCAATTAAGCACAAGATTGAATTCCATATACCTCTGCATAGACTTACTCAAGTTCTCTATACATAGCTCAAATGAATCTCCAACCACAGAAAAATCATCCATGAACACCTCCAAGGTGTCCTCAACCATATCCAAGAAAACAAACAGCATACACCTTTGGAAGGTAGCGAGTGCATTACATAACAAAAACGGCATCCGCTTGAATGCAAAAGTACCATACGGTGTAACGCCCTGATTTTCTGAATCGAAATACTACATGGTGCTCATGACCCCGAAGGACCACAAGCTAACCCATGACTGATATCTGTACCTGTAAACTACATAATATCTCATAAAATATGCAAAAACATGAACTATAAGGCCATAAGGTTCAATACTAATACATATTTGAAAAATATGGTATAACAATACCAAAAAGGAACATAACTACTGAAGTCTGAACATCTAATATGACATCTAGTCCGAAAGCCTCTAACTGAACTGAATAAGGAGTTGACAACATGAGTCTACTAATAATGAGATTCTGAAAGACTGAGTTTACTGATATTGACACGTAAATCACTAATAAGTAATGGATCTGATACTTTATTACTGAATACTAGGAGACTGATACTATATTATTGAAAAAGGAATAATTGTTTCTGACAGTTCGAATTATGAAGAACTGGTCTGATTAACTGTATTTGACAGTCCTGAAGCTGAGAACTGATAGCATGAGTACTAATAACTTTTGTGATTAATAGGATAAGTGATTGTATCTGACAGTCCATAAATCTGAAGAAAACTATCTGAGTTCAATTCTATTTCTGAGTTGACTGTATCTGACAGTCCTGATATATTGAATTCTGAAGAACTATCTGAGTTCTTTACTAAGACTGGGTAGCTATAGCTGATAGTCCTGAAATCTGTAACTGAAACTGTGGGAAGTAGTTATCTAACCGATATTCCCCAAATACGTTATAATAGCTAATCTAGGGTCCAATCTCTGCCCCAACTAGAGGGGTGTCAATACCATGCCACGGATAAAGACAGCCTGTGAGTGACCCTTATCTGGTGGGTACTCAATGAGAATGGTGGGAACCCTAAACTTATGGGTTAAGCCACCTCATCAACCCTAATCTGACGGGTTAAGATGTCACAACCTATGCTGGCTACGTAGTTCTGGAACACAAGGATGACTACTAAGAATCACACCCTGAAATGGCGGGTGAGTTCCCATCCTTGGGTCCACTCGGTACTAACTTCTACTCCTATCTGAAGGACACTGAACTGAATAACTAAACTGAACTGAATAACTGAACTGAACTGATTAGCTGAACTAATACTGATTAACTAGACTGATACTAGCGGTATTGTTTAGCAGAGCTAAACTAAGTTTACTGGATTCCAATAACTGACGGAATGACCTGAGTTCTGAGGACTGGTTGAGAGTATTGAAGTTACTGAGATTGACTGTAAATACTGAGGTTGCTCAGGTTACTGAGCACTGAGATTACTGAGATTTTTGAGTTTTCCTGAGTCACATGACTGACTGAATTCTATAGATCATGGCTTGATTGAGAGTATCATGAAAACATGACATGGCTCTAGGCACACAACTATATTTTTTGGGTACAAGTACCCCTAGGACTCGATGGAAAGAAACTGACACAACTTGAATTTCTTGAGTACACAACCATTAATAAAAATCCATAATACATGAGTGGGGGATTTCATGAAGTACATGGTCATCATAATATCTATCATGAATAGGAATGCTTATAATCAAGTCATAAATCTCATATTCTAATATCATGGGCATTCCGACAATATATACTATTCATAGAAATCACATAGAAACCATTCAAGCGTAAGGGAACGGCAACATGTAACGTTTAGTTCATATTGTAATGATTTGGGGATATTATACTTTATGTATTTATTCAACATCTCAAACATGGTAGGGAAAGCATGGGTATATTTTGTGTACATGATTTATATCTCCATTATCATACATGTTTTATACCACAACAATAACAACACATAATTTGCATGGAAATTCATATTGGAGTGTATGACTAACATGAACTTTTTATTTAGATATCATGAAATCATGTAAATATGAAGTTCTAACATACTAGGCATTTTATCGAACACCTTGCATGCATTCTTTAAGGCATAGGTGGATTTCATACTTTCATTCTATCAATCCATCAAAAGATCATGTTTTCAACTAACAACATAACTTTCATGAGATATACAGTCATGATACTATTATATAAAAAAACAAACAAGCATTAACATGGGTATGATCATATCACCACAATCAACCAAGCTTTTGTATTTTAAAGATTGATTCTTGAACTCCACAAACGAAGAGAATCTGTGGATGAACACTACGCATACCTTGGAAGGGAGGTTCTTGATGATTGACGGAGGAGTTTCCTTGAAATTTGATCTTCAAGATTGATTGTTCAATGGTACTCTTGGATAATGACCTTTGAGATGTTAATAGGGTTGTAATGTGTTTAGAAGCTATATATTTCATAGGGTTAAGTTTAGGGATATGTAAGGAGTGTTAAAAGACTTAATTACCCTCAAAATAACTCAAAACGGAGTATTTTTGGCATTGGAACTGACTTAGGCGGCGCCTAACCAATCGCCTAAGTTTGGTTGGGCGGCGCCTAACCAATCGCCTAGCCTTACTGTATCTCACGAAAATGGGCATAATTTTTCACTCGGGTATTAGATTAAGGCGAAATTGGTATTGTTGGAAAGATAATTCGATTCTCTACAATTTGGTGGGTCTAAATCAGCCAAAATACCATATTAATATCGAGTTATACTTATTCAAAGATGACCCTTCCAAAATCGAATACTAAAACTTGATGGATTCAAAAACTCTTAGCTTGTATTACCTTAAGTGACTCATATAAACATGCTTAATGCATCATAAGCTATCCTATTACTAGGATATTCATTGTAAGTCATGTACTCAAGTATGAATCACAGGATAGGAGATTTCATATGTAGGAAAAATGGTTTGTCTCCTAGCTTAGAAACATACGAGGTATTACATACGGGCATATGAACGTGGCCTTCTCCTGATTATCAAGAGCAGTATAGATCTGATTGTAGCTAGAATATCTATCTAAAAATCAATACCACCCTCTTCCTTCCAAATGATAAAGCATTTGATCCATGAAGGACACTGGGAAGTGGTCCTTTAAAGTCTATGAGTTTAGTTTGCGGTAGTCCATGCAAACTCTCTAACCAGTCACGGGCCTAAGGGGAATCAACTCATTCTTTTCATTTACAACAACAGTCATGCCCCCTTTCTTGGACACACGTTGAACTGGGCTTACCCATTTACTATTGGAAATAGGATAAACATTCCTGCATCTAGCCACTTAATAATTTCCTTCTTAACCACCTCTTGCATTGGTGGGTTAAGTCGGCGTTGATGCTCAATGGTTGGAGTACATTCTTCCTTAAGTTGTATCTTATGAGTGCAGATGCTAGGAGGAATGACAATAATATCAGCAATAGTACAGCCTATTACTCTTTTGTATCTTTAAAGCACTGAAACAAGTGCTTCCAGCTACTGCTCACCCAGGTCAGCCTCAATAATAACAGGTAGTGTATTCCCAATGCCCAGGACAGGTGCTTCTTCTATAGAGGGCTTAGCAGGTGGACTAGGATGATTTTTTAAGTCCAAGTCCAACTTCTTAAGGGCATATGAATAAGACCCCATGCCCGTTAAGGCATATACAGTATCCTCGTAATCTTCTATACCATCCTGATCAAAATTCATCAACACTACAGCTAAGGTTTCAACAATAAATTTATCTTCTATTGATGGTTCCTGCTCTTCCTCATAATAGACATCTACAATGGAAAACACACTCATTTCTTACTGCTGCTTCACTGATTGGCACACATCAAATTGTACCACTTCAGTATTCAGCCTAAATAAGAGCTCATTAGCTTGTAAATCAATCAGCACACTTTCGGTTATGAGTAAAGGTCGACCCAAGATTATGGGCATCTCAAAATCCACCTCGCAATCCAAAATAATGAAATCCGTAGGAAATATGAAACTGGCAACCTTCACCAAAACATCATACAAAATACCAACAGGTCATTTGACTGACCTATCCACCATTATAAGTCGCATATTAGTGGGTATGGTATCTCCCAAACCCAACTTTTTTGTAAACAGCTAGTGGCATCAGATTGATGCTATCTCCCTGGTCGCACAGAGCATTTGTAAAGTCAAGAGGTTTAATAGTGCATAGGATAGTAAATTCTCTAGGATCTTCCTTTTTTTGCACCAGAGACCTTGTGGAAATAACACTACAATGATACAAATTATCCATCTACTTAAAACTAACCGACCTCTTCTTTGTGAATAGGTCTTTCATAAACTTTGCTTACCCAGGCATTTGCTCTAATGTCTCTACTAGTGGTATATTAATCATCAAATGCTTCAGCATAGCCATGAATTTGATGATCTTTGTGTCATCGGCTTTTTTCTTCAACTGATGATGAAATGGAGGAGGTGGCTTTGGAAGAGTGGCAACCACCACTTTAGTCTCCTTTCCCTTATTCTTCTTCAACTCATCAACCAGCTGACTATTGGGTGGTGTGTAATTAATAACCATATCCGATTTCCCAGACTCCACAGGATGATAAATCTCTGTTTCTTCAACATCATCAACTATAATATCAACCGTAGGCTTACCCGCAGGAGGGCCTGCCAATACCTTACCACTTCTAGTAGTGATAGCCATGCAAGAGCCATTATTATGGGTTCTGAATTATGTCACTTGGCAATGTTCCAGTCTTTCTCTGATTCAAAGTTGTCGGGAGCTGACTCATTTATTATTCCAATTACTTGATAGAGGTAGAGTGTGAGTTCACCAACTGATTCATAGAAGATGAATCGCTATTCATAGTAGTCACTCCAGAGTTGGTAGCTTCAACCCCCTTTAATAATTTCTCCATCATATCCTCCATGGACATTTTGCTAGAGCTAGTTGCAGCACTATCTCTGCTTTCGGGAGGTACATAAAGCCCACTTCTATCATTCGTACCTTTCTAATTTCCTTGCTCCCTATCCTTATAACCAGCCTTGTTGTAGTAGTTACGACCTTGATTTCCTTGGCTATTGGCTCAAAAACCCCTCTTATTATTCAAATAGTTAGCCTCTTCTTCCAAATCAAAATCATATATACCTTTAGCCACAATAGCCTTTACTTTTTCAAATTTTATAGATAATAGATGCTTGGTCAACAGATCCATCTACGTCTTTAAGTATGCCATGTCTTGATCACATTCTTTCTTTTTCTTACGTTGCTCTATGGTCATGCTAATAGACATAACAGGGCTTGCTACCATAGAATCCCTGGAATGCCAAGCTCTGCTTTGTTTGGTTATCCAGTCAAGCATCTCCGAGGCCTCCTAAAATGTGAGATCCACAAATAATCCCCATGCAGCATTATCAACAATTGGCTTCGTAATTGAGTTCAAAGCCCAATAAAGAGTCTCCATCAGATGAATATCTGTCATATTATGGTTCGGACACTGCGTCAGTTTTTGTATAATCTCTCCCATGTCTCATGAAGGGCTTCAATTGGGATCTTCCTAAAGTTGCTGATCTCATCCCTCAACTGTACCCTTCTGGAAGACGGAAAGAACCTTTCTAGGAAAGCCTCTTTTAATTACTTCTAGTTGGTTATAGAATTGGGTGTCAACTTATTAAGCCATAATGTTGCCTCCCCAAATAGAGACAGCAGAAATAAACACATCCGAATGGCATTCTGTCCCACTCCCAGGTTATCAAAGGACTTGCAAATAGTAACAAAATTCACTAAATACATATTGAGATCATCTCCCGAGAGTCCACCAAACAACCCCTTTAGATGAAGGAGCTGAATCATTATACTGGTAATATTGAACTTTGCTCCTGGTGCTAGAGGTGGAGGAATAATAGCTCCAGTGGAACCAGCTCCATCCATTCCATCTTCATCATTATTAAGATCAAAATGAACAACTTGACGATCAGGTTTCGCCCTAAAAGGACAGTTTTTGTTCACATTTCTATTTATTGGTGTAGATACATTCTCTAAATGCCTTCGATTAATAGGATCTAACAAGTCATCATCCCCTAAGTCATTATCGTCAAGGTTAGGATGGCATGTCTACTGGTCATTATTCTACTAATTTAGTTGAGCTCTAGCCAATACAGCTAGTCTCTCAGCATCTTAGGGTTTTGTTATTCTTCCAATAAGTTACAGTTGTGGATGTATTGGTAATAATAGTGCACTCAATATCCATGTACTTGGCATACACAACAATTCCCTTGCACAAACAAAAACAAAAAACGAAAGTAAAATTTTGGGAAACTTGACCAAAGGTCAATTAACAAACAGCAACTTAATTGACAACCGTATTCTCCGGCAACAACGCCAAAATTTGATACACCCAAATTACAAATCTCTTACGAGAGAGTAAGTAGTCACTGTCAAATATAGAACCCAACTGGTTTGGTTGTCGAATCCTACAGGGAATACCATGTTCACTAAGTATTTTAATTGTTATTAGACTGTTAATCTAAGGCTCCGAAATAAAGGGGGTTTGGAAATGTTAACGGTGTTCTTTTGCGTTGATGTTCCACAAAATCCCAACTACTGAGAGTAAATGTAGATGTAGTTCCAATAAGAATAAATTAAGTAGAGTTATGCTCACCAAGATGTTCAAAAACTAGGGTTGCAAGTTTGTGTTCGAATTCTAACTTATGTATCCAATTGCAATAATTATTGAATTCTAAAGATTACCCACATGTTTCTCAACTTAATGAGTATTTCACCCTTTACTTCTCTCGAACTTAAAGGATTCATGCATTATTCAATAACACTCTCACAAGGGTTGATCCTGCTAAGGCATTAACCCGTTAACCAAAAGGGTATGAAGCTCATATGAGTCACTTCTTTTTCCAACATCCACTTTCTTGTCAGACAAGTGGAGTTCATGGGCTCACTTCTCAAGTTTGCAACCCAGAGATATTAAAATGAAGAATGATTCATGTAATTTTGATAGATATTAGAAGACAAACCCATTCACAATCCCAAAATAGTTTTCTACATCAAGACTCCCACAACCCTAGTTATGGGAATTTAGGTACTCATCTCCATGTCAGAAAACAAAGTTTTATTGATGTTCATAAATAACTTCAAAAAATTACTTACAAAAGTTACAATATTGTTCTTCTCAATCTTTGATGGAAAATATGAAAAACTAATAATCACCTCCTAATCTCAATGAAAAGTAGTGCAAAACTCTCAATAGAAGAGAAAGTATGAAATTGAAGACAAAAGATGCCTACTAAACCCTAATACTTGGTATTTATATGTTCCTAGCTAAAAGGATTTAAAATTCAAAATGATAAAATTCGTGTCCAAAGTGACGGCCAAATTGGTGGTCCGTCACAAGATTGACGGTTCACCATTTAGCCCATCGCTGCTGATCTGGGTAGGTCACTTTTTAGATAAGACTAACATTTAAATTGGTGGTCTTTCGTAAGACTGACGGTCCACCATTTGGTCCATCACTGATTCCTTCAAGGATCCAGGTTCTGGATGAACTTTGACGGCCAACTTGGTGGTCCATCGTAAGACGACGGTTCACCACTTGGTTCGTCGTTGAGTCCTTGGAGCCTGGTTATTGATGACACTGACGACCAAATTGGTGGTCCTTCACAAGATTGACGGTCCGTCATTTGGTCCGTCACTGCAAGGCCTGAAGTATTAAGTTCTATTTAGGCCTAACGGTCAAGTTGGTGATCCGTCACAAGACTGACGGTCCACCATTTTGACCGTTAGAAGTATTTTTCTGCCACTTCTCTGAGACTTTTTATTTTGCTAAAACATTAAAAACAAGCATTAAACGCAACCTTACTTGCTTGAAAATATACAACTTTCTCAAGAAAATAATGCAAAATATTTCGTCAAAAGATTGAACATCAAGCATGAGTCATGGGAACTGATTATACTGTAAGGTATGGGCACCTGAGTCATGAGTTGTGTGACCTGGGTTGGAGTTTCTGTACTCATGGAACATGATTCGTAATACTGAGGAAACTGGAACTCCTTATAATAGAAAATATAAACGTACATGATTTTCGATAATGTGCACGGATAGGAACTTTGATCACAGAGCTGACGTGTAAGGCATGAATAGATATCGTGATAGCTGAAGTGCAAAACTTTGCACTGAGGTAAGGACAGGTTAGGCATCAACCTCACCCAATACTTCTCTACACATACTAACATTGCTACTAAAATCTGAAAGTCTGACTTGGTTACTTGTTCTGCCATCTCCCCCTTAGCTTAAAGTCGTTATTCCAAGTTTGTGAACCACTTAACAAACTCTAAATCAAGCTGAGAGCACTTTAATCTAGAGCCTGAGATATGATAATGCTCATAAACACTAAACTCATTCTGAAGGACTACTCCTGATAATGTATGATCCACTGCTAGTACTTCCTTCTGATTCATGATTCTTAGCTTTCTATTACCTCAACAATCATCATATAGCAACCTCAAAACTGACAAACTTAAAATTCTTAACTTCTCTTTCTACTATTTCAATCTAGAGATTCAAACTTAAATCAATTGAAACTAAGGTACTACCCTTTCATTCAATGACTGGTTTATCAAAAAACCAAAATGGAACGACTCTATTTTAAAAATTAACTAAAGAGATTTTCTAAAATACTATAACCAAGCAATTCCTGTCTACTCGTCTGGCTTGAATAGATTTTCCCACTGAGGTAAGCACTAAGAAAGGTTCTGTTAAGATTTCTAGTCTGACTTTAAAGTTGTCTACTATGCAAGGAGTTACACAAAACAGAGAAGCTCTTGGATCTAATAGGGCCTGATATGTAAACAGAAGATTTGTAACATACCAGTGACCAAATCAGGAGAACTTTCTTGATCTTGTATGGACTAAAGTTCATAAATTCTATTTTGGCGTTGCCCACTGGCGGCACTGGAAATGGCACCCTGCTGATTCGGGCGACCGAACTGAGCTGAAGGACGGTTGTACTGATCCTGTGAACCTGACTAAGGACAATCTCTGATTCTATGGCCTAAATTTCCACACCCAAAACATATACCACAGCCAACCCTACACACACCCTGATGATTTCTACCACATTTCTGGCAAAGTGGGTAGGTACAACCTCTTTTCATTCTACCCTGAGACTTAGAGTCTGACGTACTATCTCGACTGATATTTCTAAACTTTAGCACTGGAGCAATAGCTATCGAAGGATTTGGGGCTAAGAATTTCTGATTGAATTGGAACCGGTTACCACTCTCTGACCTTGGCCTAAGACCACTTATTCTGACTCTCTTATTTATATTCTACCTGTGCTTCTCCTCCTTGCTCTGCTGAGAATGAACCCCAAGCCTAGATAGGAAAAAAAACCTATAGGTTGTTCTGAGCAACTACTGAATTGGCTAATATAGTGAAAGGAGATCTGAATTTTGCATGAGATACATGCTCGTCCAGGGGATCTGCCTGAACGGGCTGAGGTACTGATTGATTTCGTTACTTCTTTCATTAGCTTTTCTGGAAGGCATATTCTGGAAGCATAAGGAAGAGATGAATTAGACTGAGATTTTAACTTGAGCTCATGCTCACTCATGACATGAATACTGAAAGAAGGAAAACTTTTCTTGAAATATCTCATAGCCTCCTGTCCATAAGTGTAGCATGCTACACACCCATGTACAAGACTCTACGTGATGCGGTTTTCATACTCCCTAGGACTCTGTTGAACCTTAGGCTTTGATACCAAGCTTGTAATGACCCGAGACTACCCTCTAGTCGTCACACAGTGCTTACAACTCTGAAAGACCACAAGCTAACATATGACTAATATCTGCTATGAGCACTGAACAATAATGCTGAATAAATATGAAAAAATAGGTTGAAATGCCATAAGGTTCAAAATATGAAATAATGATAAATAATAAAATCTGATAAAACACTTGTATCTAAAAGACTATCTGAACTAGTCTAGTCTGAAAGCCTCTAACTGAACTGTCTAAATATGGAGTTGATGGGACAAGCCCCCAACTAACTCCAACCACTATAATACTAAAACTACTAAAATGCTTAAATAAAATCATATCCTTGGTAGATGAGGACTCACTACTAAATCTACGACTACTGACTGGATCTGTCTATGCATGGTTGGGAAACCTGAGCATCCATACCTATGATATGAGACATCATATCGCAAAGAAAGAGTATGCATCAGTACGTGGAATATACTGGTATGCTAGATGACACATTATAGTGCAAAGAAAGAGTATGCTTCAGTACATGGAATGTACTAGTATGCTAGATGAGGTAAGGCGAATGCAAGGGCTCAAATGCATGAACAGTAACTGACTGAATAATATAGAATAACTGAATATGGTTACGTGGATAACTGAAACTATTGTAAATACTAAGTATGCAATACTCTACATATATGTATACCATAACTGAGCTTTTTTAAGCTAAGTACTGAGTTCTGTTACTGAGTAACTAATAATCTGAAGTTACTAATAACTAAATTATTGATACTGAGTTATTGTGTCTGAAAGTCCTGATCCTATAAAACAGAACTGAGTTCTAGACTAAAGACTGAAACTGAAACTATGGGAGGTAATCATCTAACTAATATGCCCCTCTCTGAACTGATTGGGGTCCAACCCATAACCCCGGCTGAAAGGGTCTAATACCGTGCCACAGGTACTAATACTGAAAAATAGGATGGCAAGCCTGACTGATGGGTAACACCTGGGCGGAGCCAAGCCTAATCTGACGGGTGACCCCTGGGAGGTAGTCAATCCTAGATTGATGGGTGACTCATCATCCTGTATTGTCTACGCAGTTCTAAAGTACAGGAACTGCTGCTAATAACTCTGCCTATCTAATAGGGAAGTCGTCATCCCTACATTCACTCGGTGCTAAATCCTACTCCCAATTGAATAAACACTAAACTATTATACTGGACTAAACTGGACCGAATTCACTGAGTTTTCTGAGTACTATAACTGACTGAGTTCTACTAAGTTCTATATCTAACTGAGAGTACTATTGATCGTGACAAGACTGACACTATTCTATAACTGACACTGGCTCTAAATAAACAGCTAAATTATCGGGTATTAAATACCCCTAGGAATTGATAGCATGAAAAGTAAAGCATCACATGATCTTGCAAAGTATAACAATGTATACATGTTCATATACGGTCTATAGAGATATTTTATCAAAACTTGTAGGGCATAAGCTTGTTCATATACTAACATATCATGATTTCATCACTTTATTCACATGGACATTTTAGCAAACACTTGGGGAGCACAGATTCATGCATATAATCATAGATAACATATAAACATGGCAACTACAATGCCCAACTTATAATTCCATGGGTTTAGCATGCAATTCATGTAATTCCCCATAAAATACTAGTCTAATTTCATGAATTATATAATAATCAGGGATTAAAATCCTATTAACATCATAGACATATTAATCACTTTGTAAATTTAAGGGTTTATCAAGATAATTGCATATTCATCGCACATGCTATTCCATTACATGAAACTTGTACTTCTATCATGGATTGAAGCCCAACTACTATCATGAACATGAATTCAATCTGATTCAAACATAGAAATCATAAATATGGGATCTTGTATATTTAAAAAGAGACTCTTGGACTCTATGAGTGAAATGAAACCATAGATGAACACCTAGCATACCTGAGAAGGAGAGTTCTTGAAGGTTCTTGGAGAGATTCTTGAGGATTGACCTTGATTCTTGAACTGAGGTTTTTGCCTCTTGAGAGAGAATGATTTAATTTGGGGAAAAACTGAATGAATAATGGTGTAACTAGGTTTATTAGGGATGAATTTCGTGTTAAAGGCTGACTAGGGTTGTGGAAAAAGACTCAAATACCCCTGGAATAATTTAAAATCTCAAAATATAAAACTAGAAATTAACTAAAACATCCCGATCTGGGACCTTGGCACGATGCGGTGCTATCGCACCGTGTCACTGAAAAGTGGACAACTGGGAATTGGACCATCAATGTGATGCGGAGGAATCGCGTTACCCCTTAGATGCGACCTGGAAGTTCACCGCGATACAGTGGGATTGCGTTGGTGTACTGGAAACTAACAAATATGAAAATAAGTTGTGGCACAATGTACCGGTATTGCGGTACCTTATTGGAAACTGACAATTTCCATTTTGACATGCCCCGTGATACGCTACTGGCCTGAATGGCGGTGTTTAACAACTGAAATATAAAATCATCATAACTTCTCACCCGGTTATCAAATTTAGGAAAATTTTATATCATTGGAAAGCTAATTAAATTTTCTACGCAGTGGTAGGCTCTACACTAAAAAATAATGAGTTTTTCAAAAATTTTATATACGAATACTCATGAACTGAAACTTAGAATATGCTAGGAAATATGGGGTGTTACATATATATTTGATGATTCCACTCAGTCTGAAACTTGTTTTACAGTCAAATTTCACTACAGTATTTGTTCATAGGGTTTGGAATGAGTTTTAGAGGTCAAAAATAAGTTTTTGACTTGCTGGTGCTGGTGTGTTCGCGAAAGCAAACCTTTGACCGTTTGACCGAGTAGCTTAAGCAAAAATTTATCTGCTAAAGTGACATTTTTACCTTTTGACCAGATTGTTGAAGCAATCAAAGGATTGCTTAAGTGACAATGGTTGTGTATTTTTGACATTTTGGGAGCTAGAAGCTCCGATTTTGATAATTTTTAATTCGTTTTTTCTCGCAGAATCATTATATATTAATTTAGAACTCTAGTTTTCCTATTTCCTAAGAACTTCTCTTTTATTTTTCATGATTTCCACCAAAGTTGAGAAGCAAAACTACATTTCCACCATTTTTAGGGTTTGGAAGCTCAAATTAAACGATCCCAAAGTGGTTTTTGATATCTCTTCCATGGGTAAGTTTTTGATCTTATAATTATTCTTTTTCTCTCAATTGTTTCTTCAAAATAACTTATAATTCTTGATTTCTAAAATGGGTTTTGGGAGTTTTGCCGGTAAAGCTTGAAAATAATTTTTCTTCAATTTGAACCTTGTTTTTAACTTATTTTCGCATGGATTTTTTTCTATGAACTCCTATGAGTATGGGGAACGTGATTCTAAAATAAAACAATGATTTTACCCTTCTTTTTTAAAAATTTATTTTGGGGGTCTATTTTAACTCCAACTCAAAAATAGGAAATATGGGTATTTATGGCTCTCTTTTGATGCGCAAATTCCGTATTTGTACGTTTTAGTTAATTCTGGGTCCATTCATGAGGGAAAATCTCCAGTTTGATGGATTTTTTGATAAGTTTTTGGCATTTAAGGTAGGTTATGGCTCAACTTTCTTTAAACTGGCATGGATAGTAAATAATGATATAAAATTATATTATGGGTGCGGGAACCAATCATGAAAATGGTTATATTATTGTGTTGTAACTGTGTGGGGCCTATATTATTGTTATTTGATGGTTTTGAGACATTATTTTCTATGTGTGACTAGATGAGGTCTTATTTGATGTTGTTGGCCTTGTGTATATGTATATGGTTGTATATTTTCTCATTAAAAGGTTTAAATTGAAAATTATGTGATATATATGGCATAATACTATTTATTTTTACTCTATTGGATCCTACCTAGGAGTATAGCTCGATAGGTGTATATGGAGGTTGTGCGACGGCCTCGTGTATCATATCACATCATCATCATCATCATCATCATCATATTCATTGCATTTCATATGCATATATTGTGCTCATTATGTGTTGTATTCTTGTCTTGATATGATATATATGTATGTGTATGTCTTTCCATACTTGTATATGTGATATCTATATATTTGTACTTCTTTGTCTTATTTGCATGTGGTATTTGTGAATATTGTAGAACTGTTAGTGAAGACGGTGTAGGATATCCTTTAGAGAATTTTTTGATTGCAGGTGACGTGCTCATAGTGTGTATTTTGTATGTTTTATTTTCTACTTTGCTTAGTCGGGCTATGATACCTACTAAGTACAAAGGGACCGTACGCATCCCTAGTGCGCCCCTTTGGTACAAATCTAGGTACGAGTATGCCGCACGACAGTTGATTCAGGCGGTACTTGGAGTCAATTCGTGGTATCGGTTGATCTATATATCTAGAGTTGATCACAACCTTTTCTTATCTAGACCATATGCCTTATTATATTCACAGACAGAGTTTGTTTCCTTTTGGATCCTATGTATATTTTGACTTTGAGTTGCATTAGTTGTTCTTACACTGTGACATCAGGTTTTGGGATATTTATGATATCTTTGGCTTTGTATCTCTCGTTTTTGCTATATATGTGTGGTTCGACTCTGTTCTAAGAGTCTTGCCTTGAATTTTGGTGTTACCTTTCATTTCATATCAGTTTAGGTGATAGACTTACTTGTCAAGGCTTTTCGAGATAAGTGACATCATGACTCTTGATTTTTAAATCGTGATAGTTTCTAATAATGTCTAGTATTATTGAAAGCATAACAAATTTAGTATGTTTAACATCGAATATGTTGAGTGACTGAAGAAAAAAAAAATGAGTATAGCCAGATGCTAGTTTTAGAATAGCAAGAAAAGTACTTTGAAGGATTGTATTAAACTGAGCGCACATGCACCTGCACACATTCTAAACTATGTAGTCATGATATTACATTAAAGTGATTAAACGTGAATACTATATCTTAACTTACATATTCTCTTTTGATGATCTCCTTTGAGAGTGACTACATCCAACTAAGCTGCAACTCGAAGGAGAATTTACAGTAGAAAAGCTCTCTATTTTTAAGGAGCCAGCCGCGTCAGTGTCTTCATAAAAGAAAGTATAGCAAAAGAGAATATTTAGTTGTTCTCATTTAGATTGTTTTACGCAAATTAATTGAAAGTATATGTCATGTAGTTTGTATCCCCTATATCAAAGTGCAATATCAAGATAAGGGCAACTTGTACTGAAAGTAAATTTAGCTCTTAAATAGACCTATAATGAAAATTTTCCTATTTGAAAGGTGCAGTATATCTCATCAAATGTAAGACCTAAGTAAGAGTGTGCTTCAACATACTGAAATTTTACATTTAGATATAGATGGAAGCAATATCATGTTTACCTGTAGAAGAACTTTTGTCATTATAAAAGCGAAGAGGAGATAGCAATTCATAACATGAGTTCAAGCATCATGAAAGTTGGGATTTACCTTAAATTTGAGTGTGTTTTGCCTTATTCTTTCTTCAAATTATAGCTCAGGACAAAATACTGAAGTTTTCCCTTTATATCCGTGTCAGAAAAGTAATTTTGAAAATCAAAATCAACAACAATAACTATACGATATTACCTGTAGATTTAGATTACAATTACTGAGTGGTAAATAGCTTTCTGTAATAGAGCATATGACCAGTTGAAGCATCTGTTACGAATCTGATTAACTTGAGTGAGGGAAGAGGGCATGGAATAGAAAACTCTCCTCGAATGAACTAACAAAAAGATGAGAAATTTCTTGCTCATATTTTTCATGCAATAAAGGTAGTTTTATAGGTCAATAATCATATTATACTAAAAGTGGTAAGATTCAATCTTCAAAGTTGATTATATTTTACCTACACTAGATTAAAATTTGATTAAAAATTTAATAGATTATTAATTAAATAATAAATTAAGTACCACAATTGTGAGTTACACGTTCAATGACTACTCTTTAATTCCCTTTTTAATGTTTCAAATACATGTTTAGGTTAGTAAATGGGAAGATAAAGAGCACTATTTGTACATTAAGTTTACTTAATCCCTATTTTAATGTTGATGTGTATGTTCATATTTCCATCATGTTAAAGTGATATCGCCTCATCGTTATTTTATTAGGTCCACATTGTCTAAATGTGTGTACTTTTTTTTACCATAATTATAATGGACTAATAAAATAATTCGCGCTTTGAGCAGTTATAAAAAAGTACTTATTAACAATTTTTTTAATAAATTTAAATAAAAACAGAGATAAATTTTTATATGCACATATAAAACTTAATTATGTATGTTGACGAAATTAAAAATATAAAATATTTTTATTAAACAAATAGAGTTCGGAGAAACTTCATTTTCATAAACGTAAAAAAGAAGGTATTTTTTAAAGACATTTTTATGTTTGATTATTTACCTATATATACATACACAGTGGCACATATACATAGTTACTTTATTTCATTTATTAGATAATAATCATTTTGTTTTATTAACATTTTCTTATATTCGAATACGCTAAACTATGAAATAAAAAATACAGAAACTAACTAAAAAGAAGAAAAAAATAGTCAAGCTATAAGTGTACCTAACAAGAGTATTAAATATTCTTTTTCATTTATTGTTCCTGTTATGTAATATTGGTTTAAATTAGTTGTTGAACTTGTTTCATAACTTGTTCTTTTTTATGAACTTGATGATTCTGATTTTTCATAAGCTATTCTTTTTGTTGTGCTTATTCTATCATTTATTATTTCTAAATTTTCTTCTATATCTATGTCTCTATAACTATAATCATTATTATCAATTGTTTTTACAAATTGTTCGAAAGGACTTTCTATTTGTATTTTGTCAATTTTTTAAATATTTTTATTTTGAGTTTATTTATGTTAGTTTTATCGATATTCATATCTTGGGGGTGATTATATGGTAACTGGTTAAATGTTTTACTATAGCATTCTTTATTTTTTTCCCTTAGTTTTTGTAATTCTTCTATATTATTTTGAAGGTATTTTAAATATTCTATATCTTTTGTTTCAAAATATCCAATTAGATTATCTTTCATAAGTTTTTCTAATAATATTATTTCTTCCATATTTTGTCTCCAATATTTTAAATATTCATAGTCTACCATTTTATCCTGTAGTAATTATAGAGTTACAAATTTCTGTATAATAATTTATCCTAATTGTAATGTAATGTATATCTAATTCTAGATTTTCAATACTATTTATTATCTTGTGTTGTTCTTCTCGTAGCGAGTTTTTTAAATTATATAAACGATAACATGTACTTTTTCCTAATTTTTCTAGGGTTTCTTCTATCCATATTAATTTTTCTTGTAGATTTTTCATTATTTTTCTAATTCGGTTTCTATAATTAATTTCTTCATTTAGATTATCTTGATTTTCTCTAGTTTTTCTAATATATTCTAACATTTTTTAATCTGAATAATATCCATCTGGGTAATTATCCAGGTATAACTGTTCTATCCAATTTATAGTTTCAATTTGATAGTCTAATATTTTTTCTAATATTATTCTCTTAATATCTATAATTTCTATATCTCTAAGTATATATAAGATTAAGATTTTAAGATTATCTATCATTTAAAATTGGTTAAATACTTTATTATAATATTTTTTTAGTTGTTTGTTTTAATCTCATTAATTCTTCTATATTTTCACTAAGAAATTGTATATATTTTATATCTATTTTCCAAAATTCTAAATATACAAAATTTATCATAGTTAGTGTGTGGGTTTGGCATGTAAGTATTTATAAGAGTAGTTCGATAGGTGTGGTATATAATTAATTCTAGTCATAAAATATCTATCAAATATTTTTTCCAATATGATTTTTCTTATATCCACTATTTCTATATCCTTAAGTACATATAAAACGAGTATTTTAAATTTATCTACCATTTCGTCAGATAAATAATTATCCATTTTTCATAAAATTGCTATTTTCAAAATATTCCCTTCAATCATGCATATAACAAAATATGATCACTTTAGATTGCTATATACTAGATTATTCTTAAATACCATATTCTTCGGTCACTATTTGCATGGTAATCTGGATACTTTTCCCTTAAACAGCGCCTCTACTTTGGTTACTCCCCTATCACGGCTTTCTTGCCTCACCGGTTTCACCTTCAGGATGGCATAGTTCTTAGGGATTTTTCTCTTTTTCCACTTTGCTAATAAACTTCTTAACATGCTATTTTTCGAATAATTCTACTATAAAGCAACTAACATGAACTTATTTTATCATATCATGATTGTTAGGAATTTATGAATTTGGCTATTCATAATAGTAAATGAATATACCTGTTCTGGTAGTTTTGATAATTCTAAGCTTTGTTCCTCCATAGATTTTTCCATTAAAATATGTTTGTTTTTTAATAAATAAGAAAAAAAAATTATTGTGGACAAGAGATTTTGTGCTTCAATGTATGAAGGCTTGCCTTCATCTAAGCAAGTGCTCGTTTATTTATATTATTAGAAATGAAAATGCGTACACTGTTTTTCTTTACATCTGTCAGCTACTTTACAAAAGTAAGAAAAACGTTTCTGCAAAGAGTCCTAAAGCTAATGTCTAATCTAATAATGGCACTACTTGCAAAAAATCTAATAATGGCACTACTTCCCAAAAAAGACTAAGAAAAGTTAAAAAGCCTAAGGCTAGTTACATGATATTTACGTAAAGCTATCTAGCTATTTTAAATCTTCCATATTTCTTTTTCTCCTTGAATTACTTTCTTTGTCTTCTTTCTTTATCCATAGTTATCTTCTTTTTATTGCTCTGTATCTCCATTATTGCTTCATATCTTGCATCTTCCAGCTATCGCTTTTATATTCTTCTATTCCAGTTGAACTTCTGGGACAATATTATCTTCTCCATTACATTTTGAACATTGATGGTCTGGATATTTATGTCAAATTAACTTGCAATATCTGGTTAATAATTCTTCCAAAATAAATTTTTCTCTAATGGCTCTGGCAATAGGTTTTTTCTCTGGATCCATTATAAAAATAGATCCATTCTAAAAATAGATTCATTCTACTTATAATAGATCTATTTTTACCACACAAGTTATCCGCACCCCCTACAATTTGGTATCAGAGTCTAAGTTGTTTAAAGTTACGGAAGTAGTATATATTTGGATTTATTTAATTAATTTATTAATTATGACAGACTTATTTGATAAAAATAAATTTAGATATTCCCCAAAATATTATTTAGATGAATAAAGTACAAAAATTACTAAAATATAAATAATTAAAGCAAATAATATCTAAAAAACGTAAAGAATTAAAAATAAGGATAGAAAGACTACAATATAACATAATTACCGGAGTTAGTAAAAACTCAATAAATGCACAAAAATAGTAAAAACTCAATAAATGCACAAAAATAAGAAATATCAAATTTAGAATCGACAATAGATAGTCTAGAATATACATACCAACATGATCTATTAACAATTAAATAAAAAATGAACAAAGAAGAATTTATAATATGTGAAAAAATATATGAAAACCATGAAGGATTAAAAATAAAAATAGTATTTTCTAATCTAGGAAGAAGGTATAAGAAAATAGGTGAACATTTATATTTAATGTTAGAAAAAGAAAAATTAAAATTAGAAGATAAATTGACAGCTATGGTAAGGATAGAAAAAGAAAATGAAGAAATAGAAAGAAAAAAAATAGAAAAAATAAAACAACAAACTACAGAAGAAATACAAAAAATAGAAGAAACTAAAAATAGTAGGATTGCTGAATTAGAAAGAGAACTACAAATACTAAAAGATTTGTATGAAAAAAGACAGAAAGAAAAAGAAGAAAAAGATAAAGAAGAAAAAATATTAAATGAGATAAATCAATTTAAAGAAACCAGGGAATTAGAAATAAATTTAATAGATGTTGAAGAAACAGATAATTATGAGTCGGAAGATAGTGAAACATATACAGAAATTTTAACAAATACAAAAAAATTAGAAATTAATGAAAAACAATAAGTAATTAATGAAGAAAACTTAGAAAATAAAAACACAGAAATAAATACTCTTGATATAAAAGAAGATGAAAATATAATACCTAGAACATCATAAATAAGAAAACCTACATATTATAAGAATAAATTTAAAAGAGATAATCTAAAAGATGAATATGACAAATGGACACCAAAATAAATAGTTAATAAAAATTATAACTTTTTAGACTTAGATTGTGTAATAGATACAGAAAAAAAATACAATTATGGATAGGATATATGACAAAAAAATTATTAGATAATAATATAAACGTAACAGATGCACCAGAATATATAGAAACACTAATAGAAACAGTGAAATTATGGTTTTCAAATTTAACTGAAAATAGCAGGAATGTATTAAGAACTGATAAACCTACAGAAGGAATATCATCAACAACTACAACTAAATTAACACTTATAGAATTATTCAAAAAATATGAAATAGCTATAAAAGTCGAATTTAGCAGCATGACAACAACAGAAGAAGAAAAAAATGAAGAGAAAGATACAAATAGGAATTTAATGTTAAAATTAGCAATATGTAATATGTGTTGCATAGATGAGTATACTTGCACATTTAAAGAATATTATTATAAAGGAACATATAATACAGAAGAAAGTAAAGAAATAAGAAAATTATATTTTAATAAATTACCTGAACCATTTAGTTTAAAAATAATAAAAAGTTGGGATGAAACAAAAATAGTAGATACTTTAGGAGAAAGAATAAAATTTTTACAACAATGGTATAGAAACCGATGTGAAAAATATAGAGAAGAAATAAAAATGAAAAAAAATATTAATAAGAAATTTAGCATGTTGCAAAGATAAAATAGCACCTCAATTTGGATGCGAAGAAAGATATTATAAGAAAAGAAAAAGACATAAGAAATATAAGAAATACAAAAAATCTAAATATAAATATAAGAAACCAAGAAAAATATATTATGTAAAAAATTATAAACATAAAAGACCATATAGGAAAAAGAAATCTATAAAAGAATGTGCTTGTTATAATTGCGGAAAATTAGGACATTTAGCTAGAGATTTTAAATTACCTAAAAACCCAAAAAATAAACAAATATCAGAAATAAAAATAGAAAATACAGAATATATGCAGATACATTATATAGATTACGAATTAGAAAGTGAAGACAGTATATATGAAATTTCAGAGAATGAAATAGATCATGAATTAGATGAATTAAATGACTGAAGAAGATATAAAAATAATAACAAAGGAAGAATATTTAAGTGAAAAAGGAACAGATCAAAAAATAATATTTGATAGTCACATATTTGATGAAATAAAAGGATAAGAATTATATTTAAGTGTAGAAAAATATTTAAAATACCAACAATAAAAAACATATTTAGTAAAAGAAAAGAAGAATACTACGTAGTAAGCCAAAAAGAACATGTAATAGATTGTAGATATGCAAAAGGTAAACCCAGTATACCACTAGTAACAAAAATGATAATTAATAAAGAAATAAATGATACAAAAATTAGATAGTCCTTTCTAAGTGGTGTTTTCTCTTTGTGTGCTTGCTGATTTTTGCATCTGGTGTCCATTTTCATTGTGTGATAGTCCTTTAGGCTATCATTTGGTGGCAATATCATTGGTTATGGTTGTTCCTACATCCCTAAATCTTGGTTTTAGTGTTCTTATTAAGAAAATCTCAACAAAAATGAGTCAAAAATCCAAAAATACAAAAAAAAGTGTTGTCTTGTGTGTTTGTTGTAGATCTAAAATTTCCAAGTTATATCTACAAGTTTTTATTGTGTTTGAAGGTTTATAGTGCTAGATACTCTCTCTAGTACATAGAGAGTCCAGATCTTAGTTCGGATCAAGATTTAGTTGAATTTGAGTTAGATCCACCATGGTTGTGCCTTGTTTGAAACTTTTTTGAGGAGGATCTCGTGGTGGACATCTCTTTGTGACGTGTTATGGCTGGTTTGTGGATATTTGAGCTTTTATTGACCCAAGGAACCTAGATCTAAAAGAAAAATTAAAGTTAGGGTTCATTTGCCTTGTGGTCAAACTTCGGTCAACTCTTGAATATTCATATTGTTCTTCACCATCTTCATGTCTTGTTGAAGACGACTATTCAAAAAGAGTGTTAGATCCACAAAAATAAAGAGGGAGAGTGAAAAATTTGTTTGTCCAAAAACATATTCCTAGAATATTCAAGTCTTCCAAAAAGAAGAGGGGACAATGGGACAACAAAGTACAATTGAAAGTACAAGGGAGGGGGGGCATTGTATTCAAATCCATTTAAACTTGAGAAAAAGGCTTCAAACCACCATTTATTCCCCAATTTTCATCCAAAAACACTCTTCTAAGTGGATCTTTGGCCGAAACTCAAAATTGAAACGTGAAATTTTTTTTGCAAATCTACAACCAACCACATTGTCCCACATCATCACTAGTTGATCAACCTAATTAAGCTCTAAACTAGATTTCTTAGTTTCTCCTTTTTTTGAATTATAGTTTCTTGTGTGTTAAACTCTATCATTAATTAGCAAACAAGTAACTACCTACTAGGTTGATAATTAGTCTTGGGTTCGTTTGTTTCATGTCTTCGATTTTTGTGTGCTTTTCTCGTTTTAAAGTCGTTGTGTTTTTGTTGTTTCAAATCTTTACATCACTTTATTTGAGTCATTTCAAACAAAGATCGATTCCTGACCAAAGCTGATCACCTCTCAAGTAACTTACCAAGTATTGTCGATTCTCCAATACTTGTGAGGCCAAGTGTGAGGTGAGGTTGAGTGTGAGTGAACTGAGGCTTTTAAACTAACTTGTTTGATTGTTTTGTAGGTTGTTTGGCTTGCTGTTTTTTTTTGTGCGCTTTTTAGGTACATTTGCCATGGAATTCGAAGGTACTACTTCCCAACCTTTGGGAAATGATGCTATTAGAGCCTTGATGGCTCGGTTTGAGGCCTTTGCCCAAAAAATGAAGAATAATATTGATACTTTTAGGAGGGATGTGAGGAGTGATAATGATGCCTTGAAGAGTAACTTGGATTCTATGCAGAGTGAAATGGTAACTATGAAGGGTGAAATTTCCACTTTTAGTGGAAGGCTTGATTTTGTTGAAAGTAGGAGGAACTCACGACCTTCTACTCCTACTCCCTACCATGTGTTCTCTAGTGTTCAAGCTAACAACTCATCCATGACTATTACCCCCGAGAGCCTACATCAAATGCTTCACCCTCCAAGAGATCCACAAAAATAGTCACTAAACCAATCCTAAACCTATCCTAAACGGACCCTACAAAGACCACTACATCACCAAATAAACCAAGTACAAAAAGGGGGACTTGGAACTCAAACTCCACCACCAAATCCGAACCTACAAGTGCCAAGTCCAATTGACCAAAGACCAACTCCTCTACATAACCAAACACCTCTACAAAATACTACTTATCAAATACCAAACCCCTTGGACCAAAGACCTTACCATCCACCATATCCAATACCATAAATCCAAGTACCAAATAATCAAAGACCATAACCACCTCCCCAAAGACCTTAAATCCGAAGCCCACCCATCCAAATTGAGGATTATGGCAGAGGGGAGCAAAAAGTCTATAAAGTTCCTCATGATGGTTAATGGTTTGAGGAAGAAGAGAGAGAAAAATATGAGAAAAGGGGACCTTGGTGGTAGATTCTGAGGGAATGAGGTAAGACAAGGCCCTATTGATTATCAAAGAATCTGAGACATTGGCATTAACTCAATCAAGGTTGGCATTCCAATTTTCAAAGGTGAGAGTGATCCGGAAGCGTACTTAGCTTGGGAATTCGCTTGTGAAAAGATTTTTCAAGTGAATGACCTTTTCAAAGAAAATAAGAGTTGCTATGCTATTGCTCACTTTGAAGGATATGCAAACACTTGGTGGGATTACACCAAAAGATTTGATGATGTGTTGATTGATGGCCAACCACCTCCTTGAGAGATTTTGAAGAGAGTTATGCGAGAAAGATATATACTGGAGCACTTAGACATGAGCTTCTTGTAAAACTTTTCAACTTGAGGCAAGGAAGCAAGAATGTCATGGCCTATTATGATGAGTTCCAACAACTCATCTTGAAACTTTATCATAGAGGTAAAGAAATCCATTATGACACCATTCATTTCAAGGTGGGGTTGAATAAAGACATATCTTTTTGTATGACACTTCATAAGTTTGGCATAGTGGTTGAAGTATTTCAAGTGGCTTTGGAAATTGAGAAAGAGAACAAGGAAAGATACAGGCCAAAGGTTCCCTACACCTCATCGAATTGGTCCAAATAAAAGGGCATGGTATCGGCATCTATGGATCCTAATCAAGTCATGACCAAGGCTTCCCAACACCATTATCCAAAGTTTTAAGGTAAATCAACTTCTACTTCTCATTCTAAGAGTCTACAATATTTCAAGTGTCAAGGGTGAGGGCACAAGCAAGTGAGTGTCCTACCCGACGTAATGTGATCCTAAAGGAAGGGAAATTATATTATCTTGCTAAAAAGTGGAGTTGGAAACCGAGGAGAATGATGAAAACTCTCAAGATAAAGAGTTCATAGAACCTGAAACTCAAGGAGAAGGAAGTGAGGAAGATGTGTTTCCTTGTGAAGGAGAATGTGATATGCCTAGCTATGTTGTTAGGAGAACTTTATTTAGTAAGGTCATGGATGATCAAAGAGAGAACCTATTTCATACCAAGTTCCTTATTAAAGGAAGTTTGAGTTCAATGATCATAGATAGTGGGATTTGTGTGAATATTGCTAGTGTCACCTTGGTTGACCACTTGAAACTAGCCACTATCCCTCACCCGAATCCATACAACCTTCAATGGTTAGACAAGTGTGGTGAATTGAAGGTCAAATTACAATGTGTGATTATATTCAAGATAGGGAATTATCATGATAAAGTTTTATATGATGTAATCCCTATGCAAGCATGTCACATATTGTTGGAAAGGCCTTGGCAATTTGATAGGCACACTGTACATGATGAAAGATATAATAGGTACACCTTTGTGCATGGTAACCGAAAGTTCACTCTTATTCATATTCCACCATCTAGTGTGAATGAAATCCAAGAGAAAACCAAGAAATTGGGTGAGAAAAAAGAAAGAAAAAGGGAAGGGTAGATCTCGGATTGTAAAATTGGAAGGGGAAAAGGAAATTTAATTATGGGACTTGCCCATAAATTTACCTTGTCACTCCCTAACCCAAAGGCTAGCATTTTGCCTAGCTTTGATCTTTCTTATTTACAGGTTCAATCTCATAAGTTGTCCAAGAAGGATCAATAAGGGGTTTTACATGAAAATGACCTCAAGACACCCTTGGCCGAGAGCTTCAAAATAGTGGACTGTCCTAGTCCAAACCGAGGTGATGTTGCTACATCTTACCTTCCCTTGAGCTTAAATCATTTCCATGTGATTCCTTGTGAAGTGGTATTGGGTTCTCTTTATATAAATGTGCATATTTCTTCATTTGCTAGTTCTCTTGATATGTGTAATGAACCATGTGCTCCTAAGTTTTGCTCACTACTTGAACATGAGAAGAGTGTGATTAAAAACATTCAAGTTAGTGTAGATTCTTACAATGTAGATCTTGATGGTGAATATAGTTATTTGAGTTTGTTTGATGAAGATCTTGATAGTAGAATGCTTCATAGTGATCATGTTCATAGAAATGTGGAGAGTGATGGGATTTGTGTTGTTAAGGGAACCTTCTTAAGCCATAGATGTCAAATTTTGAAAGTTTGTCTTCCCTTAAAAACAAGTGTCATTTGTGTTAGATTCGGATTATATCCTTCACTCATTTATGATTGCTTTAGGTGTGTGCTTTGTGATGTTAGTGGTTGGATTTTCTTACTCCTCACAAAGGATGGTTGGTTGTATTCTAAGAGTGTACCCCCTCGACATGTTTACCTCGCTTATGGTACTAATGCTAACCCTCCTATCATGAGGATTATGTGTTTGTTTTCCCTTCTTTTGGTTTTGCAAAGTGAAAATTTGAGGACAAATTTCTTTCAAGATGGAGAGGATGATACAAGTATGAAGAGCACAAAAGAATACAAGGCAAGGTCAAAGGCTTGAGTTTTGGAATTGGCAAGTCTTTGGAGACTCTTAAAGTCTTGTAAAGTTTAAGGAAGAGAAGAGAATCAATACATTCAAGAGGTGCCTCACTTGAAGGACAAGAAGGACTTTTCACTTTATAATCCAACCTTCAAGGGGCATCCCTTTTCTGTAAATCATTAAGGGTAGTTTTGTCATTTGGCATGTAATAGTATAAATAGATAATTTCTTCACTCTTTTCATTAGACTTTTGATGACATTGAATATTACTCATAGTTTGTAGCTTAGTCTTCTAGTCTAGAACTCTAGAATCTGAAACTAGGTCCTTGAACATTTGAAATTACTTTTTCACTTGTCTTGAATAATGTGGCAAGAAAGGTGTGCTTGAGGAAGTGTAAGTCCTTTGGGTCACCTAAAAGAGTGGTTTGAACTTTCATTTGTGAGGTTTGATTGGAGATTTGATACATATCCTTTTGTTAATCATCTAGTGGAAGTAACAGTCACTCTACTATCTTTACACTCATGCAATTCTTCTTCTTTATCTCATTTCTAAGTATTGTTTTCTCTTTGTATGCTTGCTATCTTTTGCATCTTGTGTCCATTTTCATTGGGTGATAGTCCTTTAGGCTATCATACAATGAAAGAAATAATCTTAATTTTGATGATGGAGGAAAAAAACTCATAATGCCTCTATTTATAGGACAACAATATAGAATATCAAATGATATCATGAATATGACTATTAATATAATTTAGGAGCTATGATCATCAAAAGTCATAGAGGTAATGGAAATAAAGATAATTAAATTTTTATATTAAAGAATATGAATAAATGAAATAGTAATTGGTACATTCATTTAATTGTTAAAGAAATTAATTAATTCATGAAAAGAATAGAGGAAAAAAATATCAAAAAAAGGAGAAAAAAGATAAATAAAAATGTATGTTATAGAAAGGTGCCACATCACCTTCTCTATGTTCTTCCTTTATTATTATTATTATATATAGATTACCATCATGTTAAATTTCTGATACCAATGTATATTTCTATCCCTCAATGCCCTAAAGGCTGAAAGCTAAGAGCAATGAAGAATTCCTCAACGTATATAGCAACGAAATCTTCTTTCCCTCAACTTCCTCAATGCTGAATTCCATGTATATAAATGTTCACAACAAGAGGTCTTTATCCCATTATCCTCTTTGTCTTCTTTCTGCCTAAATGAAATACATCATTGTCAAAACAATATACATCTTTTTTCGGTACTTGCGCTTTCTTCTCTTGGTTCTTTATATTGAAGCAGACTACTCCAAGAAGGAATTATTACATCTAGTTCTTATGCACTTCAATTTAAATTTTTATAGCGATTGCTTTATTAGTGTTTCATTGACATTAACTCTTTGATATATTTTTCTTAGTTTAAATTAAAGATATTCATCTTTAAAATATATTTGATTACATGAGTTGGAGCTGCTATGTTTTTCCTATCTATTTTTGTGTTATCTTTTGATGCACTTATTTTTAGGTAGATTTCATATGAATGAATATATGACAGAATGCTCTCCAAAATTTATCCTTTCAAATAAAAAAAAGTTAGCAAAAAATTGATCAATAGCATTTAATTTTACAATAGAACTAGTGCAACAACTTATTGATATTCTCCAGTGATACTATCTAGGAGTGATTTTGTAATACCCCAGGTTTTTGGCCTCTGAAAAATTTCTTGATTTTACCATCATTGCCTAGGTAACGACTCAGGTGACGAGTTGTAGGACCTCTTTCATTTTCTGACCAATGAGGTTGCTTGTCTTGATCATAACTAAGACCCTACGAATCGTAGAGTAAGGACATGAGTCGTGGTGAGGGAATCGTGATCATAATAGTGTGGTGCCCAGAGTTCTCAGGCTACGAGTCAAGGTGAAGACTCGTGATTAGTCACCATGAGTCGTACTTGACCCGTAGTGACTGGAAGCAATTTTCCTGCACATTTTTCATTAAGGATAATTTGGTATTTTACCTCCTTTACCCTTACATGTGATCTTAAAACACCTAAGGGGTCCCTTTATCATCATTTAACAAATCGCAACACATATTCTCTCCTCTCAAACTTACAAGCAAGAGAAAAGCTAGGGTTTAAAAGGCTTGATTATCAAAGCTTCAAATTATGGTTTCTCTTCCAAATTCCTTGGTGTTTCAAGCATGTATCTCTTCTCTAAATTAATTTTATACAAAGGCATGTGCTTAATTATTATTCATGTGGTTTATTTAATGGGTATTGAATATCGGTTAAGGGATTTGGAATGATTGTTACATGAATTGATTTCCCATGGTTTTGAATTGGTTATTCATACTTTATTTTATGGTTTGAAACTGAATAAATGCATGGGTATGAGAATTAGAATGAGAAACATGGGTTTCCCTAAAATTTATGATTTAATGGTTTAAACTTGGCTTTAACCACAACCCAACTTGTTTAATGGGTTTTGAAAATATGGATATATGTAAAATTTCACTTACTCTTGGAATATTGCATTGCGTAAAAGGTTAATGGAATATAAAATAATTTTGAAAGGCCTTGGTGTTGTTTTGGATTAAAATAATTTGGAAGGCCTTGGTGGCTGCGGATGATTTTAAATTGGAACTTGGGAGTCAATTTGGCTAAATGATTTTGGAATGGCATAATTAGAATTGGCTTGCAAACTCTTTTATTTGGCATGACGATACCAACGACAAATGCCTGATTAAAAAACTTGTTGGTTAATGGATGATTTGTGTAAATGATTTTAATTTTGGCTTAAAAGGAGTTGTGTAGCTCGTCGTGGAAGGTGGAGGTCCCGGAGGGACCGATACTGGAAATCACATTTGCCGGAGTGGGGTCTTGGTGACCGTGTTCATATTTTACACTTTATATATATATATATATATATATATATATTTCAGAATGGCTAGGGTTGTGGATTCCCTGGCCTTTCCTCAAAATTCTCCAATTCGTGTGGCTAACACTCACTGAGCCCTTTTAGTAGGGGAAGCTGAACTCATATAGCTCATGAGTACCCTTTGGACTGTTAGAGCTACACAATCCAGGTTAATAATTTTAAATCTCATGCTTAAACCTAATCTCCCATCTTGGCCTTATATATATATATATATATATATGTTTTTATGTGAACATGTGCATAGTGTTTTGGATTGTTTTGAGATAACATTATTTCATCTCTTGTCCCGAGTTACATGCTAGTGTTAATGTCACTAACCTTCCTTAGATGTTGTATCATTTCATGATGTAGGGTTCTAGGGATTCTTCCATTGCTTTGTGCAGCATTAAGTGATTCGGTGCGTCGGTCAATCTACTTGAAGTGTTGATTCTCCAACTTCTGAAAGTCCAGTTACTTCTTAGTTTCATTACGTTTCCTTAGACTATCACTTTTGGATTCCTTTTGGCTATAGTCAGGGGCATATCTCGACCTAGTATAATATTTGGTTTTCTTAGAGGCTTTATAGATGTAACGCCCCAATTTTTTGAACCGAAATGCTACACGGTGCTCATGACCCCGAAGGACCACAAGCTAACCCATGACTGATATTTGTACCTGTAAACTGCATAATATCTCATAAAATATGCGAAACATGAACTATAAGGCCATAAGGTTCAATACTAATACATATTTGAAAAATATGGTATATCAATACCAAAAAGGAACATAAATACTGAAGTCTGAACATCTAATCTGACATCTAGTCCGAAAGCCTCTAACTGAACTGAATAAAGAGTTGATGGGACATGTTCCCAACTAACTTCAACTACTGAAATAAAGTGAAAACTGAAATAGAAATGAAATCATCATGTCTTCGAAGGATGAGGACTCACGTCTAACTCTGACTGCTAATCCTGGAATCTACTGTTGATTTGGAGCTCATGTCTCTGAACCTATGGTGTAACATAAGAGAAAGCACCATAGTGCAAATGCGTTAGTACGTCTGAATGTACTGAGTATACGAGTGAGGTAGGCTAAATGCAAAGGGTTATATGCATGGACAATACTGACTGATATGAACGTGAGAGTACATATATGCATACGTAGTTGTAACTAAACTCGTGGAGATACGGACTACTGAGTCTGAATACTGACAACATGAGTGTACTGATTATGAGATTCTGAAAGATTGAGTTTACTGATATTGATATGTAAATCACTAACAAGTTATGGATGTGATACTGTATTACTGAATACTAAGAGACTGATATTGCATTACTGATAAATGAATGATTGTTTCTGAAACTTTGAATTATGAAGAACTGGTCTGATTAACTGTATCTGACAGTCCTGAAGCTGAGTACTGATAGCATGAGTTTTGATAACTATTGTGATTGATAGCATAAGTGACTATATCTCATAGTCCATAAATCTGAAGGAAACTATCTGAGTTCCATTCTATTTCTGAGTTGACTGTATCTGACAGCCCTGATATACTGAAATCTAAAGAGCTATCTGAGTTCTTTACTGAGACCGGGTAGCTATAGCTGACAGTCCTGAAATTTGTTACTGAAATTGTGGAAAGTAGTTATCTAACCGACATGCCCTAAATACGCTATAATAGCTAAGCTGGGGTCCAATCTCTGCTCCGACTGGAGGGGTGTCAATACCGTGCCATTGGTAAGGATAGCTGTGAGAACCCTATACTGGCAGGTACTTAATGAGAATGGTGGGAACCCTACACTGACGGGTTAAGCCACCTCATCAACCCTAATCTGATGGGTTAAGATATCTCAACCTACGCTGGCTACGTAGTTTTGGAACATAAGGATGACTACTAAGAATCACACCCTGAACTGGCGGGTGAGTTCCCATCCTTGGGTTCACTCGGCGCTAACTTCTACTCCCATATGAAGGACACTGAACTGAATAACTAAGCTGAACTTAATAACTGAACTGAACTGATTAGCTGAACTGATACTGATTAACTGGACTGATACTAGTGGTATTGTTTAGCAGAGCTAAACTAAGTTTACTGGATTTCAATGACTGACAGAATGTACTGAGTTCTGAGGACTGGTTAAGAGTATTGAAGTTACTAAGATTGACTGTGAATACTGAGGTTGCTGAGGTTACTGAGCACTGAGATTACTGAGATTACTGGACTACTGAGATTACTGAGATTTCTGAGTTTTCCTGAGTCACATGACTGACTGAATTTCTTTTAATGCTCTTGGATAATGAGCTTTGAGATGATAATAGGGTTGTAATATGATTAGAAGCTATATATTTCGTAGTATTAAGTTTAGGGACGTGTAAGGAGTGTTAAAAGAATTAATTACCCTTAAAATAACTCAAGACGGAGTGTTTTTGGCACCTGGAATTGACTTAGGCGGCGCCCAAGTGATCACCTATGCTTGGGTTGGGCGGCGCCTAACCAATCGTCTATGCTTGGGTTGGGCGGTGCCTAACCAATCACCTATGCTTGGGTTGGGCGGCGCCTAACCAATCACCTATGCTTACTGTCTCTCACGAAAATAGGCATAACTTTTCACTCGGATATTGGATTAAGGAAAAATTGGTATCGTTGGAAAGCTAATTCAATTTTCTACAATTTGATGGGTCTAAATCAGCCAAAATACCAGATTAACATCAAGTTATACTCATTCAAAGATGAATATTGCAAAATCAAATACTAAAACTTGATGGATTCAAAAACTCATAGCTTGTATTACCTTAAGTGACTCATATGAACATGCTTAATGAATCATAAGCTATCCTATCACTAGGATATTTATTGTAAGTCATGTACTCAAGTATGAATCACAGGATAGGAGATTTTATATGTAGAAATACTTATTCACTTCCTAGCTTAGAAACATGCAGGGTATTAAAATATCTCTCCCTTGGGAACATTAGTCCTCGAATGAGAATTTACTGAGAAGGGATACAAGACAATAGAACCTGAACTGAACATGAAGAACTGAAACTTGATCTCATGACTGACATGCTAAACATATTGAACTCGTGCATATCTAATGCACGGACAACTGACACATGAATGCATGACTGAGTATGAAACGGTTAATAGATACCAAGTTTATACTGGAAACATGAACATAAACCTTAATAAGCTTAAGGAGAACTATTACCTTGAGCTTGATCTGAATTGGCAGGGAAGAGGTGAGGATACTTGGTACGCATATCTGCTTTTGCTTCCTAAGTAGCTCCCTCATGAGACTGATTTTGCCAAAGAACCTTGACTAGAGGGACTTCTTTGTTCCTTCATCTATGAGTCTGATAATCTAAGATTTCGACTGGACTCTCTTCATAGGAGAGGCTGTTCTGAATGTCGATGCTTTGAATAGGGACAACAACTGCTGGGTCACCTATGCACTTCTTTAGCAAAGAGACATGGAAGACTGGATAGACTGAGGCTAGATCTGAAGGCAACTCAAGCTCATAAGCTACCTTGCCAAAGCGACAAAGAATTCTGAAGGGACCGACATATCGGGGACTGAGTTTCCCTTTCTTTTCAAACCTCTTCACTCCCTTCATGGGAGAGATCTTAAGATAGACATAGTCATTGACCTCGAACTTGAGATCCTTTCTACGAATATCTGCATAGGACTTCTATCGGCTCTGAGTAGCTCGGAGTCTCTCTCTGATCAACTGAACTTTCTCTAAGGCGTCCAATACTAAGTCAAGACCTATGATTGAGGCCTCACTAAGTTCGAACCAACCAATCGGACATCTATATCTCTTACCATAGAGAGCTTCGAATGGATCCATCTGAATACTGGAATGATAGCTATTATTGTATGCAAACTCAATCAAAGGCAAGTGGTCATCCCAACTTCCCTTGAAGTCAATTGCACACGCCCTTAGCATATCTTCAAGAGTCTGAATGGTCCTCTCTGCTTGACCATCTGTCTGAGGATGAAATGCTGTGCTGAGATGGACTTGGGTACTGAGACCCTTTTGGAATGGTTTCCAAAAGTGAGAAGTGAACTGGGTGTCTCTGTCTGAGATGATAGATAGTGGAACACCGTGTAACCTGAATAACTCCCTGATATAGAGTTTGGCATAATCCTCAGCGGAATAAGAAGTACGAACAGAAAGAAAATGAGCTGACTTGGTCATTCTATCTGTAATGACCCAGACTGAATTATACTGATGACGAGTTCTAGGCAAACCCTTCATGAAGTCCATGTTAACTTCTTCCCACTTCCAAGTAGGAATGGTGAACTCTTGCATGGAACCACTAGGTTTTTAATGCTCTATCTAAACCTGCTGACATGTAAAACACTTATCCACAAACTCTGCAATATCTCTCTTCATCCCACTCCATCAATAGATCTCCCGTATGTCGCGGTACATCTTAGTGGCCCCTGGATGAATAGAGTATCACGCACCATGTACCTCTACAAGTATTCGCTGCCTCAATTCATCTACACCTGGAACGCATAGACGACCCTGACAATGAAGAACACTATATTTCCCTTGGGAGAAAACCTCGACTTTCTAATTCTGAACTGCTCTTTGAGCTTGACATGGCTAGGATTCCTGTCTTATTTCTCTTTCACCTCAGAAACTAGAGATGACTCTGAACTACTATGAACACATACACCACCCTCTAAAGAATCGACTAAGCGAATGCCTAGTCTAGCAAGATGAGGGATCTCCTAAGCCATCTTTTTCTTACTATCCTCAATGTGAGAAATACTACCCATGGAGAGTCGACTGAAAGCGTCGGCCATAACATTGGCCTTGCCTGGATGATATAGAACACTCATGTCATAATCCTTCAAGAGCTCTAACCACCTTCTCTGGCGAAGATTGAGATCTTTTTGGGAAAAGACATACTGGAGGATTTTATGGTCTGTGAAGACATCTACATGAACTCCATAGAGATAATGCCTCCTAATCTTCAAGGAAAAAACTACCGCTGCTAACTCAAGATCATGAGTAGGATAATTCTTCTCATGTGGCTTTAACTGTCTGGAGGCGTAGGCTATGACCTTACTATGCTGCATAAGGACACAACCTAAACCCACTCTGGATGCATTACAATAGACTACAAAACCGTCTAAACCATCTGCAATAGCTAGAACTGGAGCGGAGGTGAGTCGAGTCTTCAACTCTTAAAAGATCTTCTCGCATGAATCTGACCACGGAAACTTAATCTTCTTCTGAGTCAATATGGACATGGGAGATGCAATAGAAGAAAATCCCTCGACAAACCGCCTGTAATAGCCAGCCAAACCCAAGAAACTCCTAATATCTAATAGAGATATGGGTTTGGGACAGTTTCTTACTACCTCAGTTTTCTGAGAATCTACTCTAATGCCATCACCGAAAATAATATGGCCAAGGAATGTTACTGATCTTAGCCAAAATTCACACTTGCTGAACTTAGCAAATAATTGGTGACCCCTGAGAGTCTGAAGAACAATCCTAAGATGGTCTGCATGATCACGCTCTGTGCGAGAATAAACCAGAATATCATCTATGAAGACTATGACAAACATGTCCAAGTACTGCTTGAACACACGGTTCATCAAATCCATAAAAGTTGCAGGGGCATTAGTAAGTCCAAATGACATGACTAAACATTCGAAGTGACCATACCGAGTACAAAAAGCTGTCTTTGAAATGTCACATTCTCTAACTCTGAGCTGATGATAGCCTGATCTGAGGTCTATCTTGGAGAAGTAACTGGCACCTTGAAGTTGGTCGAATAGATCATCAATCCTATGAAGAGGATATCTGTTCTTGACCGTGACTTTATTGATTTGACGGTAATCAATACACATCCTGAGAGAACTGTCTTTCTTGTGCACGAATAATACTGGCGCACCCCATGGGGAAATGCTGGGTCTGATGAATCCCTTATCTATGAGATCCTTCAACTGATCTTTCAGTTCCTTAAGTTCTGTTGGTGCCATTCTGTATGGTGGAATAGAAATAGGTTGAGTATTCAGAAGAAGGTCATGCCGAAGTCTATTTCCCTTTCAGGAGGAATGCCTGGAAGATCTTTGAGAAAGACATCTGAGTATTCATTAACAACAGGGATTGTTTCAAGGCTGGGGTATTCAGAACTAGAATCTTTAACATGCACCGGATAATACACACACCCCTTAGAAATCATTTTCCTTGCCCGAAGGTAGGAAATAAGTTGACCCCTAAATACTGAAATGCTACCCTTCAACTCTAGGACGGGCTTATTCGGGAACTGAAACTGAACTATCCTATTTCTACAGTCGACTGTGGCATAGTAGGAAAGAAGCCAATCCATGCCGACAATGATATCAAAATCAGTCATCTCTAACTCCACTAAATCTGCTGACATGGATTTCTAAGATATCATAACCGGGCAGTTCCTGTATACTCGCTGGGCTATGATGGTTTTACCCACTGAGGTAGAGACTGAGAAGGGCTCTGCAAGGACTTCGAGACTAATTCCAAAATCGCCTGCTATGTATGGAGTAACAAAATACAAAGATGCACTTGGGTCTAGAAAAGCATAAACATGAACATGGAAAATCTGTAACGTACCAGTAAAGACATCAGGAGAATTTTCCTGATCCTGCTGGGACTGAAGAGCATAGAGTCTGTTTGGGCGTTGCCCACTGGTAGCACTAGAAATGGCACCCTGCTGGTTTAGGCGACTGGATTGAGCTGTAGAATGATTTTGCTGACCCTAAAGACTTGAATGCAGACACTCCCTAATCCTATGGTCTGGCTTGCCACAACCAAAACAGATATCACTACCGGCTCTGCAAACGCCCTTGTGGTTCTTACCATAATCTGACAAAGGGGATTCGTTCCGGCACTGCTAACACTGCCCTGAGATTTAGCGCTGGCGCTTTGTCTCTATTGCCATCTCTAAACTTTGACACTGGAGCACTAGCAGAGGAAGGAGATGGAACGGCTGACTTAGAGCAAAACTGTGAATGATTTCCTCCATCTGACTTGGGGTGAGCAAAGTTGAAATTACCTGACCTTGCTCTCTTGTTCTGCCTCTCCCTAGTCTTAAACTTCTGCTCTTCTACTTGCTGGGCATGGGTCATGAGTCTTGCTAAGGTCATATCACCGATACTCATTTACTACACTAGCGTTGACCCCTGACACAAACTTGCTCATCTTAGCTCTATTGTCTGCAACCACATGAGGAGCATACCTGGCTAGCTGAGTAAATCTGAGAAAATACTCCTTAACCGTCATATTCCCCTGCCTGAGGTTGATGAACTCAAGAACTTTGGCTTCCCTCAGCTCTTGGGGAAAGAATCTATCTAAGAAGTCTGTGACAAATTCCTCTCACTCGATAGGGCCTATATCATCTAACCTCTTAGACTTCTACTGTTTGTACCAATCATGAGCAACATCCTGTAACTGGTAGGTGGCTAACTCAGCACTCTCAATAGAAGTAACACCCATGATGTCCATACCTTCTGGACTTGGTCAATGAACTCCTACGGGTCCTCATCAGACTTAGACCCATGGAAAGATGGAGGGTTCATCCGGGTAAAGTCCCGAACACTAGCTGCTTTGGGAGTGGACACTGGATTGGCCGGAATGACTGGTGGTTGTTCATTCTGTACAGCCATGGACTTAGCAAGTGTGGTAAATATGGCTCTAAACTCTGCATGGGAAACATGTTCGCCCAAAGGATCTTCGGGCTGAGGAGCTGGCTGGTTTCTTCTCTTTGGGGCCATGGTCCGGAATAAGAGAAAAATGAATTAGACTGAGAGTTTAACTTGTGATTATGCTCACTAGCATGACATGAATAATGAAGAAAGGGGACTGTTCCTAAAACATCTTATAGCCTCCCGCACATAAATATGGCGCGCAACACACCCATGTACAAGACTCTACTAGATGCAGCTTTCAGACTTTCTAGGACTCTATTGAACCTTAGGCTCTGATACCAAGTTTTTAACACCCCGATTCGCTGAACCGGAATGCTACACAGTGCTCATGACCTTGAGGGACCACAAGCTAACCCATGACTGATATCTTTACCTGTATACTGCAAATCATGATATAATAATGTGGAATACATGGAACTGTAAGGCCATAAGGTTCAATTGAGTACAATCATATGGGTAAAAATACCCGAAACAACTCAATCTGAACGTAAATCTGAACATAAATCTGAAAGCCTCTAAACTATCTGAATAAGGAGTTGGAGGAACATGTCTCCAACTAACTCCATAAAACTGAACTGAAGAAATAAATAAATGAATCAAATCATATTGTCCTCGAATCAATGAGGACTCACTGTATCTCTGCGACTGGAATGTTACCGCTACTGTTGGGCTAAAGATCATGTCTCAAAACCTATGGTGTAACATGAAAATAAAGATCCATAGCATAAATGCATCAGTACAACAGGAGTACTGAGTATACGAGGAAGGTAGGCTGAACATAAAGGGTTTCATGAATGAACAACACTGACTAATATGAACGTGGGAGTGCAAACACAGATTTATGGAAACTGGGATTATTAATACGTGATAACATGACCTGTAAGCTAATACATGGATTACTGATAACTATCATGACTGATACTGAAACTGATAACATGGACGACTGTATCTAACAGTCCTGTATATACTGAAATCTGAAGAACACCCTGAGTTCTTTTACTGAGACTGATACTGAAACTATGGGAAGTAGCGTGTAACCGACATGCCCCATGTATGCCGATATGGCTAAGATGGGGTCCAATCTTTTCCCCGACTGGAAGGGTGTCAATACCGTGCCACGGGTAAGGACAACCTGTGAGTGACCCTTATCTGGCGGGTACTTAATGAGAATGGTGGAAACCCTAAACTGACGGGTTAAGCCACCTCATCAACCCTAATCTGACGGGTTAAGATATCTCAACCTAGCTGGCTACGTAGTTCTGGAACACAAAGATGACTACTAAGAATCACACCCTAAACTGGCGAGTGAGTTCCCATCCTTGGGTTCACTCGGTGCTAACCTCAACTCCCATTAGAGGGACTGGACATAAATAACTAACTGTGCATGACTTAATCTTACTGAATTTCGTTGACTGGCGGAATGTTACTGATATCTGACAACTGACTAAGATCATGAGGTTTTCCTGAGTCACATGACTGACTGAAGTCTATGGAATCATAGCTTGAGTTCGGATATCGTGAAACATGACATGGATCTAGGCACACGCTATATTTTTCGGGTACAATTACCCCCAGGACTCGATAGAAGGAAACTGACACACATGACTGACTTGATCATAAGAGTAGATTCCATAATTTATAATATCATAAGTAGGGATCTCATACTAAGCATGGTTATAAACAATGTATTGCATGGAAAGGATTTCATATCACATGGAAGTACTTGCACAATCTTAATATCATGTTCATTGCATAATAATATTGGCAACACATACCAATAGCATGGAAGTTCATGTGGATTGCATGGTTATCATACATCTTGTTCATAAGTAGGATTTGTAAGTAACATAGCATAATCTCATAAGAATAGTTCATGATTATTCCAACAACATTTACAAGGCACATTAACAACATAGAAGTCATTAGAATGTAAGGGCATATCATGAATCCTTCACTTAGTCACAATTTAGCTATGTTGTATGGTTTCTAGTTTCTTAGGCATTTTATCAAACACCTTACATGCACATCTTAAGAATAGGTGGAATCATCAAATTATACATCATTAATAACCAAATTTATATGTTTCCAACTCATATGATATCATGAATTCATAAAAACATATAAAGATTCCATCTTGGGAATCACCCAATATCAACAACATGATCATCAACACCCAACAATATAAAAATCATACTTTATAATAAAAAATAGGGTTTTTGAGCTTTATGGATGAAATGGATCCATAAATCAACTCACGCATACCTTAGAAGGAAGATTCTTGATGATTGACGGAGGAATTTCCTTGAAATCAGATCTTCAAGCTTAATTATGCAACCCTAGTTATTTTTCTCTTTTAGTGCTCTTGGATGATGAGATTTGAGATGATAATAGGGTTGTAATATGATTAGAAGTTATATATTTCATAGGGTTAAGTTTAGGAACGTGTAAGGATGTTAAAAGAATTAATTACCCTTAAAATAACTCAAGACGGAGTGTTTTTGGCACCTGGAATTGACTTAGGTGGCGCCCAAGTGATCGCCTATTATTGGGTTGGGCAGCGCCTAACCAATCGCCTATGCTTGGGTTGGGCGGCGCCTAACCAATCGCCTATGCTTGGGTTGGGCGGCGCCTAACCAATCTCCTATGCTTACTGTCTCTCACGAAAATGGGCATAACTTTTTGCTCATGTATTGGATTAAGGCGAAATTGGTATCGTTGGAAAGATAATTTGATTTTCTACAATTTTGTGAGTCTAAATCAGCCAAAATACCACATTAACATCAAGTTATACTCATTCAAAGATGACCCTTGCAAAATCGGACACTAAAACTTGATGGATTCAAAAACTCATAGCTTGTATTACCTTAAGTGACTTATATGAATATACTTAATGCATAAAAAGTTATCCTATCACTAGGATATACATTGTAAGTCATGTACTCAAGTATGAATCACAGGATAGGAGATTTTATACGTAGGAATACTTATTCACTTCCTAGCTTAGAAACATGCGGGATATTACAAAAACACTATTTTATTTGGAAATTTTGCTGAAATTGATTTTTCAACTATAGATGAGAAGTATGAATATTGTGTCTTTTCTTAAATGTCAGAACATGGCAACGAAAATAATGTTTAGTAGCTGAGTGCTTCAGTTGATTTTCTCTTGGAGCTTTGTGACACTATTTCTTCTCAAAGTGTATGTTGTTTCAATTAACACCAGCTAGTGATGCTTTGCCTTATGGTCTAAATATGATTTGCATGTCTCATCTCGCCTAAATTTTAAACCAAATGTTTTACAGTTGGAGGAGGGTAATTTTAAGAACTGGTGCCACCAAGCTGTGGACTTTATTCTTGGTAATGACACAATATTTTCACTTCTTTTTGCCTTCATGTGTATAATTTTTTCATGAACAACATCTAGAAATTTAAACTTGAATTCCTCTTGCACTTTTTTGTTTGTAATACACCAATGATTAATTTTTCAAAGAAGTACTATTATTTTTTAATTTCTTACTATCGTGGATTGGGATAGAAGCTGAAATCAAAGGGTTAATAAGTGAATGTGTATTTATTCTGAAACTTATATGAAAAAAACTGTCTAGTGAAGCTTCATCCTAAGATTTGACTTTTCAAGAAAACATTGCTAGAAAAGACTGTACTTTGGGAACAATCTTCATAGGTTGTGCTGCCATTTTAACTGAAGCTGTCTAATTTTTACTCAAAAATACAAAATTTTAATGATGTACCCGTATTTGTCAACACCTTATATGCAACTGAGCCATTTCACAGCATAGAATGCCTAAATTCTGAGATTTCAGTTATAATATTAAGATAACACCAGATGAGTTCATTGATTACTATCTAGTCTTCTTCCCTTAATGACTTCTAAATTCTATTGTATTTGTATTATACTATTTTAAAGGTACACTGGCTACAATGTCACTAACCGAAAACAACAGAGAACCCATGGAAGGCATTATTAACAGTTTAATCATGCATTTATTGAGAAGAATGTGCAGTTCCTTGCAAGGAAATGATAATTATGTAGTCTTATTTTTATTCATACTAGATTTTCTAAGACCATCTTCACCATAGCAGATTGCGAAAGTATATTTTACCTACCTTTACTAATGGTAGAATCAGCATGTTCAATCAATTACACTGCTTATATTTTGTATTCTAAGAACTTGTCACTCCTTTCCTACATGTAACATGTAGAAGTATAAGTACTATTAAGGTTGAAGAAGAGAAAATAGATTCTTGATGCAATGCAGACCTATTAGATCTTCATTTATATGGACTTCCATGAACGTTATATGTCAGATCAATCAGACTTCGAATATAAACATTCCCAGCAGAAAAGATTTCAGAATCATACTGCTCTGTAGCTATGAAAGATTTAGTAATTTTATACCCATAAATTCTCTAAGCATTCATACTTAAGAAATGACTTTCTGAAGTCTTAACTGAGTTCTGAGATTCCTGGAGTAGGCAATAATAAGATTTTGGTAGATATGTCCTGGAATATACATATACAGAACTAAGAAATGGTTTCAGCATGATACTGAGAAAAATTCTTTGGTTTGTTATATATTTAATGGAAGCAAATCAGTTTTATATAATAATGGATGTTTTTTCTTATTGTACTCTAATCTTCCTGTTTGTACATTATTATTAGATGAAATCTGAGTTTAAGATGTTAATTTAACTTACAATAGTAGCAATAACTTAGTAAAGCAGTGGCAAAATCGTTAAACAAAACGGAACTCTTAAAATTTATGGAAGTTGTATAAAAGATATTATTGGTAGAATAGTGTAGATAGTTTTTGGACATTTCAAAATAATTATAGTATCGTAAATTTGGAAGGAGGCAATTAACATTTGTGATGAAGCTATCTGCTTAGTGTAGAAAGTTACCCTGATAACTTTTCCAGCAGAAATAAAAAAACTGTTGTTTTCATGTCTATTAAATTCCCTAGTATAACATATATTTCCTTCTACATAGCTTCTTAACTCTTAATTTTAGAACACTCCTATAAAATTCCCCAATACAACTTATATTTCCTTCTACATAGCTTCTTAACTTTTGATTTCACAATGATATGTTTCAGAATCTCATCACTTTGACACTGTTGTTCAGTCTATATTCAACATTTGATGCGTAAGATCGAAAATGATGCTTTTGTTGGCCAACGTCTAATATTTACAGTTTCTCAAAGAATTTCTGCATTAGCAGAAAATTTGCTTTTCATGGATCCATTTGTTGTTGCCTTTTCGAGTATGAATAACTCTATGTACATGATGTAAGTCCCACCAGCTTTTATATACTTACTCGTCTTTTTCTGGATTTATTGTTCTTTTATGCTTATTTATTGTAGTTGCTTATTACTTTCTTATCACATAATAGAGGGCCGCATAAATGGAAGGAAGGAGAAGGGGGCAGTGGGAGTCATACCTGCAAATTTGTATGGGAGATTCCTACTGCTGCCTCTAGGCTATAAGCCTGTCTTCTTGTTTGTTAAATGTCATCTTCCTTCACTCGTTGAAATTTGCTTCTTTACTGGTGATAATGGATGTATATTATTTTGGTCCTTACTCTTGATGAAATTTTTTGTCCTCTATCTATGACATCTATTTTTCTTTCTGGTCATTGATATCTTTTCAAGTGTTTATTTTCCTATTTCTAGTTTGGAGTTTGTAAACAATATAATTTTTATATCTATTTTGGGTTGCTTATTCCTACAGACTTCCCCATTTGAAGGTATTTTTAAGCTGAGGAATTGAAATTTGCTCCTTCAAATTTGGAGTTCCTATGAGGAGTTTGATATTTACTTTGAGTTGGCTGTGTATTTTTTTCTTTTGTCAGTCAAGCTGACATAAAGTTTGAAATGGTTGTGTATATGGTATAATCATCTTGCTGCTAGTGGATTGATCACTACTGTATTTTGCAGTCATCTTCACAATTTTATTGATTGTTAATGGTGATTTTAGCTGCAGGATTACTTGGTGTGCGCTCTCCTTGTTTTGTGTATATAGTTATTCATTGCTTTAAACACTGCAACGATTAAGTTATTAGAGGTTGTGCCCTTCAGATATTATATTATGCTTTTTACATGAACAAACCACTATGTTTTGCCTGAATTGCTAGACTACTTGGAGATGTTCATACACCTTAAGGTTTAGAAATATTGCTATAAAATATCTATTACCATCGATAGACATGTTCTTATATATGTTTTACATGTGCTATATATTGCTATTTTAATAGATAAATGAACTTGAGTCAGTAAATTATCTCAAGGTAATAGATAATAGAATAATATGATATATATACGACATCTTCAGAACTCATCGAAAAAGTAGTTATAAGAATATACATGATGTTATTACATTATTGTAGGGGAAAACTCAATTTATAGAAGCCCAAAAATTTTTTCTCCAAAAAAAGATTATCTAAATATGGAAATTTTTAATTACTCTGTTGCGAAAAGTAAAAAATTAACGTATCAAATTATTTATGGTAGTATGCATTTGGTTATTAATTTTCAGGTTTAGCATAGTGGTACTATTATTATTATTATTATTATTATTATTATTATTATTATTATTATTATTACAAAATTCTAATTGATTTAGAATTGTTAAATGTTATGATTTTTTTTAATCATATATATTATGACTTCGTTAAACCTTATCTATTTTCTTACCAAATAGTGGGGAATCTTCAAATTAAAAATTTCATTAATTTTTGTTTTTGTTTTCTTTTTGTAACTTTTTAGTTAAATGTAATTATGTGTTCAACACATATATGCTATATCAAATCTAACCAAACCTAAGGAATGTAAATTCAAGTATGAAGATTTTCTTTTCATTACAATAAATATAATAATTAAGATTTATGAAATATGGTCAATTCAAGTTTCAAATATGAAATAGACAAATGCTTATTAGCATCGCGAATCTTCCTTAATTGGTAAAATCATAATTATTTTCACATTATATGTTTACTATACTTAAAAAAATCCTTTTTTTTTCATTTATTAGTATTGTCAATCTTCCTTAATTGGTAAAATTATAATTATTTTTACATTACATGTCATACTTAATAACCTTTCCTTATTAGAAGTCATTAATTCTGTTGACTTCTAATAAGGAAAGGTTTATAATAAGTATATTTAATTTATTTTTAACTTTTAAATATTAAAAAAAAATAGTGAAAGACGATTTTGTCTAAAGCAAAAACTTTTAGTGAAGGACAAAAGTTCAAACAATATATCTATGTAATTCTATGTAATGATTTATTATATACGCAATTGAAAACATAATGATAAAGAAACAAAAAAATTAAAGAACAAAATAACTATTTCTACGCACCTTTTATTTACGTAATGATTTAATCACCGCATAGAAGAACTTTTTTTATAAAAGGAGTATTCATAAATTACAAGAAAAAACTTAATTTTAAACTCCTATATAATTGGTATTAGAATATCATCCATTTATTGTCAAAAAGAAAAGAGGACTCCTATTTATAACAAAAAATGACTCTCATTTTAGTTTCTTATTTAGCAAAAAATTATCTTCAGCGACAATTTTTATTTACAAAATAAGGTAATTTTTATGTTGCCAAAAATATAATTTTATGACAGTTGATAAAAGTATTAACAGTTGTTTATTTTTCAAAGTAAGACAATATATGAGGACTCTACTGAATGTATAATTGTTACCATAGTATTTTAGTTTGTTAAAAGTAGTGACAACTTTTTAATTTTGTCAAATCTACTCCTACGTTTTTCTTTTGCCAAAAAATAAGGCAATAAATTAGTGTTAATCTTTATAGTGAGTATAATTATAATAAAATATAGGAGTAATTTTTATTCAAGGTAAACTAAGATTGATTAAAATTATCTCTTATCATATATTTTAGGACTTTTAATTTAAGAAAAAGTCTTACCATATATTTTAAACTCCTGATACCATATATTTTAGGAGACAATATTATAAATATAATTAAATAATAATTTAAGAAAAATAGTGAAAAAACAATTTTATCTAAAGGAGAAATTTTTAATGAAGGGCAAAAAGTTCGAATCACTTTTCTTAGGGTCTTCACACTTTTAATATATTATAAATATAGATTATATAGATTATAGATATAGATATAGATATCATAAAGTAGTAATTTAGTATATTTTTATTGGGTTATCGGTTTACCCAATAACCCAATAAGAAAAAAAATCAAAACAGAACCAATAAATCAATAAAAAAAAAATTAAAACCATTAACCCAGTAACAATAAAGCAATAACATTTTTATCTATTCGATTTATTGATCAGTTCGATGTTTGCATACCCGGAAGTCACACCTCACCATCTTCGGATATAAGTGAAACATCTTGCAACCAAGCTCTATCATTTTCTATGATTTATTTTGCTTCATTACTATCTTTTTATTAAGTCCATTTATTCACATATTTAACTGTTATGCATCGTTTCGTACAAGAGATAAGGAAAAATTAATTTTAGATTAATTTTAGGATGAGTTTATTTCGAATTTTGGTTGGAATAAAATGCATGAGATAACTCATCTTGAAATTAGTTATCCTGAAATTGTAATTTTATGTTTATCCCACCTTGAGGGTGGGATTAAAGCAGCATAACTAATCTCCAAATAATTTATTTTCCAACCAAAGGACCCCTTAATTATTTAATCAATGTATTAAATGATACATGTGTCCTTGACCTCCTAACAAATTCAACTAGTGTACGGTTTTTCCAATAACAATATTATCAAATCATCGGGTAATAATCCATACGTTCAGCTGAATCAATAAATTAAACACAAGTCTCTAATCTATCTTTTGGTAAAGATGATTATTTTAATAACTTAATTTGTATTGCATCCAATGATTACACGTACTTGGGGATTTGTTATATAATACACCTCATCTAAGTCTTTTTATTTCTCCCACTTTTTTCTACAAAACTCTGTTTACAAGATTCAGTAAAGAAAGTAAACCACCTCCAGCTTCTTTGTGCAGTTTCGGGTACTTTCTCATCCTTTATTTTGCTTCATATGAGTGATCATCCATCCACATGCATGCTTGTTATGGCCAAAGTCTCTGTACAAACATTGCATATGGATGATTTTCTCTTGTTTATATACATTGCATGCAATACTTCTAATGGCAGAAAGCTTCTTTTTTTCTCTTTTAAGTTAAAATTCAGAGAAATATATTGTTGAATTTCAAATGGAAAAGGGTTCAGAGGGAGATGATGTTTGGGTTACCAAGACCCCAGTAAGCCTAGAGGCTGAGTCCAACTTTCAACACAGTAAGCACATTGTTATCTCTACTTAATAGCTAAATTGAGGGAGGCTTCATGAAATTAAGTTGTCAATTCAGAATTAAACTCAATCTACCGTCATGTTGATAAAACACTATTACAGCTCAATTTTATGGTTTCAAATCACATGCATCAAATGTCTTTTTTACGGAAAATTCTTGGGCAAGTCTAATGAATGCATACCCTCACATTACTACTTCGCTATCGGTCACCCATGAGAAGTAATACACAAACAGACACTTAAACTTGACCTCAGCTGGTAAGCACTCCAACTTTTGTGTATGCACATCTAGACACCTCAACTTGTTACCACTGTGTCGGTTGAACACTCCAACTTACAAAATGATTATCCAGACACCTCCAAAATTGTATGTGTCACGTTAGCGTTGGGTGTCCACGAGACACAATGAGGATGGAGTTGGAGTGTTTAGTTGACGGTTGAGACCAAGTTAAGGTGTCCTAATGTGAACTTTCAGCTTTGGAAGTACTTACTTGCCAGCTAAGGTCTTTGAATGTTTGTTTATGTATTATGCCATTGATGAATTCTTGATTGGTTGCAGCATTGTTGTCATGCCATGGAGAGAAACTCTTTTGTTTTCTTTTGGCGTTTCATCTGTTCAATATGTGTATATATACTAATGGTCCTTTTCTCTACAGATGCTTATTACTGGCTTAGACCAAGGAAAAGAAAGATATTAAGCTCGGGAGCAGGTGATTAATCTAAAAAGTTGGAAAGGTTCTGTGTCATTGGGATTACTTTATTCTGCTTTGTAATTAAGAGACTTTTTGACAGATAAGTACTACCTTCGTCAAAGGAAAACAGTAAAGGAAAGGTTTAGCTTGGGGACAGGTAATGAAATCAATTCTGATTTGCTTAATGAACAAAGTCAGCTAATTTGCTTACTAATTATCTCAACATTGAGCTTGTTCATCAGATAGTCAGATTACTATGTATGAGTGTTTGTGTGTGTGTGTGACACACACACACACATATATATATATATATAAATCATTTCTGTTGATGATTATTAATGAATTGAATTTCAGCAGATGATGAAAAAACCAGATATAAGGGGTTGGAAAAAAGGTCATCAAAAAAGGTTGGTTCATCATCAGTTCCTTGCAAGACTATCCAGGTAAAAGTTTTCTCTTATTTCTTCACTGTCAATCCTGCAAATATTCGTTTGTTTCTGATCCAAAATATGCTACTACTATTCGTTGCAGATCTACCATGGAAGACGTAACAAGTGCGAAAATGTTCAGCCATTCTTTGAAGTGCATAATAAGCCTGTCCAGGCAAAAGCTTGCCCCTTATTTCTTCAACTGTTATTCCTGTAAATGTTGTTTCACTGTCGTCTTCGCTGACCATTGCAGGTGTACCGTCGACGAATTAAGAAGAATCAGAGATCTAACAAGTGCAAAACAGTTCGGCCATTCTTCAGTGAAGGGCAGAGCAAGAAGCGGAAAAGATCAATACTTCCTACAGAAGGTGATAAAGACAGTGGTTTGCAGTGGTTATACAACTTGTTTGGATATAATGTGACATGACATTTAACACGAAATTATTTATTTCCTTTGGTGTAACTTTTTAAAGGTTTAAAGGGAAGTCGAGGGAAGGATGTCAGCCTTCCCATTCACAAGAAACCAAGGCTTCAAGCATCTAGAAGTGAAAGTGGACCCCTAGTGAAACACTGTAAGAATTCTCAAATCCATCACAAGAAGCAAGATGCACTAGATGAAACAGCTAGTGAAACAGATAAAATCATCTTGAGGCCAAAAGTAATCCTTGATGAGGAGACAATACAAGAATGGAAATTTCTGGTGGAAAAGCCAGAACATGAAGGCTGCAAATTTGAAAGGTGTGATGAAAGATGGGAAATAGAGAGGGCTTTGTTCCACGGACGTGTGATATCATTCATTTCTCGCATGCATCTTATCCAAGGTATCATATTATTCTTGTACTTTAATTAAGATTCTACGACTCTTTCCTTCATTGAACTCAGTATTAAACTACGATCTATGTTCTTGTATGCAACTCTGCAAGTTACAAATGTATGTAGCAGAAATGAAAACAATAGCATATATATGTAATTCCACCAATTCAAAGAGAGAAATATCATAGAAATTTGATAAACTAGTATGTGTTCATAGAGTGTAGCCGCAGTATTGCCACCAGAAAATTCTAGAGCGTCATTGAAAGATCACTCTAGCAGGCCAAATGCAAGCAGAAAAACTACTGCCAACTGTTTGTAAAGTACACCGTGCACAAAAAATTCATTGAGAACATGATCAAAATAAAACAATATCTCCAAAGATGAAAATAATATTACTCATTAAGGGATGATCATCTTTTGAAGTATCAAAATTCCTGTTTGTGCATCACTTGATATGAACACAAGTTCACGTGTTTCTTGGAAACTTCTCTTAGTGAGAGTCAAACTAAGGCTTTGGTTGTAATCTTTTCTGACTTTTAGTGGTTCGCTATAGATAAAACATGAAAAGAACCAGATAAACGTAACTTTTAGATATTAAAAAATGGTCTCTGCAACTGGCATATTTCTTAATCAGGGCGAGTAGAGATAACGTGGAGCAAATATTTTATTTTATCCTAAAAGATTTGTCTCTTCTCTTTCATCATCATGTAAAAAGAATAGTCAGTGTCTTCAGGAAGACATTGTTGGTTTTTTGGCTCTTTTTTTTCTCCCACATCATTGTTTTACAATCTGGGGAGGAGGTTTTAGAGTTATAAAATAACTCTTCCTCCTCCCATTTGAATCATCCCAAAATTGTTCTCTTCTCCCACAATTAATAGGAAAGATTGGGTGCTCGGAGATTAAGCCTATTTGGCTGAACTCCGTTATCAAATTTTCTGGTGTCTTTATTTTTAGTACTCAATATTATTTGTTGGGTATTTATTTGTTAGTGTTCTGTTTGGTTCAATTATTCTGAATCAATTCATTTCACTTAGTTGTTTTGTTTTAGTGGGAAAATTACCTGATTTTCCCAACAAGTGGTATCAGAGCTAAGGTTTTGTTTGAGTATGCTCTGTGGTTGCAGCTTTGTCTGATCTTTCATATCAGAAAAGAATTCCTTTGGTCCTTTTGAACCCAAGGTTTGTCCTAGGCTAAGGTTCTGTCTGAGTATGCTCTGTGGTTGCAGCTCTGCCTGATCTTTCATATCAGAAAAGAATTACTTTGGTCCTCTTGGGTTGTTTGCAGTTGTTGTAGTATTGAATATTTTTTATCGAGTCTGTAATAACAAATAAAGATCAAGAAATGAAGGATCTTATTACAAATATTACACCGGGGGCATCGGGCTCCTCGTCATCATGGTCGAGGTTCCCGCTGTCTAGTCTGAAGTTGGCGGTGGAAATATTTGATGGTACTAGCCATTTTGTCATGTGGCGAGGAGAGGTTTTGGACTCTCTTTTCCAGCAGGGTCTTGATATTGCTATTGAAGAAAAGAAACCAAAAGAGGTAGAAGAAAGAGATTGGAGCATCATTAATCGGTTGGTGTGTGGAACAATTCAATCTTGCCGAGAGCAGAAGTATGATTTTAAGAATGAGACTTCGCCGCACAAATTATGGAAGGCGTTGAAGGATAAGTTTCTGAAAAAGAGTGGTTAGAACAAGCTCCTTATGAAGAAAAGGTTGTTCCAATTTGATTATCAACAAGGTACTACTATGAATGAATACATCACTATGTTTAATCAATTAGTAGCAGAACTGTTGAATTTAGATGTGAAATTTAAGGATAAGGATCTAGCTTTGATGTTGTTATCATTTCTTCCCGATGAATTTGAACATTTGGAAACTACGTTACTTCATGGGAAGGAGAATGTGTCGTTAGATGTTGTTTGTCCTGCTTTATATAGTCATGAATTGAGAAAGCAGGATAAGATGAAAACCTAATCAACAACATCCAAAAAAAACATTAGTAGCAAGGGTTCGTCAGTAAAGCCAGACTAAGGAGAGAAGAGGAAGGTCCAAATCGAAGGGCCAAGTTGTTGCCAAAGATGAGTGTGCTTTCTGTTATGAGAAAGGGCACTGGAAGAAAGACTGTCCGAAGTTGAAAAAGAAAGGGAAGAGTCCGTAAGATGCAAATGTTGCAGAATGCAAAAGTGATGCAGAATCAGATGTTTCCTTAGTTGTTATGCCTTCAATACCATCTCATTCAGATGAGTGGATATTGGATTCAACATGTACCTATCATATGTTTCCATTCGGGAATGGTTTTTTGAGTTTCAGGAACTCAATGGTAGGGTTGTCTACATAGGTAATGATAATCCATGTAAAACAACTAGGATAGGTTCGATCAAGCTGTGGAATCATGATAGATCTACCAGAATTTTTTTGAGTTTTAGGAACTCAATGGTGGAGTTGTCTACATAGGTAATGATAATCCATGTAAAACAATCGGGATAGGTTCGATCAAGATGCGGAATTATGATGAATCTACCAGAATTTTGAGAGATGTACGGTATATGCCAAAGTTGGAAAAAAATCTCATCTCAGTGGGGGATCTTGAATCTAAGGGCCTAGTTGTGATGATACGAGATAGAGTTCTTAAAGCAACTTCAGCAACACTGGTGATGTTGAAAGGCATGAGGAAGAACAATTTGTATTACTACCAAGTTAGTACAGTGTTGGGGACAGTAGCAGCAGTAACTTCTAGCACCAAGAAGGATGTTGAGGTAATGGAGCTGTGGCATATATGGTTGGGACATGCTAGTTAAAAGTCCTTGCAAATTCTTGCCAAGCAAGGATTGTTGAAAGGTACGAAGACTTGCAAACTTGAATTTTATGAGCATTGCGTTTTTGGAAAGCAACGAAGAGTGAAGTTTAGCACTGCAATTCATAATACCAAGGGTATTTTGGATTATGTGCACTCAGATGTGTGGGTACCGACCAAAACTCCATCCATCGGAGGTACACATTATTTTGTCACTTTTGTTGATGATTTTTCCAAGAAAATTTGGGCGTTTACTATGAAAACAAGGATGAAGTGCTTGGAATTTTCCTTAAGTGGAAAACTCAAGTTGAAAACTAGACAGGGAGAAAGATCAAGGTTCTCCAAACAAACAATGGAAGAGAATGCAAGAGTGATCCATTCCTGAATGTATGCCAAAATTATGGCATAGTTCGACACTTCACTGTTAGAAAAACACCGCAATAGAATGGGGTGTCAGAGCGTATGAACAAGACACTTGTGGAGCAAGTTTGTTGTATGTTGTCTAATGTTGGGGTAGACAAAAAAATTTGGGTTGAGGCTATGACGTACACTCAACATCCCGTCAATCGCTTGCCATTATCTGCTATAGGTGACAAAACTCTATTAGAAGTATGGCCTGGAAAACCTGCAACCTGCAACTGATTATGATACTTTGCATGTTTTTGGTTCTATTGCATACTATCATGTGATTGAATCAAACTTGGATCCATGAGAAAAGAAGTCTCTTTTCATGGGCTTCAATGCTGGAGTGAAGGGATACCGTTTGTGGTGTCTTGGGGCAAAGAAGACTATTATCAGCATGGATGTTACCTTGGATGAATCTTCCATGTTGAACAAGGTAAATCCAGAGAAAGCTGATAGCACTATGAAGTAGGTAGAGTGTAATCTTAAGCAAGTGGAGTTTGAGCAAACAGTGGTGGCCCCAGCACGAAGCACCACCACTGACTCTACTATGATCGAAGAAGAGTCAGATGAGGAAGAGGTTCTGACCCAAGAATTGCAACAATCAAAACCAATTGCAGTTAGAAGACATAGACAAGAAATTCAGAAGCCTGCTTGTTTCACTGACATGGTAACTTATGCACTTTCAGTTACTGATGAAGATGTTCCATCCACCTACCCACCCAGAGGCCATTTGAAGCACAGAAAGTGGCAGTTGGCAGTTGGGCAGGTGCAATGGAAGAAGAAATGCAATCTCTTAAGAAGAACGAGACGTGGAAGCTGACACAACTATCGAAAGTCAGAAAGGCAATTGGGTGTAAATGGGTATTTGCAAAGAAAGAAAGATTTCCTGATAAAGAAGACATTCGCTACAAGGTAAGATTGGTGGATAAAGACTATGCTCAGAAGGAGGGAATTGATTATAATGAGGTGTTTTCTTTAGTTAAACATTCCTCCGTTAGAATTTTGTTGGCCTTGGTAGCACAGTTAAATTTGGAGCTAGCTCAACTTGATGTGAAGACCGCATTCTTTCACGGTAATTTGAAGGAAGAAATCTATATGACTTAGCCAGAAGGATATAAGTTTGCTGGTAAAGAAGATTGGGTTTGTAAACTTAGCAAATCATTGTACGGACTAAAACAATCGTCGAGACAGTGGTACAAATGATTTGATAGGTTCATGAAGGGTTAGAAGTACAGGAGAAGCAAATACGATCATTGTGTGTATTTGCGCAAACTTCAAGATGGTTCATACATCTACTTACTTTTATATGTTAATGATATGCTCATTGCAGCAAAGATCCAAGTCGAGATTGACAGATTAAAGGCTCAAATAAATATAGAGTTCGAGATAAAGGATTTGAGAAGGCCAAGAAGATTCTCGGCATAGAGATAAGTAGAGATAGAGAGAGAGGCAAACTTTGGCTGTCACAGAAACAGTATTTGAAGAAGGTACTACAACATTTTGGTATGCACAGTGATACAAAACCTGTAAATACCCAACTTGCTCCTCATTTGAAACTGAGTAGCAGATTATCTCCGATAACTGATGAAGAGCGAGAATACATGGCAAAAGTCCCGTATGCAAATGCAGTTAGAAGCTTGATGTATGAAATGGTGTGTACGAGACCAGATATTTTACGAGTTGTTAGTGTAGTTAGCAGGTACATGCATGATTGATTTGGGCAAGGGTCATTGGCAAGCTGTGAAATGGATTCTGCGGTATCTCCAAAATACCATAGATATTGGATTGACATTCGAGCGGGATAAATCACTTGGTCAATGCATAGTTGGATATTGTGATTCTGATTATGCATGTGAGTCAGATAAGTGACGATCTACAACTGACTATTTGTTCACTTTAGCAAATGTGCCATTTGGAAGTCTACCTTGCAATCTACAGTGGCTTTGTCTACAACAGAGGCTCATGGGTTGCTTAAAGACTTGGGAGTTGATCATAAACAACTTAAGGTGTATTCTGACAGTCAGAGTGCTATTCATTTAGCAAAGAATCAAGTCTTTCATGCATGGACGAAGCATATTGATGTTCGCTATCATTTTGTGCGGGAAATTCTCGAAGAGGAGGAGCTCCAGAAGATTTATACTACGGAGAATCCTGCTGACCAAGGTGGTTACAAGGGCCAAGTTCAAACACTGTTTAAACTTGGTTAATATCCTGCACATTTGAAATTGGTGCCTCATGGCGCAAAATTGGAAGCACCGCAATTTTTTTTTATTAGTTGTTTGATTGAGAAGATTTGTATTTTGGTGGGATTAAAATTGAGCCAAGGTGGAGATTTGTTGGTTTTTTGGCTCTTTTTTTTCTCCCACATCATTCTTTTACAATTTGGGGAGGAGGTTTTAGAGTTATAAAAGAACTCTTCCTCCTCCCATTTGAATCATCCCAAAATTGTTCTCTTCTCCCACAATTAATAGGAAAGGTTGGGTGCTCGGAGATTAAGCCTATTTGGCTGAACTCTGTTATCAAATTTTCTTGTGTCTTTATTTTGGTATTTATTTGTTAGTGTTCTGTTTGGTTCAATTGTTCTGTATCTTATATATTGACAGGTAATAGACAGTTCTCAAAGTGGAAAGGTTCAATAGTAGATTCTGTTGCTGGGGTTTTCTTGGCTCAAAATGTGGCGGACAACTTATCAAGGTATTGAAGATTGTTTGCGAGGAACTCTTCACAAGGAATTCTTAATGTGTTAATTTTTTCTGTGAAAGAAGAGCAACGAAATTGAAATAGTAATCTCAATTTGTCTACACTGCTGCATTTGCAGCTCTGCTTTCATGTCCCTTGCTGCTCAATATCCTTCTAATGAAGTCAGATTCAAATCAACATTCCACAACGGAAATGGAAAGACCAGTCTGGAGAAATCTTCGAAAGGACATTCTAATAATAAGAACCGGGGGATAAACCGAAGAACAAATAGGAACGGAGGGAAGAAGAAAAAGGAGGAGACAAGATATCAACAGGCTGAACCAATCTTAACAAGGAAAAGTAAAAATGCAGACTTGAAAAGTGAAGCCATTACATGGGAAAATATAAGGACGTTATCTTCCTTTATTAATCCCAAAGAGAGAAGTGATAGCACGTTAGATGCCATAGATTGGCATGCAGTCCATGCTGCAACAGCCGAAAAGATATCGGAAGCTATCATGCAAAGGGGAATGGACAAAAAGCTTGCACGAAGAATCAAGGTTAACGATGTTTGTCTATGAATTACTTGGCAATCAGTCAGTATTGCAATAAACTAAATGCTAACTTCATGCAGAATTTTATCCACCGCCTGATCCTGGAACAAGGGAATGTGGATCTAGAATGGCTACGTGAAGTTCAACCAGAAAAGGCTAAGTAATGTCTGCACTTTCTTTTGTATGAATTCGAAAACGTTAGAGGTTTGTTGAGATAGGAAACACATAAGTCCATTTTTGAGCTTCATCATCTAGATTGAAGATTGAGTGAAGGTTGAGCAGAATGCAGCCGATACAGTCCATTTTTGCAGACACAAAGAGGGAAGAAGATCCTCGACTCGTAGCAACGACGCAGCGGACTTTGGAACTTTGAAAAGGATTGTTGAGATGATTTGGAGAACAAGAGGACTCGAAGCTTCTTCTTATGCTTACTTTCCTAATTTTTGTTCCTATTTGTTGAATCTGTTGGATTTCACTATTTGGGCCAGGCCACTATTGGGCTTTGTTTGTACACTCACTGATTTTGTTTAATATATATGGGCTCTTACCCTCTTTTAACTTTAAAAAAAATAAAATAATAATAATAATAAAAAAAAAACACATTAGTAACTTTGAAAGTGTAGATGATGGCAGAAATCTGTTTCTTGCAGGGAATACTTGCTGAGCATTTATGGGTTGGGAGTGAAAAGTGTGGAATGCATAAGGTTGCTAACTCTCCGACACCAAGCCTTCCCAGTAAGTTTATATTGTGAACACCTGCTAATGTGGTGAGCTTAATCATTAACACTCACTATTATTTGATTAGGTGGATACTAATGTAGGACGAGTACTCGTGCGACTGGGTTGGGTACCTATTCAACCACTTCCAAGAGGAAAAAAAATGAATCTTTTGAAAACGTAAGAATCTGGATTTATCAGTTGATGTTGTCAAATTTTCATTTTGCAAGTTTTTCTACATGCTCCTGAGTATCATATTTAGGTACCCGGATGTCAAAGATGTTCACAAGTATCTCTGGCCACGGTTATGCACACTCGATCATCTAGCACTGTAAGGATAGACTTGAGAAAAGCTCACCTTCAGACTTGACGATATATAATCTTAATTTAATGGTTGATTATTCTCACAGAATATTAGTGAAAATCATTCTGTATTCCTTTGTGGTTGCTTGTAGATATGAATTTCATCATCAGATGATTACCTTCGGAAAGGTTTGCTTTCATCAATCTAAACTTGTTTGTCATTAATATGTAGTAATTTTGGGCCTGTATTGGTTGCACCACAGGTATTCTGTACAAAATCAAGCCCAAATTGTAATGCATGTCCAATGAAAGCAGAGTGTAGGCACTTTGCAAGTGCTTTTACAAGGTTTGGTTTTGCTGCATTTACTTGATGATTAACCATATATTATATCTTCCACCATTGATGCTTCTAAACACACTTCCATGTGAACTTCCCAATAGTTCTTTGTTCTCTTTGAAGTCATTGCTATGATCTTCTTTTGGTACATTCAGAAACTAAAACATGTTCTTAGAGTTAAGTAGAAACAGTACAATATTCTCTTCTAATCATATTGAACATTTTGGCAGTGAAAGAGTTCTCCTGACAGGGCCAGGGAAAAAGAGCTCCGAAAATATTGATACCTCCTTAGCACCTCTAGACAGTACACGGCATGCTGACAGTTCTCAAGCAAATATTGTTTCTTATGTCGGGGAGGCCTCAAATTCACAACATTCGATAGGAGATCACCAAAATGAGCTTATCACCTATCCAGCGCTTGAATGTATTGGAGAAACAAACATTGAAGATTATGGTGCCAGTGACATACCTACCATCACATTTGATCCCAAGGCATTCATGGAAAATTTGTTAAGCTACATAGCTGAGAGTGATCTCTCAATAAACGACACTGATTTGTCTAAGGCAAGGGTCATTGCCACTCAAGAAGTGCCTTTGACTAAATTGAAGCATATAGGTCGGTTAAGGACGGAGCACCAAGTGTAAGTTTCATTTGTTTTCACCATCTAATTTCCATTACTTGGGAAAGCTATGCGCGCAGATTAAGAATCTTATTTTGAGCTGAAAATTGGATACAAGAAAAATTGTGGGTGTTATATTGGAAGAAGCTTCGTGAAATAAAGAGGATGCACATTCCAGAACTCTATGCTGGTAGTTAAGTGTTTATATAACTGCTTATTAACATTTATTTTTTCTACACACTGCAGCTATGAACTTCCAGATGCACATCCTCTGTTAGAAGGGGTAAGTTAGATTACCAACATGAAATAATGGTTTTCGTCATGCTTTTTATTTGGTGAAGTTGACTAAAGATTTTAAATGCAGCTAGAGAAGCGTGAACCAGAAGACGCTTGCCCATATCTCCTGGCTTTAAGGACACCAGGTCATTTCTTCCCAAAAAAGTTAGGAGATACCTGACAGGACTAAGTTTCTATTAAAAAAAGTGCACAATAATGTGGTCTATGCAGGAAAATCATAGTGAACTCATACTTCAATTCAAGAACCCCCATTGTTAATAGAGCACGGTTTTCTACTTGGTACAGGAAATGCAGCTTCAGAAGAACCTACAAAAGAGAAGCGTGAATCCTGTAATTGCGATGGAACTCAAAACGAGGTCGATGCATCAAATATTCAGACTGTTAGTGGGACACTTCTGGTGAGAAAAAAGTTTAGGACTTAACGGTTACTCCTGGATTGGGATATCTCATGTTTGTAAAACTTTTGACATTCTAAGTTATTTAATCCAATAAAAACAAACTCATAAGATCATCTTCAGATTCCTTGTCGAACAGCGAATAAGGGAAAATTTCCACTCAATGGAACCTACTTCCAAGTAAATGAGGTGAATTTCATCTTCTATTCTTAATTTCACGATTATACAGTAATGTACTCAGTTATGCAACCATTTCACATCTAAGTCTTCAATTAATTTCTTTGCTAAATACTAATAAAGTGATCTGCGCAGGTTTTTGCGGATGAAGAGTCCACTCAACAGCCAATTGAAGTTCCAAGGGTATGGATATGGAATTTGCCAAGAAGGACCCTATACTGTGGCACCTCCATCAGAGCAATATTTAAAGGTAGAGAAACACAATAGCTGTTAATTAAATTATTAAAATACCATCAATTGGAAACTTATAATACTATAAAATGTCTTGCGTGAATTTAGGGATGTCAACAAAAGAAGTACAACATTGCTTTTGGAGAGGTATGAACTGATTTCTTTCATAAATGCCACAACTTCTATTCTCATAAATCTCTCTTTTTCATTAATACTCAACATTCTTCTGAGAATCAATGGTACTTACCAACAAATTTAACGAAGAATAGAAAATGCAGGTCCCGCCTATCATATACTAAGAGATGTGATCTTGTGTGTATAACATATATGGTAAAGAGCAGTGGCGGAGGATAATCCTGAATTTTCACTCAGGGGTTCAAAAGATAAAAATGTAAAAAATAATGCAAACCCTAAGTTGCATTTTGAATGTCTTAGACTGCTGAGCTAACCTTTTGCATGTTGTTCAGGGGATTCAAAATTGATATAGGTAAATGTACATAAACACGGAAATCTATCCTACATATACCATGTAATTTTTTGATGAGGGGTTCGGGTAAACACCCTCCTCAATACCTAGATCCGCCCCTGGTAAATAGATGCATGTATAATTGTATGTAAGATCTTGCTTTGTACGTGTGTAGAATCTATGTTCTGGATTTCCACTGTGGAGTCGCCTAAAAAAATTTCAGATTATGTTTTTATGCATGTGTACTCACTTTTCTTATCAACTGTTGCAGGGTATGTATGTCTGAGAGGCTTTAACCGCAAAACGCGAATACCTGGACCTCTTCCTTATGACCTTCATCGTCCAATAAGCAAGTCAGGAAAAGCAAAAAGGTCTTCACAAGATTGAAGAGAAAGAAAATTGTGTACAGTTTTTGGATTAAGCACGCTGTTTTTTTTACTTTTTGCTTTTTCTTCCCACGTCCTATTACGTATAGCCTAAAGTTAAATTGAAAAAACAATGAAAACAAATTCTTATGTGAAATCATGATAGTTGAGTAATTAAATGAAGGGGATAGTACTTTAGTAACATGCATGCACATTCGAATGTATTGTGCTATAAGACAAGTGCGGAACAGTAAAACAGCCAACAACACGAGACCAAGGCACAAACCGAGAACAACAAGAAATAGGAGACCGGGCAGCAACACACAAACGAGGCAAGATAACCACAAACACAACAATGAAATGAAATAAAGATGGATAGTTTGACATAAAGAGATTACAACACCTAATAATCAAGACGTGTTTTAAATGTCAAGACCCCTAAATTCCATAATAACTAACACCAAACTCTTACGACACAAGAGGGACGTCAATCTCCTCCAGCACCAACGTTTCTAAGCCAATTTGTAACACAAGTGAATCCACACTTGATATGCCCCGGTTACGGGTGGAACTCTCTCACAAGCGAGAAATCTCAAAATGTTTCTTCAATAATCCATATTCAACAAAAACTAACTAGAAAGACCTAATAAGAGACTATATATAGGCTAATTTATTACATGATAAAATGACTCTAATGCCCTTAATGAGAGGAACGCCTATGGAGTGTAGGGGGAGGCACTACAAGAAATTGATCAATTTACGAGGGTTAATTTTAAGGTTTGCAGGGGTTTAAAACCCCCGCATGGTTTCCATAACCCCCACAATACGAGCCGTTACAAAAAAGTTGCGGCAGTTTTTCCCCGACTCCCATAATTAATTTGCGGGAGTTATTTTGCGGCGGTTGACCTCCGTTACTCTAAATTTATTTTTTTATAATAAATTTTTATTTAAAAATTGCAGGGGTTCAAAAACTCCGCAATTTATTTATTTTTTTTTTAAAAAAAAATATTAGGACTCATCAATTTTCAATAACAAATTATAAATTCTAAATTAAGCTCAAATTTAATTGTTCCTTCTAGGCATAGCCTACAATCCAATATTTATTTACTATGGAGTGTAGGGGGAGGCCGGGGGCACAAAATGACCAAACCACCCTTAAGTAGAGGGTCGGTTTTGGAGTGTTTGAAGCTCTTCAAGGCTCCAAAGCCGTGGGTTCCATATTACTCTCGGGTGGGCATCAAAGGAAAGCCTCCAAGAAACCCTCCACACACGGAATTGCTCTTTTGAATGTCTAAAATAGGACCTCCATGCATGCTCTTGTGTCCTTGAGGTGACCAAAGCTTAAGTCTTTAAGTGTTGGCCTCTAGGGATGTCATCAAAAATTATGTTGGCCGTTTGGCTCGCATCATGGTGATTGCAACAAGAAGATAGCAAAGGTGGAGACCAAGCTATTGGTCCAAAATCCTTGCCTTTGAAGAATATGCTTTATATAAAAAATTGGGCCTTCTAGCAAGACCACAAATCCAATATAGTTTCTAAAGTTTGGTATTTTGAGACCCCAAACTATCAAGGTACAAATATTTCAAGCACAAAGATTTATGAATTTGTTCAAAAAGTTTTGAGTAAAATATTCCAAGCACAAAAAACTAATAAGTGTGGTATTTCTAGACACCAAACCTTCTGAAAACTGAAACTTACCACGAATATATTATGAATTTAGGATATAATCCATGTTATCTTATTGACTAGTTTAGGGTATGTGCTTTGTGCATGTCCCATGTCAGACTAAATTTTTTTTTTTAAAGAAAACCCAATCATCATTTCGATTAGGGATTTTAAGTATACTGAAAAATTCAAATATATTTTATAAAATTAAAATTCATTTAATATAAAATTGAGATGTAGTTGACATACTCTCCAAATTCGATAAATTTTTAAAAGTATCTCATCTTTTTTAATCAAGCTCACATTTTATGCCTCAAATACCTAGAACATGTTAAATAAAATATACAACAGATAGTTCATTGAGGGCAACAAATTTGATGTGAGGTCACTCCACAAAACTCCCTAGAATCTCAAGTCAATTCTCTTTGGAGTTCACAACAATCTAGCTAAAGCTAGCAGTCATTTCAATCCCCCTTTTTTAGGTCAGCAAATGAATCCCAGCAAAAGAATCTCAAAGAGTAATGTTAAGAAATCTTAAGAAAAGAGTACATCTACAACACGATATGATTAGCTGATTTTTATTTCTTAGAACTTTTTCAACTATTCTTCTGCCGATGGATGTCAAGTTCCCATGTCTGGTTACTTTCAATATGGACCATAAATTTATCTGTAAAATTCAATTAAAGTAGGTTAGAACTTCTAATTTTAAGAGAAAATGAATTCAATGTAAAAAAAATCTTAAAACTTGAACCCATAGAGTTTAAATTCTAGATTCGCTTCTACTAATACTCTAATATCTTCCTTTTCAAATCTCATCCCACTGTAATAAACAAAGAAATTTAACTCAATCCAAACAATCACACATATAAGAAAAAATGCTTGAACATTTTATTAAGAAAAAATAAGAAAGGAACTAACAACATTGTACATAGTCTCACTAATTCGTTTACAACCATATTCCATCTAACGTCCCTTCATAATTAAATCTTTCAATTAACATATCTTCCTTCTAATTTTCAAGCGTTCCAATGTATATATATATATATACATAAAATTTTCTCTCTCTTTCTCTCATTTCTCTTTAACGTGCATAGTATTGTTAACATCTCTCTTTTGATGTGACTTTACTCATGTCATCGGTGTCGGCGACTTAGTAACGCCAGCGACAGGTAAGTTCTCGCCCTCTTTCCCTCTTTCTCTCTCCTCTCCTTATTATTTTCTCTCTCTTTTTTTTTCCCTTTTTATTTTTCTCTTTATAGTTCACGCCGGCAAGCTCACGTCACCTCTGATTTCTCTAGCGATGGTAAGTCGGCAAGTAGTACCGACCACCGGTGTGTATCGAGAAAAAAATAGAAAAGGGCGGATCTGTTGAAGAGTGTGTAGGTCAAGTTGATCCGACGATCTCTGGCGGGCACGCCGGTGGTTCTAGAAGAAAAGGTTCTTGTTCCAAGCTCTGCGACTTCCAAACCGGAGCATATCCGGTGAAGCTTTGACGATGATATTTCAGTGATCAATTTTTGCACCAACCTTTGTTGTAATTCAATGAAGCAGGTAAAAGAAAAGCACTTGATCTCTAAGAGTATCCCGGTGACTTCTAACCTTTAATGTGTTAGTCTATCGCATTATTTCGTGGCTCTGATTTTTCGTACTTTGCTTGGGATTGTTTATTGTCTTAGTTATTTTTTGTACGGGTATTTATTGTTTGTTTTTTTGGTTATTTGGCCTTATAGTATGTTTTGTGTGTGCCCATTATTCCCTTTTCGATTTTTCCTTTTGAGTAATGGCTTTGGTGGTCGATGATAAGCTAGGGTCATGTCCTAGGAGGTTGAGGGTAGGTTGGGGTCTGGTATAGGGTTAGTTTGGGGTATGGGCGGAGGGGTATGAGGGGTAAGTGTAAGGTGAGAGAGGATAGGTTGAGGGTAGGGTTTTAGAACATAGGGACCCTACAGGATAATATTGTGTGTGTCCAGGAGACCAAGTGGGTAGGTTCTAAGGCTAGTGATCTGGATGCGTATAAGTTGTGGTACTTAGAAAGTGAGAGGCATAGGAATGGGGCAGGTATCATAGTAGAAAAAAAGCTTAAGGGGTAGGTAGTGGAGGTTAAGAGGGTTAATGATAGGGTGATAACTATTAAGTTGATCATTAGAGGGTGTACTCTGAATACTTTTAGCATCTATGCGCCGCAGATGGGCTTAGATGGGGAAGAGGAGAAAAGATTTTGAGAGGTTTTGGATGAGGTGGTGAAAGGCGTGCCTAGTTCTGAGAAGATTGTCATTGGAGGGGATTTCAATAGGCACATCGAGTTATTTCCAAGAGGCTATGATAATGTACATAGAGGCTTTGGTTTCGGGGATATAAATGATGAGAGAGTTGTTCTTTTGAACTTTGCGAGGTCCTTTAGGTTTGTGGTAGTGAACTCAAACTTCCCAAAGAAGGAGGACCACCTGATTACCTTTGAGAGTGCAGTAGTCAAGACCCAAATTGACTTTTTGCTGCTTAGGAAGGGGGATAAAGCATTGTGTAAGTACTATAAGGTTATTCCTGTTGAGAATCTTTTGGCCTAGCATAGGCTTCTAGTGATGGACTTAGATATCAACAAGGGCAAAAAGAGGAGATGTGAGGAGGGTCGACTTAGAATTAAGTGGGGTGGATTGACTCTGGTTAGTGATTTAGAGATAGGGAAAAGTCAGTGGTGATGGGGGTGCGGAAGTTTAGTGGGAGATTGATAGTATGTAGAATAGGGTTGTCAGTTACATTAAAGGACAACTAGATAGATGTTGGGTGTCTCGAGGGTCCGGTTCGGCTAGCATATGGGGGACTGATAATGGAACGGGGAAGTTAAAAAAAAGTAAAGACTAAGAAGGTGGCTTATGCTAAGTTGATTGATAGTAAGGATGAAGAGGAGAAGCGGGCGAACAGGGAGGAGTATTAGTTAGCTAGGAAGAAAGCTAAGTTATCGATTACAACAACTACAACTTTTGAGAGCCTGTATGCAGGTTTAGAGGAGAGGGGCACGGAAAATAAGTTGTATAGGCTATCTAAGGCTAAAGAGTGGAAGACCCATGACATTAACCAAGTGAAGTTCATCAAGAGGGAGGATGACAAAGTATTGGTGGAGGACATTCATATTATGAAAAGGTGGCAGTCGTATTTCCATAGGTTCTTGAATAACGAGGGGGATAAAGACATTGTGTTAGGGGAGCTGGAACACCCTGATGGGTGTCGCGATTTTGGTTATTGTAGATATATTAAGGTGGAGGAAGTCTTTGAGGCTATTCGTAGGATACTTAGGGGTAGGGCAACGGGCCTGACAAAATTTTAGTGGACTTTTGGAAGTTTTCAGGTGGGGTAGGTTTGATGTGGCTGATCGGTCCATTTAATAAGATTTTTTGGACTGCAAAAATGCCCGATGCTTGGAGATGGAGTACGATGATTCTGCTATACAAGAAAAAGGGTGATATTCAGAGTTGTAACAACTACAGGAGCATTAAGTTATTGAGTCACAGTATGAAGATTTGGGAGAGAGTGGTTGAGCAGAGGTTGAGAAGGAGCATATCTATTTTAGTGAACCAGTTTGAATTTATACCCACGCTCGACGACATAGGAAATTCACTTTGTGCGGAGACTAATGGAGATGTATAGGGAGAGAAAGAGAGACTTATACATTGTGTTCATAGACTTAGAGAAAGCATACGACAAAGTTCCTAAGGAGATGCTTGGAGGCTAAAGGGGTCCCCGTGGCGTACGTCAAAGCGATTAAGGACATATATGAAGGAGAGAAGACTCAGGTGAAGATAATGGGAGGAAATTTAGAGCATTTTTTTGACAGGGTTGCACAAGGATCAATGCTTAGTCAATTTCTTTTTTCCCTAGTGAAGGATGTTTTGATGCGATATATTCAAGGAGAGGTGCCTTGGTTTATGCTATTTGAGAAAGATATAGTTTTGATTGACGATACCTAGGAAGGTTTTAATGATAAATTGGAGGTTTGGAGACAAACCCTGGGGTCGAAAGGGTTCAGGTTGAGTAGGACCAAGACGGAGTACTTAGAATGTAAGTTCAGCGACATGACACATGAGAACGAGGTAGTAGTAAAGTTGGATTAGCAAGTTGTTCGTAAAAGGGATAGTTTCAAGTATCTTGGGTCTATGATCCAGGAAAATAGAGAGATTGATAAGGATGTCACGGACCGTATTAGGGCGGGGTGGATGAAATAGAGGTTTGTCTTATGAGTTTTGTGTGATAAGAAGGTTTCTCCTAAGCTTAAAGGTAAATTATATAGAGTGGCAATCCATCCGGCCATGTTGTATGGAGCGGAGTGTTGGTCAGTCAAGAACTCTCATATCTAAAAGTTGAAGGTGACGGAAATAAGAATGTTACATTGAATGTAGGGATTGACTAGGGGAGATAGGGTTAGGAATGAGTTTATTCGGGCAAAGGTGGGAGTGGCGAGTTTATTTGGGCGAAGGTGGGAGTGACCTCGGTGGAGAATAAGATACAAAAATCGAGGTTGAGATAGTTTGCTCATATGAGGAGGAGTGGAACGGAGGCCCCATTTTGAAGGTGCGAGATGTCAGCTTTGGATGGTTTCAGGCAGGGTAGAGATAGGCTGAAAAAATACTGAAGGGAGGTGATTAGACATGACATGGAGCAGTTACTGCTTACTAAGAACATGATCCTAGATAGAAAAGTATGGAGTACATGAATTAGGTTGTCATAGTCAGTAGTTAGGTGTGCTTTGGAGTGACCTTGCTAGTAGTTTAGTACTTTCCTTTTAGGATGAAGTCTCTAGTTAGCTGGGTGCTTGCGGTTTAAGAGTGTATCGTACTACTTTATGAGTGTCTTATTTCTGTTATTTCATCTTGTCTCATGTTTTATTACGACCTTATTAACTGTCCTCTATGTCTTGAGCTATGGGTCTATCGAAAACAACCTCTCTACTTTTTCGTAGGTAGTGATATAGACTGCGTACATTTTATCCTCCCCAGACCCCATTAGGTGGGAAATCACTGGATATGTTATTGTTATTGTTGTGTGTGTGTCTGTGTGTGTGTGTGTGTATATATAAAGATTGTCAATAACTATTATACATATAATTAAAGTAAAATATGATAGCATTAAAAGAAGTTTATTATTTCTTCGCGTCTAAGTGTTTTTTTGTAGCATTGACGTAGTATAATGAAACTCTTAATTTACATGCTATAATATTTGATGTGAAATTGGTATGACTTTGAACAACACATGCAATTGGATGTATCTGATGTGGGATTTATTGTTTTTACAAAAGGAAGTATGACTTCAAAATTTTAATAACACATGCAACTGACTAGTTCATTATTAATAGAACTTTACGCCTCTTACCATATATTTTATGAGTTCCTAATTTATTAAGATTTAAAAGTTTTTATTTTATTATTTAACCTATGCACCATAAATACACAAATATACAGTAATAACATTAAAATATTAAGAGATTAAAGAAAGTTTTTTTTTTCCAACAAAATTGTAGAGATATTTATTATAAAGTTAAGCTTGTCATCTTTGTTGACATTCAATTTTAATCTTCCGATGCTTCTTTTAGGCTGTTATTTTATCAAAATTATTAATTTTAAATATTAATATTTTTTTAACGTATTATTTTGATATCAAATAAATATTAGAGTGACTCGTTCATGATCTGAAGTAAGCAATTTATTTTTTCAATTAATTTTATATTTTATATAGTATACATAATTTAAATATAATGTTTTAATTTTATTATTTTCGTAACTATGGGCATTCGTAAGTTACAAATGCATTGTCTATTTTTTATTTTTATTTTTATTTTTATTTTTATTTTATTATTATTATTATTCGTCCAATTCAATTTAATTTTTAATTTATTTATTTTTTAGTAAATTTTATATTCAATTTATATCAAATTCAACCTAAATTAACCTCAAGTTTTACCAAATAAAATCCCCAATTTAGTTCTTATTTAACCCAATTTCATGACCCAATTTTTAACCCATAACTCAACCCAATTTAATTTTAAATTACAATAGTTGATCTTATTTGAGATCAAAATCCTTTTCTTTCCCCTTTTTAATCAAAATTAACCCCTAAAATAAAAACCTAACTCCCATTCTAAAAAATATCAGCCACCCCTCTCCCCATTATGTCTCTCCCTCATCTCCCACACCATCAGCCACTACCCTCCTTCTCCGACGGCACCACCACAACACCGACAACCATAGCTGGCAAACCACCCATCGCTGCCCGTCGGTTCTTTCTCTCCAGACCGACCAACCAAAAAGAGCCCATCGCTACCGGTGAAATCCTCCACCATCCTCACTGCCGGTGAGGATTCCTCCCAACATCCCTACCGACGAACCATTTCCCACCGACGAAACCATCCAACTCCGTCACCGGCGACCACCAGCCAGCGAAACCCTTTTTGTCTGCCTCTCCTCTTTCTCCCTCTTCCATTTAACCAAGCCGGTGAACCCCACGAACCAGCATCATCGAAGAGGACGACGGAAGGCACTAATGAACCAGTCGCCTCCTCCTCTGAGCCATGCAGCCAACGAAGACCGCATACTCCCTCTCTCTAATCAAAATTTAAGAGCTTTCAAGAGGAATTCTAACTAAGAGAAACCCCTAAGATTATCAATTAGTCTCTGGTATAATCAATGGCAAAATATTTTTCATTTGGACCCCTGAACCCACTAAAAAATAATATTTTAAACACTTTTTTGAAAAACCCACTAAAACACAATATTTTAAATAATTTTTGGTGAGTATAACACACTCGCCCTACGTCAGCTTCCACGTCAGCTTCCATGTCATTTTAAATATTATATTAAATTCCACATCATTTTTAAAATGCCACTTAAAAATTTATAAAATAAAAATTAAAAATTAAAAATTAAAAAAAAAAAGCCGATCCTCTTTCTTTTCTCTCTTATCCATCTTTCCACTCTCTCTTCTCCATTAATTTTTCTTTGTTTCTCAATAATAATACAAGTTCTCACTTGCAGCTTGAGGCAACTGAAAATGGGGAGGAAATAATTGATGATATCATCAATAATTTTGAGAAACAACACTGACGGAAGCTCCTGTACATCATATCCTTCTACTAAAAAAGTGTCAATCTTAGAGTACTAATGGAATTACCAGTTGTTTGATATCTAATTTGGCTGCTAATATGTTGGGAATGCATCGCCGATTTGTGTATAATCTTCCTAGTAATGACAAGTGAAGAAAAAATTGCTCAAAAACGTTTGCTGGCTTGTATTGTTTTTGATATGTTCCTGCTTCTCCGGTCTGATAAACATAGCAAAAGTAATGTAACTTGAATAGTGTTTACTCGTAGTTTTGTTTAAATTTAAGACGGTAATATCTTGGATTGGAGAGAAAATTAACAAGATATAGTTTCATTACTTGTTGCCCTTTGTGCCCAAAGTTGGATTGTGAAAAAAATTAAAATTTTGGTATTTTTATACACTTTGTTTAAGGTTGTTCTTTGTTTAAGATTGAAATTTTGGAAGTTGATGACCATGGCTGGTTAAGGTTGTTCTTGGTTTAAGATTGGAATTTTGAAAGTTGATGGCCATGGCTATTGTTGAGCGATTTAAAATATTGGTTGCCATGGCTATTGTTGAGGGGGGATAGTGGGGGGTAGGGTGGGGTGGGGGACTGGTGGATGGCGGTGGAGGTGGGGGACTGGTAGACGACAGTAGGATGGGGTATGGGAGGTTCTGGACAGGGGAGGGGTTTAGGGGAGGGTCTTTCTAATTTATTTTTAAAATATTATTATTTTTAATTTTTAAAAGTATATTTATAGTTAGGGGACTTAGTTTTAAATTTTTTTAATATAAAATTGACCCCCACTCGCACCCTAGGCGTGTGGTTGCACGTGCCTCGTCCTAGTCTGCCCTTTTAATGCCACATAGGCCTGGTCAATGATCAAAGGGTTTGAAATATTGTTTTTTAGTGGGTTCAGGGGTCCAAATGACAAACATGTAAGTAGAAGTGTCCAACTTGCAAAACCGACATAGTACACGGGTCCATCAAACCATTTTACCTTTTATTTTTAAATTTTGGGCAGCTTTGATATTTTTCTAATATATAGAAGCGTCAAGGAAAGGAGTTGACTTTTACTATATCAACTCTATTTAATTGTTATATGTCATTTAAGCATTAAAAAATTAATAATATTTAATAAAAATATTAACTAGATATATATGACATGTCTGCTTCAGTTGCTTCAACTAGGGGTGTGCAAAAAATGAACCGACCGATAAATCGAACCGATAAAAATGTTATTGATTTATTGTTATTGGGTTAACGAATTTTTAATGGTTTTATAAAAAAAAATTATTGGGTTATTGGTTCGATTTGGTTTTTTCTTATTGGGTTATTGGTTAAACCGATAACCCAATAAGAACATCTATATATATATATATGACTTCTTATATATTTTTCTTAATTTCTCTTTAATCTCTACTAATTAACAAACCTATTATTTTAATTATACAAACTTTTAATTTCTCCTAAAAAAATTTAGTTCAAACTTTTAGATTCTTGTAAATTAAAACAAATTATGTAGTATTTTTGTTTGCAACTCATTTTTTTTTCATGTTAGTTACTACTATTTCTTTTTTATGAGTATTTTCTTATCGGTTAAATCAAAAATCGAATCGTTAAGGACTAAAAATCAATAAATTGAAAATCGATAAAAAAATATCTTATTGGTTTGGTTATTCATTTAGCATATTTAAAACTTAAAAACCGATAATATGTAACACCAACCGAACCGACCGATACACATCCCTAGCTTCAACCCTAATTTTACCATAGCCTTAAGTCATCGCCAAACCCTCAAACTTGTCCCGAAAAATCACTTAGACCCCTTAATTAAGTTTTGTGCCTATCAAGTCCCTCAAATGCTAAAATGGGTACCTATCAGGCACAAAATGCTGATTTGGTAAAGAGAGTGTAACACATTCTCTTTGATCGCGTTAATGGGTTTCAAATGGTATTTTTTAAAAAAATATCACATTTTAATTTATTTAATACATTTTTAATAATAACAAATTTTAATTTAAAAAAATAAAAAATCAACCCCCTCCTTCGACCCCCACAAAGCCCCCAGCCATCTTCTTCATTCTTAGCCATCTTCTTTATTCTTCATCTCTATTTTTTTTCTTCTTAAATTCTTAACAATCTTACTAATACAATTAACAATTTTCAATTAAAAAAAATAGTGAAAGTCATGAACTTTAGAATATTAATACATTTCTCTTTGCAAACTTGATATATTTTTGCAGAGTAAATTTGATTCCGGCGAAATTCCATTTTTTTTGGCTAACATGATATGAATCTAAGATTACTTTATTGATATTATTAAAGAATTCAAATTCTAAGAAACCCACAACACAAGAAGAAGAAAAATAGCAATAAATACGAATTAGATTGCTAAAGAAATAAGATTTCTAAAAGAATGTTGATTTTTTTTTTTTTTACAGAAATGGAGAAGAAGATGATAAGAGGGGGCGAGGGTCGCGTGGGGGAGGGTAGTGAAAAACATCCTTTTCTTTTTATTTTTTATTATTGATTAATCAGATATTAAAAAAAATGAAAGATGGAGAAGAAGATGGCAAGACATGGAGTAGAAGAACAAGAAAGAGGGGGATGTTGAAGGGGACCCATTTTTTTTATTTTTTTTAAATTATAATTAATTATTAGACCCACAATGCCACGTTTCAGCTTTCAATTAGCCCTTTTTACCACATCATCGCGTGTGTATTACAAATACTTGAGCTTTTAGCTGATTGGACAAAATAGGCTCAATTGGATCAAAATTCGAGTGGGTTAGGGCCTAATAGGTACAAGCCTTAGTTGAGGGGTCTAAGTGAATTTTTGAAACAAGTTTGAGGGTCTGTCAATGACTTAAGCCTTTTACCATTTCATTCCTAATTAATTACTATAAGTCGTTTAAATATTAAAAAAAATAATATTTAATTAAAAATAAAATAAACAAAAAATGATTAATATTTTGAATTCTATATAGTTTGTTCTCAAAAATTAATATATTTGGAGAAATATGTTTGATTTTATTAAATCAAGAGGCTCGAGATTAAATGAGGTATTAATTCATATCGAATTTTGATTTAATTTAGCCAATCTATTAGCTATGACCTGAAATCAAATTGGTCACAATTACAATTGGCCAATTGATTTTCAATGTGGAAAAAACTTAAATGGAATTGGCCAAATTCCTAAAATTCCTACAAAGTTCCAAATCCTCAATTCTACCTCAACCCTGTCTTTTTTTTTTCATTTTAAAATTCAAAATTTGTATTAGATTTTTCAATTCCCCTCAACCGTGTCCTTTTTCCATTTTGATATTCAAAATTTGTACTAGATTATACAATTCCACCTCAACATTATTCTCTTTTCCATTTGAATTTCAAAATTTGTACTGGATTGTACAATTTCACCTCACCTTATCCTCCAACAAACCTTACCCTCAATATTGAAATTCCCAAAACACCCATCCTTACCCTCAATATTGAAATTCTCAAAACACCCTTAAATTCTTTCTCCCACATTAGTGGATGGAAAGAATTCGATCCGCATTCTTTTCTATAAATACTATCACTATTTTGATAGAAGAAAAAGTCTCAAAGAGTGAAAAAATATTTTGAACAAAAAGTTAAATTTCTTTTAGTAAAAATTTTCAAGTCGTAGTCTAATCGGGATTCTCGAAAGATTGCTCTCCGGAGGTGATCAAGACTCTGAAGAAAGATTGAAGTCCCATTTTGCTGCTCCAGAAAAGTTAACACACCTTTCCCTTTTAGTTTTGTTATCGTTTTCTTCTTCATCTCCTTCTTTATAGTTTAGTAGTTGTAATTGTTTGTTGGGATTATTTGTTGTAGAAGGCCTTGAAGGCCATAGGATGTTGTGACATCAATATTATGACTATTTTTATGTTCATGGTATAAAATGATATTACGTGTTTCTTTGGCTTTATTCTTAGATTATTATGATTAGATCGATAAAGTTTCTATATTTGCTTGATTAAAATATATACTCATGCCTTGTTTAAATTCGTTGTTGGTGGATATGTTCGCCTTTAGCATGTAAACTTGTTTCCTTTATGCTGAAAAGAATAGTTACTATTGTTTGTTTCACCTTAATAAATTAGATCGATAAAGTTTCGATCTTTGCTTGATTAAATACGTACTCATGTCTTGTTTAAATTTGTTATTGGCGGATACGTTTACTTTTTGCATGAAAAGTTGTTTCCTTTATGTCACAAAAAGATTTCCTCATCTTATGCTCATTACCCTTTTCTTTCTTTAATGAAAACATATCTTAGACTATATCATATCATAGTATTTGGTACAAATATGTGTTAATCTTTAGGAAATATTTGTCCAAAATTTAAGCAACTATACTTATGGGTCGTCAGTGTCTTCTTTTCAAGGATTTGTTGATTATATTGTTCTAGGCTCGATTTTTTGTGTTGTTTGAGAAATAGGATAATTTTCTTTTTGTTGGATAATTTGATTTATTTTTGATATCATAGTATACTATTTCTTTATGATTGAGAATACTATTTTTCCATCTTATCATTTATCTATTAAGTGTAGAATTTTCGAACTCATATTAATTCTTTTTCTTTGCATGAATCTGTTTTGGAGTCCAAATGGACTCTTTTCCTCTTGCATTTTGTAATGGGCCAATGAGGCCTACCTCTTCGAGTCAAGTCTGAAGTTTAACCCAAAGTTGATTATGTGGCGTGCGGGTGCAAGAAGATAAAAGAAGAAGGAAAATGGGTCAAAACCTATTGATGAGGCGCTAAGAGACTTGAAAGGTCTCGATTTTTATTATTATCTTATTCTTTATTTGTTTATTTATTTATTTATCTATTTATTCATTCATTTGGGCCTCGAAGTCAGAGTTATAATTTAATATAGATGAAGCAAATTTTTGGGCCTTCAAGGTCGAAAACTAGCTTAGGACAGATTACGGGAAAAAAGCCCAAATGATTAGACTAGGATAAGTTTATTTAAATAATTTGGTCCTAATGGCCTAAGTCTTTTAGTCTCCCCTTTTTTCCCTTTATATGCTAGTTGTTATTTTTTTAGTTTTCTTAGACTTAGTTAAAATTTCCGCTAAGTCATCAAAACTCATTGTGCACAAATCCTGAAAACAAATTCTTCCTTAATCGATTTCTTTTTCAAAAAATCAACTTTCCTTTTAAAGTTAGTCAAAAGGTATTTTTCAAATAGTCCGGATAACCGCAAGTTAGCGGATGCGCTTGGTGCTTTAACAACCTTCCAAGAGTATTAATAGGAACCACTTACTCAAAATTTCTAAACTTAAAAGATTTTTTCTGTTTTGAATCTTTTAAGTAATATTTTTAGTTTTTCTTGGTATTTTCTCAAAAATCAAGTGGCGACTCTGTAATTTCTTAAATTATTTCAATTTTTTTTTAAATTTTGAAATATTTTAAAAAGTCAAAAAATAATATTTTTCAAACCCTTCGAATTGAAAAGGGGGCAAAACAGAAATGACGACACTGCTGGAGACTTTAGCTAGGTTCTAACCAAATATTCGAATTAATTTCATTGACAAACTATTGTAATGTTTAAACTGTTTATGTGATTAAGTGTTTAAAGTATTTCAATTATTAACTGTTGCATTCATGACATAATTTCACATTTTGATTATTAAGCTATTTTGGAGTTTCTTGGATGTCCCGACCCCTATTGTTCAATTTCAAATAAAGTGTTGGAAATACAACAGTTTATTGACACATTAGGCGTTCAATGATTGTTTGTATTTTCAGACCCAAGTTGTCTATTTGGGAACCTGGTCGAAGCCCACTCTAGGTACCTAGGATAGAGAAAAAACAAAACTCTCTTTTTAGGCATGAGCCTAGAACGACCTAATACCCAAAGGGGCCTATTAGAAAACTTGACTTACGTCTATCTGACCATGAGTCATAACAGAGGATCATTCTTTATGTGTTAAATTGAAGGATATAATATCGGATTGTACGGACCATTATCCCTTGTATTTGAGGGTTTTATTTAGATAGCTTTGTTTAATCAACAGGTTTTTATTGGAAGGATATATAGACGTTTCAAGAAGTTCGAAGATCGAAGGGCTTCTAAGGAAGCTCTATTTAGATTTGCTCCCCTGCGTGGGATTAATATCTTGTATTTCCCTTTCCCTCATTTTGTATCCCCATTTAATTTATTAATGAAGTTTGTATAATATTTTGGGGGCAATGGAACATCTTACAAACATCATATATATCCTCAAACATTAGGCTTACCTTCAGCTTGAAAGGTTCCATATATGCTAGGACACGTTAAAAATTATTTATGTGCTAAAGTGTTTCACTATTTTTCTTTATCTATATTTGTTTGATTTGTCTCATATATTATATTGGTCAATTATTACAATTCACGAACTATCAGTTTTACCTTTTGAGTGTTTTTCATTCTTTTTAAAGAAAGACTGATTTATGTTGGGAAAAAGAATTGCTTGCTTCGCAAAGAGTAAACAAAGTAATCATTAGCACCATCAATCACGAAGAAAAATGAAGTTTTCTCAAAGACGCACTTTAGACGTCCTTTTATCTTAAATTTTGAAGATATTATTTTCTTTTCTTGTAATCATACATTCTTGTCGTTATTTTCTTGTAATTTCACTTTATGATTTGATTTATTTGTAATACGAACTACGTTGAACCTGAATTTCTGAGAATGAAATACGTAGGCAGCCTATATTGGCTTTGGTCATTTCTTTAGAAAATTTATTTTTCCATCTATTGGCGGAACGATATTTGATATGATTCCTATCTCAATAGAATATATGGACACTCTACTAGCTCGATAATATTCTCCATAAGATTTTCATAGAATTTGGGACAATTTTTTGAAAAGTTCTCAAAATTTAATCAAGAGAATCTTTTTCCGAGTTTTCATGGATATAATATTGGAGCATGTAACTGGGGAAAAATATTTTGAGAAGGTCTAACAAATACCATAAATCTCAATATTTACTACAAAGGTGACCACCAGATGTTGCTAATGCTGAAACCGAGACATAGTTTTGAGAAGTTCTCAAAATTCAAGCTACACTATGCCAAAAAGAACTAAAGTATTTTGCATTCTAGACTGGGGAAAATGTTTTGAGAAGATCTCACAAATTTCATACTAAATGATGTCATAAGTTGCAAGTAAATTCGAGAGTTTCTATGTTATAAACTGGGGCAGAATTTTTGAGGAAGATCCTAAAAATATTCCACAAAAGACTACACCTCAAGATTGCAAATCAATGGTCAATAAGTTTGAAACATTCCATAAATAGGACCCTTGAAAATTTCAAAAGTTTGGATCCTTTTTTACTTGGTACGACTCAAGGGAGTCACTAGTACCCGTGGTTTCGAGTCGTAGGGTGCCTAGGTGGTCCAATCGTACCCTATATAGTAAGGTAGGCTTAGATACTACCTAAGGTATGACTCATATGGGTAATAGTCATATAGGACCTTACAAGTGGTATATAATGAGTCATATGGTGCATGATTAAGTTTTCTAGTGTAATCTTTCAACTATACGATTTGTAGATACGATTGAGATTATACTCGTACCCTTAAGTACAATTTTAAGGAGATTAAATTACATATAAACCATTAGGTAAGGTCGTGTTAAGGTTGTATACGAGTTGGGGTCTCACTTGTACCCTTGGTCACGGATGGTAAGGTGTATTATACCCCTGGACGTGAATTATTTTAATTTTTAAGTTAAGGGTAGTTTGGACATTTCATACTCCTAAACCCTTATGTCCTCATGTTATATAACCCTATATAGACTTCTATAACACTTATTAGAGGATCATAACACATCAAATACTCTCTCAAACTCTCTCTTGGAAGATTGGAGGTAGGGTTTCACAAGTGCTCTTCAAAAGGCTCATAGGTCATGATTTCTTTCGTGAATCTTCTTGTATAAGACATGTACTACTTCCCTTATTGTTAACTATAAATAAAGGCATGTTTTATTGTATTTTAAATATTGGTTTATGAATCTTGAATGGTGGATTTTGAAATATTATTGAGGGTCTTTATGTATATGGTTTGGTATTGGTTTAAACTATATTTATACATATTTTTGGCAATAGTTTGCATATGTGGTTGGTTGTTGGTAATGTTTTAAATAATGGGTCTTTATTAACCCTAGTTATGGTAATCTCCATGTTGGTTTCAGTCTTGGTAAAGGTGTGCCCTCAACATGTTCGATAAAATGCCTCAAAGAATGCTTTTACTCTATTGTTGAACTTGCATTGTAACTCTTGCATGGTTTATTTTGGTAATGAAATTATAAACGGTTTTGGATGGGTTTGTATGTTTTAAATGGTTTAAATGATATATATGCTTTAAATTTTTGGCATGGTCTTAAATGGTTTGGAGTGGTTTAAAGGTTAAGGTTTTGATGGTCATGGTTGGTCTATTTTGAAAACCTTGCGGGATACATAGAAATCCCCCAAGTGAATGCATTTATGGAATTGATTTAAAAGATTTTAAAAGGCTAAAGGATAATTGGTTATGCTTGTGAAGAACATGGAAGTCTCCCATAAGGTTTAATATGGCTAGTGATCGGGCACTTGAATGTCCCCTTAATCTAAATGGTTTGGCTATGGATAATGCTTGCAAGTATGGTGGTATGACGATACCACTAGTTTATTGAATAGACTTGGTTAATAAATGGATAATTGGATTATTTGTTAAAGTTTTTAATTATGTATTAATGGTAGAGAGTGTAAGCTAAGTCGTGGAAGATGACAGTCCCAAGGGGATCAAAACTCAAAACTCATATTTGCCGATATGAGGGGTCTTTGATGGCCACGTGTGAGTGTCATGTTTATATTGGAGGGATGTACTAGTCATCCAGTGATATTGTCTATTCATGCAGCTACACGCACTGGGACCTTTTTAGCAGGGGGAGCTGAACCCATATGGCCCGTGGATGGTAGGACGACTAAGCTACCTAGGTAAAGGTTTTAACTGTATGCTAAACCTAGTTCTCTTTTATGGCACTTATATATATGTATGGTTTTATGAATATGGATGGTTTTACTTGGTTTTATAAATGGAATTATTTTATTCATATCCTAAGTGAATGCTAGTGTTCACCCACTAACCCATCTACTGGCGGCTGTATACCCACGCTATGTAGGAACCGACTATTCTACTCCTCTTGCTTAGTGATAGAATTCGGGAATGACCATTGGATTGAAGTGATGAGCTTCCTTAGTTTGGAAGGTATCTATTTCATGTCATGGGTTACTTCATATGTGTTTCTCGTCTTTCATAGACTTTGGTTTTTGGCTATAGTTGGGGGCATGTTCTGACTGAATACTCTTTGGTTGGTTTAGAGGATTTGTATGGAAAACTGTGTGCCTGGGTGTGGTATGGACTATTTTCATTATATATATACGTTGGATTATTATTTCACTTGGTTTGGTTTATTGTTTCTACTTCGGTTGGTTGGTTTTAGGTGGTTGGTCTTGATTAGGTTGGTCTCAATTCTAGACTTATCCCAGAGTCTCCACATAGTTGTACACATGATTTTGTTAGATATTGATAACGCTCAATCTACAGCTCTCATGGGAGTGTAAAGCGGTCGTTTGCAAATATAGAACCCAACCTGGGTTGGGTGTCGATCCCACAGGGAATAGCTTGGCCAACAAGTAAGCAAAATTAATAGACTTTTGGTGCAAGTCTCGTAAGAAGGGGGGATTGTAATATGTAACCAAAACAATAAAGTAAAAGCTGAAAATAGCAAAGTAAAAAGAGAGTATTTCGTAGGTTGTGAAACAATGAGAATTGAAGCGTTAGGGTTATGTCCACCTTCTGAGGTATACGTCTCTATTGGCTATGAGTGTGTAGAGTCTTGACATGCAATTGCTTATAGAGAATTGTAGTCGATGGTAAATCCAAGCGTCTCTCGACCTAAACAAGGACTATTTCACTTTAACTCTCTCGAGCTTAAAGCGTGTCTAACGGTACGAATTCTCCAAGAGGTTAGTCCAGTTACGGCACTAGCTTTTTAATAGGAAAGGGTGTCCTACTACCTTGACATTATCTCTTTTCCAGACAATTAACCTTTCTCTCGAACAAGTTAAATGTTAGACTGGCGTATTCTTGCGTTTGCAACCGCAAAGAATGTAGATTAAGATGAAGAGAATAATGATACAAGCAATATACGTGTCATGAACTCACAAACTCATAGCTATAGATAGTAACTCATTCGGCTTCCATAACCCCAACTAAGAGGTTTAGTTACCCATGAATGCGAAGGATATCACGATTTGCATGGTTGATGGCATGAGAAGTAGGTGATAGGCGTGTGGTTTTGGTGATTCCCTAGCAAGTAACGATTCTCTTGTTGTGGAATTTAAGAATAGAAGAGTAGATTAGAAGTGTTTGTGGTGGAAGATGAGAGAGATGGAAGAAAATTAATAGTTTAATTAAGTGAAGAATAATTAGTTGAAGAATGTTAGAAGATTGATTAAAAATCTCTAGCATGATAGGGTATTTATAATACTCCTATCCTACTCCTACTAAGCTAATGAAATAAATAACCAAATCCTAATATACTAATGAAATCCTTGACCCAAATGTACTAGGGTAAGGTTACAATATCATAATCCAAATAGAATAGTGAAATACATAACCTAATTGTACTAGGTTAATGTATCTTTGTAAAAATCCAGCTTTGTGTCTGTAAGTCCCCAAAGTCTTCAGAATTGCTGGTTTAGCCCGGGACAGATTTTCCATGCAGCAGATTTGGTCCTTTAGGCGTCCAGCTCCTTTCTACTTCGTTTGTGAGCTTTCTTTTGTGTCAAGTGAGCCATAAAATGCTGTATTTTGCATCATTTATACCTGAAACTTTCCTAATCACGTTTGTTAGCTCATTTACAGGAAAAAGGACTAAAAGTGCATGAAATAGATAATTAGTTCTCAAAACTAGGCTAAAATATGGGCAAAATATATTGATATAGGCGTGAGAATCCGCCTATCATCAACACCCCACACTTAGAGCTTTGTTCGTCCTCGAACAACATATCATGTCCTTCTAAGCATCGACTTAGGGTTTTTACAGCAACAACACAAAACATTTATCAAGACAAGCACAACAATTATCAACAAAGAGTAGCTTTCTGATTATACGTAGAAACAATTTAACCTCAAGCATAGACTCGTGATGGTGATCAACTCGAATGCAAACGTTAAGGTACATAGAATCATATACAACTATCCAAAACTCATCAACCATATGTGTCTCACAATATAGTACCCATAATCACTCACAAGTATAGCATATTTTTCAAACATGGGTATCAACATATCCTTGCTCTCACTCTCGCAAAGAATTCATATGTAGCAACTAATGACCATAAGCTTGCCCTTAGTGTAATACTCTACTAAATGTCGGAATGTTAAGATTAGGATCAAGTAGGTCTTTAGATGGTTGTAATGTAGGCTAAGGGACGGGTAGGACTATTTTGGCCAAGAATAGTGACTAAGCTCCTAAGCGCTTTAATACATCACATTTTATCATTGACACTTTTTTTCTTTCAACCTTTCTTCTTTCTTTTATTCTACCACCGTTGTTCTCCTCTTTTGTTTTTCAATTTTAAGAACAACTCACTTTTCAGCTTTCTTTTCCTTTTTCTTTTCACAACATCCCTCTTATGATAGCACTTTGTTTTCTTTTTCATAACACATTCAAGAACCATTACAATTTAAAGCATCATACTCACCCAATTTCCTCTTATGTTGTCACATGACTTTTTCACTTTAAAGCACTTAGGAATTTGGATCAAATTACGGTCTTGAAAGAAATGGATTAGGCTTACATACAAGGTTGTCAAAGAAATAGGCTAAAGGCTCAAAAAGGGTTTAACTAGGATGATGTTCATGGGTAGGTAAAACTGAAGATAAACAAATATAGGTTGCCAAAGAAATGCCTAAATCATATCCTAAACTTACACTCCTTATTTTCGCTTTGCATACATACCAGGCAAGTTCTAGCATTAGCCACAATCATAGAATATACGATTATCTCACACACACAAGGCACATGGTCGACTTGATTGGAAGTAATATAGACTCTCGACCCAACAATTGAAGGACTTGAATCACACAATATCACATAATAAGTCACAACTAGAGCCTAAACGTCTCAATAGTCACAATTGTAGCACATACTCTTGTTATAATCTCATGCTGCCTATCAAAAATACTTTCATGCGAAGCTAGAAAAAATTTGACTCCTAAAAAATTTAAAAAAAACGTCAAACGAAAAATAAACAAAAAAAAACGGACTCAAAAAACAAACAAGCATACAAACATACATACAAACATAGGTGCAAACAAAGAAGTATAGCATGCGATTCTGCCACCCCACACTTAGACGGGACACTGCCCTCAGTGGAAAATAAATTCGAAGAACCTGGTTAGTCGGACCCTTCATCAATGTCGGGGGTCATACCCCCTTCGTTTGAATCATCATAAGAGTCGTCGTCAGAGTTCTCCTCCTCGTCAGAATCAGGCAGACGTCTATCATCATCAGTCGGCACATCATCGTCTAGAGGTTCCTCAAAATATACGCCCACTCCACACATCTCCCATGCATGCCTGTTCATTGGGTAGTCGTGGTCCAGCTGTTGGAGCTCTTCAGCAGTTGGAATACGTCCACCACTCATCATAGTAAATCATGTCATGCCATAGAGATGACGGAAGAAACTCTCGTCACGAGCATGTCTCTCCGCAGTAGTAAGGTTGACTCCATGAGTTGTTTCAGCATCCTTGACCTTGGTGAGGTCAACCTTCTTAGGGTTATGTGGGAGTTTGTGGTCAGCTGGTTCCTCTTCGACATCCTCCTTCCGTAACATTGCTGTCAACAAATTGCCGAATGTGAAATGGGACCTTTTGTGGAGTCTGGCCTTCCTCATGGTAGATCGAATGATTACCCCAAAGTTGATAGGGACATTTGTCATCAAAGCATAGACCAAACACACTCTATCTCTCGATATCTTGGTGTATTGAGTCCCAGGAATAAGACATGAGTTGACAATGCGCATCCAGATTCTTGCTTCCCTATTTAGTGGAGCATAGGGGAAGGTGTTGTGACGGCCTGTTTCCTTATGTCTGCCCCATCTTGCCATCGATCTGCTTCTACAAAGCGCGTGTCGTATTGCTCTGTAAGGAGGCCTGCTGTACAGCTCTTTGAATGGTGCAGTGTCGACCGAAGGTAAGCCAAGAAAAGAGTTGATCCAATCCGCTGTAAGCTGTAACACTTGGCCCCGAATTTTGACTTCGTTGCCTGTTGTGTTTGGCGACCAGTTGGCATAAAACTCTCTTGTTAAGTCAAGATTACACTCTCCCATGTCGCGGAAGATGAAATCCAGCTTCAAAGCAATTATTTTTGCCAACATTCGCGGCTCCTTCTTTGCTAAGGTCTCCTTGTTGATCAAGTCGACGTGCACATATTTTCTTTCTTTGTTGCTGCTGTACCATGCTTTGGCTTCTTCCTCAAGAACCCATTTTATTCCGAACATTCTGCGTGGTAGGTGTGCTGAGGATGATTCTCCTTGGTCTTTTCGACTTCTCTTTTTGCCCTTTTGGGACGTAGTAGCCTTCTCCTTGCCTTGCCTCGCTTTAGGTGCCATTGTACCTGAGACTAGAAATAATGTTAGTTACAGCACAATCTCACTTGATACAATCTATATGCAAGCACTAGGGGTACCACCCCACACTTAGTTTCGTTGCACAAATCAGTGAGGTGAAAGTGGTCGAGTACTCAGATTTCGTCGACATACGTTTTAGGATTGTATTCCGACAAGAAAATCAGCATTGCATCACTTATTTGCAGCCATTGGACTACTTTCATGGTGGATATAGCAACACTACGACATAGGGGTTACCACATGGAATCGTTATTCTTACAACAAGTACAACCTCCTAAGTCGATAGGCACTATAATCTTATCCCGATGGCCGGGATAGTCTATTATGTAAGCATACAAACAACACTCTTAAGCCATATTCATAGCCATATATATTCAGCAAATATCATAACAATGCTTTCGAAACAAAATTCAAGTCGGAAACATGTCAAGAATTCCTTACGTATATGTTCACTCACATGATTTTGCAACAATAATCCAAACACATGAACATCACCACCAATCTCACAAGATTTAGCAATTTATAATAAGCATAGCAACGTAGTACTTACGATAAATAGATGAAGAATAAGAGAGCACTTACTTGCTTGAAGCTTGTGGAGAAGTTGTTGTGAATTGGAAGAGCAAAAGAAGAAAATTTTGAGAAGATTTAGAGGGTTATGCGGCGCCTTTAGGGTTGTTTCTAATGTGGTTGTGTTATGAAACTAAGTCCCCTTTATATAGGAAGAGTATGGGTCGGGTTATGACCCATTTGCAATCGGATTTGGGGACAAAAACACCACATATGCGGCGCATATCACTCGGCATATCAATGACATATGCGGCGCATTGTCTATGGCATTTGTAGACATATGCGCCGCATAGTCTATGGCACATGAGATACTGAGACCAAATGCCATAGCATAGGCGGCGCATAGTCAAAAGCATACCTAGGAATAGGCGGCGCATAGTGTAAAGCACACTAGATTCCGAGTCCTTAGGCTATAGAATAGGTTGTGCATCGTGCGTGGCCTATTTTTACTAAGGCCTAGCCTTCCTCGAAACCTATTTTGATGAGGAAAAGGCTCAATCTATAGCCTTATGCATCACCATTCCTAACTTACCATCTTTACCATACAATGCGTCCAAATCGTCGATTGAAATCAATTTCCTCGTTGAATACTTCTTGCACCTATTTTTGCTCAAAACAAAATGAAAACGATTAGTACGATGGGTTGCCTCCCAACAAGCGCCTTAGTTTTGGTCGTGGCACAAATCTTATTTTTGGATTTTCATTTATCAAAAAGAAAAAATACTAAAACGACAAAACGATAAAACGATAAAACGATAAAAGAATAAAACGATGGGTTGCCTCCCATCTAGCGCCTTATTTATTGTCGTGGCTTGACGTAGTAATCTCGAGTACTTAGACTTTATCGAGATAAGTGATGGCCATGTCATTCATCAAGTCAAGAGGACCGATATATGGCTTGACACGTTGGCCATTCACTTTGAAGATAACACCCTCATTGTTTTCCAATTCGACTACTCCAGACGAGTAGACTTGAATGACTTTAAATGGACCAGACCATTTCGATTTTAACTTACCTGGGAAGAGCTTGAGTCTGGAGTTAAAGAGTAGTACCATGTCACCTTTTTGGAAGTTTCGTCGAACAATCCGCTGATCATGATACTTCTTCATCCGCTCCTTGTATAAATCTGATCTTTCATATGCATGGAGACGAAATTCATCTAGTTCGTTCAGCTGCTCCAACCTCAGGTTCTTCACATCATCCCAATTCAGATTCAAGTGCTTCAATGCCCACAATGCCTTGTATTCAAGCTCGATGGGTAGATGACAAGCCTTCCCATAAACTAGCTGATAAGGTGACATGCCAATGGGTGTCTTGAATGCAGTCCTATACGCCCATAGTGCATCATCTAGCTTTCGAGACCAATCCTTCCGATTCGCATTAACCGTCTTTGCAAGGATTTGCTTGATCTCACGATTGGAAACCTCTACTTGTCCACTAGTTTGGGGATGATAAGGTATAGCTACCTTATGTTGCTTGACACCATACTTGGCCAATACAGATTTGAATAGCTTGTTGCAAAAGTGAGATCCTCCATCACTTATGATAGTACGAGGTACTCCAAAGCGAGAGAAAATATTCTTCTTTAAGAACGCTACAACACGCTTTCCTTCGTTATCGGCCAATGCTACGGCTTCAACCCATTTTGACACATAATCCACAGCAACCAAGATGTACTTCATTCCAAACGAATTCACGAATGGCCCCATGAAATCAATACCCCACACATCAAAGAGTTCTACCTCAAGAATTTTGGACATGGGCATTTCATGGTGTTTTGAAATAGCACCTTGCCGTTGGCATTGGTCACACCTTCTCACATAGTCGTATGCATCTCTGAATATTGTAGGCCAATAATACCCACTTTGCAAGACTTTCCTTGCCGTTCGATTCCCTGCATGATGTCCTCCAACTTGCGAAATGTGGCATGCTTCCAATATAGTAGGCACTTCTTCATGGGATATACATCGACGAATGATACCATCCGCGCATCTTCGAAACAAATAAGGCTCATCCCAATAGTAGTGCTGAACGTCATGCATAAACTTCCTCCTTTGGTGGTAAGATAAATTGGAAGGTAACACATTACTCACCACGAAGTTTGCAAAGTCGGCATACCATGGTAATTTCTCAATTGTTGTCGCTAGTATCTCCTCGTCAGGGAATACATCATCAATCTGATTTTCTGGTTGCGCCACATGCTCATTCTCAAGTCTAGATAGGTGATCAGCCACTTGGTTCTCGCAACCTCTTCTATCTTTGACTTCGAAATCAAACTCTTGCAGCAGCAATACCCATCGAATCAGCCTTTGTTTTGCATCCTTCTTCGTCATTAGATACCTGCATGGTCTGTATGAACGATCACCTTAGTACCCAATAGATAGGCACGAAACTTCTCAAACGCATACACAACCGCTAGGAGCTCTTGTTCAGTAACGGTGTAGTTCCTTTGGGCTTCATTTAGGACCTTACTTGCATAATAGATAGGATGAAACAATTTCTCCTTTCTCTGTCCAAGAACAGCACCAACGGCTACACAACTAGCATCACACATGACTTCGAACGGGAGCGTCCAATCTGGTGCTACCATGATAGGGGCTTCAATGAGTTTTCCTTTAAGGCATTCGAATTCCTTTAAGCAATCGTCATTAAAGTCAAACTTCGCATCTTTCTCCAATAGTTTGCACAATGGACTAGAAATTTTGGAGAAGTCTTTGATGAATCTACGATAAAAACCGGCATGGCCAAGAAAACTACGAACTCCCTTCACCAAAATTGGAGGCGGTAGCTTCTCAATTACCTCTATTTTGGCGCGATCAACCTCTATTCCTCTTTCGGAGATCTTGTGCCCAAGAACGATTCCTTCTTTTACCATGAAGTGGCACTTCTCCCAATTCAGGACAAGGTTAAACTCTACACATCTTTGCAATGCCATGCTCAAGTTTGCCAAACATGCTTCAAAAGACTCACCAACAACTAAAAAGTCGTCCATAAATACCTCCAAAGTGTCTTCTACCCTATCAGAGAAAATAGACATCATACAACGTTGAAAGATGGCTGGTGCATTACACAACCCGAATGGCATGCGTTTGAAGGCAAACGTACCATATGGGCATGTAAACGTTGTCTTCTCTTGGTCTTCAGGTGCAATACAAATCTGATTATAACCCGAATAACCATCCAAAAAGCAAAACCATCCTTTCCCCGCTAATTGATCTAGCATTTGGTCCATAAATGGCATGGGGAAGTGATCCTTGAGCATCCAAGAATTCAGCTTGCGGTAGTCCATGCATACTCTCCATCCAGTAATGGGCCTGAGTGGAATAAGCTCATTCTTTGCATTCGCGACCACCGTCATACCTCCTTTCTTGGGAACACATTGCACAGGACTCACCCATGTACTATCAGAGATAGGGTATACAACTCCTGCGTTTAACCACTTGATAATCTCCTTCTTCACCACTTCTTGCATTGGTGGGTTTAATCGTCTTTGATTTTCAATGGTGGGTGTGCACTTTTCTTGAAGCTGAATTTTATGTGTGCAAATCCCAGGTGGAATACCAATAATATCCGCAATGGTCCATCCAATAGCTCTAATATACTTGTGTAAGATTTCAATAAGATCTGCAACTTGTTTCTCACCCAAATCGGCTGCTACAATGACTGGAAGAGTGTTTCCGCTTCCTAAGAATGCGTACTTCAAATGGCTTGGCAGCTCCTTCAATTCTAACGTAGGTGTCTCTTCAATAGATGGCTTAGCTGGCGGTGTGGGTCGATTCTTGAGATCAAGATCCAGCTTCTTGGGAGTATAACGATATGTTCCTAATCCCGATAGAGCACAAATAGCTTCTTCAGAAATTTCAGCATCCTCATTCTCTCCTTTCATGAGCGAAACCTCCAAAGGATCATCAAGAATTTGCTCTTCTGCAAGTAACTCATTCTCATCATCAAAGACAACATCAGCCACAGAAAATACACTCAGATCTTTGGGTTGCTTCATTGATTTGCAAACATCAAAGCGAACCACTTCGTCATTTATTCGGAATGAAAGCTCATTAGCTCTCAAATCTATGAGCACACTTCCCGTAGCAAGGAAAGGGCGTCCCAAGATTATGGGAACCTCTGAATCTGCTTCACAATCCAAAATGACAAAGTCTGCTGGAAATATGAATGAAGATACCTTCACCAAGACATCGCATAGAATGCCAACCGGTCACTTTACCGACCTATCTGCCATAACAAGCCTCATATTAGTTGGTGTAGGATCTCCTAACCCCAACTTCTTGTAGATCGATAATGGCATCAAGTTGATGCTGGCTCCTAAGTCACACAATGCTTTAGCGAAGTCCAAAGATCCGACGGTGCGAGGAATCGTGAAAGCTCCGGGGTCGGCCTTCTTCTGAACTATCGATCGGGTAGCAATTGCACTACAATGATGCACATCATCTTTCAGCTCATAACTTGCTGCCCTCTTCTTAGTCAAAAGATCTTTCATAAACTTCGCATACCCAGGCATTTGTTCAAGTGCCTCTACCAATGGGACATTAATGGTCAGTTGTTTCAACATAGTCATAAATTTGCTGAACTTAGTGTCATCAGCCACCTTCTTCAATCTTTGGGGAAAAGGTGGTGGTGGGTATGGAAGTGTTCTCTCCACGGCTTTCTTCTCCTCTAGCTTCCGTTTTTCCACTTTTCCAGGCTGCACGTCACTAGGTGAAGCGTCCTTGACGTTTGAAGTAGTTGTTGCGGCTTCTTCTCTTGTAACGTCACTAGGTGTGGCATCAATGTCTGCTGCTACGTCAACCACTTGCTTGCCTTTTGCTGAAGTTTCCAGCACCTTACCACTCCTGGTAGTGATGGCCATGCATGACCCATCATTCCTTGGGTTTTGCACAGTATCGCTCGGTAAGGTGCCAACCTTTCTTTGATTGAATGCTGCTGAAAGTTGGCTCAATTGCTGCTCTATTTGCTTGATAGAAGTGGAGTGAGAATCAACTAATTGCTTCATGGAGGCTAAATCGTCAATTACCTCCTTAACTCCCGTGCTCGTTGCTTCCACTCCTTTCAATAACTTAGCCATCATGTCTTCCATAGAATTAGATGTGGTGGTATCACGTTTACCAGGGGGAACGTACAAACCACTATTTTCATTATTTTTCTTCCAACTACCTTGGTCTTTGCTTCCAGATTTAACATAATAGTTCCGACCTTGGTTTCCTTGGGTATTCCCTCGGAAACCCCCCTGATTATTCAAGTAGTTGGCCTCCTCTTCCGAATCAGATTCGTCTCTTTCTTTTGACGCAATAGCTTTCACTTTTTCAGTCTTCCCTAATAGATGCTTTGTAAGAAGATCCATTTGGGTTTTCATGTGCGCCATATCTTGATCACGTTCTTCTTCTCTTCTTCGTTGGTCTGCAGTCATGCCAATAGATAAAGTGGGGCTTGCTACCTCAGAATCCCTGGTATGCCAAGCTCTACTTTGTTTCATCATACGATCTAGCATATTGCTTGCTTGACCAAAGGTGAGGTCCATGAAAGAACCTTCAGCTGCGTTATCCACCACTGGTTTAGTTACTGAATTCAAGACTCTATACAAGATCTCCATGAGGTGAACATTAGTCATGTGATGGTTTGGGCATCTCGTTAGCTTTGTTTTGAACCTCTCCCATGTTTCGTGAAGAGCTTCAGAGAGAAGATGACGAAAGTTGCTGATTTCATCTCTCAATTAAGCCCTCTTGGATGGCGGAAAAAATCTTTCTAGGAAAGCGTCTCTCAATTGCCTCCAATTTGTAATTGAATCAGGAGTCAGCCAATTCAACCATAGTGTTGCCTCCCCAGACAGAGACAATGGAAATAGACGTAATCGAATAGCATTCTGACCAAAACCAGGATTGTCAAAAGACTTGCATGTAGAAATAAAGTTGATGAGATGCATATTCGGATCATCGCCTGCTAGTCCACCAAATAACCCCTTGAGTTGCAATAACTGAATCATGGTGCTAGTGATGTTGAACTTGGCTCCGGGCGCTAATGGTGGTGGAATTATAGCTCCAGTGGCTCCGGCACCATCAAGATCATCATCATCATCGTCGAAAGCTGGTTGCAAAGGTTGGCGATCATACCTATACCGAGCTTGTCGACCTCTTCTGTTGGCAGGTGTTATAATTTCAGCATCACGCCTAGGGTTTAGTAACTCGTCATCACCTAAATCTTCATCGTCAGGATTTGTTGCTCGCCCAGGATTATCAATGTTTTGTTGTTGGACTTGAGCAGCGGCAAGAGCAGCTAATCTTGCTTGCTTGTGTTGAGCAGCCATCCTGTCGATTTCAGCTTGTGCTTCCATTCTTCTAATTCGTTGTGGTTCAGGATTGATTGGTAATAACGGTTGACCAGAACTTCTAGTATGGGGCATGCACTAAAAGAAAAACCTGCAAGAAACAAAAACAAAAACTAAACATAAAAGTACGAGAATCTTTGACCAAAGGGTCTAGTAATTATCACGAACTTGATTGACACTCGTATTCCCCGGCAACGGCGCCAATTTTTGATAACGCTCAATCTACAGCTCTCGTGGGAGTGTAAAGCGGTCGTTTGCAAATATAGAACCCAACCTGGGTTGGGTGTCGATCCCACAGGGAATAGCTTGGCCAACAAGTAAGCAAAATTAATAGGCTTTTGGTGCAAGTCTCGTAAGAAGGGGGGATTGTAATATGTAACCAAAACAATAAAGTAAAAGCTGAAAATAGCAAAGTAAAAAGAGAGTATTTCGTAGGTTGTGAAACAATGAGAATTGAAGCGTTGGGGTTATGTCCACCTTCTGAGGTATACGTCTCTATTGGCTGTGAGTGTGTAGAGTCTTGACATGCAATTGCTTATAGAGAATTGTAGTCGATGGTAAATCCAAGCGTCTCTCGACCTAAACAAGGACTATTTTACTTTAACTCTCTCGAGCTTAAAGCGTGTCTAACGGTATGAATTCTCCAAGAGGTTAGTCCAGTTACGGCACTAGCTTTTTAATAGGAAAGGGTGTCCTACTACCTTGACATTATCTCTTTTCCAGACAATTAACCTTTCTCTCGAACAAGTTAAATGTTAGACTGGCGTATTCTTGCGTTTGCAACCGCAAAGAATGTAGATTAATATGAAGAGAATAATGATACAAGCAATATACGGTCATGAACTCACAAACTCATAGCTATAGATAGTAACTCATTCGGCTTCCATAACCCCAACTAAGAGGTTTAGTTACCCATGAATGCGAAGGATATCACGATTTGCATGGTTTATGGCGTGAGAAGTAGGTGATAGGCGTGTGGTTTTGGTGATTCCCTAGCAAGTAACGATTCTCTTGTTGTGGAATTTAAGAATAGAAGAGTAGATTAGAAGTGTTTGTGGTGGAAGATGAGAGAGATGGAAGAAAATTAATAGTTTAATTAAGTGAAGAATAATTAGTTGAAGAATGTTAGAAGATTGATTAAAAATCTCTAGCATGATAGGGTATTTATAATACTCCTATCCTACTCCTACTAAGCTAATGAAATAAATAACCAAATCCTAATATACTAATGAAATCCTTGACCCAAATGTACTAGGGTAAGGTTACAATATCATAATCCAAATAGAATAGTGAAATACATAACCTAATTGTACTAGGTTAATGTATCTTTGTAAAAATCCAGCTTTGTATCTGTAAGTCCCCAAAGTCTTCAGAATTGCTGTTTTAGCCCGGGACAGATTTTCCATGCAGCAGATTTGGTCTTTTAGGCGTCCAGCTCCTTTCTACTTCGTTTGTGAGCTTTCTTTTGTGTCAAGTGAGCCATAAAATGCTGTATTTTGCATCATTTATACCTGAAACTTTCCTAATCACGTTTGTTAGCTCATTTACAGGAAAAAGGACTAAAAGTTCGTGAAATAGATAATTAGTTCTCAAAACTAGGCTAAAATATGGGCAAAATATATTGATATAGGCGTGTAAATCCGCCTATCATCAGATATTCGGACTTCAGCCGGCTCAAGATATGCTAATAGTGGTTGGGTTGCATAACGGGTGCGGTCCTCGGCCTTGGTTGGGCTTGGGATTGCCTATTACGACAAGCCCTAGTTTGGGATACATCAAAGGTGCATCAGGAGAGTAAGGCAATACCAATACATTCTGTCTCTCAAAACTAAGAATTTTTTCTTTAGGTGTAGGAAAAGTGAAGTCGCAATGTTGACAATGTTAAGCATGACAAAAGGCATTATCAAATCCACCGTGCCCTGCCATGATAATCCAGACAAATTCTCTTTTCTATTTTCTTTTTAATTTATGTTTCTATTACTTCCTTATGATCTCTAACACTTCCTCTAATTTTGTAGAAAAATGATCGAGCATAACAATTAAGATATAGGGATATCATTCAAAACACTATCTCCAAATCATCATGAGTCAGCCGACTTTATCTTCTGTTACACTCTTGACTTAGTTACAACAAATTCTTATGTTATTAATGAGTTTTGTTTAAGCTATGCAGGTGACGTATGCAAGATCGCCTCTAAGAACTAACATAAACCAATCATCTCAAAGTTTGAGGATTCAACCCAGAAACTTAGGACGTACACAAGTCCTTTTAAGGATTTTTGATTCAAAGGATGAAGTTCAAAAAAATAAACTTCTATTTTTCTTATATATTATTGTTTTCTACCCTGTAAGAAGCTTATTGGATTGTCATCCCATTCGAGGTGACACATCTTGTTATATTTGGGGTCATCCAACTCTTTCAAGATGACATACCGAATACTCACTTGTTAAAGGTAACACATCTTATTATCTTTGGGTCATCCACCCTTTCAAAAGGACACATATTGTTATATTTGGGTTTTCTATCTGTTAATAGAATGCATTAACCCATTGCTTTATTTGAGACACATTATTAAGTTATGGACCATCACCTCCTTCAGCGTAACATGTTATTATGTTATGTATCATCACATCTTTCAGAGTGATATGTTAAGTTATGGACCGTCACCTCATTCAGCGTGACATGTTGTTATGTTATGGATCGTCACCTTCTTCAGTGTGACATGTTATTATGTTATGGACCTTCACCCCCTTCAGAGTGATATGTTATTATGTTATGGACCATCACCTTCTTCAGAGTGACATGTTATTATGTTATGGACCATCACCTCCCTTAGAGTGACATATTATTATGGACTGTCACTTCCTTCAAAGTGACATGATATTATATGGACTATCACCTCTTTCAGAATGACATGTTATTATGTTATGGAACGTCACCTCTTTTAGTGTGACATATTATTATGTTATGAACTATCACCTCCTTTAGAGTGACATATTATTATGTTATGGATCGGCACCTCCTTCAAGACATGTTATTATGTTATTAGACTGTCACTTTCTTTAGAGTGACATGTTATTATATGGATTGGCATCTCCTTCAACATAATATGTTACTACATTATGAATTTTTACCTCCTTCAGTGTGGCATACTAAAACAAGATATGCACGATTGCCCTTATATTGCATTTGATACTAATAAGTTTAGTGCAAGTGATTAATAGACACATTGGATCGTCACTCCATTTAAAGTGGCATGTTACATTAAATTGGGTCGTCCGCCCTTCAATGAGACACGTTGGAACGTTACTCCATTCAAAGTGGCGCGTTATATTTAAATTGGGTCAATGAGACGCGTTGGACCGTCACTCCATTCAAAGTGGCATGTTATATTTAAATTGGCTCATCCACCCTTCAATAAGACACGTTGGATCATCACTTCATTCAAAGTGGCACGTTATATTTAAATTGGGTCGTCCTCCCTTCAATGAGACACACTGGACCATCACTCCATTCAAAGTGGCTTGTTACATCTAAATTGGGTCATCTGCCCTTCAATGAGACATGTTGGACCGTCATTCCATTCAAAGTGGTATGTTACATTTAAATCGGATCATCCGCCCTACAATGAAAAACGTTGGACCATAAATCCATTCAAAGTGGAATGTTACATTTAAATTGAGTCATCCTCTTTTTAATGAGTCACATTGGACCATCGCTCCGTTTAAAGTGGCATGTTACATTTAAATTGAGTCGCTCGCCCTTAAATGAGACACGTTGGACTATCTCTCTATTTAAAATGGCATGTTACATCTAAATTATGTTGTCCGATCTTCAATGAGACACGTTGGACCGTCACTCCGTTCTAAGTGGCATGTTATATTTAAATTGAATTATCTGCCCTATAATGAGATACGTTGGACTGTCACTCTATTAAAGTGGCATGTTATATTTAAATTTGATCGCCTGCCCTTCAATGAGACATATTGGACCGTAACTCCATTTAAAGTGGCATGTTACATTTAAAATGGATCATCTACCATTCAATGAGACACGTTGGATCATCACTCAGTTCAAAGTGACATGTTACATTCAAAAGAAGTCATTCGCCTTTTACTGGTACATATTAGGTTGTCACCGTGTTCAAAGTGGGATAGTATTTTTTAGAACGGGTTGTGCAAATTGGTTCATCAACTATCTCATCATAGCATGTTCAAATAGTTTTTTTGCTAATTTACATTTGTGTAATGCTACATTTACAACTAATCTTTTGTTTGAATAGTTGTCGAGACCATCCAAAAAGATGAAATTCTCAAATCAAAACCATAGGTATGTATGACTCCAAAAAGGATGCAAAACAACGTGGAACTTTTTCTTAGCAGCAAAATGGGATGTAGTCTAGAGAGGGACGTCAGACTCTTTAGACGCAAGCTAAAGGATGATTTCCACCACCCTCAAACCACATCCTTGTTAGAATTCATGAGGGTACTTTGGGATATTTTGGTTTCATCTTCACTTTTGGGTTATTTCTATAGTCATACCGAGGGTAATCTTCTCTTCCCTTCAAATTCGAGTGATAGGACACCAAGAGCTGTGAAAATTATATTCAGGTAAATTCTTACCTATGGATGTGAAGAGCTCCATATTCATGGTTAAGAGATTACAATCCTCTTTTTCACAACTCAATCAACTTATCACTCATTTCGAGTCAAAGATCGTCTAAAATAAAATACTATATTTTCTATCAATCGAGTCGTACTACAAGCAGTCTGATTTCCTGAGTCTCAGGGATATATAGGCTGGGCGTTATGTTGGAAACTTGACTGCATTCCAACCTCCCCCCTATCTGATTATTCCTCTACTTTCCAGTTTCACTAAAATTTAAAAGTCAGAATAACTTGTGAATTTCATAAAAATCGTGCTTAAAATTAAGCCTTATGAACTATGAATTTAAAAGTGCCATGAGTTCTCATGTAAGCTGAAATATGTAGAAAACCCTATACTATGTTTCGGCCATGACTCTGTGAGACTCGTGAGGAAACCAATCTCTTTCAGAAATGAATTTTTGGTCAGACAAAAATTAGAAATGTCACACTCTCTTTGCCCAGGGTTACTTGCATCCACCCTATCCACAGGGAGAGGGAAGTTGTTGACACCTAATTTTTGCCCTCCACGACTAAATTTAATCATGTGTTTTTTTATTTGTAATAAAATTAAAGTATTATTTCATTTAGATAAATACGCTCTAAAATATTTATTTGAGTTAATTTTGTCATTTAAATAATGACTATACATTTTTGTATTTACATATACGAGATTGTATAAATTTTATTACTTAAATGAACATTTTTATCAAATTGGACTATTATCAAGTATTATCTTGAAAATTGATTCAAATGGTTAATCTCTTGAATTAAATATCGTTTGTTCTCAAAAATAATTTATTTGGAGAAATATTTATTTGGTTTTATTAAATCAAGAATCTAGGTATTAAACGAGGTATTAAATCTATTAGCTATGGCCATAATTAATATCAAATTGGCCACAAATGCAATACAATTGGCCAATTGATTTATAATATGGCCAAAACTTAAATTGAATTGACCAAATTTCTAAAATTCCTACAAAATCCTAAATCCCCAATTCCACATCACCCTTGTCTTTTTTCCATTTTGAAATTCAAAATTTATATTAGATTGTTCAATTTCCCCTCACCTTGTCCTTTTTCCATTTTGAAATTCAAATTTTGTACTAGATTGTACAATTCCACCGCAACAGTATCCCCTTTTCCATTTGAATTTCAAAATTTATACTAGATTGTACAATTTCACCTTACCTTATCCTCCAACAAACCTTACCCTTAATTTTAAAACTTCTAAAATACCCTTAAATTCTTTCTCCCATATTGGTGGATGAAAAGAATTCAATCCCCATTCTGAACTCAATCCCCATTCTTTTCTATAAATACTACCACTATTTTGGTAGAAGAAAAAGTCTCAAAGAGTGGAAAAAACTTTTGAGCAAAAAGTTAAATTTTTCTTTTAGTAAAAATTTTTGAGCGGTAGTCTAATCGGATTCTCAAAAGATTGCTCTCTGGTAGTGATCAAGACTCCAAAGAAACCTTGAAGTCCCATTTTGCTACTCCAAAAAAGGTAAACACACCATTGCCTTTTAGTTTTGTTCTCATTTTCTTCTTCATCTCCTTCTTCGTAGTTTTGTAGTTGTAATTTTGTTTGCTAAGATTGTTTGTTGTAGACGGCCTTGAAGGCCATAGGATATTGTGATATCAATATTATGACTATTTTTATATTCATGCTATAAAATGAGCTAATGTGTTTCTTTGACTTTATTTTTTGATTATTATGATTAGATCTATAAAGTTTCGACATTTGCTTGATAAAAATACGTACTCATGCCTTCTTTAAATTCGTTGTTGGTGGATATATTCGCCTTGAGCATGTGAATTATTTTCCTTTATGCTGAAAAGAATAGTTACTATTGTTTTTTTATCCTTAATAAATTAGATCGATAAAGTTTTGACCTTTGCTTGATTAAAATATGTACTCATGTCTTGTTTAAATTTGTTATTGGCGGATATGTTTACTTTTAGTATGAAAAGTTGTTTCCTTTATGTCATAAAAAGATTTCCTCATCTTATACTCATTACGCTTTTCTTTCTTTAATGAAAACATATCTTAGACTATATAATACCATAGTATTTGGTGGTACAAATGTGTTAATATATAGGAAATATTTGTTCAAAATTTAAGAAACTATACTCATGGGTCAGTGTCCTTTTTTCAAGGATTAGTTGATTATATTGTGGTAGTCTCAATTTTTTGTAAGATTTTTTGAGAAATAGGTTAATTTTATTTTCGTTGGATAATTTGATTTATTTTTGATATCATAGTATACTATTTTTTTATGCTAGAGAATACTATTTTTCCATCTAATCATTTATCTATTAAGTGTAGAACTTTCGAACACATATTAATTCGTTTCTTTTATCTTTTTCTTTGAATGAATCTATTTTGGAGACCAAATGGACTCCTTTCCTCTTGCATTTCGTAATAGGTCAATTATGCCCACCTTTTCGAGTCAAGTCCGAAGTTTAACCCAAAGTCGATTATGTGGCATGCGGGTGCAAAAACATGGACGAAGAAGGAAAATGGGTCAGTACTCATTGATGAGGTCGCTAAGAGAATTGAAAAGTCTAAATTTTTATTATTGTCTTATTCTTTATTTATTTATTTATTTATTTATTTATTTATCTATTTATTCATTTATTTGGTCCTCGAAGCCAAAGTTGTAATTTAATACGGGTAAAGCAGAATTTTGGGCCTTCAAGGTAAGAAAACTAGCTTAGGATAGGTTATGGGCCCAAAGCCCAAATGATTAGACTAGGACAGGTTCATTTAAATGATTTGAGCCTAATGGCCTAACTAGTCTCCCCCTTTCCCCTTTATATGCTAGTTTTTTTTTAGTTTTCTTAGACTTTGTTAAAATTCTTGCTAAGTCGTCAAAACTCATTTTGCACAAATCCTGAAAACAAATTTCTACTTAATCAATTTCTTTTTCAAAAAATCAACTTTTCTTTTAAAGTTAGTCAAAAAGTTATTTTCAAATAGTCCAGACAACTAGAAGTTACCAGATACTCTTGGTGCTTTAACAACTGCCAAGAGTATTAATAGGAGCCACTTACTCGAAATTTCTAAAATTACAAGATTTTTTCTGTTTTGAATCTTTTAAGTAATATTTTTAGTTTTTTCTTGATATTTTCTCATAAATAAAGTGGTGATTCTTTAAGTTCTTAAATTTTTTCAAAATTTTCTTTAAGGTTTCAAAATAGTTTTAAAAGTCAAAAAATAATGTTTTCCAAACCCTTAGAATCGAAAAGGGGAGAAACAACCTCTCAAGCTTAAGTTCTAGTCTACCCATTCGTCCTTAAGTCCTCTTTGATAAGATAGCCTACATTTTCATACTATTTATTTTCTTATTGGGTACACTAACTCTAGTTTTGTTTAATTTACTATTTTTATTTAAAGGTTGTCTAGTATTTGAACATCAACTCAATTGAAAATCTGCAATATGACAAATATGTTTGATATCCAAGCAAATTTCACCCCTCTTTATCCTCGTCTAAGGAAAAACACTATTTGAATCGTACCTCCTTATCCTCGTCTTACTTACACACCCTCTAAATAGTTTTCTTCAACACGCACTACTTTTAAAAGTGGGAGCGTTTATTTAGATGTATCTAAACAAAAGTTTCATGACTTAGAAAAAAGGTTGGATGAGAATTTTCCTTCCAAAGGTTTTCACAACTTGAGGTATGAGAACCTGTGTATACATCTAAGGATTGATTTATCTCTGAGGTACAAATTTTCAAAGTTCAATATCTTTGATGGGCAATGAGATCTGATCATACATCTAAAGGACTATTGTGATAGACTAGTTGGCATAGGACATGATGAGGCTCTTTTAATGAGATTGTTTATTCAATGTTTGTCAGGGATGACACTCACTATGTTTGTCAAACAAGATTTTGACAAATGAAATACATGGGAAGAGTTGGCTGAAGATTTTGTGGAATAATATAAGTTTAAAATCAATATTGGTCCAATAATGTGGGATTTTCTCGAGATTAAGAGAATGAACCATGACATTTTGGAGGAATATGCAATATGATAGAGATTTAAAGATTCTAAGATACATCCTTTTGTACCTGAAGAGGAGTTGGTCCAATCTTTCATCAGGTCGCTAGATGGAATATACTTTAAAAAATTCTTTTTCTTAGACAGTCACAGTTTTTAAAGTCTGATTTCAATTGAAAAAATGCTAGAATATAGCATTTAAATGAGGAGAACTTTTGATGTTTTTGCAATACAAACTATTTTTCAAACACCAAAGAATCATCCGAGGAAAGGCAAGATGACTCATCACCCTCCATACCCCATACACAAGGTTATCAGAATAATGAAGAGTCTCATGCTATTTTTCATTTTCATTTTGTGAATCTTGAACCTTATGACTCATAAGATTCTCAGAACGAGGCTTATCAGATTAAATCCTACTCTTTTCAACAAGGTTCTCAGAATGAGGCTTCTCTTACACAACTCAACTTTCAACATAGCCCTTACCCAGTATAGGGTGTTTTTCATCATCCAAAGAGCACGAGGCCTCATACCTTTACTCCTTTGACTGAAAGCTTGGCGAATATATTTGAAATATTGAGGACCCAAGGTATTGTGCAATTGAGAAGAGGATGGATCCCTATGCATCCACCCTTTAAGGTACAAGATCCAAAATCTAATTAAAAAAAAGCTAAAAGTTCAATGAGGCCCAATAAGCAATATCAATGATCCTGTCACTACAGGCAAAATCTTTGGTCAAGGTGATCCAACAAAAGTATGTGTCAGATTTTCATGAAAAAAACATAAAACACATCATATGAATTGATAAGAATAGATCATCATCATCACAAGAAAAAATCCATTATTATTCATTTATCTTCCTTATGGCTAAAAGATATTTTTCCTATTTTATATACCTTTCTTTGTACTCATGAACTACGTTTGACCTGACTTTCATTTAGATACATAGGAAGCCCACTTTGGGTCTAGTCTTTATCTAATAAAAGTTTTATTTCCCATCTATATCTAAAACACCCTGGGTTTTGGACCCTTATAAAATTTTCCAGATTTTTGGGTTTTCAATATACGATAGGTGGGTACCAATTGTATAATGGGGAATAAATGGTATGCCTTGTTCGTATACTAACCATTGTTGGTTGGTGGGTTGGATTGGTTTTTGGAATGGGTGCGACTTGGGTTGGTACGAGTTGTATGGTTGGATATGGGTTATTTGATTTGGGTTTTTCCTTCACTTGATTTGAGACTAAGTAAAATAACTTAAATTTAAGTACGAGTGGCTTACCATGAGCCATAAACTAGGGTATGAGTCATACCATGAACTCATACAGTGGACAGCGTTCAAACCTTTTATGTATCTATTCTGCCAGAGGTATGGGGTCAAGGGTACTAGTCATGTGCTTGGGTATGACTTGGTTTGGGTAAATTTTATGTTGGACAGTGTTGGGTCTAAGGAGGAGGCCTAGGGTATGAGTGGTAGGTACCACTCGTATTGAAGGGTACGATTGATATGGTATAGTCATACCCTATGACGAGATTTTTATGCAGTTTAAGTGAGGGAAATATGGATATTTCTCCACTTAACCTATTAAGGTCCCATGACTTTTAAACTACTTGAGAGGTTATTGACCCTATTATTCTATTATTAAACACTTAGAAAACTCTCTTAAACACTGTACAATTCTCTCTAAGGCTTTTGGGTAAGATACTTTTCTCTTATTGTTAGTTCCAAATAAAGGCAAGATAAGGCAAGATACTTTTCTCTTATTGTTAGTTCCAATTAAAGGCATGATTTTTACAATGTTTTCATGACATGATTATTGTATAGTTTTAGGGTTTTCAAATATATCTTAGGGGTTTTGATATTAAATGTTTGGTTATGGTTTTCTCATGTTTTTAATTATGTTGGATTTGGTTTTGGAAATACCACGTCCCTAATATTTTTGATAAAATGCCTATGATAAGGCTTTTACTATACTGTTAGACTTTTAATGAAACTATTGCATGGTATGGTTTGATAATGGAGCCCTAAATGGTCTAAATGGTTTGAAATAGTTAAATGGAATGGTTTGGTGGTCATGGTTCTGGTTAACTGAACTCCTTGTGGGGTACAATGGAATCCCCCAAGCAAATATATTAATGAACAACTTATGGCATACATGGGACTCCCCTAAGAAAAATAAAAATGGAATACTTGTGGGGTTCATGGGACTCCCCTAAGTTAACTTGGTAAATAGGTACACGGGAATCCCTTAACTTCTTAAGGTTTGGATAAGGACAATACTTGTAAGTTATAGTCGCTATGACAATACCACTATGAATAACCTTGGTTAATAATAAATGAAATAATGGATTGGTTGGTTGGAAATGGTTTTAATTTAGAAATAATAACGGGATGTGATAGCTAATTTAAAGGGGGAAGTCCAATGGACAAACATTGGAAACTCATATTTGCTGACATGAGGGGTTGGTCATGGCGACCATATATGATAATCATAAGGTACATGGGAATTATCTAAGTACACTGTACATATGTTTTATGGAAAGTGAAGGGTACTTGGGAATCCCCTTCTCTTATGGTATCTTCGATTCGTGTGGCTACATACATCGAGGACCATTCAGGGGGTTAGACTAGACCCATATAGCCCATGGGTGATTTTAGGATAGTTAAGCTTAACATACCCAGGTTAATAGCTTTAAAGGCATACTAAACCTGGTTCCCTTTCCCAACATGATTACATATATTATATGTATGGTTTGTATGCATGTGGTTGGTTTACTTGGTTTTACTGGATGGCATTATTTTGTCCTTATCCTGACTATTTGCTAGCATTCACCCGCTTACCTATCCTCGAGTGGATGGATCCTCACGCGATATAGGAAGTGGCGATTCACTCCTTCTTCTTAGTGCTCAGATTTGGGATTATCTACTGGATTGAAGTGGTGAGCTTTCATATTTCAGAAGGCTCTATTTCATGTTTATGGATGTTTTTACACACTTTAGTTTGTTTATAGATATTAGTTTCGGCTATGGTTGAGGGTATATCCCAACTGAAGATTAGTTTTCTTTTGGTTAGAGGCTTTCATGGAACTACTATAGGTTGGTTTAGGCGGGATCAGTATTGGAGTCAGCCTTTTAATTGCCATTGGTATTGGGCCTGATAATATTGGACTAAATTTCTCATTGTTCCATACTTTTATATTATGTTATGGAACTTGGTTTGGTTATTATTTTGGTTTGGTTTGGTTATGGTTATTGGTTGCTATCAGACGGTTACACTCATTTAGGTGGTCACGGTCCTAAACCTATTCGAGAGTCTTGGTTACATAATAATGCTATCTTGTTATACGTTTAGAATTTATCTGACTCAGGATATGCGTAGGTTGGTTAGGTTGGGTATTGGGGGTAGTCTTCTGTCCTGGTTGGACTTAGGATGCCCATTATGACAAGGCCCCGGGTCGGGTCGGGTCAATTACTATTAGAGATTTAGGTTCATGGTAAATTGAGAGTCCACAAAGCTGTGTCGAGTAGAGTCTCTTTTAAGGGTGTGTAGCGCGCCACATTTATAAGGTAAAGGCTACAAGGCATTTAGGAATGTTTCACTTTCTTAGTATTCTATTTTCAAGCTGCAAGGTCTAAGTTCCTTTCTAATCCTGGTTTTTTGGCTTTTCAGATCATGCCTCGACAATCTGAGATACAAGATAACTCTTTTGTCCCAACTAGGGACAACATTGAAGGGATACGTACTACTTAGGGTTTTCATACACAGTCTTGGGGTCTAGTCCATTATATTTATGGAGTACCACTGGTTGCTACTAGTCCTCCTCAGGGTGAGGTAACTAATGTAAAATTTTGTCAATCAATACATATTATTGCTAAGTTATTTGCTGCTTAGACTGAGCAGGATGCATCTGGAGTTCCATCTACTGAGGCCACAAGGGTTGGCCAGTTTATGAATATTAATTCTCCTACTTTTACTGGTGTAAAAGTGGAGGAGGATCCTCAAGGTTTCTTGGGTAAAATGGAGAAAATCTTCAGGGTGATGCAGGCCGCAAATATGGAAGGGGTGAATTTTGCAGCTTATCAGCTCAAGGATATTACATACCAGTGGTGAGAGAAGTGGGATAGGGATAGAGGTGATGTTAAGGAGTTGTCCTTATAGGAGACTTTCTCAAATGCTTTTCTGGTTTGCTTCTTTCGTCAGATGCTGAGAAAAGCAAATATAGAAGAATTTATGAATCTTAAGCAAGGGAAAATATCGATCAAGGGATATTCCTTGAAATTTCATCATCTGTCAAGGTATGCTCCGAACTTGGTGTCCGATATGAGGGTGAGGATGAGAAAGTTCACTTTTAAGCTATATCGGGATTTGATCCTTGAAAACAAGATTGCATTGTTGATCAAAGATATAGATATTTTGAGGTTGGTTATTCATATACAACAGGTGGAGGAGAAAATAAGAAAACATACAGAATTCAGGAAAAGACAGGGTAAGAGGAGTAGGTTCTCTAAGTATGGTGGTGCTCAATAGTAGTGTAGTCGGGATGGAGGTAAATGGAAAAAGAAGAAGTGGGGGAGTTCTGGTTCTTTCTCTACATCTAGTGATCCTTACCCAAATAGACGAGTGATAGGCTTTAGTAGAGTGGCAAAAATTTTAGGGCACAGGGCACCCAATCTCAGGTGAGTAGGGCTCAGTCGGCTTCTTCATGCCCTCCTTACTGGTTATGTGGTCGTCTTTTTCATGCCCTCCTTGCCGGTTATATGGTCATCTTTATAGGGGATTTAGTATTGAAGGAAGGGAAAGATGTTTTAAATATAGCTAGCCAGGCCACATGCTCAGGAATTATCCGATTGGTAAGGGTACTTCGGGAGCAGTCAAAGTTCGATTGCTTCATCTTTTGCTGTTGCACCAAAGGGTACTGCTTGTGCATCATTTTTTGCTTTTGGTACTTGCGCTGGTCGAAATAGGTTATATGTTCTTACCACTCGATAGTAATATGAGGCATCACCTGATGTCGTGACTGGTATGTTCATCTGCTTTTCTCGTGACGTGTATTGTCTGCTTAATCTAGGGTCTACTTTTTTTTATGTGACCTCATTTGTAGCTGTGTATTTTGGTTGTGATCCTGAGGTTATTTTGGATCTTTTTTCTATTTCTACCCCAGTAAGTGACTTTATTATTGCTAAAAGGGTCTATAGGGTATATATGGTATCTGTTGGTACTAGGAAGATTTTAGTGGATTTATTTAAATTCATATAGTGGATTTTGATGTTATTCTGGGGATCGATTGGTTACCCTCTTGTTATGCATCTTTAGATTATTGGACTCATAAAGTTGTCTTTAGGTTCCCTAGTGAACCGGTGATAGAGTGGGAGAGTGGTTCCCTAGCTCCTAGGAAAAGGTTTATTTCTTATCTTAGAGTTTGGAGATTAATCTCCAAAGGGTGTCTCTATCACTTGATTCGGGTTAAAGGTTCTAACTCGGAAGGTCCTTTCTTATATTCCATTTCGGTGATAAATGAGTTTCCTCAGGTCTTTTCGGATGATTTTCCTGGCATTCCTCTAGATAGGGAGATGAGTTTGATATTGATTTGATTCTTGACACTTGTGTAATATATATTCCTCCTTATAGAATGGCTCTGGATAAGTTGAGGGAACTCAGGGAGCAACATAAGGATATTCTGTATAAGGGGTTTATTCTTTCTAATGTATCCTCTTTCGGTGCACCAATTTTATTCATGCGCAAAAGGGATGGTTTCCTTTGGATGTGCATGGACTATCGACAGTTGAATAAGGTAACGATCAAGAACAAGTAACCTCTTTCGATAATAGAAGACTTGTTTGATCAGTTGCTAGGTGCCAAGTTTCTTTCTATGATAGATCTTTGGTCTGGGTATCATCAACTTAAGATTAGGGAGGAGGATATCCCTAAGATGACTTTTCGTAATCGATATAGGCACTTTGAGTTCCTGGTTATGTTATTCGGTTTGACCAATGCCCCAATGACATTAATGAATTTGATAAATAGGGTTTTTAGGTAGTTTCTGGATCTTTTTGTCATTGTGTTCATTGGTGACATCTTGGTATATTCTAACAGTGAGGTGGATCATGCTAATCACTTCCCTGTGGTGCTGCACACCTTAAAAGAGCAGCAGTTGTATGCCAAGTTATCTAAGTGTGAGTTTTGGTTGAATGCTATAACTTTTCTTGGTGAAATTATTTCTACTGAGGAGATCATGGTGGATCCGCAAAAGGTGGTTGTGAACCCTGTGGTTAAAAGGTGGCCTAGACCCATGACTCCAACCGATATTTGGAGCTTCTTGCGTTTGGCTAGGTATCATATGCGGTTTGTGGAAAGCTTATTGACAATAGCTGCCTCATTGACTAAGTTAACTCAAAAGAAGGTAAAGTTTTCTTGGTCGGATACTTATGAGGGGAGTTTTGAAAAGCTAAGGATAAGCTAACTTTGGCTTCAGTTTTGACATTACCTGAAGGTAATAAGGGGTTTGTGGTTTATTGTAATGCGTACCGAGTGGGACTTGGTTGCGTTTTGATGCAGCATGGGAAGGTAATTACGTATGCTTCCATGCAGTTGAAGGTTCATGAGAAGAATTATCCTACTTATGATTTGGAGGTTTTAGCGGTGGTTTTTGCTTTGAAAATTTGGTGGAATTATTTATATGGAGTGCACGTGGACATCTTTTTTGATCATAAGAGTCTACAGTATGTGTTCACTTAGAAAAAGCTAAATCTCAAGTAGTGGAGATGGTTGGATCTTCTTAAAGACTATGATATGAGTCTTCACTACCACCTAAGTAAAGCTAACATAATTGTTGATGCTTTTAGCAAGTTTTCCATGGGGAGTTTGGCTCATGCGGAAAAGGAGAAGCGAGAGTCAGTGAAGTATATTCATTGCTTGGCTAATCTTGGAGTTCGTCTCTTGGACTCTAATTATCATGATCCGAGCCGAGGCCTTGGCCATGACGGATATCCCAAACCGTGAAGGCCTGAGAGCCCTTCTCTAACTGGCAATCATATACAGAATTCATATACTGTTAGGAAAATGCGGGGAAAAAATGACAAGACGGAAACATGGTCCTTATTTTACTTTAATTAAAAAATACAAAAATGAGTTCATAAAACATTCAAAAATACCTGACACTAGTCTGGGAAATCTCTAACAACTCAAAAACACTATTGTCTGAATTCTAGGACAAGGCCCCCAGTTGGGCCATACACCAAAATGAAATATCAATGTCAAATCAACAAGGCCTTCCAAAATAAGGGAAGCTCACCAACTGCAACTTTGGACAACCCAATCAACTACTTATAAGGACCGTGGGACTGTATCTCAGATTCTGAAATGTATAGGGTCAATACAGATGTACTGGTACATAACGCAATCCAAAATAATGTATTTATATATAACATAAGTGAGAGCAATTCATAAAATATTTTACATATAATATATGAAAACATATGGGCAAACTTAAAAGACTTTGAACATTTACTGAAATCCATGAATCATTCCTTATATTCACTTTTGAGCTAGGTGGTATACCCTACAACTCTACAATCTCACGGGCTATATGGAATCTGCCCTTAACTCGGCTGCCAAGCCCCTAACCCAAGTTTGCCGCAAGGGTTGGAGTCTTTATCTTTAATACGCCAAAGAGTACTAGACCAGCGTATGGTACCTTTTGGGGGATATAATGAGTCCATATCGGCAAAACATAGTTTTGGGTTAGGATTTATCTGAACTCAAGACTTTTGCTAGCAACCACCTAACTCTCTTTAAGCCTATTTTTAACTCTTTAAGACATGTATTCTCTAAAAGCAAACTCTGAAAATCTTGCTCTGTTTTGGAATTCATCTGATTGGTATCATAATACCAAGACTTGTAAGTCGTATGTCTAGGACATATAATATCATGTTGCAGTCTCTTCATTAAAAATATAAAGTTTGGACCACCATATCATTCAAACAGTTCAAGAGAATTCACACTTCAAAACATATGTCAAAATTATACTAAGACTCTCTCTTTTCAACATTTCAACAAAACATGCGGTGGTCAAGTATTTTTGTGACAAACCATGCAACACTTTAAAATTATCACTTCTCACTTCATAAACAAGAAAAAACTCCCTCTATTCAGTTCATAACAAAAGACAAGTCTAAAACAACATTAAACACACTTGTATCATACTTCTCAATATGCATTTGAAATAATCTATACCGTATAAAAACTATGGGATTCATAGAAAGCGAGGGATTCTATATGTTCATGCTCTCAATTCAATCTTAAAATTCAATTACATACATACTTGTATATGAATTCAAATCAAATTTAGGGGAAAGGCCTCAAGACCAAAATATTATATCATTGAAAGAATTCAAAATGCATGATCTTTAATATAATTCAAAACCCTTCATGAACTCATGATTTCTCAACATTCAATCATTATTAAAAACATTTTCACTATTCCCATGTAGTTTAAAAAATCCCACGTACCTTAGATTACAAGGTTTAAAGAGTAGAACTCGAATCTTGATTTGTTCCTTGGAAATCTTGGACTTAAGGAGTGATTTTCTTGATTTCTTGTTCTTGGAAGAAACCCTAGTTTGATCTTATTTTTGAGAGTGAAAAGAGGATTTTGATGTTGTATAACTGATAATGATTGACTAATAACATTTAAAGAGTAATTAAATCCATTGGGGAGGTTTTCTGAAAAGAAAAAAGACCAAATACCCCTTTTAAAACGTCCCATCTGCTCAACTTCGGACTCGCCTGACGGCTTGGTTGACGGACCGTCAGGCTGGTGACAAACCATTACCTTGACTATCAGGTCATGTTCAGTAGCTAAAATCACTATTTTTGGGGCGACGGGATTCTTGACGGGCATGTGTTTTATGGCACATGTTCAAAACATTGTTAGACATGAATTTTCCTAAGATCCTTGGCCTGATTAAGATTGGTACAATACATGAGATGAGATTATAGCTAGAAATAAGAATAGAAACATTGTCCATCTTATAAGATACAACAAAAAGACTTAAACTTAAAGACACTACTTGACTACACCCCAAATAAGAGATAAACAACATACTCCATAATTTCAACTTATAATTCACCCCTTACACATCTAAACATAGGAGTTTGAGTGTCACTGCATAGTACTTTTAGGTTGAGGCCTAAATCAGAGGAAAGAGGTGCTATCTTTATCTACGAGACCTTGTACTCTATATCCTATTAAGAAAATTACTTTACCTTATCACTACCATCAAATGCACTCATGTTTTAAATCACGGAGCACCAACCACATAACCCATTGGTTTGTGTTTCCATCAATCACAACATTTAGGCCTATCATTACTACACCCACTTCATGGATCTCCCCACTAAGGCTAGCCAATTCAATTATTCTCACTGAGATTTATGCCATATAACTCCTTTTTAACTATCTCACGTAACGAAAGTTCATCTCCTTCTTCTATAACCTTAGCTCAATAAATCACATCAAAATTTTCATCTTCAAAAAGATCTACTCCCCCATCTAACACACTACTACACTTCCACAACTACCCTTATACTAGTATACCGAGGGTCATTGAGGGACCCGAGCATAAGCAGCATAAATGGAAGTAACATTATAAAACCATCACTCATACTTATTACACTACTCAAGGAGGGACATGAGGAGAAGATACGATAGAATATACAAGAAGTGCTTCACAAATCAAGTGTTTAGATCAGAATTAAAGAGTCATTTGACATAAACACAACACTACATGATTTCCTTGGATAGACCACAGTGAGAAACATGGGTGCACATAATCTGAGCTATATAGCATAAAGCTGTAATTTATGTAGTTAACAACTAAGACAAGGATTACCACTTGAAAAGATTGGCCCTTATTTAAAGAACTGAAATTTCCCATGAGTCAACATAAACTTTATCACTTTGGCTAATTCCGATATAAAATGATTCAGTGACATATAGAAACATATTTCCTTAGGACCAGGCATGCTGTGAGACATAGATTTAGATCATGAGCAACATAATATAGAGCTTAGATACTTAGAATATTTGATCACTGAGGGACATTACTACTTCTTGTTTAGAGGTTGAAACATGGCATGAGTTACATGGAGTGCTCTAACCTTAGACATAGGCCAGACTTGAGTATATAATACATTATTAGATGTCCATTCAAATCAAAGTAGGAGGAGCTTGCTTAAATATGAATTAATTTATCACGATTCTTACTTGAAACTTGACACCACAAGAAAAATCGGAAACTACTTTAATCCATCATCTCCCTCTTACGTCAATGCCACACTCCTAGACTTGCGAATATAACCTTATATCAAAATTTATAGCCACAACTCTCAACACAATAGAGACATCTCCATATACTCAAAATCTAAACTCTCCCTGATGAACTATACTCTGAAGGCCTTGCTTTCCAAAAATGCTACTCTTAACTTTCGCTAGCCTCTATGGCCATCACTCTACAACTCCTACTCTCATGAGCGCACGCATCCACACTCCTTATCACAAAAGTGGGTATCAGTATATACATGAACATAAGCTCCTCTCATTAATCTCTAATACAAAGACACTAAATTCTTTTTAGGACATCCTTTTTCAGGGACACTAATCGTAATTTCTTCTAACTCCCAAAGTCATCAACTTACGACTAACATTTTTATGGGCATAGATACCCACGCTTCTAAAAACTTAACACTCCATCTTCAATTTCTTAGAATACTATCATTATACCTCTAATCACATAACCTACAACTTAACAAAATCTGTAAAACAGTACCAAAGGCACACATTACCTACCTATATCTCCTCAATTCAACTTTAAAGAACACCATACAACAACTTCCCAGATTTCTCCATACTATAAGATTCAAGAACTAAATCTAGGTACATAAAACACTTATACACGTAAAACTTTATCTAACAACCTGCTACTTAGGGTTCAACTTATATATTCCTATATGCTCACGTTCTTATCCACTTAATGATTCAACCACAATTCATTATTTTAACCCTATTCCTCATGTACATATATACCTCATAATTACCACTTAAACTTTTCATAAATTATCAACCTTGGCCATTTCACACATCATATCAAGCTTGCTAATTAATTCCAACAAAACATGCATCGTTAATCTTAAGCTACTACTCTTACCACCATACTTCACATCTCAAGTTCAAGCCTATAGTCTAGCGTCAATCATGTACCACTAACGAAGCATGCCACATACTATACTAGCCTATCAGATTGGGAAGTCAACCTAAAATACTTTATGTCATTTAACTACTACTAATAATCACGTCCCCTTTGCGACATTACTACTACACCTTAAAATCTCCTACGTACCTTCTCACAAGCAGTACTAGTTTACAACTGCTAGAGTAAAGAAAATCAAAAGGGGGGGGGGGGGTAAAGTCATAATAAGGATAGTCGATCTTAATCTTATAACATAACCCATTACGTAATATCAACATCTTCCACCTCCCCATGTGATATTTACTTACCTATACATACATCCCCACTACATTCAAATTCCATATATACCAATGAGTCTCTACCCATAACTTATTGACTAATCTATCTCTTGCCATTCATGACCTATAAATAATTTCTACAACCACCATAACTATTTATTCTGAGATCCTTCCCTGTTTTGAATAAATAATCATCGTAACCAGCCACTTCCTTCACAGACTACCATAAAATCTGTAAATATTGCTACCATATTAGTCTATCACTATAAAATGGCTCCTCAATTCATGGTTATATAACTAAAGTTATTTATTTACGCAAAAGTCACCATCATTCTGACTGCTAACCTTGTGACTTTATATCGCCAACTTTTGGACCATCTCATACCAATAGGTTATGACACTTTAACATACACTACTACTCAGGTGGATATACAGTTCCAACATTCTACTACATATCATTACCCTTATGCATGACATCTGCAACACGAATTTTTAAAGGGGACTGAATACGCTTTGTACCTCAGGTTGAAAAGCATGATTTTTTCAAGATAAAGATATACACTCAAATCAATACACCTTGAAACACTAATGAACTCATCTCAGTTCCTTGTGCTATCTCATAACTTTTATGAATAACTCAATCAGAGAGAACCACATCGCTGGGGAGCTAGACATCTTACATTTGTATCGCCTCGATAATAAGGCATGGCCCATGAAATTAGAAAAAGAAAGAGATTTGGATAACTTTCTTATGAACGATGATATAGCACGAAGTGGAGTTTGAAAGAATAAGAAACAACTCCTAATGACCGGTAGCCTCCTGATTATAAGTGTGGTGCACAGCACACCCATATATAAGACTCTACTAGACACTATTTTACAGATACCCTGCGACCATGAACCGTGCTCTTATATCAAGTTTTTTATGACCCGAGATGAGGCCCAGTCCGTGACGTATATCTCGAACTGTGAAGGACCGAGAGCCCTTCTCTAACTAGCAATCATATATACAATTCATATACTGTAAGAAAAATGCAAAAAAAAAAATTACAAGACGAAAATATGATCCTTCCTTTACTTCAATTGAACAATACGAAAATGATTTCATGAAATATTCAAAAACATCTGACACTAGTCTGCGAAATCTCTAACAACTCAAAAATACTACTGTCTGAATTCTGGGACAAGGCCCCCAGTTGGACTATAAACCAAAATAAAATATCAATGTCAAATCAACAAGGCCTTCCGAAATAAGGGAGGCTCACCAACTGCAACTTCGGATAACCCAATCTACTACTTAGAAGGACCGCGGGACTGTGTCTTAGATCCTGAAATATAAGGGGTCAATACAAATGTACTGGTATGTAGATTAATCCAAAATAATGTAGTTATATATAATATAAGTGAGAGCAATTCATAAAATATTTTACATATAATATATGAAAACACATGGGCAAACTTAAAAGATGTTGAACATTTACTAAAATCCATGAATCACTCTTTATCTTTGCTTCTGAGCTAGGTGGTATACCCTATAACTATACAATTCCATAGTCTATATGGAATCTGCCCTTAACTCGGCAGCCAAGCCTCCATCCCAAGTTTGCCGCAAGGGTTGGAGTCTCTATCTCTAATACGCCAAAGGGCACTAGGCTAGCGTATGCTCCATCTTGGGGGACATAATAAACCCATATCGACAAAACATAGTTTTAGGTTAGAAGTTATCTGAACTCAAGCCTTCTGCAAGCAACCACCTAACTCTATTTAAGCCCATTTTTAACTCTTTAAGACATGTATTCTCTAAAATCAAACTCTAAAAATCTTGCTCTGTTGTGCAATTCATTTGATTGGTATCGTCAGGCCAAGACTTGAAAGTCGTATGTCTAGGCCATATACTATCATGTTGAAGTATCTTCATTCAAAACATAAAGTTTGGACCACCACATTATTCAAATAGTTCAAGAGAATTCACACTTCAAAACATATGTCAAAATTATACAAAGACTCTCTCTTTTCAATATTTCAACAAAACATGTGGTGGCCAAGTATTTTTGTGACAAACCATGCAACTCTTTAAAATCATTACTTCTCACTTTATAAACAAGAAACAAACTCCATCACTTCAGTTCATAACAAAAGACAAGTCTAAAACAACATTAAACACACTTGTATCATATTTTTCAATATACATTTGAAATAATCTATACCGTATGAAAACAATGGGGATTCATAGAAAGAGAGGGATTCTATATATTCATTCTCTTAATTCTATCTTAAAATTCTATTACATATATACTTGTATATGAATACAACTCAAATTTAGGGGAAAGGCCTCAAGACAAAAATATTATATCATTGAAAGAATTCAAAATGCACGATCTTTAATATAATTCAAAATCCTTCATGAACTCATGATTTCTCAATATTCAACCATTATTAAAAGAAATTCAATATGACTATGTAGTTAGGAAAACCCCACGTACCTTAGATTACAAGGTTTAAAGAGTAGAACTCTAATCTTGATTTGTTCCTTGGAAATCTTGGACTTAAGAAGTGATTTTCTTGATTTCTTGTTCTTAGAGGAAACCCTAGTTTGATCTTATTTTTTAGAGTGAAAAAAGAATTTTGATGTTGTATTACTGATAATGATTGACTAATACATTAACGAGTAATTAAATCTATTGGGGAGGTTTTCTGAAAAGGAAAACTACCAAAACACCCCTTTAAAATGTCCCATCTGCGTAACTTCGGAGTTGCCTGACGGCTTGGTTAATGAACCATCAGGCTGGTAATGGACCGTCACCTTGACCATCAGGTCATGTCCAATAACTGAGCTCATTATTTTTAGGCCGATGGGATTTTTAATGGGCCGTCACTGACTTGACGGTCCGCCGGGTTGGGCATCGCACCTTCAACAGATTGACACCTCTTTGTAAAATGGGCATATATTTTAATCCCGATATTGGATTAAGGCAAAACCAATGGCATTGGAAAAAGGACTCAAATAAATTTCATTTGATATATAGTAGACCCTCTAACTCATTATTTACGAGAACTTATGGTTGATGGAAGTTGACTCAAGTTTAGACGTTCATTAAAACTGAATCGATAGAAGAGTTTTCAACTCATCTTTGAGTTTGAGGATTTTTGTGACCTCAATTCATATTCAAAGGAATTCACACACTATATAATTGATCATCACACACATATTAACAAAGAATTATTGGGTTTATATCTATGCGTGTAGAAAGGACCGTTTAAACTTTAGCCCCAAAAATGTGGGGTGTTACACCAATGATGGTGGTGTGATGGTTTAGGAAGTGGTTCGGTGGTATTTTAGTGCAGAGATCAAGGAGAAAAAAATTCTAAACCCTATATTGATGAAAATCAAGAGTGATATTGGTGGGAAAAGGGTGATGGTGCTTGAGATCAGCGGTGATAGTACCTTGAGGTACCAAGGGCGGTTATGTGTTCCTGACGTTGATGGGTTGCGACAAAGAGTTTTGGCTGAGGTGCATGAATTGTGCTATATTTTTCATCCCAGTTCGACAAAAATGTATTATAATCTCAAGAAGATGTATTGGTGGAATGGTATGAAAAGGGATGTGGTCGATTTTGTGGCCAAATGTCTGGTGCACCAACAAGTCAAAGATGAGCACATGAGGCCTGGTGGGTTGTATCATGAAATGGAATTTTTAGAATGGAAATGAGAAGTGACCATTATGGATTTTGTAATCGATCTTCCTCGGTCTTGAAATTAATTTGATTCTATTTGGATCATCGTGGATAGGATGAACAAGTCCGCTCACTTCTTGTCGGTGCGGACTAACATTTCGTTTGAGGACTATGCACGATTGAACCTTTGGGAGATTGTAAAGCTACAAGGGTACCTGTTTGGATTATTTCTTAATGTGGTATGCAGTTTTCATCTCAATTCCGGCAGGCTTTTTTCAAAAGGGGTCGGGTACTAAGGTTAGTCTGAGCACTGCTTTTCATTTGCAGATGGATGGACAAGCAGAGAAGACTATTCATATATTGAAGGACATACTTCATGCGTGTGTGATTGATTATGGTGGCAATTGGCTTGAGCATCTATCTTTGGAAGAGTTTGCTTACAACAATAGCTATCATTTTAGCATTGGGGTGTGTTTGGTATGATGACAAATGTTTTCTGGAAAATATTTTTCTATTTTCCCTTATTTGGTTGTAATATCACTTTGGGAAAATATTTTCCAAAGGAACTCATTTTCCTCCATTTAAAAGAAAATGACTTCTCTCATGGGTCAAGAGAAGTAATTTTCTAGAACATATTAAGATGTGACTTATGGGAACTCGGAACCAAAATATGAATAAAGTGACCAAACTAGATTACTTATTTAATAAGTTACCAAAATAGGCTAAACGTAATAATTTATAACATTTTATACCTTTTTTAATGGTCTGATAGCGGATGTGTATAGTAAAAAAGTTTTAGTAAAACATAGTAATAATTTATTACATTTTACAAAATATTTTATAAAATATAATAATTTATTACGTTTTGCTAATTTTCTTGAAAAATGTAATAATTTATTACGTTTGCATGATTCGACATAGAGAAGTGAGGGATAGTACACTGAGTTTTTTTAAAAAAAATTATAAATTAAAGATTTATAACTTTTTCAACTTTTATAAATTAAAACTTTTTATTACAATTTATAAATTATAAATTTTTATTACGTTTCTTACCAATAATTTTTTTAAAAAAAAAGTTATTGCATCGTTTTGTCAAATCAAGTACCACCTAGCTCACTTTTTTTGACTTTTCTTTCATAAATCGTATTAAGAAGTTACTTTTTAATAAATAAAAAAATAAAAATAAGTAATTATAAATTTATTTTATTAATGTAATAAAAAATTATATTAATTTCTAAATTTGGTCAGATGAATGTATAATTGTTGCTGTCACATCTCATATAAACTGACCGAATGATAAAAAATGTGTAGTTAAATATTATGTTTTAGAAAATATATTATATTTTTAATTAGAGGGCCACACGCTCATATAAAGTTAAAATTTAGGTAGAAAAAATATATTTTCTATTCACCAATCAAACACCATAAAATATTTTTTGAAAAATATTTTCCACTCAGCAGCCAACATAAAAAAATAAGTAAAATACCAACTTATTTTCTATGAAAAAAATTTCTTGGAAAATATTTTCCATCATCATACCAAACACACCCTTGGTATGACTCTTTTGAGGCATTTTATGGTAGGAGGTGTAGATCTCCTATTGGATGGTTTGAGTTTGGTGACGCGGATATGTTCGGTCCAAATTTGGTTTATCAAGCTATGGAAAGGTAAAGGTGATTAGGGATAGGCTTAAGGCTTCCCAAAGTCGACAAAAATCCTACGCCGATGTAAGACGTAGAGACTTGGAGTTTGAGGTTGGGGATAAGGTATTCCCAAAGGTATCTCCCATCAAGGGAGTGATGCGGTTTGGTAAAAAAGGGAAGTTCAGTCCCCGGTATGTTAGTCCTTATGCAATTTTGTGGAAGGTTGGTAACGTGGCATATGAATTGGAGTTGCCTTCTAGTTTGAGCTCCATTCATCCGGTATTTCATGTCTGAGGAAGTGTCTTGGAGATCCTTCTTTGGTGGTTTCTTTGGAATGATTGGATATTTCGAATTCTTTGTCTTATGAAGAGATCCTAATTGATATCTTGGATAAGCAGGTTCGTCAGTTATGGACCAAGGATGTGGTGACACGACCCAACCCACGGCCTTGTCGTAATGGTCGTTCAAGGTCTTTCTGAGATTGAAAACCACCCCTGTTATCCAACCCAACCGCCAACCGCCTGCCCTGATTTGGATGAATTTCAAATATATAATAAGATGGCGTAACTATCCAAATTAAAGACTCTAGGATCGGTGTATTACCGAGACTGACCCAATCTAGTCCGACCCCCCCATACTAACCGTCTAACCATACCAAGACAAACCAAACCATAGATCCCACCATAACCAAATAAATTCCATTAATAATTAAATATATAATCCCAAAATAAAATATGATGGAACAACCAACTATATCATCAACCGGTATCAGCCCCCAATACCAATACCAATCTAAGGCTGACACCAATACTGATCCCGCCCATTCCAACCCCTAGTAGTTTCACAAAAGTTTTAACCAAAAGAATACAAATATCCGGTTAGGACATGCCCCCAATCATAGCCAAAACCAATATCCATAAATAATCCAGAGTATGGAATAACTTCCATGAATTGGAGCCTTCTGAATAAATGGAAGCTCACCAATTCAATCCAAAGATGACCCCCGAATGTCCGAATGCTAAACAGGAGAAGTAGAATGGCCGATTCTTGAATCGCGTGAAGATACAGTAGCCCAAAGATAGGTTAGTGGGTGAATTCTAGCATAAAGTCAGTATAAGGATAAAATAATGCCATTTATAAAACCAAGTAAAATTATCCATATGCACACAAACCATACGCATATATATATAACCATGCTAGTAAAGGGAACTGGGTTTAGCATGCCATTTAAAACCTTTACCTGGGTTGTGTAGCTCTGTTGTCCTAAACCACCCACGGACTATATGGGTTCTACTACCCATACTAAAAGGTCCCAGTACGTGAAGCTGCACGACCAGGGAATAAAAACTGGGATGACTAGTACATCCCCCAAAATATAAAGTGTGACATCATGCACACAGTCACTAGGACTGAACCTCACATCAGGCAACTATGAGTTTTCAGTTTTGATCCCCCGGGACCTCCACCTTCTATGACTTTTCTACACACCCCTCTTCTTTAAGCCAAGTTAAAACAATTTTCCAACTAAACCATTATTCCACTATTATTAATCAAGGCTATTAGTAGTGGTATCGTCATACCAACTGTAACTTGCAAGTATTATCCTTAGGAAATCCTTAAGGGATTCCCATGTATCCCACATGGTTTCCAATTAAATCAAAACTATGGCTTCCAAGGACTTTTTAATCCATTTAAACCATTCGTATCATTAAGGGTTCCATTTCCAGGTTAAAACCATTCCTAAGTTCCATTGAAAATCTAATGATAGAGTGAAAATATTATAATAGGCATTTTATCAAATACATTGGGGGCATAGCATTTACAAAATGAAAATGCATTCTCAAAGAACCATTCCTATGCAACCATTTATCCAAAACCACCATTAATTCATATAAAAGCATAATTAAAACACGAGAAAACCATAACCAAGCATTTATAACCAAAACCCCCAAATTATATTTGAAAACCCAAAATCATACAACATTTAAATCATGAAAACATTGTATAAAAATAGGCCTTTAGTTGGAACTAACAATGAGGGAAGAGATCATACCTTAAACAAAGATGATGATGGAGAAAAATCACCAAGACAAGCCCCAATTTACTTCTTAAGATAAAACCCTAGATTCCTTTACCCAAGAACTTTTGAGAGGATTTAAGAGTATTTTTCAAGTGTTTAAGAATAGGATAATAGGGCAAATAACCTCCCAAGTGAAATTTAAGTCATGGGGACTTATTAGAATAATTGGGGAAATGTCCAGATTGCCTTCACTTAAACTGCAATAAATTTACATCATAGGGTATGACTGACCCTTATAAATTATACCCATCCTGTACGAGTGGTACCCACCTATTGTACCCTAGGTTTTCCCCTTGGACCCAATACTGTCCAACATACGACACACCTAAATCCAAGTCATATTCAAGTGTATGACTAGTACTCATAAATCGTACCCAATACTAACCTCCATACGAGTCCTGGGTACGAATCCTACCCCAGATTATGGCTCATGGTGAGCCATTCGTACTCAAATACAACTTAAGTTACCAATTATAAGGTTAAGTTAAGTAAGCAAACAACCCGTACCCAACTATACGATTCATACCACCCCAAATCGTACCCATTCCAGTAACTACATTAATCTCATCAACCAACACTGGTTAGTATACGACTGGACCATACCACCCGTACTCAAGTGTATGACTTATTCCCCTAAGTTGTATCTTGCCAAGAAACCAGAAATAAAAAAAATTCTAAGGTCCAGAAACCAGGGTGTTTCAATTTCCTCATTAGGAATATTTGCCCCGAATGACGGACAAGGTAGGGATAACCACATGCACAAGTCATTTGCATTATAAAATATATTTCCAATCTTTAACAAAGTTTAAAAAAAGGATAAGATATTAATCTTTTTTTTACAAAGTAAATAAAGATGTGTTGAAGACACATACCTTCTGCACGAATCCCAGGAGCAGAAAACAGATATGGATACTTGGACTGCATGTCCTCCTCCACTTCCCATTTAGCTTTTTCCACCTTATGTTCTTCTATAGAACCTTAACTAAATCCACATCCTTGGTTCACAACCAACGAACTTGCCTATCCAAGATCTCAACTGGGACCTCTTCATAAGACAGGGAGTTCGAGATACCCAACCCCTCAAAAGAAACAATCCAGGAAGGATTACCAAAACACTTCCTCAACATGGAAACATGAAACACCATATGAATAGAGTTCAAACTAGAAGACAACTTCAATTCATATTTAATATTTCCAATCCATCGCAAAAATGCATAAGGACCAATATACCGGGGACTGAGCTCCCTTTTTTGCCAAACTGCATCACTCGCTTCATGGGATATACCTTAAGGAACACCTTATACCTAACCTCAAACTCCAAGTCTCTACGCTATACATCCACATAGGACTTTTGGATACATTGGGAAGCCTTAAGCCTATCCCGAATCACCTTCAACTTTTCCATCTAATAGACTAAATCTAAATCGAACATATCCACCTCACCAATCTCGAGCTAACTAATAGGAGATCTACACCTCCTACCATATAATTTCTCAAAAGGGTCCATACCAATACTAGAACGATACCTATTGTTGTAAGAAAACTCTACCAAAGGTAGATGATCAACCCAACTACGATCATAATCAACCACACATGCTAGAAGTATATCTTCTAATATTTGAATAGTTCTTTCTGCTTGCCTATCCATCTGAGGATGAAAAGCAGTATTCAGACTCACCTTAGTACCCAATCCCTTCTGAAAAGACTGCCAGAAATGAGATAAAAACTGCGTACCATGTTCAGAGATAATAATAAAAGGTACCCCATGCAGCTTTATAATCTCTTGAAGACATAACTTCACATAATCCTCCCCCGAAAAGATAGTCCTCACTGGCAAGAAGTGAGAAAACATTTTTATCCTATCCACAATGAACCAAATTGAATCATATTGATTTCGAGACCGAGAAAGACTAGCAACAAAATCCATATTGATTACCTCCCATTTCCATTCGGGCAAAACAATCTCTTGATGCAACCCACTAAGTCTCATGTGCTCATCTTTAACTTGTTGATACACCAAGCACTTGGCTACAAAATTAGCCACATTTATTTTCATACCATTCCACCAATACATCTTCTTGAGACCATGATATATCTCCATCGATCTATGTACCTCAGCCAAAATCCTTTGCCGCAAACCATAGATATCAGGAATACACAATCTTTCTTGTTACCATAAAGTACCATCAGCACTGATCTCAAAAACCATTACCTTCTACATACCCACATTACTCTTTATTTTCATCAAGATAGGATCTAGAACTTGCTTCTTCTTAATCTCTACACCAAGAGATGATCGAACCACTTCTTGTACAATTACCCCACTATCCTCGGAGTCCAAAAAAACCAACTCCAAGATTAGCCAAATGGTAAATATCTTTCACCAATTCCTTTTTTCGTTTCTCTAGATGAGCCAATATCCCTATGTATAAACTGCTAAAAGCATCAACAATCATGTTGGCCTTACCTGGGTGATAGTGAAGACTCATGTCGTAGTCCTTGAGAAGCTCCAACCATCTTCTTTGCCTAAGATTTTGCTCTTTCTGAGCGAACACTTATTGTAGACTCTTATGATCAGAAAATATGTCTACGTGCACTCCATATAGATAATGCCTCCATATTTTCAAAGAAAAAACCACCGTCAACAGCTCTAAACCATGAGTACGATAATTCCTCTTATGCACCTTCAACTGCCTAGAAGGATAGGCAATCACCTTCCCATGTTGTATTAAAACACAACCAAGTCCCACACTAGATGCATCATAATAAACTAGAAACCCCTCACTGCTCTCAGGCAATGTTAAAATTGGAGTCAAATTTAGCTTATTTTTTAACATCTTTAAACTCCCATCACAAGCATTTGACAAAGAAAACTTCATTTTTTTTTGAGTAAGCTTAGTCAAAAGAGCAGCTATCATTGAAAAGCTCTTTACAAACCACCGATAATACCCATCCAAACCTAAGAATCTCTAAATGTCGGTTGGAGTCGTGGGTTTAGGCCACCTTTTAACCACCACTGCCTATTGGGGATCCACCATAATCCCCTCACTAGAAATAATATGACCCCAAAAAGTCACAGCATTCGGCCAAAACTCATAATTAGAGAACTTGGCATACACCTATTGTTTCTTCAAGGTATACAATACCACACGAAGATGATTAGCATGATCCACCTCACTTTTGGAATAAATCAGAATGTCATCAAAAAATGCAATGACAAAGAGATCCAAAAACTGCCTGAAAACCCTGTTCATCAAATCCATAAATATTGTCAGGGCATTTGTTAAACCGAATGACATATTTCAAAATGCCCACATCGAATTAGAAAAGCCATTTCAGGGATATGCACCTCCCTAATCTAAATCTGATGTTACCCAGACCAAAGATCTATCTTAAAGAGGAACTTGACACCTTGCAACTGAACAAATAAGTTATTTATTCTTTGAAGGGGATACTTGTTCTTGATTGTTACCTTATTCAACTGCCGATAGTCAATGCACATCCGAAGGAAACCATCCTTCTTGTGCATGAACAATACAGGTGCACCAAAACTATAAGGACGAATAGATATTAGACGAGTGACCAAAAGCAAACCAATACCAAACTCTATTTCCCTATCCAAAGAAACACCAAGAAGATCATTCGGAAAGAGCTCAGAAAACTAATTTACCACTAAAACTGACTGTAAAAAAGGACCTTCTAAGTTAGAATCTTAAACCCAGACCAAGTAATAAATATAACCTTTAGAGATTAACCTCCAAGCTCTAAGAAAAGAAAAAACCTCCCCTAAGAGCTAAGGAACCACCCACCCACTCTATAACTGGTTTACCTAGGAACCTAAAGACAACCTTATGGGCACGACAATTCAAAGATGCGTAACAAGAGTATAACCAATCTATCTCCAGAATAACATCAAAATCCACCATATCAAGTTCAAATAAATCCACCAAAGTCTTCCTATAACCAATAGATACCACACATCCCTTATTGACTCTATTAACTATAATCGAGTCACCTATCAGGGTAGAAATAAAAAAAGATCCAAAATAACCTTAGGATCAAAAACAAAACATACAGCTACGAATGAGTCTCATAAGAAAAAGTGGACCCCAAACAAGCTAAAGATACATGTCACGAGTAAAGAATTATAACATACCAGTAATGACATCAGGTGATACCTCATATTCCTACCAAGAGGCAAGAGCATACAACCTATTTTGTCCTGTGTTGGTACTAGAAGCAGGAGCAGACATCGAAGCCACACCACTAGGCACAGAAACAGAAGATGAAGTAATCGGAGCTTTGACTGCTCCCAAATCTCCCTTACCAACTAGTCAATTCTTGAGCATATGCCCAGATGGCCATATTTAAAATACTTGTCCTTTATTTTGTTATAATACCCCCAATGAAAATGACCACAAAATCAAAAAAGAGGGTATAAAGAAGCCGACTGACCCCTATTCTCCTGAGATTGGGCACTCTTGCTCAAATTTTATAACCACCTTTCAAATGCCTATTACTTGACTGCTTTGGATAAGGAGTGCTAGCAGTAGAGAAGAAACCAAAACTTCCCCACTTCTTTTTTAGCTATTTCCCTCAATCCCGACAACCTTGCAACTGAGCACCTCTCTAGTGAGAAAACCTGCTCCTCTTACCTTGCCTATCTCTGAACTCTGCCTGTTTTCTCTTCTCGTCCTCAATATACTGCATGTGGATAACTAACCTTAAAATATTCATATCCTTTATTAGAAAAGTAGTATTTCTTCCTAAGATCAAATCCTGAGATAGCCCAAAAGCAAACTTTCTCATCCTTGCTCTCATGTCAGTCGCCAAATCAGGAGCATATCTTGACAACTAATAAAATTTTAAGACATATTTCTTGACAAACATTCTCCCTTACTTAAGATCAACAAACCCCTTCATCTTTACTTCTCTAAGCTTTTGAGGAATGAAACAATCTAGAAAAACACTAGAAAAGGCATCCTTTAAGGACAACTATTCTATATCACCTCTATCCCTATCCCACTCTTCATACCATTGGTACACAAAATCCTTGAGCTGATAAGTTCAAAGTTTACACCTTCATATTTATAGCCTACATCACCCTAAATATCTTCATCATTTTATCCAAGAAACCCTGAGATCCCTCTCCACCTTCACACCAGTAAAAGTAGGAGGATTCAGTTTCATAAACTGGCTAACTATTGTCGCCTCAGCAAAAAACCCACCAGACGCATCCAGCTCAGCCTGAGCAGCAACCAATTGAGCAATAGTATGAATAGACTGGCAAAATTCTACATTAGTCACCTTACCCTGAAGAGAACTACCAGTAACCAAAGAAACTATAAAATAATCAGGGATAGGACCCTGAGATCGAAGACGAACTCCAGATGTAGGATGTACCCCATCAATATTATCCCTAGATGGGATTGAAGAGTTTTCTTGTGTTACAGATCTATGAGGCATAATCTAAAAGAGGAATAAACAAGGATTATAGATTCCAGGACTTAGACTCTAAGCTTGAAAATAAAATACCAAGAAAGTGAAACATTTCTAAATGCCCTGTAACTTCTCTCATATGAGTGTGGTATGCTACACACCCTTAAAGAGACTCTACTAGACATGACTTTGTGGACTCCCAATTGACCATGAACCTAAACCTCTAAATCTAACTTGACCCGACTCGACCCAAGGCCTTATCGTAATATCTGTATCAATTCTAACAGACACCAAAGACCACCCCCATTATCTAACCCAACTGCCAGCTGACTGCCCTGAGTTGATTGAATTTCAAACATATAACAAGATAGAATAACTATCTAAATTATAGACTCTAGGATAGGTCTATTACCGATACCAACCCAACCGAGTTTAATCGCCCCATACCAACCGTCCAACCATACCGAGATAAACCAAACCATAGATCCTACCATAACCAAATAAGTTCCATTAATAATTAAATATATAATCCCAAAATAAAATATGATAGAGCAACTAATAATATCTTCAACCGATATCAGCCCCAATACCAATACAAATACTAAGGCTGACACTAATATCGAACTCGCATATTCAACCCAAAGTAGTTCCATAAAATCCTCTAACCTAAAGAATACAAGTATCCAATTGGGACATGCCCCCAACTGTAGCCAAAACTAATATCCATAAATAATCTAGAGTATGAAATAACATCCATAAAATAGAGCCTTCCAAATAGATGAAAGCTCACCACTTCAATCCAAAGTTCACCCCCAAATATCTGAATGCTAAGCAGGAGAAGTAGAACGGTCGATCCTTGTATCCCGTAGGGATACAGCCGCCCAAAGATTGGTTACCAGGTAAACACTAGCTAAACTCAAGATAAGAATAAAATAATGTCATTTATAAAACTAAGTAAAAATCATCCATATGCAAATGAACCATACATATATATAACCATGCCGAGAAAGGGAACCAGGTTTAGCATGCCATTTAAAACCTTTACCTGGGATATGTAGCTCTGTCGTCCTAAATTATCCATGGGCTATATGGGTTTAGTTCCCCCTGCTAAAAGGTCTCAGTGCGTGAAGCCACACGACCAGGGAAGGAAACTTGGTATGACTAGTACATCCCTAAAAATATAAAGTGTGACATCATTCACATGGTCACCAAGACCAAACCTCACACTGGCAAATATGAGTTTCGAGTTTTGATCCCCCTGAGACCTCTACCTTCTACAGCTTTGCTACACACTCCCTTCTTTAATCCTAACTAAAACAAATTTAAAACCAAACCTTTATTCCATTATTATTAACCGAGGCTATTAGTAGTGGTATAGTCATACTGACTGTAAATTACAAGTATTGTCCTTAGCCAATCCTTAGGGGATTCCTATGTACCCTGCATGATTTCCAATTAAACCAAAACCATGGTTACCAAGGCTTTTTCAATCCATTTAAAACCATTTAAACCATTCATATCATTTAGCATTTCATTACCAGGTTAAAACCATGCCTAAGTTCCATTGAAAATCCAATAATATAGTGAAAACATTGTTATAAGTATTTTATCAAACACATTAGGGGCATAGTATTTCCAAAACCAAAGTCCATTACCAAATAACCATTCCCATACAACCAATTATCCAAAACCATATTTAATGCATATAAAATCATAATTAAAATATAGGAAAGCCATAACCAAGCATTTATAACCAAAACCCCAAAATCATATTTGAAAAACCAAAATCATTAAACATTCAAATCATAAAAACATTGTATAAATTCATACCTTTTGTTGGAACTAACAACGAGGGAAGAGAACATGCCTTAAACTGAGATGATGATAGAGAGAAATCACTAAGACAAGCCCTAATTTACTCCTTAAGATGAAACCCTAGCTTTCTTTGCTCAAGAACTCTAGAGAGCATTGAAGAGTATTTTCCAAGTGTTTAAGAATAGAATAATAAGGAAAATAACCTCCCAAGTGCAATATAAGTCATGAGAACTTATTAGGATAAGTGGAAAAATAACCAGATTGCTCTCACTTAAACTACATTAAATTTTCATCATAGTGTATGATTGACCCTTTCGAGTCGTACCTATCCTGTATGAGTGGTACCCATGTCTTGTACTATAATGCCCTGAGTCTGGTACTCAACATTCTACATAGTACCCATGACCCCGAAGGACCACAAGCTAACCCATGACTGATATCTCTAACTAAGCAGTGCATGATATACTGTATAAATGTGGACTATAAGTTGTAAGGTTGTAAGGTTCAAAACTGTAACATGTCTAATAAAATAATATTTGAACGGGGTATAGAAATACCTAAAACTAAAATAAACTGTCTGAACATACTATAGTCTAAAAGCCTCTAAACTGTCTGAACACTGTGTAGTTGATGGGACATGTCCCCAACTACAAAATACTAAAATAAACTAAGTACTGAAGGAATAAAATAATCAAATAATAACATCTTTTAATAATGAGGACTCACTGCTGACTCTGACTGCTGAAACTGGAATGCTACTGATGCTCTGGAGCTCGTGCTTCTGAACCTATTGTATAAGAACACCATAGGACAAATGCATCAGTATGATTGAATGTACTGGTATGCAAGTGAAGTAGACTAAATACAAAGGGTTCATATGCATGAACAATACTAACTGATTGTATAATATGAACATGAGAATACATATATGGATAAGTAACTGAAACTGAATACATGGTAATACTGACTACTGGGTTTGAATACTGATAACATGAGCTACTAATAACTAAGATAATTGATACTGAGTGATTGTATCTAACAGTCTAGATTCTGATGAAACTAGCTGAGTTTTGTACTGTATCGAGTGACTGTATATGACAATCCTGATATTTAAAGAACTATCTGAATTCTATTACTGAGACTGAGTGACTGTATTTGAAAGTCCTGATTCTGTAATTGAAACTGGGGGAGAATTCATCTAATTGATATGCCCTTAATAAGCTATTATAGCTGAGTTAGGGTCCAATCTGTAACCTCAATTGGAAGGGTGTCAATACCGCGCCACTGGTAAAGACAAGTTATGAGTGACCCTCATCTAACAGTGTCCCCAAAAAAGAATGGTGGAACCCTCATCTGACAGTATTAATCCACCTCATCAACCCTTAACTGATAGTATTGATGTCTCAACCTATACTGGCTACATAGTTCTGGAATAGAAGGATTGCTTCAAAGAATTACACCCTCTGCTGATAGTATATATTCCCATCCTTGGGTTTACTCGGTACTGAATCCTACTCTTATCCGGATAGACACTGAACTGGACTGGATTGATCTGTTACTGATTATACTAATTAACTAGACTGAACTAAATTCAATGGATTCTGTTGACTAATGGAATACTACTGAGATCTGATAACTGACTTAGACTACTGGACTGATACTGAGTTTTCCTAGTCACGCGACTTATCGAGTTCTACTGATCATGGCTTGACTGAGAGTATCATGAAAACTAATACTAGCTCTAGGCATACAGCTAAATTTTTAGGTACAAGTACCCCCAGGACTCGATAACATAAAACTGACAAGACATGAAAGTTCATGACATATGAGCATAGTCAACAATTCATAGTACAATCATTGGGGATTTCCATAAAGTATTTGCATGTCATAGGCTTACACATAAATAGGAATTGCATGTTGTCATAACATAATTTCACTAATCAATACTAATGAGCATTCCACTAAATCATTAAAAGTCATAGCTTTAGCATAGGAGTCAATTTGAACATGTTTTTACATCATGAGTTCATCATATAAATCACAAATAGGTCATAAAACACAACTCTCATTCACTTAGGCATTTTAACAAACAGATGAAAGGCATAACCTTTTCTATGGCATAACTTGATAACTAATACATGATGGCTATATCAAATACTTCAACTTTTAAGGATTTCAATCCACATACTAATCATGATGACATGAGAATTCAATAAAGATTCAATCTTGGAAATTATATCACAACATAGACATGTGTACAATCAAACCCACAACATAAAATTCAAAATTTATATTTGAAAAAGGTTTCTTGAGCCTAATGGGTGAAAGGAACCCATGAATCAACACTTTACATACCTTAGAACATAAATTCTTAAGGGTTCTTGAAGAGATTCTTGAGCCTTGCCCTTGAATTTTGAAACTAGGGTTTCCGTGCTTTTAAGAGTGAATGATGAACTTTGAGGCATCTTGAGTAAAAAATGAGATATTTAGGTCATTTAGGGATTAATTTCGTGTTTGGGGCTAACCTAGGTCATGGGAAAATGACCTATTTACCCTTAAAAATGCGGCCATTTAATGACTGAAAACTGGGCATCGACGCTATAAGCGACGCAGTGCATCAATGGCATCGATGCGATACCTAATGTGTCATGTCATAATTGCGCCAAGCCTCAGTACTTTTGGCTCTAGCAACCTGCAACAATGTTAACCAACGTGATTGGCGATGGGTGTCCTAAGATCGCATTGGTCTACTATTTTGGGACTTCAAACATGGTTTAAATGAGTTTTTAAAAATCCAAAACTTGTCCTGGAACACTTATTAACCTTCTTGATCATGAATTAAGAAAAATATAGAAAATTTAAGAATATTAAGGTTGCGAAATGAGATTGCAAACTTTTGAAGGCTAAAATAAACTAAGTCTAGAAACTTCGCTAGAATTTTTCTAAGCATGGGACCCCCTTAACAAGCATAAATTGATTGAATTAAGCTTAGGATTTTGTGGGGTCTTACACGTACCCTAGGTTTTCCCCCTTGGACCCAACACTATCCAAGGTACGAGTCGTATTCAAGTGTACGACTAGTACCCATAACAGTACCCCTGGTAGAATACAACTCAGGAGGTTTGAATACTGACCACGATACGAGTCCTGAGTACAACTCATACCCTAGCTTACGGCTCATGGTGATCCACTTGTACTCAGATCCAACTTAAGTTACAAGTCTAAGGTTAAGTGAAGTAACCAAATAACCCGTACCCAACTATATGATCATACCACCCTAAATCATAGCTATTCCAATAATTATGTCAATCATATTAACTAACACTGGTCAGCATACGACTGGACTATACCACCCACACTTAAGTATATGACTCATTCCCCTAAGTTGTATCTTTCCTAGAAACCAAAAATTAAGAAAATTTTCTAAGGAATAGAAACCAGAGTATTTCATGTGGCCTTGATTAAGGTTCTATGGTGACACCATAAGGTGGAAGAGTTTACATGGGAAGCGGAAGCGAACATGAAGTATAAATATCCATATTTTTTTTGTTCTGGATATTCGTGTAGAAGGTATGTGTTCTTGATCATATCTTTATTTTTCAACTTAGTTAAGGGTTAGAATAAATCTTTGCATCTTTATTTTCTAACTTGGTTAAAGGCTGGATTGATATTTGATAATGCAAATGAATTGTGCTTGTGTTTGACCTTCTTTTTTCGTCATTTGGGGATGAATGATCATAGTGGGAGAGACTGAAACACCCTAGGTTTGGGAACCTTACAAATTTTCCAGATTTATGGGTTTTGGACAACATATGATTGGTGGGTTACCAGTTGTAAAATAGGGTACAGGTGGTATACCTTGATCGTATGCTAACCAGTATTAGTTAGTGGGTTGGATTGGTTTTTGGAATGGGTACGGCTTGGGTTAGTACGAGTTATATAGTTAGATATGGGTCATTTGGTTTGGGTTTTTCCCTCACTTGATCTGAGACTTAGTAAAATAACTTAGATTTAAGTACGATTGTCTCACCATGAGCTGTAAGCCAGGGTATGAGTCACACGATGAACTCATGTAATGAACAGTGTTCAAACCTCTTATGATTCTATTCTGCCAGGGGAACGGGTCAAGGTTATTAATCATATGCTTGGGTACGACTTGTTTTGGGTAAATCATATGTTGGACAGTATTAGGTCCAAGGAAGAGTCCTAGGGTAAGAGTGGTGGGTATCACTCGTATTGGTGTGTACGATCGTATGGTATAGTCGTATCCTATGGAAAAAAATTTATGCACTTTAAGTTGGGGCAATCTGGACATTTTCCCACTTAACCTATTAAGGTTCCACGACTTCTAAACCACTTGGGAGGTTATTTACTCTATTATTCTATCATTAAACAATTAGAAAACTCTCTTAAACACTCTATAATTCTGTCTAAGGCTTTGGGGTAAAGGAAGTCTAGGGTTTCACTAAGGTGATGAATTTGGGGCTTGTGTTGGTGATTTCTCTCCATCATCTTCTCAATTTAAGGCAAGATACTTTTGCCTCATTGTTAGTTCCAACCAAAGGCATAATTTATACAATGTTTTCATGGCATGATTATTGTATGGTTTTGGGGTTTTCAAATATATGTTGGGGTTTTGGTATTAAATGCTTGGTTATCATTTTCCCATATTTTAATTATGTTGTTTCATACTTTAGGTGGTTTGGATAATTGGTTGCATGAGAATGGTTAATGGGTAATTGGATTTAGTTTTGGAAACACTACGTCCCCAACATGTTTGATAAAATACCTATGATAATGCTTTTACTATATTATTGGACTTTTAATAGAACTATTGCATAGTATGGTTTGGTAATGGAACCCTAAATGGTATAAATGGTTTGGAATGGTTAAATGCAATGGTTTGGTGGTCATGATTATGGTTAATTGAACTCCTTGTGGGGTACAATGGAATCCCCCAAGTAAACATGTTAATGAATAACTTGTGGGGTACATAGAACACATCCAAGCAAACATAATAATGAAACATTTGTGGGGTACATGGGACTCCCCCAAGTTAACTTGGTAAAATGGTACATGGGAATTCCTTAACCTCTTAAGGTTTCGTTAAGAACAATACTTGTAAGTTATAGTCGGTATAATAATACCACTATTAATAACCTTGGTTAATAATAAATGAAATATGGATTGGTCGGTTGGAAATGGTTTTAATTAGGAAATAATGAAAGGGTAGGATATCTAACTGTGAAGGTGGAAGTCCAATGGACGAACACTAAAAATACATATTTTCCAACATGAGGGGTTGTTCATGGCGACCATACAAGATACTCATAAGGTACATAAAAATCCTATAAGTACATTGTACATATGTATCTTGGAGAGCAAAGATTACTTAAGAATCTCCTACTCTTATGGTATCTCCGGTTTATGCAGTTACACGCATCGAGGCCCATTCAGGGGGTTACACTGGACTCATATACCCCGAGGGTGGTTTTAGGATAGTTAAGCTTCACATACCCAGGTTAATGGTTTTAAAGGCATGCTAAACCCAATTTATTTTCCCAGCATGGTTATATATATTATATGTATGGTTTATATGCATGTGGTTAGTTTAAGTAGTTTTATTGGATGGCATTATTTTATCCTTATCCTGAGTACTTGATAGAGTTTATCCACTAACCTATCTTCGGGCGGTTGTATCCCCATGCGATGTAGGAATCGGTCATTCTACTCCTCCTGCTTAGCATTCGAATATTTAGGGGTCATCTTTGGATTGAAGTGGTGAGTTTTCATCTATTCAGAAGGCTCTATTTCATGTTCATGGATATTTTTACTCACTGGTTTATTTATGGATATTGGTTTCAGCTATGGTTGGGGATATATCCCAACTAGAGATTAGTTTTCTTTTGGTTAGAGGCTTTTGTGGAACTACTATGGGTTGGTATGAGAGGATAGGTATTGGTGTTAGCCTTAGTATTGGCATTGGTATTGGGTTTGATATCGTTTGACTAAATTTCTTACTATTCCATCCTTTTATATTATGTTATGGAACTTGGTTTGGCTATTGTTATGGTTTGGTTTGTTTATGGTTGTTGGTTGGTACCGAACGTTGCACTCGTTTGGGTGGTCATGGTCCTAGACCTATCCCAGAGTCTTGGGTTACACAATAATGCTATCTTGTTATACATTCGAAATTCATCTGACTCAGGATATGCGTAGGTTGGTTGGGTTGGGTATCGGGGGTTTTCTTTGGTCCTGGATTGACTTGGGATACCCATTAAGACAAAGTTTTGAGTTAGTTCATGACAATATCCAATTTAAAAACTCCTCTCAAATTCTTACACCTCTAAAGTATAAGTTAATAGGCCCGACTCTTAAGCATATAAAGGCATATTCAAATTAAAATCATGATGTTTAAATGTAGGACAATAATTTCTCTTGAACTAATATTTTTTTGAGTGAAGAAGAACTATAAGACTCTAAATGTAAAAACTAGGACAAAATTTTGAGGTTTTGAGAAAACCTCAGAAATTCCATGAGGAAGTAGCATACTAATTCACATGGACGTGGAAAAGTATGCTTTATCCTAAACTGGGGCAGAAATTTTGAGAATTCCTTAAAAATTTCACCATGATGGAGTGTCAATCTAACGGTCTATGAAATAAAAACAATGACAAGGAATCAAATTGAGCCAAGGTATGAATCAATATTACTTTTTGACTAATGATCTTTCTTTAAGTGCAGACAACATATACAAATGCAACAACAACCTTATGCTATGATCAAGGAAGCAAAACTACATCCCTAATAGGAGAAACGAGCTAAGTTATTCTACTTTTTAAATCTGGCAACATCAAAAGTGACAATACATTACGTTAATAATTATATATTAAACTCAACATTAGGTTCCTCGTAGAACCTTAAAACGACCTTCGACATTGGGTTCCTTTCCAAATATTAAATGGCATTTGATATTGGGTTCCTAATCGAACCTTAAAACGATATTTGACATTAGGTTCCTAACCTAACCTTAAAATGACACTTGACATTGGGTTCCTAACTGAACCTTAAAACGGTATTTGACATTGGGTTCCCAATCGAACCTTAAAATGACACTTGATATTGGGTTTCTTGTAGAACATTAAAATGACATTTGACATTAGGTCCCGAACGACCTTTCAAATGATATTTGACATAGGGTTACTAAGCGAACCTTAAAACGACATTTGAACCTTAAAACAACATTTGAAATTGGGTTCTTAATAGAACCTTTAAATGATATTTGATATTGGGCTCCTAACCAAACCTTAAAATGACACATAACACTAGGTTCCTCATTGAACCTTAAAAGGACATTCGACATGGGGTTCCTTGTAGAACTTAAAAATGACATTCGACTTTAGGTTTCTTTTAGAACCTTAAAACAACATTCGATATTGAGTTCTTAACCGTTTCTTAAAATAACACTCAACATTTGGTTCCTAACCGTATCTTAAAATGATACTTAACATTTGGTTCCTCACCGTACCTTAAAATGACATTCGATCTTGAATTCTTCGTCAAACCTTAAAACGACATTTGGCATTGGGTTCCAAAGGGAACCTTAAAATGACATTCGACATTGGATTTCTTATAGATACTTAACACCACATTGGGTTTCTTGTAGAATCTTAACAAGACATTGGGTTTCTCACCGAACCTTATTGAATTTTTGAAAAATAAGGGCAATTAAACAATCACCTATCTCCTACTTTTGAAATGTAATTATTTATCCCTATGTTTCTTTGCATGTCCTAAATCATACTGACATTCCACATTCAAAACTACTCCTACTTCAATCTTGTCTACTCATGCTATAAGGGGTGTCAAATAGGTGGGTTGGATTGAGATTGAAGATATTAAACAGGTTGAATTGGATATCAGGTTGGGTCATGACCCGCCCAAATTTACTTTGGATTGAAATGAGTTGGGTTGTAATGGATAAAAATCGGGTTGGATTGACCCTTTGTAAAGCTAACTCAAGAAAATAAATTTGGATGAGGTTGAAAACTTTGGTGGGTGGGTATGGAGTGGGAGTATGGGTGGGGTCAGAATATCTTTTTTAATTTTTTTTTTTTAAAAAAATAAAAATTTATTTTTTCGGGAGGGTTGTAGGGTAGATTAGGATGGGGTTGAAGTAAGAATTTTTTTATGTAAAAAAAGAAATTAATTTTTTTAAAAAAATAATTATTTTACAAAAAAATTCCTCTTTCCTTTTATTTTTGAGATTACTCGCTATATAAAGACCCTTTCCCCTTCTCTTTATGGACTCACCTTTTGATCATTCCCTCGAGTGAATTCCCTAAATAGTCACCCAAGTTTATGAAATTTTCTTCAAATATCACTTATATTTCTTTTAGGACCACAATATCACTCAACTATCACTCTTTTTCTAAAAAAATACTAAACACTTCAAAAGTTTTCTTCTCTCTTAGTTGGTATGTTATGTCATCCAAACGTTCTTTTTTATAAATACTAAACTATTTAACTCATCAAACTCATAATCAAAATATAATTATATTCTCCTTCTCTAAAAAAAGACATTAGTTTATTTAAAAAAATTATACTTAGGAAAACTTTACTGGTACTAACTAAAATATATTTTTTCAAGGGTTATTTTTTGAATAGTCATCCATATTTTTTGAATTGCCTATAAAAGTTACTTTTATTTTTTTAGATATAATAATATGACTCAACTATCATTATTATTCTCAAAAAAAGATTAAGTATCTGTAACGACCTAAAAATTTAATAAAATATGTGAAATTTGTGAATTTGTGTGATTTGACTATTTTACCCCTCTTTGTAGCTCCATTATGGTATTTATGGGGAGTGGGAGTGATTGGTATAATTTTTGATGAATTTTGGTATTATTTATGCGATATTGTGTTTTTGATGGCTTCGTAAGCTTTATTTTGAATTTATGTGGATATCTTTTGATCCGTTTAACGGATGGCCGAACGGACTACGTCAAAAACTCTATAATATTGATTTTAGGCTAGGTAGATCTTTGGTTCGAGTCCCAGTGCACCCGGGCTCATTTCGACCTATTGATGAGAAAGTTGAAAAATTAGAAATATGAGTGTGGGACCCACAATTGGTTGAAACAACCTCGGATGAAAAAATCGACTTTTCCAGAAGATCCAAAGTGTTGATCTTAGGGTGTTAGCATATTTAGTGTGATTTTATGACTTTTAAATCTCATTCCGATCCTCAGTTTAAAAAATTGTGATTTCAGGTTTCGGGGTCAACTTTGTGAAAATAATATTTTTTTTCAAAATCTGATATTGCCATCGTGTCTGAAACATCGAATTTAGTATGGTTGCATAGTTCGTTTGCATGTATCGGACTCCAAACGAATTCCGAACACCCCGTCAAAGTCCGAATTAGATTAAAAAATAGTTTTTTGCAAAAGCTGTACAGAAAAATCTGCACTAGTTATACCAGTTTTTGGGCCTATTTTGCTCATTTTTCATCTTATCTCTTAAGAGTTAAACCCTAAAATAGGGTGAGAGTTTAAAAGTGAAGCTTGTAGGAGTTTTGGATGCTAGATTAACATATATTTATTGATTTTATTACGGATTTAAGGTACAAAATTCACATTTTCTTAATAATTTCTTGATAAATTTCTCAAAATTTCAAAAATCTTAGGGTTTGATTTTAAACCCCAATTTCAATCGTTTTTACTTGAACAATGTTTTTATCTTATAATTACTAGTTTTTCATCAATTTTACCTTTAAAATAACCTCAATTCTTTATTTTAACTCGAATTTCAAAAAATTTACTCGGTAAAACTCAAAAAAGTTTTTCTTCAATTTGAACCATATTTTTTTTACTCGATTTGACTTGGGTTTTCAACTGTAGAATCCAAAAAATATGAAAAACATGTTTTTGAAGTAAAATTTCAATTTCACCTTTCTTTTTTGAAAACCCATTCCGGGGGTTCGTTTTGACCCCGAACCAAAAGGAGTCAATATGGGTGTCGTTGGTTTTGTTTTGACACATAAATTTCATATTTGATGTTTTTAGTGAAGTTAGAATCATTCGTAAAAAGTAAGGTCATGGGTTCAATGTGTAACGGACCGATTTCGACATTCGAGGTAGGATATGACTTAACTCTTTTAGACAAGGTTGGGTAGTAAATGATGGTACAAAATTCATGTTAAGGGTGGGAACTAATTATGAAAAATGGCTATCTATATTTTGTACTCGTGTGGGGCCTATATGTGAGGTAATTGTTGAAATTGAGATATGATATGATATGTGTGACCGTGTGGGGTCCTATGTGGTGTTGATAACCTTGAATACATGTGAATAATTATAATGTGTTGTTGAAATGCCTAATGTGGTTTCATTGGTATATTGTGATATATCCAAACTTATTGGTAAATGAGACATGTGGTAATTCACGAATGGAACGGAAGTAATGAGTGGCTATTATTGGCTCACGTGGTTGTGGAATTGCAACATTATGGTTGGTTGTGGAAATACATCATGTGGATTGGATGTGAAAACACATCACGTGGATTGGATCTGAAAATACATCACGTGGATTGATTGTAGAAATACTCATTTTGAATCGTTGTAAACATTGTATCGCCATACTTATGTCATCATACGCATTATTTCACTTGTTCGTTTTACTGCTTTATATACTTGTTATTATGTATTTGTACTTGATTTATGTATTATGTTGTGTATGAGCTTTGAAAATACTAAAAACACTAAAATACTGGATATTGGTATCGGATATTAGATTTTATGGACCATCACCAAAGCATCTACTGGAGAAGAGTTATAGATATTGGTGATCTCAAGGGTGTGTGCCAAACTTAAGGCCGTGTGCTAAACTTGAGGTTGTGTGCAAAACTTAAGGTTGTGTACCAAACTTAAGGTTGTGTGCCAAACTTGAGGATGTGTACCAAAGTTAAGGTTGTGTGCCAATACCATGCATTATCATCATCATCATCATCATATACATTGCACCCACTTTATTATGTTTATGTTGTGTTTGAATTGCTATATTAACTTGTCATCTACCTATTTGGTCTATATCTTGACTTGTTAACGTCTAATTATTCTATTTTGTTTTAATTGTACTTGATGATCTTGATTATAAATGTCCCTTTTTTGTTCTACCTGTATGTGATATTATGTATATTTGTATCCCTATCTTGTGTGTTGTTGTATTATATGTGGATATTATAGAACTGTTAGTGTAAGCGGTGTGGGCTACCATTGTGGGATATTTTCTTATTGCAGGTGTATGCCCTTAGTGTATATTTTGTATGTTTTATTTACTAATTTGCTTGGTCAGCCTATGATATCTACTGAGTACAAGTAGACCGTACTCATGCCTACTGCGCCCTTTCGATAAAAGTCCTAGCCTGAGTACGCCCCAGCTTACTAGGCTCGAGCAATTATTAGAGCTTCCAAGGTAGCGGTTAAACATTCATGCGTTCGGAGTTCACTTCTATCTTTCTATAGTATTTATGTCTTTATTAGCATTCGGATATAGATATTATTCCGTTTTGGTTATTTTTCTAATGTATTTGACTCCTGGATTGTATTGGTAGTTCTTACACTATTGAAACCTAGTTTTGGGCATGATTGGTATTTTGGATAAGTTCTTTCTACATTGTTATGATTACTTATATGGTTCGGATTCATTCTACAAGCCTTACATTGGGATATTTTTGTTCTTTTCTCTTTTTATATTGATTTGGGTGATAGGCTTACTTGTCAAGGTACGCCGCGACAAGTGTCATCATGACCTTCATTTTTAGGTTATGATAAATTGGTATCAGAGTAGCCAGATTTCATTGATCTCAATGGTGTAAGAATGAGATGTCTAATACATTCTCATAGATTGGTATGTAGATGTCTGCATTTATGTTCGAGAGGCTATAGGACATCTTTAGGAAACTTCCCTTATTTTATTCTTTATTGTGTGAAGTTCTTTCATACCTTGTGTTCAAAGTTATGTTTCACTCTTTCTGTGCGGATGGTGTGACTTATACTACTATCAGTTGAGATTTTAGTGGAGATTATTTGTCAGTTGTAGGCCTGTTGATGCTCCTGTATTGTTATGGGGTCAGTTTGTTGATGTCTTTCAGGAGAGATTCGTGCCTTAAGTTTGAGGGATCAGATGCGAGACGAGTTTGATCATTTGGAGCAGGGCTTCGTGACATTTACTGAGTATGAGCACACTTCCATACCCTATTCATATATTCCTATGATAGTATTTTCACTAAGTATCTTAAGATTTGAAAGTTCCTGAAGGGTTTGGATGTTTCTCTTTAGTTGGCTACATCTCAGATAGTTGTGTTTTGGGTTTCTTTCCAGAGTATAATGGATCATGCTAAGATAATAAAGGGTATTCTTAGTGCATCTTAGGAAGGCACCGGGAAGGTGCAATATTTTGGTGAGCTCAAGAGTTAGACCTCTCAAGGCAGAGATTTTAGAGGTTCTTGTGGATACCATGGTAGGCCAGTGACAAGTTTATACAGTTCAGGTGTGGATCATCTAATTCAGCAATTCAGGGTGGTCGTTCGAGCTCAGTTGTACCTTCTTCTATTGATACTAGTATTAGAGGTTGCTATGTGTGTGATGAGATTGGCCATGTGGCCAAGGACTATCCTTATCGGATGGTTTAGGCTACTCCTATTCCAATTGTGAGGGGTGGGTCGGTACCAGAGGTATGAGAGGCAGAGGTACTGGAACTTGAGGGGGTGGTCATGGGGCCACTCAGACAGTTGGTGGTTATGGTCACTGTTATGCTATGCCAGCCAGGCTTAAGGAAGAGGCTTTATCTACATAGTTTGATTTGGATTTTTATTCTGTTAGTGAGCCTCTTTCCATGCCTATTCTTGTATCTACCCCGATAGGTGATTCTTTAGTGGTACCGATCTTGTGTTATGACTTTTGCCGGGGATGAGACTTTGGAAGACCTGCTTGTGTTAGAAATAATCGATTTTAATGTTATTTTGGGTATAGATTGGTTGGCTCATATCATGCCATCCTAGATTATTATGCCAATACCGTGACTTTAGCTTCGTCGGGTATGCCAAGGATAGCTTTGAAGGGTGCACTTCATTCGGGTCCTAAATAGATTATATCTTATGTTCAGGTTTGTAAATTGGTTGAGAGGGGATATTTAGCTTACTTGGCCCATATTCGTGACACTAGTGTTGTTCTATTTCTTTTCTTAGATTCTGTCCGTATTATCCGTGAGTTTATGAATGTGTTCCCTATGGACTTACCTGGTATGATTCCAAATCGAGATATTGATTTCTCTATTGATGTTGAGTTAGGCACTAAGCCCATTTCTATTCCCCCTTATTGGATGGCCCCATCAAAGTTAAGGGAAATGAAGGATCAGTTGTCGGAGTTGTTGGATGAAGGATTTATCCAACTTAGTGGTTTGCCTTGGGGTGAACCTGTCTTGTTTGTGAATAAAAATTATGGGTCTATGTCAATGTGTATTGATTATCGACAGTTGAATAAGGTGACGATTAAGAATAAGTATCTTCCTAGTCACATTGATGATTTATTTGATCAGCTCAGGGTCCTGCGGTGTTTTCAAAGATTAATTTGACGTTCAGTTATCACCAGTTGAGAATTAGAGTTTCAAATATTCTGAAGATAGTTTTACGAACTCAATATGGTCATTATGAGTTATTGGTCATATCTTTTGGGTTGACCAATTCCCCTACCACATTCATGGAGTTGATGAACTGAGTATTTTGACTGTATCTCAACTCCTTTGTTATTATATTTACAGATGATATCTTGGTTTATTCCAAGAGTTAGGTTGAGCATAAGGAGCATTTGTGGATTGTGCTTCAAAGATTAAGGGATGAGAAGTTGTGTGTGAAGTTCTCTAAGTGCGAGTTTTGTTAGAGTCTGTTTCTTTCTTGGGTCATATAGTGACTAAGAAAGGTATTATGGTTGATCCAGCCAAAATTATCGCGGTTCGTGATAATACAAATACAAGAAACCAAAAAAAAGATATTATGTAAAAAATTATAAATACAAAAGACCATATAGAAAGAGGAAATCTATAAAAGAATGTACTTGTTATAATTGTGGAAAGTTAGGACATTTAGCTAGAGATTGTAAATTACCTAAAAATCCAAAAAATAAACAACTATCAGAAATAAAAATAGATAATACAGAATATATGCAGATAGATTATATAGATTATGAATTAGAAAGTGAGAATAGTATATGAAATTTCAGAAAACGAAACAGATACTGAAATAGATAGTGAAATAGATGAATCGGATGACTGAAGAAGATATAAAAATAATAATAAAGGAAGAATATTTAAATGATGAAGGAACGGAACAAAAAATAATATTTGACAGTAATATATTTGATGAAATAAAAGGAAAAGAATTAGATTTAAGTGTAGAAAAAATATTTAAAATACCAACAATAAAAAATATTTTTACTAGGAAAAAAGACGAATATTATGTAGTATGCCAAAAAGAACATGTAACAGACTGCAGATATGCAAAAGGTAAAGCTAGTATACCACTAGTAACAAAAAGAATAATTAATAAAGAGATAAATGATATAAAAAGTAAAGGAGATCCAATAAAATATGTACACCTTGGAGGTACAGAGATATTAATAAAAGCATGTTTTAGAGAAGGAATAGATACACCGATAGAATTATATCTAGTAGATGATAGAATTATAAAACCTATAGAAAAAAGCATAATAACTGCCGTAAAAGGAAATTTAATATACCAAAAATTTAAATTTATAATAAGTGCAAACTATTCAGCAGCGGTAACAGATAGAAATATAGATAAATCACTAGTATTATATTGGAAGATATCAGGAATAGAATTAACCCCAGGAAGTAAAATATTTACAGCAAGATGCAAAAATTTATATGTATTAACAACAAAATATAAAATAACAGGAAAAAATAAGATTAATAAGATACGAATAGAAAGCCCATTTGAACAAATTGTAAAAACAATAGATTATAATGATTATAGCTATAGAGACATAGATATAGAAGAAAATTTAGAAATAGTAAATGATAGAATAAGTACAACAAAAAGAATAGCTGATGAAAAACCAGAATCATCGAGCTCATAAAAAAGAACAAGTTATGAAACAAATTCGATAAATAATTTAAACCAATATTATATAACAGGAAAAATAAATGAAAAAGAATACTTAATACTCTTAAATACAGGACAAGAAGAAAATTATATAGCAAAATACCTAGTAAAAAATGAAGAAATAAAAACCGATAATGATATGTGCCCAGATCTACCAAGAAGTTTAATAAATAATAAAAATATAGGGAAAAAAGGAAATAATAATATGAGTTAGAAAAATAAAAATAGAATTTGAAGTAAAGGAAGAAATGCAAAAAGCAGACATAATATTAGGAATAAAAACGTTAGAACAAGTAAAACCATATAATATTGAACATACACAATTAACCTTAACATATAACAAAGAAACATTATTCTTAAAAAGAGCCTTAACATAAAATGAAAATATATGTATTAATGAAAATAGTAGTAGAAGGATATTACAGTAGATATTATACGCCTATGATAGATACAGGAGCAGAAGCTAATTTATGTAGACATAATTGCTTACCAGAAAGTAAATGGGATAAATTAAAAACACCAATAATAGTTAAAGGATTTAATAATGAAGGAAGCTTAATTACTTATAAAGCTAGGAATATAAAAGAACAAATATGGGATAAGATATTAACAATAGAAGAAATTTATAATTATGAACTAACGTCAAAAGATATACTTTTAGGAATGCCATTTTTAGATAAATAATACCCACATATAATAACTAGAACCGACTGGTGGTTTACAACACCATGCAAACAGAAAGTGAGAGCAAAAGGAGTTAATAATAAAATAAGAAAGAAAACTGATTGGATAAAAGGACGTGAAAAAATTACACAAAAGTTAGAAAATATAAAAAATACTGAAGATACAATAGAACTATTAGTATTTTCGATAAATAATACAGAAATAACTATATTTTCAATAAATAAAATAGAAATAATTAAGAAAAAATTAGAACAATTATATAGTGAAGATCCATTAAAAGGATGGGAAAAACATAAAACTACTATAAAAATTGAATTAATAGATAAAAATAGTATAATAACCCAGAAACCATTAACATATAATTTTGACGATTTAAAAGAATTTAAAATGCATATAGATGAATTATTAGAAAAACAATATATGCAAAAAAGTAATAGTAAACATAATAGTCCAGCATTTATAGTAAACAAACATAGTGAACAAAAAGAGGAAAAACTAGGATGGTTACTGATTACAGAAATTTAAATGCAAAAACTATAATATATAATTATCCAATACCAAATAAGATATTAAAAATAAGACAAATACAAGGATATAATTATTTTAGCAAATTCGATTGTAAATCAGGATTTTACCATCTAAAGTTAGAAGAAGAATCTATGAAATTAACCGCATTTACGGTACCACAAGGATTTTGTGAATGGAATGTATTACAATTTGGATATAAAAATGCACCAGGTAGATATCAACATTTTATGGATAATTATTTTAAACAATTATCTAATTGTATAGTATACATAGATGATATATTATTATATACAAAAATCAAAGAAGAACATTTAAAATTATTGGAACAGTTTACAGATATAATAGAAAAATCAGGAATAAGTCTAAGCGAAAAGAAAGCTGAAATTATGAAAAATCAGATAGAATTTTTATGAATACAAATAGATAAAAGTGGAGTAAAAATGCACAACATATAGTACAAAAAATAATAAATTCGAAAGAAGAATTAGATACAAAAAAGAAATTACAATCATTTTTAGGATTAGTAAACTAAGAGAATATATTCCAAAATTAGCAGAAACTTTAAAACCACTAAAGAAAAAATTTAAAAAGGATGTAGAATATAACTATAATGAAAAAGATTAAAAAAAAGTTCAAAAAATAAAATTACTTTGTAAAGAATTACCAAAATTACAATTTCTAGATGAAAATAGAAAATTTATATACATAGTAGAAGCCGATGCTAGTGAATATAGTTATGGAGGAGTACTTAAATATCGATATGAAGCAGAAAAATAGAACACCATTGTAGATACTACTCAGGTACGTTCAATGAAACAGAAATAAAATGGGAAATAAATAGGAAAGAATTATGTTCATTATATAAATGTTTGTTAGCATTTGAACCATATATTGTATATAACAAATTTATTGTACGAACAGATAATACACAGGTACGCTGGTGGTTAACAAAGAAAATACAAAATTCAGTTACAAAGAAAGAGATTCGGAGACTAGTTTTAAATATATTAAATTTCACATTTATAATAGAAGTGATCAGTACTAACAAAAATGTTATTGCAGATTACATATCAAGACAAAGCTACACAGACTGAAATTATAAAAGAAGATACTCTAGAAAAAATACTCAACACCCTAACAACGCTTTCATTGAAAGTGGACAGTATGGGTACTGAGATAGAAAAGCTAAATACTAATGAAGATAAACTGAAGTCTATAGCTATAAATCAGCTAACTTAGAGTGTGCAGAGCTATGTCGATCGGAAGACAATAAAATTCCAGAGCTAGAAGGAGACGTTGGGACACTCCATAAAACCCATAACATTTATCAATCTACTTCTGCAGGTACAAACAAAGAAGTTAGTCGACCAAGATACCAAAACACGAACATGAATAAAATATTTGAAAACCATTTACACCAAAAACACAAAAAGACCATTTATTCATACCTCCACATATTATCACATACCGAGATAGCCTAAACCAAGACAAAAAAGTTTATAATTATACATCCCAGAATTATATAGACAACATCTATAGAGTACAAACTTTTCTAAACCATAACCCAAGAGCTACAAACATCAAAGAACCATACACCAACTATATAACCCAAAAATTACAAGGATATAACAAGCTAATCGCACTACCGAAAACTAATCCAGGCCTAGTAAAAACGTGTTTTGACTATGAACTACTAAACACCATATACACCCAAGACAGAGAAGAGTTAACAGCTATGGAAGAATTATACAAGATATTCACTACCTATAAAAGAATAACGAAAGGCACTCTATTTTATATAAAGTGTTATACTGCACCCGCAGAGATATTATATGACGAGATAAAACCAGTTATACAAGTCGTAAAGATAGGACTAACTAGAGATATGATTATACCAGAAGATATTGCGCAGCAACCGGAGATACCTAGAATTGAGATACCAGAGTTCTACGTAAATAAAAGACTTATTGGACTAGCTACGATTATACAAGAACTATGGAGCTACTATTCGAGAGATCATCAAATGATTTACTCAAATTCAAAAGAGCTACGACCAACAGATATGGAGGATGTCAGACAATGGATAATGACGCTACTCAACCCAGAGAAACAATCTAACGCAAGAGCTATTAAAAAAGGATTTATTTCAGACGGACTACTAACAAGATATAATAAAATAATTGGACATAAATATACAGACCACTAATGTTCAAGGTGTAATGGAGAAGATAATATTATTCCAGAGGTACATCTAGAATAATCAAGAAGACAAAATACCAGCTGAAAAGATAAGATAAGGAGTAATAATGGAGATATAGAAGATACGACAAAATCAATGGAGACAAGATATTCATTGTATAGATTTTATTTACGTAAAAGTCTTTTAATTATTGTTAGTTACTATTTTTGTGAAGACTTTTATAGTCTAGGTAAATAGCCTTTTTGATAGCCTTTAGGACTTTTGAGTCTTTTTTGTTTTTTAGCTCTTTTGTTTTTATCTTTTGTTTAGAAAACATGTAAAGTATTAAAAAATTTGTAAAGTTCATTCTATAAATAAAGAAAGCAGAAGGCATTGCAAGGCAAGCCTTCTCACGTTAAAGCAAAAACTCTCTCCATTCCATAAAAAATATTTTTGCCCAGTTAATTAAAAAACATACATACTTCAATGGAAAAAGCTATGGAGAAACAAACTTCAGAAATATCAAAGCTACCCGAACAGGTATATCTATTTATGATTATGAATAGCTAAATTCATAGTTCCGAACAATCATGATATGATAAAATAAATTCATATTAGTTACTTTATAGTAGAATTATTCGAAGAATAATATGTTCAAAAGTTTATTAGTAAAGTGGAAACGGAGAAAAAAATCCTAAGAACTATGTCATCCTAAAGGTGAAACAAATGAGGCAAGAAGCCGTGGCGGGGAGTAACCAGAGTCGAGGCGCTGTTTAAGGGAAAAAGCATCCAAATTACCATGCTAATAGTGACCGAAGAACATGTTATTTAAGAATAATCTAGTATATAGTAATCTAAGATGACCATATTTTGTTATGTACATGGTTGAAGGGAATATTTTGAAAAAAGCAATTTTATGAAAATGAATGATAATTTATCTGATGTGATGGTAAATAAATTTAAAATACTTATTTTGTATGCACTTAGAGATATAAAAGTAGCAGATATAAGAAAAATCATATTAGAAAAAGCATTTGGTGAATATTACATGACTAGAGTAAATTATATACCATGCCTACCTAACTACTCTTGCAAATACTTATCATGACAAATTACATAAAATTTTTAGAAAATAAAAAATATATAAAATCTCTTGATAAAAATATGCGAAAACTACTAAGGCTAAAACAAACAACTATAAAATATCAATTTTAGAAAATAGATCATTTAGACAATCTTAAAGTTTTAATTTTATATATACTTAAAGATATAGAAGTCATAGATATTAAGAAAATAATACTAGAAAAAGTAATAGACTATGAAATTGAAATCATAAAATGGCTAGAACAGTTATACAAAGAAATTTACCCAAAAGGATATTACTCAGATCAAGGATGTTAGAATATATTAGAAAAACTGGAGAAAACCAAGATAATCTAAATAATGAAATTAATTATAGAAACCAAATTAGAAAAATAATGGAAAATCTAAAAGAAAAGTTAATATGGATAGAAAAAAACTTAGAAGATTTAGAAAAAAGTACATGTGATAGTTTATATAATTTTAAAAACTCACTATGAGAAGAACAACACAAGATAATAAATAATATAGAAAATCTAGAATTAGATATATACTACAGTACAGATAGGATAAATTATTATATAGAAATTTGTAACTCTGCAGTTACTACAGGATAAAATAATAAACCAAATAAATTAATGGATACATCTTATAAAAGGAATAAATTATTAAAAAATATTGAAACAAAATCTAAGAAATATCCATGCACAAAAACGAATAGATTCATTAGATATAATAAATCTATTCTATAAACTAGTTATCCGCACCCCCCTACAAATGGTATAATAGACTATGAAATTGAAACCATAAATTAGCTAGAACAGTTATACGAAGAAATTTACCCAGAAGGATATTATTCAGATTAAGGAATGTTAGAATATATTAGAAAAACTAGAGAAAATCAAGATAATCTACATAATGAAATTGATTATAGAAACCGAATTAGAAAAATAATGGAAAATCTAAAAGAAAAATTAATATGGATAGAAGAAACCTTAGAAAATTTAGAAAAAAATACATGTGATAGTTTATATAATTTAAAAAAACTCACTACGAGAAGAACAACACAAGTTAATAAACAACATAGAAAATCTAGAATTAGATATACATTACAGCACAGTTAGAATAAATTATTATACAGAAATTTGTAACTCTGCAGTTACTACAGGATAAAATAATAAACCAAACAAATTAATGAATACATCTTACGAAAAGAATAAATCATTAAAAGATATTGAAACAAAATTTAAGAAATATCCATGCACAAAGAAAAATAGATTCATTAGATATATAATAAATCTATTTATTATAAGTTATATCATATCCGCACCCCCCCCCCCAAATAGTTATATCATATCTGCACCCCCCCCCCCCCCCCAAAATGTGTATATGGTGTTTAATAATCCATAGTCAAAACAGGTTTTTACTAGGCTCTTCTTGGTTATACAAGTTTTTTTTTGCATCTCGCCATCACCTAGCTAATAAACAGTTGGAAAATAATTAAGTTACGTGTCCTGCTTATTATTATTGCTTAGTTATTATTAAGTTAATAAAAAAAATAAGCAACTTTTGTTCATCACGTAGAACTCCCACATAAAATATGAATTCGATTGAAAATCACATTTGTGGACCTTGAAAGATGCCTAACACCTTCCTTTGGAGCTAATTTGAACCTTTGCCCGAATTTATGGTGAACTAGACTAAATAATAAAATAAGTAACACACCTTAATTCGTTATGTGGCGACTCACTCTTTTAAATATTCAAAAAAAGAGTTGTCACATTGAATACCGCTTTTTACGAGAAAAATGAGGTGCGACAATCTTCCTTAATGATGAATGGCCACAAAACTAAATATTATTGTAGTTTTTCTTCAGAATCTAAATATTTTGAAAAAATGGCTATCAAGTATATTGTTGATAAGTGATTTCTACATGAATCAAAGTAAGAATTTTAATAGGTCCTTTTCACAATCAAAGGATTGAAACTCTTTCATAAAATAAAAGTACCATTGTGGTCAAAACATGCAAATTATTTGGTAAAAGATATTTTAAATTACCTGAATAGCTGCTCCCGTTCTTGCTTGCATACTTTTACGGCTTCACCCTCTTTACCAATAATAAGACCATTCTAAAACACAAAGGAATAGACATAAGACAAATAGTGTATAAAGCTAATCACAATGCCAACAAACCATATACCAATCTACACTTGAATGTGTTTGTTCAAATAATTTGGCATAAGCTTAAATATTAGTAGAAATTTTGATCTCTACTTCCTTCAATAGCTTTTTAAAGAGTTTCTCTATGATTATTATTACTTTCTCCTAGATGAAATCTCAATTAGATTGTGATTCTAATAGAAATTAAATGAAGTTTCTATTGAACTGACAAATGATGGTAATAACAAATAAAAGAACCTTAAATTAAGTATTAATGAAGAGAAACATGCCGATAGCACTATGCTTCTTAAAAATAGAATTCAGAAAACACAAGGTGCTTGGTAAGCAATCAACACTAATGTCCTTGTTAGTGAAGACATCAATTGATTCAACAAGAAAGTTAGAATACCAGATATTAACTTAAGAAATACCTGCTTTCAAAGACTCCAACAGACTTCTCATCAAAGAGAAAGGGTCATATACTAATAAGAGCAGGACTTTAACATCATAAAAAAGAGATGCAAATTACCTCTAAAAAGATTGACTTATAGATGTCTTGTACTGCATGTTATAAATAGGAAAATGGTTTATAGAGAGATTATTAAATTTAAACCTAATTGACAGAACTAATCCCATATAAAAAATAAATTAAAGAATCCTAAACTCAAATAACACGACACCTTTTTTTCATAGAAAAATGACGCAACTTTGGTAGTATAGTGGGAGAAAAGGACTTTTGCACCTAAAAGTATGAAAAGAAGCCTTAGATTTTAGGTAATAATTAAATATCGTTTGGTAATAATAAATTTATAAAAATAATATAATTAGAGGGAAACTCATAGATTATCTATGTCTAAATTAGTAGTCTATTATTATTTTTTTTTTGTCAAATCTCGATGTACAAACAAAATTTTAATTGTGACATACATACGTACTTGCATACAATAAGAAACTATATGTAATGAAAAACAATAAAGTATAGCCAAAAACATAGGACATTGCAATTTTTAAAAAGAAAGAATAATATCATTAGTTAGCAAATAAGTGCACAATATTTAGACTCATAAAAGAAGAAAATCAATAACCTAGCTAACCAAAAGGATAGACGAAGCATTAACATCTCCGAACAGAGTCATATCTCGAGCGTATCTCAATCGTTGGTCAATGAATTTTGATCATAATATCCTTCAAATGTTAAACGACTTTATGCCCTTTTAAGTTGAAATTTTCTCTAAAACTTAATTTCATATTGATAAAGTTGTTATTTACCCTTTGTCCTAGCATCGAGGACTTTAAATTCAGCTAAAAAACTAAATCCTAAAAACATCCTACTTTTTATTAAATTAAATAAACGTAATTACTTAAAACCCAAAAGAAGGTCACGTATATTATATAAAAGTAAAATATTCAGAATTTTACCCGTAATGGAACCTTGAATTAAACAAGATATTTTGTGAATATTCATCGCTAGCCGGTAACTATACCTAATCTGAAGTTGATCGAAATTTATAATTTTAATTAATAAGCCATGATTCTAAGAGTCTCAACTTCAACGAAACCTAAGACTATTAAAATATATTAAACGAAGAATCCTAAACTCAAATAGCACGACCCTTTTTTTCCAAAAAAAAAAATAGAGTAACTTTGGTGTTATCAGTGAAAGAAAAGTATTTTACACCTAAAAGTATGAAAAGAAGTACTATATTTTACGTAATAATTAAATGTCGTTTGGTAATTATAAATTTATAAAAATAATTAATAATTATAGAAAAAATGTGAAAAGATGATTTTGTCTAAAGCAGAAACTTTAATAAAGAAAAAAAGTTCAAATAACATTTATAAGACCTTTCATACTTTTAATATAATATAGACATAAATTATGAAGAATAGAATTACAGTTGAATTATAATTAAATTAGCTAACTTATGAAAAAAAATTAAAATTATGTCTAATGGCCTTCACTAATAAAAGCCTTTTTTTTTTCCGAAAAAATCAAACCCAATGTTCTTTTTCAAACAAATCCAGCAAATTAACTTTATCACAAAATTAGAAGTATGTTAAATATTATCAAAGTAACTAGGGGTTTTGGGCTCTAGGTGACAAAAGAGTTTTAAAATGAAGTGTGGGCGACACAAGTCTTAATAATTGAGATGAAGTGTGGGTGACACAAGTCTTAATAATTGAGTGAAGGTGACAATTATTTTATTAAGGATTAAGAAAGTAAGAAAGATTTGAAAATAACCCACAAGTTTTTTAATTTACACTTTGATCCAATGTAAAACCTAATATAACTAGAAATGGAGGGAAAGAAGGCACATTTCTCTCTCTTCTCATTTATTAAAGTTTTCTATCTATTCGTGATTTTTGTTGTTCATTGTTGTTGTTGCTTTATTCATCAACTTCTTCTTCATTATCATCATCTTGTTCTTTATTATCATCTCTTCTTGTTCATCATCATCATCTTCTTGTTGTTGAACATTGTTGTTACCGCTACTATTGCTACTTTATCAAATTGTTTTAGGTCAAATTTTATTCGTATATCACTTGGGAGTTACTTATAGGTGATTTTAGTAAGTGAAATTATAATTTTTAGTTGAATTTCTCATCTGGATGTATTTGCTACTGCTGTTTTTTTCAACAGTAGATAAAACATGTAACGTGAATCAAACAGATGAGTAATCGGTTGCACAGATGTGTAATTTCTTACAACATATTGACTAATCTGTAGCAATATATTGACTAATCTGTTGCAACATATTGACTAATCTGTTGCAACATATGAGTAATTTATTGCAACATATATGAATAATCTGTTGCAACATATTACTCATCTGTTGGATTTGTATTATAGTGTTGTAACATGAATTCAACATATGGATCATCTGTTGCAACAGATTAGTCATATGTTGCAACAGATTACTCACTTGTTGCAACAAATGACTCACATATTGAATTTATATTGTAGGTTCTATCCATTGTAGCAGTAGCAAATATACCAAATAAAAAATTCAACAAAAATCATAATTATACTTACAAAATCACCTATGAAGTAATGTCCAAATGATATACGAACAAAATTTGGCTTAAAAAAATTCTAAAAATTTCAACAAGGGCACAACGAATAAGTGAAACACATGAAAAACTTTATGAAACCGGTAAAGAAAATAAAAATAGTGTATCATACATCAAATGCAAAAGGATCTAGGGGACAAACGTTTGAGTCCTCCTAAAAACTTTTAAGTTCCCTAGTATTTTAATTGCTTTCTAATGGATAACCCATCTATTATAACAAATTTTCTATCTGTTTGATAATTTCCAATAGATGAATTATCTATTGCAACATGTTAGTCATCTGTTGATTCAAATTAAGCAATTATTAGTAATAACTAAATTGATTTAGCTAAAATTAAAGACAAGTCTTTAAGACAATAGGACAAAAATTTGAGTTCTCCTAAAAATGTTTGAGTTTCCTAGTATTTTAATTATTTTTTAATAGATCACCTATTTTTTGCAACAAGTTAGTCATCTGTTGCAATAGATGTCTATATCTGTTTGATAATTTTCAATAGATGAATTAGTTGTTGCAACAAGTGAGTCATTTGTTGCAACAGATGTCTATATCTGTTTAGTCATTTTCAACAGATGTTTTTATTTATTTGGTCATTTCCATTAGATTACTCATATGTTGTAACATGTTAGTCATCTATTGATTCACATTAAGTCATTATTAGAAATAACTAAATTGATTACTAAAATAAAATATGAATTAATAAGTTCAATTACAGTTTCAATTAATCTCATGGTAATTACACAATCAATTAAGTATGTTCGTCCTGAGTAGAGTGATCAATGGACCAATTTTATTTGAAATGAGTCAAACTAAGTCATCATTAGAAATAACTATATTGGTTTAACTAAAACTAAAGATGAATTAGTAAGTTCAATTACGATTTCAATTAATTTTATAATAATTACATGATCAATTAAGTGTTTCGTACTAAGTAGAATGATTAAGTGACAAATTTTATGTGAAATAATTCAAATTAAACCATTATTAGAAATAACTACATTGATTTAACTAAAATTAAAGATGAATTAGTAAGTTCAATTATGATTTCAATTAATCTCAATAATTAAATGATCAACTAAGTGTTTCATCCTTAGTAGAATAATTAATTGACCAATTTTATTTTAAATGATTCAAATTAAGTCATTATTAGTAATAACTATGTTGATTTAACTAAAAGTAAACATGAATTAATGAGCTCACTTACAATTTCAATTAATCTCATCGTAATTACATGATTAACTAAGTGTATTCGCCCCGAGTAGAGTGATCAATCAACCAATTTTATTTGAAATAATTCAAATTAAGATATTATTAGTAATAATTAAATTGATTTAACTAAAATTAAAGATAAACTTACAATTTCAATTAATCTCATAGTAATTAAATTATCAACTAAGTGTATTCATCATGATTAGAGTGATCAATATTGACCAATTTTATTTGAAATGAATCAAATTAATCCATTATTCGTAATAACTAAATTGATATAACTAAAATTAAAGATGAATTGATAAGTTCACTTACAATTTCAGTTAATCTCATAGTAATTGCATGATCAACTATGTGTATTCGTCTCGAGGAGAGTGATAAATCGATCAATTTTATTTCAAATGATTCAAATTAAGTCATTATTAGTAATAAATAAATTAATTTTGACTAAATTAAAAATGAATTGATAAGTCCACTTACAATTTCAATTGATGTATTCGTCCTTAATAGAATAATCAATTGATAAATTTTATTTAAAATAATTCAAATTAAGTAATTATTAGTATTAACTAAATAGATTTAACTAAAATTAAAGACAAGACCTTAGACAAGGGGACAAATATTTGAGTTCTCTTAAAAACATCTGAGCTTTAGTATTTTAAATTATTTTTCAACATATATTCTATATGTTTGATAATTTTCAACAGATGAGTCATTTGTTGCAACAATTTAGTCATCTGTTGCAACAGATGTCTATATTTGTTTGATAATTATCAATAGATGAGTCATTTATTGCAACAAGTTAGTCATCTGTTGCAACATATGTCTATTTTTGTTTGGTCATTTACAACAAATGTCTTTATCTGTTTGGTCATTTCCAACAGATGTCTTTATCTGTTTAGTCATTTTTAACAGATTACTCATCTTTTGCAACATGTTAGTCATTTATTGATTCATATCAAGCCATTATATTAGTAATAACTAAATTATTTAACTAGAATTAAACATGAGTTAATAAGTTCAATTACAGTTTCAACTAATCTCATGATAATTACACTATCAACTAAGTGTGTTTGTCCTGAGTAGAGTGATCAATTGACCAATTTTATTTGAAATGATTAAAATCAAACCATAATTAGAAATAACTATATTGATTTAACTAAAATTAAAGATGAATTAGTAAGTTGACTTACAATTTCAATTAATTTTATAGTAATTACATGATCAACTAAGTGTTTCGTCTTAAGTAGAATTATCAATTGACCAATTTTATTTGAAATAATTAAAATCAAGCAATTATTAGTAATAATTAAATTAATTTAACTAAAATTAAAGATGAATTGATAATTTTAATTACGATTTTAATTAATCTCATAGTAATTACATGATCATCTAAGTGTATTCGTCTTGAGTAATGTTAATTGACCAATTTTATTTGAAATGATTCAAATTAAGATATTATTACTAATAACTACATTGATATAAATGAAATTAAAAATGAATTGATAAGTTCAATTACGATTTCAATTATTCTCATATTAATTACACGATCATCTTAGTGTGTTCGTTCTGAGTAGAGTGATCGATTGACTAATTTTATTTGAAATGATTCAAATTAAGCCATTATTAGTAATAGCCAAATTGAATTAATAATTACAATTTCGATTAATCTCATAGTAATTACATGATAATTTAAGTGTATAACCTATTGCAACGGATTTAATCTGTTGCAACAGATGAGTCATTTATTGAAAATTATCAAACAGATATACACATATGTTGTAATAGATTAGTCATCTATTGTAACAAATGTCTTTATCTGTTGGTCATTTCCAATAGATGACTAATCTGTTGCAACATATGACTTTATCTGTTTGTTATTTCCAACTGATTACTAATCTGTTGCAATAGGTAACTAATCTGTTGCAACAAATGTCTTTATCTATTTGGTCATTTTCAACAGATTACTCGTCTTTTGCAATATCTTAGTCATCTATTGATTCATATTAAGAAATTATATTAGTCATAACTAAATTGATTTAAATAGTATTAATAAGTTCAATTGATGTTTCAATTAATCTCATGGTAATTACACAATCAACTAAGTATGTTCGTCTTGAGTAGAGTGATCAATTGACCAATTTTATTTGAAATGATTCAAACCAAGACATAATTAGAAATAACTATATTGATTTAACTAAAATTAAAGATGAATTATTAATTTCACTTACAATTTCAAGCCATGTGAATTTTCGCAACAAGTTTGAGTGCCTATCGATAACTTTGGCCTTATAGTAATTACATGATCAACTAAGTATTTCGTCTTAAGTAGAATGATCAATTGACCAATTTGATTTGAAATAATTAAAATTAAGTAATTATTAGTAATAACTAAATTGATTTAACTAAGATTAAAGATGAATTGATAATTTAGTTACGATTTCAATTAATCTCATAGTAATTACATGATCATCTAAGTGCATTCGTCTTGAGTAAAGTGTTAATTGACCAATTTTATTTGAAATGATTTGAATTAAGAAATTATTAGTAATAACAACATTGATTTAACTAAAATTAAAGATGAATTGATAAGTTCAATTACGGTTTCAATTAACATGTTGCAATAGATGAGTAATCTGTTAGAAAAGACCAAATAGTTAAAGATATTTGTTGAAAATGACCAAACATATATAGACATATGTTGCAACAGATGACTAACCTATTGCAATAGCTAACTCATCTATTGAAAATTATCCAACAAATATAGACATCTGTTGCAACATATGACTCATCTATTGGAAATTATTAAATAGACAAGATATATGTGAACTCAGAACCAAAATGAGCCACATCATTTTAAAAGTGACCAAAATAGGTCACCTATTTAAAAATTTATCAAAATAGGCTAAACGTGTTTTCAATTTTTTTCTTAACGATCAACTAACAGAGTTTATTTTTACAAAAGCGTAAGAATTTCTTACGTTTTACATTTTTTTTTGTAAAACGTAAGAAATTATTACGTTTTATAAAAAAATATAAAACGTAAGAATTTCTTACGTTTTACATGATAACCGAGGAAAACAATGCAGTGAATTATCAAATCAATTAAAAAGATACTAAAAAATGAATTGTTCAACATAACAAAAAGTTACGTTCTTAATTTTTTTATAGCAGTGGTCCCCCACCCGCAATTTCCTTTTCACTTCTACTTTTTCCTCTTTTTACATATGATAATTATGAATTTTTTGATTAGTTAAATTTATTTATATTTTACATGTAGTTCAAATAATTTATTTTTTCCTCTATGTAATAAATTTTTATGTTTTACATAAAAACTTTTTAAAATAGAAGTATCAATTACCTTATTAACTTAACAATTTTCTTATATTTATTCTATATCAAAAAATAATCACTTCTATCCTCAATTATTCAATTTCTCTCTAAAAAAAATTATACTTTGAGTTTTTCTCTACTCCAAAATAGTGAAATATTGAATTATCGTCGATCAAATATGCTACTATATAGAAGAATTATATTTTTTTGGTGTGTTAAAAATATGAAATTAATTTTTCAGATAGTGATTCATCGTAGTTTTCGATTAGTGTTTCGATTGGGATATTGAGGAAACTCACATGCACAAATACGTTTCATATTATAATTAATGGAGTAAAAAATCATAATTTAATTTACGAACACTCCTAAATTAATATAAGAAAATATATTTTTTAGGAACACTCCTAAAAATATAATTCTTGTATATAGTAGCATATTTGATCGCCGATAATTCAACATTTCACTATTTTGGAGTAGAGAAAAACTAAAAAATATAATTTTTTTAATGAGAAATCGGATAATTAAGGATAGAAGTGATTATTTTTTGATATAGAATAAATATAAGAAAATTGTTAAGTTAATGAGGTAATTGATACTTCTTTTTTTAAATATTTTTATGTAAAACGCAAAAATTTATTAGAAAAAAAAATTATTTGAACTGCATCTAAAATATAACTAATAAAAAAATTTATAATTGTCATATGTAAAAGAGGAAAAAGTAGAAGTGATGGGACAATTATGGAAAAAGAAATTGTGGGTGAGGGACCACTGCTATAAAAAAGTTAAGAACGTAACTTTTTGTTACGTTGAACAACTCTTTTTTGCAGTACCTTTTTAATTGATTTCACAATTCATTGTATTTTTTCATCGGTTATCGTGTAAAACGTAAGAAATTCTTACATTTTTGTAAAAGTCAACTCTGTTAGTTGACTGTTAAGAAAAAAGTAGAAAATATAATAAATTATTACGTTTAGCCTATTTTGGTAACTTTTTAAATAGGTGGCCTATTTTGGTCACTTTTTTAATTTCGTGGCTCATTTTGGTTTCAAGTTCGATATATGTTGAAAAACAATTTAAAATACTAAAGCTCAAATATTTTTAGGAGAATTCAAACATTTGTCCCCTTGTCTAAGGTTTTGTATTAAAGACTTGTCTTCAATTTTAATTAAATTAATTTAGTTATTATTAATAATTACTTAATTTGAATAAACAAATGACTAACCTGTTATAAACATCTGTTGCAATAGATGACTAAATTGTTGCAACAAATAGATAATCTGTTGGAAAATAATTAAAATACTAGGAAACTCAAATATTTTTAGGAGAACACAAATGTTTGTTCCATTGTCGTAGAAACGTATTTAATTTTAGCTAAATCAATTTAGTTATTACTAATAATTGCTTAATTTAAATCAACGGATGACTAGCATGTTGCATCAGAAGATTCATCTGTTGAAAATTATCAAACAGATAGAAAATCTGTTGTAACATATGGGTCAACTATTAGAACGCAATTAAAATATTAGGGAACTTAAACGTTTTTAGGAGAACTCAAATGTTTGTCCCCTTGATCCTTTTGCATTTGATGTATGGTATATTATTTTTGTCTTCTTTACCTGTTTCATGAATTTTTTCATGTGTTTTACTTATTCATTGTGCCCCTGTTGAAATTTTTTTTAAAATTTTTAGGTCAAATTTTATTCGTATATCACTTGGACATTACTTCATAGCTTATTTTGTAAGTAAAATTATAATTTTTGTTGAATTTCTTATTTGGTGTATCTACTACTGCTATAATGGATAGAACCTGCAACATGAATCCAACATATGAGTCATCTATTGCAACTAATCTGTTGCAATAGATGACCCATATGTTAGATTCATATTACAACACTATAAAATGAATCCAACAGATGAGTAATCTGTTGCAATAGATTAGTCATATATGTTGCAAAAGATTAGTCATATATGCTGCAACAGATTACGCATTTGTTGCAACAAATTAGACATATATGTTGCAACAGATTAGTCATATATGTTGCAACAGATTAGTCATATATGTTGCAATATATTACTAATCTATGCAACAGATTAGTCATATATGTTGCAACAGATTACTAATATGTACAATAGATTAGTCATATATGTTGCAACAAATACTCATATGTTGGATTCACGTTAGATGTTTTATCCATTATTAAGAAACTAGAGTAGCAGATACATCCACATGAGAAATTCAACTAAAAAATAACAACATTAAAAAAAATAACAAAAAACATAAAAAAATAATAAACACCAACAAATCAAATTCCTTATTTTCGTCATAACTTAAAAGCCCTAATTTTTTACTTGTGAAAATAAAAAAGAAACGATGGAGAACTCGAAGTTGTTGTTGCCGGAGAATGTTGTCACGTCGATTGGCAGTTGAAAGTAAAAAAAGGAACGGGCAAGAACTCAAAACTATTTGTTGCCAGAGGTTGAAGTTGCACAAGATTGAAGGGAGAAATTTGAAAATTTGTTGGTTGGAAGAAGTTAGAGAGAGAAACAATCGAGAGAAAGAGAGAAGAGAGAGAGAGATTGATTTGTAGATGGAGGAAAGTTTTGTGGGTGTGAGTTAATTTATATTTTTAAAAAGATTAAAAAATTTAGAAAATATTAATCAAGTCCACAATTAACCTAATCAAGTTTTTTAATTATGTTTGACCCTTTAAATTGGTCAATGTCACCAATCCTTCATTCAAGACTTAAAAGACACCTTTCCTTCATTTTTCTCAAGTAACTAACTTATATAAGAAAAATTCTTAATTAATTACAGTCAAAACATTAGTTTAATTAAATTAAAATGTCATTCTCCTTTTCCCAAAATATTATAAGGAATAAAATTATAGTTGAGTCATAATTAAAGTAACTAACTTATATAAAATAAAATTTTAAATTATGTCTATTGACCTTCACAAATAATTTTTTTTCCTGCAAAAGTCAAACCCAACGCTTTTTTTTTCTCAGAAAATCCAATGAATTAATTTTAACATAAAATTAGAATTCATATTATAATAGGACACTAATAAATACTTTTTGAAAAAAGTTTGTAACGACCTAAGAATTTGATGAAATATGTGAAATATATGATTTTGTGTGATTTGACTATTTTACCCCTCTCCTTAGATGTATTATGATATTTTTGGAGTGTGGAGTGATTGACATGATTTTTGATGCATTTTGGTATCATTTATGCAATATTATGGTTTTTGATGGCTTCAGGAGCCTTAATTTGGACTTATGTGGATATCTTTTAATCCGTGTGATAGGTGGCCAAACGAACTGCACCAGCAGCTCCGAAATATTTATTTTAGACTAGGTGAACCTTTAGTTTGGGTCCTGGTGTACCCGAGCTCATTTCGACCTATTGATCGGAAAGTTGAAAAATTAAAAATATGGATGTGGGACCCACATTTGATTGAAATGACCTCGAATGGAAAATTTGAATTCGCCAGTAGATCTATAATGTTGATTTTAGGTTGTTAGCTTGTTTGGTATAATTTTATGGCTTTTAAATCTCATTTCGACCCTCGGTTTAAAAAATTGTGATTTCGGATTTCGGGGGTCAACTTTGTGAAAATAATGTTTTTTCGAAAATCTGACTTCGCCAACACGTCCGCACATCAAATTTAGTAGGGTTGCATAGTTTTTTTGCATGTATCGAACTCCGAACGAATTTCGGGCATCCCATCGGAGTGCATTTCGACTTAAGGGAAAAAATCTTCACTAAATGTTGCAGAAAATCTGCAATAAATACAACTTTTTCACTGTTGTTGGCCCATTTTATTCATTTTTTATCTTGCATCTTGAGAGTTAAACCCTAAAATAGTGTAGGAGCTTAAAAGTAAAGTTTGTGGGTGCTTGGAAGCTAGATTAACACCTGTTTCTTGGTTTTATTACGGATTTAAGGTAAGAATTCACCCTTTTCTTAGTAATTTCTTAATTAATTTGTCAAAACCCCAAAAATCTTAGAGTTTGATTTTGAACCCCATTTTTACTCCTTTTTACTTGAATAATGTTTTTATCTTATAATTACTAGTTTTTCATCAATTAAACCTTCAAAACAACTCTGATTCTTGATTTTAACCCGGATTTCAAAGAATTTTACCTGGTAAAGCTCAAAAATGGGTTTTATTTAATTTAAACCTCATATTTTACTCGATTTAACTTGGGTTTTCAGCTGCAGGTTTCTAAAAATATGAGAAACATGTTTTTGAAGTAAAGTTTTGATTTTGCCCTTCTTTTTCGGAAATCCACTTTGGGAGTTCATTTTGACCCCGGACCAAAAGTAGTCAATATGGGTGTTGTTGGGTTTTTTTATGCGTAGATTTTATATTTGATGTTTTTAGTGAAGTTCGAGATTGTTCGTGAAAATTAAGGTCACGGGTTCAAGTGTAGCATCGGTTTCGGCTTTAGAGGTAGATTATGACTTAACTCTTTCAGACTGGGCTGGATAGTAAATGATGATACAAATGCATGTTAAGGGTGAGAACTAATCATAAAAAATGGCTATTCATGTGTTGTGCCCGTGTGGGGGCCTATATGTGATGTAATTATCGAAATTGAGTTATTATGCGATATGTGTGACCGTGTAGGGTCCCATGTGATATTAATAGCCTTGAATACATGTGAATAATTGTATTGTGTTGTTAAGATGCTTAATATGGTACCATTGTTGCATTATGATTATATTCATACTTTATTTGACATATGAGACATGTAAAAATTCGTGAATGAAACTGAAATAATGAGTGAATATTGGCTCACATGGTTATGAAAATATATCATTGTGGTTGGTTATGAAAATTTTTATTGTGATTGGTTGTGAGCATTATATCCTCATATCATACTCATTCATGAAACATTGGTACCATTGTGGCAACATTTGAGAAACACTGGCAATATCTTTTTAAAATCCATCCCGAGGAATGTGTCGGGGAGGAGATATTGTAAAACCTTATAAAACTCTTTTCGAAGGATGTGCCGAAAAGGAGATATGAGATGTGTGGATTGTATATGGGTTGACGAACCCCCCATGGGTCCTACATCGGGAAGCTTTGGCTTCGTAGGTGTATACGAAGATTGTGCGATGATCCCAGAGGTTGTGTGATGATCTCGTGCATCCTCATCATCATCATATACATTGCACTTACTTTATTGTGTTATGTTGTATAGTATTGGCATATTGACTTGTCATCTATGTATTTATCGTATCTTTTTTACTTGTATTTAATGATCTTGTATATGCATGTTCCCCCTTGTTCTTGTTATATATGATATAATATGTGCTTTTATTCTAGCTATATGTGATATTGCAATATATTCAAGATGTATTAAACTGTTAGTGCAAGCGGTGTGGACTATCATTGTGGGACATTTTTTGATTGCAGGTGACGTACCCTTAGTGTATATTTTTTATGCTTTATTTACTACTTTTCTTGGTTGGCCTGTGATACCTACTGAGTATAAGTGGACCGTACTCCTGCCTACTGCGCCCTTTCAGTGCAGGTCCTAACTTGAGTGCGCCTCATCTTGATTGACTCGGGTAATTATTGGAGCTTTCAATGTAGCAGTTGTACATTAATGCGTCCGAAGTTTACCTCTATCTTTCTATAGTAGTTATGTCTTTATTAGTATTTAGAGATAGTTATTATTCCTTTGTGGTTATTTTTCCAATGTATTTGACTCTTGGATTGTATTAGTAGTTCTTAAACTATTGACACCTGGTTTTGGGCATGATTGGTATTTTGGATAAGTTCTTTCTGTATTTTTATGATTACTTATATAGTTCGGCTTCGTTCTAGAAGTCTTACCTTGGGATATTTCTGTCATTTTCTCTTTACGTATTAGTTTGGTTGATAGGTTTACTTGTCAAGGTACGCCACGACAAGTGCCATCATGACCCGCATTTTTAGGTCGTAACAAATTAGTATCAGAGAAGCCAGGTTTCATTGATATCAATGGTGTAAGAACGGAATGTCTAATAGAGTCTCGCAAATTAATACATAGACATTTGTATCTATTTTTGAGAGGCTATAGGATATTTTAGGAAACCTCCCTCATTTTATTCCTTATCGTACGAATTCTTTCATATCTTGTGTTTTGAGTTGTGCTTTACTCTTTCTACGCGGATGGTGTGGTTTATACTACTATTATTTGAGAGATGCTACGAGAGATTGGTGAAGATTATTTGTTAGTTGTAGGCTTGTTGATGCTCCTGAGTTGTCATGGGATCCGTTTGTTGATGCCTTTTTGGAGAGATTTGTGCCTTTCAGTTTGTGAAATCGTATGTGGGGCGAGTTTGATCATTTGGAGTAGGGCTCCATGACAGTTGTTGAGTATGAGTCACACTTCCATACCTTGTCCAGATATTTTTAAGATAGCATTTCTACCGAGTTTGAGAAGATTTAAAAGTTTGTGAAGGGTTTGGATGTCTCTCTTCAGTTGGCTACGTCTCAGATAATTGTGCTTGGGATTCATCTTTAGAGTATTGTCGATCACGGTAAGATGACTGAGGATATTCTTCAAGTATCTCAGGGTGGCGCCAAGAAAGTGCATCATTTTTGTGAGTTCAGAGGTCAGTCTCCCCATGGTAGAGATTTTAGTAGTTCTCATAGATAGTATAGGCCAGTGCAAGTAGCCTTACAGAGTTCAGGTGTTGGACCTTCTAGTTCAGCAATTTAGGGTGGTCGTTCAAGCCTAGTTGTACTTTCTTCTGTTGAGACTGATTGTAGAGGTTGCTATGTGTGTGCTAAGATAGGCTATGTGGCCAAGGACAGTTCTCGTCGTCTATTTAGAGCTACTCCTATTTTAGCTCTGAGAGTAGGGGTTCTACCAAAGGTGCAAGAGGTAGAGATCTAGCCCGTATTAGTGTTCGTGGGGCTACTCAGCTAGTTGGTAGTCGTGGACAATGTTATGCAATACCATCCAGACCTGAGGCAGAGGCTTTTGATATTGTGATTATAGGTATCATCCCCATTTGCCTCAGACCTACATCTGTATTATTTGATCCTGGATCGACTTTTTCCTATGTGTCTATATATTTTTCTTTGGGTTTTGATTCTGTTAGTGAACCTCTTGCCATGCCTATTCGTGTATCTACCTCGATAAGTGATTTTTTAGTGGTGGATCGGGAGCATCAATCTTGTGTTGTGACTTTTGTCGGGCGTGACACTTTGGTAGATTTGCTTGTATCAGATATAGTTGATTTTGATGTTATTTTGGGTATGGATTGGTTGGCTCTTTATCTTGTTGTCTTAGATTGTTTTGCTAAGACTGTGACTTTAGCTTCACTGGGTGTACCAAGGATAGCTTGGAAGGGTGCATTTCATTCGGGTCATAAGAGGATTATATCTTATGTTCAGACTCATAAATTGGTTGAGAGGGAATGTTTATATTTTTGGCCCATATTAGTGACACCAGTGTTGTTTCAGCTCCTTCCTTGGATTCTGTTCGTATTGTACGTGAGTTTATAGATGTGTTCCCAACGGACTTGCCAGGTATGCCTTTAGATTGAGATATTGATTTCGCTATTGATGTTGAGTCGGGCACCAAGCCCATTTTTGTTCCTCCTTATAGGATGGCCCCAACAAAGTTACAGGAATTGAAGGATTAGTTGCAGGAGTTGTTGGGTAAATGTAAGACCCCGCGAAATCCTAAGCTTAATTAAGTCCATTTATGCTTGTTAAGGGGGTCCCATACTTAGAAAATTCTAGCTAAGTTTCCAGACTTAGTTTATTTTAGCCTTTAAAAGTTTGCAATCTTATTTTGCAACCTTAATATTCTTAAATGTTCTATATTTTGCAGAATTCATGATCAGGAAGGTCAATAAGTGTTCCCGGATAAGTTTTAGAATTTTCAAAACTCGTTTAAACCACGTTTGGAGTCCCAAAATAGTGGACCAACGCGATCTTGGCGCGCCGCATCGCCAATCGCGTTGGTTAACATTGTTGCAGGTTGCTAGAACTAAAAGTACTGAGGCTTGGCACGATCATGGCGTGGCACGTTGGGTATCGCATCAATGACATTGACGTGTCACGTCGCTTATAGCGTCGATGCCCAATTTTCAGTCATTAAATGGTCGCGTCTTTAGGGGTAAATAGGTCATTTTCCCATGAGCCAAGTTAGCCCCAAACACAAAATTAAACCTAAATATCTCATTCTTTACTCAAGTTGCCTCAAAGTTCATCATTCTCTCGCAAAAGCAAGGAAACCCTAGTTTCAAAATTCCAGGGAAAGGCTCAAGAATCACTTCAAGAACCCTTAAGGATTTATGTTCTAAGGTATGTAAAGTGTTGATTCATGGGTTCCTTTCACCCATGAAGTTCAAAAAACCTTTTTCAAATATAAATTTTGAATTTCATGTTGTGGGTTTGATTGTACACATGTCTATTTTGTGATATGATTTTCAAGATTGAATCTTTATTGAATTCTCATGACATCATGTTAGTATGTGGATTGAAATCCTTAAAAATTGAAGTATTTGATACAGCCATCATGATTTAGTTGTCAAGTTATGCCCTAGAAAAGGTTATGCCTTCTATGTGTTTGTTAAAATGCCTAAGTGAATGAGAGATGTGTTTTATGACCTATTTGTGATTTATATGATAAACTCATGCTGTAACCATATGTTCAAATTGACTCCCATGCTAAAGCTATGACTTGTAATTATTTAGTGGAATGCTCATAAGTATGGATTTGTGAAATTACGTTATGATAGCATGTAATTCCTATTCATATGTAAGCTTATGACATGTAAATACTTTATGGAAATCCCCAATGATTGTACTATGAATTGTTGACTATGGTCATGTGTCAAGAAGTGTCATGTCTTATCAGTTTCATACTCTCGAGTCCTGGGGGTACTTGTACCCAAAAATTTAGCTGTGTGCCTAGAGCCAGGGTCAGTTTTCATGATACTCTGAGTAAAGCCATGATAAGTAGCACTCAGTCAGTCATGTGACTCAGGAGAACTCAGTATATTTAGTATCAGTCCATTAATCTCAGTACTCAGAAATTTCAGAAATCTTAGTCAGTTATCAAATCTTAGTAGTATTCCGTCAGTCAACAGAATCCAGTGAGCTCAGTTTAGTCCAGTTAATCATTACAATCAATAACAGATCAGTCCATTCCAGTTCAGTGTCTATTCAGATGGGAGCAGGATTCAGCATCGAGTGAACCTGAGGATGGGAACACACACCGTCAGCAGAGGATGTGATTCTTAGAAGCAATCCTTGCATTCTAGAACTATGTAGCCAGCATAGGTTGATACATCAATACTAACAATTTAGGGTTAATGAGGTGGATTAACAATGTCAGATGAGAGTCCTACCATTCTCCTTTGGGGACATTGTTAGATGATGGTCACTCACAGCTTGTCCTTAACAGTGGAACGGTATTGACACCCTTCCCATTGGGGTTATAGATTGGACCCCAACTCAGCTATAATAGCTTATTGGGGGCATGTCGGTTAGATGAATTCTCTCACAGTTTCAGTTACAGAATCAGGACTATCAGATACAGTCACTCAGTCTCAGTAATGGAACTTAGATAGTTCTTCAGATATCAGGACTATCAAATACAGTCACTCAGTACAGTACAAAACTCAGCTAGTTTCATCAAAATCTAGACTGTCAGATACGGTCACTCAGTATCAGTTATCTCAGTTATCAGTAGCTCATGTTATCAGTATTCAAACTTAGTAGTCAGTATTACCACATATTTAGTTTCATTTACTTATCACTGCATGTATTCTCACTTTCATGTTATACAGTCAGTTAGTATTGTTCATGCATATGAACCCTTTGCATTCAGCCTACCTCACTTGCATACTAGTACATTCAATCATACTGACGCATTTACGCTATGGTGTTTTTATACCATAGGTTAGAGAATAAGTAGCATTCCAGTTTCAACAGTCAGAGTCAGCATTAAGTCCTTATCATTCGAGGATGTTATTATTTAATTATTTTATTCCTTCAGTACTTATTTTATTTCAGTAGTTCAGAGTTAATTAGGAATATATCCTATCAACTCCACAATTTTCAAACAGTTTAGAGGTTTTCAGACTATAGTATGTTTAAACAATTTATTTCAGTTTTGGGTATTTCTATACCTCGTTCAAATATTATTTTATTAGACATGTTGCAATTTTGAACCTTACGACCTTATAACTTATATTCTGCATTTATACAATATATCATGCAGTACTCAGTTACAGATAACAATCATGGGTTAGCTTATGGTCCTTTGGGGTCATAGGCACCGTGTAGCATTTTGGGTACCAGACTCGGAGCGTTACAAACTTGGTATCAGAGCTTAAGGTTCAATATTGTCCTAGGAATTTTGAAAAGCCGCATCTAGTAGAGTCTTGTGCATAGGTGTGTTGTGCACCACACTTATGGACAGAAGGCTATGAGATATTTTAGGATCAGTTTCCCCTCTTTCAGTATTCATGTCGTGCCAGTGAGCATGAGCTCAAATTTAACTACCAGTCTAATCTGTTCTCCCTTTCATTACATAACATATCTCTCAAAAGAACTAATGAAAAGAGAATCGAGAATTAGTCGGCACCTCCGCTCGTTTAGGCAGATTCCCTGGACAAGCATGTCTTTCATGGAAAATTCAGAATCGACTCTCTTACTTTATCTTATTTAGTAGTAGCTCAGAGAAATCAGCAGGCTGTTGTCCTACCTAGGTATATGGTTCATGCCTAGCAAATTGAGGTGGGAAAGCATAAAAATAAAGAAAGAGAGAAAATAAGAGAGCGAGAACAGGTAAAGCCTAAGTTAGAGGTTGGTAACTATTATTAGTTTCGCCCAAAGTCTTAGATTCTAGTTCCTCCTTCAGTCAGTGCTCCGGTCCCTAAATTCAGAGATAGGGCGCCAGGTTCTAAATCTCAAGGCGGTGTTAGCAATACCCGAACCCATCCCCTTTGTCAGACTTGTGGTAAATATCATAAGGGTATATGTAGAGCCGACAGTGATGTGTGTTATGGGTGTGGCGAGTCAGGTCACAGAGTTCGATACTATCCTAAGGCTGGTCTACAAAGCCAACATAACCATTTCTCAGCTCTGTTCGATCGCCCGAATCAACAGGGTGCCACCTTCAGTTCCACTAGTGGGCAATGCCCAAATAGACTATATGCTCTTCATTCCCAACAGGATAAGGAAAATTCTCCTGATGTGGTCACTGGTTTGTTACCAATATTTCACTTGCATGTTTAGGCTTTGCTAGATCTAGGAGCCTGAACCGATATTTCACTTGCATGTTTAGGCTTTGCTAGATCCAGGAGCCTCTTTGTCTTTTGTTACTCCTTATATAGCAGTTGATTTCGGAGTCAGTCCCAAAATTCTAGTAGAACCCTTTGCAGTGTTTACCCAGTGGGTAAAACTATCATAGCCCGACGGGTATACAGGAACTGTCCGGTTATGGTATCTCAGAAAGTCACTTCAGCAGACTTTGTCGAATTAGAGATGACTGATTTTGATGTCATTCTCGACATGGATTATATTTATTCCTTCTATTCCACATTCGACTATAAAAATAGAATTATCTAATTTTAGTTTTCGAATAAACCCGTCCTAGAGTGGAAGGGTAGTACTTCAACATTTTGGGGTCAGTTTCTTTCCTAACTACGGGATAGGAAAATGATATCTAAGGTATGTGCCTATTATCTTGTTCAAGTTAGGAACTCTAGTCCTGAAACTCTCGGTCTTGAATCAGTCCCAGTAGTGAATGAATATTAAGATGTCTTTTCCAAAGATCTTCTAGAAATTCCTCCCGAAAGGGAAATAGACTTTGGCATAGACCTTCTTCCAGATACTCAGCCTATATCCATTTCGCCATACAAAATGGCACCAATATTACTCAGAGAATTTAAAGAACAGTTGAAGGATTTCATAGTTAAGGGATTCATCAGACCCAATGTGTCCCAATGGGATACACCAGTCTTATTCGTGTGCAAGAAAGACGGTTCTCTCATAATATATATATAGACTACCATCAGCTCAACAAGGTCACAGTAAATAACAAGTATCCAATTCCCGGAGTCGATGACTTGTTCGATTAACTTTAGGGTGCCAGCTGTTTCTCTAAGATAGACGTCAGATTAGGCTATCAACAACTTAAATCAGAGAATGTAACATTCTGAAGACGGCTTTTAGAACTCGATATGACCACTTCAAATTCTTAGTCATGTCCTTTGGTCTTACCCACTCACCCACAACCTTCATAGGCTTGATGAACTGAGTGTTCAACCAGTACTTGGACATATTTGTTATAGTATTCATAGATGACATTTTTGTCTATTCTCGTAGTAAGCGTGATCCTGCAGACCATCTCAGAATATCAAAACCCATCAGTTATCATGATATATATTCATGTCCAATATGTCAGCTCTATAACCATCACTCATATTCATTCACATTAGTGAAAACTCATGTATGCTCCTAATTCCTAGGATAATGAGTTCTAGTTCACTCAGTGTTACGAATCATGTCCCATGAGTACAGAAACTTTAGACTCAGGTCATGAGCTCATAACTCATACACTTATGGCATGATTTACAGTATGCCCAGATCATATAACACATGCTCCACTCTTTGTGATCAGTCGAACTCAAATTTATGTCACGAATACCCTTAATTACGATCCCTAAGTGAATCCGTGGTGTTGATGTTTTATATCTAAGCCTTAGTTATCGTGTTAGTTCAGTAATCTATATTCAGTAAAGGACTCAGGTAGTCCTACAGGACCATGGCTTTTAGTTACCAGTTACTTAGCCATCAAAATTCAGTACTTTAGTACCAGTCTAAACCTCAGTTATCAAAAACCGACATTTAGTCCCAGTTATAGCCTTAGTTATGGTTACAGTTTCAATTTTTGTCATAGCTACAATCTCAGCACCAGTCATAGTCCATCCAGATCAGAAACTCAGTTCACTTTTAGGATTACCCAACCATAGCATATGGCCAGCAGTTACTTAGCCATCGGCCAGTCAGTAGATCAGATGAGTCAGTCAGTAGGAATTAGTCTGAATAGCCAGTACCTCAGTCCAGCAGTCAGATAGACAAGTTCATATATTTTCCCATTCTGTCCATCTAGTCACACTATCCAAAGTCTCATGAATGTGACCATTCTAAGATGGACCAATTATGTAGTTGCGTGTGCATCTCAGTCCATGTTTTATGTCTCAGTCTCAGATCCCAGATATACAGTCATGATTCAATTTGTAGTTTCCTTGTGCATCACCTTAGTTTTCCTCAACATCTCAATCAAGTCAGCATTCTTCGAGAGACATAGTGTCCAAAGTTGGAGATACACTATAACTCCTGAACTTCCATAACCTAAACACTCTATTTTTCTCTTCACATAATGAATCTAGTTTGGAGCATTGGGTACACATAGGTTAACCCTCTAGCTCTAATCTCGATCATAAGCCATGCACTCAATGGCTCAGTTCATCTCACGATTCTCAGTTCATGACACACGTTACAAACTTAGTTATGTTCTCATGTTTCTATTCATGCATGTTCAGAAAGGATCTCGGGTTTGATATTATTGATTATGTTTATTTAAAGATATCTCCCATGAAAAGAGTGAAGAGATTCGGCAAGAAGGGAAAGCTCAGTCCCCGATGTGTCGGTCCCTTCAAAATTCTCAGTCACCTTGGCAAAGTAGCTTACGATCTCAAATTACCTTCAGATCTTTCCTCAGTTCATCCAGTGTTTCATGTCTCCTTGCTTAAGAAAGTGCATAGGTGACCCAATAGTTTTAGTCCCTATAAAGGGCATAGACATTCAGAACAACCTCTCTTTCGAAGAGATTCCAATCAAAATCCTTGACTATCAGACTCGCAGACTAAGGAACGAGAGGTCCCTCTAGTCAAAGTTCTTTGGCGGAATTAGTCCGTTGAGGGAGCTACTTGGGGAAATAGAAACAGATATACGAACTAAGTATCCTTACCTCTTCTCTGCAAATTCAGGCTCAGCCCAAGGTAATAGCTTTCCTTAAGCTTATTTAGTCTCATGTTTAAATTTCAGTTACAAACTTGATATTCAGTTCCATGCTCAATTTTCATTACAAACTTGGTATATTTACCATTACATGTTCAATCATATGTTTATGAGTCAGTTCAGTTATGTATTCACACATCAGATATGCGTGATCGGCTTATCAGTACTCTCAATCATGTATTCATGAGTCAGTTATTCACGCATCAAATATGCATTCTCATGATAAGAAACTTAGTTATCAGAAGTCCAAGTCATGCATTCATTTATCAGCTCAGTCATGAAATCATGCATTAGACATGCATGCTCAAAATAAATCTTAGTAAATCAGTAATGTTAGTTATGTACTCATGTTTCAGTTGTTCATGTTCTATATATACTTTAGTTTGTCATTTATCCCATCGCAGTCAGTCTCATTCGAGGATGAATGTTCTCAAGGGGGAGATATTGTAAGACCCACAAAATCCTAAGCCTAATTCAGTCCATTTATGCTTGTTAAGGGGGCCCATACTTAGAAAATTCTAGCAAAGTTTCAAGACTTAGTTTATTTTAGCCTTTAAAAGTTTGCAATCTCATTTCGCAACCTTAATATTCTTAAATAATCTATATTTTACTGAATTCATGATCAGGAAGGTCAATAAGTGTTCCGAACAAGTGTTGGATTTTTTAAAACTCATTTAAACAACGTTCGGATTCCAAAATAGTGGACCAATGCGATCTTAGCACGTTGCATCACCAATCCCGTTGGTTAACATTGTTGCAGGTTACTAGAGCCAAAAGTACTGAGGCTTGGATCATGGCGCGACGTGTTGGGTATCACATCGATGCCATTGACGTGCCGCATCGCTTATAGCGTCGATGCCCAGTTGTCATTCATTAAATGTCCACATATTTAATGGCAAATAGGTCATTTTCCCACAAACCAGGTCATCCCCAAACATGAAATTAATTCCTAAATGACCTAAATATCTTATTATTTACTCAAATTGCCTCAAAGTTCATCATTTTCTCTCAAAAGCAAGGAAACCCTAGTTTCAAAATTCAAGGGCAAGGCTCAAGAATCTCTTCAAGAACCCTAAAGGATTTATGTTCTAAGGTATGTAGAGGGTTGATTCATGGGTTCCTTTCACCCATGAAGCTCAAGAAACCCTTTTTAAATATAAATTTTGAATTTCAAGTTGTGGATTTGATTGTACGCATGCTATATTGTGATATGATTTCCAAGATTGAATCTTTATTGAATTCTCATGACATCATGTTAGTATATGGATTGAAATCCTTAAAAATTGAAGTATTTGATATAGCCATCATGTATTAGCTGTCAAGTTATGCCCTAGAAAAGGTTATGCCTTCCATGTGTTTGTTAAAATGCCTAAGTGAATGAGAGTTGTATTTTATGACCTATTTGTGATTTATATGATGAACTCATGATGCAACCACATATTCAAATTGACTCCCATGCTAAAGCTATGACTTGTAATGATTTATTGGAACGCTTATAAGTATGGATTTGTGAAATTACGTTATGATAGCATGCAATTCCTATTCATGTGTAAGCTTATGACATGCAAATACTTTATGGAAATTCCCAATGATTGTACTATGAATTGTTGACTATGGTCATGTGTCAAGAAGTGTCATGTCTTGTCAGTTTCATACTATCGAGTCCTAGGGGTACTTGTACCCAAAAATTTAGTTATGTCCCTAGAGCCAGTGTCAGTTTTCATGATACTCTCAGTCAAGCCATGATAAGTAGAACTTAGTCAGTCATGTGATTAGAAAAAATCAGTAAATTTAGTAAATTTAGTATCAGTCTTGTAATCTTAGTAATCTCAGTAATCCAGTATTCTCAGTACTCAAAAATCTCAGAAATCTCAGTTAGTTATCATATCTCAGTAGTATTCCATCAGTCAATAGAATCCAGTGAACACAGTTTAGTCCAATTAATCAGTACAATCAGTAACAGATTAGTCCAGTCCATTTCAGTGTCTATTTAGATAGGAGTAGGATTCAACATCGAGTGAACCCAAGAATGGTAACACACACTGTCAGCAAAGGGTATGATTCTTAGAAGCAATCCTTCCATTCCAGAAATATGTAACCAGTATAGGTTGAGATATCAACACTATCAGTTGGGGGTTGATGAGTTAGATTAAAGTTTTCTGATGAGGGTCCCACTATTCTTCTTTGGGGATATTGTCAGATGAGGGTCACTCACAGCTTGTCCTTACCAGTGGTATGGTATTGACACCCTTCCAATTGGGGTTACAGATTGGATCCTAACTCAGCTATAATAGATTATTAGGGGCATATCGGTTAGATGAATTCTCCCACAGTTTAAGTTACAGAATCAGGACTGTCGGATACAGTCACTCAGTCTCAGTAATAGAAATCAGATAGTTCTTCAGATATTAGGATTTTCATATACAGTCACGAAGTACAGTGCGGAACTCAGCTAGTTTTATCAGAATTTAGACTGTTAGATACAGTCACTCAGTATCATTTATATCAATTTTTAGTGGCTCATGTTATCAGTATTCAGACTCATTAGTTAGTATTACCAGATATTCAGTTTCAGTTACTTATCCATGCATGTATTCTCACGTTCATGTTATACAGTCAGTTAGTATTGTTCTTGCATATGAACCCTTTGCATTCAACCTACCTCATTTGCATACCAATACATTTAATTGTACCGACGCATTTGTGCTATGGTGTTTTTATACCATAGGTTCAGAAGCACGAGCTCTAAAGCATTAGTAGCATTCCAGTTTCAGCAGTCAGAGTCAGCAGTGAGTCCTCATCATTCGACGATGTTATTATTTAATTATTTTATTCCTTCTTTACTTAGTACATTTTAGTAATTCAGAGTTAGTTAGGGACATGTCCCATCAACTCTATAGTTTTCAGATAGTTTAGAGGCTTTCAGACTACAGTATGTTTAGAAAATTTATTTCAGTTTTAGGTATTTCTATACCCCATTCAGATATTGTTTTATCAGACATGTTATAGTTTTGAGCCTTATGGCCTTACAACTTATATTCCATATTTATACTGTATATCATGCAGTGTTTAGTTACAGATATCAGTCATGGATTAGCTTGTGGTCCTTTGGAGTCATGGGCATTGTGTAGCATTCCAAGTACCAGACTCAGGGCATTACAATGAAGGATTTATTCAACCTAGTATTTATCCTTGGAGTATGCCTGTCTTGTTTGTGATAAAAAAGATAGGTCTATGCAGATGTGTATTGATTGTCGACAGTTGAATAAGGTGACAGTTAAGAATAAGTATCCTCTTCCTCACATCGATGATTTGTTTGATCAGCTTCAGGGTATTGCGGCATTTTTGAAGATTGATTTAAGGTCTGGTTATCACCAATTAAGGATTTGAGCTTTGCATATTTCGAAGATAGCTTTTTGGACTTGATATGGTCATTATGAGTTCTTGGTTATGTCCTTCGGGTTGACCAATACCCCCTACCGCATTCAAGGATTTAATGAACCGAGTGTTTCGACTGTATCTTGACTCCTTTGTTATCGTATTTATAGATGATATCTTGGTGTATTCCAAGAGTGAGGTTGAGCATGAGAAGCATTTGTGGTTTGTATTTTAGAGATTGAGGGATCAGAAGTTGTATGCTAAGTTCACTAAGTGCGAGTTTTTGTTGAAGTCTATTTTTTTCTTGGATCATGTGGTGACTAAAGAAGGTATTATGGTTAATTTAGCAAAGGTTGCAGTGCTTCATAATTGGGCTAGACCTACTTCACCAATTGAGATTCAGAGTTTTGTTGGCTTGGCAGATTATTATCGGCATTTTGTTGATGGTTTTTCACCCATTGCATCTCCATTGACCAAGTTTACCCAAAAGAAAATTTCCTTCTAGTGGTTTGATGTTCGTGAGGCGAGCTTCCAAAAGCTCAAGGATTTGTTGACTTCAGCTCCTATCTTGACTTTTCCCAAGGAAGGCATGGGTTTTACCATCTTTTGTGATGCTTCAGGTATTGGGTTAGGTGTTGTGTTGATGTAGGAGGACAAGGTGATTACATATCTATATCATTAGCTGAAGCCTCATGAGAGGAATTATCTTACCTATGATTTGGAGTTGTGCGTAGTTGTGTTTGCCATGAAGTTGTGGAGGCACTACTTGTATGGAGTCCATTGTGAGACCTTCTCAGATCACCGTAGCCTTTAGTACTTCTTTACCTAGTGAGATCTTTATATGAGGCAGCGTCGTTGGCTTAAGTTTCTTAAGGATTAACACTTGACTATTCTATACCATCTGGGTTAGGCTAATGCGGTTGTAGAAAACTTGAGCTGAAAGTCGACTAGCATGGGTAGCATAGTGCATCTTTTGACCCAGGAGAGGCTTTTGGCCTTAGAGGTTCAGTCTTTGGCTAACCAGATGGTTAGGCTTGATATTTTAACATCGATGCATGTTTTGGCATTTGTGGATGCTAGATATTCTTTGATGGAGCAGATTCGAGCTCATTAGTTTGATGATGTTGGATTGAGGTTGATTTGAGATAAGGTGTGGAGTAGGGAGGCTAAGGAATCCTCACTTGATTTCGATGGAGTTTTGTGGGTGGGAGGTCGAGTTTGTGTCCCGAGAATAGGTGGTTGGATTAGGTTGATCTTGGAGGAGGCCCATTATTCCATATATTTTATCCATCCAGGTGTGACTAAGATATATCATGATTTGAGACAACATTTATAGTGGTGTGGTATGAGGTGAGATATAGTAGATTTTGTGGCTCGTTGCCTATGTTGTCAGCAGGTGAAGGCCGAGCATATGAGACCTAGTGGATTACTTCAGAGGTTACCTATTCCCAAGTAGAAGTGGGAACAGATCACCATGGATATTGTGACTGATTTGCCTCATACATCTCATGGTTCTGACAGTGTTGGAGGTCATTGTGGATCGATTGATCAAGTTAGCTCATTTTATTTTGGTCCAGGTCTCGTTCAGTGCTAAGAGGTTGGATTGTATCTATATTCATGAGATTGTGCGTCTGCATGGTGTACCGATGTCTATTATTTTAGATCGAGGTTCTGTGTTCACATCTCACTTTTGGAAAACTTTTTAGGTTTAGTTGGGTACTTGGGTTGATTTTAGCACAGCATTTCACTCGTCAGATTGATGCCGGTCAGAGCGGACTATTCAGGGTTTTGAGGATATTCTCCGCGCATGTGTGATGGATTTTTGTGGCTAGTGGGAGCAATATTTGGCTTTAGTAGAGTTCCATTTAATAATAGCTACCATTCCAGTATTGATATGGCTCCTTTTGAGACATTGTATGGTATGCATTATTGCTCTCCTTTGGTTGGTTCAATGTTTCAGAGGTGAGACCTCGAGGTACGGACTTGCTTCTTGAGTCTTTGGATAGAGTCTGGATCATTCAGGATACACTTAGAGTGGCTCAGAGTAGGTAGAAGTGCTATGCTGATCGTACACTTCGTACCTTGAGATTTGGTGTTGGTGATCGTATTTTTCTTTGAGTTTCACCCATGAAGGGTGTGATGAGGTTTGGGAAGATGGGTAAGCTTAGCCCTAGGTATATTGGTCTATTTGAGATTCTTCGAACTATTGGTGATGTGGCTTATGAGTTGGCTTTGCCCCCTGATCTATCAGCTGTTTATCCAGTTTTTCATATTTCTATGCTTCATTGTTATATACCTGATGAGTCTCATGTCATTCGTCGAGATTCTGTTCAGTTAGATAAGCGGTTTTCCTTTGTTGAGGAGCTGATTTCCATTTTGGCTAGGGATGTTAGGCGATTTTGCTCTAGATTGATCCTTGTGGTTCAGGTTTAGTGGCGACATCGACCTATAGATGAAACTACTTAAGAGGTCAATTCTGATATGTGTAGTTCCTATCCTCTGCTCTTCATTGATTCAGGTATTTCTTCGCCTTAGTTCGAAGACGAACTAGATTTTTAATGGTGGATGCTGTAACGACCTAAGAAATTGATGAAATAAGTGAAATTATTGATTTTGTGTGATTTGATGTTTTACCCCTCCCGGCAGATGCATTATGATATTTTTGGTGGTGTGGGAGTAATTGACATGATTTCCGATGCATTTTGGTATCATTTATGCAATATTGTAGTTTTTGATATCTTGGAGAGCCTTATTTTGGACTTATGTAGATATCTTTTGATTCGTATGATGGATGGCCGAACGGACTGCGCTAGCAGCTCCGAAATATCAATCTTAGCCTAGATAGACCTTTGGTTTGGGTCTCGGTGCACCCGAACTCATTTCGACCTATTAATCAAAAAGTTGAAAAATTAGAAATATAGATGTGGGACCCACATTTGGTCGAAACAACCTCGTATGAAAAATCTAACTTCGCCAGTAGATCCAAAATATCGATTTTAGGGTGATGGCATATTTTATATGATTTTATGGCTTTAAAATCTCATTTCGACCCTCGGTTTGGAAATTGTGAGTTTGGATTTCGGGGATCAACTTTGTGAAAATAATGTTTTTTGAAAATTTGACTTCGCCAACGCATCCGGAACGTCGAATTTAGTATGATTTCATAGTTTGTTTGCATGTATTAGACTCTGAACGAATTTCGGGCACCCTATCGGAGTTCGTTTCGACTTAAGGGAAAAAATCTGCACTAAATGTTGCAGAAAATCTTCAATAAATACATACAACCTTTTAACTCTTTTTGGCTCATTTTATTCATTTTTCATCTTGTCTCTTGAAAGTTAAACCCTAAAATAGTGTGTGAACTTAAAAGTAAAGTTTGTGGGAGCTTGGTAATCTAGATTAACACTAATTTCTTGGTTTTATTGCGGATTTAAGGTAAGAATTCACCCTTTTCTTAGTAATTTCTTAATTAATTTTTCAAAACCACAAAAATCTTAAAGTCTTGAATAATATTTTTATCTTATAATTACTAGTTGTTCATCAATTAAACCTTCAAAACAACTTCGATTCTTGATTATAACTCGGATTTTAAAGATTTTTACCCGGTAAAGCTCAAAAATAGGTTTTCTTCAATTTAAACCTCGTTTTTGACTCGATTCAACTTGGTTATTTAGCTGTAGGTTCCTAAAAATATGAGGAACATGTTTTTGAAGTAAAGTTTTGATTTTGCCCTTTCTTTTTGGAAATCCATTTTGGAAGTTCGTTTTGACCCCAAACCACAAGTAGTCAATATGGATGTCGTTGATTTTATTTTGACACGTAGATTTCATATTTGATATTTTTAGTGGAGTTCAAGATTGTTCGTGAAAAATATGATCACGGGTTCAAGTGTAGCTGACCGATTTTGACTTTCGAGGTAGGTTATGGCTTAACTCTTTCAAACTAGGTTGGGTAGTAAATGATGATACAACATACATGTTAAGGGTGGGAACTAATCATGAAAAATGGCTATTTATGTGTTGTGCCCGTGTGGGGGCCTATATGTGATGTAATTATCGAAATTAAGTTATTATGCGATATGTGTGACCGTGTAGGGTCCTATGTGATATTAATAACCTTGAATACATTTGAATAATTGTATTGTGTTGTTAAGATGCTTAATATGGTACCATTGGTGTATTATGATTATATTCATACTTTATTTGGCATATGAGACATGTGAAAATTTGTGGATGAAACTGAAATAATGAGTGGATATTGGCTCACAAGGCTATGAAAATATATCATTGTGGTTGGTTGTGAAAATATTCATTGTGATTGGTTGTGATCATTATATCTTCATATCATACTCATTCATGAAACATTGGAACCATTGTGGCAACAACTTTTTAAAATCTACCTCGAGGGATGTGTCAGGGAGGAGATATTGTAAAACCTTATAAAATCCTTTCCGAGGGATGTTCCGAAAAGGAGATATGAGATATGTGGATTGTATACGGGTTGAAGAACCCTCCGTGGGTCCTACATCGATAAATTTTAGCTTCGTAGGTATATACAAGGATTGTGTGAAAATCTCTGAGGTTGTGCGACGACCTTGTGCATCATCATCATCATTTACATTGCACTTACTGTATTGTATTATGTTGTGTTGTATTGGCATATTGACTTATCATCTATGTATTTATCATATCTTCTTTTACTTGTATTTAATGATCTTGTATGTGCATGTTCCCCCTTGTTTTTCTTATATGTGATATAATACATACTTTTGTTCTATTTTGATGTGATGTTGCATTATATATGGGACGTATTGGAACTGTTAGTGCAAGCAGTGTGGGCTACTGTTGTGGGACATTTGCTTATTGCAAGTGATGTGCCCTTAGTGTATATCTTGTGTGCTTTATTTACTACTTTTCTTGGTCGGCCTATGATACCTACTGAGTACAAGTGCCCCGTACTCATGCCTACTGCGCCCTTTCGGTGCAGATCCTAGCTCGAGTGCGCCTCAGCTTGATTGACCCGGGCGATTGTTGGAGCTTCTAAGATAGTGGTAGGATATTCATGCGTCCGATGTTCATTTCTATCTTTCTATAGTAGTTATGTCTTTATTAATATTTGGAGACAGTTATTATTCCTTTGTGGTTATTTTTTTGATGTATTTGACTCTTGAATTGTATTAGTAGTTCTTACACTATTGACACCTAGTTTTGGGTATTATTGATATTTTGGATAAGTTCTTTCCATATTTTTATGATTACTTATATGGTTCGACTTCGTTCTAGAAGTCTTACCTTGAGATATTTCTGTCTTTTTCTCTTTTCGTATCAGTTTGGTTGATAGGCTTACTTGTCACGGTACACCACGACAAGTGCCATCATGACCTACATATTTGGATCGTGACAAAGTCAAATAAAGAAGGACACTAATTAGATATTATTAGTATAATTAAATAATAATTTAAAGGAAAAAGTGAAAAGACTATTTTGTCTAAAGCAAAAAAATTTAATGAAGGGCAAAAAGTTCAAACTTCGTTTTTAAGACCATTCGCACATTTAATTTATTTGAAATAGAGATTAGAGAATAGAGATAGTGATTAGAGATTAAACATTAGACATTATAGATATGAGTCCACAAAATTTAATAATATCATATTTTATATTTAAAGTGGGATGACAAGCACAAAAAACTACTACGTGTGGTATTTCGAGACATCAAACCTTCAGAAAACTGGAATAGAACACAAATATATTATGAATTTAGGATGTAGTCCTATGTTATTTTAAGGGAGTTTTTACATAATTCCCTACAAATTTACTCCTAATTACTCTTTATCCCTTTTTTTTTTAATAAAATTACTAAAATCCCTGAGTTTAATTTTTTAGATACATAATTTGACAACTGATACATCCTAATGAGAAATTAATGCACGTTAAAAAAAAATCTATTCAATTAATGACAAAATTTGAAATTCAAAAAAAGATCATGATTCTTCAAGCAACAATGAACGGTAACATCTTCAACGAACTTGGTCATCAGAGGAGCCACAACATATTCAAAATGTCAAAAAGTTATTGCAAGCTTGTCAGACCCCTTTTTTTACCAAAAGAATAGATTTTAAGTTTTGAAAGGGGTTTTATTATTAAAGTGACAAAAATAAAGATTTGTTTCAAAAAAAAGATTAATTTCACAATTAAATTCAGAGTCGCCACTTGGAATAATCCGGTGTGCCAAGACACCTTTGAAAAATTCTTTTCGAAATGATTTGACTCTTTAAAACTGGTTTGCGGACAGAGATTTCAACTAAGGAATTCTGTTGACCGAGGGAAAGGTGTTAGGCACCCCTCGATCCCGAGGTTCAACCACAGTCGCTTGGTGGATCGTATCGGCTAATTTGACATTACGAATGTATAAACCACACAAATCACATAAAATAATCAATCAAACAAATAAAATAAAATAAATCCAAAATATAGTGTCTAGTCCAATTATACAATCCAAAAATACAAAAAAAATTCAAAAAATATAAATCATATTCCAAGCTAATCCTAAAACTATGCTCCAATGCCTTACATAATGCCTCAGGCCTTGATCACGAGCCTCCTCTATGCACATGATACTTCGGGGCATTCCCCGAATAAATCAATACAAATTCCTCGGGGCATTCCCCAACCAAATGAGTACAATTTCAATTTTTGTGCGATAAAAATAGAATAAATCATTTACACATATTCAAACACTCAACAAATCATTATTCTTAAATTTGCTTACCCAGCCTACCGTTTGCCTACCAATTTCATCCTATCATGATACTATCACGTTCCAACAACATTCATGCTCAAACCAAATTAAACTAAAATCAATAAATCTTAATTCATCCAAATTCACACTTTTTATCAATTCTCAATTTCGCCCCGAATTCCTCTTATATGTCAATTTTCACACAAAGCAATTATCCAAACCCATGCTAACATCAAATTCATACCATGATTAATTATTCACGGGTAAACAATATCAGACATCAACAAGATCATCCAATCATAACTAACAACACATAATCATAACATCAATGCACCAAATCGAAATAAAATGAAAAGAGGGAGTCAAAGGATTGGACCTCAAGTGTCGATTTCAATATATCATAGATAGAACTACGTCCGAAATGCCTCGATTTAAACCTCAATAACCCAAAACTCCAAACTCAATATCGAATTCAACCGAACAAATTTGGAACACGATGAAAAGCCTCACAATGAACGACCTGCAAACCCGAATAGAAATCAAACACAACCCATGATGTCAATTCAAAATCCAAATCACCTATTTCCAACTAACCTTGTATGAATCTCCCCGGAATCGGAGTAACTGTCATTGTTTCCGCATGTCCCAAAATGGGACGGATCTAATAGAACTCTGATGAGCTAAAAAAAATGGAAAAAGGAGAATTAGATTAAATTCCAAGCGGCAGTAACATTTTTCCGGTGAGACATTACCGGAGCAGTCAACCACCATCAGTTTTCCCTCTTTCTCTCCTTATTTTTACTATATCTCGCTCCAATCTATATCACTCTCTCGATTCGTGTTTTATCTGGCCACCTCACTCCTTGATTTTAATCTCTCTTTCTCTCGTACATTTTTCTCAGTTTCCACTCTCTCTCGATCTCTCTTCCTCTCTCAATCTTTCATATCCTCTTTATTTTTTTAATTTTTTGCTCACTGGGTGTGGGTTCATGTATTTTATAATGGTCTTTTAATGTGTGTGCGTGTATCTTCTCTAGTGAATGTGTAAGTGTAGAAAAAAGAAAATGGAATGGTGTTTTGTTGCTCCCCCTATCTGAATCAGTGAGTGTGTATATATTGTATATGGCAATGGAGTTGTTGTTAGAAAAATGGGGCGGGCACGTGGGGTGGCAGCCTAGTGGGTGGATTAGATGGGGGTAGGGGTAGAGAATAGGTAGGGGTAGGTAGGGAGAGGTAAAAATGAGTATAATTAATTTTGGAGTCGAATAAAATTATGTGTATACATTATGCCTCTCTTTGGAGGTAAACACAAAGTGTTTCCAAACAAGGAAGTAGACAACGAGACAAAAATTTTGACCGATCATTATTTAGAAGAATGATGAAAAAGATTTGAGTGTAATTGAATCTTGACTTTGGGCGTCCTACCTATCCCAGATTAGGTGAGAGTCAGGTCACAGTTATCTCAAAGGATTGGAAGGAGGAGGACCATATCGAGTTGGAGAGTCGAGCGAGGTCCTGCCGAAGTTTCGATCCGCACCTTTGTCATTACAACAAAGATAAAAATTTCAATTTAAAAGATAAATGAAATTACAAAAAGCCCTATCTATGCAACATCTCTTGATTCTTGTCTTGGGTCTCCGATGCTTTTAAAAATGACAAGAGATCTGATCTTCTTTTGGCTGAACTTAAAAATAGATTCTTTCTCCTTACAAAATTTGGTGTTGGAGATGTACTCAAAGTTGGCCATGTTCTGCAGGTGGTATCTCTGAACTTGAACCTGAATTTGATATTCTTCACCCTATTTTTCAAGAGGGCTCCTGACTTGTAATTTTTCACCTTGTTGCTTGGTTTTTCATTTATTCACCTTGTTGCTTGACTTTCAATTTCATCCTATTCTTCAGGCGGGCTCCTGACTTACTATTTCATCACTTTTCAGTTTCATCACCCTGTTCTTTAGGCGGGCTCCTGACTTTTCATTTCATCACCCTGTTCTCCAGGCCGGCTCCTGAAACCACATTAAAACTAGAAAGAAAAATCATCCCAAACACATGTTATGACAAAGAAAGATTTCATTTTTCTGAAAGTAATGTCCCATTTTTCAGGAGGGTCCTGAACATAAGGTAAATTCCCATTTTCCAGAAGGGTTCTGAACATAAAGTAAATTTCTATTTTTTAGGAGGGTCTTGAACATAAAGTAGATTTCTATTTTCTAGGAGAGTCCTGAACATAAAATAAATTTCCATTTTCCAGGAGGGGCCTGAACATAAGTAAATTCCCATTTTCAGGAGGGGCCTGAACACAAAGTAAATTTCCATTTTCCAGGAGGGTCCTGAACATAAAATAAATTTCCATTTTTCAGGAGGGTCCTGAACTAAAACAAATTCTCATTTTCTAGGAGGGTCCTGGACATAAATAAATTTTCATTTTCCAGGAGGATCTTGAACATAAGTAAATTCCCATTTTTCAGGAGGGTCCTTAACATAAATAAATTCCCATTTTCTAGGAGGGTCCTGAACATAAACTAAATTTCCTTTTTCCAGGAGGGTCTTGAACATAAAATATATACCCATTTTTCAGGAGGGTCCTAAACATAAACTAAATTCTCATTTTTTAGGAGGGTCCTGAACATAAGTAAATTCTCATTTTTCAGAAAGGTCCTGAACATAAAATAAATTCTCATTTTTCAGGAGGGTCCTAAACATAAACTAAATTTCCATTTTTCAGGAGGGACCTGAAGTGAAATTTCATATAACATGCAATACTTTTAATTTTTTTCCCCAGTTTCATCAAAAGCTTTTGTGGGTGTCAAACCCAATCACAACTACTTGCAACAGTGCATAATGCAAAGATGAATCAAGATCCTGATCAATAAATGCCCCTTTTGAGGGTAAAATTGAATGTCTGAGACCAACAAGTCCCTTTATTAAGAGTGAAATTGAAGGGTTTTGCTAAAGTGCATCTTTCAAAATTAACGATTCAAATTAGGAAATGCACCTCCTAGACATGAGACATGAAAGAGCCAAACAAAAGAATTTGTCTCTAAGGGGTACAAGATGATGAGTTTTACCACAATTGGGATTACCAAACCTATACAACAACACTGCATTTTCATTTGTGGAAATGAGGAATTGTATCGCTAGATATTTGTTCTTTGAAACCCTTAATTAGAAGGTCACAATTATTCCTGTTTCATACAAAGAAAACTTGTGAGTTTAAAACAGGGTGGTTGTCTTGCGGCTTTGGATTTTGAGGAAATTTCTCTTGCACTTGTCCCATTTAGATCTTGCTTCCAATCATTAGCATTTGCCATTGCCTTGCACATCATTGAACCCAACTCAGATTATTAAGAGTGACTCTGAAACAAACACAGTATCTCTGTTTTGCCGTGCTTATCAGATAAACCCTTTAAACCTTGGTATTTTCACGGGTTCCTAGACTTGTCTATTGACAAAACTTCCTGCATGCCTTATTTCAGCTCACAATTATGTCTTTTTCATGTGCTGGCCTTTTGTCTTGCTTTCTGCAATTGAAGAAGCTGGTAGCCTATTTTGAAATTTTTCTCACTTGTTTTGACATGGACTTGACTAAAAAATAAGAGAAAAATGAAAATAATTTTTATTTGGATAACTGACTCAAGAAAATAAAATAAAAATAAAGAGAAGAAAGAAAACGACAATGAATATCCCCAAAGAAATGAAAAATTTATCTAAAACTAACAGTCAACTCCAATGATTATGCCATGCATTTGGATTAATTTGCCTGGTCTTTCTACCCACACTTTCTACCAGCTGTTGTTGAGTTAACGGTCTTAAAACTGAGTTGCTTCCTTAGGTCAATTGTATTCAAGACCTCATTCGGCTAGTGACACCTTGAAGGGTTTTCACCGACAAGCCTCCCTTATTTTTCTCTCGGCTCACTATCACCTTATGGTGCTCGTGAGGGTTTTTATCAATAAGACTCTCTCATTTTTATTTTCTCAATTTACCATTACCTTACGGTGCCCATGAGGGTTTTCACCAATAAGGGTCTCTCATTTTTATTTCTCTCTTATTTCCTTATGCTGAGGAAGATAAGTAGTTCCCTAAATGCATCCTTATATCCATTGCATGTTTAGCCTTAACATCTTCAAAGATTGATCTGAAGGTCTTTCTTTGGTTTTAACTCGACTTTTGGATAAGGTAAGAAAGAAAGGATGGCATGAGGCTCAAACGACACTTGAAGTGGGGTAGGACTTACAACTTCTAGAATCGGCTCAAATAATGAGGATTAACTCATGCCCCAGTTTCTTTTGACTGGGTAATTCTAAATTGTTTATTTAGTTGGACCGAGCCCCGAGAAGGGCAGCCTACGTATCTCACCCCCGAGAGAGGAGAATCAGGTCACGCATAGTTCTGGCAACTCATTTTTTTTCTTGATTCCGATTTCTTTTTTTTCTTCTTTTGTTGACTCTTTTTCTCTTTGGGCTTTTCTGGCTTTGGTTTTTTGACACTCTTTTCTTTTCTTTCTTTTGACACATTTTTTCTCTCTTTTTTTAACCTTTTTTTTCTTTTTTTTTTGAAAACTTTTTGACTCTTAATTTTTACTCAAAACTTTTTTTGAATTTTGCTGACTCTATCTTGATTCCAAAAGAGGGATATGAAAGAAAATAAAATTAAGGCTCAAATGAGGTAAACAAAGGATGACACGATGTTTGGATAGTAGAATGAAATACCTTCGTCATATCAATCTTTGAAAATATAAGTACATATCATGCAATATGAAATAAAAAATGAAGATCATACGTGACATTTGACAACACTAACTTTAACTTAGCCTACGCATCGCTACTTGTTCTACAAACTCCACTTTTGTTGTACATTCTTCATGCTTTCATGGAGCTGATTTTTCTGTTCCTTTTGATGTAGGATCACATATCTGCTATTTGACCTAATTGAGACATGTCTTTCAATTGATGACCAAGTTATTCTTGTGATTCTCAAAACAATTTTCTTAATTTTCAAAGAAGGCTTCAACTTGATCACCAAATGCCTCAACACTCTATCTATTTTCTCATATGCTCTTTTCTAATTTTATCCCTCTAATTCAATGTTTTCATGGTTAAATTGGATTTTAAGATCTGACTGAAAATTTTGCTAGCATGTCATAACATTAGAATCAACCTAAAATGGATTGTGTAAAAAAATACAAAAAAATAATTTGAAATAAGTCACAAAAACAAGGGACGCCACATTTCATTAAAAGAAAAAAATGAAGGGTTTAAACACAAATGACATAGAAACAAAACAAGATAGATTTTGAACTACAACCCTGAAATAATTCAGAAAAAAAAAACTACCAATGATCCTTTCGGGTAAGGAGAGGAGTGACTTCCCAATTGCTGAGCTTGACTTCTTAGCCACTGAGTTGCATATCATCGTGACTAGAGCTTTCACCGCTATTAGACACATTTCATGTAAAATTATCCTTTGACTTCCTCCTTTTTGCAACCTCCGACCTCAGTTGAAACTTGGAATCAGAAGTTCCTTAGTAAATGTTTGGGAGTTAAGGACGGCGTTGAGGGACCAATGCACTATTGTAGCTATGAAGGCGAATGAGTATACCATTGTGCATTGTTCAAAGAATACTGAGGAACTGGAATGGAATATCTTAGATTTTGTGAAGAGGAACCTTGTTACAGGTGAGCATGTGGACTTGAGGTGTAAGCTTGGGATTGAGACTGACAATATTGCTGATTTGGACCTCTCGAGATCTGCTTTGCCCCTGAAATGATAATAGGCATGTTTTCTTTCTTCTTCCCTTCAGTCCCCCCTCAACTGATGACAATGTTGTCCCAAGTGTTTTTTCAAATCTTCATGCCTATTATGTTCATCAAATTTTGATACCTCAAAGTTAGGAGGGTGGTCAACACTTGAAAACATACCCCAGTCCTTATATGCAACATCTTCATAATTCATAAATCCTAGAGAATTTTTCATAGCCCTTTCTGCACCATTTATTTTCCTAGCTATTTTTTCTCGCACTATAGAAAATTGGGGAAGCACAATCATTGAATTGATAGCCAAAGTGGAAGCCTCAGTAGAAGGTTGACAAATAAAATCACAAACAATATGGTGCTATCAATGTGGTAGATTTATGTTGAAGTGTTAAAGAGGGATGGAAGCATTGGGTTGCTTTTGGCTTGAAATAAATTCTGAGGCATGTTGTGGAGTATCAACAACATTAGGGAATAGAGTTTGCAATTGTGATGGAAAAATCAAGATATTTGCGGGGTCAATAGAGGGGAATGGAGGAGGAGGCAACCCACTTGCCCAAGCTCGATACATTTCCATCATTTGTTGCCTTAGTCTAGAAGTCTGTTGCTTTAAACTCCCATTTTCCGGCTCTTTGTCTGATCCCTGATGTCACTCTCTATATCCTTGTTGGACACAACTAACTCTCCTTTGGATTTGGTGTGATATTGAGGACCAACTAGAATGCCACAAACCAACCACCTTAAACTAACTCAATAAAAAAAATAACAAACGTGTTAGAGCTAAACACTTTTTTCAAAATCTCTTTTTTTGGTTTTTTCCTTTTCTTTATTTTTTATTTTGAAAAGATTACTGAACCCGAGAAGAGCGCCTACGTACCTAACCCTCAAAAGGAGAGAATTAGGTTTTAACACCCCAATTTTTTGAACTGGAATGCTACACGGTGCTCATGATCCTGAAGGACCATAATCTAACCCACGACTGATATTTGTACCTGTATACAACATAATATATCGTAAAATGTGGAAACATAAACATAAAAGGCCATAAGGTTCGAACTGAATAAACGTCTGATAACAAAATGTCTAAAAAGGTATAACAATACCAAAACAAGTCATAAATACTGAAAATAATGAGGTCTGAATATCTAATCCGACATCTAGTCTGAAAGCCTCTAACTGAATTAAATAAGGAGTTGAAGGAACATGTCTCCAACTAAATCCATCTAGCAACTGAATATTAAATGTAGCAATGATTATATTATCCTCAAATGAGAAGGACTCATTGCAAACTTTTAACACTGGAATGATACTGCAAATCTGGAGCTCGTGCCTCTGAACCTATGGTGTAACATAAAAGAAAGCACCATAGTACAAATGCGTCAGTACGTCTGAATGTACAGAGTATACGAGTGAGGTAGGCTAAATGCAAAGGGTTATATGCATGAACAATGCTAACTAATATGAACGTGAGAATACATACATGCATAAACAACTATAATTGAACTCATGATGATGCTGACAACTGAGTTTGAATGCTGATGACATGACTTTACTGCTACTGAGGTACTAAATAGATGATTGACTATTTCTGATAGTTCAAATTATGAAAAACTGGTTTGAATGACTGTGTCTAACAGTCCTGAAATTAAATACTAGTAACGTGAGCTATGACAACTGATATAGCTCATATAACTGTAATGATCTAACTAATTGATATAACCGATACTGAACGACTGTATCTGACAGTCTAAGTTCTGATGGAACTATCTGAGTTCCATTCTACTTAGAGTAACTAAATCTAAGATCAGTCCTATCTAGCGGGTGATCATGAGTATACTGATAATAAGGATGATTTGACTTAGTCTGAGATCAGTCATATCTAGCGGGTGATCTTTAAATATAATGATTCTGATACTGATTAATCATAGTTGATATTAGTCCTAGCTAATGAGTGATCTTGAAGTCTATTTACAATAATAAGCATTAACTATATCTAACAGTACTGAATTTGTACTACTAAGCTGAGTTGACTGTGTCTGAAACCCCTGATTTTGTAACTAAAATTATGAGATATATTCATCTAACCGACATGCCCCAATCTAAGCTGACTGGGATCCAATCTCTACCCTGACTGGAAGGATGTAAGTACCACACCACCAGTAAAGATATCTGTTGTGGATACAGTCCTAATCTAGTGGGTGACTTCTGAGATCAGTCCTATACATATAAATGTGCTAACGGGTGACCCCTGAGTATGTCAGTACTATCTAACGGGTGACATCTCATACCTATACTGGAAATGTAGTTCTATAACTTAGGGATTGCTTCTAGGGATCTCAGTCCTATTCTAGCGGGTGAGTCCCCATCCCTAGGCTCACTCGGTGCTGAATTCTACTGCCATCTGAAATACACTAAACTGAATAACTGAACTAAACTAATTAGCTGAACTGATACTAGTGGTATTGTTTAGCGGAGCTAAACTAAGTTTACTGAATTTCGATGACTAGCAAAATATACTAAGTTCTGAGGACTGATTGAGAGTACTGAAGTTACAGGCTGAGTAATGAGATCACTTGGATTACTGAACTACTGAGACTACTGAGATTTTTGAGTTTTCCTAAGTCACATGACTGACTGAATTCTATAGATCATGGATTAACTGAGAGTATCGTGATAACATGACATGGCTCTAGGCACACAACTATATTTTTCTAGTACGAATACCCCCAGGACTCGATGAAAGGAAATTGACACACATGACTGACTTGAGTACGTGACCAACATCAACAACCCATAAATCATAACTTAGGGAATTCCATGAATTGCATAGATATCATACATTTTGTACATAAGTAGGATTTGCAAGTAAGCATGGCATAATCTTATAAGTCTAGTTCATGAACATCCCAACAGCATTTACAAGACACAATATCAACATGAAAATCATTGGAATATGAGGGCATATAACGAATCCTTCACTTAGTCACAATTTTGCTATAATGCATGATTTCTAGTCTCTTAGGTATTTTATCAAACACCTTACATGCACAACTTAGGCATAGGTGTAAATCATACATTACTCATCATAAATAATCAAACTTCCACGTTTTCAACTCATATGATGTCATAGATTCATAATAACACATAAATATTCTATCTTGGCATCATTCAACACATAAACATGATCAACAATCCATTCATAACATGAAAACCATAATATATAGTTTTAGAAAAGATTTTTTGAACTTCATGGACGAAAGGAGTCCATGAATGAACACACGCATACCTTAGAAAGGAAACCTTAATGATTTGCTGGAGAGTTCTTAGATTGGGAAACTTAATTCTTAATTATCTTGGAAAAAGGCTTGAATCTTATTTTGAGAGATGAGTTTGATGAAAACCCTAATCTTGTGGTTGAGAGTATAAGAGAGGGGTTTTGAGATGCTTAACTGAAGAAAAATGGAAAAAATTATGCCTTTTTAGGGTTATAAGTCATGGAAGGTAAAGAAAAATACCAAAATACCCTTATGAAATAATTTACCAGTTGCTGAAAAATCATAGCTAACGACATTTGTAATAGGGTGTCAGACTTGTGATAAGTCATCAAAAATGTCATCAGATTTGTGATAAGTTATCACAAATGTCGTCACTTAGGAGCTGGTTTCTACCTAAGGCTGACGACCTTCGTGATAGGGCATCACAAATATGATAACCTATCACAAATGTCGTCACTTAGGACCTGGTTTCTACCTAAGGCTGACGACCTTCGTGATAAGGCATCACAAATGTGATAAGCTATCACAAATGTCGTCACACTATTTCCAGCCTGATATGCTGGAGTAAAATAGGCATAACTCTTTGCTACGATATCGGATTTAGGAGAAGTTGGTATCACTGGAATGATAATTCAAAGATATTTCATTTGATATATAGTAAACTACCCAGTTCGTCATATAAAACGAGTTATGGTCGATTGAAGTTGACCCAAGTTTTGATGCTCACTAAAACTTGAACGATAGGAAAGATTTCAACTTGTACTTGAGTTAGGGGACCTATATGATCTAAATTCATGCTCAAATAGATTCCCAAACTACATAATTGATTAATACATTAAATTTATATAGGATTTGAGGCTTTTGAAACATCCACGCATAGGAATGACGAATTTTTATTCTAGTCCAAAATGTGGGGTATTAGAATATCTCCCCCTTGAGAACATTCGTCCTCAAATGATACTGGCTGAGATGAGAGAAAAGATAACTTACATGAATATATATCATGAATGACTGATCATGATTTCATTGCTGACATGACTGAAAACTGAGCATATCATACTGTACATGCATATCTGATGCATGGGTAGCTGATTTATGAATGTAGGACTGAGTATTCCAATAAACTGAGTTTCTCAAACTGAGAATGCATATGTGATGCTTAACTGATAAGTTGAATCCATGCATATTTGATGGGTGATTATATGACTGACATGATACGTGAATGCATGACTGAAAGTACTGATAAGCTGACCACACATATCTGATGCGTGAATACATGACTAAACTGACTCACGAACATGCAACTGAACATGCAATAGTAAAGGCACTAAGATTGAATTGAAACATGAGAACATGACTGATTCTGCTATGTGACATATGGACTAAACATCATGAACTGAACTGAACCTCTGAATACCTGACTTACAGCTGAGGTCTAACTTAAAGGTCAACTTATGAGTACCATCTATTCTAGACTGAATTCGTTATGCAAGGAGAAATTGAAGGATCTACGGCATGAGAGCGTTAATATAAAGTGGGGTATCTCTCCCTTGGGACGCTATGTCTCTCTAAGAATGCTTACCTTACAGAGATATTGGGTGATGCACAGGGCATCTACGAACTAAATTATAACTAAACTTTAGGAGTCTGAAACTAATGCATGATGCATGAGATGAACTGAACTTGCAACTACTGGGAGGTTCTACCTTGAAATATTTACATTCTCTGAGATTTTGGATAGCATGAATAAATGCAAGGATGAGAAAACAAGCTATAAAAATATGACTACTCGATTGCTAAACTGACTTGCTGTCTTTACTAGCTAACTCATACTGAAACATATGCTCGAATGAGATAAAGAGATCTAACAATACATACTATGAACATGAAAGACTGGTAACATACCCAAATCTAAGTTAGGGAAACTTTCTGGATTAGGATGGGTCTGGAGTGCATAAAGTCTATTCTGGCGCTGACTATTATTGGTACCTTACTGATGCAACTCCTTACCCCTCTGTGCTAGAACTCTGAACTCTCACATCCTGTGGCCTGGATTTCCACACCCAAAGCATACATCACTACCTACCATACATACACCTAGATGATTCTTACCACACTCTTCGCAATGCGAATAAGTAAGACCTCTATTTTCACTACCCTAGGCCTTGGAGCCTGGCGCTCCATCATGACAGTCATTTCTGAACTTAGGTGCTGGTTTACTAGCTGAGGATAGAGTTGGGACTAAAAATTTCTGACTATGCTAAGAACAGTTACCACCCTGTGACTTAGGCTGAGCAAAGCTAAAACTACCTGTCCTTGCTCTCTTACTCTGTCTCTCTCTTATCCTAATCTTCTGCTCCTCTATCTGCTAAGCATGTGTCATAAGTCTAGCTAAAGTCATATCACTATTCAATATGGCATATCTACACTCGTTTACCATACTATCATTCACCCCTGACACAAAATTACTCATCTTAGCTTTATCGTCTACAACCATATGAGGGGCATACCTGGATAATTGAGTAAACTTGAGAGAATACTCCTTTACCGTCATACTGCCCTACCTGAGGTTGATGAACTCTAGTACCTTAGCTTCTCTAATCTCTAGCAAAAAGAATCTATCAAGGAAAGTAGAGGCAAACTCCTCCCACTCTATAGGGCCTGGATCATCTAACCTTTCTGACTTCTACTGCTTGTACCAAGTATGAGAGACATCCTGTAATTGGTATGCGGCTAACTCAACACTCTAAATAGTAGTAACCCCCATAACATCTGTCACCTTCTGAACCTGATCTAGGAATTCCTGCGGTTCCTCATCTGACTTAGACCTTGTGAAAGAAGGAGGATTCATTCAGGTGAAGTCCCAAATTCTAACTACAACTGAATTGGCCATTGGGTTGGCCAGAACGATAGTTGGTCATTCATTCTAAGCAGCGAATAACTGAGCAAGAGTGGTGAATGTGTACCTAAACTCCGCTTAAGAAACATGATCGCCCAAAGGGTCTTCGGACTAAGGGGCTGACTAATTCCCATTTCTTCTTTTAGGAGGCATGTCTGTAGAAGAAAGGGAGAAATAGATTAGACTGAGATTATGCTCACTGGTACGACATGAATACTGAAAGAAGGAAAAATGTTCCTAAAATATCTCATAGCCTCCTACACATAAGTATGGTGCACAACACGCGCATGTACAAGACTTTACTAGATGCGGCTTTCAGACTTCCTAGGACTCTATTGAACCTTAGGCTCTGATACCAAGTTTGTAACACCCCAATTTTTTGAACTGGAATGCTACACGGTTCTCATGACCCCGAAGGAGCACAAGCTAACCCATAACTGATATCTGTACCTGTATACAACATAATATATCATAAAATGTAGAAAATGAACATGAAAGGCCATAAGGTTTGAATTGAATAAATGTCTGATAAAAAAATGTTTGAAAAAGGTATAACAATACCAAAATAAGTCATAAATACTGAAAATAATGAGATCTGAATATCTAATCTGAAATCTAGTCTGAAAGCCTCTAACTAAATTGAATAAGAAGTTGAAGGAACATGTCTTCAACCAACTCCATCTAGCAACTGAATATTAAATATAGCAATAATCATATTATCCTCGAATGAGAAAGACTCACTGCAAACTCTGAACACTGGAATGCTACTGCTGATCTGGAGCTTGTGTCTCTGAACCTATAGTGTAACATAAGAGAAAGCACCATAGCACAAATGCGTCAGTACGTCTGAATGTACTGAGTATACGAGTGAGGTAGGCTAAATACAAAGGGTTATATGCATGAACTATGCTAACTAATATGAACGTAAGAATACATACATGCATAAACAACTATAACTAAACTCGTGATAATGCTGACTATTGAGTCTGAATGCTGACGACATGACTTTACTATTACTGAGGTACTAAATAAATTATTGACTATTTCTGACAGTTCAAATTATGAAGAACTGGTTTGAATGACTATGTCTAGCAGTCCTGAAATTGAATATTGGTAACATGAGCTATGACAACTGATATAGATGATATAACTGTAATGATTAGAATAATCGATATAACCAATACTGAGCGACTATATCTAAAAGTCTAAGTTTCGATGGAACTATCTGAGTTTTGTTCTACTTGGAGTAACTAAATCTGAGATCAGTCCTATCTAGCGGATGATCATGAGTATACTGATAATAAGGATGATTTGATTTAGTCTGAGATCAGTCCTATCTAGAGGGTGATCTTTAAATCTAATAATTCTGATACTGATTAATCATAGTTGAGATCAGTACTAGATAATGAGTGATCTTGAAGTCTATTTACAATGATAAGCATTGACTATATCTAACAGTACTGAATCTGTATTACTAAGTTGAGTTGACTATGTCTGAAAGCCCTGATTCTGTAACTGAAATTATGGGATGTGTTTATCTAACTGACATGCCCCAAGCTAAGCTGACTGGGATCCAATCTCTGCCCTGACTGGAAGGGTGTCAGTACCACGCCATCAGTAAAGACATCTGTTGTGGAGTCAGTCCTAATCTAGAGGGGTGACTCCTAGGATCAGTCCTATACATATAAATGTGCTAACGGGTGACCCCTGAGTATGTCAGTCCTACCTAACGGGTGACATATCATACCTACATTGGCAACGTAGTTCTGGAACTTAGGGATTGCTTCTAGGGATCTCAGTCCTATTCTAGCGGGTGAGTCCCCATCCCTAGGCTCACACGGTGCTGAATCCTACTCTCATTTGAAATACACTAAACTGAATAACAAAGATGAACTGAATAACAAAACTAAACTGATACTGGTGGTATTTTTTAGCGGAGCTAAACTGAGTTTACTGAATTTCGATGACTAGCAAAATGTACTGAGTTAAGAGGACTGATTGAGAATCCTGAAGTTACAGACTGAGTAATAAGATCACTGAGATTACTGAACTACTGAGACTACTGAGTTTTTTGAGTTTTCCTGAGTCACATGACTGACTGAATTCTATATATCATGGCTTAACTGAGAGTATTGTGATAACATGACATGGCTCTAGGCACACAACTATATTTTTCGGGTACGAATACCCCCAGGACTAGATGGAATGAAACTGACACACATGACTAGCTTGAGTACATGACCAACATCAACAACCCATAATATCATACTTGGGGAATTCTATGAAGTGCATGGATATCATACATTTTGTACATAAGTAGGATTTGCAAGTACGCATGGCATAATCTCATAAGTCTAGTTCATGAATATCCCAACAACATTTACAAGACACAATATCAACATGAAAATCATTGGAATATGGGAGCATATCATGAATCCTTCGCTTAGTCACAATTTAGCTATAATGCATGATTTCTAGTCTCTTAGGTATTTTATCAAACACCTTACATGCAAAACTTAGGCATATGTGTAAATCATACAATTACTCATCATAAATAATCAAAGTTACATATTTTCAACTCATATGATGTTATAGATTCATAATAACACATAAATATTCTATCTTGGCATCATTCAACACATAAACATGATCAACAATCCATTAAGAACATTACAACCATAATATATAATTTTAAAAAAGGATTCTTGAACTTCATGGAGGAAAGGAGTTCATGAATGAACACACGCATACCTTAGAAAGGAAACCTTGATGATTTGCTGGAGAGTTCTTAGATTGGGAAACTTAATTCTTGATTATCTTGAAAAAAGGCTTGAATCTTGCTTTTGAGAGATGAGTTTGATGGAAACCCTAATCTTGTGGTTGAGAGTATAAGAGAGGGTTTTTGAGATGCTTAACTGAAGAAAAATGGGAAAAATTATGCCTCTTTAGGATTATAAGTCGTAGAAGGTGAAGGAAAAGACCAAAATACCCTTATGAAATAATTTCCCAGTTGCTGAAAAATCATAGCTGACGACATTGGTGATAGGGCGTCAGACTTGTGATAAGTCATCAAAAATTTTGTCAGATTTGTGATAAGTTATCACAAATGTCGTCACTTAGGAGCTGGTTTCTACCTAAGGCAGACGACCTTCATGATAGGGCGTCACAAATGTGATAAGTTATCACAAATGTCATAACTTAGGAGCTGGTTTCTACCTAAGGCTGACAACCTTCGTGATAGGGCATCACAAATGTGATAAGCTATCACGAATGTCGTCACACTGTTTCCAGCCTGATATGCTGGAGTAAAATAGGCATAACTCTTTGCTCCGATATCGGATTTAGGATAAATTGATATCGTTGGAAAGATAATTCAAAGAGATTTAATTTAATATATAGTAAACCACCCAGTTCATCATATAAAATGAGTTATGATCGATTGAAGTTGACCCAAGTTTTGATGCTCACTAAAACTTGAACGATAGGAAAGCTTTCAACTTGTACTTGAGTTAGGGGACCTCTATGATCTAAATTCATGCTCAAATAGATTCCCACACTACATAATTGATTAATACACTAAATTTATATAGGATTTGAGGCTTTTGAAATATCCACTTATAGGAATGATGAATTTTCATTTTAGTCCAAAATGTGGGGTATTACACAGGTATCCCTTGTTCGTGAAGCTTTGGCACAACATGGCCGATCAAACTATCTTTATTTTCTTTTTCTCTTTCTTTTTTCTTGAAACTTTAAGAAGAAAATAAAATAATAAACTATCAAAAGAATTGACGGAAATCTTTTTGAATTTTTCAGGTTTAAACTCCCTACACAAAATGAAACTTATGATAACCAAAGAAAAATCTTTTTGGGTTTGTCGATTTTTAATTTCTTACCAAAATGAGATTTGAAGCTATTAAAGGAAAATCTTTTTGTGGTTTTATTTTAGAGATGTATATGACACCTACTCTAATAAAGAGTGAAGAAAATCTTTTTGAATTTTTCAAATAAGATCTCCGAACCAACAATAGGCTGCCTACGTATCTCACTCCCGAGAGAGGAGAATCAGGGGTGCGTAGTTCATCCAGATTGGATAATTAAAGGTTAGACAACCGATTGAACCTAACTGAGGAGACACGACCAAAGACAGGCAATGCACAACGTCAAAAAAAATCTTTTGGGGTTTTTAATTAGATACTTCACATAAAAATGACACCAACAACTTTGAAAGAAAAACATCTTTTTGATATTTTCGTAATATGAAATGTACCAAACTTTTGCCATCTTTTTTTTTTTTGAATTTTCCTTTTATAAAAAGCTCTTAAAATTGTTTTTGAAAATTTTGAATTATGAATGCATGCTAAAGAAGATAAAGGAATTTTTTTTTTTATTAAATGCGTGAAAAAGGTAAGAAAAATCTTTTTTGAGTTTTTGAATTGTGAAAAAATAAAAGACGTGAAGAACTCTAAAAAACTACGAAACTCTTTTTTTCCACTCTTTTTCTTTTTTTCCCTTTTTATTTTTTTAACAAATTCTTACCTACACACTTTACTTCTAACATATGCTTTTACCTAAATCTGTCTATCAAATGACCCCGTTACCCTCAAGAATGTAAATTTAGCACATAGGAATGCTTTAGAGGTGAGTCTCCTACAACAGACCAAGTAGATCTCACTAGATCTCAATATGATGCAAATAAGCATGACCTAAAGGATGACCTATGCTGGGGTTCACTAACAAGGCTGTCCGGGGGAGTATATGGTCGATAGTGGCTGCGCTAGCTTTTCACCCACTCCATACCAGCCGACGGCTCCCCCGTCTAAGATAAGGATGACTCAACTATAGGTCGTGTACACAACGTGTACTATAGAACTTGTTGCAGAAAGAATTGACTCGGGTCATGCACATAATGCCAGATAAAAAGTAATAACACATAAGAAAAAACTGTAAACAAAGAGCACATAAGCACGCCACAATGATAAAATAATACAAACAATCACACAAACACGTGTATACACCCATAATGTCAAACCAAGTCGATATAATTCCAAAAAATTAGCTCAAATTCTGAAAAGAGTTCCCAGCAGAGTCACCAGACTGTCACACCCCTTTTTTTTACAAAAAGAATAGATTTTAAGGTTTTAAAGAGTTTTATTATTAAAGTGATAAAAATAAAGATTTGTTTCAAAAAAGGATTCATTTCACAATTAATTTCAGAGTCGCCACTTGGCATAAGCCGGAGCCAAGTCATCTTTGGAAAATCCTTTTCAAAATGATTTGACTCATTAAAACTGATTTGCGAACAGAGATTTCAGCTAAGGAATTCTGTTGACCGAGGGAAAGGTGTTAGGCATCCCTCAATTTCGTGGTTCGACCATGGTCGCTTGATGGATCGTATCGACTAATTTGACATTATGAATGTATAAACCACACAAAACACATAAAACAATCAATCAAACACACAAAATAAAAGAAATCCAAAATATAGTGTCCAGTCTAATTATACAGTCCAAAAATAGAAAAAATGCGAAAAATATAAATCTTATTCCAAGCTAATTCTAAAACTACGCTCCAATGCCTTAACCAATGCCTCGGGCCTTGATAACGAGCCTCCTCTATGTACATGATACTTCGGGGCATTTCCCGAATAAATTAATACAAATCCCTCGGGGCATTTCCAGGCCAAATGAGTACAATTTCAATTTTTGTGCGATAAAAATAGAACAAATCATTCACACACATATTCAAACACTCAACAAATCGTTATTCTTAAATTTGCCTACCAGCCTACCGTTTGCCTACCAATTTCATCCTATCATGATACTATCATGTTCCAACAACATTTATGCTCAAAACAAATTAAACCATAATCAATGAATCTTAATCCATTCAAATTCACACTTTTTATCAATTTCTCAATTTCGCCCCGAATTCCCTCTTATACGTCAATTTTCACACAAAGCAATTATCCAAACCCATGCTAACATCAAATTCATACAATGATTAATTATTCACGGATAAACAATATTGAACATAAACAAGATTATCCAATCATAACCAACAACACACAATCATAACATCAATGCACCAAATCAAAATAAAATGAAAAGAGAGAGTCAAAGGATTGGACCTCAAGTGTCGATTTTAATATATCATAGATAGAACTGCATTCTAAATGCCTTGATTTGAATTTCGATAACCAACAACTCCAAATGCGATATCGAATTCAACTGAATAGATTTGGAAAATGACGAAAAGCCTCACAATGAACGACCTGCAAACCCAAATAGAAATCAAACACAACCCAAGATCTCAATTGGAACCCCAAATCACCAATTTCCAACTAACCTTGTATGAATCTCGCCGGAATCAGAGTAACTATCATGGTTTCAACATTTCTAGAAATGGGACGGAGCTAATGGAACTCCGACGAGCTCAAAAAAAGAACGAAAAAAGGAGAATTAGATCAAATTCCAAGTGGCAGTAATGTTTTTCTGGCGAGACACCGCCGGAGCAGTCAGCCACCTCTAGTTTTCCCTCTTTCTCTCCTTGTTTTCACTCTCTCTCTCTAATCTATCTCACTCTATGGATTCATGTTTTCTCTTGCCACCTCACTCCTCGATTTTAATTTTTCTTTATCTTGCACATTTTTTCTCGATTTCCACTCTCTCTCGATCTCTCTTCCTCTCTCAATCTTTCAAATCCTCTTTATTTTTTGCACACTGTGTGTGTGGGTGCATGTGTTTTCTGGTGGTTTTTTTTGTGTGTGCGTGTATCTTCTCTAGTGAATGTGTGAGTAGAGAAGAAAGGAAATAAAATGGTATTTTGTTGCTCCCCCTTCCCTATATCAATGAGTGTGTATGTATTGTTTATGGCAGTGGAGTTATTGTTGGAAAAGTGATGTGGGTACGTAGGGATGGCAGCCAAGTGGGTGGATTAGGTGGGGGTAGGGGTAGGGAATAAGTAGGGGTAGGAAGGGAGAGGTAAAAATGAGTAAAATTAATTTTAGAGGCGAACAAAATTACATGTATACCGAGCTCTAACCTATTAAACCCTCAAATGCTGACCACTATTTTGACTGAATTTCATATCGGAAAAAAATCAAAATCCTCTTCTCCATCAAAAAACACATAACTGTGACTGTCACTATCGCTTTAACCAGCCAAGCGTCCTTCTATACATCCACACCGATATATATCGATACAAACAGATACATAAATATGATATATCCATACCGATACATATCGATACGAAATTGATTCATAAATCTAATGTATCTCGATATATTCAGTAAAACAGACACATACCGATATATAAATCTGATGTATCAATAGTTCAATTTTGTATTCTGATACATAATTTTAGGTACTTTCCACCAGATACATCATTCTTATGTATCAAAAACACACAAAAAAAATATAATACATAGTTTTTATACCTTTTGTAGAAGGTCTCGTGATGTATCTTCATGTCTGGAACCATCCCACCATTGATGACGGATACTTATAAAAACCCGTGAAATGAATGATTTAGGGTGAAAAAAATTGAATCTTGGATCGGAAAGATTGAATCTTAAAGTGGCGGTGGCGATAACGGCAGGCAAAGAAGGTAGCGGAGGTGTCTAATATATTTTGTTATTCAAAATTCACATAGAAGAAGGCGGATCGGAGGAGTACCGACATCAATGCCTGTCTAAGTAAGGTTTGCCACCTATATATGGCTAACCTTTAAATAATTCTTACAAACAGAAGGATTAAATTTTCTTTTAAATATAGAAAGAAGCAAAGCCAAAAAAGAAAGTGGTGGCGGTGGAGATAGCGGCAAGCGGCGGAGGTGGCGGAAGATGGAGAGTGAAGAGAGAGAATTGGATATTATATATTTTAAATATATTATTAAATTGGTGGAGAGAAGATTTTCTGTCAAAATTTTTAGGGGGACGACTAATATATTTAATTTTTTAGGATGATGATGTATTTGAAAATTTAAAGAGGGGAAACATAAATTAGGAATTTTAATAATTAATATAAAGGGTGAGAATTTTAAGTAGTTTAAATAAGTGAAGTTGTGGTATTAGGTAATTTATTCCTATTCATTTGGTCATTAGTATTTTTTTACTTTTTGCTGAAAAATTATTTTACTTTAGTGAAAAAAGTGAAAACAATAGTGTTTGACCATGAAAATTCCAAATACAATTTGAAATTGTATTTGGAATTTGAAAACAAGAAAAACTTGTTTTCATTCCTATTTCTCTCACAAAATTTCAAAACCAACTTCAATTTATATTCATGGTCAAACACAACTCTAACTCCAACTTCAATTCCAACTCTATTTTTAACTCCGAATAAATATATTTTAATGTACAAACGAGAATATGAGTCCAAAAAAGTTTAATCATATCATATTTTATACTTAAAGTGGAACCATCAAAGTCAAAAGTTGAATTATGAAAATGTCTTTTTAAAGTTTAAATATTATTTTACCTCTTGATTATTAATTTATTTTCATGAAATTATTTAAAAGATTTACTTTTCATTTTATACAAGTGAAATTGTCCATGCTTCGCGCGATCGTAAAAGCATTTTAATATAATACGTAATTAATTTTATAAAATAACAAAAATTAATCCCTATAAAGTTTAAAAAGAGTAGCATATAATTCATCTTGTATTTGGATATTCTAGATTCTTTTAAAAAAATAATATAAAGTTTACGAATCGGTATTTAAAAGTTTAAAAGGTTTTTAAGTTTTATTCTTTTATTAATATTTTACTTCATCTTTAAAGAGAAGACAACATTAAAAATAACAACCTTTTCTTCTAATTTAACATAATTTCGGCTTCTAGAATTCAATCAAATTATTTTGGAAGTATGATTCATCTTTATTCATATGCTATTAGAAATATATGTTAACGCGTAATTCATTTTAACAAGTACAATGGTCAGTTTATCTTCTTCTTCTTTTTTGACTTTCTTCATTAGAAAGTTCAATTATCATATTCAAAAGTTTTCTCCACTTGTTAAAGTTTAAATGAAGGTAGAGAAATTAATATGAAGGAAATTAAATGATGCTAAATTATCGTCTTTGAAGACAAAACCACACTGAAGAAATGAATATTGGGTGCCATTTTATTCATTTCTTCTCTTTTTTTCTTATTTTGCACCACCCTATAATTATTATCACTTTAGACCTTTAGAAACTGAATTCCTATTTAAATAAATCAAGTCAGTTTCTCTTTTTTATTTCAAAAAGCTCTTATCATTACATTTAAAACACTATAAATTCAACACATCGATATATATATATTGTTTGCAAAATTATTTTTTGAGAAAAAACTTTGCAAAAGCAACCAATTTTATCGAGTCAAGAATGTTCGTCTGATTTCTTTCTTATGCCACTGTTTAAATTTTGAACTTGATTTATTGGTCATGTACTCGTGGCGGTAATATGGTTTTAATCTTTTGGTCATATTTTCTTGATGAGAGGTGCTTGATGTGCTGTAAATAAAGTTGAGTGAAGTAATAAATCTTCCTTAAAAACTAAAAAGAAGTGTTTGACATTTTGTCTTATAGATTTGTGTCTGTTACAGTTTAGTTAATAACATACTAACTTTTTGTTAATTATATGTGTTGTTTCATTAGCCAATTTCCAGCAAAGAGTAAAGAAAATTGACGATAATGACCCTACAATGATTATAAATGATCACTAAATTAATCATAATGACTTTTGAATCTTCTAATCTGAAAAAGAGATGAGTAATTTAAAGAATGCAATTAAGAAATCTCTTATAGGTTTATAGTACATCAAATTAATAGGAAAAATATAAAAAAATTGAGAAAAAAAATATTATTCTTGGCTTTAGAGGCATGCCAAATCACCTCTCCTAGGCCTAACTTTATTAAACATACGAGTATAATTATCTGCATTTCACGCGGTTATAAGAAAAGATTGAATATATTTTTAATAATTAATATACTAGTATTTCATAAATATTCTTATGGATTATAACTAAAAAAAAAAGTTACAATTAATTTACGATCATGAGATTGCACATTTAGTGAATTAGTTAATTCGTAAACTAAAATGATGAAGAAGAGAGGATAACCTTGAATTAGAGTCTCCATGAACTAAATATAAATTTATATAGGTAAAAAATAATTTTTTTAAAGAATAGTTAATTATGAGTATAGTTAAAGAGGAAAGAAAAACTTTATTATCAACATAAGAAAATCAAATTCTCCCTAAACAACAAAGAGAATCAAAGTAAAAAAAAAAAAACAATCAAATTCTCAAAAAACTATAAAGAGAAACAAAGAAAAAAAATTAAATCATTTTTAAGAAACTATTTCATCAAAAACATGAGTTAAAGAGGAAAGAAAACCTTGTTATCGGCATAACATAATCAATTTCTTTTAAAACTATAAAGAAAATAAATATATTAATCAAAGTCTCTAAAAATTATTAAGAGAAGCAAAGAGAAAAATTAATTTATTTTTTCATAAATCATATCATCAAAAATTCAAATAAATAATATTAATGTATAATGCATCAAAGAAAGAATTGAAATTATAGTAGGCATATCAATTCATTTTACCTCATAAAATTGAACCATGCAAAAATATCTAACCATTTTTATTATAATATGTCCTTCTAATCTGCAAAATTAAATAAACAAATCAAAAAGTTAATCAACTAAAGAGACAAAACATGAAGAATAAGGAGAAATAAAAATACAGTAATCTTTATAAATTAGGCATATCAATTAATTTTACCTCATAAAATTGAACCATGCAAAAATATCTAACCATTTTCATTATAATATATCCTTCAAAAATGCAAAATTAAATAAACAAATCAAAAAATTAATCAACCCAAGAGACAAAAGATGAAGAATAAGGAGCAATAAAAATAGAGTATTCATATTATATAGCTCAAAATAATTTTTTATTAGTGGGATTTTAATGTGTCATAAACTTATATAATAAATAATTGAGGGTTATGAATTTGAAAGGATTGAGAGTTATGAATATTAATTAAGGCGATGATTTATAAAATTAAATAATTAAAAGAAAGATGAGAAAAATTAAAATAAATAAATAAGAATGGAGGTCATAGATTTGCTTTATACTTATATAAATAAATTTGCTTTCAGATTCAATGAATTTTGACTGTTTAATCCTAATATCTGGAGAACTTGAAAAGTTGAATCACTATACAACTAAATTTACTTGACTAACTAATAATTTCTGGAGTTGCACGATTGCATTTGAATAAAGAGCAAACAGTTAATAACATTTAACTAAGTTGCTCGGGCTCTCCAAAAATATTGCCGCACTCGTGTCGGATCCTTCAAACATATACTATTTTTGGAGGATCCGACACACACCCATAGACATATTTGAAGAGTCTGAGCAACTTAGACATTTAATACTAATTCATTCAGGTATTACAAAGGTTGAAGCAACATTCATTTCTTTAATTCAGTGTACACTATCAATATCCCATATGCAGTGGCGGATGTAGAGTAGAAGGTGTGGATTCCCGGGAACTCACACCCGCTACTGTAAGGCTTAAAATTACATAGAAAAATCGTCAAATATTATAAATATTAATAGGTGGAAACCCATAAATAAACCAAGGGATAACTTAGTGGTAGGAAAGGAGCCCTTGGGAACCCACAAGTTTAAAATTCTGGATCCACCTCTACTCATATATAACTGATAGAATAATGGAAGGTAGAAAGATCCCTCATAAAAATAATATAAATAAGGAACACATTCCACTGCTAAGATCAAGATGTAAGAAGTCACTCTCATGGTTCAAGTAACATTTGGGCACTATTAATTATAAGAAGTTAAATACATGCTGCATGGTTCCAAAACTTTCATATATATATATATTTCCATTGGTTGTTCTATACATATATTATTTTGATTATTTCTATGTATGAGATAATTTTTTATACAATTACAAGACTTAATTTATTAGTGATCAGAAAGTGAAAGTTGTCAAAGAGTCTGGGCAACCTCTGATTTTGAATAAAATGGACTACTTTACATGATTCATGTAACACGAAGATCACAAGCTGTTGATTTTTTTTTTTCCAGCGAAAAAAAAAAAACAAGTATCTGATGCAAATTGTGATAATGTTCTGATGCTCAGGAAAGTTGAAGTCATCTATTCATCTTTATTTTTATATTTATTATGATAATCATGTTGAATTTGTACTCTTCAACTCTACTTAAATATTTAGTCCTCTTAAAACTTGATATTCTTTTTCCATTTATAAAATTTATATTTTAATATTGTTCATATATTGAATGTCATTTTGGTTTAGTATTGAATTTTGACATTCTCTTATAGTGATAACTAGGTAACTTGTTCGCGCTACGTGTGTTTATTTAAAGTTGCATCAAATGTGTAAAGTAATTTTTTCATAATATTGCAATATAAAGAACTTTGTGGTTTCCAAACTCAAATATATCAAATTCAATTATTTACACTAAGTTCGATATTTTCAGTACTCACTAAATTCAAGGTAGCACTGACTTCAAAAATCATCTGAACAAATCACACAAGAATATTTATTGTTTGTCTCATGTAATATATCACATGTTATAACATTTATGGTCTGACAGAGTCCTTCAGACTCCCCCGCCATCTAATAATCGTAAATATTTCTGTTTTCTTACATAATTTTTAACTTTTAGATACTTGAGAAAATTGAAGGAAAGGTGTCTTTTAAGTCTTGAATGAAGGATTGGTGACATTGACCAACAGATAGGGTCAAACATCACTAGAAACTTGATTAAGTTAATTGTGGACTTGATTAATATTTTCAAAACTTTCTAATCTTTTCAAAAATACAAATCAATCCAACCCACACCCATCTTCAATCCTAATCAACCACTCTCTCTCTCCAGTTTCTCCCAACCAATAGTTCTGCAAAATTTCTCCCTTCAACCTCCGGCGACAAATAGTCGGACGAGTTTCTTTTCGACTTTCAACCGTCAATCGACGTGAATACTTCTCCGGCGACAACAACTTCGAGTTCTTCGTCCTCCCATTTCTTTTTTCACAGGTAAAAAATTATGAAGAAACAAAGGAACTTGAGTCAACTACTCTTCTGGTATTGAAATATGGACTGAATAAAACCTTAATTTCTGGTATTTCTACATTTTTTCTTCTCATTGGCGTACTGTTGATTCAAATTTATTGGTGATTTTTGGTCATAGTTGATGTTCTTAGTGTGTATGTGTGTGTGTGATATGTTGGTGTTGCTGGGTTGATTTATTGTTTGTCTTGGTAGAAATGGTATTGCAACAATTGAAACATCTGATGTAATAGATGAAACATATGATGCAACAGATGAAAATCTGATGCAACAGATTAAAAATCTGATGCAACTATAAAAATCTGATGCAACAGGTGAACAATCTGACAGATCATTCATCTGTTGCAACAGACGACTCTTCTGTTTGGAAGAAATCTAAACAATATTGATCCAACAGCTAACTGATTAATAATCTATTTTTATTCTTTCCAATATTTTACTCTTCATTTTAAAATCTGATGCAACAGATAAAAAATCTGATGCAACTATGAAAATCTGATGCAACCGGTGAACAATCTAACAGATCATTCATCTGTTGCGACAGAGGACTCTTCTGTTTGGAAGAAATCTAAACAATATTGATCCAACAGATAACTGATTAGTGATCTATTTTTATTCTTCCCAATGGTTTACTCTTTATTTACAACAGATTAGGACTATTTTTATTCTTTCCAACAATTTGCTCATACAGGTCGGTTATCTGTTGCAATAGATAATATACCTGATACAACAGATTAGTGATCCATTTTTATTCTTTCCAATGGTTTACTCATCCGTTGCAACAGGTTGGTTATATGTTACAACAGATAAAATACCTGGTGCAACAGATTAGTGATCTATTTTTATTGTTTCCAATGGATTATTCATCCGTTGCAACGGGTCAGTTATGTGTTGCATCAGATAAAATACCAAGTGCAGTAGATAGTGTTGTTTTTAGAGTTTCCACGTATTACTCATCCATTGCAATTGGTCGGTTATATGTTACAATAGATAACATACCTGGTGCAACAGATTAATTGTCTGTTGGAACTGTTATATTACTGTTATGCATTAATCAATTATAATCTATGTTATGTTCCTGATAATTTAAGATAACATGGCTCCAAAAATAAAAGAAATCGAATCAAGTTCAAGTAAAAGAACAAGTGCAACAGCTCAGCTACATCCACCACTCTATGAGCTTGCTTTACAAGCGTTATCTCAATCAGGAGCAGAAGATAATGAACACGGGGAGGAGGAATCTTTCAAAAGAGATGATCCAAATGCTAATAGCCCTTCCATCGAAGAGTTGGTCAAAACCTTCAGCATTGATCGTTACCCTGTGAGAATGCAGTGCGATGGTGCTACAGATTTAACGGGTAATCTCGTGGTTAAGTCAGTCATGGGAAAATCATTCGACACCTTTAGAAAAATACTTCGAGAATAAAAATTGGATTCTTATTTCAGGTAAAGTTGCTTTGGGAAATATCTTGATTTACCGGAGGACAACAATGCTCGTTTCCAGATGAAAATGGTATATGATCTTCTCAAGACAGGTTTATGTATGAAAACAAAGATAAGATGGATGAGGTATGGATAAATTATTATGGCATGCCTGTTTGTTTTGGTTGGGAGGATTTTGCCATAGTTACCGGACTAAAATGTTATCCTCCTTCTCCTTCTTAAGTTATACCTACTCTGACCCAAAAAAAAGTACCCCTCACACCCAAAAAAGGAAAAGGAAAGTCGAGTAATCGTGATGACCTGGTATCCATTGTTGGTCCAAGCTTCAAAAATAAAAATTTGATTGAAGCGTTGAAAGGTAAAGGACTTTCAAAGAAGCACAAGCAATAATTGTGCTTGGTTTGGTTTGTACATAATGTTTTTTGGGCAAGAGACGTTAACAACAACATAAGCCTCGATTTAATAAATCTCCCCAAGGATCTTGAGGCATTTAAAAACTATCCTTGGGGTTATGAAAGCTTCAAAATAACTGTCGAATATTTGTTGACTACGTTAACGCCAAAAACAGTTAACTTATATGATTTTCTATGGGCCTTCATGGTAAATATTTCTTTTATCATGATATGAGTCATCATTTTATTATTCAATAATGCTTTTGATTTATTGGCATTATGTTATAGGCTTGGGCATTTGAAGTCATTCCTTATTTGAGACAACAAGTGAACTACCAGGAAGAAGTTTCCTGTTCAAGAATTCTGAGATGGTTGTCGGCCAAAACCGATAAAAATGTAAAATTTCTTGATCTTTTCAATCCCCCCAAGGAAGTAGTAAGTACAATTCTAATCAAGTTTTTATTTTAATTAATGATTAAATAATTTCATCATCATTCTTAATATATGTACCGATTTATTTTAGATTGTCTATCCGTGGCTTGTTCCGACCAATCGAGAGTTGAAGATGTAATTTTTTCTTACTTTATAGTCTGTGCAAACTTTATCGTACCCTAAGGTCGTTGATGGAATAAAAATAGAATTGTTTAGAGCAAAAACCATCACAAGAAAAATAATTTCGGAGGGTGGGGCTAATGATGCTCCTCTTTCAGTTTTTGAAACAACAAGCCATTATGATTATGATCATAATGGTTGTATAGATTCTTCTCCAGATTTTGCCGCATCTAGCGAATGTTCTTCATGCAAATGTCAAGACTGCAAGACGAAACATGATGGAGCGATTAATGCTATTAATGCAATAGCTGTTTCTGTAAAGGAAATGACATCTAAGAGGGGTGTCATTCCATCAAAGAGGATTTCATATCCAGATACTCTGCTAAATATCAAGGTGGATAAGAGGAAAAGGAAAGACACTTCCAAGGCATCATCAATCATAAAAAAAAGTAAGATTTCAACGCCTTTGTCTTTGTCTTGCATCGATGTTGAGTGTACAAGAGCCACAGAAGAGTAGCATGAGCTGAAGAAGGTGAATGTACATCATCTGTTCCAAAAAACAAACAAGCACATATCTGTTTCAATAGATGATACATCTGCTAAAAATTATCAAATAGATGTATACATTTGTTGCAACTGTTGTCTAACATGTTGTATCAGATTCGTTATTTATTTCAACAGATGAGTCTTATATTGCAACAGATGGGTCATCTATTCAAAATTATCGTACTGCTCTGATTTACCTATTTGAATTTATCCCAACAGATAATCCATCTGATGGAACATAAGAATCATCTATTACAACAGATATAAAATCTGTTGTATATCTCTACTTAACATTGACAATTCTGGATTTCCAGATGGATGTCACAGCTACTGCCGAAGAGCATAATATGAAAGTTGATAATCCATCAACTGCTTTCAAAAATGAAGAAAAAGTGAAGCCTATCAGTTTGGGAGAACGAAAAAATTACCCATTTAAATTCAATATCTCAGACGAGGCTCCAAAAAAACTAATACAGTTGATCAACGACTATTCAGAATGGATTGCCGATGGGCTGTTAAAGCATCATGCCGGCGGGTACATAAATTAATTTTATGGATACTGGTTTATACAATTCTTGTTGTAATAACCTGACATTAACACATATAAATCATCATGTAGAAAACAAAATGACGAGCTTTACAAAGTGAATGAATCGAGTCTTAGTTTTGATATGTTTGACTTTGTTGTTGCACATCCCGAAATAACGAATTGGCTCTATTTGATGTCACAGCCCCAAACTTGCTGGAATGATGAGGTTTAAAGGCCATACATATTACTATTAATTAATACTTTATTTAATTGCATCTGCGTATTGATTTTTTTATCACGTAATCCAAAATGTTTGATAATATGTGCAGCACATTGATTTTATTTTTAACTACCTCCAAAATAAGGCCAAGTTGTAAACCAAGAATAGTATAGATACACAACAGGCAATTATTTGTACAAATTTTACATCAATAATGCCTACGATAGGTATTTTCAACAACAACCATAAGTTTCCCAAAATGAGGAATGCTTAATCAACATCATCAAAGGTTTTAGCATTCCGGCTGGCTTACCTTGGCATTTGGTCGATGAAGTATACATTCCAATCAATTGTGGTGATGAATTCCATTGGGTGTTGGCTGTCGTCATTCTAAAAGAAAGGTGCATCCGAGTTTATGACTCGATGTCGCGAAGGAGACGTTTTGGGCCACCGTCTGAGATACAAAAGCTGGCCAAAATATTATCTTCTTACCTTGATATGAGTGACTTTTTGGATCAAAATGTTCGTACTGATTGGTCGACGGTTGAAGCATATCGGGATAAAATGCCTAATCCATTTGATGTACAATATGTTGACGAAATTGCTCAACAAATCATTAGTAGCTTGTAAGTTTAAGTGTCATGATTTAGTTTCATTTCACAAATTTCACAACGCTTGCATGAACTGCAAGATATGGATTATCTATTTTTTCATAACCCAGGGATTGCTGTCCTTTTGTTGCCACCTATGCCGAGTATTTGAGCAGTGGATTACAAGTACCAAATGATGAACTTGATGCCGGATTACTCCGCAAAAGATATGCTGCTCTTTTATGGAAATATGGAGAAGCAAAAGCTCAGAAGCCATACAAAACCGACGTTAAAGATCCGCGATGACCAAAGCCGAATTTCATAGCACTGGATGAAGAACAACTTGTCCATATTGATTAGATTTTTATAGCTCGAGTCCGTCAATGTAATAACCTATCCTCCTTGGTTTAACTTGTTGATTTATTTGTAGAGTAGATTGTTTGTACTCATAATAATTTTTTTACATTTCATTTATTTGTTGAGTTATTTTATTTCATGTAATTTCCGAAGGCTTCAATTTATTTTGTTATGTCTACGAATATAATTAATTCTGAGTTTTGAACATGTTAATTGAAATGGAGTACTAGATTCAAATATCATAATAGATAATACATCTGCTGCAACAGACGACATATCTTAGCAAACAGATTTAGACATATGTTGCAACATGAGATGCAACACGTAGGTCATCTGTTGGAAATTATATAATAGGCCTTCCTATTTTTTTTATTTGCTCCAACAGATTACCGATCAGTTACAACAGAGAAGTTATATATTGCAATAGATCGTAAATCTTTTGCGACAGATAGACAGGGAACATCTGTATAATACGACAGATAACCAACCTATTCCAATAGATAATCAATCTGTAACAACAGGTACTATATCTATTACGACAGATATGAAATCTATTGCATTATAAAAATTCAACTTTGCCAAACATAAAAATTATTGCCCCTATATGTATAGTGAATTGGCTTGAAATGAAAATTTGTTATCGTGTTCGTATCTGTCTTTGTACATGTTCTTTTTTATACACGGGCTCCAACCATTTAGTTAGTACCCCATATACCCAGACCCCATTGCATGACCGGTGTCGCACACACCGGTCATTTGTGTGTCGGTCAGTAAACACTCCATGTATGAAAGCGAGTACGGCCTGCATGTTGCAGCGGTTGTATTTTTTGGGAGCTGGATGTTCTTATTTCGACCTTCAAAAACCCATGATTCCTTCGCCAAGACTTCATCCGGCAAATGATCCATCAGCTTACTCTGCGTCAATAACTTGGGCAACAACTTCAAGAGTGGTTGTATGTGGGTTAAAAATATCTTCTCGCTGAACAAAGGTAAGTTGCATTGATAAACCTTAATCTTTCCCACGTATAGTAGTATCTCAACAGTGAGAAAATGGGTGACATCCACGTTCATGACTTCAAGGGTTTTCTTTGCCTTGGTACAGCTCTTGCCGTGTGGATATGGCCTCTTCCCTCCAACATATTTAATTGCTTCTTCATCCCATTGTAACGTAGAAACTAACTGATCAAATTTCAGGCCACCGAAATTAGCTAGATTACAAAGATCAGCGTACCTATCTTTGAAATTATTGTAGAAGTTGAGGTCCATTATCCTATTAGCACTATCATAAGCATCTGGGTACGCTAATTGCCTGCCCCTTATGAGGCATAGAATTTCATCAACATACTGTGGTATAAGAAGATAATTTTTAAATAGGTTAGTAATTGTAAAGAATAAAAACACAGTGAAAAGAATCTGATGCAGAGGGTTCTATAAATTAGTTCATAGATTATCCAGCCAACGCAACTTATGCAACAGATATGTATTATGTTATAACAGAATACCAAGCTATTGCAACAGATTACACATCTACTGCATAGATTCTTCTTCGTGGAGTAGATTGGAAGGGTAGGTTAGCAAAAATAAACTTACCTTGTCCTCGTACCACGCGCACATATTTGTCATATTCGAGAAGTCTTTGGCGGTAAATGAATGCATGGTGTATTCTTTTTGAACCTTCATCTTGATGAATTCTTCCAGTTCCTTCTTCTTCTCCTTGCCAAGCGCCGCAAATATGTCCACCTTCTTTGACGGCCCCTGAACTTCAACAACTATTGGAGCGGGGGGAGTTGCATTTTTTGCTGATTTCAGAACGGAGAGAATTTGTCTAATTTTTATTCTCTTCCTCCTAACCTCCACTGTAAGAGTGCATAGCTCCCTCACCTCGTTGGATGGTATGATACCCCTCCTGGATTTCAACTCCTCGACAGCTTCAGAAATAACCTCTATCTTGTCGAGGAGTTTAGCCTCTCTGTCCTTGCACACTTTGTATTTGCAATAAGAACATGAGGGTGGGGTGAGAGGGACCACTATAAGGGTGAGAGGGACCGGTGTAGGGGTGAGAGGGAGGACCTATGCGTGTTTTCAAACATATTTATTTTTTGTTGAGCACCAACATGCTCATAATCACAACTGGCAGCAGAAGCAGAAGCAGGATGGCTGCCGCCATCACAAACAACTCCACCAGCAACACCCCCAAAAGAAGCACCTGGATCTGTTGTATTTTGAGTTAGGTCGTGAAGAGCTTCAATATTAGATTGACCTTGCCTAACTGCTCTTCTTATGGATGTTGCTCCATCCAATTTTTTCTTTATTAGCTCTACCGTTGGGTCTTTTTTTGTATCAACAAGACTCAGAGTAAGAAAAGAAGTCATCCCCAGCTCATCAATGGTAGGCACGATCCAAGGATGCACAACCTATAAAAAAACGACAGGAGAAATTTAAATCATATAATAATAATTTGCAGTCAGTTGGGTTACATGGGGCTCGGGTTATGTTAACACAACCAACTTATGCAACAGACGATCTAGCTGCCACAACAGCTGATCTGTATGTTGAAACAAATTAATAATATGTTGCATTAGAATACCCATCTATTGCATAATTTACAGTAGATGGGTAATCTGTTGAGTACCGTTCAGATAATAGAGCAACATATGGTTAATCTATTGCGAAATATGGATCGTCTATTGCAACAGATTACCCATTGCACCAGTTCCATTTGATAGGTAATCTCTTGCAACAGATGGAACATCTGTTTCAATATCTTTCTTTGAGGCAAATTATTTTAGTTGAAAAAAGACGTACTGCATCATCTGGAGGGTTAAAGAGATCAGCCTCATTAATATTTTTTTGTTGCTCTCTACTGCAGCCAACCACCTAAGGATCCTTGGATGAGAAACCTTAATCGGGTAATCCGTGAAATGCTTTCGAAGGGGATGAATAGCTTCACATGCCCAAGCCTAAAAATTGTAAACAGGAAGCAAGCAAAAAAAAAAAGTCACAAGTATATTCAATATAAATTAATGAATGAGTAAAAATTGTGATCAATTTTACCATGAAAGCCCAAGGAAAGTCGTATAATATGGTCGTCTTTGGTTTTAGCTCTTTCAGTAAATATTTAATAGTCAAGTAGTAGCTGTCGTAGCCCCAGGGAAAATCGTTGAATCTCCCAAAATCATCAGCAAGCTCCAACAAATCACGTTCTATGACTTTCTTGACGTCTCTTGCCTATAAAACGGAATGGATAAACCAAACTAAGCATAATTTCTCCCTGTAGTACTTTGGTATGTATTTATTCTTGAGATTCGCTACCAAATTCTTCACTTTGTAGCTAGGTCCAACAATGCCCAACAACCCATCTTTTTTTACCTTGCATTTGTTGGACCCTTTATGGGGTGTTTTCTTGATGGAAGGTTCTTCTAGACGATCGCATCTCAAGCCCGTCACAATGACAAACTCTTTCAATCTTAAACAAACTGACATGCCACAGTAGTTGATCAGACTTTATCCATTTTATTTCTGCCCTCCTACGGACCTCCATCATCTCCCGCATACATGATCCTGTGCTTGAGAAGGCCATATACCATGATCATTAGGAAACGGAGAGGGCGGGGCCCAGACAGCTCAAGAAAGTGCTTCTTAAAAATTCCATCTATGTTTTCCTCCTTCATAATACTCCTAAGTTCATCAAAAGGTTTCCCCAACTGATATTTAAGTACAAGATCACCAAATAGTGCATTAGGGTTATTCATCGGCATCGCAACTCAAAACTTGTCAATACTAATGGTTTTGATAGAATCATGCTGGAATTTTGATATTATTTCATGCCTCATTGGTGAGGAGAAGTTATCACTTTCCTCATCTTCATTTTGTCCTGACTGAGATTGTTCTGGAAGTTCCTCTGAATCTATCTGTATTCTAGCCTTTTTGGTTTGGTGATCAAAAGTTGATCCACTTTTTTCATTTTCTTTTTCTTTTCTTTTAGGAAACATCTTTTAACTACAAATAAAAGAAAAACAAAAAATACATTGTATTTAATGTCTGCATAATTTTTTTAAAAAAGATTAGACAAATTTTAATAAGTTATTCTTACCACATAACCCAAAAAAAATACTCCAACGGACAACCCATCAGTTGGAACAGATGGGAAACCCAAATTTGTTTGAAGACCTACTTAATATCTCCCCACAAATATTCTACCTGTTGCAACAGGTGGAGAAATTTCAATAAATTATTCTCTGCCATATTACAAGAAAATACTCCAACGGATAACCCATCAGTTGGAACAGATGGGGAATCTGTTTGAAGACCTATTTAATATCTACCAATAGATCTTCCACCCATTGCAACAGATGGACGACCACCACCACAACCAATGCCACGACCAATTCCACCAACCCCACCACCAATGCCACCAATACCAATACCAATACCAATACCAAGACCATCGACACCACTGCCAAAAGACACAAATACCAATACCACCAACAACAGCCACCAACAACACCACAAACACCATCCAACAATACCACGACAGTCAACAAAACACTGAGAGAAAAACTAGGGTTTTCTCGGGTGCTTCCTACTTTTTTAGCATCAAAACTCAAAATTGTTAACCTATTCTCGAAGATAATACAACTAAAAGTCTTCTTTTTTATCATTAACTAAAAAGCCCTATTTTTTAGAATAAAGAACAAATATAGAACTCTTCTCGAACTCTGTTACATACGAAGATAGAGAAAATAATGGATACAAGCGGGAATGAAGTCGAAAAAAATAACTATATGTAGTCGTAAATGAGAAGAAAATTGACCAGTTTTGAAGGGTTGAGCAATATGTTGAGTAGTTGTTGTTTGTATTATTTGTATTATTGAGAGGGAGAGAACACCCAGAGAGAGAGAGAGAGGGAAGAGTGAGAACTTAAGATTTGAAATGAAAAGTTTTTCGTGCAAATGGATGATTTGTATGGGTTGATTTGTAATTTTGAAAAAGAATGACAAGTTTTGAAATTTCTAATTTGGTCCAAATTGATCTTAATTAATTTTTAAAATTTTAAAAGATATAGTTTTTAAAACATTGAGTTGATGAGAACTCATTTCTACTCAGAGTGATCGATCGACGACTCGGGTCGGGATGAACGCAATACCAGCACCATGCAATTGCAAAGACTTAATTGGATTTGTAGTTGACCCTGCAAGCTTAGTCATTTATCCCTAGTTCCACCTAAATCAACTTAGGTACTATCACTATCCTAACATTGAGTTGATGAGAACTTATTTTAACTTAGAGTGATCGATCGATGACTTGGGTCGGGATGAACGCAATACCAATGTCATGCAATTGCAAAGACTCGATTGGATTTGTAGTTGACCCTGCGAGCTCACTCATTCATCCCTAGTTACACCTAAATCAACTTAGGTACTATCACTATCCTAACATTGAGTTAGTGGGAACTCATTTTAACTTAGAGTGATTGATCAACGACTCAGGTCGGGATGAACGTAATACCAACGCCATCCAATTGCAAAAACTTAATTGGATTTGTAGTTGACCCTGGAAGCTCATTCATTCAGCCCTAGTTCTACCTAAATCAACTTAGGTACTATCACTATCCTAACATTGAGTTGATGAGAACTCATTTCAACTCAGAGTGATCGATCAACGACTCGGGTCGAGATGAACGTAATACCAACGCCATGCAATTGCAAAGACTCAATTAGATTTGTAGTTGACCCTGAAAGCTCACTCATTCATCCCTAGTTCCACCTAAATCAACTTAGGTATTATCACTATCCTAACATTGAGTTAATGAGAACTCATTTCAACTCAAAGTGATCGATGACTTAGGTCGGGATGAACGCAATACCAATGCCATGCAATTGCAAAGACTCAATTGGATTTGTAGTTGACCCTATAAGCTTACTCATTCATCCTTAGTTTCACCTAAATCAATTGCTATAAAATCTGTTGCAACAAACGACTAAGCTGATGAAAATTTTCAAACAGGTATATATATGTTGTAACAGATGACATATCTAATTTAATTATCAAATAGATATTTACATCTGCTGTGACAGATGACTTAGCTATTGGAAATTTTCAAAAAAATATTTATATTTGTTGTAACAGATGGTATATCTGATTTTATTAATTATCAAATGAACATTTTCATTTGTTGTCTCAGATGATTGAGCTTTTGGAATTTTTAAATAGATATTTATATCTGTTGTAACAAATGACTGAGCTGTTCGAAATTCTAAACAGATATTTATATATGTTGCAACAGATGACATATTTGTTTGAAAATCTTTTAATCTCTTTTAATTTTAAATCAAGAAGCTTCTGGTTTGAGTAGATAATATCAAGTAGTAGTACTTACTACTAAAAGCGGTAAAAAATATTTTTTGAATATCTCAAAAGTGAGTTCATTGAGCAGTCTTGTCTTGTCTTTTCAATGTCAGTAGTCTTAGTCTTCCTCGTTCCCCTCAAATTATTAACGAAATTAATGAATATTAATAAATGAACATTGAAAATCACCACATCTACGTACACAATACATCTATAGAAATTATCTCATCTCTTCCTTCAGCTACAGTTTATTTTATTCAACTCTCATCTTTTTCTCTTTCCTCTTTAGGGTCACAACCTTTTTTCTCTTCTCTTCTCATAAAGATATTTTTGGATCTAAACCCATCCATATCTTTCCTCAACTTAAATTTCTATTTTGATCCCCTTTTTAATATTAAGGTATGGTTCATTATTGCTCTTTCATTCTCGTCTTCTTCTTTGCATGTTATTTACATCTATTTTTTTATTTAATTACTATTAACCTATATCATATTTATTAAAAAAAAATTTAAGGAACTTGTAAGTGTTGAATAAACAATCCAAGAATTTTTATTATAATATGAGAAAAAAGTCATCTGTTGGGAGAAGTTTAAAAGCCTTGTTGGCAATATCATTTTTTTGTATGTATTTTATTTGTTTCATTATTGTTGATGCAGTTATTGATGTTGTTGGTGGGGTTGGCGCTGTTGGAACTTATGGTGTTGTTGATGGTTCTGGCACAAAGGATGTTGCTTCTTTGTTGTTGATGATGTTGTTGGAACAAATGTTGTTTCTTTTTTGTTTATGTTTATGCTGTTGTTGATATTGCAACAGATGAAGAAACTGTTGGAACAAATAAAACCACTAGAAAAGCTGGTTTGATGTATTCCATCAGACTCCACATCTGTTGCAACATACTCTACATTTGTTGTAACAGACTTCATATCTGATGCAACAGATAGATAATGTTCTTTTTGTGATATCAATTTTTTTCCTCTTCTTTGTAGATATAAGGAACTGACAGTTGATCAACTTTTGACGAACTATCTCACGAGGCTACAGTAAAGATGAGATCAGAGGAATAAGCTATTTATAGATGGAACCACTTCATATGTGGGAGGTATGTATTACTGATAATGTTATCGTGGAAACACACATAGAGTGCACTGATTTTGTGAATGATATTTTTACTGATTAGTCATAGATCGTTCAAACAAGATGTCTGCAATTTTACAGTTAAGTTTGGTAGGTCCAAAATGATAAGGCTGAGGGACCATGAATATGGTTTTGATAGCCTGTTAAGATTTAATGTCGGTTATTGCTCATGTTTATTTGTCAAGCATTGTGAAGGGATTTAATTTTTGTGTCATTGTAAAGAGATTCAATAGTGATTGGACTAACATTTAGGGTGCATTAGACCCTTAGAGGTACTTCGAAGCTTAGCACTGGAGCTAATAAGAACGGAAAACCAATATATTTATTTCCCTGGACAAAATTTATATGGATGGGTTGCTCGCTCAGGGTGATGATTTTATGCCAGAATGTGCGGTAGGAGATGCTTTCGAAGGAAAATGGGTGGTTGATGGAAGACTATATCATTTGAGAGCTAATTGAAGAAGAGACATAGGGTAAAAAGTAACTTCTAACAAATCTGGCCGGTGGAATTATCTTAACAAATGCGAGATCTGAATCAAGTGCAAATATGAAAGTGTATCCGGTAATGTAATTTCATCTATTGTGTCTCTAAAAGAAAAACAATGCAGATGGACACTTTGTAGGGAGTTGCGTGGTTGGGATTATCACCTAGATAGAAAATAGGAGAAGACCAACAAAGAAGCCTTACGTGCATCGAGCGTAGAAATGATGTACAGCAAGTCTAGAAAACTTATGCCAACAGCAACTGCTATTAAAATAAGGAATCTAAGTGAAGGCGGCAAATTTCTAAATTTTAAATTTCATCACATGCCTTCTTGTTTGTGTTTCTGATCAGGTCTACTGTCGTTGACCTTATCGAAACCACAACGAGATTAAAAGGAAAATAGAGTATCATTGCTTCCTTAGCAATATGGTTATAATTGATTGTTTTATCTTGACATGTTTTCAATATTCCTTAGAGAAGATCAGATACTTGCTGTAGTATGTGAATCCCGATAATTTTCAAGATTGCCTCCAGCTTGTTGATTCTATATTCAAGTTGGTCATTGCCCTCTTCGAAGTTGGTAAAGAGTTCCTCATCTCTTGTGAGCTCGATCAGGAACACTACCTTCAAAGTTGTGACATTCTAGAAGCCCTTCAGAACACTTTCTTCAAAAGCCTTAAAGGATACATGGAGGGTCTCTGTGTTTGTTTTAGGTCAAAATGTATTGATGCACGCTGAAGATGTGGTCCCAAAAGTTGAACAACACACTTTTATCTAGCGTTGCTCCATGCATCTTGCTCAACCAATTTGATAAATTAGTAAGCATGGTGTTACGTAGCATGTGATCTAAACCGACACTACCAAGCCTATCAAACATTACATAACTCTAAGCTCATTACTCTATCAAAAAAATATGACCGAGTTAGTGCATAAATCGAACAATCTTAATCTCTCAGCCTTTCTGCCGATTGCTCTTCTCCAATATAGATGACAAGATATCTGCTATGAAAAAGTCTACACCATTGTCAAACATATTCCCAGGCAATCATGTCTGGCGATGGTGTAGACTTTTGCATAGCAGATATCTTGTCATCTATATTGGAGAAGAGCAATCAGCAGAAAGGCTGAGAGATTGAGCTCGTTAGATTTGTGCACTAACTCTGGCATATTGTTTTGATAGGGTAATGAGCTTGGAGTTACATAATGTTTGATAGGCTTGGTAGAGCCGGTTTAAATCACATGCTACGTAACTCCATTCTTACTAATTTATCAAATTAGTTGAGCAAGATGCATGGAGCAACGCTCAATAAAAGTGTGTTGTTCAACTGTTGGGACCACATCTTCAATGTGCATCAATACATTTTTGACCTAAAACAAACACAGCGACCCTCCATGTATCCTTTAAAGCTTCCACTGAGAAAGTGTTCTGAAGGGCTTCTAGAATGCTACAACTTTAAAGGTAGTGTTCCTGATCGAGCTCACAAGAGACGAGGAACTCCTTACCAACTTCAAAGACGGTAACGACCAGTTTGAATAAAGAATCAACAAGCTGGAGGCAAGCTTGAAAATTATCGGGATTCACATACTACAGAAAGTATCTAATCTTCTCCAAGGAATATTAAAAGCATGTCAAGGAAAGAAAACACAATCAATTATAACCATATTGCTAAGGAAGCAATAATACTCTATTTGCCTTTCAATCTCGTTTGTGGTTCCGATCAGGTCAACAGCAGTGGACCTGATCGAAAACACAAACAAGAAGATGGGATGAAATTTAAAATTCATAAATTTCTGCCTTTGCTTAGTTTCCTTATTTTCACTGCAGTTGTTGTTGGCGTCAGTTTTCTAGACTTGCTAACATCATTTCTACCCTCGATGCCTGTGAGGCTTCTATGTTGGTCTTCTCTTATTTTCTACCTAGGTGATAATCCTGACCATGCAGCTCCCTAGCAAAGTGTCCATCTGCATTGTTTTTCTTTTAGAGACACAACAAACGAAATTACATTACAGGATACACTTTCATATTTGCACTTGATTCAAATTTCACATCTGTTAAGATAGTTCCATCCGCCAGATTCGTTAGAAGTTACTTTCTACTCTGTGTCTCTTCTTCAATTAGCTCTCAGATGATATAGTCTTCCATCAACAATCCATTTTCCCTCGAAAGAATTCTCCTACCAGACCTTCTGGCATATAATCATCAACCCGAGCGAGCAACCCAACCATATAAATTTTGGCTAGGGCAATAACTATATTAGTTTTTCATTCTTATTTGATGCAGTGCGAGGCTTCGAGGGCCCTCTAAGGGTCCAATGCATACTTAAAGTTAAGTCCAATCACTATTGGTTCTCTGCAGTGATGACAAATATTGATCCCTTCTCAAAACTTGACACTCATAAACACGAGCACCAACCGATAGTAATTCGTAACAGGGTATCTGCACCATTATCATGAGGTCCTCAGCCTTATCAATTTCGAACCCATCAAACTTAATGGTACAATGCAGGATCTTATTTGAATGATCAATGCCTAATCAGTTAAAAAATGCATTCACAAAAGCATTATACTTTGTGTGTGTTGTCCCGGTAACCTTATCAGTAATATATACTTAACTCCCACACATATGATAGTGGATCCATCTGCACGCACCTTATTCTTCCTAGCCCATCTATGACTTAAATTAAATAAACTGATGACTAGCTTGTTGCAACAGATGACACATCTATTTATATTATCAATCAATTGGAAACATTTGTTACGACAGTGATTAACCTGTTGCAGAAATCAAACAGATATATACATCTGTTGTAAAAAGATTGCCAGTATGTTGTAAGTTATCTAATCGAAAAAATATATTTTATAACAGATTACCTATCTGTTAGATTTATTTTAAAGCAATTTTCTTTTGCTTCCGAGATACAATAATTTATAAATAGGTCCCTCCTTACAAATATGGATGATCCAGATTCGTACAAGAATATTCATATCGAGTCCTTGCGTGAACTTCAAAGGCAGTTTGATTGATGAACTTCAGAGAGATATTTGACTGACTTCGGAGCAAGGCTGCCAGGTGAATGAAAGATGTCTGATTGACAATAATAATAGTAGTAGTAATAATAATTAGGTAATATTTTTTATTTTAGTGATTATTTTTCTCCTTTTGTATATCAAATCTACCCAAGGGATTCAAAAATCTATAAACATTTATTTCATTTTTTTGTCGACTTTGAATTTTTAATTCTTATTTAGTATTTAATAATAATCATTCTGTTTATTCCTTGTTCTCAACATGTCGACGGTTGGTGGTAGGGATTGAGCAACAATTTGTGTCAACAGTTAGAGGTTAATTTGCTACGACAGATCGATCATATGTTACACCTGGCGGTTATTAATAAGAAAAGGGCTATTGTTGTTATTGAGAGGGTGAAAAGAGAAAGACATGACTCGGAGTTTCGATTATTCAATATGAAAAATATTTTGTAAATAAATAATAAGAAAATAAATAATAAACACAATTTATAACCACAATTTTAATAACTGATTGTGACTTTTCACCATTTTTGTTTTTGATTTTTTTTTAAATTATTTATTATATAATAAAATGATTATTATTTTATTAAGAAATTTGAAAAGGTACTTTTTATTATTTATAAAATAAAAAAGTAAACAAACTTAGATTAATGATATGATGATATAGTTATTTTTTTTAAAAAAAAAAGTAGATTATATGTTGCAACAATTAAATTATCTGATGCAACAGATTCACTATGGTTGCAACAAATGATATATTTGTTGTCACAGATGATTTATTTGATGCAACCTATATTGAGTCACAACTAAATAAAAGCAGTTCTTGGAAAGAACTAATTAATAATAATAATCTGAAAAGTCATGACTTATCACAATATTTTTTAATTTAATTAATTCATTACTTTTCACATTAATAAAAAATGTAATTAATAAATAGAGGTGAACAGTTAGATTATATGTTGCAACAAATATGTTATCTGATGCAATATATTTTATATTTTTTTACAACAGATAATATATCTGTTGTCACAGATGTGTTATCTGATGCAACAGATATAGAATCTATTGCCAAAACTCAATAAAAATGGTTCTTCGAAAGACTAATTAATAATAATAATCTGAAAAGTCATGACTTATCACAATATTTATTTTCTTAATTTAATCAAAAATTTAATTAATGTATGGAGGTGAATAGTCGCGCCTTTTTGCCTCTCATTTAAATTCAATCCTCTATAAATAGGTTCGTCCTTACTCAATCGTTCATTCAAATACACACTCTATTTATTTATTGCATTTCATCTTTCATATTACACTCTAGAAGATAAGATTATGGCTGACCCAGTGTGGGGCATTGCTTTTCTCCAAGACACCGCGAATGAACTTCGGAATCAACTTCGTTATCTGCAATGAAAATTGGGAGGAGTTAGATCCAGAATGCTCCATGAGATACGTAGGCTGAGGAGGGCCTTGCTACTTTCGGTTGAAGATTGATCGGTTGGTAATGATGATGCTGATAGTAATAACAATAATTAGACTATTATTTTTCTTTTAGTCTATTCTATGCATTTTTATTTATTTAATAAATAAATTATGTTTGATCTTTGACGTTTTAATCCATATTTAATTTTCATTCTGTCTCTTATCTTCTCAACAAATATTTTGACGATTCGACATAAAAAGAAATAATTTAGAATCCAGTAGCAATAACAAGATTTATCTGTTGGGTTTGTGGCAGGGCTTGATTTGTGTTGTTTCAAACAGATTAATCATTCGTTGCAACAGATAATTAGTCTGGTGCAACAGATAAACATTCTGATGCAACAAATAATTAGTCTGGTGCAACAGATAAATATTCTGATACAACAGATAATACGTCTGATGCAACAGATAATATGATGATGCAACAGATAAATAGTCTGATGCAACAGATTACTCATCTGATACACCAAATGATTGATCTATTTAAATTGTGGGCACTTGTGCTGGATTCATAATCGGGGTTTTATTCATTGTTGGAAAAATAGAAGTGTACCCAGATGACAAATACGAATAAAAATCATAATTTTACTTACCAAAGTAACCTATGAAGTAATTCCAAAGTAGAAAGTGATGTAGTAAACAAAATTTGACCTAAGAAATTGGTCAAATCGCAGCAGTAGCGTTGTACCAACAACAACAACAAATGGTCGACAAGAAGAAGATGAAGCAGAAGATGCTGAATTAAGCAGCAGAAACAGAAACAATTAACAACAAAAATCGTCAAGAGAGAGAAAACAACAATGGATGAGAAGAGAGAGAAAGACACCTTTTTTCCCCTCCGTTTCCCGTTATTTTAGGTATACATTGGGATCAAAGTGTAAATTTAAAAACTTATGGGTTATTTTAAAACTTCCCCAACTTTCTTAATACATAATAAAGTAATTGTCACCTCTAACTAATAATTAAGACTTGTGTCACCTACATCTCATTTTAAAACTCTTTTGTCACCTGTGGCCCAAACCCCCTAGATACTTAATGAAAAAGTAAGATCTAACTTTTTGCGTTGCACATGTATATTTGAAATTTCTTTGTATGAAGTTTGAATTAAAATTATCAGTTTCAAAAAGAATAAAAATCATGTCCATTTTTTAAGGAAGCTTATTATTACATTATTTAATTATTTTTCAATTTTATATATATATTGATGAGCTTTTCCCCGCTAATATGTTTAAATTATTAAACTCTATTTCCTATGACTAAGAAGAAACTTACAAACAGTATAAATTTGGGCTCATTCATAAATATGAATAAAGTAGATACCTACTATAAAGATAATGTATGAAGCTTTTAAATTTTATTTCACTGAAGAAGATTTTTAAAGTTTTAAAATATATAGAATTGATATTAAAACGAAAGTTACATTAAACAAAGTTTGTTTTTATCAGAAGGTAAAACATATTTTTGGGGTAATTCCTATATTTAATGAGTTTAAATGAGATGTAAGTTACAATTAAGGAAATAAATAATGGATAATTATGCTGCAAATGTTTAGCATAAAAACTACAATGAGTAATATGACTGTAACATTGAGATTATGGTTACGGATGGTACGATCATTATTAGGCAACGTTTTTCTTCATTTAAATAAGAGGATACTATATTTAATTATTGATAATGTCTAATTAATATAGTACACAAATAATAAATAATAAATGAATAAGAAAGAGGAAAAATGAAAAGAATAATGAAAAAAAATAAAAAAAAAGAAGAAGCATGTCATATCATCATTTTTTTAACGATTAAAAAAATAAAATAAAAAAAGATTACTAATTTACTAAATTAATGACAATGGCTTTTGAATTTTTTAAATTAAAAAAGATATTAGTAATTAAGAAATAATTCATAACTTTTTAAATATGTCATATAAATAGAAACAAAATAAGAAAGTTATAGAGTATGGTAAAATATATAGATATGTTTAAACTATAGAAATAGAAGGTAGACAAAGAATTTAAGGAAAACTAATAAATTGCATTAATCGTGAGGGGAGAGGAAAAATAATATACCCCCTCCGTCTCAAATTATCCGCCCAAAATTGAGATGACACAGCTATTAAGAAAATAATGATTGGTAATGTAATTTTACCATTTTGTCCCTATTAATTGTGGCATGTTGTTAGTTCCAGTATTAATGGAGTTATTATTGGCTGATACCAAAGCACTTTTTGCATGGAAAATTAGGACTATAGGATTACTAAAGTCTTTGCAATATTTTTCAAGATTTGATAATTCAATGCTAGTAACAAGGAGTAATTAATTACTAAAGGTATAATGAGAAAAAAATTATCTTGTCTTGATTAATGAAAAAAGATAAGTAAAATAAGAAATTAAATTAGAAAATTTGGGACGGAGGGATTATTATAGTAATACTGAAGAGAGCTAAATAAGACATTTTAAATATTTTCTTGACAAATTTTATAGATTAAAAGAAATAAAAATTAAATAAATAGGTAAATTATGAATGGTGACCTTAAAAGTATGTCCCATATATATATATGGAGAGAGAGAGATTTTTAATATGTCATATAAATAGAAACAAACTAAGAAAATTGTAGATTATGATAAAATATATAAATATATTTAAACTGTAGAAATAGAAGGTAGAAAGAGGAATTAAGGAAAACTAATAAATTACATTAATAGTGAGGGGACAGGAAAAACAACATATTATAGTAATAATGAAGAGTGATAAATAAGAGATTTTAAATTTTCTTTTGGCCAGATTTAATAGATTTAATTGTATTATATAAATACAAGCCTCTAATATATGAAGTAAGTTAGAATACAATATTTTTCCTTAGTTTAAGAATTAAAAAATAAAAAGGCAAATTTAAAAGAAATAAAATAAGGAAAGTGGAAATGAATAGTACTTATTAATTAAACATAAATTTGTGCCAAATAAACGTAAATGATGAGAGCAAGATAAAATTTATTTTCCTTCCTTTTTTCTCTCGGTTTGCCCATTTTTGTTTATTATTTATCTTTATTTTTTGAGTAAGATCCATAAAATCCTCATTTTCCTCCAGAATTTTGGCAAAATTTTCTTCTCTTCATTTTATATAATTAAAATGTCATCTCAATACTTTCAAATACAACTTATAAATTTATTGTAGATAATATTATATAAAATACTCCTAAAAAAATAAGAAGAGGAAGAGAAGAGAAGTATCATAATTTTTTTTCTTAACAATATTATATTTATACAAGTTTAGAGAAAAAGTTAAATACATCCTCCTCATTATTACCCATCAAATTTTCCATCTCTGACGTCATCATCGTACTTTCTATCATGAATATCTTTTTTTTCATCCTTGTATTATTTGTTTTGGCGCTCTGAAAAATAATGGTGAATCTCTTGCACAAAAATATTCATTTCTATCTTCTTGTAAATCCTTTGAAGAGTATTATGCGCACAAATCATATGCTATTGGCTTTCGCAATAAATTCCTTCAATGGACATCTGAAAAATGATGGTGAATCTTTTGTACAACATTCTTTTTCTATCTTCTTGTAAATTCTTTGAAGAGAATTATGTGCTTGAGATCAAATAGTATTAGCTTTCGCAATAATTTTTTTAGGCGGACTTCTGAAAAACAATAGTGAATCTTGTGTACAACACTCTATTTCTCTCTTCTCGTAAATCCTGTGTGAATTGTGTGGTTGAAACAAATGCTATTGGCTTTCATTTATAGGTTAGAATTTGTGTTTTTCTACATGATCATAAATATTTTTATTTGATTGAACTTTGAAGAAAGCAAAACAAAAAAGAAGAAAGAGAATCAAATCACTTTCTTCTATTGGACTTTCTACCTCTCCTTCTCTTCTCTATTTTGAAGTCCATGTTCATATTATGTGCATGAATAATTGGAAGACCAAGTTTTATAGTGAAGTTTTAGTAACGTTTAGGTGCCTCTTTGGCTCTTTCACTAATGTCTCAACAGTTATGTAAGAGACTTTAATGAGAATAAGATAAAAATTAAAGAACAAATTAAATAGATTGACGGAGATAAATATAAAAAAATAGAAAGAAATAAAGAAAAAATGCCAAAAAATCAGAAAAAAAGATAAATACTTTTCCTGATCATTGAGGCATGCCACATCAACAGCCTCTAATGTTTCCTTTATATATACGAAAAAGAGCCTAAAATTTTCTTCAATGTAAAATGGTACAAAAATGCCCTCCATCTACCTATTGGGCCTAAAATGCCCTTTCCGTCAATTTATTAGGCCTATTTTGCTCATTCATTTAACAGCTAACCAATGACCCTACTTTATTAATGACGTGACACATTTCTATTGATCAATTAACATTTTATTAAACTAATTAAACTACAACAAAATTGATATATATCTACGAAATTATTAGCTACGAGATGAAATTCGTCACTAATTGTTCACATTTTATGACGAAAATTACATTGCGTATCTAAATACATGAAACACATACTTTTAGTGACGAAACATAAAATTTCGTAGCAAAATTTTTTCCTCTAAACTTTCCCACCAAAAAATATTTTGGCGCTATTTTATTGAGTATCATTAGTGACGAATTTTAAGTTTTCAGTGACACATTTTTTATCACCAATAATAGATCCAATTCGTGACAAACTATTTTTTGTCTTGAATTAGTTATAATTTTAGACACAAAAAAAAATTTATCATAAAAAATACGTTTTCGCAATAGCGACTAATTAGAGTTCGTAGTTAAATATTGTAAGTTTTAGCTACAAAATTTGATATTTAATTGTGACCACAATTTTTGTCACTAATACTATAAATAATTTGTGACGCTCATTTTATTGTCTCTAATAATGGATCCAATTCGTGACAAACTATTTTTTGTCTTGAATTAGTTGTAGTTTTAGACACACAAAAAAAATCATCATAAAAAATAAGTTGTCGCAATAGCGACAAATTAGAGTTCATAGTTAAATATTGTATGTTTTAGCTACAAAATTTAATATTTAATTGTGACCTGAATTTTTGCCACTATACTATTAACAATTAGTGACACTCATTTTATTGTCTCTAATTACTCTATGATTCAGTGACAACATAATTTTGTCACAAAATATGAAGTAGTGATGATTTGGAATTTGTAGCTGAATCATTTAGTTATTTTTTTCTACGAAAAAAAATTTGTAGCTAAATGTAAATTGATCTTTGGCTATTTTTGTTTATGATTATAGAAAATTAATTATATATGATATAGCTATAGAAAACAAGACTCGATCTAATTGTGTGAAGGTTGAAGTGAACTTATTGAATGAATTTTTTGGAAGGTATAAAGTCAATGTGTTAATCTTGTACATGTGAGAAATATTTTAAGTAGACCAAAGTTGAATATTAACGGGTCAATGAAGGCTATTGCATTCTCTAATAAGCTCAGTATCATGTCACCATCGACCATGTAAAGATAGGAGAGATTAACAATCAGAAAGCATAACAGTTTTGACATGTGTAAATTTGTGACACCAAAAGGTCCTATTTTCATTCTTTAAAGAAACATTAATTCACGTGTTACATTGAGAAGCTCAAAGCCTTGCAGTACAACTCATACATGGAAAGAATATAAAGCAACGCAAGTTCATCCCATTTAACATAGAACTTATAGCTGCGAAGTCAAGGCTCACAACCAATAAACGTTTGCATTCAATCTGCAGAGGCATTGTTTTCAGTATGTTTCCTAATAGGTACCCCACAAGTCCAACAAGCTGGTGAGCAGTAAATGACTTTCATAAATACAATCCCATCTCCAAAAAAGGACCTAATCAATTAGATCGAATCACTAAAACTCAATAGCAATATATGTTTCAGTGACATCTGGAATTTCAGAAATTAGAATTTCTAGAAGAGGGCCAAAAATTGAAACACACTGATATTTTCAGTGTAACATATTCATTACTGTTCTAGTAAAAACAGAGAACTTAATATTTAAAAGAGAGCACAAACTTACGGATATTTCTCCTTAAGCAATCTCTACAACGATCAACAAGCATATATTCACTTTTCTTTTCTGGACGATCATCGCGATCCAGGTCCCATCTATCATCTATTGTTGAAGATTTATTCTAGTAAATTATTCAACAAGAAAAAAGTTCAGATGATAAATAATCCGCCATATTGTGAAGGTAGTGTGTATCTGAAATTGGTAATGGAAGCACCTTCTTGCAGAAGAACTCGCGACGAGGCAATAACTTGAAGTGAGTAATAAGATCCACAACACCTGTAAGTTCTCTGGGCCATAATAATGTATTTGGACCAATCAACCACAGTAAGCAAATGATGTCTTGATTAAAATGAATATATTTCAAGGAGAAGAAGACCAGAGCATCAACGACAACATAATACCCAGTGTAATCCCATAAGTGGGATCTAGGGAGGTTAGAGCATACGCAGATCGTACCCCTACCTCATAAATATAGAGAGGTTGTTTCTGATATAACATCAGCTTAAAATAAAAGATAAGAGTTCCAAATGCTTTAATTTAAAATTCTTCTCCCAAATTTTTTCTAACGGCAAATAATACTCTTTATAAATATTGTAAAAAATGGGTTAAAAGATTTTTAAGAATAAATATATCTTCAAACGAACATGGAACGCAAGACAAAGGATTCACTACTATTAAAGGTTAGGTCTCATTTTCTATTTTAAAATTCTTGCAGATGATAATCCAACCTCACACCCCTGGGATCCCTTTAGGCATGACATTTTTGCTTCTACTATTTGATATTGCAGTTAAACAAAATCCAATTTTATGATTGAACAATCTGACAAACCTGAAATTACGAGCAAGCACCTAGTAATGTTTCAAGAGTTTGTAAATGGTACTCATCAGGGAAGATGTTAATTCAACCCATCAAATATCCCTGTACAATCGCATCTTTACAATTGATAACCTAAACATTACATGAGGTAACAACGAGTTGGAATATTGAAACTAAAAGACAGCAAGAATGCACTTTATTTGTCACCAATTTGCTCCCCTAAGCCCACAGAGAAAACGAGCCTAGTTGAAATAAGGAAAGATGAACTAGAGACATGAGTTTTAGCAGCTCCAACAACACCGAAGTAATAGTCAATGCCAATGAGTAAACCAAATATGAAGTGGGCCATAAATATTTGACAAGTAATGAATGTGATTAGTATCCAGTCATTCAAATTTGCGACTATGGAAGTAAACTAAGATTAGCAGAATAACAACTAACCAATAACTACAGATATATCTAGCAATAGGGGCAAGGAGCATGCCTAGACTTGCAGTAACAGTAACCTTGACCATACACATCTCCAAAGGCACTCCCTTGTTTCAAGAATTAAGAGGAAACCTAGCTATGATTTTTATATATCTCGGCATTTTGGTGCAGCTACAGTACTGTATTATCTCCCAATTCATGGGTGACTCTTAATTTTCACAAACATATCTGCCAATATCAGGAATTCTACCAATTAGTACTCTACAACAACAACAAATAACCCAGTATATTCCTATATAGTAGGGTCTGGGGAGGGTAAGATGTACGCAGTCCATACCACTACTTCTGAAGAAATAGAAAGGTTGTTTCTGATCTACCAATTAGTACTCTAAACCAGTCAAATCAGACCTGCATATGGCTGCTTTATTTAACAGCGAGAGATTGTATTTATAACTTGTATAGATATAACTCAACAATAATTTTGATAATGGTTTCATGGTCACTTCAAGAATAGTACCTTTAAGGTTTTCCCATCCAAAAAAAGGAAAAAGTAATTACGCACGTGGATCATACATTGGAATGAAGAATATTCAAGATATATCTGCAAGAAAATTACGCACGTGGATTGATGATAGGCGAATTTACACGCCTATATCAATATATTTTGCCCATATTTTAGCCTAGTTTTGAGAACAAACTATATATTTCATGCACTTTTAGTCCTTTTTCCTATAAATGAGCTAACGAACATGATTAGTAAAGTTTCAGGTATAAATGATGCAAAATTCAGCATTTTATGGCTTACTTGACGCAAAAGAAAGCTCACGAAGGAAGGAAAGGGAGTTTACACGCCTAAGGACCAAAACTGCTGCATGGAAAATCTATCCCGGGCTAAAACAACATTTCTGAAGACTCTGGGGACCTGGACCAAAACTGCTGCATGGAAAATCTGTCCCGGGCTAAAACAGCATTACTGAAGACTTTGGGGACTTACAGACACATAGCTGGATTTGGACAATGATACATTAACCTAGTACAATTGGGTTATGTATTTCATTAGTTTATTTGGATTATGATAATGTTACATTAACCTAGTACATTTGGGTTAAGTATTTCATTAGCTTAGTAGGATTTGGTTAGATATTTATTTACCTAATAGGATTAGGATATGGGTATTATAAATACCCTATCATGCTAGAGATTTTTAATTAAGTCCTCCCTTAGTGGAGAGACACATTCTACTTCTCAATTACAACTCTTCTAATCTTTCCATTAATTCTATTTTTCTTCTTCTACTCTTCTATTCTTAAATTCCACAACAAGAGAATCGTTACCAAGCCAAGGAACCACGCCACACGCCTATCACTTGATCTACACGCCATTACTCAATATCGTGATATAATAACAATGTCCATCGTGATCTCCTTCGCATTCATGGGTAACTAAACTTCTCTGTTGGGGTTATGGAAGCCGAATGAGATACTATCTATTGCTGTGAGTTTGTGAGTTCAAGACACGTATATTGCTTATATCATTATTCTCTTCATCTTAATCCACATTTTTTGCGGTTGCAAACGCAAGAATACGCCAGTCTAACATTTAACTTGTTCGAGAGAAAGGTTATTTGTCTGGAAAAGAGATAATGTCAAGGTAGTAGGACACCCTTTCCTATTAAAAAGCTAGTGCCGTAACTGGACTAACCTCTTGGAGAATTCGTACCGTTAGACACGCTTTAAGCTCGAGAGAGTTAAAGTGAAATAGTCCTTGTTTAGGTCGAGAGACGCTTGGATTTACCATCGAATACAATTCTCTATAAGCAATTGCATGTCAGAATTCTACACACTCATAGCCAATAGAGACGTATACCTCAGAAGGTGGACATAACCCCAACGCTTCAATTCTCATTGTTTACAACTCACGTAATATTCTTTCTTTTTATTTTCAGCTTTTACTGCATTACTTTATTTACATTACTTGCAAGACAAGAATCCCCCCATTTTACGAGACTTGCACCAAAAGTTTAATAATTTTACTTACTTGTTGGCCAAGCTATTCCCTGTGGGATCGACACCCAACCCAGGTTGGGTTCTATATTTGCTAACGACCGCTTTACACTCCTACGAGAGTTGTAGTTTGAGCGTTATCAAAAATTGGCGCCGTTGCCGGGGAATACGAGTGTCAATCAAGTTCGTGATAATTACTAAACCCTTTGGTCAAAGATTCTCATACTTTTACTTTTAGTTTTTGTTTTTGTTTCTTGCAGGTTTTTACTTTAGTGCATGCCCTATACTAGAAGTTCTGGTCAACCGTTATTACCAATCAATCCTGAACCACAACGAATTAGAAGAATGGAAGCACAAGCTGAAATCGACAGGATGGATGCTCAACACGAGCAAGCAAGATTAGCTGCTCTTGCCGCTGCTCAAGTCCAACAACAAAACATTGATAATCCTGGGCGAGCCACAAATCCTGACGATGAGGATTTAGGTGACGACGAGTTGATAAACCCAAGGCATGTTGCTGAAACTACAACACCTGCCAACAGAAGAGGTCGACAAGCGCGGTATAGGTATGATCGCCAACCCATGCAGCCAGCTTTCGACGATGATGATGATGATGATCTTGATGGTGCCGGAGCCACTGGAGCAATAATTCCACCACCATTAGCGCCCGGAGCCAAGTTCAACATCACAAGCACCATGATTCAGTTATTGCAACTCAAGGGATTATTTGGTGGACTAGCAGGCGGTGATCCGAATATGCATCTCATCAACTTTATTTCTACATGCAAGTCTTTTGACAATCCTGGTATTGGTCAGAATGCTATTCGATTACGTTTATTTCCATTGTCTCTGTCTGGGGAGGCAACTCTATGGTTGAATGGGCTGACTCCTGATTCAATTACAAATTGGAGGCAATTGAGAGACGCTTTCCTAGAAAGATTCTTTCCGCCATCAAAAAGGGCACAATTGAGAGATGAAATCAGCAACTTTCGTCAGCTTCCCACTGAAGCTCTTCATGAAACATGGGAGAGGTTCAAGACAAAGCTAGCGAGATGCCCAAACCATCATATGACTAATGTTCACCTCATGGAGATCTTGTATAGAGCCTTGAATTCAATAACTAAACCAGTGGTGGACAACGCAGCTGGAGGTTCTTTCATGGACCTCACCTTTGGTCAAGCAAGCAATATACTAGATCGTATGACGAAACAAAGTAGATCTTGGCATACCAGGGATTCTGAGGTAGCAAGCCCCACTTTATCTATTGGCATGACTGCAGACCAACGAAGAAGAGAAGAAAAACGTGATCAAGATATGGCGCACATGAAAACCCAAATGGATCTTCTTATAAAGCATCTATTAGGGAAGACTGAAAAAGTGAAAGCGATTGCGTCAAAAGGAAGAGACGAATCTGATTCGGAAGAGGAGGCCAACTACTTGAACAATCAGGGGGGTTTCTGAGGGAATACCCAAGGAAACCAAGGTCGGAACTATTATGATAAATCTGGAAACAAAGACCAAGGTAGTTGGAAGAACAAGAATGAAAAGAGTGGTTTGTACGTTCCCCCTGGCAGACGTGATACCACCATATCTAATTCTGGAAGTATGGAAGACATGATGGCTAAATTATTGAAAGGAGTGGAAGCAACGAGCGTGGGAGTTACGGAGGTAATTAATGATTTGTCCGCCATGAAACAATTAGTAGATTCACATTCCACTTCAATTAGACAACTAGACCAGCAATTCAGTCAACTTTCAGCAGCACTCAACCAAAGAAAGGCCGGCACTTTACCTAGCGATACTGTGCAAAACCCAAGGAATGATGGGTCATGCATGGCCATCACTACCAGAAGTGGTAAGGTGCTGGAAACTTCAGCAAAAGGCAAGCAAGTGATTGACGAAGTTGCGGACATGGATGACAACGCAAAAGGAAAAGATGCCACAGCAACTACTCCCGACGTCAAGGACGCCACATCCAGCACTGTGCAGCCTGAAAAATTGGGAAAACGGAAGCAAGAGGAGAAGAAAATTGTGGAGAGAACACTTCCATACCCACCACCACCTTTTCCCCAAAGATTGAAGAAGGTGGCAGATGACACAAGGTTCAGCAAATTCATGAATATGTTAAAGCAGCTGACCATTAATGTTCCATTGGTGGAGGCACTTGAACAAATGCCTGGGTATGCGAAGTTTATGAAGGATCTCTTGACAAAGAAGAGGGCAGCAAGTTATGACTTGGCGGATAATGTTCATCATTGTAGTGCAATCGCTACAAGGTCGCTAGTTCAAAAGATGGCAGATCCTGGAGCTTTCACTATTCCTTGTACAATTGGATCATTGGATTTTGCTAAGGCATTGTGCGATCTAGGTGCTAGCATCAATTTGATGCCACTATCCATCTACAAGAAGATGGGGCTAGGCGATCTGACACCAACTAATATGAGGCTCGTGATGGCTGATAGGTCGGTAAAACGACCTGTGGGTATCTTGAATGATGTGTTGGTGAAAGTTTCTTCATTCATCTTTCCTGCAGACTTCGTTATTCTGGATTATAAGGAGGATTCTGAAGTTCCCATAATCTTGGGACGTCCTTTCCTTACAACCGGAAGTGTGCTTATTGACATGAAAGATAATGAGCTTTTGTTCTGAATTAATGACGAAGTAGTACGGTTTGATATATGCAAAGTCATGAAGCAACCCAGCGATATGAATGAGTTATTTGTAGCTGATGTTCATTAAGAGGATACGAAAGCATTATCTATAGAGAAACAGCTTACTGTTGAGCCATTGTCTGCTGCGCCACTGAATGTTGAGCATGAGGATAATGAAGATTATGAAGAACTTATGGGTGATCTAACAGAAATAGAGTCTTATACTCCTAAGCAACCGGAATGTGATCTCAAGAATCAACCAACTGCGAAGACTCCCATTGACGAGCCACCAATGCTAGAATCGCAAGAGCTCCCCGATTATCTAAGGTATGTGTTCTTGGAAAGTAGAAATATACTTCCGGAGAATGCAGATGATTTAAGTGAACAGAACGTAGAGGCTCTCATCTCTGCTCTGAAGAGATACAAGAGAGCTATGGGTTGGACTATTGATGATATAATTGGTGACTCTCCGGAGAAACGTATGAGTCATCTTGAAGAAGATCGCATGCCCACAGGTAAGCCTCATTGTCGTCTAAATCCTTTCAGAAAGCGATCCATCACTTACCTCGACGAAGTCTGAGTACTCGAGGTAACCATGTCGTGCCACGACAATAAATAAGGCGCTAGATGGGAGGCAACCCATCGTTTTATCGTTTTGTCTTTCTTTCATTTTAGTACTTGTCTTGTTTTGCTAAATTAAAAATCCAAAAATAAGAGTCGTGCCACGACCAAAACTAAGGCGCTTGGTGGGAGGCAACCCATCGTACTAATCGTTTTCGTTTGGTTTTGAGCAAAAATAGGTGCAAGAAGTATTCAACGAGGAGATTGATTTCAATTGACGATTGGACGCATTGTATGGTAAAGTTGGTAAGTTAGGAATAGTGATGCATAAGGCTATGGATTGAGCATTTCTCATGCCCAAATAGGCATCGAGAAAGGCTAGGCCTTGGTAAAACTAAGCCACGAATGATGCACAACCTATCCTATAGCCTAAGGTCTCGGAATGTAGTGTGCTATACACTATGCGCCGCCTATTCCTAGGTATGTTTTTGACTATGCGCCGCCTATGCTATGGCATTTGGTCTCAGTATCTCATATGCCATAGACTATGCGGCGCATATGTCTACAAATGCCATAGACTATACGGCGCATATGTCCCATTATGCTATAGACAATGCGCCGCATATGTCATTGATATGCCGAGCATTATGCGCCGCATATGTGGTATTTTTGTCTCCAAAACCGATTGTAAATGGGTCAAAACCCGACCCATTCTCTTCTTATATAAAGGAGACTTAGTTTTACAACACAACCACACTAAAAATTGACCTAAGGGCGCCGCATATACATCCAAATCCTCTCAAAATTTTCTTCTTTTGCTCTTCCAATTCACAAAACCATCTCCACAAGCTTCAAGCAAGTAAGTACTCTCTTATTCTTCATTTATTTCTCGTAATTACTACGTTGCTATGTCTATTATGAATTGCTAAATCGTATAAGATTGTTGGTGATGTTCATGTGTTTGGATTGTTAATACAAAATCATGTGAGTGAACATGTACGTAGGAAAATCTTGACTTGTTTCTGACTTGAAATTGGTTTTAATAGCATTGTTATACTATTTGCGGAATTACTATGGCTATGAATAGTGCTTAAGATTGTTGTTTGGATACTTACATGTTAGACTATCCCGGCCATCGGGATAAGACTTATAGTGCCTACCGACATAAGAGGTTGTGATTGTTGTAAGAATAACTATTCCATGTGGTAACCCCTATGTAGTAGTGTTGCTATATCTACCATGAAAGTAGTCCAATGGCTGCAAGTAAGTGATGCATTGCTGATTTTCTTGTCGGAATACAATCCTAAAACGTATGTCGACGAAATCTGAGTAATCGACCACTTTCGCTTCACTGATTTGTGTTAACAAAACTAAGTGTGGGGTGGTACCCCTACTGCTTATGTATAGATTGTATCCATTGAGATTGTGCTACCATTAACACTATTTCAAGTCTCAGGTACAATGGCACCTAAAGAGAGACAAGGCAAGGAGAAGGCTACCACTTCCCAAAAGGGCAAGAAAAGAGGCCGCAAGGAGCAAGGAGAACCCTCCCCGCTGCAAACACCTTGACTCACGGTTGGAATTAAGTGGGATACTTATGAGGAACTTCTAAGGATGACGACTCTGATGATGATTCCAATGCAAGGGGTATGACCCCAGACATAGAGGATAAGTCCGACCAACCAGGTTCCTCGTATTTATTTTCCACTGAGGACAGTGTCCCGACTAAGTGTGGGGTGGTGGTATTGCATGCTATACTTCTCTATTCGCATCTATGTTTGTTTTCTTTTGTTTCATTTTTGTTTCGTTTTGTTTTTTTTCGTAGTTAAAATTTTTTTTAGCTTCGCATGAAATTATTTTGATAGGCAGCATGTGATTATAACAAGAGTATGTGCTACAATTGTGACTATTGAGACGTTTAGGCTCTAGTTGTGACTCATTATGTGATATTGTGTGGTTCAATTCCTTCACTTGTTGGGTCGAGAGTCTATATTACTTCCAATCAAGTCGACCATGTGCCTTGTGTGTGTGAGATTAATAGTATCTTCTATGTATGTGGCTGATGCTAGAACTTGCCTGATATGTATGCAAAGCGAAAATAAGGAGTGTAAGTTAGGATATGATTTAGGCATTTCTTTGGCAACCTATATTTGTTTACCTTCAGTTTTACCTACCCATGGACATCATCCTAGTCAAACCCTTTTGAGCCTTTAGCCTATTTCTTTGACAACCTTGTATGTAAGCATAATCCATTTTTTTCAAGACCGTAATTTGATCCAAATTTCTAAGTGCTTTAAACTAAAAAAGTCATGTGACAACATAAGAGAAATTGGGTGAGTATGATGCTTTAAATTGTAATGGTGCTTGAATGTGTTATGAAAAAGAAAGTGCTATCATAAGATGTATGTTGTGAAAAGAAAAAGGAAAAAAAAGCTGAAAAATGAGTTGTTCTTAAAATTGAAAAACAAAAGAGGAGAACAAGGGTGGTAGAATAAAAGAAAGAAGAAAGGTTGAAAGAAAAAAGTGTCAATGATACAATGTGATGTATTAAAGCGCTTAGGAGCTTAGTCACTATTCCTGGCCAAAATAGTCCTACCCGTCCCTTAGCCTACATTACAACCATCAAAAGACCTACTTGATCCTAATCTTAACATTCCGACATTTAGTGGAGTATTACACTAAGGGCAAGCCTATGGTCATCAGTTGCTACATATGAATTCTTTGTGAGAGTGAGAGCAAGGACATTTTGATACCCATGTTTGAAAAATATGCTATACTTATGAGTGATTATGGGTACTATATTGTGAGACACACATGGTTGATGAGCTTTGGATAGTTGTATATGATTCTATGTGCCTTAACGTTTGCATGCGAGTTGATCACCATCACTAGTCTACGCTAGAGGTTAAACTGTTTCTACTTATAATCGGGAAGCTACTCTTTGTTGATAATTGTTGTGCTTGTCTTGACGAATATTTTGTGATTACTGTGAAACCTTAAGTCGACGCTTAGAAGGACATGATATTTCGTTCGAGGACGAACAAAGCTTCAAGTGTGGGGTGTTGATGATAGGCGAATTTACACGCCTATATCAATATATTTTGCCCATATTTTAGCCTAGTTTTGAGAACAAACTATATATTTCATGCACTTTTAGTCCTTTTTCCTATAAATGAGCTAACGAACATGATTAGTAAAGTTTCAGGTATAAATGATGCAAAATTCAGCATTTTATGGCTTACTTGACGCAAAAGAAAGCTCACGAAGGAAGGAAAGGGAGTTTACACGCCTAAGGACCAAAACTGCTGCATGGAAAATCTATCCCGGGCTAAAACAACATTTCTGAAGACTCTGGGGACCTGGACCAAAACTGCTGCATGGAAAATCTGTCCCGGGCTAAAACAGCGTTACTGAAGACTTTGGGGACTTACAGACACATAGCTGGATTTGGACAATGATACATTAACCTAGTACAATTGGGTTATGTATTTCATTAGTTTATTTGGATTATGATAATGTTACATTAACCTAGTACATTTGGGTTAAGTATTTCATTAGCTTAGTAGGATTTGGTTAGATATTTATTTACCTAATAGGATTAGGATATGGGTATTATAAATACCCTATCATGCTAGAGATTTTTAATTAAGTCCTCCCTTAGTGGAGAGACACATTCTACTTCTCAATTACAACTCTTCTAATCTTTCCATTAATTCTATTTTTCTTCTTCTACTCTTCTATTCTTAAATTCCACAACAAGAGAATCGTTACCAAGCCAAGGAACCACGCCACACGCCTATCACTTGATCTACACGCCATTACTCAATATCGTGATATAATAACAATGTCCATCGTGATCTCCTTCGCATTCATGGGTAACTAAACTTCTCTGTTGGGGTTATGGAAGCCGAATGAGATACTATCTATTGCTGTGAGTTTGTGAGTTCAAGACACGTATATTGCTTATATCATTATTCTCTTCATCTTAATCCACATTCTTTGCGGTTGCAAATGCAAGAATACGCCAGTCTAACATTTAACTTGTTCGAGAGAAAGGTTATTTGTCTGGAAAAGAGATAATGTCAAGGTAGTAGGACACCCTTTCCTATTAAAAAGCTAGTGCCGTAACTGGACTAACCTCTTGGAGAATTCGTACCGTTAGACACGCTTTAAGCTCGAGAGAGTTAAAGTGAAATAGTCCTTGTTTAGGTCGAGAGACACTTGGATTTACCATCGAATACAATTCTCTATAAGCAATTGCATGTCAGAATTCTACACACTCATAGCCAATAGAGACGTATACCTCAGAAGGTGGACATAACCCCAACGCTTCAATTCTCATTGTTTACAACTCACGTAACATTCTTTCTTTTTATTTTCAGCTTTTACTGCATTACTTTATTTACATTACTTGCAAGACAAGAATCCCCCCTTTTTACGAGACTTGCACCAAAAGTTTAATAATTTTACTTACTTGTTGGCCAAGCTATTCCCTGTGGGATCGACACCCAACCCAGGTTGGGTTCTATATTTGCTAACGACCGCTTTACACTCCTACGAGAGCTGTAGATTGAGCGTTATCATGGATCATACATTGGAACACAGTTAACTCTATAAGTTTGCGCTAGTTATCCATTTAAAATTTTCAGAAATCAAAACGTTAGTTGATCTTTAAAAAATATCTAAATAGAAATAATACTGCAATTTGGTCTTTGAGATCAACCTCTTTCATCATACTTGACTGTATAACAGCTGCGTTCAATTATAAATTATTAATGGTGTTAGTTTTGAATTAGAAAGTAGAGAATGTCATGACAAGTTGACCAATGTAAACCACCTTGATCAATTTCAGGGCAGCAGTTCATCAAGAAGGATGTGAAACTGGGAGGAAAAAACCTCCTCAATTTTGCAACTTAGTTTCATTTCTTCTGTATTATAAAAATCTTGAGAAAATTCAGGAAGCAAGGTCGTCGGAGGCATATGATCGAGAGTAGAGGTCACCTGAAGCTGCAAATATCCATAGTTTTTACATAGAACCTTTACATATAATTCCCCTTAAAAAGATTAAGAGATAAGAAGACTCTGAAACTATCCAGTATGACAAAGCCTCAACTGAATAATATCCTAAATTTGTAAGTTAAAACACACATTACTACTAGAACTAGAGTGAAGATTCAACACCTCTAACAGTTCAATGAACTTAACTACCCAGGCTATGTGATTTCTGAAGAAGTGTGTCGATCGTAAGTCCTAGATGGTGTAGACTCACCACTGTGTTCATATTAACTGACAGAAGATTTAACATAAATGAAATCAAGTGAAATAAAACACTCCCAAAAAAATTTGCTTCTTTAGTTCAAATATATGACACAATCCCAAACATACACATATGGGCAGGAAGTAAAAAATGACACTGCACTGCAAACTGCTTTTACCAATCTAGCTCGGATTTTGATCCTAAAAACTTTCTATCGTCATCATTACTATTAATTACTCAGTGTCCCAGCCCAAAAAATAATTAAATCAATTCGTGAAAGAGAAATGAAAACTACTTCTTGCAGAAAGTCTAGGAAATTAATTAATCATAACTTGGAGTTGATTTCGCAGATGGTTACTCAATTAATAGTTATTATCTTAGACAATCGCATTTAAATCTAAAATTAATATGACTTTATGAGATATTAACTGTTAGTTGAGTGGCCATAGGAAAAATCAACACCCTAAATGTGTTACACCTTGTAGTTTCTACATTACTTGTCCAAAACAACCCAATTAGCCTGCGACTTCATTGTCTCACCAGCCATAGCTCCATGCAGTGTACCAAAAATAATTTTAATCTTGACATTTATCTAAGGAGAACAAGACCTAATTCAAAATATCGCCTAAAAATGTCATATTCATCATGTAACAAATTCTTATAGTTGAAAATACCAGAAAAAATATTTGTCACCAATTTGCTCCCCTAAACCCACCGCGAAAACGAGCCTAGTTGAAATAAGGAAAGCTGACCTAGAGATATGAGTTTTAGCAGCTCCAACAGCACAAAAGTAATCATCAATGCCAATGAGTAAACTTGATATGAAATGGGGCGTAAATATTTGATGAGAAATGAATGTGATCTTAGTGTCCAGTCCTTCAGATTTGCGACTATGGAAGTGAACTAAGATTACAGAATACCAGCTAACCAAAAATTACTGATATATCTAGCAACAGAGGCAAGGATCATGCCCCTACTTGCGTTAACAGTAAACTTGAGCAAACACATCTCTAAAGTATCCATATCCACGTATGCGCCTTAATTTTAGCAGGCCACGCTAACAACAAAATAAGAAACTTTGTTCCGAGTTGTTTGTTTTTCTGTGCTTCTATAGTGCATAAATATAATTAGATCAACTGATAAAATTCTTGAAACATAAATAATAGAAAGTGAGAGAAGGGAGGGAGGACATCGGTTATTTTAAGGTAATTGACACAAATTAGGGTGAAAATAGAAGTAGGGAAGACTGAGCATAATAATATATTGAATTGATTTTTATAAGAGAAATCTTTAATTTGGTATTGATGATTATTCCTACTATAGTTTTTGTTTTTTAAAATTTTGTCTCTCATTCATGTTGGTCCTATTTAATTCCTTTAAGTTTCTTACTACATATTTGTACATACAATATGTTCGAGCTAATACTTCTTTTGTCGGAATTATGTATATCTATAATCTATATATATATGAAGGGCCCTAGAAATATTGGTTAAACTTTTTGCCCTTTATTAAAAGTCTTTACTTTAGAACAAATCATCTTTTCACTATTTTTTTCTAATAATTAAGAGTTGAAATTAATTAACATATTTATGATAAAACCTTTTCTTATTACAAGTCATCAGAATTAATAATAACTAATATGCTTTTCATTAATTTAAGAATTATAAATCAATTAAATTTGATTTTAAGAAGATTTAAAAAATCTATAAATAAAAGTAAAAGAGTTAGAATAAGAATGAATTAATAAGTATAAAATTTTTAAAAGTTTTAAGTACGTAATAAGAATGCAATCAATAATTTTGCAAAGAATTAACTTTTAAAACAAGGAATGATTTTAAATATAGAAAAAAATAATAATTCTACCACAAATATGGTTCAAATTGATGAGTCTCTCTAACCTACTTAAAACAAATATGACTACTTGTGCTTGAATTCAAGATTTTTTAGGTTTGTTCTTGAATCTTGCGGTCTTGATCTTGATCTTGATTTTTCAAACTGGCTAAGTATTGTTTGACATTTATTTTTTGTAGTATAGTAGATAAGTAAAAATGAACGGATGGAGTAACGTCTCTGTCCCAATTTATGTGACACAAATATAATTTGAAATTAACTAAATTATCTATGTGTTTTTAAAAATATTTAAATTGCTAATTATTGTAATTTATAAAATTTTAAAATATTATACTACATGTGTTCATTCATTACTTTAAAATTATAGATTTCTCACAAAATATATTCTTTATCTGATTCTAAAATGAAATTTTACCAGTTACATCAAATTTTTGTTATTTTAGTTTTATTGCTCTTTTAGATCCTTCTCCTTCACATGAAATTCAAATTTAATCAATTCAATTTATAAAATTAAACAATGTATTTTTTCATATATAGATTTAAATATTGTTTAGCTATAAACTACTTTCAATTTTGAGTTCTGATGGATACAGAATTGAGACATCAACATTTCAGGAATTTTCAATATTTTAAATTGGAACTATGACCTCTTATTGTTAAGATATATGAAAATGATTTCAACATAAGCTTTTAGTTATGCGTTTCGTGATATGCTGTCATGTTTATTTTTTATTTTATTTTTTAGAGATATATTATGTGTCTTGTTTGTTGTATTACAAACTTCCTTAGGCGACTTCTTTTAAACAAAAGTGCTTATAAGAATTTTATTAGTTTTAAAAGTTAATTTTCGACACTAGATAGAGTTGAGGTCTATTTGGATTCTATTTACAATAAGAGATGCCTTCTTCTATCCCTTATTAATACCGTAATTTAAAATGTAGTAAGTACCCAATCGCTTTTACTTGTCACATTTTTACTTGACACATCTATTGAGAGGAAGAATTAATAACATAATTATTTTACTATAGTATCTCTATTCAATGGTGTTTATATTGTGTCTTAAAAACATACAAAAGCTAGATTAATATTCCCTTAAGACCAATCATATATGCTTCATTTTATTTGAAATGTTCCACATGTTGAAGGTAGTAGAAAAAATATATATTAAATGTGTGCTCATTTTCATTTATATACTATAGGGGATAATTTTCTCTAAAAAACGTATATAGAAATTATTAGATAGGAAATTACAACTTATAGAATAACTTTCATTTTTTCAAGTTGTAGCAAATTTTATAAAAAAAATAAGAAATAAAAATATTTTTTTCTTTTTATAAAAAAATACAAAAAAGTAATTACTGAAAAGAAAAATAAAGATTTAATACAACTAATATGCAATAATCCTTCCTTCAATATAGTTATACTTAATTATTGATATCAATTCACCCTAAATCCCTATAACCGTTTTTCTTTTCTCCTATTTTAATGATTCTATTAAGAGTTTTTATCTTCACACACTATCTTCTTTTTATACACTATTTAGTTGTTTCAGTCACAAACGCTTTAATGGACAACCCTATAAATATGAAACTCATTTTAAATTATATTATTAAAAATAAATTTTGAAAATACAATTAAAATGACATACTATAACTTGCAACTAAATTGATATTAATGCAATTATCTAGAACTGTTGCTAAAATTTGTTATTTTAGATCTAATAATACTATAGGAAATAATTTTTTCTTATATTTATAATACTAGATTATCAAAACGCCCGCGCTAGTATGAGCCCAATATATTTTAATCCTTCGGCCCATTAATAGTTGTTCACTATTCACTTTTACACATATGTTTAAAAATAGTAAATGATAGGGATAATGTTACTATGTTATTTTTTGAATATAATAAATTTAATGTTTTGAAAAATTTATTGAATAATGAATCATATTTAAAAAAAATGGTAAAATCGATAGAAATGAAAAACTGTCCATTGATTTTTCAAATTGAACAATATTATTGCACATCTATTTTTAATAAAACAGATAAGTAAATATGGATGGAGGCAGTAATATTTAGTCCAAATTATGTGGCACAGATGTAATTTAACGTTAACCAAATTTTTTTTATATTTTTTTAAAAATTTAATTATTAATTATTATAATTTATAGTACTTTTAAAATGACTTCTACATTATATACGTGACTTTCTCTATCCTTATCATTTTACACATATAAAAGTTTATCATATTTAATTTCGAGAATATCAAACATTAAAATAAAATCGACCAAATAATATTTTCAAATTAAGAGTTTTATAATATATTATTTTTTAAAAAGAGATTATGAGAGACCATGTAAAAATAGTAAAAATATACTTTTTTTAGAAGTTATGCAATTATTTTTTACACCAAACAAAAATCTGCGTAAATAATATGCAACTATAACTATTCAAGCATTAGTAATACACCATATTTTGTATAATTTGTATACACCCTACCAAAGGACCCTTTAATTTATCCATAGTTTTTTTTTAAGAAAAAATATTAATTTATAGCTAATCATATTTAATTATAATTAAATAAAAATTTGTGTATCTTAATTAATTATAATTTTGTGATAATTTATTTGTGAATACACTATAATATGTTTATTAAATCGGTGTAACCATTTGGTGCAAAAATAAATATTCAATTTTTCTTGTATATACTTTTTGGTTTATATCTCTCTTTCTATATATAAATTGTTTTTAGATGTAAACCACAAAAATACATAAAAAAAAAATATAAATACTTTTTTAACCCATAGTACATACCAAATATATGAGAGCAAATTTATTCTTTTAACCTAAAGTACATACCAAAGTACATTACCAACTAAAGTTTTGCTGGAAACTTCAACATTTCCAAATATTCGACCTCCCAAAAAAATTCCCAACATTTCTGAATATTTTCAATAGATGTTGCAGCTACTACAATTCAGCTACAACAATTCATACAACATTCATGAAATGTTGAAAGAATTGAGATTGAATACATATATTTGGAATCCTATTCAGGTATTTTTAGGGTTAGAATAGAATTTTTAGTTGTAGTTTATTTGTGTGTAATTATAATTAGGTGGGGAAGAATAAAATTGGTCAAGCACTAGTCAGGTTTCCAAGTTTTCTGGGTTGATTTGAGGCACTACGACACTTTTCCTTCACTATCGCACCAAAGAGAAATACAGAAAGAGGGAAAATGGAGAAAAAAATATTTTCTGGCGCTTATCTTTTTTAGATTTTTGGCTCCAAAACAATTTTAGGAAAACCATCATATATATGAGAAAACAAACGAAGGAGTTTCATTGCAAAGTGAAGCAAAATTTCTGAATCCAAACAAGAAGACCAGGTATGTATTAGTCGTCACACTTTATCTTTGAACAAAATTAGATAGATATTTGCTTGTAATAATCATATATCGAACGCTTTGTTAATTGGTGTCTAACACATACTTGTGAATCCTATTTAGGAACGGATTACCAGAAAATCCTATTAGTTATGAGTTACTTAGCAATGGATTAGCCAAAGATGTGTAGCTAGTTCCTAGTTTCTGTGGTTTTTCTAACTTGAAGAGATCTCTAAAAAGAGAAACTTGCGTATCAAAGTTCTTCAGCATTTCCAAGTTGCAAAACACTCAACATTGTGAAATTATTGTAGAGACATTGGAATATAGGTTTTTTTCACAGTTAAATGCTCATTTTTCCTGATTAAACGTACTTGAACAGAAGATGGAAAGACAAAATACTAGTAATAAAGTAACACAACTCAAAAACTAGTAAAATTACAACCTTACAAGGCTCGAGACATAGAAAATTCCCTAGTATGTTAACCTTAAATTTTGTTGAAGGCAACAATATCACAGCTCTGCAGGTATTCTTTGATAGGCTCTACTATTAGACGTTCCTAAATTAGAGTATCCACCGACACAAGTTCATCAATGATGGTAAGTATAATCTGCTTTTTCTTAAACCCGTAGCCAACTAGGACCAATTTGGATGCTGCCCATAGAAGACCTTCTACCTCAATATTGCGAAAAGCCTTCTAAAGTTTCTTCATGTCAGTTTCATTATCCTAAGGCTTAACGTCCATAAGAAAGGATGACTTTACACCCACTTTCTTCTTGGTAAATGCCTTAGCAGCCTCCCTTGCTTCTGCTGCCTTCTTTTCTTTCTTTGTCTCTTCTCCAAAGTGATCGATGTCATCATTGTCATCGTTATCATCGGAAGGCTTAGCAGCTTCCTTAGCTGGTGCAGCTATAGAAGGAGCAATTTGGATTCCAAATCTCACACCAAAAGCTTTCCCGGGAAAACTTGATGCAAGTTTCGTAGAAACAGCATGGTACCATTTACTAGCATTGGGATAAATATCTGAACTAGGTTTCTCCAAGATTTCCCCATACACCTTAATATCATTCTTTGTCAATTGATCTCTAGAGATACAAGTTTTTCTAGAAAAATGGTTATTAAGATACTTGAGACCAGATTCAGTGTGGAGATTTGAGAAAGCTACAACTATTATTAGGAGTTTGAGTAGTATGAGAGAGGCTGTAAGCTTTATTGGGTTGGCGAAAGAGCATTAGATATAGGTAGGGGATTGTAATGCTCTAGTTTTTGTGTCACAGACCACCTAAAGCAATAAGAGAATCACTGGTACTTTTTTGTCCTTTGTGTTTGATTACTATCTGTTATTATTGTACTTCATTTATCAAATTATCTTGTTGTGATTACTTTTCACGATAATTTGTTAGGTTGTTTATACTTTATAGTACTTTGCCATGACTCATTCGTTTTTCATTATCTTTTTTTGTATTGCTTTGGATGATCTTTCTTCTAGAACTGAGGTTATCAAAAACAACCTCTCTACCTCCATGAACACTGAATGAGTCACAAGGAATATATGGTTAGCTTTGTGATACAATCCGTTAGCTTCTAAGTTTAGTTTTAAGTGACATTGTTATGCAGAAGGGTTACCATCTCTAATGTCGTTTATAGTTGGAGTTATATAACTCAGTGACCAAGCTATTTGGCTTTAGGTGCTGAGTTGGATAGCCCTATCAAATATGAAATCCATGGAAAGGTAGTTCTTCAGGATTTCCAAGTTGTAAAACCCTCAACACTGTCAAATTATTGGAGAGACATTGGAATATAGTTTTTTTCCACAGTTGAATGCCCATTTTTCATGACTAAACGTACTTGAACTGAAGATGGAAAGACAAAACACTAGTTAAAGTATCACAACTTGAAAACTAGTAAAATTTCAGCCTTACAAGGCTCGAGACTTAGAAAATTCCCTAGTATGTTGACCTTAAATTTTGTTCAAGGCAACAATATCACAGCTCTGCATATATTCGTTGATAGGCTCTACTGATAGACGTTCCTCTATTAGAGTATCTATCGAGACAAGTTCATCAATGATGGTAAGCATGATCTGCTTCCCGTAGCCAACTAGGACCAATTTGGATGCTCCCCAGAGAAGACCTTCTACATCTAAACTATGAACAGCCTCTTCAAGTTTATTTATGCCAGTTTCTTCATCCCAAGGATTAACGTCCTTAAAAATGGGTGACTTTCCACTCTCTTTATTCTTGGTAAATGCCTCAGCAACCTCGCTTGCTTCTGCTTCCTTCTTTGCTTCTTTTGTTGCTTCTCCAAAGAGATCTATGTAATCATCGTCATCGTTATCATTGGAAGGCTTAGCAACTTCCTTAGCTGGTGCAGCTGGTGCAGTAGCAGCTTGGCTTTCAAATCTCACACCGACAGCTTTCCCGAGAAAACTGGATGCAAGTTTAGCAGAAACAACTTTCTACCATTTAGTAGCATTGGGATAAATATCTGAACTAGGTTGCTCCAGCATTGCCCCATACACCTTAATCATTTTTTGTCAATTGATCTCCAGAGACATAAGTTTTTCCAGAAAGATGGTCACTAACAGACTTGAGACTAGATTCAGTGTGGAAATTTGAGAAAGCTACAACCATTGTTAGGAATTTGAGTTGTGTAAGAGAGTCTGTAAGCTTTATTGGGTTGGCAAAAGAGCATTGTATATAGGCAGGGGATTGCAATACTCTAGTTTTTTTGTCGTAGACAGTTATTTTGTATGAAAAGGAGATTGTAAATTCTGCTGTGAACTAGCAAAAAGTGTGAGCTTCGATGTGCTTCTCTAAACCATTATAATTTAAAAGTCAAAAGTTTCTTTCTGATTCTGTAAATCTTTCATTATTTCTGTTTAGGTTAGTTCATATCGATGGTGTTTGCATATAGCTATTTACAGGCAATCTATTACTGGGTTATGCTCGTTATTCACATAGCTATTTGAAATTTCGTGTTGTAACCAACATTAGGCTAGCATCAACCAATAGGAGTTGGTATGCATCAATAGGCTCAGCATAATGCAAAAAGAGAAAGCTGCAAAAGAAGAAGAGTTAAATAAGGTGCAGCCCATTCGCCGGAGCGAACTGAAACACTATGTGCAATTATATTGGTATATATGTTCACATGTAAGTTCACACATTTATGACAAGGAACTTCAGTTTTCTGGTAACAAACGATAGGATTTGAGGTTTCAAATAGAAAAACTATTGTTAGTAGTATTACAATACAAAAACATATAAAATGGTTATAGAGCATATGTAAATATTTTACAGTATATGTATGCATATGTACTTGGCTAAATTCTTATGTTATGAATATACTATAATTACATAGTGCGTTTGAGCAGAAGTTTGCAAATCAATGGCACCGGGAGGAGGTATCTTTAGGTAAACTACACTTACTGGGGGAACTATTTAAGCAACTCAATCACCGGATGAATCAAATAGCCCTACTCCCGTTGTTAATACAGGTAATACATTCAACTCAACTCTCTATCTGTCTGTCTCTCTCTCTCTCTCTCTCTCTCTATATATATATATATATATATATATATATATTGAGTAGGTAAGAATTAGTTTTCTATTTTAAAACAATCAAACTTGCAAACCGGAGTACATGAAAGATCTAGAATCAGTTATGAGCCTAAAATATCCATAACTGATTCTAGATCTTTCATGTACTCCGGTTTACACCAAAAATAAAATAAAACTATGCAATTCATCTTCATCTTCTGTATGTTATTGGACTTGTTCTGGAAGCATCTTCATCTCCTCCAAGTAAAAATTTCACCTGCTAGCTGTGGACCTGGATCTGCTCCTTTCTTTTGAGGGAAATCTGACAGTATTAAAATCACCCCCACCACCCATGAACGTCCTCTCATCGAAGCAAGTTCCCACCATACCTTCTCTCTCACTACTCTACTATGAGAAGCATAAACTCTAGATATATACCCACTGAAATCCATAGATCTCTCCTTGAATTTGCAAGTAATACAATACACACCTATTTCACATATTCCCCCCTCCCATACTCTACTATCCTATATGTTATCCCATATCTATATTTATTATGATTCGATTATTTAGTTATTTGTCAAAGTTGAAACTGAAAATATTTAACTTTTTAAATTTATATTTATGTTAAACTTGTAAAGAGACACCATACACACTCAAAATTGATATTTTAAATAGTAAAAGTACTAAATCTGTAACAGTAATTGTTCTATGTTCTTATCAATCTTCTAATAGTTCAAAGAAATGTTATTAGCTCTCATATGTTCTCTTTGTTTTGTCAATGCATTTCTTGACTTAGTTGGTTATTAAGACACAGTAAAATAAAGCAAAATTTAAAGATTTTATCTTTATCTTGTGTATTATTACTGTGTATTATTACTATATGTGTAAATATATCTACATATATACTCTGTTATATTTAGATTTCAATGGTATTATTAACTGATGTTTTTTCATCAAATGATTCTGCTCGACTCAGGAAAGGTCGTGGCAAGACTAGAGGGAAAGGTCTTGAAAAAATGAAGAAGGCTATGGAAAGCAAGATGAAAATAGAGATTCCAATTGGTAAAGGAAGGCCAACTAAGCCAATTCAATCAGCCAAATTATCCAATGAATTAGGGATAATTGCTCGAAATTTTATTCCACTTCCAAACAAGTGGAAGGAACTTACAAAAAGGACAAAGATGCAACACTAATTAGATTCCATGTAAGGATTCTATACTCTCTTAAAATATATTACATGATAAACTACAATCTATACTTTTAAGGGTTTTAAAGTTTTAAGGTATTAAGCATGTTAGCAGATGTTATGGTTATATTTTTAAATTAAAAGGGATTTCGATTGTTTTGTGTGTTTGTTCAATTCTCATTTATTTTTTAGGAGAGATTTGACATTAATTTGGACGAGCATTATGTGAAAGATAGCTGTGAAGATATTCTGAAAAATAGAAGCCGACAATGGCGCTACAAGTTAAAACAAAAATTTGAAAGTGCGCGTTCCATGGAAGAGGCTCGTAAAATGAAAGTCGAGCAACTGACCTCAAAAAATTGGAAGAAGCTTTGTGACATGTGTAACGATCCAGAACACAAGGTAATTTATATTCATGTTATTCTCGTTGTTATTTAAGTATGATGTTTATATTTTCTTTGTAGAAACGTTGCAAACTAAATAAGGCCAACCGAACTAAGCTTAAATCTAATCATTTCATGGGATCAAAAGCGTTTGTAGGAGCTCGTGCTGAAATTGTAAGTTATACCATTTTAATTCTCTTTACTCATGACACTTTGGTACTATTTAATATTGTGTTGTTTGGTAAAAAAGAAAATAGGCATGTAAGTTGTATCCTATTTCAGTCCAATACATATAGACACTATTTCATATTATTTTCTTGTTACATAGGGTGAAAAAGGAACATGAAGGTGTAGAGCCTGACAGAATTGAGTTCTACAAGCATACTCATTACACGAGTGAAAAAGGATGGTCATCTAAAGAAGCTGAGAATAAATATGTAAAAAATTCATATTTTAGTAACATATCATTGCATTTGTCTGATTAATATTCTTCATGTTTTCTTTTTTTGTGTTATTATTTTATGCAGAATAACATGATAGATTTGAAATCTCTATAAACTTCTGGAGAGTCTTCCATGACTATTGATGAAATTGTGGATGCTGTACTTGGTACAAAGTGGGGGTACATAAAAGGTCTTGGTTATGGTCCTAAACCTAATACTACAAGGGCAACACAAAGGAGAACGACAGAGTTAGAAGACTCCCTCAAAAGGTGAAACAGGAAGCTGCTAGAGCCCAAAATGAGTTACAGAACTGATTAAATGCAGCCGAAACTGTGGTAGAAAGCCACCAATCATAGATACAAGACCAGTAGTCGCAGATTAAAGCATTAAATTTTCAGTTGAATACTATAGCAGCACGCCAAGAGGAAATGCTTAAGAAATGCAACTTCTTGTTAGCCCATCGCTGTCAAGGTTAGAACTTAGAAGTAACGGAAATTTATAGGATAAGTTTTATTTAATTTCTCTTAATTAAATATATAAATTATGTAGCATTTACTAACTTTGCATTTTTTTTAATGATTCAGCGGAGACAGAACTCCATTAGAATGCCAACTTTAGGTATATTTTTATTTTTATTTCACCAACTAAAACTTCATGTTTAACAAGAACTTAGTAGCTTTGACCCAATTCACATATATGTGTGCACGTTAGTAAAAAATTTGTTAACTGCTACTTATGTACATAAAATAAATTTAGAACTCAATTACTAGAGGTTGCCTCTTAGACTTCATAAAATTCAAATTATGGACCGATTTAGGTAAATTGAGTTATATTTGAAGAAACAAAAAGTACTTTAGGTACTGATCAATAGTATTTGAAGTTTAACATTGAGTGACTAAAATTTGAAAGCTGAAGTTTGACAGATTCATTTTTTTCTAGCTGAAAAGTCTATGTGTTTGCAGGATTGTTTTTATCTAGTTTATGACATTAAGGGTGTTATCTGTTGCTGTATGTTTCCTGTTGAATAATTATTATCATGTCACCAAAATTAAATTAAAAATACTTCATTCTAGGTAGTTAATGTCGTCAGTAGTTAATGCCATCAGATTCCACCTTTTCCTCTTTTTGATAAACGTGGTGTCCGGACCAACTTTTGCCTTCTTCGACTAAATCCACGGGATTCCAGCCACCTTCCACCGACAACAGACACCCTTGGGTGTAATTCTTCTTTTCTACTTTAAGAGTTAGAAAAATAGGTAAAAATCTGATGGATATGCATTTAAGACCATTACAGTGTGTTTGGAGCACGCTATATCTTGACACACCCCTCAAGTACCAAAAAGAATAACTTGAGTTTGATTTGGAGGAGATTTTTATAACAGCCATATGATAATGGGATCAAGCTTCAGTAGTTTTAACTGTTTTCTTTAATTTTCTTGGTTAAATTGCTTTTGTGATCCTTTGGTAGAGGAACTAGTTTGTGCATTGCATTTAGTGTGTGGTAATCTCAACTCCCTCTATTTTCTTGTGAATAATAACTTTTATTCTCTTTGGTACCAGAATGAGTATGTATTTGATTTAATTTTCTTGGTGAAGTAATGTGCTGCCTAATTGTGTTTAATTGCCAACATTAGCTAGGGAGTTAATCAAAAGTTGAACTGTGAATAAGCACTTTAGAGAGTATGAGTTTTGGAATAAGTAGAAATAACACGGAATATATGCATTGCAAAATTAACCCATTTAAGAAAAATGAATATGGAGTGATATTAGTTGGATTATGATGTCCAAATACGAATAATTTAGATTTATAGGTTCAGTCTTCCAGGAAGAGGAGAATGACAAGTTACAAGAAGATGGCATTTATTAAAACGGGATGTTTAAGATGGACGAGTGTTGCATGAGTGTTCTGCAGTGGGGAGATACCTATTACCTAACAAAGTGACAGATATTTTCTATAGAATAGTTACGAGACTAATAATGTCATACGACAGAAAATGTTGGATGCATGAAAGCTGGCTGGAACACCAGCTATTAAAAAAATGAGCGAATGTTGAGCTTATATGATCAAACTTATCATACAATGTATGTAAGATTGGACATGATTAGAAATGATCACATCGGATAGAGGGTGTAAGTAGCACACATAGAGGATAATATAAAGAGAATCCACTTGAGATGGTTTGTTTATGTGCTACGTAGACCTCCATATGCACAGGTCCGTAGGTGCACTACTTTTGGGGTTCAAGGTTGTAAGAGAAAAAGTGAGGTAAACCTCAAACCCTATGGAGGGAAGTCTGAGAAGAATAAAGATCCAGTGAAATATAACGTGCGTGTCTTAACTAATTTAGATTGAGGTATAATAGTTGTTATTCTTGCAGGCTGCATATTTACTTGATCACCTAAGCTGGTAGTAAGTACTAGGCCTAGTCTTCACACTCTTTGTTATATAAAATTTAGATAAATCACGTGCAAAGCCAAAAATGAATGAATCTATTTGATTAGTGCCATTTGGGACCTGGATGTTGTTGCCTCTGGTTTTGTGTATCAGGACTTCAAGCCATCTATCGAATATAGAATCCTAAAATATTCTAAAATCCTTGAATTTAAAATTCTTGTGAATTTATTCCTTCTCTGAAGATAGTAGATTTCTTGAGAAGGATTTATTTATTCAATAAAAACATCGCAAGGACATAGGATAGAGAGTTTTGTTTATCTTTCCAACCTTTATATACCCCTCAACACTTCCCAGAAAATAGTACAACTCCCTCTACCTGTTTGAGTATCCTTCAGCTCTTCACGCTCTTATTCTTGCTGTTTTGGGTATATGGTCGGGTCAAAATTATAAAGATCTGAAGTTGGCGAATTTTAGTAGTAGTTATCCCCCACCCCAAAAAAAATGAAGAAGAAAGAGTATAGCGAGGATTTGTGGATAAGAGTTCTAGATTATGTACATTTTGAGGTTATGGTATAATAAGAATGTGGTTCTAAGGGATTTATTTTACTTTACGCCTTCCTTTTTTTGTTTGTTCTAACTCAGTCGCCTTATATTTTCATTTGAGTATATTGACTGCTGTGAGTTGGTTTTTTACTACGCATTACTTAGTGATGTGACTAAATAAAAATTCACTATAATTTGAGATTTTGTTGCTATAATTGGTCAATTTGTTTGTTTTACGGTATGAGTCATCTGTGCAGTTCTTAAAGTGAATTCCATCATTGAGTAGTGTTGTCTTTTGATGAACTATTACATCAGCCTAGATGTTTTATGAACCAATAGTGTATTCAGTAAATGGAGGTTATTTGACTGATTTGTCTTGGTCTTCTTTCACATAGATCTGTGCTTAGGAAAGGCCTTTTTCCTTTTTTTTTCTTTGATTTTGTCGTTGTTTTTCGTGCAACACCTGCACATATTTTTCATTTGATTTGTGCTCTTTAGTTCAGGTGTAATTCGATTTAGTTGACTAGTGTCTCATTGTTGTTATTCCTATTGCCTTGCATTTGATCATTACTGTGTTTGGCAGCTTCTTCTGGCTCCTTTATTCTTTTAAATTCAGCTTCTTTCGGCTCTTTTCTTCTTTTAAATTCATCATCCCTTTTTTGATGGTACAGTGCAGGACATTGTGTTTAATAATACCCAAAGGTGCTTCAATTTTTTTCATGTGTTTTGGGTAGCCTCATATTCCATAATTACAGTTTTAATGGATTCTAATTGTGGCTTAGAGCAGCAGTAGCATGTAGAGTCATTTTGATTGCTAAATCTATAAGCATCATCATCAATCCTAATTTTCTTCTTTTTTTCATAGGTATAAAATTGAGAATTGAATGAAGTGCAAGCTCAACAAATTGTTAGTACTTTGGAAGAAATCTCTACATATCTGTCTTAGTCTAGGATACAAGTAATATTTAGTATTATATTTTAGTTAGATTTTCTGTGTGCGATTGGACTTGGTTTACTTTGATTTGCCCAGTAAGGTGATATTACCTCAATACAATTTTAGTTTTCTTAATTTGTATGATTGTGGATGCTTTTATTATTATCTGGCATGTTTTATAATTTTATTTTCAATTTATTCAATTCTAATTTAAAAAATAGTATCAATATGAAATAATTAAGTGTTTCTTGTAATTAGTGACAAAAAATTTTATTATCAAAAGTAACTTTTACCAACAATTAAATTAGACTTTTAATACAAATATTTTCGTCACAAAATAAACTGTTTCATCATAAGTTTGATGATATTTAGTGACAAATACATTTATCTTAAATCCTTCTTTTTATTTGATACAAATTAATTTTATATATTGTGACAATCGTAATTGTCGGCAATCATAAATTTAGTGACAATTTTATATCGTCGGTAAAAAATAAAAAAAAATTTAGTGACAAAATTGTAGATTTAACTACAAAACTATTTAGCTTTATTATAATAATAATTTTATCACTAATTCATATATTTAAGGATGAAAATATTTGTTGTACACAAAAGAGTTGTCATTAGTAACGAAAATATATTTGTTCAACCACAAAATATATATAACTCTAGAGACAATTTGTGTCGTTGCTGATTGAACTAAATAATTAGGAACGAAGAAATTTTGTCGGTATTAATGACTTTTTAGTGACAAAAGCATAACATCAACTACAAAAAAATTATATTTTTATGACAAACAAATTCGTCATAAATGTTACACATTTGGGGACGATTTTTTTTGTTGTAGCTAATGTAAATTTTTTAGCGATGAAGCACTGAATCGTCTTTGTATACTTTTAGCGACCCACTTTTGGAGACGATTAATTGACGAAATTTTTTCCATCACGCTAAATTTTTTGTGACAAAATACGGCTTATAAGCGACAAAATCATTCGTCCCTGATAAATAAATTTGTTGTAGTAATTTTATTCTTTAAAACCCAACGACCCAACCAAATAACCCAACCCAACTAATAACCCGCCCTAATTCCTTTAACAAATCAGAAAACTTCATTCATCGATCATAATCTTCTCTGTTTTCTCCACTCCATCTTCTCAATCAAAAACATACTGTTGGAGTAACATTCTTGGAGGTCTTATACTGAAGCTGAATTTGGGTTGATGGTGTAAGCTGCTTTTCCTATGTTTGTGTTCATTGTTTTCTGTTGCTTCTGAACTCCCTAAAGAATATTTAGCGGATAATTCAATAATTCCAGCTCCTTTTAGGATAATGTATCACACCAAAACTTGTGCCTTTTACATGTTTTACCAAGTGAATTCTCCGAAGGTGGAAAAGATTTAGCTATCTCCTTATGAGAAAAGAATTGGTTTAGTTGAAGTTCTATGAGAATACATAACATTCTGTTTTCTTTTTTTGTAACTCTCTATAATTGAATTCTGCGTGTCCCTTTCAATTTGATTTTTATGTAATTGAATCCTGGAAACTGAGTTTAGCACTTGAATAAAAATGGTTAAAGAAGCAGGAGGTGAATGTCCTTTTTAATTTCACCATCTTCCATAGGTATATGAGAATTGTATTATGTCCTAAGGATTTAGAACAGATAGGTTAGAAATATAAGAAAATACTGATATTTTAAGAAAAAAGAGTTGATTGAGAAATCAGATGAGGAGTGGAGATAGCAGATTATGATCTGCTTTGTTAAAGGAATTGGAATTAGGGTGAGTTATTAGTTGGGTCGGGTTGGATTTTTAGAGGATAAAATTAATTAGTTTAATTAAATATTAATTGGCCAATAGAAATATGCCACATCATTAATGAAGTAGGGTCATTAGTTAGCTGTTAAATAAAAGAACAAAATAGGCTTAATAGGTTGGCGGAAAGGGATTTTAGGCCCAATAGGTAGATGAAGGGCATTTTTGCATTATTTTACATAATTGAAGGGCATTTTAGAACCTTTTCCGTCAACCTATTAGGCTATATATATATATATATATATATATATATATATATATATATATATTTCTTAATATATATTTCTTAATTTGCTATATTCTTGAACACATTTGTTAAGATAATTTTTTTTTCAAATACTAGGTTTGACACTTTCTTTGACCATTATTTTGTTTTGGTTTTTGATTTTCGAATCATAAGCTTATAAATACATGTTGTCATTGATATTTCATTTAATTTATGTTGGTGGATATGAGTCTACAGGCTACATTTTTTACACTATATTTTTTATAACTACCTATTTCTTTTTAATAATATAAATAGAAAACAAAAGTAATTTTTTTAGTTAAAACGATTTGGATTAAAAACCATTAAGGGGTGGGGGGGTAAGAGTTCGCGCTCCTATCAGTACGAGCGACAAATAGATTGTTCGGGATCACCTCCTGGCCCGGTAGGTTAATAATGGAGTGCTTAACAATACGACGAAAAAGTGTCCCAGAGCTATCTGCTAATACATTTCAGTAACCAAAGATGGCAAGGTTGGCGCTACTGTCGGAAGCTCAGTGAATGCTGCTTTGGTTCCACCATTGCATTTTGCTCTCTATAAATTTGGGTCTCTGTTAGCAATTTCCTACATTCAGTAACAATATTGTGATACAAAGGGTGATTGTTAGCTAACATATGAATAATGGCAACCGAATCAGTTTCAATGATTAGGGGTTTGATATTATTGGATTTAGCTATGATTAGCCCTCTTCTAAGGGCTAGTAGCTCAGCCATGGTGGGGGTAGTGTGAGGTATGTGCGGGTAGAAACTCAATCATTGTGGTTTCTAAAAACTCCTCCTAATCCCCCTGGGCCTGGGTTTGCATCTGCTGAACCATTCATGTTCAGCTGTGGGCTCCCACCTAATGTTGATAGTGCTTTGAGGAGTGTTGGCTTTGTTAGTGTCCTTAGCAAGAAGAGTGTATTCAGAGGCTAGGGCAATGGCATTGATGACAGGGATATGGTTCTTTAGGTTGTTGAAATTGTTATCATTTTTGGTAACCCAAATGACCCATAGGCAGTGGGGAAATAGAGTATCCCAATTCATTCAGGGGTTGAAAGGTTTCCCTTTCATACTTCTTCACAGGTGTTGCCAATTGTCAGCATTGATGGAGTTCCAGTCATTGGAAGGTTTGTAGCTACTTCTAGCTACCAAAGTGACCCAGAAAAGAGTGACATTTTGACAATGGAAGAATATATGGCTAGTATTTTCTTCATGCTGGTTACAAATTTAGCATTAGGAGGTATATTGATTCCAATGTGATTGAGGTAACTATTAGTAGGAAGCCTGTTGTGCATGAGGAACCAAAGGAAGGTCTTGACCTTATAAGGGATTGGAGCAAAAACAAAAATAATTCACAGATTGAAGTTTATCGTTGTGAGTTAATGTCAAAATCACAAATATTAGGAAAAGTAACATGAAAGGTAGTAAGCTATGTTATATGATATTTGTAAAAAATTGACATGAAAACACTTTAGCAGTGTTGTTTGATGGTATTTCATGTGTCAGATCTTTAGATAATTTTTGCATATGTAGTTTATAATTTTTGCATATGTAGTTTATAAATAATTAATATGACACATAACTTAACGTGCAACACATGTTTCCGAAAATTAGTATTTATAATAATTAAATAAATAAAATATATCATATATAAATATAATATTCATGCACTATACTTGGTTTATATCATTAATATATGACTTCTAATATTACCACTATATACAAACAAGGATGAAAAATTTATAGTCCTCACATACCAAGTATGCTAACTTTTTGTAAATTTCTTTGGCAAAATGGTCTAATGACCCTTGTACTTGTCTGAATTTGTAAAATGGACACCTCTACTTAACCTTTTGTTATCTGAACCCTTAAACTCAATGAAACGTAATATTTTAATTTTGACCATTGACAATGTTGTTGAGCTGAAAAATGCATATTTGCATGCGTTTTAAAGCGTGTGGAACCATTTAAAAATATTAAATTTTTTTAAAAATAATAATAAATTTAAAAGAAAGAACAAAAACTAAAACAAAAAATAAAATCCTAAACATCTTATTCTTTGAGCCTCCCCTACTCACCACCACCACCAGCACACCCAATCAACCATCGCACCCACCTCTCCACCCACTCGTTCTTCAACCCCCCTCCCTTCACTTCTTGTTCTTCTTGAGGCCCTCACCCTCCCGCTATTCTTTTCTTCTTAGTCAAACATTAACCTACCCCCACCCCCACCCACCCATCCATCCAATAAAAAATGCACTTCTCAAACGCAACCCCCCTCCCCACGCCCCTCAAATAAATTTCAACCTACTTCTTTGTAAATTTTATTTTTTCATAAAAATAGATATACATATAAAAAAAATTAAAAGGAAGAAAGAGAAGATGAAATTGGAGGTGGGTGTATGTTTTTTGGTATTGTAAATGGATGGAGTATTGATTGTTGTCTAATTATTGTGTAGAGGAGTAAAGAAAAGAAAAATGACGCGAGGGAGGTGGGGATTGTGTTTTCTGTGATTGTGGGTTGGGGAAGGTGGAGCTGGTAGTGATGGTGGTTGGGGATTTGGGAAGGTGGAGGAAGGTGGGAAATATAATTTTTTTTTTAAGAAATAAGTTTTTAATTGATTATTTTATTTTTTATGTAGTATTGTTGATTAATAATTTTAAAAGGTTATTAATCACGTGGATCTGATGTATATTTATTTTAGGGTGAGTGGGATACACACATGTTAGGAGGGATTTAAATTCTTGTATTTTGACGGGTTAATGGGTTCAGATGATAAAATGCTAAATAGAGCTATCCACTTTACAAAACTTGGACAAGTACAAGGGTCTAGTAAACCATTTCGCCATTCTCTTTTTACTCTTTATTAAATTACCTTCCAAAATATTTATTATAATTTATTCTTTGATGATTAAATTACATACATTTTAATTAATAATTTAACTTTTTCACTATATTAATAGGAAAAATGAAATTTATAGTATTTTCAAATAGTTTTGAATACCTAAATTTTAATTTAAAATATTAAATTAATTTAATCAAATTTAGCTTCAAAAATTAAAGTATCAAATCATCTGTATCTATTTAATTTAGGGTGTATTTAGTATGGAGGAAAATATTTTTCTATTTTTCCATGTTCGTTTGGCTAAAAGTTTTGGAGAATATTTTCTCTAAGAAAATAAGCTCTTTCAGAATACGAAAGATGACTTCTTTAATGAAAGTAGGAAAAATAAATTAAAATGTCTCATATCACTTTCAAAATCACTAATCCCAACTTTTACCCCATCCACTTAATCCACCTCCTACCCCCCACCCAAAAATAAATAAATAAATAAATAAATAAATTAAATCTTATCCACTACCTTAAATTTTTTTAAGAAAGTTTAAATTGTTTTTCCTTATTCCACTCACCCACCCCTATTTCTACCCCCAACATCCCCCCACCCACTCCCCAACCCCAGAAAAAAATATTTTTAAAAAATTATGTTTTTTTAAAAAAATTCTTATCTCGACCCACCCACCCCTTGACCCCCAAACCCAATAATTTTTTAATATATACTTTAAACTTATCTTAAAATTTTAATTTATTTTCTTATCCTACACCAACTCAAAAAAGAAATTCCTCCCCTGATACCTACCCTCAGTAACGCCTCGTCCTGTCATTAGTATAATCACTGCGTCCAAGGAGTCTAGGATATTGCTAATTTAATTTTTTTTTTGATGTCCGTTAAAAATTATTGGTAGAAAAACTCAGGAATGAGAATTTTATTAAGGTCCATCCCACCATAGCAGTACACCTTCTTCTATAATTATAGTCAAGCCGCTATAGTAGAGAGCGGGCAGTCAACTCATATTTTAAAACCTTTTTCCTTCTTAACTTTAAAACTTAGGATGTTGCCTCTGTCTAAAAATACCCTAGGGTTTTCCTAGACCTGAAAACGATGGGAATGGAGGGACACACTTTGAGAGGGGAATCTTGAAGGTTTTCTCGAGAAATTTAGAATGAAAATTACTAGAATGGGTCAAGAAATGAGAGTTCATATCTCAACAGCTTAACATCCACGCAAACTAGATTTAATTTAGTAGGTGTAAACTATGTTTAAAAAGCATAAACATGATATAGATTAATGAGAAATTTTGTGCTTAGGCTCACACGCATAACGTTTGATGTATAAAAATAAAGTACTTATGGTAGACATGAGTTCATTTAGTGTAAGCGTATTTGATTAAGTTATGGTTGATGCCTGGATGTGTCTATGTTCTCTTCCTAACTGAATAATGAAGTATGATTTAAGTGTGAAATTAATAAATTGAGGTGAACTTTTACAAATTCAACTATAATGTTGTTGAGTTATCCATATTTATTGATGATTGTCTCATGTGATATGCTCTCTAAGAAATCTCAAATTTGTGGGTGAAAACTTTAAATTCCCAAAATCTCGCATCATCCTTAAAAGAGGGAAATGAGTGTACTTTTAGATCCTATATCATCCTTGAAAGAGGGATATGAATGACAAGGTATTAGTGAGTAATAATTAGATATAGCTTATTCCCTTTTCATTATCTTAGAAATAAGGGTGGAATGAGAATTAACTATATCTTAGGCATCTTCCTAGAAATAGGGATGCCCAATTGAGGTATTGGGTGAATTTTCTTACCAAATCCATGAGGTATCCAAAAAGGTCCATAGGTGATAATCTTTATGTTTGGTTGAAAAACTAGTGTCAAGAACCCTTAACTTAGCCCACCCATGTAGTCGTTAACTAGAATTTGCATTTGATTATCATGAACCCATGCATTATTTGCCCTTAGGAAGACATAATCCTAAGACTTGTCTCATATTGAAATCTTATCTACATTTGTTACCTTTAATTGGTAGTTTGAGTAGATTTTAGTAAAACAACTCTTCCAAGCCATTCCCCCAAATTTTAATTGATGCATTTCATTTAGTTTAAACTACGGGTTATATACTTAGACACTCTCAATACTCATAGGATTTAAATACTAAATTCACTATTTGAGGATTCGACCCCAACTCATTTTAGATTATTATATTTGACAACGTCCACCTTACCCATAATTCAAGTAAGTTGAGTGTGATCAAAATGGTGCCGTTGTCGGAGAGTGAAACATAGTTTTCACTTGTGTGGTATTGATAATAGTTTTGGGATTACCCGTAGTTGTTGTTATTTAATTTGGTTGTTGTTTTTGTTTCTTTTTAGGTGATTTAAATAGTGTCCACAACACAATGAGTGACTATGTAAGTAATGCCGGGACCTTTGATGGGCCCCTTGATGATGAGGAGCAACTTCATGATGTTCGATGTGTGAGTGCTATCCGTATCCTACCTAATTAAATGAACAGGGTATTCCACGTCATGAGTGTTGTGTTGTACATGCTTCAAATGAAAGGTCTCTTTAGGGGTCAAGCTTGTGAAGATCCAAATTTGTACTTGAAGTACTTTGTGGAAGTGTATGCCCCATTCGACATTGCTCACATCTCATAAGAGTCCATATGGTTGCACCTCTTCCCATTTTCTCTAACGGTGAGGTAGTATTGTGGCTACGATCTCTTTCTGTTGGGTCAATCACATCGTGGGATGAACTTACCATTGCATTCTTAGATCAATACGTCCCACCATCAATGATGTTGAAATTACGTGATTTAATAGAAAGCTTATGCAATTTCCCAACCACGAGGTCCCAAAGAAGATGCTTCTCCAAATCTTTTATTGGGCTTTGGATCAACTAAATAAAACTGTGGTGGATAATGATGCCGGGGGTTCAGTTATGAAGTTGTCTTATAATTTTCCTGTAAACTTGCTTGAGGAAGTCACAAACAAAAATCGAGGGTGGCTTACCCGAGACACCGAGGTAGCTAAAGGGTCCCCTACAACCTCCTATGTGGATAAAGAGAAAATAAAGAGAGACAAAAAGTGAGACAGAAAAACATGGCAAAAATGATGATGCAATTAGAGCTCCTAACTAAGCATGTGATGGGGCCACCCACAAAAATGGTAAATGCCATGGAATCCAAGGGATATGATAAAGAAGAGGCCAAGAGGCTTGATGAAGAAATTATATATTTAGCTAACTATCCGGTGGAATCCTATCTGACTTATCAAAGGTAAGGTGGGAACTAAGGTTGGATCGATCATGAAAGAGAACTGGAATGACATGATAGGGATACAGATTGTGATTGAAGGGACAAGAAAAGGGAGTATGATCTATATGTGCACCCCATGACTGAGTAAAATGCAAAGATTCTAATTCCTTTAATCCCAAAAAATTTAAGATCGAGGATGCGTTAGCAAAAATTTTGATGAGAGTTGAGGGGGCGGACAACATGGTCCGAGAATTGGATGACTTTTTGCAAATCAACCAAACGATTGTATCACATTCCTCCCCGATCAAATCATTGGAGACTCGAGCTGACCAAATCTCCACTCAACATAATGCGAGATGAAAAAGGGGCCTTCCTAGTGATACCATTATGAATTTGAAAAATGATGCCCAAGTATTGGCAATTATCACTAGGAGTGGCAAAGCCCTCGGTGATCATATGGTGGAAGTTGAAAAAAAGGCCAATGTTGAACAAACAAATATGAAGAAGAAACATGTGGTTGATTCAAATGAGGAGTCTCCAAAGTCACAAGAAGGGGATGAAAAAGAATCAATGATAATGGAAGAAATGGTTCATAAAGAGGGAGATCTGAATATAGTTAAGAATGATGAACTGCAAAGTGATCCGTTGCCTACCATAAAGTTTCCCCCTCTATTTCCTCAAAGGCTAAAAAATAAAGAGAAAAATGAAAGATTCAAGACATTCCTAGCTAAGCTTAACAATCTTTTAATTAATATCCAGTTGCTAGAGGCCATTCAAGAGATTATGGGATATGCTAATCTTATGAAGAAGTTGATGTCAAGGAAATATCTTATTGATGGTGAAAGCATTGAAGTTACCCATGGGTGTAGCGCTATCATGACTAGCGCTATACCGGAAAAGAAAGAGGATCCCGAAGCCTTTACAAACCCTTGAACCATAGGGATACACAAGTTTAAGAAAGCTTTGTGTGACCTTAGTGCAGGCATCAATATTATGCCCTATGCAATCTATCGGAGGCTTGGGTTGGGCACTCCTACTCCAACAATAATGAGGCTATTGATGGAGGACCGACCTATCAAGAGACCGATTGGAGTTTTGTTTGATGTTTTGGTGAATGTGGATTGCTCTATTCTTTCGATGAAATTCGTTGTGCTTGATTGTGAAATAGACCAAGAGATACCTATATTCTTTGGCCAACCTTTCCTTACAACTGAAAGAGCTATTATTGATATGGAGTTAGGAGAACTGAAATTTCGAGTCCAAGATGATGAAGTGTCTTTTTAAGTATGCAAGACCAAGAAACAACCCATGAAACTACAAGTGGTGTCCATTATTAATGTGGTGGATGAGGAAGTAGATGATGGGTTCCTCAAGGATCCACCTAGAAAGTTGAAGAACGTCGTGCCGTGATGATAAATTAGGTGCTGGATAGGAGGCAACCCATAAATGCCACAAAAGTGGCCCATGTCCTTTATTTTTGAGTTAGTAGAGTAGATTTTATTTTTGTTTGTCATTAATCTATGAAATTGTGGTACTATAAGGTATTTGAATGAGGTTGAATAGGGAAAAGTGTGAAAAATTTGTGTAGCGGACTGAACAGGGGAAAATAGAGGACCAGAAAATTGCCTCAGTTACCACGATCGCGACACCCGTGCCATCGCGTTCGTAGTAGCCGCTTGATCGGGATTGTAGAACTTAGATGGCGATCGTGGTCAAGACTGTGTTATATGACTAGTCGATTGCCAATTCCCCTACACTTTCTTTTCAAATTCCTTTCAGATTGCTCCCTTTGTGATTGTATTTTGGACATCCTAGAAGTGTTTTAGCACCTACTCTACATCGCTAAATCGATATGTGCTTTAAAATTTTCTCATTGTGCGTATATGTAGGCCTTAAAACTCATGTTGTAGGAATGGACTCGAATTATGCTTGATATGCTAAATCTTTGGTTAATTATGCATGTGCGGTGTGGTCCGCTGTTGAAATTAGAGTGCACATATTTGGGGGATCCTCAAGTACCCAAATTTGTTCAAGTTTGATAGAAATAATATGTACATACCAAGTGCTCGATTAAATACCCAAACGAATTCAATGTTAGCTTTTCCATATTCTAAGGGCATGATCAAGTACCTAGGAACCATGTTCTTTGTTCTTAATGTATGTTTTTTCTTTGGAACACAATTTGGCATTGAAATTGGACAAATTAAAGGTTTGAAAATTATGGTCAACATAGCCTTAGTTACCGCGATTGTGGTCACATGATCACGATCGTGTTACCGCGATCGCGGCTCAGTGGCCCATGGTCGCAGCGTCTAAGACTATTCTTTAGCCTAGACCAAAATCTGCTAAGTCTATTTCATTCCTAAAATTGCTAAGGCATCATCCCATTTTCTTAAATTGATAACATAACATAGTTTTCACATGTAAATATTGACGATTAATGCTATTGTGTGATTTTCAGGTCCTTAAGGATCAATATCGAAGATTATGACCAAACTCGATTCATGGCCCCAGAATGCCACAATCAGTACTATGCCGACCTCCCCAAAACCAAATTGATCCCTAATAGATGTATTTGTTGGGAAAGAGTGCTGGAGAAGCTTTTGATATTTCACAATCGGTTGGTAGCCATTGGGTGGAGTTGTTTTGCCCCGGATACTTACCGGGCAATTGAGCATTGGGTAAAGGAATTCTATGCTAACCTTAGCATAGTATCTTTCTCCAAACTAGTTATGCAGATTTGGGGGAATAGTGTGCACTTTGGGGCCGAACAAATTATTGATTTAATAGGCTGTTGGATGAGGACATAAGCCAATTTGAGGCAAATGGGTATGTAACGAGGAGTTGGATGGCTAAAAAGTTGTGTCCTGGCAAGGAGGTTCATTAGGCGGACACTAAGAGGGGTATATTGATAAATGATTTCACAACTGAGGCAAGGATATGGTTGAACATTATTTGTAGCAGAGTTTCTCCATGCACATACATGACTGTTTTCCAAAAGTGCAATCCTGGATAGTTGCTCGTATACTAGACAACATTCATTTGAATGTCGGTCAATTTGTGATTTCAAACATGAGGCATTTCAAGAACCACAGTGGTACACTCCTCTCATTTTCTTTTTCGATTACTGAGCTGTACAAGAGAGCCGGGGTTAAAGATATCTCGGTGACACTTGGGTGTGTTCTAATATGAAACACCCTGGTTTCTGGACCTTAACAAATTTTCTTGATTTCTGGTTTCAGGGAAAGATACAACTAAGGGGAACGAGTCATACACTTGGGTACGGGTGGTATGGTCTAATCGTATACTGACTAGTATTGGTTAGAGGGATAGATGTAGTTACTAGAATGGGTATGATTTAGGTGGTACGAGTCATATATGTGGATACGGGTTATTTGGTTACTTCACTTAACCTTAGACTTGGTATCTTAAGTTGGATTTGAGTACGAATTTCTCACCATGATCCTTAAGCTAGGGTACGAGTTATACCATGGACTCGTATGGTGGTTAATATTCGAACATTCTGATATTCTATTCTGCCAGGGGTATAGTTTATGGGCAGTAGAAGTACACTTAGATACGAATTGGGTTTGGGTGTGTTATATCTTGGACATCGTTGGGTCCAAGGAGGGAGCCTAAGGTATGAGAGGTGGGTACCACTCGTACAAGATGGGTACGACTCGTAATGGTCAGTCGTACCCTATGTTGGGAATTAAGTACAGTTTAAGTGAGGGAAATCTGTAAGGTCCCATGACTTATATTGCACTTGGGAGGTTATTTGCCCTACTATTCTATTATTAAATACTTAGAAAACAGTATTAAATCTTCTCTAGAGTTCTTGGGCAAAGGAAACTAGGGTTTCATCTTAAGGAGTAAATTGGGGATTGTCTTGGTGATTTCTCTCCATCATCATCTTGGTTTAAGGCATGTTCTCTTACCTCATTGTTAGTTCCAACTAAAGGCGTGGATTTTATACAATGTTTTCATGATTTAAATGTTGTGTTATTTTGGGTTTTCAAATATGATATGGGGTTTTTTGATATAAATGCTTGGTTATGGGTTTACCACGTATTAATTATACTTTTATATGCATTAATTGTGGTTTTGGATACTTGGTTGCATGGGAATGGCTGTTTGGTAATTGACTTTGGCTTTGGAAATACTATGCCCCCAATTTGTTTGATAAAATGCCTATAACAATATTTTTGCCATATTATTGGGTCTTCAATAGAACTTATGCATGGTTTAAAGTTGGTAATGGAACCCTAAATGATATGAATGGTTTAAATGGTTTTGGAATGGTTTGTCTTAATAAATATACTTGTGGGGTACAAGGAAATCCCCTAAGTTAATATGGTAATAGATACTTGTGAGGTACATGAAAATCCCCCAAGTTAATTGGATAATAGGGTCTATGGGTACATTGGAATCCCTTGACCACTAAAAGGTTTGAATAAGGACAATACTTATAAGTTATAGTCGGTATGACGTTACCACTACTAATAGTTAATAATAATGCAATAATGGTTTGGTTGGAAATTAGTTTTAATTGGGCAATAATGGCAGAGTGTGAAAGCTAACCATGAAGGTGGGAGTCCAATGGATGAACACTAGAAACTCATGTTTGCCGGCATGAGGGGTAGGTCATGGCGACCTTATATGATACTTATGAGGTACACGGGAATCCTCTAGGTATACTGTACATATGTATCATGGAGAGTGAAGGATACATGGGATTCCTCAACTCTTATGGTATCTCCGGTTTATGTGGCTACACGCATCGAGGCCCATTAAGGGTGTTACACTAGACCCATATAGCCCGTGAGTGGTTTTAGAATGGTTAAACTTCACATATCCAAGTTAAACTTTTTAAATACATGCTAAACCCGGTCTCCTTTCCCGACATGGTTATATATATGTATGAGTTGTATGCATATGAATGGTTTTGGTTGGTTTTATAAAATCACATTATTTTGTCCTTATCCCGAGTTCATGCTAGCATTCACCCTCTAACCCATCTTCAGGCGGTTGTATCCCTTTGCAATGCAAGAATTGGCCATTCTACTCCCCCTGCTTAGCATTCGGACATTTGGGGGTCAACTTTGGATTGAAGTGATGAGCTTTGATTTTTTTGAAAGGCCCCATTTCATGGATATTATTTCATACTTTAGATTATTTATGGATATTGGTTTTGGCTATGGTTAGGGGTATATCCCAACCAGATTTTTGTATTCTTTTGGTTGGAGTCTTTTGTGGAGCTACTATGAGTTGGAATGAGCGGGATCAGTATTGGTGTTAGCCTTAGCATTGGTATTGGGGCTGATACTGGTTGACGATATTGTTGGTTGTTCCATCCTCTTTTATTTTGGGATTATATATTTAATTATTAATGGAACTTATTTTGTTATGGTCAGATTTATGGTTTCGGTTTGGTTTGGTATGGTCGGACGGTTGGCATGGGATGGTTGGACTCGGTTGGGTCTGTCACTGTCGTGATCCTATCCTAGAGTATTCGTGAGAGCTGTTACGCTATCTTGTTATATGTTCAAAACTTAGCCAACTCAGGGCAGACTACTGAAGGTTAGGTTGGGTAGCGGGGGTGGTCTCAGGTCCCGGTCGGACTTGGACGCTAATTACAATAAGGCCCCGGTCAGGACATATCATAATTCCCCCATTTACCCTCTTAAGATTTAGGGTGAGTGTGCATCTGGTAATAGCAATAAGAGAAAGATCGACTTAGGCACGTTGATAGGTGAGGACAGTGACTCCTGTAGGACATCCATAGTAGGTCATTTTGAGGAGATCTTGGTGGAGATATAGGCAATAAATGACCTTGTAGTAGGGTTACCTCAGGGGCCGAGAAAGTCTTCCACTACCCGTCATTCATATGTTGCTCGATCCGATTATGAGAAGTACCTGGAGGATCAGAAAAAGTAAGAGGCCATTATTTCTAGGTTTGAGAGGGCCTACTCATCTTTGTCACATTCTCATAGGGAGCTCAGGTACTCACACTAGAAGATAAAGAAGAGGGAGAAAAGGAGAGACAAATTCTTCACCAAGATATGGAAGGGGGTGATGGGCCTTTGGAAGGTCCTGAAACCTAGAGACAAACTTCCTTCTTCTAGAGTTGATAATGATGATGAGGCCCTAGCTGAGTGGTCCAGTTCAGATGATGCAAGGGGTGATGCTAATTTTGAGGGTGACAATAGCTCTTGATGCAGTTATAGGGAGCACCCCCTTACTCTTTTTATTATTGATTATGAAGTGAGGTCACTACAAGTTTTTTAGGTGGAGCTACCCATCTTCGTATTCTTTCATTTGGTCTGTATTATTGAGATATTTGTGGATATTTTATGTTGATTTGGATGATTTTTATTTTTATTTTGGGTTGTTATATTAGGGCACTCTAATTGTGTCCACATTTCATGGATTAGTTGCTTGTTTCAATTTTAGTTTTTATTTTTATCTTGCTTATGATGATATCAGACGAACCTTTTCCTATGATAGTTGAGCGATAACATTATTAAGGGAAAATCGTCTTGATTGGATTTTAAGCCATAGATACACGGGAAGTCTGAGTACCCGTAGCATTGAAGTTTTGGGATTGCCCTTATACCTTTGGTGAAATCTATGTAGCCATATGGTTTGCCCTCCTGAGACCCAAAATGTGAGACAATAGCTTGGTTTTGCGCCATCAATAGGAAATTTTGCATGGTGTGAATGCGAAGCAAACACCCCCTCCATTAGAAATTTTTTGAAAACCAAGGGCATGGATGTGAACAATTTTGTAATAATACTTTACCTCTTTTTGTGACTCCAAAGTCTTTATCTTGTAGAAATTGGTAAATACTCCCTTTTGTCTCTAGTAGGAAGCACAATTGAGCTTCTTTGAAAAGTTTGCATGCTATGTGCAGTGAGCGTAAATGTTTAACTCTCATGCATACTTGTACCATCTAGAACTTGACCCTTTAGTATCTCAAAGCTAATTGTGATTATACTTGGTTGGTGAAATAATCTTAGGCCTTCTTTGTGAATATAGGAACCCACTTTAGCCTAAATAGCCTACCCATACATAGAATAATATCCTTAGTTACCCATTTTGAACCTTCAAACCTCTCTTTTGCAATCACATTACAAACCTCGAACCATTCAAAGTTTTTCCCTCTTTTATACCCTACCCTCCTTGAACTTGGAAAATGAAACTTGAGGCCAAATGCCTAAGTTGGGGGTGATAAGTTTGGAAAAGATAACCTTGGGCCATGGTAATGTAAGTGGATACCTTTGATGCTAAGCAAAGAAAGAAATGGAAAAAGTAAAAAGGAGAGGAATCATGCAATGAAGGAATAACATTAGATAACAAAAGAATTAGTCGAAAATAAAATGCTTTCAAAGAGATGGGTAAATCAAGGTAGCTAAAGTAGGCATGTATGGATTTTGGAAACAAATGAAGTGGTCCATGGTCAAAATTTGGGTTGAGTAGTGTGATGTAGATGTTCAAGGAGGGTGTAGTCACTTTGTTCCTAAATGATATCATACCCTTCCCCGAACCTACGTTACAAGCTCAAAAAGCCCATTGAGATCTCCAACCAAGTGTATTCATTGTAGTGGCGATTGAAAATAATGGCAAGCCTATGGTATGGTACTTGTTAGCATTAAGAGAGTCTTTGTGAGAGAGAGTGTTTACAAAAATCCCTTGTTGCATAATAGATAGTTTGGTATGCACGGAATTTCCTTCGTGTGAGGAGGCATGTTGACAAATTGAGGCGGGTAATTGTCATTTTCCAAAAAATGAGGCAAAAGGAGTGTAATGGAGTTGATACTGATAGAGAGTCACTTCTAGAGAGTAAGTGATTGTTGCATTGTTGTTCTTTGAAGTCCTTTGCATCTTTAAAATTGTGTTCATGTTGAGAGGAGTCGTGAGAATATGTTTACCCTTGCTTGAGAGTGATTTGTTGGTGTTAATCAAGTCCGAAGTCATTGTGATCATTTTATCATTTAAACGGGCTTAAAATTGCACAGTCTCATTGAGTAAGGAGTAGTGTTGTTTGAGGACAAGCAAATATTTAAGTTGGGGGTATTGATTAGGGGAAAATTTACTAATCATTTATGTCCAAATGCGTGCACATTACTATGATTTAACATGATATAAAGAAAGTAGACATATAACAAGTCAATATATAAATTCAATCACAACATCAACCCAATGAAGCAAATTCAATGTATAAGATGTTGCTACTACTGTTGTTGATGATGATGTATGAGGTTGGCACCAACCTTGAGGTTCGTACACAACTTTGAGTTTGGCATACAACCTTGTGGTTGGAACCCAGCCTTGAGTTTAGAACACAGCCTTGAGGTTGTCACACAGCCTTGAGGTTGACACACAATCATCGAGTCTTCTCCGACATAATCCTTTGGAGAAGGTCCATAATATCTAATATCTGATACCAATATTTAGTAATTTCCAAGTTTTTCGTACTTCTAGTATTTCCAATGTTTTCAATATTTCCAGTATTTCCAAAGCACATACATAATATAAGACACAAATCAAGTACACATACATGACATCAAGTAAATATAAAGTAATAAAACAAACAAGTGAAATTATGTGTATGATGACATGTGAATGATGATGCAATGTTCACAACCATACAAAATGAGTATTTACACACCGAATCTACATGGTGTATTTCCACAACCAATCCATATGATGTATTTCTATATCCAACCAATCCAAATAATTCCACAACCACGTGACCCAATATCCACTCACTATTTCCATTATCCATGAATTTTCCACATGATTCATATGCCCATAAAGCATGAACTATGGGGTGTCGAGGATTCATTTGGAATCTGATTTATGAAAATGAACTATGTAACCCCACTAAATTCGATGTTTCAGATGTGTTGGAGAAGTCAGATTTTTAAAAAGACTTTATTTTCAGAAAGTTGATCCTCGAAACCTAAAATTACCATTTTCTAAATCGAGCGTCGAAATGAGATTTAAGAGCCATAAAACCAAACCAAACATGTTACCATCCTAAAATCGACGTTCCAAATTTGTTGACATAGTTCATTTAGCCATCCATCGCACAAATCAAAAGATAACCAAATAAGTCCATAATAAGGCTCTCGAAGCCTCTAAAAACTACAACACCACACAGATGACACCAAAATGCATCAGGAACCATGCCAATCACCCCACACTTCAGAAATACCACAATACAACTATAGGGAGTGGTACAATAGTAAAATCATATAGAAACACATATTTCATCAAATTTTCATATCGTTACATTATTTACCACGAAAAATCTAATTCGTCCTCGAACTAAGGCAAGGAAATATTAGAATCATCGAAGAGCTGGGGGTAAGAACTATGCATATAAAACTCTACCTCCCAATTATCCTCATCTACAGGTAAATGTCTTTACTGAACCTTAACCACAGGGATAACTCTAGAGCACAACCATCTAACATCTCTAGCCAAAATAGAGACTATCTCCACCACTCATCTAACTGAATCGACTCCCAACGAATGACATGAGACACATTAGAAATGTAACAACGAAACATAAAAACATGAAAAATTGGATGAATAGCTAAAAATCTGGGGGCAAAGACAACTCATAGGCCACATTACCAATAGTCTGAAGAATCTCAAATGGGCCAATATACCTGAAGCTAAACTTTCCTATAATACCCCATGTTATTGGCTCTAAATTTTTCTTAGTGATTGTGCTTACTGCTTAGGTTATGACTTAGGTAACGAGTCGTGGAGACTTTTCACGAGTCGTATGGTGCCAATCATACCTTATCCAGTGAGGATTCCCAGGTTTTTGTTTGGATCACAACCACGACCCTACCAGTCATATGGTGAGGTCACGAGTCATAGGGTCGTGACTAAACCAGTGGAGGTGGTCTTGGGTACTGGCTAGACTACGAGTCGTGGTGATGAATCATGGACAGTAATCGTGAGTCATTATGATACTGGGAGTTATTTTCCTACACATTTTTCATTAAGGGTAAATTGGTTTTTCCCTTCCTTTACACTATTTCCATGAATTAAAACCTTCTATTACCCCTATTTCCACCCAATTAACATAATCACAAACTACTCTTCTCTCTTAAATTCCCCAATCAAGAGCAAGGCTAGGGTTTCTAGGGGTTGGTCATCCAAGGCTGAGTTTGTGGTTTTATCTCCAAAATTCTTGGTATTTTCAAGCATGTATCTCTTCCCCAAACTTGTATTTATTATGGCATGCAATGTTTTGATATTCCCATGGTTTTAATGTGTGGTTATGGAATTTAGGTTGAGGGTTTTAGATGGTTATTGTTTAAATGGTATTCCCATGGTTTGTATGCATTTGTTTATGCTTTATTGATGGATTTAAAACTCATTGGGTGCATGGATATGGTAAAAGGAATGTGGGTCTTGGATTTCCCCAAATTTATGGATAATGGAGTAAGGGGCCGTGGCATTACTCCACTTTTAAGGATTTTAGTATGAAATTCATAATAACCTCAACCTACTTGCATAATTGGTTTCGAAATATGGATAATTACATTGTTTTGCTTACTCTTCTAACCTATTGCATTGAACTAAAGGCTAAAAGACAAAAATGGTTTTAAAAAAGCCTTGGTGGTCATGTTTTGGTTTTAAATTGGGACTTGGGGGTCGTGGCATTTCTTCAGGTCGATGGACAATTGGAATAGTATAATATATAAGCTTGCAAGCATAACTGGTTTGATGATACCAAGGGTATATGCATTAATGGATGATTCCTCACTTTAATGGATGGTTTATGTTCAAATGTTTTAATTGGGATTTATAGGGGTTGCGTGCTCACTATGAATGGTGGAGGTCCCTAAGGGACCAATATTGGAAACCACGTTTGTTGGTATGGGTGTCTTTATGACCGTGTGCATAGTTCACACTTATATATATTTTGTATTGGCTTGGATAGAGGCATTTCCTGTCTCATCCTTGAATTTCCTAGTTTGTGTGGATAACACTCATTGGAACCCTTTCAATAGGGGTGCTGAACCCATATAGCCCGTGGATGCCCTTAGGATAGTTAGAGTTACATAGTCCAGGCTAATGGTTTTAAATCTTATGGTAAACCTTGTTCCCTATCCCTGCATTATATATATATATGTATGCATATATGTGAACATGTATATTGAGTTTGGACTTGATTTTGAAATGACATTATTTTATTCCTATCCCGAGTTGCATGGTAGTACTCATTGCGCTGGCCATCCTAAGATGCTACATTGTTTCATAATAAAGGGTCCAAAGATATCTCTTTTACCCCTATACAGTGTTACATGATTTGGTTTATTGGTTGGTTTGGGGTAAAGTTGTGAGCTTCCATCCTCCGAAAATCTTAGTCATTCCATCGGGTTCTTTCCATATTTTAGAATTGAGGAGTTCACGTGACATTATCATTTTCATTGCAACTATCATGGTCGAGGGCATGTCCTGACCTAGTTTTACATTTGAATTTGGTTAGAGGATTTTGTGGACATGTGTGGGTTAGATGTTGTCATTGACTCTTAGAGCTTATTCTTGAGTTACATTAACTGTTTTATCTTTATTCTCTGGTTGTTTTTGACTTTGTTATTATTTGGATTACGTTTGGATTGGGCAGGCTATGGGGGTGGTCTCCGGCCCATGGTGGGCTTGAGATACCCGTCATGGCTAGGCTTGGGGTCGGGTTGTGACATTGCCCCTCTTCCCAAACCTTATCACACCTTTCGTGGGTAAAACTCAAAGGAAAACACGTTCACCACCACCAAATTCAAGGCATGAGGCCTACGATCTGCATAACACTTCTGCCTACTCTAAGCTTCTCAAAGTCTATCCTGAATGATCTGGACTCTGTCCAAGGACTTACGGAGAAAGTCCATACCTCGAGGTCTAACCTCAGAAACATCAAACCAACAAATTAGAGAGCGACAAAGCCTACCATACAACGCCACTAAAAGAGCCATGTTGATATTTGAATAGTAGCTGTTATTATAAGCAAACTCTGCTAAAGCCAAATGCTGCTCCTATTGGCCACCAAAATCCATCACATAAGCGCGGAGTATATCCTTTAAAACCTGGATAGTCTGCTTTGACTGACCATCAGTCTGAGGGTGAAACGCTGTGCTAAGATCAACCTGAGTACCCAACTGATCTTGAAAAGTCTTCCAAAAGTGAGATGTGAACACAAAACCTTGATCTGAAATAATGGACACCGACACACTATGCAGATGCACACTCACAAATGTAGATACAAGCCAACCTCTTGGCACTATAGGAAACCTAGAACAGAATAAAATGTGCTAACTTGGTCAATCGATCCACAATGACCCAAACGCTATCAAAACCATGCGAAGTGCGAGGCAAACCAGTCACAAGGTCTATAGTGATTTATTACCATTTCCACTCGAGAATGGGTAACCTCTGAAGCAAACCACCAGGTCTCATATGCTCAGCCTTTACTTGTTGATAACAATGGCAACGAGCTATAAAGTCTGCTACATTCTTTGTCATACCACCCCACTAGTAGTGCTGCCTTAATTTATGATACATCTTAGTCTCTCCTGGATGGATAGAATACCTGGAACAATTGGCCTCCTCCAAAATCAATCTAATCCAATCACCCACTCTCGGCACACAAACTCGGCCACCGATCCTCAAAAGACCCTCTGAATCAAGTGAGGCTTTCTTAGCCTTGCCATTCAACACCTTATCTTGAATCAAACTTTATCCCACATCATCAAACTGGTCATGAGCTCGAATTTACTTCATTGAAGAAGCCCTAGCCTCCATAAATGCCAAAACACACCCATGGGTCAAAATATCAAGCCTAACCATCTGGTTAGCTAAAGACTGAACCTCCAAGTCAAAGGCCTCTCCTGAATTAAAAAATGCTCCAAGATACCCATGCTAGTCAATCTCCGGCTCAAGGCATCCATAACTACATTTGCTCTGCCCGGATGATAAAGAATGGTCAAGTCATAGTCATTGAGCAACTCAAGCCAACGATGCTGCCTCATATTAAGATCTCACTGGGTGAAAAAGTATTTAAGGCTACAATGATCTCAGAAAATCTCTCAACGGACTCCATAAAAGTAGTGCCTTCACAACTTCAAAGCAAACACAACTTCGCACAACTCCAAATCATGGGAAGGATAATTCCTCTCACGGGGCTTCAATTGACGAGAAGCATACGCAATTATCTTACCCTCCTGCATGAACACAACACCTAACCCAATACGTAAACCATCACAAAAGATGGTAAAACCCACACCCTCCTTAGGCAAAGTCAAGATAGAAGATGAAGTCAACAAATCCTTGAGTTCTTGAAAGATCACCTCACAAGTATCTAACCACTTAAAAGAAATCTTTTTCTGAGTCAACAGGGTCAATGAAGCTGCAATAGATAAGAAGCCCTCAACAAAATACCGAAAATAACCTACCAATCCAACAAAACTCCAAACTCAGTGGGCGAAGTAGGTATATCCCAATCACAAACAACTGCAACATTGACTAGATCAACCATAATACTTTCCTTAGTTACCACATGACCAGAGAAAGAAAGAAACTACAACTAAAACTCACACTTAGAGAACTTCGGATACAACTTCTGATCCCCCAATCTCTAAAGCACAATCCGCAAGTGCTCTTAATGCTTACCCTCACTCTTAGAATGCATCAAGATATCATTTATAAATACAATAACAAAGGAGGTAAGATACGATCAAAACACCTAGTTTATCAACTCCATGAATGCGGCAGGGGCATTGGTCAACCTAAAGGACATGACCAAGAACTCATAATGACCATATTGAGTCTGAAAAGTTGTCTTTGGAATATTCAAAGCTCTAATTCTCAACTTGTGATAACCGAAACTCAAATCAATCTTTGAAAACACCGCGCACCCTGAAGCTGATTAAATTTAATTATTGATGGGAGAAAGTGGATACTTATTCTTAATCATCACCTTATTCAATTGTTGATAATCAATACACATCTTTATAGGCCCATCCTTCTTCTTCATAAAAAAGATAAGCTCACCTTAAGTAAATACACCAGGTCGAATAAATCCCTTATCTAATAACTCATACAACTGATCCTTCAATTCCTTCAACTCGACTAGGGCTATCCTATAAAGAGGAATAGAAGTAGGTTTGATGCCTGGCTCAACATCAATAGCACAATCAATATCACGAATTGGAGGCATACAAGGCAAATCCATAGGAAACACACCCATAAACTCACGAACACAATCTAAAGAAGGAGGTAAAACAAAACTAGTATCATGAATACGATCCAAATAAGCTAAACATTCCCTTTCAACCAATCGACGAGCCTGAACTTAAGATAAGACCCTCTTGGGTCCTAAATGAAGAGCACCCTTCCAAGCTATCCTTGTCACACCCAATAAAGCTAAAGTCACTGTCTTAGTAAAATAATCTAAGACAACTTGATAAGGAGCCAACCAATCCATACCCAAAATAACATTGAAATCAACCATATCTAACACAAGATAATCTACCCAAGTTTTACAATTAGAAAAATTCACAACAAAAGGTTGGTGCACCCGATCGACCATAAAGAATCACCTATCGTGTAGATACATAAATAGGCATGGCAAAAAGTTCACTAACAAAATAAAAACCTGAAGCAAAATACACAGACACATAGGAGAAAGTCAATCCAGGATCAAATAATATAGATGAAAGTCTAAAACAAATAGGGATGATACCTTTGATCATATCATCTAAAGCCTCTGCCTCAGGTATGGATTGTATAGCATAACACTGACCATGACTGCCAACTAGCTGAGTAGCCCCACGACTACCACCATAAGCTCCACCACCTCTACTTCTTGTTCTCTGATATAGGAGTAGCCCTAATCACATAGAAGGGGTAGTCCTTCACCGAATGGCCAACCTCACGACATACAAAACATGTTCTATAACCTGCATCAATAGAAGAAGGTACCACTGGCCTAAATGGCTACCCTGCACTGCTGAACCAGAATATCTACCACCAAAACTCTATAAGGTCACCTACACTGGCCTAGCCTGATATCCACAAGAACCTCTAAAATCTCTATCGTGAGAAGACTGACCTCTGAAATCACCAAAACAACATACCTTCTTGGCTCTACCTTAAGATACTTGAAGAATACCCTCTATCATCTTGGCATGATCTATAATACTCTAAAAATATACCCTAAATACAACCATCTAGGATGTAGCCAACTGAAGGAAAATATCCATACCCTTTATGAACTGTCGGATCTTCTCAGATTCGGTGGAAATACTAGCGTAGAAATATCTGGACAAGGCATGGAAGTGTGCCTCATATTCTACTAAAGTCATGGAGCATTGCTCCAGTTGGTCAAACTCATCATGCATCCGATCTCTCAAACTATAAGGCATAAATATCTCCAGAAAGGCATTAGCAAACTAATCCCAAGTCAACTCAGGAGCATCAAGAGGTCTAAAACCAACAAACGACCTCTACCAATCTATCGCAACATCCCTCAACTAATAGGTAGTATAAGAAACTCTATGCGACTGAAGAAAACCTAAATTATACAACTTCTCACAACAATCAATCAAGAACTCATAGGGATCCTCGCCAACAACACCACCAAATCTGGGAGGACTCAAAGGATATCTCGAACCTCTTCTGATCCTCAAAAGACATCACTGTACTAGCAACAAGAGGAGGCACGGTAAATCTAGCAGGCTGAGATCCTATCTAAGGAGGTAACATAAATAAAGGTTGAACTCCTGATCTCAGTGCAATATACTTATATATCGATGTTGATAGAGGAATAGTACTTAGTGTCTGACGAGTACCCAAAGAAGAAGAAGGTGCCATACGAGGATCCATACTAGGATCTAGAAGAACACCCCGTATGACGAAAGGAGAACCCTATAAGTGGGTAAAAAATTGCACCAACAACCCTTCTAAAATTAGGGCAAACAAACTATGAGAAATTGGGACTGAACCCATACCTCCATCTTGATTCACATGAGGCTTAGGGGAGAGTCCCCTTGCACTCCTTCTAGACGGGGCTGATCCACGAACCCGTCTATGACTCGAGGCTCTCTTTCTTGGAAAAAGCTCCATATCTCTGACCTCATGGGATCTAGTTAGAGTGAAATAGAACTTAGAACTCAAGGTATACAAGAAATTCACACGATAAGGAATAAAATAAGGAAAGTTTTCCTAAAGACTTCCTATAAACTTTTAAAGATAGATACAAATATCTAAGTATCAATCCGCGAGACTCTATTAGTCATTTTATTCTTACATAATTGAGACCAATGAAACCTGGCTGCTCTGATACCAATTTTTCACGACCTAAAATCCAAAGGGTCATCATGGCACTTGTCATGATGAACCTTGACAAGTAAGTGTATCACTCTAACCAATACACAAAGGTGGAAAATATAATAATAACCCCAAGGTAAGGCTTCTAGAATGAAGCCGAACCATATAAGTATAATAAATGCAGAAGAAAATATAACAATGAAACCACAACTCCCAAAAACAAGTGTCAATAGTATAAGAATGTATCTTGTACAACTCAAATCTAAATGTTATACAAAATATATCCAAATACAAGAGAAACACTATCTCTAAAAGAAAAATAAAGACATAGTCTATAGAAAAAGTTAGTAGAAGATATCCGAATGGTTGAAAATCATTAACTACCTTGAAAGCTCTAACAATCACCCGAATCAAGCAATATGGGATGCACCTGAACCTGGATTTACATAAGAAGGGTATAGTAGGAGTGAGTATGGTCCACTTGTACTCAATAGGTATCACACGGTTATCGAGCAAAGTAGAAAATAAAGTACACAAAATACATAGCACGTCACCTGCAATAAAGAAATGTCCCACAATGGTAGCCCACACTATTTGCACTAATAGTTCTAATATATATCATAAATACAACAATAATACAATAAGTATAATGCAAGTATATATTATATCACATACAAATATAGACAGAGAAGAACATGGACATATATGATGGTCAAGTATAAGTAACAGGATATAAAGCAAGTAGACATATAATAAATCAATATGTAAATTTAATCTTAACATCATCCCAATAAAGCAAATTCAATGTATAAGATGATGATGATATTGCTAATGATGATGATGTATGAGGTTGGCACACAACCTTGAGGTTGGAACACAGCCTTGAGGTTGACACACAACCTTGAGTTTGGCATATAGCCTTGAGGTTGGCACACAACCTTGAGGTTGAAACACAATCTTGAGGTTGACACACAGTCATCGAATCTTCTCTAGCATAATTCTTTGGAGAAGGTCCACACTATACAATATTCAATACCTTTGTAATTTCTAGGTTTCCCGTATTTCTAGTACTTCTAGTATTTTCAATATTCACAGTATTTTCAAAGCACATACATAACGTACGACATAAATCAAGTACACATACATGATAATAAGTAAATATAAAGCAATAAAACAAATAAGTGAAATGATGTGTATGATGATGCAATGTTCATAACCATACGATAATAAATCCATATGATGTATTTCCACAACTAACCACAATGTTATAATTCTACTACTATGTGAGCCAATATCCACTCATTATTTCCACCATCAATGAATTTTTCACATGATTCATATGCCTACAAAGTAAAAATATATAAAAATACTCCAAAAGCACCACTATAAACATTTCTAACAACATAATACAATTATTCGCATGTATTCTAATATCTCCCAAGTGCACATGCAAGTGTACGTGGTCTATCAAGTACCAAAGTGGCTTCAAGGAAACCCAAGTATCAATCTCTCAGGGACTTATGTTCGCCACCTATTCAATGCTAGTTTAACCAATTGAGGAGAGTATAAAATATAGTTTTAGAATTGAAAAAAAATGTAAACTAAACTAATGCAAAAAAGTCATAACTTTTGACAATCAATGGATAGAAGCCCAGGGATAAGGCTTACGAATAATCATACTACATTATTGAACTTCATTCGTTAAATTGCTTATCTTGGGTATTGATTCATAGGGTTAATCACATGATTATGGTTTCCAAACCTCGAATCCTTTACCTAAGTTGGACCTTACACCTACATCATTGAGCGGAGATGTAATAATCCAATTAAGTTATGTAAGTTGTCATCTTATGTGTGAATTAAGTAAGGAATCTAAGTACATCCCTGTCCTAGATGCTAATTCAAATTCCTTATTTTATAAAGAAATAAGAACCATACTTTTCTTATTCCCTTGTTCTATCTCCCTATTCCCTCTCCCGATATCACAAGGTTGACAATTGATGTAGTCTAAGGGTAGCTAATCCTTAAAATAGTTAAAAATAAGAATAAACAAAAAACCAATAATGATAACCAAGTCAACAAAATTCAAAATGAAAGTATTCATGATCTTGGCCTTAACCCCGAAAAAAGAGTTTTAGCCTTTAATAAAAATATTCATCATCTAATCTCTTGAATTGATGATACAAACCATAAGAAAAATAAATTAAAGAATGATAAAATCTAAAAAGAAGTTTTGGTAGCCTCCAATTTCCAAAAATATGTAAAAACGTGATATAACATGTATTTATAGTATATGAGTAATCCCAACCCGTGTTAGAGTTGAAAACCTTCAGTTATTGAGCCCGAGAGTGGGTGAGGGTCGCCCTAGGTTGAGCCCCACTCAAGGAAAGGCGTCGCCTCCAAATCGTGCTACCTCTCTGGAATATGTTGTTCAGAATTTTTCTAAGGCAAAAGAGGCACCGAAATGAGCCCACATTGCCTCCAAATCACGGTTAGGACCACCACGCGCCTATTGGTTACAATTTTAGGACTCTTATGAATATACTGCTGTTTTTCATACGTCCATTGGCCAATCCATCACTCCACACGCGCCCATCACATTACAGGGGTCTAAAAGTGCATCAATCTGCGTATTGTGCCTTAGTTGAGCCATTCCGAGCCTTTTTGAGTTGTTACCACTTGATTTGAAGCTTGTCTATCCTTAATATATCATCATAATATATTCACCAAGCATACTATATCATTAAACACAATAATTTAATGCTCAAAACAACACAACATCCAACACAACGAACTTGAAACACGAGCTAATTTCACTTTGATCTTTAACTCATTATTTTGACCCTTGATTTTATCCAATTGATCCTTGAGCATTATAAATAAGTTTTTTCTCATATAGTTACACATAGAAACCATTTGGAATACTTTAAACACAATAGAATCCACCGGAATCAACTAGATAAGCACCTAGCTCAAGCTAGTAAAACTAGTTTTTCGGATTGAACTCTAAATGAATTTTTTAGATACAAACTTATTTGAAACTCACTTTGAACAGATTATAAGCACATGCTTTAACACTTTGATAAATATTTATCTCATTATCAACCCATATATCACATGAATCATCCTTAAAACAAGGCTAAAAAGGCTAGAATAGTGATGCTAGAATGCATAAATTCACCCAACTTCATCTTCCAAGCTATCAACATCACATAAGACCCCGCACGATCATACATATCACATGATATCTCAAATTCAACAATTACATTACATTTAGGCCCCACACAGGCACAACATATAAATAGTCATATTTCATGATTAGTTTCCACCCTTAACATGCATTTTGGTAGACAAATTAACTACTCTGTCCAGTCTGAAGAGTTAAGCCATAACCTACCTCGAAGGTTGAAATTGGTACACAACACGTCAAGCACAAAGACCTACTTCTCATGAATGCTCCCAAAATCTACTGAAACTAAGAAACATAGAATCTATTCATCAAAACAAAACTAACAACATCCATATTGACTACTTTTGGTTCAGGGTCAAAATAGACCCCCAAAATAGATTTTTGAAAAAGAAGAAAAAAATTGTAACTTCAATTCAAAAATGTGTTTTCCATATTTTTAGAAATCTACAGCTAAAAATTCAAGTTAAATTGAGTAAAATATGAGATTCAAATTAAAGAAAAATTATTTTGTCTTTATTGGGTAAAACCTTTGAAATTTGTTAAAAACTCAAGAATCGTGGATAGTTTAAAGATGAAATTGAATAAAAATAAGTAATTATAAGATTAAAAATATCATTCAAGTAAAAAAATGTAAAATTTGTAGATAAATTAAGTAATAAGGTTTTGAGAGGGGGGTTGAAGAAGAAATCAGGAATAAAAGTAAGAAACTAATGAAATATCACCTTAAATCCATAAAAGAATCACGAAATAGATGTTAATCTAGCTTTCTAAGTACCTACAAGCTTTACTTTAAACTCTTATTTTAGGGTTTATCTCTCAAGAGCAAGGTGTAAAATGAGCAAAACTGGGGCGAAAATAGGCTACTTATACTCATATCAGGTTACCGGGTGTATAAAGCATAAATCACATTCTCCACATGTGATTTACACTTTAAAGCATAAAATTCATGCACCAAATGCGTTTTACCATTTGTGGTCCAAGTTGCACCAGCAACCCGGTGTACCATATTTTCAAAGTTCAAAGCAGACTTTGATGGGGTATTGGGGATTCGTTCAGAATCTGACTTATGAAAATAAACTATATAACCCCACTAAATTTGAGATTCAAAAGGCGTTGGAGAAGTCAGATTTTCAAAAAGACATCATTTTCTCAAAGTGGATCCTCGAAACCTAAAATTATCATTATTTCAAATCGAGGGTCAAAATGAGATTTGAAAGTCATAAAACTAAAACAAAGATATTACCGCTTTAATTTCAATATTTCGGATCTGCTGGTGCAGTCTGTTTAGCCATTTGTCACACAGATTAAAGATAATCACATAAGTCCATAATAAGACTCTCTAAGCCTCAAAAAACCATAACATCATACAGAAGGCATCAAAGTGCATCACAAACTGTGCCAATCACCCCCACACCCTAGAAATACCATAATGCAACTATGGATAGGGTTAAAATAATCAAATTATACTAAAACACATATTTCACATATTTCATCAAATTTTCAGGTCGTTACATCATTTTATATCTATATGATAATTATTCATTTGTATGCTTGTTATGATGTATGTTCAAGAAAAGTGAATGACTATTTGATATTATAAGTGTTAACCACATGCAATGAAATTATAGTAAAAGTGTGTTGTTTCTACAAGTGTGATTACGGTTATCATTGTAGTAGTAATTGTTGTAATATCTGTTAATTATTGTGGGATGTACTGGTACTTAAAAATCTTCATGGGATTAATTGGTGTAAAGTTAATAGGAACTTAATATCTAGAATTCGATACATAGACAAGAGCTTATCTCTTGTAAGTCATGCCTAGTGAACGATCATAAAACTTTTACTATGTGTGTACAAAGGATAGGTGAGTGTGATAGTTTCTTGAGTAAACTAGGTTTATGTGTTGACTTGTTATATTGGGTTCCTTGAATGAATTAGTTTATGTGTTGATTTGTTATATTAGGTTCCTTGAGTGAACCAATTTTATGTTTTGACTTGTTATAAATGGTTTCCTGAGTGAAATGAGATTTTATAATTATTAACATAGTTATTGTTGGAATGAATATCTGAATAGTTCCAGCTAAATTATACATGGTTGGTACAACTCTTTAAATGTCTATTTACTTATGTATCTAAGACATAGTATGTATTTTGTTTTTTGAGTCATGGTTTGTTGACTTGAATTTTTGTTGGTAGTCATGGCCTTAACCTGGATTGTCCATCTTGACTTATACTTGACTGAACACTATGGTATTGTTGAATAAGTTTAAGTGTAGTAAACTTAAGGCAAAGTTGTGTGGTAGGTGTTCATGGTTATACTTATGTTACTAAGTTATGGTTGCTTGTTCACATATCTTTTTTGCATTTGTCGATGACCCTACTAGTACTCTACTATTTCTTATGTATTGATACTACACGGGCTCATTTTTTAATTGAGTGTAGAGTATCTTTTGGCGACTGTTTAAAGTTCTCAAATGTAGAGTGGATCGTATTCGAACTCAAGGATGAGCTGTATCTTTTGGGCTGCCATGAGTTCTTCATTTTCTTCTTGTACAGTAATTACAAACTTGGATGTTTCCTTGTTTTTGGGTTGAACCCATTATATTGACATTTGTAGTGTTTTGGTATAGTGACTTTCAGATTCTAGGGGTGTTTATGAATTTATTTATTTCCTCATTTAGTATTTCTATTAGAATTGTTCAAATCTTTATTTAATTAATGAAAAACAATTAGTTTCCTTATTTTGGCTAAGTGTTGGGTTTGACAGTTTTGGAGTTAGATAGTTCTCCCAGTAGAGGGTTAGTGTGGGTTCCACTTGTGATGGTTTTGGGTCGTGACAAATTTGATATCAGAGTCCTAGTTTTATTGGTCTTATTATACTAAAATGGGTCTAGTAGAGTCTTATAGAATGGTATAGAGATGTATGTACTTTTCTTTGAGAGGTTATAGGACTTTAGAAAACTATTATTTTGTTTTCTTTCATGCTATAACTTAATTTCAATTAGTATCTAGCGATCCCAATTGGTATCTTACCCTCTTTATTCTTTCACCCACAGATGGTGAACAATAGAGATAATAGAGCCAAAGCTATATCACCCGCACTAGCAGCTCCAACTATAGAATCAAATATTTAGGGATAAAAAGGAAAAGAAAGAGAGAAACACCCACTAGAGATAAAGCTTGAATAATAGCTAATCAGTTTTTTAGAGGTCAGTGACACCTCTCCCATACCAGAATCATTGTAAAGAGGTTGAGGTTATGAATGTGGATATTGTAGAATGGGAAGAGGTAGCACCAATTATGTGTACAAATCTTTCTCTAATCTGAGATGATTCAGCAGGTACCTCTGTTATTCCTTCTTATCTTTTTAGCCGATTGCTACAAATTCTCCTAGAATGGGTGAGGACTTGTGGACTAATATTTCCCCTTACCTGATGTTAGGACTGAACATGATATACTAACCAAGTTCTTGAAGATAAAACATCTTAATTTTATTGGCTATGAGAATAAGAATGCATTTGAGTTCATTGTTGACTGTTACAAAAGAATACATAAAATGGGTATTGCGTAGAATCATGGTATTGAGTTTGTTACCTTTTAGATGCAAGGTGATGCAAAGTAGTAATGGAGGGCTTATGTGGAGTATCGATCTGCAGCTTTACCTACACTGACATGGACTAAGTTCCATAACCTATTTTTGAAAAAGTATATAATCCATACCCTTTATGATCACAAGAAGGATGTGGTTCTAGCCCTTGAGTAGGGTAATATTTCTGTTGTGGCCTATGAGGCCAAGTTCCATGCTTTGTCCTATTATGATATTTATTTACATGGTACAGAGGATTTGGTTATTTGTGGAGGTCCTGAACACTAACTTGCAAGATTTCTCTACTCATATGACTTCTATCGAAAGACCTTTAATGAGGTTATTGATTATGTGAAAAAGGTGTAAAGGGTCAAGAAAGATGTCCATGTAAAGATTTTAGCAAAGAATTCTCAAAATGTGGGTAACTTTGGTGTTTTTTATTTCAAAAGTCATAGCCATCAAGTCTATCTGGATCACCCTATTTTGTCATCTCTGATAACTTCTATAGAGGGCCAGTCAGGGGCCACTTAGCAACACTCAATTGTTAGAAGCCAAGGGGATTCTTATTCTTTACCTCATATCTTTCTCTTAATTGAGGTTGCTATACTTGTGGTGTTGTAGGGAACTTTAAGAGAGAGTATTCTCAAAGATAGGCTAGGTTATGGGGCCAACAATAGGCTAGAGATGCAATTCCTACTGGTAGAGGTAGTAGAGGTAATGGTATAGGTCATCCATAGGATATAGGGGTAATCATCAGGGTGGCATTGATGGAAATTGAATGGGTGGTAATGCAGGGAGAGGTGAAGCACAACCTACTAGGGAGATTTCCCAAATTAATAAAAGATCTCATTATCATACCTTTCCTAGCAAGACCAAGGCTAAGTATTTTGATGCAATCATTAAAGATACTATTCTCGTCTCTGACCGAATGGCTATTATTTTGTTTGATTTGGGTTCCATTTATTTTTATGTATCTGTTAGATTTGCCTTTGGATTGAACTTGATTTGTGATGTACTTGACTCTCTTGTTTATGCGTCTACCCCTGTTGGAGACTTTGTGGTCGTGACCCATGTGTATTGTTCTTGTTATGTATTGTTCATAGATTTTTAAACTTGGTTTAATTTGATAATCTTGGATATGCTTGATTTTGACATTTTCCTAGGTATGACCTAACTGTCTCCGTATTATGTTTTTCTAAATTGTAATGCTAAGACTGTGACTTTAGAGATGCTTGGGATGGATAAGTTAGAGAGGGAAGGTGTTTATAGTTGAAAAATGTAAAAAGTATGTCTTTTATTCGGTCTAAGAAGTTAGTAGGAAAGAGTGATTTTCCTTTCTAGCATATCTCTTGGATGTTACTGCAGAGTCCTTTTCTATTGAGTCAATCCCTTTGGTGTCAGGATTTTGGGAGGATTTCCTAGAAATTTGTCTGGTATGCCTTCGGATCTGGACATTAACTTTTGTATTGATTTGGAATCGGCCACTCACCCCATTTCTGTTCCTCCTTATTGAATGGCTCCCACCAAATTAAGGGTACTCAAGAATCAATTGCAAGAGTTAATTAATGAGGGATACATTCATCCTAGTTCTTCTTCTTGGAGTTCTCCCTTGTTGTTCGTAAAAAAAAAGATGGTAACATGTAAAAGTGCATTGACTACAAGTAGTTGAATAAGGTTACCATTAGGAATAAGTACCCTTTCTCCCCAATTTATGGTATTTTTGACTAGTTACAAACTGTTTTCATTTTCTCCAAGATAGAGTTGAGGTTATGTTATCACCAGTTAAAGATTCGACCTGAGGATAATCCAAGATAACTTTATGGACTTGATATGGGCATTACATATTTTTAGTGATGCCGTTTTAGTTGACTTATGCGCTAGCAACTCTCATGAGCCTGATGAATGATATCTTTAAGTCCTTATTGGAATTTTATTGTGATTGTTTTCATTGATGATATTTTGGTTTACTCCAAGAGTAATATGGAACATACAGTTTATCTTTGCATTATTTTGGGTATTTTAAAGGAGAAATAATTATATGCTAAGTTCTCTAAGTGCGAATTTTGGTTGTCTTCTATTGCCTTTTTAGCTTATGTGGTTTCAGAAAAGAGGGTGATGGTGGATCCCCAGAAGATTGGGAATGTTAAGAGTTGTGTTCTGCCTAGTTTTTTAATAGAGGTTAGAAGTTTTATAGGTCTTGCTAGTTACTATCACAGGTTTGTCAAGAAATTTGCCTCAATTGCTACTTACTTAACAAGGTTGACCCCCCCAAAAGGAGCCATTTATATGGTCTGACAAGTGTTAGGAGAGTTTTTATTAGCTCAACAAACTTTTGATTACAACTCTCATTTTTTTCTTGTCAGTTGAAGGTAAGGATTTTACTGTGTTTTGTGATACTTCATTCTCTTGTCTGGGTGATGTGTTATTGTAGGAAAGAAGCATAATTGGATATGTATTGAAGCAATTGAAGCCTCATGAGAAGAATTATCCAAACTATAATTTGGAGTTGACGGCAATACTTTTTGCACTTAAGATGTGGAGACACTACCTCTACAATGTCAAGAGTAAAGTGTTCATAGACAGTTATAGTTTGCAACATGTTTTCACCAAAAGGATTTGAATTAAGGCAGAAATGGTGGATAGAGTTATTGAAGGATTATCATATGACCATCCAATACTATTTGGGAAAGTCTAATGTAGTAGCAGCTGCATTGATCTGGAAAGTAGTAAGTATGGGTAGTCTAGCCTATTTGAGAGTGTTGAGGCAACCTCTGGCTGGAGAGATTTAGACTCTATCATTGTAGTTTATGTACTTTGGTGTTTTGGAAAGGGATGAAGTATTGGCTAGTGTTAAGGTAAGTTCAACATTCCTTGATCAAATCAAGGTCAGACGTTTTGAAGATGAAAAGTTGAACAAACATCGAAACAAGGTAGCATGTGGAGAAGTTTCTGATGCCACAGTTAATGCGTGTTGGGTGTTGATGGTGAGGGGATGCATGTGTGTGCCTTGGATTGTTGATTTGATTTTAGGTTTTCTTGTACAAGCTTATGGTTTTTGACACTCTATTCATCTAGGTGCAACCAAGATGTAATTAAGATAGCTTTATTAGTGGCCTAAGATAAAAAGAGATATAGTTGAGTATGTGTCTAAATGCCACAATTGTCAGTGGGTGAAATACAAGATCAAAGGCCTGCAAATTTACTTCAAAGGATGCTTATTCTTGAGTCTAAATGGGAAAGAATAGCTATGGACTTCGTGGTGGGTTTTCCAAAGACCTTGGGGTAACATAAATAGATTTGGGTCACAGTAGAGTAATAACGCTTACCTATACCATCAAAATTGGTAGAGGACGGTAGTTGTCAATAGCTCAACTTATGTTAAGGTCGAATCCACGAGGAGAAAAATTAGAATTCTAGACCTATAGGCGTTAAATACTACTAATGAGTTACCCATAATGTGAATAAAACGAAATGCATAAAAAAGATTGGGCGGTTGGTTTGGCACATTTTTTTGTCAATAGCAACTCAAATCAACTAAGTGATCAACAATTGTGATTTAAATTCAATATGAGAAGAATCTTGGGATAATGTCTACCTAAGGGAAAGTTATGCACGGGTGCACGAAGATTTAGTGTATATGCTAGTTATCAATAATATGGTAGGTTAGGTTTCAGATCCTTGAGGTTAGTTTATCAACAAAGCCTCAAGATTTCACTTATTGACCCTTTTTGGTACCTAACAAGTGTTCAAATTTCAACCACCCATTACCTCAATTGGGCATCCCTATTTCTAGGAAAATGCCCAAGATATAGTCAACTTCTTAATCACCCTTATTTCTAAGATATTGAGAATTAGCAAACTAGATCCATTAATTGTCTACTATCACCTTGTCACCCACATACCTCTTTCAAGGATGATATGGGTTACAAAATTTCATCCAAACCCCTCTTTCAAGGATGGTTTAAGCTTTCACGAGCTTAGAGTTTTCACCCACAAACCCATTTTGGTATTTAAAGCTTTCACCCACAAATCCCAACTAATTTAAAAAAGCAATAGCAAAATCCATCATCAACAAACTAGCATATACACAAATACATCACAACCCACACATAATTTCACCTTAGTTCAACATAATCCTAAGACAATAAAAGATTATCTACTCATGAAGAAAAGAGAGAAAAATATATCATAGGAATTGTTCAAAGCACCCATTCTTCACAACTATCAAATTCAAAATATCCAAATCAAGTTACAATTCTTGCCTAATTTAGTGATTTTATTCAAATTCAAAAATGTTTTAATAGTCTAGAATATCCAAAAGGGAAGGGGTTTTAGCCTCTAAAAGGAACTGGGTTCAACTAAGTGAAATTACAAAATTGCCCTGGGCCAAAATCCCATTAATCCATGATTGCATCAATTTTGCCACGATTGCGGATACCGCAACCATGATAAGAACCATACAATTACGGTCGCTGACCAATCTTTACTGGCCACGATCGCGACTTTCAAACCGCGATCACGGTAACTGAGCTTGATCCGTGCAGGGTCTTCCGCATTTCACTTTGCCTCTCCTTTTAATCTCTATTTAGCACAATCCACATCTTTCTATCTCATCACTTTTGTTCATGCAAAAATATGGAAATTAGTGCATTTAATAAAAAAACATATCTCATTTATACATTCAAGCTTAGTTACTACCACAAATAGCTCATCAAACATGGGCAACACTATTCTCATAATACCCCTAAACATGGAATGCAATTTTCAAGGGTGCAAAAGACTTTAAAGAGCAATCATGCAACAATCACTAGTACTCTAGAAGTGACTCACCTTTGACCTCAACTCTAATATAATCCTTTGGCCTTAATTTTTTGGGATATAACAAAATCATCCACCTCAACTCGTTTACATTCCTCCCCATGAGAAGGAAAATCCCCCCCACAACAAGTTATCAAGTATGCAAAAAAGGGGATTTAAGTGTAAGACTCTCTCTCTCACAAAGACTCTCAATGCTAAAAAGTACCATGCCATAGGCTTGCCCCTATTTTCAATCACCACTACAATAAATATACTTGGTTGGAGATCTCGAAGGACTTTTTGAGCTTGTAACGTAGGTTCGGGGAAGGGTAGGATAACATTTAGGAACAAAGTGGCTTAACCCTCCTTGAACATCCACATCATACTATTTAAACTAACTTGTGACCATGGACCACTCCTTTTGCTTTCACACCTTACATATGCCTACTTTAAGAGACTTGATTTCCCCAACTTTTGTAGGGCATTATTCTTTCACTTATTTCTTTTGCAATCTATGCCTCATTTTTCTTTTCATCATTTCTTTCTTTTAAATTTACCACCCCCAACTTAGGCATTTATCCTTAATATTCATTTTTTATATTCAAGGAGGGTTGAGTTCAAGAGGAGGACAAATTTTGGAATGGTACACGACTTGTAATTTGGTTTCCAAAGAAAGGTTTGAAGGCTCGAACTTGGGGATCCAAGGATTCTATTCTATGCATGGGTAGGCTATTTAGGCTTAGAGTGGGTTCCTAGTTCACAAAGATGGCCTAGCATTATCTCACCAATCAAATATAATCAAACTTAGCCTTGAGAGACTAAAGGGGCAAGTTATAGATGGTACAAGTACACATGAGATTTGGACAAATAATCTCACTGCATATGGCATGTAAATTCGCCAAGGAGGTTCAATTGCCCCTCTCACTAGAAACAAAAATGGAGTATCTACCAATTTTTACAAACCAAAATTTGTGGAGTTATACAAAAATAAAAAGTTTTGTTACAAGGTCGCTCACATCCATGCCCTTGATTTTTGATAAATTTTAGATGAAGGGGGTGTTTGCTTTGCTTTTGCACCACACACAATTTTCTAATTATGGCACCAACTCAAGACTTCATCTCATATTTTGTCTTTCTTACGGGCAAACCATATGGCTACTCAGACTTCGCCATAGGTATAAGTGCAATTCCAAATCCAAAATGCCACAGGTACTCAAACTTTCCTTGCATTTATAGCTTTGATGCTACGAGTACTTAAACTTCCTATGCATCCATGGCTCAAAACCTGATCATGACGTTTTTCCCTTAAGAATGTCATCACTCAATCCATCATAGAAAAACACTCATCGGATATCATCACAAGTAAAATCAAGATAAAGCAACAATCTAAAAACAAAATAGAATGACCAATCCATGCAAATGTGGGCACCATAAGAGTGCCCAAATATTACAACCCAAATAAAATAGAAATCATCCAAAAGCATATAAAAATATCCAAAAATAATACATACCTAAATAAATAAATGCAGAGAGACAGGTGCCCCCAACTAAAAGTTTGCAGTGTCCTCACTGCATAAATAATAAAGCATAAGAAGGGATAAGGGTGATCCCTAAGACTGCATCAAGAGCAGCTCTCACTCTCAAACTTTGCATTACCACCTACATCCTTAGGATCTGGCCGGTTGGCTGGGGCCTTATCATCACTCTTAACTCGGGAGGAAGGAAGTCTATCTCAGGGTTTTAGGACCTTTCAAAGGCCCTTTACTCCCTTCTACATCTTGTTCAAGAATTTTTCTCTCTTTTTCTCCCTTTTTGCCATCTTCTTATGGGAAGCTCAGAGCTCTTGGTACGACTTCACCAAAGATGAGTAGGCTCTTTCAATCCTAGCAGTGGTAGCCCCCTGATTCTTCTAATTCTCCCGATACTTATCATAGTCAGCGCGGGACACATAAGAGTGGCGGGTGGTAGAGGGATCTCTTTTTCCTTGAGGAAATACTAACACAAGCTCCATAATGGCTCTCATCTCATTAGAAATATCATCAAAGGGGTTGGTTGTGGATGGCCAGCAAGACTCTGACTCTTGAGATGTAGATTTACCCAAATTGATTTATCTCTTTTTGCTCTTACCCAGTGAACCCTCAACTTTAATTTTAGAGGGTAGATGAAGGTGTCGGGGCATACCTAAGTATCTCCTGGGTAGTACTCTACTCCTACTCACCCGTATAATTTTGTAATTAAATAAGGGAAAGAGAGGTATGTACCTCCTTGGAGCTCGATGAATTTAATCTCAGATATGATAATTCAATCAATATTCAAAGGGATGTCGTCTAAAATGCAAGCCACAATCCTATCTCGCATGTCAAGAACTGTTATCATATGGTTGCAAGAGGATACTTGGATACAAATGATATTTAGCCAAATCTCATCCTCGGCAGTGAAGTCATTCATAGATATATTTCTTTTTGTCACTGCCTAAAAGACCTCCTTACCCAAGCACAATCTCTCCACCAACCAATTGTCTAGCTTATACCTTTTTGCCTCAAAGTCGGCCATGTTTGCATTTGGTAGCCTATAGAGATCATTGATTTTCTCCGTACCAAAGTCCACCACCTTTCCCCGAATCTTAATAGTCATGCTAGATGGGTCTGAGAAGGATACTATGCTAAGGTTAGCATAGAGTTACCAGACACACTGCTCATTCGCCTTGCAAGTATCCGGGGCAAAGCACCACCACCTTATAGCCATAAGCTTGTCATGAAATGCTGGAAGCTTTTTTGACACTTTCTCCAAGCATATTCCTCTCTTCGGGAGCATTTTTATCGTTGAAAGATCCCTATAGTAAAGAGTGTGGCACTTTGGTGCCATAAATCAGACTTGGTCGTATTCCTCCATGATATGATCCTGAAAAGCAAGAGAACAATGTAACCACATTAATCATTGACATATACATGCACAAACTATGCCATGTTGTTCATTAAAGCTCATGGAAAAGTTACTTGGTGGTGTTTTGATAAAAAATTGAAGTGCAAATTTTTTGGCCCAAGCAAAAAATCAGCCTCAATTAGAGTGATTGCGAGCCATGGTGCCGCGATCGCAGTCTTGATGAACGTGATTATGGTACCTGAGATAGGTTTTACCCTAAAATTTTCTATGTCCAAGAATTTAGAATTTGGGCCAAAACATGTTCTACCACAAGAGTTTACGCTGAAAGCATTGAACATGGTTACTAGGTACTCAATTTCGCCCTTAGGATGTAAAAACAACTAGGTATGATTCATTTGGGCATTTGATCGAGCACGTGGTGTGAACACTTTATTTACTTAATTTCAGACATAATTTTGGGCACTCAAGACTTTCCCACATATGTGTACACCATATTCTAGCAGCTAATAACCACACAAGTTTATTATAACACATATTTAGCAAGAAAAATCATAGATTTAGTCCTTCCCTATAACATGCATTCTATGGCCTATTTTCTACATTCAAAATATTAATTTAAATTACTTACCGAAGGGAATGATTCAAGAGGGCTTCTTTAATGATTTTGAATGCCACAAAGGTGCACAAGAGAGGGTGTAAATTGAGAGAGAGTTTGAGAAAGGAGTGTGATGAAATAGGGAGTTTGATGGTCTTTTAAACTATCTTGACCGCAATTACGGACAAGCGGGTGACCACAATCGAGGTAACAGAGAGCATTTTTGCTCCCCTATTTTCCCCTGTTCAGCTTATTGCTCAATTTTGACACATTTTCCCCTGTTTATCAAAATTAAAAACAAAGGATATGAACCACTTTCATGGCATTTGTGGGTTGCCTCCCATATAGCGTCATAGTTATCATCATGGCACGATGTCTTTTTCCTTTCTCAAGTTGAGTCCTTAGGGACCCCTCATTCACTTTCTTAACTTCGACATCGATCACTGCTACCACTTGAAGCTCCATAGGTTGTTTCTTTATTTTGCATACCAAAAAGAAGAATTCACCATCATGAAATCTAAACCTCATTTTCCCAAGCTACAAATCAACAATGTCTCTCCCGGTGGCAAAAAAAAGTCGACCAAGAATTATAGGCACCCCTTGGTCCATTTCACAATCTAGTACCACAAAATATGTCGAGAGGATGAATCATCCACTTTCACCAACATATCGAATGCAACACCAACATGTTTCTTGATAGACCAGTCCTTCATCAAAAGCCTTATTGCCATTGGAGTAAAAATTTCTAAGCCGAGCCTATTATATATTGCAAAAGGCATGAGATTAATACTCGCACCAAGGTCATATAAATCTTTTTCAAACTTATGTGTTTCAATGGTGCATAGAATGGTAAAGGCCCCAAGTCTTCTTTTTGTTCCTCCATTTCTATACCCATAATGGCAGTACACCCATGGGTAACTTCAATGGTGTCACCTTTAACAAGCTTCTTATTTGACATCAACTTTTTCAAAATCTTAGCATACCCCAGGATATTTTGGATAGCCTCAAGAAATGGGATATTAATGGAGAGGTTGGCAAGCTTAGCCATGAATGTTTTGAATTTAGAATTATCCTCCTTCTTTTTGAGCCTTTGAGGGAATGGAAGGGGAAGCATAATGGTAGGCATTGGGTCACTTTTCACTTTATCATATTCAACTACCTTTGTATTACCCTCTTCACCATCAACTTTTTCATTCAACTCCGACTCTTTTTCTTTCCCTTCATGAGACTTCTGAGCCTCTTGCTTTGAATTATTCGTAAGATTTTTCTCTATAATGGGCTCCTTTTATACATCTACCACAAGATCACCGAGGGTTTTACCACTCTTAGTAACAATACCATCACTTGAGCCTCATTTTTTAAGTTCACAATGGTGTCACTAGGGAGGCCTCTCTTTGGCCTAGCATTGAGTTAGGTAGAGATTTTCCCAATTTGACTCTCCAATTGCTTGATTGAACCGAATTGCAATATAACCATTTGGTTAATTAGAAAAAAAATTCCATTCAATTCACAAACCACATTGTCTGTTCCCTCCACTTTCATCAAAATACTTGCTAGCATATCTTTCGTTTATACTTGTCGAGGTCAACGGAGTCAGACTTCTTACCTTTTTCCCAATGATTAGGGGAAACATAGTTCCTATCTCTCTAGTTCCAACCTTGGTTCCCACCTTACCTTTGATAGTGGGGATGGTAACCCCTCGATTAATTAGTTAAATACTGAATCTCCTCATCAAGATTTTTGGCCTCTTCATCATCATATGCCTTGGATTCCATGGCATTCATTGCTTTTATGGGTGCACCATCACATGTTTCATTAAAAGCTCCATTTGAGTCATTATTTTTTCCTTATTCTCCTCTCTCTCCTCCTCTCTCTTTTTTTGTTCCTTGTCAACAATGGAGATAGTAGGTGATCTTTTTGGTACCTCGACATCCTGAGTAAGCTACTCCCAGTTTTTTGTGGTAACTTTATCAAGCAAATTTGAAGTCGTATGATAAGTCAACTTCACAAGAGAGACCCTACCTCATTATCTACCACAGTTTTATTGAGCTGATCAAAAGCCCAATAGAAGATTCAGAGAAGCATCTTCTCCAGGACCTCATGGCTGGGACAATGCAAGTGTTTTCTGTTGAATCTTTTCCACACCTCGTACAAGGTTTCCCCATTCAATTTCCTAAATTTTATGATCTCATCCTGCAATTGAAGCATTTTGGATGGTGGGAAATACTGGTCAAGGAAGACCATAGTGAGTTCATCCCATGAGGTGATGGATCTAGCCTGAATAGAGTGAAGCCATAACACCGCCTCTCCCATTAGAGAAAATGGTAAAAGACGAAGTCGGATGGACTCTTGGATTATGTGTGCAATATCAAAGGGTGCACACACTTCGATGAAGTTCTTCAAGTACAAGTTGGGGTCCTAATAGGCTTGTCCCCCAAAAAGTCCCTTTATTTGGAGCATATGGAACATGACGCTAGTGACATAAAAGACATCATTACCTTGAGTAGGTGGGATACGAATGACACTTGATCAACCAATGCCATTGAGTTGCTCTTCGTCATCAAGAGGGCCATCGAAAACCCCGATAATGCTTGCATTATCACTCATGGTTCCGTGAAAACTATTAGAATCACCTAAAAGGGAAGCAAAAATAACAACCAAAATAAATACAAACCACTATGGGTGTACCCAAAGTAACACTCAACACCGCACAAGTGAAAACTAAATTTTATTTCCCGGTAATGATGATATTTTTATAACGCTAACCTATACTATCAAAATTAGTAGAGGATGGTCATTGTCAATAGCACAACTTATGTTGAGGTCGAATCCACGAGGAGCGAAATTAGAATTCTAGTCCTATGGGTGTTAAATGCTACTAATAAGCTACCTACAATGTGAATAAAACAAAATGCATAAATAAAAAATAGGGGGGTTGGTTTGGCATGGATTTTGTCAATAGCAACTCAAATCAACCAAGTGAACAACAATTGTGATTTCAATTCGATATGAGAAGAATCTTGGGATTATGTCTGCCTAAGGGCAAGTTATGCACGGGTGCATGAAGATTTAGTGTACATTCTAGTTATAAATAATATGGTAGTCTAGATCAAAGATCCTTGAGGCTAGTTTATCAACAATACCTCAAGAATTTCACTCATTGACCCTTTCAGGTACCAAACATGTGTGTCAAGTTTCAGCCACCCATTACCTCAATTAGGCATCTCTATTTCTAAGAAGATGCTGAAGATATAATCAATTTCTTAATCTCCCTTATATCTAAGATAGTGAAAATTAGCAAACTACATCCATTAATTATCTACTATCACCTTGTCTCCTTCATCTCTCTTTCAAGGATGATATGGATTTCAAAAGTTCACCCAAGCCCCTCTTTCAAGGATGGTTTGAGATTTCAAGATCTTGGAGTTTTCACCCACAAACCTATTTTGGGTATTTGAGGCTTTCACCCATAAATCTCAACTAGTTTAAACAAGCAATAGTAATATCCATCATCAACAAACTAGCATATACACAAATACATCACAACCCATACATAATTGCACCTTTGTTCAACATAATCCCAAGACAATAAAAGTTTAGTTACTCATGAATAAAAAGAGAGAAAAAGATACCATAGGGATTGTTCAAAGAATTCATTCTTCATAAATACCAAATTCAAAATCTCTAAATCAAGTTATAATTCTTGCCTAATTTAGGGTTTTTACTTCAAATTCAAAAATGTTTCAATAGTGTAGAATACCCAAAAGGGAAGGGGTTTTAGCCTCTAAAAGGAATTGGGTTTGGTTGAGTGAAATTACAAAACTACCTTAGGCAAAAATCCCGCAAAGTCGTGATTGCATCAATTTTGTCGCGATCGCGGCTATCGCGACCACGATAAGAACCATGCAATTGAGGTGGCTGACCAATTTTTACTAGCCACAATCATGGCCCTCATATCTCGATCATAGTAACTGAGCCTGATCTGTGCAGGGTCTTCATCTGTGCACTTTTCCTCTCCTTTTGATCTCTATTTAGTTCAAATCTATATCTTTCTATCTCATCACTTGTGTGCATGCAAAAATATGGAAATTAGTGCATTTAATCACAAACATGTCTTATTTATACATTTAATTCATAGTAGTGCGCACAATTGTTTAGTGTAAATGAGTGATAAATTCACCAATTATCATGGACAGGCTGACCAATTCAGCTTATTTTATCCCAGTTAGAGTGAATTATAGCTTGAAAAAATTATCCAAGACTTATATCAATGAGATATTGAGGTTGCATGAGGTGACAATCTTCTTAATTTTTTATTGAGGTGCACAATTCACCTTTAAGTTTTGGGATAGGTTACATGAGGTGTTACACACTAAGCTTGACTTCAACACTACTTTCCATCCTTAGAATGATGGCTAATTCGAGAGGATTATTTAGGTGCTAGAGTATATGTTAAGGGCCTGTGTATTAACTTTGGTAGTCATTGGGATAAGTTTTTTCCGTTGTGTGAGTTTTCATACAATAATATCTACCATTTTAGCATCTATATGGTTATATTCAAAGCACTTTATGGGAGTTGTAGATCACCTATAGGATGGTTCAAAATGGGTAATGTAAAGCCTTTAGACATGGAATTGGTAAGGAAATCTTAGTAAAATGTGAGGTTCATTCAAAGTAAGTTGTTAGTAGCCTAGAGTAGGCAAAAAAATATGTGGATCGCAAGGTGAAGGATATGTCATTTAAACCCGGTGAGCAAGTTTTGTTGAAAGTATCTCCTATGAAGGGAGTTATGTGGTTTGAAAAAAAGGATAAGCTTAGACCTTGATATATTGGTCCATAGGTTCTTGAGGATGTGGACCTGGTAGCTTATACTTTGGCATTGCCACCAAGCCTATAAGAGGGTTTATCCAATGTCCTATGTGTATATGCTTAAGAGAAATCATAGGTATAGGGATTATATTATTAAATAGGATTTAGATTTAGTTAATAAGAATTTTTCATATTAGGGTTGCAACTATTAATTGGGACATCCAAAAGTTGAGGACAAAGGAAATTCGGTCTATAAAGGTCCAATAAAAGCACCGTCTTGTTGAGAAAGCTACCTGGAAAACTAAGATGGGCATGCAGGACAAATATCCCCACTTGTGGAGGATACTAGTACTCATTTCATTTTTACTCGCCTTGTTTTTCTTATTTGATCATTTAGGGATGAACAATGGGTGAATCAATATCTTTTGCAATGAATCTTTCCATCGTTACGGGTAAGTCTAGCTTGTCAAAATTTGGATTAAGATTTTTCACAAATTGAGAGTTAAAAATTTTAGGCTGGCTTAGTCTAGGATAAAATTAGAGCATGGTATGGTCTAGGAAAATTCGGTAATGTATTAGTTAAAGGTTATGCTATATGATACAATTTTATTTTAGTCAAATTGATAAAGAATTTATAGAATTTTTTGAAAGTGAATTTGGGTGAGTAGAACTCCTGATATCGAACTTGACATAAGGGGGTTGTTTGGGACATCCAAATCTGAAGGTGTGTTGTGAAAAAAACAAAACTAGAGCAATCTCGGGTTTCTGTCTTACCTAACCCTCTGTAGTGGGTGGCAAACCGCTACTAGTATGCAGCTATAGCAAAAAAAATTTCACTATAATAGAAGTTATCTTTATTCAATTCCACCATTATAGGCGGATTTCGCTATAACAGGATAGGACTGCTATAGAGGGATATGCACTAATTAATGTAGAAAATACCCAAAATGTGTTATTTTCATTGCATTCTTATTTTGGGCGTAGATGTGACAATTTAGGGTGAATTTTACATATTTTCCATCAAAACTCTTCATAAAGTTAGGCTAATCGCTTTCATTGACTAGTTTTTTATTATTAACTCATAGAATCACTGGTTTACGTGTTTTGGGAAGGATTTAACTTGACTAACTAATTTTTTGGGTGAATTTGGTTGAAGTGGGTAGAAAACCCTTGGGTTATCATTAGAAGTTTTTAAATTACTCTTGAATGACGACAATTCACTATTGAACTACGAAATTAACAGGATTAAGGTGGAAAGATATAGACAACCTTAGAATGGGAGGAATAATCATGAATTTGGCCTTGAGGTTTTGGGATTAGGTTATAATCCTTGATATTGTTAGGTCATTTGGTTGATTATATGTGGTATTGGTGTTCTTAGAACAGAATCAAGTCGAGTTTGCAACAAAGGACAAAGCTCAAGTTCGTTGGATTATTTCAGACTTGGAATGAGGTAGGTGATGACTTAACATAGTTGAAACCTAACTTGATTTATGTATATATGATAATTGTTCCTCTGTATGCTTGTCACAATGCATGTTCAAGGAAAGTGAATAACTACTTGATACTCTAAGTGTGAACATATGTAATGAAATTATATCAAAAACTTATTGATTTACCAGTGTGACTATTATTATTATTATGATTATGATTGTTATAACATTTGTTGATTATTGTGGGATATACCGATATTTGGACATCTTCATCAAATTAGTTGGTATAAGGTTAGCATGCACTTATTGTCTTAAATTTGGTACATGGACAAGAGCTCGTCCCCAACAGGTTATGGCTAGTGGATGATCATAAGACCTTTAACATGTGAGTACAAGAGATAGATGTGTGTGATGATTCTTTAGTGAGTCGGGTTTATGTGTTAGCTTGTTTTATTGAGTTCTTTAAATGAACTGTTTATGTGTTTGATTTTTTATATTGGGATCCTTTAGTGAACCGAGTTTATTTATTAACCTATTATATTTGGTTCCTTAAGTGAACCAGGCTTATGTGTCAACTGTAGCTTGGAGTATGAATGTTATCGGACCAATAGAGCCACTAACGTCAAATGGATGTAGGTTCACATTGATTTCTATTGATCATTATAAATGATTTCTTGTGTGAACTGAGATTTTATAATTATTAGTATGGTTGTTCTTAGAATGGATCCCTGAGTGGTTCGGGCTATATTATAAATGGTTTGCATAACTCTTTAAATGTTTGTTTTATTAGGTATTTGAGACATGGTTAGTATTTTAGTGTTGAGCGATGATTTGTTGACTTGGATTCTTAATGGTAGTCATGGTATCGACTTGTGTTGTTGTCCATATTGACTTATTTTTGACTGAATTTTGTGGTGTTGTTGAACAAAGTTAAGGGACGTAAACTTGAGGTAAAGTTATATGGTTAGTGTTTATGGTTGTACTTGTGTTACTAAGTTATGGTTTCTTCGTCACATATCTTATTTTAGGTTGACCGATGACCTTATCAGTATACAAGAATCAGAACATGGTTATTTTTTTTTGTACCGATACTACACGTGCTCTTATTTTTATTGAGTGTAGAGCATCTTTCGACGACTATTTCAAGACCTCAATGTACAGAAAATTGCCTTCAAACTCAAAGTGAGCTACATCTTTCGATTTGTCATGAGTTCTTCACTTTATTCCTGTCGAGTTATTTCGAACTTAGATGTTTCCTTATTTTTGGGTTGAACTTGGTACATTGACATTTGTAGTATTTTGGTACAATGACTTTAAGATTCTAAGGGTGTTTAAGTATGCATTTATTTCCGCATTTAGTATTTCTATTAGAATTGTTCGAATCTTGGTTCAATTAATGAAAAATAGCCAGTCTCCTTATTTTGGCTATGTATTGGGTTTGATGGTTTTGTGTTAGATGGTTCTCCCACCAAAGGGTTAATGTGGGTGCTACTCGCAATGGATTTTGATCATGAAAATATGAAAAAAGTTTAATATTTACAATAAATAAATGAAATATATCATAGATAAATATAATATATATATGCATTACACTCGGTATATATTGGTAATATATGATTTACTCCCTCTATCTATTTTTACTTGTCCGTTATTGACTTGACACATAATAAATAACAGTGTAATTTTACTATATCACCTATTGAATATAGTTAATACAGTGCTTTGAAAAATATACTAGATAATGAATATTGTTTAATAGCAAGGGTAAAATAGACACAAAAAGGTAAATTATCATTTTTCAAACTGGACAAGTATTCTTGGACATCAACTTTTATTATAATGGACAAGGAAAGATGAATGGAGAAAGTATTATATTACTACTACTAGTCCCATTTGGCCCGTGTTGAATATGAGCTCAAACTACATTAATATTTATATTTGTAAAGATTATTCTATTTTTTGTTATTCTTCTTTTTTTTTTTAGTAACATTATGTTAGTTAAAAGTAGTTAGATAATTTCTTAATATTTTTAAAATACCGCTTAATTTTTTTTCTATTTTTTTAGTTCGTTTCAAAAGAATGTCACTTTCTTTTCTTGAGAATTGTTTAAGACTACGAGATAAATGATATTTTTGTCCTTTCAATAAATCTTTAGTTTAAGACGATAAATTTAAAAATCTTTGTTACTTTTTAAAAATCTTTTGCGAAGTCAAAACCAAATAAATAAATTGAAATAGATGGAGTAAAAGTTTTGTAAGTTAGAAAACAATATTTTTCTTAACATATATATAAAATTTTCTTTTATTTTTCAAACAAATGCATGCACCAAAACTCTTCTCTTTTTTATTTTCCTGAAAGTTTTAAAAGTAAAGTTTTTAATGGTCTAAATTGATTTTCGCGTTATGTTGAACTGATTTTTTTCTCAGTTAAACTTAGATTAACTAACACATTTTTTAATGTATCGCATTTAAATAATAGTGTACGATCCATTTCGTCGTTACTAAATTATTCATAATAAATTCATGAAAATTCTTTATTTTCGTTTCTCAGTATTAACTTGAGTCCAAAATAGATAATGTTTTACCTATTATATCTCCTCAAACTTTCTGGCGAAGAGTTTAGCCTTCAGATGTGCCTAGATAGACACAAGCCCAAAGAATTTAATTAGGGGAAAGAGTCAAATATGTTCCTAATTTTTGCGAAAACGTCCAAATATATCCCCCGTTACAATTTTAGTCCACTGATTCCCTCATTGTTGAAGTTTAGGAGCAAATATACCCCTCTGAATGTTAAATGATATGTTGGAAATTTACAAGCCCCTTTTCCCCCTTTTTTTACAAAAAATTAATTGCCACATAAGCCAAATAATTATCACATCACAAAAAATAAATCCACCCAATGCTTTTACAACCTGAACCCAACCCACCAATTTGAACTAGCCCATGACCCGACCCAAGATCCAACTCTATAAGCAATAAGTTAGTGCTAGTTTCTTGAAGGGTAGTTCTTCATTCACCATTTAGCTGGAGACTCTAATAACTTCATTACTGTTACTTTTTCGTTGGAGATCTGACTAGTATATTACAAGGAAATTTTGAGAAAGAATGTGTGGGATACAACAAGATAAGTCCATCTCCCAGTTTGTTCACAATCTAATGTGAAATCTTTGCTTTCCCAGGTCACATTGAGTGGTGACACAAAATGAGTTGGATACCAACTTTAACTTGATTTAAATGGAAGAACTGTACATATGCAATTGAAAGTTTGTATAAAAATAAATTAGAAGTAGGATATGCAATTGTAAAATTGTACATATGTAATTGAAAGTTTGTATAAAAAGAAATTAGAAGTAGGATATGCAATTGTAGAACTGTACATATGCAATTGGATGAACTGTACAAAATGAGTTAGATACCCTCGGATCAAAAGAAATGTCATCGAAGCAGGACTGAGAGAAACATATAACAAACAAATAGCACGATGCAAAGCAAATAAAGCAACAAATAGTAGCACATATTTTAGAAGAGGAGACTACATAATTGTAGAAGCGGTGTGGATCTTGGGTTGGTTCAAATTGGTGGGTCGGGTTCAGGTTGTAAAAGAGTTGGGTGGATTTAATTTTTATGATGTAACAATTATTTGGATTATGTGGAAATTGAAATTTAAAAAAAGAAAGAAAAAGGGGCTTGTAAATTTTCAGCACATCCTTTAACAACCAGAGGGTATATTTGCTCTTGAACTTTAACAGTGAGGGCATCAGTGGACTAAAATTGTAACTGAGGATATATTTAGACCTTTTCACAAAGTTTAGAGACATACTTTACCCTTTTCCCATTTAATTATTCATGAGTTATAATATCATTTCTTTAGTTTTGAAAATTCTTTAGGTATGAATTAAGGTCATACAAAATCCCTAACACAAAGTTAAGTTTAAAACATTTTTTTCCAATACAGTTTTGATATGGGTATCTATTAGGGCCAACTTTAAATGACTATATATCATAGAATATAAGGAGTTAGAGAGCCAATACCTATAAAATTAAAGATATTTGAGTCCTATTTCTAACGCAACAAATCGTTCATCAATCTAAATTCGAAGTAAAAAGTTATGAATATTTTACTGAGCATTGTCCAGACTAAAATAGAAATTCCGAAGTAGCGATAATTCTGGTGGTATTTAAGTCGGTTTCACCCATTTTTCAAGTCTAAAAACTCCAAACTTCATTTTCCAATCCTAGAGTGGTGATTCTCCTAAGTTTAGGGTGAAAGTCCTTCATTGAGGTAAGTTTTTCCATCATCTTCTTCGTCTTTTAATTCTTTAACATCTTAGAATCCTTAGAAAGACCTTTAATGGTGAATTTTTTTGGAAAAAACTTATGGGTGTTTCTAATATGACTTAGATGTGATTCTAAATTATAAATTAAATATTTTTAACATGAATTCATAAACTAGATTATAAATTTTGATGGTTAGGAACCTTGAATTTCATAAATATAAGACTTTTAGCATAAAAACTCCATTAGTGGAGATGAGTTAAGCTTGAAAAAGCTAATTAATGGCTAACTAACCTTGGAGAATAATATGTATCTTGAATTAAGGGTAGAATTAATGGGTTTGAGTCCCCAAGATATTTTTTTGAAGAGTAATTATTTAATTACTCTTATTATTATTTGATTTTTAGATGTTTGATTATTCCAAGGCATGAAAGAAAGAAAAGAACATCCTTGTTGTGGCTTGCTTCTCTCAGAAGCTTGGCATCCAGGTAGGCTAGATTAATAAGTAGAAGACTATGTTATTTTATATTTTTATAATTTAGAATTGATGAGAGAAAGCATGTCTAGTCCTACAGGCATAGAGTTGAGATAGATAAATACATAAGAACTTTACTTTATTCCCCAAAATTACATTATTGATTGATTATGTAATATTTATGATATATGTGTTGTGTGACTGAAAGGAGATTGTTGTAAATATAGTATGTGGACAGGATGTTTTTTAGTTGTTCTAATGATGAACCTAGTTAAGTTAAAATGATATTAAGTTGTATGTATTGTACAATAATACGATGAGGTAGAATTATGCTAATATCGAATATTAATGAGCATAGTAATATCTAAGAGATAGGTGACTTGAATTAGTGTGATGATTATGTGGAAAGAGGTACAGGATAATGATATTCTTGAATATGCTAGTTATAGGTGGTGATGTTAGAACCCATGTTGTGGTATTTAAGAAGGTAGTGATATTTTAATAATTAATGAGTAATTAAGGCTCTAATAGTGATTTGTATGCTTAAATGTTAAATTGTGATTTATTTTATGATATTCGTGTTTTGGTATTGATAAAAATACTTTATCAATTGGATGCCCATGAGAGACTAAATTGGTGATAATGATGATTTATTGAATTGTGCCTAATGAGGGGCTTGTTTGACAATAATAACTCCTTGAATTAATGCCATGAATGGATTGTTGATGATCATGATGAATTATTTAAATAATGTCCATGAGAGGGTCAAAACGTTGATGAATGAAAGAACTTGATCGAACTGTTTTATTATTTTAGGTGCACTTGTAAATTTAGTATGTTGTATTACTTCTTGAGAGATAATGTGAATTTCATTAAATGTATATAATATGGTTATGAAGAATCGGGTACTACTCCGGTATGATTATAAATATTAATATTTTTTTATTTATGAATGATCGGATACCACATCGGTACAATTTTAAATATTGATATTTTTTATTTATGGGGGATCGGGTACCATGCTGGTACGAATATGAATATCAATAATACTTACTTATGGAGGACCGGGTACCACGCCAATATGAATATGAATATTGATATTACTTATTCATTGAGGATCAGGTATCACATCGGTATGGTACATGTACTTAGATTGTCCCCTGCAGGTCATGACTAGTTGGGAAAAAATAAGTGGCTTAGCATGTGTGCACATATTACTATTGATTTTGAAAGGCCATGTGGTTTAACAAGTTGATAATGAGCTAATGGTGTTCTAATTGCGAGGTTTAGAAGGACATAATTGTTACTTATAAAAATATTGTTAGTAGAAATGTGGCCGACGTTAAATTCTAGTATTGCTACTTTATTGATTTGTCAAGCAATGTAGTCAACGTTAAATTTTGATATTGCTGTAAGATGTGATTGGATTGATGGCATGAGCTGAAATGGTGATTATAACAATAATAAAAAAATTGATAATGAAGTGATCCAAAGTGATGAATCCAATAAATAATCCCAAAGGTACGATTTCAAAGTTTCAATAATTAGATTAATCTTTTTTCCAGAGTATGTATAACGTTTGCTAATGAGACTTGAGTTCTCGTGTATGCGTTACTGAGATATGAGTTGACTTGTATTTCCTACTTGATTTTATCCTTGAGATTGATTGTGTGACATGTGATTGGAAAAGTGAAACTTTGTAGTTACTTTCTATATGTTGGTTGACTTGCTTCATTTATACGTGTTGTAATTGTAGCTTAACCGATTAGATAGTTCTTATTCTTTAAAATCATAAGAGAGTGTTTGGTTTTTAGCATGAAAGTTTAGTGTGAGTTTTCTATGATTACTGACTGGGTTGATCCTATGGATGTGGGTAATGAAAAAGATAATGTGAATAAAGGAGTGATAGTGATGGTTTAGTATTGCATTGTGGTGGATGGTGTGAATTAATAAGGCTATACTATGCTAGTGGTGAATATAATCTCGTTAATAGAGTTAGAAAATTGTAAATAATATAGGAAAAGTGTTATAATGATATTACAGCCTTAGTTGAATTATATTTCATTTGAGGTATCATGATTTCTTTAATTGATTCTATTTTATGATTATGTGGACTAACACTGACCGACCGATGATGCCTACCAGTACGTGTGTTTGTACTGACCCTAATCTTCCACGTTCCTTTTTGAGATGTAGAATGGATGCAGGTTAGTTTGCAGTTACTATATGGATGACATATTCAATACTAACTTCTGCACTTCCTTTTCGGCATATGTTGGAGTCTTTGTATTATTTATTTTAGTATCAATCTATTCTGTAATAAGTAACTCTTGTACATGTCTAACCAGGTCTTGGGGTAGTGAAAGATAGTTATAAGATGTTTCTAAAAAGTTTATTTATTGGTATTTAATCTTCTTTATTATATGCCATTCAGTATTCTCTTGAAAATAGAATTCTTCTGCATATTTTTGATAAGATAATAAGGGTTCTCCTATCTACTTAGGATAGCATAGGTGCCCGCATGATTCATTAGTTCGGGTCATGACAAATATAAAAATATTTGATTCTACAAATTATCACATGATCAAATTAATAAAGTTAATTTATAAATAAATATAGCTTATAAATTAAATAATTAAAAACTTGATTCAACAAAATACTTTTTGTAGATGTTCCGTCAGTAGTTGAAATTTTACAAGATTATTAAAGCTTCATTTAGAGATAAAAAAATATTTCCTGTGAGGACTAAAGCATTGGGTGTTGTCTCTTATTATTTTCACATAAAAGAAGACAATAAATTTTGAATTCATTTTTAATTTGATTGGATCAATAATATTTTATGGTGTAACTGTCTCTTTTTTCATGACTCATCACTTTTTGTAGCTCTTAAAAAGCCCATATACTTAATCAAATTTATCAAAATGAATGAGAACTTATAAAGTCATTAAACCTTAATTTAGGGTTTAAATGAAAAAAAAAATCATATGATGACTATCACAATTTGAGACCCTCCCTTATATATATACTAGATAGATAAGTTAAGGCTCGGGCCCAATTTAAGTTTCTAATACTACGTTTGTCTTAATCTAAATTGTTTCAGTGCAACTGGATATGAAGTTTAAAAAATAAAGAACTTTGAATCTTGTAGTCTTAAACTTGCTAGATAATATGTTAAAATTGAAATATACAAAGAGAAGCTTTTTTAGAATAGACAAAAAAGGCAAAAAAGACTTTAGGAAGTACTATATATTTTGCCTATTTACAAAAGTTAAAATAAAAATATTAAATTAATTCAAAAAAAAAAAAACACTTATGTAGTGGAGTCGTTTGGTGCACCAGATAAGAAAAATAATCTCAAAATAAAATTTAAGATTAACTTTATCTCATATTTGATATGAGGTATTAATAACTTTTGGGATTGTTTTATGTCATGTACTAAAATGGTGGGTTACTACGTCATATAAAGCAAGGGATGAAATAATCTCCTAAAATATCTCTCTGTCTATCTGATATACCAAATGATACTTATATTGGTCATAAACAAAACAATGACATAAATGAAGTAATAAAATATCGTGACCTAGAAATATTTGGGGTTCTACATGATTAGTTTAGTATTATTTTTGGAGTAAAATCAAAATAAAAATAATTTAGTTGTTTTTCTAATTATTAAATTCAAATCAAATATATTATTATTCATCAGTTGTTTCTTTGAATAAATGATCTTGAATTCATGACTTTTTTTTTATCAATAAATGAGCTTAAATAAAAAAAATTTTATGAAAAGGTGCACAATTTTTTTTTTAAATAGTGTATTGAATAAATAGTATTATAAATTTATGCATATATAATCTATTGACTCGGTTCAATCTTTTATTCAGTTTGCTTTTAGTAAAATCATATATTTTCAATTTTAAAAAAGTTAAATCCAATCAAACTAAAACCAAATAAAAATTGATTACTGTAACCGATTTGGTTCGAGTTTCATTTTGGATCGCTTTTAAACCAAATCGTGAGCACCCCTTGGTATCAATTATGAAATTTCATTTTAAGTGTAAAACATTCATAATCTATCATTTAATCTACCTTTTACTGTCGCAAAATGGCACTAATTTATTAGAATCCAAAGATAATTTGCTTATTAGATTGAATTATATCTTATGTAATCACAATAGGAAGCTATTATGTGTATTTTTTAAAGGTCATTGCTTTGAAAAAATTCATAAAAGCACAACTTAAGCTATCAAATACTAAAAATTTCTTCAATTTGAAAATATTATAAAAATCCCTACTTTTTCCTTTTTAACCATAAGGTAAAGATACATCCTAAAAGAGTCCTATTTTTGTTAGATATTGAAGTGGCGATTTCCTCCTCCATCACGACACTTTTGAGCACAAATCAATCAGCAATTGCTGCAGTTATTCACCTACTATCCGATTTTTGAATTGTGCAAGTTTCTCCAATCTTCATCTTTAATTTTCATCTCAACAAATTCAACAATTTCTCTCAATTCTCAAAAAATTCATCCACAATAAACTTTCGAACTTATTTTTTCTTAAATTAGTTTGTTTTCATTGTTGCTGAAAGTTGACTAATTTGAAGTGCTTAGCAAAACTCGATCAGAAAACAACAACGATCCCGTTATGACGAAGAAATTAAAAAAAGCACTTTAAGCAAACAAAAAATGAGGTTCTGATGGCAAAAAAAAGTCCCTGGTGCTTCAAAATGCACTTCTCGTGGTGCAAAACGAAGAGAGGTTGAAGTTACATCAAGAAAACTTTTTATGAAGGTATTATATGTTTGTATATTAAGCAAATTTCGAATATAGTGTTCTTGTATCTAAAACAAAATTACCTATGCAGTTCTCTTGTATCTCTTGTTATCTTAGTTTGTTAATTAAGAATAAATTTGTATCTCTCGAATATTTAGTTTAGTTTTCTCCTATCTTTTTATCGTTTTTTATGTTTAGTCAATTACAAGTGTATAATTATGTATCTGTTGTTATTTTTAGTCAGTTAGATATGCATAATCTTGTATCTCTCGTTAATTTTAATTTGTTAAATATCCAGAATTATGTATCTCTTGTTAATTTTAGTTCTATTACGTACGTAAAATTATGTATCTCTTATTTTATGAAACACTCCAAATTTTGGTCCTTGAAATTTTCTTGACGTATGGGCTTATTGCGCAGATAACAACTCACCTACGAGTCGTACGGTGTCATTAATGGTCATAGGATCCCAAGTCGTAAGGTTCCCAGTGTGTTTGTCAAGTATTCTGTTCTGACTACAACTTGTGTCTTACAAGTCTTTAAGTCACGTTTGAGTCATATAGCCTAAATCGTAGGGAAACTAGTGTTTTATGCCAAAGCTTCTGCTAACACTTTAACTAGGACCATACAACTCATAAGGTCCTTTCACGAGTCATATACTACAACTCGTCACCAGACCAATGTGGGTGCTTAGGAGGTACTGTTCAGCCTATGACTATGTGTCATAAGTCGTAGGGTAACCCTACGAGTCGTAAGGTCACCCGTAGCGACTGGACAATAAATTTTAGTCTTTTTACTAAGGGTATTCTAGACATTTTTCTCTTTTTCTAAACATAACCCACGACTTAAAATCCTTTAGGCTATCATTATCACTCCAAAACAAATTAAAATAACTTCTTAAACTCTCTCAAATTCTCTCAAGCAAGAACATAAGGGTTTTTAAGAGATTGGTCAATTAGAGCTTCCAAGGGCAAATTCTTTCCACAACTCTCGATATTTCAGGCATGCGACTCTACCCTTAAATTTGCTTTTCTTAAAGCATTATAATATATGATTTTTTTGGTGGATTAGAGTATTTATTTTGATATGGATTGAGGGTTTTCGAATGAATATTTCTTAAATTATTTTTTCATGATTTACTATGCATTGTTCACGCTTTATATATATATGGTTCCAAACTTGTGTGGTGTATGGGCATGGTGAATAACTAAGGGACTGTGATTTCCCCAAATTTTGTGAATATGGACAATTGAATTGGTAATAAACCCCAGCCCAATTTTGTAAAAGTTGTTTTGAGAATGAGTATAGTTGTATTGAACTACTTTTGGAACAATTTCATGATATGAGAGGTTATTGAAACATGATAGTTTGATTTAATGAACAAACAGAGTTGGTGTCCCCCCATCTTGTATTAATAATGAACGAAAGGAGTTATTTTCCCCAAGTAAATGGAATAGTAATGGCATGATGATGTTACCTTGCAAGTATAATAGGTATGATGATACCAACGTGTATACCTTAATGTGTGTTGTCTTTTAATGAATGGAAACATGTGAAAAGTATTTTAATTGGTCTTAAAAGAGGGATGTGTAGTCGAGAAGTGAAAGTGTAGGTTCCGAGGGACCAATACTGGAAACCTCGGTTGCCGACGTGGGGGTCTATATAACTGGGTGGTTTGAGTCCCCCTTTTTTATGATTGGGTGGTTCGAGTCCCTTATGTTTAATAACTAGGTGCTTAAGTCACCTTTGATATATGTCGAAGGGTTCGAGTCCCCATGATGCATATATACTTATGATTATCCTCTAGTTTGTGCAGCTACATGCACTAGGGCCCTTTCAGCTGGGGGAGAGCTGGACCTATATAGCCCGTGGATGCCTTGTTATAATTTTTACGCTACACAACCCAAGTTAAGATTTTTAAAAATACATACTAATCCTTGTTCCCTATCCTAACATATTATATAAGTGTATATATATTCATACATGGATGTGAACATATACATTGAGTTGTACTGGATTTTGAATTATCATTACTTTATCATTATTCTTGAGTTACATGCGAGTGTTTACCCCACTAAACGTCTCTGAACACTATATCCCCATGCGATGTATGGTCCAAAGGCACTTCTACTTTCCCTGCGAAATGATGGTGATCTCCGATTCGGTCGTTGTGGTGAAGTGGTAAGCTTCCATTCTTCAAAAGACTTCATTATTTCATCGGTTTCCCTTCCCTTTATTAGAAATGAAGACTTCACATTCACATTGTCATTTTTATTGTTATTATCAGGGTCAGGGGCATGTCACGACTTAGATTGTTTTCAGATATGTAGAGGCTTTATGGATATTATTGTGGATTGGGTATTTTGGTTATTGATGCTCTTAGATCTCTTTGAGCTTATTATTTTCTATCATATTATATGTTCAAAATTCATCCACAGAGTAGTCTATCATGTTCTATTTGTCTAGGAAACGGAGGTGGTCTGGTGTCCTTGGTGGACCTGAGACACCCATCACGGCTAGGCCCTGGTTCAGGTCATGACAAAGTTGGTATCAGAACCTGGGTTTGGTGTAATTGGGTGTCCACAAAACTATGTCAAGTAGAGTGTCTTTTATGGGTATGTAGTGCTCCATACTTATAAGGGAGAGGCTACGACACATTTAGGAATATTTCCCTTTCTTGTTGTTCTATTTTTGTGCTGTAGAGTCTACGATATTGAAATCCCCTCTAATTTCATTTGTTCGCATTTTAGATCATGCCTCCAAGAAGATCTAATGTTCATGGAAACTCTTCAGTCCCGCTTAAGGACAATGTGGGAGTAGATTTTCCTTCTTATAGAGTTCATACTCTAGGGGTACAACTCCTAATTGCCCTCATGGAGCTCCACTGGTTACCTATAGCCCTCCTCAAACACCTCAAGCTAATGTATCTAATGTTGAGTTTTCTCCAGTCAATCCATTTGCTTACCCAGCTGGTGGCCTCTTAAACTGAACGTGTTACTTCTGTTGCTCCATCTTTTGAGGTCACTAGAGTTGGCAAGTTTATGAGGTTGAGTCCTCCTACTTTTACTGATTCAAAGGTTGAGAAAGATCTTTAAAATTTTATTGATGAGATGGAGAGGATTTTTTATGTAACGCGTGCTTCTGACTCTGAGGGTGTTGAGTTTGTTGCATGCCAGCTGAAAGATATGGCATATCAGTGGTATAAGGAGTTGAAGCAGATGAGGGGAGATGATATTGAGCTAGCTATGTTGGATGACTTTTCTAGTGCTTTTCTAGATTGCTTCTTTCCTCAAGATTAGAGAGAGCCAAAGGCCGAGGAGTTTGTGAATTTGAAATAAGGCAAAATGGCAGTAAAGAAGTATGCCTTGAAATTTCTATAGTTGTCCCACTATGCTCATGAGCTAGTATCTAGCATGAGGACTAGAACGAGAAATTTTGCTTCTGGGTTGTCCTGTGATATGATTTTAGAAAGCAAGACTGCCTTTTTGAACAATAATATGGATATCACTCAACTTATGGTGTATATGCAACAGGTCTTAGAGGAAAAAAAAGCAAGCAGAGATAGGGGAAATCTATAGTAAGAATTTTTTATATTCAAATCAGGATGGAGGTCAGCTGCAGAGTGGTAGAGATGGTGGAAATAATCTAAGAAGAAGTGGGGAAATTTTGGTTTATAAGCTACGACGAGTGCCCCATATTCTAACTCGTCCGGTAACCATCATTTTTTTAGCAATAGTGGGTTTAGGTCATAGGGTGCCCAGTCTTAGTCCAGCGAAGCTCAGTCGATCCTATCCTTATCCTCTTTTTCATTTATGTGGGCAGGTGCATCGTGGGGTATGTGATAAGGGGAGGAATAAGTGTTTTAAGTCTGGTCAGCTTGGTCACATACAACAGGATTGTCCTTCGAGGGTCACTGTTGTAGCTAACAAGGTTCATATTGCTACTTTTTTAGCTTTGGCACCAAATGGTGCTACTTCTGGCTCTAGCACTGGTCAAAATTGTCTTTATGCTTTTGCCAAACATAAAAAATTTGAGGCTTCTCCTGATGTTGTAACTGGTAAGCTAAAACTCTTTTCTCATGATGTGTATTATCTTCTTTATCCAGGGTCTACTCTTTCATACGTGACCCCTTATGTGGCTATTTAATTTGGTTTTGGTCCTGAGTGTATTTTTTATTCCCTTTCTGTGTCTACCCCAGTGGGTGACTCTGTTGTGGCTAGAAGAATGTATAGGGGTTGTGTGGTTTCTATCTGTGGTAGGGAGACTTTGGTATATTTGACAGAGTTGGATATATTGGACTTTGATGTGATCTTGGGGGTAGATTGGTTGCACTTGTGCTATGCCTTTTTAGATTGTCGGACCCGTAAGGTCATTTTTAAATTTCCTAATGAGCTGGTTATTGAGTAGGAAGGGAGTTTCCTTGTACCTAAGGAAAGGTTCATCATTTATCTTAGAGATAGGAAGTTGATGTCCAAGGTATGTCTTTGCCACTTGGTTCGGGTTAAGGATTCTAATTTAGAGGGTTCATTTTTTCAATCTATCCCTATGGTCTGTGAGTTTCCTGAGGTGTTTTCTGATGATCTTCCCAACATTCTTCCTGATAGGGAGATAGATTTTGGGATCGACCTTCTACCGAATACCCATCCTATCTCTATCCCTCCTTATAGAATGTCTCCAGAGTTGAGAGAACTTAAGGAGCAGTTGAAAAATCTTCTTAATAAAGGTTTTATTCATCCTAGTGTTTCCCCGTAGGGTGCTTCTATTCTTTACATGTGTAAGAAGGATGGGTCCCTTCGTATGTGCATAGACTATCACCAGTTGAATAAGGTGACTGTGAAGAATATGTATCCTCTTCCTAGGATTGATGATCTATTTGACCAGCTGTAGGGTACAACGTAGTTTTCTAAGATTGACCTTCGTTCGGGTTATCATTAGTTGAACATTAGGTTGGTGGATACTCCTAAGACTGCTTTCCAAATTCGGTATAGTTATTATGAGTTTTTGGTGATGTCCTTTGATTTGACTAATGCGTCGATGACATTTATGGATCTTATGAATTGGGTATTAGGTCAATCTCTGGACTTGTTCGTCATTGTGTTCATTGAGATATTTAGGTATATTCTAAAAATGAGAAGGATCATGTCAATCAGCTCTGTATAGTATTGTGATCCCTCAGGGTCATCAATTTTATGCTAAGTTCTCAAAGTGTGAGTTCTGGTTGAATGTTGTTACTTTTTTGGGTTATGTTGTTTCTAACGAAGGGATCATGGTGGATCCAGAAAAGTTACGGTGGTTAAGAAGTGGCCTAGACCTACGACTCCAATAGATATTTGGAGCTTCTTGGGTTTAGTCGGTTATTATAGGAGGTTTGTGGAAATCTTCTCGTCTATTGCTGCCTCGCTGAATAAATTGACCCAGAAGATGATGAAGTTTTTGTGGTTCGATGCCTTTATGGGAAGTTTTGAGAAGTTGAAAGATAAGTTAACTTTTGCTCCTTTTTTGACCCTACACGAGGGTACTGATGGCTTTATGATTTATTATAATGTGTCCCATGTGGGATTGGGTTATGTTTTTATGTAGCATGGTAAAGTGGTGGCGTATGCCTCTAGGAAGTTGAAAGTCAACGAAAGGAATTATCTGACTCATAATATGGAGTTATTAGTTGTTGGTGTTTGCTTTGAATATCTGGTGCCACTACATGTATAGAGTTCATATTGACATTTATTTTGATCATAAGAGTTTGCAGTATGTGTTCACCCAGAAGGAGTTGAATCTCGGGCAAAGGAAATATCTTAAGTTGCTCAAAGATTATCATATGAGTCTATAATATCACCCAGGTAAAGTTAATGTGGTTGCTGATTCTCTTAGCAGATTGTCCATTGGGAGCTTATCTCATGTTGATGAGGAGAAGCGAGGTTTTATGAAGTATATTCACCATTTGGTAAATCTTTAGGTTTATCTCTTGGACATCGAGGATGGAGGAGTGATTGTGCAAGAGGCAGTGAAGTCATATCTTGGTGCTGAGGTGAAAGAGAAACATGTTTTGGATCCTATCTTAATGCAGATCAAGGATCATGTCGGTCGGCAGAAAGTGATGACTTTTGAGGTTGGTGGCGATGGTATCTTAAGGTACCAAGGTAAGTTGTGTGTTCCTGGTGTTGATGGGTTGAGAGAAAGGATCTTGGTTGAGGCTCATGAGTCAAAGTATACTATTCATCCTAGTTTGATAAAGATGTACCACAACTTAAAAAAGATCTACTCGTGGAATTACATGAAGAGAGATATAGCCAAGTGCATTATTTGTCAGCAAGTGAACATGGAGCACTTGAGTCCTGGTAGATTATTTCAAGAAATTGAGTTTCTTGTGTAGAAGTGGGGGTAATTAATATGGGTTTTGTTACCGGTCTTCCATGGTCGCGTAGATAGTTTGACTTGATTTGGGTCATCATGGAAAAAATGACTAAGTCTGCTCATTTCTTACCTCTGAGGACTAATTACTCTACTAAGAATCATGCAAAGTTGTTCATTCAGGAAATTATCAAGTTGCATGGTGCACCTATTTCTGTTATATCTTATCACAGTAGGTAGTTCTCGTCTCACTTTTGGCATTCTTTTCAGAGGGGTTTGGGAACTAAGGTGAGACTTAGCACCTTTTTCCATCCTCAAGCGAATAGACAAGTGGGGAAGAACATTCAGATATTAAAGGATATGCTTTGGGCTTGTGTGATTAACTTTGGTGGTAGCTAGGTTGATCAATTAACTCTCATCGAGTTCGCTTATAATAATAGCTTTCACTCTAGCATTGGGATGACTCCATTTGAGGCTTTCTATGGTAGGAGATGTCATTCTCCTCTTAGGTGGTTTGAGGTTAGCGAGGCTGGGTTGTTTGGTCCTGATTTGGTTCATCAGGCTATGGAGATGGTGAAGGTGATTCGGAATAGGTGAAAGATCTCCCAAAGTCACCAAAAGTCCTATGTGGACATGAGTTTAAGGGAGTTGGAATTTAAAGTTAGTGATTGGGTATTCTTAAAGGTATCTTCCATGAAGGGAGTGATGCGGTTTGCAAAGAAGAGTAAGCTCAGTCCCTGTTATGTAGGTCCATACTTGATTTTGAAGAAAGTGGGTAATGTGGCTTATGAGTTAGATTTGCCTCCTTTTTTGGGTTCCATTCACCTGGTTTTTCATGTTTCGATGTCGAAGAAGTATGTGGGTGATCCTTCCGTGGTAGTTCCATTGGAAAGTGTTGGTGTTTTGGACTCCTTATCGTATGAGGAGGTTCCAGTTAATATTTTGGATCGATAGGTCCGTCATTTGCGGACTAAGGATGTGGTTTCGGTGGAGGTTCTATAGAGGAACCAAAAGTTTAAAGAAGCTACTTGGGAAGCTGAAGAGAACATGAAGTCCATGTACCCATTCTTATTCCTCATTCCAGATAATCGAGCTTGAGGTATATGGATTCCTTGACATCTTTGTCATCTTTCTTTGTTAAAGGTAAGTATGGTTGTATTTTGTATTATATCGTGCTAAGGGATGCCTTGTCTCATCATTCGAGGATGTATGATCCTAAAGGGGAGAATGAAACACCCTAGATTTTGGTCCTTGAAATTTTCTTGACTTATAGGCTTACTGCCCAGATTACGACTCACCCTACGAGTCGTATAGTGTCATTACAGGTCATAGGACCCAAAGTTGTAAGGTGCCCATTGTGTTTGCCAAGTATTCTATTTCGACTACGGCTTGTATCTTATGAGTCGTTAAGTCATGTTATGAGTCATATAGCCCAAATCATAGGGCAACCAATGTTTTATGCCAAAGTTTCTGCTAATACTACGAATAGGATCATACGACTCATAAGGTCCCTTAATGAGTCGTATAGTACAACTCGTAACCAGATCAGTGTGGGTGCCCAAAGGGTACTGTCCAGCCTACAACTATGTGTCGTGATTCGTAGGGTGACCCTAAGAGTCATATAGTACAACTCGTAACCAGACCAGTATGGGTGCCCAAGGGGTACTGTCCAACCTATGACTATGTGTCGCGAGTCGTAAGGTCACCCGTAGCGATTGGGTGATAAATTTCAATCTTTTTACAAAGAGCATTCTAGATAATTTCCCTCTTTCCCTAAACATAACCCATGTCTTACAAACCCTTTAGGGTATTTTATCACTCCAAAACAAATTAAAATAACTTCTTAAACTCTCTCAAATTCTCTCAAGAAAGAACATTAGTGTTTCTAAGGGGTTGGTCAATTAGAGTTTCCAAGGGCATATTCTCTCTATAACTCTTGATATTTCAGGCATGTGACTCTACCCTTAAATTTGTTTTTCTTAAAGCATGAAACAATTTTATTATTTAGGTGGATTTAAGTATGGGTTTTGATATGTATTGAGGGTTTTGGAATGAATGTTTCTTAAATTGCTTTCCCATGATTTATTATGTGTTGTTCATGCTTTATATATATGGTTTCAAATTTTTAGGTGTATGGGCATGGTGAATAAACTAAGGGATTGTGATTTTCCCAAATTTTGTGAATATTGACAATCGAATTAGTAATAAACCCCAACTCAATTTTATGAAAGTGGTTTTGAGTATGAGTATAATTACATTGAACTACTTTTGGAACAATTGCATGATATAAGAGGTTATTAAAACATGATGGATTGGTGTTCCCCCACCTTGTATTAATGAATGAAGGGAGTTGTTTTTCCCTAAGTTAATGGAATTATAATGGTATGATGGTGTTACCTTACAAGTGTAGTTGGTATGACAATACCAATAGTGTATCCCTTAAGGTGTGTTGTGTTTTAATGAATAGGAATGTCTGAAAAGTATTTTAATTGGTCTTAAAAAAGGGATGTGTAGCCGGGCCATAAACGTGGAGGTCCCGAGGGCCCAGTACTGGAAACTGTAGTTGTAAATGTGGGGGTCTAAATGACCAGTGGTTCGAGTCCCCCTTATTATATGATTGGGTTGTTCAAGTCCCCCATGTTAAATAACTAGGTGCTTCAGTCACCTTTGATATATGCTGAGAGGTTTGAGTCCCTTGTGGTGCATATATACTTATGATTATCCTCTGGTTCATGTGGCTATATGCATTGGGGCTCTTTCAGCTGGGGGGAACAAGACCCATACAACCCGTGGGTGCCTTGTTATAATGGTTATGCTACATAGCCCAGGTTAAGATTTTTAAAAATGTATGCTAAACCTTGTTCTATATCCCACCATTTTATATATGTATATATGGACACGACCCGACCGAGGGCCTTATCGTAATAGGTGTCCCAAGTCCGACCGGGATCGGAGACCACCCCCGTTACCTAATGATAACGCTCAATCTACAACTCTCGTGGGAGTGTAAAGCGGTCGTTAGCAAATATAGAACCCAACCTGGGTTGGGTGTCGATCCCACAGGGAATAGCTTGGCCAACAAGTAAGTAAAATTACTAAACTTTTGGTGCAAGTCTCGTAAGAAGGGGGATTGCAATGTGTAACCAAAACCATAAAGTAAAAGCTGAAAATAGCAAAGTAAAGAGAGAAAGATTGTTACGTAAGTTGTAAACAATGAGAATTGAAGCGTTGGGGTTATGTCCACCTTCTGAGGTATACGTCTCTATTGGCTATGAGTGTGTAGAGTCTTGACATGCAATTGCTTATAGAGAATTGTAGTCGATGGTAAATCCAAGCGTCTCTCGACCTGAACAAGGACTATTTCACTTTAACTCTCTCGAGCTTAAAGCGTGTCTAACGGTACAAATTCTCCAAGAGGTTAGTCCAGTTACGGCACTAGCTTTTTAATAGGAAAGGGTGTCCTACTACCTTGACATTATCTCTTTTCCAGACAAATAACCTTTCTCTCGAACAAGTTAAATGTTAGACTGACGTTATTCTATGCGTCTGCAGCCACAAGAATTTGCATTAAGATGAAGAGAATAATGATATAAGCAATATACGTGTCTCGAACTCACAAACTCACAACAATAGGTAGTATCTCATTCGGCTTCCATAACCCCAACAGAGAAGTTTAGTTACCCATGAGTGCGATGGAGATCACGATTTGCATTGTTATTGTTGAGTAATGGCGTGTGGATTAGGTGATAGGCGTGTGGCGTGATTCCTTAGCAAGTAACGATTATCTTGTTGTGGAATTTAAGAATAGAATTAATGGAAAGATTAGAAGAGTTGTAATTGAGAAGTAGAATGTGTCTCTCCACTAAGGGAGGACTTGCCTCTCCACTAAGGGAGGACTTAATTAAAAATCTCTAGCATGATAGGGTATTTATAATACTCCTATCCTACTCCTACTGTGCTAATGAAATAAATAACCAAATCCTACTAAACTAAGGAAATACTTAACCCATTTGTACTAGGTTAATGTAACATTCTCCTAATCCAAATAAACTAATGAAATACATAACCCAATTGTACTAGGTTAATGTATCATTGTCAAAATCCAGCTTTGTATCTGTAGGTCCCCAAAGTCTTCAGAAATGTTGTTTTAGCCCGGGACAGATTTTCCATGCAGCAGTTTTGGTCCTTAGGCGTGTAGACTTCCTTCCCTTCCTTTGTGAGCTTTCTTTTGCGTCAAGTAAGCCATAAAATGCTGTATTTTGCATCATTTATGCCTAAAACTTTCCTAATCATGTTCGTTAGCTCATTTACAGGAAAAAGGACTAAAAGTGCATGAAATATATAATTTGTTCTCAAAACTAGGCTAAAATATGGGCAAAATATATTGATATAGGCGTGTAAATTCGCCTATCATCAACACCCCACACTTGCAGCTTTGTTCGTCCTCGAACAAAATATCATGTCCTTCTAAGCATCAACTTAGGGTTTTTACAGCAACAACACAAAACATTCTTCAAGACAAGCACAAAAATTATCAACAAAGAGTAGCTTTCCGATTATAAGTAGAAACAATTTACCCTCTAGCATAGACTCGTGATGGTGATCAACTCTCATGCAAACATTAAGGTGCATAGCATCATATACAGCTATCCAAAGCTCATCAACCATGTGTGTCTCACAATATAGTACCCATAAGTACTCACAAATATAGCATATTTTTCAAACATGGGTATCAAAATGTCCTTGCTCTCGCTCTCACAAAGAATTCATATGTAGCAACTGATGACCATAAACTTGCCCTTAGTGTAATACTCCACTAAATGTCAGAATGCTAAGATTAGGATCAAATAGGTCTTCTGATGGTTGTAATGTAGGCTAAGGGACGGGTAGGACTATTTTGGCCAGGAATAGTGACTAAGTTCCTAAGCACTTTAATACATCACATTGTATCATTGACATTTTTTTTTCTTTCAACCTTTCTTCTTTCTTTTATTCTACCACCCTTGTTCTCCTCTTTTGTTTTTCAATTTTAAGAACAACTCACTTTTCAGCTTTCTTTTCCTTTTTCTTTTCACAACATACCTCTTATGATAGCACTTTCTTTTTCATAACACATTCAAGCACCATTACAATTTAAAGCATCATACTCACCCAATTTCCTCTTATGTTGTCACATGACTTTTTCACTTTAAAGCACTTAGGAATTTGGATCAAATTATGGTCTTGAAAAAAAATGGATTAGGCTTACATACAAGGTTGTCAAAGAAATAGGCTAAAGGCTCAAAACGGTTTAACTAGGATGATGTCCATGGGTAGGTAAAACTGAAGGTAAACAAATATAGGTTGCCAAAGAAATGCCTAAATCATATCCTAAACTTACACTCCTTATTTTCGCTTTGCATAGATACCAGGCAAGTTCTAGCATTAGCCACAAACATAGAAGATACTATTAATCTCACACACACAAGGCACATGGTCGACTTGATTGGAAGTATTATAGACTCTCAACCCAACAAGTGAAGGAATTGAATCATACAATATCACCTAATGAGTCACAACTAGAGCCTAAACGTCTCAATAGTCACAATTTTAGCACATACTCTTGTTATAATCTCATGCTGCCTATCAAAATAATTTCATGCGAAGCTAGAAAAAATTTTAACTACTAAAAAAACAAAACGAAACAAAAATGAAACAAAAGCAAACAAACATAGATGCGAATAGAGAAGTATAGCATGCAATACCACCACCCCACACTTAGTCGGGACACTGTCCTCAGTGGAAAATAAATACGAGGAACCTGGTTGGTCGGACTTATCCTCTATGTCTGGGGTCATACCCCTTGCATTGGAATCATCATCAGAGTCGTCATCCTTAGAAGTTCCTCATAAGTATCCCACTTAATTCCAAGCGTGAGTCAAGGTGTTTGCAGCGGGGAGGGTTCTCCTTGCTCTCTTTGGCCTCTTTTCTTGCCTTTTTGTGAAGTGGTAGCCTTTTCTTTGCCTTGTCTTGCTTTGGGTGACATTGTACCTGAGACTAGAAATAGTGTTAATGTTAGCACAATCTCAATGGTTACAATCTATACACAAGCAGTAGGGGTACCACCCCACACTTAGTTTTGTTGATACAAATCAGTGAAGTGAAAGTGGTCGATTACTTAGACTTCATCGACATACGTTTTAGGATTATATTCTGACAAGAAACTCAGCAATGCATCACTTACTTGCAGCCATTGGACTACTTTCATGGTAGATATAACAACACTACTACATAGGGGTAACCACATGGTATAGTTTCTATCAATAAACTCAACCTCCTATGTCGGTAGGTAGTTATAAGTCTTATTCCGATGAACGGGATATTCTAACATGTAAGTATTCAAGTGACAAGATTATGAAATGTTCATTACTATAGCAATTCCGGAAGTAGTATAACAATGCATCAAAATCAAATTCAAGTCGGAAATAAGTTAAGAGCATCCTAACGTACATGTTCACTCACTTGGTTTTGTATCAACAATTCAAACACGTTCACATCACCAATACTTGTTCAAGATTTAGCAATTCATAATAGGTGTAGTAAAGTAGTACTTACAAAATTTAAATGAAGAACAAAGTAGTACTTACTTGGTTGAAGCCTTTGGATGATGTTCTTGTGAAGAAAAAGAGCAAAAGGAAACTTTTTGATAGGATTTGGAGACTATAGGTGGTGCATGAGCTAAGTTTCCAATGTGTTTTTGGTTCAATATTAAGTCTCATATTTGTAAGAAAAGGTTGGGTTGAGTTTTGACCCATTAAAATTGGATTTGGAGACCAAAAGTGACCATAGGCGGTGCCTAATGCTTTGCCTAGTTGAGCAGAATGCCATAGCATATGCCATGCATTTATTTAAGAATGCCATAAACTATGCCATGCATTTATTTAAGAATTCCATACACTATGCGGCGCATTGTCTATGGCATTTAGAGACATATGCGCCGCATTGTCTATGGCATATGAGATCCTGAGACCTAATGCTATAGCATAGGCGGCGCATAGTCAAAAGCACACTTAGGAATGGGCGGCGCATAGTGTATAGCACACTAGATTTCGAGACCTTAGGCTATATGATAGGTTTTGCATTGTTCGTGGTCTAGTTTTACCTAGTCCTAGCCTTCCTCGATGCCTATTTAAGCATGAGTAATGCTCAATCCATACCCTTATGCATCCTTATACCTAACTTACCACCTTTACCATTCAATACATCCAAATCGTCATTTGAAACCAATCTCCTCGTTGAATACCTCTTGCACCTATATTTGCTCAAAACAATAAAAACGATTAGTACGATGGGTTGCCTCCCACCAAGCGCCTTAGTTTTGGTCGTGGCACGACTCTTATTTTTGGATTTTCATTAATTAAAAACAAGACAAGTACTAGAATGAAAGAAAACGATAAACGATAAATAAAAAATGATAAACAATGGGTTGCCTCCCATCTAGCGCCTTATTTATTGTCGTGGCACGACATGGTTACCTCGAGTACTCAGACTTTGTCGAGGTAAATGGTGGATCGTTTTCTAAAAGGATTTAGACGGCAATGAGGCTTACCTGTGGGCATGCAATCTTCTTCGAGATAGCTCCTACGTTTCTCCGGAGAGTCACCAATTATATCATCAATAGTCCAACCCATAGCTCTCTTGTACCTCATCAGAGCAGAGATGAGAGCCTCCACGTGCTGTTCAATTAAATCATCCACCACACTTATCGGAAGTATACTTCCACTTTCCAAGAACACATACCTTAGATAATCGGGAGGCTCTTGCGATTCTAGCATTGGTGGCTCGTCAATGGGAGTCTTCGCTGTTGGTTGATTCTTGAGATCACAATCTGTTTGCTTAGGAGTATAAGGCTCTATTTCTGTTAGAGCACTCATAAGTTCTTCATAACCTTCATTATCTTCATGCTCAACTTTCAGTGGCACAGCAGACAATGGCTCAACAGTAGGCTGTTTCTCTATAGATAATTCTTTCGTATCCTCATGATGAACATATAACTCATTCATATCGCTGGGCTGCTTCATTGTTTTGCATATATCAAACCGTACCACTTCGTCATTAATTCGAAACAAAAGCTCATTATCTTTCATGTCAATAAGCACACTTCCAGTTGCAAGGAAGGGACGTCCCAAGATGATGGGAACTTCAGAATCCTCCTTACAATCCAGAATAACGAAGTCTGCAGGAAAGATGAATGAAGAAACCTTCACCAACACATCATTCAAGATACCCACAGGTCGTTTTACCGACCTATCAGCCATCACGAGCCTCATATTGGTTGGTGTAGGGTCTCCCAACCCCAACTTTCTGTAGATAGATAGTGGCATCAAATTGATGCTAGCTCCCAAATCGCACAATGCCTTAGCAAAATCCAACGATCCAATTGTGCAAGGAATAGTGAAAGCTCCAGGATCGGCCTTCTTCTGAACTATCGATCGGGTAGCAATTGCACTACAATGATGCACATCATCCTTCAGCTCATAACTTGCTGCCCTCTTTTTAGTCAAAAGATCTTTCATAAACTCTGCATACCCAGGCATTTATTCAAGTGCCTCTACTAATGGAACATTGATGGTCAGCTGCTTCAACATAGTCATGAATTTGCTGAACTTAGTGTCATCGGCCACCTTCTTCAATCTTTGTGGAAAAGGTGGTGGTGGGTATGGAAGTTTTCTCTCCATGGATTTCTTCTCCTCTAGCTTCCGTTTTTCCATTTTTCCAGGCAGCATGTCACTAGGTGAAACGTCCTTGACGTTGGGAGTAGTTGTTGTGGCTTCTTCTTCTCTTGTAACGTCAGTAAGTGTAGCATCCATGTCTGCAACTTCGTCAACCAATTGTTTTCCTTTTGCTGAAGTTTCCAGCACCTTACCGCTTCTGGTAGTGATGGCCATGCATGACCCATCATTCTTTGGGTTTTGCACAGTATCGCTTGGTAAGGTGCCAGCCTTTCTTTGATTAAATGCTGCTGAAAGTTGGTTCAACTGCTGCTCTATTTTCTTGATAGAAGTGGAATGAGAATCAACTAGTTGCTTCATGGAGGACAAATCATCAATCACCTCCTTAACTCCCGCGCTCGTTGCTTCCACTCCTTTCAATAACTTAGCCATCATGTCTTCCATAGAATTAGATGTGGTGGTATCACGTTTACCAGGGGGAACGTACAAACCACTCTTTTCATTATTTTTCTTCCAACTACCTTGGTCTTTGCTTCCAGATTTATCATAATAGTTCCGACCTTGGTTTCCTTGGGCATTCCCACAGAAACCCCCTTGATTGTTCAAGTAGTTAGCCTCCTCTTCAGAATCAGATTCGTCTCTTCCTTTTAGCGCTACAACTTTCACTTTTTCGGCCTTCCCTGATAATAAGTGCTTTGTCAGAAGATCCAATTGTGTTTTCATGTGCGCCATGTCTTGCTCACGTTCTTCTTCTCTTCTTCTTTGGTCTGCAGACATGCCAATAGATAAAGTGGGGCTTGCTACCTCAGAATCCCTGGTATGCCAAGCTCTACTTTGTTTCGTCATGCGATCTAGCATATTGCTTGCTTGACCAAAGGTGAGGTCCATGAAAGATCCTCCAGCTGCGTTGTCCACCACTGGTTTAGTTATTGAATTCAAGGCTCTATACAATATCTCCATTAGGTGAACATTGGTCATGTGATGGTTTGGGCATCTCGCTAGCTTTGTCTTGAACCTCTCCCATGTTTCATGAAGAGCTTCAGAGGGAAGCTGACGAAAGTTGCTGATTTCATCTCTCAATTGTGCTCTTTTGGATGACGGAAAGAATCTTTCTAGGAAAGCGTCTCTCAATTGCCTCCAATTTGTAATTGAATCAGGAGTCAGCCCATTCAACCATAGTGTTGCCTCCCCAGACAGAGACAATGGAAATAGGCGTAATCGAATAGCATTCTGACCAACACCAGGATTGTCAAAAGACTTGCATGTAGAAATAAAGTTGATGAGATGCATATTCGGATCATCGCCTGCTAGTCCACCAAATAATCCCTTGAGTTGCAATAACTGAATCATGGTGCTAGTGATGTTGAACTTGGCTCCGGGCGCTAATGGTGGTGGAATTATAGCTCCAGTGGCTCCGGCACCATCAAGATCATCATCATCATCGTCGAAAGCTGGCTGCAAAGGTTGGCGATCATACCTATACCTAGCTTGTCGACCTCTTCTGTTGGCAGGTGTTGCAGTTTCAGCGACATGCCTTGGGTTTATCAACTCGTCATCACCTAAATCCTCATCGTCAGGATTTGTTGCTCACCCAGGATTATCAATATTTTGTTGTTGGACTTGAGCAGCGGCAAGAGCAGCTAATCTTGCTTGCTCGTGTTGAGCAGCCATCCTGTCAATTTCACGTTGTGCATCCATTCTATCAATAGAACCTGAATAAAACAAAAACAACAACTAAAAGTAAAAGTACGAGAATCTTTGACCAAAGGGTCTAGCAACTATCACAAACTTAATTGACACTCGTATTCCCCGGCAACGGCGCCAATTTTTGATAACGCTCAATCTACAGCTCTCGTGGGAGTGTAAAGCGATCGTTAGCAAATATAGAACCCAACCTGGGTTGGGTGTCGATCCCACAGGGAATAGCTTGGCCAACAAGTAAGTAAAATTACTAAACTTTTGGTGCAAGTCTCGTAAGAAGGGGGATTGCAATGTGTAACCAAAACAATAAAGTAAAAACTGAAAATAGCAAAGTAAAGAGAGAAAGATTGTTACGTAAGTTGTAAACAATGAGAATTGAAGAGTTGGGGTTATGTCCACCTTCTGAGGTATACGTCTCTATTGGCTATGAGTGTGTAGAGTCTTGACATGCAATTGCTTATAGAGAATTGTAGTCGATGGTAAATCCAAGCGTCTCTCGACCTGAACAAGGACTATTTCACTTTAACTCTCTCGAGCTTAAAGCGTGTCTAACGGTACGAATTCTCCAAGAGGTTAGTCCAGTTACTGCACTAGCTTTTTAATAGGAAAGGGTGTCCTACTACTTTGACATTATCTCTTTTCCAGACAAATAACCTTTCTCTCAAACAAGTTAAATGTTAGACTGGCGTTATTCTATGCGTCTGCAGCCACAAGAATTTGCATTAAGATGAAGAGAATAATGATATAAGCAATATACGTGTCTCAAACTCACAAACTCACAGCAATAGATAGTATCTCATTCGGCTTCCATAACCCCAACAGAGAAGTTTAGTTACCCATGAGTGCGAAGGAGATCACGATTTGCATTGTTATTGTTGAGTAATGGCGTGTGGATTAGGTGATAGGCGTGTGGCGTGATTCCTTAGCAAGTAACGATTCTCTTGTTGTGGAATTTAAGAATAGAATTAATGGAAAGATTAGAAGAGTTGTAATTGAGAAGTAGAATGTGTCTCTCCACTAAGGGAGGACTTGCCTCTCTACTAAGGGAGGACTTAATTAAAAATCTCTAGCATGATAGGGAATTTATAATACTCCTATCCTACTCCTACTGTGCTAATGAAATAAATAACCAAATCCTACTAAACTAAGGAAATACTTAACCCATTTGTACTAGGTTAATGTAACATTCTCCTAATCCAAATAAACTAATGAAATACATAACCCAATTGTACTAGGTTAATGTATCATTGTCAAAATCCAGCTTTGTATCTGTAAGTCCCCAAAGTCTTCAGAAATGTTGTTTTAGCCCGGGACAGATTTTCCATGCAGCAGTTTTGGTCCTTAGGCGTGTAGACTTCCTTCCCTTCCTTTGTGAGCTTTCTTTTGCGTCAAGTAAGCCATAAAATGCTGTATTTTGCATCATTTATGCCTAAAACTTTCCTAATCATGTTCGTTAGCTCATTTACAGGAAAAAGGACTAAAAGTGCATGAAATATATAATTTGTTCTCAAAACTAAGCTAAAATATGGGCAAAATATATTGATATAGGCGTGTAAATTCGCCTATCATCACCTAACCTCACCTCCAGTCGCCTGCCCTGAGTTGGCTGAATTTCGAACATAAAACAATATAGAATAATTATCTAAATTACAGACTCTACGATATGTCTATTATTGATACCGACCCAACCGAGTCCAACCGCCCAAACCCATTCGATAACCAAACCATAACCATATGAGTTCCATAATAATTTAATAATCACAAAATAAAAGAGAATGGAACAACCAACAATACAGTCAACCGATGTCAACCCTAATACCAATGCCAATACTAAGGCTGACACCCCTACCTATCCCGCCCATACCAACCATAGTGGTTCCACAAAAGCCTCTAACCAAAAGAATACCAAAATTTGGTTGGGACATGCCCCCAAACATAGCCAAAACTAATATCCATAAATAAACCAAAGTATGACATAACATACATGTAATAGAGCCTTCCGAAAGATGAAAGCTTACCACTTCAATCCAAAAGCAAACCCCGAATGTCCGAATGCTAAGTAGAAGGAGTAGAACGGTCTATTCCTACATCACATTAGGATACAACCACTCGAATATGGGTTAGCGGGTGAATGCTAGCATGAATTTAGGATAAGTATATAATAATTTCATTTAACAAACCAAGTAAACCATCCATATGCATACAAACCATACATATATATATAACTATGATGGTAAAGAGAATTAGGTTTAGCATGCATTTGAAACCATTAACCTGGGAATGTGTAGCTTAACCGTCCTTAACCACCCACTGGATATATGGGTCTAGTGTAACTCCCTAAACGGGCCCCAATACATGTAGCTGCATGAAACGGAGATGCCATTAGAGTAGGGGATTCCCAAATACCCTTACCCTCCTTGATACATATGTACAGTGTACTTAGAGAATTCCCATGTACCTCATAATATCATATAAGGTTACCATAACCTATCCCTCATGTTGGCAAACATGAGTTTCCAATTATCGTTTATTGAACTCCCATCTTCATGGTTCTCTATCACACCCCGCCATTATTGCCCAATTAAAACTATTTCCAACCAACCAAACCATTATTATGAATCGAGGCTATACATAGTGGTATCGTCATACCGACTATCACTTACAAGTATTGTCCTTAGCCAAATCTTTTAAGGTAAAGGTATTCTCATTTATCATTTACCAATTTAACTTGGGGGAGTCCCATGTACCCATAAGTGTTCCATTAATTTTTCTTGGGGATTCCATTATACCCCACAAGGATGATTTCTAAACCTAAAACCATTCCATTTTGATCATTCCAAACCATTTAACTATTTAGGGTTCCATTACCAAGTTTAAACCATGCAATGTTTCATTAAAAATCCAACAATGTAGTGAAAACATTCTCATAACCATTTTATCAAACATATTGGGGGTATAGTATTTCCAAAATCAAAGCTATTGACCAAATAACTATTCCCATGCAACCAATTATTCAAAAACACCATTAAAGCATATAAAAGAATAATTAAAACATGAGAAAATCATAACCAAGCATTTATAACCAAAACTCCTAAATTATATTTGAAAACCCAAAGCCATACAATAATTAAGCTATGAAAATATTGTATAAAATCATGCCTTTAGTGGAACTAACAATGAGGGAAGAGAACATGCCTTAAACCAAGAATATGATGGAGAGAAAGCACCAACACAAGCCCTAAATTAGTCCTTAAGGTGAAACCCTGGCTTCCCTTTACCCAAAAGCCTTAGCGAGAATTGTAGAGTCTTTAAGAGAAGTTTCTAAGTGTTAATGAATAGAATAATAGGGCAAATAACCTCCCAATAAGAATATAAGTCATGGGGCCTTATTAGGTTAAGTGGGGAAATGTCCAAATTTTCCTCACTTAAACTCCCTAAAAATCCTGTCAGGTGGGTACGACTATCCATACCAGTCGTACCCTTCAATATGAGTGGTACCCAACACTCATACCCAAGGATATCTCTCTGTTACCCAATACTTTCCAAGGTACGACTCACCCCAAACCATGTTGTATCCAAGTATACGACTAGTACCCATGATCTGTACCACTGGAAGAATAGAATCCTAAGAGGATTGAAAATTACCGACCATACGAGTCCATGATACGACTCGTACCCTATCTTATGGCTCATAGTGAGACACTCGTACTCAGATCCAACTTAGTCTACCAAGTCTAAGATTAAGTGAAGTAACCAAACAGCCTGTATCAACTGATATGACTTGTACCACCCAAGTTGTATCCATTCCAGAACCCAAATCCAACCCATCAACCAACACTGGTCAGCATACGACTAACCCATACCACTCATATCTAGTGTATGACTCATTTCCCCTAGTCGTATCCTATGCAAAGACCAGAAATCTAAAAAATTTTCTATGCCCCGAAACCCAGGGTGTTTCATATATATATGCATACATGGATATGAACATGTACATTGAGTGGAACTAGATTTTGAATTGTCATTACTTTATCTTTATCCCTGAGTTACATGTTATTGCTCACCCCACTAACCATCTCCGGATATTGTATCTCCATATGATGCAGGGTTCAAAGGTACTTCTACTTTTCCTGTGCAGTGATAGGTTATCTATGAAATGGTTATTATGGTGAAGTAGTGAGCTTCTATTCTCTGAAAGACTTGATCATTCCAGTGGTTTCCCTTCCCTAGATTAGAAGTGAAGACTTCATATACACATTGTCATTGTCATTATTTTCAAATTAGTAGAGGCTTTATGGATATTACTGTGGATTGGGTTTTTTGGTTGTTGATACTCTTACATGTATTTGAACTTATTATTTCATATCTTGTTATATATTCAGAATTCATCCGATGAGTAGTGTATCATGTTTTATTTGACTAGGCAATGGGTGTGGTCTCCGATCCTCAGTGGACTTGAGAAACCTATCATGGCCAGGCCCTATTCGGATCGTGACATTTTAGATCTATTACATGTGTTTTTTGTATCTCTTATCTTTTAACTCTTTTACAGATCCAGACACTTGTATCTATGATTTTTAGTTTTTTTATACCATAATTTTTTTGTATCATTTGTCTTTAATATCTTTTATTTATTTACCATGTAAATATTTTAGCCTATTAACAGATGATAAATTATGCAGGAATTTGGTCTGTTTGTTACTTTGTTCGCTGAGTTTCTAAGTGATGGACTACAAGTATCATATTCTAGGATTGGTTGTGAATTTCTTTGAATGAGATATGCTTTGCTCTTGTGCAATTATGGATATGTTACGACCGAGAATGGGTACGTTAGTGACAAAAAGATCCACCAAGATCTAAACCCAGTTTCATTGCTCCAGATGAAAATAAAGTGATTTCAATTGAGTAGATTTAGTAATGTTGTTTTAGGTGCAATTATGTAAAGACTTTTAAGTATTTGTCTAAACAAATTGATGACTGTCATTTGTTGTTGATCAAGTTATATACATCTGATATTTTTTTTATTTTTTATCTCTATCTATGTAACACCTTTATTACATGTATCGCTTGTTAGAAATTTATTACTGTAATATGTATAGGAGAGGTACATGTTATAACTGTAAGAGATACATTTTTTATCACTTTTTTTATATATTTTTTTAGCAAAGTTATCTCAATATCCTACTATTTAATTACACTGGACAAATTGTAAAATGTTTACTTATGCTTAAGATTAAGCAAAATAATCAAGATGAGATGCATGTATTCGTCATCTGAAGCATTATTATTCAGTAATCAGTGTGGATGATTTTTTAGGTTGAACTAAAGTTGAAGTGTTTTGTTTGAATAGTATATTTATTAAAAAAATATTACTGTTGAAGTATTCCAGTTGAGTATTCCAATGGTTTTTTAAGAATTATTCCAAGTGTTTTACATCTTTGAACTTATCTATAAATTTGTATTCCGGTAATATTTTGTTGTTTGAAGTTTTTTACATATATATGATTATTCTATCAGATACAAATTTGTTACAGCTATACATATATGATGGATACATATTTAATTAGATCAGTAATGTTTTATCATCTTATATCTCAATGTATGTTAAAACATAGAATAAAAGATACATAGACATATGTTAGATATATGTATGTGCAATTCTACACTGCATTCTAAGAGATATAAATTAATTTAACTAAACTTTCTATGAGATACATATTATCACAAAGAGATACAACTAATAAAAATAAGAAAATACATACTAATACTATCAGAATATTCTATGAGATATATATCAACCAAGAGAGATACAAGTATCTAAAATAACAGATACTTATACAATATTTTACGAGAAATTAATTCACTATTAGAATATTAGCTATATTTTCAAGGAGATTCCACCACCTCATTTAACATATGCAATCTCATGAAATACCAAAATTTGAGCACACTTTTTTGACCTCTATGTATAGCTTTACACCCATATCATTACGGACAAGCAAGGAAGATGAGTTTCTATCAACAACGTATCGAGCTTTAATTGTTTTCCTTGTTTCGTCAATTTCAAGTCCTACAACAATGGTTGAAATCAACTTTTCATATGTTATATGTTCTTCGATTACAATGCCACCACTCTTATATCCATCATACTTCACATCAGAAACCTAAACACCAAAATATCGTAACAAGACTGAGATATGCCAAACCCGAGCGCACTTTTATCAACCTCAAAATAAAGCTTCACAACCATATCATTATTAATCAACAATGAGGTTGTATTATCATCAACAACGTATTGAGCCTCAATATTTTTTCAGCTTTCATCAATTTCAAGGTCTGCAGCAATGGCGAAAATTAATTTTTCTTACATAACATGTTTGCGTACTATGATGCCATCACTATTATAGACCTCGTAATTGACATCAGTAATCCAAACAGTGGATTAATGTAATAACATAGTAATATTTATTACAATTAGTTAGAAAAGAATCAATAGCACGAAAAAAAAAAGAATGAATCTGTAAATTGATTATGGAGATGAATATATACAAAAATTTGAATTAGTAACAATTTACCGTCTATTAGGGGATTTTTTAAGTTAATTAGATGATTGGATGAGTTAATTGCTAATTTAATATTGTAGATACCGTTACATTCCTTAATTTAAGCTAATTAGTTACTTTTTAAGATGTATCATTAAATTGTATCTCACTTAACTTATATGTATCTAAAAATAAAAATTTGGAATTTTATGAGATTTTAGAAAAAGTCGGGATACGATGTAAATATGAGAAAACTTATCAGGGTCTACGTAAATTTTACTTAAATTTATTCTCCAGGTAGAAGCACATCTCATTATTATATGAAGTTCAACTCGTATTTATCTTTTATGGAAGTTTCATAAGTATACAACATATAGTTACATATCTTTTATAAAACAAAGACAAAATGTCAATATTAAACTTAATAAAAAGAGGAGGCAACTTTAGAGAATTTCAAAGTACTTTATTTCTACTTGGATCTATATATAAAAATGTACAAAAAGGTGGCTATTTATAAACCACCAAACTTTCTCCCTAAGCTTGTTAAGCTTGACATCAAGTTGGCAATTTGGCCAACTAACTTTGGCGTTCAAATCCAATTTGAACAAGTAACTTTGGTATTCAAATTCAATTTGAATAAGTGGATTTTGGTGTTCAAGTTTAATTTAGCTACTAAATTATCTCTCATTAATGACTTTCACACACACACATAGATGTGTGTGTGTGTCACATGACATCTATATTATATGCACTCCCCCTTGGAAGTCTATTAAGAAATAATGTGCCTCATTAAAACCTTACTAGAAAAATCTAGTGAAAAAACACCAAGTGAAAAAAAAGATTACATACATCTTGTAATACACCTTTAGTGTTGCCCCGTCAAAAATCTCATCAGGAAAAATTCTATTTGGACAAAATCTTGATTAAGAAAAAAAGAGCACAACACGTATTTTACTCTCCTATGGAAACTTTATTTGATATTCCAAGATGGTACATTTCATTTTGTATCTCAACTTCTCAAATTTGATGTTAACAATGTCGTGGTGGCAGATTCGTCAAGTTGTCATCTGATCAAATTTGTTGAATATTTGTTTCACCTTTCTTCTCAAGACTATGAGTGGAAAAAACTTCGACGAAATATGTATTGTTCCATCTTCTTTAATGTATCCTTCCTTCAGCTGAGCTATACTTGCAATATTATATTCACACATTATAGTTGAAATATCTCTTTTCAAGGAAAACTATATATTTCTTAAATATGTTGAGTTATTGATCTCAACCAAACATGCTTCTCCCTTGCTTCATGAATGAATCTTGTTTCTTTTCAATGTATGTTCAATGATGGACAAATAAAGATCATTGATGGACAAATATTTCATTTGTCAAATAATCTGAGTACACGTCCAATAATAGGCATTATTGTCTACCTCATTAAAAACATTGTCAAGAATATCTTGTGGTAAAAAATCTCAACTAAGGAAAAAAGACTACAATGTGCATTATACCTGAATCGATTAAAATATCACTTTACTCTTGTAAATGATGCTCCACAATTCATAAGTACATCAACTGTGGTGAAACATGGTATTCACTAACCATTTTCATGAGATCAAAATTGATCTATTTTCAAGTTAAGAGATCTTATAAGCATTAGGGTATTCAATAGAATCACTTTATAACCTTTTAAATCCTCAAGGATTTTCATATAACCTTTGTCATTTAGCTAAACATGATAGTAATTCATTAAACATATTCAAGCATTTTTTGTATTTCCAGAGTGAAACAAACTTCATTTCATCTACCACAGGAGAAGTTTTTCCTTACAATAATGCCAAGAGCTTTCATAAACATTTATGCCCCAAGACACAAGTCATACTTTATATCTTATGAATTTTACTTTTTGAATAATTACTCATTTGTACCCCACTGAAATTATACCTTTGGTCTTTGAATTATAAGTCCAAATATTCACTTTTTAAGTGAAACAAACTACTTGAATTATTTACTTTTATTTGGCCAGTAATTTATTTGTCCACACTCTTTGACAGATTTGTATTCAAGATCCTCGATACTATTTATAATATCGAGTGTTATATTATATCAAAGATATCATCTACGGTTGTTTGATATCGGTTTCAATAAGACATAACTTATCAAGATCTCTTCAAATTTATTTTTATTCAGGTACTCAAACCTTTGTCATGGTTTTATGAAGTGTTATGTCGGTGCTTTTTCAAAGCACTTGCCTCATTATCATAAACATCTTGGTTATTTTCTCTTTTTCTTCTTCAAGGAATTTTACATTTGGAATAAATTGGTCTATCACACATCAGGAATGTCATAGACTGTCTTTTTACGGACTTTGCATGGGAGCATTTACATTCGAATTATCACATAGGGCCAACAAACACATATGACAATTAGTTTGCAATATTTTACAAATGAATTATCTCTTGAACTTTAAGTTCACACATACTATTTATTTATAAGAATCTAGATAATTTATTTTATACATAACTTTCAACAGTTAATCATCTCTCCCCCTAATGTTAGAAAATCTAAAATTTATCCTATTTTTTTTTTGAAAATCATATTCGTTCATTATATTAGAGCAATTGAATCATATACCCTGTATACAAATTTTCAGATGAGAACTATTTGGTTCCTGACCTTGAACCAATAGTGATAGGGGAGTCTTATTGTCTTATTCATACAAATGCTACTATATTTTAAATGTCACATCTCATGTTGAATTTTTTGGGGGGACAATTGTTCTTGTAAAAAATAATTTAGCTATAATTGGAGGCATACAATTTCTGTTAAACCAACCAGCTTTATAAACATAATTTATAGTTTGAAACTGTATTCGTAATTTAACAATTCAACCAAATAATTTTACAAAAATTAAATTACAAGTTAATAGAGAAGCATATGTGCCCATTTCATAAATGCATCTATTAAACTATATAATGGTAATCAATCCACATGGAAGGTGAATGGGCCCATATTCACCCTTTTATATGTTCTACAAATTTAGTGAATACAATCCCAATCTTAGCTGGTACATTGATTAATTCATTGTGAGAAAAAGCAGCATAAGAGAATTCGTGAAGAACTTTCTATTTCTTCAGTATATAACTACATAAATTCTCAATTATTTTTGCATAACATTTGAACCATGATGGTCAACCGTTATGCCAAGTGATTTTTATTTCAATAAACTTTTAATTTACTATTGCATGTAATTCTATTGTCATGCTCATATTTGTGTATTACAAATAGGAGAAAAAGGGCGGGTAACTTTTACATAAATATTTATAACCCGCTTCGATTATAGTAATATTAAGATATAACATCTTTTTATTATTTATAATCTCAATATAATTAATTATTGACAAATGTCTTTGAAACTTAATAAGTTTCTTTTAAGGTTTACTATAATCTCAATATTTTGAACAATTTTATCTCCGAATAGTAACATTTAAGCTCTTTTGGAGCTCTCAATTAATTTTGTGTACTACCATATATTTCACACACCATTCATATGGTGAACATCTCCTTCAAGGAGAAAATAATATAATTATAATCATAATCTTAAAACATTATATAAGCAAGACTTTTTTCTTGCTTTTACCCTTTGTTAATTCATAATAAACATATCAAAATATTTATGGCATACTACAAATACGCAATTAATGACCATTTATGTTGAAATAATTTTTATTTTATTTTTCTCAAACCTCTCACAGAGATGATATGTGGCATATATCAATCATGTATGAGCATGTTCTTATTCATAAGTTTTATCACATCTTGAGACATTCATTTCAAGAATGGTCAAGCATCAATGATGTTTATCACAAGCCTCATTCTCTTCAAGGAATGAATTATAATCATATGTACATGCTTCATAAATTTTCATTAGAAGCTCATGCTCACTTCATGAAATTTATTAAATTTACATGATAGAGCTAAATATCACTTCTCAAGGTCAAGTGCAGCATCACTTTATATTCCTTTGTTTTGATGAAGTATTTATAAAATGTATACCAAATTAGATCGCATGAAAATCACGTGCCCAATGACCTTTCATATCATACCCATTAATGGCTAAATTTACCTTCATTTTTTGAACGATCATTTGAGAACTCATGATGTTCTTCGAAGAATCTTCTAATTGTTTAATACGTATGTTGTGTAATACTTAATATGCACATCTTTGGAATGTAAAAATCGTTCATGCCAACTTATGAACTTGTTTGTACTTGTAAATTTCAAATTTATCATGACATGATTTTTACTTAGTAAATTTTAGATATACTATAACATGAATAAATTTTCAGATTCATTATTTTGGAGTATATTTCATAATATTTCTTCTCAATTATTTTACCTCTTCTGGAGGTGTTACTCCTATCACATTCATAACTTTTCACCAAAAATTTGTTTTAGTTATAAATTTATCATTAATACAATGCATTGAGATTCAAACTCAACGTATTATCCAAAGAAAAAGCATCTTAGGCCATAGATCGATGAGATTTGAAATCAATATCTTATAATCATGTTGCATCGGGACTCTAACCTAATATCTTTCCCTTTTAGTGCGATGAAATTTGAATCATTGTCTTATCCACTCAAATTATAATAGCTTATCACATATTGCTCTGGATCATTAATTAGTAAATATATGTTATTTATAAAATTGAGATATAATAGTGGTATACATTACTATAAAGCAACATAGGCTTTTATCTTATATATAATATAATATGTAAGGTTATATATAAATTAGAAAAAAAAATCGAGAAAGAAAAATCCATCTCATTAGCCATGTACCTCATGATACTTTAAGAATCAAGATAAGAAATTAGTAGCATAAATCAGACCAACAAATTTTGTATGCAGAAGAGACATGTTCTCCAATTTCATGAGATGACATCCAAATAAAATTAGGTCTGCATCATTAGTTTTCTAGAAATACTAGATGATTATATATGATGAATATATTTATATTCAAGTTCAAAGGACTCAAGGAACATGCTTTAATAGAATGTCTATCTTATGAACAATATAAGAATTTCAGTTTTGGAATTATGATAGAGTTGGAACTTAACCAACTGTTGTGAGAGAAGATCCACCCTCAAGATCTATTTAGCAAAATTCTCATGATAGATCTCGTGTTGATAACGTGTTATAAAATAAAAATAAAATATCAATATCAAACTTAAAGAAAAGAGGAGGCAACCTTAGAGAATTTTAGTAATATTTTATCCCTTTTCAGATTTTATTTAAAATAAAATAGTTTCGACTTTTCAAACTATTTCAAATAAATCAAGAAAATTTTGAAATAATTTTAATAAAATTTACAGAGTCGCCACTTGATTTTTATAGAGAATATCAAGAAAACTTACAGAAATTTCACAGATTCAAAAACAAAAATAAATCTTTGAAATTAGAGAAACTGAGTAAAGGTTCAATTAATGCCCTAAGAAGGTTTTATAAGGCACTTAGGAGCATCTATTTAAAAATGGTTCACCAAAAGATCATTTTTTTATTGACTAACTAAAAAACGACTAACTTTGTGAAAAAGTTGATTTTAAAATATAAAATTATTTGTCCACACATCTAAAATTGACATTTATTTATTCAAACAAGAAATAGTCTAGTTGAATTAGAAAAAAAACTACAGTATATTCTACTTAATTCAATATTAATTTTGAGAAAAATATGAAATATTTTGCTTCATTCATGATTAATTTTTGCGAAATATTACAAAATATCCTACCTGAGAAATACTTTTTACTTAGTTCATCACAAGAAGTTAGAATTTGAGATTAAAAAAAAAAGGAATATTCTAACTAAGAAAATTCTACTTAATTCATAATTATTTCTTTGGAAAAACTATGAAATGTTGCACTTGAATTAAAGAGAAAATCTATTTAAACTAAGTGGTACAAATAAAGCTCAAACAAGACTAGTCCCAAATCCCCGACAAAACATCACATTCTCAAAAATTAATACGGAGGTAAGATCTTTAGAAGTTCCATTATCAAACCAATCTCACAACAACAACATGTATCAACACACCAACATTCCACGCTGTAACTTTTAAACACGAAAAAGTGTAACTGTAAAAAGAGATGAAATTTTTACCCTTTTCGGAGCAGGAACCAGGACTAATAGCCTTGACGATGGACTTCCACCACCGAAGCTTCAATTGAATTTCACCGAATTTTAACACTTTCGTCGGAATCCGAAATAACTTTGGCAAAATTTTTGGATTTTGTTTTTTCAAAATTGATTCTTCTAGAGTGTTTCTTCTCAGATTCTTTGGTTACGTGAGATTAGAGGAATGCTCCACCCGAATTTCCAATTTTTTCCTACAGAATCCCCTCTTAACTCTTGTTCTTCAATGGGTATTTAAAGGAGATTTTGGGATTGATTTTGTATGAAGAAAGGGGCATTTGAGGATATCGAAAAGTCTTTTTTGAAATTTGAAATGCAGATGAGGTGGATTTGGTATGAACTGATCCGTTGGTGCACTGAGATATTGTTGTAGTCGTCATATATGCACTATTAGGGATTAGGTTTTGCCATTTTAATTATTGATGGAGAGAACAGGTGGGTCGGGTCGAGAGAGTTAGGTATTAGGATGAGTTTTTGTTATTGTTAGGCCTGGTGTGGTGGGTGTTATTTATTTGGGCTGGGGCTGTTCAAATTAAAAGGGAAATAGGCTGATTTGGTATTTTTTGGGAAAGGGTAGTTTAGGAATTGGTAATTTTTGGGGTTATTTAGAAAATAACCCTAATTAGATCAAGGTTAGTAAATTCCATTTAATTTTTTGGCAAAATTAAGGATCAATTGGTCAATTGCATTGCAATTGTGGCCAATTTAATTTCAATTATGACTAAAATTAAATTAAAACTCGATATGAATCAATACCTTGTTTAATCTCGAGCTTCTTGATAAAATCAAACACATATTTATTCAAATAAATTATTTTTAAGAATAAATTATATTTAAATCAAAACTTTATCCGTTTGAATTGATTTTCAATATAATCTAAATAAAAGACCAATTTTGATAAAAATGTTTATTTAAGTAACAAAATTTATACAGTCTCGTATATGTAAACACGAAAATGTATAATCATCACTTAAATGATTAAATTAACCCAAATGAATATTTAGAGCGCATTTATTCGGATGAAATAAACATTTTGATTTTATCAAAAATTAAAGAAACTCAGGATTAAATTTAGTTGTGGAGGGCAAAAATTAGGTATCAACAAGTAATATTTTTATTTTCTATTTGGATCTATACATAAAAATGTACAAAAAGGTGGATTTTTATAAATGATTTGAAACACCTCAGATTTTGGCCCTTGAAAATTTCCTGAGCTTTGAGCTCACTGCCTGGTTACGACTGGACCCCCTGAGTCGTAAGGTGACCTGACGTGTTGTTGGAATGATTTATAACCAAACCTGTAAGTTTGTGGCTTGATTCTGCTTTGAGTACGAGTGGCTTACTAAGAGCTGTAATGAGACGGTATGAGTCATTAGGTGTAATCGTAGGGTGTCCAGTGTATGCCTCAGTTTATGTTTTGTGTTGACTACGACTGGACCCTACGAGTCATAGTGTCCCATTACGATTGGTGCCATTAATTCATAAGGATAACAGTGTAGGGTGCCTTGGTTATGACTCATGGTGACGAGTCGTAAGGAGAGATACGAGTCAAGGGGTTGACTCGTAATCAAAGGTAGCACTTTTTCAACTTTTAAGTTGAGGCCATTCTAAATATTTTCCCTCTTAACAAAATATAAACCCATGACTTATACCCCATTTTAGGGTGTCATTATTTCTCATAAAAATCTAAGTAACTCCTCAAATACTCCCAAATCCTCAAGGTCAAGAATAGTTAGGATTTTCAAAAGGTTGATCAATTAGGGCTCTCAAGGGTGATTTCTCTCCGTACATCTTACTATTAAAGGAAAGTTGCTCTTCCCTCATTGTTAATTTTGTAAAATCATGTGATTTGAAGTATTGCTCATGGGATTCTTGTGCTGGTTTTGAAACAAAGGTCGGGGTTACAACCCTAACCCCATGATGTGAAATTGGTTGTAAATTATGAGAATTGTGGGAATTTGTAAAGATGAATTTGTATTTAATTATTGCATAATATAAAGAGGTATTTGAAATAAAATAGTATGATTTAATGAACTAAGGGAGTCAGTGTTCCCCAATGTGTATTAATGAACAAAGAGAGTTGTTCTCCACAAGTTAATGGAAATTGTTTTAGCATAGTATGTTACCTTGCAAGTGTAGTTGGTATGACGATACCAACAGTGTATGCCTTAATGTGGAATGTGTTTAAATGAATGGGGAATATGTGATACTTTTTTTAATTAGGCTATAATAAGGTTTGTGTAGATGAGTCATGAAAGTGGAGGTCCGAGTGATCGATGTTAGAAATCGTATTTGCTGATGCGGGGATGAAAGTGACCAGGGAGGTTCAAGTACCCCTTATTATTATTTCATGATTAGGATGGTTTGATACCCCCATAAATCATTATATGATCGGGTGCTTAAGTCACCTTTGTATATGTTGAAGTGTTCGAGTCCCCCATGTGTATATATATGAGATTATTCTCCGATTCATGCGGCTACATGCACTGGGTCCGACCAGGGGGTGAGAGCTGGGGCCCATATAGCCCATGGGTACTATTATATTATGGTTGAGCTACACAAATTAGGCTAAGGTTTTAAAAAGCCTGTTAAGCTTTGTTCTCTATCCCGGCATATAATATATATAATATGTTTATGCATTTGATTATGTGCATTGGTTTTGAAAGGTTTTAAATTTTTGATCATAACATTATTGTAACGCCCCTAATCTGGTATCCGAAAAGCCACACGGTGCTCATAATTTCGAAGGACCATAAGCTAACCCATGACTAATATCTGTAACTAAGCACTGAATAATAATAATAATATCGTAAATGCGAAAACATGAAAAGAAAGGACATAAGGTTCAATACTGATACATAAATGAAAATATGGTATAACAATACTAAAATAACTGAAATAACTATCTGAACGTGCTGTAGTCTGAAAGCCTCTAAAAGTGAACTGTCTGAATAAAGAGTTGATGGGACAATCCCCTAACTAACTCCATTTACTGAAATAAACTAAGTACTAAAAAATGAAATAATAAAATAATAACATCCTCGAATGATGAGGACTCACTGTTGACTCTGAATGCTGAAATCAGAATGCTACTGATACTCTGGAGCACATGCTTCTAAACTTATGGTAAAAAACACCATAGCATAAATGCGTCAGTACGATTGAATAAACTGTTATGAAAGTGAGGTAGGCTGAATGCAATGTTTAATATGCATGAACAATACTAACTAACTGAATAACATGAACGTGAGAATACATGCATGAATACATAACTGTAACTAAGATCGTGATAACACTGACTCATGAATTCTGATAATATGGATTTACTGATATCTAAGTACTAATACTAGGATACTGAATGACTAAGTCTATTGAGTACTGAGGAACTGATGTCATATTACTAATAAAGAATGACTATTTCTGACAGTTCTGATTATGAAGAACTGGTCTGATTGACTATATCTGACAGTCCTGAAATTTGAATACTAGTAACATGAATTTTGTATAATTAATATACTATTAACTAGGTGACTGTGTCTGACAGTCCTGATTCTGATGGAACTAGTTGGGTTTCGTACTAAGCTGAGCAAATGTATTTGATAGTCCTAAAACTGTAGAACTGAATTGAGTTATATTACTGAGACTAGATCCAAAACTGAGACTGTGGGAGGTAATCATCTAACCGACATGCCTTAAAACTGAACTGGTGGGGTCCAACCTGTAACCCCAATTGAAAGGGTGTCAGTACTGTACCATGGGTAAAGACAAGCTGTAAGTAAACCCTTTCTTATAGGAAGCTCTTCCGTCAACCCCTCTTAGTAGGAAAAATTGAATGAGGAGTAAAATCCCTAAACTCATAGGGTACATCTCAACCTACGTTGGCTACGTAGTTTTGGAACGCAAGGATTGCTTCTAATGATCACACCCTCTACTAGCTAACAAGTGAGTCCCCATCACTGGGTTCACTCGATGCTGAATTCTACTCCTAACTAAAGAGACACTGAACTGATTTAAACTGAACTGAACTATTACTGATAGTTTTGTTTAGTTGATTTAAACATATTTCACTAAATTTTCGTAGACTGATGAATACTACTAAGATCTGATAACTAACTGAGATTACTGAGTGTTTCTGAGTCATGTAACTGTCTGAATTCTAATGATCATGGCTTGACTGAGAGTATCGTGAAAACTGACATTGTCTCTAGGCACACAGCTAAATTATCGGGTACAAGTACCCCCAAGACTCGATAGCATGAAACTGACAAGACTTGATACTTTTTGAACATGAGACCAATATCAACAATTCATAATACAATAAGTTAGGGATTTCATGAAGCACATGGTTATCATAATGTTGTACATAGATGAAATTGCATATAGATTAGTCATACTTTCATCAACCTAATCTCATGAACATTCCATCAAATACTCATAATGCACACAATATCCTGAAAGTCATTCTTGGTCATAAGGGTAAAACATACATTTATTATTTGAGTCACAATTAAGCTATAATACACAATTTCTATCCTCTTAGGCATTTTTTCAAACACCTTACATGTACAACTTAAGGTATAGGTGAAATCATCAACTTACACATAAACAATTCAATTCATGGATTTCAACTTGCATGCTAACATAGTTTCATAAAAAACACACTTAAAGATTCCAACTTGGGAATCATACAACAAGATAAACATGGTTACAAACAATCCACAACGTAAATATCATATTTTATAATTTGAAAGAGGGTTCTTGGACTTCATGGATGAAAGGAATCCATAAATCAACACTTGACATACCGTAGTTCTTGATTTTATGAAGATTGATGGAGAGATTCTTGAATTTGAGTATTGAATTTGAATCCTTAATTGAAAACCCTAACTTGTTATTGAGAGAAACATGAGAGAGACACTATATTTTGGTTGAATTGGGTCTAAATCCCATGTTTTAGACTTATATAGGGGCAGAAAATTAACCCTTCTGCCCTTAAAATGTGGACATTTATTGACTTAAACTGGGCATCAATGCTATTATCGATTTAGTGCATCGATGGCATTGACGTGATAGTCGACGCATCGCGTCGAGTCTTAGTAATTTAACCCTGGAAACCTGCAATAATATCAACCAACGTGATTGGCGATGTGGCGCACCAAGATCGCATTGGTCCACTGTTTTGGGCTTCCAAACGTGGTCCAAAAAACCCTAAACTTTTCCAAGACCACCTATGGACCTCTCTGATCATAAATTAATAAAAATATGGACCATTAAAGGACGTTAAGGTGGCAAAATAAGATTGCCAACTTTTGAAGGCTAATAATAGGCTAAGTCTGGAAACTTGGTTAGAATTTTTTTCTAAGTCAGGGACCGCTTGACAAGCTTAAAGAACTGAATTAAGATTAGAAATTTTGCAGGGTCTTACAATATCTCTCCCTTGGGAACATTCGTCCTCGAATAAGACTGACTGAGAGAGGATAAACGATAAACTAAAGTACATATTGAACATGAACAACTGATACATGACTTTATGACTAGCATGACTGATAATCCAAATGTATCATACTGAACATGCATATATGATGCATGAGTAACTGGTTTATGAATGAATAACTGATATTTCTGAAAAGCTGAGTTTCTAACGATGAGAATGCATGTCTGATGCATGATTATATGACTGAACCGATATAAATGTATGATTGAATATGCAATGGTGTTTGATATCAAGTTTATGATGAGAATCTGAACATAGAACTGAATGTCGAGTTTGAAACTGAAATCTGAATATGAAATTAAATGAGTTCAAGGAAGACTGTTACCTTAAACTGAAAATGCTGATGAGTCTAAGATTAATTACTAATTATGCATAAGTGGAAACATGAGAATGTAACTGAGTATGGAACATGATACATGAGCTGGATTACCGTGATCTGAATTGAGCACCTTGAATACGTGGCTTACGGCTGAGGTTAAAGTTTGAGGGTCAACTTATAAGTACCCCCTTACTCCAAACTGGATTCATTATGAGAAGAGATAATGGCATATTTTATGTCATGAGAGTTTGGAGAATTATCGTGTATCTCCCCCTTGGGACATTATGTCCCTAGAAGAATACTGACTTGATTGAGATACTGAGGAAAACTGGAATGATATACAAGGCACCTACGAACTGAATTATGACTGAATATCTAGGATCTGAAGCTAAGATATGATATATGAACTGAGCAGATCTTACAACTACTGGGACTTTCTATAGAGTTCTAGTTACGGTAGGGAGAAAATGAATCTTGGTCTGGCCTGAGCAGGACATCTGAATAAGAGATCGCTACATGGCTAGGATTTTTTCATATTAGGAGGAAAGGCCTATGACATATCGTCTAAGATAAGGTGACTAAACCTTATGCACTACAACTGAGACTACTAAAGATATTCACATGGGCACTGATCACGAATGGATGAAAATACTAATTTATCTGATTAACTGAATGACTGATAGTTGAATACTGGATATGTAAAACTGAACTACACTTGATTTGAGATAGCTGGACTGAATCTATAGAGTGTTATACATAGAAGGTAGTAACTGACTGGGTAACATGAGGTAACTAAGCATGAGTGAGGGAAAACTATAATACCTTATGAATGCAAGACCAGGAGTCTAACATGATTCGAGAATATTCTGTAAACTGAGGTACTAAAATACTATTATTTGGATAATAGATGGCCATATGCTATGGTCGGGAAATCTTGAAACTGGACTGAGTTTCTGATCTAACTGAGCTAGGACTAGGACTGAGATTGTAGTTAAGACGATAATTGAGACTGTAACCATAACTAAGACTGTAACTGAGACTGAATGTTGGTTTCTATTACTGAGGGTTAGACTGGTATGGGAGTACTGAATTCTGATGGCTAAGTAACTAATAGATGAAAGCCATGGTTTTGTAGGACTATCTAAGTCTTTTACTGAATATTAATTACTGAACTGACACTATAACTGAGGCCTGTGAGATGGAACCTTAACACTACGGATTCACCAAGGGATCTAAACGGAGGATATACGTGGCATAATCTGAGTTTGATTGAACACTAGGAGTGAAGTGATGAATCATTTGGGCTAAGCATACTATAAAGCATGACATGAGTGCATAATTCATGAGCTACACAAACTGGGTATGGAATTTTTGACTCATGGAACATGATTCACAACATTGGATGAACTTGGACTCCTCATATGAGGAACTTGAAACACACAGTATTCTATGAAAAGCGTATGGATATAAGTTTTATTTGTGGGATTGAAACGTAAAGCATGTGTAAGTATCGGAAGGGTTGAAGAACAAAACTTTGCATACTAGCATTATTACTAGAATCTGAAGGCCTAACTTTCTGAGATATCATAATCAGACAGTTACTGAATACTTGCCGGGCTGTGTTAGACTGACTCACTAGGGTAGAAACTGGAAAAAGTCCTATTAACATTTGGTCTGACCTTAAAGCTGATTGTTATGAAAGGAGTTACAAAAGAAAAAGGAAGCTCATGAATCTGAAGAAACGTGAACATGTAAATAAGGGACTCGTACATACCAGTGGCTGCACCAGGAGGACTTTCTTGATCCTGTCGGGACTGAAGTGCATAGAGTCTATTTGGGTGTTGCCCACTAATAGAACTGGAACTGGCACCCTGCTAATTCGGGTGACCAAAATGAGCTGAAGGATGACCGTTCTTACTTCTAGGGCCAGGACTAGGACAATCTCGAACCTTGTGACCTGACTCACTACATTCGAAACATACATTATTTCTGACTTTACATATACTCTTATGATGCTTACCGCACTCTTCCCAAAGCAGATGAGTAAAAACCCTGCCCTCACTACTATTGACCTTAGAGCCTGGTACCCCATCTCTATAGTCATTTCTGAACTTTAGTGTTGATGCACTAGCTAAAGATGAAACTGGGGTTGGAAACTTCTATCTATGCTGAGAATGGTTACCACCCTGAGACCCTGGCTAAGAAAAACTATAACTACCAGTTCTAACTCTTTTATTTTCCCTCTCTTTCTTCTTAAGTTTCTGCTCCTTAATCTGTTGAGTATGGACCATAAGCCTAGATATGTCCATCTTCTTAATCAACATCGCAGTCCGGCACTCCTTAACTATTCTACCTGATATCCCAGACACAAACTTATTCATTCTAGATCTATTGTCTGCTGCTACATAGGGAGCATACCTGGCTAACTGAGTGAACTTGAAGGAGTATTCTTTTTTGCTCATGCTACCTTGTCTGAGGTTAATGAACTCTAACACATTGGCTTATTTTGCTCTAGGGGAAAGAATCTACCTAAGAAGGTCGTAGCAAACTATTCCCACACTATGGGCTCTGTAGCTACACCTCTATCTACCTTCTACTGCTTAAACCATGTATGGGCTATATCTTGTAGCTAATAGGTAGCTAACTCTGTACTCTCACTGGAAGTCACTCCTATGATATCTGTGACTTTCTTAACTTGATTAAGGAACTCCTGTGGATCTTCTTCAGACTTAGAACCTAAGAATAGAGGAGGATTCATTCGGGTAAAGTCCCGAATCCTGGCTGCAGTAGAATTGGCCACTGGGTTGGCTGGAACAGCAGCTGGTCGGTCATTTTGAGTTGTGACTTAATTGGCTAGAGTAGTTAATGCAGTCCTAAATTCTGCATGAGAGACATATTTTCCTAAAGGGTTAGGCTGATTAGGATGAGAGGTTGGTTGATCTTCTATTCCTCTTTCCCGAGTTCTCTTTAGCGGCATGTTCTGTAAATAGAAGAGAAGAAGGGATTAAACTGAGAGTTTGCATAGAGCTCATGCTCACTCGCATGACATGAATACTGAAAGAAGGGAAATTGTTCCTAAAACATCTCATAGCCTCCTGCACATAAGTGTGGTGCACAACATACCCATGTACAAGACTCTATTAGATGCGGTTTTTCAGACTTCCTAGGACTTTGTTGAAACTTAGGCTCTGATACCAAGTTTGTAACACCCCAAATCTGGTACCCAAGATGCCACACGGTGCTCATAATCTTGAAGGACCACAAGCTAACCTATGACTGATATCTGTAACTAAGCACTAAATATAATAATAATAATATCATAAATACAGAAACATGAAATGAAAGGCCATAAGGTTTAATAGTGATACATAACTGAAATATGGTATAACAATACCAAAACAACTTAAATAACTGTCTGAACATACTGTAGTCTAAAAGCCTCTAAAACTGAACTGTATGAATAAAGATTTGATGGGATAATCCCCCAACTAACTCCATCTGGTGAAATAAACGAAGTACTAAAAAAATGAAACAATCAAATAATAACATCCTCGAATAATGAAGACTCACTGCTGACTCTGACTACTGAAACTGGAATGCTATTGATACTCTGGAGCACGTGCTTCTAAACCTATGGTATAAAACACCATAACACAAATATGTCAGTTCGATTGAATGTACTGGTATGCAAATAAGGTAGGCTGAATCCAATGGTTAATATACATAAACAATACTAACTGACTGAATAACATGAATGTGAGATACATTGTAATAGCCCGATTTACTGAATCGGAATGCTACACGGTGCTCATGACCCCGAGGGACCACAAGCTAACCCATGACTGATATTTGTACCTGTATACTGCAAATCATGATATAATAATGCGAAATACATAGAACTCTAAGGCCATAAGGTTTAACTGAATAAAATCATGTGGTTGAAAATATCCAAAATAGCTCAATCTGAAAGCTAAGTCTGAACGTAAATCTGTACATAAATCTAAAAGCCTCTAAACTATCTGAATAAGGAGTTGAAGGAACATGTCTCCAACTAACTCCATAAAAATGAACTGAAGAAATAAATAAATGTATCAAATCATATTGTCCTCGAATCAATAAGGACTCATTGTGTCTCTGCAACTGGAATGCTACCGCTACTGCTGGGCTGGAGCTCGTGTCTTGGAACCTATGGTGTAACATGAAAAGAAAGCACCATAGCGCAAATGCATCAGAATAACTAGAGTACTGAGTATACAAGGAAGGTAGGCTGCATATAAAGGGTTTCATGCATGAACAACACTGACTGACTAATATGAATGTGGGAGTGCAAGCACACATATATAGAAACTGGGACTGTGAATACGTGATAGCATGACCTGTAAGCTAATACATGGTTTACTGATAACTGTCATGACTGATACTAAAACTGATAAAATAGATGACTGTGTCTGACAGTCCTGTATATACTAAAATCTGAAGAACGCCCTAAGTTGTTTTATTGAGACTGATACTGAAACTGTAGGAAGTAGTATTTAACTAACATTCCCCATGTATGCCATTATGGATAAGCTGGGGTCCAATCTCTGCCCCAACTGGAGGGGTGTCAATACCGTGCCAAGGGTAAGGACAGCCTGTGAGTGACCTTTATCTGGCGGGTACTCAATGAGAACGGTGGGAACCCTAAACTAATGAGTTAAGCCACCTCATAAACCCTAATCTGACGGGTTAAGATGTCTCAACCTACACTAGCTACGTAGTTCTAGAACACAAGGATGACTACTAAGAATCACACCCTGAACTGGCGGGTGAGTTCCCATCTTTGGGTTCACTCGGTGCTAACCTTTACTCCCATATGGATGGACTGGACATGAATAACTGACTGTGCATGACTTAATCTTATTGAATTCCATTGACTGGCGGAATTTTACTGATATCTGACAACTGACTAAGATCATGAGGTTTTCCTAAGTCACATGACTAACTGAAGTCTATGGAATCATAGCTAGAGTTAGTATAATGTGAAACATGACATGGCTCTAGGCACACATCTATAGTTTTTGGGTACAAGTACCCCCAGGACTCGATAGGAGGAAACTGACACACATGACATGACTTGATCACAAGATTTGAGTCCATAATTCACAATATCATAAGTAAGGCTTTCATAATAAGAATGATTCTCAACAAACTATCACATGATCGGGAATGCACACAACATGTATATACTTGGATGGCTTCAATAACATGGTTATTCCATGTCGCAACAATATCATGAGCATCTCGAACAACTTCTTCAATTCAAGTCAATAGCATGGGGATCACGTTGAACATAAACTTAGAACATGGAATAGTCACTTAGGACTTATTATGTCATAAAAGCATGATTTCTATTCCTTTAGGTATTTTCACAAACACCTTACATGCACATCTTAGGCATAGGTGGATTCATTAATATTACAAATATTCAACCACCAATTTCACATAATTATACGTTAAATACCACCATATCCTCACAATAAACATACAAAGATCCCATCTTAGGCATCATCAAACTCCAACCACATGACCATCAACCAGCAACAACATAAACATCATGATACAAAATTTAGAAGATGGTTCTTGAGCTTCATGGACGAAAGGAGTCCATGAATCAACTCACGCATACCTTAGAAGGAAGATTCTTGATGATTGACGGAGGAATTTCCTTAAAATCAGATCTTCAAGCTTAGTTACAAAACCCTAGTTTTTTTTCTCTTTTAGTTCTCTTGGATGATGAGGTTTGAGATAATAATAGGGTTGTAATATGTTTAGAAGCTATATATTTCATAGGGTTAAGTTTAGGGACGTGTAAGGAGTGTTAAAAGACTTAATTACCTTAAAATAACTAATAACAGAGTGTTTTGGCACGTGGAACTGACTTAGGTGGCGCCCAAGTGATTGCCTAAGCTAGGTTGGCAGCGCCTAACCAATCGCCTATGTTTGGTTGGGCGGCACCTAACCAATCGCCTATCCTTACTGTCTCTCATGAAAATGGGCATAACGTTTTGGTCGGGTATTGGATTAAGGCAAAATTGGTATCATTGGAAAGCTAATTTGATTCTCTACAATTTTGTGGGTCTAAATCAGCCAAAATACCATATTAACATTGAGTTATACTCATTCAAAGATGACCCTTGAAAAATCGAACACTAAAACTTAATGGATTCAAAAACTCTTATCTTGTATTACCTTAACTGACTCATATGAACATGCTTAATGCACCATAAGTTATCCTATCACTAGGATATTCATTGTAAGTCATGTACTCAAGTATGAATTACAAGATCGGAGATTTCATACGTAGGAATACTTATTCACTTCCTAGCTTAGAAATATGCGGGGTATTACAATATCTCCCCCTTGAGAACATTCGTCCTCGAATGAGAATTTACTGAGAAGGGATACAAGACAATAGAATCTGAACTGAACATGAAGAACTACAACTTGATCTCATAACTGACATGCTATACATACTACACTCATGTATATCTGATGCATGGACAACTGACACATGAATGCATGACTGAGTATGAAACGGTTAATAGGTACCAAGTTTATACTGGAAACTTGAACGTGAAACTGAATAAGATTAAGGAGAACTGTTACCTTGAGCTTGATCTGAATTGGCAGAGAAGAGGTGATGATACTTGGTACGCATATCTGCTTCATCTTCCCAAGTAGCTCCCTCATGAGACTGCTTTTCCCAAAGAACCTTGACTAGAGGGACTTCTTTGTTTCTCAATCTACGATTCTGATAATCTAAGATTTCGACTGGAATCTCTTCATAAGATAGGCTGTTCTGAATTTCGATGCTCTAAATAGGGACAACTGCTGGGTCACCTATGTATTCTTTTAACAAAGAGACATGGAAGACTGGATGGACTGAGGCTAGATCTAAAGGCAACTCAAGCTCATAAGCTACCTTGCCGAAGCGACAAAGAATTCTAAAGGGACCGACATACCGTGGATTGAGTTTCCCTTTCTTGTCAAACCTATTCACTCCCTTCATGGGAGAGATCATAAGATAGACATAGTCATTGACCTCGAACTCGAGATACTTTCTACAAACATCTTCATAGGACTTCTGTTGGCTCTAAGCATCCCGGAGTCTCTATCTGATCAACTGAACTTTCTCTAAGGCGTCGAATACTAAGTCAGGACCTATGATTGAGGCCTCACTAACTTCAAACCAAGCAATTGGAGATCTACATATCCTACCATAGAGAGCTTTGAATGGAGCCATCTGAATACTAGAATGATAGTTATTATTGTATGCAAACTCAATCAAAGGTAAGTGGTCGTCCCAACTTTCCTTGAAGTCAATTGCATATGCCCTTAGCATATCTTCAAGAGTCTGAATGGTCCTCTCTGCTTGACCATCTTTCTGAGGATGAAATATTGTGCTGAGATGGACTTGGGTACCGAGACCCTTTTGGAACTCTTTCTAAAAGTAAGAAGTGAACTGGGTACCTCTGTCTTAGATGATAGATAATGGAACACCGTGTAACCTGACTAACTCCCTGATATAGAGTTTGGCATAATCCTCAGTGGAATAAGAAGTACGAACAGAAAGGAAATGAGTTGACTTGGTCATTCTATCTATAATGACCTAGACTGAATCATGCTGATGACGAGTTCTAGGCAAACTAGTCACGAAGTCCATGTTAACTTTTTACCACTTCCAAGTAAGAATGGTGAACTCTTGCATGGAACCACTAGGTTTCTGATGCTCTATCTTATCCTGCTGACATATAGAGCACTTATCCATAAACTCTGCAACATCTCTCTTCATCCCACTCCACCAATAGATTTCCCGCATGTCGCGGTACATCTTAATGGCCCCTAGATGAATAGAGTATCACGCACCATGCGCTTCTGCAAGAATTCGCTGCCTCAATTCATCTACACCTGGAACACATAGACGACCCTGACAAAAAAGAACACCATCTCCCCCTTGGGAGAAAACCTCGACTTTCTAATTCTGAACTAACTCTTTAAGCCTGAAAAGGCTAGGATCCCTGTCTTGTTTCTCTTTCACCTCAGAAACTAGAGATGACTCTGAACTACTATGAACACATACACCACCCTCTGAAGAATCGACTAAGCGAACGCCTAGTCTGGCAAGCTGATGGATCTCTTGAGCCATCTTTTTCTTACTATCCTTAAAAGTGAAAAATACTACCTATAGAGAGTCGACTGAGAACGTCGGCCACAACATTGGACTTGCCCGGATGATAAAGAACACTCATGTCGTAATCCTTCAAGACCTCTAACCACCTTCGCTAGCGAAGATTGAGATTTTTCTGGGAAAAGACATAATGGAGGATTTTATGGTCTGTGAAGACATCTACATGAACTCCATAGAGATAATGCCTCCAAATCTTGAAGGCAAAAACTACCGCTGCTAACTCAATATCATAAGTAGGATAATTTTTCTCATGTAGCTTTAACTGTCGAGAGGCGTAGGCTATGACCTTACCATGCTGCATAAGGACACAACCTAAAACCACTCTGGATGCATCAAAATAGACTACAAAACCATCTGAACCATCTGGAATAGCTAGAACTAGAGCTGAGGTGAGTCGAGTCTTCAACTCTTGAAAGCTCTTCTCGCATGAATCTGACCATTGAAACTTAATCTTCTTCTTAGTCAATCTGGACATGGGAGATGCAATAGAAGAAAATCCCTCAACAAACGGTCTATAATAGCCAGCCAAACCTAAGAAACTCCTAATATCTGATGGAGATACGGGTCTGAGCCAGTTTCTTACAGCCTCAGTTTTTTGAGGATCTACTCTAATGCCATCACTGGAAATAATATGGCCAAGGAATGCTACTGATCTTAGCCAAAATTTGCAGTTGCTGAACTTAGCAAATAACTAGTGATCCCTGAGAATCTGAAGCACAATCCTGAGATGGTCTGCATGATCACGCTCTGTGCGAGAATAGACCAGAATATCATCTATAAAGACTATGACAAATATGTCCAAGTACTTCTTTAATACAAGTTTCATCAAGTCCATAAAAGCTATAGGGGCATTAGAAAGACCAAATAACATGACTAAAAATTCAAAGTGACCATACCGAGTACGAAAAGTTGTCTTTGGAATGTCACATTCTCTAACTCTGAGCTGATGATAGCCTGATCTGAGGTCTATCTTGGAGAAGTAACTAGAACCCTAAAGTTGGTCGAATAGATCATCAATCCTGGGAAGAGGATATCTGTTCTTGACTATGACCTTGTTGAGTTGACGGTAATTAATACACATCCTAAGAGAACTGTCTTTCTTGTGCACGAATAACACTGACACACACCATAGGGAAACGCTGGGTCTGATGAATCCCTTATCTAAGAGATCTTTCAACTGATCTTTCAGTTCTTTGAGTTCTGCTGGTGCCATTCTATATGGTGGAATAAAAATAGGTTGAGTATCCGAAAAAGGTCTATGCCGAAGTCTATTTCCTTTTTGGGAGGAATGCCTAGAAGATCTTTGGGAAAGACATCTGAGTATTCATTAATAACAGGGACTATTTTGAGGCTGGGAGATTCAAAAATGAGATCTTTAACATGCACGAGATGATACACACACCCCTTAGAAATTATATTCCTTGCTCGAAGGTAAGAAATAAGTTGACCCCTGACACAAACTTGCTCATCTTAGCTCTATTGTGTGCAACCACATGAGGAGCATACCTATCTAGCTGAGTAAATCTGGGAGAATAATCCCTAACCATCATATTCCCCTGCCTGAGGTTGATGAACTCAAGAACTTTGGCTTTCCTCAGCTCTTGGGGAAAGAATCTATCTAAGAAGGTCGTGACAAATTCCTCCCACTCGATAGGGCCTGTATCATCTAACCTCTCAGACTTCCACTATTTGTACCAATCATGAGCAACATCCTATAACTGGTAGGTGGCTAACTCAGCAATCTCTATAGAAGTAACACCCATGATGTCAATGACCTTCTAGACTTGGTCAATGAACTCCTGAAGGTCCTCATCAAACTTAGGGTTCATCCGGGTGAAGTCCCAAACCCTAGCTGCTTTGGGATTAGCCACTAGATTGGCCGGAATGACTGGTGGTCGTTCATTCTATGCAGCCATGGACTGATCAAGTGTGGTAAATGTGGCTCTAAACTCCGCATGGGAAACATGTTTGCCCAAAGGATCTTCAGGCTGAGGAGCTGGCTGGTTTCTTCTCTTTGGGGCCATGGTCTGTAATAAGAGAAGAATGGATTAGACTGAGAGTTTAACTTGTGATTATTCTCACTAGCATGACATGAATAATGAAGAAAGGGGACTGTTCCTAAAATATCTTATAGCCTCCCGCACATAAATATGGCACGCAACACACCCATGTACAAGACTCTACTAGATGCGGCTTTTGGACTTCCTAAGACTCTATTGAACCTTAGGCTCTGATACCAAGTTTGTAACACCTCGATTCGCTGAACCGAAATGCTACACGGTGCTCATGACCCCGAGGGACCACGAGCTAGCCCATGGCTGATATCTGTACCTGTATACTGCAAATCATGATATAATAATATGGAATACATAGAACTGTAAGGCCATAAGGTTCAACTGAATAAAATCATGTGGGTGAAAATACCCAAAACAACTCAATCTAAAAGCTAAGTCTGAACATAAATCAGAAAGCCACTAAACTATCTGAAAAAGAAGTTGAAGGAACATGTTTCCAACTAACTCCATAAAACTGAATGGAAGGAATAAATAACTGTAACAAATCATATTGTCCTCAAATTAATGAGGACTCACTATGTCTCTGCGACTGGAATGCTACCACTACTGCTGGGCTAGAGCTCGTGTCTCAAAACCTATGGTGTAATATGAAAAGAAAACACCATATCACAAATGCGTCAGTGCAACTATAGTACTGAGTATACGAGGAAGGTAGGCTGAACATAAAGGGCTTCATGCATAAACAACACTGACTGAATAATATGAACGTGGTATTGCAAACACATATATATAGAAACTGGGATTATGAATACGTGATAGCATGACCTATAAGCTAATACATGGTTTACTGATAGCTGTCATGACTGATATTGAAACTGATAACATGGACAACTGTATCTGACAGTCCTGTATATACTAAAATTTGAAGAACGCCCTGAGTTCTTTTATTGAGACTGATACTGAAACTGTGGGAAGTAGTGTTTAACCGACATGCCCCATGTATGCCATTATGGATAAGCTAGGGTCCGATCTCTGCCCCAACTGGAGGGGTGTCAATACCGTGCCACGGGTAAGAACAGCCTGTGAGTGACCCTTATCTGGCGGGTACCCAATGAGAACGGTGGGAACCCTAAACTAACGGGTTAAGCCACCTCATCAACCCTAATCTGACGGGTTAAGATGTCTCAACCTATGCTGGCTACGTAGTTCTAGAACACAAGGATGACTACTAAGTATCACACCCTGAACTGGCGGGTGAGTTCCCATCTTTAGGTTTACTCGGTGCTAACTGTTACTTCCATATGGAGGGACTGGACATGAATAACTGGCTGTGCATGAATTAATCTTACTGAATTCCATTGACTGGCGGAATTTTACTGATATCTGACAACTGACTAAGATCATGAGGTTTTCCTGAGTCACATGACTGACTGAAGTCTATGGAATCATATCTTGAGTTTGGATAACGTAAAACATGACATGGCTCTAGGCACACAGCTATAGTTTTTGGGTAAAAGTACCCCCAGGACTCGATAGAAGGAAACTGACACACATGACATGACTTGATCACAAGATTTGAGTCCACAATTCACAATATCATAAGTAAGTATTTCATAATAAGAATGATTCTCAACAAACTATTACATGATCGGGAATGCACACAACATGTATATACTTGCATGGCTTCAATAACATGGTCATTCCATATCGCAACAATATCATGAGCATCTCGTACAACTTCTTCAATTCAAGATAATAGCATGGGGATCACGTTGAACATAAAGTTAGAACATAGAATAGTCATTTAGGACTTATTAAGTCATAAAAGCATGATTTCTATTCCCTTAGGTATTTTCACAAACACCTTACATACATATATCAGGCATAGGTGGATTCATCAAGATTACAAATATTCAACCACCAATTTCACATATTTATACGTTAAATACCACCATATCCTCACAATAAACATACAAAGATCCTATCTTAGGCATCATCAAACTCCAACCACATGAACATCAACCAACAACAACATAAACATCATGATACAAAATTTAGAAGATGGTTCTTGAGCTTCATGAACGAAAGGAGTCCATGAATCAACTCACGCATACCTTAGAAGGAAGATTCTTGATGATTGATGGAGGAATTTCCTTGAAATCGGATCTTCAAGCTTAGTTACGCAACTCTAGTTTTTTTTTCCTTTTAGTGCTCTTGGATGATAATCTTTGAGATAATAATAGGGTTGTAATATGTTTAGAAGCTACATATTTTGTAGGGTTAAGTTTAGGGACTTGTAAGGAATGTTAAAAGACTTAATTGCCCTTAAAATAACTCAAAATGGAGTGTTTATGGCACCTGGAACTGACTTAGGCAGAGCCTAACCAATCGCCTATGTTTGGTTGGGTGGCACCTAACCAATCGCCTATCCTTACTGTGTCTCACGAAAATGGGCATAACTCTTTGCTCGAGTATTGGATTAAGGCAAAATTGGTATCTTTGGAAATCTAATTCAATTCTCTAAAATTTGGTGGGTGTAAATCAGCAATACCATATTAACATTGAGTTATACTCATTCAAAGATGACCCTTGAAAAATCAAACACTAAAACTTAATGGATTCAAAAACTCTTAGCTTGTATTAACTCAAGTGACTCATACGAACATGCTTAATGAATCATAAGCTATCCTATCACTAGGATCTTCATTGTAAGTCATGTACTCAAGTATGAATCACAGGATAGGAGATTTCATACGTAGGAATACTTATTCACTTCCTAGATTAGAAACATACGGGGTATTACATACATGCATGAATACATAACTATAACTGAGATCATGATAACACTGACTCATGAATTCTGATAACGTAGATTTACTGATATCTGAGTACCAGTACTGGGATACTGAATGACTAAGTCTATTGAGTACTGAGGAATTGATGTCATATTATTGATTAAGGAATGACTATTTCTAATAGTTCTGATTATGAAGAACTGGTCTGATTGACTATATCTGACAGTCCTAAAATCTGAATACTAGTAACATGAATTTCGTATAATTAATATACTATTAACTGGGTGTCTGTGTCTGAAAGTCCTAATTCTTATGGAACTAGCTGAGTTTCGTACTGATCTGAGTGACTGTATTTACCAGTCCTGAAACTGTAGAACTGAACTGAGTTCTATTACTGAGACTGGATCCAAAACTGAGACTGTGGGAGGTAATCATCTAATCAACATTCCCAAAATTTGTACTAGTGTGATCCAACCTGTAACCCCAGCTGGAAGGGTATCAGTACCGTGCCATGGGTAAAGATAAGCTGGCAGTAAACCCTCTCTAATAGGGAGTTCATCCGTCAGCCCCTCCTAGTAGGGAAACTCGGATGAGGTGTATAATTCATAAACTCATAGGGTAAATCTCTGCCTACACTGGCTACATATTTCTAGAATACAAGGATTGCTTTTAAGGATCACACCCTCTGCTGCCTATAGGTGAGTCCCCATCAATGGGTTCATTTGATGCTGAATTTTACTCCCAAATGAAGAGACACTGATTTGATTTAAACTAAACTGAATTGGTACTGATAGTATTATTTAGTTGATTTGAACAGAGTTCACAAAATTTCTGTTGACTGACGGAATACTACTGAGATCTGATAAGTAACTGAGATTGCTGAGGTTACTGTGATTATCAAAGGTACTGAGATTACTGTGTTTTCCTGAGTTATGTAATTGACTAATTTCTAATGATCATGGCTTGACTGAGAGCATCGTGAAAACTGACACTGGCTCTGGGCACACAACTAAATTGTTAGGTACAAGTACCCCAGGACTTGATAGTATAAAACTGACAAGACTTGACACTTCTTGAACACGTGACAAATATCAATAATTCATAATACAATAAGTTGGGGATTTCATGAAACACATGGTTATCATAATGTTGTACATGGATGGAATTGCATATAGACATGTCATACTTTCATCAACCTAATCTCATGAACATTCCATCAAATACTCATAATGCACACAATATCATGGAAGCCATTCTTGGTCATAAGGGTAAAGCATGCATTTAATATGAGTCACAATTAAGATATAATACATAATTTCTATCCTCTTAGATAGTTTTTCAAACACTTACATGTATAACGTAGGTCATAGGTGCAGTCATCAACATACACATCATAAACAACTCAATTCATGGATTTCAACTTTCATGCTAACATAGTTTCATAAAAAACACACATAAAGATTCCAACTTGGGAATCATACATCAAGATAAACATGGTTACAAATAACCCACAATATAAATATCCTGTTTTATAATTTGAAAGAGGGTTCTTGGACTTCATGGATGAAAGGAATCCATACATCAACACTTGACATACCTTAGTTTATAATTTTACGAAGATTGATAGAGAGATTTTTGAATTTGAGTATTGAATTTGAATCCTTAATTGAAAACCCTAACTTGGTCTTGAGAGAAACTTGAGAAAGACACTATATTTTTGTTAAATTGGGGCTAAATCCCATGTTTTAGACTTATATAGAGGTTGGAAATTGACCCTTTAGCCCTTAAAAATTTAGATATTTAATGAAGAAAATTGGGCATCGATGCTATTATCGACACGGCGCATCGATGGCATCGATGCGATAGTCGACGCATCGTGCTATCTTTGCATCAAGTCTCAGTACTTTGACCCTTTCAACCTACAAGAATATCAACCAACGTGATTGGCGATGCAGCGTGCCAAGAGCACGTTGGTCCACTATTTTGGGCATCCAAACGTGGTCTAAACATGGTTCAAAAATCCCAAAACTTGTCTGAGACCACCTATGGACCTCTCTGATCATTAATTAAAAAAAACACGGACCATTAAAGGATGTTAAGGTGTCAAAATAAGATTACCAACTTTTGATGGCTAATAATAGGCTAAGTCTTGGAACTTAGTTAGAATTTTTTTTTAAGTCTAGGACCCCTTGACAAGCTTAAAAGACTGAATTATGCTTTGAAATTTTGCGGGGTCTTACAATTATGTTATTCTTATCCTTGAGTTTCATGCTAGATCTCACCCCGCTAACTATCTTCGAACGTTGTATCCCCACGCGATCAAGAACTAGTCATACTTCTACTCCTCCTGCTCAGTGGTATGATTTTGGGATCATCTAGCGAGTTAGATTGAAGTGTTAAGATTCCATGCTTCGGAAGACCCCATTTTATGATTATAATTTTCTTTACATTCTTACTATTCTTTTGGATTTGGTTTTTGGCTGCCCCCGACACTTTATTCATATTTAGTTTTAGATCATACTTTAGAAGACTTTGTTTGTACTATTATGGTTATTGAGCGGTATTAGTCAGTCAATTGGTTGATCATCGGTGGTTGGTTATGGACATGCATTTAAACTTTCTTAGACAATTATGCGTTATCTTTTTATATGCTCAAAATTTAGTTAACCTTGGGGTATGATGTTTTTGGTTTGGTTAGGTATAGGGGGTGATCTCCAGTCCACATGGGACTTGAGATACCCATCAAGGACAGGCCCTAGTTGAGATCGTGACAAAGGTGATATCAAAGCCCGATTTGGTATTATTAAGTTTCCAATAAAGTCGTGTAGAGTAGAGTCTCATTTATGGGTGTGTAGAGAACCACACTTATAAGGGATAAGATACAAGTCATTTGTGAATTTTTCCATTTCTTGTTGTTCTGTTTGAAGCTATAGAGTCTAAGGTATTAAGTTTCTCTAATTCCCATTAGTTCACTTTTCAGATCATGCCTCTCAGGCTATCTGAAGCTCATGGAAACTCTTTTATCCTACTTGAGGACAATACTAATGGGACACTACCTGCTTATGGGGTACAGACCTAATCTAGAGGTCCAATTCCTGATTGCCCTCCTGGAATTCCATTGGTCCCCTTTAGTCTTCCTCGAGCTCCTTGACCTAATGTGTCAAGTACGGAATTTTGTTAATCTATTCATATGTTTTCTTAGTTGGTAGCTTCTCAGTCTGATCATGTTATTTTTGTTACTCTATTTTCTGAGGCCACAAAGGTTGGTCAGTTTATGAGGTTGAATTCTCCTATGTTCATCGGTGTTAAGGTTGAGGGGGATCATTAAGGTTTTATTGATGAGATAGAGAAGATGTTTTGGGTTATGCATGCTACTAATGTGGAAGTTTTAGAATTTACAGCCTATCAGTTGAAGGATGTAGCATATTAATGGTATGAGGAATGGGAACAGTCAGGTAAAGATGATGACAAATCTGTACTGTCGGATAATTTAGCTAGTGCTTTTTTAGACCACTTCTTTTCTTAGGAGTTGAAGAAGGCAAAAACAAAAAAATTTGTTAATCTAAAGCAAGGTAGGATGATGGTAAAGGAGTATGCCTTGAAATTCCGTTAGTTGTCTTGATATGCTCCTGAGTTAGTATCTAGAATAAGGGATAGAATGAGGAAATTTACTTTTGGGTTGTCCCATGACTTGATTCTAGAGAATTAGGTTGTCTTGTTGAAAAAAAATATGGACATCTACAAATTGGTTGTGTATACGCAATGGGTTAAAAAAGAGAAGAAAAAACAGACAGAGATAGGGGAAAGACACAATAAGAAATTTAGATTTTCTAATTAGGTTGAAGGTCAACAGTAGAGTGGTAGAGATGGTGGAATGTGGTCTAAGAAGAAGTGGAGGAGTTCTATTCCTACTCTACGGATAGTGCTCCTTATTCAAAGTCATCGGGTGATTATCGTTCTTAACATGATAGTGGGTTTAGGGCATAGGGTGCCCAATCTCAAGATAGTGAGGCTTAGTCCATTCCATCATATCCTCCTTATCGATTCTGGGGATAGGTACATGATAACGCTCAATCTACAGCTCTCGCAGGAGTGTAAAGCGGTCGTTAGCAAATATAGAACCCAACCTGTGTTGGGTGTCGATCCCACAGGGAATAGCTTGGCCAACAAGTAAGTAAAATTACTAAACTTTTGGTGCAAGTCTCGTAAGAAGGGGGAATTCTTGTTGTGCAAGTAATGTAAACAAAAGCTGAAAATAATAAAGTAAAGAGAGAAATTGTTACGTTGGTTGTAAACAATGAGAATTGAAGCGTTGGGGTTATGTCCACCTTCTGAGTTATACGTCTCTATTGGCTATGAGTGTGTAGAATTGTGACATGCAATTGCTTATAGAGAATTGTAGTCGATGGTAAATCCAAGCGTCTCTCGACCTAAACAAGGACTATTTCACTTTAACTCTCTCGATCTTAAAGCGTGTCTAATGTTATGAATTCTCCAAGAGGTTAGTCCAGTTACGGCACTAGCTTTTTAATAGGAAAGGGTGTCCTACTACCTTGACATTATCTCTTTTCCAGAAAAATAACCTTTCTCTCGAACAAGTTAAATGTTAGACTGGCGTATTCTTGCGTTTGCAACCGCAAAGAATGTAGATTAAGATGAAGAGAATAATGATATAAGCAATATACGTGTCACGAACTCACAAACTCACAGCAATAGATAGTATCTCATTCGGCTTCCGTAACCCCAACAGAGAGGTTTAGTTACCCATGAATGCGAAAGAGATCACGATTGACATTGTTATTATATCACAATATTGAGTAATGGCGTGTAGATCAAGTGATAGGCGTGTGGCGTGTTTCCTTGGCTTGGTAACGATTCTCTTGTTGTGGAATTTGAGAATAGAAGAGTAGAAGAAGAAAAATAGAATTAATGGAAAGATTAGAAGAGTTGTAATTGAGAAGTAGAATGTGTCTCTCCACTAAGGGAGGACTTAATTAAAAATCTCTAGCATGATAGGGTATTTATAATACTCCTATCCTACTCCTACTATGCTAATGAAATAAATAACCAAATCCTACTAAACTAAGGAAATACTTAACCCATTTGTACTAGATTAATGTAACATTCTCCTAATCCAAATAAACTAATGAAATACATAACCCAATTGTACTAGGTTAATGTATCATTGTCAAAATCCAGCTTTGTGTCTGTAAGTCCCCAAAGTCTTCAGAAATGCTGTTTTAGCCCGGGACAGATTTTCCGTGCAGCAGTTTTGGTCCTTAGGCGTGTAGACTTTCTTCCCTTCCTTTGTGAGCTTTCTTTTGCGTCAAGTAAGCCATAAAATGCTGTATTTTTCATCATTTATACCTGAAACTTTCCTAATCATGTTCGTTAGCTCATTTATAGGAAAAAGGACTAAAAGTGCATGAAATATATAATTTGTTCTCAAAACTAGGCTAAACTATGGGCAAAATATATTGATATAGGCGTGTAATTTCGCCTATCATCAACACCCCACACTTAGAGCTTTGTTCGTCCTCGAACAACATATCATGTCCTTCTAAACATCAACTTAGGGTTTTTACAGCAACAACACAAAACATTCTTCAAGACAAGCACAACAATTATCAACAAAGAGTAGCTTTCCGATTATTAGTAGAAACAGTTTAGCGTCTAGCATAGACTCGTGATGGTGGTCAACTCGCATGCAAACGTTAAGGTATAAGGAATCATATATAACTACCCAAAACTCATCAACCATGTGTGTCTCACAATATATTACCCATAATCACTCACAAGTATAGCATATTTTTCAAACATGGGTATCAATAATATCCTTGCTCTCGCTCTCACAACGAATTCATATGTAGCAACAGATGACCATAGGCTTGCCCTTAATGTAGTACTCCACTAAATGTAGGAATGTTAAGATTAGGATCAAGTAGGTCTTTTGATGGTTGTAATGTAGGCTAAGGGACGGGTAGGACTATTTTGGCCAGGAATAGTGACTAAGCTCCTAAGCTCTTTAATACATCACTTTGTATCATTGACACTTTTTTCTTTCAACCTTTCTTCTTTCTTTTATTCTACCACCCTTGTTCTCCTCTTTTGTTTTTCAATTTTAAAAACAACTCACTTTTCAGCTTTCTTTTTCTTTTTCTTTTCACAACATACCTCTAATGATAGCACTTTCTTTTCCATAACACATTCAAGCACCATTTACAATTTAAAGCATCATACTTACCCAATTTCCTCTTATGTTGTCACATGACTTTTTTAATTTAAAGCACTTAGGAATTTGGATCAAATTACGGTCTTGAAAAAAATGGATTAGGCTTATATACAAGGTTGTCAAAGAAATAGGCTAAAGGCTCAAAAGGGTTTAACTAGGGATATGTCCATGGGTAGGTAAAACTGAAGGTAAACAAATATAGGTTGCCAAAGAAATGCCTAAATCATATCCTAACTTACACTCCTTATTTTCGCTTTGCATACATACCAGGAAAGTTCTAGCATCAGCCACAAACATAGAATATACTATTATCTCTCACACACAAGGTACATGGTCGACTTGATTGGAAGTAATATAGACTCTTGACCCAACAAGTGAAGGAATTGAACCACACAATATCACATAATGAGTCACAACTAGAGCCTAAACATCTCAATAGTCATGATTGTAGCACGTACTCTTGTTATAATCTCATGCTGCCTATTAGAATTATTTCATGCGAAGCTAGAAAAAATTTTACTACTAAAAAAAACTTAAAAACGAAACACAAACAAAAACAAAGTAAACAAACATAGATGCAAATAGAGAATTATAGCATGCAATACCGCCACCCCACACTTAAACGGGACACACTGTCCTCAGTGGAAAATAAATAAGAAGAACCTGGTTAGTCGGACTCATTCTCTATGTCTGGGGTCATACCCCTTTGCATCAGAATCATCATCAGAGTCGTCATCCTTAGGAGTTCCTCATAAGTATCCCACTTAATTCCAAGAGTGAGTCGAGGTGTTTGCATCGAGGAGGGTTCTCCTTGCTCCTTGCGGCCTCTTTTCTTGCCCTTTTGGGAAGTGGTAGCCTTCTCCTTGCCTTGTCTCTCTTTAGGTGCCATTGTACCTGAGACTTGAAATAGTGTTAATGGTAGCACAATCTCAATGGATACAATCTATACATAAGCAGTAGGGGTACCACCCCACACTTAGTTTTGTTAACACAAATCAGTGAAGCGAAAGTGGTCGATTACTCAGATTTCGTCGACATACGTTTTAGGATTGTATTCCGACAAGAAAATCGGCAATGCATCACTTACTTGCAGCCATTGGACTACTTTCATGGTAGATATAGCAACACTACTACATAGGGGTTACCACATGGAATAGTTATTCTTACAACAATCACAACCTCTTATGTCGGTAGGCACTATAAGTCTTATCCCGATGGCCGGGATAGTCTAACATGTAAGTATCCAAACAACAATCTTAAGCACTATTCATAGCCATAGTAATTCCACAAATATAACAATGCTATTAAAACCAATTTCAAGTCGGAAACAAGTCAAGATTTTCCTACGTACATGTTCACTCACATGATTTTGTATCAACAATCCAAACACATGAACATCACCAACAATCTTATACGATTTAGAAATTCATAATAGATATAGCAACGTAGTACTTACGAGAAATAAATGAAGAATAAGAGAGTACTTACTTGCTTGAAGCTTGTGGAGATGGTTTTGTGAATTGGAAGAGCAAAAGAAGAAAATTTTGAGAGGATTTGGATGTATATGCGGCGCCCTTAGGTCAATTTTTAGTGTGGTTGTGTTGTAAAACTAAGTCCCCTTTATATAGGAAGAGAATGGGTCGGGTTATGACCCATTTACAATCGGTTTTGGAGACAAAAATGCTACATATGCAGCGCATAATGCTCGGCATATCAATGACATATGCGGCGCATTGTCTATAGCATAATGGGACATATGCGCCGCATAGTCTATGGCATTTGTAGACATATGCGCCGCATAGTCTATGGCATATGAGATACTGAGACCAAATGCCATAGCATAGGCGGCGCATAGTCAAAAGCATACCTAGGAATAGGCGGCGCATAGTGTATAGCACACTAGATTCCGAGACCTTAGGCTATAGGATAGGTTGTGCATCGTTCGTGGCCTGGTTTTACCAAGGCCTAGCCTTCTTCGAAACCTATTTTGGTGTGAGAAATGCTCAATCCATAGCCTTGTGCATCACCATTCCTAACTTACCAACTTTACCATACAATGCGTCCAAATCGTCAATTGAAATCAATCTCCTCATTGAATACTTCTTGCACCTATATTTGCTCAAAACAACTGAAAATGATTAGTACGATGGGTTGCCTCCCACCAAGCGCCTTAGTTTTGGTCGTGGCACGACTCTTATTTTTGGATTTTTCATTTATCAAAAACAAAACAAGTATAAAAACGATAAAACGATAAAACGATGAAATGATAAAACAATAAAACGATGGGTTGCCTCCCATCTAGCGCCTTATTTATTGTCGTGGCTTGACATAGTTACCTCGAGTACTCAGACTTCGTCGAGGTAAGTGATGGATCATTTTCTGAAAGGATTTAGACGACAATGAGGCTTACCTGTGGGCATGCGATCTTCTTCAAGATGGCTCATACGTTTCTCCGGAGAGTCACCAATTATATCATCAATAGTCCAAACCATAGCTCTCTTGTATCTCTTCAGAGCAGAGATGAGAGCCTCTACGTACTATTCACTTAAATCATCTGCATTCTCCGGAAGTATATTTCTACTTTCCAAGAACACATACCTTAGATAATCGGGCAGCTCTTGCGATTCTAGCATTGGTGGCTCGTCAATGGGAGTCTTCGCTGTTGGTTGATTCTTGAGATCACATTCCGGTTGCTTAGGAGTATAAGACTCTATTTCTGTTAGAGCACCCATAAGTTCTTCATAATCTTCATTATCCTTATGCTCAACATTCAGTGGCGCAGCAGTCAATGGCTCAACAATAGGTTGTTTCTCTATAGATAATGCTTTCATATCCTCTTTATGAACATCAGCTGCAGATAACTCATTCAAATCGCTGGGCTGCTTCATGGCTTTGCATATATCAAACCGTACTACTTTGTCATTAATTGGAAATAAAAGCTCATTATCTTTCATGTCAATAAGCACACTTCCGGTTGTAAGGAAGGGACGTCCCAAGATGATGGGAACTTCAGAATCCTCCTTACAATCCAGAATAACGAAGTCTGCAGGAAAGATGAATGAAGAAACTTTCACCAACACATCATTCAAGATACCCACAGGTCGTTTTACCGACCTATCAGCCATCACGAGCCTCATATTGGTTGGTGTCGGATCGCCTAGCCCCAACTTCTTGTAGATGGATAGTGGCATCAAATTGATGCTAGCACCTAGATCGCACAATGCCTTGGCAAAATCTAACGATCCAATTGTGCAAGGAATAGTGAAAGCTCCAGGATCTGCCTTCTTTTGAACTAACGACCTTGTAGCGATTGCACTACAATGATGAACATTATCTGCCAACTCATAACTTGCTGCCCGCTTCTTTGTCAATAGGTCCTTCATAAACTTCACATATCCAGGCATTTGTTCAAGTGCCTCCACCAATGGAACATTAATGGTCAGCTACTTAAGCATAGTCATAAATTTGCTAAACTTAGTGTCATCCACCACCTTCTTCAATCTTTGGGGAAAAGGTGGTGGTGGGTATGGAAGTGTTCTCTCCGCGGTTTTCTTCTCCTCTTGCTTCCGTTTTCCCAATTTTTCAGGCTGCACAGTGCTGGATGTGGCGTTGTTGACGTCAGGAGTAGTAGCTGCGGCATCTTCTCCTTTTGCGTTGTCATCCATGTCCGCAACTTCGTCAATCACTTGCTTGCCTTTTTCTGGAGTTTCCAGCACCTTACCACTTCTGGTAGTGATGGCCATGCAGGACCCATCATTCCTTGGGTTTTGCACAGTATCGCTAGGTAAAGTGCCGGCCTTTCTTTGGTTGAGTGCTGCTGAAAGTTGACTGAATTGCTGCTCTAGTTGTCTAATTGAAGTGGAATGTGAATCTACTAATTGTTTCATGGCGGACAAATCATTAATCACCTCCGTAACTCCCGCGCTCGTTGCTTCCACTCCTTTCAATAACTTAGCCATCATGTCTTCCATACTTCCAGAATTAGATGTGGTGGTGTCACGTCTACCAAGGGGAACGTACAAACCACTCTTTTCATTGTTTTTCTTCCAACTACCTTGATCTTTGCTTCCAGATTTATCATAATAGTTCCGACCTTGGTTTCCTTGGGCATTCCCGCGGAAACCCCCCTGATTGTTCAAGTAGTTGGCCTCCTCTTCCGAATTAGATTCGTCTCTTCCTTTTGACGCAATCGCTTTCACTTTTTCAGTCTTCCCTAATAGATGCTTTGTAAGAAGATCCATTTGGGTTTTCATGTGCGCCATATCTTGATCACGTTCTTCTTCTCTTCTTCGTTGGTCTGCAGTCATGCCAATAGATAAAGTGGGGCTTGCTACCTCAGAATCCCTGGTATGCCAAGCTCTACTTTGTTTCGTCATACGATCTAGCATATTGCTTGCTTGACCAAAGGTGAGGTCCATGAATGATCCTCCAGCCGCATTATCAACCATTGGCTTAGTCACCGAATTCAAAGCTCTGTATAATATCTCCATCAAGTGGTCATTGGTCATATGGTGATTTGGGCACCGCATGAGCTTCGTCTTGAACCTCTCCCATGTTTCGTGGAGGGCTTCAGTTGGAAGCTGCCGAAAATTTGTGATCTCATCTCTCAATAGTGCTCTTTTGGATGGCAGAAAGAATCTTTCTAGGAAAGAGTCTTTCAATTGCCTCCAATTAGTAATAGAATCAGGAGTCAGCCCATTCAACCATAGTGTTGCCTCCCCAGACAGAGACAATGGAAATAAGCGTAGTCGAATTGCATTCTGTCCAACGCCAGGATTGTCGAATGACTTGCATGTAGAAATAAAGTTGATCAGATGCATATTCGGATCATCGCCTGCTAGTCCACCAAATAATCCCTTGAGTTGCAAAGGCTGAATCATGGTGCTAGTCATGTTGAACTTGGCTTCGGGCGCTAATGGTGGAAGAATAATGGCTCCTGTGGCACCTGCTTCGTCCAGATCGTCATCATCATCATCGAACGGTATTTGCATAGCTCGGCGTTCAGGCCTAAACCTAGCTTGATGATCTCTTCTCTGCATGGGTGCCACCATCTCAGCAGTATGCCGTGGGTTTAGTAGCTCCTCATCGCCCAGGTCCTCATCATCAGGATTTGTTGCACGACCTGGGTTATCAATATTCTGTTGATGCACTTGAACAGTTATCCTTTCAGTTTCACGTTGTGCATCCATTGGTGCACAGAACAAACCTGAATAAAACAAAAACAACAACTAAAAGTAAAAGTACGAGAATCTTTGACCAAAGGGTCTAGTAATTATCAAGCACTTGATTGACACTCGTATTCCCCGGCAACGACGCCAATTTTTGATAACACTCAATCTACAGCTCTCGCAGGAGTGTAAAGCGGTCGTTAGCAAATATAGAACCCAACCTGGGTTGGGTGTCGATCCCACAGGGAATAGCTTGGCCAACAAGTAAGTAAAATTACTAAACTTTTGGTGCAAGTCTCGTAAGAAGGGGGAATTCTTGTTGTGCAAGTAATGTAAACAAAAGCTGAAAATAATAAAGTAAAGAGAGAAATTGTTACGTTGGTTGTAAACAATGAGAATTGAAGCGTTGGGGTTATGTCCACCTTCTGAGTTATACGTCTCTATTGGCTATGAGTGTGTAGAATTGTGACATGCAATTGCTTATAGAGAATTGTAGTCGATGGTAAATCCAAGCGTCTCTCGACCTAAACAAGGACTATTTCACTTTAACTCTCTCGAGCTTAAAGCGTGTCTAATGTTATGAATTCTCCAAGAGGTTAGTCCAGTTACGGAACTAGCTTTTTAATAGGAAAGGGTGTCCTACTACCTTGACATTATCTCTTTTCCAGAAAAATAACCTTTCTCTCGAACAAGTTAAATGTTAGACTGGCGTATTCTTGCGTTTGCAACCGCAAAGAATGTAGATTAAGATGAAGAGAATAATGATATAAGCAATATACGTGTCACGAACTCACAAACTCACAGCAATAGATAGTATCTCATTCGGCTTCCGTAACCCCAACAGAGAGGTTTAGTTACCCATGAATGCGAAGGAGATCACGATTGACATTGTTATTATAACACAATATTGAGTAATGGCGTGTAGATCAAGTGATAGGCGTGTGGCGTGTTTCCTTGGCTTGGTAACGATTCTCTTGTTGTGGAATTTGAGAATAGAAGAGTAGAAGAAGAAAAATAGAATTAATGGAAAGATTAGAAGAGTTGTAATTGAGAAGTAGAATGTGTCTCTCCACTAAGGGAGGACTTAATTAAAAATCTCTAGCATGATAGGGTATTTATAATACTCCTATCCTACTCCTACTATGCTAATGAAATAAATAACCAAATCCTACTAAACTAAGGAAATACTTAACCCATTTGTACTAGGTTAATGTAACATTCTCCTAATCCAAATAAACTAATGAAATACATAACCCAATTGTACTAGGTTAATGTATCATTGTCAAAATCCAGATTTGTGTCTGTAAGTCCCCAAAGTCTTCAGAAATGCTGTTTTAGCCCGGGACAGATTTTCCGTGCAGCAGTTTTGGTCCTTAGGCGTGTAGACTTTCTTCCCTTCCTTTGTGAGCTTTCTTTTGCGTCAAGTAAGCCATAAAATGCTGTATTTTGCATCATTTATACCTGAAACTTTCCTAATCATGTTCGTTAGCTCATTTATAGGAAAAAGGACTAAAAGTGCATGAAATATATAATTTGTTCTCAAAACTAGGCTAAACTATGGGCAAAATATATTGATATAGGCGTGTAATTTCGCCTATCATCAACACCCCACACTTAGAGCTTTGTTCGTCCTCGAACAACATATCATGTCCTTCTAAACATCAACTTAGGGTTTTTACAGCAACAACACAAAACATTCTTCAAGACAAGCACAACAATTATCAACAAAGAGTAGCTTTCCGATTATTAGTAGAAACAGTTTAGCGTCTAGCATAGACTCGTGATGGTGGTCAACTCGCATGCAAACGTTAAGGTATAAGGAATCATATATAACTACCCAAAACTCATCAACCATGTGTGTCTCACAATATATTACCCATAATCACTCACAAGTATAGCATATTTTTCAAACATGGGTATCAATAATATCCTTGCTCTCGCTCTCACAACGAATTCATATGTAGCAACAGATGACCATAGGCTTGCCCTTAATGTAGTACTCCACTAAATGTAGGAATGTTAAGATTAGGATCAAGTAGGTCTTTTGATGGTTGTAATGTAGGCTAAGGGACGGGTAGGACTATTTTGGCCAGGAATAGTGACTAAGCTCCTAAGCTCTTTAATACATCACTTTGTATCATTGACACTTTTTTCTTTCAACCTTTCTTCTTTCTTTTATTCTACCACCCTTGTTCTCCTCTTTTGTTTTTCAATTTTAAGAACAACTCACTTTTCAGCTTTCTTTTCCTTTTTCTTTTCACAACATACCTCTAATGATAGCACTTTCTTTTCCATAACACATTCAAGCACCATTTACAATTTAAAGCATCATACTTACCCAATTTCCTCTTATGTTGTCACATGACTTTTTTAATTTAAAGCACTTAGGAATTTGGATCAAATTACGGTCTTGAAAAAAATGGATTAGGCTTACATACAAGGTTGTCAAAGAAATAGGCTAAAGGCTCAAAAGGGTTTAACTAGGGATATGTCCATGGGTAGGTAAAACTGAAGGTAAACAAATATAGGTTGCCAAAGAAATGCCTAAATCATATCCTAACTTACACTCCTTATTTTCGCTTTGCATACATACCAGGAAAGTTCTAGCATCAGCCACAAACATAGAATATACTATTATCTCTCACACACAAGGTACATGGTCGACTTGATTGGAAGTAATATAGACTCTTGACCCAACAAGTGAAGGAATTGAACCACACAATATCACATAATGAGTCACAACTAGAGCCTAAACATCTCAATAGTCATGATTGTAGCACGTACTCTTGTTATAATCTCATGCTGCCTATTAGAATTATTTCATGCGAAGCTAGAAAAAATTTTACTACTAAAAAAAACTTAAAAACGAAACACAAACAAAAACAAAGTAAACAAACATAGATGCAAATAGAGAATTATAGCATGCAATACCGCCACCCTACACTTAAATGGGACACACTGTCCTCAGTGGAAAATAAATAAGAAGAACCTGGTTAGTCGGACTCATTCTCTATGTCTGGGGTCATACCCCTTTGCATCGGAATCATCATCAGAGTCGTCATCCTTAGGAGTTCCTCATAAGTATCCCACTTAATTCCAAGAGTGAGTCGAGGTGTTTGCATCGAGGAGGGTTCTCCTTGCTCCTTGCGGCCTCTTTTCTTGCCCTTTTAGGAAGTGGTAGCCTTCTCCTTGCCTTGTCTCTCTTTAGGTGCCATTGTACCTGAGACTTGAAATAGTGTTAATGGTAGCACAATCTCAATGGATACAATCTATACATAAGCAGTAGGGGTACCACCCCACACTTAGTTTTGTTAACACAAATCAGTGAAGCGAAAGTGGTCGATTACTCAGATTTCGTCGACATACGTTTTAGGATTGTATTCCGACAAGAAAATCGGCAATGCATCACTTACTTGCAGCCATTGGACTACTTTCATGGTAGATATAGCAACACTACTACATAGGGGTTACCACATGGAATAGTTATTCTTACAACAATCACAACCTCTTATGTCGGTAGGCACTATAAGTCTTATCCCGATGGCCGGGATAGTCTAACATGTAAGTATCCAAACAACAATCTTAAGCGCTATTCATAGCCATAGTAATTCCACAAATATAACAATGCTATTAAAACCAATTTCAAGTCGGAAACAAGTCAAGATTTTCCTACGTACATGTTCACTCACATGATTTTGTATCAACAATCCAAACACATGAACATCACCAACAATCTTATACGATTTAGAAATTCATAATAGACATAGCAACGTAGTACTTACGAGAAATAAATGAAGAATAAGAGAGTACTTACTTGCTTGAAGCTTGTGGAGATGGTTTTGTGAATTGGAAGAGCAAAAGAAGAAAATTTTGAGAGGATTTGGATGTATATGCGGCGCCCTTAGGTCAATTTTTAGTGTGGTTGTGTTGTAAAACTAAGTCCCCTTTATATAGGAAGAGAATGGGTCGGGTTATGACCCATTTACAATCGGTTTTAGAGACAAAAATGCTACATATGCGGTGCATAATGCTCAGCATATCAATGACATATGCGGCGCATTGTCTATAGCATAATGGGACATATGCGCCGCAAAGTCTATGGCATTTGTAGACATATGCGCCGCATAGTCTATGGCATATGAGATACTGAGACCAAATGCCATAGCATAGGCGGCGCATAGTCAAAAGCATACCTAGGAATAGGCGGCGCATAGTGTATAGCACACTAGATTCCGAGACCTTAGGCTATAGGATAGGTTGTGCATCGTTCGTGGCCTGGTTTTACCAAGGCCTAGCCTTCTTCGAAACCTATTTTGGTGTGAGAAATGCTCAATCCATAGCCTTGTGCATCACCATTCCTAACTTACCAACTTTACCATACAATGCGTCCAAATCGTCAATTGAAATCAATCTCCTCATTGAATACTTCTTGCACCTATATTTGCTCAAAACAACTGAAAATGATTAGTACGATGGGTTGCCTCCCACCAAGCGCCTTAGTTTTGGTCGTGGCACGACTCTTATTTTTGGATTTTTCATTTATCAAAAACAAAACAAGTATAAAAATGATAAAATGATAAAACGATGAAATGATAAAACAATAAAACGATGGGTTGCCTCCCATCTAGCGCCTTATTTATTGTCGTGGCTTGACATAGTTACCTCGAGTACTCAGACTTCGTCGAGGTAAGTGATGGATCATTTTCTGAAAGGATTTAGACGACAATGAGGCTTACCTGTGGGCATGCGATCTTCTTCAAGATGGCTCATACGTTTCTCCGGAGAGTCACCAATTATATCATCAATAGTCCAAACCATAGCTCTCTTGTATCTCTTCAGAGCAGAGATGAGAGCCTCTACGTACTATTCACTTAAATCATCTGCATTCTCCGGAAGTATATTTCTACTTTCCAAGAACACATACCTTAGATAATCGGGGAGCTCTTGCGATTCTAGCATTGGTGGCTCGTCAATGGGAGTCTTCGCTGTTGGTTGATTCTTGAGATCACATTCCGGTTGCTTAGGAGTATAAGACTCTATTTCTGTTAGAGCACCCATAAGTTCTTCATAATCTTCATTATCCTTATGCTCAACATTCAGTGGCGCAGCAGTCAATGGCTCAACAATAGGTTGTTCCTCTATAGATAATGCTTTCATATCCTCTTTATGAACATCAGCTACAGATAACTCATTCAAATCGCTGGGCTGCTTCATGGCTTTGCATATATCAAACCGTACTACTTCGTCATTAATTCGAAATAAAAGCTCATTATCTTTCATGTCAATAAGCACACTTCCGGTTGCAAGGAAGGGACGTCCCAAGATGATGGGAACTTCAGAATCCTCCTTACAATCTAGAATAACGAAGTCTGCAGGAAAGATGAATGAAGAAACTTTCACCAACACATCATTCAAGATACCCACAGGTCGTTTTACCGACCTATCAGCCATCACGAGCCTCATATTGGTTGGTGTCGGATCGCCTAGCCCCAACTTCTTGTAGATGGATAGTGGCATCAAATTGATGCTAGCACCTAGATCGCACAATGCCTTGGCAAAATCCAACGATCCAATTGTGCAAGGAATAGTGAAAGCTCCAGGATCTGCCTTCTTTTGAACTAACGACCTTGTAGCGATTGCACTACAATGATGAACATTATCTGCCAACTCATAACTTGCTGCCCGCTTCTTTGTCAATAGGTCCTTCATAAACTTCACATATCCAGGCATTTGTTCAAGTGCCTCCACCAATGGAACATTAATGGTCAGCTGCTTGAGCATAGTCATAAATTTGCTAAACTTAGTGTCATCCACCACCTTCTTCAATCTTTGGGGAAAAGGTGGTGGTGGGTATGAAAGTGTTCTCTCCGCGGTTTTCTTCTCCTCTTGCTTCCGTTTTCCCAATTTTTCAGGCTGCACAGTGCTGGATGTGGCGTTGTTGACGTCAGGAGTAGTAGCTGCGGCATCTTCTCCTTTTGCGTTGTCATCCATGTCCGCAACTTCGTCAATCACTTGCTTGCCTTTTTCTGGAGTTTCCAGCACCTTACCACTTCTGGTAGTGATGGCCATACAGGACCCATCATTCCTTGGGTTTTGCACAGTATCGCTAGGTAAAGTGCCGGCCTTTCTTTGGTTGAGTGCTGCTGAAAGTTGACTGAATTGCTGCTCTAGTTGTCTAATTGAAGTGGAATGTGAATCTACTAATTGTTTCATGGCGGACAAATCATTAATCACCTCCGTAACTCCCGCGCTCGTTGCTTCCACTCCTTTCAATAACTTAGCCATCATGTCTTCCATACTTCCAGAATTAGATGTGGTGGTGTCACGTCTACCAAGGGGAACGTACAAACCACTCTTTTCATTGTTTTTCTTCCAACTACCTTGATCTTTGCTTCCAGATTTATCATAATAGTTCCGACCTTGGTTTCCTTGGGCATTCCCGCGGAAACCCCCCTGATTGTTCAAGTAGTTGGCCTCCTCTTCCGAATTAGATTCGTCTCTTCCTTTTGACGCAATCGCTTTCACTTTTTCAGTCTTCCCTAATAGATGCTTTGTAAGAAGATCCATTTGGGTTTTCATGTGCGCCATATCTTGATCACGTTCTTCTTCTCTTCTTCGTTGGTCTGCATTCATGCCAATAGATAAAGTGGGGCTTGCTACCTCAGAATCCCTGGTATGCCAAGCTCTACTTTGTTTCGTCATACGATCTAGCATATTGCTTGCTTGACCAAAGGTGAGGTCCATGAATGATCCTCCAGCCGCATTATCAACCATTGGCTTAGTCACCGAATTCAAAGCTCTGTATAATATCTCCATCAAGTGGTCATTGGTCATATGGTGATTTGGGCACCGCATGAGCTTCGTCTTGAACCTCTCCCATGTTTTGTGGAGGGCTTCAGTTGGAAGCTGCCAAAAATTTGTGATCTCATCTCTCAATAGTGCTCTTTTGGATGGCAGAAAGAATCTTTCTAGGAAAGAGTCTTTCAATTGCCTCCAATTAGTAATAGAATCAGGAGTCAGCCCATTCAACCATAGTGTTGCCTACCCAGACAGAGACAATGGAAATAAGCGTAGTCGAATTGCATTCTGTCCAACGCCAGGATTGTCGAATGACTTGCATGTAGAAATAAAGTTGATCAGATGCATATTCGGATCATCGCCTGCTAGTCCACCAAATAATCCCTTGAGTTGCAAAGGCTGAATCATGGTGCTAGTCATGTTGAACTTGGCTTCGGGCGCTAATGGTGGAAGAATAATGGCTCCTGTGGCACCAGCTTCGTCCAGATCGTCATCATCATCATCGAACGGTATTTGCATAGCTCGGCGTTCAGGCCTAAACCTAGCTTGACGATCTCTTCTCTGCATGAGTGCCGCCATCTCAGCAGTATGCCGTGGGTTTAGTAGCTCCTCATCGCCCAGGTCCTCATCATCAGGATTTGTTGCACGACCTGGGTTATCAATATTCTGTTGATGCACTTGAGCAGTTATCCTTTCAGTTTCACGTTGTGCATCCATTGGTGCACAGAACAAACCTGAATAAAACAAAAACAACAACTAAAAGTAAAAGTACGAGAATCTTTGACCAAAGGGTGTAGTAATTATCAAGAACTTGATTGACACTCGTATTCCCCGGCAACGGCGCCAATTTTTGATAACGCTCAATCTACAGCTCTCGCAGGAGTGTAAAGCGGTTGTTAGCAAATATAGAACCCAACCTGGGTTGGGTGTCGATCCCACAGGGAATAGCTTGGCCAACAAGTAAGTAAAATTACTAAACTTTTGGTGCAAGTCTCGTAAGAAGGGGGAATTCTTGTTGTGCAAGTAATGTAAACAAAAGCTGAAAATAATAAAGTAAAGAGAGAAATTGTTACGTTGGTTGTAAACAATGAGAATTGAAGCGTTGGGGTTATGTCCACCTTCTGAGTTATACGTCTCTATTGGCTATGAGTGTGTAGAATTGTGACATGCAATTGCTTATAGAGAATTGTAGTCGATGGTAAATCCAAGCGTCTCTCGACCTAAACAAGGACTATTTCACTTTAACTCTCTCGAGCTTAAAGCGTGTCTAATGTTACGAATTCTCCAAGAGGTTAGTCTAGTTACGGCACTAGCTTTTTAATAGGAAAGGGTGTCCTACTACCTTGACATTATCTCTTTTCCAGAAAAATAACCTTTCTCTCGAACAAGTTAAATGTTAGACTGGCGTATTCTTGCGTTTGCAACCGCAAAGAATGTAGATTAAGATGAAGAGAATAATGATATAAGCAATATACGTGTCACGAACTCACAAACTCACAGCAATAGATAGTATCTCATTCGGCTTCCGTAACCCCAACAGAGAGGTTTAGTTACCCATGAATGCAAAGGAGATCACGATTGACATTGTTATTATATCACAATATTGAGTAATGGCGTGTAGATCAAGTGATAGGCGTGTGGCGTGTTTGATAACGCTCAATCTACAGCTCTCGTTTGAGTGTAAAGCGGTCGTTAGCAAATATAGAACCCAACCTGGGTTGGGTGTCGATCCCACAGGGAATAGCTTGGCCAACAAGTAAGTAAAATTACTAAACTTTTGGTGCAAGTCTCGTAAGAAGGGGGATTGCAATGTGTAACCAAAACAATAAAGTAAAAGCTGAAAATAGCAAAGTAAAGAGAGAAAGATTGTTACGTAAGTTGTAAACAATGAGAATTGAAGCGTTAGGGTTATGTCCACCTTCTGAGGTATACGTCTCTATTGGCTGTGAGTGTGTAGAGTCTTGACATGTAATTGTTTATAGAGAATTGTAGTCGATGGTAAATCCAAGCGTCTCTCGACCTAAACAAGGACTATTTCACTTTAACTCTCTCGAGCTTAAGGCGTGTCTAACGGTACGAATTCTCCAAGAGGTTTAGTCCAGTTACGGCACTAGCTTTTTAATAGAAAAGGGTGTCCTACTACCTTGACATTATCTCTTTTCCAGACAAATAACCTTTCTCTCGAACAAGTTAAATGTTAGACTGGCGTTATTCTATGCGTCTGCAGCCACAAGAATGTAGATTAAGATGAAGAGAATAATGATATAAGCAACATACGTGTCACGAACTCACAAACTCACAGCAATAGATAGTATCTCATTCGGCTTCCATAACCCCAACTGAGAAGTTTAGTTACCCATGAATGCGAAGGATATCACGATTTGTATGGTTGATGGCGTGAGAAGTAGGTGATAGGCGTGTGGTTTTGGTGATTCCCTAGCAAGTAACGATTCTCTTGTTGTGGAATAGATGAATAGAAGAATAGATTAGAAGTGTTTGTGGTGGAAGATGAGAGAGATGGAAGAAAATTAATAGTTTAAGAATGAATTTCTTGAATGAAGGGAGGAGTTGCCTCCACTAAGGGAGGACTTACCTCTCCACTAAGGGAGGACTTAATTAAAATCTCTAGCATGATAGGGTATTTATAATACTCCTATCCTACTCCTAGTATGCTAATGAAATAAATAACCAAATCCTACTAAACTAAGGAAATACTTAACCCATTTGTACTAGGTTAATGTAACATTCTCCTAATCCAAATAAACTAATGAAATACATAACCCAATTGTACTAGGTTAATGTATCATTGTCAAAATCCAGCTTTGTGTCTGTAAGTCCCCAAAGTCTTCAGAAATGCTGTTTTAGCCCGGGACAGATTTTCCATGCAGCAGTTTTGGTCCAGGTCCCCAGAGTCTTCAGAAATACTGTTTTAGCCCGGGACAGATTTTCCATGCAGCAGTTTTGGTCCTTTAGGCGTCCCACTTCCTTCTCCTTCGTTCGTGAGCTTTCTTTTGCGTCAAGTAAGCCATAAAATGCTGTATTTTGCATCATTTATACCTGAAACTTTACTAATCATGTTTGTTATCTCATTTATAGGAAAAAGGACTAAAAGTGCATGAAATATATAATTTGTTCTCAAAACTAGGCTAAAATATGGGCAAAATATATTGATATACGCGCGTAAATTCGCCTATCATCAACACCCCACACTTGAAGCTTTGTTCGTCCTCGAACAAAATATCATGTCCTTCTAAACATCAACTTAGGGTTTTACAGCAACAACACAAAACATTCTTCAAGACAAGCACAACAATTATCAACAAAGAGTAGCTTTCCGATTATAAGTAGAAACAATTTAACCTCAAGCGTAGACTCGTGATGGTGATCAACTCGCATGCAAACGTTAAGGTACATAGAATCATATACAACTATCCAAGACTCATCAACCATGTGTGTCTCACAATATAGTACCCATAATCACTCACAAATATAGCATATTTTTCAAACATGGGTATCAAAATATCCTTGCTCTCACTCTCACAAAGAATTCATATGTAGCAACTGATGACCATAGGCTTGCCCTTAATGTAGTACTCCACTAAATGTCAGAATGCCAAGCTTAGGATCAAATAGGTCTTTTGATGGTTGTAATGTAGGCTAAGGGACGGGTAGGACTATTTTGGCCAAGAATAGTGACTAGGTTCCTAAGCGCTTTTAATACATCACATTGTATCATTGACACTTTTTTCTTTCAACCTTTCTTCTTTCTTTTGTTCTACCACCCTTGTTCTCCTATTTTGTTTTTCAATTTTAAGAATAACTCACTTTTCAGCTTTCTTTTCCTTTTTCTTTTCACAACATACCTCTTATGATAGCACTTTCTTTTTCATAACACATTCAAGCACCATTACAATTTAAACCATCATACTCACCCAATTTCCTCTTATGTTGTCACATGACTTTTTCACTTTAAAGCACTTAGGAATTTGGATCAAATTACGGTCTTGAAAGAAATGGATTAGGCTTACATACAAGGTTGTCAAATAAATAGGCTAAAGGCTCAAAAGGGTTTAACTAGGATGATGTCCATGGGTAGGTAAAACTGAAGGTAAACAAATATAGGTTGCCAAAGAAATGCCTAAATCATATCCTAAACTTACATTCCTTATTTTCGCTTTGCATACATACCAGGCAAGTTCTAGCATCAGCCACAAACATAGAATATACTATTATCTCACACACACAAGGCACATGGTCGACTTGCTTGGAAGTAATATAGACTCTCGACCCAACAATTGAAGGAATTGAATCTCACAATATCACATAATGAGTCACAACTAGAGCCTAAATGTCTCAATAGTCACAATTGTAGCACATACTCTTGTTATAATCTCATGCTGCCTATCAAAATAATTTCAAGCGAAGCTAGAAAAAATTTTACTACTAAAAAAACAAAACGAAACAAAAATGAAACAAAAGAAAATAAACATAGATGCGAAAAATGAAACAAAAGAAAATAAACATAGATGCGAATAGAGAAGTATAGCATGCAATACCACCACCCCACACTTAGTCGGGACACTGTCCTCAGTGGAAAATAAATACGAGGAACCTGGTTGGTCGGACTTATCCTCTATGTCTGGGGTCATACCCCTTGCATTGGAATCATCATCAGAGTCGTCATCCTCAGAAGTTCCTCATAAGTATCCCACTTAATTCCAAGCGTGAGTCGAGGTATTTGCTCCGAGGAGGGTTCTCCTTGGTCCTTGCGGCCTTTGTTTCTTGCTCTTTTGGGAAGTGGTAGCCTTTTCTTTGCCTTGTCTTGCTTTAGGTGCCATTGTACCTGAGACTAGAAATAGTGTTAATGGTAGCACAATCTCAATGGTTACAATCTATACACAAGCAGTAGGGGTACCACCCCACACTTAGTTTTGTTAACACAAATCAGTGAAGTGAAAGAGGTCGAGTACTCAGATTTCGTCGACATACGTTTTAGGATTGTATTCCGACAAGAAAATCAGCAATGCATCACTTACTTGCAGCCATTAGACTACTTTCATGGTAGATATAGCAACACTACTACATAGGGGTTACCACATGGAATAGTTATTCTTACAACAATCACAACCTCTTATGTCGGTAGGCACTATAGGTCTTATCCCGATGGTCGGGATAGTCTAACATATAAGTATCCAAACAACAATCTTAAGCAATGTTCTTATCCATAGTAATTCTGTAAATATCATAACAATGCTATTGAAACCAAATTCAAGTCGAAAACAAGTCAAGATTTTCCTACGTATATGTTCACTCACATGATTTTGTATCAACAATCCAAACACATGAACATCACCAACAATCTTATACGATTTAGCAATTCATAATAAACATAGCAACGTAGTACTTACGAGAAATAAATGAAGAATAAGAGAGTACTTACTTGCTTGAAGCTTGTGGGGATGGTTTTGTGAATTGGAAGAGCAAAAGAAGAAAATTTTGAGAGGATTTGGAGAGGGAATGTGGTGCCTTTAGGTCAATTTTTAGTGTGGTTATGTTTCAAGACTAAGTCCCCTTTATATAGGAAGAGTATGGGTCGGGTTATGCCTCATTTACAATCGGTTTTGGAGACAAAAATGCCACATATGCGGCGCATAATGCTTAGCATAGTCATGACATATGCGGCGCATTGTCTATGGCATAATGGGACATATGCGCCGCATAGTCTATAGCATTTGTAGACATATGCGCCGCATAGTCTATGGCATATGAGATACTGAGACCAAATGCCATAGCATAGGCGGCGTATAGTCAAAAGCACACTTAGGAATAGGCGGCGCATAGTGTATAGCACACTAGATTCTGAAACCTTAGGCTATAGGATAGGTTGTGCATCGTTCGTGGCCTAGTTTTACCAAGGCCTAGCCTTTCTCGATGCCTATTTTGACAAGGAAAAGGCTCAATCCATAACCTTATGCATCACCATTCCTAACTCACCAACTTTACCATACAATGCGTCCAAATCGTCAATTGAAATCAATCTCCTCGTTGAATACTTCTTGCACCTATTTTTGCTCAAAACCAAATGAAAACGATTAGTACGATGGGTTGCCTCCCACCAAGAGCCTTAGTTTTGGTCGTGGCACGACTCTTATTTTTGGATTTTTCATTTATCAAAACAAAACAAGTACTAAAAGAAAAACAATAAATCGATAAAATGATAAAACGATAAAACAATGGGTTGCCTCCCATCTAGCGCCTTATTTATTGTCGTGGCTCGACATAGTAATCTCAAGTACTTAGACTTCGTCGAGATAAGTGATAGATTGTTTTCTAAAAGGATTTAGACGACAATGAGGCTTACCTGTGGGCATGCGATTTTTTTCGAGATGGCTCCTACGTTTCTCCGGAGAGTCACCAATTATATCATCAATAGTCCAACCCATAGCTCTCTTGTATCTCCTCAGAGCAGAGATGAGAGCTTCTACGTGCTGTTCACTTAAATCATCTGCTCTCTCCGGAAGTATATTTCTACTTTTCAAGAATACATACCTTAGATAATCGGGAAGCTCTTGCGATTCTAGCATTGGGGGCTCGTCAAAGGGAGTATTCGCTGTTGGTTGATTCTTGAGTTCACAATCCGATTTCTTAGGAGTATAAGACTCTATTTCTGTTAGAGCACTCATAAGTTCTTCATAACCTTCATTATCTTCATGCTCAACTTTCAGTGGCACAGCAGACAATGGCTCAACAGTAGGTTGTTTCTCTATAGATAATGCTTTCGTATCCTCATAATGAACATCAGCTACAGATGACTCATTTATATCGCTGGGCTGCTTCATTGTTTTGCATATATCAAACCGTACCACTTCGTCAACCACTTGTTTGCCGTTTGCTGAAGTTTCCAGCACCTTACCACTTCTGGTAGTGATGGCCATGCATGACCCATAATTCTTTGGGTTTTTCACAGTATCGCTTGGTAAGGTGCCAGCCTTTCTTTGATTGAATGCTGCTGAAAGTTGGCTCAATTGCTGCTCTATTTGCTTGATAGAAGTGGAATGAGAATCAACTAGTTGCTTCATGGAGGACAAATCATCAATCACCTCCTTAACTGCCGCGCTCGTTGCTTCCACTTCTTTCAATAACTTAGCCATCATGTCTTCCATACTCCCAGAATTAGATGTGGTGGTATCACGTCTACCAGGGGGAACGTACAAACCACTCTTTTCATTCTTGTTCTTCCAACTACCTTGGTCTTTGTTTCCAGATTTATCATAATAGTTCCGACCTTGGTTTCCTTGGGCATTCCCACGGAAACCCCCCTGATTGTTCAAGTAGTTGGCCTCCTCTTCAGAATCAGATTTGTTTCTTCCTTTTAGCGCCACAGCTTTCACTTTTTTTGTCTTCCCTGATAATAAGTGCTTTGTCAGAAGATCCAATTGTGTTTTCATGTGTGCCATGTCTTGGTCACGATCTTCTTGTCTTTGCCTCTGCTCTGCAGTCATGCCAAAAGATAAAGTGGGGCTTGCTACCTCAGAATCCCTGGTATGCCAAGCTCTACTTTGCTTTGTCATCCGATCTAGCATATGGCTTGCCTGCCCAAAGGTGAGGTCCATAAAAGATCCTCCAGCCGCATTATCAACCACTGGCTTAGTCACCGAATTCAAAGCTCTGTATAATATCTCCATCAAGTGGACATTGGTCATATGATGGTTTGGGCATCGCATTAGCTTCGTTTTGAACCTCTCCCATGTTTTGTGGAGAGCTTCAGTTGGAAGCTGTCGAAAGTTGATGATCTCATCTCTTAACTGCGCTCTTTTGGATGGTGGAAAGAATCTTTCTAGAAAAGCGTCTTTCAATTGCCTCCAATTAGTAATAGAATCAGGAGTCAGCCCATTCAACCACATAGTTGCCTCCCCAGACAGAGACAATGGAAATAGACGTAATCGAATTGCATTCTGTCCAACTCCAGGATTGTCGAATGACTTGCATGTAGAAATAAAGTTGATGAGATGCATATTCGGATCATCGCCTGCTAGTCCACCAAATAATCCCTTGAGTTGCAAAAGCTGAATCATGGCGCTAGTGATATTGAACTTTGCTCCCGGTGCTAAGGGAGGAAGAATAATAGCTCCTGTGGAACCAGCTTCGTCAAGATCATCTTCATCATCATCGAACAGCATTGGTACAGTTTGACGTTCAGGCCTATATCTTGCTTGACGATCTCTTCTGTTTGCTGGTGTCGCCATCTCAGCAGTATGTTGTGGGTTTAATAGCTCTTCATCATCCAGAGCCTCATCGTCAGGATTTGTTGCTCGCCTACGGTTATCAATATTTTGTTGATGCACTTGAGCAGCCATCCTTTCAATTTCACGTTGTGCCTCCATTGATGCACTAAATAAACCTAAAAAAAAAAAAAAAACAACAACTAAAAGTAAAAGTACGAGAATCTTTGACCAAAGGGTCTAGTAATTATCACGAACTTGATTGACACTCGTATTCCCCGGCAACGGCGCCAATTTTTGATAACGCTCAATCTACAGCTCTCGTTTGAGTGTAAAGCGGTCGTTAGCAAATATAGAACCCAACCTGGGTTGGGTGTCGATCCCACAGGGAATAGCTTGGCCAACAAGTAAGTAAAATTACTAAACTTTTGGTGCAAGTCTCATAAGAAGGGGGATTGCAATGTGTAACCAAAACAATAAAGTAAAAGCTGAAAATAGCAAAGTAAAGAGAGAAAGATTGTTACGTAAGTTGTAAACAATGAGAATTGAAGCGTTGGGGTTATGTCCACCTTCTGAGGTATACGTCTCTATTGGCTATGAGTGTGTAGAGTCTTGACATGTAATTGTTTATAGAGAATTGTAGTCGATGGTAAATCCAAGCGTCTCTCGACCTAAACAAGGACTATTTCACTTTAACTCTCTCGAGCTTAAAGCGTGTCTAACGGTACGAATTCTCCAAGAGGTTTAGTCCAGTTACGGCACTAGCTTTTTAATAGGAAAGGGTGTCCTACTACCTTGACATTATCTCTTTTCCAGACAAATAACCTTTCTCTCGAACAAGTTAAATGTTAGACTGGCGTTATTTTATGCGTCTGCAGCCACAAGAATGTAGATTAAGATGAAGAGAATAATGATATAAGCAACATACGTGTCACGAACTCACAAACTCACAGCAATAGATAGTATCTCATTCGGCTTCCATAACCCCAACTGAGAAGTTTAGTTACCCATGAATGCGAAGGATATCACGATTTGTATGGTTGATGGCGTGAGAAGTAGGTGATAGGCGTGTGGTTTTGGTGATTCCCTAGCAAGTAACGATTCTCTTGTTGTGGAATAGATGAATAGAAGAATAGATTAGAAGTTTTTGTGGTGGAAGATAAGAGAGATGGAAGAAAATTAATAGTTTAAGAATGAATTTCTTGAATGAAGGGAGGAGTTGCCTCCACTAAGGGAGGACTTACCTCTCCACTAAGGGAGGACTTAATTAAAATCTCTAGCATGATAGGGTATTTATAATACTCCTATCCTACTCCTACTATGCTAATGAAATAAATAACCAAATCCTACTAAACTAAGGAAATACTTAACCCATTTGTACTAGGTTAATGTAACATTCTCCTAATCCAAATAAACTAATGAAATACATAACCCAATTGTACTAGGTTAATGTATCATTGTCAAAATCCAGCTTTGTGTCTGTAAGTCCCCAAAGTCTTCAGAAATGCTGTTTTAGCCCGGGACAGATTTTCCATGCAGCAGTTTTGGTCCAGGTCCCCAGAGTCTTCAGAAATACTGTTTTAGCCCGGGAAAGATTTTCCATGCAGCCGTTTTGGTCCTTTAGGCGTCCCACTTCCTTCTCCTTCGTTCGTGAGCTTTCTTTTGCGTCAAGTAAGCCATAAAATGCTGTATTTTGCATCATTTATACCTGAAACTTTACTAATCATGTTTGTTAGCTCATTTATAGGAAAAAGGACTAAAAGTGCATGAAATATATAATTTGTTCTCAAAACTAGGCTAAAATATGGGCAAAATATATTGATATAGGCGCGTAAATTCGCCTATCATCAGTGTTTCCTTGGCTTGGTAACGATTCTCTTGTTGTGGAATTTGAGAATAGAAGAGTAGAAGAAGAAAAATAGAATTAATGGAAAGATTAGAAGAGTTGTAATTGAGAAGTAGAATGTGTCTCTCCACTAAGGGAGGACTTAATTAAAAATCTCTAGCATGATAGGGTATTTATAATACTCCTATCCTACTCCTACTATGCTAATGAAATAAATAACCAAATCCTACTAAACTAAGGAAATACTTAACCCATTTGTACTAGGTTAATGTAACATTCTCCTAATCCAAATAAACTAATGAAATACATAACCCAATTGTACTAGGTTAATGTATCATTGTCAAAATCCAGCTTTGTGTCTGTAAGTCCCCAAAGTCTTCAGAAATGCTGTTTTAGCCTGGGACAGATTTTCCGTGCAGCAGTTTTGGTCCTTAGGCGTGTAGACTTTCTTCCCTTCCTTTGTGAGCTTTCTTTTGCGTCAAGTAAGCCATAAAATGCTGTATTTTGCATCATTTATACCTGAAACTTTCCTAATCATGTTCGTTAGCTCATTTACAGGAAAAAGGACTAAAAGTGCATGAAATATATAATTTGTTCTCAAAACTAGGCTAAAATATGGGCAAAATATATTGATATAGGCGTGTAATTTCGCCTATCATCAGTGCATCGTGGGTTTTGTAAAGAAGAAAGGAACAGGTGTTTTAAATATGGTTAGATTAGTCACTTGTAAAGGGATTGTCCTTCTAAGGTTGCTTCAGGGACAAATAAGATTCCTGTTGACACTTTATCATCTCCTGGACTAAAGGGTTCCACTTCTGCTTCTAGTATCAGCACTGGCTAAAATTGCTTGTATGCCCTTGCTACCTGCTCGGATTTAGAAGCATCCCCCCATGTTGTGACTAGTATGTTATGACTCTTTTCTTGTGATGTGTATTGCTTGCTTGATCTAAGGTCTACTCTTTCTTATGTGACCTCATTTGTGGTTATGCATTTTAGTTTTGATCTCGAGTTTATCCCCAATCCTTTTTCTATTTCAACCCTGGTGGGTGACGATTGCTATAAGAGTCTATAGGGGTTGTGTGGTATCTGTTGGTGGTAGAAAAACTCTGGTAGATCTGATAGAGTTAGACAAAGTTGATTTTGATATCATATTGGGGATAGATTAGTTGTATTCGTGCTATGCCTCCTTAGATTGTCGAACCTATAGGGTTATGTTTAAATTTCCTAATGAGCCAACCATTGAGTGGGAAGGCGGTTCTTTGGTGCCTAAGTGAAGATTCATATCATATCTTAGAGCCCAAAAGTTGATTTCTAAGGGATATCTTTATCATTTGGTCTGAGTTAAGGATTCTAACTCAGAGAGTCCTTCACTGACATTTGTTCTCGTGGTTAACAAACTCCTTGAGGTTTTTCCTAATGATCTTCCTGATGTTCCTCCTGATAGGGTGATTGATTTTGAGATTGACTTTGTTTTGGACACTCATCCTATTTTTATCCCTCCCTATAGAATGGCTCCGACTGAGTTGAAGGAGCTTAAGGAGAAATTAAAAGACCTCCTTGATAAGGGTTTATCTGTCTTAGTATGTCGTCGTGGAATGCTCCTATTATTTTTATACATAAGAAGGATGGTTCCCTTCAAATATGCATCAATTACCGTCAGTTGAATATAGTTATGGTGAATAATAAGTATCCTCTTTCCTATATTGATGATTTATTTAACCAACTTTAGGGTGATAGATGTTTCTCTAAGATTGATCTAAAGTCGAGCTATTATCAGCTAAAGATTTGGGAGGTATATATCCCTAAAACTGCCTTCCAAACCTGGCATGGTCATTATGAGTTCTTAGTCATGTCTTTTGTCTTGACTAATGCCCTGGTGGCATTCATGGACGTGATAAATAGGGTTTTTCATTAGTTTTTGGATTTGATTATTATTGTGTTTATAGATGATATTCTGATGTATTCTAAAAGTGAGGTGGATCATGATGATCACCTTCGTATCGTGTTGAAAACCTTAAAAGATCAGTATTTGTATGCTAAGTTTTCAAAGTGTGAATTCTGGTTGAAGGCTGTAACTTTTTTGGGTCATGTCATTTCTAATAAAGGGATCATGATGGATACGCAGAAACTTACATTGGTTAAAAAGTGACCTAGGCCTATGACTCCAACCAATATTTGAAGCTTCTTCAGTTTAGCCGAATACTATAGGAAATTTATGGAGATTTTCTCAACTATAGCTACCCTGTTGACTAAGTTAGCCTAGAAAAAGGTGAAGTTCTTGTGGTCTGATACTTGTGAGGGAAGTTTTTAAAAAGCTAAAAGATAAGTTGACTTCACCTCCAATTTTGACTCTGCCCAGGAGTACTGATGGTTTTGTTGTCTATTATGATGTGTCTCATGTGGGACTTGGTTGTGTGTTAATGAAGCATGGCAGGGTGGTGGCCTATGCTTCTAGGCAGTTGAAAGTTCATAAGAAGAATTATCCAACTCATGACTTGGAGTTGTAGGTTGTGGTGTTCGCATTGAAGATTTAGCATCACTATTTGTATAGAGTCGATGTATATATATTTTCTGACCATAAGATTCTGTAATATGTGTTCACCCAAAAGAAGTTAAATCTTAAGTAGATGAGGTGGCTTGAGTTGCTGAAAGACTGTGACATGAGTCTCCACTATCACCCAGGTAAATCTAATGTGGTTGTTGATGCTCTTAGCAGGTTATCCATGGGAAGTCTAGCTCATGTGGATGAGAATAAGTGGGATTTAGTGAAAGTTATTTACCATTTGGCTAACCTTGGAGTTCATTTCTAGGACTCTAAGGATGGTAGTGTGTTTGTGCAAGAGGTGGCGAAGTCATCCTTTATTAATGAAATAAAGGAAAAACAGGTGTTAGATCCTGTCTTAATGAAGATTAGGGAGATATGGGTCAGCAAAAGGTTATAGCTTTTGATATCGGTGGTGATGGTATCTTGAGGTACCAAGGCAGATTATGTGTTCTCGATGTAGATGGGTTGAGAGAGAGGATCTTGGCTGAGTCTTATGAGTCATATTATATCATTCATCCTCGTTCGATGAAGATGTATCATGATCTTAAGAAGAATTATTAGTGGAAAAATATGAAGCAAGATGTGGCCAGCTTTGTGGCTAAATGTATAGTGTGTCAACAAGAGAAGATTGAGCACTTGAGGCTCGGTGGGTAAACTCAAGAGATCAAACTGTCGGTGTGGAAATGGAAAATAATTAATATAGATTTCATCATCAGTCTTCCTCTATCTCGTAATTTATTTGATTTGGTTTTGGTCATTTTGGATTGGATGACTAAGTCTTCTCACCTCTTATCAGTAAGGACTATTTATTTGATAGAGGATTATGCGAAGTTGTTCCTCCAAGAGATTGTAAAGATGCATAGGCGTCTGTTACTATCATGTCAGATCGTGGTACTCAGTTCTCATTGCATTTTTGGGATTCATTTCAGAGAGGTTTTGGAACTAAGATGAGCCTTAGTACTACTTTCAACCCGCAATCGGATAGGCAACCAAAAAGGACTATTCAAACATTGAAAGATATGCTTCGAGCTTGTATGACTGACTATGGTGGTAGTTGGGTTGATCATTTACCTCTTATAGAGTTTGCGTATAATAATAGCTGCCACTCTAGTATTGGGATGGATCTATTTAAAAAGTTGTATAGTAGGAGGTGTAGGTCTCTTATTGGGTGGTTTGAGGTTGGTAAGGAAGAGATGTTTGGCCTGAATTTAGTTCACCAAGCGATGGATAAGGTGAAGATGATTCGGGATACACTTAAAGCTGCCCAAAGTTTCCAAAATTCCTATGTAGATATGAGCCGTAGGGAGTAAGAGTTTGAGTTTGGCAATTAGGTATTCTTAAAGGTATCTCCCATAAAGGAAGTAAAGCAGTTTGGGAAGAAGGGGAAGCTCAGTCCCTGATATGTCGGTCTGTACTTGGTATTGAAAAGGGTTGGTAATATTGCGTATGAGTTGTAGTTGCCTCCTATTTTAAGCTTCATTCATCCAGTGTTTCATGTTTTGATGCTGAGAAAGTGTGTGAGTGATCCTTTGATAATTATTCCTTTAGAGGGGGTAGGTATTTTAGATTCTTTGTCGTATAAGGAAGTCTCGATTGAAATTTTTGATCGTTAAGTTCGTCAGTTGCAAAAAAGGATGTAGCTTTGGTAAAGTTTCTATGGAAGAACAACAAGGTTGAAGAGGCTACTTGGGAAGCCAAAGAGAACGTAAAGTCCAAGTATCCATTCTTGTTTTCCACTTTGGATAATTGAGCGTAAGGTATGTGTTATTCTTAACAACTTTATTTTTTGACTTTTTTTACAGGAAAGAGTGATTTCCTTGGCATCTTTACTTTTTGAGTTTGTTAAAGGTAAGAGTAAAGGTATATGGAGTCAAATCATACCAGTAATTGTCTTGTCCCATCATTTGGGGATAAATGATTCAAGTGGGGGAGAATTGAAACACCTTGGATTTTGGCCCTTGAAAATTTCCTAAGCTTTGAGCTCACTGCCCTGGTTAGGACTGGACCCCAGAATCGTAGGCTGACCTGATGAGTTATTTGGATGAGTCATAACCAAACTAATAAGTTTGTGTGTTGATTTTGCTCTGAGTACGAGTGACTTACTAAGAGCTGTAATGAGATGTTACAAGTCATTGGGTGTAATCGTAAGGTGTCCCATTATGATTGGTGAAATTGAGTCGCAAGGATAACCGTGTAGGGTGCCTTGGTGGTTCTTCCTTGGCTATGACTTGTGCTGATGAGTCGTAAGGAGTGGTTATGAGTAAAAGGGTAGACTCGTAATCAAAGGCGGCACTTTTTCAGCTTTTAAGTTGAGGGAATTCTAGACATTTCCCCTCTTAACCTAATAGAAACCCATGACTTATAACCTCTTTTAGGGTGTCATTATCTCTCAAAACATATAAGTAACTCCTCAAATACTCCCTAAACCTCAAGGTCTAAAACACTTAGGGTTTTCAAAAGGTTGATCAATTAGGGATCTCAAGGGTGATTTCTCACCATACATCTTACTATTATAGGCATGTTATTCTTTCCTCATTGTTAATTTTGTAAAAGCACGAGATTTAAAGTATTGTTCATGAGATGATTGTGATGTTTTTGAAACAAAGTTTGGGGTTTTTGAATGTTTATGAATTGAAAAAAGTTTCTAATTATTTATTTGTGATTTTCATGCTTTAAGTATGGTTTTGAACTTGTGGGTGCATGGGTATGGTGAATGAACTAAGAAATTGTGATTTTCCCAAACTTGTGACATTTGAAGTCGTTAAAACCCCAACCCCATAATGTGAAATTAGTTGTAATTATAAGTACTGTGGGAATTTGTAAAGATGAATTTGTCTTGAACTATTGCATAATATAAAGAAGTATTTGAAATACAATGGTATGATTTAGTAAATAAAGGGAATCGTTGTTCCCCAATGTATATTAATGAATAATGGAAGTTATTCTCCCCAAGTTAATGGATATTGTTTTGGCATGATGTGTTACGTTGCAAGTGTAGTTAGTATAACGATACCCACAGTGTATGCCTTAATGTGGAATGTGTTTAAATGGATGGGGAATGTGTGATACTTGTTTTAATTGCGCTCTAATTAGGGTTGTGTATCTGAGTTGTGAAAGTGGAGGTCCGAGTGACCGATACTAGAAATCGCATTTGCCGACGCAGGGGTCAAAGTGACCAGGGAAGTTCGAGTCCCTCTTATTATTATTTCATGATTAAGGAGGTTCTAGTCCCCGTAAATCATTATATGATCAGATGCTTAAGTCACCTTGGTATATGTTGGAGGGTTCGAGTCCCCTATGTGTATATATAAGAGATATTCTCCGGTTCGTGCGGCTACACACACTAGGGACCGACCAGAGGGTGAGAGTTGGGGCCCATATAGCCTGTGGGTACTATTATATGGCGGTTGAGCTACACAATCCAGGCTAAGATTTTGAAAAACATGTTAAGCCTTGTTCCTATCCCGGCATATGATATATACATGTGTTTGTGTTTATGCATTTGATTATGTACATTGGTTTTGAATGATTTTAAATTATTTATCATATCATTATGTTATCCTTATCCCCAAGTTTCATGCTAGAGTTCACCATGCTAACCATCTTCGGATGTTGTATCCCTACGCAATGCAGGAACTGGTCATACTTCTACTCCTCCTGCTCAGTGACTTGGATTTGGGATCAGCTAGCGAGTCAGATTGAAGTGGTGAGCTTCCATACTTTGGAAGACCCTATATCATGATTATGGTTTCCTTTACATTCTAACTATTCCTTTGAATTTGGTTTTTGACTATTGTCGGGGTCATGTCCCTACACTTTATTGATATTCAATTTTGGATCATAGTTTAGATTGATTTGCTTGGACTACAGTGGCTATTGGGCGGTATCGGTCGGTCGGTCGGTCGGTCGTAGGTGGTTGGTTATGGATATGCATTTAAACTTTATTAGACTATTGTACGCTATCTTGTTATATGCTCAAAATTCAGCCGACCTTGGGGTGTAGTGTGTGTGGTTTGGTTAGGTACATGGGGTGATCTCTGGTCTACATGGGACTTGAGAAACTCGTCACGGCCAGGACCTAGTTCAGTTCGTGACACAATCAAACTTTCTCCCTAAGCTTATTATGTTTGACATCAAATTGGCAATTTGGCCAACTAAGTTTGGTGTTCAAATTCAATTTGATCAAGTAACTCAGCAATGAAATTCAATTTGAATAAGTAACTCTTTGTATTCAAGTTTAATTTGGATACTAACTATTATCTCTCATTAATGATATTCATACATATATGTCACATGACATCCATATTACATGACAATATCAGATTAATTTTGTGGCCTATATATATTTTTTCTATTTCAAAAACAGCCACGATAATTGGTTATATATTTCAGTCAAATCTCTCGATTATTTTACCTCGTTATAACGACATTTCTAGTGGTATGATTTTCTCCAAGACTGATCTTTCACATTATATTTTACTTCTCTATAACATCATTTTACCTATAACAACAATTATGTTTATTATAATGATACACTCTTTGTAAAATTACCTCTCTATACTCAAATATTATGTAATAATATTTTATAAGAAATATATTATGTACAAAATAATATACCAAAATATTTATAGTAATCATCATTAATGTCATACACTTAGTAAATTTCAAGTCCGAGTATCCAATTTAAAGAAAATATTGTATTTAAATGGTGCATATCAGTTATTTCATAACTTCATAAGAAAAAACTTTTAATGTTTGCTTTTTTATATTCATGGTCAGTCTAATTGTGTATACATTTTTTATAACATCTAAATGAGATATGAACGTCAAATACCAATATACATATATAACAACACCTCTCTATAATAACCATGAAAATTTTGGACAAATATTTTTATATAGAGTTTGCCTTTATATCAAACTAGAATATAATTGCAAATTTTTTATTTTTACCATCTTTTTGTAATATAAATAATAATCCGCTTGATTGTTTTTAATTTTTATTATTTACATAAGTTGTATGCTAAAGTAACCATCAATGTAACAATTTGTGTTATGTATTCAAAACCTAACTATATTAATTTTTTCTAACAAAATACATTTAGCAAAAACTCAAATTCTTGGATATAACATTTTCATAAGTATTATTATGCTATAGTTTTGTAAAAAGAGGTGACTTGCTAAAAGGAAACTATTTTCCTCTTTTTGAGACAAAACAAACTGAACAGAGAAAGAGATACAACATAGTCAAGAAAAGCAACCTGAAATCTAGTAGGGGGATGGAGACATGGAAGAGGCCACCAAAAATGGCAGCCAACTAATAGAAGATTCACTAGAAACAAGAATACAGATACAATTTTAAGTGAGAAAGTAGTAGCTCCAAAAGAAGCTTTCAAAAGTACTAATCAATTGGATTTTTTAAATGAAGAGGTACAAGAGGAAGAAAAATCAAATAAAGAAAGAGATAATTTGAATGAGAACATACAGAAGGAGAAGGTTACTAATGCTAAAGGCAACATCAACCAGTAATCTGTAGCACCAGGGAATGGATAGAGAATTTTTTGTACAGTCATACTTCCTTGCTCAAGTAATAAAAGAGGAAAGGGCAGGTCAAAGTTTTAACAAACAATAAGAGAATTCCATAGAAAAGAGGCAGGAAACCAGTAGCAAGTGGGATGACAGAGTGAAGAATGAAAAAGAGGATCACCTGGAGGAAGGAGAAATTCACAAAAGCCATTAGTTGCCTTCACATATCAGTCCTTCATCAGATCAAAAACTTACTACTTTGGTGATCAAGGAACCTGAGATTTATGACAAGACATTGGCAGTGGTAACAGGGGAAATAGTTGATTCAAATACAAAGGATATCTTATATGTCAATGTAGAGGTGATAGATACTATCCAACAGCTTATAGTAGGTAGTAAGCAAAAAAGTCCAATTAGAACATTGAATGAACGGGTCACTCATCAGATAGAAGTGTCACGGTCCAAAAGTTCAAGGGTCATAGTGGCACTTGTCGCGGCGAACCTTGACAAGTAAGCCTATCACACAAACTGATACAAAAGGAAAAATAATAGCAATAACCCAAGTAAGGCTTCTAGAATGATGCCGAACCACATAATAAAGTAAATCGGGAAAACATAACCAATACCATAATCCCAAAACCTGGTGTCACAGTGTAAGAACATCATCAGTACAACTCGAGATCAAATACATAAAATATCCAAAATAGGAATACTTTGTCTCTGAATATGAATAAAGACATAGTCTAAATAAAGAAAGGGAGTAGTGAACTCCGGAAATAAGAATCCAACCTCTACCTCGAATAGCTCCAAAGGTAGCCCGAATCAACCACCGTGAGGCATACTAGAACCAGGATCTACACCGAAAAGGCACAACAGGGGTGATTATGGTCTACTTGTACTCAGTAGGTATCATAGACCGACTGATACAAGTAAAAATAAAGCATACAAAATACATGCTAAGGGAACATCACCTGCAATCAGAAAATGTCCCACAACGGTAGCTTATACCGTTTCACTAATAGTTTTATAATATTCATATACATCATAGCATAAACAACGAAGGAATACAAGTATACTAATATCACACATATAAGTACATAGGAAGGCATTACACATAGAAAAGTATACGTCAATAGAGATAATACAACACAAAAAAAGGCACAATGTAACATAAATGTAATAAAGATGATGATGATGATGATAGTAATGATGATAATGATTATGTGATACACGAGGTTATTGCACAACCTCCGTATACACCTAGAGAGTTGAAGCATCTTGATGTAGGGCACATAGGGGGTTCGTCAACCCGTATACAATCCATATCTAATTGATATCTATATTTTCTCTCCATCACGCTTTCTATCAGAAAAAAACAGTGTTTTTAGTATTTTCACGGTGGTGCCAATGTTTCATGAATGTATATGATATGAGGATGTAATGCTCACAACCAACCAAAATGAGTATTTTCACTTCCAACTAATATACCAACCAAGTGAGCCAACAATCCACTCAATGTTTCTAACCATCCATAAATTTTAACATAAATTGTATGCCAACAGAATAATACATATAAAAATACACCATTCATACCACATTAGGCTTTTTCATCAATCAAGACACAACTAATTTCATGTACATAAGGCCAACAATATCATATAGGACCCCACACGGTCGTACATAGAAAATGGTATACCAAGACCATCAAATAAAATCATTATATAGGGCCTCACACAAGCACAACATGATAATAAATCTATTTTCATAATTAGTTTCCACACCCTTAACATGATTTTGTATCAACATTCACTATCCAGCCCACCTGAGAAAGTTAAGCCATAACCTACCTCGAATACCAAAAATTGGTCCACAATCCCTACTCCTCTTGAATGTACTCAGAATCAACTAAAATACATAAATATAGAATCTATGCGTCAAAAGAAAGCCAACGATATCCATATTGTCTATTTTCTAGTCGGAGTTAAAACGGACCCCAAAATGGATTTTCAAAAAAGAAGAAAAAATCATAATTTTATCTTTGTAACATGTTCCCCATATTTTTAGGAGTCTACAGCTGAACACCCAATTGAAAATAAGTTAAAATGAGGTCCAAATTGAAGAAAAATTATGTTTAAGATTTACCGGTAAAATCTCCGAAAATCCTTTTTGAAATCAAGAATTTGAAATTGTTTTGAAGATGAAATTGAGAGAAAACTAATAATTATAAGAAACTCTACCCAAGTGAAAACGGGTTGAAAACGTGGTTTGAATCAAAGAAATACAAGTATTAGGCCTTCCGGGCCAAAATCTTTAATTTTCCACTTTAATCCGCGTTAAAACAAGAGTTAGAAGATAAAATTGGAGTAAAGTAGTTGAGATAGGTGTTTAGAAGCTTACCCAAGCTTAGAAATGGAAGAGATTGCTCAAAAGTGTGAAATCCTAAGCTCCAAGTCTCAAAAATAGGGAAAAGGGGCAAAGATGGGCATATATAAGGTTCAAGTCTCTGCGGATCCCTCGAGATTCATCCAAAATCCCATGAAAGCAAACAAAATATGCTACCCTATCAATTTTGACGCTCTTGACTCAGTGGAGATATAAAAATTTTGAAAAAACATAGTTTTCACAAAGTTGACCCCCCAAAATCCAATTTCACAACTTTCTAAATCGAGGGTTTAAATGAGATTTAAAAGCCATAAAACCACACCAACCATGTTAGCAACCTGAAATCGATGTTTCGGATCTGTTGGTGTAGTCCGTTTTAGCATCCAACGCACAGATTAATAAATATTGATCGAATTCAACTATAAGGCTTTCAAAGCCACCAAAAAACACAATTTCACATAAATTATGCCAAAATGCTTTAGGAACAATGTCAATCATTCCCACACCCCAGAAATACCACAAAGCAACCATGGGGAGGGGTAAAATGGTTAAATCACACATAAATGCATATTTCAAAAAAATCACCAAAAAATAGGTTGTTACATCATCCACCACTAAAAATTTAGTTCATCCTTAAACTAAAAGCAAGAGAAATACCTAAACAAACAAAGAGATAGGGGTAGGAACCACATATATCAGACTTGACCTCCCAAGTAGCCTTATCTATAGGTCAGTGCTTCCACTGGACCTTAACCACTAGAATAAATCTAGAATGCAATCACCTAATATATCTAGCCAAGACGGAGACAGGCTCCTCAACAAAAGACAATTTCTCATCTAACTGAACCGATTTCTAGCGAATGACATAAGACTCATCCAGAATGTAATGGTGAAGCATGGAAATATTAAAAACTGGATGAACAGTTGATAAATCAGAGAGAAAGACCAACTCATAAGCCACATGACCAACAATCTGACAAATCTCAACAACAACAACAATAAACCCAGTGTATTCCCACATAGTGAGGTTTAGGGAGGGTAAGATGTACGCAGTCCATACCTCCACCTCTAAAGAAGTAGAAAGGCTGTTTTCGATAGGCACTCGGCTCAAGACATGAAATACTAAACAAATTCATAGTAAAGCATGGAACAAGATGGCATAGGATAACTACGAAACCCACAAGTAATAGTAAATAGAGAAAGGTAAACAGATTCTTAATAAAGCATGAAACAAGGTATCATAACAAGAATAATACCCCCACCAAGTAATTCCCTACACTAGCAACCCAAACTGACCCTAGCCTTCTGCCCTAATTCGCGTCCTCTAGGTCTTCCTATCTAGGGTCATGTCCTCAGTGAGCTGTAATTGCTCTATGTCCCACCTAATCACCTCTCCCTAGTACTTCTTCGACCTACCCTTACCCCGCCTAAAACCATCCAAAGCTAGCCTCTCACACCTACAAACCGGGGCATCCATGCCCCTCCTCATCACGTGTCTGAACCATCTCAATTGGACTTCCCACATCTTATTCTCCACTGGAGTCACACCAACCTTCTCCCTGATAGTCTCATTCCGAATTCTATCCCCCTAGTCAGCCCACACATCCAACGCAACATCCGCATTTTTTCCACCTTCATTTTTTAAATGTGAGAGTTCTTAACTGGCCAACACTCCGCTCCATACAACATGGCTGGACGGACTACCACCCTGTAGAATTTTCTTTTAAGCTTGGGTGGCACCTTATTATCACACAACACCCCCAAAGAGAGCTTCCACTTCATCCATCCCTCCCCAATACGGTGCAAGATATCCTCATCAATCTCACCGTTACCCTGAATCAGGACCCGAGATACTTGAAACTATCCCTCTTACATACCACCTGTGATTCCAACTTCACTACCACCTTATTCTCTAGCCTCACGTCATTAAACTTGCTTTCCAAATACTCTTTCTTGCTCCTACTCAACCTGAACCCTTTAGACTCAAGATTTTGTCTCCACACCTCTAATTTATTATTCACAACCCCCCTCCCCCCGCATCTCATCAATCAAAACTACATCATCTGCAAAAATCATACACCAAGGCACCTCTTCTTGAATACGCCGCGTCAACACATCCATCACCAAAGCAAACAATAAGGGACTAAGAGTAGATCCCTAATCTAATCCTGTCAAGACAGTGAAATGCTCTGAGTCTCCTCCCACCGTCCTCACATGAGTTTTAGCTCCATCATACATGTCCTTAATTGCTCTGATCTATGCCACCAGGACTCTACTCACCTCTAAGCATCTCGAAAGCACCTCCCTAGGGACTTTGTCATATGCCTCCTCCAAGTCGATAAACACCATGTGCAGGTCCTTCTTCCTTTCCCTATACTGTTCCACAAGCCTTCGTACCAGGTGAATTGCCTCCGTCGTCGAGCGGTCAGGCATAAATCCAAAATGGTTCTCCAAAATAGACACTATCCGTCTCAGCCTCACCTCAACCACTCTCTCCCAAATCTTCTTAGAGTGACTCAATAACTTAATACCCCTATAGTTATTGCAACTCTGAATGTCACCTTTGTTCTTATAAAAAGGGATCATAGTACTCCACCTCCAAGCCTCAGGCATTTTCGTCGTCTTGAAAATTCTGTTAAACAATCCAGTCAACCACCTTAAACCAACCTCGCCAGAAAACTTCCAAAAATCCACAGGTATCTCATTAGGCCCCGTCACCCTACCCCTTCGTATCCTGCGAATAGCCTCTCTAACCTCCTCTACCTTAAAACGTCTACAATAACTAAAATCCTAACACTACTCTGAGTGCTTCAGCTCCCCTAACACAATAGCTCTATCCCCTTCGTCATTCAAGAGCCTATGAAAATCTGAAAAATCTCAAATGGGCCAATATACCTGGGCCTAAGCTTGCTCATTTTCTTGAACCTCATCACACCTTTCATGGCCGAAACTCGAAGGAAAACTCAATCACCAACTTCAATCAAGGCACAAAATCTATAGTCTATATAGTACTTCTACTTACTCTAAGCTACTCGAAGCCTATCGTGAATGATCTGAACTCTATTCAAGGACTCATGAAGCAAGTCTATACCTCGAGGTCTAATCTCAGAAACCATAAACCAACCAACAGAAGAGCGACATTGCTTACCATACAAAGCCTTAAAAAGAGCCATATCAATACTAAAATGATAACTACTATTATATACAAACTCCCAAGGTTAAATATTTCTCCCATTGAGCACTGAAATCCATCACACAAGTGCGAAGCATATCCCCTAAATCCTGAATAGTCCACTCTGACTGATCATTAGCCTGGGGATGGAAAGCCATACTAAGATCAACCAGAGTACCCAAATCGTTCTGGAAAGTCTTTCAAAAAAGAGATGTGAATACTGAACCTCGATCTAAGATGATAGACACTAGCATACCATGAAGACCATAATCTCATAAATATAGATATGAGGAAACCTCTCAATACTGAAAGAAACCTGAACCAGAATAAAATAGCAGATTTGGTCAATCGATCCACAATGACCAGTACACTAGCATAACTATGAGAAGTACGAGGCATTAATCACGAAGTCTATAGTAATTTGTTCCCATTTCCACTCGAGAATAAGTAACCTTTGAAGAAAACCACCCAGCCTTAAATACTCATCCTTCACCTACTAGCAACATAGGCAATGAGCTATAAATCCTCTATATCTCTCCATATACCGCTCCACTAGTAATGTTGTCTTAAATCATGATACATCTTGGTTATGCCCAGATGAATGGAATATCTGAAATAATGAGCGTCCTCCAAAATTAATTTTATTTAATCACCTACTCTCGGTACATAAACTTGGCCTCCAATCCTCAAAATACCATCTGAATCAAGTGAGAATTCCTTAGACTGACCACTCAACACCTTATCCCAAATCAACCTCAATCCTACATCATCAAACTAATGAGTTTGAAATTGATCCATCAAAGAAAACCTAGCCTTCACGAATGAAAAAATACGCCCAGGTATTGAAATATCAAGCCTAACCATCTAGTTAGATAAGGACTATACCTCTAAGGCCAACAGCCTTTCCTGAGTCAAAAGATGTGTCAATCTACCTATGCTAGTTAATTTCTGGCTCAAGGCATCCGCAACATCATTAGCCTTGCTCGAATGATAGAGAATAATTAAGTCATAATCCTTACGCAACTCAACCCAACGGTGCTGCTTTATACTAAGATCTAGCTGGGTGAAGAAATACTGAAGGCTATGATGATCCAAGAAAATCCCACAATGGACTTCATACAAGTAGTCCCTCCACAAATTCAAAGAAAAAACAATCATGCACAACTCCAAATCATGTGTAAGGTAATTCTTCTCATGGGGATTCAACTAACGAGAAGCATCTGCAATCACCTTACCCTTCTTTATCAACACAGTACCTAACTTAACACCCGAAGCATCACAAGAAATGATAAAACCCATGTCCTCCTTAGGCAAGGTCAAGATACGAGCTGACGTTAATAAATTCTTAAGCTTTTGGAAGCTCGCCTCACAGCAATGCACCATTAAAAGGAAATCTTCTTCTGAGTATACTTGGTAACGGGGCTGCAATAGATGAGAAAACCTCAACAAAACGCCGATAGTAACCCACCAAGACAATAGAGCTCTAAATCTCAGTGGGCGAAGTAGGCCTATCCCAATCACGAACCACTGCAATCTTGGTTGGATCAGCTATAATACCATCCTTAGTCACCATATGACTCAACAAAAAAAGACAAACTCCAACCAAAACTCATACTTGGAGAACTTCGCATACAATTTCTCATCCTTCAATCTCTGAAGCACGATCTGCAAATGCTCCTCATGATCGGCCTCAATCTTGGAATAAACCAAGATGTCATCTATAAATACAATCACAAAGTAGTCAAAGTATAATCAAAATACCTAGTTCACCAATTTCATAAACGTGGATGGGGTATTGGTCAACCAAAAGACATGACCAAGAACTCATAATAACTGTATCGAGTCTGAAAAGCTGTCTTTGGAATATCTGAAGCTCTAATCTACAATTGGTGATATCCGGATCTTTAATCAATCATTGAAAACGCCAAAGCACCCTAAAGTTGGTCGAATAAATCATCAATATGAGGAAGGGGATGGTTATTCTTAATCATCACTTGTTCAACTACCGATATTAATACACATATCAATCACTGAAACTACCAAAGCACCCTAAAGTTGGTCGAATAAATCATCCATATGAGGAAAGGGATACTTATTCTTAATCGTCCCTTGTTCAACTGCCGATATTAATACACATATGCATGGATCTATCCTTTTTCTACACAAACAAAATAGGCGCACCCCAAGGTGATACACTGGTTTGGATAAATCCCTTATCTAATAACTCCTACAACTGATCCTTTAATTTCTTCAACTCGGTTGGGGCCATCCTATAAGGAGGAAAAGAGATAGGCTTGGTACTCGGTTCAACATCAATGGCAAAATCAATATTATGGTTTGGAGATATACCAGACAAATCTGTAGAAAACACATCTATGAACTCACGGACAACACAAACAAAATCAAAAGAAGAAGGCAAGGCAACACTAGTATCATGAATATGAGCCAAATAGGACAAACATCCCCTCTCAACCAAGCGATGAGCTTGAACATAGGATATAACCCTCTTAGGACCCAAATAAAGCGCACCTTTCCAAGTTATTTTTGGCACACCCGATGGATCTAAAGTCAGGATTTTAGCAAAACAATCTAGGATAGCATGGTAAGGCACCAACCAATCCATACCCAAAATAACATCAAAATCCACCATATTTAAGACAAACAAATCTACCCAAGTCTCATGCCCAGCAAAAGTCATAACAGAAGATGGGTACACCCATTCCATCACTAAAAAATATTCTAAAGGGTAGATACACTAATATTCATAGCAAGAGGCTTACTAACAGAATCAAAGCCCGAAGCGAAATATGCATACATAGGAGAAAGTTAATCTTGGATCAAATAACATAGATGCAATCTAAAAAAAATGGGGATGATACATGTGATAACAGCCTTGAAAGCCTTTACCTCTGGTCTGGTGGGTATATCATAGCACTGTTCACGACCACCAACTACTTAAGTAGTCTCGTGACTACCACTACCTCTGTCTCATATATCTCTAGTAGAACCTCTACCTCTCACCATTAAAATAAGAGTAGCTCTAAATATATGATAAGGACAATCCTTTGCCAAATGGCCAGTCTCATCACCCACATAGAAAGCTCTACAACCTGACTCAGTAGAAGGAGGTACGACTAGATCAAAATGGTCACCCTGAACTGCCGAACCAAAAGACCCACTACCTGAGCTCTTCAAGGTTTCCTGTATTGGTCTACTATGATATCCACAAAAACCTCTAGAATCCCTACCTCAAGAAGTGTGACCTCTGAAATCCCCCATACAGTACACCTTTTTGGTACCTCCATGTGATGCTCAAAGAATACCCTCAGTCCTCTTAGCTGGGTCCACTATACTCTAAAATAATGCTCCAAACACTACCATTTGAGACATAGATAACTGAAGAAAAACATCCAACCCCTTCACAAACTTCTGAATCTTCTTAGATTTGGTGGCAATATTGGCATAAGAATACCTAAATAAGGCATGAAAGTGTGGCTCATACTCTGCAACAGTCATGGAGCCCTTCTCCAGGTGATCAAACTCATCTCTCATTTGATCCCTTAGACTTTAAGGCAAAATCCTCTCCAAAAAAGCCTTAGCAAACTGATTCTAAGATATCTCAGGAGAATCAAGAGGTTTGAAACCAATAATCAACCTCCACCAATCTCTACCAGCATCCCTCAATAGATAAGTAGTATACGCAATACCATGCAACTCAAGAAAACCCAGGTTATGTAACTTCTCATGAAACTTAATCAAGAACTTATAGGCATCCTCGCCTACGGCACCACTGAACCTAGAAGGACCCAGATAAGTGAATCTCTCAAACCTTTTCTGATTCTCAGAAGACATAACTATACTCACAACAAGAAGAGGCATGGTAAATCTGGCAGGCTGAGCTCCCACCTGGGGAGGTAACATAGACGAAGCCTAAACTCCTTAGCTTGGAATACCATACTCAGATGTAGGTGCGGAAGGAGGAATAACACTCGAAGTATGTGGAGTATCGAAAGCACAAGCAGATATTATCAGAGGATCCATACTCAGGGCTAGAGGAACACCATAAGCAGATTCTGGTACAGACAGAAATGTAATACATAGAGCTGGGGGAACACCAAATGCACTCGAAAGAGCACCCTCCAAACGGGTCAACAAGAAAATCAACAACCCCTCTAAGACTTGGGTAGAAGAACTCGATAGAACCAAAGTAGGACCCATATCTCTAACACGATCAACATGAGGCTCAAGGGGAGTCTCCTAGCACTAATTCTAGATGAAAAAGATTCATATTCCCATCCATTACCATGAGCCCATCCACGACTCGCAACTCGCCCTCTTTATTAGGCTCTCTTCTCAGATGAAGGCTCCGTATATCTAACCACATGAGATCTAGTCATCACCATCTGCGTAGAAAAGATTAAAATATAACTTAGAACACAAGGTATGAAGGAAATCTACATTGTAAGGAACAAAATGAGGGAAATTTCCTAAAAACATCCTACAGCCTCTAAAAGATAGATATAGACGTCTGTGTACAGATCTACATGACTCTATTAGACATATAGTTCTTATACTATTAAGACCAAGGTACTTATCTCTAATACTAATTTGTCACAACTTAAAAATTCAAGGGTAATGATAGCACCCGTCACAGCAAACTTTGACAAGTAAACTTATCATACAAACTGATAGAAAAGGAAAAATAATTGCAATAACCCAAGTAAGACCTCTAGCATAAAGCCAAACCATATAATATAGTAAAGCGAAAAGACATAACCAATAATACAATAATCCCAAAACCTAGTGTCATAGTGTAAGAACATCACTAGTACAACTCGTTGTCAAATACATAAGATAACCAAAATAGGAATACTCTATCTCTAAGAACTAATAAAGACATAGTTTAGATAAAGAAAGGTAGTAGTCAACTTTGAAAGTAAGAAACCAAACGCTACCTCAAATAGCTCTAAAGGTAGGCTGAATCAACAACCATGAGGCACACTCGAACCAGGATCTACACCCAAAGGGTGTAATAGGAGTGAGTATGGTCCACTTTTACTTAGTATGTAATATAGGCTAGCTGAGCAAAGTAGAAAATAAAGCATATAAAATATATACCAAGGCCACGTCACTTGCAATCATAAAATGTCCAACAAAGGTAGACCACATTATTTCCACTAATAGTTCTATAATATTAAGATACATCATAGAAAATATGAGGAAGAAATACAAGTAAACCAATATCAGACATATAAGTACTAGGGAAGAGATTACACATAGATAAGTATACATCAAAAGAGATTATATAACATATATAAAGGCACAATGTAACACAAATACAATGAGTATGATGAGGATGAGGATGAAGAAGATGATGATAATGATGATATGACGCACGAATTTGTCGTACAAACTCTGTATAAACCTACAGAGCTAAAGCTATTGGACGTAGTATCCATGGAGGTTTCATCAGTTATACAATCCATATCCAATAGATATCCATATCTCCTCTCTGACACATCCTCCAGTAGAGGGTTTTAAAGATGTCATATTTTCTATTATAAAAAACCAGTGTTTCCAATATTTTCATAGTGGTACCAATATTTTGTGAATGTATATGATATGAGGTTGTAATGCTCACAACCAACCAAAATGAGTAATTCCATGTCCAACTGATATACCAACCAAGTGAGCTAATAATACATTCAATGGTTCCAACCATCTATGAAGTTCAACATAAATCGTATGCCAACAGAATAAAACTTAAGAAAATACACCATTGATACCACATTAGGCTTTTTCATCAATCAAGACACAAATAATTTTATGTACCCAAGGCCAACAATATCATATAAGACCCCACACGATCACACATAGCAAAATTATACCAAGACCATCAAATAACAATATTATATAGGCCCTCACACGGGCACAACATGATAATAAATCCATTTTTATGATTAGTCTCCACATACTTAACATGATTTTGTATCAACATTCACTACCTAGCCCAGTCTGAATAAAGTTAAGCAACAAATCTACCTCGAATATCAAAAGTCGATCTGCAAGCCTTCACTCCAAAGCCTTACTCCTCTTGAATGGACTCAAAATTAATTAAAACATAAAAATATAGAATTTGTGCATCAAAAAAGCCAACGATACCCATATTTCCTATCTAAAGTCGGGGTCAAAATGGACCCCCAAAATGGGTTTTTGAAAAAGGACAAAATCATAATTTTATCTTTGAAGCATGTTCTCTATATTTTTAGGAGTCTACAACTAGAAAACCAAGCAAAATAAATTGAATAATACCTATGTTTAAGCTTTACCGACAAAATCCCCAATAATCCTTTTTGAAATCAAGAATCTGAACTTGTTTTGAAGATGAAATTAAGAGAAAACTGGTAATTATAATATTAGAAACTTACCCAAGTAAAAATGGATTGAAAATAGTGTTTGAATCGAAGAAATACAAGTTTTAGGCCTTTCGGGCCAAAATCCTCATTTTTTTACTTTAATCCACGTTAAAATAAGAATTAGATAATAAAATTGAAGTAAAGTAGTTGAAATAGACCCAAGCTTAGAAATGGAAGAGAATGCTCAAACGTGTGAAACCCTAAACTCCAAGTCTAAAAATGGGGGAAAATAACAAAACATGGGTATATATATGGTCCAAGTTTCCATGAAACCCTCGAAATGCACCCAAAATCCCGTAAACGGAAACAAAATATGCTACCCTATCAAACTTGATGCTCTGAACTCAATGGTGATATCAGATTTTTAAAAAAATATCATTTTCACAAAGTTGACCCTCAAAGCATAGTTTCACAATTTGCTGAATCGAGGGTCGAAATGAGATTCAAAAGCCGCAAAGTCACACTAAGCATGTTTCCAGCCTAAAAAATTGATGTTTTGGGTCTGTCGGCATAGTCTTTTTTTTCATACAATGCACCGAACAATAAATATTGACCGAGGTCAACTATAAGGCTCTCAAAGCCACCCAAAATCACAATTTTACATTAATCATGCCAAAATGCATCGGGAACCATGCCAATCATCTCCATACCCCAGAAATACCACAAAGCAACCATGGAGGGGTAAAATGGTTAAATTAAACAAAAATGAATATTTCATAAAATTACCGAAAAATATTGGCACTACTAATCAGTTAGACGATGGAAATGGATATGGAACATAATAGTAAACAAGTAGTTTATCTCCAAATATGAGAAGAAAAACAAGAAAGGAAAAAAAGACAAGAGACAGATAATTAGCAGCCAAAAAGAACCAATCTGAAAAGAGGGGTGGAAGTGTCTAAATCCAGTAAATGATGAAAGCATTATTTTGGAATATTAGGTCTGTAAATACTCAACAAGCATATACAAGACTATAATAGCTAAACAGACATCATAGATTCCTTTTAATAGCTCTTATGGAGCTATTTTAGTAGATGAGCACATTCAGAGGTATAAAATAAGACTTAATATGTACAGTGTTGGTGCTAATATCAATAGAACAATATGTTTTTTGTTAGAGAGGATACATATCATGACCCAAAAATGAGGGTCGTGATGGCACTTGTCATGCAGCACCTTAACAAGTAATGCTATCACCCAAACTGATATGAAAAAAGGAAAAGACAGAAATATCCCAAGATATGGCTTCTAGAACAAAGCCGAACCATATAAGTTATCATCATAATGCGGAAAGCACTTATCAAAAATACTAATCATGCCCAGAACCAAGTGTTAATAGTGTAAGAACTACTAATACAATCCAAGAGTCAAATACATCAAAAAAATAACCACAAAGGAATAATATGTCTCTGAATACAAATAAAGATATAACTACTGTAGAAAGATAGAGGTGAACTTCGGATGCATGAATGTCCAACTGCTACCTTGGAAGCTCCAACAATTGCCCGAGTCAATCAAGCTGAGACACACTCAAGCTAGGACCTGCACTGAAAGGGTGCAGTAGGCATGAGTACAATCCACTTTTACTCATTAGGTATCATAGGCCGACCAAGAAAAGTAGTAAATAAAGCATACAAAATATACACTAAGGGCACGTCACCTGCAATTAGAAAATATTCCATAATGGTAGCCCACACTGCTTGCACTAACAGTTCAAATATATCTCACATATTGCAACATTACACCAAGATAGAATAAAAGTACGTATTATATCACATATAAGAAGAACAAGAGGGAATATGCATATACAAGATTATCAAATACAAGTAAAAGAATATAAGATAAATACATAGATGATAAGTTAATATAGCAATAGAAAACAACAGAACACAATAAAGTAAGTGCAATCTATATGATGATTAAGATGATGATAATGCACGAGGTCGTCGCACAACCTCCGCGATCGTTGCACAACCTCCGGGATCGTCACACAATCCCCGTATACACTATGGAGGCAAGACTCCAATGCAGGACCCATGGGAGTTTCGTCAACCCGTATACAATCAACATATCTCATATCTCCTTTTCGGCACGTCCCTCAGAAAGGGTTTTATAAGGTGTTACAATATCTTCTCCCCAACACATCCCTCGGGGAGGGTTTAAAAAAGGTGTTGTCAGTGTTTCTCAGATGTTGCCACGGTGGTACGAACATTTCATGAATGAGTATGATATGAGGATGTAATGCTCACAAACAGCCACAATGAGTATTTTCACAACCAACCACAATGATATATTTCCACAACCATGTGAGCCAATATCCACTCATTATTTCAGGTTCATCCATGAATTTTTACATGTCTCATATGCCAAATAAAGTATGAATATAATCACAATACACCAATGGTACCATATTAAGCATCTTAACAACACAATATAATTATTCACATGTATTTAATGCTATTAATATCACATAGGACCCCCACACGATCACATATATGACATAATAACTCAATTTCTATAATTAAATCACATATAGGCCCCCACACGGGAACAACACATGAATAGCCATTTTTCATGATTAGTTTCTACCCATAACATGCATCTTGTATCATTATTTAGTACCAGTCTGAAAGACTTAAGTCATAACCTACCTCAAAAGATGAAATCGATCTGCTACACTTCAAACCCATAACCTTACTTTTCACAAACAATCTCTAACTCCACTAAAAAATATCAAATATGAAATCTACGCATCAAAACAAAACCAACAACATACATATTGACTACTTTTGGTTCGGGATCAAAACGGACCCCCAAAATGAGTTTTCAAAAAAGAAGGGCAAAAATTAGAACTTTAGTTTAAAAATATGTTCCTCATATTTTTAGAAATCTACATCTGAAAACCCAAGTTAATTGAGTAAAAAACGAGGTTCAAACCGAAGAAAAACCATTTTTGAGATTTATGCGGTAAAATCTTTAAAATTCAGGTTAAAATCAAGAATCGAAGTTGTTTTAATAGTTAAATTGATGAAAAAGTTGTAATTATAAGATGAAAACATTATTCAAGTAAAAAGGAGTGAAATTGAAAGTTAAAATCAAGCCCTAAGATTTTTAGGGTTTCGAGAAATTTATTAAGAAATTGCTAAGAAAATAGTGAATTCTTACCTTAAATTTGTAATAAAATCAAAAAATAGGTGTTAATCTAGCTTTCCAAGCTCTCACAACCTTCACTTTTAAGCTCCCGTACTATTTTAGGGTTTAAATCTCAAAAGACCATATGAAAAATGAGCAAAAAGGGCAAAAAGAGGAGAAAATCAGCAATATATAGCTGAAATTCGTTTGGAGTTTGATATATGCAAACAAACTATGCAACCATACTAAATTCGACGTTCTAGATACGTTGGGAATGTCAGATTTCTGAAAAAATATTATTTTCACAAAGTTGACCCCCGAAACTCGAAATCACAATTTTCTAAACCGAGGGTCGAAATAAGATTTAAAAGCCATAAAATCATACCAATAATGCTAACACACTAAAATCGACATTCTGAATCTTTTGACAAAGTCAGATTTTCCATCCGAGGTCGTTTCGATCAAATGTGGGTCCTACACCCATATTTTCAATTTTTTAACTTTTCGATCAATAGGTCGAAATGAGTTCGGGTGTATCAAGACCCGAACCAAAGGTCTACCTAGCCTAAAATCAATATTCTGGAGCTGCTGGCACAGTTCTTTTGGCCATCCGTCTCACAGATCAAAAGATATCCCTATAAGTCTAAAATAAGTCTCTTGAAACTATCAAAAACCACAAGATCGCATAAATGATACCAAAATACATCAAAAATTATGCCAATCACTACCACACCTCAAAAATACCATAATGCAACTACGGGAAGGGGTAAAATATTGAATCACACAAAATCATAAATTTCACATACTTCATGAAATTTTTAGGTCGTTACATCATCCACCACTAAAAATCTAGTTCGTCCTCGCACTAAGGCAAAGAAATACCTGAATCACTAAAGAGCTGAGGATAAGAACTACGCATCAGACTCGACCTCTCAAGTAGCTTCATCTGCAGGTCGATGTCGCCACTGGACCATAATCACAGGGATCAATCTAGAGCGCAACCGCTAGGGCTGGGTATATTTTGGTCTAAACCAAAAAAACAAATCAAAATTTAATTTTGGTTTCGGTTTTGTGGTTTTTTGGATCGGTTTCGGTTTGTAATTTTTAAATTTGATTTTTGGTTTTTCAAAGAAAAAAAATTGATTAAACCGAAAAATCAAAATTTTATACATGAATAAATAATATATATATATATATATATTATTATATATATATATAATATAATATAATATAACATTATATATATATAATATATATTATATATATACAGTAACAACAAATTCACAATTAGCACTTAACGCTAACAGTAGTCAGTACATACACCGCAGTCCGCAGCCAACCCTAAATCCCTATTTCGGTATTTATTTATATAGTTATTTATATTTTGGAATAAAAATTTGATTTGAAAAAAATTATTTTAAAAAAAATACATCAATTTTAAATGTCCATACATGACAAAAAAGAGGTCACTACTTTAATTTTTAAAACCGAAATAAAAAACTGAAACAATCGAACCGAATTTGTAGAAATTGAACCGAATCGAATTTATTTTGATTTGGTTACGGTTGTCATTTTTTTCAATTTGAAAATTGAAAAACCGAACCGATATTAAACTATCAGACCGAACAAACCGAATGCCCACCCCTAGCAACCGCCTAACATCCCTAGCCAAAATGGAAACCAACTCTTTAAAAAAGGATAACCGCTCATCTAACTGAACTGACTCCCAATGAATGACATGAGACTCATCACGAATATTATGATGAAGCATAAAAACATAAAAAACTGGATGAACAGCTAATAGATCAAGGGGCAAAGCCAACTCATAAGCCATATCACCAACAGTTCGAAGAATCTGAAATGGACCAATATACCTGGGGCTAAGCTTGTCCCTCTTCCCAAATCTTATCACACCCTTCATGGGTGAAACTCAAAGGAAAACACGATCTCAAATGCCCAATCTCAAGGCACGAAGTCTACAATTAGTAGAGAACTTCTTCCTACTCTGAGCTTCTCTAAGTCTATCCTGAATGACCCGGACTCTATTCAAAAACTCATGGAGCAAGTCCTCACCTCGAGGTCTCATCTCTGAAACATCAAACCAATCCACTAGGGAGTGATAACACGTAGAATACAACGTCTCAAAAGGAGCTATATCAGTACTGAAATGGTAGCTATTATTATATTCAAACTCTCCTAAAGCCAAATACTGCTCCTACTAGCCACCCAAATCCATCATACACGTGCAGAGCATACTCCAAACCTGGATAGTCCACTTTGACTGGCCATTAGTCTGGGGTGAAATGTTATGCTAAGATCAACTCGAGTACCCAAATCATCCTGAAAAGTCTTCCAAAAGTAAGATGCGAACACAGAACCTCAATCTGAAATAATGGACACCGACGCACCATACAAATGCACAATCTCACAAATGAAGATAGGGGATGACCTCTCAGCACTGAATGAGACTTGAAATCAAAATAAAATAAGTTGACTTGGTCAATCGATCCACAATGACCAAAGCATTGTCTGAACTATGAGATGTACGAGGCAAACCAGTCACAAAGTCCATGGTGAACTATTCCCACTTCCACTTGAGAATGGGTAACCTCTGAAGCAATCTACCAGGTCTCATATGCTCGGCCTCCACCTTCTGTCAGCATAGGAAAGAAGCCACAAAATATGCCATATCTCACCTCATACCACCCCACCCATAATGTTTCCATAAATCACGATACATCTTAGTCACACGTAGATGGATAGAATATCTGGAACAATGGGCCTCCTCCAAGATCAACCTAATCCAGGCACCCATTCTCGACATACAAACTATGCCCCCAATCCTAAAAACTCCATCTGAATCAAGTGAGGCTTCCTTATCCTCCCCACTCAACACTTTATCTTAAATCAACCTCAATCCAACATCATCAAATCGATAAGCTCGAATCTGCTCCATCAAAGAAGATCTAGCATCCACAAATGCCAAAACACACTAAAGTGTCAAAATATCAAGCCTAACCATCTGGTTAGCTAAAAATGAACCTCTAAGGACAAAAGCCCCTCCTAGATCAAAAGATGTGCCAAGCTACCCATGCTAGTTGACTTTGGCTCAAGGCATCCACAACCATATTAGCCTTGCTCGGATGGTAGAAAATAGTCAAGTCATAATCCTTAAGCAACTCAAGCCAATGGCGCTTCCTGATATAAAGATCTCACTGGGTAAATAGGTACTGAAGGTTACGATGATCTGAGAAGATCTCACAACAGACTCCATACAAGTAGTGCCTCCATAACTTCAAAGCAAACACAACTACGCACAACTCTAAATCATGGGTAGGATAATTCCTCTCATGAGGATTTAACTAAAGAGACGCATACGCAATCACCTTGCCCTACTGCATAGACATAACACCCAAACTAACACTGGAAGCATCACAAATACGAAAAAGCCCACGCTTTCCTTGTGCAAAGCCAATATAGGAGTTGAAGTCAACAAATCCTTAAGCTTTTGAAAGCTTACCTCACAAGCATCAAACCACTAGAAGAAAATTTTCTTATGAGTCAACTTAATCAATGGATCTACAATGGATAAAAAAAAACTCTACAAAACACCGATAATAACCCACCAAGCCAACAAAACTCTGAATCTTAGTGGGTGAAGTAGGTCTAACCCAATCACAAACCGCTGCAACCTTGGCTGGATCAACCATAATACTTTCCTTAGTCACCATATAATCCAAGAAAGAGACGAACTCCAACCAAAACTCGCACTTAGAGAACTTTGCATACAACTTCTCATCTCTCAAGCTCTGAAGCACAATCCGCAAATGCTCCAAATAAACCAAGATATAATCTATAAATATAAAAATAAAGGAGTTGAGATACGATCGAAACACCTGGTTCATCAACTCCATGAACGCAACATAGGCATTGGTCAACCCAAAAGACATAACCAAGAGCTCATAATAACCATATCGAGTTTGAAAAGCTGTCTTAGGAATATCCAAAGCTCGAATCCTTAATTAGTGATAACCGAACCTCAAATTAATCTCCTCAATTGGTGATAACCGAACCTCAAATCAATCTTAAAAAATACTAGAACACCCGAAGTTGATCAAATAAATCATCAATGCGAAGAAGAGGACATTTATTTTTAATCGTCACCTTATTTAACTGATGATAATCAATACATGACCCATTCTTTTTCTTCATAAACAAGATAGGCGCACCCCAAGGTGAAACACTAAGTTAGATAAATCCCTTATCCAACAACTCCTACAACTGATCCTTCAGTTCCTTTAACTCTGTTGAGGACATCCTATAAGGAAGAATAGAAATGGTATTAGTGCCCGGCTCAACATCAATACTGAAATCAATATCTTGATTCGGGGGTATACCAAGCAAGTTTGTAGGAAATACATCTATAAACTCACGAACAATATGGACAGAATCCAAGAAAAGAGGCAAAACAACACTGGTGTTACGAATATGGGCCAAGTAAGATAAACATCCCCTCTCAACCAATTTACGAGCCTAAATATAAGATATGACTCTCTTAGGATCCGAATGAAGTACACCCTTCTAAGCTATCATCGGCACACTCGGCGAAGCTAAAGTCACAGTCTTAGAAAAATAATCTAAGACAACATGATAAGGAGCCAACCAATCCATGCCTAAAATAACATCAAAATCGACCATATCTAATACAAGAAAATCTACCAAAGTCTCATGCCCGATAAAAGTCACAACACAAGATCTATGCGTCTGAACCACCACTAAAGAATCACCTATTGGGGTAGATAAATAAATAGGCATGGCAAGAGACTTACTAACAGAATCAAAAGCCGAAGCAAAATACACAGACACAAAGAAGAAAGTCGATTCGAGATCAAATAATACGTATGCAGGTCTGAAAAAATAGGGATGATACTTGTAATCATAACATTAGAAGTCTCTGCCTCAGGTCTGGCTGGTATAGCATAACACTGACCACAACCACCAACTACTTAAGTGGCCCCATAACCATCCCACGAGCTTTACTACCTCTGCCTCTCGCACCACTGGTATCACCCCTACCCCTTACAGTTGAAATAGGAGTAGCTCTAAATATACGGTGAGGACGGTCCTTGGCCACATGGCCAGTCTCATCAGGAACATATAAACCTCTACGACCAGTCTCAATAGGAGAAGGTATAACTAGGCCCAAACATCCAACCTAAGCTACTAAACTAGAAGGTCCAACACCTGAACTCTGTAAAGCCTCATGCACTGCCTACACTATCCATGAGAACCACTAAATCTCTACCATGGGGAGACTGGCCTCTAAACTCACAAAAATGATGCACCTTTTTAGTGCCACCCTGAGATACTTGAAGAATACCCTCTATCATCTTAGCATGATCCACAATATTCTAAAAGAAAACCCTAAGAACAACCATCTGAGACATAGCCAACTAAATAGAGACATCCAAACCTTTCACAAACTTCTGAGTCTTCACAGACTCAATGGAAATACTATCATACAAATATTTAGACAGGGCAGGGAAACATGCCTCATACTCAGCAACTGTCATGGAGATTTTCTCCAAATGATCTAACACGTCCCGTATTTGATCCCTAAAACTGTAAGGCACGAATCGCTCAAGAAAGGATCAGCAAACTGATCCTATGACAACTCAAGAACATCAATAATCCAACAACTGACAAATAATATCCACCAATCTCTCGCAGCATCTCTCAACTGATAGTAGTATAAGCCACACCATTTGCATAAAAAGAGTGAAACACAACTCAGAACGCAAGGTATGAAAGAACTTCGCACGATAAAGAATAAAATAAGGGAAGTTCCCTAAGGATGTCCTATAGCCTCACAAAGATAGACACGGATGTATACGATCCGATCTGCGAGACTCTATTAGACATCCCATTCTTACACTATTGAGACAAATGAAACCTGGTTGCTCTGATACCAATTTATCATGACCCCAAAACAAAGGTCATAATGACACTTGTCACAGCTCACATTGACAAGTAAGATTATCACCCAAATTGATACAAAAAGAGGAAAAGATAGAAATATCCTAAGATAAGGCTTCTAGAATGAAGCTGAACCATACAAGTAATCATAACAATGCCGAAAGAATATATAAAAAATACCAATTATGCCTAAAACCAGGTGTAAATAGTGTAAAAACTACTAATACAATCCAAGAGTCAAATACATTGGAAAAATAACCATAAAGGAATAATATCTGTCTCTGAATACTAATAAAGAAATAACTACAGTAGAAAGATAGAGGTGAACTTCGGATGCATGAATGTCCAACCGCTACCTTAGAAGCTCTAACAATTGCCTGAGTCAATCAAGGTAAGAAGCACTTGAGCTAAGACATACACCAAAAGGGTGCAGTAGGCATGAGTACGGTCCACTTGTACTCAGTAGGTATCATAATCCGACCAAGCAAAGTAGTAAATAAAGCATACAAAATATACACTAAGGATACATCACCTGCAATCAGAAAATGTCCCACAATAGTAGCTCACACCACTTGCACTAATAGTTCTAATATATCTCACATATATTGCAACATCACACCAAGATGAAAAAAATTACGTATAATATCACAAATAAAAAGAACAAGGGGAAATATGCATATACAAGATCACCAAATACAAGTAAAAGAAGATACGATAAATACATAGATGATAAGTCAATATGGCAATACAACACAATATAACATAATAAAGTAAGTGCAATATATATGAAAATAAAGATGATGATGATGATAATGAGGCACAAAGTCGTTGCACAACCTCCAGGATCGTCGCACAATCCCCGTATACACTATAGAGGAAAGCCTCCCAACGCATGACCCATGGGAGGTTCGTCAACTCATATACAATCCACATATCTCATATCTCCTTTTTGGTACGTCCCTCAGAAAGGGTTTATAAGGTGTTACGATATCTCCTCCCCGACACATCCCTCGAAGAGGGTTTTAAAAAGGTGTTGTCAGTGTTTCTTAGATGTTGCCATAGTGGTAACAATGTTTCATGAATGAGTATGATTGAGGATGTAATGCTGACAACCAATCACAATGAGTATTTTCACAACCAACCACAATGATATATTTCTACAACTATGTGAGACAATATCCACTCATTATTTCAGTTTCATCCACGAATTTCCACATGTCTCATATGTCAAATAAAGTATGAATATAATCACAATACACCAATGGTACCATATTAAGCATCTTAACAACACAATACAATTATTCACATGTATTCAATGCTATTAATATCATGTAGGACTCCACATGGTCACACATATCATATAATAACTCAATTTCGACAATTACATCACATATAGGCCCCCACACGGGCACAATACAAAAATAGCCATTTTTCATGATTAGCCCAGTCTGAAAGAGTTAAGTCATAACTTACCTCAAAAGTTGAAACTGGTCCGCTACACTTTGAACCCGTGACCTTACTTTTCACAAACAATCTCAAACTCCACTAAATATATCAAATATGAAATCTACTTGTCAATACAAAACCAACGACACTTATATTGACTACTTTTAGTTCAGGGTCAAAACGGACCCCCGAAATGGATTTTCGAAAAAAAAGAGTAAAATCAGAACTTTACTTCAAAAACATATTTCTCATATTTTTAGGAACCTAAATCTAAAAATCTAAGTTAAATCTATTCAAAAACGAGGTTCAAATCAATGAAAAACTATTTTTGGGCTTTCTAGGATAAATCTTTGAAATTCGGGTTAAAATCAAGAACCGAAAGAGTTTTGATCGTTAATAGTAATTATAATATAAAAACATTATTCAAGTGAAAAAGAGTAAAATTGAAGTTTAAAATTATGTCCTAAAATTTTTGGGGTTTTGAGAAATTTATCAAGAAATTACTAAGAAAATGGTGAATTTTTACCTTAAATCCGTAATAAAATCAAGAAATGGGTGTTAATCTTGCTTCCCAAGCTGCCACAAACTTCACTTTTAAACTCTCATACTATTGTAGGGTTTAACTCTCAAAAGACAAGATGAAAAATGAGCAAAATGGGTAAAAAATGGAGAAAATCAGCAATATATATCTGAAAATCTGCTATGACAGCAATTTTTTTCTTTTTAAAGTCCAACCCGAACTTCGACGGGGTGCCCGGGATTCATTTGGAGTCTGGTATATGCAAATGAAATATGAAACTTACTAAATTTGTTGTTCCGGATGCGTTGGCGATGTCACATTTTTGAAAAAAAATATTATTTTCACAAAGTTGATCCCCGAAATCCAAAATCACAATTTTCCAAATCGAGGATCGAAATGAGATTTAAAAGTCGTTAAATCATACCAAACATGCTAACACTCTAATATAAACTTTCTGGATCTGCTGGAAAAGTCTTCTTTTCCATTCGATCAAATGTGGGTCCCACACCCATAGTTTCAATTTTTCAACTTTCCGATCAATAGGTCGAACTGAGCTCAGGTCTATCGGAATTCGAACCATAGGTCTAACTAGCCTAAAATTTATATTCCAGAGTTGCCAGCACAGTCCGTTTGGCCATCCATCACACGGATCAAAAGATATCTCCATAAGTCTAAAATAAGACTCTCGAAGCCATCGAAAACCTCAATATCGCATAAATGATACCAAAATGCATCGAAAATCATGTCAATCACTCCCCCGCCCCAGAAAATACCATAATGCAACTACAAGGAGGGGTAAAACAGTTAAATCACACAAAATCATAAATTTCACATATTTCATCAAATTTTTAGATCGTTACAGCACAAAAGTTGAAGTTATTAGTAATACAGATCAACAGATTACCATCAGAATCTTGGTTACAAAGGAACATAAATAGTTTTTTGTGACTATGGTATATGCTAAATACATAAAGAGTGAAAGAGTGTCCTTATGGCGTAATATGTATAGCAGGGTAAATCTCAGGAATAGACCCAAATTGGGGTGGCTTTCAAATTTTAGCCCCAAATAAAATAAGCTTCCTTAAATAGCCTTTACCTATTAACTAATTTTTTTTAATGAAATTTCCCCTGACTAATGGAGTAAATTACATAAATGATCCTCATAATGGATAACAACTCCATATTTATATCTTTCAAGTTTTATTTTTTTTTCTCTTTTTAATTTACTTTGATTTTTATTTTATCTTTTCTCTTTTTATTTTGATTTTTCTCAACCCTTACTTTTTTCCTTTTTTCCTCTCAACTTTTTTTTCCTTTTTTATTTTACATTGATTTTTTATTTTTTTTCTTTCCTCTATTTTTGTTTTACTTTTTTTAGTTTTTCTCAACCCTTACTTTTTTTATTTACACCTTTCAACATCTACTTTTATAAAAAAAACTTCTTTTATTTTTCTTTAATTTTTATTTTTTATTTTCTTTTTAGAAATTTCCTCAACCTTTATTTCTATCTAATATTTTTTTTTTATTTTATCAACTTTTATTTTTTTTCATTCTCTCAACTTCTACATTTTCTTTGATTTTTATTTTTTTAATATTTTTCTTCTTTTTCTGCAATTTTTATTATTTTTGTTCGTTTCTTCAATTTCTTTCTTTCAAGTTACATCTCATGAACAAGAGTTGACACTATCACATTATAAAGGCAAGACTTATGACTTTCAAACAACAATCTATATTTCATGGACAAGAGTTGACACTACCACATTGTTGAGGCAAGACTTATGACTTTCAAACAACAAGTTATGTCTCATCGGCAAGAGTTGACACTATCATGTTATATTTCGATTTATGAGATATTTTATAACTCTTATCTTAGAGGCAAGACTTAGCTCAGGGACTTTCAAACAATAAATTATGCCCCACGAGTAAGAGTTGGCTCTACCACGTTATGTTTTTATTTATGAGATGTTCTACAACTATTGTCTTAGAGGCAAGACTTAACTCAAGGACTTTCAAACTACAAATTATGTCTCACGGGTAAGAGCTGACTCTACCACGTTATGTTTTCATGCCCTTAAATTTGCTTTGATGTCAAAAAAAATTTATTTTTTTATTTATTAGAAAATATAATAGAAGTAGATAAAACAAATGATCAAACAAAATAGAGAAATCAAAAAAAGAGATTGAGAAAAAAAAGGGAAAGAAAAAAATAAAGATTAAGATAAAAGCAAAGAACTAAAAAAATTGAGAAAAATAAAAATGAGAGAAAAAATAAAAATAAAGATTGGAAAAAATGAGGGGGGAAGAGAAATGACAAAAACCAAAAATAAAGGTTGAGACAAATGAATTTAAAAAAAAATGAAAAAATAGATAATGTTTGAGGAAAAAGGAAAAAAATAAAGGTTGAGACAAATGAATTAAAACATGAAAATAGAATTAAAGGAAAAAATAAAAAAGTGAAAATAATAAAAATAAAAATAGAATTTGAGAGACAAATGAGTATGAAAAGTTTTAAAATATTTGAGGTGTACAGGGCAAAATTTTACTTGTACTATACTAAAAAGGAAAAGAAGGCTAGTCTTTAAAGACTTTTCTTATTGGGGTCAAAAATCTAAAGTCGCCCACTATTGGGGCTATAGCATTAAATTTTCTGTGTATAGCATGGCTCAAACTAACTTACCTTGATAAATTGTGAGAGATTTTAATGCAACTCTTAGTGAAAAGGAGAAAAATGGTGGCTTACCAGTGATTTTACAGGAGATGAAGGACTTTGCCTTTTGTATAAATTCATGTGAACTTAAGGAAGTTCCTTTTAAAAAAAGTCCATTCACAGATGGAACAGTAAAGAAGGGGATGACTGTATATTTGAGAGGTTAGATAGGTTGTTCACTAGTAATCATCTTCAGATTTGATTTCCAGAGGTGGAAGTGGAGAACTTACTAAGGACAAGATCTGATCATGCTCCTTTATTGTTGTTAATAAAGAAAGGAACGCAGCAATTTACAAAACCATTTAAAATCCACAATTTCTAGGTAAAAAATAAATTCTTGATAGAGTGGTCAGACAAAACTAGAAAATAGATGAAGTTGGTAACAGTTTTTGGCTATTCACAAATAAACTGAAAATGTAAAGAATGCACAGACCAGATGGAGCAGGGACACATATGGTGATATTTTTCAACAGTTGTCCATTAGAGAGGATATCATTCCTATTAAGGAAAAGGTTTTTTATGAACAACCTAACTAGCAAAACAGAGCAGTATTACAATAAGAACAGGCTGAAATAAAAAGATATTTATATTTGGAGGAGCAGTTTTGAAACAAGAAAGCGGGAAAAACATGGTTTGAATAGGGAGATAGAAATATAAGATTTTTTCATAATCTTATGAAAGAAAGAAGAAAAAGATTGCATCTGCATAGCATCAAAAACAGTTATGGGAATTGGATTGAAGAATTAGGCTTGATTGCAGATGAGGCTATAAGATGTTTTAAGAATCAGCTTACACAGAAAGAGGAAGCCAGTAATTTTGAGTTACTGGAACACATCCCAACTACAGTAACAGCAGCAGAAAATCAGGCCTTATGTGTAGAACCAACTTTAGAAGAAATGAAGAAAGTTGTTTTTAGCTTAAATGGTAGTAGTGCTAGTGGGCCAGATAGTTTCTCAGGTATATTCTATCAACATTGCTGGGAAGTGGTAGGACTATATTTGATTAAAATAGTGAGAGATTTTTTCAAAGGGAATACTCTTCCTAAAAGTATTACTTAAACCAATCTTATGTTGATCCCTAAAAAAGAATTGGTAGGGAGTTTTACTGATCTCAAACCCATAAGTCTTAGAAATTTTATTAATATGGTGATTTCCAGAGTCATACATGACAAGATAGAGGGTTTTTTGGCCTAATATAATCTCAAGTAATCAATCAGATTTTGTCAAAGATAGAAGTATTATTAAAAATATCCTACTCACACAAAAGATTGTATTAGGTATAAGATTAAGAAGGAGGCCTGCTAATGTGGTGTTAAGGCTTTACATGTCTAAGGCATATGATAGGGTCTCATGGTTATTTTTAACCAAGGTATTGAGAAAAATGGGTTTTACTGGAGACTTTATTAATCTAATATGGAGATTAGTTGCTTATAATTGGTACTCTATCATAATCAATGGGCAGTCACATGGATTTTTTCATTCTATTAGAGGATTGAAATGAGGTGATCCATTATTACTTACACTATTTATACTTACTACTGAGGTGTTATCCAGAGCTCTAAGGGGCCGTTTGGTGTGAGGTATAAAGAATAAGTAGTTCCGAAATAAATAAAGGATTATTTTATCCCATGTTTGGTTAGATATATTAGTTAATACCAGGATAACTTATCCCACCATTTACACCATAGTGATGGGATAAGTTATCCCATATGCATGGTAGAACAAGTTATCCCGAGTATCTCGGGATAATTAATCTCTGAATTAATTATTTCGGGATAACTATTTCCTGACCAAACAACCTTTAAATGATTTATTTAAGAATGGATTATATAAAGGCTATGATTTTCCAAAATGGAGTAAGAATTTAAATCATTTGGCTTATACAGATGACATAATTATTTTTACATCTGCTGATAAATCATCTTTAGAGTTGATCATGAAGGTATTAAAATATTATCAAGATATTTTAGGGCAAAGAATTAACAATTACAAGAGCTTTTTCTACATGTATAAGAAGGTGACAGTTTCTTTGATGGAAGAGGTAAGAAGTATCATTGGTTTTGTGTAAGGAAATTTTTCTTTTTAGTATTTAGGGCATCTCATTACACATATAATAAAACGAAAGGCAAATTATAATGACTTGATCAAAAAGGTAAAGAATAGGCTCCAAAATTGGAAGGGCGAGATTTTATCATTTGGGGGGGGATCAGTTTTGATCAACAGTATTTTACAGAGTATTTCTTTGTATTTGTTATCAACAGTTATACCTCCTAAATTTATTATACATGAACTGTACAAAATATTTAATATTTTTCTGCAGAGCACAAAAGAGGAAGGGAAAAGCAAACACTAGGTTGCTTGGTATAATATATGTTTTCCCAAAGAGGAAGGCGAAGTAGGATTTAAAAATCTTTTTGATGTCTCTAAAGCCATGTTTGCTAAGCTCTGGTGGATATTCAAGACTAAAATATCACTTTGGAATGATTACATGTGGAATAAGTATTGTAAAAAGATTATTCCAATAATGGTACAATGGAAAAGGGGACTCAAATACATAACAAGATACTTGAAGCAAGAGACTATTGTACAAGATATTTGGTAGGAGTCTACTGTTGGATTCTTAAGCATTTGGTTTGATAATTGGACTAGGTTAGGAGTTTTATATCATTTGGTTGAGCCTGATTTTGAGATAAAAGAAGAAAATGGAGATATAGATTCCCTAATTACATAAGATAGTTGGGATATACAAAAACTGAAAGGTCTATTGCCTGAAGATATTGTAGAGCACATTATGAATAATATTACCATAAGTAAAGAAGCATCACACTAGAATAACCCTTGGTGGATGTCCACAACAAATGGTAAATTTATGGTCTCTAGTGTCTACCATCTCATCAAATAAAGAAAAAACAGTTAAAGACCATTGAAAGTTCATATTGAGTAAGGGATTCCTTTTAAAATCATTTTTTTATATGGAGGCTATGGAAGTTTAAGCTATCAATTGATGACTTGTTGTAGAGATGTGGCATAAATCTAGTTTCTAGATGTAGGTGTTGCTTAAACCCTCATCTAGAAATAGTGCATTATGTCTTTTGTTTCTAGTGATGATGATTCTAGAGTTTTGAGCTATTATGCACTGAGTGCATGGGTTGAGGGACCTTTTGTATAGTGTCATCAGACACTATATAAATGGTGGAATGTAGAAGTCTCAAACAGAGTTAAACCAATTGTTCAAGTTGTTCCTGCAATAGTCTACTAGCAACCGTGGAAGAGAAAAAATAGCCTGAATCATGGTACGTCTATGTCTATCAATAGGGTTATTTATGAAATAAATATTAATCTGCATTATCTATCTTGTAACATATATCCTTGGGTGAAATACGTACCAACTAGTTGGCCACTATTGGTGGATTTCTTCCAGAATTGTAAAGCTCAATTAAAGACTACTATAGTAGAGTGGAAAATCCTAAATCTTAATTGGTATAAATGTAATTCTGATGGTCTATCTAGAGGGAATCATGGAAAGACCTCTATATTATTTTGCATCAGGAATAAGGATGGGGATCTAATACATTCATACTGTAGACAAAGCCAGGAAGGATCAAGTATTTTTACTGAAGTTTGCAATGATGAAGGGATGTAAATATTGTATACAGCATCAGCTCTTGCCTCTAATCTTAGAGATTGATTTTATGTATCTTACTAAAATAGTGAAAGGGTAGTGGGAGACTCCCTAAAACATTGTGGAGGCAATCATGAGAGAAGAGGATGGATGGAGGACTATAGGAAACTAGTTCAGCATACATACAGAAGGAAACTCCCTAGAAGATTTATTTCCACTAACTATTGTTTTAGTTTTGCAGGTACAAAAACATTTAGCACCTTTGTGGAACTACCTAAGCAAGCAAAAAACATTCTAATATTAGAAAAGCAGAAAGTACCATAAATGAGAATCAGAAAACTTAAGAGGAAAGCACCGAACTAAGGATATGATTTAAAAGAGCAGAGTATATACTCCCCAAAATCAGAGAAAATCAAGGTAAGAGAGGACAACACAAAACATATAGATAAATGTACAACAAGTTCATAAATAGACAACAAAGGTTGCATCAATTAATTGTAAGTATGTTAAGAGGATAAAATTATTTAATATGATATGAAGGTGGTATCAATATCGTAGGGATCCATCCCTTTACAAATGATTAAGGATATCACCTTAGTATCTTATAATTAAAGAAAGTTCAAATCTACAGCCCAAATGAGAAGAGATAACATCGAATAGCTTGGAAACACATTCAATGGATATTAAGTGCATAACGCCTGGTAAGAGATTTAGGTGAAATATTGTGTAAATTGTACAAAAGCTTGACGAAAAGTAATCTTAGCTCATTAAGATGTTTGGATCAAAACAAGGATAATAAGAAAAATAACTTTAAAGAGGAAGGAATTTACCTGAGGAATTGCATCCCATCGGAAGTCACCCGAGTCATCGGACCGCCGAAAATTGTTGGAAGCTGATGGAAGTTCATCGGATAAGATTGAGAGATTTTTTTTCCACTTTCTTAATTTGTTATTTAGCATTTTGCCAGATTTGGACCTATTTGTTTCTTTTGTTTTTTTGGGGTTGGGCTATTGCTTTGGTCATAGTCCAATTATTTTTTATTTTGAATTCTTTTTTTATGTTATGAATAAATCGCATATGGTCAGTTTTTTTAAAAATATATATATAAATAACATAAATCCCACCATTTTGAAATATAATTACCTTCTCTCCCATTTTTTCAATTAAAATTTTCTCTCCCTATTTTTATACAGAAGTTACCGATCATATACATTACTACTTATGTATCTGAACTAACTGATTTAACTATAATTAAGAAATAAAATATTTGTCTTAAATACATAACTCAATTAACGTTATATTTATAAAATTGTGATTAATGGATCCCTAAGATTCAGTAATAACTTTTCAATTTTAAAATTTTGAAACAGCAAATCAATTTCAGCGATCTAAATTAGAGATTGAGGAATCTTGGGTTGATTTCAACAATGGCATCTGAATTGCATCCACTGTAATATATACATTGCAAACCAATATTAGTTTAATATGCAAAAAAACTTAAAACAAAAATTCAAAACTTGAAAACATAAAACAATGCTTAATATTTATGCCTAATATTCTTTCATATACATAACAATGTTATGTATTTAGGCTGAAACAAGCACACCCCAGCTTGTCTAACAGAGCCATATACATAATTGTGTTACTTATAACACTATTAATGCATAACATTACATAACGTTGTAATGTATATGTTCTGAAAATACAACAGTCCAACAGTGCATGTTTCAACACATATACATAAAAGAATTATGTATATGGGTTGATATACATAACTGGGTTATGCATAACACTGTTATTGCATAACATATATATAACTCTGTAATGTATATGTTCTGAAATAAATAGCATGTCAGTGTTTGTTTCACCATATATACATAACAAATTTAAAGTATATGGTTCATATACACAACAATGTTATGTATATGAGATGAAGTGAAAACAAATTTCATACATGTGTATATGGTATGACATAAAAACTCTTAGCAATTTCAAACTCCATACATATACATACCTTTTTTTTCCTTCCTCTCTTTTTTTCTTCCTTTTTTTTCTTTTTTTTCAACAAGAATAATATCACCAGCAGCGATCCAAACTTTTTTGTGCATCTTACCATGTATAAGACAAAGACGTTTAGTACCATCAATACACATGTTTCACATCTTCCATTACCAAGCATACATAGAACGTTATGTACTCCACGAGTGGACGCTTCAATGGTGAATACCCAGATGGCGGAACCCGTCAATCACTACGGCTGATTAGATATTTCTGTAATAGAAAGACTAGTAGCTAGTTGGAATTAATTCATATATAGTTTGACTAAAATAGTATATAATCTAGAATATGGTACCAATCAGTCATGGCGATTGATTGGGTGAGGGGTGGGGGGAAGTTTCAGTTAGGGTTTGAGTTTATTTTTTTTGTAGGGTTTTATAAATTGGAAATAGGGATTTGAGAAGAACGATAAATTCAAAATTTTAAAAATTGAGTTTCCTTGATTTTAGGCACTTTCTAAGGCAAAAAAAAATATATAAATGGAAAGGTAGAGTTATGTACATGAATTATAGAGAGTGAGAGAGAGAAATTGTAAAAATAGGATATTTGTAATTAGTTTTGAGATTTGAGATATTGTGCAATAATAGAAAGTAAAGTTGAATTTTTAACTAATTTAGAAACATTGAGCATTAATTGATGACAATCTACTATAGAAAAATAGAGTAAGTAATTTGCTAGGGCCAATTGAGTCCTGATTTAATTAATTTAAAAGTGTGAAAAAAAATCTATTGTCAATGTACTTCAATTGACCCAAAAAGATACAGATTAAATTTTCATCAAGATCTGATTTGGATAAATGTAATATTAAAGCAAACTTATTACTTCAAATGATTATATTTATATTACACATTTAAAAGAACTAAAGTGCAAATTGGATTTTATGTTTAAACGAAGAACTATTTTGATTTTATGATTTTAGTTTTAAGTACCTTTACAAGCTCATTTTAGTTGTCATGTTTGCTTTTTTACATGTTCTTAATATGAAAAAGAAAATTAAATTATATCTTATTTTAAAATAATAAATATTATTTTGAATTACTGTTTTTAATAAATACTAATGAACACAAAGAAATACTCCCTCTATTTTATATTACTTGGCTTGTGTTGGCCTAACAGAATATTTAACAAAGCTTTAGTTAGCCCCATATTGTACTAAACTAATCTTATTAATGATATTTTGGTATTCTAAATTTTAATAATTATTATTTTATGTAGTTATTTAATATTAAAAAATAATAAGAAAATCATCTTAATTTATAAATTGGAAATATAAATTAAAATGTTTATTTTTGATACGTAGGTGAACTAATAATATAAGATGGAGGGAGTAATAAAATACAGGAATTAGATTAGATCTCTAGCTAATTTATGAAAGGAAATGAAAAAGTAGTACACAATTTTTAGCTTTGCAATAAATGGGGTCCACACTTTCCGCTTGGCAGTGTTAACTTTTACTCCCCCAGTGTGCTAATCAAAATTCACGTTTATTGATTTAATAGGGAATTTATCGGTCATCAAAGACATCTATATATATATATATATATATATATTAGATGTTGTATTTCGTGTTATACATGGGGCTCAATATTTTTTTTTTGGTTTTTCAAAATTTACTGTCAATTAAACATTTTATAAATCCTTTTTTATGAATCCTTTTAAATGAAAAAAAAATATAAATATGCTTTTTGTATTATGATAAAAAAGAGACAGATTTTCATATATTATTTTTTTCATTATGTTTATTTATTTATTTATTTATTTTTTGAGATTTTAGTAATATCTTAGAATTCTCAATCACTTTGTAATAATACTAATCAAATTTGATACTTTACATGATAATTTATAGTATATTAATTTTTGTAACCCGATTTATAGTATTATTATATAGGTTTTAAATTTTTCATTTTATTTTTAAAAATGTTGTACACCACTAAATTTAAAAATTGATCAAATTGTCCTAAAAATAATATTTGTAACATATTTTTTTATTAAATTTAAAATATATAGCTACACTTATTTAGTATTTTCAATTGTTTTAAAAAAATTTAGTTCCTTTGTAACAGAAACTATTTGTCTTTAATAAGTTTCTCCCATTTTGTTTCTTTGTTTATTGAAAGAATTCTTAATTATATATTCATATATTTTGAATTTATGTAACATTGAATATTTAGTGAATCGGAAAAGGCATCAAACTAAGTTTGATCATAGATGAAGTAGTATACTCCTACATAATGATACTTCTCATGCTACATATATGAAATAACTATATGTTTTTCAAAATTTTCTTTTAAATTATTTTCAAATAGTATATTAAAGGGGGAGATTCTTTCATATACAATTTGAGAGTATTTTAACATTTTATTACCAAAAAACAACTTGGAACAAAATTTTATAATCTTTTTGATTGAATAATTGTCAATTAAATGCAGCAATTGAAATTCAAAACTTGTTAAAATGATATTAATTGAAATAATATAATAAACATTAAATTCTAGATTATCTTGAGAATTTTCTTTTGGTTTATATAGCCAAGGTGAGAAGTGAAAAGTAGTGCATTTTAAAGAAGAGAAAAAGAATTGAATGAAAAATGGGATCCACAAAAAGAGATGGATTTTGAATGATGAATTTACATGTGAAATGATTATAATGCCCTTAATCATCCCATACCTCATTTTTCTATATAATAATAAGGTCAAATCCATCGCAAGCCCCCTGAACTTGGCACGATCTTTCACTTTGACACCTTAACTGGACCATGTTCATTTTTAACACCTCAACCAGCTATTAAGTGTGTCATTTTAAGTGTGTGTAATACACACGTTTACTGACATGGCATACAACTAATTAAAAAAGGCATGTCACATTCTTATTTAAAATAATAATTTTAAATAAATTATAATTTAAAAAATTAATTTTTAAATAATTAATTTTAATTTTAAATAAAAAATTAATAAATACCCCCCCCCCCAAACATCATCTTCTCCAAGTACCCCACCCCACCCACCAAGATTGTTGCCACCCCACCACCACCCCAAGATTGTTGCAGCAACCCCCTCCCCCACCCTCCCCACAAACTAACGCTGCAGCAATGCAGCCCCACCCCACCCCTCCTCCCTCCCTCCTCGATCATCTTCTTTAATTTCTATCTCTAAAAATTATCTTCAAAATTTCTTCAAATTTCTCAATAACAGTGGTGACAAGTGATTGCAATAGCAAAATTGAAATTCACAGCAAAAATCTCTTGTTCTTTTCTATCAAGAAATTATATAGAAGATATAGAAATTATTTACATTAAGGTCCTTAATTAGTTTTGCAATAGCCAAAAAATTCAAATCCCAACAATATCGATGAGCTACTTTTTCATTTCATATATTTGTTTCCTTTTTGTATATGTTCATTTTTGTTTGCATATTTTTACAGTTTAAAGAAAGTGTAACAAAGTTAATGGTGGGAAAAAAATAGGTGGGAAATGGTGGGGAAAAGGTGGAAAATGGCTGGAGTAATTGAGAAGAAGAAGAAGAAGAAGAAGAGGGAAAAAAAATTAAAAATCGATTAAATTTCACCATTCACGCGCCTATGGAGAGTGTAATGCACTCTCTTTGCTATGTCAATGAAAAGTGTCAAATGACACACTTATAACTACTTGAGGTGCCAAAAATGAACATGGTCCAATTGAGGTGCCAAAGTGAACGATCGTGCCAAATTTAGGGGGCACCGATGGATTTGGCCTAATAATAATACTAGATAAGAATGTTTGAGCTTTGCACGGACCCAACGCATAATTGTTTTTTGATATATAAAATATTTTAATACCATAATATCACTACGACGAACATATCATAAGATCTCAAATGTATGTTTTATACAACCGTAGGAATATCATACTACTTGATGCTCACATGACATTCATTCATGTATCATATTGATTGTTGCCTATTTACATTGGTATATGTGCATTTATAGATTCTACAATAGCAGATGCATTTTTTCTTCTTGTTGTGATCAAACTCTTGAGTATTCATGATCAATACCTGTTAAATTAAATTTAATGCTTAAATTAGTTTAGAAGTTCAAAATCTAAATCTAGAACACATTTTTGTTCATTTAAAAAATATATTTATTTCCAACCATGATTCACAAAATTTTGTACATATTTATTATGTCACACAGTAATAGAAGAATGCCAGCAAAAGATGGCTTTGAATACCTCTAACAGCACGAACAAGTTGCTTTCTCAATTATCTGGAATATCATCTTGATCTTGATGTCCCGTAGACATTTAAAGAAAGCTTTAACCTTTGCCTCACCAAAATGACACTGAAAAAAAATCAGATCAAGATTTCAAAAAAACACAAACAAATCACAACACACCAAAAAAACAGACATCTTGTATCTAGCAGGATGAAGTAACTTCGCAAAGAAAAATGCATTTTTCATTTTCTACAAGTATTTTGTATTTATCAGTTTGTATTTATTGTGAACCTGTTGTAAGCACTATATCAAGTGTAACTAATTTAATGACTCATTGTAGTCAGAGAAAAATTAAATTTAGGTATAGTTTTGCAGCAAATTATAACTATAGAGATGCACATGACTAGCATAAGTAAAGAAAAAATACAAAATGGTAATAAATTTGCTTGTCAAAAAGGAAAGAGAAAATAAGCTGAAAGTCAATACTATAAGTAGGTCAACCCTATAACTATGAATTAACATCTGCTAACAATGTTAAACAAATTATATAACTATGAAAAGTAAAAAATAAATATTTTGGCACTTAACACAGTTCAGTAAGTGTTGTAGTCAAGTCAAAATTGTACTAAATATGCCCTTTAAGTATCTTCTTATGATTGACATTCCACTGGCTACTAATGTTGCATCGGAAAGCCTTCATATGTAGATCTGAATACCAAAATGAAAACTTCCACAAAAGATTGATCTTCATAGGCTAAGACTCCTTCAGAGAAGTTTAGATAAACTAAAGAAATAAAGCAGCACTCTTCCTAATAAAACCATCACCCAATCTAGAGCTTAATTTATCAAAAAGAGTTTTCCTTCTACACTTCCCTTTAATTCATTTAAGAAAGTGAAAACTAATCAAACCAACAATCTCAAGAAACCCGATATAGTCCTTTTCACTGTCCTTATCGGGTAAAATATAGAGATAAAACATCACATTAAATATCATCAATAGAAAGCTAAAAACAGATTGTAAATCTCAAAATCAGACAATCGATGTCTTTTCAACTTTGCTCTTCTAGCTCGTCGATGTTTTAAAAGAGTTTTTTTATTCTCAAGTGGCATCAGTCTATATAATTCATGTCTTCTAGCATTTTTTTGAATATTTTTTTTCGAAAGTTTGATCAGTTTTAGAATCTCTATTACACGATGCCGAGCCCTATTTCGAACCGATCGAAACAATACACAACGTTTGGTGGCGTTTAATGACTCTTGGGTTTTAAAAATTATTTTTTAGAGTCGCCACCTAACTTTTTAGGAAATTAGAAAAAAAACCATTATTCTAAGTAAGGGTTTTAGTTACCCAAGGGGAAGGTGTTAGGCACCCCTCAGAGCCTATCCGAAGATAGTCCTTACGCTTAGTTTAGAAAAACTCATTGTTTTTATTTATTTGCGAAAATGATGATAAGAAAACTTTCATCGTTACTTTCTACTTGTTATTTTATATAAAAGAAAGAAAACTTAAGGTATGACAAACGAGATACTACCATGGACAAGAAAGTAATGCAATCATCGCATATATGAATGTTACATGAATATTTTAAGATATGAGAAAAATAACTTTTCATTTTTTATGATTTGGATAGATAGAGGGAAATTTTTTTATTATCTATGCATGTATAAAGTTGAATAGGTGAAATAAAAAAAAAAAATTTAAAGCGTGGGATAATTTAAGACAGATGCAAATATGAATATATTTAAAAGTACAAAAAGATATAAAATTTTACTTGATTTGCGAAACTTAAATAAATTTAGATTAAAAATAAGCGAAAAGTAAAATGTGATAATATAATACATATGCATAACAAGATTGAGATGATGGTGATGATGATGATGACGACGACGACAATAGTATTAATAAAGAAAATAATAATAATTGAACACAGTAATAAATATTATAGTGTAAATAATAATGGTAATAATAGATATGATGTAAAATAGTTGTTATGAAAGTAATACAATGCACCTTGTATGTAGTAGTGAAAGAATGTACAATACCTCGTGTTTTCTAATCTTTCGAGAATCTGGAAACCCAAACGAACATTAAAAATATAAAATATAGCTTGAACATTAGAGTTATATACTAAAAAGGGTTAAAATTGATGAATAAACTCTTTTGGGGAAGTCTGAAATTTTGATAACCTTCTCGATTAAGTTAAAGCTGAAATTTCATTTATTTATCTTTTGTTATATTGTAAAGAAAAATGTGAAGGTTGTTAATCTTATTTAGGATATTAGTAATGAGTTTTCAAAAGAGTTGACCAATTATAAAAAATATATTTTTTCTTGATGATAGCCACGTGTTATTTGCAAAAGTCGGAGTGTTAAAACTACTTTTAAAGGGCCGACAAATAATAAGATAACATAAATTTAATAATTAAGTAAAGTTAACACAGAAATTTCAATAATAAGAGGCAGTATCACTCTAAAGCTCAACATGACAAATATAAATTAAATTCAAAGAAGATAAGAGATACTAGACTCCATTCAAGAGTTTGCGCTTCTAATTTGCGGGACATCCGAGGCTTTGTACTCCTAGTAGCGTTTGACCCGATGTTTGGGTTAAAAAGAGTTCCATCGCGGAACTCCCAACTCCGAAGTTTACATGAAAAAAAAAAGGATAAAAATTAGAAACATGAAAAATTTTAAAAGATAACCAAGGCATAACTGCAACATGCTATATTTATATCTCAATCCAATGGAGCTTAAAGGACGCAAACATTCAAACACCGAAACAAAATTCACCTGAGAAGAGCTCAATATACAAACATCTAGTCGAACACTTGTTTCCTAGGCCCAATTATATACTTTCGACTTTGAGGTAAATGACAACACTATAAGCATAACGCGTCGGGGCAGTGTCCTCCTTACAGGTAAAACAGAATAGAAAGATTTGCACCAATACAAGGCTTTGGGTCAACAATTTCTAAATTTGAATCTTAGTTATATTAACAAGAAAGAAAATATGAAGAACTTCTTTAACAAAGCCCGTGATATGACTAATTACCATGGTAAATCACTTTTGTGTGTATATATATATATATATTGTTTTACACATACTACTGGCCATTTCCTTCCCAAACAAAGTAGCTCCTAAACTAAAAGAAAACTTCAACGTGGACATAGTAACAGGAGCAGACAACTCTCAATTTGGAACACATTGTCACCGCGATATATAGTAATTAAATTATAGCCAAAGACTAGCAAATTTTATTCACTAAACATAGACAGAATGCAAATAGAGAGGAGATAAGTTTTGATCTTTGGGTCCTAATCAAGTATGTATGCATCAAATTCTTCGTTACCAAGATAGCTAGACGACGTACAAAACTATTTATAAAGTTATTACTGTCACACCCTTTTTTCGCTCGAGGGATCGAGTCGAAGGGTTTTTCCAATTAAAGTGACGATATTGAATAGGGATTAAATTATTTATAGAGTCGCCACTTGGAATTGAGTTTTGGTGTTCCAAGTCACCCTTTTTTTTTTTTGAATCCCTAATCAAAAGGAAATGACTCTTATTTGGTCTGCGAAAACAGAAGACGGGTAAGGAATTTTGTTGATCGAGGGGAAGGTGTGAAGCACCCCTCGAATCCCGTGGTTCTAGCACGGTCGCTTTTATTGACTTATACTTAACTAAAATTATTTCGATAAATTGTGTTAAGGCCTAATTTGCTCATTTTTATTATATTAAGATTATTTAAAATTCTTATATTAAACCGATAAAAAGTTAATTTTAGAAAAGTATTAAATAAATCGGTGAAAGTTAATTTTAGAAAAATATTTACCGAGGTGCATTGTTGCATCCTTGAATTTTAAATGTATCAAAAAGATGCGTACGCCGCATTCTTCATTGAGACAAAATTTATTAAACGTGAAAGCTTATCTAGCATTTAAAAATATTCGATTTATCTCTTGTAAACTCGTAATAATTTTGTTCTATATATTTTTCTCTCCTCACCCTAGTAAATAATTTGACCTTAAATAAATCTCGACTAAGAATCTAATTTCTGAGAGCATGTGGTGATTAAATAATCTACTACTTAAGTTACTTTTCATAAACAATCAAAAACAATACATAACAAATAACAACATGATAACCAAATTTAATTAATATGTATGTATACAGACGAAATATATTAATTATCAAAATATCAACATATGAAAAAAAAAAATGAAGCAGTTACTAAAATATGATTAAAATGGATATTCATGACAAATATTACTCTCTTTAAAATGCTTTTGTGTCTACGTATGTCATTTTTTTTTTATTTTATTCTTGTATTTTTCTACCTTTACATACTTAACTACATAAGGAACATGAATATTATTCCATTTTCGTATTAACACCCCTCCTCCCTTTTTATATGTTTTTTTTTTGCGTGCATGCATGAATATAATAAATGGACATGAATTGGTTTATATCATAAACTATTCGCTAGTTGCGTGTCAACTTAATGTAACTTTACATCTTTCAACATTAATAATTTTAAAAATTATCTCAACTATAATTCAAAACTAATCTAATTTATTTCATCTCAAAATAACAAAATAAATAATAAATGAAAACATAGAGCAAATTATATAGAAATAATAAACTATACACACTAAATAATATAACAAGACATTAGGATAACTTCATTCATACTTTGATGACAACGTTATAACAATAATAAATACAAAAGAATTGAATAAGAACCTATGTAATACACTAATCGAAAATGAAAGCAAGAATAGCGTTATCGAAAACTCGAAATGGAAACTCGACTAAACTCTCTCTTTTTTTTTTTTTTTGTATTTTCCTCTCTGTTTCACTCTTAATTTTCTTTTAAAATGTTGTTCACCGTCACCCTCAAATGTTGTATCCTTTTTTTTAAAGTGTTTTTTTTTGTTCCCCTTCTCCATCCGTGTGTGCATGTTGTTATATATATATATTGTGCATGTGTGCATGTGTAGTGTTTGTGTGTGTTGTCGTGGGGTGTGTTTCTGTGGGGACGTGGGGAGGTTTTTTAGGGAAATGGGGAATGCGGGGGGGGGGGGGGGGGTTAGGGTAGGTTTTAATATTTTTTTTTTTTTTAATAACGAAAAATAATTAATAAATAAATAAATAAATAGATAATAGTAACAAATAAAATAATGATAATAATAATAATAATAATAATTAATTGATTTTTTATATATATTTTATTTTTTTTTAAAAAAAATACAATAACAATCTAAAAATAGTCAAAATAATATATGATTAAATATAAATATAAATATTTAGTATCGATAAACAAGTTAAAATTTAGGGAGGATCAAAAATCACGTGTCTACAATTACTCTGCTTCAAACTGAGAAATAGAAAAGGTTGTATTTTCTTAAAATGCAGTAGATAAACAAAAGTAGCAATTTAAGGCACAACAGAGAAAGGCAAAAGAAGGCAATACATCAAACAGAAAATTTATCTTAATCAGTTGATGTAAATTAGTGTAAACAAATTACTAAAATAAGAGATTACCTTAAGAGTATTCTAATATGAGTGTTGATACCATAACAGTCTACTTATAACAACGAACATCAGACAAAGTGTAGTCCACAAGTGAGATTTGGGATACAATGTATCCAAATCTTATCGCTACCCAAAGAAGGTAGAGAGTATGTTTCCGTTAGACCCTTGGCTAACAATTTCCACTACTTAGTGCCCGGAAAATGCATTCTATGTCTTATGTACTGATAAAAATCAAAGACTTTTTCCAAGTTTGACATAGTAATAACTAGTAACAACTTAAAATAGTGAAAAGGTCACTTCCCTTAACAAAAGTAGAATAAACCCGCAAATCAAAAAAACCAGTTCACTTAAGAAAAAGGGATTAACCCATGAGATTACATAAACCAATGCAAAAAGGTAAATTAGGATCTCAAAAAAAAAACAAATTTGGGAACCCACGATTACAGAATAAACTACACAACAAAACTTGCTACATCATAAAATTCCCTTTAAATTTCTCCTAATAAGCAGCACACCTCAACTACTCCGTCAAGACGGTTAATCCTTGTAGCTCAGCTAATTGGCTACCCGAACATTCCCCTTCTCATCCACCAAATGGTTTCACGAAACCAACACCACGTTTTATCCATAAGATAGAGGAAGCGACAACAAACACAAACTTAACAAAAATCAAATGCAAACCCAATTTCGAAATCAGTCACCGATAACTTGAAGATTGAAATTCGCACAACCATCCATCTTTAACAACATTAGCATCGAAATTCAACGAATTTAAACTTAAACTAAACTAATATGCTCACTGAGCCAAATAAGACAAAATAAAAGAGGATGAAAGTGAGACGAGATTCGCACCTTTTTCGGGGTAGCAAAACTGGAGCTCGACATCAAGACTTCAACTCCGAACTCGAGCTACCCCAAAACTCAAACTCAGATCAAAGTCAGAAGAAAAACTAGTGACTAGTGACGAAATTTGTAACTCTTGTTTGTAAAAATATTTGCTTGTTTTTTTTTTTCCATGACTAAGAACTTTCTTCTTAAAGAGTGAAAAACGTTGGTATTTATAGACAAATTCGGACTTCAAAGTCCGGATTTGAAATCAAAAGTCAAGAAATCTGTTATGAATGTGCCGAAACCAATCATGGTAAAGCAGTCCAATACCACATTAATAAATAATACATTCTAGGGAGAATAGATTTATGAAAATTGTGATAATTGCTTAGGCAAAACCTTTGTTCTCATCCCCAATTCTCTTAATCCTCTCATCCCCTTTCTTTTTCTTTATATTATAATTTCTTATTTTCTGTTCACTCTTTATATTGATTGTCAAGTTGAGAATTTGGTATCGCTACATTGTTGCTTTCATTCAGAGGTCTCTCGTGGAGGACCAACTACTCAAGCATGTTGCAAAATCTATTCATGGTGTTCAAGAGTCCATCTCAAGTGATCTCTCAGAAATTCGTAAACTGGTGCCAAAGTTGGCTGGCCAGGTGATATCATCGAGCGCACAGAATCTAGTTCCGGATATATCTGGTGGTCCAGCACTAGCTCCGCTCACTCTTCGCCACAAACCATCAAGGGTGGAGTTAGACCATTTCCATGGCGTGAATTCGGAGGCATGGATATTCAAAGCTGAAAGGTATTTTGAACTCAATGGGATAGCCGATACTCACAAGTTGTCTGTTGCATTGATTTATTTAGATGGTGAAGCTTTGAAATGGCTTCGATGGCTGAATCGAAACGGTCAATTTATTGATTGGAAGTACTTTACTGAGAAGTTGATCATATATTTTCAAAATCGTAACGGCTGTGCTATACAATCAACTGCAAAAATCTTCAGATCTGATTTTGCTTCTACCTTGGACGATAATAATGCCTACCATATGTTTGATAAATTGGCAGTGAAGTGTGCGATTATAGATTCTTTGGTATCGTTTACTGGAAACGATACTGAGATTGAAACTCCTAATGACATGGAGACACCACCAATTGACAATGTAGAATTAGTTCAAATGGATTCGATACATGGACCTTCATCCATTGTCGAAGATATAGTGTTCGACGAAATTTCTCACACAATAGTGACCTCCGACATTCATGATCTGAACACTATTTTCCATGAGGGTACACATTTTGTGACTACAGCAGCCAAGGTGTATGATACTGAGGAATTATATATTGGAGTCCTTACTAATGCAATGACATCTTCTTTAAACCGTGCACAACTAGAGGAACTGATTGAAGCATGCTCTTTCAGTAACCTGCCTATGTCGGTCTCTAATTTTGGCACTGGACAATCGATGGATTTCCATCATCGCATCTCGGCCAGTGGTTTTAATCAAGGATGCATCATTGCAATATAAAACTGAAGACACTAAATATTCTGCCCTCCAAGTGAAAAAGGAGACCCGGAACTCCAATTTGAATGACAATAACGAGGAGGACGACATTGTGTCTTGTGATCTGAATTCTTCATTTTTTGTTATTACAGTTGGGGTTATGACGCCGAAAACTAAGAGCCACATTGATCTTCCTGTTGCTTCTATTTTCATGGATCCTGAGGTGACATTTGATTCACTTTTTATTAAAAATGTGTCTACTCTGAGTATGTTGCATCGTTTTATGTTTGATCCTGGATTAGACGGTCCTCCACTCCATGTTGCCAAGGTATTTGGGGATTCGCATCTGCTGATATCAAATTCCCATTTGCTTTTACTGGTGCCTTATGGGATTGTGTTTACGTGATTCCCTGTTTTCCAGTTGATCCTAGTGCCATAATTTTTTTGGTACCCATTCATGTAATGTCATCGAACCTTTGTGTATGGGATCCAGGAATCCATTTTGAGTTCATGGCTCTAATATGTTATGCAGTGGACGTAGAGGCACTACAATTGCAGGGATGCCCTGGCAAGTTTTTATTAACCCCGTATATTAATTATATGTCTAGAGCGTGGGATTCCGGACAGTGTTGGTGTGTGAATTACTATATCTTGCAATCTGGGTATGCAGAGAATGTGGACGAACTATTGTTATTGGGATGTTTTGAGCAGTTTTTCGTCATTGGTTGTTCAAACTATATGAGTAGAGTATGGGCAACTAGGGTGTGTAAATTCCTGTTGGTCCAAGGTTTTCTCTATTATCGAGAATTACATTTCAATCACATGGAGAGAGAAGGGCATTGCAGCTTCTATTAGCCATCTGTGTATGTTTCTAAAAGAAAATATGACAAAGGTCCCGTGTGTGGCTATCAGTAATGCTTCTATATGTTTGGATGATATACTTACTTGTGTTGCTCTTTTGGACATATCTCACATTATTACAAATCTTTGCCATGTTAGTCAGCAGCTAAACAAGAATGATGCAACCACGTATGTCTACAAAAATCCAGGTTGCCAACCAAGTTATATCCTTGTTGCTTATCAATCTAACGGTACCCGAGGATGCTTGTGCCTACTTGAACCTTGAGGACAAGGTTCTTATTGGGGTCGGGGGCATTATTATGAATGGGCCGAAATCAATCATGGTGAAGCAGCCCAATACCACATTAAGTGGTTATGTGTGAGATATAGGTTAATAAATAATACATTCTAGGGAGAATAGACTTATGAAAATTGTGATAATTTCTTAGGCAAAAACTTTGTTTCTCATCCCCAATTCTCTTAGTCCTCTCATTCCCTTCTACTACTGTTCCTTTTCTTCATATTATAATTTCTCTTTTTCATATTAATCAAAGTTTCTTAGTTCCGTTCACTCTGTATATTGATTGTCGAGTTGAGAATTTGGTATCGTTACAAAATCCAATGTTCAAATCAGATGGGGCAGAAAATTGAAAGGAAATCATTCACCCCTTTGTCAGATCTTGACTGAGCGTTTGTCGTTGTTATTTTTCGTTTTTTGTGTAACAGTTGTATGTGTATGATGTGGGAATTGTTGTTGCTTTCTTGAATGTTGTTGAAGGGTAAGTGGGCCGGGTAAATTTGTTTTATGGACTACTGGTTGGTAATAGTTGGGTTAAAATATTGTTGGGTCAAGATAAAATTGTATTGGGATGATGGGAATTGGGCTATTGAGCCGATATTGGTTTACGTGGATTGAATTTGATGGGTAATGGGAATTTTGAAAATTTTTGGGGTTATTCAAAATTAATTTCAATTAGTAATTAGCTCATTCTATTTTAATTATGATTAAACTAAAAGTTAATTGGCCAATTGCATTGCAATTGTGGTCAATTTAATTTTAATTATGATCAAATTTAGTAGATTGGTCAAATTAAATTGAAATTTGATACGAATTAATTCTTCATTTAATCCCGAGCTTCTTGATTTAATAAGAACCAAACACATATTTATTCAAATAAATTATTTTTGAGAATGTTTAAATCAAGATTTCAATCCTTTAAATTTATTCCAAGACAAACCTTGATTAAAATTCGATATTTTATAAAAATAGATATTTAAGTAGAAAAATTATATAATTTCTTATAATTGAATACAATAATAAATAATCGCTACTTAAAATGACAAACTTTACCCAAATAAATATTTTGAAAGCTTTTTATCTGGATAAAATAAATGTTGTAATTTTATTTAAAACCAAAGAAACTAAAAATTAAAGTGGGTTGCAGAGGGCCAAAATTAGGTGTCAGCATAGGGATTGAAGGTCTTGTGATGAGGAGGATGAGATGAAATCTCGGGGTGAGAGAAGCCTTATTTCTTATTTAATTTAAAAAAAAACTTAGTTAGAACCAAGAACATCGATAAGATTAATTAGAGGGAAAGAGCGAACCAAAATTGAGTGTCAACACACGATATTTTTTGCAGCTCAAATATTTTTATGAATTCTTGAAAAAAAACAATACAAGTAAAAGTTTATTACACATTCATATCAAGTAATAATTATATTTATGCAAGGCATGTGACTTTTAAAAAAAACTAAGAGACACTCATTAACATAGAAAAAATAAGCATTCCATGTTTCATATTATATTAAAATTATGAAATAAAATATTTATAATTAAATTAAAAAGTAAAATAATTTTTACTTGCCACACAATCAAATATATACACGGACGTACAGATCGCTATCACCGAAGAGATGAAACTGCAAAACAGACAATTCAAGATGTATATATTTAATTAATTTTATTTTTAAATAAATTTTAAAATAAATATGCAAAATATTGTATAAAAAATGAGCAGATATTATTATGATATTTTAAAATCTTCTTTAGAAAGATGAGCAGATCTAAACTTGGTTTTAATAAAATATATTTTTAAAAAAATAAGAAAAATCTAACTTAGCCAAAAAATAAATTTAGTTAAAAAGCCTCAGATTAAAAGTAGAAGCATATATTAATCTAAGGCCTGATGAACGAGAAAAAACTTAGGCAATTACTGCAAATGTTTTGAGAAACAAGACTTATGATGTATCTGTGGGCAATGAAATTTTATTAAATTTAAATCCGTACAAAATTCGGATTATGTTAAATTCAAAATAGCTTAGTCCCAAATAAATATTGAGGATTAATATAATTAAATTAATTATTTAAATCCAAATATGTATGGATTTAAATAAAGTGCAATATTTATTGGGCTAGCCCACTGATTTGGGCTACAAATGATGGGCCCACTTTGCTAAGTCTAAAATGTTGTCATATTTTAGAGGCCCACAGGAGTGCCACATGTCAAATGACGTGGCATGCCAAGTCAAATGAAGGAGCCAATAGGGTCATGCCACATGTCAAAATGATGCAACAGGCCTGGTGAAATCAAAATCCCATAAAAGACGCCAAATCACATGAATTTGATTGGTTAAAGGTAGTTTATCTTCATCATGACTCTTCCATTTCCAAAACTATAAATACGGTCTCATAATTCAGAAGAAAAAACCCAAGAACTCTAACAAGAGGCAAGAGAAAGCTCGTGGATCAAACGTCGTAAATTCTCTACAAAGCTCAAGCATTCAAATCAAGTTCATCAAGACTCAAGATTAAGACCGCAATATTCAGGAACAAGCTCCAAACCCCTTGAATTCAAGCACAAGTCAAGATCAAGTCCAGCAAATCCGCAAATCAAGTTCAAATTCAAGATCAAGCTCCAAGCCCTTGAATTTATATTTGAAAAGGCAAATCAGAGGATTCATAGAGATTGTAACACTCACACATTGAAATTAATAAATCGATTATTGCAGTATTTTTCTTGTCTCAATTATTTATTTTTCGATCTCAAAATTTTACTGTCCAACAAATTTTGGCACGCCCAGTGGGACAATCTCTATCTTCCATCTCATATTTTTTAATATCAATATTGAAGAACATCGAAATGACTTCCACGATAAAAGAACAGCTAGCAAGCTTGGCTAAAGTAGTTGAATACTTAACAAATTGCGTACAAGAACTAAATAATAAAATTTTCAGGTTAACAAATAATATGGAGAGCATGTATGAGAGAGAATCAAGTCAGAAACCCATCAAGCTTCCTCAAATTCAAGAGAAAAGAGAGTCGTTCATAAGGCAAACAACAATGACCAAAGTACTTCAAGTCTCTGCTAAAGGTTTGATTCCTATTGGTCAATTGAAAAACTTCATCATGGGAGCAATCAAAGACAAATTTGAGTCCTCATCTAAATTTTCTCTCACATATGCAAAGCCATATACACAAAGGATTAATAACTTGAAGATGCCTGATGGATATCAACCTTATAAGATTCAACATTTTGATGGCAAAGGTGACCTTAAACAATATATAGCACACTTTATTAAGACTTGCAATGATGCTGGAACATATGGTGATCATCTTGTCAAGAAGTTTGTACCATCTCTCAAAGAAAATGCCTTTGATTGGTACACCGACCTCGAACCTAGTTCTATAGATAGTTGGGAGCAATTGGAGCAAAAATTTCTTAATCATTTTTATAGAATAAGACGTATTGTTAGTATGACTGAACTTACAAAGGCTCACCAAAATAAAAATGAATCAGTTATTATCTTTATCAATCGGTGGGGAAGTTTGAGCCTCAACTGTAACGATCACCTCAGTGAAACTTCTAGCATTGAAATGTGCATTGAAGGCATGAATTGGGGTATTTTCTACATCTTGCAAGGATTAAAACCCACTACATTTGAAGAGTTGGTAACTCGTACGCATGATATGGAATTAAGCACGGCTATAAGAGGAGATCAATGGATTCTTGTCCGTGAGCCTCATGAAGTTGAAGATATAGAAGACCTTCATAGTGGGGGCAAGTTTACACCCAAAGATGAATTCAAAAAGACTATTTATGTCTCAAGGATCCTTAACACATGAGATTAAATTGCAAGTTACAAAACTCCTCAACGCACGAGTCTAAACTGCAAGTTAAAGAGCTTCTCAACACATGAGCTTAAACTGCAAGTTACAAAACTCCTTAATGCATGAGTCTAAATTACAAGTTCAAATGCTCCTCAATGCATGATCTTAAACTACAAGTTACAAAACTCCTCAACGTACGAGTCTAAACTGCAAGTTAAAGTGCTCCTCAACGCATAAGCTTAAACTGTAAGTTACAAAACTCCTCAATGCACGAGTTTAAACTGCAAGTTAAAATACTCCTCAATACATGAGCTTAAACTGCAAGTTATAAAACTCCTCAAAGCACGAGTCTAAACTACAAGTTAAATTGCTTCGGGAAGCATGGGCTTAAACTACATGTCACGAAGATCTACAAATTTGAGTCAAATCTTCAAGCTGTAAAGCTCTTCAAATTTGAACTAAAACTTCAAAAAATTATTCAAATCCAAGTTAAATCTTGAAATCACAAAGCTCTTCAAACTTGAGCGAAGTCTTCATGCCACAAAGCTCATCAAATAATGAGCTAAATTTCAAATTGTAAAGCTCTTTAAATTTGGTCAAAATCTTTAAGTCGAAATGCTCGTCGAAACAAGAGCCTAAACTGTATATCACCAAGCTCTTTAAATTTGAGCTAAATGTTACAAAGCTCACCAAATTGTGAGCTAAATTTTCAAATCATAAAGCTCTTCAAATTTGAGCATTTGAGCTAAATGTTACAAAGCTTACTAAATTGCAAGCTAAATTTTTAAATCACAAAGGTCTTCAAATTTGAGCTAAGTATTCAAGTTAAAATGCTCCTTGAAACATGAGCCTAAACTGTATATCACCAAGCTCTTCAAATTTGAGCTAAGTATTCAAGTCAAAATGCTCCTTGAAACATGAGCTTAAACTATATATCGCTAAGCTCTATAAATTCAAGATAATTCTTCAAGTCTAAACACTCCTTAAGTCACAAGTATAAACTACATGTCTACTCCTGGCCTGCAAGAGTATAAACTGTGCACGACTTTAAATATCCGCTAGTTTGAAAATCTCAAAAATATGGCCTAGGCAAACGTTAGGGCAAAAGAAAAAAACACTCACCCAGAACTACGTTGTGACTTGATCCTTTTCACTGAGGTACGTAGGCGCTTGGAATCTCATTCTGATTTTAGTTGTATGAGTGTTAAAAAAAATATTCCTGCAATATCCGCCATATGGATACCAAGTATGAAACTATTATAATTAAATCTTGGACTCACTCCAAGGATTGGTGGCTCAATGAGGGAAAAATTCAATAAAATATGAGCTTCGTTCACATAATATGAAGTCTCCAAGCTACCTAAATTTAGAAGTTGAACTGCTTAGAATGCCAAATTTTGGAGTGAAAGTTGACAAAATCTCCAAAGTCTTCAAATCAAGGCCTCGAAAATTTTCGTGTCTTAAGGTGGGAAAGATTTGTCCCTTTGCACCTTAAGCTAGACTCTCAGGGGTTTATCCTTAAAAGGATATGAAAATTTTCATGCCTTAAGGTGGACAATATTTGTCCCTTTGCACCTTAAGTTGTCCTCTAACGGGTTTATCCTTAAAGGATATCAAAATTTTCATGCCCTAAGGTAGAAAAGATTTGTCCCTTTGCACCTTAAGCTAGCCTCTCATGGGTTTATCCTTAAAAGGACATGGAAATTTTCATGCCTTAAGGTGGAAAATATTTGTCCCTTTGCACCTTAAGTTGTCCTCTAACGGGTTTATCCTTAAAGGATATCAAAGTTTTCATGACCTAAGGTAGACAAGATTTGTCCCTTTGCACCTTAAGATGGCCTCTCACGGGTTTTCATTAAAGGAATATCAAAATTTCCATGTCTTAAGGTGGATAAAATTTGTCCCTTTACATCTTAACCTGGCCTCTCATGGGTTTATCCATAAAAGAATATCTAAATTTTCATGTCTTAAGGTAAACAAGATTCGTCCCTTTGCACCTTAAGCTGACCTCTTACGAATTTATCATTAAAAGGATATCGAAATTTCCATGCCTTAAGGTGGACAAGATTTGTCCCTTTGCACCTTAAGATGGCCTCTAATGGGTTTATCCTTAAAAGGATATCAAATTTTCATACCTTAAGGCAGACAAGATTTGTCCCTTTGCACCTTAAGCTGGTCTCTCACGGGTTTATCCTTAAAAGAATATTGAAATTCCCATCTCTTAAGGTGGACAAGATTTGTCCCTTTGCATCTTAAGTTGGCCTCCCACAGGTTTATCCGTAAAAGGATATTAAAATTTCCATGCCTTAAGGTGGGCAAGATTTGTCCCTTTGCACCTTAAGCTGGCCTCTAACGGTTTTATCCTTAAAAGGATATCAAAATTTTCATGCCTTAAGGCCGACAAGATTTGCCCCTTTACACCTTAAGATGACCATTGAAAAGGGCCCATACTTAAAGAAACCATTGCATAAGTGCATCGGTGAAAGGACCCATACTTAAAGAATACCATTGCATAAGAGCATCAGTAAAAGAGCTCATACTTACAGTAGACCATCGCATAAATGCATCGTTAAAAGGGCCCATACTTAAAGAAAACCATTCCATCTTCAAGTAAAATCTTTCGGTCTCATGGTTACGGAGGCAAAGTTAAACTCTCACACCTTAAGCCGGTGTCCACTGTCTTCAAGCAAAGTCTTTTGGTATTAAGGTGACGGAGGTGAAGTTAAACTCTCGCACCTTAAGCCGGTGTCCACCATCTTCAAGAAAAGTCTTTCGGTCTTAAGATGATGGAGGCGAAGTTAAACTCTCGCACCTTAATCTGGGTCCACCATCTTTAATCAAAATCTTTCGGTCTTAAGGTGATGGAGGTGAAGTTAAACTCTCACACCTTAAGCCGGTGTCCACTGTCTTCAAGCAAAGTCTTTCGGTCTTAAGATACGGAAGCAAAATTAAACATTCACACCTTAAGCCAGCCAATTGTTGCATATTGCTATCTGTTTCAATTCTCCAAAAACAAAAACAAAAGAAAAATGGGAGAGAACAAAGAAAAGAAAATAAGTTGGTGAAAGTCAAGAAGAAAGAGAAAGAAAGTACCTCGTTACTAATACCAGCAAATTAACTTCAAAGAAATCCATGAAAGAAGTGGAAAAACTAATGTTAAGAGAATGAGAGGCATTCTCCTATTTATAGGCAAAGAGGGGTGACACCCACATCCTAATTTGATAGGATTCAATGCAATAGTTCGAGTCCAAAAAGAACTGAATAATTAACCACTAATCTAATTAGTGTCAAAGACGGCTACATGGAAAATTGAACCCTACCTCAATTTGGTTAGTTGTGGCGGCGGGAGTGCACAATTTTCTTCTTAAATATGATTAACTGGTGAAAGAAAAAGGAAAGGAGGATGCCAAGCGTGATGTTTAAATCATGAAGATTGTATTTGCTAAAAATATAAAGGAGACATTAAAATGATAAATAATTATCATTGTTACTTGAAACCACAACTTGTACTACATGCTATCCTAGACATGGCACGATTCACATGCATGCAGTAAAGGTCATTGATCCCAGTCTATATATATATATATATATATATATATATATATATATATATATATATATATATATATATATATATAAAAGAGATTAATAGCCAATCCTATGTGGCATATCTTAGAATCCTCCAAACCTATTTATATTTTTTGTGTTTTTTTTGAATATTTATTGAGTTTTCTTCTTATTTTAAATATTTGTGTGTTTAAAGAAAAATCAAAAGTCACCACATTTAAACTCTATTTATTATATAATAAAAGAAAAAAATGTTTGAGATAACTCATCTATTTAATTTCTACTAATAATATTTGTAACTCTCAAGCTATTCATGATTTTATATTTATAACCCCTAAATATTTAATACAAAAGTTAATGATACCTTATGGTATTCCTTTATTTTTATGTATATAAATTCATATTTTTTGTTTCATGAGATGCTATCCATGGTTACCTTTCATTTTCACTATTATATTCATGCTTTTGTTTGTCTTGGAAAGAAGAAGAAGACTTTTGAATGGTGATAGGCTTGTGGAAGTAGATATCGAGACATTTATGTATTCATTTTATTTTTCTTTCTATAGACATTCATATGTTTTATTTCATGCGATTTTACCCAAGGTTATCATTCATTTTCACTATGATGTTTATGTTTTTATTTCACTTGAAAAAGAAGAAGATGCTCTTAAATGGCTCAAGGCTTATGGAAATGGATATTGGCAAGAGCTTGAACATTTAATTTTAGCTTTCTTTTTATTTTTCAACTAATGTTTAAAAATTTTCTATATCTATATATGATGCCTCTTAAGTTCAATTTTTTAAGTCTATAATTTCTTTTGGTTAAATCAATAACTTTGTAGTTGAAAATTTGCTAATTATCAATTATGTTTTTTTAATTTATAATTGATTTTTTTAGGCTTCTGGACGTACATACCGAGACATTAATGTATTCATTTCATTTTTCTATCTAATGAAGTTCATATGTTTTATTTCATGCGATTTTACCTAGGGTTATCCTTCATTTTTACTATGATATTTATGTTATTATTTCACTTGAAAAAGACTTTCACGTCCGATTTTGAAGGGGGGAGATCCTATAGAATCCCATTCCAATTTTTCTTTTGCTAGGCCCATAACTAAAAATCCCACTTTCTTATGATTACTAGGTTTATTCAAATATGAAATCCAATATTGGTTAACATATAATAGAAAGAGGCCTTAAAGATTTGAATTGATTGTGAGTAAACTAATGAAGTTCAAAGGTCACAACTATTAAATAGGAAATTGATATATTTTATTTTATTTTTAACTAAAAGGTATTTTTGTAATTTGATTCTTTTCATCTTTCTTTACCTGAGATCTCCTATTTAAAGTCACCTAGAAGGGAAATTGAATTTGCAAGTCCCATTTGATTTCTCTTCTTAAGAATTATTTTCTCATCTTTCTTTTATCATTAGTTTCTTAATAATGTCCTTTTGCATACAATTACATGCTCTGATGATTAGTGACAAGATGCTAAGGCTCGCTAAGATGAACTAGAAGAATAAGGCTGAGAATTACATGCTCATTGTTGGCTATGCTTCAGAAGTTTGGAGGACCTCAAGAAGCCCAAGCAGGATTTATAGCTCAAAAGCAGAGGATAGAAGTAACCGTTGGATGTAGCATTCCTGAGAATGATGGAAGAAGGCATGCAATAACTTTAAGTGTTGATGACTACAAGAGGAGGATAGGACTCTTTTGAGATGTACTGTTGTTGTATGTTGCTCGTATTCTTCAAGATTGTGAACGGGTGCATGTCGGATCCTCCAAAAATAGTGTAATTTTGAAGAATCTGACACGAGTGCAGCAACATTTTTGGACTAGAGTTCGAGCAACTTAGCAAGTGTTGTTTACCACCACTAATCTATTATTTCCAAGTATGACCTGTTATATGCTTTTGTTATTAAGCCAAATGGATTATCCCTCCCTTTGGATTGTTGTTACTAGGTTCATTTACAAAATGTGAATTAAGAGTACAATCGACTATTATATCAAGTATGATGTATGCTTTTATTGCAATTACACTGGTTTTACTAGGGGAGCCGTGGAAATAGCCGCTTGCAGAAATGTAAGGTGAGGCCTCAAAAACTATTTATCTTTTTTGTATTTTTTTTGGACATTAATTGAGTTTTCTTTTTATTTTAAATATTTATGTGTTTAAAGGAAATTCAAAAGTCACTATATTTTACTCTATTAATGATATAGTAAAAGAAAAAATTATATATGTATTTAAAGAAAACTCAAAATTCATTATATTTAACTCTATTAAACACACACACACACACACACACACATATATATATATGATTTATTATTTTTCTTATTTTATTGGCCTTTTTTCTTATTTAAATCAATTATTTTATTGTATGATTAAATAAATTACTTAATTTATTATAATTAAATATTTGATTAATGAAGGAACATTTACAAAAAAAAAAAAAACTCTTCACATATCAATTGAAATGAGTAATTATTCATAACTCACATTTCTTTAATATAAACTCTTGATAAATTTATTTATCTATTTATTTATTTTCACCTTCGTCTAATTACAAAATGACAATATCTTTTAATATGTAAGTATTTATTTTTATGATTTATTATTTTTCTTCTTTTATTGGTCTTTTTTTATTTAAATCAATTATTTTATTATAAAATTAAATAAATTACTTAATTTAAGTGATAGATGACTTGAATTAGTGTGATGATTGTATTATGTAAAAAAGAAGTAGAGGATAATGATACGCGTAAATGTGCTAGTTATAGGTGGTGAGGTTAGAACCCAAGTTGCAGTATTTAAGAAGGTAATGAGACTTGATGATAGGCGAATTTACACGCCTATAGTGCTATATTTTACCCATATTTTAGCTAAGTTTTGAGGACAAATTATATAATTCATGCACTTTTAGTCCTTTTTCCTGTAAGTGAGCTAACGAACATGATTAGCAAAGTTTCAGGTATAAATGATGCAGAATTCAGCATTTTATGGATAACTTGACGCCAAAGAAAGCTTCACGAAAGGAGAAAAGGGAGTCTTGGACGCCAAGGACCAAAAGTGGCACATGGAAAATCTATCCCGGGCAAAAACAGCAATTCTGAAGACTTTGGGGACTAGCAGTAACCTATTAGGATTAGGATAATAATGCAGTAATTTATTAGGATTAGGATAATGATACATTAACCTAGTAGGATTGGGTTAAGTAATTTATTAACTTAGTAGGAATAGGATATGGGTATTATAAATACCCTATCTTGCTAGAGATTTTTAATTCATTCCTCATTAATTCTATTACTCTATAACTCTTCTTCTAACCCTTCCATTAATTCTACTTTTTATTCTTCTTCTATTCATCTATTCAATTCTTAATTTCCGCAACAAGAGAAACGTTACTTTGCCAGGGATTCACGCCTAACGCCTACCACACTATTACTACACAAAATCTTTATTGTGGTATAATAACAATGTCGATTGTGATTTCCTTCGCACTCATGGGTAACTAAACTTGTCTGTTGGGGTTATGGAAGCCCTATGAGATACTATCTAAGGCTATGAGTTTGTGAATTCATGACACGTTTGTTGCTTATATCATTATTCTCTCCATCTTAATGCAAATTCTTGTGGCTGCAGACGCATAGAATAACGCCAGTATAACATTTAACTTGTTCGAAAGAAAGGTTATCTGTCTGGAAAAGAGATAATGTCAAGGTAATAGAGTCCCATCCCCTATTAAAAAGTTAGTGCCGTAATTGGATTAACCTCTTGGAGAATTTGTACCGTTAGATACGCTTTAAGCTCGAAAGAGTTAAAGTGAAATAATCCTCGAATAGGTCGAAAGACGCCTGGATATACCATCGAATACAATTCTCTATAAGCACATGCATGTCTGAATTCCGCATAACTCATAGCCAATAGAGACGTATAACTCGTAAGGTGGGCATAACCCCTACTCCTCAATTCTCATTGTTTTACAACCTACTAAACATTCTTTCTTTTTACTTTGCTATTTTCAGTTTTTACTCTAATATTTTGGTTACACATTACAATCCCCCCTTTTTACGAGACTTGCACTAAAAGTCTAGTAATCGTTGCTTACTTGTTGACCAATCTATTCCCTGTGGGATCGATACCCAACCCAGTTGGGTTCTATATTTGACTACGACCGCTTTACACTCCTACGAGAGCTGTAGATTGAGCGTTATCAAAAATTGGCGCCGTTGCCGGGGAATACAAGTGTCAATTAAGTTTGTGATAATTACTAGACCCTTTGGTCAAAGATTCTCGTACTTTTACTTTTAGTTGTTGTTTTTGTTTTATTCAGGTTTGTTTAGTGCATCAATGGATGCACAACGTGAAATTGAAAGGATGGCTGCTCAAGTGCATCAACAGAATATTGATAATCCAGGTCGGGCAACAAATCCTGATGATGAGGACCTGGGCGATGAGGAGCTACTAAACCCACGACGTACTGCTGAGATGGCGGCACCCATGCATAGGAGAGATCGTCAAGCACGATTGAGGCTTGATCGCGGAGCTGTGCAGATTCCTTTTGATGACGATGATGACGATTTGGACGAAGCTGGTGCCACAAGAGCCATTATTCTGCCACCCTTGGCACCTGGAGCAAAGTTCAATATCACTAGCACAATGATTCAACTATTGCAGCTTAAGGGATTATTCGGTGGACTTGTGGGTGATGATCCGAATATGCATCTAGTCAACTTTATTTCTATATGCAAGTCATTCGACAATCCTGGCGTTGGACAGAATGCAATTCGACTACACCTATTTCCATTGTCTCTGTCTGGGGAGGCAACTCTATGGTTGAATGGGCTGACTCCTGATTCTATTACAAATTGGAGGCAATTGAGAGACGATTTCCTAGAAAGATTCTTTCCGCCATCCAAAAGAGCACAATTAAGAGATGAAATCAGCAACTTTCGGCAGTTTCCAACCGAAGCTCTTCATGAAACATGGGAGAGGTTCAAGACGAAGCTTATGAGATGCCCAAACCATCACATGACCAATGTCCACCTAATGGAGATACTATACAGAGCCTTGAATTCAATAACTAAACCAGTGGTTGATAATGCGGCTGGAGGATCATTTATGGATCTCACCTTTGGGCAAGCAAGCAATATGCTAGATCGGATGACAAAGCAAAGTAGAGCTTGGCATACCAGGGATTCTGAGGTAGCAAGCCCCACTTTATCTTTTGGCATGACTGCAGAGCAGAGGCGAAGACACGAGGATCGTGACCAAGACATGGCTCACATGAAAATGCAGATGGATCTTCTTACAAAGCATCTATTATCAGGGAAGACCGAAAAAGTTAAAGTTGTTGCATCAAAAGGAAGAGAAGAATCCGATTCCGAGGAAGAAGCCAACTACTTGAACAATCAGGGGGTTTTTCGAGGCAATGCCCAAGGAAACCAAGGTCGGAACTATTATGATAATTCAGGATATAAGGACCGTGATCAAGGTAGTTGGAAGGATAAGACTGACAGGAGTGGTTTGTATGTTCCTCCTGGAAGACGTGATGCCGCTGCATCTGGTTTTGGAAATATGTCAATGGAAGATATGATGGCTAAACTATTGAAAGGAGTAGAGGCAACTAATACGGGAGTGAATGAGGTGAAGAACGACTTGTCTTCAATGAAGCAATTGGTTGACTCGCATTCCACTTCAATAAAACAGCTAGAGCAACAATTGGGTCAATTATCTTTTGTATTCAATCAAAGAAAGGCTGGCACTTTACCTAGCAACACTGTGAAAAATCCAAGGAACGATGGATCATGTATGGCTATTACTACCAGGAGTGGTAAGGTGCTGGAAAATTCATCTCAAAGCAAGCAAGTGACTGAAAATAAAGAAGATGAGGACGCCATAGACAATGACCAAGACGTCCATGACGTCACCCCTAGTGGTTTGCAGCCTGAAAAGACCAAAATTCGAAAGCAAGAGGAGAAGAAAGCCGTGGAGAAAACAATTCCATATCCACCACCACCTTTTCCTCAAAGATTGAAGAAGATTGCGGATGATACAAAGTTCAACAAATTCATGACGATGTTAAAGCAGCTGACCATTAATGTTCCGTTGGTAGAGGCACTAGAGCAAATGCCTGGGTACGCAAAATTCATGAAGGAACTTTTAACAAAGAAGCGGGCGGTAAGCTATGAGCCGGCAGATAATGTTCACCATTGCAGTGCAATCGCTACAAGATCGCTAGTTCAGAAAAAGGCCGACCCTGGTGCCTTCACTATTCCTTGCACTGTTGGCTCTTTGAACTTTACCAAGGCATTGTGCGATCTGGGTGCTAGCATCAATTTGATGCCACTATCCATCTACAGGAAGTTGGGGTTAGGCGATCCGACACCAACCAATATGAGGCTCGTGATGGCTGATAGGTCGGTAAAATGACCTGTGGGTATCTTGAATGATGTGTTGGTGAAGGTTTCTTCATTCATCTTTCCTGCAGACTTCATTATTTTGGATTGCGAGGTGGACTCTGAAGTTCCCATAATCTTGGGACGTCCTTTCCTTGCAACAAGAAGTGTGCTTATTGACATGAGAGCTAATGAGCTTTTATTTCGGTTGAATATCGAAGTGGTCCATTTTGATATATGCAAAGCAATGAAGCATCCTAGCGATATGGATGTGTTCTCCATAGCTTATGAGGATAAGAAAGCGTTATCTGTAGCGAAACAACTTACTATTGAGCCATTGTCTGATGCGCCACTGAATGTTGAGCATGAGGATGATGAAGATTGTGAAGAAACTACGTGTGCTCTAACAGAAATAGGGTCCTCTTCTCATACTCCTAAACAGCCGGACCTTGATCTCAAGAATCAACCATCACCAACAACGAAGACTTCCATTGAAGAGCCACCAATGCTAGAATCGAAAGAGCTCCCCGATTATCTAAGGTATGTGTTCTTGGAAAGTGGAAATATACTTCCGATAAGTATGGAGGATGATTTTAGTGAATAGCACGTAGAGGCGCTCATCTCTGCTCTGACGAGAAACAAGAGAGCTATGGGTTGGACTATTGATGATATAATTGGTATCTCTCCTGAGGTATGTATGCACAAGAGTCATATCAAAAAAGATTGCATGCCTACAAGTAAGTATCAGCGTCGTCTGAATCCATTCAGAAAACGATGCCCCATCTATCTCGATGAAGTCTAAGTAATCGAGATAGCCATGTCGTGCCGCGACAATAAATCAAGCGCTTGGTGGGAGGCAACCTATCGTTTTTAATTGTTTTTGTTGTTTTTGTTTTCCTAGGATTTTGTCGATCCACGATCCAAACTAAGGCGCTTGATGGGAGGCAACCCATCGTTCTAATCATTTGTGTTGTTTTTGAGTGAATGTAGGTGCAAGAGGTAAAACGAGGAGGTCGGTTTTAAATGACGATTTGGACGTATTGCATGGTAAAGGTGGTAAGTTTGGAATTAAGATGCATAAGTCTATGGATTGAGCATTGCTCATGACAAAATAGGCATCGAGCAAGGCTAGGCCTAGGCAAAACTAGGCCACGAACAAGGCAACTCCTATACTATAGCCTAAGGTCTCGGAATCTAGTGTGCAAAGGCATAGGCGCCGCCCATGCTCAAGTATGCTATAGCATAGGTGCCGCCTATGCTAAAGCATTTGGTCTCAGAATCTCATATGCCATGCTAAAGGCGCCGCCTATGGTCACTAAAGGCATTTCACTAGGCGCCGCCTATGGTCATGTTTTGTCTCCAAAACCGATTTTAAATGGGTCAAAACCCGACCCAACCTTTTCCTATAAATATGAGACTTAGTCTTGAACCAAAAACACATTGGAAACCTAGCTTATGCGCCGCTTATAGCCTCCAAATCCTCTAAAAAATTTTCCTTTTACTCTTTTTCTTCACAAGAACATCATCCAAAGGCATCAATCAAGTAAGTACTACTTTGTTCTTCATTTATATTCCATAAGTACTACGTTACTACGTCTATTATGAATTGTTGAATCTTGAAAGAAGTAGTGGTGATGTGAATGTGTTTGAATTGTTGTGATACAACTAAGTGTGTGAATGAATACGTAAGGATGATCTTAACTTGTTCCCAACTTGAATTTGATTTTGATGCATTGCCATACTTTTGCGTAATTGATATGGTCACTAAAATTGCATAATCTTGTCACTTGCATACTTACATGTTGGAATGACTTGTTCATCGAGATAAGAATTATGATTGACTACCAACATGTGAGGTTGTGATTATTTCTAGATGCTATACCTTGATTCAACCTCTATGTAGTAGTCTTGATATATCAAACATGAAAGTATTGCCAAGATTACAAGAAGTATGACTGCACTGATTATATTGTTGGAATATATCACCTAAATGTATGTCGATGAAGTCTGAGTAATCGATATCATTCACTTAATTAGTTTGTGTCAACAAATTAAGTGTGGGGTGGTGCCACTATTGTCTGTTTGTTGATTGAATCTTCCGAGATGAAGCTAACATGACTCTATTGAGATCTCAGGTACAATGGCACCAAAAGACAAGAAAAGCAACCACTTCACAAAGAGGCCAGAAAAGAGGAAGAAAAGAGCAAGCTGAATCCTCTATACTACAAATACCTCGACGCACTCTTTGAATCAAGTGGGGTACTTATGAGAAACTTCTGAGGATGACGACTCTGATGATGATTCCGACGCAGGGGGTATGACCCCAGACATAGAAGAGTAGTCCGACTAACCAGGTTCTTCTTATTTATATTCCACTGAGGGCAGTGTGTCCCGTTTAAGTGTGGGGTGGTGGTATTTGCATGCTATACTCCTTTATCCGCATTTGCATTTATGTTTGTTTTCTTAGCTAGTTTTATTTTTTTCGTTTTTTGTTTTTTTTAGTAAGCAAAGTTTTTTTTTCGTTTAGAATTTTTTTTTAACTTAGCTTTGCATGAAATTATTCTAATAGGCAGCATGAGATTATAACAAGAGTACGTGCTAAAATCATGACTATTGAGACGTTTAGGCTCTAATTGTGACTCACTATGTGATATTGTGTGGTTCAATTCCCTCATCTGTTGGGTCAAGAGTCTATGCTACTCCCAATAAAGTCGACCATGTGTCTTGTGTGTGTGAGGATATTGTATATTCTATGTTTGTGGCTGATGCTAGAACTTGCCTGGTATGTATGTAAAGCGAAAATAAAGAGTGCAAGTCTAGGAGATGATTTAGGCATTTCTTTGGCAACCTACACTTGTTTACCTTCTTTTTACCTACCCATGGACATTATCCTAGTTAACCCCTTTGAGCCTTTAGCCTATTTTCTATGACAACCTCATATGTAAGCCTAATCCATTTTTTTTCAAGACCATAATTTGATCCAAATTCCTAAGTGCTTTAAAGTGTAGAGTCATGTGACAAAATAAGAGGAAGTTGGGTAAGTATGATGCTTTAGAATGTAATGGTGCTTGAATTTGTTATGAAAAAGAATTGCTATCATAAGAGGTATGTTATGAAAAGAAATAGGAAAAGAAAACTAAAAAGTTAGTTATGTTCAAAAAAATGAAACACAAAAGAGGTGACAAAGGGAGGTAGATTAAAAGAAAGCAAAAAGGTTGTTTGAAAGAAAAGTGTTAATGACATAATGTGATGTATTAAAGCACTTAGGGAACTTAGTCACTATTTCTGGCCAAAATAGTCCTACCCGTCCCTTAGCCTACATTACAACCATCAAAAGACCTATTTGATCCTAAGCTTAGTATTCTGACATTTAGTGGAGCATTACACTAAGGGCAAGCCTATGGTCATCAGTTGCAGCATATGAATTCTTTGTGAGAGCGAGAGCAAGGATACCCTTCTACCCATGTTTCGACAAATATACTATGCTTGTGAGTGATTATGGGTAATATATTGTGAGACACACATGGTTGACGAGTTTTGGGTTGTGGTGTATGATTCTTTGTACCTTAACTTTTGGATACGAATTAACTAACATCACGAGTCTATGCTAGAGGTTAAATTGTTTCTACTAATGATCGGCGAACTACTCTTTGTTGATAATTGTTGTGCTTGTCTTGACGAATATTTTGTGTTGATACTGTGAAACCCTAAGTTGATGTTTAGATGGACATGATAGTTTGTTCGAGGAAGAACAAAGCTTTAAGTGTGGGGTGTTGATGATAGGCGAATTTACACGCCTATAGTGCTACATTTTACCCATATTTTAGCTAAGTTTTGAGGACAAATTATATAATTCATGCACTTTTAGTCCTTTTTCCTGTAAGTGAGCTAACGAACATGATTAGCAAAGTTTCAGGTATAAATGATGCAGAATTCAGCATTTTATGGATAACTTGACGCCAAAGAAAGCTTCACGAAAGGAGAAAAGGGAGTCTTGGACGCCAAGGACCAAAAGTGGCACATGAAAAATCTGTCCCGGGCAAAAACAGCAATTCTGAAGACTTTGGAGACTAGCAGTAACCTATTAGGATTAGGATAATAATGCAGTAATTTATTAGGATTAGGATAATGATACATTAACCTAGTAGGATTGGGTTAAGTAATTTATTAACTTAGTAGGAATAGGATATGGGTATTATAAATACCCTATCTTGCTAGAGATTTTTAATTCATTCCTCATTAATTCTATTACTCTATAACTCTTCTTCTAACCCTTCCATTAATTCTACTTTTTATTCTTCTTCTATTCATCTATTCAATTCTTAATTTCCGCAACAAGAGAAACGTTACTTTGCCAGGGATTCACGCCTAACGCCTACCACACTATTACTACACAAAATCTTTATTGTGGTATAATAACAATGTCGATTGTGATTTCCTTCGCACTCATGGGTAACTAAACTTGTCTGTTGGGGTTATGGAAGCCCTATGAGATACTATCTAAGGCTATGAGTTTGTGAATTCATGACATGTTTGTTGCTTATATCATTATTCTCTCCATCTTAATGCAAATTCTTGTGGCTGCAGACGCATAGAATAACGCCAGTATAACATTTAACTTGTTCGAAAGAAAGGTTATCTATCTGGAAAAGAGATAATGTCAAGGTAATAGGGTCCCATCCCCTATTAAAAAGTTAGTGCCGTAACTGGATTAACCTCTTGGAGAATTTGTACCGTTAGATACGCTTTAAGATCGAAAGAGTTAAAGTGAAATAATCCTCAAATAGGTCGAAAGACGCCTGGATTTACCATCGAATACAATTCTCTATAAGCACATGCATGTCTGAATTCCGCATAACTCATAGCCAATAGAGACGTATAACTCGTAAGGTGGACATAACCCCTACTCCTCAATTCTCATTGTTTTACAACCTACTAAACATTCTTTCTTTTTACTTTGCTATTTTCAGTTTTTACTCTAATATTTTGGTTACACATTACAATCCCCCCTTTTTACGAGACTTGCACTAAAAGTCTAGTAATCGTTGCTTACTTATTGACTAAGCTATTCCCTGTGGGATCGATACCCAACCCAGTTGGGTTCTATATTTGACTACGACCGCTTTACACTCCTACGAGAACTGTTGATTGAGCGTTATCAATACTTTTAATAATTAATGAGTAATTAAGGCTCTAATAGTGACTTGTATGCTTAAGCATTAAATTGTGATTTATTTTATGATATTCTTGTGTTGGTATTGATAAAAATACTATATCTATTGGATGCCCATTAAAGGCTAAATTGGTGATAATGATGGCTTATAGAATAGTGCCTATGAATGACTTGTTTGATAATGATAACTCCTTAAAGTAATGCTATGAATGGCTTGTGGATAATCATGAAGAATTATTGAAATAATGCTCGTGAGAGGGACAAAATATTGATAAATGAAAGTAGTTTATCGAATTTATTTATGATTTTAAGTACACTTATAAATTTAGTACATCGTATTGCATCCCGAAAGATAGTGTGAATTTAATAAAACGTATATAGTAGGTTACTCTAATGACCTAAAAATTTGATGAAAATATGTGAAATTTATGATTTTGTGTTATTTAACTATTTTACCCCTCCCCGTAGTTGCATTATAGTATTTTTATGGTATGGGAGTGATTGACATGATTTTTGATGCATTTTGGTATTATTTATGCAATATTGTGGTTTTTGATGGCTTTAAGAGTCTTATTTTGAACTTATGTGGATATCTTTTGATCTGTGCGACAGATGGCCGAATGGACTGCGCCAGCAAATTCGAAATATCAATTTTTTCCTAGGTAGACCTTGGGTTCGGGTCCTGGTGCACCCGAGCTCATTTCGACCTATTGGTCGGAAAGTTAAAAAATTGGAAAGTTGGGTATGGGACCTACTTTTGGTTGAAACGACCTTGTATGGAAAATACAAATTCTCCAACAGGTCCGGAATATTGATTTTAGTGTGTTAGCATGTTTGGTATCATTTTACGGCTTTTAAATCTCATTTCGACCCTCGGTTTGGAAAATTGTGATTTCGGGTTTCGGGGATCAATTTTGTGAAAACGAATTTTTCTGAAAAATCTGGTAGCGGCATCGCGTCCGAACGTCAAATTTAGTGTGGTTGCATAGTTCGTTTGCATAAATCGGACTCCGAACGAACCCCGGGCACCCCGTCGAAGTCCACTTCGACTTAGAAAAAAAGACAGCACCAGTTATTGCAGAAAAATCTGCAATATATAGCAGATTTTTCACCCTTTTTGGCCCATTTTGCTCATTTTTAATCTTGCCTCTTGAGAGTTAAACCCTAAATATTTTGGAATCTTAAAAGTGAAGTTTGTGAGAGCTTGGGAAGCTAGATTAACACTTATTTCTTGATTATATTACGGATTTAAGGTAAGAATTCACCCTTTTCTTAGTAATTTCTTCATTAATTTCTCAAAACCCCATAAATCTTAGGGCATGATTTTAAACCCAAATTTCACGCATTTTTACTTGAATAATACTTTTATCTTATAATTAATAGTTTTTCATCAATTTAACGTTCAAAACAACTTTGATTTTGGATTTTAACCTGAATTTTAAATATTTTATCCGGTAAAGCTCAAAAATAGTTTTTCTTCAATTTGAACCTCGTTTTTTACTCGATTTAACTTGGGTTTTCAGCTGTAGGTTCCTAAAAATATGGGGAACATGTTTTTGAAGTAAATTTCTGATTTTTCCCTTCTCTTTTGAAAACCCATTTTGGGGATTCGTTTTGACCCCAAACCAAAAGTAGTCAATATGGGTGTCGTTGGTTTTATTTTGACACGTAGATTTTATATTTGATGTTTCTAGTAAAGTTCAGGATTGTTCGTAAAAGGTAGGGTTGCGGGTTCAAGTGTAGCGGATCGATTTCGGCTTTCGAGGTAGGTTATGGCTTAACTCTTCAGACTGGGTTGGGTAGTAAATGATGGTAAAAAATACATGTTAAGGGTGGGAATTAATCATGAAAAATGGCTATCTATGTTTTGTGCCTGTGTAGGGGCATATATGTGATATAATTGCCAAAATTAAAATATTATGTGATATGTTTGACCGTGTGGGGTCCTATATGATATTGATAGCCTTGAATACATGCGAATAATTATATTGTATTGTTTAATGTGGTACCATTGGTGTATTTTGATTATATTCATACTTTATTGGCATATAAGATATGTGGAAATTCATGGATGAAATGAAGTTTGATGATAGTTTGATGATCTTGTATCTACATATTCTCTCTTGTTCTATTATATGTGAAATAATGTATACTTGTGTTTTGTATCTTGGTGTATTTTAGTAATATATGTGAGATATACAAGAATTGTTAGTGCAAGCGATATGGGCTACCGTTGTGGGATATTTTCTAATTGCAGGTGATGTGCCCTTAGTGTATATTTTGTATGCTTTATTTACCACATTGCTTGGTCAGCCTATGATACCTACTGAGTATAAGTGGACCATACTCATACCTACTGCGCCCTTTTGGTGTAGGTCTTAACTCGACTGTGCCTCAAATTACTTAATTCGGGTGATTGTTGAAGCTTCCAAGATAGCAGTTAGACATTCATACGTCCGAAGTTCACCTCTATCTTTCTATACTAGATATGTCTTTATTAGTATTCAGAGACAGTTATTATTCCTTTGTGGTTATTTTTATGATGTATTTGACTCTCTGATTGTATTAGTAGTTCTTACACTATTGACACCTGGTTTTAGGCATGATTGGTATTCTGGATAAGTTTTTTCCACATTGTTATAATTATTTATATGGTTCGGCTTCATTCTAGAAGCCTTACCTTGGGGTATTTTTGTCTTTTATCTATTCGTATCTGTTTGGGTGATAGGCTTACTTTTTATGGTATGCCGCAATGAACGCCATCATGACCCTCCTTTTAGGGTCGTGACAAATTGGTATCAGAGCAGCCAGGTTTCATTGGTCTAAACGGTGTAAGAACGGTATGTCTAATGGAGTCTCGCGGATCGATATGTAGACGTCTGTATCTATCTTCGAGAGGCTATAGGACATCTTTAGAAAACTTCCCTCATTTTATTCCTTATTTTGCTAATTCTTTCATACCCTGTATTCTGAGTTGTGTTTCACTCTTTCTATACGAATGGAGTTGCTTATACCTCTTATCAGTTGAGAGATGCAACGAGAGATTATTGGATATCATTTGTTAGTTGTAGGCTTATTAATGCTTCTGAGTTGTCATGGGATCATTTGTTGATGCTTTTCTGAAGAGATTTATGCCTTTTAGTTTGAGAGATCGTATGTGGGACAAGTTTGATCATATGGAGAAGGGCTCCATGGCAGTTTTTAAGTATAAGGCATGCTTTCACGCCCTATCCAAATATGAGCTTGAGATGATTCAAGAGTTTGTGAAAGGTTTGGTTGTCTCCCTTCAGTTGGCTACATCTTAGATGGTTGTGGTTAAGGGTTATTTTTAGAGTATTGTGGATCATGTTAAGGTGACAAAGGGTATTATTAGTGCATCTCAGGGAGGCGCCAAGAGGGTGCATCATTTTGGTGAGTTTAGGAGTCAGACCTTTTGAGGTAGAGATTTTAGAGGTTCTTGTGGATACCATGGTAGGACAGTGCAGGTGATTTTATAGAGTTCAGCCGGTGGATCTTCTTGTTCATCTATTCAGGATAGTTGTTCGAGCTCAGTTGTACTTTCTTTTATTGAGACTGGTTATAGAGGTTGGTATGTGTGTGATGAGACTGGACAGGTAGCCAAGGACTGTTCTCGTTGTGTGTTTAGAGCTACTCTTTTTTTAGTAGTGGAAGGTAGGGTTTTCACCGGAGGTTGAGGGGTAGAGATAGTGGAGGCTGTAGTAGTAGTTGTGGGGCTACTCAGCCAGTTTATAGTCGTGGGTTGTGTTATGCTATACCATCCAGATATGGGGCAGAGGCTTCTGATGTTGTGATTACAAGTAACTTCCTTATTTGTTTCAAACCTGCATCTGAATTATTTGATCCTGAATCCAATTTGTCCTATGTGTTTGTGTATTTTGCTTTGGGTTTTGATTCTGTTAGTGAGCCTTCTTCCATGCCTATTTGTGTATCTACCCCGGTAGGTGAATCTTTAGTGGTGGATTGGACGTGTTGATCTTGTGTTGTGACTTTTTTCGGGCGTGAGACTTTTATAGACTTGCTTGTGTTAAATATGGTCGATTTTGGTGTTATTTTGGGTATGGATTGGTTGGTTTATGATCTGTTGTCTTAGATTATTTTGCTAAGACTCTGACTTTAGCTTTTGCGGGTGTACCAAGAATGGCTTGGGAGGGTACACTCTATTCGGGTCTTAAAGGATTATATCTTATGTTCATGCTCGTAAATTGGTTGAAAAGGGATGTTTATGTTAGTTGGCTTATATTCGTGACACCAGTGTTGTTTCGCCTCCTTCCTTGTATTCTATTCGTGTTGTTCGTGATCTTATGGAGGTGTTCCCTATGGACTTTCCTAGTATGCCTTCGGATCGAGATATTGATTTTATTATTGATGTTGAGTTGGGAACCAAGCCCATTTTTGTTCTTCCTCATAGGATGGCCCCAGCAAAGTTGAAGGAACTAAAGGACCAGTTGTAGGAGTTGTTGGATAAGGGATTTATTTGACCTAGTGTTTCACCTTGGGGTGCATCTGTCTTATTTGTAAAGAAAGAGAATGGGTCTATATGGATGTGTATTGATTATCGACAGTTGAATAAGGTAATAGTTAAGAATAAGTATTCTCTTTCTCGTATTGATGATTTGTTTTATCAGCTTCAGGGTGTTGCGATGTTTTCAAAGATTGATTTGTGGTTTGGTTATCACCAGTTGAGGATTAGGGCTTTGGATATTTTGAAAATAGTTTTCCAGACTCGATATGGTCATTATGAGTTCTTGGTCATGTCTTTTGGGTTGATCAATTCCCCCACCGTGTTTGTGGAGTTGATGAACTGGGTGTTTCGATTGTATCTCGACTCCTTTATGATCGTATTTATAGACGATATCTTGGTTTATTCCAAGAGTAAGGCTGAGAAGGAGGAGAATTTGTGGATTGTGTTTTAGAGATTGAGGGATGAGAAGTTGTATGCTAAGTTCTCTTCCATCATGTGGTGACTAAGGAAGGTATTATGGTTGATCCAACTAAGTTTGCAGTGGTTCGTGATTGGGCTAGACCTACTCGCCCACCAAGATTCTGAGTTTTATTGGCTTGGCAGGGTGTTATTAGTGTTTTGTTGAGGGTTTCTCTTCCATTGTAGCTTCATTGATAAAGTTGACTCAGAAGAAGATTTCTTTTCTGTGGTCCGATGCTTGTGAGGCGAGCTTTCAAAAGCTTAAGGACTCGTTGACTTCGGCTCGTTATTGGCTTTGCCCAAGGAGAGCATTAGCTTTATTGTCTTTTGTGATACTTTAGGTGTTGGGTTAAGTGTTATGTTAATACAGGAGGGCAAGGTAATTGCGTATACATCTCGTCAGTTGAAGCCTCATGAGAGGACTCATCCTATCAATAATTTAGAGCTGTGCACAGTTGTGTTTGCTTGAAGTTGTTGAGGCACTACTTGTATGGAGTCAGTTGTGAGATCTTCTCAGATCATCGTAGCCTTCAGTACTTCTTTATCAGCGAGATCTTCTTATGAGGCAGCGCCGTTGGCTTGCGTTGCTTAAGGATTATGACTTGACTATTCCCTTTCATCAGGGCAAGGCTAATGTGGTGGCGGATAACTTAAGTCGAAAGTCGACTAGCATGGGTAGCTCGGTGCATCTTTTGATTCAGAAGAGGCCATTGGCCTTAGAGGTTCAGTCTTTGGTTAACCAGATGGTTAGTCTAGATACTTCAACACCAGGGAGTGTTTTGGCATTTATGCAGGCTAGATCATCTTTGATAGAATAGATTCGAGCTCATCAGTTTGACTACTTTGGATTGAGGTTAATTCGAGATAAGGTATAGAGTGGTGAGGCTAAGGAAGCCTCACTTGATTCGGATGGAGTTTTGAGGATTGGGGAATGAGTTGTGTGCCGAGAGTGGTGATCGGATTAGGTTGATCTTGGGGGAGGCCCATTGTTTCAGATATTCTATCTATCCAGGTGTGACTAAGATGTATCGTAATTTGTGGCAGCACTACTGATGGGGTGGTATGAGGCGAGTTATAGTGGATTTTGTGGCTCGTTGCCTATGTTGTCGCAGGTGAACGCCGAACATTTGAGACCTGGTGGTTTTCTCTATAGGTTACTCGTTCCTGAGTGGAAGTGGGAGTGCATCACTATGGACTTTGTGACTGGTTTGGCTCATACATTTTATGGTTTTGATAGTGCTTGGGTAATCGTGGATCGATTGACCAAGTCAGCTCATTTTATTCTGGTTTAGGTCTCATTCAGTGCTGAGAGGTTAGCCCCTATTGTCATTCGTTTAGCCCCTATTGTCATTCGTGAGATTGTGCGTCTTCGTGGTGTGCTGATGTCTATTATTTTAGATCAAGGTTTTGTGTTCACATTTTACTGTTGGAAGACTTTTTAGGATGAGTTGGGTATTCGGGTTAATTTTAGCACAGTGTTTCACCCCCAGACTGATGGCTAGTCAGAGCGGACTATCTAGGTTTTGGGAGGATATACTTCACGCATGCGCGATGGATTTTGGTGGCTAGTGGGAGCAACATTTAATTTTAGCAGAGTTTGCATATAATAATAGCTACCATTCTAGTAGTGATATGGCTCCTTTTGAAGCGTTGTATGGTAGGCATTTTTACTCTTCGGTAGGTTGGTTCGATGTTTCAGAGGTGAGACCTCGAGGTACAGACTTGCTTCGTGAGTCTTTGGATAGGGTCCGGGTTATTCAATATAGACTTAGAGCGGCCCAGAGTAGGCAAAAGTGTTATACTAATCGTAGACATCGTGCCTTGAGTTTTGGCTTTGGTGATCGTGTTTTCCTTCGACTTTCACCTATGAAGGGTGTGATGAGGTTTAGGAAGAGGGTCAAGCTTAGCTCCAGGTATATTGGTCCATTTGAGATTCTTTGAACTATTGATGATGTGGCTTATGAGTTGGCTTTTCCCCATGATCTATCAGCTATTCATTTAGTTTTTCATGTTTCTATGCTTCGTCGCTATATTCCTGATGAGTCTCATGTCATTCATTGGGATTCGATTTGGTTAGATGAGCGATTGTCCTTTATTAAGGAACCGGTTTCCATTTTGGCTAGGAATGTTAGGCGATTGCACTTTAGAGTGATCATTGTGGTTCAGGTCCAGTGGCAACTTTGACCTGTAGATGTGGCTACTTGGGAGATTGAGTCTGATATGCATAGTTCTTATCCCCAGCTTTACATTAATTCAGGTATTTCCTTTCCTTAGTTCGAGGATGAACTAGATTTTTAGTAGTGGATGATGTAACGACCTAAAAATTTGATGAAAATATATGAAATTTATGATTTTGTGTTATTTGACTATTCTACCCTTTCCCGTAGTTGCATTATGGTATTTTTGGGGTGTGGGAGTGATTGACATGATTTTTGATGCATTTTGGTATCATTTATGCAATATTGTGGTTTTTGATGGCTTTAAGAGTCTTATTTTGAACTTATGTGGATATCTTTTGTTCCGTGCAACGGATGGCCAAACGGACTGCGCCGACAGCTCCAAAATATCGATTTTAGCCTAGGTAAATCTTGGGTTCGGGTCTTGGTGCACCCGAGCTCATTTCGACCTATTGGTTGAAAAGTTGAAAAATTGGAAAGTTGAGTGTGGGATCCACTTTTGGTCGAAACGACCTTGTATGGAAAATACAGCTTCTCCAACAGGTTCAGAATGTCGATTCTAGTGTCTTAGCATGTTTGGTATGATTTTACGGCTTTTAAATCTCATTTTGACCTTCGGTTTGAAAAATTGTGATTTCGGGGATTAATTTTGTGAAAACGAATTTTTCTGAAAAATCCGGTAGCGCCATCACGTCCTAACGTCAAATTTAGTGTGGCTGCATAGTTCGTTTGCATAAATCGGACTCCGAATGAACCCCGGGCACCCCGTCGAAGTCCATTTCGACTTAGAAAAAAGGACAACACCAGTTATTGCAGAAAAATCTGCAATATATTGCAGATTTTTCACCCTTTTTGGCCAATTTAGCTCATTTTTAATCTTGCTTCTTGAGAGTTAAACCCTAAATATTTTGGGAGCTTAAAAGTGAAGTTTGTGAGAGCTTGGGAAACTAGATTAACACTTATTTCTTGATTATATTACGGATTTAAGGTAAGAATTCACCCTTTTCTTAGTAATTTCTTCATTAATTTCTCAAAACCCCATAAATCTTAGGGCATGATTTTAAACCCAAATTTCACTCATTTTTACTTGAATAATACTTTTATCTTATAATTAATAGTTTTTCATCAATTTAGCCTTCAAAACAACTCCGATTTTGGATTTTAACCTGAATTTTAAATATTTTACCCGGTAAAGCTCAAAAATAGTTTTTCTTCGATTTAAACCTCGTTTTTTACTCGATTTTACTTGGTTTTTCAGCTGTAGGTTCCTAAAAATATGGGGAACATAATTTTGAAGTAAAGTTCTGATTTTGCCATTCTTTTGCAAAAACTCATTTTGGGCGTCCATTTTGACCCCGAACTAAAAGTAGTCAATATGGATATCGTTGGTTTAGTTTTGACGTGTAGATTTCATATTTGATATGTCTAGTGAAGTTTGGGATTTTTTCGTAAAAGGTAGGGTTGCGGATTCAAGTGTAGTGGATCGGTTTCGGCTTTCAAGGTAGGTTATGGCTTAACTCTTCAGACTGGGCTGGATAGTAAATGATGATGCAAAATGCGTGTTAAGGGTGGGAACTAATCATGAAAAATGGCTATCTATGTGTTGTGCCCGTGTGGGGCCTATATGTGATGTAATTGCCAAAATTGAAATATTATGTGATATGTTTGATCGTGTGGGGTCCTATGTGATATTGATAACCTTGAATACATGTGAACAATTGTATTGTATTGTTTAATAATGTACCATTGCTGTATTGTGATTATATTCATACTTTATTGGCATATAAGACATGTGGAAATTCATGGATGAAATGAAAATAACAAGTGGATATTGGCTCATGTGGTTGTGAAAATGTATCATTGTGGTTGGTTGTGGAAATACTTATTGTGATAGGTTGCAATCATTACATCTTTATATCTTACTCATTCATGAAACATTGGTACCACCATGGCAACATCTGAGAACACTGGCAATACCTTTTTAAAAATATTGTAACACCTTATAAAACCCTTTTCGAGGGATATGCCAAAAAGGAGATATGAGATATGTGGATTGTATATGGGTTGACGAACCCCCCATTGGTCCTACGTCGGGAAGCTTTAGCTCCGTAGGTGTATACGGGGATTGTACGACGATCCCGGAGGTTGTGCGACAACCTCGTGCATCATCATCATCATTATCATATACATTGCACTTACTCTATTGTGTTTATGTTGTGTTGTATTGCCTTATTGACTTGTCATCTATGTGTTTGTCTTACTTTCCTTTACTTGTATTTGATGATCTTGAATCTACATGTTCTCTCTTTTTCTATTATATGTGACATAATGTATACTTTTGTTTCGTATCTTAGTGTGTGTTTGTAATATATGTGAGATATACTAGAATTATTAGCGCAAACGGTGTGGGATACCGTTGTGGGATATTTTTTGATTGCAGGCGACGTCCCCTTAGTGTATGTTTTATATGCTTTATTTACCACTTTGCTTGGTCGGCCTATGATACCTACTGAGTACAAGTGGACTGTACTCATGCCTACTGCGCCCTTTCGGTGCAGGTCCTAGCTCGAGTGCGCCTCAGCTTACTTGATTCGGGCGATTGTTAGAGCTTCCAAGGTAGTGGTTGGACATTCATGCGTCTGAAGTTCACCTCTAACTTTCTAAACTAGTTATGTCTCTATTAGTATTCGGAGATAGTTATTATTCCTTTGTGGTTATTTTTCCAATGTATTTGACTCTCTGATTGTATTAGTAGTTCTTACACTATTGACACCTGATTTTGGGCATGATTGGTATTCTAGATAAGTTCTTTCCGCATTGTTATGATTATTTATATGGTTCGGCTTTATTTTAGAAGCCTTACCTTGGGGTATTTCTGCCTTTTTCTCTATTCGTATCAGTTTGGGTGATAGGCTTACTTGTCAAGGTACGTCGCGACAAGCGCCATCATGACCCTCTTTTTTGGGTCGTGATAGTTATGATTTAATTGGAGTTTAAACTCGACTTAATTGTGTGTATGCTCCTAAATTGAATACTTATTGATTGGTATTCAAACATGCTTAAAATTGTTGATGTTTGGATTGTTGATGCATGTATAAATGATTATTAAAATTTTCTTGATGGAATTGTCTTATGAATTTAAGTGTACTTGTAAACTTGGTACATCGTATTGTATGCTGCGAGGTTGTGTAAATTTGATATTGATATTACTTGTATATGATGGATCGGGTACCACGCCGGTACGGATATGTATATGTTAGATTGGGTACCACGGCGGTATGTATATATATATGTTAGATTGAGTACTACACTGGTATGGATATGTATGTGTTAGATTGGGTACCACGCCGGTACAAATATGTATATGTTGGATCGGGTACCACGCTGGTACAGATATGTATATGTTGGATCGGGCACCACGCCGGTATGGAAATGTATATGTTGGATTGGGTACCACGCCAGTACAGATATGTATATGATGAATCGGGTACCAAGCCGGTATGGATATGTATATGTTAGATTGGGTACCACACCGATACGAATATGTATATGTTAGATCGGGTACCACGCCAGTACGGTATATGAACATAGATTGTTCCCTGCAGGTCATGACTATTTGGACAAAAATAAGTCCCATAGCATGTGTGTACATATTTCTGTTCGGTCTGTGGATGTTTACAATATGGTTGATACTCTTGATAGTTATGTGGCTTGTTTGTGAGCACTGTTTGATCTGTTATTGTTGTATTGTTGATTCATTGAGTATTTGATTGTGTGATATGTATTTGAAAAAGTGAAACTTTGTACTTACTTATATGTTGGTTGACTTTTTTCATTTATACGTGTTTTAATCGTAGCTTACCAGAATGGTTAGTTATCATTCTTTAATATTATAATAGAGCATTTGATGGTTAGCCCGAGATTTTAGTGTGGGTTGTATATGATTACGGGTCTGTTCTTGTGAATATGAGTAATGAAAAAGATAAGGTGAATAAAGAGGAATGGTGATGTATTAGCGTTGGATTGTGGTTGGTGGTGTAAATTAATGAGGATAGAGTATGTTAGTAGCGAATATAATATTGATGGAGTTGGAAGAGTAGTTGGATGTTGTAACTTATATAGGTAAAGTAATAATATTATTACAACCTTAGTTGAATTATATTCCATTCAAGATGTCATGATTTATTTTCCTTAATTCTATTTTATGATTATATGAAGTAACACGGTCGATCGATGATGCCTACCAGTATGGGTGGTTGTACTGACCCTACTCTTCTACATTCCTTCTTGGAGTGTAAACTGGATGCAGGTTAGTTTGCATTTACTAGATGGATAAAGATATTCAACACTAACTTCTGCACTTTCTTCCTGGCAGATGTTAGAGTCTTTGTATTATTTATTTTATTGTCAGTCTACATTGTAGTAGATAGCTCTTGTACATGTCTGGCCAAATCTTGGGATGGTGAAGGACATTTGTAAGAAGTTTTTGAAAAAATTTATTTATTAGTATTTAATTTACTTTATTATATTTAATCCAATATTTTCTTAAAAATAGAAGTCTTCCGCAAATTTTTAGTTGGGTAATAAGGGTTTTCCTAGCTACTTGGAATAGCGTAGGTACCCGCACAGTCCGTTAGTCTAGGTCATGACAAATTGTTTTAGATATCGTGAAAAAGTTCAACTTAAAATTATTTTTGAATGACGTGAATTGTGGATATATGTATATTGTAGATGTTTGTTACTCTCACAATTTAAAAATAAAGACCTATTTTTTATTTTAATTTGTTTAAAAAAGAATAATTTTTTTCTTTTTTCTTGCAATACTTTAATTTAAACTTTTCACGTGTTTTGTTTAGAAGTACAAGATAAAGAGTATTTTGATACATTTGACATAAGTTTAATTTATGGCCACAAGATACAAAAGTTTCCTTTATTTTCTTATTTTTTGTCAAGTTAGATCATTCTTTTTAAAAACAATGATAGTAATATATTTTTTTATTTCTTTATTGCTCTATTAAATAATTTACTATAACTAAATGTGCAAAGAAAAAAAATTAATTCTACTTGCATGTGAACATTTCATTTGAATAAAATAAAAGTGAAATTTCACTGCTTATAAAAGGAAATAGAAATGAGTATTGTTTATTAAAACCAACAAAAAATATTTATAGAAAATTGTGAAGAAAACTGTGGGATCCACATGTGATATTATACAACTTTGGGATAGAATTGACATTTGCAAAAAGAGGCTTGACTTTTTTTGTTATTAAAAATTGATTCGAATCAGTTCAAAAAATCAAGCTGATCTGATTTGTGCAAAAACTTGATCTCAAATCATATGAATATCTTATATGTTTTTTATTAGACTTAAATTTTATATTCTTGTATGGAAGTTTTATAAGTATACGATAACACAGTTACAATTTTTCTAGATATTTCTATTCTAATATATAAAAGTAAAAATTTCATATCCTAAAAAAGAATTGAAATTTGTATAATATATCATTAAAATAGATTAATTATTAATATACAAAACATATTTTTGAAAAATTATGCTTGAAAAAATATGGGGTCCACCTTAAATGTCACATAATTAGGAAACATTTGTCATTTGAGAAAGATGTTTGGTTATTTTGTCATTTTGAAACTTATAACCAATTTTTAAGACTATATAATAGAAATAAATATTCTATTTATTAAATAAAAATTTTACCCTTGGTCGTCCTCTAACTCACACTTTTATATAAAAAATATATATAAATAATAATAAATAATATAATATAATATAATATAATATATAATAAAACATAATATAATACTAGATTATGTATCCTATGCTACGCATGTGCCCAATTTTTTTTTGTTGTTGTTTGATAATATTTCATGATTTATTGTCAATTAAACATCTTCTAAAACCTTTTAAAATGAAAAAAATATAATTATGTTTTTTGGGTTATGACAAAATAAAAACATATTTTCATATATTATTTTTATTTTTCATTACGTTTATTTATTTTGATTTTTTTAGATCTTAGTAATATCTTAGAATTCTCAATCACTTTATAATAATACTTATCAAATTTTAAACTTTACATGACAAGTGATAGTATATTAATTTTTTTACCCGATTTATAGTATTATTATATAGATTTTAAACTTTTTATTTTTATTTTAAAAAGGTTTAGCACCACTAAATTAAAAAATTGATCCAATTTTTCTAAAAATATTATTTGTAACATAATTTCTTGTTAAATTTAAAATTATATAGTTATACACCTTTAGTATTTTCAATTGTTTTAAAAATGTTAATTACTTTATAATAGAAATTAATTATCTTTCATACTTTTCTCTCGTTTCGTTTCTTTGTTTATTGAAAGAATTCTTAATTATATATTCATGTAGGGTAAAGCATCTAGTATCCCTTTTAACTATGACACAAATTTGTTACGACACACTCCAACTTTACGGGGATTCTATTACCTCTCTTGAACTAAATTTTAGTGTATTTTTGTCATTCTTCTTAGCTGACGCGACACCTTTTGATGTGGGTGTCATTCTATGTTATAAAGGCGCCATGGCAAAACAAAAAGGTGACGTAAATGCGCTAAAATTGAGTTGGGGAGGGGGGGCAATAGGACCCCTGTAAAGTTGGAGTGTGTCACAACAACTTTGTCCATAATTGTTTTGGGGGTGAAGGGGGGGGGGGTAGGGGTACTGGATGCCTATCCCATTCATGTATTTTGAATTTATGTAACATTGAATTTGTTGTGAATCAGAAAAAGTATCAAACAAAGTTTGATCTTAGATGAAGAAGTATACTCTTTCATAATGAAAGAAGTATACTGCTACATATATGAAAGGTTATATGTTTTTCAAAAATTTCTTTTAATTTTTTTCCTGGTAGTGTATTAAAGGGGGAGGTTTTTTCATATACAATTTGAGAGTATTTTAACATTTTATTACAAAAACCAACTTGAAACTAAATTTATAATCCTTTTGATTGAATAATTGCCAACAAATGCAGCAATTGAAATTTAAAACTTGGTGAAATGATATTAATTTGAAATAATATAATAAACATTAAATTATAGATTATCTTGAGAATTTTCTTTTGGGTAATATGACTAAAGTGAGAAGTAGTGCATTTTAAAAAAGAAAGAAAAGATTGAACGGGACATGAGACCCACAAAAATAGATAGGTTTTGGATACAACAACAACAACAACAAACTCAGTATATTCCCACATAGTGAGGTCTGGGAGGTTTTGGATGATGAATTTATATTTTATATTAATTATTTTACCCAATTTATAATATTATTATATAGGTTTTAAACTTTTCATTTTTAAAAAGGTTGTACACCACTAAATTTAAAAATTGATGAAATTGTCCTAAGAATATCATTTGTAACATAATTTCATATTAAATTTAAAATATATAGTTATACTCATTTAGTATTTTCAATTGTTTTAAAAATTTTAGTTTCTTTACAATAGAAATTAATTATCTTTCATACCTTTCTCTCACTTCGTTTCTTTATTTATTGAAAGAATTCTTAATTATATATTTATGTAACATTGAATTTCTAGTGAATCAGAAAAAGATAAACATTAAATTGTAGACTATCTTGAGAATTTTCTTTTGGGTTATATGACTAAGGTCAGAAGTGAGAAATGAGAAGAAGTGCATATAAAGAAGAAAAAAAAGATTGAATGGGAAATGGAACTCACAAAAGAGATAGATTTTGGATGATGAATTTATATTGTGAAATTACTATAATACCTTTGATCGTACTCCAACTCTTCTTTTATATAAAAAAAAACTAGATATATTGGAAGACCCGTTTATGGGCCCAACATTATAATATTAAATTGAATTATAGATATTCAACTATTTAAAACAATTAATACATTTTTTTAGAGCACGACACAAATAATAACATGAATTTCACTTTACAATACATTTCTTTCTATTTTTATAAATCTAAATTATAACTTATAATTCTTTTAAGTTTTCACAATTAAAATTAAAAATTTATGTGCACTTATACTCATTTTAACATTATGTCAAACAAATATATGTGATAAGATAAAAAAATGTTATGAATTAACTTCTTTCATCTCATGCCTATACCAAATAACCCTTTAGTGCTACAACAAAAGAGCTTCAAGGAGAATTTGCATATATGATGATAGAATGCCCGACCTTAAACAAAAAGATAACCATTAACAAAAATCAACATGGTAAAAATTACAGTAATTAAATAAAGTTTTAAATTTATATTTTAATTAAAGGACACTAACCGGTAATAATATAATAAATATGGGAATGTAATCTACATAAATTCTAAGTAGTTTAAATATTTTCAACAACAAAATAGATAATATTCTTTACCTCTTATAAATAAAAGTAAATAACATAATGTATTGTTAGAAGACAAAAACTAATTTTGTTAATATAGGCATATCTTATGATGATATTCATAATGAAAAAACATAAAATTATAAAAGATAAATCATAGAAAAATGGCGTACAAAAAATACATAATTAAATGAGTTTATGTGATACATATTAGTGTAAGAAATTTGACACTAACAAATTCATTTATTTAATGTAATATGTAATTTTTCTTGTTTTAAAAATTTATAACTCTCATCTTTTATTAAAAAAAATACTTAAATTTAATATATCGCGCCTTACAGTAAGAAGAGTTTTTACTTTATAATATATAAGAGTGTTAATTAAAATTTATCAATTAAATATATAAATTATAGTATCCTCATATAAATTGAAAAAAGAAACATCACTTATATCAATTTTTTGGGTTTAAAAATCATACTTTATAATTACTTTATGGCACATGAATGTCAATAATTAATTATGCAAATAAAAATGGAGTACAAAAAAATATAATTAAATGAGTTTATGTGATACATTATAAGTGTAAAGAAATTTGACACTATCAAATTCATTTAATTAACGTAATATGTAATTTTTCTTATTTTGAAAATTCATAATTCTCATCTTATATAAAAAAATGCTTAAAATTATTATTATAGAACCTTATAGTAAGAAATTATTTACTTTATTATATACAAGAGTGGTAATTAAAATAATTTATTAATTAATATAAATTATAATATCCTCATATAAATTGAAAAAAGAAACATAACTTATATCAATTTTTTGGGTTTAAAAAAATCATACTTTATAAGTATATTTTTTGGGTTTAAAACTCATACTTTATAATTACTTTTAGACACATGAGTGTCAACAATTATTTAAGCAAATAAAAATTAATATCCAAATTTTTTGGTATTTCTATTTTAACAAAATAATATAAAATTTTCACATAAAAATTTGAGGTCAAAATCTCATTAAATTATCTTACTATCAATATATAAAGCATTTTATAAAATTTTGTGCTTGAAAAATGTGGGGTCCACTTCAAATATCACATCATTAGGCATATTTGGCATTTAAGCAAAAATGCTTGCTTATTTTATCACAAGAGAACTTGACTGTACTTTGCGCAATCATAAAATACCTCGTTAAATTGATAAAATAATTTTTAAAAATATCGAGAGCTCAATATTCTAAAACTCTCTCCATCTAATTTATTATTAGTCCTTAAATTTTATGATTTTTATATTTTTAAGAAAATAAGAATTGGTAAGAAAAAGTTTCATATATCAAGAGGTTAATACACAATTTTTTTAATTTAATATTATTCAAATATATGTATTTAAGGATTTAATTTTCTTCTTGCTTTCATTAAGAGGTAAATTCTTTTCGGATAATTATTCTTCACTTCTATATCTTTTTTGACATTTTATCCTTGCATAGTTCATATTTATCTTTTTCTTTTATCTTTTCATCATAATCTAAATAATTTTTTATTACTAATTTTGTCTCTATCCTCTATCATAGTATTATATTTCTTTATTACTTTCTTTTCTTTTCTTTTCTTTTCTCTATATATCCTACCTTTACTCTAAAAATATACGCTTACGAATTTTTATTTTTAATTTCTAACTTTCTGACATCTGCAAAATTATTGTTGTTTCAATATTTACATCATTTTACAAATAAAAGAATGCATCTCAAGAGAGAGAGAGACAGAGAGAGAGAGAGAAATAAGTAGAAAAAGCAACAGGAAGTATCTTACATTTTTACATATTTTATATTAATTTTTTAAGAAAAAATATTTAATATTACTTTGTTGTTGTGCCTTTAGATCTCATGATATGACAATGGTAGATTATTATTGTAGATCTCATGACATGACGATGGTAGATTATAATTGCTTCATTATCTCAACTGCAATTAAGAATTATGTGAAGATATTATAGATATTCTTAGAAACGTATTCTAATTTGATTTATTAAAAAGAATAGTAATTAACCCAAGTATTTCTACTTATTACTATCAAATTCTCTTTTGCTATTAAAGTGAAAGAAATAAGCAAATCGTTAAGAAAACATAAATTATTTTTTCGTATCGTAAAAAACACATAAAGAATAATGTATTCATTGATTAATAAGTATTCCTTTTAAGCCATCAATAGTATTATTTGAAGTTTGGTTAGTAATTAGCACCAACAAAAGTACAATAGTTATTGCTTAAACGAAAATATAATTTACAACAATCAAAATATCATAAAAGTTCATATTGTAGAAGTTACATATAGAGAACATACCCATGCACACTCACACACACACCTTTTCTTGGACATTAACTATAAGAAAATAGACAAAAAAAGAAATACAGAATCAATGTACAATTTTTTAAGGCTCTTGTTTGATAGCCCCTCTGACAAACGATCAACCTCCAAAAGCCTTCTTCATAAGCTTTTGATATTATAAATAATAATATAAATAACACTATTTCAAATATGAAACAAAAAGGATACTCTTAAATATGAGTCTCAAGAAATAAAAAATTGTGACCTTATATAGATGAAAATGGAGGAATATCAAAAGGTTTCTTAAATTTTATAATTAAATAATTGGATGCTATGAATATGAAAACTTAAAAGTCATGAAGTTAATGATATTATTAAGAATAGAAATTTAATAGCTAATGAGTTATGAAGGTAAAAATTAGAAAACAAACTAAAAAAAATACCTATTGAAGAGCAAAAATTAAAAAGAATAATGGGAAAATATGTAAAATTTTTTTAAAAAAGGGGAGAACAAAGATAGACACTTTTCTTGAGCTGCGAAAATGATCTAAAAATCCCCCACATCCCCAAAATGACAAATCAATTTTGGTTGAAAAAAGGAAATGCTTATAGAGGTATGTATTATAACTTTTCTTGATTGAATAAATAAAAGGAAATAAAAAGAACAAAGAAAATAAGGGTGAATCAAGGAAATGATATAATTATTAATAGCATTAATGATGGAAAGACTTAAATATGACTATTTTTAACATTTTATAAAATTTTAAGATGAAATTTATGTCTTTTAAAATTAAAACAAATGCCAAAAAAAGGACAAAAAGATAAATATGTATCTAATCCTTAGAGAGCGCTACGTCAACAAATTTATAATCTCCCTATATTATATATATATATATATATATATATATATATATATATATATATATATATATATATATATATACAGAGAGAGAGAGAGAGAGATTCATAAAATAAAATTTCACAACCCAGATTTATGAAACATTCGAGGTGCACACAAGGTGGCTAGATAAATCATTAGGAGGATGAATTCAAGATTCTTACTTTGTGAGTTGTTCAAAGTGAAGGGCAACAACATGGATGTTGTTGTCTCATTGCATTCTGGTTCTTTTCCAGTTGCACATATAATAGGATTTCCCAAAAGGCTGCATCAATGAGAGAAAAAAAACAACAAATATAAAAAATGCTATCTTTTCTCTAATCATTAGCGAAGCAAAAAAGGATGGAATTCAAAATTGTTCAAGAACTTACTTGATGTTTTAGCCATAAGACTTGGCACAGGACCACTCAGATTGTTAAAATAGAAGTCTCTAGAAAAAACCAACAAGAGCCCCATCAAAATATACTTAAGAAAACGGCAAGCAACAAAAGGGTAGCCCAGTGCACGAGGCATCCCACGTTCACGTAGGGTCCGAAGAAGGGTAACACCCCAAAGGATATAATGTAGGCAGGGTATCCTAATACAAGCATTTCCATAACTCAAATGCGTGATCTATAGGCCACGAGGAGATAACTTTATCATTGCTCCAAGACTCCAGCCGGCGGCTCGTTCAAGTATGAGAAAATTAAGTAAAGATAAATGAGGCTTAGGGACTTAAAAATTAGTTAGTTGAGTCATATTGGAATCTTCCAAAGGAACAACTCCACTAAGACTGTTTTTGTTTAGTTTCCTATATAAATTCAAAAAAGAAAAACGTATTCATTAGCTTTTTTAATTCAAAAACTCACTTTTATACAAAATCTTGAAAATTTTCTTTGCTTACAAGAATTAACTTTTTCGGTCAAATTGACATTACCACTTAAGATGTCATATATCTCCCTACCTTCCGACACACACCCTATTTACTTTAGCAAAACAATCAAAAATCACAAACAATCTCAAAAATCCATAAAACAGAAATAACAGCAAAAACAGAAAACCCTAATCCTATATAAAATCCACTTCTCTTTTTTATTCCCAAAAAAATCCTAGCCCCAAACTCATCATCATCAATCTCCCCCTCTCTGTATTCCTCTTTGGTTTCCCCCCCACAAAAACTTTATTTTCTTTCATCAACTCTTTTAGTTTTTGATTTTTTTCTTTCAAAAAATTAAATTGTGAACGGTAGAAATCCTCAAGAACTTGTTAATGATCTCCCCTTTAACACCAAAAAGGGGGATCTCTGTTTCTTCTACTTTCTCTTTTGGCTCTTGTAAAGAAGGTTGGTACTTTCACTGCATCAACGTTGACCCTTAAACCATTCTTTTTTTTTTCAAAACTCAAAATCTTGATTTTTACTCTTTTTTTTTATTTAATTGAAAAACTAAATTTTTGAAAAAAAATTGAAAATGCAAAAAACAAGATGTTGCTTTACAAGCCAAAGAAGAATCAAATTGGAAAAGAGAACCGGATTTTGATTAGTATTACATTCTAGGAAGTGCCGGTCCGATCTAATTTGAGGTTAATGAAGAGGAACTTATGGCTGATGTTATTGATAAAGTATTGAAATCTTAACAGTGAAGAATCAAATCTTCGTTTTTTATCTGCTCAAATAAGAGATGAATAAAGCAAATGAAACTTTAATTTTTTTTTTGAGAAGAACTATTAATGATACTTGGTAAAGGGAATAGGAGAAGACCGAGGATTGTTTCGAAGCGGTGGAATTTATCTTTTTTGTTGCTAGTGTAACGTGTGAAATTAAATGGTATTTAATGAATTTATTAAGAAACAAATGGGTAGAATTAAAAAAAAAGAACTAATTTGAAAAAAAAAACTCAAAAAAAATAAAAAATTAGATAAATAGGAATGCTGAATTTTGAGGCATTCCACGTCAGCATGCCTCTAATCCTCCTTTATATGTATATGTATATATATAATTTCTATTTTTCCTGGCTTTTGAAGTTATATCATATAAACAAATATTCTATTTTTTTATGAAATGACAATTTTGCCCTTGGTTGTCCACCTACTCACTCTTTTATATAATAAATAGTAATAAAATAATAAACTAGATAATTAAGGAACCGTTTAACGGGCTCAATATTATAGTTTTAAATATATTAATTTATCGGTATTTAATTAGTTTACAAAAAAAATTAATAGTTTTAAATAAATACGATAGAAAATAATAATAGAGATCACACTTTAAAAAAACTATATTTTTTATTTTTATAAAATCAAATAATAACTTTTAACTTATTTAAATTGCACTAATTAATATTAAAATATACTATGCATCAATTCTTATTTTAACATCACGTCAAACACATTTTCTTGAATTAAGTAACTAATTTTAATGTTTTTATTTAAAAATTATACAAGAGGATAAATTAAAATTATAATTGTCAATATATTAACATTTTTTTATAAAATTTTACGAGCAATATTTTTTTTAAAAAATATGGTCTTTTTACCTAATATACTATATCAAATAAAATTAAATAGATTATTTATATTAAGGAGATACGATATTGTTCTTATCCATATTAAATATGGCATACATTCATTTTCATAATAAAATAATATAAAAATTCTAAAGATACATTATTGATAGTTGAAATTTATCTAAAAAAATTAGAGGACAAACTAAATTAATATTGGTGGATTTAAAATTTTTATTAAAGGAATTTAAAAATTATATGTTATTTAATGTTAGTTTAAAGTTATCTTACATGCAACTTAATTTATCTATTATATCGTACTCTACTCATTCCTTTTAATTTGCTTTATTTGGGTTACACACACACCTTAATCCCTTACTCCTAAAAAAATAAAAATAATTTTGCTAATATACCCCTAATTAAATTTTATACCTATTTTCAAATCAATAATGATTACATTTATTGGACAAGGGCGTAATAGAAAGGTTTTGTTCAAACTATTCTTGAAAGATTAAAGGAGCAAATATTAGGAATATAAGCACAACCCAAACGGAGCAAATAAAAAGAAATGAATGGATTATTATATATCTTATTTTTAAAATTGCAAATCTCAATTTTTATGAAAGTTTACATATAAATATATTTATATAATATAGTAAAAGTTCTTTACACTGACAATTTAATGTACTTCAATCTTTTTTAAAAAAATTATCTTTTAGATATCTTTTTCACGAGTAACACGCACATCAATTGTGATTACACCTATAATTCATAATTGAATACAAAAATTATGCATTCGATGCCTTATATGAATATTCATATGTAATTCTTTTTCATTTCTAGTAAAACATTTAGGGGTCGTTTGGTAGAATGTATTAAAATGTTAATGCATGCATTAGTTTAATGTGTATTAGTAGTACCTTATTTGGTATACCTTTTTACCCTATGTATAACTAATGCAAGTATTAGTTATACACTTTATTGTGTATTAAGGTGTGTATTACTAATACCTCAAAATCTATGACATTAGTAATGCAATGGATCTAATGCATACATTAACATGCTTAAAGACCCTATTACCCCTCAAAAAAATTTCCTCATCCTTTCCAACATATATATTGAGGGTATTATGTAAAATTTTTTTTTTTTTAAGAAATTATGTAATTCATGTTTTTTTTAAATACATCGAACCAAACACTATATAAGAAAAATACAAGCCTAACTAATGCAAGCATAACTAACACAAGCATTACTAATACAAACATTGCTAATACACCATATTTTGCATTATTTTTATACACTCTACCAAATGACCCCTTATAAACTAATTTAATGATATTTTTTGTAAAATTATTTGATAACGAATCAAAAAATATCTTTAAATAGGTTAACAACTTTAAATTTTAACCCACCAAGTTCATGCGTGATAGTATTTTTTAAGAAAAAAACTAAAATATTAAAAACTTGGAGTATTGAAAATTTTGACGGAGTCAGAATTTTCACTTAAAAAGTTTAAAATATAAGAAAATAAATATATGAAGAAAAAAATTCAACATTTACCACATAAAAATAGAAGATAATTTTTGTTCTATATAAACAATCTAATATTTCGTGAAAGAAATCCAAATTATAAATTTAAATTTATTTAAAATATTACTTTGTAAATAATGTGGTTGAATAAGTTGGAACTTGAAAGTAAAAATGTTGTTAAGCTACATAATGGGTCCGCTTATAAAATGTAGACACATAAGCTTGAAAAAAAAAAGAAAAAGAAATGGCTAATGGAGTTCTTTGTTGATATTATTATTGACTAATGATTGTATCATTTAAATATAAGATGAAATCTATACCCTTGGTCGTCCTCCAACTCACCTTTTTATATAATAATTAATTAGATAATCTTAAGCTCCGTAAATGGACCCAATATAATTGATTACAAACGTTAGATTTATTTTGAATCCACAAAAAAGTTTAAGTTTTGGCTACTATTTTGCCTATTAAACAAAGATTTAAAAATTATTGTAAAAAATATGATATTGCATTTTGACCAACATTCTATTGATACCAACCAATGTTCTAAAGGCGTGAAGCGAGACGTTTTAGTTTGTACAGGGCAAGACCTAAGCCTCAAGGAGATGAGGCGTAAGCCCCATCGATCTTTCAATTTTTAATTTATAATATAGTAAAATAATATCATAAAGCAAAAATTGTAAACAACTAAAAACATGACTAAACAAAATTATAGAAAATAAATCTTCTAATCTAATTTTATGCATATAAATAAAGAAATGCTATAAGCTATTATGATAAGCAATTCAATTCTAACATTTACACTTTCAAATAATAAAAAAATTATATTTTTGTAAAATATATTACTACCGTACTATTCAATTTACATCCCTAAAAGAAATTAAATAATAAACTTTATTAGTACCTCATGGTAATATTGAGATAATAAAACACAATAATTTACTTACTATTCGATTAAAAGTGGATAACTACCTAGATTAAAATGAGGATTCAATATTTTGTGATAGTTATCATTTCACATAGTGATTATTTTGAGACACATGGCAAATAATAAAATATGATAATTTGAGATGTATGGCAATAATATGAAGATCAATTATAAGTGAAGATGTAGAATTCAGCTAATTAAATATTCTTTAAAATAATGTTAAATGATATTCATCCTTGCAGTACTTTCAAATAGTAAATATGTAATGTAATGACTTGTTATTAAGTTATTCGCAAAATTCTTATTCTTATAGTCGAAAAAAGCTATGAAGCATCATTTATTTAATATAGAATTATAAAAGTCGCCAATGTTAATTAAGAAACTCGACTCATAATTTCCCTAAGATCTGTTAGGTGAGCCCTGAATGTTGGGTGTTAAGTGTGTTTACGGCGTATAGTCGGGCGCTTAAGGCATAAGCCTCACAGGACTAAAGCCTTACTCATATGTCCCGAGGTATTTTGCCAATGCCTTGCCCTGGTGTGAGCCTCAAAACTTCCTTTAAAACACCGGTACCAACTAAAATTTTAGCATAAATAAAATACTATATACAGAGTTACCTTACTCACAAATATTTTAAAAAGCTCACAAATATTTTCAATTATTGTTGGTGTCTAATATGAAAACATTTATTTTTTACTGTTCTAAAGCACTAAGGATCTAAAATTTAATTTGCTTTTCAATATTGCATAATGACATAAATTTATTACGATTTAAAAAATAATTTTATTTGTTCAATTGAATTGAATTATACCTAAAATATACTTTATTTAAGAAAGTCAAAAACCATATCTTACATTTAATGAATTTCCTACAGTGTTCCTAACTCCTTTATTTCCTTTGAAAGATCTATTAAGAACATGGTTCTTGTACTTCTTTCTTCATTATTGTTTGCACATGAATTGTTACTTGTACAATATTATCAATTATCAAAATAATATTAAGTTTTAATTGATAAAATAACATATCCAATATATAATTTCACAAAATAGGTTTGAGAATAGTAGAATATACATAAACCTTACTTCCACTCTCAGAGGTAGAAAGACTATTTCTAACAGAATTTTAAGTATTAATTGGTATCTTAAAATTAAAAAATAAAGAAAATAAGAAAAATAATTTACTATGGTTAGTTAAATTTTGATTCGATCAATTTTAAAATATAAATGCCCCGACTAATTTCTTTTGTGCACTGCAGGGGGTGGTGCTCCCAAAAATTTTCTTCATTTTCAAGCCTCAAATTTGAGACCTCTGATTAAGGGTTGAGCAATCCCAACGTTGTACCACTATCGACGTTGATAATCTAAAGGTATTCTATTATCAATAATTCAATATACATTAATTGACTCAAGAATACTTTATAATTTTTATCAAATTTGATTCAGCAACTCAAAGTTAAATCAAACTTACATTAATTCAACTATTTAAATTATTTTCTAATCTTTAAAATGAAACAAAGTATAGACTTGATTCTCTTTTTAGATAAAGAGCTACGATTTTTAAATTTAGGAAAGACTCTTAAGACCCATTTGACCATAATATTTTGGAAATGAGTAAATTTTTGAAGTTAAAAAAAAAAAATAAAAATTGAAAATAAATTTTAAGAAGTTTGAATTTTTATGAAAATTGAGTTATTTTATGAAAATAAAAAAAATTATTTTAAAAAATAAATAAATTAAAAAGTACAAAAAGTGAATTCAAAAATAGTGGAACACCTCTAGAGGTGTTTAGAAGCGTTTTTCAAAAACCTAAAATTAGTGAAAAAGTATTTCGAAATATTTATGGCCAAATAAATAATCCAAAATAAAGTGAAATGTATTATGAAATACTGTGAATAATATTTATGACCAAACGCCTACTTAGTTTACTTTAAATTTCAAGCATTCCTGATTCATTTATTTGTCTTGATATTTTTATGCTCTATTAAATATTAAAAATAATAATTCAATAAATTATTTTATTTCAATTTAACATATACAATGTGTTTTTATCACACTACTTTTATTCAGCTTTTATTATATTAAAGAAAAAATAAAATTAGAAAATAATTAATTTATTTAACTTCTAAAATAATAAATAGTTTATACTTACATTAGTATGTTATGAATTAAAGTAAAGAAATTGCAAAAAATAATTAGATTAAATCTCAAATTAATTTAAAAGAAGAAAAAATATATATAGTATTGAATATTACCTATTTATTTAAAAAAGCTTCTCTGATAAGGGTGATAATTGATGACCATTTGAAGATAAAAATTGAGTCCACATTATTACACGTACACATGATGTTTTTGTTGTTCTAATGTGTGATTTTCACGTGTCCATTAGAATTTAGTACAACCTGAATGACTTTTCAGAATTTTGATATAATATTTGCATGTCGTACAACTGCTTGAAGTTGGATGATGTAGTTAAACTACAAAATTATTGCAATGACATTTTTACCCTTGATAGTCATCCAACCGAGAAAATGAAGAAGAGCGTCTTGAAATGATGAAGAAAAAAGCTAATGAATATTGTTGGAGATGTGAAAGAGCTTTTTTGGAATGACAGTGATGAAGTAAGATGCTTCTAGAGTTCTCCCTAAAGATATTTTGTATGTCAATTTACCACTTTACCCTTACTGATTGAACTTAATTTTAGTTTTGCCATTGGTCGCTCCATTGCTCATCTTTCTATATAGTAATAATTAGATAATGAAGGGTCTGTTTACGGACCCAATTATAATTTTAAATATATTTATAGTTATTTAATTAGTTTTTTAAAAATAATTATTAATATTTTTGAATAAACACAATGGGAGATGTAAGTAGAAACACTATATAATAAAATATAACTTCTTATTTTATAAAATCAATAATAGCTAACAAATTATTTAAATTTTCATAATTAATATTAAAATATCATATACTTTAATGTTTATTTTAATGTCAAGTCAAGCATATTGTCTTTAGATTAAACCACTATTTTTAATTTTTTTCTACTTTAATTTAAAATTATACAAGAGAAAGATTAAAATTATAAATATCTATTAATTAAAATTTTTGATAAAATCAAACGAAGCAATAAAGGATACTAATCCATACATAAATAATTTTAAATTCATTTTATAGGTGTTTAACAAAAGAGAACAAGGACCTACTGGATGACCATTTTAATGAATCATAATGTTAAAGAATTGCTTTTATGTCTTGTCTTATATTCATAAAAAATAGAAGACCAATTTAATATAGTAAGCAAGAAATTTCTTTTAAGTGATTTTTTTACCTGATGAGAAAATTTACTATCTCAAATAAAGAGAATAAAAAGAATTAATAAAAGTTAACTTGATAAATATTGTAGTAATTTAACATGAGGTAGTTAATATTGCATTTCAAATAAGTTGTTTAAAATAATTTTAACAGGTGATTAGTAAATAATTATGTTTCCATAGATTATATGTATTGTAAATCTTTGTAAGGATACGTATCATGTGAAGTTTTTAAATTATGGAGGAATCACTTATTGGGTTTGGTAGATAAACACATATTCAATATTTATGAGTATTTTTCATTTTAATATAATATAGTAATAGTTAATTTATGCAATTAAATGTGTGGCCAAAATTAAGTTCACCTTTTTATCTTTTAAGAAACATATATGAATATTTACATATTCAAATTATTTTTAAAATAAATAAACTTTAAATAGAAGAGTATACCTTTGTGGACCTTTTGACAAATAAATGAAATTTATTGACTAAAATATTGATAATATTATAAAATATTAACCAAATAAAAAATGTCAATTCTCTTTTAGAACTGATTAAAAAGAAAAATATATTATTTGAATTGAGACATAGGATGTATTGAAATTGACACTCTAGTATAATGCATTTAATTTTTTTTTACTACATATTAAAATAGATTTATAGTTAAAGTGTGTGGGATCCATGTGAAAGATTAAATCATAAGCAACATTGACAATATTCTAATGAAATGAGCATTATATCTATTTTTTCAATTAAAATAGATTTGTAGTGGGGTTCACATAAAAAAATTATATAAAAATATTAAAAAGTTATGAAAAAATATTATACCCTTGGTTATATTTGTAAGTGTTACCTTAAACATAATTTAATCATCAATAATTTTATGCAAAAACAATAAAAAATGTATGGTAGATGTTTGTTACTCCCTCAATTTCAAAGATAAAGGTCTATTTTTCATTTTAATTTGTTTTAAAAAGAATAAACTATTCTTTTTTGATAATACTTTAATTTCAGTTTATTACGTGTCATGTTTAGAACCACAAGGCAAAGAATATTTTGGTATATTTGACATAACTTTAATTTATGACTACAAGATATAATGTTTTTTTTAAAATTTTCTTATACTTCGTGTCAAGTTAAAATAGATTTTTTTTTTAAACGAAGAGAGTAATATATTTTTTTATTTCTGTATTACTCTACTAAATAATTTACTATAGTTAAATGCGCAAAGTAAAATTTAATTCTACTTACCTGTGGATATTTTATTTGAATAAAATAAAATTGAAATTTCACCACTTATGAAAGAGATAAGAAATGAGTATTGTGTATTAAAACCCACAAAAAATATTTATAGAAAATTGTGAAGAAAGTGTAGGGTCTACGTGAGATATTACACAACAAACTGTTGATTAAGAACCAACCTGCTCAAGATAGTTTTGGAGTAATATCAATGACACAACAGTGACAATAAACAACAACAATAATATATAGTGATGTTGCTTCATGAAGTTATTTTTTATGAAGGTTGCTCCATGAAGTTCTCCCAAAGGTTTCGACTCTGCACTGCCAAAGATTAAACCAAAGATAAAAATTCACCACAAACAAGATAAAATGGAACAATACATTAAAAAGAAGAATGTGAAGATCAACACTGTACTTTTCTTTTTTGAAATGACAAAAATGCCTATAAATATATTAAACTTTGTATATGAGCTTAATTATAAGTTGGTCATTGGTCGTCTGAAAATTTACTATCTCAAATAAAGAGAACCAAAAGAATTAATAAAAGTTAACTTTATATATATTGTAGTAATTTAACATGAGGTAGTTAATATTGCATTTCAAATAAGTTGTTTAAAATAATTTTAACAAGTGATTAGTAAATAATTATGTTTTCATAGTATATATGTATTGTAAATCTTTGTAATGATATGTATCATGTGAAGTTTTGAAATTATGGAGGAATCACTTATTGTGTTTGGTAGATAAACACATATTCAAAATTTATGAGTATATTTCATTTTAATACAATATATTAATAGTTACTTGGGGCTTTGGGTTGTAGGTGACAAAAGAGTTTTAAAATGAGGTGTAGGTAACACAAGTTTTAATTATTGAGTGGAGGTGACCATTACTTTACTATGGATTAAGAAAGTTGGGAAAGTTTGAAAATAACTCAAAAGTTTTTTAATTTACACTTTGATCCAAATGTTATTTATATATAATAGGAAACAGAGGAAAAATGTGTTTCTCTCTCTTCTCATCCGTTGTTATTTTCTCTCTCTTCACGATTGTTATTGTTCATTGTTGCTGCTGCTTTATTCATTATCGTCTACTTTATTATCATTATCTTCTACTTTATTATCATCTTCAACTTCTTCTTATCGACTATTGTTGTTGTTGTTGTTACTGCTGCTGCTGCTATCTGACCAATTTCTTAGGTCAAATTTTGTTTCCTACATCACTTTCCACTTTGGCATTACTTCATAGGTGACTTTGGTAACTAAAATTATAATTTTTATTTGAATTTGTCATCTGGGTACACAGTTACTGCTGTTTTTCCAACAATGGATAGAACCCGATCATGAATCCAACATAAGCGCCTACAATTTAAATAGATTACTTATCTGATGCATCAGATGATTAATCTGTTGCAACATAAGATTTATCTGTTGTAATAGACTAGTTATCTGTTGTATCACACTGATTATCTGTTGCATCAGACTGATTATCTGTTGTATCAGACTAATTATCTGTTGCATCAGACTGCTTATCTGGTGCAACAGATGATTAATCTATTTGGAACAACACAAATCAGCCCCTGCCACAAACCCAACAGATAACCAATGTGTTTCAACTCTTGTTATTGCTACTGGATTCAAAATTATTCCTTACATCTAAATGTCGACATATTTTTTGAGAAGATAATAGACAGAATGAAAATTAAATATTCCCCCCGTCTCAAATAACCCGCCCTTATCTAGTGAGACAGATGATTAATCTGTTTGGAACAATACAAATCAGCCCCTGCCACAATCCCAACAGATAACCAATATGTTTCAACTCTTGCTATTGCTATTGGATTCAAAATTATTTCTTACGTCTAATCGTCGACATATTTGTTGAGAATATGATAGATAGAACAAAAATTAAATACTCCTTCCATCTCAAATTACCCGTCCCAAATTTCCTGATTTGATTTCTCATTTTACTTGTCTTTTTTCATTAATTAAGAAGAGATAAATTTTTTTTCATGTTTTACCCTTTGGATTAATCACTTCTTCTTTAAATTAAAATGTAATCATCATTTAATAGGGGTATTATGGTAAACTAGGCATGTTATTAATTTTTTTCTTAATCAATGTGTCATCTCAATTTGGGACGGGTTAATTTGAGATAGAGGGAGTATAAATTAAAATGTCAAAGCCGTGCAACAGACTAGTTATATGTTAAAACAGACTAGTTATCTGTTGAAATAGACTGCGTATCTGTTGTAATATATGAGTAATCTGTTTGGAACAACATAAATCAGCCCCCGCCACAAACCCAACAGATAAATCTTAAATCTTGCTATTGCTACTGGATTCAAAATTATTCCTTATGTCCAATCGTCGACATGTTTATTGAGAAGATAATAGATAAAATGAAAATTAAATATGAATTAAAACGTCATAGTTGATCAAACATACTTTTTTTATTAAACAAAAATAAATAAAAATACATATACATAGACTTAAAAAGAAAGAAACAAAATAATCTAATTATTATCATCATCTTTGTCATTATTATTATTATTATTATCGCCTGTCGGCCAATCTTCGACCGGCAGAAGCAGCGTCCTCCTCATCCTGCGGATCTCCTACAACATCCTTACTCTGACAGCGGTAAACTCCCACTGTATATCATGAAACTACCTCTGCAGTTCCTGTATGGCATCTCGTAAAATAGAGACATCCCACACTGGATCAGACATATCTAGAACACACATAAATTGATAAAAAATGCAAAATCAAAAGTAAAGAAAAAAATTCAAAAGTAAAGTAATAAACATATATTTACACAAAAAGCAAGAAAAAAAACTTACCAGAGATGGAAAAGCTATCAAGTCCTTGAAGACAAAGTAGTTGAAGGTGTAATATGAAAGACAAGAGCAATAAATAAATAGATATGTGCAGTAGAATGAACGAGTAAGGAAGGACCTAACCTATTTATAGAGGATTGAATTTGAATGAGTTAGGCAAAAAGGAACGACTGTTCACCTCCATTTATTAATATTGGTGCCGTTTTTATTGAGTTGTGGCAACAAATTATATATCTATTGCATCAGATAACCCATCTGTGACAATAGATATACCATTTGTTACAACATATATCTTTTTAATAATCATCATATCTTTATCTTTAATCCAAATTTGATGACATTTTTATTATATAAATTAAAAAACAGATTCAGAAGTAAAAAGACGCGACTGTTCACCTCCATTTATTAATACTGGTGACTTTTTGATTACTGTGGAAAGTTATGACTTAATAGTTCTTTTCAGTAACCGTTTTTTATTGAGTTGTGGCAACAGATTATATATCTGTTGCATGAGATAACACATCTATGACAACAGATATACCATTTGTTGCAACAAATCTATAATTTATTGCATCAGATAATATATTTGTTGGAACATATATATTTTTAATAATCATCATATCTTTATATTTAATCCAAATTTGGTGATTTTTTATTATATAAATTTAAAATATAGATTCAAAAACAAAAAGTGCGATTGTTCACCTCTATTTATTAATTACATTCAAACTGGAGACTTTTTAATTACCGTGAAAAGTTATGACTTGATAAGTTCTTTTCAGTAATCATTTTTATTGAGTTGTGGCAACAGATTACATATCTCTTGCATTAGATAACCCATCTGTGACAACAAATTACCATTTGTTGCGACAAATTGACAATTATTGTATCAGATAATATATCTGTTGCACATATAAGCTATCATTTTTAATAATCAACATATCTTTTTAATCCAAATTTGATGACTTTTTTATTATATAAATTAAAAAACAAATTTAAAAACAAATATGTCGAAGAGTCACGATTAATTATTAAAATTAAATATCCGTTCTGTTACTGTTATAAATTGTGTTTATCATTTATTTCCTTATTATTTATTTATGAACCATTTTTCATATTAAATAATCGAAAAGTCATATCATTTCACCCTCTCAATAACAATAACAATAACCCTAACCCTTTTTTTTATCAATAACCACCTGTTACAACATATGATCGATCTGTCGCATCAGATTAACCTCCGTCGACATTATGAGAATAAGAAATAAACAGAATGATAATTAAATACTAAATAAGAAGTAAAAATTCAAAGTCGACCTCCATGTCCAAACATAATATTTTGAATCCCTTGGGTAGATCCGATAAATAAAAGGAGGAAAATACATACATTTATACATTACATACATATGCTAAAAGAAAAGACATAACCTAATCATTATCACTACTACTATTATTATTATTATTATTATTATTATTATTATTATCATTACAATTATTATTATTATTACTATTATTATTGTCAACCGAATAATTTTCATTCGGCAGCAGCAAGGCCCTCATCAACCTTGCTCTAAAGTCGGTTAAATCCCTCTGGAGTTCATCAAACTATCTTTGAATCTCCCGCAAGGACTCGATATGAATATTCTTGTATGAATCTGGATCAACCATATTTGTATTGTAAGTATAGTAGAATAAACGAGTGAGAGTGAGTAAAGAGGTCTGAAGGACCTATTTATAAATAATTAAATTGGAAGGGGTTAGTCAAACAAAAAGTTACGACTGTTCATACCCTTAATTAAATAAAATTGGTGACTTTTCGAATATGTAAATTAAAAAAATGGATCCAAATACAACATTTTATCTTTTATTGTATTTCGAAAAGAAAAGAAAATTGCTTTAAAATAAATCTAACAGATGGGTAATCTGTTGCAAAATATATTTCATCTGTTAGATAACTTACAACATATTGACAATCTATTGCAACAGATGGATATATCTGTTTTCTTTTCCAAAAGATATGTCATATGTTGCAACAGATTGATCATCTGTCATAACAGATGTCTGCAATTGTTTTACAATTTAAACAGATGTGGCATCTGTTGCAACTTACTAGTCATCTATTTATTTAATTTAAGCCATAGATGGGCTAGGAAGAATAAAGTACGTGCAAATAGATCCACTATCATATGTGTAGGAGTTAAGTAAGTATTACTGATAAGGTCACTGGGACAACACACACAAAGTACAATATTTTAGTGAATGCAGTTTTTAACCGATTAGGAACTGATCATTCAAACAAGATCCTGCATTGTATAGTTAAGTTTGATGGGTTTGAATTGATAAAGCTGAAGGCCCTATGAAGTTGGTGCAGATACCCTGTTACGAATTACTAACGGTTGTTGCTCGTGTTTATGCATGTCAAGTTTTGAGAAGGGATCAATATTTGGTGTCATTGCAGAGATCCAATAGTGATTGGACTTAACTTTAAGTGTGAATTGGACTCTGAAAAGGCTTTCAAAGCCTCACACTGCATCAAACAAGAATGAAAAACTAATAGAAATTATCCTGACCCAAATTTATATGGAAGGATTGATCGAGAAGATGATTATATGCCAGAAGGAGCCGAAGGAGAATGCCTGTGAGTGAAAGGGGAGTTGATGAAAGACTATATCATTTGAGAGCTAATTGAAGAAGATACATAGGGTAGAAAGTAACTTCTAGCGAATCTGGCCGATCAAATTATCTTAAAATATGAGAAATCTGAATTAAGTGTAAATATGAAAGTGTATCTGATAATGAAAGATCCATTTGTTGTCTCTCTGAAAAAAAAGTAATGCAGATGGACACTTTTCTAGGGAGATGAGACTAGGTAGCATGGTCGGGATTATCACCTAAATAGAAAATAGCAGAAGACCAAGAAAGCAGCCTTACGGGCATCGAGGGTTGAAATGATGTACAGTAAGTCTAGAAAACTTGCGCCAACAGCAACTGCAATTAAAGTAAGGAATCTAAGCGAAGGCGGTAAGTTCTGAATTTTAAATTGCATCCCATGCTTTCTTATTTATGGCTTAGATTAGGTCCATTGCTGTTGACCTGATCGGAACCACAAACAATATTGAAAGGCAAATTGAGTATTATTACTTCCTTAGAAATATGGATTAATTGATTGTGTTTTATAGCCTTAGCATGCTTTCAATATTTCTTGGAGAAGATCAGAGGCTTGCTGTAGTATGTGAATCCCGATAATATTCAAGCTTGCCTCCAGCTTGTCGATTTGGTATCCCAGCTTGTCGTTGCCATCTTTGAAGTTGGTATAGAGTTCCTGGTCTTTTGTGAGCTCGATCAGGAACACTACCTTCAAAGTTGTGGCATTGAAGAAGGCCTTCAGAACACTTTCTTCAGAAGCCTTAAACGATACATGTAGGGTTCTTGTGTTTGTTTTAGGTTAAAATATGTTAATACACACTCAAGATGTGGTCTCAATCATTGAGCAACTCATTTTTATCGAGCGTTTCTTAATGCAGCTTGTCAACAAACCTTCAAAGGATTTGATAAATTAATAATCAAGGAGTTACGTAATATTTGATGTAATCCAACTCTACCAAGCCTATCAAGTGTTATGTAACTCCAGGCTCATTACCCTATCAAAAAACTTTGCTCGAGTTAGTGGACAGATTAAATGAGCTCAATCTCACAGCCTTTCTCCTGATCACTCTTCTCCAATATAGATGACAAGATATCCGCCATGCAAAAGTCTACACCATCGCCAGAAATGCTTGCCAGGGCATACGTCTTCAGAAGGCATCAACAGTAATCTCTCAATATCAAGTGATATTGAGAGATTCCTAGTCATGTCTTCTCAAGACTTTCTCTACAGCAGGAATTTCTGCTGATGACAAGATATCCGCCATGCAAAAGTCTACACCATCAGAAGAAATCTTGCCAAAGTGAAAGTCTTTAGAAGGCATTATTAGTAATTTATCAACATCAATGAAGTCTTGTACGAAAGTCTTCAGAAGAAATTCAGAAATAAGGAAGTTTTCAGCAATGACTACACATAATTATGGTATTCAACAACGTCACTAGATTCACTCCTCATTCACAAGAAAAGGCAGAAATATTTTTATTTGCATTCGTATGTTATTTATTTAACAAACCAAACAAATATGAACTAATACTAATTTAGTTCATCTTTGTTTGGTTTGTTAAATAAATAACGTGCGAATGCAAATGAAAATATTTTTACAATGCCACAACTTCGACGGTAGTGTTCCTGATTGAGCTCATAAGAGACCAGGAGCTCTATACCAACTTCAAAGATGGCAATGACAAGCTTGGATACCAAATAGAAAAGCTGGAGGCAAGCTTGAAAATTATCGAGATTCACATACTACAACAAGACTATGATTTTCTCCAAGAAATGTTGAAAGCATGCCAAGGCTGTAAAACACAATCAATTAATCCATATTGCTAAGGAAGTAATGATACTTAATCTGCCTTTCAATCTTGTTTGTGGTTCCGATCAGGTCAACAACAATGGACCTAATCGATACCACAAACCAGAAGGCATGAGATGCAATTTAAAATTTAGAAATTGCCACCTTCGCTTAGATTCCTTACTTTAACTGCAGTTGCTGTTGGCACAAGTTTTCTTGACTCACTGTACATTATTTCAACCCTTGATGCCAGTAAGGCTACTTTCTTGGTCTTCTGCTATTTTCTATCTAGGTGATAATCCCGACCACGCTACCTAGTCGCAGCTCCCTAGCAAAGTGTCCATCTGCATTATTTTTCTTTTAGAGAGACAACAAATGGATTTTTCATTACCGGATATACTTTCGTATTTGCACTTGATTCAGATTTCTCATGTTTTAAGATAATTTCATCGGCCAGATTCACTAGAAGTTACATCCTACCCTATGTCTCTTTTTCAATTAGCTCTCAGATGATATAGTTTTTCATCAACCACCCATTTCCCTCGAAGGTATTCTCCTACCGTACCTTCTACTGTATAATCATTACCCCGAGCAACCCCACCATATAAATTTGGGCTAGAGTAACTATATTGGTTTTTCGTTCTTGTTAGATGAAGTGCTAGGCTTCGAAGGCCTTCTCAGAGTTTAATGCACCCTAAAACTTAGTCCAATTGCTATTGAATCTCTTTACAATGACACCAAAACTAGATCCCTTCACAATGCTTGACACATAAAGATGAGAAAGAATCAACATTAAATCTTAACAGGGTATTAGAACCATATTCATGGTCCCTCAGCCTTATCAGTTCGGACCTACCAAACTTAACTGTAAAAATAGCAGATATCTTGTTTGAGTGATCTATGACTAGTCGATAAAAACAACATTCACAAAATTAGTGTACTCTATGTGTGTTTCCATGATAATGTTATCAGTAATACATACCTCTCACATATGAAGTGGTTCCATCTGCATGCAACTTATTCCTCCAAACCCATCTTTATTGCAGCCTCTTGTGATGGTCGACCAAAAGTTGATCAACTTTCAGTTTCTTATATCTACAAAGAAGAGGAAAAAATTGATGTAACAGAAAGAATATTATCCATCTGTTGAATCAGATATGGAGTCTGTTGCAACAGATGTGGAGTCTGATACAACAGATATGGAGTTTGATGCAATTGATATGGAATCTGTTGCAATAGATGTGGAGTCTGTTGGAATACATCAAACCAGCCTTACTGGTGGTTTGATTTATTCCAACGGTTGTTCCGTTTGCTGTAACATCAAAAACAATATAAACTACAAAGAAACAAGAAATAAAAAACATCAACAACAAATAAACAACAACATTTATTCCAATACCATTAACAACTTCACCAATAACAAAGAAGCAACATTCTTTGTTCCAACACCATCAACACCACCACACTACAAGTTCCAACAATGCCAACCCCACCAACAACATCAATAACAACATCAACAACAAAAAAACAATAAAATACATATAAAAAATAATATTGCCAACAAGGCTTTTAAACTTCTCCCAATAGATGACTTTTTTTACATATTATAATAAAAATTCTTCGTTTATTTATTCAACACTTAAAAGTTCCTTTAACTTTTTAAAATAAATATGATATGGGTAAATGGTAATTAAATAAAAAAATAGATGTAAATAACTTGCAAAAAAGAAGACGAGAATGAAAGACCAATAGTGAACCATACCTTAATGTGAAAAGGGGATCAAAACAACAATTTTAGTTGAGGAAATATATGGATTGATTTAGATCCGAAAGGATCTTTATGATAAAGAGCAGAGAAAAGAGAGAAAAAAAATCTTTGATAACCCTAAAGAGGAGAAAGAAAAAGATGAGAGATGAGAGATAAATAAATAAATTTAGGACTGAAGCTGAAGAGATAATTCTAGATGTATTGTGTACGTAGACATGGGTTTCAATATTCATTAATTAATATAATTAATATTCATTAATAATTTCAGGGCACAAAGAAGACTAGTGACATTGAAAAGACAAGATAAAACTACTCAATGAACTCATTTTTGAGTTATCCAAGAAACTCTTCATTTTTTACCGCATTTTGTAGTACTACTTTATCTACTCGGACAGAAGCATGCTTTAAAATAAAAATAAAAAAAAAGATTTTCAAACAGATAAGTCATCTGTTGCAACAAATAGCAATATCTATTTAAAAATCCCAATTGCACAGTCATTTGTTACAGCAGATACAAATATCTGTTTAAAAATTCCAACAACTCACAGATGCAAATGTCCATTTGATAATTAAATCAGATATGTCATCAGTTACAATATATATCAATATCTATTTAAATATCCCAACAACTCAGTCATTTGTGACAACAGATGCAAATATTTTTTTGATAATTAAATTAAATATATCATCTGTTACAATAGATATCAATATCTATTTAAAAAATTTTAACAACTCAGTTATCTGTCACAACAGATGCAAATGTCTATTTGATAATTAAATCAAATATGTTATCTGTTGCAACAGATATGAATATTTGTTAGAAATTTCCAACAGCTAAGTCTTTTATTCCAACAAATTTTATTTAAATTGATTTAAGTGGAGCTAGGGATGAATGAATGAGTTCATAGGGTCAACTACAACTTCAATTAAGTCTTTGCAATTGCATGGTGTTGGTATTGCATTCATCCCAACCCGAGTCATCGATCGATCACTCTGAGTTGAAATGAGTTCTCATTAACTTAATGTTAAGATTAATAGTACCTAAATTGATTTAGGTGGAACTAGGGATGAATGAGCTCATACGGTCAACTATAACTTCAATTGAGTCATTGTTATTGCATGGTGTTGGTATTGCGTTCATCCCGACCCGTGTCGTCGATCGATCACACTGAGTTGAAAAAAGTTCTCACTAACTTAATGTTAAGATAAAACCTTAATTGATTTAGGTGGAACTAGGGATGAATGAGTTTATAGGGTCAACGACAACTTCAATTGAGTTTTTGCAATTGCTTGGTGTTGGTATTGCGTTCATTTCGACCCGAGTCATCGATCAATCACTCTGAGTTGAAATGAGTTCTCATTAACTTAACATTTTCATAACTATATCTTTTGAAATTTTAAAAATTAATTAAGATTAATTCAGACCAAATTAACAATTTCAAAACTTATCATTCTTTTCCAAAATTACAAATCAACCCATACAAATCATCCATTTATGGGAAAAACTTTTCCTCATTTTAAATCTCAAGTTCTCGCTTTTCTCTGTCTCTCTCTCTCTCTCTCAATAATACAGACAATAACTACTCAACATGTTGCTCAACCCTTTAAAACAAATCGATTTTCTTCCCATTACCGACCACATAGTTATTATTTTTGAATTCATTCTCGCTTGTATCCATCATTTTCTCTGCCTTCACAGGTAATAGAGTTCGAGAAGAGTTTTGTATTTTTTATTTATTCTAAAAATTAGAGATTTTTAGTTGATTATGAAAAAGAAGACTTTTAGTTATATTATATTCGAGAATGGGTTAACAATTTTGTATTTTGATGTTAAAAAAGTAGGAAGCACTCGAGAAAATGCTAGTTTTTATCTTATTGTTTTGTTGACTTTCGTGGTATTATTGGATGGTATTTGTGGTGTTGTTGGTGGATGTTATTGGTGGTGTCAGTATTTGTATTTTTGGTGGTAGTGTCAGTGGTCTTGGTGTTGTTATTGGTGGCATTGGTGGTGGTCTTGGTGCCATTGGTTGTGGTGTTAGTGGTCCATCTGTTGCAACTAGTGGAAGATCTGTTAGGAGATATTAAATAGGTCTTCAAACAGATTCCCCATCTGTTCCAACTGATGGGTTATCAGTTGGAGAATTTTTTTGTAATGTGGCGTAGAATAATTTATTGAAATTTGTCTTACCGTTTTTAAAAAAATTATGTAGACATCAAATGCAATGTATTTTTTATTTTTCTATTGTTTGTAGTTAAAAGATGTTTCCCAAAAGAAAAAAAACTGAAAATGGATCAACTTCTGACCACCCAACAAAAATGGCTAGAGTAAAGATAGATTCGGAGGAACTTCCTGAACAATCTCAGTTATGAAAAAATAAAGCTGAGAAAAGTGATAATTTCTTCTCACCAATGAGGCGTGAATTAGTATCGAAATCCCAGCATTATCCTGTCAAAACTATTAGTATCGACAGGTTTTGAGTTACGATGCTGATGGATAACCCTGACAAAGTAATTGGTGATCTTGTACTTAAATGTCAGTTGGGGAAACATTTTGATGAATTTAGGAGTATTATGAAGAATGAAAACATAGACACACTTTTTAACAAGAGCTGCTTTGCATACTTTCTTGAGCTACCTGCGAACCGCACTCTTTGTTTCCCAATGAGCATGGTATATGGTCTTCTCAAGTGCAGGATCAAGTACCCGGGGGATGATAAAGTTTCAGAGGAGGGGGCAAAAAGATGGATGAAATTTGGATCAACTACTGTGGCATGCCGGTTTGTTTTGGATTGAAAGAGTTTTCCATAGTAACGGGCATGAGATGCGATCTTTCAGAAGAACCTCTCATCAAGGAAACACCCCACAAAGGGTCCAAGAAATACAAGGGAAAACAAGATGGGTTGTTGGGCATTGTTGGATGTAGTAGCTACAAAGCGGATGACTTGATGGCAGATCTCGAGGATAAAAACATACCAAATCACTACAAGGATAAATTATGCTTAGTTTGATTTATCCATTCCATTTTATTGGGAAGAGACGTCAGGAAAGTCATAGAGGATTATTTTTTGGCACTTGATGATGATTTTGACAAATTTAACAATTATCACTGGGGATATGACATCTTCTAATTGATTGTCAAATATTTACTGACAAAGCTATCCCCAAAGACGACCACATTATACAGCTTTCCTTGGGCTTTCATGGTAAAATTAATCACTATTTTTACTCATCTATTAATTTCTATTGAATATAGTTATTATGACTTTTTTTTGCTTGCTTTCTACTTACATTTTTTAGGCTTGGGCATGTGAAGCCATTCCTCCCCTCCGAAATCAGTTCAAGGTTTACCCGGATGATGTTTCTTATTGAAGGATCCTTAGGTGGTTGTCTGCAAATGGCAGTAAAAATATTAAGAAGGCTACTGATCTCTTTAACCCTCCAGATGATGTAGTACGCCTTCTTTCAACAGATAATTTACCTCAAAGAAAGATATTGAAATAGATGTGCCATCTGTTGCGATAGATGCGTCATCCATTACAACAAATTACCTATCAATTGCAACTGGTGTAACAGATGGGTAGTTTATTGTGACAGACGATCCATATTTTGTAATAGATTAACCATTTATTGCTCTAGTTCTTTGAACCTGACTCAACAGATTACCCATCTACTATAAATTATTCAACAGATGGGTAATCAGATGCAATATATTATCAATCTATTATAATATATAGATTAGCTATTGCGGTAGTTAGATCATTTATTGCATAAGTTGGTTATGTTAACATGTAACCCAACTGACTGCAAATTATTATTATATGATTTAAATCCCTCTTGTATTTTTTTATAGGTTGTGCATCCTTGGATCGTGCCTACTATTGATGAGTTGGGAATGACTTCTTTTCTTACTATAGGTCTTGTTGATACAAAAGAAGACCAAACGGTGGAGTTAATAAAGAAGGAATTGGCTGTAGCAACATCCATAAGAAGAGCAGTTAGGCAAGGTCAGCCTAATGTTGAAGCTCTTCATGATCAACCTCAAACTGCAATAGATCCAGGTGCTTCTTATGGGGATGTTACTGGTGGAGTTGTTGATGATGGTGGCAATTATCCTGATGTTACTATTGCTTCCAGTCATGATTATGAGCATGTTGGTGCTCACCAAAAATAAATACATTTGAAAACACCCATTGCACAGTTCCCTCTCACCCCTACACCAGTCTCTCCTACCCTTACAGTGGTCCTCTCACCCCTCTCTACCTTTATATTCTCATTGCAAATATAAAGTGTGCAAGGATAGAGAGGATAAACTCCTTGCAAAACTAGAGGCTATTGCTAAAGCTGCTGATGAGTTGAAATCTAGGAGGGGTTTCATACCATCTAACAAGGTGAAGGAGTCATACACTCCTACAGTAGCGGTTAGGAGGAAGAGAAGAAACATTAGACAAATTCTCTCCATTCTAAAAATAACAAAATTGCAACTCCTCCTGCTCCAAGATTTGTTGAAGTTTAGGGGTCGCTGAAGAAGGTGGACATATATGTAATACTTGGCAACGAGGAGAAAAAAGAACTGGAGGAAATCATGAATAACAAGATGAAGGTTCAAAAAGAATACACCATGCATTCATTTTCCGCCAAAGACTTCATGAATATGACAAATATGCGTGAGTGATATGAGGACAATGTTAGTTTAATTTATCTAACCTAGCCTTCCAATCTACTCTATGAAGAAGAATCTAAGCAGCAGATGTGTAATCTTTTGCAACAGCTTGGTATTCTATTGTAACATAATACACACTATTGCATAACTTTTGTTAGTTGGGTAATCTGTGAAATGATTCAGAGAACCCTCTGCAATAGATTCTTTCCACTGTGTTTTTCTTATTTACAATTACTAAAATATTTAAAAATTATCTTTTTATACCACAGTATATTGATGAAATTCTCTGCCTTATGAGGGGCAAGCAATTAGCATACCCAGATGCTTATGATGTTGCCGATAGGATAATGAAGTTCAACTTCTATAACAGTTTTAAGGATAGGTACGATGATCGCCATGGAAAGGCTGGTCCCAATATTCAGAGACTTGATAAGTTAGTTTCTACATTCGAATGGGATAAAGATGTGATTAACTATGTTAGAGGGAAGAGGCCATATCCACACGATAAGAGCTGGACCAAGGCAAAGAGAATTCTTGCATTCATGAATGTGGAAGTCAAATATTTTCTCGTTTTTGAGATACTACTCTATGAGGGAAAGATTAAGGTTTATGACTGCAACTTACCTGTCTTCAACGAGGACACATTTTTAACCCACGTGAAGCCACTCTTGAAGTTGTTCCCCAAGTTGTTGATGCAGAGTAACCTGATGGATTATTTTTTTTGCGAAAGTTTTGAGGAAGGAATCATGGGTTTTTGAAGGTTGAAATAAGAACATCCAGCTCTAAAGGAAATAGAACCGGTGCAGCGTGCGAGCCGTACTCGCTTGCATACATCGAGTATTTGCTGACCGGCACAAAAATGACCGGTATGTGCGACACCATTGTGGCAAAGATGCAAGAGGTCTGGGCTTATGGGGTACTAACTAAATGGTTGGAGCCCATGTATAAACAATAATATGTACAAAGACAGAGACGAACACGATAATAATTTTTCATTTCAAGCCACTTCACTTTACTTGTAGTGACAATAATTTTTATGTTTGGCAAAAGTTGAATTTTTATAATGCAACGGATTATATATCTGTTGTAACAGATATAGTACCTGTTGTGATAGATTGATTATCTGTTGGAATAGGTTGGTCATCTATTGTATTATATAGATGTTCCCAGTATGTCTGTCACAACAGATATATAACCTGTTACAACATAATCTATCTGTTGCAACTGATAGGTAATCTGTTGGATCAAATAAGAAAGTAGGAAGATATGTTATATAATTTCCAGAAGATGACCTACATGTTGCAACATATGTTTAAATCTATTTGATAAGATATGTCATCTGTTGAGCAAATGTATTATCTGTTGTGATATATGAATCTAGTATTCCATTTCAATTAACATGTTCAAAACTAAGAATTGAATTATTCATAGACAACATAAATAACTCACCAAATAAATGAAATGTAAAAAAATCATTATGGGTACAAATGATCTACTCTACAAATAAATCAACAAGTTAAACCAAGGAGGATAGATTATTACATTGATGGACTCAAGCTATAAAGATCTACTCAATATGGACAAGTTGTTCTTCATCTGGTGCTACGAAATTCGGCTTTGGTCATCGTGAATATTTAATGTCTCTTGTATGGCTTCTGAGCTTTCGCTTCTCCGTATTTCCATATAAGAGCAGCATATCTTTTGTGGAGTAATTCGGCATCAAGTCCACCATTTAGTACTTATAATCCATTGCTTAAATACTCGGCGTAGGCAGAAACAAAAAGTTTGTAATCCCTATGTTTTAAAAAAATAGATAATCCATATCTTGCAGTTCATGCAAGCATTGTGAAATTTGTGAAATAAAACTAAATCATGACACTTAAACTTACAGGCTACCAATGTTTTGTTGAGTAGTTTCTTCAATATATTGTACATCAAATAGATTACCTATTTTATTCCTATATTCTTCAATCATCGACTAATCAGTACGAACCTTTTGGTCCAAAAATTCACTCATATCAAGGTAAGTAGGCAATATTTTGGCCAGCTTTTGTATCTCAGACGACGACCCGAAATGTCTCCTTCGTGACATTGAGTCATAAAATCGGATGCACCTCTCTTTTAGAACGGCGATAGTCAACACCCAATGGAATTCATCACCACAATTGATTGGGATGTACATTTCATCGACCAAATGCAAAGGTAAGCCAGCTGAAATGCTAAAACCTTTGATGATTTTGATTAAGCATTCCTCATTTCAGGAAACTTCCGGATGTTGTTGACAATACCTATCACAGGCATTATTGATGTAAACTTTTTACAAACAATTGTCTGTCGTGTATCTGTATTGTTCTTGTATTTGCAACTTGGCCTTTTTTTGGAGGTAGTAAAAAATGACATCGATATGCTGCACATATTATCAAATATTTCAAAATACGTGATAAAAAAATTAATATGTAGATGCAATTAAATAAAGTATTAATTAATTGTAATATGTATGACATTTAAACCTCATCATTCCAGCAAGTTTGGGGCTGTGACATCAAATAGAACCAATTCTTCATTTCAGGATGTGCAACAACAAAGTCAATATATCAAAACCAAGACTCGATTCGTTCACTTTGTAGTGTTTGTCATTTTGTTTTCTATATGATGATTTATATTTGTTAATGTCATGTTCTTACAACAAGAATTGTATAAATCAATATTTTTAAAATTGATTTATGTACCTGCCGGCATGATGCTTTAATAGCCCATCGGCAATCCATTCTGAATAGTTATTGATCAACAGTGTTAGTATTTTTTGAGCCTCGTTCGTGATATTGAACCCTTCAAATGGGTAATTCTTCTGTTCTCCCAAACTGATAGACTCTACTTTTTCTTCTTTTTTGGAAGCATTTGATGGATTATCAACTGTGATATTATGCTCTTCAGCAGTAGCTTGACATCCATTTAGAAAGCCAGAATTGTCAATGCTAATTACAGATATACAACAGATTGTCCATCTATTGCAATAGATGATTCTTATGTTGCAACAGATAGATCATCTATTGGGATAAATTCGAACAGGTAAATCAGAGCAGTACGATAAATTTGAGCAGATGACCCATTTGTTGTAACATAAGACTCATCTGTTGCAGTAGATTATAAATCTAATGCAACAGGTGGGACAACAGTTGCAATAGATGTATATATCTGTTTGATAATTTTCAGCAAATGTATCATCTATTAAAATAGATATGTGCCTGTTTGTTTGTTGGAACAGATAATGTACATTCACCTTCTTCAGATCATGCTGCTCTCTTATGTCCCTTGCACATTAAACAATGGTGCAAGACAAAGACAGAGGCATTACAATTTTACTTTTTTTGATGATTGATGATACCTTGGAAATATCCTTTCTTCTCCTCTTAGCCACCTTGATCTCTAGTGGAGTGTATGGATATGAAATCCTCTTTGATGGAATAACACCCCTCTTAGATATTATTTTCATTACAGAAGTAGTTAGTGCATTAATAACATTAATCACTCCATCGTGTTTCACATTGTAGTCTTGACATTTGCATGTAGAACATTCGCTAGATGTGGAAAAATCTAGAGAAAAATCTGTACAACTAGTATGATCACAATCATAATGGCTTGTTGTTTCAAAAACTGTAAGAAGAGCATCATCAGCCCCAACAGTAGCACCACTACCACTACTACTACCACTACCATCATCAACAGAAATAAGCCCACCCTCCAAAATATTTTTCTTGTGATGGTTGTTGCTCCAAACAATTCCATTTTTATTCCATCAATGACCTTAGGGTCTGATAAAGTTTGCACATACCGTAAAGTAAGATAAAATGGAATCTTCAACTCTTGGTTGGTCGGAACAAGCCACGGATGGACAATCTAAAATAAATCAGTATATATATTAGAATGATGATGAAATCATTTAAAATAATCATTAATTAAAATAAAAACTTGATTAAAATTGGACTTACTGCTTCCTCCAGGGGATTGAAAAGATCAATAAATTTTGCATTTTTATCAGTTTTGGCCAACAACCATCTCAAGATTCTTGGACAGAAAACTTTTTCCTGGTAGTTCACTTGTTGTCTCATATAAGGAATAGCTTCAAATGCCCAAGCCTATAACATAACACCAATAAATCAAAAGCATTATTAAATAAAAAAAATGAATCATATCATGATAAAAGAAATATTTTCCATGAAGCCCCATGGAAAGCCATATAAGTTGACTATCTTTGGCGTTAATAGAGTCAACAAATATTTGACAGTCATTTTGAAGCTTTCATAACTCCAAGGATAACTGTTAAATAACTCAATACCCTCCGAGAGATTTATTAGACCGAAACTTATATTGTTGTTAATGTCTCTCGCCCAAAAAATATTATGTACAAATCAAACCAAGCACAATGATTTCTTGTGCTTCTTTGAGAGTCCTTTACCTTTCAACGTTTCTATAAAATTTTTATTTTTAAACCTTGGACCAACAATGGACACTAGGTCATCACGATCACTCGACTTACCTTTACCTTTTTTGGGTGTGCGGGGTGCCTTTTTTTGGGTTAGAGTAGGCATAACTTGAGAAGAAGAAGGAGGATAACATTTTAGTCCAGTAACTATGGAAAACTCCTTCCAACCAAAACAAACAGGCATGCCACAATAATTTATCCATACCTCATCCATCATATCTTTGTTTTCATACATAAGCCTACGCTTAAGAAGATCGAATACTATTTTCATCTGGAAATGGGTAATGTTTTCCTCCAACAAATCAAGATATTTCCCAAAGTAGCTTTCCCTAAAATAAGCATCCAATTTTTGTTCTCGAAGTATTTTTCTGAAGGTGTCAAAAGATTTTCAAATGGATGAATTAACCACGAAATCACACGTTAAATCTTTGGCACCATCACACTACATTCTCACAGGATAACGATCAATACTGAAGGTTTTGACCAACTCTTCAGCGGAAAGGCTATTAGCATTTGGATCATCTCTTTTGAAATATTCCTCCTCCCCATGTTCATTATCTTCTGCTCCTGATTGACATGACACTTGTAAAGCAAGCTCATAGAGTGGTGGATGTAGCCAAGCTATTGCACTTGTTCCTTTACTTGGACTTGATTTAGTTTTTTTCTTTTGGGAGACATATTATTTAAATTAACAAAAATATAAAATAGATTATAATTGATTAATGCATCGTTAAAAAGGGATAACAGTAAATTTAACATGCACAATGGTAAAATAACAGCTCTAATAGATCACACATCTATTGCACCAGGTATGTTAGCTGTTGCAAGATATAATTGACATGTTGTAATGGATGAGTAAACCATTAGAAATAGTAAAACCATATTACTAATCTGTTACAACATATAACCAACCCGTTATAATGGATGAGTAATCCATTGGAAATAGTAAAAATAGATCACTCATCTATTGAAACATATAACCAACCTGTTGCTAGGGTGAGTAATCCATTGGAAACAATAAAAATAGATCACTAATATATTACACCAAGTAGTTTATCTGATGCAACATATAACCAACCATTGCAACAGATGAGTAATTCATTGGAAACCATAAAATAGATCACTAATTTGTTACACCAGGTAGTTTATTTGTTGCAACATATAACTAACCTATTGTAACGGGTGAGTAATTCATTGGAAACAGTAAAAATAGATCACTCATCTGTTTCACCAGAAAGGTTATCTGTTGCAACAGACAACTAACCTGTTACAAGGATGAGTAATCCATTAAAAAACAACAAAAATAGATCACTAATTTATTCCACCAGGTAGGTTATCTGATGCAACATATAACCAACCGTTGCAACGAATGAGTAAACCATTGGAAACGATAAAAAAAGATCACTAATCTATTGCACCAGGTAGTTTATCTGTTGTAACATATAACAAACCTGTGGCAATGGATGAGTAATCCATTGGAAATAATAAAACAAATCACTAATCTGTTGAAATATATCACTCATTTGTTCCAAAATGAGTTATCTGTTGGATTAATATTATTTAGATTTCTTCCAAACAGAAGAGTCGTCTGTCATAATGTTCTGTTAGATTGTTCATCTGTTGCATTAGATTTTCATAGTTGCATCAGATTTTTATCTATTGCATCAGATGTTTTCATTTATTGCATCAGATATTTTCATCTGTCACATCAGATGTTTCATCTGTTGCATCAGATGTTTCATCTATTGCAACAATATTTTTACCAAGACAAACAACAAATTAACCCAGCAACACAAATACATCACACACACACACACTAAGTACATCAACTGTGACAAAAAATCACCAATAAATCCGAATCAAAAGTTTGATAACAAGAAGAAGAAATGCCAGAAAATTAGGGTTTAATTCAATTTACATTTCAAATTTAAGCTAGAAACATTGAAATTATTAACCAATACTAGAAGAGTAGTTGGCTCAAAGTTCTTCTATTTCTTCATAATTTTTTACCTGTGAAAAAGGAAATAGGACAACGAAGAACTCGAAGTTGTTATCGCTGGGGAAGTCTTTACGTCGATTGATGGTTGAAATTCAAAAGGGAACTTGCCCGACTATTTGTCTGCCTGAGGTTGAAGTCACCGGGGATTAAAGGGAGAATTTTGTAGACCTGTTGGTTGAGAGAGAGTTGAGAGAAACTATCGAGAAAGAAATAAGAGAGACGGTTGATTTGGATTGAAGGGGGTGTGGGTTGATTTGTATTTTTGAAAAGATTAAAAAGTTTGAAAAATATTAATCAAGTCCATAATTAAATTAATCTAATTTTCTAATTATGTTTGACCTTTTAATTTGGTCAATGTCACCAATCCTTCATTTAAGACTTAAAAAACACATTTTCTTCAATTTTCTCTAGAAAGTATATATCTTGTCTTTGGTGAAATAGTTTATTGACAATACTAAAATAAGCAACAATAAGGATATCTATATTTATTAATAAATTATTCAAAAATTTTTTCTTTTCTGAACTAATCTGACCATCTCTCTTGATGCATTATAGATTCTTCTTCGTCTTGACAATGAACTTTTATGAAACTAATTTGACCATTGTCTCTTTGAATATACCACCATCAAACATCCTTCTTCATCTTGGTAAACTTGTGTTTGGTTCTCATGACACAAGAAGAAATTTTGAATAATATGTCTATGATCTTCATCATAGTAGCCATATTGTCAAATTACATTTTCAATGTCCACTCATTTGGTTATTGAACACATGATTGATGAAAACAATGGAAAAAAGTTTGAAAAGAAGAAAAAGATATATACTAATAAAAAAAAGGAAGAAAGAGAAATGAAAATGAACATCCAACAACTCTATAAATTATTGTTATATATTGATTGATCAAGCCATAAGAATAGGTAGAAAGAAGTTTAGAAGACATGTTATTAAGTAGAGAATACAAATAAATGTAGGTTTTATTTTTTAACTCATGAGATAGAATTAGATATAATAAATATGATATAATTTTTTTAATTAATTAATAAAAAGAATGAAGAGAAAATTTTTAAAAAAGGAGAAAATAGATAAATATGAATAGAGGTCATAGAGAGGTGTCAAATCACCTTGTCTATAACTCTCCTTTATATGTATTGATTGATTGATTTTTAAACCCTTTCCGCTTAAGTTTGTTCTTATACATAGGTATCAAGAGATAATAAAATATCATTTTGGCCCATTAATCATGACTAGAATAATATCTAAAATACCCATTGGATCCTCGGATATTATTCAGAACCTCGACAAAACAAGTCAAATATCTACATTGACTAAAAAGTATATTTCAGACCTATTAAAAACATTACAACACTAGTATGAGGTCGTCTCAATCAAAGATTGACTATAATCAGGCTTAAATTTATTAAAACTCAAGAACCCAACGACTTAAATCACTTTCAAAGACCTCGAGAATCGGTATTACCTTCCCCCGTAAGTCATAAATCACGTCTAAAAACTATGAGGAGGATTAAAATAAGACAAATTTATAAAATAATTTGCAGGGTTGTTACACTTATAGAACTAGTTACTACTATATAATAAAAGAGAATATCATTTTTTGGTAGTCCTCACAAGGCTATTGTAGTAATTTAATTAATTTCTTAATTCTCTAAAATTGTGACATTTGATTAATATAGATGAAATTACTTTATCTTCTTTCTTGCTATATGGACCTTTGCACTTGGTGCATGTTTCATAATACGAGAAACTATTAAGTTTTTTCTTGTAATTTCAATTGTTTAATCACTTTTATTTTTCAAAAAGATAATTGGGAGTAGGGCAAGGGAAATTAGGGAGGAGATTACAAAGCAAAAATCAAATATTTACCAACAAAGTAAAAATTTAGGTACTCAAATAATTGAACTATTCAAATTCTCATATTGTTTGACTAATCGGTAATCATTTTTAGAAGCTTACATTATAATATTCTATTTCTCATACTTACGTATTATTTAATAAAGTCAACTGCAAAATATAAACATCAAATAGTCTATAATTAATTTAATTTATTAAATTACTTGTACTTCATGTTTTATGAAGTACAAGACCAAAAAAGCTTTAATTTTTTTTATTTGCTACTCACAAGACCAAAAGACTTTAATTTGTTACGACCCAAAAACAAGGATCATGATGGCACTTGTCGCGACGTACCTTGACAAGTTAGCCTATCACTCAAAGTGATACAAAAAGAAAAAAAAGACAGAAATATCCAAGGTAAGACTTCTAGAATGAAGCCAACTCATACAAGTAATCATAACAATGCGGAAAGAATTTATCCAAAATACCAATCGTGTCAAAAATCAGGTGTCAATAGTGTAAGAACTACTAATACAATTCAAGAGTCAAATACATCAGAAAAATAACTACACAGGAATAATATGTCTTTGAATACTAATAAATACATACTACTATAGAAAGATAGAGGTGAACTTCGGATGCATGAATGTCTAACCGCTACCTTGGAAGCTCCAAAGATCGCTAGAGTCTAGCAAGCTGAGGCGCACTCGAGCTAGCACCTGCACCGAAAGGGCGCAGTAGGAATAAGTACAGTCCACTTGTACTCAGTAGGTATCATAGGTCGACCAAGCAAAGTAGTAAATAAAGCATACAAGATACACTAAGGGCACGCCATCTGCAATAAAAAAATATCCCACCATGGTAGCCCATACTGCTTGCACTAACAGTTCTAATATGTCACATATATTGCAACATTACAGTAAGATAGAACACAAGTATATATTATGTCACATATAAGTAGAACAAGAGGGAATATGCATATACAAGATAATAAAATACAAGTAAATGAAGATAAGAAAATTACATAAATGGAAAGTCAATATGGCAATACAACATAATATAAATACAATAAAGTAAGTGCAATGTATATGATGATGATGATGCACGAGGTTGTCGCACAATCTCTGGGATCGTCGCACAATCCTCGTATACACCTACGAAGGCAAGCCTCCCAATGCAGGACCCATGGAGGGTTCGTCAACCAGTATACAATCCACACATATTATATATTTTTTCTGACACATTTCCCGGAAAGGTGTTATCAGGGGTTACCAGTGTTTCTCAGATGTTGCCACGGTGGTACTAATGTTTCATGAATGAGTATGATATAAATATGTAATGCTTACAACCAATCACAATGATTATTTCCACAACCAACCACATGATATATTTCTACAACCAATCACAATGATATATTTCCCCAACCATGTGAACCAATACCCACTCATTATTTTTGTTTCATCTATGAATTTCCACGTCTCATAGCCAATAAAGTATGAATATAATCAAAATACACCAATGGTACAAACATTAATCATTTTAACAACACAATACAATTATTCACATTTATTCAAGGCTATCAATATCACATAGGACCCCACATGGTCACACATATCACATAACATCTCAATTTTGACAATTACATTATATATTGGACCCCACATGGGAAAAACACATAGATAGACATTTTTCATGATTAATTACAACCCATAACATGCATTTTGTACCATCATTTTCTACCCATCCCAGTCTGAAAAGGTTAAGCCATAACCTACCTCAAAAACTGAAATCGATCCGCCACACTTTGAACTCACGACCTTAATTTTTACGAACAATCCTGAACTCTACTTAAAACATCAAATATAAAATCTACGTTTAAAACAAAACCAACGACACTCATATTGACTACTTTTGATCCGGGGTCATAACGAACCCCTAGGACGAGTATTCAAAAAAGAAGGGCAAAATCAGCATTTTATTTCAAAAATATGTTTCCCATATTTTTAGAAATCTACATATGAAAAACCAAGTCAAATTGAGTAAAAAAACGAGGTTCAAATTGAAGAAAAATCATTTTTAAGCTTTACTGGGTAAAATCTTTGAAATTCGGGTTAAAATCAAGAATCAGAGTTGTTTTGAAGGTTAAATTAATGAAAAACTAGTAATTATAAGATCTAAATATTATTCAAGTAAAAAGAAGTGAAATTGGGGTTTAAAATCAAGCCCTAAGATTTTTGGAGTTTTGAGAAATTAATCAAGGAATTAAAGTAGAAAATGATGAAATTTCACCTTAAATCCGTAATAGTTACAAGAAATAGGTGTTAATCTAGCTTTTCAAGCTCCCACAAACTTCACTTTTAAGCTCCCACACTATTTTAGGGTTTAACTTCCAAGAGGCAAGATGTAAAATGAGTAAAAAAGGCCCAAAACTGTTATATATATTGAAGAAAAATCCGCACAAAAAGCTGTTTTTTTTTAAAGTCTCATCCGGGCTTCGATGGGCTGTTCGGGATCATTCGGAGTCCGATATATGTAAACAAACTATGTAACCACACTAAATTATATGCCCCGGACTCTATGCCGATATCAGATTTTAAAAAAATATCATTTTCACAAAATGGACTCCCAAAACTCAAAATCACAATTTTCTAAATCGAGGATCGAAATGAGATTTAAAAGGCGTAAAATCATACCAAATATCTTGCCACATTAAAATTAATATTTTGGATCTGTTGGAAAAGTCAAATTTTTCATATGAGGTCGTTTCGACCAAATGTGGGTCCCACACCCATATTTCTAATTTTTCAACTTTTCGACTAATAGGTCAAAATGAGCTCGGGTGCACTGGGACCCGAACCAAAGGTCTACCTAGACTAAAATCGATATTCTGGAATTGATGGCATAGTCCATTTAGCCATCCCTCGCACGGATCAAATGATATCCCCATAAGTCAAAAATAAGGCTCTCGAAGCCATATAAAACCACAATATCGAATAAATGGTACCAAAATGCATCAAAAACCATGCCAATTACTCCCACACCCCAAAAATATCATAATGAAACTATGGAGAGGGATAAAATAGTCAAATCACACAAAATTATAAATTTCACTTATTTCATCAAATATTAAGGTCATTACGTTATCCATCACTAAAAATCTAGTCTGTCCTCGAATCTAAGGCAAAGAAATACCTGAATCAATAAAGAGCTGAGGATAAGAACTATGCATATCAGAATCAACCTTTCATGTAGCCTCATTTACAAATCGATGTCGCCACTGAACCTTAACCACAGGGATAACTCTAGAGCGCAACCGACTAATATCCCTAGCCAAAATGAAAATCGGGTCCTCAATAAAGGAAAACCGCTCATCTAACTGAACTGACTCCCAACGCATAACATGAGACTCATCAAGAATACAGAGACGAAGCATAGAAACATAAAAAATTAGATGAACAGCTGATAGATCAGGGGGCAAAGCCAACTCATAATCCACATCACCAACAGTCCGAAGAATCTCAAATGGACCAATATACGTGGGGATAAGCTTGCCCATCTTCCCAAACCTCATCACACCCTTCATGGGTGAAACTTGAATGAAAACATGATCACCAATACCAAATCTCAAGGAACGAAGTCTATGATCAGAATAGCACTTTTGCCTACTCTGAGCCGCTCTAAGTCTATCCTGAATTACCTGAAATCTATCCCAAAACCCATGAAGCAAGTCCGTAACTCAAGGTTTCACCTATGAAACATTAAACCAACCTACTGGGGAGCAAAAACTCCTACCATACAATGCCTTAAAAGGAGCCATGTCATACTGGAATGGTAGCTATTATTATATGTAAGCTTTGATAAAGCCAAATGTTGCTCCCACTAGTCACCAAAATCCATCACGAATGCACGAAGCATGTCCTCCAAAACTTAGATAGTCTACTCTGACTGGCCATTAGTCTGGGGGTGAAACGTTGTGCTAAGATTAACCCGAGTACCTAACTCATCCTGAAAAGTCTTTCAAAAGTGAGATATGAACACAGAACCTCGACCTGAAATAATGGACACCGATACACCATGCAGATGCATAATCTAAGGAATGTAGATAGGGGCCAATCTCTCAGCACTGAATGAGACCTAAACCAAAATAAAATGAGATGAATTGATCAATAGAATCATGAGATGTTCAAGAAAAAGTGAGAGTTTATCCAAAGCTTCTAATTTATGGTATGTGGGGTTTTGAAGAAGGGTAATCCTTTCACCCTTGTGCCCAAAGGCTTATTTAAACTATAATTCTATGTATTTTATGAGATTTTACATGAAATTGAATTGGGGTTTTTCACCCATTGTTATTGGTTGAAGCTTTTGGTGTTTTCCTTGAATTGAGAGTCTAATGGCCTAATTTTTACATGTTTTCTTGAGAAATTGCAGCTAGGTCTATACCCCATGATTTTAATCCTTGAGAAGTTAATAGATGAAATGTTTGAAATATTGAAGTATATAAGTATGTTGAGATTTTGAGACAAATTGCTGAAATTTCCAGATTTCTACATGGGTTATGAATCTATATGCTATCTATTATGCTTTTGATGAGTTTTAACTTGAGATTGAATTATGAGTTATTAAACTCTACTTGAGACTTGCAATTTTATAAACTATTGTGCTATAAGCACCCATGATTTGAGTATTCTGAGATTGTTGAGAAATGTTTTAACCTAATAGTCATTGAGCTTTGAAATCCACTTTCCTACATGAGAGTACAGATTTGATTATTGGGATCGTGGTGAACCATGGGATTATTTCTAAAAGTGAATTTTTATGAGATGAGCACAGATAATCTAAAGGGAGTAGTATTTAGCACCGAGCGGGTAAGTTACCATGGTTTTTTACCCCAAAACTACATGCCACCATAGGTTGGGCCTAAGGCCAAGTTTATGATTATCATTGGGCCTAAGGCTGAGTTGATATTGGGCTCGAGGCCGAGTTTATTTAGTGATCACTGGACCTAGGTTATACTCCCTGGAAAGAGTATGATGCCTTTCCCCAACGTGAGGTTTCTTCATTAGGAGGATAAAACGTTGGACTCCATGTAGCTCGCATGGTTTATGTCGATTAAGAGAAGCTCCCTAAATTAAAGTATTTTCCATTGAGATAAGATATTTTTCTTTAAAACTAAAATACTTTCCCTTGATATGAGTATTTTTCCCTAAATCTTAAAATGAGATATTTTCCTAACGTGAATGAAATGCCTTCAAGTATGTTTCAAAGTTATATGATTTCGAATTTCAAGTATTTGAGTTCAAAAGAGTTATGAGTTTTTGAGCATTGAAGAATTTTTACTCTCCATGAGACATATACATTAGTTGAAAGTATTGCTTAAAGTTTCCTTTAGCCTTGAGTAATGAGAATAAGAGAAGAGTACAAATTTCAAAGGTGAAAGTATAATAACTCACGAGATTGTGTTACATGTTCCATTTTACATGATTCATGAGCTTCACATTTTATACTTATACAAGCCATGTGAGTCTTTACTTATTTCATGCATGATTTGATTAAAGAGTAATAATGCTGTTTTTTATAAATGCATGCCTCCCACATGCTCAGTACATTCCCAAGTGCTGATCCACATATACGTCTATGTGCTACATTGTCTTATAATGTAGGTTCAAGTTCTCAATCCCAACCTCTTTAGTGATTTTCGAGTACCTCTATCTACATTCCTACAATGGTGAGTCACCATGGTTCAAGGACCTATATTCAGACATCTCCATATTTTGAGAGACTATTCGAGTCAGTTGGGGACCTATCCCAACGGCTCTCTAGTTCATAGATTAGTAGATGCTTTGTCAGACTAGTTATCAGATTGTGGTTGTGTTGAGGTTTTTGTATTGCTTATTCGTTTGGACCGAACATTTTCTCTGTATTTCCTTTCATATGATATGACTATGCTAGTGTTTGAATTATTTTATCTTGAAATGAGTGTTATTAATAGAAACAATCTCAAAGGGTTAGATTGGGGATACTTGTTATTTTAAGCATCGCGTGACATCCCGGGAGGCAATTTTGGGTCGTTACAAGTCGAGTATAAGTTTTCAGCGTAAGTTAGTCTGCAAAGCCAGTAATTCAATTTAGCAATCTGACAACAAATCCATATGGTGTAGTTTCCCATCTTTTGACCTAGTCCTACCATCAGAAATCTCAGGAATGTATCTGTTCCAAGATAGAAAGTCCCAGTAGTTTCAAGATCAGCTCAGTTCATATATTATGTCTTAGATTCAGATCCTAGATATTCAGCCGCGATTCAGTTCATAGGTGCCCTGTGCATCGTCTCAGTTTTCCTCAGTATCTAATTCAAGTCAGTATTCCTTTAGGGACACAATGTCACAAGGGGAAGATACACGATAATTCCCCAAACTCTCATGACATAAAACATGCCATTATCTCTTTTCATAATAAATCTAGTTTGGAGTAAGGGCGTACTTATAAGTTGACCCTCAAACTCCAACCTCAGCCGTAAGCCACATATTCAAGGTGCTCAATTCAGATCATAATAATCTAGCTTATGTATCACGTTCCATACTCAGTTACGTTCTCATGTTTCCACTCATGCATAATTAGTAATTAATCTCAGACTCATTAGCATTTTCAGTTTAAGGTAACAGTATTCCTTAACCTCATTCAATTTTATGTTTAGATTTTAGTTTCAAACTCGGTCTTCAGTTCTATGTCAGATTCTCATCATAAACTTGGTATCAAATACCATTGCCTATTCAGTCATGCATTCATGTATTGGTTCATTCATATAATCATGCATCAAACATGCATTCTTATCGTGAGAAACTCAGCTTATCAAAAATCTCAGTGTTACTCATGCATCAGATATACATGTTTAGTATGATACATTCAGCTTATCAGTCATGCTAGTGATGAAGTCATATCTCGATTGTTCATGTTTAATATGTACTTCAGTTTATCATTTTTCCCCTCTCAGTCAGTCTCATTCGAGGACGAATGTTCCTAAGGGGAAGATATTGTAAGACCCCGTAAAATTTCTAAGCTTAATTCAGTCCTTTAAGCTTGTCAAGGGGTCCCAAAGTTAAAAAAATTCTAATGAAGTTCCCAGACTTAGTCTCATCATTCGAGGATGTTATTATTTGATTATTTCATTTTTTTCAGTACTTAGTTTATTTCAGCAGATGGAGTTAGTTGAGGGATTATCCCATCAACTCTTTATTTAGACAACTCAGTTTTAGAGGCTTTCAGACTACAAAACGTTCAGATAGTTATTTCAGTTGTTTTGGTATTGTTATACCATATTTTCAGTTATTTATCCGTATTGAACCTTATGGCCTTTTAGTTCATGTTTCCACATATATGATACTATCATTATTATTCAGTCCACATTTATAGATACTAAGCATGGGTTAACTTGTAGTCCTTTGGGATTATGAGCACCGTGTGACGTTCCAGGTACCAGATTTGGGGTGTTACAAATATTTTCTTCTTCAAGTATGGAGGCTAAGAACTAGAACAATGTTCAATAATTAGGAATATCATGTATGATGGAATGATAGGGTTTGAGTTTGCTTTAGGGAAAATTTGGGAACAGATATGTGCATTTACATTTTTTCCCTTGAGCTGATTTTTCGCTAGGCCGCGATTGCACCTGTTTTGCCAAAATCGTGCCTACCATGACCGCAGGAAATGCCATGTAATCATGTTATCTTAACCATATTGACTGACTGCGATCGCAGTTTGATCGCAATAATTAAGGCCATGTTCTGCATTTCTTTGCTCTTTTTTGTTTATTTTTTAGCTCTAATCCATATCTTTCCATCTTATCATTTTAGTGCCTGCAAAATATGAATATTAGTGTATTTAATCACAAATTATGTGTCACTTATTCATTCAAAACCTGGTAATGTGCACAAATGTGGAGTATAATTGGGTGGTAGATTCACTACTCATCAACACCCCCAACTTAAAGCTTTGCTGGACCTCAAGCAACACTACCTCTTAACATAAGACAATTCATATTTATGCCCTTTGACCCAGTGATCACATTAACTTTAAGCATAGTGTAACACCCCAAGAACGGGCCTCAAGATGTCACACTATGCTTAAGACTACGAGTAGCCTTAAGCTAACCCTGTAAGCCTTCTACTAAATCTGAAGATCATAATAAAGAAATATAGATATATAATCAAAGCTAAAACTTGGAATTCTATCTAAGCTAAGCTAATATTATCTAAACATGATATCTAAAAATACTTGACTTAAAAACCTAGACAGTCAATACTGGAAATCTAAATTATATCTAGCAGTCTGACAAGCCTCTACTATTAATAACTAGAGAGCCATTGGGATAAGTCCCCAGCTAACTTGAACTACCTAAAAAATACTGAATCAACTACTGTAATAAACTAGAAAATCTAAATGACTGGGTTCTCAAACTATGAGGACTCACCAACTGTCGAGATGTAGATGGAGATTCTCAAAATCACTCACGCTGTTGAAATTGAGCACCTGAACCTACATTATGAGACAATGTAGCACATAGATGTATATGTGGATCAGTACTTCTGGAACGTATTGTGTATATAGGGGTGAAATTCATAGTAAAATAGGGAATACATATATGTTTCTCATAAATAATGCATGCTAAGTAATAATGGCTCACTTTGGCTGGAGTAATTGAAAACTGAAATCATAAATCATGAATGCTAAAACATACTATATGAATGTTGTGAGCCACCATACTTAGTTCTAAATCTGTGCTTGAAATCTATTTTCAAATCATACATGCTAAATGTAATAGGGCCCACTTCTGTATCTAAAATCTAAAAGCTGAAATCTAGTAGCTAATGTCTTATGTAAAAAAATATCCAAATAAAGTCATGGGCCTTTACACTTAGTTTCTAAAAGCTTTTTTGTTATTCTTTACTCTTTTTTGTAGGCTGTAGGGAGGTTCTTCTAGCCGACATACACTATGTGAGCTATCATAGTGTCCAACGTCTACTTCTCTTATGGAAAAATCTTTTGTTGGGGAGAGGTGTCATACTCTTTCCAAAGAGTATAACCTAAGCTAAGTGATCATATCTGTAACTGTTATCCATATAGAAATGGGAATAATCTGATAATCTATACCTACGTTGGCTCGTAGTTTTAGGGCACGCAAACATACCTAACTCGGTGCTAAATAGTACTCCCTTTAATCTGTATGCTCATTCTATAGGAAATCCACTTTTAAAACTAGTATAAGGGTTTACAATGAAAACCTCTTGTGAATCTGTTTACTATAAACTGTAGTTAAATCTATAAAGTGGATTTCATATCTAAGCTGACATCAAAAGACAAAATCTTTGTTCAAAATCTGAATATAACTAATCATGGGATGCTTAAAAGCATAATCTTCTTAAATATCAACATTCAAACTACGGTTACTAATCCATGCATCAATTTTATGTCAAATTATCATAAAGTTCATGCTTAATAATGAAAGTATTGATAATTCAATTCTAAATCTGGAAAATAGTATCAAACGCATAAAAATACAGAAGTAGACATGCAATTCAACATCTAATTCACTTGTAATCTCATAATCTTAAAATAGTAATGAATGGGTATAGACCCTAGACTGAAATTCATATAATTTCATATAAAATTCAACTTTAAAACTAATTTTGGGCACAAGGATGAAAAAATTATCCTTGTTCACAATTCCACGTACCTTTATTAATGAATGGATGAAGAAGCTTGAACTTTGAGTTCCTATTTATGCTCTTAAAGATTGATTCTTGAAGTTCTTGAATTCGGAATATTAAATTTTAGGTGATCTTGGAAAAAGAATGGTGGAATTTGGGTTTCTTAAGGATTTGAAATTCAGGTTCTAGGGTTTCTTGTAGAGTAATTTGATGAAATATGAGCATATAATGCTTAGAATAGGTTTAATTCCTTGTTATTCAAGATTTGGGGGCTTGGGAAATGACTAGGTTTCCTTTTGTAAAAATTAGTTTGGAATTGGAAATCCCGATTTTGCATCCCACCGCGATACGACGCCATCGCGGTGGCTTACTAGAAAAGGGACAATTGCCATTTTGGGATCTGACGTGATGTGGCATAATCGCGTTGCGTCACTAGAAAAGGATGAGTGCCATTTTGCACTCCATCGTGATGCGGGGACTGTTCCTTTGAGAATTTTGGTGCGACACTAGCCAATCGTGGTGAGCTACTAAAAAAGGACGAGTGGGAATTTAGACTTTACTGCGATGCAGGCTAATCGTGGTGCTTCACTGGAAATCAGACAATTGCAATTCTGCACCTCACCGCGATGCGATGCTCTACTATTTTTTTTACTAAAATTGTCATAACTTCTCAACTGAGTATCATATTAAGGAAAAATTGGTATCGTTGGAAAGCCAATTCAATTATCTACATACTGGTGGTTCTAGAGCTATAAAATTCTACACACATCAAGAGTTATAAATTTTTAAAGTTGACCCTTCACACACTAGGAGCTAAATGGGACTAAGAAAAGTACGTGGTATTACACTTAGTCACCACCACAAGTAGCTCTTTCCTCATAGTCCAAGATATTCTCACTTCACCCCTCCATATAAAAATAAATATCTAATGATGCAAAAGACTTCAAAGAGAAACAATGCAATAACAACCAATACTCGAGAAATGACTCACTTTTTACCATTACTAAGTTATACTCATTTTTCCTCATTTCTTGGAATGTGTCAAAATCAGCCACCTCAACTTGTTCACGTGCCTTCTCACAAGAAGAAAAAATTCATACACCAAACTACCAAGTATGCAACAAGGAATTTAAGTGTAAAACTCTCTCTCTCACAAGGTCTTATTGAGCTTGTAACTTTGGTTTAGGTTAGGGTAGGATATCATTTAGGAACAACATGGTTACGCCCTCCTTGAATATCTACATCACACTATTTGATGAATCATTTGTCTATGGGCCACTTCCCTTTGTTTTCATTCTTTTGATTACACAAGTGCCTACTATTGCTTCCTTGTTTCATCCATTTTCTTTCATTTATTTTTCTTGTAAATTTCATGCAATTATTTCCTTTGTTAGGTCCATTCTTTTTCTTATTCATTTGTTTCAATGCTTAAGCACGTAGTCATTCACTAACACTTTGTGGCCCAAAGTTTCTTCCTTCAATATTTACCACCCCCAACTTAGGCTTTTAGCCTCAAGTTGCATTTATAAGTTCAAGGAGGGTATGGTTCAAAAGAGGGATAAAAATTGAATAGAACATAATTTGTAAACTGTTTTCCAAAGAAAGGGCTAAAGGCTCAAAGTGGGTGACTAGGGATAACATTTGTGAACGGGTAGGCTTTTTAGGCTAAAGTGGGCTTCCAAAAGTCACAAAGATTTTCTAAGATCATTTATCTAGACAAATACTATCAAAATTTAGCCTTTAAAGACCAATGGGGCAAGTTCTTGATGACATAAGTATACATGAGATTTAGACAAATAAACTTACTGTTCATGGCATGTGGATTTGCCAAGGAGGCTCAATTTCCCCTCACATTAGAGACAAAAATGGAGTATCTATCAATGTGTACAAGTCAAAAATTTTGGAGTCACAAAAAGAGAAAAAGTTTTGTTACAAGGTTGCTCACACCTATGCCCTTGATTTGTGAAAAATTTTTGGGTGAAGGGGGTTGATCGTTTTGCATTTGTACTACGTGCAATTTGCTAACTTATAACAATAACTGAAGCCTTAGTCTCATATTTTGGCTTACTATGGGAAAACCAACCATATGATTACTCAGACTTTGCCAATGGTATATATGTAATCCCAAATTTACAATGCCATGGGTACTCAGACTTTCCTTGCATTTATGACCTTGATGCCACGGGTACTCAGGATTCCCCTGCATCTGTGACTCAAAACCCACTCACGATACTGAATTTCATCACTCAATCTATCATATGGAAAAGCTCGTCATGCATCACCATCATTGAGTTAAAACTAAAGTAAAACAAAGATCTAAAAATCAAAACAACATGACTAATCCATGAAAATGTGGGCACCATTAGTGTGACCAAATATAGCATCCACAATGTCATCAAAAAAATATCAAACATAACCAAAAATATATCAAAACAATACAGATCCATGGACAAGCACCCCCAATTGAAAAGCTAGCAGTGTCCCCACTGTATAAACAACAAGAAAAGAGAAAAGGGTGCTCCCTGAATCAGCCTTAGGAAAGTGCTCTCTTTGGAAGACTTTGTATCATATCCATCAATATCATAACACTCAACGAGGGCCTCATCATCACTCTCAACCCTCAGCGAAGGTAGTCGCTCCTTGGGTTAGAGAACTTTGAAGATATCCTTCACCCCTTTCCATATCTTGGTGAGAAATTTATCTCTCTTCTTCTCTCTCTTCACCATATTTTCCTGTGACTCCTTGAGATCCCTGTGTGATTTTGTCAAAGCTGAATAGGCTCTCTTCAATGGAAACCATAACTTTCTTCTTCTTCTGCTCCTCTTGGTATATTTAATAATTCGACCGAGCTACATATGAGTGGCGAGTAGTGGAGGACTCTCTCAGTCCCTGAGGCAATCTAGACACCAACTCTTTAATCACCTGCATCTCATATGAGATCTCACCAAAGGGGTTTGCTAAAGAAGGTCTACATGAGTTTGTGTCCTCCAGGGTTGACTGTCCCGAGTCAACCTTTCTTTTCTCTTGCTATGACCAGGTGCACCTTCACCCTAGAATTTAAGTGGGAAGATTCGAGGGCCTATGTGTACCCAGTTATCTATAGTATATTCCTCCACTTCTTCCCTCCTGAATAACTCAGTAATAAGGAAAATAAAGAGAAAAAGTGTACCCCATTAATTCTTGACGTGCCTCTACTCTGAGATCACAATTTCTCCTATGTTTAGAGAAATTCCAGCTAGGATACGAGCCCGTATATCTATGACATCCGTCATGAGTGCAAGGTGACACTTTGTTCCGAATGATAGTCAACCAAATTCTGGCCTCTACTATGAATTCATTCATAGAAATACCTCTCTTGCTGGTAGCCCAAGGAACTTCCTAGCCAGGACATAGTATGTCCGCCATCCAGGTCTTGGCTAACACCCTTTTGCCTGGAACTGAGCCATGCCACATTCATGAGCCCATATACCTCATTAATCTTGTCGGCTCTGAAATCTACTTCATTTCGCTAAATAGTCATCACTGGGTTTGTGAGAGAGACTACTCTAAGGTTAGCATAAATCTCATGCACCCATACTCATTAGCATAGCAGGGGTTTGGGAAAAGCACATCTACCCAATAGAAGTGAGTCTGGCATGGAATCTCGGGAGTTTCTCCTCCACTTTATCCAAGAAAATACCTCTTTTTGGGAGTAATTTGGTCTTGGGGAGGTTAGAATAGTAGAGGTTGTGGCATTCAGCGAACATGAATCTGGTATTGTCAAAGTCTCCCATTTTGTGGCTGAGTACCTATAAGCAATACAATTCAGACCATCAGTAGTAGTCTTACTCCAAAACCATGCTAGATTAGCTAGATAAACTCATGGTGCAATGTTATAGTGGGATTTAGGATGAAAACTAGATGTGCAAATTTTTTTGTTTTAGTATAAAACTGCTCTCAGTTATGACAATTGTGGAACCTTAACTGCGATTGTGGTACCACAACCGCTGGACATTTACCACGATAACAGTTCTGTGATTATGGTTATCATGACTGCGATTGCGGTAATTGAGACCATGTTCGACAGTTTCTGCAACATCACTAAAACACAAGATTTTAACCCCAAATTTGTGTTCCAACTAGGCATATAAACATTATGTTCAAGGAACTTAAGCATAGAATACGTGATTATACCCTTAAATTAAAAGAAATTAACATGGAATTCATTAGGGCATTGAATCGAACACATGGTGTACGCGTTAATTTTAACTGTTTTAGGCCTAATTCTGGGTACTCAAGACTTCCCCATTGGTGTGTACACCAACTAAAATAGTTAACTACCACAATAATCATAAACATGCATGGATTTCACGCTGAAAACAATATTTCAAGCCTTTCCCTAACTACAAGTTCTAAGCCTAAAATAACATCGAAAATAAGGGAGTTGAGACAACATACAAAATTAGATGATGCAAATGGATTGAAATGTACACTTGAACACTCAACACAAAGACAAAATTTAGAGAGAATTTAAAAAAATTTGAAAAGGGGTGCGTATGGGGAGAATGGCTATCGGATGTCATTTAAGCTAATTTAACCACGATCACGGTCCTAATTTTATGATCGCAGACACTTAGCTACCACGATCGCGGTAACATGGGCCAGGACCGCAGTAACTGAGACCAAATTTTTGGTCCCTTGCACTCCCCTATTAAGTTCAAAAAATGAGAAATTTCACACTATCCCTTTTTCAATTTCAATCAACACTCCTCATAGTACCATAATTTCATGGATTATGCAAAAATAAAAATAAAATCTACTCTATCATGCATAAATGAAACGATACGGGCCACTTTTATGTCATGATGGGTTTATTCCCATCTTTTGTGTCAAACCATACCTCCCGCTAATATTTGTGTTTCCACTTAGAAGAAATGAATCTTCGTCCTAACTTTCCCTCACTATGAGTTGAACGGTAGAAGGACAGAAGATTCAAATCTTCCAAGGTAAAACAAGATAGTGGTGGGGGCATGTCGATGAAGCTTCTTGTAATAGCCCATACTTTTATTAGTTTAGTTCATCTCCTAGCTGCATGTATAGAAGGCTTAAAGCCTGGAAATTTCTCTAAGTGTTAGGGACTTAGTTATTTTTAAGGCCTCTTAACTTCAAGGATTTTTAAACGAGTCTTCCCAACCCTGAGATGTTGGTTTTTGATTCATGTTCAAGGGTGTAAGAAGCATGTCCTGTGGAAATTTTAGATTTTTTAGACAAGGATTGGGTCGTGTTTGGATTTCGATTCTAGAACCTCAATGTGATAGTGACGCGTCGTGGTGGGTATAGTGATGAGCCCTTCATCGCGTCTTGGTGGACCTTTAAGCCACGTTTCAGTTGCGAATTTAATTTTTAAGAGGAAATTGAGCCTTTTTCCCTCAATCCAATTCGTAAAAACATGAATTTAAAACGTCGGTTAGGGCATTATATGCCCATTTTTTCCAATTCTCCTCTCAAAGAAACCCAAACCATCTCCCAAGTTCATCAAATTCAATTAACTTCCCTTCAAGAAAACCAAGAAATCAAGTTCCCAAATCCAAGAACTTTCAAGAAAAGCATCAAGATTGTGTTTCTCTTTCAAGATTTAAGGATTTAAGGTATGTGTGATGTTTATCCATGGGCCCTTTTCTCTCATGGAGTCAAACAATCCATTTTTATATTTTAAATTATGAATTAAACATATTTATGATGAATTATATCCATGAAGCTCTTACTAATTTTGATTATAAATTATGTTTACATGTGTTTTTGATGGGATGAGCCATTTACATGTTTGAATGATGAAATTTCCATGTTAAATCCCTAATTCATGGTTTTAGTAAGGTAACTATGTTTTTGATCATATGTTTTACCCATTCCTATGCTTAATTTCATGTTTTCCATGTGTTTGATGAAATGTCTAAATGTTGGGTTTTGAGCAATGATCTTTTATTATGGGGTTTAAAGCTTTACATGTCCTTATTGATACTTCCATTCCGTGCTGGAGGGTTATGAACACCCGATACTTAACTGTTTACATAATTTCAGTAACTTTAGAATAGTTCAGATAAACTATGAGCGTTGTCATTCAGTTAGTTATCATGATTAGTTGTTTGCTCAATTAAGCTTAGTTCTATCCAAAAAATAGTGTCATTCAGTTGGGAGTAGGATTTAACACTGAGTGAGCCCAGGAATGGGGCCTCACCTGCCAGTACAGGGTGTTACCTTTAGTAGCAGTCCCTTAGTTCCAAAACTACATAGCCAGCGTAGGTTAAAGATATCAACCTACCAGTTGAGGGTAACATATATCTCATTATAGAACCTGCCAGATGAGGGTGACTCATTAGTCCCTCGGGACATTAGTTTAGTAGATACACACAACCCATGTTAGTACCCGTGGCACGATACTGACACCCTTCCAACTAGGGTTACAGGTTGGACCCTGATTAGCTTAGATTGGGGCATGTCGGTTAGATGACACCTCCCACAGTCTTAGTTTGGTATTCAGTACAAAATTCAATGCAGGTTTGCTTGACCATAGCAGACAGTTCATCAGTTATTCAATTACCAAATTTCAGTAACTTTGGTCATGCCTTCTCAGATTTTACAGCTTTCACGCAGTTATGCATCAATTATCTCATGTTATTCAGTCAGTCATTATGTCAAGTACATAAACCTATACATTTTATCTTAACGTCATCTCATATACTAGTACATTCAAAGTTCTAATCACATACTTTTATTTGTGCTATGATGTCTTATATCATAGGTACGGACGCTCAATTTCCTGACCGCACTTAGACAGTTCAGCTTATCAGTAGCAGTAGTTGTAGTGAGTCCTCATATGTCGAGGACCTGTTATGTTATTTCAGTGTTTCTGCCTTTTTTTCAGTTAGTTCAATTTAGAGTAAGTTGGGGACTATCCCATCAACTCTCCAGTCAGTTAGAGGCTTTCAGATATTTTTCATCATTCAGATAGTTAGTCAGCTTATCAGTTGTTTGATCATTCTTTTCAGTATGTCATCAGACATTCAGACTTATGATTTAAATCATATTTTTAGTATTTGAACCTTATGGATTTATTCAGTTGTTTCCGCACATGTTCATTATTAGTATATTATTCAGTGCTCACGGCAGGTACCAGCCAATGGGTTAGCTTGTGGTTACTTGTGATCGTAAGCACTGTTGTCGCGACTAGGGGGTATCCTCGGGTCGTGACACTTCTATCTCTCCACTTTGAAGACTTGAAACTTGTACCCAACTTATCATCAAATTTTTAATTTGGATCCTTGTGGAAAGGTGGGAATTTAATAGGCCACTAGTAGCGCATCGAGAGTTGAGTTCCTTGGACTTTGATGGTGGGGTTTCCATGTGCTCTTTTGGAATATCAAATTTCCAAAATGTAGGGATGGTCCTCATTTTCCCCATAATCTATCATTTGTGTGGGTGGATGGATTCTCATCACATCCACTAAGCACAATATTGAGAAGTGATTTGAATAAGGTTTATCCCTTAATTACGGAATTGCATCCTTATTAACATATTTATCCTGAAATGACCTATAGTCATCATAAGAGTTTTGCTTGGTTTTTTCTTTCGACTCTAGGATCATTTCCTTATTTTTGTCATCTTCAATAATATTTGGCTTGATTGGTTCAAAAATCACCGAGTATTCTTCGCTATCAAGCTCATCATTAAACACATAGTTTGGTTTCTCTTCTTGATTCACCTCTTCTTGGGAAGTGGGCAAGGTGATGGTATTTACAAGATTTGTTTCCTTGCCCATTTCCTCTATCTTGGTGATCTCATCTTTACATGCCACCATGGATTGATATATGTCTTATGCATTCTTTCTATTATAGTTACCCGATCCAAAATGATTTGAAGCATAGCTTTATAACTATCTGACACGATATGCTTTTCTTCCCTTATTGGATCATGATACCTATCAAACTCATATAAAAACTAGCAATTGGGTTAGCATGATGGGAGGAGGGGGAATTTGGACAATCACTTCAATGTCTATCTCGACCACCACATAAAGAACAACCATACTCTCAATAGGATTGAAATAGTGATTACATCTCTCTCTGAGAAGCATATCTACAATCTCTCAGAAAGTGGGGTCCATCACAATATGGACATAGATTGTCAAGAAATGACGTCCACCTACCAAAATCATAGTAGTCCCGAGATGTCACAGAGAAAAGTAAATCAAAATAAAATCTACCTAACACAAGAAACAAAAGAAAATCACAAACGCTTATTTACTAGTCTGAATTTAAGTAAGCTAAAATTCCAAACTAACTCAATACGTCAAATTGTTCCCTGAAAACAACGCCATTTTTTATAATGCTTAACTTACACGTCAATGTAAGTGCAAGGCGGTCGTCGTCAATATACTTACCCAACTTTTGAGTTGGGGTCGAATCCATGAGGAACAATGTGAGTGGCTATCAAATCATCCCAGAACAATGGATACATGCTAAATTCAAACCTAGAGTACAAGAACATAAAAATGGGGGTTTGGAAAATATAACAACTAATATTTCTTTTTTGGGTTTTCAAGTATTAATTTGAGGCTATGAATAGTCAGAGTATCATCAATTAGGCATGGTGATGATACGCGTATTTACACGCCTAAAGTGCTAGAATCTACCTATATTTTAGCTAAGTTTTGAGGACAAAATATATAATTCATTCACTTTTAGTCCTTTTTCCTGTAAGTGAGCTAACAAACGTGATTAGTAAGTTTTCAGGTATAAATGATGAAGATTTCAGCATTTTATGGATAACTTGACGCCAAAGGAAGCTTCACGAAAGAAGGAAAGTAAAGCTTGGACGCCTAGGACTAAAAGTGACGCATGGGAAACCTGTCCCGGGCAAAAACAACATTTCTAAAGACTTTAGGGATCAGCAATAACTTATTAGGATTAGGATAATGATGCAGTAATTTATTAGGATTAGGATAAGTACGCAGTAGCCTAGTAGGAATAGGATATGGGTGTTATAAATACCCTATTTTGCTGGAGATTTTTATTATTCCCATCCATCCACCATCCATCCATCCATCAAAACAATTCTCCACCACCCTCATCCCTATTTCGATCCTTTCCCTTTTTATTCATAAATTTGTTGTTGACATTATTCTTCATCTATTCGTCTTAAATTTTCACAACAAGAGAAATGCTACTTGCAAGGTCTTCACGCCACAAGCCATACCAAACCCAACTACACGTGAGATCTTTATTTTGGTATAATGATAATGACTATTGTGATTTCCATTGCACTCATGAGTAGCTAAACTTCTCTGTTGGGGTTATGGAAGCCTTTTGAGATACTATCTATTGCTATGAGTTTGTGAATTCTTGACACGTATGCTGCTTTTATCATTATTCTCTTCATCTTAATTTAAATTCTTGTGGTTGCAAACACATAGGGTACGCCAGTATAGCATTAACTTGTTCGAAAGAAAAGTTATATGTCTGGAAAAGATATAATGTCAAGGTAATAGGGCACCAACCCCTGTTAAAAAGTTAGTGTCGTAACTGGATTAACCTCTTGGAGAATTTGTACCATTAGATACGCTTTAAGCTCGAAAGAGTTAAAGCAAAATAGTCCTTGTTAGGTCGAAAGACGCTTGGATTTACCATAGAATACAATTCTCTATAAGCACATGCATGTCTGAATTCCGCATAACTCATAGCCAATAGATACGTACAACTCATAAGGTGGACATAACCCTAACTCTCAATTCTCATTGATTAAAAATCTTACTAAACATTCTTTCTTTCTACTTTGCTATTTTCTGTTTTTACTTTGTTATTTTATTACACTATTGCACGCTACACAATCCCATCTTTTTACGAGACTCTCACCAAAAGTCTACTAATCTTTGCTCACTTAGTGACCGGCTATTCCTTGTGGGATTCGACACCCAACCCAGTTGGGTTCTATATTTGACGACGACCGCTAACACTCTTACGAGAGCTGTAGTTTAAGCGTTATCAAATTTTGGCGCCGCTGCCGGAGAATACGGTTGTCAACTAAGTTTGTGATAATTACTAGACCCTTTGGTCAAAGATTCTTGTACTTTACTTTTAGTTGTTGTTTTTGTTTTATTCAGGCTCTGTTAACAGAATGGAGGTGCAACGAGAAATTGATAGAAGGGCTGCTCAATAGGAGCAAGCTAGATTAGCTGCGTTGGCAGCTGCTCAAGTGCATCAACAGAATATTGATAATCCAGGCCGGGCAACAAATCCTGATAATGAGGACCTGGGGGATGAGGAGCTACTAAACCCAAGGCATGCTGATGAGGTGGCGACACTTGCAAACAGAAGAGATCGTCAAGCTAGATTGAGGCCTAAACGCCGAGCTGTGCAGTTTCCTTTTGATGATGATGATGATGATCTGGATGGAGCTGGTGCCACAGGGGCTATTATTCCTCCGCCCTTGGCACCCGGAGCCAAGTTCAACATCACTAGCACCATGATTCAGTTATTGCAACTCAAGGGATTATTTGGTGGACTTGCAGGTGATGATCCGAATATGCATCTGATCAACTTTATCTCAACATGCAAGTCATTCGACAATCCAGGCGTTGGACAGAATGCAATTCGGTTATGCTTATTTCCATTGTCTCTATCTGGGGAGGCAACTCTATGGTTGAATGGGCTGACTCCTGATTCTATTACAAATTGGAGGCAATTGAAAGACGCTTTCCTAGAAAGATTCTTTCCGCCATCCAAGAGAGCACAGTTGAGAGATGAGATCAGTAATTTTCGACAGCTTCCAACTGAAGCTCTCCATGAAACATGGGAGAGGTTCAAGACGAAGCTTATGCGGTGCCCAAACCATCATATGACCAATGTCCACTTGATGGAGATATTATACAGGGCTTTGAATTCGGTGACTAAGCCAGTGGTTGATAATGCAGCGGGTGGGTCATTCATGGACCTTACTTTTAATGAGGCAAGTGGTATGCTAGATCAGATGACAAAGCAGAGTAGAGCTTGGCATACCAAGGATTCTGAGGTAGCAAGCTCTACTATATCTATTGGCATGACTTCTCTGCAAAGCGTAAGGGTATTCATATTACAAATCTTACTAGATCTGCTCGTTTTTTATCAGAAGCTTGTGATTTAGTTTTTGACGCAGCAAGTAGAGGAAAACAATTCTTAATTGTTGGTACCAAAAATAAAGCAACTGATTCAGTAGAGTGGGCTGCAATAAGGGCCCGGTGTCATTATGTTAATAAAAAATGGCTTGGTGGTATGTTAACGAATTGTAGAAGTCTTTGCTAAGGATTTTCAGGTTACCTTATGGTTATTCAAGGATCCTTTCATGCATTATGTTAGGTATCAAGGAAAATCAATTCTGGCTTCAAATGGGACGTTTCTTTTGATGAATAAATGGGAATCCGCAATTCAATATAGATGGATCTATACCCCATCTATATGTCCCTCTTCCTGTCATTTTGCCATTCAATTTGGAATACTTGAACGATCGATTCTTGTTTTTTATCTTTACTTTCGCCTGAAAGCGGGTGACAATTGCTCAGTCTATTTGATCGAATTGATAGATACGAACACCTCCCCATTCTTTGTATTTTATCAATCAGATGAAAAAAAAGAATAAGAATTCAAGACTTCTGCTACTTAGACTTATTAATTAAGTTTATAGGATTTTGTATAGAATATAAAAACAAAAATGATTCCATTTCTACCATTATTATGATAATACATATTCCAACCTGCTTGAATACCAGAAAAATAAATGGATTGGACATTTGATCTTTTCGCTGAGAGGAAGAACTGGTAATACACACAAAACCATCCATTCTGGCTCTATATTTGTTCGAATAAAATGCTTAGCCAATTCCACGCGTCTAACCAAAAAGTCCTTTCTTCTTCCAACCTTTCGATCTTCCCATTCATTCCCTATGTGCCCTGATGATAGGCAAATTTACACGCCTATAGCATTAGATTTTGCCCATATTTTAGCCAAGTTTTGAGAACAAATTACATATTTCATGCACTTTTAGTCCTTTTTCCTGTAAGTGAGCTAACGAACATGATTAGCAAAGTTTCAGGTATAAAAGATGCAGAATTCAGCATTTTATGGATTACTTGACGCCAAAGAAAGCTTCACGAAAGTAGAAAAGGAAGCTTGGACGCCTAAGGATCAAAAGTGACGCATGGAAAATATGTCCCGGGCAAAAACAGCAATTCTGAAGACTTTGGGGACTAGAAGTAACATAGTAGGATTAGGATAATGATACATTAACCTAGTACAATTGGGTTAAGTATTTCATTATCTTAGTAGGAATAGGATATGGGTATTATAAATACCCTATCTTGCTAGAGATTTTTATTCATTCCTCCATTAGTTACAATACATTCTTCTACTATTCCTCATTAATTCTATTACTCTATAACTCTTCTTCTAACCCTTCCATTAATTCTACTTTTTATTCTTCTTCTACTTATCTATTCTTAATTTCCGCAACAAGAGAAACGTTACTTGCAAGAAATCACGCCTAACGCCTACCACACTTGTGCTACACGAAATTCTTATTGTGGTATAATAACAATGTCAATTGTGATTTCCTTCGCACTCATGGGTAACTAAACTTCTCTGTTGGGGTTATGGAAGCCGAATGAGATACTATCTAATACTATGAGTTTGTGAGTTCGTGACACGTATGCTGCTTATATCATTATTCTCTTCGTCTTAACCTAAATTCTTTGTGGGTGCAAACGCGAGAATATGCCAGTATAACATTTAACTTGTTCGAAAGAAAGGTTATCTATCTGGAAAAGAGATAATGTCAAGGTAGTAGGGTCCCATCCCCTATTAAAAAGTTAGTGCCGTAACTGGATTAACCTCTTGGAGAATTCGTACCATTAGACACGCTTTAAGCTCTAAAGAGTTAAAGTGAAATAATCCTCGAATAGGTCGAAAGACTCCTGGATTTACCATCGAATACAATACTGTATAAGCACATGCATGTCGGAATTCAACACACTCATAGCCAATAGAGACGTATAACTCAGAAGGTGGACATAACTCCAACTCCTCAATTCTCATTGTTTACAACTTAATAACTATTCTTTCTTTTTACGTTGCTATTTTCAGTTTTTACATTAATACTTTTGTTACACATTACAATCCCCCCTACTTACAAGACTTGCACTAAAAGTCTAGTAATCGTTGCTTACTTGTTGACCAAGCTATTCCCTGTGGGATCGATACCCAACCCAGTTGGGTTCTATATTTGCTAGCGACCTCTTTACACTCCTACGAGAGCTGTAGATTGAGCGTTATCAAAAATTGGCGCCGTTGCCGGGGAATACGAGTGTCAATTAAGTTTGTGATAATTACTATACCCTTTGGTCAAAGATTCTCGTACTTTTACTTTCAAATTTTGTTTTTGTTTACTGCAGGTTTTTATTCAGTGCATGCCCCATACTAGAAGTTTTGGTCAACCGTTATTACCTATCAATCCTGAACCACAACTTATTGGCAGAATGAAAGCACAAGCAGAAATCGAAAGGATGGCTGCTCAACAGGAACAGGCGAGATTAGCTGCTCTTGCCGCCGCTCAAGTTCAACAACAAAACATTGATAACCCTGGGCGAGCAATGAATCCCGACGATGAGGATTTAGGGGATGACGAGTTACTAAACCCTAGGCGTGACGCTGAAATCATAACACCTGCCAACAGAAGAGGTCGACAAGCTCGTTTTAGGTATGATCGCCAACCCGTGCAACCAGCCTTTGACGACGATGATGATGATCTTGATGGAGCCGGAGCCACTGGAGCCATAATTCCTCCACCATTAGCGCCCGGAGCCAAGTTCAACATCACAAGCACCATGATTCAGTTATTGCAACTCAAGGGATTATTTGGTGGACTAGCAGGCGATGATCCGAATATGCATCTTATCAACTTTATTTCTATATGCAAGTCGTTTGACAATCCTGGTGTTGGTCAGAATGCAATTCGATTACGTCTATTTCCATTGTCTCTGTCTGGGGAGGAAACTCTATGGTTGAATGGGATGACTCCTGATTCTATTACAAATTGGAGGCAATTAAGAGACGCTTTCCTAGAAAGATTCTTTCCGCCATCCAAAAGAGCACAATTGAGAGATGAAATCAGCAACTTTCGTCAGCTTCCAACTGAAGCCTTTCATGAAACATGGGAGAGGTTCAAAACAAAGCTAGCGAGATGCCCAAACCATCACATGACTAATGTTCACCTAATGGAGATATTATACAAAGCCTTGAATTCAATAACTAAACCAGTGGTGGATAATGCAGCTGGAGGATCTTTTATGGACCTCACCTTTGGTCAAGCAAGCAATATGCTAGATCGTATGACGAAGCAAAGTAGAGCTTGGCATACCAGGGATTCTGAGGTAGCAAGCCCCACTTTATCTATTGGCATGACTGCAAACCAAAGAAGAAGAGAAGAAGAACGTGATCAAGATATGACGCACATGAAAACACAAGTGGATCTTCTTACAAAGCATTTATTATCAGGGAAGACCGAAAAAGTGAAAGCTATTGCGTCTAAAGGAAGAGACGAATCTGACTCAGAAGAAGAGGCCAACTACTTGAACAATCAGGGGGGTTTCCGAGGTAATACCCAAGGAAACCAAGGTCGGAACTATTATGATAAATCTGGAAACAAGGACCAAGGTAGTTGGAAGAACAAGAATGAAAAGAGTGGTTTGTACGTTCCCCTTGGAAGACGTGACGCCACCACATCTAGTTCTGGAAGTATGGAAGACATGCTGGCTAAAATATTGAAAGGAGTGGAAGAAACAAGTGCAGGAGTAACGGAGGTAGTTAATGATTTGTCCTCTATGAAACAAATAGTTGATTCTCATTCCACTTCAATCAAGCAAATAGAGCAGCAATTGAGCCAACTTTCAGCAGCACTCAATCAAAGAAAGGCTGGCACTTTAACTAACGATACTGTGCAAAATCGAAGGAATGATGGGTCATGCATGGCCATCACTACCCGAAGTGGTAAGATGATGGAAACTTCAGCAAAAAACAAGCAAGTGGTTGACGAAGTAGTGGACATTGATGATAAGGCGAAAGGAGAAGATGCCACTGCAACTAATCCTATCGTCAACGACGTCAACCCCAACAATTTGAAACCTGAAAAAGCTGAAAAACGGAAGCAAGAGGAGAAGAAAGTTGTGGAGAGAAAAATTCCATACCCACCACCACCTTTCCCTCAAAGATTGAAGAAGGTGGCGGATGACACGAAGTTCAGCAAATTCATGACTATGTTAAAGCAGCTAACCATTAATATTCCATTGGTGGAGACACTTGAACAAATGCCTGGGTATGCAAAATTTATGAAGGATATTTTGACAAAGAAGCGGGCAGCAAGTTATGAGTTGAAAGATGATGTTCATCACTGCAGCGCAATCGCTACCCGATCAATAGTTCAGAAGAAGGCTGACCCCGGCGCTTTCACTATTCCTTGCACCGTTGGATCTTTAAATTTTGCCAAGGCATTATGTGACTTAGGAGCCAGCATCAATTTGATGCCATTATCTATCTATAAGAAGTTGGGTTTGGGTGATCCTACTCCAACCAACATGAGGCTCGTAATGGCGGATAGGTCGATAAAACGACGGTTGGTATTCTATGTGATGTCTTGGTAAAGGTTTCTTCATTTATCTTTCCGGCAGACTTTGTTATTTTGGATTGTGAGGCAGACTCAGAAGTTCCCATAATCTTGGGGCGTCCTTTCCTTGCTACGGGAAGCGTACTTATTGATTTGAGAGCTAATGAGCTTTCGTTTCAAATAAATGACGAAGTAGTTCGCTTTGATGTTTGCAAATCAATGAAGCAACCCAAAGATCTGAATGTATTTTCGGTGGCTGATGTTTACTTTGATGATGAGAAAGAATTACTTGAAGAAGATCATATTATTGATGACCCTTTGGCGGTTGTGCTCATGAATGGAGAGAATGAGGATGCTGAAAATTGTGAAGAAGTTATTGGTGCTCTATCAGGAATAGGGACATATCGCTATGCTCCCAAGAAGCTGGACCTTGATCTCAAGAATCGAACCACACCACCAGCTAAGCCATCTATTGAAGAGCCACCCACATTAGAATTGAAGGAGCTGCCAAGACATTTAAAGTATGCATTCCTAGGAAGCGGAAACACACTTCCAGTCATTGTTGCAGCAGATTTGGGTGAGCAACAAGTTACAACTCTCATTGCTATTCTACGGAAGTATATTAGAGCCATTGGATGGACCATTGCGGATATTATTGGTATTCCACCTGGGATTTGTACACATAAAATTCAGCTTGAAGAGAATTGCACACCCACCATTGAGCATCAAAGACGTCTAAACCCACCTATGCAAGAAGTGGTGAAGAAATAAATTATCAAGTGGTTAGACGCGGGGGTTGTGTATCCAATCTATGATAGTACATGGGTAAGCCCGGTACAATGTGTTCCCAAGAAAGGAGGCATGACGGTGGTCGCGAATGCGAAGAATGAGCTTATTCCACTCAGACCCGTCACTGGATGGAGAGTATGCATGGACTACCGAAAGTTGAATTCTTGGACACTCAAAGATCACTTTCCAATGCCATTTATGGACCAAATGCTAGATCGATTAGCGGGGAAAGGATGGTTTTGCTTCTTAGACGGTTATTCAGGCTATAATCATATTTGTATTGCACCCGAAGACCAAGAGAAGACAACATTTACATGCCCATATGGTACGTTTGCCTTCAAACGTATGCCATTTGGGCTATGTAACGCACCAGCCACTTTTCAACGTTGTATGATGTCAATTTTTTCTGATATGGTTGAAGACACTTTGGAGGTATTTATGGACGACTTTTCAGTTGTTGGTGATACTTTTGAAGCGTACTTGGCAAACCTAAGTATGGCATTGCAAAGATGTGTAGAATTCAACCTAGTGCTGAATTGGGAGAAGTGCCACTTCATGGTAAAAGAAGGAATCATTCTTGGGCACAAAATCTCCGAAAGAGGAATTGAGGTTGATCGAGCGAAAATCGAAGTCATTGAGAAGCTACCACCTCTAATTTCGGTGAAGGGAGTTCGTAGTTTTCTTGGCCATGCAGGTTTCTATCGTCGGTTCATCAAAGACTTCTCCAAAATTGCTAGTCCATTGTGCAAACTCTTGGAGAAAGATGCAAAGTTTGAATTCAATGAAGATTGCTTAAAGGCATTCGAATGCCTCAAAGGAAAACTCATTGAAGCCCCTATCATGGTAGCACCAGATTGGTCTCTCCCGTTTGAAGTCATGTGTGATGCTAGTGGTGTAGCCGTTGGAGCGGTGCTTGGTCAGAGAAAGGAGAAATTATTTCATCCTATCTACTACGCGAGTAAGGTCCTAAATGAAGCCCAAAGGAACTACACTGTGACAGAACAAGAGCTCCTAGCGGTAGTGTATACGTTTGAGAAGTTTCGTGCCTATATATTAGGTACTAAGGTGATCGTTCATACAAACCATGCAGCTCTTAGGTATCTAATGACAAAGAAGGATGCAAAACCAAGATTAATTCGATAAGTATTGCTGCTGCAAGAGTTTGATTTCAAAGTTAAAGATAGAAGAGGTTGCGAGAACCAAGTGGCCGACCATCTACCTAGACTCGAGAACGAGCATGTGGCACAGCCTGATATCGAGATTGATGATGCATTCCCTGACGAGGAGATCCTAGCGACGATAACAGAAAAGTTACCATGGTATGCCGACTTTGCAAATTTTATGGTGAGTAATGTAATACCTGCAAATTTATCATACCATCAAAAGAGGAAGTTTATGCATGACGTACAACACTACTATTGGATTGAGCCATATTTGTTTCGACGATGTGCGGATGGTATTATTCGACGATGTATATCCCATGTAGAGGTGCCTACTATATTGGAAGCATGCCACACTTCCCAAGTTGGAGGACATCACGCAATCAATCGGACGACAAGAAAAGTATTGCAAAGTGGATATTATTGGCCTTCGATATTTAGAGATGCCCACGACTTTGTTAGAAGATGCGACCAATGCCAAATACAAGGTGCTATTTCGAAACACCATGAGATGCCCATGTCGAAAATTCTTGAGGTAGAACTCTTTGATGTGTGGGGCATTGATTTCATGGGTCCATTCGTGAATTCGTTTGGAATGAAGTACATCTTAGTTGCTGTAGATTATGTCTCGAAATGGGTTGAAGCTATCGCGTTGGCCGACAACGAGGGAAAGCGTGTTGTAGCATTTTTTAAGAGGAATATCTTCTCTCGCTTTGGAGTACCACGTACTATCATAAGTGATGGAGGATCTCACTTTTGCAACAAGCTATTCAAATCCGTGTTGGCCAAGTATGGTGTCAAGCAACATAAGGTAGCCACGCCTTATCACCCACAAAAGAGTGGACAAGTAGAGGTTTCCAATCGGGAGATCAAGAAAATCCTTGCGAAGACGGTAAATGCTAATAGGAAAGATTGGTCTCGGAAGCTAGATGATGCACTATAGGCGTATAGGACTGCATTCAAAACACCCATCGGCATGTCCCCTTATCAACTAGTTTATGGGAAGGATTGTCATTTACCCATTGAGCTCGAACATAAGGCATTGTGGGCATTGAAGCAATTGAATTTGAATTGGGATGATGCAATGAATCTGAGGTTGGAGCATCTAAACGAATTAGATGAGTTCCGTCTCCATGCATATGAAAGGTCAGACCTATACAAGGAGCGGATAAAAAAGTCTCATGATCAGCGGATTGTTCGACGAAACTTCTAAAAGGATGATATGGTACTTCTCTTCAACTCTAGATTGAAGCTGTTCCCAGGTAAGGTAAAGTCTAAGTGGTCTGGTCCATACAAAGTTATCCAAGTCTACTCGTCTGGGGTAGTTGAATTGGAAGACAATAATGGTGTTGTCTTCAAGGTGAATGGTCAACGTGTTAAACCTTATATCGGTCCTCTTGACTCGATGAATTATATGGCCATCACTTATCTCGACGAAGTCTAAGTACTCGAGGTAACTATGTCGTGCCGCGATAAAAAATAAGGCGCTAGATGGGAGGCAACCCATCGTTTATCGGTTATCATTTATTGGTTATCATTTATCGTTTATCATTTTGTCTTTCTTTCGTTCTAGTACTTGTTTTGCTTTTGATCAATGAAAATCCAAAAATAAGAGTCGTGCCACGACCAAAACTAAGGCGCTAGATGGGAGGCAACCCATCGTACTAATTATTTTTATTGGTTTTGAGCAAATGTAGGTGCAAGAGGTATTCAACGAGGAGATTGGTTTCAAATGACAACGAGGAGATTGGTTTCAAATGACGATTTGGACTTAGTGCATGGTAAAGGTGGTAAGTTTGGAATTAAGATGCAAAAGGCTATGGATTGAGCATTGATCATGACAAAATAGGCATCGAGCAAGGCTAGGCCTAGGTAAAACCAGGCCACGAACAAGGCAACGCCTATACTATAGCCTAAGGTCTCGGAATCTAGTGTGCAATGGCATAGGCGCCGCCCATGCTCAAGTATGCTATAGCATAGGCGCCGCCTATGCTAAAGCATTTGGTCTCAGAATCTCATATACCATGCTAAAGGCGCCGCCTATGGTCACTAAAGGCATTGCACTAGGCTCCGTCTATGCTAGCAAATGCTTTGCATTAGGCGCCGCCTATACCATGCATAGGCAAAGCTAAAGGCGCTATGGTCACTTTTTGTCTCCAAAACCATTTTTAAATGGGTCAAAACCCGACCCATTCTTTTCCTATATAAAGGGGACTTAGTCTTGAAACATAAACACATTGGAAACTTGACCTAGGCGCCGCACATACTCTCCAAAACATCTCAAAATTTTTCTTTTTGCTCTCCCACTTCACAAAAACATCTCCAAAGGCTTCAATCACATAAGTACTCTTTTATTCTTCATCTATTTTTCGTAAGTACTACGTTTCTATGTCTATTATGAATTGCTACATCTTGAAGAAATATTGGTGATGTTAATGTGTTTGAATTGTTGATACAAAACCATGTGAGTGAACATATACATTAGGATGATCTTAAACTGTTTCCGACTTGAATTTGATTTTGATGCATTGTTATACTAATTGCGGAATTGCTATAGTCATGAACATTGCATAACTTTGTCACTTGAATACCAACATGTTAGAAGATCCCGTTCATCGGGATATGACTTATAGTTTCCTACCGACATAGAAGGTTGTGATTATTGATAGAAACTATACCAGGATGTAATCCCTATGTAGTAGTCTTGTTATACCTAACATGAAAGTATTGCTACGGTTGCAAGAAGTGATACATCTCTGATTTTCTTGTCGGAATATAGCGCCTAAAATGCATGTCGATGAAGTCTAAGTAATCGACTATTTCTACTTCACTAATTTGTATCAACAACCTAAGTGTGGGGTGGTACCCCTACTGCTTGTGTATAGATTGTATATATTGAGCTGATGCTAATAGGAACATTGTTTAAATCTCAGGTACAATGGCACCCAAAGCAAGACAAGATAAGGTTACCACTTCCCAAAAGGGCAAGAAAAGAGATTGCAAGGACCAAGGAGAATCATCCTCAATGCAATTACCATGCCGCATGTTTGGAATAAAATGGGTTCTTGAGGAGGAAGCCAAGGAATGGTATAGGAACAACAAGGAAGGAAAATACATTCATGTCGACTTGATCAACAAGGACAGCCTAGCGAATAAGGAGCCGCGCATGTTGGCAAAAATTATGGCACTAAATCTGGATTTCATCTTTCGCGACATGGGAGAATGCAATATTGATTTGACACGAGAATTTTATGCCAACTGGTCGCCGAAAATCACAGGCAGCGAAGTCAAGATTCGGGGCCAAGTTCTACAACTCAATGCAGATTTGATCAACTCCTTTCTTGGCTTGCCTTCAGTCGATCCAGCACCATTCAAAGAGCTGTACAATAGAACTCCTTATAGAGAAATTCGACACACACTTTGTGGAAGTAGATCCATGGCAAGGTGGAGCAGACATAAAGACACCGGACGACACAACACCTTCCCCTATGCTCCTTTGAATAGGGAAGCAAGAATATGGTTGCGTATTATCAACTCTTGCCTTATTCCTGGGACCCAGTACACTAAAATAACAAGAGATAGAGTGTGTTTGGTCTATGCATTGATGACGAATGTCCCTATCAACATTGGGGCAATCATTCGTTCTACAATGCGGAAGGCCAGACTACACAAGCGGTCCCACTTCACCTTTGGCAACCTGTTGACAGAAATCTTGCGGAAGGAGGATATCGAAGAGGAACCAGCTGATCACAAACTCCAACATAACCCGAAGAAGGTTGACCTCACAAAGGTCAAAGATGCTGAAACAACACATGGCGTCAACCTTACTACTGCGGAGAGACATGCTCGAGATGAGAGTTTCTTCCGTCATCTTTATGGCATGACACAGTTCACCATGATGAGCGGAGGTCGTGTTCCAACTGCTGCAGAGCTCCAACAGCTGGACCATGACTATCCAATGAATATGCATGCGATGGAGATGTGTGGAGTAGGTACATACTTTGAGGAACCTCTTGATGATGATGTGCTGACCGATGATGATCGACGCATGCCAGACTCTGACATAGAGGAGAATTCTGATGACGACGACTCCCATGATGATTCCGTCGAAGGGGGTATGACCCACGACATGGAGGAGGAGTCCGACTGACCAGGTTCTTCGTATTTATTTTCCACTGAGGGCAGTGTCCCGTTTAAGTGTGGGGTGGTGGTATTTGCATGCTTTACTTCTCTATCCGCATTTGCATTTATTTATGTTTGTTTGCTTAGTTTGTTGTTTTTCGAAATTGGTTTTTTTGTTTTTTTAGTAGTAAAATTTTTCTTACTTAGCTTCACATAAAATCATTCTAATAGGCAGCATGAGATTATAACAAGAGTTTGTGCTAACATCATGACTATTGAGACGTTTAGGCTCTAATTGTGACTCACTATGTGATATTGTGTGGTTCAATTCCTTCATCTGTTGGGGAAAGAGTCTATACTACTCCCAATAAAGTCGACCATGTGCCTTGTGTGTGTGAGATAATAGTATATTCTATGATTGTGGCTGATGCTAGAACTTGCCTGGTATGTGTGCAAAGCGAAAATAAAGAATGCAAGTTTAGGAGATGATTTAGGCATTTCTTTGGCAACCTATGATTATTTACCTTCATTTTTACCTACCCATGGACATTATCCTAGTTAAACCTTTTTGAGCCTTTAAAGCCTATTTTCTTTGACAAACCTCATATGTAAGCTTAATCCATTTTTTTTCAAGACCATAATTTGATCCAAATTCCTAAGTGCTTTAAAGTATAAAGTCATGTGACAAAATAAGAGGAAATTGGGTGAGTATGATGCTTTAGAATGTATTGGTGCTTAAATTTGTTATGAAAAAGAAAGTGCTATCATAAGAGGTATATTATGAAAAGAAAAAGGAAAGGAAAGCTGAAAAGTTGCTTAAAATTGAAAAACAAAAGAGGAGAAAAAGGGTGGTAGAATAAAAGAAAGTAGAAAGGTTGTTTAAAAGAAAAGTGTTAATGATACAATGTGATGTATTAAAGCTCTTAGGAACATAGTCAGTATTTCTGGCCAAAATAGTCCTACCCGTCCCTTAGCCTACATTACAACCATCAAAAGACCTACTTGATCCTAAGCCTAGCATTCTGATATTTAGTGGAGCATTACACTAAGGGCAAGCCTATGGTCATCAGTTGCAACATATGAGTTCTTTGTGAGAGCGAGATCAAGGATATTTTTATACCAATGTTTGAAAAAGATGCTATACTTGTGAGTTATTATGGGTAATATATTGTGAGACACACATGGTTGATGAGTTTTGGATAGTGGTGTTTGATTCTTTGTACCTTAACTTTTGAATACTAATTAACCATCATCACGAGTCTATACTAGAGGTTGAATTGTTTCTACTAATGATTGGAAAACTACTCTTTGTTGGTAATTGTTGTGCTTGTCTTGACGAATATTTTGTGTTGTTGCTGTGAAACCTTAAGTTAATGTTTAGAGGGACATGATATTTTGTTCGAGGACGAACAAAGCTTTAAGTGTGGTGTGTTGATGATAGGCGAATTTACACGCCTATAGCATTAGATTTTGCCCATATTTTAGCCAAGTTTTGAGAACAAATTATATATTTCATGCACTTTTAGTCCTTTTTCCTGTAAGTGAGCTAACGAACATGATTAGCAAAGTTTCAGGTATAAAAGATGCAGAATTCAGCATTTTATGGATTACTTGACGCCAAAGAAAGCTTCACGAAAGGAGAAAAGGAAGCTTGGACGCCTAAGGACCAAAAGTGACGCATGGAAAATATGTCCCGGGCAAAAACAGCAATTTTAAAGACTTTAGGGACTAGCAGTAACTTAGTAGGATTAGGATAATGATACATTAACCTAGTACAATTGGGTTAAGTATTTCATTAGCTTAGTAGGATTTGGTTAAGTATTTCATTAGCTTAGTTGGAATAGGATATGGGTATTATAAATACCCTATCTTGCTAGAGATTTTTATTCATTCCTCCATTAGTTACAATACATTCTTCTACTATTCCTCATTAATTCTATTACTCTATAACTCTTCTTCTAACCCTTCCATTAATTCTACTTTTTATTCTTCTTCTACTCATCTATTCTTAATTTCCGCAACAAGAGAAATGTTACTTGCAAGAAATCACGCCTAACGCCTACCACACTTGTGCTACACGAAATTCTTATTGTGGTATAATAACAATGTCAATTGTGATTTCCTTCGCACTCATGGGTAACTAAACTTCTCTGTTGGGGTTATGGAAGCCGAATGAGATACTATCTATTACTATGAGTTTGTGAGTTCGTGACACGTATGCTGCTTATATCATTATTCTCTTCGTCTTAACCTAAATTCTTTGTGGTTGCAAACGTGAGAATATGCCAGTATAACATTTAACTTGTTCGAAAGAAAGGTTATCTGTCTAGAAAAGAGATAATGTCAAGGTAGTAGGTTCCCATCCCCTATTAAAAAGTTAGTGCCGTAACTGGATTAACCTCTTGGAGAATTCGTACCGTCAGACACACTTTAAGCTCGAAAGAGTTAAAGTGAAATAATCCTCGAATAGGTCGAAAGACTCCTGGATTTACCATCGAATACAATTCTGTATAAGCACATGCATGTCGGAATTCAACACACTCATAGCCAATAGAGACGTATAACTCAGAAGGTGGACATAACTCCAACTCCTCAATTCTCATTGTTTACAACTTAATAACTATTCTTTCTTTTTACGTTGCTATTTTCAGTTTTTACATTAATACTTTTGTTACACATTACAATCCCCCCTACTTACGAGACTTGCACTAAAAGTCTAGTAATCGTTGCTTACTCTTTGACCAAGCTATTCCCTGTGGGATCGATACCCAACCCAGTTGGGTTCTATATTTGCTAGCGACCGCTTTACACTCCTATGAGAGCTGTAGATTGAGCGTTATCATGCCCTTCTTCCCCCAATTCCAAAAAATAGTAATTGTGATAAAATATGTCATCGAGGGATTTTACTTTATCATGAATCCATTGATTCATGATAAGAGGAACGTGACCAAGATATGGCGCACATGAAAACGCAGATGGATTTTCTTACCAAGCATTTATTATCAGGGAAGACCGAAAAAGTTAAGGCCATGGTAGCACATGGAAGAGAAGAATCTAACTCTGAGGAAGAAGCTAACTACTTGAATAATCAGGGGGTTTCCGACGCAATGCCCAAGGAAATCAAGGTCGGAACTATTATGATAATTCAGGATATAAGGACCGTGATCAAGGTAGTTGGAAGAATAAGACTGACAGGAGTGGTTTGTATGTTCCTTCTGGAAGACGTGACGCCGCTGCATCTGGTTCTGGAAATATGTCCATGGAAGATATGATGGCTAAGCTGTTGAAAGGAGTGGAGGCAACCAGCTCGAGAGTAACCGAGGTAATAAATGATTTGGCCTCAATGAAGCAATTGGTTGACTCGCATTCCACTTCAATAAAACAGCTGGAGCAACAATTCAACTATCAGCGACATTCAACCAAAGAAAGGCTGGAACACTACCTAGCGACACAGTGTAAAATTTGAGGAATGATGGATCATGTATGGCTATTACTACCAGGAGTGGTAAAGTATTGGAAAATCCGTCCAAAGGCAAGAAGGTAGTTGATGATATAGAGGATAATGTTATTGATGCAGATTGTGATGATTTTGTAGAAGCTGAAAATCTGAATAAGAGCGTTCATGAGAAAACTATTCCCCTTCCACCACCACTTTTTCCTCAGAGACTAAAGAAAAAGGCGGATGACACTCCTGAAAAGGTTGATAATCGGAAGCAAGATAAAAAGAAAGTGGTGGAGAAAACTATTCCCCTTCCACCACCATCTTTTCCGCAGAGACTGAAGAAGAAGGAGGATGATACAAGGTTCAGTAAATTAATGACGATGTTGAAGCAGCTGACTATTAATGTTCCTTTGGTGGAGGCGCTGGAATAGATGCCTGGGTACGCTAAATTCATGAAGGACCTTTTAACAAAGAATCGGGCAGTAAGCTATGAGCCGGCAGATAATATTCATCATTGCAGTGCAATTGCCACAAGGTCCTTAGTACAAAAGAAGGCAGACCCTGGTGCTTTCACTATTCCTTGCACGGTTGGACCTATGAATTTTGCTAAGGCATTGTACGATTTGGGAGCAAGCATCAATTTGATGCCACTATCCGTCTACAGAAAGTTGGGGTTGGGCGACCCTACACCAACCAATATGCGGCTCGTAGTATCTTAAATGATGTATTGGTGAAGGTTTCCACCTTCATCTTTCCTGAAGACTTTGTTATTTTGGATTGCGAGGTGGATTCTAAAGTTTCCATAATCTTGGGACGCCCTTTCCTCGCAACCGGAAGTGTGCTTATTGACATGAGAGCTAATGAGCTTTTATTTTGGTTTAATGATGAAGTGGTCCGTTTTGATATGTGTAAAGCCATGAAGCAGCCCGAAGATATGGATGTGTTCTCTGTAGCTGAAGTTAATTATAAGGATGACAAAGAATTATCTGTAGAAAAGCAGCTTACTGATGAGTCACTATCTGATGAGCTGCTGAATTTTGAGCGTGAGAAGGATCAAGAACATGAAGAAACTATGTGTGCTCTAACAGAAATAGGGTCCTATTCTCATACTCCTAAGCAGCCGGACCTTGATCTTAAGAATCAACCGTCACCAACAGCAAAGACTTCCATTGAAGAGCCCCCATTGCTAGAATCAAAAGAGCTTCCCAATTATCTAAGGTATGTTCTTGGTAAGTGGAAATACACTTCCTGTGAGTGTGGCGGATGATTTAAGTGAACAGCACGTAGAGGCTCTCATCTCTGCTCTGAAGAGATACAAGAGAGCTATGGGTTGGACTATTGATGATATAATTGGTATCCCTCCTGGGATATGTATGCACAAGGGTCATCTCGAAGAAGATTGCATGCCTACAAGTAAGTCTCATTGTCGTCTAAATCCATTCAGAAAATGATCCACCATCTATCTCGATGAAGTCTAAGTAATCGAGATAGCTATGTCGTGCCGCGACAATAAATCAAGCACTTGATGGAAGGCAACCCATCGTTTTTAATTGCTTTTTTTATTTTTATTTTCTTAGGATTTTGTCGAGCCACGACCAAAACTAAGGCTCTTGATGGGAGGCAACTCATCGTTCTAATTGTTTTTGGTTGTTTTTGAGTAAATGTAGGTGCAAGAGGTGTAAAAGAGGAGATTGGTTTCAAATTTCGATTTGGAAGTATTGCATGGTGAAGGTGGTAAGTTAGGAATGAAGAAGCGAAAGGCTATGGGTTAGGCATTGCTTATGAAAATATAGGCAAATAACAAGGCAAGGCCTATGCAAATATAGGCCACGAACAAGGCAAGGCCTATACTATAGCCTAAGCTCTCGGATTCTAGAGTGCCATAGCATAGGCGCCGCCTATGCTTAACAATGCCATAGCATAGGCGCCGCCTATGCAAAAGCATTTTGTCTCTGAATCTCAAATGCCATGGCATAGGCGCCTCCTATGCCTAACAATGCCATAGCATAGGCGCCGCCTATGCTCAACAATGCTTTGAAAAAGGCGCCGCCTATGCCAAGCATAGGCAAAGCATTAGGCGCCGCCTATGGTCACTTTTGGTCTCCAAATCCAATTCTAAATGGGTCAAAACCCGACCCAAGCTTGTCCTATAAATAAAACCTTAGTCTTAAATCAAAAACACATTGCAATTCACCCTAAAGCGCTGCCTACCTCTCCAAATTCTGTCAAAAAATTTTCCTTTTTCTCTTTTACTTTGCAAGAACATCTTCCTAGGCCATCAACCAAGTAAATACTTCTTTGTTCTTCTTTTATGTTCCGTAAGTACTACACTACTACGTCTATAATGAATTGTTTAATCTTGAAGTAGTAGTGGTGATTTGAATGTGGTTGATTTGTTGTGATACAACTAAGTGAGTGAAAGAATACGTAAGGATGGTCTTGACTTGTTTCCAACTTGAATTTAATTTTGATACACTGTCATACTTTTGCGGAATTGACATGGTCAAGAAAATGGTATAATCTTGTAACTTGAAAGCTTGCTTGAATGACTTGTTTATTGCGATGAAAATCATGGTTAACTACAAACATAAGATGTTGCGATTATTCCAAGCCATAAATTGATACAATATCTATGTAGTAGTTTTATTCAAAGTGATGCAGTAGTCCAAAACATGAAAGCATTACCAAGATTACATGATCTAGAATTGAGAAAGGATAGTTAAGATGATACGAAAAGTATGACTGCACTGATTATATTGTTGGAACATAACACCTAAACGTATATCGATGAAATCTGAGTAATCGACATCGTTCACTTCACTAGTTCGTACAAACAAACTAAGTGTAGGGTGGTGCCACTACTGCTTGTTTATTGATTGTATCCACCGAGATGAAGCTAACATGACTATTATTTTAATCTCAGGTACAATGGCACCAAAAGCAAGACAAGGGAAAGAAAAAGCAACCATTTCACAAAAAGGCCAAAAAGGGGGACAAAAAGAGCAAGGAGAATCCTCCTCGCTGCAAATACCTCGCCGCATGTTTGGAATTAAATGGGTCCTAGAGGAGGAAGGAAAGGAGTGGTATAGGAATAATAAAGAGAAAAATATGTTCATGTGGAGTTGATACACAAGGAAAGCCTAGCAAAGAAAGAACCTCGCATGTTGGCCAAGATCATGGCGTTACATCTTGATTTCATCTTTTGAGACATGGGAGAATGCAATCTCGATATAACACGAGAATTCTATGCCAACTGGTCACCGAAAACTACAGGGAGTGAAGTAAAGATTCGGGGCCAAGTTCTGCAACTAAATGCGGAGTTCTTCAACTCCTTTCTGGGTTTGCCATCTGTTGATCCATCACCACTCAAAGAGCTATATAACAGACCTCCGTACAGGCAAATTAGACACACATTGTGCGAAACAAGATCTATGGCATGATGGAGAAGACACAAGGACACCGGTCGACACAACACTTTCCCATATGCTTCCTTGAATAGAGAAGCTCGGATATGGATGCGAATAGTCAACTCTTGTCTGATTCCAGGGACCCAGTACACAAAGATTACACGAGATAGAGTGTTCTTGGTGTACGCATTGATGACGAATGTCCCTATCAACATTGGGGCAATTATTCGATCTACAATGCGAAAGGTCAGGCTACACAAGAGGTCCCACTTTAGCTTTGGCAATCTATTGACCGCAATATTGAGGAAGCAAGACATCGAAGAGGAACCGGCTGATCATAAGTTTCCACACAACCCAAAGAAGGTTGACCTTACAAAGGTTAAAGATGCTGAAACCACGCATGGCGTCAACCTTACCACTGCGGAAAGGCATGCTCGGGATGAGAGTTTCTTTCGCCATCTTTATGGCATGACTCGGTTTACCATGATGAGCGGAGGTCGTGTTCGAACTGCTACAGAGCTCCAACAGCTGGATTATGATTACCCAATGAATGAGCATGCAAGGAAAATATGTGGAGTAGGTGTGTACTTTGAGGAACCTCTTGATGACGATGTGCCAACCGATGATGATCGTCGAATGCGAGACTCCGACGTGGAGGAGAACTCTGATGGCAATGACTCTGATGATGATTCCGATGAAGGGGGTATGACCCCAGACATAGAGGAGGAGTCCGACTAACCAGGTTCTTCTTATTTATTTTCCACTGAGGGCAGTGTGTCCCATCTAAGTGTGGGGTGATGGTATTTGCATGCTATACTTCCTTATCTGCATTTGCATTCATTTATGTTTATTTTTTTGGTTTTTTTTAGTAGTTAAATGTTTTTCTAACTTTGCATGAAATTATTCTGATAGGTAGCATGGTATTACGACAAGAGTCTGGGATAAAATCATTACTATTGAGACGTTTAGGCTCTAATAGTGACGCATTATGTGATAATTGTGTGGTTCAATTCCTTCATCTGTTGGGTCAAGAGTCTATACTTCTTCTAATAAAGTCGACCATGTGCCTTGTGTGTGTGAGATGATAGTATATTCTATGTTTGTGGCTGATGCTAGAACTTGCCTGGTATGTATGTAAAGCGAAATAAAGAGTGTGAGTTTAGCAGATGATTTAGGCATTTCTTTGGCAACCTATGATTGTTTACCTTCATTTTATCTACCCATGGACATCATCCTAGATAACCCCCTTTGAGCTGTTAGCCTATTTTTCTTTGACAACCTCATATATAAGCCTAATCCATTTTTTTCAAGACCATAATTTGATCAAAATTCCTAAGTTCTTTAAATTGTAAAGTAATGTGACAAAATAAGAGGAAATTTGGTGAGAATAGTGCCTTAGAATGTATTGGTGCTTGAATTTGTTATGAAAAATAATTGCTATCATAAGAGGTGTGTTATGAAAAGAAAAAGGAAAAGAAAAATAAAAAGTTAATTCTGTTCAAAATTGAAAAACAAAAGAGGTAAGAAAGGGTGGTAGATTAAAAGAAAGTAGAAAGGTTGTTTAAAAGAAAGAATAAATGGCATAATGTGATGTATTAAAGTGCTTAGGAACATAGTCACTATTTCTGGCCAAAATAGTCCTACCTGTCCCATAGCCTACATTACAACCTGTAAAGACCTATTTGATCTTAAGTTTAGCATTCTGATATTTAGTGGAGCATTACACTAAGGGCAAGCCTATGGTCATCAGTTTCAACATATGAATTCTTTGTGAGAGTGAGAGCAAGGATAATCTTATACCCATGTTCGAAATATATACAATACTTGTGAGTGATTATGGGTGATACCTTATGTGAGACACACATGGTTGATGAGTTTTGGGTAGTGGTGTATGATTCTCTGTGCCTTAACTTTTGAATACGAATTAACCATCATCACGAGTCTATATTAGAGGTTGAATTATTTCTAGAAGTGATCAGAAAACTACTCTTTGTTAATAATTGTCGTCCCTGTCTTGATGAATATTTTGTGTTGTTACTGTGAAACCCTAAGTAGATGTTTATATGAACATGATATTTTGTTCGAGAACGAACAAAGCTTTAAGTGTGGGGTGTTGATGATAGGTGTATTTACACGCCTAAAGTGCTAGAATCTACCCATATTTTAGCTAAGTTTTGAGGACAAAATATATAATTCATGCACTTTTAGTCCTTTTTCCTGTAAGTGAGCTAACAAACGTGATTAGTAAGTTTTCAGGTATAAATGATGAATATTTCAGCATTTTATGGATAACTTGACGCCAAAGGAAGCTTCACGAAAGAAGGAAAGCAAAGCTTGGACGCCTAGGACTAAAAGTGACGCATGGGAAACCTATCCCGGGCAAAAACAGCATTTCTCAAGACTTTGGGGATCAGCAGTAACTTATTAGGATTAGGATAATGATGCAGTAATTTATTAGGATTAGGATAAGTACGCAGTATCCTAGTAGGAATAGGATATGGGTGTTATAAATACCCTATTTTGCTGGAGATTTTTATTATTCCCATCCATCCACCATCCATCCATCCATCCATCAAAACAATTCTCCACCACCCTCATCCCTATTTCGATCCTTTCCCTTTTTATTCATAAATTTGTTGTTGACATTATTCTTCATCTATTCGTCTTAAATTTTCACAACAAGAGAAATACTACTTGCAAGGTATTCACACCACAAGCCATACCAAACCCAACTACACGTGAGATCTTTATTTTGGTATAATGATAATGACTATTATGATTTCCATTGCACTCATGAGTAGCTAAACTTCTCTGTTGGGGTTATGGAAGCCTTTTGAGATACTATCTATTGCTATGAGTTTGTGAATTCTTGACACGTATGCTGCTTATATCATTATTCTCTTCATCTTAATTTAAATTCTTGTGGTTGCAAACACATAGGGTACGCCAGTATAGCATTAACTTGTTCGAAAGAAAAGTTATATGTCTGGAAAAGAGATAATGTCAAGGTAATAGGGCACCAACCCCTGTTAAAAAGTTAGTACCGTAACTGGATTAACCACTTGGAGAATTTGTACCATTATATACGCTTTAAGCTCGAAAGAGTTAAAGCGAAATAGTCCTTGTTAGGTCGAAAGACGCTTGGATTTACCATAGAATACAATTCTCTATAAGCACATGCATGTCTGAGTTCCGCATAACTCATAGCCAATAGATACGTACAACTCATAAGGTGGACATAACCCTAACTCTCAATTCTCATTGATTAAAAATCTTACTAAACATTCTTTCTTTCTACTTTGCTATTTTCCGTTTTTACTTTGTTATTTTATTACACTATTGCACGCTACAAAATCCCCCCTTTTACGAGACTCTCACCAAATGTCTACTAATCTTTGCTCACTTAGTGACCAGCTATTCCCTGTGGGATTCGACACCCAACCCAGTTGGGTTCTATATTTGACGACGACCGCTTACACTCTTACGAGAGCTGTAGTTTGAGCGTTATCACATGGATCTTGGGATTATGCTTTCTTAGGGGAAACTTATGCATGGGCGTATGATGACTTGATGAAAATTCTAAATGTTTGTGATGTGGTAGTCTAGATTGGAAATCCTTGAGGCTAGTTTGTCAACAAAACCTCAAGGGTGTCACTTATTGACCCTTTCGAGGACCTAATGAGTGCTTCAATCAAACCACCTAATACCTCAATTATATACCCGTATTTCTAGGATGGTGCCCTAAGTATAGTCAACTTCACAATCATCCTTATGACTAAGATAGTGAAAATTAGTCAACTATGCTCATAACTTGTCTATTATTTCCTTTGTTCCCAGATCCCCCTTTCAATGATGATGTGGGTTCCTAAAGTTTACCTAAACCCCTTCTTCAAGGTTGGCTTAAGCTTTCAAGAACTGGGGATTCTCACCCATAAACCCTATTTGGGTATTTGAGGCTTTCACCCACAAATCCCAACCAATTTAGTCTAGCAATAATAGAACCCAACATCACAAACTAGTAAATACACAAGTAAATCACATTCCATACATAATTGCATCCTAATCTAGCATAATCCCAAGAGGAAGAACTAGCTACACATAAAAATAGTAAGCAAGATATACCAAATGACCTCCATTGATTAGATATATGAAAGACTAAGTGAATGTTACTTCAAACTTTGAATATCCACATATCTTCAATGAGAGTTAGCTAATCCTTCACTTGGAAGATACTCTAATGTATTTTTCACCCAAAATTAATACAATATTTTCTTCTCCAAGTATGGAGGCTAAGAACTAAAACAATGTACAATAATTGGGAATAGAATGTATGATGGAATAATAGGGTTTGAGACTTCTTTAGGAAAAATTTGGGAACAACTGTGTGCATTTACATCTTTTCCCTTGGGCTGATTTTCGGTTAGGCCGAGATCGCACCAGTTTTAATACGATCGCGCCTGCCGTGACCGCGAGTAATGCAATACGATCACAGTATCTTGACCATCTTGACTGACCACGACCGCGGTCTAAGGAGCGTGATTCCGATAACTGAGGCCATGTTCTACTACAGGTCTTCAGCTGCACTTCTTTCCCCCCTTTTGTTCCCTTTTTTAGCTCCAATTCACATCTTTCCATCTTAACATCTTGGTGCCTGCAAAATGTGAATATTAGTGCATTTAATCACAAATTATGTTTCAATTATTCATTAAAACATAGTAATCTGCACAAATACGAAGTATAATTGGGTGGTAGATTCACCACTCATCACACTACACCACTGAATCGAGGAGGACCTAACCAGTAAACCTCTTCTGATCCTCAGAAGACATCACTGCACTAGCCATGAGAGGATGCATAGTAAATCTGGTAGGTTGTGCCCATATGGGGAGGTAATATGTATGATGACTAGACTCTTGATCTCGAAACCCCATAGTCAGATGTCGGAACTAAAGGTGGAATAGGACTCGGGGTCTTAGCAGTACCCAAACCAGAAGCAGGTGCAACAGGAGTATCCACACTCTGAACTGGTGGAACACCCAACATAACCAAAGGAGAACCCTCTATACGGGTCAGCAAACGCACCAACAATCCCTCCAACACTGGGGCAGACGAACTCTAAGGAACTAGAGTAGGACTCAAACCTCCAACCTACTCAACACGAGGATCAGGAGAGAGTCCCTTAGCACTCCTCCTAGATGGGGCTACACCACGAGGTTGTCCCCTCTCTCGAGTCCTTCCACAACTTGAGGCTCGCCTTCTGGGTGAAGGCTCTGCATCACTACACTTGTGGGACGTAGTCAACACCATCTGCACAGAAAGAGTGAAAACTAACTCAGAACACAAGATATGAAAGAACTTCATATGGTAAGGAATAAAATAAGGGAAATTTCCTAAAGACAACCTATAGCCTCTCGAAGATAGGTACGGACGTCTATGTACTGATCCGCGAGACTCTATTAGACATACTGTTCTTACACCATTGAGACCAATGAAACCTGGTTTCTCTGATACCAATATGGCACGACCCAAAATAAGGGTTGTGATGGCGCTTATCGTAGAGTACCTTGACAAGTTAGCCTAACACCCAAACTGATACAAAAAGGAAAAAAAAAGATAGAAATACCTAAGGTAAGACTACTAAAACGAAGCCAAACCATACAAGTAATCATAACAATGCGAAAAGAACTTATCCAAAATACCAATCAAGCCCAAAACCAGGTGTGAATAGTGAAAGAACTACTAATATAATCCAAGAGTCAAATACAATAGAAAAATAACCCCAAAGAAATAATATCTGTCTTTGGATACTAATAAAGACATAACTACTATAAAAAAAATATACGTGAACTTCGGATGCATGAATGTCCAACTGCTACCTTAGAAGCTCCAATAATCGCCCGAGTCAAGTAAGTTGAGGCGAACTCGAGCTAGGACCTGCACCAAAAGGGCAAGGTAGACATGAGTATGGTCCACTTGTACTCAGTAGGTATCATAGGCCGACCAAGCAAAGTAGTAAATAAAGCATACAAGATATACACTACATCACTTCCAATCAGAAAATGTCCCACAACGGTAGCCCACACCGCTTGCACTAACAGTTCTAATATATTACATATATTGCAACATAACAATAAGATAGAATACAAGTATGCATTATATCATATATAAGTATAAAAAGAGGGAACATACATATACAAGTTAATCAAATACAAGTAAACGAAGATAACGCAATTACATAAATGGCAACTCAATATGGCTATACAACACAATAAAGTAAGTGGATTGTATATGATGCTGATGATGTACGAGGTCGTCACACAATCTCTGGGTTCATCTCACAATCCCCGTATACACCTACGGAGGCAAGCCTCCCAATACAGGACCCATGGGGAGTTTCTCAACCCATATACTATCCACTTATATCATATCTTCTTTTCAGCACATCCCTCGAAAAAGTGTTATCAGGTGTTGCCAGTGTTTCTCAGATGTTGCCACGGTGGTACCAATGTTTCATGAATGAGTATGATATAGAGATGTAATGCTCACAACCAATCACAATGAGTATTTCCACAACTAACAATAATGATACATTTCTCCAACTATGTGAGCCAATATCCACTCATTATTTTCATTTTATCCATGAATTTCCACATGTCTCATGTCAATAAAGTATGAATATAATTATAATACACCAATTGTACAAACATTAAGAATTTTAAAAACACAACACAATTTTTCACATGTATTCAAGGTGGTCAATATCACATAGGACCCTACACGGTCACACATATCACATAATATCTCAATTTCGATAATTACATAACATATAGACCCTTACATGGACACAACACATCAATAGAAAATTTTCATAATTAGTTACCACCCTTAACATGCATTTTGTTCCATTATTTGCTACCCAGATCAGACTGAAAGAGTTAAGAGATAATCTACCTCAAAAGCCAAAACCGGTCTGCTAAACTCAAACCCACGACCTTACTTTTTACGAACAATCTTGAACTCCACTAAAAACATCAAATATGGAATCTATGTTTCAAAGCAAAACCAATGACATCCATATTAACTGATTTTAGTTTGGGGTCAAAACGGATCCCCGAAATGGGTTTTCAAAAAAAAAAGACAAAATTAAAACTTTACTTCGTAAATATGTTTCCCATATTGTTAGGAATCTACAACTGAAAATTCAAGTTAGATCGAGTAAAAAACAAGGTTCAAATTAAAGAAAAACCATTTTTAAGCTTTAAGCCTCATCTATAGGTCGATGTCACCACTAAACCTTAACCACAGGGATAACTCTAGAGCACAACCGCCTAACATCCCTAGACAAAATGGAAATCGGCTCCTCAACAAAGGATAACCGCTCATTTAACTGAACCGACTCCCAACGAATGACATGGAACTTATCATAAATATAGCGACGAAGTATAGAAATATGAAAAATTGGATGAATAGCTGATAGATCAAGGGACAAAGCCTACTCATAAGCCACATCACCAACAGTTCAAAGATTCTAAATGGACCAATATACTTGGGGCTAAGCTTCCCCTCTTCCCAAACTTCATCAAACCCTTCATGGGTGAAACTCGAATGAAAACATGATTACTAACACCAAATCTCAAGGCACAAAGTCTACGATTAGCATAGCACTTCTGCCTACTCTGAGCCACTCTAAGTCTATCCTGAATGACCTGGAATCTATCTAAAGACTTACGAAGCAAATCTGGACCTCGAGGTCTCACCTTTGAAATATCAAACCAACCTACTGGGGAGCGACAACGCCTACTATACAATATCTCAAAAAGAGCCATATCAATACTGAAATGGTAGTCATTATTATATGCAAACTATGCTAAAGCCAAATGCTGCTCTCACTGTCCACCAAAATCCATCACGAATGCGCAAAGCATATCCTGCAAAATCTGGATAGTCCGCTCTGACTGGCCATCAGCCTGGGGGTGAAACATTGTGCTAAGACAAACCGAGTACCCAACACATCCTGAAAAGTCTTCTAAAAGTGAGATGTGAACAAAGAACCTCGATAAAAATAATGGACACTAGCACTCCATGCAGATGCACAGTCTTAAAAATATAGATACGGGCCAACCTCTCAGCACTGAATAAGATCTGAACCAAAATAAAATAAGATGACTTGGTCAATCAATCCACGATGACCTAAATACTGTTAGAACCATGAGATATACGGCAAACCAGTTATAAAGTCCATGGTGATTCGTTCCTACTTCCACTAGGGAATGGGTAACCTCTAAAGAAATCCACCAAGTCTTATATGCTCAGGCTTCACCTACTGACAACATAGGTAATGAGACACCAAATCTGATATATCTCACCTTTTACCATCCCACCAGTTGTGTTGCCTCAAATTATGATATATCTTAGTCACACCTGGATGTATAGAATATCTGGAACAATGGGCCTCCTCCAAGATCAACCTAACCAATCAACTATTCTTGGCACACAAACTCGGCCCCCAATACTCAAAACTCTATCTGAATTAAGTGAGGATTCCTTAGACTCCTCACTCAATACCTTAGCTCGAATCAACCTCAATCCAACATTATTAAACTGATGAGCTCAAATTTACTCCATCAAAGAAGATCTAGCCTTCAATATGCCAAAACACGCCTAGGTGCTGAAATATCAATTCTAACCATCTGGTTAGCTACGCCTAGGTAAAAACATACGCCAAGCTACCCATGTTATTTGACTTTTGGATCAAGTTATCTTCAACCACATTAGCCTTGCCCAGATGGTAGAGAATAGCCAAGTCATAATCCTTAAGCAACTCAAGACAACGGTGTTACCTCATATTAAGATCTCACTGGGTAAAGAAGTACTGAAGGCTACGATAATCTAAGAAGATCTCACAATAGACTACATACAAGTAGGGTCTCCACAACCTCAAACCAAACACAACTGCGCATAACTCCAAATCATGCATAGAATAATTACTCTCTTGAGGCTTCAACTGATGAGATGCATATATAATTACCTTGTCCCTATATTAACGCAACACCTAATCCAACATCTGAAGTATCACAAAAGATGGTAAAACCCATGCCCTCCTTGGGCAAAGTCAAGATAGAAGCTGAAGTCAACAAATTCTTAAACTTTTGAAAGCTCACCTCACAAGATCGTACCACTGAAAAAAATCTTTTTCTGTATCAACTTAGCCAAGCTAAAAATTCCTCAACAAAACACCAATAATAACTAGCCAAGCTAATAAAACTCTGAATCTCGATGGGCGACGTGGTTCTAGCACAATCACGAAGTGTTGTAACCTTGGCTGGATCAACCATAGTACCTTTCGTAGTCACCACATGACCCAAGAAAGAAACAGACTCCAACCAAAACTCGCACTTGGAGAACTTAGCATATTTCTCATCCCTCAGTATCTGAAGCACAATCCACAAATTCTCCTTATGCTCAACATCACTCTTGAAATAAACCAAGATATTATCTATAAATATAATAACAAAGGTGTCACAACCTAAAAACAAGGGCCATGATGGAACCTGGTGCGGCGTACCTTGACTAATAAGCCTATCACCCAAACTGATACAAAAAGAGAAAAAGACAAAAATATCCCAAGGTAAGGATTCTAGAATCAAGTCGAACCATAATAGTAATCATAACAATGTGAAAAAAAGTTATCCAAAATACCAATCATGTCCAAAACCAGGTGTCAATAGTGTAAGAACTACTAATACAATCCAAGAGTCAAATACATCAGAAAAATAACCACAAAGGAATAATAACTGCCTCCAAATACTAATAAAGACATAACTACTATAGAAAGATAGAGGTGAACTTTGAACGCATGAATGTCCAACTGCTAATTTGGGCACTCCAACAATCGCTCGAGTCAATCAAGCTGAGGTGCACTCATTCTAGGACCTGTACCAAAAGGGTGTAGTAGGCATGAGTACGGTCCACTTGTACTCAGTATGTATCATAGGCCGACCAAGAAAACTAGTAAATAAAGCATACAAAATATACACTAAAGGCATGTCACCTGCAATTAAAAAATATCCCACAACAGTAGACCCACCGCTTGCTCTAACAGTTCTATCTCGCATATATTGCAATATCACACCAAGATAGAACAAAAGTACGTATTATATCACATATAAAAAGAACAAGGGGAACATGCATATACAAGATCATCAAATACAAGTAAAAGAATATACAATAAATACTTACATGATAAGTCAATATGGCATACAACACAATAAGACACAATAAAGTAAGTGCAATATATATATATATATATATGATGATGATGATGATGCATGAGGTCATCGCATAATCTCCGGGATCATCGCCCAATCCCCGTATACACCTATGGAGGTAAGCCTCCCAATGCAGGACCCATGGGGGTTTCGTCAACACGTATACAATCCACATATCTTATATCTCCTTTCTGGCATATCCCTTGGAAAGTTTTTTATAAGGTGTTACAATATCTTTTAAAAAGATTTTTCCATTGTTTCTCAGATGTTGCCACAGTGGTACCAATGTTTCATGAATGAGTATGATATGAAGTGTAATGCTCACAACCAATCATAATGAGTATTTTCTCAACCAACCACATATATATTTCCACAACCACATGAGCCAATATCCACTCATTATTTTTGTTTCATCCATGAATTTCCATATGTCTCATATGTCAATAAGGTATGAATATAATTACAATACACCAACGGTACCACATTAGGCATTTTAACAACACAATACAATTATTCACTCTATTAAAGGCTATTAATATCACATAGGACCCCATACGGTCACACATATCAAATAATAACTCAATTTCGATTATTACATCACATATAGGCCCCCACACGGGCACAACACATAAATAGCCATTTTTTCATGATTAGTTCCATCCTTAACATGCATTTTGTATCATCCTTTACTACCCAGCCCAATCTGAAAGAGTTAAACCATAACCTATCACGAAAGCCGAAATCGATCCGCTACACTTGAACCCATGACCTTACTCTTCACGAATAATCCCAAACTCTACTAAAATATCAAAATTAAAATCTACGCATCAAGAAAAAACCAATGACACCGATATTGACTACTTTTGGTTCAGGGTCAAAATGAAACCCCAAAATGAGTTTTCAAAAAAAGAAAGGCAAATAGGAACCTGAAAATCCAAGTTAAATCAAGTCAAAACGGTGTTCAAATCGAAGGAAAACCATTTTTGAGCTTTACCGGATAAAACCTTGGAAATCCGGGTTAAAATCAAGAATCAGAGTTGTTTTGAAGGTTAAACTGATGAAAAACTAGTAATTATAAGATAAAAATATTATTCAAGTGAAAGGAGTGAAATTTGAGTATAAAATCATGCCCTAAGATTTTTGGGGTTTGGAGAAATTAATCAAGAAATTATTAAGAAAAGGGGTGAATTCTTACGGCAAATCCGTAGTAAAACCAAGAAATGAGTGTTAATCTAGCTTCCCAAGCTCCCATAAACTTTACTTTTAAACTCCCACACTATTTTAGGATTTAACTCTCAAGAGGCAAGATAAAAATGAGCAAAATAGGCCAATAAAACTATTTATTATTGCAGATTTTTCTGCACATCTGTGATTAAAAAGCTGATTTTTGTTTAAAAGTCAATCCGGACTTCGACGGGGTGCTCGGGATTCGTTCGGAGTCCAATATATGCAAACGAACTATGCAACCATACTAAATTCGACGTTCCAGACGCGATGATGATATCATATTTTCAAAAAAACATCGTTTTCATAAAATTGACCCCTGAAACCCGAAATTACAATTTTCCAAACCGGGGGTCGAAATGAGATTTAAAAGCCGTAAAATCATACCAAATATACTAACACCTGAAATCAAAATTTTGAATCTGCTAGTGAAGTCGTATTTTTCATTCAAGGTCATTTCGATCAAATGTGGGTCCCACACCCATATTTCTAATTTTTCAACTTTTCGACCAATAGATCAAAATGAGCTCGGGTGCACCGAGACCCGAACCAAAGGTCCACCTAGCCTAAAATAGATATTCCGGAGCTGCTGGTGCAGTTTGTTAGGACATCCATCGCACGAATCAAAAAATATTCACGTAAGTCCAAAATAGGGCTCTCGAAGCCATCAAAAACCACAATATTGCATAAATGAAACCAAAATGCCTCAAAAATCATATCAATCACTCCTACAGCCCAGAAATAATATAATGCAACTATAGGGAGGAGTAAAATAGTCAAATCACACAAAACCACAAATTTCACATATTTCATCAAATTTGTAGGTCGCTACATCATCCACCACTAAAAATATAGTTCATCTTCCAACTAAGGGAAAAGAAATAACTGAATCAACAAAGAGTTGGGGATAAGGACTACGCATATCAGACTCGACCTCCCAAGTAGCTTCGTCTACAGGTCGATGTTTCCACTGGACCTTAACTACAGGGATCACTCTAGAGCATAATTGTCTAACATCCCTAGCCAAAATGGAAATCGATACCTCAATAAAGGACAACTGCTTATCTAACTGAACCGACTCCCAAGGAATAATATGAGACTCATCCAAAATATAACAATGAAGCATAGAAACATGAAAAACTGGATGAACAGCTGATAGAACAAAGGGCAAAGACAACTCATAATCTATACCACCAACAGTCCTAAGAATCTCAAATTGACCAATATACCTAGGGTTAAGCTTGTCCCTCTTCCCAAACCTCATCACACCCTTCATGGGTGAAACTCAAAGGAAAACACGATCACCAACACCAAATCTCAAGGCACAAAGTCTACAATCAGCATAACACTTCTGCCTACTCTGAGCAGATCTAAGTCTATCCTAAATAACTCGGACTCTACCCAACGTCCCACGAAGTAAGTACGCACCTTGAGGTCTCACCTCTGAAACATCGAACCAACCTACTGGGGAACAACAACGCCTACAATATAATGCCTAAAAATGAGCCATATCAATACTGGAATGGTAGCTATTACTATATGCAAACTCTGCTAAAGGAAAATGCTACTTCCACTGGCCACCAAAATCAGTTGTGCACGCATGAAGCATATCCTCCAAAACCTAGATAGTTCGCTCTAACTGGCCATCGGTCTGAGGCTGAAATGCTATGCTAAGATCAACCTGAATACCTAAATCATCCTGAAAATTCTTCCAAAAGTAAGATGTGAACACAATACCTTAATCTGAAATAATAGACACTGACGCACCATGCAGATGTATAATCTCATGAATAAAGATATAGGCTAACCTCTCAGAACTGAATGAGACCTGAACTGAAATAAAATAAGCTAACTTGGTCAATCGATCCACGATGACCCAAACACTGTCAGAACTATGAGATATACAAGGAAACCCAGTCGCAAAGTCCATAGTGATCCGTTTCCACTTCCACTCGGGAATGGGCAACCTCTAAAGCAATCCACCAGGTCTCATATGCTCAGACTTCACTTGTTGGCAATAAAGGAAACGAGCTATAAAATCTTCTATATTTTGCCTCATACCACCCCACCAGTAGTGTTGTCTCAAATCAAGATACATCTTAGTTACACCTGCATAGATAGAATATCTGGAACAATGGGCCTCCTTCAAGATCAACCTAATCTAATCACCACTCTCGACACACAAACTCAGCCCCCAATCCTGAAAACTCCATCTAAATCAAGTGAGGCTTCCTTATCCTCCCCACTCAACACTCTATCTTGAATCAACCTCAATCCAACATCATCAAACCAATGATCTCGAATCTGCTCTTTCAAAAAAGATCTAGCATCCACAAATGTCAAAACACGTCGTGGTATCAAAATATTATGCCTAACCATCTGGTTAGCTAAAAACTGAATCTCTAAGGCCAAAAACCTCTCTTGAGTCAAAAAATATGCCAAGATACCCATGCTAGTCAACTTTCGGCTCAAGGCATCTACACCCACATTAGCCTTTCCCGAATGGTAGAAGATAGTCAAGTCATAATCCTTAAGCAACTCAAGCCAACGACGGCGCTCATATGAAGATATTGCTAGGTAAAGAGGTACTAAAGGCTACGATGATCTAAGAAGATCTCACAAAAGACTCCATACAAGTAGTGCCTCTACAACTTCAAGGCAAACACAACTGCGCACAACTTCAAATCATGTGTAGGATAATTCCTCTAATAAGGCTTCAACTGATGATACACATACGCAATTACCTTGCCCTTCTGCATAAACACAGCACCTAACCCAACAGCTAAAGCATCACAAAAGATGGTAAAGCCCACGTCCTCCTTAGGTAAAGCTAATATAGGAGCTAAAGTCAACAAAACCTCAAGCTTTTGAAAGGTCACCTCATAAGCATCGGACTACTGAAAAGAAATCTTATTCTATGTCAACTTAGTCAAAGGAGCTGCAATAAAAGAGAAACCCTCAACAAACACCGATAATACCCGACCAAGACAACAAAACTTCGAATATGACCCAAGAAAGAAATAGACTCCAACCGAAACTCGCACTTAGAGAACTTAGCATACAAATCCTCATCCTTCAATCTCTGAAGACAATTCATAAACACAATAACAAAGTAGTCGAGATATGGTCGAAACACCTGATTAATAAACTCCATGAATGAGGTAGGGGAATTGGTCATCCCAAAAGACATGACCAAGAACTCATAATGACCATATCGAGTCTAAAAAATTGTTTTTAGAATATCCGAAGCTCTAATCCTCAAATAGTGATAACCAGACCGCAAATCAATCTTTAAAAACATCGTAACACCCTGAAGCTGATCAAACAAATCATTGATGCGAGAAAAAGGATACTTATTCTTAACTTTCACATTATTCAACTATTGATAATCAATTCACATCCTCATGCACCCATCCTTTCTCTTCACAAACAAGACAGGTGCACCCCAAGGTGAAACACTAGGATGGATAAATCCTTTATCCAACAACTCCTACAACTGATCCTTTAATTTCTTTAACTCTACTGGGGTCATCCTAGAAGAAGGAATGGAAGTAGGCTTGGTGCCCGGCTCAACATCAATACTAAAATTAATATCTAGATCCTGAAGCATACCAAACAAGTCCGTAGGGAACACATCCATAAACTCACATACAATACGAACAAAATCCAAGAAAGGAGGCGAAACAACACTGGTGTCATGAATATGGGCCAAGAACGATAAATATCCTCTCTCAACTAATTTATGAGCTTGAACATAAGATATAATCCTCTTAGGATCCGAATGAACTGCACCCTTCCAAGATATCCTTGTCACACCAGCTAAAGCTAAAGTCACAGTCTTAGTAAAATAATCTAAGACAATATGATAAGGAGCCAACCAATCTATACCCAAAATAACATCAAAATCGACCATATCTAACACAAATAAGTCTACCAAAGTTTCACACCTATCAAAAATTATAACACAAGATTGATGCACCCAATCCACCACTAAAGAATCACCTACCGGGGTACATACATGAATAGGCATAGAAAGAGGCTCACTAACAGAATCAAAATCTAAAGCAAAATATACAGACACATAGGAGAAAGTTGATCCAAGATCAAATAATATAGATGCAGGTTTGAAACTAATGGAACTATACCTGAGATCACAATATCTAAAGCTTTTGCCTCAGATCTGACTAGTATAGCGTAACACTAACCACGACCACCAGCTGCCTAGGTATCCCCACAATTACTAACTGCCTGAGTGGCCCCACAGCCACTCCTACAAGCTCCACTATCTTTATCTCTCCCATCTCTGGTAGCACCCCTACCCCTCGCAGATGAAATAGAAGTAGCTCAAATTACCCGGCGGGGACAGTCCCTGGACAAATGGCTAATCTCATTACATATATAGAAACCTCTATGACTAGTCCAAAAGAAAAAGGTACAACTAGGCCCGAACAACCATCCTAAACTGGTAGACTAGAAAGTCCACCACCTTAACTCCGTAATGTTGCCTGCACTGTCCTACCATGGTAACCACGAGAACCTCTAAAATCTCTACCTCGAGAGGTCTGACTCCTGCACTCACTAAAATATCGCACCTTCTTGGTCCCTCCCTGAGATGCACTAAGAATACACTCTGTCATCTTAGCATGATCCACAATACTCTAAAAAGAATCCCCAAACACAACCATCTAAGACGTAGCCAACTAAAGAGAAACAACCAAAGCCTTTATGAACTTTCAAACCTTCTTAGAGTTGATGAAAATGCTAACATAGGAATATCTGGACAGGGCATGGAAGCATGCCTTATACTCAAAAACTATCATGGAGCCCTACTCCAAATGATTAAACCCTTCCCACATATGATTTTCTCAAACTGAAAGGCACAAATCACTCTAGAAAAGACTCAATGAAGTGACTTTAATTTATGTCAAGAGAATTACGGGGTCTACAACTGACAAGCGATCTCCACCAACCTCTTTTCATATCTCTCAATTGATAAGATATAGTATAACCCGCACCATTCACGCAGAAAGAGTGAAACATAACTCAGAATACAAGGTATGAAAGAACTTCACACGATAAAAAAATAAGTAAAGTTTCCTAAAGACTTCCTATATCCTCTCGAAGATAAATACGGACATCTACATACCAATCTACAAGACTTAATTAGACATCCCGTTCTTACACCGTTGAGATCAATGAAACCTGGCTGCTCTAATATTGATTTGACACGACCCAAAAATGAGGGTCATGATGGCACTTGTCGCGGCGTACCTTGACGAGTAAGCCTATCACCCAAACTGATACGAAAAAAAAAGGACAGAAATATCCCAAGGTAAGGCTTTTAGAATCAAGCCGAACCATAATAATAATCATAACAATGTGGAAAAAATTTATCCAAAATACCAATCATGTCCAAAACCAGATGTCAATAGTGTAAGAACTGTTAATACAATCCAAGAGTTAAATATATCAAAAAAATAACCACAAAGGAATAATATCTACCTCCGATACTAATAAAGACATAACTAATATAGAAAGATAGAGGTGAACTGCGGACGCATAAATATCCAACCGCTATATTGGAAGCTCCAAAAATCACCCGAGTCAATCAAGCTGAGGCGCACTCGCATTAGGACCTGCATCGAAAGGTTATAGTAGGCATGAGTACAGTCCACTTGTACTCAGTAGGTATCACAGGCCGACCAAGAAAAGAAGTAAATAAAGCATAAAAAATATACACTAAGAACACATCACCTGCAATCAGAAAATATCTCACAACGGTAGCCCACACCGCTTGCACTAACAATTTTAATATATATTACAAAATCACACCAAGATAGAACAAAAGTACGTATTATATCACATACATAAAGAACAAGGGAAACATACATATACAGGATTATCAAATACAAGTAAAAGAAGATACGATAAATACATAAATGACAAGTCAATAAGACAATACAACACAACATAACACAATAAAGTAAGTGCAATGTATATGATGATGATGATTATAATGATGCACGAGGTCGTCGCACAACCTCCGGGATAGTTGCACAATCCCTATATACTCCTGCGGAGGCAAGCCTCCCAACACAGGACCCATGGGGGGGTCGTCAACCTGTATACAATCCACATATCTCATATCTCCTTTCGGGCACATCCCTTGGAAAGGGTTTTATAAGGTGTTACAATATCTTTTAAAAAGGTGTTGCTAGTGCTTCTCAGATGTTGCCATGGTGGTACCAATGTTTCATGAATGAGTATGATATAAAGATATAATGCTCACAACCAGTCACAATGAGTATTTCCACTACCAACCACAATGATAAATTTCCATAACCACATGAGCCAATATCCACTCATTATTTTTGTTTCATCTATGAATTTCCACATGTCTCGTATGTCAATAAGGTATGAATATAATCACAATACACCAATGGTACTACATTAAGCATATTAACAACACAATATAATTATTCACATATATTCAAGGCTATTAATATCATATAAGACCTCGCACGGTCGCACATATCACATAATAGCTCAATTTCGACAATTACATCACATATAGGCCCCCACACGAGCATAATACATAAACAACCATTTTTCGTGATTATTTTTCACCCTTAACATGCATTTTGTATCATCATTGACTACCCAATCCAGTCTGAAAGAGTTAATCCATAACCTACCTCAAAAGCCAAAATTGGTCTGCTACACTTGAACCCGTGACCTTACTTTTCATGAATAATCCGGAACTCTAATAAAAACATCAAATATGAAATCTACGCATCAAGACAAAACCAACGACACCCATATTGACCACTTTTGGTTCAGGGTCAAAACCAACCCTCAAAACGGATTTCAAAAAAATAAAGGCAAAATCAAAACTTTACTTTAAAAACATATTTTCCATATTTTTAGGAACCTATAGCTGAAAACTGAGCAAAATAGGCCAAAAAACTACTCCCTCCATTTCGAATTAGTTGGCCCTCTTTCTAAAAAAAATTGTTTCAATTTACTTGTCCAACTTATCAAATCAAGATTATTTTACATAAATTCTTCCCATTATACCCTTAATAGGTATTAAATATAACTACACTTTTCAAAAATTTTAAAAATAACACTTATATTTTCAATACAAACTTTATGAAACTGGACTTTTTTTCTTCTTTTCAAGGAGTACTAGTAGTATTCCTATAAGATTTTCAATCCATGCATGCATATGCTACAATTTTCCATGTTTAATTAATTATTGAGTTTTACAATGTTAAGAAGAGTAAAAAGGTAAACTATACTCCTAATCAATGGATTTCTTAATGGGTGTGCCAAGGTTGAAAGGGTCATCTAATTCGAAACGGAAGGAGTATTTATTATTGCAAATTTTTCTGCACAGTTGTGGTTAAAAAGCTGGTTTTTGTTTAAAAGTCAATCGAGACTTCGACAAGGTGCTCGGAATTCGTTCAGAGTCCGATATATGCAAATGAACTATACAACCATAATAAATTTGACGTTTCGGATGTGATGACGATATCAGATTTTCAAAAAAAATATTGTTTTAACAAAATTACCCCCAGAAACCTGAATTATAATTTTCCAAATCGAGGGTCGAAATGATATTTAAAAGCCGTAAAATAATACCAAGGTTCTAACACCCTAAAATTGACATTTTGAATCTGCTGGTGAAGTCAGATTTTCCATTCGAGGTCATTTCGATCAAATGTGGGTCCCACACCCATATTTCTAATTGTCCAACTTTTCGACCAATAGGTCAAAATGAGCTCGGGTGCACCGGGACATAATCCAAAGGTCTCCTAGCCTAAGATTGATATTTCGGAGATGCTAGCATAGTCTGTTTGGCCATCCATCGCACGAATCAAAAGACATCCACATAAGTCCAAAATAAGGCTCTCGAAGCCATCAAAAATCACAATATTACATAAATGATACCAAAATGCATCGAAAATCATGTCAATCATTCCCACACCCCAAAAATATCATAATGCAACTATGGGGAGGGATAAAGTAGTTAAATCGCACAAAATTACAAATTTCACATATTTCATCAAATTTTTAGGTCGCTACAAAAGGAATCAAGATATTGTCGAAACACCTGATTCCTCAACTCCATAAATGCGGCAGGGGTATTGGTCAACCCAAAGGACATGACTAAGAACTCATAATGACCATATCGATTCTGAAAAGCTATCTTCTGAATATCTGAAGCTCTAATCATCAACTGGTGATAACTGGACCTCAAATCATTCTTCAAAAACACCGCAACACCTTGAAGCTGATCAAACAAATCATCAATACGAGAAAGAGGATACTTATTCATAGCCGTCACCTTATTCAACTGTCGATAATAAATACACATCCACAAAGACCCATTATTTTTCTTCACAAACAAGATAGCCGCACCCCAAGGTGAAACATTAGGTTGGATAAATCTCTTATACAACAACTCCTACAACTGATCCTTCAGTTCATTCAACTCTGTTGGGGCCATCCTTTAAGGAGAAATAGAAATGGGCTTGGTTCCGGGCTCAACATCAATAGAAAAATCAATATCTCGATCCGGAGGCATACCAAGCAAGTCCATAGAAAATACATCCATAAACTCATGGACAAAATCCAAGAAGGAGGCGATATAACACTGGTGTCGCGAATATGAGCCAAGTAAGATAAACATCCCCTCTCAACCACTTTATGAGACTAAATAAAATATATAATTCTCTTAGGACAAGAATGAAGTGTATCCTTCCAAGCTATCCTTAGCACACCTGGTAAAGCTAAAGTCACAATCTTAGCAAAATAATCTAAGACGGCATGATAAGAAGCCAACCAATCCATGCCCAAAATAACATTAAAATTGATCATGTCTAACATAAACAAGTCTACCAAAGTCTCACGCCCGACAAAAGTCACAACACAAGATCGGTGCACTCGATCCACCACTAAAGAATCACCTACCGGGATAGATACATGAATAGGCATGGCAAGAGGCTCACTAACATAATCAAAATCTGAGGTAAATACACAAACACATAAGAGAAGGTTGATCTGGGATCAAATAATACAAATATAGGTCTAAAACAAATGAGGATAATATCTGTAATAACAACATCAGAAGCCTCTGCCTTGGGTCTAGCTGGTATAGCATAACACTGACCACAACCACCAGTTGCCTAGGTAGCCGCACGGCACTAACTGCCTGAGTAGCCCCATGCTCACCCCCATGAGCTCTACCACCTTTGCCCTTCGCACCTATGGTAGCATCCCTACCCCCTCACAAATGGAATAGGAGTAGCTCAAATTACCCGACGGGGATATTCCTTGGCTATATGGCCAATCGTATCACACATATAACAACCTCTACGACCAATCTCAATAGGAGAAGGAGTAACTGAGACCGAATGACCACTGTGAACTGCTGAACTAAAGGGTCTACCACTTGAACTCTGTAAAGTTGCCTGCACTGGCCTACTATGGCATCTACGAGAACCTCCAAAATCTCTACCTCGAGAGGTCTGACTCCTGAACTCACTAAAACATAACGTCTTCTTGGAGCCTTCCTGAGATGTACTAAGGATACCCTCTGTCATCTTAGCATGATTCGCAATACTCTGAAAAGAAGACCTAAATATAACCATCTGAGACATATCGAACTGAAGAAAGACATCTAAACCCTTCATAAACTTCTAAATATTCTCAGACTCAGTAGAAATACTATCATAAGAATATCTAGACTGGGCATAAAAATATGCCTCATACTCAGAAACTATCAAAGAGCCCTGCTCTAAATATCAAATGCATCACGCATATGATCTCCCAAACTGAAAGGCAAAAATCTCTCGAGGAAAGCCTCGATAAACTGATCCCAAGTTATATCAGGAAAATCACAGGGTCTACAACTAACAAGCAACCTCCACCAGTTATTCATCGTATCTCTCAACTAATAAGATTATAAGTAACTCCATTGGACTCGAGCGAACCCAAATTATGCAACTTCTCTCAGTAATTAGTCAAAAACTCATAAGTATCATTATCTACTGCACCACCAAATCTAGGAGGACCCAACTAAGTAAACCTGTCAAACCTCTTTTGATCCTCAGAAGACATCACTACACTAGCCATGAGAAGAGGCATAGTAAATCAGGCAAGTTGTGATCCCATATGGGGAGGTAACATGGATGATGGTTGGACTCCTGATCTCAGAACCCCATAGTCAAATGTCGGCACTAAAGATGGAATAGGACTCGGGGTCTGAGGAGTAACCAAACTAGAAGCAGGTGCAACAGGAGGATCCATACTCTGAACTGGAGGAACACCCGGCATAACAAAAGGAGAACCCTCTAAATGGGTTAGCAAATGCACCAACAATCCATCCAACACTAGGGTAGACGAACTCAGGAGAACTAGATTAGAACCCACACCTCCAACCTACTCAATACGAGGCTCAAAGAAAAGTCCCCTAGCACTCTTCCTAAATGGGGCTGCACTACGGGGTCGTCTCCTCCCTCGAGTCCATCCATGACTTGAAGCTCACCCTCTGGGTGAAGGCTTTGCATCACTACTCTCTCGAGACCTAGTCAATAATATCTACACTGAAAGAGTGAAATATAACTCAAAAAATAAGATATGAAAGAACTTCACAAGGTAAGGAATAAAAATAAGGGAAATCTCCTAAAACATCCTATAGCCTCTCGAAGATAGATATGGACGTCTACTTACCGATCCAATAGACTCTATTAGACATCCTATTCTTACACCGTTGAGACTAATGAAATCTGGATGCTCTGATACCAATTTGTCATAGCCAAAAAATAAGGATCATAATGGCACTTGTCGCAGCGTATCTTGACAAGTAATCCTATCACTCATATTGATACAAAAAGGAAAAAGGATAGAAATACCCAAGGTAAGGCTTCTAGAACGAAGCCAAACCACACAAATAATCATAACAATGAAGAAAGAACTTATCCAAAATATCAATCATACCCAAAACCAGGTGTCAATAGTGTAAGAACTACTAATACAATCCACGAGTCAAATACATCAGAAAAATAACCACAAAGGAATAATATTGGTCTCCGATACTAATAAAGACATAACTACTATAGAAAGATAGAGGTGAACTTTAGACATATAATTGTCTAACTGTTGCCTTGGAAGCTCCAAGAATCGTCTAAGTCAAGCAAGCTGAGGCGCACTCAAGCTAGGACCTGTACCGAAAGGGCTCAGTAGGCATGAGTTCGGTCCACTTGTACTCAGTAGTATCATAGGCCGACCAAACAAAGTAGTAAATAAAGCATACAAGATATACACTATGTCACCTGTACTAAAAAAATGTCCCACAAAGGTAGCCCACACCGCTTGTACTAACAGTTCTAATATATCACATATACTGCAACATCACAACAACAAGATAGAACACAAGTATGCATTATATTACATATAAGTAGAACAAAAGGGAACATGCAGATACAAGATCATCAAATACAGCTAAAAAAGGATAAAACAATTACATAAATGGCAAGTCAATATGGCAATACAACAAGATATAAACACAATAATGTAAGTAAAATATATATGATGATGATGATGATAATGCTCGAGGTCGTCGTACAACCTCCAAGATCGTCACACAATCCTTGTATACATCTACGGAGGAAAGCCTCCAAATACAGGACCCATGGGGGTTCTTCAACCTATATACAATCTACACAAATCATATCTTCTTTCTAGCATATCCCTCGGAAAGGCGTTATCAGGTGTTGCCAGTGTTTCTCAGATATTGCCACGGTGGTACCAATGTTTCATGAATAAGTATGATATGAAGATGTAATTCTCACAACCAATCACAATGAGTATTTCCACAACCAAAAACAATGATACATTTCCCCAACTATGTGAGTCAATATCCACTTATTATTTTTGCTTCATCTATGAATTTTCACATGTCTCATATGTCAATAAAGTATTAATATAATCACAATACACAAATTGTACAAACATTAAGAATTTTAACAACACAATACAATTATTCACATGTATTCAAGGTGATCAATATCATATAAGACCCTACACGGTCACATATATCACATAATATCTCAATTTTGATAATTATATCACATATAGGCTCCTACACGGGCACAACACATCAATGGAAATTTTTCATGATTAGTTCACACCCTTAACATGCATTTTGTACCATCATTTGCTATTCATCCTAGTTTGAAATAGTTAAGTCATAACCTATCTCAAAAGACGAAATCAATCTGCTACACTTTGAACCCACGATTTTACTTTTTACGAACAATCCTGAACTTCACTGAAAACATCAAATATGTAATCTACGCATCAAAATGAAATCAACAACATTTATATTGACTACTTTTGGTTTGGGGTTAAAACGGACCCCCGAAATGGGTTTCCAAAAAAGAAGGACAAAATTAGAACTTTACTTCAAAAACATGTTCCTCATATTTTTAGGAATCTACAACTGAATGAAAAATGAGGTTCAAATTGAAGACAAACCATTTTTAAACTTTAATGGGTAAAATTTTTTAAATCCGGGTTAAAATCAACAATTGAAGTTGTTTTGAAGGTTAAATTGATGAAAAACTAGTAATTATAAGATAAAAATATTATTCAAGTGAAAAAAAATAAAATTGGGATTTAAAATCAAGTCCTAAGATTTTGGGGGTTTTGAGAAATTAATCAAGGAATTAAAGTAGAAATGATGAAATGTCACCTTAAATCTGTAATAGAATCAAGAAATAGGTGTTAATCTTACTTTCCAAACTCCCACAAACTTCACTTTTAAACTCCCATGTTATTTTAGGATTTAAATACCAAGAGGCAAGATGAAAAATGAGCAAAAAGGGCCCATAACTGCTATATATATTGCAGAAAAATCTGCACAAAAAGTTGTTTTTTATAAAGTCCCATCCGAACTTCGATGGGGTGTTCGAGATTCGTTCGGAGTCTGATATATGCAAACGAACTATGTAGCCACACTAAATTTGATGCTACGGAATCAATGGCGATATCAGATTTTCAAAAAAAAAAATATTATTTTCACAAAGTTGACTCTCAAAATTCGAAATTACAATTTTCCAAATCGAGGGTCAAAATGAGATTTAAAAGCCGTAAAATCACACCAAAATCTTACCACTCTAAAATTGACATTTTGGATCTACTGGCAAGGTCGTATTTTCTGTCCGAGGTATTTTCGATCAAATGTGGGTCCCACACCCATATTTCTAATTTTCCAACTTTCCAACCAATAGGTCGAAATGAGATCGGGTGCACCAAAACCTGAACCAAAGGTCTACCAAGCCTAAGATTGATATTCTGGAGCTGCTGACACAGTCCATTCATCCATCCGTGGCACGGATTAAAAGATATCCTCATAAGTAAAAAATAAGGCTATCGAAGTCATCAAAAACCACAATATCGCATAAATGGTACCAAAATGCATCGAAAACTATGACAATTACTTCCACACCTCAGAAATACCATAATACAACTACGTGGAGAGGTAAAATAGTCAAATCACAGAAAATCACAAATTTCACATATTTCATCAAATTTTTAGATCGTTACATAATTTTACTATGTTTTGTTATTTTTTTATTCAATATTATTTATTTAATTAATTTTTAAAAATCAAAATAGTCTTAACAAAATTCATATTTTATATGAGATTTTATTTAACATAGTGTAAGAAAGCAAAATATATTATGGCCGTGGAAAACTTTCTTCTGCTACATGAACAATTCATCACTTTTTTTCTTCTTTCTAAATATTTATATTTAATAATTTATAATAGGTTTTTACAAATATCCTGGGAATGAATAAGAGATAAGAAGAGTTAAAATTAGTTATTGTATGAGCTTATATTTTATTTCTGTCAAATCAAGTATGGTTCTGATGTAAATTTTTATGAATTGAATAGATTTTTTGTAGATAATGTTATCCATTGTTTTGAAAGTATCAAACATATTTTTCATGTACTAAAATTAAAATTATTGATAAATTTAAAAATTAAGGTAATGATATGAATTAAAATCAAGTTATTTTTAAAACCTTTTTTTTGGTTAATTAAGAGTCAATACTTTTAAGCATAAACTATATTGAGAGAATTAATTGATTTTCAATGTTCATTTTGGTGAGTTTATTTTTTTCTCCTTAATTTAGTATAAAATTATGTTTAAAGCACCACATTCTACTAACATAAATTCTTGTCACGTGAAATTATAAATAAAATTATGCATGTTCCATCACACATAAGAAGACTTGAAGAAAATAATTGATTCCTTTGGTGACTTTCCTCTTCATCTTTCTTGTGCAATGATGAACTCAAATTGAGAAAACAAGAAAAAAATAATTATACGGTCATAAATTTATTTAATAATATTTTTCAACTTTTATGATCTTTGTGAGTCATAATTGTTTTATATATTAATTAGGTCATGTTATTCATAAAATCAAATTACTTGAGTTTGATCCGGACTTAATACAGATCTTATAAAACTAATTTTTCCTGCTATTAGTTCATTTGGATAAGATTAAAATATAATCAAACCAGCTTTTAATTTTTTTTTAATATTTTAGTTTTTTGGTAAAATAAAAAGTACTTTAAAAAATAAAACTAAAAGTTGATTAAAAAAAGTCAAAAAAGTGAGAAGTTGGGTATCTCCAGCTTTTTAATTTTTAACTTAAAATTATTTTAAGTTTGACCGAGACATTTACCTTTTTATCCTTTATATTTTCTCCAATTCCAACTATAACCCAAATTTATAGTCCTTAAATATATTAATTTTCTTTCTTTTTCTCTTTGCCTCTTCCTTCTGTCTCTTCCCTCCAGTTACATATTCATCTTTTTTCTTTATTTTTGAATTATTAGAATTAAAAATTATATATTATTCAACTTATTTATGGTGTAACAACTTTAGGGATATTTAACTCATTCTGATAATAAAAAATGCTTAACAACACGTGTTTATCAAGCTCATCAATAACACTTTTTTTAGTTTCAGCACTCTCATCCAAACACTTATCTACTTAATTTATAAACACTTATTTTCAGCTTTTAAGTAAATAAGTTAAAAAGCTATTTTAACTATTGTTAAAATCCCATCCAAACGGACTCTATATTATTTTATTATATAGATCGATGATTTCAAGAACGGTCAAGGGTATATCAGTAATTTAAATCAATTACACAAGGCCAAAATGGTAATTCATTACTAATTATCTGATACGACAATTCTAGAATGATCGCCATTTGAATCCAACCACCAAAACTTCATTTAAAAAAAATAGTAATTAAGGCATTCATATCCGATCATGAATCAGAGAAGGAAAAGAATAAAGGAAGAACTTTGAAGAAATAAATCAGTATTATGTGAAGTGGAAGAACCCAGTGTATTCATTTTTGTTTTGTTTCTCCTACTCGTTTTCGCTTTTCGAGTGAGCAATTGTTTGGGAAGAATATAGTGATAGGGAGCGTATGGATGTCACAGATTTGCTCCTTTTCCAGTCTTTAGCTCAAACTTCAGGAAATGTTTGTCATCTGAATCAAATTTGGGTATTTCATATTTGTCAATATTTTTTGTTATTTCGGTTATTCTTTATTAGATTTCTATATGCATGTGAATAATTGTTGTCTGATTTTTCACGTCTATTTTGTAACTATAATATTTACACATTTGACGCACACCAGTATTTAAGGATACGTGTGTTTAAAAAGTTGGATTTTATTTGCTCTATTTGAGCAGTAGAATTAATTTTATTTTCCACTAATGAGAATGAACAAGACCTTTATGAGATTGTCCCTATTTGTTGATGCATTGTCGAAGATTTTCTGGTTGTACATTGCTACTTTGTGAGCTACAAGATGAAGATAAAAGGATTGGACAGTACATTGAGTAGGCTCACCAAGTCATATTGAGTTAGTTTGTTTGTAAAGCATCTCAAGTAATTTTTTCTCATTGTGGTTATCTTTTGTTTGTTTTGAATAGCTTCTAAATATAAAATTAAGTTGCCCGGTTGTAGTTCTTGGTTTTGGTAAGTTTACTATGTACATATAATTTACCTTACACTTGCAAGTAGTTCTTCACTTTACATTTTCATTATTGTCGTAGTTTCCTTTTGAATAAGAGATTATTGCATCTGTGTAATGTTGATATAGCAGGACTCAACAACTTTCTTGTTGATCATCTTATTTATCCAAATATTATCTGAATGTCCTAAATAAAATGTGGATGCTGACAAGTTAAATCATTGACCCTGCTGCTTAACTTATTCATAACTTCCTCAAATAGTTTGTATAATTTAATCAGTGCATTGTTGATCATATTCACTTATAGACCGAATCCTCAACATGATAAAGTAATCAAAACTTGATGAAGCTACCATCTGGACTTTACAATATTTACAACAATGTCTCAGTGGGATAGTATAGTGACTAAATGGTCGAAAGCATCAGGCGCTAAAGATAACAGTAGTGGTTAAACATTAGAAGCTCAATTCAGTTCACAGACAAACCTACTAAACAAAGTTGTAAACTTATACCACCCAAGGATTACATGATTAGCTCCATGTTAGGGTGATAAAGGGGGTCAAGAACTCTTAGCTATAGTTTAACATAGAGAAGCGATACCTTTTTCTTCGTGAGATAAAATCTGCTTGACCAACGATAACACTTAGATCCTGATGGTTATTGATACATGTATATAAGACTTATCAACTGAATGATTATTAGAATTCAATATTTTGCAAATGCTAATTTTAAAATATTTCATATTATAAAACAAAAATTTCAAGTGTATTTCTTCCTTAAATGTAAAAAACAAAAATTACTTCTCACTTCCTTCCTTTTCATCTTTTTATATTGATTTTTGAGCACTAAAATCATATATTGAAAAAATATGGCCTATAAAGTAACTCTAGATCTACTTATAGCATGCAAGAATATCAAGTAGTAGTTTAAGCTTTTGCATTTTTCTCATTTTCTGGTGCATTACTACACTATATATAATCATCTAATATGTTTATAGTCGTGTTTAGAAGTAGCTAAAAAGGATGAGCCAAAAGATGATGATGATATGAATTAATTGTGAACTGATGAGGATGATGACAAAGATATTGTAACGACGTAAATATTTGATAAAATATGTGAAATTTGTGATTTTGTGTGATTTGATTGTTTTATCCCTCTCCGTAGTTGCATTTTGATATTTCTAGGGTGTGGGAGTGATTGACATATTTTTGCTATCATTTATGCAATATTGTGGATTTTTATGGCTTCGAGAGTCTTATTTTGGACTTATAGGGATATATTTTGATCCGTCCGACAGATGGACGAACAGACTGCTCCATCAGCTCCGGAATATCGATTTTAGGTTGAGTAGACCTTTGGTTCGGGTCCCGGTGCATCCGAGCTCATTTTGACCTATAGGTCGGAAAGTTGGAAAATTGAAAATATGGGTGTGGGATCCACATTTGATCGAAACAACCTCATATGGAAAATCTGATTTAGCCAGCATGTCTGTAATGTCGTTTTTAGGGTTTTAGCATATTTGGTATGATTTTACGGGTTTTAAATCTCATTTCGACTCTCGATTTGGAAAATTATAATTTCGGATTTCGAAGGTCAACTTTGTGAAAACGATATTTTTTAAAAAATTTGATATCTTCATCGCGTCTGAAACGTCGAATTTAGTATGGTTGCATAGTTCGTTTGCATGTATCGGACTCCAAACGAATTCCGAGCACCGTATTGAAGTCCGTAGTGGACTTTAAAAAAAAAAAATCTGAAGCATTTTGTTCCTTTTGGTGCAGATTTTCTGTAGGAAATGCATGTCATAGACCCAAATATGGGGGTGACTTTAGATATTTGACTCCAATAAGAAATGTCTTTAAAGAATAACCTTCCTTACTTGTTAAGTATAGTATTAGTACAATTTTACCCCTCTACACATCAAATATATTTTTAAAACTTTTCATAGTTATTTGTCTCTCAAATTTTATTTTTTGTTATTTTCACATTTTATTTTTTCCTTTAATTTATTATTCTATTTTTATTATTTTCACTTTTTTTAAAATTTTATTATTTTCACTTTTTATTTTTTTTTCCTTTAATTTTATTTTCATGTTTTAATTCATTTGTCGCAAACTTTATTTTTTTTCTCTTTTTTTCCAAGCATTATCTATTTCTTTTTTTTCCTTTTTTAATTCATTTGTATTTAACCTTTATTTTTCTTTTATTTTTGGTTTTTATCAGTTCTCTTTTTTTTTCCTCATTTTTTCTCAAACTTTATTTTTATTTTTTCCTCTCATTTTCTATTTTCTCAATTTTTTTAATTTTTTGCTTTTTTCTTAATCTTTATTTTTTTCTTGCCTTTTTTTTTTCTCACTCTTTTTTTTTATTTCTCTATTTGTTTGATCGTTTTTTTCCTTTTTCAGCTCTCTTTTTTTTTCTCATTTTTTCAAGCTTTATTTTAATCTTTTCCCTCATTTTAATTTTTCTTGATTTTTTTAATTCTTCACTTTTTTCTTGATCTTTATGTTTTTTCTTTTATTTTTTAATCTTTTTTTTATTTCTCTATATTGTTTGATCGTTTTTTTCTATTTTCTCAACTTCTATTGTATTTTGCTAATAAATAAAAAATTGGATAATCCACAAAGGGATTTTCTTTTTTTGACATCAAAGCAAATTTAAGTACATGAATTGTTGTTACGAAGTTCTTTGAAAATTCTTGAGATAAGTCGTGTCTCTAAGGCGAGAGTTGTAGAACATCCTATAAATGAAGACATAACTGGTAGTGTCAACTCTTGCTCGTAGGGTATAATTTATTATTTGAAAGTCTTTCAACTAAGTCTTGTCTCTAAGGCAAGAGTTGTAGAACATCTCATAAATGAAAACATAACGTGGTAGTGTCAACTCTTGCCCGTGGGGCATAACATGTAGTTTGAAAGTCATTGAGCTAAGTCTTGCCTCTTAGGCAATAGTTGTAGAATATCTCATAAATGAAAACATAACGTGGTAGAGTCAACTCTTGCCTGTGAGGCATAATTTGTAGTTTGAAAGTCCTTGAGTTAATTAAGTCTTGCCTCTAAGGCAATAGTTGTAGAACATCTCATAAATGAAAACATAACGTGGTAAAGTCAACTCTTTCCCGTGGGGCATAATTTGTAGTTTGAAAGTTCTTGAGCCAAGTCTTGCCTCTAAGGCAATAGTTATAGAACATCTCATAAATAAATATATAATGTGGTAGAGTTAACTCTTGCCCGTAGGGCATAATTTGTAGTTTGAAAGTCCTTGAGCCAAGTCTTCCCTCAAAGGCAATAGTTGAAGAACATCTCATAAATGAAAATATAACGTGGTAGAGTTAACTCTTGCCCGGGGGGCATAATTTATTGTTTGAAAGTCCTTGAATCAAGTCTTGCCTCTAAGGCAATACTTGTAGAACATCTCATAAATGAAAACATAATGTGGTAGAGTCAATTCTTGCTCGTGGGCATAATTTATTGTTTAAAAGTCCTTGAGCTAAGTCTTGTCTGTAAGGCAATAGTTGTAGAACATCTCATAAATAAAAATATAACGTGGTAGTGTCAACTCTTGCCCGTGGGGCATAACATGTAGTTTGAAAGTCATTGAGCTAAGTTTTGCATCTAAGGCAATAGTTGTAGAACATCTCATAAATGAAAACATAACGTGGTAGAGTCAACTCTTGCCTGTGAGGCATAATTTGTAGTTTGAAAGTCCTTGAGTTAATTAAGTCTTGCCTCTAAGGCAATAGTTGTAGAACATTTCATAAATAAAAACATAACGTGGTAGAGTCAACTCTTGCCCGTGGGGCATAATTTGTTGTTTGAAAGTCCTTGAGCCAAGTCTTGCCTCTAAGACAATAGTTGTAGAATATCTCATAAATGAAAACATAATGTGGTAGAGTCAACTCTTGCCCGTGGTGCCTAATTTGTAGTTTGAAAGTCCTTGAGCTAAGTCTTTCCTCTAAGGCAATAGTTGTAGAAATCTCATAAATAAAAACATAACATGGTAGAGTCAAATCTTGCCTGTGGGACATAATTTGTTGCTTGAAAGTCCTTAAGCTAAGTCTTGCCTCTAAGGCAATAGTTGTAGAGCATTTCATAAATCCAAATACAATGTGGTAGTGTCAACTCTTTCCCATGAAACATAACTTATTGTTTGAAAGTCATAAGTCTTGCCTCTATAATGTAGTAGTGTCAACTCTTGCCCATGAAACGTAGCTTATTGTTCGAAAGTCGTAAATTTTACCTTTTGAATGTGATAGTGTCAACTCTTACTCAGGAGATGTAACTTGAATGGAAGAAATTGAAGAAAAGAACAAAAATAATAAAAATAACGAAAAAGAAGAAAATAAAGAAAAATATTAAAAAAATAAAAATCAAAGAAAATGTAGAAGTTGAGAGAGAATAGGAAAAAAATAAAGATTGATAAAAAAAAGATTAAATAAAAATAAAGGTCGAGAAAAATTAAAAAAGAAAAAAAATCAAAGAAAAATAAAATAAAGTTTTTTTATATATATAAAAATAGACGTTGAAAGGTGTAAAGAAAAAAAAATAAGAGTTGAGAAAAACTAAAAAGAACAAAAAAAAAAGGAAAGAAAAAAATAAAAAATAATAATAATGTTAAATAACAAAGAAAGAAAAAAGAAGTTGAGAGGAAAAAAGTAAGGGTTGAGAAAATTAAAAATAAAAAGAGAAAAGAAAAAATAAAAATTAAAGTAGAATTAAAAATACAAAAAAATAAAAGTTGAAAGATATAAATATGGAGTTGTTATCCATTATTAAGATCATTTATGTAATTTACTCCATTGATCAACGGCAATTTTGTTCAAAAAAATACTAGCTAATAGGTAAAGGCTATTTTAAGAAAAAAATTTTATTTCGGGCTAAAATTTGAAAGCCACCCTAATTTGGATCTATTTTTTAAATTCACCCGATTTTCTGCACTATATAAATAATTTTTGGGTCCATTTTGCTCACTTTTCATCTTGCCATTTGAGAGTTAAACCTTAAATAGTTTGGGAGCCTACAAGTGAAGCTTGTGGGAGCTTGGAAAACTAGATTAACATCTATTTCTTGGTTTTATTATGGATTTAAGGTAAGAATTCACCCATTTTCTTAGTAATTTCTTGATAAATTCCTCAAAACTCCAAAAATTTTAGGAAATAATTTTAAATCCAAATTTCACTCCTTTCACTTGAATAATATTTTTATCTTATAATTACTAGTTTTTCATCAATTTAACCATCAAAACAACTCCGATTCTTGATTTTAACCGAATTTCAAAGATTTTATCCAGTAAAGCTAAAAAATGATTTTTCTTCAATTTTAACCTCATGTTTTACTCATTTAACTTGGATTTTCAGATGTAGGTTTCTAAAAATATAGGAAACATATTTTTGAAGTAAAGTACCGATTTTGCCCTTCTTCTTTGGAAACTCATTTTGGGGGTCCGTTTTGACCCTGAATCAAAAAGTAGTCAATATGGGTGTCGTTGGTTTTGTCTTGAGGCATAGATTTCATATTTAATATTTTTAGTAGATTTTGGGATTGTTCGTGAAAAGTAAGGTCACAGGTTCAAGTGTAGCGGACCGGTTTTGGATTTTGAGGTAAGTTGTGGCTTAACTCTTTTAGACAGGGCTGGGTAGTAAATCATGATACAGAATGCGCGTTAAGGGTGGAAACTAATTATGAAAATGGCTATTTATGAGTTCTGCTCATGCGGTGGCCTATATGTTATGTAATTATCGAAATTGAGTTATTATGTGATATTTGTGACCATATGTGATATTGATAGTCTTGAATACATGTGAATAATTGTATTGTGTTGTTAAAATGCTTAATGTGGTACCATTGGTGTATTTTGATTATATTCATACCTTATTGGCATATGAAACATGTGAAAATTCATGGATGAAACGAAAATAATGAGTGGATATTGGCTCATGTGGTTGTGAAAATATATCATTGTGGTTGGTTGTAGAAATATATCTTATGGTTGATTATGAAAATACTCATTGTGATTGGTTGTGAGCATTACATCTTCATATCATACTTATTCATGAAATATTGGTACCACCATGGCAATATGTGAGAAATACTAGCAACACCTTTTTAAAAGATATTGTAACACCTTATAAAACTCTTTCTGAGAGATATGTCAAAAAGGAGATATGAGATATGTGATTGTATATGGATTGACGAACCTCCTATGAGTCCTGTGTTAGGAGGCTTGCCTCCGTAGGTGTATACGGGGATTGTGAGACGATCTCAGAGTTTGTGCGATTACCTCGTGCATCATCATCATCATCATATACATTGAACTTACTTTATTATGTTTATGTTGTGTTGTATTGCCTCATTGACTTGTCATCTATGTATTTGTCTTACCTTCCTTTACTTGTATTTGATAATCTTATATCTACATGCTCTCTCTTATTCTATTTATATGTGACATAATGTATACTTATGTTCTATATCTTGGTGTGTTGTTGTAATATATATGATATATATTAAAACTGTTAGTGTAAGCGGTGTGGGCTACTATTGTGGGACATTTTCTGATTGCAGGTGACATGCCCTTAGTGTATATTTTGTATGCTCTATTTACTACTTTGCTTTTTCAGCCTATGATACCTACTGAGTATAAATGGACCGTACTCATGCGTACTGCGGCCTTTCGATGCAGGTCCTAGCACGAGTGCACCTCAGCTTACTTGACTCGAGTGATTGTTGGAGCTTCCAAGGTAGCGATCAGACATTCATGCGTCTGAAGTTCACCTCTATGTTTCTATAGTAGTTATGTCTTTGTTTGTATTTGAAGACAATTATTATTCCCTTATGGTTATTTTTTTCGATGTATTTGACTCTTGGATTGTATTAGTAGTTCTTACACTATTGACACCTAGTTTTGGGAATGATTGGTATTTTGGATAAGTTCTTTCTGCATTGTTATGATTACTTATATGGTTCGGCTTCGTTCTAGAAGCCTTACCTTGGAATATTTCTGTCTTTTCCTCTTTTGGTATTAGTTTGGGTGATAGGCTTACTTGTCAAGGTACGTCGTGACAAGTGCCATCATGACCCTAATTTTTGGGTTGTGAAAAATTGGTACTAGAGTAGCCAGGTTTCATTGGTCTCAGTGATGTAAGAATGAGATAGCTAATAGAGTCTCGTGGATTGGTACTTAGACGTCCATATCTATCTTCTAGAGGCTATAGGATATCTTTAGGAAACTTCTCTCATTTTATTATTTATCATACGGAGTTCTTTCATACCTTGTTTTCTGAGTTGTGTTTCACTCTCTGTGTGTGAATAGAGTTGGTTATACCTCTTATCAGTTAAGAGATGTAGCGAGAGATTGGTGGAGGTCGCTTGTCAGTTGTAGACCCCATGATTCTCACAAGATAACTTGGGATCAGTTTGTTAATGCCTTTCTGGAGAGATTTATGCCTTTCAGTTTGAGAGATCGTATGTGGGATGAGTTTGATCATTTGGAGAAGGGCTCCATGACAATTTTTAAGTATAAGGCATGCTTCTATGCCCTGTCCAAATATTTCTATGACAGCATTTCCATCGAATCTTAGAAGATTCAAAAGTTCGTGAAGGGTTTGGATGTTTTATTTAGTTGTCTATAACTCAGAGGGTTGTGTTTGGGGTTTGTTTCCAAGGTATAGTAGATCATGCTAAGATGATAAAGGATATTCTTAATGCATCTCAAGGAGGCGCCAAGAAGGCTCGACATTTTAGGTGTGTTCAAGAGTCTGACCTCTCGAGGCACAGATTTTAAAGGTTCTCGTGGATACCATGGTAGGCCAGTGCAAGTGATTTTATAAGAGTTCGGCTAGTGGATCTTCTAGTTCAACAGTTTAGGGTAGCCGTTCGGGCTCAATTGTACTTTCTCTTGTTGAGACTAGTTATAGAGGTTGTAATATGTGTGATGAGATTAGCCATGTGGACAAAGACTATTCTCACCGTGTGATTAGAGTTATTTCTATTTCAGCTGTGAGATGTAGGGGTTCTACCAAAGGTGCAAGAGGTAGAGATGGTAGAGCTCGTGTTGGTGGTCATGGGGCTACTTATCTAGTTGGAAGTCATGGATAGTGTTTGCTATACCAGCCAGACCTGAGGCAAAGGCTTCTGATGTTGTGATTACAGGTACTTTTCTCATTTGTTTCAGACCTGCATCTATATTATTTGATCCCGGATGGATTTTCTCCTATGTGTCTATGCATTTTGCTTTAGGTTTTGATTCTGTTAGTGAGCCTCTTTCCATGCCTATTCATGTATCTACCCCGGTAGGTGATTCTTTAGTGGTGGATCAGGAGTACCGATATTGTGTTGTGACTTTTGTTGGGTGTGAGATTTCGGTAGACTTGCTTGTTTTAGATATGGTCGATTTTGATGTTATTTTGGGTATGGATTGGTTTTCTCCTTCTTATGCCATCCTAAATTGTTATGCCAGGACTGTACCTTTAGCTACGTTGGATGTTCCAAGGATAGCTTGGAAGGGTACATTTCATTTGGGTCCTAAGAGGGTCATATCTTATGTTCAGGCTCGTAAATTGGTTGAGAGGGGATATTTATCTTACTTGGCCCATATTCGTGACACAAGTGTTGTTTTGCCTCCTTCTTTGGATTTTGTCCGTGTTGTCTGTGTGTTTATGGATGTGCTCCCTACGGACTTGCCTGGTATGCCTTCAGATCGAGATATTGATTTCACCATTGATGTTGAGCCTGACACTAAGCCCATTTCTATTCCTTATTATAGGATGGCCCTAGTGGAGTTGAAGGAACTAAAGAATTAGTTACAGGAGTGTTGGATAAGGGATTTATCTGACCTAGTATTTTACATTAGGGTGTGCCTGTCTTATTTATGAAGAAAAAAAATTGGTCTATGTGGATGTGTATTAATTGTCGACAGTTGAATAAGGTGACGGTTAAGAATAAGTATCCTCTTTCTCGTATTGATGATTTATTTGATCAACTTCAGGGTGCTGCAGTGTTTTTGAAGATTGATTTGAGGTCTGATTATCACCAGTCTAGGATTAGAGCTTTGGATATTCCAAAAATTACTTTTCGAACTCGATATGGTCATTATGAGTTCTTGGTCATGTCCTTTGGGTTGACCAATGCCCCTACCATATTTATGGAGTTGATGAACCTAGTATTTCGATCGTATCTTGACTCCTTTTTTATGGTATTTATAGAAGATATCTTAGTTTATTCTAAGAGTGAGGTTAAATATGAGGAGAATTTGTAGATTGTGCTTCAGAGATTAAGGGATGAGAAGTTGTATACTACGTTCTCTAAGTGCGAGTTTTTTTTGGAGTCTGTTTCTTTCTTAGGTCATGTGATGACTAAGGAAGGTATTAAGGTTGATCCAGCCAAGGTTGAAGCGGTTCGTGACTGGGATAGACCTACTTCGCCTACTGAGATTCAGAGTTTGGTTGGCTTGGCCAGGTATTATCAATGTTTTATTGATGGTTTTTCAGCCATTGTAGCTCCATTGACCAAGTTGACCCAGAAGAAGATTTCTTTTTAGTGGTTTGATGCTTGTGAGGCGAGCTTCCTGAAGCTCAAGGATTTGTTGACTTCAGCTCCTATATTGGCTTTGCCCAAGGAGGGCATGGGCTTTACTGTCTTTTGTGATGTTTCAGGTGTTGGGTAAGGTTTTGTGTTGATGCAAGAGGGCAAGGTAATTCTTATGCATCTCGTTAATTAAAGCCTCATGAGAGGAATTATCCTACCCATGATTTAGAGTTGTGCGCAGTTGTGTTTGCCTTGAAGTTGTAGAGGCACTACTTGTATGGAGTCTGTTGCGAGATCTTCTGAGATCATCATATCCTTCAGTACTTTTTTACCCAGTGTGATCTTATTATGAGGCAACACTGTTAGTTTGAGTTGCATAAGGATTATGACTTGACTATTCTCTACTATTCGGGCAAGGCTAATGTGGTTGAAGATGCCTTGAGCCAAAAGTCGACTAGCATGGGTAGCTTAGCATATCTTTTGACTCAGAAGAGGCCATTGGCCTTAGAGGTTCAGTCTTTGGCTAACCTGATGGTTAGACTTGATATTTCAATATTAGGATATGTTTTGGCATTTGTGGAGGCTAGATCTTCTTTGATGGAGCAGATTCGATCTCATTAGTTTGACGATGTTGGATTGAGGTTGATTCGAGATAAGATGTTGAGTGGGTAAGCTAAGAAAGCCTCACTTGATTCAGATGGAGTTTTGAGGATTGGGGGCTGAGTTTGTGTGCCCAGAGTGGTGATTGGATTAGGTTGATCTTAGAGGAGGCCCATTGTTCCAGATATTCTATCCATCTAGGTGTGACTAAGATGTATCATGATTTAAGGCAGCATTACTGGTGGAGTGGTATGAGGCGTGATATAGCAGATGTTGTGGCTTATTGCCTATGTTGTCAACAGGTAAAGGCTAAGCATATGAGGGTTGGAGGATTGCTTCAGAGGTTACCCATTTTTGAGTAGAAGTGGGAATGGATCACTATGGACTTTGTGACTAGTTCTTCTCGTACGTCTTATAGTTCTAATAGCGCTTGGGTCATCAAGGATCGATTGACCAAGTCAGCTTATTTTATTCCGATTCAGGTCTCATTCAGTGCTGAGAGGTTGGCCCGTATCTACATTCGTGATATTATGCGTCTGCATGGTGTGACGGTGTCTATTATTTCAGATCAAGGTTTTGTGTTCACATCTCACTGTTGGAAGACTTTTCAGGATAAGTTAGGTACTCGAGTGGATCTTAGTACAGTGTTTCACCCCTAGACTGATGGCTAGTCAGAGCGTACTATAAAAGTTTTGGAGGATATGCTTCGTGCATGCGTGATGGATTTTGGTGGCCAGTGAGGGCAGCATTTGGCTTTAGCAGAGTTTGCATATAATAATAGTTACCATTCCAGTATTCATATGGCTCCTTTTGAGGTATTTTGTGGTAGGCGTTGTCGCTCTCCAATAGGTTGGTTTGATGTTTCAGAGGTGAGACCTCAAGGTACGGACTTGCTTTGTGAGTCTTTAGATAGGGCCCGGATCATTCAGGATAGACTTAGAGCGGCTCAGAGTATGCAGAAGTGTTATACTGATCGTAGACTTCATGTCTTGAGATTTGGTGTTGGTGATCGTGTTTTCCTTTGAGTTTCATCCATGAAGGGTGTAATGAGGTTTGGGAAAAGAGGCAAGCTTAGCCTCAGGTATATTGGTCCATTTGAGATTCTTTGAGCTGTTGGTGATGTGGCTTATGAGTTGACTTTGCCCTCTGATCTATCAATTGTTCATCCAGTTTTTCATGTTTCTATGCTTCGTCACTATATTCCTGATGAGTCTCATGTCATTCATTGGGATTCAGTTCAGTTAGATGAGTGTTTGTCCTATGTTGAGGAATCGATTTCCATTTTGGCTAAGGATGTTAGGCGGTTACGCTCTAGAGTGATCCTTGTGGTTAAGGTTCAGTGGCGACATCGACCTGTAGATGAAGCTACTTGGGAGGTTGAGTTTGATATGTGTAGTTCCTCTCCCCAGCTTTTCAATGATTTAGGTATTTCCTTGCCTTAGTTCGAGGACGAACTACATTTAGTGGTGGATGATGTAACAACCTAAAAATTTGATGAAATTTGTGATTTTGTGTGATTTAGCTGTTTTACCCCTCCTTATAGTTGCATTATAATATTTCTGGGGTATGGGAGTTATTAGCATGATTTTCAATGCATTTTGGTATCATTTATGGAATATTATGGTTTTTGATGGCTTCGAGAGTCTTATTTTTGACTTATGTGGATATCTTTTGATCTGTACAATAGATGGCCGAACAGACTACTCCAGCAACTCCAGAATATCAATTTTAGGCTAGGTAGACCTTTGTTTCGAGTCCCGGTTCACTCGAGCTCATTTCGACCTATTGGTCGAAAAGTTGGAAAATTGGAAATATGGGTGTGGGGCCATATTTGATTGAAATGACCTCGGATGGAAAATTCAACTTCCCTAGTAGATTCGAAATGTCGATTTTAGGGTGTTAGCATATTTGGTATGATTTTATGGGTTTTAAATCTCATTTCGACCCTCGGTTTGAAAAATTATATTTTTGAATTTTAGGGATCAACTTTGTGAAAACGATGTCTTTTTTTGAAAATTTGATATCGGCATCGTGTCCGGAACGTCGAATTTAGTGTGGTTACATAGTTCGTTTGTATGTATCTGTAACGACCCATTTCTCTGTTACTAAATTATTCGTAAAAAAATTTATTCATCAATATTAATTTGGGTGTAAATTAGCCAATATTTTATTTATTGTGTCACCTTAAACTTTTCAACGAAGATTTTAGCCTTCGGATATGTCTAGATAGATTCAAGCCAATGAGTTTAATTATTCATGAGTTCTAATATCAACAACTTAGTTTGAAATTTCTTTAGCTATTAATTAGGGTCATACAATATCCTAAACACAAAGTTAAGTATAAAATTTTCTTTTCGACACAGTTTCGATATGGGTTTCTATTAGGGCCAACTTTAAACAATCATATCTCTTAGAATATAAGGATTTAGGAAACCCATTACCTATGAAATCAAAGATCTCTGAGTCCTCGTTCCAACGAAATAAACCGTTCCTCAATCCGAATTTGGAGTAAAACGTTATGATTGTTTTACTAAGCATTGTCCGGACTGAAATGGGATTTCGTTATAGCAAAAATTTTGATTGTATTTAAATCAACTTCAGCCATTTTTTAGGCCTAAAAACCCCAAATTTCATTCCCCAACCCTAAGAGGTGATTTTCCAAAGCTTAAGGTGAAATTCCTTCGTTGATGTAAGTTTGTCCTAGATCTGATTCTATACTATAAATTAAAGATTCCTAACATGAATTTCATAAACTAGATTATGAATTTTGATGGTTAGGAAACTTGAATTCTGTAAAGATGAGACCTTTAGCATAAAACCCCCATTAATAGAGATGGGTTAAGCTTGAAAGAGCTAATTAATGGCTAACTAAATTGGGGAATGATATAGACCCTGAATTAAGGATAGAACTAGTGATTTTGAATCCCCAAGATATTTGTTTGAAGAGTAATTGTTTAATTACTCTTATTATTGCTTGATTTTTAGATGGTTGATTATTCCAAGGCATGAAGGAAAAGAAATAACATTCTTATTACGGCTTGCTTCATTCAAAAGCTTGGCGTCCAGGTAGGCTAGGTTTAATGAGTAGAAGATCATGTTATTTCATATTTTCATAATTTAGAATTGATGGGAGAAAGCATGTCTAGGCCTGCGGGCATGAAGTTGAGACGGATAAAGACACGAGTACTTAACTTTAATCCTAAAAACTATATTATTGATTAATTATGTCGTATTTATGATATTATATGTTATGTGCCCGAAAGGAGATTGTTGTAAATGTGATATACGAACATGATGTTTTTTTAGTTGTTCTTGTGATCAACCTAGTTGATTTGTAATGGTATTAAGTTGTATGTATTGTATAATAATATGATGAGGAGAATTATGCTAAGCTCGAATATTGATGAACATACTAATATCTAAGGGATAGATGACTTGAATCAGTGTGATGATTGTATTATGTGGAAAGCGGTAGAGGATAATGATACGCATGAACGTGTTAGTTATAGGTGGTGATGTTAGAACCCAAATTGTGGTATTTAAGAAGATAATGATATTTTTAATAATTAATGAGTAATTAAGGCTCCAATAGTGACTTGTATGCATAAGAATTAAATAGTGATTTATGTTATGATATTCTTGTTTTGATCTTGATAAAAAATACTATATCTATTTTGATGCCCATGAGAGGTTAAATTGGTGATAATGATGGTTTATTGAATTGTGCCTATGAGTGGCTTGTTTGGTAATGATAACTCCTTAAAGTAATGATATGAATACTTGTTGATTGGTATTAGGACATGCTTGATATTGTTGATGTTTGGATTGTTAATGCGTGTATAAAGGATTATTGAAAATTTACTTGATGGAATTGTCTTATGACTTTAAGTGTGCCTATAAACTTGGTACATTTTATTGTATGCTGTGAGGTTGTGTAAATTTGATATTAATAATACTTGTTTATGTTGGATCGCGTACCACGCTGGTATGGATATGTATATGCTGGATCGGGTACCACACCGGTACGGATGTGTATATGTTGGATTGGGTACCACGCCGATACGGATGTGTATATGTTGGATCATGTACCACGCTGATACGGATGTGTATATGTTGGATCGGGTACCACGCCGGTACGGATGCGTATATGTTGGATCGGGCACCACACCGGTATGAATATGTAAATGTTGGATCGGGTACCACCTCGGTACGAATATGTATATGTTGGATCGGGTATCATGCCGATACGGATATGTATATATTGGATCGGGTACCACGCCGGTATGGTACATGAACATAGATTGTTCCTTGCAGGTCATAACTATTTGGGTAAAAATAAGTCCCATAGCATGTGTGTACATATTTGTGTTGAGTCTGTGGATGTTTACAGTATGATTGATACTCTTGATGGTTATGTGGCTTGTTTGTGAGAACTGTTTGATTTGTTATTGTTGTAGTGTTGATTCATGGGGTATTTGATTGTGTGATATATATTTGCAAAGACAAAACTTTGTACTTACTTATATGTTAGTTGACTTGCTTCATTTAGACGTGTTTTAATCGTAGCTTACTAGAATGGCTAGTTAACATTCTTTAATATTATAATAGAGCATTTGATTGTTAGCCCAAGAGTTTAGTGTGGGTTGTATATGATTACGGGTTTGTTCCTATGAATATAAGTAATGAAAAAGATAAGTGAATAAAGAGGAATTGTGATGTAAGATAAGGTGAATAAAGAGGAATAGTGATGTATTAGCGTTGATGTAAAGATAAGGTGAATAAAGAAATTTACCCTTTTTCTTAGTAATTTCTTGATAAATTCCTCAAAATCCCAAAAATCTTAGGGCATGATTTTAAACCCAAATTTCACTCCTTTCACTTGAATAATATTTTTATCTTATAATTACTAGTTTTTCATCAATTTAACCTTCAAAACAACTTTGATTCTTGATTTTAACCCGGATTTCAAAAATTTACCCGGTGAAGCTCAAAATAGTTTTTCTTTGATTTGAACCCTGCTTTTTACTCGATTTAGCGTGAGTTTTCAACTATGGGTTTCTAAAAATATGGAGAAAATATTTTTGAAGTAAAGTGTCGATTTTGCCCTTCTTTTTTGAAAACCCATTTTAGGGGTCCGTTTTGACCCCAAACTAAAAATAGTCAATATGGGTGTCGTTGGTTTTGTCTTAATGCGTAAATTTCATATTTGATATTTTTAGTAGAGTTTGGAATTATTCGTAAAAAGTAAGGTCGCGGGTTCAAGTGTAGCGGACCGATTTCGGCTTTCAAGGTAGGTTATGGCTTAACTCTTTCAGACTGGGCTGGGTAGTAAATGATGATACAAAATCCATGTTAAGGGTGAAAATTAATCATGAAAAATACTATTTATGTGTTGTGCTCGTGTGGGGGCCTATATGTTATGTAATTGTCAAAATTGAGTTATTATGTGATATGTGTGACCGTGTGGGGTCCTATGTGATATTGATATCCTTGAATACATGTGAATAATTGTAGTGTGTTGGTAAAATGCTTAATGTGATACCGTTGGTGTATGGTGATTATATTCATACCCATTAGTGTATGGTGATTATATTCATACCTTATTGGTATATAAAATATGTGAAAATTCTGGGATGAAATGAAAATAATGAGTGGATATTGGCTCATGTGGTTGTGAAAATAAATCATTGTGGTTGGTTGTGGAAATATATCATGTGGTTGTTTGTGAAAATTCTCATTGTGATTGATTGTGAGCATTACATCTTCATATCATACTCATTCATAAAATATTGGTACCACCATGGCAACATCTGAGAAACACTGGCAACACCTTTTTAAAACATATTGTTACACCTTATAAAACCCTTTCCAAGAGATATGCCGAAAAAGAGATATGAGATATGTGGATTGTATATGGTTTGACGAACCCCCCATGGATCCTTCGTTCGAAGGGTTTCCTCCGTAGGTGTATACATGGATTGTGCGATGATCCTGGAGGTTGTGCAACGACCTCGTGCATCATCATCATTATCATATACATTGCACTTACTTTATTGTCTTTATGTTGTGTTGTATTGCGTTATTGACTTGTCATCTATGTATTTATCTTACCTTCCTTTGCTTGTATTTGATGATCTTATATCTATATGTTCTCTCTTGTTCTATTTATATGTGACATAATGTATACTTGTGTTCTATATCTTGGTGTGTTGTTGTAATATATGTAAGACATATTAGAATTATTAGTGCAAGAGGTGTGGCTACGTTGTGGGACATTTTCTGATTGCAGGTGACATGCCCTTAGTGTATATTTTGTATGCTTTATTTACTACTTTGCTTAGTCAGCCTATGATACCTACTGAGTACAAGTGGACCGTACTCATGCCTACTGCGCCCTTTCGGTGTAGGTCCTAGCTAGAGTGCACCTCAGTTTGCTTAACTCAGGCGATTGTTGGAGCTTTCAAGGTAGCGGTTGGATATTCATACGTCCGAAGTTCACCTCTATCTTTCTATAGTAGTTATGTCCTTATTTGTATTTGGAGATAATTATTATTCCCTTATGGTTAGATTTTTTGATGTATTTGACTCTTGGATTGTATTAGTAGTTCTTACACTATTGACACCTGGTTTTGGGCATGATTGATATTTTGGATAAGTTCTTTCTGAATTATTATGATTACTTATATGGTTCGGCTTCGTTCTAGCAGCCTTACCTTGGGATATTTCTATTTTTTCCTCTTTTCATATCAGTTTGGGTGATAGGCTTACTTGTTAAGGTACGCCGCGACAAGTACCATCATGACCCTCATTTTTGGATCGTGATAGATATCTAACAAAGAAATGGAGAAAGAGGAAGCGGATGACTATGACAACACTAGGCTTCAAAAATGTGTACCTTTGTATGGCAGGGATAAGGTCTGTACACATAACCCTCTCTAGAGCCCACTTGTGAAATTACATTATTTATGTCATTGTTATTTCTATATTGTCTTTCCATCTGCCTCTTCTCTCTTTCATCATTTTATCTGCATCTCTACTTCTTGATTTCCTCTGTGACTACATAGCCATTTACTTGAGATTTACACAATTTCGTCCAATATATAATTTTCTCATAAAACAAACTACATGGCATACAAGAATCTCTTTTTTGGTTTGTGTTGGCAAAGTTTTTGTTGGTGACCATGTCATATTATTTTGACATTTTCAGTAGTATCAGTGATTTTTCTTTTGTATGTTAGAAAGTTTGTTTTGTTGCTATTTTAGTTGAACATGCAATTTTTTCATACACACGGGCATGGACAAATGAGGTCTTAAGTTACATCTATGATTATGTCTTAATTGTAAGCAGGCATGGACAACAAAGGTGACTCTTTAGAAAAGGACTAGGATTGGACAACTCATGGATTGTGATGACACATGCATCCAAAACAAATATGTCAATATTGTAACTAGAGCAGCTTACATTAGGTATGCCAGATTGTGCTTAATATCCATTCAAATGCCTAATAGTTGCATACAACTTGATGTAGGATAGAGAATAGCGTCTTAAACTTAATCATGTTTAGATATTTCATTTGAAGGAGTTACAGAACCACAAATTAGAGACTAAAAGCCTAGGAGCTTCATTTTTTATGATTCACACTTCCATAATATTCAGGTTGAAGAGTTGCACTAACTCTTCAATCTATTTTTAAAAAGGGAAGTCGGGTGCACTAAAGATTCCAGTAGAGCAGGGTTCGGGAAGGTCCTCACCACAAGGGTGTATTGTACGCAGTCTTACCTTGCATTTTTATCAGAGAGTGTTTCCAAGGCTTGAACTTGTGACCTCCTGATCACATGGCAACAATTTTACTATTTACTCCAAAGCATTCTTCAACCTATTTTCATTATTTAAAATTTGGTATAGAGTAACTAGGTTGAAGTTACTACTTTGTTAATGGAGTTTTTGCTGCTGAAAATTTTTCAAATTTTTTATAATACATTTGCTTATTGAAGCAGTAAGTAGGTTTTCATCCTCTATTTATTTTTTATCGTCTTCTTTTTCCTTGACCATAAATTTTTTAGCATTCTTCTATAATTTAGATCTTCAGTTACTAACATAATCTAAGGTTATTTTTCTTGAATTTAACAATGATGGACTTGAGAAGAGAATAAAGGTGCTAGATAGAGATAGTCCATTTGACCCATAGTGTTGACTAGATGATGGATGTTTAATCATTTGTATGGCAGGCATTGACACGTTACACTAGAAGGTGGGAGATTGAACTCTTCACAAATGTATTTTTTATAGATGAAATAAAGTAAAGTTTCTTAACATAATTATTCTAGCATTGAGAAATCTTTGTAAGTTAATTCAACGAAGAGGTAATTATTGATTCTAAGAAAGTAATGATAGAAAACTATATCGATATTATCTTTGAATGCATAAAGTTTTAAAAATACTAGAATATTGCTTTTACAATTAAAAAGATGATGAAATATTTGACTATGGAAGGTCAATAATAGCTTGACGATAAAATAAAGTTTGAACTATAAAAGAGTTGTCAATAATCCATGTGTACCATTCTTATTCAGATCACCGATATTATGAACACTATCATGTCCTTCTCTATGTGCTCTGCTGAAAGAATTTTGTTGTGTTCTTATTGCTCATATTTTTGGCTTAGTATTTTTCTTTTTTATTGAACTTATTTTAAGTACTCTCGAGGTTTTATATATGTAATGCTATTATTTTATTTGTTCCTATCTAAGGATTGTGATAATTATGTGTTTTACAAGTAAGCTTAAAATTAGTCAAGTTAAATAGTTTGCACAAAGTTCTTTTTTTGGTTAAACAATTTGCATAAAGTTTTAAAACTTGTTAGATTATGGAGTTTTACTCTAAGCTTGACGGATGAATTTTTAAATATTAAAGGGTAAATCTGTCTGGATTTTATTAGTTATGTTGAAAAAGCTCGTCATATGAAGTCTTAATAATCTCTTTGTAGAGACACATTAGTCTTACAACGTCTCTATTTTTGCTTTTTTTTCTTTGGTGAAACTTTTTTCGATGGATACTTGATGCTAGACTCTTCTTTAGTGATGGCCTTCCTAAAGAAAGAATTGTTGAGGCTTTCAATATGTGTATTAGCTATTATTATACATTTCTTACTAATTATTCGACATATATGTAATGATATCCAAAAATTTGATGAAATATGTGAAATTTATGATTTTATATGATTTGACTATTTTACTCCTTTCCATAGTTGTATTACGGTATTTTTAGGGTGTGAGAGTGATTGGCATGATTTTCGATGCATTTTGGTATCATTTATGCGATATTGTGGTTTTTGATGGCTTCGAGAGCCTTATTTTAGATTTATAGGGGTATCTTTTGATCCGTGCGATGGATGGCTGAACGGACTGTGCCAGCAACTCTAAAATATCAATTTTAGTCTAGATAGACCTTTGGTTCGGGTCCCGATGCACTCGAGATCATTTCGACCTATTGATCGAAAAGTTGAAAAATTGAAAATATGGGTGTGGGACCCATATTTGATCGAAGCAACCTTGGATGGAATATATGACTTTGCCAGCAGATATAGAATATCAATTTTAGCGTGTTAGCATGTTTGGTATGATTTTACGGCTTTTAAATCTCATTTCGACCATCGATTTGAAAAATTGTGATTTCGTGTTTTTGGGTCAACTTTGTGAAAATGATATTTTTTAAAATATTTGACTTCGCCAACGCATTTGAAACATCGAATTTAGTATGGTTTCATAGTTTTTTTTGTATATATCGAATTCCGAACGAATTCTGGGCACCCCGCCGAAGTTCAAATTGGATTTTTAAAAACAAAAACTGCTACTATAGTAGATTTTCCCCTAATTTTGGTCCATTTTGCTCATTTTTCATCTTGCCTCTTGAAAGTTAAACCCTAAAATAGTGTGGGAGCTTAAAATTAAAACTTTTGGGAGCTTGGGAAGCTAGATTAACATCTATTTCTTGGTTTTATTACGGATTTAAGGTAAGAATTTACCTTTTTCTTAGTAATTTCTTCATTAATTTCTCAAAATCTCAAAAATCTTAGGGCTTGACTTTAAACCCCAATTTCATTTCTTTTCACTTGAATAATATTTTTATCTTATAATTACTAGTTTTTCATCAATTTAACCTTTAAATGTACTTTGATTCTTGATTTTAACCCGAATTTTAAAGATTTTACCTGGTAAAGCTTAAAATTGGTTTTTCTTCGATTTGAACCTCTTTTTTGACTCTATTTAACTTGGATTTTCAGCTGTGGGTTTCTAAAAATATGGAGAACATATTTTTAAAGTAAAGTTCTAATTTTGCCCTTTTTTTAAAATCTATTTCGTGGGTCTGTTTTGACCCCGAATCAAAAGTAGTCAATATGGGTGTCATTGGTTTTGTTTTGATCTGTAGATTTCATATTTGATTTTTTTTGTGGATTTTGAGATTTTTCGTGAAAAGTAAGATCATGGATTCGAAGTATAGCAGACCTGTTTTGAGTTTTGAGGTAGGTTATGGCTTAATTCTTTCAGACTGGGTTGGGTAGTGAATGATGATACAAAATGCATATTAAGGGTAGGAACTAATCATAAAAAATAATTATTTATGTATTGTACCCATGTGGGGGCCTAAATGTGATATAATTGTCGAAATTGAGTTATTATGTGATATGTGTGATCGTGTGGGGTCTTATGTGATATTAATAGCCTTGAATCCATGTGATTAATTATATTGTGTTGTTAAGATGCTTAATATGGTACCTTTTGTGTATTGTGATTATATTCATACTTTATTTGACATATGAGACATGAAAATTCGTGGATGAAACTAAAATAATGAGTGGATATTGGCTCACATGGTTGTGAAAATACTCATTATAATTGGTTGTGAGAATTATATCCTCATATCATACTCATTCATGAAACATTGGTACCACCGTGGCAACATCTGAGAAATACTGATAATACCTTTTTAAAACCCTCCTCGAAGGATGCGCTAGGGAGGAGATACCATAAAACCTTCTAAAACCTTTTTCGAGGGATGTTCCAAAAAGGAGATATGAGATATATGGATTGTAAACGGGTTGACGAACCCCCCATAGGTCCTGTATCGGAAGGATTGCCTCTGTAAATATATGCAGGGATTATGCGATGATCCCGGAGGTTGTGTCATGACTCGTGCATTAACATCAACATCATCATCTTCTTCATCATATACATGGGATTTACTTTATTGTGTTATGTTATGTTGTATTTTCATATTGACTTGTCATCTATGTATATATCGTATCTTCTTTTACTTATATTTGATGATCTTGTATATACATGTTCCCTTTGTTTTTCATATATGTGATATAATACGTACTTTTGTTCTATCTTGGTGTGATGTTGTAATATATGTGAGATATATTAGAACTGTTAGTGCAAGCGGTGTGGGCTATCATTGTGAGATATTTTCTGATTGTAGGTGACGTGCCCTTAGTGTGTATTTTGTATGCTTTATTTACTACTTTACTTGGTCGGCCTATGATACCTAGTGAGTACAAGTGGACCGTACTCATGCCTATTGTGTCATATTGGTGCAGGTCCTAGCTCTAGTGCATCTCAACTTGATTGACTCGAGCAATTATTGGAGCTTCCAAGGTAGCGAATGGACCTTCACGCGTCTAAAGTTCACCTCTATCTTTCTACATTTATTATGTCTTTATTAGTATTCAGATACAGATATCATTCCTTTGTGGTTATTTTTCTGATGTATTTGACTCTTGGATTGTATTAGTAGTTCTTACACCATTGACATCTCATTTCGGGCATGATTGATATTTTGGATAAGTTTTTTCCACATTGTTATAATTATTTTATATGGTTAGACTTCATTCTAGAAGCCTTACCTTGGGATATTTCTATCTTTTTCTCTTTTTATATCAGTTTGGGTGATAGACTTATTTGTCAAGGTACACCGCGATAAGTTTCATCATGACCCTCATTTTTGTGTCGTGACAAATTAGTATCAGAGAAGATTAGTTTTACTGGTATCAATATTGTAAAAACAGGATATCTAATAGAGTCTCGTGGATCGATATGTAGATATTTGTATCTATATTTGAGAGGCTATCGAACGTTTTTAGGAAACTTTCCTCATTTTATTCTTTATCGTGCTAAGTTCTTTTATACCTTATGTTCTGAGTTGTGTTTCACTCTTTCTGTGCGAATGGTGTGGCTTATACTACTATCAGTTGAGAGATCCTGCAAGAGATTGGTGCAGCTTGTTTGTCGATTGTAGGCCTATTAATGATTCTGAGTTGTTATGGGATTAGTTTGTTGATGTCTTTTTAGAGAGATTCATGCCTTACAGTTTGAGGGATCGAATGCAGGATGAGTTGGATCGTTTGGAGAAAATCTCCATGACAGTTGTAGAGTATGAGGAATGTTTCCCCACCCTGTCCAGATATTTCTATAATAGTATTTCCACCGAGTCTGAGAAGATTTAAAAGTTTATGAAGGGTTTAGATTTCTTTCTTCAGTTGGATACATCTCAGATGGTTGTGTTTAGGGTTTTTTTTCAGAGTATTATGGATCATGCTAAGAGGACAGGGGATATTCTTAGTGCATCTCAGGGAGGCGCCAAAAAAGCGTGATGTTTTGGAGAGTTTAGGAGGTGGACCTCTTGAGGCAAAGATTTTAGAGGTTCTCGTGGATACCATGGTAGGCCAGTACAAGCATCTTTACAGAGTTCAGGTGGTAGAAATCTAGTTCAGCAGTTTAGGGTGGCCGTTTGGGCTCAATTGTATCTTATTTTGTTGAGACTGGTCGAAGAGGTTGCTATGTGTGTGATGTGATTGATAATGTGGCTAGGGACTATCCTCGCCGTGTGGTTAGAGATACTCTTATTTCATCTATGAGGGGTGGGGGTGCTATCAGAGGTGCGAGGGACAATGGTAGTGGAGCTCGTTAGGGTGGTTGTGGGGCCAATCAAGAAATTGGTGGTCATGGTCGTGGTAAGTGTTATGCTATATCAGCCAGATCTGAGACACAGGCTTCTGATATTGTGATTACAGGTATTGTCCCTATTTATTTCAAACCTACATCTATATTATTTGATTTCGGATCGACTTTCTCCCATGTGTCTGTGTATTTTGCTTTGGGTTTTGATTCTATTAGTGATCCTCTTGTCGTGCCTATTAGTGTATCTACCCCGGTAGGTGATTCTTTAGTAGTGGATCAGGCGCATCGGTCTTGTGTTGTGACTTTTGTCGGGCGTGAAACTTTGGTAGATTTGCTTGTATTAGATATGATTGATTTTGATGATATTTTAGGCATTGATTAGTTGGCTCCTTATCATGCTGTCTTAGATTATTTTGCTAAGATTGTGACTTTAGCTTCGCCGGGTATGCCAAGGATATCTTGGAAGAGTGTACTTTATTTGGGTCCTAAGAGGATCATATCTTATGTTTAGGCTCATAAATTAGTTGAGAGGGAATGTTTATCTTACTTGACCTATATTCGTGACACTAGTGTTGTTTTGTCTCCATCCTTGTATTCTATTCGTGTTGTTCATGAGTTTATGGATGTATTCCCTACGTACTTGCCTGGTATGCCTCCGAATCAATATATTGATTTCAGTATTGATGTTGAGCCGGGCACCGAAACTATTTCCATTCTTCCTTATAGGATGGCCCCGGTAGAGTTGAAGGAACTGAAGGATCAGTTGTAGGGGTTATTGGATAAGGGATTTATTTGACCTAGTATTTCACCTTGGGGTGCGCCTGTCTTATTTGTGAAGAAAAAGGATGGGTCATGTATTGATTATCAGTAGTTGAATACGGTGACGGTTAAGAATAAGTATCATGTTCCTCATATTAATGATTTATTTGATTGGCTTCAGGGTGTTGCAGTGTTTTCAAAGATTGATTTGAGGTTCGATTATCACCAGTTGAGGATTAGAGCTTCGAATATTCTAAAGACAGCTTTTCAGACTCGATATGGTCACTATGAGTTCTTGGTCATGTCTTTTGGGTTGACCAATGCCCCTGTCGTGCCCATGGAGTTGATGAATCAGGTGTTTCGATCGTATCTTGACTCTTTTATTTTTATATTTATAGATGATATATTGGTTTATTTAGAGCATTTGCTGATTATGCTTTAGAGATTGAGGGATGAGAAGTTGTATACAAAGTTCTCTAAGTGCGAGTTTTGGTTAGAGTATGTTTCTTTCTTGGATCATGTGGTGACTAAAGAAGGTATTATGGTTGATCTAGCCAAGGTTGCGGCGGTTTGTGATTGGGATAAACCTACTTTGCCCATTGATATTTAGAGGTTTATTGGCTTAGCAGGCTATTATCGGTGTTTTGTTGAGGGTTTCTCTTCTATAGCTGCTTCGTTGACCAAGTTAACCTTGAAGAAGCTTTCTTTTCATCGATCCGATGCTTGTGAGGCGAGCATTCAAAAGGTCAAGGATTTGTTGACTTTAGCTCTTATCTTGACTTTTCCCAAGGAGGGTGTGGGTTTTACCGTCTTACGTGATGCTTTAGGCGTTGGGTTAAGTGTTATGTTTATGCAGGAGGGCAAAGTAATTGCTTATGCATCTCATCAGTTGAAGCCTCATGAGAGAAATTATCCTACCCATGATTTGGAGTTGTGTGCAGTTGTGTTTGCTTTGAAGTTGTAGAGGCACTACTTTTATGGAGTCCGTTGTGAGATCTTCTCAGATCATTGTAGCCTGCAGTACCTCTTTACCCAGCAAGATCTTCATATGAGGCAGTGTCGTTGGGTTAAGTTGCTTAAGGATTATGACTTGACTATTCTCTACCATCTGGGCAAGGCTAATGTGGTTGAGGATGCCTTGAGCCGAAAGTCGACTAGCATGGGTAGCTTGGCACATGTTTTTACCAAGAGAGGACTTTGGCCTTAGAGGTTCAGTCTTTAGCTAACCAGATGGTTAGGCTTGATATTTCGACACCTGGGCGTGTTTTGTCATTTGTTGAGGCTTGATCTTCTTAGATGGAGCAAATTCAAGCTCATTAGTTTGATGATGTTGGATTAAGGATGATTTAAGATAAGGTTTTAAGTGGGGAGGCTAAGGAAGCCTCACTTGATTCAGATCAAGTTTTGTGGATTGGAGGCCGAGTTTGTGTGTCGAGAATAGGTGATTGGATTAGGTTGATCTTGGAGGAATCTCGTTGTTTCAGATATTCTATTCATCTAGGTGTAACTAAGAAGTATCGTGATTTGAGGCAACACTACTGATGGGGTAGTATGAGGCAAGATATGACATATTTTGTGGCTCGTTGCCTATGTTATCAGCAGGTGGAGACTGAGCATATGAGACTTGCTGGATTTCTTCAGAGGTTACCCATTCCCGAGTGAAAGTAGGAATAGATCACCATGGACTTTGTGACTGGTTCACTTCGTACATCTCATGGTTTTGACATTGCTTGGGTCATCGTGGATCGATTGACCAAGTCAGCTCATTTTATTTCAGTTTGGGTCTCATTCAATGCTGAGAGGTTAGCCCCTATCTTTTTTTTGTGAGATTGTGCGTCTGCATGGTGTGTGAGTGTCCATTATTTCATATCGAGCTTTTGTGTTCAGATCTTACTTTTAGAAGACTTTTCAGGATAAGTTAGGTACTTGGGTTGATCTTAGTATAGCATTTTCCCCCAGACTGATGGTCAGTCAGAACGGACTATCTAAGTTTGGAGTATGCTCCGCGCGTGTGTGATGGATTTTGGTGGCCAGTAGGAGCAGCATTTGTCTTTAGTAAAATTTGCATATAATAATAGCTACCATTTCATTATTGATATAGCTCCTTTTGAGATGTTGTATGGTAGGCATTGTCGCTTCCCAGTGGATTGGTTTGATGTTTCAGAGATAAGACCTTGAGATGCGGACATGCTTCGTGAGTCTTTGGATAGAGTCCGGGTCATTCAGGACAGACTTAGAGCAGCTCAAAGTAGGTAGAAGTGCTATACTGATAGTATACCTGTCAAATGGGCCAGGCTGACCTGGCCCAGCCCGGCCCACTTACAAAAACTGGCCGGTTTGACCCGGCCCAGTCATCCCACGGGCTATAGGGTACTGGGTACCGAGATGGTTTATTTTTTATTTCGGGCCCGATTAACCCGGTCCAGACCAAGCCCTGTCCAGGCCTGCCGGTTAACCGGCCCGAAACCGGCCCGGTTAATTTTTTTTTTAAATAAATAAACAGACTAATTTATATAAAGTATTATTAATTTATTATATTAAATAACATATGTTTTATTTAAAGAAGTACATATATTTTATATGTGTACGAATATATTGAATGGTATGTATATATGTGTCTATATCTTCTATAGGCGTATATATTTAATGTATACATATGTATATATTTTATAAATTAGTGTATAACTATATATATAGTGTGTGTATATATTGTAGTATATTTTATTTAAAGTAGTACGTATATATTGAATGGTACATATATGTGTATATATCTTCTATAGACGTATATATTTAACGTATACATGTGTATATGTTTTATAAGTTAGTGTATAACTATATACATAGTGCATGTATCTATTGTAGTATATATATATTATAGTATATTTTATTTAAAGTAGTACGTATATATTGAATGGTACGTATACATGTGTCTATGTCTTCTATAGATGTATATATTTAACGTATACATGTGTATATGTTTTATAAATTAGTATATAACTATATATAGTGTGTGTGTGTATACTGTAGTATATTTTATTTAAAGTAGTATGTATGTATTGAATGGTACGTATATATATGTATATATCTTCTATAGACGTATATATTTAACGTATACATGTGCATATGTTTTATAAATTAGTGTATAACTATATATATATAATGTGTGTGTATATATTGTAGTATATATATATATTGTAGTATATTTTATTTAAAGTAGTACGTATATATTGAATGGTACGTATATATGTGTATATATGTTCTATAGACGTATATATTTAACGTATACATGTGTATATGTTTTATAAATTAGTATATAACTATATATATACATATATATATATATATATTTAAATATATATATATATATATATATATATATATTGTAGTATATGTTTTATTTAAAGTAGTACATATATATTGAATGATGCGTATATATGTGTATATATCTTCTATAGACATATATATTTAACGTATACATGTGTATATGTTTTATAAATTAGTATATAACTTTGTAGTTAACTTTGTATGTATATATATATATATATATATTGTAATGTATATATATTATAGTATATTTTATTTAAAGCAGTACATATACATTGAATGGTACGTATATATGTGTATATATCTGCTATAGACGTGTATATTTAACGTATACATGTGTATATGTTTTATAAATTAGTATATAACTATATATATATATATATATATATATATATATATTGTAATGTATATATATTGTTGTATATTTTATTTAAAGTAGTACATATACATTGAATGGTGAGTATATATGTGTAATTGTGTATATGTGTACATATTTTTTAAATTCTAATGTAGTATATACTATATATATAGTGTAATATATATTGTTTAACGTATTTAAAATGTATATAGGTGGGTATATATAGTGTATATTGAAAACAAAAATTTATTTTTGACCGGGTTTGACCAAATTTTTAACCGGGTTTGACTTGGTTTAGGTGGGTTTGACCGGGTTGGGTTAAGTGGGCCGGGTTAGGGCTATTTTTAAAAATTTTAATGTTGAACCCGTACCGGCTCGGCCCACTTAACCCCAACCCAAACCCGACCTGGCCCACAATCCGAATAAATTTAATGGATCGATTTTGGGTTGACCCGGCCCGACCCACTTAACACCCTTAACTGAGAGTAGACTTCGTGCCTTGATATTTGGTGTTGGAGATCGTGTTTTTCTTTGATTTTCACCCATGAAGGGTGTGATGAGGTTTGGGAAGACGGGAAAGCTTAGCCCTGGGTATATTGGTCAATTTGAGATTCTTTGGACTGTTGGTGATGTGGCTTATGAGTTGACTTTGCTCCTTGATCTATCAGCTATTCATCCAGTTTTTTGTGTTTCTATGTTTCATCGTTATATTCCTGATGAGTCTCATGTCATTCGTTGGGAGTCGGTTCAGTTCGATTAGCGGTTGTCCTTTGTGCAGAAGCTGGTTTTTATTTTGGCTAGGGATGCTAGGCGGTAGCGTTATAGAGTTATCCCTATGGTTAAGGTTTCAGAGAGACATAAACCTGCAGATAAGGCTACTTGGGAGGTTGAGTCTGATATGTGTAGTTCTTATCCTCAGCTCTTTATTGATTCAAGTATTTCTTTGCCTTAGTTTGAGGACGAACTAGATTTTTAGTGGTGGATGATGTAACGATCTAAAAATTTGATGAAATATATGAAATTTATGATTTTATGTGATTTGACTAGTTTACCTCTCTCCGTAGTTACATTATGGTATTTCTAGGGTATGGGAGTGATTGACATGATTTTCGAAGCATTTTGGTATCATTTATGCGATATTGTGGTTTTTGATGGCTTCGAGAGCCTTATTTTAGATTTATGGGAATATCTTTTGATCCGTGTGACGGATGGCCAAACGGACTGCTCTAGCATCTTTGAAATATTGATTTTAGGCTAGGTAGACCCTTGGTTTGGGTCCCGGCGCACCCAAGCTCATTTCGACCTATTGATCGGAAAGTTGGAAAATTGAAAATATGAGTGTGGGACCCACATTTGATCGAAACGACCTCGGATGGAAAATCCGACTTTGCCAGCAGATCTAGAATGTCGATTTTAGGGTGTTACCATATTTGGTATGATTTTACGGCTTTTAAATCTCATTTCGACCCTCGGATTGGAAATTTATGATTCGAATTTTGGGGGTCAACTTTGTGAAAATGATATTTTTTTTGAAAATCTGACTTCGCCAACGTGTTTGGAACATTGAATTTAGTATGGTTGCATAGTCCATTTGTATATATCGGACTCCCAACGAATTCTGAGCACCTAGTGGAAGTTCAAATTGGACTTTTAAAAACAAAAAACTGCTACTATTGCAGATTTTTTGCTATATATAGCAGATTTTTCCCTAGTTTTGGTCTATTTTGCTCATTTTTCATCTTGCCTCTTGAAGGTTAAACCCCAAAATAGTGTGGGAGTTTAAAAGTAAAACTTGTGGAAGCTTGGGAAGCTAGGGAAGCTAGATTAACATCTATTTCTTGGTTTTATTATGGATTTAAGGTAAGAATTCACTTTTTTCTTAGTAATTTCTTCATTAATTTCTCAAAACTCCAAAAATCTTAGGGCTTGATTTTAAACCCTAATTTCATTTTTTTGTCACTTGAATAATGTTTTTATCTTATAATTACTAGTTTTTCATCAATTTAACCTTCAAATGTACTTTGATTCTTGATTTTAACCCGAATTTTACAGATTTTACCTGGTAAAGCTTAAAATTAGTTTTTCTTCGATTTGAACCTCTTTTTTGACTCTATTTAACTTGGATTTTCAGCTGTGAGTTTCTAAAAATATGGAGAATATATATTTTAAAGTAAAGTTCTAATTTTGTCCTTTTTTTTTAAAATCCATTTCGTGGGTCTGTTTTGACCTCGAACCAAAAGTAGTCAATATGGGTGTCGTTGGTTTTGTTTTGACGCGTAGATTATATATTTAATATTTTTAGTGGAGTTTGAGATTGTTCTTGAAAAGTAAGATCGTGGGTTCGAAGTGTAGCGGACCTGTTTCGACTTTTGAGGTAGGTTATGGCTTAACTCTTTTAGACTGAGTTGAGTAGTAAATGATGATACAAAATGCATATTCAGGGTGGGAACTAATCATGACAAATGTCTATTTATATGTTGTGTCCGTGCGGGGGTCTAATATGTGATGTATTTGTCGAAATTGAGTTATTATATGATATGTGTGACCATGTGGGGTCCTATGTGATATTAAGAGCCTTGAATACATGTGAATAATTGTATTGTCTTGTTAAGATGCTTAATATGGTACCATTGATGTATTGTGATTATATTCATACTTTATTTGGCATATGAGACATATGAAAATTCATGGATGAAACTGAAATAATGAGTGGATATGGGCTCACATGCTTGTGAAATTATATCATTGTGGTTGGTTATGAAAATACTCATTGTGATTAGTTGTGAAAATTACATCCTCATATCATACTCATTCATGAATTGTTGGTACCATCGTGGCTACATCAGAGAAATACTGACAACATCTTTTTAAAACCCTCCCCGAGGAATGAGCCGAGGAGGAGATATTATAAAACCCTTTCTGAGGGATGTGCCGAAATAGAGATATAAGGTATGTGGATTGTATACGGGTTGACAAACCCCTCATGGGTCTTGTGTTGGGAGGCTTGCCTCTGTAGGTATATACGGAGATTGTGTGACGATCCCGGAGGTTATGCGACAACCTTGTGCATTATCATCATCATCATATACATTGCACTTACTTTATTGTGTTATGTTGTATCATATTGCCATATTGACTTGTCATCTATGTACTTATCGTATCTTCTTTTTCGTGTATTTGATGATCTCTTATATGCATGTTCCCCCTTATTCTTCTTATATGAGCCCGTTTGGATAGGATTAAAATCTGGTCAAACCAGCTTTTAATCTCTTTTTTAGATTTTTAAGGTATTTGGTAAAACTAAAAAGTGCTTAAAAAAACTAAAAATTGATGAAAATAATCAAAAAGTGAGAAGCTGGATGCCCCCAGCTTTTTTGCTTTTTAGATTAAAATTGTTTTGAATTTGACCAAAACATTTATCTTTTTATTCCTTATATTTTCCTCCAATTCCAACAATATACTAAACCTGTAGCCCTTAAATATATAAAAAAAAATTCTTTTTCTCTTTGCCGCTTCGCTTCATCTCTTCCCTCCAATTTCCTCTTCATCTTTCTTCTTTGTTTTTATCGAATCCATCATTAATCAAAGGTTTGTTCAAAAATTTTATTTTAAAATTAAACATTATAAATAATTCACCTTATCTATGGTATTACAACTTTAAGGACATTTAAGTCATTTTAACAACAAAAAAGTGTTTAACATCACTTGTTTACCAAACGCATCAACAACTTTTTTTCAGTTTCAGCACTTCTATCCAAACACTTATTTGCGTAATTTATAAGCACTTATTTTAAGCTTTTAATCACTTAAGCTAAAAAGTTATTTTTTTAATCTTATCCAAACGGGCTCTATGTGATGTAATATGTACTTTTGTTCTATCTTGGTGTGATATTGCAATATATGTGAGATATATTAGAACTGTTAGTGCAAGTGGTGTGGGCTACTACTGTGGGACATTTTCTGATTGCAGGTGACGTGCCCTTAGTGTATATTTTGTATGCTTTATTTACTACTTTGCTTGGTCGACCTATGATACCTACTGAGTACAAGTGGATCGTACTCATGCCTACTGCGCTCTTTCGGTGCAGGTCCTAGCTCGTCTCAGCTTGATTGACTCGGGCAATTATTGGAGCTTCCAAGGTAGCGGTTGGACATTCATGCATGTGAAGTTCACCTCAATCTTTCTACAGTAGTTATGTCTTTATTAGTATTCGGAGACAGATATCATTCCTTTGTTGTTATTTTTCCGATGTATTTGACTCTTGGATTGTATTAGTAGTTCTTACACCATTGATACCTCATTTTGGGCATGATTGATATTTTGGATAAGTTCTTTTTGCATTGTTATAATTACTTATATGGTTCGGTTTCATTCTAGAAGTCTTACCTTTTTCTATTTTTGTATTAGTTTAGGTGATAGACTTACTTGTCAAGGTACACCGCGACAAGTGCCATCATGACGATTGTTTTTGGGTCGTGACAATATATCCGATTAAGATTAATTGATTTCTGTTGGTTTCGAAAGCCTAACTGGTTAAGTAGAGTGACTCATTATTGATTCTCGGTTTTGATTACACATTAGTGGAGTCATCCTACATGAAGCTACATAGAATAGTCAAAGTGGTGTGTTAATAAAGTTTATTTTGTATAATACTATTATTAATTGGCTGAGATATTAAATTCTAATATTTGTCGACATCCTTTATTCCTCGACTGATATGAGCATGTTAAACATTAATAAGATTGCTACAATTTCTTATTTGATTGTTTTGGTGATATTGTCTTTACATGTATATGGGATTGAAAGTAGTGGACAGACTGCCTTAGCCCTCTATGCTACTATAGAAGTATGTGTGTAGTATATATTATTTAAGTCACTCATCAATTTGGAATATTATGCGCATTTGATTTACTGCTTTATTATTGGTTGGTTCCTCAAAGAATTTTATTTTTAAAATTTTGCCATTTAGAAATCATATTACAACATTCTTTGTGTTTCTGTCTTCGTGGTTTGAATTTTTAATCAAGAATGTGAAGTATGTGTGCAAAGTAGATATTTTCAATGAAATAGTACTTGTGAGTTGTGATTGCTATATGTGATATATGTTTGTTATTTGTTTGACCTGTTCTCTGAATATGAGTTAACTGAATTTTAGCTTTCATTTATAGTCATTAGGTAACACGATGGATGTCAGGACAACATTTTTCATTTTGTATATCAATTTAGTGGCTGATGATGATAAATCATGGGGATTGTTTCATACGCCAGACCAGCCATTAGTCAATATTTCACTACAAGACTACTGTTGAATACTTTATCTTCATTTAGTTTTCCTTTATTGTCTAAATGTAAATCAATACGAGATTAAATTGCTAGGCTTAATAGGAACAAGTTAGATATAGTATCAATCTTAAAATTTCAAGATTTAGTGTCTTTCAATTGTATTTTTGTATTTGTATTTTTATTCTGCATCTATACTAAGTAAACACATAACTATCCAAAGTATCAAGTTTAACCACTTTAAAATATAATTGTTGGTCCAGTGCAAACACGGACATAACTATCTAGTCTATATAGAAGCATGAGTTGGAGAACGATCAAGGATAATTTTTGCTATTCACTACAATTCACATCATATTACGTTGTGTATTGAGAGTATAGAACTTCCTAGAAAACCAGAGTATATTTATGTAATTCCAAATGTACCACCATTAATCAATATATATATATATATATATATATATATATATATATATATATATATATATATATATATATATATATATATATATATATATATATATATATATATATTAAGGAGAGTGATAGAAAATATGATATGACACCTCTTTATGATCTCCATTCATATTTATTTTTTTCTCATTTTTTGACATTTGTCTCTCCATTTTACTATATAATAATTGCACGATAATTTGTTTAAATTTTTTTTTATTTTTCTTAATTATATTAGAAGCATTTAAAAAGTCATCTCCATAACTCACACCTTCATTTATAACTTTTATTTTAATAATATTCATTATCTTGTGCCTTTAACTCCACATTCCTCATATTCATAACTTCTCATAATAATCTTCATTACTTCTATGTCTTTTCAAGTTCCTAACCCTAAATAATATTTTACTTATAAATTTGCATATTTTTTTAGTTGATCACAGGTGTTTGTCTGTCTCCGTTTCTTCATCAGTAACAACATTTAATTCAAAGGTACCTTGCATTCTTTGTTCTCTTTCATACTCTGTAAAATATTCTTAAATTTATTTTTATATTTATTTTAGCAATAGGATAGCTATTTTTTTACTGCATTATTTAGAAACAGTTAATTTATGAACTTTATTTTTTTTAATGCTTGTAAAAAATAGCTATTTTAGTAGATTTTTTCATTAGGAAAAAAATTGAACAAGCCTCGAATATAGCGTGTCAAGCCTCCACTTCTCTGTGAAGAAATAGCATTTGGTTTAAGTATGTCATTTTCTTGGTTCTTCTTTAGCTCTTTATAATACAAGTTTAAGTTAGGTGTACGCGCCTCGTGTGTGTACCTCATTTTATTGAGTTCAAACAGTACACTAAATAGGATATTTGTTTAAATAATAAAGATGAATACAATAATTAAATTCAAAATCTTTTGAAAAATTTATTTAATTAAGCCTAATCTTTACAAAAAAAAATTCTCAAAGCCGATCGACATTCATCTACCATCTGTAAACTGCAACAAAATAATACGATGATAGAGACATCAAAATAATATAATTAAATCGAACCTTTACACAATAATTTTCTCAAAGTCATCCGACACTCATCTACCACCTATAAATTATAATAAAATAATATGACAATAGAGATATCAAAATAACACAACTAAACTTTACCTTTACACCAAAAAAATCTCAAAACAGAGATATAAAAATAGTATAATTAAATCTAACCTTTACTAAAATTTTTTTTTTAAAACCGACCAACATTCATCTACCACCTGTAAATTCATCTATGACCTATAAACTACAACAAAATAATACAATAGTGATCACAAAGCTTCAATTTTGATGAAAATAATTTTTGTCTGAGCAAAAATTTTGACACTAAAGAATTGCTTGAATGAAAATAAAGAAGATATATATATACACACACATTGAATTCTATTATGTTAATAAAAACTGACCTTCTGGACTCCTATACTATGTTGGTTTTGTAAGTTGGACACTTTTACTTACATGTTTTTCATCTGGCCCCCTGAACCCACTAAAAACCTATTTTTTAAATCCTTTGACCGTTGACTTTGTCTACGTGGCATTAAATGGCTGACTGGGATAAGGAGTGTAGTCACTCGCCTGGGGTGCGAGTGGGGGTCAATTTTTGACCAATTTTATGTTAAAATAATTTTTAAAAAATAAAAATAATATTAAAATTAAAAAAAATAATTAAAAGGATCTTCTTTTTTCCTCCATATTTTTTAACTTAAAATTTTTTTTAAAAATAATAAATTTTAAAAAAAAAATAAAAACCCCCCTTCCCCAAGCCCTTCCCTCCTCCCCCTCCCCCCGTCCAGCCTCTCCCCACCCACTCCAGCCCCTCTCCACCCACCCCCAGCCCCTCTAGGCCCCATCCAACACCCCCATTCCCCCAACTCCATCCTTCTCCCCCGCTACCCCTCCTCTCTCCACCATTTTCCCAGCCTTCTTCCCCAAGCCCCTCTCCCCCATCCCAACCCCCATCCCCTCTCCCCCGTTGCCCCACCAGTTCCCAAGCAAAGAAACCTCCATTCACAAAGACACTGATTCACAAAATTCACTCAATTCAAGAATTTTCAATTTTCTTGAATTATCCAAATCACAAAAATTTCAAAAAAAACACAAAAATTGTATTTTTATATTGAATTTCAAGTTTCTCAAATTACCCAAATCACAAAAAAAATCAAATAAAGCATTAAAATTGAGTCTTTACATTGAATTTCAAGTTTCTTAAATTACCCAAATCACAAAAATCTCTAAAAATTCCTTCTTTCCGTACTTCTTAAATTTTTTGGCCCTTACTTTTCAATTTTTCCGTAGAGCAAGAAGAATAAGAAGATGAAGATGATAAAAAGAAAAGAAGAATGAGAAGACGAGGAAAAAGATTAAGAAAAATAAAAAAGAATAAGAAATACAGAGAAAGAACCATAAAAAAGAAACAAAAAAGGGAAGAGAGAGAAAAAGGGGGAAGGGGTTATTTTGTTTGTTTGTTTATTTATTTATTTATTTATTACATATAAAAATGACGTGACAGATAACGTGGCACACGTGGCAGCTGATATGGCAGCTGACGTGGGAGAGTGTATTACACTCACCAAAAAAATATTTAAAATGTTGCTTTTTAGTGGGTTCAGGGGTCCAGATGACAAACATGTAAGTAGAAGTGTCCAACTTACAAAACCGGCAGGGGTCCAGAAGGTCATTGTATAGTGAAGAAGTAGAGGGTTAGAAAATTAAGCATCTATCAATCTAAGATTGAAGCAAGTTAGATGAGTATTAATCATATTTTCCCAATAAGTAATTATAAACTCAATTTTTCCTTTTTAACTATCGAACTTATTTTTTGCTCCTTTTCTTAAGGTTGAATTTGCCAAAATTTAAAGGGTAACCCCCATTTCTTATACGATTATTTTTTGACGTTTTTCTTTCACATGGTAACCCACCCCCACCCCCTTCAAAATATGATAATTCTTAATTTTAGTATAATATTAAATTAATTTATAAAAATATTTCTTTAATAGAGTCCTATTTTAGGAGTATTTTTCTATTCTATTTTAGGAGTATTTTTCTAATTGAGTAGTACAAAGGAAAATATTAATTGATTCTACTTTCATATAATTTAGGAGTTCCATATATTTTAGGAGTCTAGTTAATATAATAAAAATAATTAAATAATAAATTGAAGAAAATAGTGAAAAGAAAGTTTTGTCTAAAGGAGGGTCTTTTAATAAAGGACAAAAAGTTCAAATTACTTTTCTAAAGGTCTTCACAACAACAACTTACCCAGTTCTCACCTAGTGGGGTCTGCGGAGGGTAGAGTGTACGTAGTCCATACCACTAGCTCAGGTGAAGTAGAGAGGTTGTTTCTGATAGACCCCCGGCTTAGAATCAATAACAATATAACAAATAAAAAACATAAATGTATATAAACTAACAACACTAGCCACAAGATAATACTAGATCCACATGGTAATACTAAAACTATAAATCTGGAACCATAGACAACACTCAACACCACGAACAAGAAACTCTAGACACAAAAAAGAACACTCTCCTAATGTTACCGGCGTACTCCCATCTCCTAACCCTGTACCCTAATCCACCTCATCCATACCTTCCTATCAAGGGTCATGTCCTCCGTAAGCTGTAACTGCTCCATATCATGCCTAATCACCTTCCTTCAATATTTCTTCGGTCTACCTCTACCCCGTCTGAAATCATCGATAGCCAGTATCTCATACCTCTGCACCGGAGCATCAGAACCCCTCCTCATCACGTGCCCGAACCAACGTAACCTCACTTCTCACATTTTGTCCTCCACCGAAGCCACTCTCACCTTTTTTCAAATAATCTCATTCCTTACCCTATCTTTCCTGGTATGACCATACATCCACCGCAACATCCTTATCTCCACCACCTTTAACTTTTGGATGTGGGATTTCTTAACCGGCCAACACTTCGCTCCATACAACATAGTCGGTCGGACTGCCACTTTGTAGAACTTACCTTTAAGCGTCAGAGGAACTTTTTTATCATATAGAACTCCAAAAGCGAGCCTCTATTTCAACCACTCTGCCGTAATACGATGCGTGACATCCTCTTCATTTTCCCCGTTGCTCTGAATCATAGACCCTAGATACTTGAAACTCTCCCTCTTCTGGATGGCCTGAGAGTCCAGCTTCACAACCACGTCAGCCTCCCGTGACACATCACTAAACTTACACTCCAGGTACTCTATCTTGGTCCTGCTCAACTGCAATCCTTTAGACTCAAGAGTCCATCTCCAAATCTCCAACTTATCATTAACTCCTCCCCGAGTTCCGTCAATCAATACCACATCATCATCAAATAACATATTATATATATTATAGATTCTTTAATTTATTTTCATATTTATTTTATCATTAGGACAAATTAATTTAAATATTTTTACTGTATTATTTAAAGGTTGGGAGTATATTAGTGATCAAAATCAAGAGAGTTTTCCTTTTTATGAGTAACGAATGCAATTCTCAATTCTTTAAAAGTTAAAATAAGAAAAACATGTTTTTATTTAATTGGGGAGAAATAATAAATTTGAATTTTATTTTTAACTATTTACTTTATGAGATTGATGTGGGTATTTGTTAATGTAAATGAAAGCTAATCGATCAATTCTTTTTATCGATTGTTACCATTATATTTTAATTATTCTTACTCTTGAAAATGCTTTCCTTTCTTATTATGATATTGATGTTGCTACTTGTTGAAAATGTAAATGAAAAACTAATCGGTCAATTCTTTTTTGTTGATTGTTACCATTATCTTTCAATTATTTTTTATCTTGAAAACACTATTTTTTTCTTATTTTGATCTTGTTCTACCAGCCTATTTTTTCTGGTTTAGAATTTAATGATTGGTGTTAACTCTAGCAGTACAAATTGAGGTGCAGTTGAATATATCAAATGACGATTTTTCTAATAAATAAGAAGATATAAAAATAAATTAAAAAGGTGAAATCTCATTTCAAAGTAACAGAAAATTCTATCAAGATATTATGTCATTGTCAAGAGCGGCTCAACTAGATCAGTGGCCTAAAGCCACTTTTTAACTAGGGAACTCATTTAAAAAAAAAACATAATATATATTTTTATTAAGTAGTAATTTCTTTTAGTTTTTGAGATATAAAGTTGTTAATGATCTTCTTATAAATTGTTTTATCTCTTTTGAGATATTATTGATCTTATATGTTGATAACTGGAAATTAAAAATTATTTTTTGATTATTCAGTATACTTGTTGTAATGCTTGAAATTTGAAGAAGGGGGAGGGGGAGGAGTAAAAATCAATGTCCTTAACTAGAAGTTTTGAGTTTGAGTCTTCGGATGAAAAAAAATTCTTGCTAGAAAGGATTTCCTTCTTCAATCGGCAATGTGTGGTGCAAATTTAAATTAATTAAGAGATTTAATACTGATATCGAATGCAGGAAACCCTTGCTTTAGAAGTTTTACCTTTTAGCTAGCCCTGCTCATTGTTCAACATTTTTCTAAAAATTTAGGTATACACTACAAATTAAACGTTTAACTTCACTGGATGTGGAATAGAGAAATTAAACAAATCATTATTATGAAATATATTTTAACTTATTCATAAAAAATATATTATCCTTCATTTAACGGATGTTAAATTTGTTAAATTTATTGTAATACTTTTATCATTTTAAAATTTCTTCATAATATAAATTAAAGTTGATGATAATATTACGGTAAGACAGTGAAGTGAATAGTACAAAATTAATCGAAAAGGAATATACTTTCTTTAACAATCCTGCGAACCGCAGCCAAGTTCTCTAGTATCTATCTATATATATAATAATATAAAGAAGAGTCATAAACAGTGTGATGTGGCACCTTTATATGACCTTCATTCCTATTTATCTATTATCTCGTTTTTTGAATTTTTTCTCATTTTCAAAACTATTTTTATATAAAACAATCATCTATATAACTCATATCTTTTCATCTTCATAATATCTACTCTTAATTAGTATTAGTAACATCCATAACTTTCAAACCTTTCATGTTTATAACTCCAAATATTTAATAAATAATTTTATGATCCTTAAAATCTCACATAAATGTTATTCCTATTTAAATAAAATTATTTTGAGTCATAAAGGCTATGATATACTTTGAAGTCCTATTAACATATGAGAGATTTTTTATTTTGGCTCCTTCAAGGTATGAATAAAAAACCTCTTTAAAACGTAATTTTAATTTTATCTCTTTTTTTTCCACCTTATTTTTAGAATCATTTGAGTATGTTATGTTGCGATATACTATATTTTTCCCTTTACATTTTTCATGCTTAGTTTTTTTCTTCCGTTTTAGAATGATTTGATTATGTTATAATGTAATATAGTTCATCTTTTCCTGCCAATTCTTAGCTATAGTATTCCTTACATTTTTCATGCTTAGTTATTTTTTTATTGATGACATTAACATTTTATGTCTTCAGGTTATTGTGTTTTCGAAAGATAACAAGAAAAGAAAAAGAAGATCTCTCTCAACTCCTTGAGAGAGAATTTAGACGATGAGGAGAAAAGATTTGAGAAGTGAAAATGAACAAAATTTCATAGACTTTAACGGATACTAGAAAGTAGTGAGATCGTTGACGGTAAGTATTAGATATGTAAAAGTTGAAATCTAATTATATGGAAGAGTTAATATCTAATTTCCTGTTTAGTATGATATTCTACTCTCTCTTTATTTGAAACTATAAATTGTAGCATGTTCCTTTTTTATTTTATTTTCCAAATATATACTATAGTTTTTAAAATTATTTATTTTTCAATTAAAATAAGTATTTTAAACGATAAAAGGGACGCGGAATTTAAGGAGAAGACTTAAAAAATACTCAAAATAGAACTATTAGGGTACCAAGATATTTTAAGGATCTTACATTCACAAATCATTGTATAGTTACGAATATAATTGTAAATGAGAATCAAGACAATATCTTAATGATTATATCATTATTGATTATATTGTCTGTATATTAATTCTTTAAGACTATGCCATAATTAAGAATTATATTCCACAATCAAAAAATGTTCATGTGTTATTTGAAACTCTCATACGAGAAATTTTGGTTGGTAACTAATTTTTTTCCACCTAATATTAGGTCAATTGGTTATTTTCTTTTTTTATTTGTTTTGTCATCTTTTTCTATATTAAGAAAGTCATATTAATTAAATCAATCTCAGACCCCACTATGTGGGAATACACTGGATTTGTTGTTGTTGTATATTAATTAAATCAATCATTTTGCATAATTAATCCTGACACTTAGGTATATATTCATTTTTAAACGTTATTTTGTCAAAATTTATCCTATTTCAATTTAAGGTTTGATCATGTAAATGTTCGCTAAGTCACTTTTAATTGATTATTCTATTTAAATTTTAGTTGTCTTTTGATTTTATTCAGCTGAGGCTATACTTAAATGAAGAATTGTAGAATAGCTATGTTGGTATATAATTCAAGTACTTTTCTCATCCTAATTTATCATAAGTATATCTTTATTTATTTTTTTATTATAGAGTTATGTATCCATAAATAAAGTCACTTAATTAATGATTAAGTAAACTTAACGTTGTTGCTGGTTGAACCTGTAATCTATATAATATAAAAGAGAGTTATAGATAAAGTGATGTGGCATCTCTCTATGACATTCATTTTTATTTATCTATTTTCTTCTTATTTTTTTAAAATTCTCATTTTTTAAATTATTTTTCTATAAAAAACCATCTATATAACTAATATCTTTTCATCTTCATAATATCTACTCTTAGTTAGTATTAGTAACATTCATACCTCTCAAACCTTTTATGTTTATAACTCCAAATATTTAATAAATAATTTAATGATTCTTAAAATCCCACATAAATGTTATTCCTATTTAAATACAATTATTTTGAGACATATTGGTTGTGATGTACTTTGAAGTGCTAGCAACATATGAGAGCTTTTTGGTTTTGGCTCCTTCAAGGTATGAACTAAAAACCTCTTTAAAATGTAATTTTAATTTTGTCTCTCTTTTTTTAATCTTATTTTTAGAATGATTTGAATATATTATGTTGCAATAAACTAAATCTTTCGCCTTTAACTCTTAGCTACAGTATTTTCTTGCATTTTTCATACTTAGTTTTTTTTTATCCGTTTTAGAATGATTTGGTTATGTTATAATGTAATACAGTTCATCTTTCCCTTTCAATTCTTGGTTATAGTATTTCTTATATTTTTCATGCTTAGTTATATTTTTATTGATGACATTTTATGTCTTCAGGTTACTGTGTTTCCGAAAGTGGAGAAAGGAAGATTACTCATACGTGCATGTTGCTTGAGAAACTATATATGTATCCTTGGATAAATTTTTAATATGCCCGTTGATAGAAAATGAGAATGTAAACTTAATTCATAGTACTTTCTAGAATATAGTTTAATTCATAGAAAATTATTTATTATGATATAAAAATGCAATCCTCAAGTTTTTATTTTTTTTTGTTGATAAATCTCCTCAATACTATTAGATTTTCGTAGATCATTACAATCATATGTTGGTCTAAACTACCTTTCAAGATTACTATCGAAAAAAGATTATAAAATATAATACATTCGATAATTATTTAGTGATGTTGTTTATCTTGCACAACTGTGCGTGGCTAATGAAAAGACCACAAGAATCATGCATTATTTTTCACTTAATTATGATCTCATTACCATTGTCTTTATGATTAATAATTGATTATATCATTAGTTATAGAAAATGTTTCATCTCCATTGGTATGCCTCACTGCATTGTTCTCCTATATATGTTTAAATGCCCACAGCTTCACTCTTTACTACTTAACATTTTGCAACAGTGTGATTATGATCAAGACTATGAGAAAAAGAGGCATTATAGGTGGCAGGCAAGAGGGTTGGACAAATATATTGTGATGGTGGATGTCTATTGAAGCTGTCAAAGTATGACGAAGTTTTTGCTACAACCTGAAGAGTGTTAGCATCAACCAAATTATGACCTTGATTTTTCCCAATTCAAAAATTCAGAATTTACATCGATATTCTCTCTTTTTTGTAAAAAGAAATTATTTCTCCTGATTTGCGTTAGTTCAATCTAAAGAATTCATTGCAATTGAAGTTTAGTTATTCACGATGTACAATAATTTAGTAATAATCGTTTTTGACATTTAAATATCTTACTAAATGTTAAGAAGAAGTTTTGTCGTAACCTATTATCCTTATAAGTTATACAATTTTTTTCGTGCTAAATTTTTATTAGGAAGATAATAACATAGGGAATTTAATTGGTTACAAATTTATAATATTTGAAGTGAAAAGGTTCACAATATACTCTAGGGTTGAAAAAATTATTTTGTGTATATTGATATGATACCATATTTTTTGGTATCATTGTATACAATCAAAATATTCTATGGTCGAATTTCACAATTTAAGATCCATTGATTATTTTTTTAATATATTAAAAATAAATTAAATTGTATATTTGATAACGTATTTTATGATTGCGTGAAGAGTGCCTAAGTTTACTAGTATAATAATAATGGAGAATGTAGAAGATGTGATGTAGCATGACATCTATTCTGATTTTTTTGGTCCTTTTTGGGTCTTTATTTCATTTTTCTCAATTATTATTATTAAAAGTCATCTTTATAACTTCACATATTTGATAATTAAAATGTTTTATTGGTTTAAAAGATAGGTAAGTTACGCTAAGGAACTAAATAATGAGAGATTGAAGTAAAGGCCTATCAATTCCAATATTTTTTGGTTTTCCTTCACAATATTTTTTTTCTTTTCTTAAAAAGGAAGTACAATTATGTATTATTTTTTTCTAAGGCAACCACAAGTCTACAAACACTTGGTACAATATGCTCTCTCTTCTTAGTATTTGTTTTTTTCCATTTGTTGACTGCTTTGAATTTTCTATCTTCATAATCCACCTATTTAATTTCTATTTTTATAATATTCATGACTCTCATACTTTTCATATTCATAACCCCCCCCCCCCCCCCGCCCCGCCCCTTTCCCCCAAATATTTAATTTAAACTACCTTGTAGTATTCTTTATTTTTTATCTATATAAGTTCATAATTTTGCTTCAGAGACTATATGAAGGTTATCTTCTCAGTTTATATTTGAAGTAGTAATATTATTATATTTCATATAGTATCATATTCATGTTTTAGTTTAACTTGAATAAGAAGAATCCTAAATGATGATGTCTTATGAAAATGAAAATCGGCAAGAGATTGAAAAATTATTCATTGACATCATAGTTTTTGCTTCTACATTTATGATTATTAAGATCGTAAAAATAATGTATATTGCATTTTTTTTAATATTCTTTCTGAATATACATTTAATGGATTGCTTTATGAATCATAATCTCGAGTTAAAGGCATTGTTAAAAAAAAAAGAAGCCTATTGATTTGATGATATCCTTTTAGTCTGATTTTTATATGACGTGTGATTGTTGTTACTAAAAAAATGCATAGGATGGTTACATTTATGCTCAAGTAAAACTTTCCACCATCCTAGGCATTCAATTAGAAAAACTCACGCCTACCTTTATGAGATAACCTATTTTTATAAGATAACTTTATTTCTTTGTCATATTATTATATCATATTCTTTCAAAATTGAAAGTTTCGAAATACATTTAGCTAAAAACTTCTCAAATTTTATGTACATTGAACATTTCTTATTGAAAATATGCTCAAATAAAGTTTACTTCACGCATAAAATCTAACTGATTAAACAGTTAATGGTGTAAGCCTCAATTTGAAGTTTGAATTGAATGTATACTCATGAATTTTGACAACAATAAAAAAACAGAGTTAAGTAAGAAAATGTCTTTATTCGGCATTCATTAAAAAGAATCCTCTTTCAAAATATCAAGAGATTCAGTTAAACCTGTCTAACGGGCCGGGCCGGTTCAACCCGGAACCGGCCCTCTCAATTTTGTCGGGTTCCGGGCCGGTTACGGGCCGGTTTTGGCCTTAACCGGTCCGGGCCGGGCCGGGCCGCACAGTAAAAATTTTAAAACCCACCCGGAACCGGCCCACTTAACCCAACCCGCTAAAACCGGGTCAAACCCGGTTAAAAACCGGTCAAATCCGTCAAAAAATTAAATAAAACATCAAAAATACACTATATATACACTCGATATACACTATATACACTTCATATACACTATATATACACTAGATATACACTATATATACCCACGAAGTCATAATTCTTCAAGTTTGAGGTCGTCGTTGGGCTATGGTTCCATTCCTTGGTTTCTTATTTCTGCTCTATACATGTATACGTTAAACATACACGTCTATAGAAGATCCATTCACATATATACACTCTATTCTATGTATATGTAATACTTTACTACATTATATATACATTACAATATGTATAGATATACTTATATACTAATTTATAAAACATATACACATATATATGCACCATTCAATATATATTTACTAGTTTAAATAAAAAATATATACATGTATACGTTAAACATACACGTCAATAGAAGATCCATTCACATATATACACTCTATTCTATGTATATGTAATACTTTACTACATTATATATACATTACAATATGTATAGATATACTTATATACTAATTTATAAAACATATACACATATATATGCACCATTCAATATATATGTACTAGTTTAAATAAAATATATATACATGTATACGTTAAACATACACGTCTATAGAAGATCCATTCACATATATACACTCTATTCTATGTATATGTAATACTTTACTACATTATATATACATTACAATATGTATAGATATACTTATATACTAATTTATAAAACATATACACATATATATGCACCATTCAATATATATTTACTAGTTTAAATAAAATATATATACAAGTATACGTTAAACATACACGTCAATAGAAGATCCATTCACATATATACACTCTATTCTATGTATATGTAATACTTTACTACATTATATATACATTACAATATGTATAGATATACTTATATACTAATTTATAAAACATATACACATATATATGCACCATTCAATATATATTTACTAGTTTAAATAAAATATATATACATGTATACGTTAAACATACACGTCAATAGAAGATCCATTCACATATATACACTCTATTCTATGTATATGTAATACTTTACTACATTATATATACATTACAATATGTATATATATACTTATATACTAATTTATAAAACATATACACATATATATGCACCATTCAATATATATGTACTAGTTTAAATAAAAAATATACACATGTATACATTAAATATACACTTCTATAGAAGATATATAAACATATACATTAAATATACATTAAATATACATGAAATATACATTAAATATACACTTTTTTTCTGTTGCCGGGCCGGGCTGGGCCGGTTAACCGGCGGGCCTGGACCGGGTTGGTCCGGGCCGGGTTAACCGGGCCCAAATTTTTAAAAAAACCGGACCGGGACCCGGTACCCTAAAGCCCTAGGGCTTTCCGGGCCGGGTCAAACCGGTCCGGTTTGGTGTTATGGGCCGGGTCGGGCCGGGTCGGGCCGGGTCAGCCCGGCCCGTTTGACACCCTTAGATTCAGTGAATGATTCATTTTCATTTTACGATATGTGGGTACATCATCAAATGTCAAACTTTACAATTGATTATTAAAAGAAATAATTTTTATACATTGAAATACATCTTCATTTGTTTGTTTGTTATTTTCAAATTTTAGATCATCAATCATGAAATATGCAAAACTTGAAAATAACAAATATAAAACACGTGAGAAGAATAAAGTAATTTAAAGATTCATATACATGAAGAAGGATCATTTATGTTTTATTTACAACTTTTTAAACTTTGAGAAATGATGTAGTTATGCGATTGTTTTTTAAATGGTGTAAATTACAATAATAAAAGGCCTCTTCTTTCATCTCTAAAGAAGATAGTCAATTAAATTCTACACTTTTTAATGAAATCAAATATAAAATCCAGGTATTTATATAAGAAACGATCAATTGATGGATTTATTTCTTTTTCTTTTGTATTTTTCTACTTTAATTAATAAGTGTAATTTTTTTCATTTTGCATTCCTTTTTAATGTAAAAAAAATATTAAAATATTATTCACAAATCTTAACTTAGATATGCATATGCTAAACATACATTTTATAGAAACATTATAATATACATAAAAAAGGACATAAATTTTCTTCAAACTTCATCAGTTTGAGAAATCAAAAAAATAATTGATTAAGAAATACATATCAACATCATAAATATAATATATTTATAAAATTTGAATCCTCTATACACTTTAATAGGCAACTTCAAAAATATAATATTACTTGAAGTATGAAAACTGTCACCATATTACTTGTAACGTTTTTTATTTTTAATGTACATATATCTAGAGAAAGATAATAAACTATATATTTTTTGTTCACACCTAATTTTTGTCCTCCGCAATCCAATTTAATCTCGAATTTCTATAATTTTAAAATAAAATCACAACAATTATTTTATTCAAATAAATATAATTTAAAATATTTATTTGAGTTAATTTTATCATTTAATTATTGATTATACTTTTTTGTATTTATATACACGAGAGTGTATAAATTTTGTTATTTAAATGAACATTTTTACCAAAATTAGACTTTTATTGATTAAACTTGAAAACTAATCCAAATGGATAAAGCCTTGATTTTAAATATGATTTGTTCTCAAAATAATTTATTTGGATATATATTTGTTTGATTTTATTAAATCAAGAAACTCAAGATTAAACGAGGTATTAATTCATTTCAAATTTTAATTCAATTCCGCCTATCTATCAAATTTGGTCATATTTAAAATCGAATTGGTCACAATTGCGATGCAATTGGTGATCGCAATTGGTGAATTGATTTTCAAATTGGCCAAAACTTAAGTAAATTGGCCAATTCCAATTAAATAACCCCAATTAAAACTTAATAACCCAACCATCCCATTACAGCCACCAGCCAACCCAAATACTCCAACCCGACCTAGCCCAACACTATTATTTCCCATCTCCCTCAAACAACAACAACCAAATCATGACAAAATGGCCTCTAACCCATCAATGACCAAAAATTCATCCAGATCAAACAATTCCAACGGCAAAATCAACCCAAATCCGTCAACCTCCAACCAACCCGTCCTTCTCTTCATCACACACCTCACACATCAGTTGAACGAGCAAAGAAACCCTCAAATCTTCTAGAAACGAGGTTAGGTGTCACCTCTAACGTCTGAATTCCATGAATTTTGGAATAACTTGTATGAATTCGTACATATTTGGCAAATTTTCATTGGTTCTTGGGAAAATTATCCATTTCTCCCAATTGTTGTTAGCCATTTTTGAAATTCGTTCAAGTGAATCCAAAATTGAGACACCTGTTAGCTAAAAACCCTATCCGGAGCTAAATTTTTGAATTTTCTCTCAAAAATAATTCCAAAATTACCCTTGTTTTATCTGGATTTCCACATCGTTCAAGATGCAAGAGGCAACCCTACTTTGTTTTCTATATAAGCAGCTCTCGGTGAAGCATTTTGGGGGCTTCTTTTTGAAAAAAAAAATATTGAAAAAGACCTAGGTCCAAAAAGAGGAAAAGGTTTTGGGAGAGAGCAACTTTTGTTTAGCAAGAATTTTAGGGAAAAGGATTTAGCTAGTCAAGTTTTCTTAGCGGCGTCAAATTTTTCTGTGGTGGTGAAGTTCAAAAGAACTCGATGTTCCGTTTTGCTACTCCTGAACAGGTAATATTCCATCCCATTCAATTTTCAATTATTTCTGCTTTATATCACACTTCTGAAGTCGTAGCATTTAGCGACATAGTATATTGATTGCTAAAATCTCTGAAGTTGTAAACTTTTTTTAGTGATAGGTTGTCCTAGGTTGTTTGTTGTGCCATAGGTTTCTTTTAGTAAATAAGAATATTTAGTTGTGTTGTTACATTAGGCTATTTCCTATTTGAATATTATGATATCTGGTTTCTGTCATTCTTATCTTGATTATGTAGCTCGTCATGCAGTTTTGACATTATCAAGTAATTTTTGATCTAGATATTCATCTTATGTACTGTCTGTGTCTTGAATCTTTGGTTTTCATGGTCAAAATTCATGTCTTGATTCTCGTTTAATAGTTCAGCCTGACGTTTTGTCTTGTTTGAAGTGGATGAATGATGTTTTCTTGTCTTTTGTTATTATTGGGACGTTGTCGTAACTATCGAGCTGATAGCGTCATTGATAGAAATACCTCTTGAGGTCCTTTGGCTTCTCAAATGCCAAAAGGATGATGAGAAAGCGTCCAACAGTAAAAATCAGAAAATCCTGTGATTATCCGATGATCATTCGACTGTCAAAAACTCATTCTTGAGTTCGTCGGGAAGGGGAGGAGGATAGAAATACTACGCCCCATCGCTTTGCTTTTTGCCTATAGATTGTACTCTTTATGTTGTAGCTTTCAAAATGTAATTGTATGTCGAAGAATGCCAAATCTGTGAATAGATTCAGTCTCTTTATGCGTTTGATGTTGAAAATCGATGAAGTTTATACCATTTTTTTCCTTTGAGCATGATTCGTACTACTTTCTACTTGGGTGTCGATTTCACGCTCTAGAACTACTAAAGTTTTGCAATACCATATTCACTAGTTAGTTGCGATTGCCCTCGTCTCCAAAGAATGTCACAGACCTAAGAACCGAGTTTTGTGCCATGATGTTCATGATGTTCGAACAATAAATTTTTGCAAGACTGTTATAGTGTTTTTTTTTAATAGTAGATTTTTCAAAAAGCATTTGATAATTGGATTTTCAAGATTGGTTCAAGGGACATGATATACAATTATTAACAGGTATTTTATGACTTTTTTTAGCTTGCATTTGTGTGTGTTTTGGTGTGGTGGTGGTTATTTTCTTGATTCAAGATTATATTTTTTTTTCTCATCATGCAATGCTGTTTGTATTTTATTTGTTGTGGTTCAGCCCTTCCCTGAACTCTACAAATAATGTGAGGTTTAGTATATCGAATTGCATTTTTAGTACTTATTATGGGTACCCAGTTTGATTTTATGGATGTTTTCTATAGTTAGGCATTAAAAAGGTGCAAACTTTAGCCATTTTATGTCGTTGATTTTCTTAAAAAAAAAAGTTTGGTATTTTGACTATTTCTGTGTAAATTTTCTTATGGCCATGAAAGATTTTTAATGAGTTATCTGTATAGTCATAAATTTAGTTGGTTGCTTTTATGGGTCAATAATAATGGATTTGACAACACCAAATAGTAGAGGTGGAGTACTTTATTTAGTTTTTGTTGTGTAATTTAATTTATTTTATTTTTTGTTGGTTGCTGTATGATGTTGAAATATTTGATTATGTTTCATTATCAGTTTTCGTGGATTTCTCTCTCTTTTTACTGGATTTCTCTCTCTTTGATCTCTATTATGAAAGTTCAACATTAGTAGACAATTATATGTTCATTAATCTTGTAGCTAAGTTTCTTTGTGCATAAATATTGAAGTAGCAACCTTTGAAAGCCTTGGATGTTCTTTGATTGTTAGAATAATTTATGAACATATATTAATGCATATATTTTTTTCTGTCTTTTGCATGAATCTGCCTCAGAGTTCAAACAGACTCTTTTCCTTTGCATTTCATAACGGGCCATTGAGGCCATCTCATTGAGTCGAGCCCGAGGGAAAATCCCAAAGTCGATCATATGGTATACAAATACAAGGAGTTGAAAAAAGAAGAAATGAGTTGAAGTCCATCTTTGAAGCGGCCAAGGGACTTGAAAGTCTCATTTTTCATTTATTTGTTCATTTATTTATTTATTTATTCATTTTTATTGTTGTCTTTATTTATTTATTCATTTGTTTATTTTGCTTATTCATTCATTTGATTCTTGAAGTTAAAGTTGTATTTAATTCAGGTGGAACGAGACTCGAGCTAAAGGTTCGAAAATTAGACTAGGACAGGTTATGGGCCAAGGGCCCAATATCTAGATTAGGAAAGGTTTCATTGATTTGGGCCCAATGGCCTAAATCTTTTACTTTTTCCTTCCTTTCCCCTTTTATGTGTTTATTTGCTCAGTCGTTTTGTTTAGACTTAGTTAAAATTCCTACTAAGTCGCCTAAATCTATTTTACACAAGTCTTTTCTAAAAAATCAATCACTTTTTAATAAATTAATCTTTTTACAAGTTAATCAAAAGATATTTTCAAACAGTCCGGATAACCGCAAGTTAGCGGACGTTTTAGGTTCCTAACACCTTCCTAAAACGTTAATAGGAACCGCTTATTCAGAATCTCTAACTTAAACGATTTTCCTATTTTGAATCGTCTAAGTATTTTATAAAGGTTTCTTAATTCCTTTTCAAAATTAAGTGGCGACTCTTTAAAAGTCAAAAATTTTCGCAAAATATTTTTTATTATATATTATTTTTATATTATTTTATTATTTATTTTTCTACTATATAGAAAGGAGAGTTGAGGACAACCAAGGATAGTTTTGAAATTTCAAATCTATTAATAATTAAGGGTATATTTGAAATTTTATATCTATGTTATTATTGTAATAATTGTACAAAAATATCTTCTCATACTTCTACTTTCCTACCTCATGTGGCTATAGTTATACCACATGCACATTACAATATATGTTTATATCTCTTTCATTGTATGTAATAAATGTCAAAACAATCTATCAAAATTTATATTTCCTCCATTTTATTTTATGAGTCAACCATTTTCTTTAAAATTCATCCTTAAAAAAAGTCAAGTTTTTATTATTTGACAATTATTTTATGTCATTATTTTTATTTTATATTTATTGTATTCCACTTAATAAGAAAATGCAATTAAAAAGTAAACATTAAAGTGACTTTAACAATTTTGTAAATCTTATGAATTCATTATTTTTTTCTTAAATTTTGTGTCCGGTCAAATTACGATAAATAAAATACTCTCTCTGTTCGTATGAGTTGAGCCATATGGACTTGGCACACCCATTAAGAAAAAATATGAACAGGGATCTTATTTATCAAATTAGCCTTATTAATTATACTTTGTAAATATAAATTTGAGTATATACAATTTTTTTAATCATTTATTAATAATGGTATTATTGAAAGAACATATTAAAATCCTCTTGAATTCATTAAAGGGACAATTAAATTAAAATAAATATTTTTAAAAGAGAGCCAACTAAAATGAAACGAAACGAGTGGGAAGGGGGAATTATGCTTTACCACACAAATATCTATCCATGTGACCATTGTTTTCACCACATGAACATTATATGACATTACAAGATGATGTTTCTAGAATACTAAAAAAAAATTAATGGCTCTCGCTTATAGAATTGACATTTCTAGAATAGAATAGATGACTCAAATAAATAGGCAAAAATGTCTTCATATTACACAATAATCTCCCTTCATCAGGTCTCAATTCTCACATATCTATATGTAAGTTTCTCTACCTTCTCATTCATTTTTTTGATCATTTATTTATTCCTTTAACAAGCTATAATTTTCTATGTTTTTTTTTTTTTAGTAAATATGCGTTTTTTGGTAGAATGGATAACTTTGATTTAATTTCAGCCAGTGTTTTTAGAAAAATTTATCTGTATTGTGTATTTTGCTCTCTGAGAATGAGGTTCATGTGTTGATCGAACGTCATGAATTTTTTGATCAGTTGACGACTATCTTGGATGGTAACACGCGTACAAAAATTAATGTATTAAAGCATTTTCGAACTCTTTGACATTGACATTTTTGCTGAATTTTAAAACAAAAAATGAAGATAGATTTTAGGGTTTTGGAGGAATAGATAAACTGTAATGACCTAAAAATTTAATGAAATATGTGAAATTTGCAATTTTGTGTGATTTAACTGTTTTACTCCTCCCCGTAATTGCATTATGGTATTTCTTTGGTGTGGGAGTTATTGATATGATTTTGACGTATTTTGGTACCATTTATGTGATGTTTTTGATGGCTTTGAGAGCCTTATTTTAGACTTATGGGGATTCATTTGATCCGTGCGACGGATGGACAAACGGACAGTGTCAACAACTCTAGAATATTGATTTTAGGCTGGGTAGATTATTTTTTGGGTCTCGATGCACCCGAGCTTATTTCGACCTATTGATCGAAAAGTTGGAAAATTGAAAATATGAGTGTGGGACCCACATTAGATCGAAACAACCTCGGATGGAAAATTTTGACTTTGCCAGCAAATTCGGAATATCGATTTTAGGATGTTAGATATTTGGTATGATTTTACGAAATAGTGTGGGTGCTTAAAAGTAAAGTTTGTAAAAGATTGGGAAGCTAGATTAACACATATTTCTTGATTTTATTATGGATTTAAGGTAAGAACTCACTATTTTCTTGATTAATTTTTCAAAACTCTCAAAATCTTAAAGCTTGATTATAAACCCCAATCTCACTTCTTTTCACTTGAATAATATTTTTATCTAATAATTACTAATTTTTCATGAATTTAACCCTTAAAACAACCCTGGTCCTTCATTTTAACCTGGATTTTAAATATTTTTATCCGGTAAAGCTTAAAAATGATTTTTTTTCAATTTGAACCTCGTTTTTTACTCGATTTGACTTGGGTTTTCATCTGTAGATTTATAAAAATACGAGGAACATGTTTTTGAAGTAAAGTTTTGATTTTTCCTTTCTTTTTCAAAAACCCATCTCGGGGGTCCATTTTGACCCCAACCAAAAGTAGTCAATATGGGTGTCATTGGTTTTATTTTGATGCGTAGATTTTATATTTGATCTTTTTAGTAGATTTCGGTATGGTTCATGAAAAGTAAGGTCGTGGCTTCGAAGTATAGCTGATCGGTTTTGGCTTTTGAGTTAGGTTATGGCTTAACTCTTTTAGACTGTGCTGGATAGTAAATAATGATACAAAATGCATGTTAAGAGTGAGAACTAATCATGAAAATGGCTATCTATGTGTTGTGCCCGTATGGGCCTATATGTGATGTAATTGTCGAAATTAAGATATTATGTGATGTGTGTGACTATGTAGAGTCCTATGTGATGTTGATAGCCCTAAATACATGTGAATAATTATATTGTATTGTTGAAATACCTAATATGGTACCATTTTTATATTGCCATATATTCATACTTGTTGGTATATGAGAAATGTGGAAATTCATGGATAAAACAGAAATAATGAATGGATATTGACATACATGGTTGTGGAAAATATATCATGTGGACTAGGTGTGGAAATAAATCACGTTGATTGATTGTGGAAATACTTATTTTGAATGATTATGAACATTGCATCGTCATTCTCATGTCATGATACACATCATTTCACTTGTTCATTTTACTATTTTATATATACTTGTTGTCATGTATGTGTACTTGATTTATGTTTTATGTTATGTATGTGTCTTGAAAGTACTGGAAACACTGAAATACTAGATATTGATATGGATATTAGATTTTATGGACAATCTCCGAAGGATCGTGTCGAAAAAGAGTTGCGGATATTGGTGATCTTGAGGCTGTGTGCCAAACTTAAGGTCGTGTGCCAAACTTAAGGCTGTGTGCCAAACTCGAGGTTGTGTGCCACTACCATGCATTATCATCATCATCATTATCATCTTCATTATCACATACATTGCACCCACTTTATTGTTATTATGTTATGTTTGAATTGCCATATTGACTTGTCATCTACCTATTTACTCTATATCTTGACTTGCTAACGTCTAATTGTGCAATCTTTTTTAATTATACTTGACAATCTTGATTATACATTTCCTTCTTTTGTTCTACTTGTATGTGCTATTCTGTATATTTGTATCGCTAACTTGTGTGTTGTTGTATTATATATAGATATTATTGAGTTATTAGTACAAGCGACGTGGGCTACTATTATGGGACATTTTCTAATTGCAGGTAGTATATATTTTATATGCTTTATTTTATACTTTGCTCGATCGGCCTATGATACCTACTGAGTACAAGTGAATCGTACTCATGCCTACTTCACCCTTTTGGTATAGGTCCTAGATCGAGTGTGCTTCAGTTTGCTTAACTCAAGAGATTATTGGAGCTTCCAAGGTAGCAGTTGGACATTCATGCGTTCAAAGTTCACCTCTATCTTTCTATAGTATTTATGTCTTTATTAGTATTCAGAGACATATAATATTCCTTTGTGGTTATTTTTTTGATGTATTTGACTCCTGGATTATATTAGTAGTTCTTACACTATTGACACCTGATTTTGGGCATGATTGGTATTTTGGATAAGTTCTTTCCGCATTTTCATGACTACTTGTATGGTTTGGCTTCGTTCTAGAAGCCTTACCTTGGGATATTTCTATTTTTTCCTCTTTTTGAATTAGTTTGGGTGATAGGATTACTTGTCAAGGCACGTTGCGACAAGTGTCATCATGACCCTCATTTTTTGGGTTATGATAAATTGGTATCAAAGCAGTCAGGTTTTATTGGTCTCAACGGTGTAAGAATATGATGTCTAATAGAGTCTCATATATCGGTACATAGATGTCTATATCTATTTTCGAGAGGCTATATAACATCTTTAGGAAACTTCTCTTATTTTATTTTTTATCGTGTAAAGTTTTTTCATACCTGGTGTTTTGAGTTGTGTTTCACCTTGCTGCGTGAATGGTGTTGCTTTTGTGTCTTTCAATTTAAGAGAACGTATGTAGGACGAGTTTGAACATTTAAAGAAAGGCTCCATGACAGTTGTTGAGTATGAGGCACGCTCCCATATCCTGTCCAGATATTCCTAGGATAGCATTTTCACTGAGTCTGAGAAGATTCAGAAGTTCATGAAGGATTTGTATGTATTTCTTTAGTTGGTTACGTCTCAAATGGTTGTGTTTGGATATTTTTTTTAAAGTATTGTAGATCATGCTAAGATAACAAAGGGTATTCTTAGTGCATATTAGGGAGGTGCCAAGAAGGCGTGATGTTTTGGTGAGTTCAGGAGTCGGACCTCTTGAGGTAGAGATTTTAGAGGATTTTGTATATACCATAGTAGTCCAGTGGTGGTTTTACAGAGTTCAGGTGGTGGATATTCTAGTTTAATAATTTAGGGTAGTCGTTCGGTCCAGTTGGACCTTTTCCTATTGAGATTGGTCATAGAGGTTATTATGTGTGTGATGAGATTGGCCATGTGGCCAGGGACTGTCCCCGCTGGGTGATTTAAGCTACTCTTATTTCATCTGTGAGGGGTAGGGGTGCTACCAGAGGTGCGAGGGGCAGAGGTAGTGGAGCTTAAGGGGGTGGTTGTGGGGCCACTCAGGTAGTTGGTGGTCGTGGGGCTACCCAGACAGCTAGTGTTGTCGTCAGTGTTATGCTATACTAGCCATACCCGAGGTAGAGGCTTCTGATACTGTGAATACAGGTATTATCCCCATTTGTTTTTATCACGCCTCAAATCCTATTGGGGCGGACTGGTACCCGTAACTGAGGAGGCCCGGGAGAACCAGCATATAACCTTATACTTCCCATTCATACCTCTATGACAACTCAAAATTCGGACAGCATTATGTTGCATATAAAAGGAAATAATCACCTTTATAAGCTCGAGCACACATATATATGTATATACAATACTTGGCCGTTGGAGCCATCACGTCTATTAACAACACACCACCTTGACTGTACATTAGGCCTACAAAGACTCTAGACAATACACAAAGTTTAACTAAGGTCGGGACACATCCCGCCATATAACTAACTTCTATACAATACCAAAAGTGACTGGATATGACACGAAAAGCCCCGAAGAAAACTGGAACTCACTAAAAGCAGTTGGATATCCTGGCTCCTACTTGTGCGATGTATGAGTTGAGGTATCTGTGCCTGCAGCATGAAATGCAGGTCCCCCGTGGGGGCCGTTAGTACGAAATATGTACTGAGTATGTAAAGTTGTAGATAATCACATATGATATAGGAGCTCAATAGAAATCAGAAACAAATGAATAAATCGTAATAGGAGTGGACCACACTTACTAGAACTTGTGACAACCTGTACATTGTATTTTTTCAATCACATTACCGTCGTTCTTATCATCTTTGTAATCATTAATGTACTGTGCAGTGACTATTAGGCTACCCCCAGTACATATCAACTAGGACTGACCCATGATAGTCTTATTCCCCTGGGATACCACCCATAAACACATAAATAGGGATCGACCCATGATAGGCTTATGCCCCTGGGATACCACCCGTAAACACATAAATAGGGATCGACCCATGATAGGCTTACGCCCCTGGGGGATACCACCCGATAGGAGAGAACTTCCATCACTTAGTTCAATTAATCTTTAAGATTGTTATTTCGATCGCTACCGCATTTTTGATACTTTGAAACAATGATACATCAATAAAAGACATATAAATAGACCATCAATGCAATAACAATGAAGTAAGAACTCATTGGCACATCAATCAAGTGTTTTGGAGTCATCAATGCCATAACAATGAAGTAGGAACTTATTGGTATATCAATGAAACGTTTTGGAGTCATTAATAGCACATGGATCTTGTTTGAGTAACCGGATACCTTCTGACATTCATTAGTGCAATAAATATGTAAGATTTGGAAAACAAGTAAGTATTGGAATGTCTTGACATCTTGTAGGGTGGAAACAAGTTCATTGGTAACGTAGGACATCATACAAAACCATTATGGATCATATGTTACTGAATAACTTTGAAAACTTTCTTAATAGAACAATTGTTTACTTTCATTCCAAAGATATGGTATAGAGTATGCTTTACATACCTAACTGTCAACCTTCAATACTAGTCCCAAATGGACTTCCCGTCTTTTCGGATTACTTATCTTAGAATTCACCTCTTGATTATGCAATCCTATTTGCACAAATAATAGGTGCCATTCGAAGCTCTCAAGATGACAAACACAGTTATCGGATTACTTTGGAATTTCTACGGTTGAATCAAAAGTAATTTAAAGGTCAAATTTGGCTAGGGTTTGTTCTTTCTCAATGATTGATGATGAAAATGAGTTTTTAAACTCATATACATGTATATATACACATATTCCCATCCATAATATAATAGGAAATGACCAAAATGCCTTTAAAATTTAAATAATGTCAAATCTGTCCTTTAGTGGACTGTTTTGATAAGCTAAAGTAGATCGACCATAACTCTTTGCTACGATATCTGATTTGGGTGAAATTGGTATCGTTGGAAGGATAATTCAAAGAGATTTCATTTCATATAAAGGAAGCCACCCAGTTCGTCCTGTACAAGGAGTTATGGTCGTTTGAAGTTGACCCTAAAAATATATTTTGATAGGCTGAAGTAAAATGAGTATAACTCCTTACTTAGACGTTGGATTTGGATGAAACCAATTGCATTGGAAAGAAGACTCAAATATCTTTCTTTTTATAGGCTGCATCTCTCCCAGTTCATTATATTAAGGGAGTTATGATTATTCAAAGTTGACTCAAAAATTCGGCTGGCCTCAGTAGTTTGTGTGCAGGAAATTTTCCTGCACATTTACTATTCTCAAATATCCCGGACACCATTTTATAGTTTCGAACGTGCTCAATTATATCCGAAACCTATCCGTTTTTGTAAATCTTTATATCGTTGGAAAGCTTATTCAATAACCTTCGCATGGTGATGATAGGCGAATTTACACGCCTAAAGTGCTATAATGTACCCATATTTTAGCTAAGTTTTGAGGACAAAATATATAACTCATGCACTTTTAGTCCTTTTTCCTATAATTGAGCTAACAAACGTGATTAGAAAGTTTTCAGGTATAAATGATGCAGATTTCAGCATTTTATGGATAACTTGACGCCAAAGGAAGCTTCACGAAAGAAGGGAAGGAGAGCTTGGACGCCTAGGACCAAAAGTGATGCATGGGAAACCTGTCCCGGGCAAAAACAGCATTTTCCAAGACTTTGGGGATCAGCAGTAACCTATAAGGATTAGGATAATGATGCAGTAATTTATTAGGATTAGGATAAGTACGCAGTAGCCTTATAGGAATAGGATATGGGTATTATAAATACCCTATTTTGCTGCAGTTTTTAGACACACATCATTATTCTCATCATTCACTACTACTTCTAATTCTTCCATTAATTCTACTTTTTATTCTTCTTCTATTCATCTATTCAATTCTTAAATTCCACAACAAGAGAAACGCTACTTTGAAAGGGAGTTCACGCCTAAAGCCATACCACACCATACTACACGTGATATCTTTATTGTGGTATAATAATAATGTCTATTGTGAGTTCCATCGCACTCATGAGTAGCTAAACTTCTCTGTTGGGGTTATGGAAGCCGTATGAGATACTATCTATTGCTATGAGTTTGTGAATTCGCGACACGTATGCTGCTTATATCATTATTCTCTTCATCTTAATGCAAATTCTTGTGGTTGCAAACGCATAGAATACGCCAGTATAGCATTAACTTGTTCGAAAGAAAAGTTATATGTCTGGAAAAGAGATAATCTCAAGGTAATAGGGCACCAACCCCTGTTAAAAAGTTAGTGCCGTAACTGGATTAACCTCTTGGAGAATTTGTACCGTTAGATATGCTTTAAGCTCGAAAGAGTTAAAGTGAAATAGTCCTTGTTAGGTCGAAAGACGCTTGGATTTACCATAGAATACAATTCTCTATAAGCACATGCATGTCTGAATTCCGCATAACTCATAGCCAATAGAGACGTATAACTCATAAGGTGGACATAACCCCAACTCTCAATTCTCATTGGTTAACATCGTACCAAACATTCTTTCTTCTTACTTTGCCAATTTCCGTTTTTACTCTATTATTTTGGTTACACGTTACAATCCCCCCTTTTACGAGACTTTCACCAAAAGTCTAATAATCTTTGCTTACTTATTGACCGGCTATTCCCTGTGGGATCGATACCCAACCCAGTTGGGTTATATATTTTACAACGACCGCTTACACTCTTACAAGAGCTGTAGTTTGAGCGTTATCAAATTTTGGCGCCGTTGCCGGGGAATATGGTTGTCTACTAAGTTTGTAATAGTTACTAGACCCTTTGGTCAAAGATTCTCAGATTTTACTTTTAGTGTTGTTTTTGTTTTATTCAGGTTCTGTTGACAGAATGGATGCACAACGTGATATTGAAAGAATGGCTGCTCAACAGGAGCTGGCTAGACTAGCTGCGTTGGCCGCTGCTCAAGTGCACCAACAGAATATTGATAACCCAGGCCGTGCAACAAATCCTGATGATGAGGACCTGGGCGATGAGAAGCTACTAAACCCACGACACACTGTTGAGAGGGCGGCACCCATGCAGAGGAGAGATCGTCAAGCTCGATTGAGGCCCGATCGCCGAGCTGTACAGATTCCTGTTGATGACGATTTGGATGGAGCTGGTGCCACAGGAGCTATTATTCCTCCACCCTTGGCACCTGGAGCCAAGTTCAATATCACTAGCACCATGATTCAACTATTGCAGCTCAAGGGATTATTTGGTGGACTCGCAGACGATGATCCGAATATGCATCTAATCAACTTTATTTCTATATGCAAGTCATTCAACAATTCTGGCGTTGGACAGAATGCAATTCGACTGCGCTTATTTCCATTGTCTCTATCTGGGGAGGCAACTCTATGGTTGAATGGGCTGACTCTTGATTCTATTACTAATTGGAGGCAATTGAAAGACGCTTTCCTAGAAAGATTCTTTCCGCCATCCAAGAAAGCACAGTTGAGAGATGAGATCAACAATTTTAGACAGCTTCCAACTGAAGTTCTCCACGAAACATGGGAGAGGTTCAAGAAGAAGCTTATGAGGTACCCAAACCATCATATGACCAACATCCACTTGATGGAGATATTATACAGAGCTTTGAATTCAGTGACTAAGCCAGTGATTGATAATGCTGCAGGTGGGTCATTCATGGACCTTACCTTTATTCAGGCAAGTAATATGCTAGATCGTATGACATAGAAAAGTAGAGCTTGGCATACCAGGGATTCTGAGGTAGCAAGCTCTACTATATCCATTGGCATGACTGCAGAGCAGAGGCGTAGACAAGAGGAGCATGACCAAGATATGGCTCACATGAAAACACAAATGGATCTTCTTACCAAGCATTTATTATCAAGGAAGACTAAAAAGGTAAAAACAGTTGTGTCAAGAAGAAGAGACGAATCCGATTCTGAAAAAGAAGCCAACTACTTGAACAATCAGGAGGGTTTCCTAGGCAATGCCCAACGAAACCAAGGTCGGAACTATTATGATAAGCAAGGATATAAGGACCGTGATCAAGGTAGTTGGAAGAACAATACTGATAGGAGTGGTTTGTATATTCCTCCTAGAAATTGTGAGGCCACGATATCTGGTTCGGGGAAGATGTCAATGGAAGATATGATGGCGAAGCTGTTGAAAGAAGTAGAGGCAACCAATACGAGAGTGAATGAGGTGAAGAACGACTTGTCTTCAATAAATCAGTTGGTTGACTCACATTCCACTGCAATAAAACAATTAGAGCAGCAATTGAGTCAACTTTTAGCAGCATTTAATCAAATAAAAGCCGGCACCCTACCTAGCAACACTGTGCAAAACCCAAGACCAGATGGAACATGCATGGCTGTTACTACCAGAAGTGGTAAGGTGCTGGAAAATTCATCCCAAAGCAAGCAGGTGGACGAAGATATCATAGGTAATACAGAAGAAAATGACGTTGTCGAAACTGATGAAGACGCTCATGACGTCATTCCTCAACGTCCACAGCCTGAAAAGATCACCAACCCAAAGAAAGAGGAAAAGAAAGTCGTGGAGAAAACTATTCCCCTTCCACCACCACCTTTTCCTCAAAGATTAAAGAAGAGAGCGGATGATACAAGGTTCAATAAATTCATGACGATGTTAAAACAGCTGAACATTAATGTTTCGTTGGTTGAGGCGCTGGAACAGATGCCTGGGTACGCTAAATTCATGAAGGACCTTTTAACAAAGAAGCGGGCAGTAAGTTATGACTTGGCAGATGAGGTTCATCATTGTAGTGCGATTGCCACGAGATCGTTAGTTCAAAAGAAGGCAGACCCTGGTGCTTTCACTATTCCTTGCACAATTGGATCGTTGGATTTTGCTCAGGCATTGTGCGATTTGGGAGCTAGCATCAATTTGATGCCATTATCTATTTATAGAAAGTTGGGGTTGGGAGACCCTACACCAACCAATATGCGGCTTGTAATGGCAGATAGGTCGGTAAAAAGACCTGTTGGTATCCTACATGATGTGTTGGTGAACGTTTCCACCTTCATCTTTCCTGCAGACTTTGTGATTTTGGATTGTGAGGTGGATTCTGAAGTTCCCATAATCTTGGGGCGTCCTTTCCTTGCAACTGGAAGTGTGCTTATTGACATGAGAGCTAATGAGCTTTTATTTTGGTTGAATGATGAAGTGGTCCGTTTTGATGTATGTAAAGCAATGAAGCAGCCCAAAGATATGGATGTGTTCTCTGTAGCTGACGTTAAGGATGACAAAGAATTATCTGTAGAGAAGCAAGTTACTGTTGAGTCACTATCTGAGGTGCTTTCGAATTGTGAGCATGAGGATGTTGAAGAATATGAAGAAACCGTTTGTGCTCTAACAGGAATAAAGTCCTATTCTCATGCCCCTAAGAAGCTGGACCCTGATCTTAAGAGTCGACCCTCACCAACAGTGAAGAATTCCATTGAAGAGCCCCCAATGCTAGAATCGAAAGATCTCCCCAATTATCTAAGCTATGCGTTCTTGGAAAGTGGAGATACACTTCTTGTGAGTGTGGCGGATAATTTAAGTAAACAGCACGTAGAGGCTCTCATCTCTGCTCTGAAGAGATACAAGAGAGATATGGGTTGGACTATTGATGATATAATTGGTATCCCGCCTAGGATATGTATGCACAAGGGTCATCTCGAAGAAGACTGCATGCCTACAAGTAAGCCTCATTGTCGTCTGAATCCATTCAGAAAACGATCCACCATCTATCTCGATGAAGTCTAAGTAATCGAGATAGCAGATTTCAGCATTTTATGGATAACTTGACGCCAAAGAAAGTTTCACGAAATAAGGGAAGGAGAGCTTGGACGCCTAGGACCAAAAGTGATGCATGGGAAACCTGTCCCGAGCAAAAACAGCATTTTCCAAAACTTTGGGGATAAGCAGTAACCTATAAGGATTAGGATAATGATGCAGTAATTTATTAGGATTAGGATAAGTACGCAGTAGCCTTATAGGAATAGGATATGGGTATTATAAATACCCTATTTTGCTGCAGTTTTTAGACACACATCATTATTCGCATCATTCACTACTACTTCTAATTCTTCTATTAATTCTACTTTTTATTCTTCTTCTATTCATCTATTCAATTCTTAAATTCCACAATAAGAGAAACACTACTTTGAAAGGGAGTTCACGCCTAAAGCCATACCACACCATACTACACGTGATATCTTTATTGTGGTATAATAATAATGTCTATTATGAGTTCCATCGCACTCATGAGTAGCTAAACTTCTCTGTTGGGGTTATGGAAGCCGTATGAGATACTATCTATTGCTATGAGTTTGTGAATTCGCGACACGTATGCTGCTTATATCATTATTCTCTTCATCTTAATGCAAATTCTTGTGGTTGCAAACGCATAGAATACGCCAGTATAGCATTAACTTGTTCAAAAGAAAAGTTATATGTCTGGAAAAGAGATAATGTCAAGGTAATAGGGCACCAACCCCTGTTAAAAAGTTAGTGCCATAACTAGATTAAGCTCTTAGAGAATTTGTACCGTTAGATACGCTTTAAGCTCGAAAGAGTTAAAGTGAAATAGTCCTTGTTAGGTCGAAAGACGCTTGGATTTACCATAGAATACAATTCTCTATAAGCACATGCATGTCTGAATTCCGCATAACTCATAGCTAATAGAGACGTATAACTCATAAGGTGGACATAACCCCAACTCTCAATTCTCATTGGTTAACATCGTACCAAACATTCTTTCTTCTTACTTTGCCAATTTCCATTTTTACTCTATTATTTTGGTTACACGTTACAATCCCCCCTTTTACGAGTCTTTCACCAAAAGTCTAATAATCTTTGCTTACTTATTGACTGGCTATTCCCTGTGGGATTGATACCCAACCCAGTTGGGTTATATATTTGACAACGACCGCTTACACTCTTACAAGAGCTGTAGTTTGAGCGTTATCACATGGAACCATCGACGGGCAAATTCCGGTATAAATAAAATAAAAAAATTAACTCCATATAAATAATACCAATACACTTACTTGAATATATCAATACACATACTTGAATACGGGGTGTTACATCCTTCCCCCCTTTAGGACATTCGTCCTCAAATGTTAGCGTAGTTATTCAATCAAAACAAGTTCAAGTCCATTATTAACATTCACATAATTACATAAATACTATGCATATATAAAAAAAACTTACTTGTTAATGTTCTAACTCCGTTTCTTGAACTTCCTCTTCCTCTTTGAACAAATGAGGGTACTTAGATTTGATTGCTTTCTCAGCTTCCCATGTAATCTCTTCCCTTTGATGATTTCTCCAACGTACTTTCACCGATGCTATCTCTTTATTTCTCTTCTTCTTAACTTGGCGATCTAGAATAGCAATAGGCACTTCCTCATAGGTAAGATCTTTTGCAACTTGCACATCCTCAGTAAAAGTGATATGTGATGGATCTCCGATGCACTTTCAAAGCATTGACACATGAAATACTGGATATACTAATAAGAGCTCTTGGGGTAGCTCTAATTCATATGCAACTTGTCCAAACCTTCGAGTGATCTTATACGGGCCTATATAACGTGGACTCAACTTCCCTTTCTTGCCAAATCTCATTACCCCTTTTATTGGTGATACCTTCAAAAATACCCAATCACCTATAGAAAACTCTAGCCCTCTCCTTCTACTATCCGCATATGACTTGTGTTGACTTTGGGCTATTTTCAGTCATTGCTAAATTACTTTAACCTTCTCTATGGCTTGATAAACAAGATCTGGTCCAAACAAAAGAGTTTCATCCACTTCAAACCATCCTATTGGTGATCTACATTTCCTTCCATATAAAGCTTTATATGGTGCCATTTTGCTACTTTGATGATGGCTATTATTGTAGGCAAGCTCAATAAGAGGTAAATGATCATCCCAGTTGCCCTTAAAATCTATTACACAATCTCGTAGCATATCTTCAAGTGTTTGGATGGTACGTTCTGCTTGTCCATCTGTTTGAGGGTGAAAAGTTGTACTCAACTTCATTTGTGTTCCCAAACACCTCTGAAAAGACTTCCAAAAGTTTGCAGTAAATTGGGTTCCCCAATCTGATATAATAGAGATTGGCACTCCATGTAATCGGACTATCTCTTTAATGTACAGCTTCACATACTCTTCAACTGTGTAAGTGGTCCTAACTGGTAGGAAATGTGCAGATTTGGTAAGCCTATCAATAATCACCCATATAGAATCAAACTTCCGGGATGTACAAGGCAAACTAATAATGAAATCCATGTTGATCATGTCCCACTTCCAGCTTGGAAGATCAATGCATTGCATATAACCTCCGAGTTTTTGGTGCTCAACTTTAACTCTTTGACAATTTGGACATTCAGCTACAAATTATGCAATGCTCTTCTTCATGTCATTCCACCAATACATATCTTTTAAATCTTGATACATTTTGGTTAATCCTGGATGAATGGAATACCTCAAACAATGTGCCTCTATCATTATCTTCTTTCTTAGCCCGTCTACATCCGACACACACAATCGATTTTGGAACTGAAGTACTCCTTCTCGTGTAAGCTCAAATGCCTTGGTTGCACCACTCTGAACGTTCTCCTTAAGCTGTAATAAAATAGGATCTGCATATTGCTTCTCTTTCACTTCAGCTACTAATGAAGATTCCGCAGCATTATGTACGATAAGCTCTTTATCCAGAGTTTCAAGAAGGCGAACTCCTAAACTAGCTAACTGGTGAAGATCTTTAATCATCTCTTGCCTTTCTATAGGTTCCATCATAGCCTTACGACTTAACGCATCAACTACCACATTTATTTTCCCTGGATGGTACAAGATATCAACATCGTAGTCCTTTAATAGTTCAAGCCATCTCCGCTGCCTTAAATTTAGATCCTTCTGATTAAAAATATATTGCAAGCTCTTATGATCAGTATATATATCAACATGAACCTCATATAATTAGTGGCGCCATATCTTTAAAGCAAAAATAACTGCTGCCAGCTCAAGATCGTGTGTAAGATAATTTTTCTCATGTAGCCGCAATTGTCTAGAAACATATGCTATTACCTTACCATGCTGCATCAATACACATCCTAAACCAATTCTGGAAGTATCACAATACATCGTATACCCTTCGGTGCCTTCTAGAAGTACCAACACGGGTGTAGAAATCAACTTGTTCTTTAAATCTTGAAAAATCTTCTCACAGGCATCATTCCATTGGAATTTGGATGCTTTATGGGTTAGCTTGGTCAAGGGTGCTAAAATGGAAGAAAAACCTTTAACAAACCTTCTATAATAACCGGCCAACCCGAGAAAACTACGAATCTCCGTAGGCGTTGTGGGCCTTGGCCAGTTCTTCACAGCTTTTATCTTTTGAGCATCAACCCTTATCCCTTCACTAGATACAATATGACCCAAAATTGCCACCGACTTTAACCAAAACTCATATTTAGAGAACTTTGCATAAAGCTTACAATCACGAAGAGTTTGCAATGCCTGTCGTAGGTGATTGGCATAGTCCTCTTCTGATCTAGAATAAACTAGAATATCATCTATAAAAACTATCACAAATATATCTAGGAATGGCTTAAACACCCTATTCATCAAATCCATAAAAGCTGCGGGTGCATTTGTTAGCCCAAATGACATAACTAGAAACTCATAATAACCATACCATGTTCGAAAAGTTGTCTTGGGTATATCCTTCTCTTTGACCTCACTTGGTGGTAACCTGACCTCAAATCAATCTTAGAAAAGCACTTGGAACCCTATAACTGATCAAATAAATCATCAATTCTTGGGAGAGGATATTTATTCTTAATAGTCACCTTATTCAATTGCCGATAATCAATACACATCCTCAGCGAGCCATCCTTTTTGTGCACAAATAACACTAGTGCTCCCCAGGGGGACATACTAGGCCTTATGAATCCCTTCTCTAGCAAATCTTTCAATTGCTCTTTCAATTCTCATAATTCTGCTAGGGCCATTCTATACGAATGAATGGAGATTGGTTGGGTGCTTGGTATTACATCAATACCAAACTCTACTTCTCGTTCAGGAGGCAAACCTGGAAGATCTTCAGGAAATACATCAGAAAATTCATTTACCATCGGAACAGCGTGAAAAGTTGGTGAAAATTCAATTTCACCTTTCCATTCAAGGACTGATTCATTTGGAAAATAAAAATATACCTTTTTCGTGCAGCAATCAATTGCGGCATAACAAGACGCCAACTAGTCCATACCCATTATAACATCAAAATCTACCATTTCTAACTCCACAAGATCAGCCATCGTATCACGACCACAAACAGTTACTATGCAGTTTCGATAAACCCTTCTAGCTATAATAGATTCCCCAATTGGTGTGGACACTTCAAATGGCTTAACTAACAGTTCGAGTATTCGTTCGAACTTTCCAGCAACCAATGGAGTAACATAAGATAATGTAAAGCTGGGATCAATTAAGGCATATACATCAAATGAAAAGATAGACAACGTACCTGTAACCACATCTGGGGTAGGGGTGCTACCAGAGGTGCGAGGGGCAGAGGTAGTGGGGCTCAAGGGGGTGGTCGTGGGGCCACTCAGGTAGTTGGTGGTCGTGAGGATACCTAGACATCTTGTGTTGTCGTCAGTGTTATGCTATACTAGCCATACCCGAGGTAGAGGCTTCTGATACTATGAATATAGGTATTATACCCATTTGTTTTTGTCACAACTCAAATCCTATTGGGGTGGACTGGCACCCGTAATCGAGGAGGCCCGGTAGAACTAGCTCATAACCTTATACTTCCCATGCATACCTCTATGATAACCCGAAATTCGGACAACATTATGTCGCATATAAAAGGAAATAATCACCTGTATAAGCTCGAGCACACATATATATATATATATATACAATACTTGGCCGTTGGAGCCATCACTTCTATTAACAAAAAACCACCTTGACTGTACATTAGGTCTACAAAGCCTCTAGATAATACACAGAGTTTAACTAAGGTTGGGACACACCCCACCATATAACTAACTTCTATACAATACCAAAAGTGACTGGATATGACACGGAAAGCCCCAAAGAAAACTGGAGCTCGCCAAAAGCAGCTGGGTATCCTGGCTCCTACTTATGCGGTGTATGAGCTGAGGTACCTATGCCTGCAGCATGAAATGCAGGTCCCCCGTGGGGGACGTCAGTACAAAATATGTACTGAGTATGTAAAGCTGTAGATAATCACATATGATATAGGAGCTCAATAGAAATAAAAAACAAGTGAATAAATCATAATAGGAGTGGACCACACTTAATAGAACTTGTGACAACCTGTACATTGTATTTATTCAATCATTTTACCGTCTTTCTTATCATCTTTGTAATCATTACTGTATTGTACTGTGACCATTAGGCTACCTCTAGAACATATCAACTGGGATCGACCCATTATAGGCTTATGCCCCTGGGATACCACCCATAAACACATAAATAGGGATCGACCCATGATAGGATATTCCCCTGGGGGATACCACCCGATAAGAGAGAACTTCCATCACTTAGTTCAATTAATCTTTGAGATTGTTATTTCAGTCGCCACCGCATTTTTGATACTTTGAAACAATGATACATCAATAAGAGATATATAAATAGACTATCAATGCAATAACAATGAAGTAAGAACTCATTGACACATTAATGAAGTGTTTTGGAGTCATCAATGCCATAACAATGAAGTAGGAACTTATTGGTATATCAATGAAACGTTTTGGAGTCATTAATCGCACATGGATCTTGTTTGAGTAACCAGATACCTTCTGACATTCATTAGTGCAATAAACATGTAAGATATGGAAAACAAGTAAGTATTGGAATGTCTTGACATCTTGTAGGGTGGAAACAAGTTCATTGGTAACGTAGGACATCATACAAAACCATTATGGATCACATGTTACTGAATAACTTTGAAAACTTTCTTAATAGAACAATTGTTCACTTTCATGCCAAAGATATGGTATAGAGTATGCTTTACATACCTGACTGTCAACCTTCAATACTAGTCCCAAATAAACTTTCTGTCTTTTTAGATTACTTATCTTAGAGTTCACCTCTTGATTATGCAATCCTGTTTGCAAAAATAATAGGTGCCGTTCGAAGCTCTCGAGATGACAAACGCAGTTATCAGATTACTTTGGAATTTCTACGGTTGAATCAAAAGTAATTTAAAGGTCAAATTTGGCTAGGGTTTGTTCTTTCTCAATGATTGATGATGAAAATGAGTTTTTAAACTCATATACATGTATATATACACATATTCCCGTCCATAATATAATAGAAAATGACCAAAATGCCTTTAAAATTTAAATAATGTCAAATCTGTCCTTTGGTGGACTGTTTTGATAAGCTAAAATAGATCGACCATAACTCTTTTCTCCAATATCAGATTTAGGTAAAATTGGTATCGTTGGAAGGATAATTCACAGGGCTTTCATTTCATATAAAGGAGGCCACCTAGTTTGTCCTGTACAAGGAGTTATGGTCGTTTGAATTTGACCCTAAAAATCTATTTTGATAGGCTGAAGTAAAACGAGTATAACTTTTTACTCAGACGTTGGATTTGGATGAAACCAATTGCATTCGAAGTTGACCCAAAAATTTGGCTAGCCTTAGTAGTTTGTGTGCAGGAAATTTTCCTGCACATTTACTATTCCCAAATATCTCGGCCGCCATTTTATAGTTTCGAACGTGCTTGATTATATCCGGAACCTATCCGTTTTTGGAAATCTTTATATCGTTGGAAAGCTTATTCAATGACCTTTTCATGGAACCATCGACGGGCAAATTTTGGTATGAATAAAATAAAAAAATTAATTCCATATAAATAAGACCAATACACGTACTTGAATATGCCAATACATGTACTTGAATATGGGGTGTTACAATTTTAGACCTGCATCTGTATTATTTGATCCCAGATCGAATTTATCTTATGTGCTTGTGTATTTTACTTTGGGTTTTGATTCTGTTAGTGAGCCTCCTACCATGCCTATTCATGTATCTACCCTAGTAGGTAATTCTTTAGTGGTGGATCGGGTGTAGCGATCTTGTGTTGTGATTTTTATCAGGCGTGAGACTTTGGTAAACTTGCTTATGTTAGACATGATCGATTTTGATGTTATTTTGGGCATGGATTGGTTGTCTCCTTATCATGTTGTCTTAGATTGTTTTACTAAGCCCATGACTTAAGCTTCGCTGGGTGTGCCAAGGATAGCTTGGAAGGGTGTACTTCATTCGTATCCTGAAAGGATTATATCCTATGTTCAGGCTTGTAAATTGGTTGAAAAGGATGTTTATATTACTTGGCCCATATTCGTGACACCAGTGATATTTTACCTCCTTCTTTGGATTCTATCTGTATTATTTGTGAGTTTATGGACTTGTTTTCTACCGACTTGCTTGGTATGCCTCTGGATCGAGATATTGATTTCATTATTGATATTGATCCATGCACCAAGCCCATTTTTATTCCTCCTCATAGGATGGCCCAGCAGAGTTGAAGGAATTGATGGACCAATTACGGGTGTTGTTGGATAAGGGATTTATCCGACCTAGTGTTTCACCTTGGGGTACGCCTTTTTTGTTCGTGAAGAAAAAGGATTGGTCTATGCAAATGTGTATTGATTATCGATAGTTGAAGTGACGATTAAGAATAAGTATCCTCTTTCTTGCATCGATGATTTATTTTATCAGCTTTAGGGTATTACAGTGTTTTTAAAAATTAATTTGAGGTCTGATTATTACTAGTTGAGGATTAGAGCTTTGAATATTTCGAGGATAGCTTTTCAGACTCGATATGGTCATTATGAGTTCTTGGTCAAATCCTTTGGGTTAACCAATGCCCCTGCCGCATTCATGGATTTGATGAATCGGGTGTTTCAGTCATATCATGAATCCTTTGTTATTGTATTTATAGATAATATCTTGGTGTATTCCAAAAGTGAAGTTGAGCATAAAGAGCATTTGTAGATTGTGCTTTAGAGATTAAGTGATGAGCAGTTGTATGCTAAGTTCTCTAAGTGCGAGTTTTAGTTGGAGTCTGTTTCTTTCTTAGGTCATGTGGTGACTAAGAAAGGTATTATGGTTGATCTAGCCAATGTTTCAATGGTTCATGAGTGGGCTAGACCTACTTTGCCTACTAAGATTCAGAGTTTTATTAGCTTAGCAGGTTATTATCGATGTTTTGTTGAGGATTTTTCATCTTTTATAGCTCCATTGACCAAGTTGACCCAGAAGAATATTTCTTTTCAGTGGTCTGATGCTTATGTGGCAAGCTTTCAAAAGCTCAAGAATTTGTTGACTTTAGCTCTTGTCTTGACTTTGCCCAAGGAATGCATGAGTTTTATAGTCTTTTGTGATGCTTCAAGTGTTGGGTTAGGTGTTATGTTAATGCAGTAGAGCAAGGTGATTGTGTATGTGTGTCGTCAGTTAAATCCTCATGAGAGGAATTATCTTACGCATGATTTGGAGTTGTACGCAATTATGTTTGCCTTGAAGTTGTGGAGGCACTACTTGTATGGAGTCCATTGTGAGATCTTCTCAGATCATCGTAAACTTCAGTACTTCTTTACCTAACGAGATCTTAATATGAGGAAATGACGTTGGCTTGAGTTGCTTAAGGATTATGACTTGACTATTCTCTACTATTAGGGCAAGACTAATGTGGCTGCGGATGCCTTGAACCGAAAGTCGACTAGCATGGGTAGCTTGGAGCATCTTTTGATCCAAGAGAGGCCTTTGGACTTAGAGATTCAGTCTTTAGCTAACCAAATGGTTAGACTTGATATTTCAATACTTGGGCATGTTTTGGCATTTATGGAGGCTATTTGATGGAGCACATTTGAGCTCGTCAGTTTGACATTGTTGGATAGAGGTTGATTCGAGATAAGGTGTTGAGTGGAGAGGCTAAGGAAGCCTCACTTGATTCAGATTTAGTTTTGAGGATTGGGGGCTGAGTTTGTGTGCCGAGAATGGGTTATTGGATTAGGTTGATATTGGAGGAGGCCCTTTATTCTAGATATTTTATCCATTCAGGTGTTACTAAGATGTATCGTGATTTGAGCTAGCACTGCTAGTGGGGTGGTATGAGGCGAGATATAGTGAATTTTGTGGTTCGTTGCCTATGTTATCAGCATGTGAAGGCCGAGCATATAAAACCTGGTGGATTGCTTAAGAGGTTTTCCATTCCCTAGTGCAAGTGGGAACAGATCACCATGGACTTTATGACTAGTTTTCCTTGTACATATCATAGTTCTGACAGTGTTTGGGTCATTGTGGATTGATTGACCAAGGTAGTTTATTTTATTCTGGTTCGGATATCATTTAGTGCTGAGAAGTTGGCCCGTATCTACATTCATAATATTGTACGTCTTCATGGTGTGCCGTTGTCCATTATTTCAGATCGAGGTCCTATATTCACATCTCACTTTGAGAAGAATTTTTAGGATGAGTTGGGTACTCGGGTTGATCTTAGTACAACGTTTCACCCCTAGACTGATGTCCAGCCAGAGCGAACTGTCCAGGTTTTAGAGGATATGCTCCACGAATGCGTGATGGATTTTGGTGGTTAGTGGGAGCAACATTTGGCTTTAGCAGAGTTTACATATAATAATAACTACCATTCAAGTATTAATATGGCTCCTTTTAAGGCATTGTATGGTAGGCGTTGTCGCTTCCCAATGGGTTGGTTCGATGTTTCAGAGGTGAGACCTTGAGGTACAGACTTACTTCGTGAGTCTTTAGATAGAGTTTAGGTCATTCAGGATAGACTTAGATCGGCTCAAAGTAGGTAGAAGTGCTATGCTGATCATAGACTTTGTTCCTTGAGATTTGATGTTGGTGATCGTGTTTTCCTTCGAGTTTCACCCATGAAGGATGTGATGAGGTTTGGGAAGAGGGGAAAGCTTAGCCCCAGGTATATTGGTCCATTTGAGATTCTTCAGACTGATGATGTGGCTTATGAGTGGGATTTTCCCACTGATTTATCAGCTATTTATCCAGTTTTTTATTTTTCTATGCTTCATCGCTATATTCTTGATGAGTCTCATGCCATTATTTGGGAGTCGGTTCAGTTAGATGAGCGGTTGTCCTTTGTTGAGGACCCGATTTTCATTTTGGCTAGTGATGTTAGACGGTTGTGCTCTAGAGTGATCCCTGTGGTTAAGGTCCAGTGGCAACATCGACCTATAGATGAAGCTTCTTGGGAGGTCGAGTCTGATATGTGTAGTTCTTATTCCCATATCATTGTTGATTCAGGTATTTCTTTGCCTTAGTTCGAGGACGATTTAATAACGACCTAAAAATTTAATAAAATATGTGAAATTCGTGATTTTGTGTGATTTGATTATTTTACCCCTCTTTGTAGTTGCATTATGGTATTTCTGCAGTGTGAAAGTAATTGGCATGATTTTCGATGCATTTTGGTACCATTTATGTGATATTATGATTTTTGATGGTTTCGAAAGCCTTATTTTAGACTTAACGGGATATCTTTTGATCTGTGCAATAGATGGCCAAATGGACTACGCCAGCGGCTTCAAAATATCAATTTTAGGTTGGGTAGACCTTTGTTTCGGGTTCCGGTGCACCCGAGCTCATTTTGACCTATTGATCAGAAAGTTGAAAAATTAAAAATATGAGTGTGGGACCCACATTTGGTTGAAATAACCTCGAATGAAAAATACAACTTCGCTAGTAGATCCGGAATGTTGATTTAAGGGTGTTAGCTTGTTTGGTATGATTTCACGACTTTTAAATCTCATTTTGACCTTCGGTTTGAAAAATTATAATTTTGGATTTTGGGGGTCAACTTTGTGAAAATATCATTTTTTTAAAATTTGACTTTGCCAACACGTCCGGAACGTCGAATTTAGTATGGTTGCATAGTTCGTTTGTATATTTCAGACTCCAAATGAATTCCGTGCACCCCGTCAAAGTCCATTTCGACTTGAGGGAACAATCTGCTCTAAATATTGAAGAAAATTTGCAATATAACAGTTTTATTTTTGGGAAAAGGACACCCTATTGCACTTTTTAAAACAAATAGCTCATGTTTGAAAACTTTCCAAAAAGTGGCCAGTTGGATATACTATTTTCTCTTTATAGCCATTTCCTAATTTGAGTCATTTAGCCTACGTAGTCCATATGCAATACTGATATAATCTATATATAATACTGATACAGTATTTAACTTGGGCAGTTCGGCCCTTTTAAAAATATTTTAATTTTTTTTTGCTATAAATTTTTTAACTGATCAAATATTTTGCTTTTTTTTATTATTTAAAAATAATAATTAAATTAAATAAAAATGATATAATTGTTAAATTGAATTTGTATTTATATAAGATATATGTATAGAAATTGTATAGTTCTATCAAATATGTATATGTATAAAATATATATAAAAAATATATAGAAAGTGTATGAAAATTATATAATTATTGTATAAAATGTGTAAAAAAATGCACAGTTATTGTATAAATTGTGTATCAAAACAGTATAATTTTCGTATAGAATATTTATATGTATAGGATTTGTATAGAAACTGTATAGAAGGTGTATAGAAATAGTATAGAGTAAACCACTAAATTGAAATGTCTAAAAAGTGGAATTTAAATTCCATGGCCATTTTCGTGGAAATAGTTTAATTTGAAGAGTCGTTTCTGTCCCTTTCCCTTTATTTTATCCCTTTTGGCCCATTTTATTTATTTTTTCATCTTGCCCTTTGAGAGTTAAACCCTAAAATAATGAGAGCTTAAAAGTAAAGTTTATAGGAGATTGAGAAGCTAGATTAACACCTATTTCTTAATTTTATCACGGATTTAAGGAAAGAACTCACCCTTTTCTTACTAATTTCTTGATTAATTTCTTAAAACCCCCAAAATCTTAGGGCTTGACTTTAAACCTCAATTTTACTTTTTTTCACTTGAACAATATTTTTTATCTTATAATTACTAGCTTTTCATCAATTTAACCCTTAAGACAACTCCGATGCTTCATTTTAACCTAAATTTCAAAGATTTTTACCGGTAAAGCTTAAAAATGATTTTTCTTCAATTTGAACATCGTTTTTGACTCAATTTGACTTGGGTTTTCAGCTGTAGATTTCTAAAAATATATGGAATATGGTTTTGAAATAAAGTTTCAATTTTGCTCTTCTTTTTCACAAACCCGTTTCGGGGGTCTGTTTTGACCCCAAATTAAAAGTAGTCAATATGGGTATTGTTGGTGTTTTTTTGACGCACAAATTTCATATTTGATATTTTTAGTGGATTTTGGGATCATTCATGAAAAGTAAGGTCGTGGGTTCGAAGTGTAGCGGATTGATTTCGGCTTTTGTGGTAGATTATGGCTTAACTCTTTCAGACTGTATTGGATAGTAAACGATGATATAAAATACATGTTAAGGGTGGGAACTAATTATGAAAATGACTATCTATTATTGTGCCTGTATGGGGCCTATATGTGAAGTAATTGTCAAAATTAAGATATTATGTGATGTGTGTGACTGTGTAGAGTCCTACGTGATGTTGATAGCCCTAAATACATGTGAATAATTGTACTGTATTGTTGAAATTCCTAATTTGGTACCATTGTTGTATTATGATATATTCATACTTGTTGGTATATGATACATGTGGAAATTCATGGATGAAACAGAAATACTGGGTGGATATTAACAAACATGGTTGTGGAAATACATCATGTGGATTGGGTGTGGAAATATATCACGTGGATTGGTTGTAGAAATACTCATTTTGAATAACTGTGAACAATGCATCGTCATTCTCATGTCATCATACACATCACTTCACTAGTTCGCTTTACTATTTTATATATACTTGTTGTTATGTATGTATACTTGATTTATGTCTTATGTTATGTATGTGTCTTTAAAATACTAAAAACACTAAAATATTGAATATTTATATCGGATATTATATTTTATGGTCTATCTTCGAAGGATTTATCGGAGATGAGAGGATCGAATATTGGTGATCTTGAGGCTATGTGCCAAATTCAAAGTTGTGTGCCAAACTTAAGGTTGTGTGCCAAATTTGAGGTTGTCTGCCAAACTTAAGGCTGTGTGCCAAACTCGAGGTTGTGTGCCAAACTCGAGGTTGTGTGTCAATACCATGCATTATCATCATTATCATCATATACATTGCACCAACTTTATTGTTATTATGTTGTGTTTGAATTGCTATATTGACTTGTCATCTACCTATTTGTTCTATATCTTAACTTGTTAACATCTAATTGTTCTATCTTCCTTTAATTATACTTGATGATATTGACTGTACATTTTCCTCTTTTGTTTTACTTGTATGCGATATTTTGTATATTTGTATCCCTATCTTGTGTGTTGTTGTGTTATATATGGATATTATTGAACTGTTAGTGCAAGCGGTATGGGCTACCATTGTTTGACATTTTCTGATTGCAGGTGACATGCCCTTGGTATATATTTTGTATGCTTTATTTTCTACTTTGCTCGATCGATCTATGATACCTACTGAGTACAAGTGGATCATACTCATACCTACTGCGCCCTTCCGGTCTATGTCCTAGCTCGAGTGTGCCTCAGTTTTCTTGACTCGAGCGATTGTTGGAGCTTCCAAGGTAGCAGTTGGACATTCATGCGTCCGGAGTTCACCTCTATCTTTCTATAGTAGTTATGTCTTTATTAGTATTCAGAGATATATATTATTCCTTTGTGGTTATTTTTTTGATGTATTTAACTCCAGGATTGTATTAGAAGATCTTACACTATTGACACCTGGTTTTGGACATGATTCGTATTTTGGATAAGTCCTTTCCGAATTTTTATGATTACTTATATAGTTTGGCTTCATTTTAGAAGCCTTACCTTGGGATATTTCTGTCTTTTCCTCTTTTTATATCAATTTGAGTGATAGGCTTACTTGTAAAGGCACGCCGCGATAAGTGCCATCATGATCTTCATTTATTTTGGGTCGTGACATAAACGACGGCGAAGATGAGGCACAATGGAGGATCAGTTACTAGGGGTGTAGATTTGAAGGGGTTAGATATTAGGGTTTGGGGGTAGATAAGTATATATGTTGAAAATAGTTGGGCCTTTAATTATTACTAGCAAAATGTGAACTTTGGTCCTTATACTATTAAATATTGATAAACCATTATCATTTGTTTTTTTTAGTTGTCATACAAAATTTTACGATCAACTCAATTTTTCTTTAAAGTATTTTGCTAATTATTTAAAAATTAGTTTAATATATATGTCTTTAAATGTCTACTTTGCAGTTTCATCTCTTTGGTGATAGCTATTTGCACGTCCGTGTCTATATTTGACTGTGTGATAATTACAACTTATTTAATTTCTTTATTAAATTATAAACAATATGTTGTCGTTTCCTAAGGAGTCCCATCAAAATACCTTCTTGTTTATGTTGATGTTTCACAAAATATAGTTCACAGCGACTTAGTAATTAAAACTTTTATCCTAATAGCTTTTGTGTTTGTCTTCTTTGAATAAAAAAGTCTTGTCATATTCTGTACTGAATGAAATTTCAACACATCCTTCAAGGATAATACCTAAATGTGATTTATGGTTTGAGAATTATGGTTGAAAAGAGATGCATTCTTTCAATGGAAAAAAAGGTGTTTATAATTAGATTTTGAACTTATAAACTAATTTAATCATTATATTTAATTTAACAGGTATAGATAATGAATGATCAAAAGATTGAGCATAACAGGAAAGAAAAATGCATCTTCTATTGTAGAATTTATAAATGCATATGTATCAATGTAAATAGACAACAATCACTATAATATGTGAATGCCCTGCGAGTATCAAGTAGTATGATATTTCCACAATTGTATAAAACATACATTTGAGATCTTATGATATGTCAATGATAGTGATATTGTTGTTTATTGAAATATATTTATTTAATTTAACTTTCTCTCTCTATATACACACACAAAGTAATGTGTTGGGCTCGTGCTTTATCTAGTATGTTATTCTACTATATAGAAGAGACTTTTAGGACGACCAAGGGCAAGGCCGAAATTATACATATTATTGAGGGAAAAATGGTCATTATAGTTGGTTGATATTTACTATACTCACCACAACATATCATTTCCAGAGAAGCCATTGCTCGACCATCCTTACCTCTCTTCTCAACTTTTTCCTTCCAAAGTACACTCCAAATTTCTCCGCTCCACTTTCTCCTCCAAGGAATTCATCTTCAGGTATATCTTTGATGTTCCACTTCAATTTTCTCTCTTTTTCTTCATGCATTGATTTGAGTACAGATTTCTTTGCAAGTCTTGAACTTTTTTGTAAATTCTACATGTGGCTCTTAAAATCTTGAAATTTCTTCAAATTTTGTGTTGTGTAGCTCTGTATATTTGAAAATTGTTAGTAAATCAAGAAATATTTGTACTATATTTCCTTCTTCCTCAGTGATACAAAAAAATTCTGATTTGATGAAAAAGATTAGAAATTTATAGTGAAAATTTTGAGAAAATGGGAAGAGAAATGTGCTTTGAGTGTTTACAACGAAGAATTGAATCATATTTCTCCGACCAGTTCATATTCTCATCGTCATTGATCATCTTTTTTGATTTTCCGGTGATGCTGACAGTCTTTCTGCTGGTGGACTTATTACTGCGAAAAAGCAATTCCGTGGTGTAATGTTTAAGTATGTTCCTAAGCCAATTCAGGTATATTCTTGAGTTCCAAGTTCTCTATTTTCTTTTGAAAATTGGATTTTTGCACCGCCTAATCATGAAGACTAAATTTCAGAAATTTTATTTGACATGCAATGTTCAAATGGGGATTTTCAAGTTTTACGACTAGTTTTGAAGCAACGGGTATGTGTGTCTTCAGATTTTTCCTTTAACTATATGTTCAACAACAACAACAACAACCCAGTATATTCCCATAAAGTGGGGTCTGGGGAGGGTAGAGTGTACGCAGTTCATACCACTACCTCTAAAGAGGTAGAGAGGCTGTTTCCAATACACCCCCGGCATTAACCTGCAAAGATAACTAATTTAATTAAGTCCTCAACATAGTATTGTGATAACTGTAGCTTTTCTCGTTATTTTATCTAAAAAGCACCTTTACCAAGGTTTGCTTGATGCAGAAAAGTTTTATACTAAACCAGATGCAAGGCAAAATTCATCGTAATCTACACACTAAATGCCAGGAATACAAAAACATTCTAGGACCAACAAAAGAAGCCCTTTCAATATCAGGAAGCACCCCGAAAACCAACAACATTTTGTCACACAAATGCTTTCAAGCATTGGCAGCCATCCCTTCTTGGAAGTCAGCGGGTAAACTTCCTTCTCCATCAGTTCCTTCAGAAGAGAAATGAAGAAAGTATTCAGAAAGATCCAACAATGCATCTAATAGAAGAGAAAGAAAGTATTCAGAAAGATCCAAAAGAAGAACAAAATAAAAATTGATTAGCCTCTTGAGAGAAAGGATTATACAATATACTAGGTATTCTTATGATATATAACTATACTACTCTTTCACTCGATCGAGGTAGAAACAAAACAACGGGAAGAAACCTAATCAATTTTTTTCGCCCGCTAAATGTATCTTTGTCTCTTCATTATGTTGCTTTAAATTTCAGCCATTTCTTATAGATTTCTTTTGTTTCGCAGCTTTACTGATTCTATTTTCATGACTTAACTGTCTTGATGAGTTTAATTCCTTCTTAGATTTGTCGCTTACTTGGGATTTATTGATACTTCTTCATAGAAATTAATGGGTCTCTCTTCATGGTTATCCCAATATTATTCGTGTGATCATTTCCCATGTATTTTTAATTGATTACATTGCTGGTGAAAGGGAGTACTTGGGAGTTCCCAGCACTGTTAAGATAGAAGTTCGTTTTATTTTAAGAGTTCTGCATACATGTGGCGACTTAGTCATGCTTTCTCTATCTATTTTGGATTTTATAGCTGCAGTTATCTATTTTGAAACTTCCAACTTTGGTGGCATTTGGATTGTAGGTGTATGCAAACAATAATAGGAGTTTTTGGTGGAGAAGGTTACACAGATGGAATAGATTGTTAATCATCCTAAAAGTTACCTGACTTACTGTCGGTCTTTCTTATCCTTTTCCAGTCTTTATATTTGTTTCCTCTATCTTTTGTTTCATGCAGATGAATGAATCTAATTATTTCATGAATGTTTCCTCCTAAAAGTTACCTTCTTCCCACAATTGTTTTCCTTCTCTGATGTTGCTTTAAGTTAGTGTACCTTCTCCTTGTCAAGAACTGATATATTTTTTGGTCTCTCTCGCTCAAACACTCTCTCTCTCTTTCTTGGATTTTACATACAATGTTTGCATCATAGATATAATCTCTATTTTCTTTGAGATCTGGAAGTTTTGTTTTGGTGCCTAGAGATTGCAAATGGGAGTACCATTTCTTGGCTGGAAAAGCCCAACTCTTTTGCTTCTATTTTCATTCTTTAGCATGCCAATTTTTCTTTATGCCTTGAATTGTCTACCCTATATGCCTCAAACCATTTAATTTTTTAACTATTTGGTTATTATTTATATGGTATGTTGATAGATTTTTGTCTACACCGTTACATCTCTTTGTTTGATTTACTCGTGAGTCTGACTTCTTTTGGTGTTAGAGCATTTGTAGAGTTACATTGCATTCTATAAGAGATTGTGTGATCATTTGTGAGACAAGCTTTTTAATGTGATAAATTCTATTGAGGGGGAGGTGTGGAAGTGTAGGGGGGACGTGGATAGTATGTGGGATAGGGTGGCTAGGTGCATCAGGGAGAATGCAAGTGAGGTATTGGGTGTTTCTAGGGGACGGGCCGGGCATCACCAGGGGGATTGGTGGTGGAATTAAGAGGTTAAGAAGAAAGTGGGGACCAAGAAAGGGGTGTATGCTAAGTTGGTTGAGAGTAAGGACGAAGAAGAGAAGTGGGTAAATAGGAAAGAGTACAAGTTAGCTAGGAAGGAGGCTAAGTTAGCAGTTACGGCGGCTAAGACGGCAGCTTTTGAGAGCTTGTATGCAGGGTTATAGGAGAAAGGAGGGGAAAAAAGTTGTTTAGACTCGCTAAGGCTAGGGAGAGGAAGGGTCGTGACCTCGACTAGGCGAAGTGCATTAAGGGAGAGGATAGTACAGTGTTGGTGGAGGACGGTCACATTAAGAAGAGATGGCAGTCGTATTTTCATAGGCTCTTGAATGACGAAGGGGATAGAGCTATTGTGTTAGGGGAGTTGGAGCACTCAGAGGAGTGTCGGGATTTTAGTTATTGTAGACGTTTTAAGGTAGAAAAGGTTAGAGAGGCTGTTCGCAGGATGCGAAGGGGTAGGACGACGGGGCCGGATGAGATACCGGTGGATTTTTGGAAGTTCTCTGGAGAGGCTGGTGTAAGGTAGTTGACTGGATTGTTTAACGAAATCTTTAAGACGGCAAAAATGCCCGAGGCTTGGAGGTGGAGTACTATGATCCCTCTTTATAAGAACAAGGGTGACATTCAGAGTTACAATAACTATAGGGGGATCAAGTTATTGAGTCACTCTATGAAGATTTGGGAGAGAGTGGTCGAGGTGAGGCTGAGACGGATAGTGTCTATTTCGGAAAACCAGTTTGGATTTATGCCTGGCCGCTCGACGATGGAGGTAATTCACCTGGTACGGAGGCTGGTGGAACAGTATAGGGAAAGGAAGAAGGACCTGCACATGGTGTTTATCGACCTGGAGAAGGCATACGACAAAGTCCCCAGGGAGGTGATTTGGAGATGCTTGGAGGTGAGTAGAGTCCCGCTGGCGTATATCAGAGTGATTAAGGATATGTATGATGGAGCAAAAACTCAGGTGAGGACGGCAGGAGGTGACTCAGAGCATTTCACTGTCTTGACAGGATTGCATCAGGGATCTACCCTTAGTCCCTTTTTGTTTGCTTTGGTGATGGATGTGTTGACGCGGCGTATTCAAGGGGAGGTGCCTTGGTGTATGCTTTTTGCAGATGATGTAGTTTTGATTGATGAGACGCGAGGGGGTGTGAATGACAAATTAGAGGTGTGGAGACAAACTCTTGAGTCTAAAGGGTTCAGGTTGAGCAGGAGCAAGACAGAGTATTTGGAATGCAAGTTTAATGACGTGTGGCTGGAGGATGAGGTGGTAGTGAAGTTGGAATCACAGGAGGTATTTAAGAGGGATAGTTTCAAGTATCTCGGGTCCGTGATTCAGGGTGACGGTGAGATTGACGAGGATGTCGCGCACCGTATTGGGGCAGGATGGATGAAGTGGAAGCTCGCGTCGGGGGTGTTGTGTGATAAGAAAGTGCCGCCCAAGCTTAAAGGCAAATTCTACAAGGTGGTAGTCCGTCCGGCCATGTTGTATGGAGCGGAGTGTTGGCCAGTTAAGAACTCCCACATTCAAAAAATGAAGGTGGCAGAAATGCGGATGTTGCGTTGGATGTGTGGGCTAACTAGAGGGGATAGAGTTCGGAATGAGACTATCAGGGAGAAGGTTGGTGTGACTCCAGTGGAGTATAAGATGCGGGAAGTCCGATTGAGATGGTTCGGACACGTGATGAGGAGGGGAATGGATGCCCCGGTTCGTAGGTGTGAGAGGCTAGCTTTGGATGGTTTTAGGCGGAGTAGGGGTAGGCCGAAGAAGTACTGGGGTGAGGTGATTAGGCGGGACATGGAGCATTTACAGCTCACTGAGGACATGACCCTAGATAGGAAGATCTGGAGGACGCGAATTAGGGCAGAAGGCTAGTGCCAGTTTGGCTCGCTAGTGTAGGGAATTACTTGGTGGGGGTATTATTCTTGTTATGATACCTTGTTCCATGTTTTATTACGAATATGTTTGCTTTCTCTGTTTTATTACTTAGGGGTGTCGTATTTATGTTATGACACCTTGTTCTATGCTTGACTATATATTTGTGTAGTATCTCGTGTCTCGAGCCGGGGGTCTATCGGAAACAACCGTTCTACTTCTTTAGAGGTAGAGGTATGGACTGCGTACATCTTACCCCCCCCCAGACCCCATTATGTGGGAATACACTGGGTTTGTTGTTGTAAATTCTGTTGATACCTGCTCCTCTTAATTTTTGTTTTTTATTTTTCGTGCTTCCAGGGCACTGCAGTTAATATAATAGTAGGGTCTCATGTATGGGTTGAGGACCCTGATGTAGCTTGGATTGATGGAGAAGTAAAGAAAATAACAAACGGGGAAGCAGAGATTGAGAGGACTGATGGAAAAAAGGTACATTGTTATGCATTTTAATTGTTAATTACTTCTTTCGTTTCTTGATATCATTAAGCACTTCTTTATATTATAGACCTCTGGTGATACTTACTTTTGCTCCAGTCATTTCAAACCCATTTGCATGCTGCTGAATTGAAAACATTATGGAATTATCATTGTTTGTATTCTTATAGGTGTAACAGTTAAGTATTATAACCTTATCTTAATGTACCCTTAGCGAAGAATCATTTGACAAGAAACAAAATATGTTGCAATTTCTATCTGGAAATGATTTTCCGAATTACTTATTTACAAGAAGATGAGAATACAAATAATGTATCTGCATCTCAGATTTGATAAGAATGCGAACTATCCTGTTTTATGGATTGATATATGACGTTCCTCTCATGGTTCAGGTTGTTAGGAAATTGTCAACAATTTATCCCAAAGATGTGGAAGCTCAGGTTGCGGGTGTGGATGACATGACTAAATTATCCTATTTAAATGAGAGGATAAAAGGACATCAGTAAGACGTGCTGCTGCATAACTCAAGAGATACGATCATAATTACTTTTTTGGTGAGTGGGAAGATGATTCTGAGGAGTATGAGGTTTTTCCAATTAGCAATGGACCTCATACACCAAGTAACACAAGAAGCCAGAGAAGTGAAGTTTCAAATGAGTCAAAACTAAAAGATAGTCCAAAAGATTCAATAAATAATTCAGGTAAGTTATCAGCTTGTAGTTCATTGCCTTCCACCTCATCGTCCTCCAGTTCCACAATTTTAAGAAATGGAATAGATGGATCTAAAAACATGACTGCATTGAATCAGAATCCTTTATGCTTTTGCTTTCAAGGTTGATATCCAATTTCTTGGTAGCAGATGCTTGAGCTCTAAAATGTAGTTTCCATATCCACCCATTTCGACAGGAGCACAAATGATATAACCATCACAATTAGCAACCCAGGAAATTGGTTTGTTCTGGTCCTGCGGAATTTCCATGTTATGAAAACTTTCAGGAAGTGGTTCTTCACCGTGCATGTAATAACCTCTATCTGAATATTTCTAAGCTACTTTAAAACTCTTTCCTGGAAACATGCCTCTCTGAAGCTCTTGGCATCAACTTAGACATAGCTCATATGAGTAATCTGGGCAGTTCCAATGAAGATCGACTGTTGAAGTTGAGCAATTGTTGCTTCTCCAAGGCCAAGAAATCAATAAGCATAAAACCTCCAAAAACAAGGTCTGCAATCATAACAGTTCATAATAGCTGGAAGGAAAAAAAGAGAACAAGAGAGATGATACATTACCAGTAAACTCGCTCATCATTGTGACAAAGTGATTGTTTAATTTCAAGTGAAGATGAAGATACCCCTGTGGTAAAAACTATTTATCAATGTAAAATTCATCAGATTCAATGTCTTGTTTTTAAAATTCAGATGCATACCACGAATAGAGACTCCGTTTCTATCTCTTGAATTTGTTCCTGATGGATTTCTTTTAGAAAAGAACGGAGCATGATGTCAAATAGTGCAAATGCTCAATCTTTTCACGATCAGTGAGATCCCTTCTTGATGTCTTCAAGGAAATAAGTATTTTAGCAGTAATTGGAAAACAAAAGCAACAAGCTCATTTCGTTTGATTAAAAAGAAAAGACAAACCTTTAGCATGCCACTTGAGTATAAGCACAAGTTGAAGTTACATTTTCCATGACAATAGGGACAAAGCTCTGAGACTTCCGCTTCTTCCAATTTAGGATACCTGCTCACCACAAATAAATAGCAGAAAGCGTAAAATGGTGTTAAAATTCCATTTGACACTAAAAGAGACTGTCTAAGCATTTGGACAGGAAGATAAGAAATGCACATGCACTTGATACAGTAAAATTTCTCTTTACGGTTCATACAAGGAACAATAGTTCTTCTATCACTTCTTCTACATTGATGACAATTTACCGCCAGACAATTTACCTGCATAGGATTACATAAATAAGTGTCATCGTCTGAAAGAATTAAATAAAAAAGAGAGAAAATGCCATTTAAAGTGAAATAAGATCTGTAATGTACCGGTAACCACATTAGGAGAATTTTCCTGATCTTTCGGGACTGAAGAGCATAGAGATGATTTGGGCATTTCCCACTAGTAGCACTGGAGGTGGCACCCTGCTAATTTGGGCAACCGGACTGAGCTGAAGAGCGATTCTGTTAACCCTGAGGACCTGGCTGAGGACAGTCTCTAACTTTGTGGCCTGTCTTGCCACATCCGAAACAAATACCACTGCTAGCTCTGCAAATACCCTGATGGTTCTTGCCACAAGTCTGGCAAAAAGGATAGGTGCAGGCACTGCTAACACTGCCCTGGGACTTAGAGCCTGGTGCTCTGTCTTTGTTACCCTCTCTGAACTTAGGAACTAGAGCACTGGCTGTAAAAGGAGCTGGAACTGATGACTTAGGATGAAACTGAGAACAGTTTCCTCCTTCTGACTTAGGCTGAGCGAAGTTGAAACTACCTGTCTTTGCCCTCTTATTTTGTTTCTCCCTCATCTTAATCTTTTGCTTCTCAATCTGCTGAGCATGACTCATAAGCCTGGCTAAAGTCATGTTACTATTCATCATGGCGGATCTGCACTCATTAACCACACTATCATTCAGCCTTGAAATGAACTTACTCATCCTTGCCCTGCTATCTGCAACCATATGAGGGGCATATCTAGCTACTTAAGAGAATACTCATTAACTGTCATATTGTCCTGCCTAAGGTTGATGAATTCTAGCAACTTAGCTTGTCTAAGATCTAGGGGAAAGAATCTATCAAGGAATGCTGAAGCAAACTCCTCCCACTCAACTGACCCTGCATCATCTGCTTTCTCTGACTTCCACTGCTTGAACCAAGTATGAGCCATATCCTGCAATTGATATGCAACTAGCTTAGTACTCTCACTAGACATAACCCCCATTATGTATGTAACATTCGACACGTGATCTAGGAATTCCTGAGGTTCCTCGTCTATCTTAGACCCAAGAAAGGATGGAGGATTCATTCAGGTGAATTTTTGAATCCTGGTTGTAGCTGAATTGGCCACTGGGTTGGCCGGAACAATAGCTAGTCGTTCATTCTGAGCAGCAACTGACTGAGCAAGAGTAGTGAATGCGTCCCTGAACTCCGCATGAGAAACATGTTCGTCCAAGGGATCTTTTTGGACAGGCTAGGTTCTTCTCTTGGGAGACATGTTCTGAAATAAGGAGAAAAAACAGATTAGATTAAGAGATTAGATTGAGATTATGCTCACTAGCACAACATGAATACTGAAAGAAGGAAAACTGTTCCTAAAACATCTTATATCCTCCTGCACATAAATGTGGCGCGCAACACACCCATGTACAAAAGACTTTACTAGATGCGGATTTCAGATTTCCTAGGACACTATTGAACCTTAAGCTCTGATACCAAGTTTGTAATGCCCCAAATTCGATACTCGAAATGCTACACGGTGCTCATGACACCAAAGGACCACAAGCTAACCCATGACTAATATCTGTACCTGTATACTGCATAATATAATGAATAATGCAGAAACATGAATTGAAAGGCCATAAGGTTCATATAACTGAAGTAAAACATAACATCTAAACGAGGTATGAAATACCCAAAACCATTGAAATAACTGTCTGAACATAATAATCTGGAAAACCTCTAACTGACTGAACTGTCTGAGTAAGGAGTTATGGGACATGTCCCCAAGTAACTCCAACTAATAAACTAATTAATGAGATAATAGAGAAATAATTATGTCCTCCAAGGATGAGGACTCACTGCTAACTCTGACTTCTGATATCTGGAATCTACTGATGCTCTGGAGTTCGTGTCTCTGAACCTATGGTATAAGATAGCATAGCACAAATGCGTCAGTACTTTGACTGTATTGGTATACATGTAAGGTAGGCTGAATGCATGGGGTTCATATGCATGAACAATACTGGCTAACTGACTAACATGAATATGAGAATACATGCATGCATACATAGTAACTATATCTGAAATCGTGATAACATGAGTATGTTGATGACTAACATGACTAATGACTGAATCCTGATACTGATAACATGAGTGACCGTATCTGACAGTCCTGAATCTGATGGAACTAGCTGAGTTCCATACTGTATCTGAGTTGACTGTATCTAAGAGTCTTGAATTCTGAAGAACTATCTGAGTTCTTTTACTGAGACTGATACTAAGACTGTGGGAGGTAGTCATCTAACCGACATGCCCCAAATGATGCTTTATAGCTGAATTGGGGTCCAATTTGTGCCCTGATTGGAAAGGTGTCAATACCGCACCACTGGTAAGGACAACATGTGAGTGACCCTAATATAACAGATAACTCTAATAAGAACGGTGGGAACCCTCATATAGCAGGTTAAGCCACCTCTTCTACCCTCATATAGTAGGCTATGATGTATCAACCTATGCTAACTATATAGTTCTGGAATGCAAGGATTACTTCTAAGAATCACACCCTCATATAACAGGTGAGTTTCCACCCTTGGGTTTGCTCGATGCTAATTTCTACTCCCATATGAATAGATACTGAATCATGATTTACTGAACTGAACATGGACTGAGTTACTAAATTTCGTTGACTGTCGGAATACTACTGATATCTGACAACTGACTGAGTTCATAAGATCATGGAGATTTTTTGAGTCATAAGACTGTCTGAAGTCTAAGGATCATAGCTTGACTAAGAGTATCGTGAAAACATGACATGGCTCTAGGCACACAATTAATATTTCGGGTACGAGTACCCCCAGGACTCGATGGAAGGAAACTGACCAAGCATAACTTACTTGAACATTTAACTAACATCATAATCCATAATACATTTATAGAAGCATTTCATCAAAACATGTGATAGGCATAACTTGTACATACATGGGGATTTCATAGTATCATGCTAGTTAGGCACTCTTCCTTCATTTAGGAATTTAATCAAATATATTGTAGGCATGGTACATGTAAACATCATTATACAATAATTAAACATCATGATTCAATTCTAATTTAATCATTCAAGGGTTTAGTCATAGGTTTGCATGAATCTATATCTTTAATAATTTAACCCACAAAGAATTTATCACCCAACATGGAGTAGAATTCAATTTCTCATTATCCACATGAACAAGAGCAGCCCAATCATGAAATTCATAAAAAAATCCATAAACTTGAATTTAGAAAAGGGATTCTTAGGCTTCGTGGACGAAAGGAGTCCATGAATGAACACTATGCATACCTTAGTTTGTGATTTCGTGAAGATTGACGGAGGAAATTCTTGATTCTGAATCTTCTATGAAAAGATCTAGGTTGTTCTTGAGAGGTTTTTGAGAGAAGAGAGTGTATTTTGGGTGAAAAGTGGCTGAATCACGTTTTAAAGGGCTTAAATAGGGGTAGGAAATTGACTATTTTAACCCTTGGATGCGTCTCTTAAAATTATAAAAATTTCCCGAACTGTACCTTTAACGCGACGCGGCACTATCGCATCGTGTCACTGGATTTTGACAATTGGAAAATTGAGGGATGGCACGACGCGGGGCCATTGCGTTGCCACTTCCTTTGTGACCTGGAACTTTGGCGTGACGCGGGGGAAATCGCGCTGAGACACTGGAAAATAGATAATTCTGAATTTGGGCCCTGGCGCGATGCGCCATAATTGCATACCCCTACTAGAATTTGCCAAATTCTAGTTCCTCTTGTGGCGCAGCGCTCCACTGACTAATATGGCATTGTTTTACAATGGGAACTTGAAATAGTCGCAACTTCTGACCCGGTTATCGGATTTGGGCGAATCTTATATCGATGGAAAGATTATTGAATTCCCCACACAAAAAAAGTGAAAATCTTGAAAATTCCTCATGAAATAACCATCATTCAATTTAGAAACTAATACTAGACATTCTTGAGATAAAATTAGCTAGGAAAAAGTATGGGGTATTACAAATGTCAATAAACTTAAACAAAAATATTTAAATATCTAGAAATGGTGAAAGAGTGCAAAGAGATGAGGCTTCTAGAATTTTATTGAGTATTAGCATGAAATGACTATATTTCCCTTGGTCGTCCTCTAACTCACCTTTCTATATAATACTAGATAGTGATGGCCCGTGCCCCAACGTTGAAACATTTTTGCCAGCATAATGCATATATTATTTACGTATAGATATTTTATGACTGAAAAACGTTCGTTTACAATTGTATTATTTACATTGCATATTTATATGCCATACAATTTACATAATAGAAAAATATTTCGTCTTCTTTGTAGTGTGGCATTATCAACAGCTGACAAAGAGAAATATTCAAAGTGTAAACCTGTAATGAAAAGAGAAGAGCATGGAGGATCAGTTAGATAGTAAACATAACCAATGTGGAATTTTAAAAGACAAACTCATAAATTGCTAGCATTTCTTAGTTAGTACAGGACTTAAAAGTTGTCTTTTATGCATTTTCCTTGTAACCTTATTTTCGATATGAAGCTTCGAGATGGGCACATTCAATTAGATAGTGAGGGACTACTACTGTAATAATATAACAAAATTTATATTAGTGTTCAATATATATGATCCTGTAGCCAGAAACTGATTGTTTGAAAGACAAGCTAATGAGCAATAATGTCCAGTCTCTACAAATATTGAAAATAAGAAACATGAAAAGTAAATACAGAAGCAAAGTAAAAATGAGTATATAATAGGGGTAAGTCTGCCTACACTCTACCTTCTCCAAACCCTACTTGTGGAGTTACACTGGGTATGTTATCATTTCAAGAATTCAACTTTACAAAGATGAGAAATTCTCAAGGAAATATGCACTGAAATATATAAAGCACCTAAAGTCCTATATTTTATCCCTAAATGAATCAAACTCCAATCCAACAATCAAAGAGAACTTTCTATAACTGGCATGGGTTGTTAGCCTTACCTTTTGTCCATTTTCCAACAAAAAGCTAAATAAAAGAAAGAATGCTTGAAGCTATGGCCATTTTTGATAAGATATTGTCATTGGGTTTTTGTCCAAATAATATCATCGTAAGTTGTTTGACGTCTTTCCTTTTCTACCTGGTATGAGACTCAAGTCAAGTTCAATAGGACTATGCCTAAAAACCAATATGAATTTCTAAAAGTAATACGGGGAATACTTACTACTTAACTATAACGACTGTTTGTTGATCTTCTAGAGCCATCTTTTCAAGTTCATCAAGCCATTATTGTCAAATTAATAGTAGATCTATATATTTAATTATTTTATCTATGCATAAATTAGTACAGCATAGCCAATATGATCCACATGATGAATATGAGGAGGGTGGACGTAGCAATCCAATTATCAATAACAAAAAAGTTAATCCAGAGAAGTTGAATTTATTCTCAGGTATCTTCTACCCTGCTGCTTTGGCTTGAATGCTTGTTCCTCAGAAAATTCATCAGATCAGGAAAAATATTTAGAGACTTCTCAAGTTAAGAGTCATGTTTATGCTAAAATGAGTAATCTGCAATCTAGCAAAATTGAGTGTATATGTAATGAAATGATAAACTATTATTTGGTTTTTTCTTGTAATTTCTATAGTTTAACTATTTTTTTAGAAAAAAAAAAATTACTTTACTTTACTTTACTACTATATAAGGGAGGTCTCCAACTTTGGTAGTCTTCACATGATTTTTTTTTATTTTATCCTTAAATGAAGGTTTAATGACTTTGCAAATTTCCAATCATTTTGGTAATTTGGTTAATTATATGGGCTTTTATGTGATGAGTTATTAAAAAAAGGGTGATAGTGACACCACGCAAGATCTATTTATCCAATCAAATAAAAAATTAAGAGTTATTCAAAATTTTGTAGTGTTCTTTTATTCAGAAATAATAATAAGAGAGAATACCTAATTTTGAAATCCCCACAAGGAAATCCATTTTGCCTTTTTACCCCTAATTAAAGATTTAATAACTTTATAAGCTTTCACCAATTGAAAAAACATCTACAAAAGTATTGTATTGGATTAGATTTATAATTATTTAATTTAATGCTATATTTATTTATAAATTAACTTTACTGATATCAAATAACTTATCCCATGGGATATCACAATCCATCAGATAAAAGTTGTCCTATCTCTCTACCAAACGATCCTTTAACGCTATAGCATGATAATACTATTAAAGTTATTAATACAATATATTATGAATACTATTATGATAAAAAAGTGTATAAAATACCACTTACAGTGAACTTCTGTTTCTTCTTACGTCACATAACCATTGGTTCCAAGCTTAAACCGCTTGTATGCTCAAGAACATTTCATACAATCACCAGTTCACCCTAGGCCTAGTGTCTATGGAAGTGTAGAAGTGTATCATCCTCCATAGCGTCTTTGCAGTAGTGGAATATAAGCACTTATCATCGGAACCAACTCTTGAAGCCACCTTGTGTAACTGTTGAGAGTCATCTGTTGAAACAAAATAGTCCAGTTTCAATTTCCAAATGAACCCATCCTTGAGTGAAAAGGTAGTACTTTAGCGTTTAGAGGTCAGCTTGTTTCCTACCTTCGGGCAAGGAAAATGATATTTAAGGGATGTGTCTATCATCTTGCTCATGTTAAGGATTCTAGTTCCAAAACTTCCAGTATTGAATCCGTTCCAGTTATGAATGAATATTCAGATGCCTTTCTCAAAGATCTTCCAGGAATTCCTCTCGAAAGGGAAATAGACTTCGACATTGATCTTCTTTCAGACACTCAGCCTATATCCATTCTGCCATACAGAATGTCACCAGCAGAACTCAGAGAACTAAATGAACAGTTGAAGGATCTCTTAGTAAGGGATTCATCAGGACTAGTGTGTCCCCGTGGGGTGCTCTAGTATTATTCATGCGCAAGAAAGACGATTCTCTTAGAATGTGTATAGACTACCATCAACTTAATAAGGTCACAGTCAAGAACAAGTATCTTCTTTCTAGAATCAATGACTTTTTTGACCAACTTCAGGGTGCCAGTTATTTCTCTAAGATAGACCTCAGATCCGGCTATCATCAACTCAGAGTTAGAGAATGTGACATTCCAAAAACATTTATGAACTTGATGAACCGTGTGTTCAAACGGTTCTTGGATATGTTCGTCATAGTCTTTATAGATGATATTCTAGTTTATTCTCGTAGACTATCTCAGAACAGTACTTTAAACTCTCACAAATTATTAGTTGTTTGCCAAATTCAGTAAGTATGAATTTTGGATAAGGTCAGTAGCATTCCTTGGTAATACCATTTTGGGTGATGGCATTAGAGTAGATCCTCAAAAGACCGAAGCGGTAAGAAACTGGCCCAGATCTATCTCCATCAGATATCAGGAGCTTCTTGGGTCTGGCTGGCTATTACAGATGGTTTGTTAAGGGATTTTCTTAGATTGTGTCCCCTATGTCCAGGTTGACTCAGAAGAAAATCAAGTTTCAGTGGTCAAATCATTGTGAGAAGAGTTTTCAGGAGTTAAAGACTTGACTAAACTCAACTCTAGTTTTAGCTCTTCCAGATGGTCCAGATGTGTTCGTAGTGTATTGTGATGCATCCAAAGTGGGTTTAGGTTGTGTCCTCATGCAGCATGGTAAGGTCATAGCCTACGCCTCCAGACAGCTTAAACCCCATGAGAAGAATTATCCTACTCATGTTCTTGAGTTAGCAGCTGTAGTCTTTGCCTTAAAGATTTTGAGGCATTATCTCTATGGAGTTCATGTAGATGTCTTCACAGATCATAAGAGTCTTCAGTATGTCTTTTCTCAGAAAGATCTCAATCTTCACCAGATAAGGTGGTTAGAGCTCTTGAAAGATTATGACATGAGTGTCCTCTATCATTCGGGCAAGGCCAATATAGTGGCCGATGCTCTTAGTAGACTATCTATGGGTAGTGTTGTTCATGTGGATGACAGTAAGAAGAAGTTAGCTCAGGAAGTACATTAGCTTTCCATACTAGGCATTCGCTTAGTCGATATAGATGAGGGTGATATATGGGTTCAGAGTAGTTCAGAATCATCTTTAGTTTTTAAGGTGAAAGAAAAGCAAGATAGAGATCCCAGCCTTGTCAAGTTGAAAGTGTCAGTTCAGGATCAGAAAGTAGAGGTTTTATTTCAAAGGGGAGATAGTGTTTTGCGTTGTCAGGGTCGTCTCTGTATTCTAGGTGTAGATAACTTAAGGCAGTAAATTCTTACAGAAATGCATGGTGTGCTCTACTCTATTCATCCAGGGGCCACAAAGATGTACTGCAACTTGTAAGAAGTCTATTGGTGGAGTGGTATGAAGAGAGATATTGCAGAGTTTGTGGATAAGTTCTCTACATGTCAGCAGGTTAAGATACAGCATTAGAAGCCTAGTGGTCCTATGCAGGAGTTTATTATTCCTATTTTGAAGTGGGAAGAAGTGAACACGAACTTTGTGACGGGTTTACCTCAAACTTGTCATCAGCATGATTCAGTCTGGGTCATTATAAACAGAATGACTAAATCATCCCAATTCCTTCCAGTCCATACCTCTTATTCAGCTGAGGATTACACCAAACTCTACATCAGGGAGTTGGTCAGATTGCACGGTGTTTCGCTATCTATTATCTCAGAAAGAGGTTTCCAGTTCACCTCTCATTTCTAGAAAGCATTCCAAAAGGGTCTTGGTACCCAAGTTCATCTTAGTACAGCCTTCCATCCTCAGACAGATGGTCAAGCAGAAAGGACCATTCAGACTTTAGAAGATATTCTATGGGCATGTGCAATTGATTTCAAGAGTAGTTGGGATGACCACTTGCCTTTGATTGAGTTTGCATACAACAACAACTATCATTCTAGTAGTTGGATGGCTCCATTCGAATCTCTCTATGGTAGGAGATATAGATCTCCAATTGGTTGGTTTAAAGTTAGTGAGGCCTCAATCATAGGGCCTGACTTAGTATTCGATGCCTTAGAAAAAATCCAGTTGATTAGAGAAAGACTCTGGAATGCTCAGAGCTGACAGAAGTATTACACAGATATTCATAGAAAAGATCTCGAGTTAGATATTGGTGACTATGTCTATCTAAAGATCTCTCCCATGAAGAGAGTGAAGTGGTTTGGTAAAAAGGGAAACTCAGTCCCCGATATGTCGGTCCCTTCAAGATTCTCAGTCGATTCAGCAAGGTAGATTATGTGCTCCAATTGCCTTCAGATCTAGCCTCAGTTCATCCAGTCTTCCATGTCTCTTTTCTCAAGAAGTGCATAGGTGACCCAGCAGTTGTAGTCCCTATTCAGAGCATTGATGTTCAGAACAGTCTCTCTTATGAAGAGATTCCAGTCGAAATCCTAGACTATCAGACTCGTAGACTGAGTAACAATTAAGTCCCTCTAGTTAAAGTTTTTTAGCGAAATCAGTCTGTCAAGGTAGCTACTTAGGAAGCAGAAGCATACATGCGTACTAAGTATCCTCACCTCTTCTTCGCCAATTAGATCAAGCTCAAGGTAACAGTCCTCCTTAAGTTTACTCAGTTTCATGTTCAGTGTTTATCACAAACTTGGTATGCAGTTTCATGCTCATGTTCCCATTATAAACTTGGTATCAAGTACCATTGAATATTCAGTCATGCACTCATATATCAGTTCAGTTATGTAATTATGCATCAGACATGCATTCTCATTGTGAGAAACTTAGTTCTTCAGAACACTCAGTCATGCATTCATGAATCAGTTACACATGCATCAGATATGCATGTTCAGTATTATATGTTCAACTTGTCAGTCATGTCAGTCATGAGATCATATTCCAGTTATTCAGGTTCAGTATGTACGTCAGTTATCTTTTCTCCCCTCTCAGTCAGTCTCATTTGAGGATGAATGTTCTCAAGGGGGGGATATTGTAATACCCTATACTTTTTCCTAGCTAATTTTATCTCAAGAATGCCTAGTATTAGCTTCTAAATTGAATGATGGTTATTCCATAAGGAATTTTCAAGATTTTCACTTTTTGTCATGTGGGGAATTCAATAAGATTTCCATCGATATAAGATTCGCCCAAATTTGATATCCAGGTTAGAAGTTACGACTATTTCGAGGTCCCATCGTAAAACAACACCATATTAGTCAGTGGCGCGCTGCGCCACAAGAGGAAATGACATTTGGCAAATTTAAGTAGGGGTCCATAATTATGGTGCGTCGCTCTAGAGCCTAAATTCAGAATTGTCTGTTTTCCCGTGTCTCAGCACGATTTCTCCCACGTCGCGCCAAAGTTCTAGGTCACAAAAGAAGTGGAAATGTGATGGCCCCGCATTGTGCCATCCCTCAATTTCTCAATTGTCAAAATCCAGTGACACGGCGCGATAGCGCCGCATCACGCTAAAGGTCTAATTCGGGAAATTTTACAATTTTAAGAGACGCATCCAAGGGTTAAAAGGGTCAATTTCCTACCACTATTTAAGCCCTTTAACACGTGATTCAATCACTTTTCACCCAAAATACACTCTATTCTCTCAAAAACCTCTCAAGAATAACCTAGGGTTTTTCATAGAAGATTTAAAGTCAAGAATTTCCTCTGTCAATCTTTATGAAATCACGAACTAACGTATGCATAGTGTTTATTCATGGACTCCTTTCGTCCATAAGCCCAAGAATCCCTTTTCTAAATTCAAGTTTATGGATTTTCTTATGAATTTGATGATTGGGATGCTCTTGTTCATGTGGATAATGAAAAATTGAATTCTACTTCATATTGGGTGATAAATTCTATGTAGGTTAAACTATTAAAGATATAGATTCATGCAAACCTATGACTAAACCCTTGAATGATGAAATTGGAATTAAACCATGATGTTTAATTATTGTACAATGATGTTTACATGTACCATGCCTACAATATGTTTGATTAAATGCCTAGATAAAGGAAAAGTGCCTAACTAGCATGATACCACGAAATCCCCATGTATGTATAAGTTATGCCTATCACATGTTTTGATGAAATGCTTCTATAAATGTATTATAGATTATGATGTTAGTTATATATTCAAGTAAGTTATGCTTGGTCAGTTTCCTTCCATCGAGTCCTGGGGGTACTCATACCCGAAACATTAGCCGTGTGCCTAGAGCCATGTTATATTTTCACGAGACTCTCAGTCAAGCTATGATCCTTAGACTTCAGACAGTCTTATGAATCAAGAAATCTCCATGATCTCATAAACTTAGTCAGTTGTCAGATATCAGTAGTATTTCGACAGTCAATAGAATTCAGTAACTCAGTCCATGTTCAGTTCAGTAAATCATGATTCAGTGTCTATTCAGATGGGAGTAGAAATTAACACCAAGAGAACCCAAGGGTGGGAACTCACCTATTATATGAGGGTGTGATTCTTAGAAGCAATCCTTGTGTTCCAGAACTATGTAGCCAACATAGGTTGAGACATCATAGCCTGCTATATGAGGGTAGATGAGGTGGCTTAACCTGCTATATGAGGGTTCCCACCGTTCTCATTAGAGTTACCTATTATATTAGGGTCACTCATATGTTGTCCTTAATAGTGGTGCGGTATTGAAACCCTTCCAATCAGGGCATAAATTGGACCCTAATTCAGATATAATACTCCATTTGGGGCATGTCGGTTAGATGACTACCTCCCACAGTCTCAGTAAAAGAACTCAGATAGTTCTTCAGAATTCAGAACTGTCAGATATAGTCAACTCAGATACAGTATGAAACTCAGCTAGTTCTATCAGATTCAGGACTGTCAGATTTGGCCACTCATGTTATCAGTTATTTGGATTCAGTCACTAGTCATGTTAGTCATCAACATACTCATGTTATCAAAATTTCAGATATAGTTACTATGTATGCATGCATGTATTCTCATGTTAATATTAGTTGGTTAGCCAGTATTTTTCATGCATATGAACCCCATTCATTCAGCCTACCTCACATGCATACCAGTACATTCAAAGTACTGACACATTTGTGTTATGGTGTCTTATACCATAGGTTCAGAGACATGAGCTCCAGAGCATTAGTAGATTCCAGATATCAGCAGTCAGAGTTAGCAGTGAGTCCTCATACTTCGAGGACATGATTATTTCTCTATTACCTCATTAATTAGTTTATTAGTTGGAGTTAGTTGGGGACATATCCCATCAACTCCTTACTCAGACAGTTCAGTCAGTTAGAGGCTTTTCAGACTATTATGTTCAGACATTTATTTCAGTGGTTTTGGGTATTTCATACCCTGTTTAGATGTTATGTTTTACTTCAGTTAGGTGAACCTTATGTCCTTTCAGTTCATGTTTCTACATTATTCAGTATATTATGCAGTATACAGGTACAAATATCAGTCATGGGTTAGCTTGTGGTCCTTCGGGGTTATGAGCACCGTGTAGCGTTTTGGGTACCAAATTTGGGGCGTTACAACATTATAAGTAGAGTAATTTTTATGAACTTATTACAAAATCTAATGCTATCTTTTATGATATTATCTAAGTATTACATGTATTAAGTATATATGTATATTTATGTTTTACTTTTCTCTTATCCTTAATTGTCTACATGGATAAATGAGTTTTGTCATTAATTGTTATTTCTAAATTATAATTTAATTACAATATAAATGGATGATCTTTTAGGAATTTATTATAAAATATACCTCTATTTTTATTAATTATTTTTATTACTTATATCAAAATATATCTATAAAACTATCACTCTATGATTGTTACTTGTATAAATAAATATTAAAATTTTACTATTATAAATTTAAAAAAATTAACAAAATTGTTCATTCATTTCATTATTAAACGTCAATAATGTATGCACTTAAGTTACTATTTCTCACTTTTCTTTTCTTTTTTCCTAATCCATAGTGCTTATTTTTTTCTCTAGAGATTTGTTATATAAATGTTTTTTTTTAAATCATGATTTGAAGAAGTAAAAAAAGAAAAAGATTGGCTATGTAAGAAAAAATAGACATTTTAAAAAGTTAGGATAAAAGAGAGAAAATGTCTACAATTCAAATTGGGAAAATGTTAATTTTAAAGTAAATTTGAGAATGTAAATAATTTTTGAGCAACTTGCATGAATTTTATAAATATAAAAGCTAATTACTTTCTCTCTTACAACTTTAGAATATTACATAAAATTTTATAAAAAGGTAGGCGGATATTAGAGAGCCGAATATATTGTGATTTCAGATACATGACCAACTGATGTTGAAAATTTTAATTGATCAAATCCTTTAATATAAGGCGAAAATCAAGTAATATATCTGTGTTTGATTAATTTCATTTTATTACTCTTTAGAATAGTTCATTAATTTCATTAATATAAGACAGAAACATATATATATATATATATATATATATATATATATATATATTTGGTCATAATATTGTGTGGTATATATATTTTTACAGAAGTTTGTATCCCTTCTTTTTAATTATTCTTGTATTTGTATATTTGTACATTTTTCTTGTAATATTTCCATTACGTGTTGTATTCTTTGTCCTATTGACCATTTTGGGTCTGAGTTTTGTACTAATCCTTCTCTTTTAGGCCACTTTTCTTCTATTTCTCTTCCTAGAGCCCCTGATAATTTATTAAATAATCTTTTTCTTAGAGTCTCATCAAACGAGTTTCCACTAATTGTACTTTTCTATGTTTTTATTAAGTTCTAATAGTAATAAAATTATAATATTATTTTGTTTTATGATTAAAGAGTCTGTTTTTCCATGGAGTTGATAGTATGATAATCCTTTGGGATTTTTTTGATATATATATATATATATTGGTTACGTAATTTGATTAATTTCATTTTATTATAATAATAATAATAATTATTATTATTATTATTATTATTATTTACATATTAATTCATTAATCAGATGTATCTATTATCAATTTGATGTATCCAACAAAGTAAACACTTAGATACATGTGTATACAACTGGGCACATATACATTCATATTCATATATATATATATATATATATATCATGAACACGTCCTAACCTCTTAGATACATAAAAATTGATGGACTTTAAATCCGGATGGATACAAATATACTCATATGTATCGTGAACACATACTAACCTATTTTTATTATATTTTAGTTTTATATAGAAAAATGAGTTAAATGACGATCACGGGTAAAAATGTCATTTCAGCAATTTCTTAATTTATATCTGTGACTATTCTCAAAACTATTTTGTCAAATTATATATTGGATATGTTGTTGTATCAATTAAAACTTAACATTTTTTTAATAATTAATAATATTGTACAAGTAACAATTTATGTGCAAAAAATAATGAAGAAAGAAGTACAAGAACCATGTACTTAAAAGATCTTTCAAAGGAAATAAAGAAATTAGGAACACTGTTGAAAATTCATTAAATATACTATGTGATTTTTGACTTCCTTGAATAAAGTATATTTCACGTATAATTCAATTCAATCTAACAAATAAAATTATATTTTAAATCATAATAAATTTATATCATTATGCGATATAGAAAAGCAAAAATGTTTAGATCCTTAGTGCTTTAGAATATTAAAAAATGAATATTCTCATAATAGATACCAACAATACTTGAAAATATTTGTGAATTAGGTAACTTTATTTTATTTATGCTAAAATTTTAATTGGTACCAGTAGAATATTGATCAAAATGCAATATCATATTTGTATATTAAGCTTTTTTGTATATACCAAATAAATCTAAAATTTGTAACTAGTTATATTGGGCCCATTTACGGGCCTTAAAATTATCTAGTATTATATAAAAGAGTGAGTTGGAGGACTATTTTATCCCTTTTCGGATTTTATTTTTTTAAAAAATAGTTTTGACCCCTTTAAAACTGCTTCAAAGGATTCAAGAGAATTTCAAAATAATTTTGACAAAGATTTATAGAATCGCCACTTGATTTTATAGAAGACATCAAGAAAACTTAAAGATATCTCAAAGATTCAAAAATAGAAATAAATCTTTGAAATAAGAGAAACTGCGCAATGGTTGAATTAACGCCCTAAGAAGGTTTTTAAATCACTTAGGAATGTCCGTTTAAAACGGTTCACTAAAGAATCATTTTTTGACTAACTTACAAAAGGTGACTAACTTTACAAAAAGGGTTGCTTTTATAAAATCATTTATTTACATGTTTAAAATTGACATTTGTTTATTCAAATGATAAATAGTTTATTTGAGTTAGAAAAAGCTACATCATGTTTCACTTAATCCAGTATTAATTTTGAGAAAAAATTATAAAATAATCCGCCAAATTTATGATTAATTCTACAAAATATCCTAGATAAATATTTTTACTTAATTCATAATCAATCACAAAAAGCTAGAATTTGAGAGAAAAGAAAAATAAATCAAGGAGTATTCTAATTGAGAAATATTCTACTTAATTCATAATTATTTCTAGAAAAATCATGAGATATTCTACTTGAATTAAAAAGAAACCTACCTAAACTAGGTTGCACATTTGGATAAGAAGGAAATAGTTTGTGTTTTTTTAAAAAAGAGTTACGTAATCATTATCTTTTTTATTTTTTTATTCTTATCATAAAAACGGGTCAATTTTGTTACAAATAGCACTTTTGGAAAATATTAAGGGAATATCATGTTAAAAGTATCTTATCAATTATGAAAAGTTAGAATTTATGAGAAAATACTTTTATTGGTTTGAGGAAATTATTTTAACCCAAGTAGGCTATTAGTCATATAACGAGACAAATGCCATTTTAAAATAAACTGCTTAACAATTTTTCTTTCAAGATTTATTTTTGGAAGAAAAATCGAAAGAAACACTTCAATTCATTTAAGCGAGATAAACTAGGTGAGAAAATTACAAATTGAGTTAAAGGCATGATAAAATAAAATGGTAATTCTAAATTTTCTAAGGTTTTTTCTATCCATATTAACTTTTCTTTTAGATCTTCTATTATTTTTCTAATATGGTTTCTATAATTAACTTCGTTATTTAGATTATCTTGGTTTTCTCTAGTTTTTCTAATATATTCTAACATCCACAATCTTGGTCTGAATAATATCCTTCTGGGTAAATGTCTTCGTATATTTGTGCTGTAGCATTTATCATTTCTATTTCGTAGTTTATTACCTCTTCTAATATCATTTTCTTAATATCTATTATTTCAATATCTTTAAGTATATATAAGATTAAAACTCTAAGGTAGTCTAAATGGGCTATTTTTTTTAAAAAAAATTGACATTTTATAGCTATTTGTTTTAGTAATTTTTGCATATTTTTATTAAGAGATTTTATATATTTTTTATTTCCCATGTATTTCTCTATATATATTTTCATCTATTTTTCTAGTATCTGTATATTTTGCGTACCTTTAAAAACTCTACGTAATTTTAACATAATAAATATTTATAAAAGTAGTTAGGTATGTGTGGTATATAATTTATTCTATCCGTATAATTTTTTCCATATGCTTTTTCTAATATAATTTTTCTTATATCTGCAACATCTATATCTCTAAGTACATACAAAATAAGTATCTTGAATTTATCTACCATGACATCAGATATATTATCATTCATTATCATAAAATTTCTTTTTTCAAAATATTCCCTTCAACCATATACATAATAAAATATAGTCATCTCAGATTACTATATACTAGATTATTCTTAAATAACATGTTCTTCGGTCACTACTAGCATGGTAATTCGGATACTTTTCCTTAAACAGCGCCTCGACTTTGGTTACTCCCCGCCACGGCTTCTTGCCTCATTGGTTTCACCTTTAGGATGGCATAGTTCCTTGGGATTTTTCTCCGTTTCCACTTTGCTAATAAACTTCTTAACATATTATTTTTCGAATAATTCTATTATAAAGTAACTAATATGAATTTATTTTATCATATCATGATTGTCGGGAATTATGAATTTAGCTATTCATAATCATAAATAGATATACCTGTTCCGGTAGCTTTGATATTTCTGAGGTTTGTTGTTCCATAGCTTTTTCTATTGCAGTGTATATATTTAATTAACTAGGCAAAAGTATTTTTGATGGAGAGAATTTTTTCTGAATGTAGAAAAGCTTGCCTTTGCAATGCTTCCTGAGTTCTTATTTATAGAATGAGAAATGTACAAAAAGTTCTTACATCCGTAAAAAAAAACTTAAAACTAAAAAGAAACTAAAAAGACTTGAAAAGTCTTTCTTTTTCACCTAACCTAATCTAAAGACTTTGAAAATTTCTACTTTACATTAACTCTATAATAAATGCTACAAAGCTAATGTTATCTTTTACGTAACAACTTTGTAAATAAGTCTTCCGTCTATCTGCCATATCTGCAAATAAGTCTTCCGTCTATTTTGTCATATCTGTCGTATCTCCATTATTGCTCTGTTCTTATCTTTCCAGCTGTAGTCCTTATCTTCTTTTATTCTAACTGTACTGCTGGGACGTCATTATCTCCTCCATTACATTTTGAACATCTGTGGTCTGGGTATTTGTGTCCAATAGTTTTGCAATATCTGGTCAATAATTCTTCTGAAATAAATTTTTCTTTAATAGCTCTGGCGATAGGTTCTGTCTCTGGTTTAAGATTGCCTAATTGTTTCCATATCTATTTCTCGTAGCTCTTTTGAATTTGAATATATCAATACATGGTTTCTTGAATACTAACTCCATATAGGATTTTGATTACAATATGTATTTGCTAGTTCTTGTAAAATCGTAGATAGTCCGATAACTCTTTTGTTTGCATAAAATTTTGGTATCTCGATTCTGGGTATCTCTGGCTGTGTACCAATATCTTGTGGTATAATCATATCTCGTGTCATTCCTATTTTTACAACTTGTATAGGTTTCTTAACTTCGTCAAATAATATCTCTGCTGGTGCCGTGTATATTTTTATAAAAAATAAAGTACCTTTGGTTATTCTTTTAAATGTGGTAAATGCTTCATATATCTCGGGTATAGTGGATATCTCAGTTCCGTCCGTGGTATATACGGTACTAAGTAATCCATTTTCGTAGCAAGTTTTAACTAGGCTTGGTTTAGTTTTTGGTAAGGCAATTAGCTTGTTGTATCCGGTTAATTTCTGGGTTATATAGTTCGTATCTGGTTCTTGGATATTTGTAGCTTTTGGGTTGCTATTTAAGAAAGTTTGTACGTTGTAGATATTTTCTATATATGTGCGGGCTGTGTAGTTGTATGTCTTTTTGTCTTGGTTTAGGCTATCTCGATATGTGGTAACTTGTGGGGGTGTAAACATGGGGTCTTTTGGTATATTTGGTGTATATGGCTTGTCAAATAGCTTATTTAAGTTCATATTTTTTCTAAATCCTTTGCTTGTACCTGTAGAAGTAGATTGATAAACGTTATGGGTTTTATGGAGTACCCAACATCTCCTTCTAGCTCTGGAATTTTATTGTCTTCCGATCGACATAGCTCTGCACATTGCTGAGTTAGCTGATTCATAGCTATAGACTTCAGATTATCTTCACTAGTCTTTAGCTTTAGCTTTTCTATCTCAGTACCATTCTTTGCTATCTCAGTACCCATACTGTCTACTTTCAATGAAAGCATAGTCAGGGCATTGAGTATCTTTTCATGTATATTTTCTTCTATCATTTCAGTTTGTGTAGCTTTGTCTTGATATGTAATCTGCAATAACATTTTTGTTAGTACTGATTACTTCTATTACAAATGTAAAATTTAATATGTTTAAAACTAGTCTCCGAATCTCTTTTGTTGTAACTGAATTTTGTATTTTCTTTGTTAGCCACCAGCGTACCTGTGTATTATCTGTTCGCACAATAAATTTGTTATATACAATATATGGCTCAAATGCTAATAAACATTTATATAATGAACATAATTCTTTCCTATTTATTTCCCATTTTATTTCTGTTTCGTTGAACGTACCTGAGTAGTATCTACAATGGTGTTCTATTTTTTCTGCTTCATACCTATATTTAAGTACTCCTCCGTAACTATATTCACTGTCATCTGCTTCTACTATGTATGTAAATTTTCTATTTTCATCCGGAAATTGTAATTTTGGTAAATCCTTGCAAAGTAATTTTATTTTCTGAACTTGTTTTTTATCTTCTTCATTATAATTATATTCTATATCCTTTTTTAATTTTTTCTGTAGGGGTTTTAGGTTTTCTGCTAATTTTGAAATATATTCTCTTACTTGGTTTACTAATCCTAAAAATGATTGTAATTTCTTTTTTGTATCTAATTCTTCTTTCGAATTTATTATTTTTTGTACTATATGTTGTTGCATTTTTACTCCACTTTTATCTATTTGTATTCCTAAAAATTCTATCTGGTTTTTCATAATTTCGGCTTTCTTTTCACTTAGACTTATTCCTGATTTTTCTATTATATCTGTAAATTGTTCTAATAATTTTATATGTTCTTCTTTAGTTTTTGTATATAATAATATATCATCTATGTATATTATGCAATTAGGTAATTGTTTAAAATAATTATCCATAAAATGTTGATATCTACCTGGTGCATTTTTATATCCAAAGGGTAATACATTCCATTCGTAAAATCCTTGTGGTACCGTAAATGCGGTTAATTCCTTAGATTCTTCTTCTAACTTTAGATGGTAAAATCCTGATTTACAATCGAATTTACTAAAATAATTATATCCTTGGATTTGTCTTATTTTTAATATCTTATTTGGTATTGGATAATTATATGTTATAGTTTTTGCATTTAAATTTCTATAATCAATAACCATTCTACTTTTTCCTCTTTTTTGTTCACTATGTTTATTTACTATAAATGCAGGACTATTATGTTTACTATTACTTTTTTGTATATATTGTTTTTCTAATAATTCATCTATATGCATTTTAAATTCTTTTAAATCGTCAAAATTATATGTTAATGGTTTTTGGGTTATTATACTGTTTTTATCTATTAATTCAATTTTTATGGTAGTTTTATATTTTTCCCATCCTTTTAATGGATCTTCGCTATATAATTGTTCTAGTTTTTTCTTAACTATTTCTATTTTATTTATTGAAAATATTGCTATTTCTGTTTTATTTATCGAAAATACTACTAATTCTATTGTATCTTCAGCATTTTTTATATTTTCTAACTTTTGTGTAATTTTTTCACTTCCTTTTATCCAGTCAGTTTTCTTTCTTATTTTATTACTAACTCTTTTTGCTCTTACTTTTTGTTTACATGGTGTTGTGAACCACCAATCGTTTCTAGTTATTATATGTGGGTATAGTTTATCTAAAAATGGCATTCCTAAAAGTATATCTTTTGACGTTAGTTCATACTTATAAATTTCTTCTATTGTCAATATCTTATCCCATATTTGTGCTTTTACATTCCTAGCTTTATAAGTAATTAAGCTTCCTTCATTATTAAATCCTTTAACTACTATTGGTATTTTTAATTTATCCCATTTACTTTCTGGTAAGCAATTATATCTACATAAATTAGCTTCTGCTCCTGTATCTATCATAGGCGTATAATATCTACTGTAATATCCTTCCACTACTATCTTCATTAATACATATATTTTTTCATTTTATGTTAAGGCTCTTCTTAAGAATAATCTTTCCCTATTATATGTTATGGCTAATTGTGTATGTTCTATATTATATGGTTTTACTTGTTCTAACCATTTTATTCCTAATATTATATCTGCTTTTTGTATTTCTTCTTTTACTTCAAATTCTATTTTTATTTTTCTAATTCCTCCTATTATTATTTCTTTTTCTGCTATATCTTTATTATTTATTAAACTTCTCGGTAGATCTGGGCATATATCATTATCATTTTTTATTTCTTCATTTTTTACTAGATATTTTGCTATATAATTTTCTTCTTGTCCTGTATTTAATAGCATTAAATGTTCTTTTTCATTTATTTCTTTATTAATTATTCTTTTTGTTACTAGTGGTATACTAGCTTTTCCTTTTGCATATCTACAGTCTATTACATGTTCTTTTTGGCATACTACATAATATTCATCTTTTTTCCTACTAAAAATATTTTTTATTGTTGGTATTTTAAATATTTTTTCTACACTTAAATCTAACTCTTTTCCTTTTATTTCATCAAATATATTACTGTCAAATATTATCTTTTGTTCTGTTCCTTCGTCATTTAGATATTCTTCCTTTGTTATTATTTTTATATCTTTTTCAGTCATTTGATTCCTCTATCTCACTATCTATTTCAGTATCTGTTTCGTTTTCTGAAATTTCATATATACTGTCTTCACTTTCTAATTCATAATCTATATAATCTATTTGCATATATTCTGTATTTTCTATTTTTATTTCGGATATTTGTTTATTTTTTGGATTTTTGGGTAATTTACAATCTCTAACTAAGTGTCCTAACTTTCCACAATTATAACATGTACATTCTTTTATAGATTTTTTCTTTCTATATGGTCTTTTATTTTTGTAATTTTTTACATATCTTTTTCTTGGTTTCTTATATTTATATTTTGATTTTTTATATTTTTTATATTTCTTATGTCTTTTTCTTTTCTTATAATATCTTTCTTCGCATCCAAATTGAGGTGCTATTTTATTTTTGCAACATGCTAAATTTCTTATTAATGTTTTTTCCATTTTTAATTCTTCTCTATATTTTTCACATAACTTTCTATACCATTGTTGTAAAAATTTTATTCTAGCTCCTAATGTATCTACTATTTTTGCTTCTTCCCAACTTTTTATTATTTTTGAACTAAATGGTTCGGGTAATTTATTAAAATATAATTTTCTTATTTCTTTACTTTCTTCTATACTATATGCTCCTTTATAATAATATTCTTTAAATGCGCAAGTATATTCATCTATATAACAAATATTACATATTGTTAATTTTATCATTAAATTCCTATTTGTATCTTTTTCTTCATCTTGTTCTTCTTCTAATGTTGTCATACTACCAAATTCATCTTTTATAGCTGTTTCATATTTTTTCAATAATTCTATAGGTGTTAATTTAGTTGTTGTTGATGCTGCTCCTTCCATAGGTTTATTAGCTCTTAATACTTTTTTACTATTTTCAGTTAAATTTGAAAACCATAATTTTACTGATCCTATTAGTGTTTTTTCTATGTATTCTGGTGCATCTGTTATGTTTATATTATTATCTAATAATTGTTTTGTCATATATCCTATCCATAGTTGTATTGTTTTTTCTGTATCTATTACACAGTCTAGATCTAAAAAGTTATAATTTTTATTAACTATTTGTTTTGTTGTCCATTTATCATATTCATTATATCTTTTAAATTTATTTTATAATATATAGGTTTTCTTATTTCTGTTGTTTTGGGTATTAGATTTTCATCTTCTTTTTTGTCAAGAGTATTTATTTCTGTATTATTATTTTCTAAGTTTTCTTGATTAATTCTTTCTTGTTTTTCGTTAATTTCTAAATCTTTTATATTTGTTAATATTTCCGTATATGTTTCACTATCTTCTGAATCATAATTATCCGTTTCTTTTACCTCTATATTATTTATTTCTAAGTTTTCTTTAAATTGATTTATCTCGTTTATTAATTTTTGTTCTTTATCTTTTTCTTCTTTTTCTTTTTGCCTTTGTTCGTATAAATCTTTTAACATTTGTAATTCTTTTTCTAATTCAGCAATTCTACTATTTTTAGTTTCTTCTATTTTTCGTATTTCTTCCGTAGTTTGTTGTTTAATTTTTTCTATTTCCTTTTTTCTATCTATTTCTTCATTTTCTTTTTCTATTCTTACCATTGCTGTTAATTTATCTTCTAATTTTAATTCTTCTTTTTCTAACATTAAATATAAATATTCTCCTATTTTCTTATACCTTCTTCCTAGATTAGAAAATACTATTTTTATTTTTGATTCTTCGTGATTTTCATATATTTTTTCATCTATTATAAATTCTTCTTTATTCATTTTATTATGAATAGTTCATGTTGATATATATATATTCTAAACTATCTATTTGGGATTCTAGTTTTGATATTTCATCTTTTTGTATATTTATTGAATTTTTACTAACTCCGGCAAATATATTATAATGTAATCTTTCTTTTCTTATTTTTAATTCTTTACGTTTTTCAGAGATAAATTGTTTTAATTCTTTGTATTTTTGCTCTTTATTCATTTGAATTATATTTATAATATTTTGGTGGATATCTAAATCTAATTTTATCATAATTAGGTGGTATATGTCTCATTCTTCTAGATTTTAAATGGATTATTAATTTTGCTTCAATACTAGATATTAATGTAATTAAATAGGCTAATCTTTGTGGATTTTCTTTTGTTTTATTTAGACTTATATATTCTGAATAATTACTAACTAACGATTCTTTAATTTTTCTAAAAGCTTCTTTATTTTTAAATGGTCTTCTCATAATTAATTTAATAAATAACTAAATCTAACTTAACTAAATTTAAATTTAACTTAACTAATTTAACTAATTCCAACACGTATATCACTTTCATATCTTTTAAATTACTGTGCTCTGATACCATTTGTAGGGGGTGCGGATAACTAAGCTGATAAAGAGATTTATAAATAGATTTATTATAACTGATGAATCTATTCTTTTTTGTGCGTGGTTATTTCTTAGATTTTGTTTTAATAAGTTATTCTTTTTGTGAGATGTAATCATTAATTTTTAGTTTATTATTTTATCCTGTAGTAACTGCTGAGTTACAAATTTCTGTGTAATAACTTATTCTTTCTGTACTGTAGTGTATATCTAATTCTAGATTTTCTATGTCATTTATTATTTTGTGTTGTTCTTCTCGTAGTGAGTTTTTTATATTATATAAACTATTACATGTACTTTTTTCTAAATTTTCTAAGATTTTTTCTATCCATATTAACTTTTCTTTTAGATCTTCCATTATTTTTCTAATATGGTTTCTATAATTAACTTCGTTATTTAGATTATCTTGGTTTTCTCTAGTTTTTCAAATATATTCTAACATCCACAATCTTGGTCTGAATAATATCCTTCTGGGTAAATGTCTTCGTATATTTGTGCTGTAGCATTTATCATTTCTATTTCGTAGTTTATTACCTCTTCTAATATCATTTTCTTAACATCTATTATTTCAATATCTTTAAGTATATATAAGATTAAAACTCTAAGGTAGTCTAAATGGGCTATTTTTTTTTTAAAATTGATATTTTATAGCTATTTGTTTTAGTAATTTTTGCATATTTTTATTAAGAGATTTTATATATTTTTTATTTCCCATGTATTTGTCTATATATATTTTCATCTATTTTTCTAGTATCTGTATATTTTGCGTACCTTTAAAAACTCTACGTAATTTTAACATAATAAATATTTATAAAAGTAGTTAGGTATGTGTGGTATATAATTTATTCTATCCGTATAATTTTTTCCATATGCTTTTTCTAATATAATTTTTCTTATATCTGCAATATCTATATCTCTAAGTACATACAAAATAAGTATCTTGAATTTATCTACCATGACATCAGATATATTATCATTCATTATCATAAAATTACTTTTTTCAAAATATTCCCTTCAACCATATACATAATAAAATATAGTCATCTCAGATTACTATATACTAGATTATTCTTAAATAACATGTTCTTCGGTCACTACTAGCATGGTAATTCGGATACTTTTCCTTAAACAGCGCCTCGACTTTGGTTACTCCCCGCCACGGCTTCTTGCCTCATTGGTTTCACCTTTAGGATGACATAGTTCCTTGGGATTTTTTACCGTTTCCACTTTGCTAATAAACTTCTTAACATATTATTTTTCGAATAATTCTATTATAAAGTAACTAATATGAATTTATTTTATCATATCATGATTGTCGGGAATTATGAATTTAGCTATTCATAATCATAAATAGATATACCTGTTCCGGTAGCTTTGATATTTCTGAGGTTTGTTGTTCCATAGCTTTTTTTATTGCAGTGTATATATTTAATTAACTAGGCAAAAGTATTTTTGATGGAGAGACTTTTTTCTGAATGTAGGAAAAGCTTGCCTTTGCAATGCTTCCTGAGTTCTTATTTATAGAATGAGAAATGTACAAAAAGTTCTTACATCCGTATTAAAAAAAACTTAAAACTAAAAAGAAACTAAAAAGACTTGAAAAGTCTTTCTTTTTCACCTAACCTAATCTAAAGACTTTGAAAATTTCTACTTTACATTAACTCTATAATAAATGCTACAAAGCTAATGTTATCTTTTACGTAACAACTTTGTAAATAAGTCTTCCGTCTATCTGCCATATCTGCAAATAAGTCTTCCGTCTATTTTGTCATATCTGCCGTATCTCTATTATTGCTCTGTTCTTATCTTTCCAGCTGTAGTCCTTATCTTCTTTTATTCTAACTGTACTGCTGGGACGTCATTATCTCCTCCATTACATTTTGAACATCTGTGGTCTGGGTATTTGTGTCCAATAGTTTTGCAATATCTGGTCAATAATTCTTCTGAAATAAATTTTTCTTTAATAGCTCTGGCGATAGGTTCTGTCTCTGGTTTAAGATTGCCTAATTGTTTCCATATCTGTTTCTCGTAGCTCTTTTGAATTTGAATATATCAATACATGGTTTCTTGAATAATAACTCCATATAGGATTTTGATTACAATATGTATTTGCTAGTTCTTGTAAAATCGTAGATAGTCCGATAACTCTTTTGTTTGCATAAAATTTTGGTATCTCGATTCTGGGTATCTCTGGCTGTGTACCAATATCTTGTGGTATAATCATATCTCGTGTCATTCCTATTTTTACAACTTGTATAGGTTTCTTAACTTCGTCAAATAATATCTCTGCTGGTGCCGTGTATATTTTTATAAAAAATAAAGTACCTTTGGTTATTCTTTTAAATGTGGTAAATGCTTCATATATCTTGGGTATAGTGGATATCTCAGTTCCGTCCGTGGTATATACAGTACTAAGTAATCCATATTCGTAGCAAGTTTTAACTAGGCTTGGTTTAGTTTTTGGTAAGGCAATTAGCTTGTTGTATCCGGTTAATTTCTGGGTTATATAGTTCGTATCTGGTTCTTGGATATTTGTAGCTTTTGGGTTGCTATTTAAGAAAGTTTGTACGTTGTAGATATTTTCTATATTTGTGCGGGTTGTGTAGTTGTATGTCTTTTTGTCTTGGTTTAGGCTATCTCGATATGTGGTAACTTGTGGGGGTGTAAACATGGGGTCTTTTGGTATATTTGGTGTATATGGCTTGTCAAATAGCTTATTTAAGTTCATATTTTTTCTAAATCCTTTGCTTGTACCTGCAGAAGTAGATTGATAAACGTTATGGGTTTTATGGAGTATCCCAACATCTCCTTCTAGCTCTGGAATTTTATTGTCTTCCGATCGACATAGCTCTGCACATTGCTGGGTTAGCTGATTCATAGCTATAGACTTCAGATTATCTTCAATAGTCTTTAGCTTTAGCTTTTCTATCTCAGTACCATTCTTTGCTATCTCAGTACCCATACTGTCTACTTTCAATGAAAGCATAGTCAGGGCATTGAGTATCTTTTCATGTATATTTTCTTCTATCATTTCAGTTTGTGTAGCTTTGTCTTGATATGTAATCTGTAATAACATTTTTGTTAGTACTGATTACTTCTATTACAAATGTAAAATTTAATATGTTTAAAACTAGTCTCCGAATCTCTTTTGTTGTAACTGAATTTTGTATTTTCTTTGTTAGCCACCAGCGTACCTGTGTATTATCTGTTCGCACAATAAATTTGTTATATACAATATATGGCTCAAATGCTAATAAACATTTATATAATGAACATAATTCTTTCCTATTTATTTCCCATTTTATTTCTGTTTCGTTGAACGTACCTGAGTAGTATCTACAATGGTGTTCTATTTTTTCTGCTTCATACCTATATTTAAGTACTCCTCCGTAACTATATTCACTGGCATCTGCTTCTACTATGTATGTAAATTTTCTATTTTCATCCGGAAATTGTAATTTTGGTAAATCCTTGCAAAGTAATTTTATTTTCTGAACTTGTTTTTTATCTTCTTCATTATAATTATATTCTATTTTAAGAGGCTTAAGGCTTGAAATTTTCACTAAGTGTTGGGGACTTAGTCATTTTCAAGACCCCTAAAATTTGAGGATTTTCATTCTGGTCTTTCCGACCCCGAGACGTTAGTTTTTGAGTTACTTCATGTTCAAGGATGTAAGAAGTATGTCTCGGGGTAGTTTCAGATTTTTTAGACAAGGTTTTGGTCATGTTTGGATCACGAATCTAGCAAGTCACCGCGATAGCACCGCGTCGCATCGCGGTGCTATTCCCGTTGGCACATATACCGCATCACGGTGAGGTTGTTGTGTCCAGTTCTTGATTTATAATTTGAATGCACTTGTCATAATCTTTATCCTAGTATGTGAAAAGCTTATGAGGTGAAAAATATTCATATCAATCACCTAGAACAAAGTTGAGCTAAGAGCCTTTAATTCGTCCAAAGTTTGGTATTCGATCCTGCAAGAGTCAACTTTGAACTTGTAACTTTTGAAATATATATCATTTTTTAGCTCAAGACCCACCAAATTGTAGATAATTGAATTAGCTTTCCAACGATACCAATTTCACTTAAATTCGATATCCGAGCAAAAAGTTATGATCATTATCGTCACAACCAGTAAGCCACCGTGATAAGACCACGTCGCGGTGACATAGTTGCGTTCAGTTTTTTTGGTTTAAATAATTTAGGGGCAATTGGGTCTTTTTCATACTTAACCCAATCATTCATAACACGATTTGGGCATCAGTTAGGGCATAATTTTTCCCTTCTTCTCCAATTATCCTCCCAAGAAAACCATTTCCTTTCCCAAGAATACAAATTCAATTCCTTTATCCCCAAGAAATCAAGACTTCAAGTTCCCCAAGTTCAAGAACCTTCAAGAAAGCATCAAAATTGGTGTTTCTCTTTCAAGTTTAAAAGTTTAAGGTATGTTGGGTATTCATTCATGGACCCTTTCACCCATGGAACCCTAAAACCCTTTTCTTTCAATTAAAGAGTGAATTTTCTACCATTATAATACTTTATACGCTCAAGAAAGATTGAGTTTCATATTTTCATGGTGATTTTAATTCAATTCAGCCCATGTATGATTCCATGCAAGATTTTGCATTCCTCATGCTATGAATTTAAGTTTCCCATGCTTTATTCAAGTGAATTTTATGATAGATCCTAAACTTATGATTTTTAGCAACATTCTCATGTTTTAAATTCATCTTTTTCCCATGTTTGATGAAATGAGTTGAACCATAATTCAATACTACAGTTTAAGTTTAAATATCATCTTTTAATAATCATTCAATACTGGTGGGTTATGAACACCTGGTACCTATGTGTTTTTACATAATTTTTGTTTTCAAGTAAAGAGTTAGTCAGACCATGATTTTTAATATCATATTCAGAACACCATTATCATGTTGAGCAGTATCAGTTTATATGTTAATAATTACTTTAGAATTCATATACACTATTATTTTTAGAATACCATGACCTGAGCTTATCACTTATCAGTTATTAGTGCATACACTAGTTAGTGGTTCAGTGTATTTCAGTTGGTAGTAGGATTTAGCACCGAGCGAACCCAGGGATGGGGGCTCACCTGTCAGTAGAGAGTGTGACCTTTAGTAGTAGTCCTTAAATTCCAGAACTACATAGCCAGCGTAGGTTTAAGGTGTCTTCCTGCCAGTTGAGTGTTGACACATATCTCATGAGAGCACCTGCAAGTAGAGGGTGACTCTTTAGTCCTTCGGGACATCAGTTTAGTGATCACTACAACGCAGGTTCTATTCCGATGGCAAGGATAGAACAGACCCCCTCAATGTAGGTCAAGTGTTGGACTCCATGATAGCTCACATGGTTTATGTCGGTTATATGATAGCTCCCACAGTATCAGTACACTATTCAGTGTATTTTCAGTTCAGGTTTGCTTGACCAAGTGTACAGATTTTTTGTTCTTCAGTTACACAAATTTCATTCTTTTAGCTTACAGATTACTTTTGAAATATTCTTATGCTTGGTCTTGCATTCTTAGATATTACAGTTTGCATGCATTCATGCGTAGTTATCTCATGTTGTTTAGTTACCCCTTATCTCATATGCACATTACCCTACAGTTTCAGTCCAGTTATTTATATAAGTAAATTTTAGTTTTTACATGATCTGTATTCATATATCTGCTACTCATCATACCGATGTTAGTTATGCCTTTTCTCAGATTTTAGTTATTCGGTTGCACAAACATCAATCATTTAGTTAATCAGATCTACTTAGTACATGTTATGTTGGTTTTATAAGTTTATTCATTCAGGCTCAGTATGTTTGTATATTCAGATCCATGGGTTAAGTAAGTTCCCACCACATAGTTTAAGAGCCAATATTCATACGTCATCCTCAGTGCAACTTCTACAGAATATTCAGCCCACCCAAGAATGGCTTACAACATTTATATTTCTACCTCCCCTAGCTTACAAAATTGTTTTCAGCTCTTGATTTATAAATTTTTTATGATGTACAGTTTCCATGTATAGTCATGTTTCAAATCTATATTTTAGCAAATAAGTTATATCCTCAGTTTTACAGCATGTTTGAAATATTTTCATGATTTAGTGCATGTCTCCATATACTCAGTACATTCTAATGTACTAGCCACATATATGTATTTGTGGCTATATCTTTCATAATGTAGGTACGATATGTAGCTCTTACACCAAGGTTAGATAGTTTGCAGCTTTCATCCAGTAGGTGATAAGTTCTCCTATTTTGAGAATTTCAGACAGTTGTAGATTATGTACTATGTTTTTTATTTTCCATGTGTATTGATTAGTGGTAGTTGGAGGTATGTCTCAACTATATATAGTCAGTAGAGTAGAGGCTTCATATTTGTCAGTCAGAGCCAGTCATGTAATTCGAGTTTCTTTCTTCAGTTTTATCATGATGTAAAATGTATCAATATTAACTTTAATCACGCTTTTCATGATTATGCTTTCTCTCAGCAAATTATGTTTTGTTTTACATATTAAATCAGTTGCTCAATAGTATGCCACTTCATGGGTTAGCTTGGGAACACTTGTGGTTCCAAGTACCGTGTTATGATTAAGGGGTAGTCTCAGGTCATGACAAACTTGGTGTCAGAGCACAGAGCTCAAGTGTCCTAGGGTTTCTATGAACCCGTGTCTATTTGAGTCTTGTAGATGGTACAGAGATATTTGTACTTTTCTTTGAGAGGCTACAGGGCATTTAGGAAATACTTCCCTTCTTTTATATCTCAGATCATGAGTAGACATGTTCTTTAAGGAAATTATGTAGATTTTTATGTGAATCCGTTCGTGCTAACTCTGCCTTATTCTTGAGGCAATTAAAAAATAGCCATGCTTAAATCCTTATAGACAGAGTTTTCTCAGACAGTCCCCACAGATAGTTATGAGATTTTATGTAGGCTCAAAAGTATCCCATCAGTTCTTTTAAGTTTTGAAGTTTGAAATATTTCATTTATATTCATGAAAATCGTGCACTAAGCCAAAGCCACATGTTTCCTCTGATCCCTACTCAGAATCCTATGACTGCATATGATCTAGAGTTTAAAGCATGAACCCATAAGTTTAACAGCAGTAAAATAGGGATAGTGTTTATCTGGATTCAGTAGATTTTTCATCCATGGGGATAGTTGTATGAAAGGTGAATTAGTATGCTTGAAATAGTGTATGCAAGAATTTAAGTTGTTGATTCGAAATTAAGTATGATGATGTGTGTATGATCTAGAGGTTTCTAAGTTTTTACAGAGTGTGTGCTTAGGTAGTACCCTTGAGTTGTTAAATGTGAATAACGCTATGTAGTATATGATGTTCTTATCAACTAACTTATGGGTTATATGTTGATGATGTTAGGTATGTTGGTGTAATGATAATTCACATAGTTTAAGGGAAAAATATAATTCTAGAGATGTGATATTAGTAGGCTATGAAGGAAGTTTGTATGGTTCATTAAAGGTTTGGGGATATCCATGTTATGTACTAGAATCTAAGTTTGAATTGTGGATGGTTGAGCTAATAGAAAGAAGAGTTAAAATTCTAGATAGTGTAATCTCAGGGTATGGTAATACTTATGAAGATTCCAAGTCAGTGTTTGAGTTATTATATAATAATTATTGAGGCTATACAAATATAAGATTTGTATCTCAGAAGAAAGTACTAGCAGCGGGTTTTACACTTTCAGGTTGATTTTATTATTTCTGTGTATTGTTATATCTTGAACTCTAAAATAAAGTGATTGCAGTTCAGTTTAGAGTTTAGAGGTCTGCAGACTTAGAATGATGGCTTGAAGCTAAGAGGGAGATGATAGAACAAGAAACAAAGTCAGGTTCTCAAATTCTAGTAATGAGGCTGGTGTGTTATAGAGCAACAATAGAATAGGAAGATGCCTGACTCATTCTTATCTCAATGACAATTATTGTTCTTCAGTCATCATAACGTCTACTCATGCATTACATATCTACTCCATGATCATAGTTCATGTTTATGCACATCATAGAGAATAATGTGCGCTTACAATTCCTAGTATAAGGAGTTTCAGTTCACGCAACAGTACGAATCATATTCCATGAATTTATGAACTTCCAAACTCAAGTCATGCAGCTCATGACTCATGTACTCATGCACTCATACTTTACCGAATGTTCAATTATAGTTACTCATGGTACACCCATAATGACCAGTGTAATTCATATTATGTCATGTATATCCTCGGTTTTGATCTCTATAATTCATCCATGTCATGGGGACTCTATTCGTCAGGCCTCAGTTAAGTGTCCGAGTTATGCATAGTATTCTTTCATGCTTCAAGTCCTCCTATTCTAACCTTTCAGTGACCTCTCCTTAGGTCAAGATAGTGATGATGAACAATTGTTTAGATGGGAGAGAGTAAATGTTTCTTGTTTTCATGGTATAGACTAGGTGTTATGGTGTTATGTATAGTACATTGTGATTTCGAGTTAGGCTTGAACATGGTGGGAGTATGCAGCTCAAGCCAAACCTTGGATGGAGTAGTTATATGTACCCACACGAGTATTTAAGGAGCGAGGCTAAGCTTGAATTAAAAGTTGTATTGCCTAAGGCCTAGTAATTCTATCCTAGTTTATGTTTCATATGCCTATGTTCCATGTTACAGAGTTATAGCCATATTGAGATTCCATACTCAGATATTTTATTCAGATCATGCCTATGATTCTTTGCTCCCTACTATTATTATAACTCTTTAGAAAGAGTGTTGAAGAAATACTCCAGTTGATTATAAGCTTTCAATATAATTTAGTCTGTATAGCCAACAATTCAGTTTAGTAGTCAGATAGACAAGTTCCTATGATTCTCCATCTTTCCATCTAGTCTTACTATCCTAAGTTTCATGGATGTGCCTATTCCACAAGGTAATCTATCCTCATTTATACGAATTGCAAATTCAGTTGAGTTCTTACTTCTAGTTTAAATCAGTCTTAACCATATAGGGGATCTAGATTCAGAAATTGTATGGTGCTAGTTATACAACTTCAGAATTCTGCCAAACAGTACCAATGGATTCCTAGATTTTTAAAACAGTCACAACAGGTATTTATGAATTCAGTTCATTTTATGAACCATGTTTTAGATTTAGATATTAGGTCATGATTCAGTTCGTAAGTGTCCCATGCATCATCTCGGTCTTTCCTTAGTTTTTCAGCCAAGTCAATATCATTCGAGGGACGAACGATCCCAAGGGGGAGATATTGTATTACCTTGAGTTTTCATGTCCTAAACCTCTTTTTTTTTCTTCATGAAACCAAATCCAGCTTGAGGTAATGGTTACTCATAAATTGTCTCTCATTTCTATCTCAGCCTTAAAGCCATTCTTATGTCATTGCATGTACTTAAAAAATCAGTTCAGTTCATGATATTAAGTTCATGTATCATGTTTCAAATTTAGTTATGCAATCATGATCCAAGTCATGCATGTCAATATATGATCTTGGTGGCTTTAGTACAGTACTCTCAGTCTAACCAGTCTCATTCAAGGATGAATGCTCTCAAGGGAGAGATATTGTAATATGCCATACTAATCTTAGCTCAATTCATCTCTTAGTTGCATGCTTAAGGGGCTTAAGGCTTGATATTTTCACTAAGTGTGACTTGGTTTTTTTCAATACCCCTAAACTTTAATGATTTTCATTTTGGTCTTTTCGACCCCGAGACGTTAGTTTTTGAGTTACTTCATGTTCAGGGATGTAAGAAGTAGTCTCGAGAGAGTTTTGGATTTTTCGAACAAGGTTTGGATCATGTTTGGATCATGAATCTAGAAAGTCACTGCGATAGATCTGCGTCATGATGCTATTCCCATTGGTACATATACCGTATTATGGTGAGGGTGTTGTGTCCAGTTATTGATTTATAATTTGAATGCATGTGTCATAATCTTTATCCTAGTATGTGAAGTGCTTATGAGGTGAAAAATGTTCATAGAAATCACCTAGAACAAAGTTGAACTAAGAGCCTTTGATTCGTCCAAAGTTTGATGTTCGATCCTACAAGGGTCAACTTTGAACTTGTATAACTTTTGACATATATAGAATTTTTCAGATCAAGATCCACCAAATTGTAGATAATTGAATTAGCTTTCCAACAATACCAATTTTACCTAAATCTGATACCCAAGAGAAAAGTTATGATAATTTTTGTTAGAACCAGTAATCTACCGCGATAAGATCGCGTCGGGTTGACAAAGTTGCGTATGATTTTTTTGGTTTAAATGATTGAGGGGCAATTAGGTCTTTTCCCCCCTCAACCAAATCGTTCATCACACAATTTGGGTATCCGTAAGGGCATAATTCTGCCCTTCTTCTCTAATAGTCCTTCTAAAAAAACAATTCCCTTTCCCAAGAACACAAATTCAATTCATTTATCCCTAAGAAATCAAGAATTCAAGTTCCTCAAGTTCAAGAACCTTCAAGAACGTATCAAGATTGGTATTTCTCTTTAAAGTTTAAAAGTTTAAGGTTTGTGGGGTACTCATTCATGGTCCCTTTCACCCATGGAATCCAAAACCCCTTTTCTTTCAATTAAAGAGTGAATTTTCTATCATTATGATATTTTATGTTCAAGAAAATTGAATTTCATCTTTTCATGGTGATTTTAATTCAATTTAGACCATGTATGATACCATGCAAGATTTTGAATTCCTCATGCTATGAATTTAAGTTTCCCATGCTTTATTCAAGTAAATTCCATGATAGATCCTAAACTCATGATTTTTAGCAACATTCTTATGTTTTAAATTCATGTTTTCCCCATGTTTGATGAAATGCCTATGTCTTAAGTTGTACTATAATTCAATATTATAGTTTGAGTTTAAATGTCATGTTTTAATGACCATTCAGTGCCAATAGGTTATGAACACCTGATACCTATGTGTTTTTACAAGATTTCTATTTTCAAGTAATGAGTTAGTCAGACCATGATTTTTAATATCATATTCAGAACACCATGATCATGTTGAGCAGTATCAGTTTATATGTTAATAATTACCTCAGAATCCGTATGCACTATTATTTTTAGAATACCATGACCTGAGCTTAACACTTATTAGTTATCAGTGCATGCACTAGTTAGTATTTTGGTGTCTTTCAATTGGAAGTAGGATTTAGAACCAAGAAAATCCAGGGATAGGGGTTCACCTGCCAGTAGAGGGTGTGACCTTTCGTAGCAGTCCATGAGTTCCAAAACTACATAGCCAGCGTAGGTTTGAGATATCTTCCTGCCAGTTAAGGCTAGACACATATCTCATGAGAGCAACTGCCAGTAGAGGGTGACTCTTTAGTCCTTCGAACATCAGTTAATGATCACTATAGTTCAGATTCTATTTCTATGCCAAGGATAGAAAAGCCCTCCTCAACGTAGTTCAGACGTTGGACTCCATGATAGCTTACATAGTTTATGTCGGTTAGTGATAGATCCCACAGTCTCAGTACACTATTCAGTGTATTTCTAGTTCAGGTTTGCTTGACCAAGTGTACAGATTTGCAGTTATTCAGTTATACAAATTTTAGTTTTTTAGTTTACACATTATTTTAAAAATATGCGTATGCTTGGTCTTGCATTATCAGATATTATAGTTTTTATGCATTCACGCTCAGTTATCTCATGTTGTTTAGTTAGCCCTTATCTCATATGTATAGTACCCCACAATTTTAGTCTAGTTATTCAGTTAAGTTTACTTTAGATTTTACATAATCTGTATTCATATATCCGCTACTTATCATACCGATATTAGTTATCCATTTTCTTAGATTTCATTTGTTCGGTCATACAGACATCAATCATTTAGTTAATCAGATCTACTTAATACATGTTATGATGGTTTTTTATGTTTATTGATTCAGGCTCAGTATGTTTGTATATTCAGATCCATGAGTTAGGTCAGTTCCCACCATATAGTTTCAGACCCAGTATTCATATGTCATCTTCAGTACAACTTGTACAGCATATTCAGCCCATCGGAGAATGGCTTACAAAATTTATGTTTCTATAGCCCCCTAGCTTATAGAATTATTTTCAGCTCATGATTTATAAATTTTCTATGATTTACACTTTCCACGTATAGTTATGTTTCAAATGTATATTTTAGCAAATAACTTATATCTTAGTTTTACAATATGTTTGAAATATTTTCATGATTTAGTGCATGTCTCCATATACTCAGTACATTCTAATATACTGGCCACACATATGCATTTGTGGCTACATCTTTCATAATGTAGGTAGCATATGTATCTCTTACACCAAGGTTAGATAGTTTACAACTTTCAGCTACCGGGTGATAAGTTCACCTATTTTGAGAACTCCAGATAGTTGTAGATCATGTAGTATACTTTTTATTTTCCATATGTATTGATTAGTGGTAGTTGGAGGCATGTCCCAGCTATCTATAGTTAGTATAGTAGAGGCTTCATAGATGTCAGTTAGAGTCAGTCATGTAATTTGAGTTTCTTTCATTACTTTATCATGATGTAAATTGTATCAGTATTACCTTTAATAAGGATTTTCATGAATATGCTTCTGCTTAGCAAATTAAGTTTTGTTTTACATATTAAATCAGTTGCTTAATAGTATGAAGTTCATGGGTTAGCTTGGGATCACTTGTTGTTCCAAGCATCATGTTACGATTAGGGGTTAGTCTCGGGTTGTGAAAAACTCGGTATCAGAGCACAAAATTCAAGTGTCTTAGGGTGTCTATGAAGCCATGTCTGTTAGAGTCTGGTGGAATGGTATAGAGACATCTGTACTTATCTTTAACAGGTAACAGGGCATTTAAGAAATGTTTCCTTTCTTTCATATCTTAGATCGTGCCGGAGAAGTGTTCTCTAAGGAAATTATGTAGATTCTTACATGAATCCATTCATGCCAACTCCACCTTATTCTTGAGGCAACTTAAAAATAACCATGCTTAAATCCTTACAGACAGTTTTCTCAAAGAGTCCCTATAGACAGTTATGGGATTGTATACAGGATCGAAAGTATCCCATCAGTGCTTCTAAGTTCTAAAGTTTGAAAGATTCCATTCATGTTCATAAAAATCATGCACTAAGACAAAGCCATATGTTCCCTCAGATCCCTACTCAGAATCCTATGACTGTATATGATCTAGAGTTTGAAGCATGAACCCATAAGTGTAGCAGCAATAAAATAGGGATAGTGTTTATCTAGATTCAGTAGATTTTTCATCCATGGGGATAGTTGTATGAAAGTTGAATTAGTATGCTTGAAATAGTATATTCAAGAATTTAAGTTGTTGATTCAAAATTAAGTATGATGATGTGTGTATGATCTAGAGGTGTCTAATTTTTAATAGTGTGTATCCTTAGGTAGTACCCTTGAGTTGTTAAGTGTGAATAAGGCTATGTAGTATATGATGTTCTTATCAGCTAACTTATGGGTTATAGGTTGATGATTTTGGGTATGTTGGTGTAATGATAATTCACATGGTTTAAGGAAAAAAATATTAGTCTAGAGATGTGATATTAGTAGGCTACGAAGGAAGTTAGTATGGTTCAGTAAAGGTTTGGGGATATCCATGTTAAGTGTTAGAATCTAAGTTTGAATTATGGATGGTTGAGCTAATAGAAAGAAGAGTCTCTTTTAGAGGTGTGTAGTGCACCCCACTCATAAGGGAGAGGCTACAAGTAATTTAGGAATGTTTCACTTTCTTGGTATCCTAATTTCAAGGTTGGATTCTCAGTCCTAGAATATTGTCTAATCCTCATTTGTTCATTTTTTAGATCATACCTCGTAGATCTAAAACATAAGAAAATTCTTCTATCCCATCTGGGGGTAATGTCGAAGGGTTACTTCCTACTTCTAGGGTTTATCTTTGATCTCACGGTCCTATCCCTGATAGTTTTGGAGTTCCACTGGTTGCTACTAGTCCTCTTCATGGTGAAATGACTAATACGGAATTTCATCAGTCTATTCATACTATTGCAAAATTGGTTGTTGCTCAGGCTGAGCGGGATATGTCTTGTGCTTTGTCTGCTGATGCCACAAGGGTTGTCCAAGTTATGAAGATGGGTCCTCCTACTTTTTTTCGAGTGAAGGTGGAAGAGGTTCCACAAGGATTCTTGGATAAAATGGTAAAGATATTTTGAGTAATGCAGGCTACCAATGTGGAAGGGGTAAACTTTGCAGCTTATTAGCTAAAAAAGGTTGCATATCAGTGGTATGAAGAGTGGGATAGGTATAGACGAGATGTGGAGGAGTCTTCCTTATGGGATTCTTTCTCCTGTGCTTTTTTGGATCGTTTCTTTCCCCCAAGAGTTGAGAAAAGCAAAGATGGAGGAGTTTGTGAATCTTAAGTAGGAAAGAATGTTTGTCAAGGAATATGCCTTGAAGTTTCACCAATTGTCAAGGTATGCTCCTGATTTAGTGGCTGACATGTAGGGAAGAATGAGAAAGTTCACTTCTGGGTTGAATCGGGATTTGATTTTGGAGAGCAAGACTGCCTTGCTAATTAAGGATATAGATATCTCTAGGTTGACTGTTCATCTGTAGTAAGTGGAGGATGAGAAGAGAATGCAAGCGGAGTTTGGGGATAGGTAGGGTAAGAGGAGCAGGTTTTCTAACCAGAAAGGTACTTGGTCTCAGGATGGTCGAGATAGTGGCAAGTGGCAGGAAAAAAAGTGGGGCAGTTTTGGTTCCTACTCTTCTGCTAGTGCTCCTTACCAGTCGGGCGACAGGCATCACCATGGTAGTGATGATTTCTGGGTGTCGGGTGCCTAATCTTAGGCAAGCGGAGGTAAGTCAATTTCTCCATGCCCTCCTTGTTAGTTCTATGTTCGTCCTCATCGGGGTTATTATGATGATGGAAAGGAAAAATGCTTTAAGTGTGGTCAGACAGGCTATCAACTTATAGATTGTCTGGTTAATAAGGTTGCTACAGGGGTGAATAAGATTTCTGTGGCTTCATCTTCTGCTCCTACACCTGGTGATGTGGCATCTGCTTTTGTTACTACTCCTGGTTCTTGTATTGGTGAGAATAGGTTGTATGCTTTGGCATCCCGACAGGAATCTAAGGCATCACCTGATGTCGTTACAAGTACGTTACAACTTTTCTTTTGTGACATATATTTTTTTCTTGATCTAGGGTCTACCTTTTTGTATGTAACTCCTTATGTGGCTGTATCTATTGGTTTTGATATGAAAGCTATTCATATCTTTTTTTTGTTTCTACCCAGTAGGTGACTCAATTATTTCTAAGAGAGTCTATATGGGGGAGTGGTATATGTTGGTGGCAAGCATACCTTGGTGGATATGTTTGAGTAGGATATGGTGGATTTTGATGTCATTCTGGGTATGGACTGGTTACACTCTTGTTATGCATCCTTGGATTGTCTGACCCATAGGTTTATCTTTAGGTTCCCTGGTGAGCCGGTTATAGAATAGAAGTGTGTTTTCTTATCTCCTAGGGGGAGGTTTATTTCTTATCTTAGATATGAAAGGTTAATCTCTAAAGGTTGTCTTTATCACATGGTTTAAGTTTAAGATTCTAACCTGAAAGGTCCTTCTTTTTAGTCAGTTACTATGGTTAATGAGTTTCCAGAGGTCTTTCCAAATGATCTTCCTAGTGTTCCTCCGAATAGGAAAATAGAGTTTGGTATTGATCTAATTTTGAACACTCGTCCAATTTCTATTCCTCTGTATAGAATGGCTCTGATAGAGTTGAGAGAACTCAAGGAGCAACTTAAAGATCTTCTGGATAAGGGGTTTATTCATCTTAGTATATGTCCTTGGGGTGCACTGGTGTTATTTGTGCACAACAAGGACGGTTTCCTTCGGATATGCATTGACTATAGGCAGCTGAACAAGGTGACGGTCAAGAACAAGTATCCTCTTCCAAGGATAAAGGATTTGTTTGACCAGTTGCAAGGTGCCAAGTTCTTTTCTAAGATAGATCTTTGTTATGTTTACCGTTAGATAAAGATTAGGGAGGTGGATATCTCTAAGGTGGATTTTCATACTAGATATGGGCACTTTGAGTTTTTGGTAATGTCATTTGGGTTGACTAATGCTTTGGCAATGTTTATGGATCTGATGAACAGAGTTTTTCATCAGTATTTGGATCTCTTCATTATTGTGTTAATTGATGTCATTCTAGTTTATTCGAAGAGTGAGGTGGATCATGCTAATCACCTCCATGTGGTGTTGCGTACCTTAAAGGAACAACAGTTTTTGGTTGAACGTTGTAACTTTCTTGGGTCATATTATTTCTAATGAGGGGATCATGGTAGATTCGCAAAAGGTTGTTGTAGTGAAGAGGTAACCTAGACCTATGACTCCATTCGACATTCAGAGCTTTTTGGATTTAGATGGGTATTATAGGCGGTTTGTGAAAAGCTTTGCATCGATAGCTGCTCCTTTGACTAATATAACTTAGAAGAAGGTTGAGTTTTCTTGATCAGATGCTTGTGAAGGGAGTTTCGGGAAGTTAAAGGATCAGTTAACTCCGGCTCCAATTTTGACTTGTCCGAAAGGCAATGATGGGTTTGTGGTTTGTTGTGATGCATCTCGGGTAATATTGATACAGAATGGGAAGGTGATTGCCTATGCTTCCAGGCAGTTGAAGGTACATGAGAGGAATTATCCTACTCATAATTTGGAGCTGTTGGCGGTTGTGTTTGTTTTGAAAATATGACGGCATTATTTGTATGGTGTCCGCGTGGATATTTTTTCTAATCATAAGATTGTACAGTACGCGTTCACCAGAAAGAGCTTAATCTCAGACAGAGGAGATGGCTTGAGATTCTCGAGGATTATTTTAGCGCCCCGAGTCTGTACCCCAGACACTACACGATGCTCATAATCTCGAAGGACCACAAGATAACCCATGACTGGTACCTGCTGCAATAACTGAATAATAATACTGTAATATGCAAAAAGTAGGAAGAAAACATGCCATAAGGTTCAATACTGTAATAAAACTGAATACGTTACCTCAATACCAAAACTGAATATCTGTCTATAAATACTCTAGTCCAAAAAAACTCTACTGTCTGAACAAGAAGTTGATGGGACAAGTGCCCAACTAACTCTGGCTACTGAAATAAACTGAGTACTGTAATACTAAAATAATAAGTCTGTCCTCAAACTATGAGGACTCACGACTAAGTCTGTTGCCGATAGATCGGGTTGCTAAGTATGATCAGGAGCCCTTTCGTTTGAACCTATGATATAAGATATCATAACGCAAAAGAAAGGTATGGTCAGTACTTTGAATATACTGGTATGCTAAGTAAGGTAGGATGAGATTCATGGGTTCATATTCATGAACAATACTGACTAAATAACATAAGTATAACTGACTGAGAGTGCAGACACGAATACGTAAACTGTAACTGAGATCATTATAATACTGGATACTGATTTCTGAATTACGGATTTACAAATATCTGAGTTTAGTGATACTGTGTATCTGATAACTGAGTGACTGTATCTAAAAGTCCTTATTCTGAAGAACTGAACTGAGTTCTATACTGATACTGAATCTGAAACTAAGACTGTGGGAGGTAATCATCTAACTAACATGACCCTTTCTTAACTGATTAGGGTCTAACCTGTAACCCCAGCTGGAAGGGTGTCAATACCTTGCCATGATTAAAGACAAGCTGAGTCACCCACATCTGGCATGTGCTCTGAACAAGAATGGTGGTACCCTCAACTGGCAGGTACATCACCTCATCAACCCTCAACTGACAGGTTAATGTCTCAACCTACGCTGGCTACGTAGTTCTGGAACACAAAGACTGCTTTTAAGGATCACACCCTCTACTGGCAAGTGAGTCCCCATCAGTGGGTTCACTCGGTGCTGAATTCTACTCCCAATTGAATAAACACTGAACTAATTTCTAGTTCATACTAGGCTTGACTGAGCTGTTACTGATTATACTATCTAACTGAACTGAACTAAGTTCACTGAGCTCCGTTGACTGATAAAATACTACTAAATTCTGTTAACTGGATGAATTTACTGAGGTCTGAACTAAATACTGAACTAGACTAGACTGATACAGAGTCTACTGAGTTTTTTCTGAGTTCTGTAACTGACTGAGAGTACTATTGATCATGACGTGACTGATACAATCCTAAGACTAACCATGGCTCTAGGTAATTAGCTAAATTGTCAAGTATTAAATACCCCCAGGACCTGATAGCATAAATTATAAGACATGGCACAATCTCAAAACATGATAATAACTACTTGATCATCATTCATTCATTAGGACATTCAAGCAAACACTTACATGACATGAACTTGAATACATGCTAACATGATATAATTTTATTATTTAATTCTCATGAACAATTCATCAAACACTTGAAGGACATAATCTATGCACATGACACTAAAGCAACATGTACACATCATAGTTCAATTCCACATTTACAACTTCAAGGGTTTCAACATGGTTTCACATGATAATGCACACATATTAATCAATTCCACATGAATCTTGTAGTAAATCATGAACTAGAAACTCCCTTAACATGGTAATTATGAACACATTCAAATTCAACTATGAACTTCATCAAACTCACAAACTTATAATTAAAAAGAGTTTTTGAACTCCAAGGGTGGAAGGGAACTCTTGGATAAATACTTGACATACCTTGGTTGCTAAATTCCTGAAGATTAATGATGAAATCTTGAGCCTTGAATTTGAAATTTAATCTCTTAAGGTTTTTGTTCTTGAGTGTTTTGAGAAAGAATGAATAGAATTTGCCAATTGAGGGCTAAATCTTATGTTATGGGGGCTGAAGGACATGGGAAAAAGACCCAATTACCCCTAAAGATGTAGCTTTTTAATGATTAAAAATTAAACCATCAACGTGCAGACCGACGTGCCATGTCATTGGCATCGATGCGATAGCCAATGTGCCGTGTCGAGTCCATTTCAGTTCACTGGAAATTGCCACTAGGAGCCAAGAAAAATATTGATCAACGCGATGGCCGTCGCGCCGAGCCGACATCGCGTCGATGTACTATTTTGGATTCCCAAACGTAGTTCAAACAAGGTCCAAAAAATACAAAACTCATCCAGGAACACCTACTGACATTCCTGATCATGAATTAATCTAAAGATTGATATTTTAAGGTCATAAGGGTCATAAAATAGAGTTGCCAACTTACGAAGTCCAAAATAATACTAAGTATGGATACTTAGCTAGAATTTTCTAAGTCTGGGACCCTTTAGTAAGTTAAAAGACTGAGTTGAGCTTAGGATTTTGTAGGGTCTTAAAATATATCCCCCTTGGGAACATTCATCCTCGAATAAGACTGATTAAACTGAGAATATTGATAGACTGGACTTAGACACTGTACATGCACAACTGAAGCATGACAGTAATCATTGGTATACTAAATTATCGTACTGAACATGCATATCTTATGCATTAGTGCATAGCTCAACATAATTCATGAGTGCATGACTAGGATTACTGATAAGCTGGCTTATATACTGGATATGCATGTCTGATGCATGAATAAATGACTGAATTGATTCGTGAATGCATGACTGAGTATGCAACATTAATTGATACCAAGTTGGTAGCTATATCTAAATATGAGACTGAGTAAATTCAAAGGAAATCTATTACCTTAGGCTGAGTTTGAGTTTGCGGAAAAAAAGTGAGGATACTTGGTCCGCATGCCTGCTTCTGTTTCCCAAGTATCTCTCTTAACGAACTAATTTCACCAAAGTACTTTGACTAGAGGGACTTCTTTGTTTGTCAGTCTGTGAATCTGATAATCAAGAATTTCGATGGGAGTCTTTTCATAAGAGAGGATGTTCTGAATATGTATGCCCTCTATAGGAACTACAAATGCTGGGTCACCCATTCATTTCTTAAGCAAGGAGACACGGAACACTGGATGAATTGAAGCTAAGTTTGAAGACAACTCAAGCTCGTAAGCTATTTTTCTGAAACGATTGAGAATTCAGTAAGGATCGACATATCGGGGACTGAGCTTCCGCTTCTTGCCAACCTCTTCATTCCTTTTATAGGAGAGATTTTCCAGAGTACAAAATCACCGATCTCCAACTCGAGATCATTTACTGAATACACATAATCGGGAACATGAGAACATAATTGAGCCTGAAATGTGATATAGGAATTGAATATCATGAATGGAATTGATCCCCTGAATACATGGCTTACAGTTGAGATTGAAACTTGTGGGTCCACCTATGAGTACCCACTACTCTAAACTGGATTCATTATGTGAAGAGAAGATAGAAGGTTTAGGTTATGAAAGCTTGGGGATTATAGTGCATCTCCCCCTTGGGACATCATGACCCCTAAAGAATGCTGACTTGGCTGAGATACTGAGGAAAAACTAATATGATGCACAGGGCACCTATGAACTGAATTGTGACTGCATATCGGGGATCTAAAATTGAGGCATGACACCTGAATAAGAAATCTCTACGTGGCTACAGTTTCTGTAATATAGAGCAAGGCCTATGAAATGCCATCTAAGATAGAGTGAATAAGCCTTATGCACTGCAACTACAAATTTTCAAGCTTAGACATATTCCTCAAATATTCTCTCAGCTATACTCTCCTTTCCATTACGACACTTCACCTGAGGCTACTGTAAATATTCACATAGGCAATGAGCACGAATGCATAAACATACTAACTTGTCTGATTAATTAAGCAACTGATAGATGAATACTAATCATGTATAATTGAACTGTACTTAGTCTAGACTGAAACTGCATAGTATTATGCATATGCGGTAGGGACTAACTAAGTAACATAAGATAACTGAGCATGAATTCCTGAAATTTGTACTATTCGAGAAGGTAAGACCAAGCGTATAACATGACTCTAAAATAGTCGGTAAACTAAGGTACTGAAATACTGATAACTGAATAACTGATAACTGTATGCTATGGTCAAGCAAATTTGAAATTGAACTGAGTTACTGATCTGATTATTGGACTGGGACAGTGACTAAGATTGTAACTAAGACTGCAAATGAGACTGTACTAGAACTGAATACTGGGTTTTGATAACTCTACCTACTGAGGCCTGATCTGGACAAAATTCTCCACTATGTTCAAGCCTACTCAAATCTCCGAAATGTATTAAGCCACTTACACATCAATATGACATTCAAGCCTATCTTCATAACTACAGCCTCGTGTAAAATTAGCATGTAATAATCTTTTCTTAACATGAAACATTTACTCTCTCCCTTCTAAGCAACTACTCATTGCTACATCATTTCATAAGGATAGTTCACTAAAGGTTAAAACGTGAGGACCTGAAGCATGAATGGGACTATACCAAACTTGACACTTAACTGAGGCCTGAGGAATTGGACATCAGTATCCTAGATTTTATTGAGAAATCTAAAATGAGTATTTACATGATGAAATCTGAATTAAGCTGATCATTAGGAGTATAGCATAAGTCATGGAAAATAAGCATACTGTAATGCATGACATGAGTACATGAGTCATGAACTGCATGACCCGAGCTTGGAGTTTCTGTTTTCATGGAACATGATGCATAATACTGTGTGACTGGAAATCCTTATTCTAGGAACTGTAAGCATGCTTGATTTTTGATGATATGTACAAAGATGATCTGTGACCATAGAGATAACATATAAGGCATGAGTAGATATCGTGATAGCTGAAGTATGAAACTTTTCATTGTGGTAAGGATGAGTTAGGCATCATGCCTTCCCAGTGCTTTTCTACACACACAGATATTACTATTAAAATCAGAAAGACTAACTTGGTTACTCGTTGTACCATCTCCCCCTTAGCTTAAAGCTGTTATTCTAAGTCTGTGAATAACTTAATAAACTGTAAACCAAATTAAAATCACGTTACTCTAGAGTCTGAGATATAACAAAACTCATAAACACTCAACTCATTCTGAAAGACTATACCTGATAATGTAAGGTCTACTGCTAGTACTTTCTTTTCATACATAATTCATAGCTTTCTATTGCCCCAATAATCATCATGTAACAACCTCAAAACTGACTAACTTAGAATTCCCTACTCTTGTTTGTACTAGTTTAATCTAGAGATTCAAACTTAAATCAACTAAAACTGAGGTACTACCCCATTTATCCAAAGATTGATCCCTCAGGAAACTGAAATGACACGACTCTATTATTGGAATTAACTAAAGGTATTTTTCTAAAATACTGTAACCGAGCAATTTCTGTATACTCGTCTGGCTGGAATAGATCTACCTATTAGGGAGGCACTAAGAAAAGTTTTGTTATCTAATCTAACTTGGAAGTTGAATGCTATGTAAGAAGTTACAAAAGATAGAGAAACTCCCAGATTTAACAAGGTATATACATGTAAATGGAATATTTGTAACATACCAGTGACCACATCAGGAGAACTTTCCTAATCTTGTTGGGAATGAAGTGCATGGAACCTATTTGGGCGCTGCTCACTGGTGGTACTGGAAGTGGCACCCTGCTGATTCAGAAGACTAGGCTGAGCTGAAGGATGGTCAAACTGACACTGTTAGCATAAATTCTTTTCCCTCTGAGCCATTACTCTATATTCTTGTATCCTATGGTCGGGCTTATCGTACCAAAACATACATCACTGCCATCTTTACACACTACCTTGTGGTTCTTACCACATTCCTTGCAAGCAGATTAGTATGAACACCCTTTCTCCTACCTTCCAACTTAGAGCCTGATGCCCCATTTCGACTTTTACTCTTAAAATTAAGCATTGGTGCCCTGATTGAAGGTAGAAATGGGGCTGATAATCTCTGATAGAATTGGGAGAGGTTACTACCCCCTAATCTTGGCTTAGAATTATTTTTTCTAGTCCTCTTATTTTTCCTATGCTCCCCTCCCTCACCCTGCTAAGGGAAAGTTAATAACCTAGATATGACAATAGTCTACAAATTATTTTGAGAAACTACTGAATAATCCAATATAGTGAAAGCAGCTCTGAATTCAACGTGAGAGACATGCTTATTCAGGGGATCTGCCTGAACGGGTGGAGAAGCTAGCTGGTTTTCATCTCTTCTTTCATTAACTTTTTTGGGAGGTATGTTCTAGAATCATAAGGAAAATATGAATTATACTGAGAGTTTAACTGAAGCTCATGCTTACTCACACGACATGAATACTAAAAGAAAGAAAACTTTTTCCTAAAACATCTAATAGCCTCCTATCCATAAGTGTGGCGCGCAACACACCCATGCACAAAACTCTACTAGATGCACTTTTCAGAATTCCTAGGACTTTGTTGAAACTTAGGCTTTGATATAAAGTTTGTAACGCCCCGAGTCTGTACCCCAGATATTACATAGTACTCATAATCCCGTAGGACCACAATCTAACCCATGACTGGTACCTTCTAAAATAATTGAATAATAATACTATAATATGTGGAAATTAGGCAAAAAACATGCCATAAGATTCAATACTATAATAAAATTGAATACGGTACATTAATACCCAAATTGAACATCTGTCTATAAATACTCTAGTCTGAAAAGCCTCTACTGTTTGAACAAAGAGCTGATGAGACAAGTTCCCAACTAACTCTGGCTACTAAAATAAATCGAGTACTAAAATACTAAAATAATAAGTCTATCCTTGAACTATGAGGACTCATCACTAAGTCTGTTGTCGATAGATTGGGCTGCTAAGTATGATTGGGAGCACGTGTGTCTGAACCTATGATATAAGATGTCATAGGACAAAAGAAAGGTATACTTTAAATGTACTGGTATACTAAGTGAGGTACATTGAGATGCATGGGTTCATATGATGAACAATACTGACTGGATGGCATGAGTATAATTGAATGAGAGTACAGACACGAATACATAAACTATAATTGAGATCATGATAATACTGGATACTAAGTTCTGAATTACTGATTTATTGATATCTGAGTTTACTGATACTATGTATCTGATAATTGAGTGACTGTATTTGATAGTCCTTATTTTCAAGAACTGAACTGAGTTCTATACTGAGATTGAATCTGAAACTAAGACTATGGGAGGTAATTATCTAACTGACATGCCCCTCTCTGAACTGATTGGGGTCCAACCTGTAACCCTAACTAGAAGGGTATAAGAACTATGCCACGAGTAAAGACAAGCCGAGTCACCCTAATCTGGTAGGTGCTCTAAATGAGAATGGTAGTACCCTCAACTGGCAGGTAGATCACCTCATTAACCCTCAACTGATAGGTTGATGTCTCAACCTATGCTGGCTACATAGTTCTAGAACATAAGGGCTGCTTCTAAGGATCACACCCTCTACTGGCAGGTGAGTCCCCATCCATGGGTTCACTCGGTGCTGAATCCTACCCCCAACTGAATAAACACTGAACTGATTTCTAGTTCATACTAGGCTTGACTGAGCTGTTACTAATTATACTGTCTAATTAAACTGAACTGAGTTCACTGAGTTTCGTTGACTAATGGAATACTATTGAATTCTATTAACTAGCTGAATTTACTGAGGTCTGAATTGAATACTGAACTGGACTGGACTAATAATACTGAGTCTACTGTGTTTTTCCTAAGTTCTATAACTGACTGAGAGTACTATTGATTGTGACGTGACTGATACTATCTCGAGACTGACCATAGCTCTAGGAAATAAGCTAAATTTTTGGGTATTAAATACCCAGGACTTAATAGCATTAATTATAAGATATGGCACAATCTTGAAACATGATAAATAACTACTTGATCATCATTCATTCATTGGGACATTCTAGCAAACACTTGCATGACATGCACTTGAATACATGCTAACATGATATAATTTTATTATTTAATTCTCATGAACAATTCATCAAACACTTGAAGGACATAATCTATGTACTTGACACTAAAACAACATGTACACATCATAGTTCAATTCTATATTTACAATTTTAAGGGTTTCAATGTAGTTTCGCATGATAATGCACACATATTAATCAATTCCACATAAATCTGTAGTAAATCATGAATTAGAAACTCCATTAATATGGTAATCATGAACACATTCAAATTCAATCATGAACTTCATCAAACTCATAAATTTGTAATCAAAAGAAGTTCTTGAACTCCAAGGGTGGAAGAGAACCCTTGGACGAACACTTGATATACCTTGGTTGCTAAATTACTGAAGATTAATGGTGGAATCTTGTTCTTGAGTGTTTTGAGAAAGAATGAATATAATTTGCTAATTGAGGGCTAAATCTTGTGTTATAGGGGTTGAAGGACATGGGGAAAATACCTAATTACCCCCAAAGACATGGCTTTTTAATGACTGAAAATCAAACTATTGATGTGCAGAACAACGTGTTGCATCATTGGCATCGACATGATAGCCAACGCGCTGCTTTGAGTTTGCATCGATTAACTAGAAATTTCCACTGGAAGCCAAGGAAAATATTGATCGATGTGATGGTAGTCGCGCCATACCGAGATCGCATTGATGCACTACTTTGGATTCCCAAACATAGTTAAAACGAGGTTCAAAAAATACAAAATTCATTTGGGAACACCTACTGATATTCCTGATCATGAATTAACCTAAAGATTGACATTTTAAGGTCATAAGAGTCATGAAATAGAGTTTCCAACTTATGAAGGCCAAAATAATACTAAGTCTGAATACTTAGCTAGAATTTTCTAAGTCTGGGACCCCTTAGCAAGCTTTAAAGATTGAGTTGAGCTTACGATTTAGGGGGTCTTACAATTATGATATGAGTCTTCACTATCACCTAGGTAAGTCTAACGTGGTTGTTGATGCTCATAGAAGGTAATCCATGGCGAGTTTGTCTCATGTAGATGAAGAAAAGTAGGAATTGGTGAAGGATATTCATCGCTTAGCTAATCTTGATGTTCGTCTCTCAGACTCCAAGAATGGTGGTGTGATGGTGTAAGAAGTGTTTTATCTCTTGGTTCGGAGATTAAGGAAAAACAAGTGCTAGATCCTATCTTAATAAAAATCAAGAATGGCGTTGGTGTGAAAAAGGTAGTGGTGTTTGAGATCGGTGGTGATGGTACTTTATGGTACCAAAGGAGGTTGTGTGTTCCCAATGTTGACGTTTTATGGCAAAGGATTTTGGCTGAGGTGCATGATCGCGCTATGTTTTTTATCTTAGCTCGACTAAGACGTATCATAATCTCAAGGAGATATATTGGTGAAATGGCATAAAGAGAAATATGGCTAATTTTGTGTCCAAGTACATGGTGTGTCAACAGGTTATGCTTGACCATATGAGGCCATGAAGGTTGTATCAAGAAATTAAATTTCCCAAATAGAAGTGGGAAGTGATTAATATGGACTTCGTTATCGGTCTTCCCCAATATCAGAGTCAATATGATTCAATTTGGGTCATCGTGGATAGGATTACTAAGTCTTTGCACTTTTTGCCAATGCGGACTACCTTTTCGGTAGAGTATTATGTAAAGTTGTATCTTCAAAATATTGTGAAGCTGCATGGGGTGCTATTTTGATTATTTCTGATCATGGAATGAAGTTTATGTCTCACTTCTGGCAGTCTAGTCAGAAAGGGTTAGGGACCAAGGTGAGTCTAAGTACTTCTTTCCATCCATAGTAAGATGGGCAAGTAGAGAGAACTATTCAAACATTGGAGGATATGCTTCGGCTGTGTGATTGATTATGGTGGAAATTGGGTTGAACATCTACCTTTGGTGGAGTTTTCTTACAATAATGTATATTATTCTTGTATTGGTTTGGCCCTTTTTGAGACATTTTATGGTAGGAGGTATAGATCTCCTATTGGTTGGTTTGATCTTGGTGAGGCAGACATGTTTGGTCCCAATTTGGTCTACCATGCTATGGAGAAGGTGAAGGTGATTCAGGAGAGGGTTAAGGCTGACCAAAGTCGGTAAATATCCTATGCGGATATTAGGCATAGAAACTTGGAGTTTGAGGTTTGGGATAAGGTTTTTCTCAAGGTATCTCCTATGAAGGGAGTAGTACGGTTTGGCAAGAAAGTGAAGCTCAGTCCCCGATATGTAGGTCCTTATGAGATATTTTGGAAAGTTAGTAATGTTGCTTATGAGCTGGTGTTGCCTTCTAGCTTGATCTTGGTTCATCCAGTCTTTTATGTTTCCAAGTTGAGAAAGTACAATGGTGATCCTTCTTCGGTTGTTTCTTTGGAAGGACTGGGTATCACTGATTCTTTGTCTTATGAAGAAGTTTCGATCGAGATCTTAGATAGGCAGGTTCATCGGTTGTGGACCAAGGATGTGGCTTCGATTAAGGTTCTTTGGTGGAACCATAAGGTGGAAGAAGCTACATGGGAAGCGGAAGAGGACATGAAGTCCAAATATCCGCATTTGTTTTTTGCTCCTAGGATTCGCACGGAAGGTATGTGTCTTCAATACATCTTTACTTTTAGAGTTTGTTAAAGGAAAAAGTAATATCTTTGCCTCTTTATTTTTGAACTTTGTTAAAGATTGGGAATATGTTTGATAAGATAATGCAAATGACTCTTGCGTGTGGTTACCCCTACCTTATCCGTTATTCGGGGACTAATGTTCCTTGTGAAGGAGACTGAACACCATATTTTTTGGACCTTAGAAAATTTCCTGGAATTTTGATCTCTTGACCCAATATGACTTATGGGTATGAGCCATATGTTAGGGTATAGATGGTATGGGTCGTACGTATACTGACCAGTGCTGGTTGGTGGGATGAATTTTGGTTACTGGAATGGATACAACTGAGGGGTGTGAGTCATATTAGTGTTTACAAATTATTTGGTTCCTTAACTTAATCTTAGACTTGGTTACTTAGGTTAGGTCTGAGTATGAGTGGCTCACTATGAGTCATAAGCTAGGGTATGAGTCGTACCCAAGACTCGTATAGTGGGCAGTGTCTAAATCTTTCTTGAGTGTAAATATGTCAGGGGTGCGGATGAAGGGTACAGATTGTATACTATGGTTATGACTTGGTTGGATGAGTTGTATACTATATAGTGTTTAGTCTAAGAGTGCAGGTTTAGGATATGAGTAGTGGATACCAATCATATTGGAGGGTACGATTCGTGTGGGTCAGTCGTATCCTTGTGACGGGATTTTGGTGCAACTTAAGTGGGGGTATTCTGAATATTTCCCCACTAGTCCTAATAGGGTCCCACGACTTCTAACCTACTTCGGATGTTATTTTCCCTATTATTCTATTCATTAACACTTAGAAACTTTTCCTAAGCACTCTATAATTCTCTCAAGAGCTTTTGGGCAAGGGGAGCTAGGGTTTCAACTAAGGGATCAATTTGGGGCTTGTCTTGATGATTTCTTTCCGTCATCATCTTGGTTTAAGGCATGTTCTCTTTCCTTATTGTTAATTCTAACTAAAGGCATGGTTTTTATGAATGTTTTCACGATTTCATTGATTGTATGATTTTGGTTTCCAAATATGATTTGGGGGTTTTGATGTTAAATGGTTGATTATGGTTTCCCATGGTGTAAATTATGCTTTTATATGCGTTAATAGTGATTTTGGATCATTGGATTGCATGGTAATGGTTTATTGGTAATTGGAATAAGTTTTGGTCATATTATGTCCCCAATGTGTTTGGTAAAATGCTTATAAAGATATGTTCATTGCATTGACTACTTTTAATGGAACTCTTGTATATTTTAGAACTTAGTAAAGGAATTGTGCATAGTTTAAATGGTTTGGAATGGTAAATGGCTAATTAGTTATGTTTGTGGGGAACACGAAAGTCTCCTAAGTGGTTTAATATAGTAAATGGAAGGGCACTTGAAAGTCCCCTTAAACCTATAAATGTTTGGTTATAGATGATAATTGCAAGTAAAGGTTGGTATGACGATACCAATATCAATGGCCTTTGTTAATAAATGGATATTGGTTTGGTTATTTGAACATTGGTTTTAATTGGGAAATAATGGTGGGATGTGTAGCTAAGTTGTAGAGGGTGGAGGTCCCGGGGCGATCAAAATTGGAAACTCATATTTGTCGATATGAGGTTGGCCTCGATGACCGTGTGCATGATGTCACACTATATTTGAGAGATGTACTAGTCATCCCAAGGGATACTTTCTTGGTCATGTGGCTACACACACTGGGGCCTTTTCAGCAGGGGAAGCTGAACACATATAGCCCATGGGTGGTTTAGGACGGCAAAGCTACACAACCCAGGTAAAGGTTTTAAAGGAATGCTAAACCCAATCTCTTTTATCGGCATGGTTATATATGTGTGTGTGTGTGTATGGTTGTGTGAATATGGATGGTCTTACTTGGTTTTATAATGAAATTATTTTATCCTTATCTTGAGATCATGCTAGTGATCACTCGCTACCCCTTCTACTAGAAGTTGTATACCCACGCTATGTAGGAACTGATCATTCTACTTTTTCTACATAGTGATTGACTCGGGGACAAAATTGGGACTAAAGTGGTGAGCTTTCATCCTTTCGGAAGGCTCCATTTTATGTTATTGATATTTCTAGACATTTTGGTTTTAGTTTGGACATTGGTTTTGGCTATGGTTGGGGGCATTTCTCAACCGGATTTCATTAATCTTTTGGATAGAGGCTTTTTGGTACTTCTATGGGTTGGAATGGGCGGGATCGCTATAGGTGTCAGTCTTGGCATTGGAATAAGCTAGGAGGCTGGCATAATCAAACATAATTTCTCACTGTTTCATCACATTTCATTTTGGGATTAATTATATTATGTTTTTGAACGTCCTTGGTTATGGCCTAGTTTATGGGCCTTATTTGGTAGGGTTTGGTATGGTTGGATTATTAGTATAGGATAGTTGGACTTGGTTGGGTCAATCAAGATTGTGATCTTATTCTAGAGTCTTTATGTGAGTTGTTACACTATCTTGTTACACGCTCAGAATTCAGCCAAATTAGGGCAGACGACTGGAGGTTGGGTTGGGTAATGGGGGTGGTCTCTGGTCCAAGTCGGACTTAAGATGCCCATTATGATAAGGCCCCAAGGAAGGTCATTTCACAAGGCTTGAGGTCTTCAAAATTCCAAGGTAAGAAAGAGAGAGAGGTGATAGATTTCCATGATTTAGGGGTCGTTTGGTCATTGGGTCAGGTTGGTTAAAGCTGTAATTTGGTTTTTATTGTTTCTATGGTTGCTTGTATATTGTACGTTGTTTTGCTAGTGTTGTGCCGATGATGTTGCTGTTGGTTGAAATTGTGGGTTAGCCAGACTATTGGTGTTGATGTCGTTGGTCGATATTGTTTGTACGCTAGAGGTTGAAAGTATATCTGTCGTTTGTTTTGCTATTGGTGTTGTATGTTGATTTAGGGGAAGAGACAAAATAAATTGGGCCGAGTAGTGTGTGAAATGGGTTAGGGCGGCTGGGGGGGTGTTTTGGGCTAATCGGTTGGTTGTTGTTGGGCTACACAACTTGGCAGGCTGGCCCAAAAGAAAGAAGGGGATTGTTGGATAGATTAGGTTGGGGTTATTTTAAAATAACCCCAATCAATTTAGAATTTAGTCATCTCATTAAATTTCTTCCCAAATTAAAAATTAATTGGTCAATTGCATTGCAATTACGGCCAAATTTAATAGATCGGTTAAATTAAATTGAAATTCAATACGAATTAATACCTCGTTTAATCCCGAACTTCTTGATTAGATAAAACCAAATAAATATTTCTCCAAATAAATTATTTTTGAGAACCAAAATATATTTAAATCAAGATTTTCCCAATTTGAATTAATTTTCAAGTTTAATCTCAATAAAAGTCCAATTTTGATAAAAATATTCATTTAAGTAACAAAAAGTATACAATCTCGTATATGTAAATATGAAAACATATAATTGTTACTTAAATGAAAAAATTAACCCAAATAAATATTTTAGAGCACATTTATCCGGATGAAATAAACATTTAAATTTAAGTAATAATCAAAGAAACTCAAGATTAAATTTATTCATTGAGGGCAAAAATTAGGTGTTAACAACTGCCCCCTCCCTTTGGGTAGGGTGGATGCAAGTAACTCGGGGCAAAGGAAGTTTGACATTCCTAATTTTGTCCAACCACAAATTTATTTTTGGAAGAGATTGATTTTGGCACGAGTTTCATGGAGTTATGGATGGCACGGTATCGACTTTCCTACATATCTCAGGTTGCATGAGAATTCAGGTCAGTTGTAGTCCATAAAGCTTGATTTTTAAGCACGATTTTCAAAAAATTCAAAAGCTCTTTCAGCTCTTGAATATTGATGAAAATGAAAGGCTGGGGAATAAGGAGATTTGAAGGGAGGTTGTAATACAGTCGAGTTTTCTATACAGATCTCAGCCTACATATCCCTAAGACTCAGGGAATCAAACTGCTTGAAGTTTGACTCGATTTGCAAAAAAGGTAGTCTTTTCTGCTAAGACAACCTTTGGCTCAGAATGAGCAATGGACAATCGAGCTAGGGACTAGAGGCTCGTGATTATCTCAATTACAAAATATGGGCCCCTCATACATATAAATATAAGCTACATGGACATAATTCCCAAAGCTCTAGGTGTACGTTATTCGAATTCGAAGGAAAAGGAAAGTTACTTTTGGCATGAGTTTAGAAATACTCCAAAAGTGAAACTGAAACTAAAATCCAAAAATATCCGCATGCCTTTTGATAAGGATATGGTTTGATGGTGGTGGAAGTCATCTTTTAGCTCGCGTTCAAAGAGTTTGATATTTCTCTTCTAACTATGTCCCAGTTTGCTGGTAAGAAAAAGTTCCACGTTATCCTGCATCCTTTTTGGAGTCATCCGCATATGTGGTTTTGGTTCAAGATTTTTATCCTTTTGGATGCTCTCGACAACATCTCAAACAAAACTATTAGTGATAAACATATTTCACTAAGGGGTTTATAGTCTTTTACAATTCTCCGCGTGAGTTGCTATCTAGAAAAGACGTCATCCTCTCATGTACCTTTTTGTATGGCGACAATCGATACAACAACCATCTTGGTTGTTGTATAAAATAGTTGTTTTGACGGTTGAAAATTTCTTCAAAGTGGGGTGGATTTCCTGGATACCAATGACACTTTGTATAAAACGGTCCCTGCAATCGCGTAATCTTATGCTAATGTGGTAACCCTCTTAGTCACCTATAATACCTCTCGTGTGTGGAACCAATAACATCTTCGGCTATCGATAATGATCTTTTGAATGTGATATCTGTTAAGTCTTGTGCATCTTTCGAATCGATATGACTTATAAGTTTTCCTTGAATTGTTAATATTTGGATAATCTTGCGCATTATTTGATGTTGGATATGAGGTGACTTATAGCTATCCTTTGAGTTGCTAGCTTTTGATTAATATTAAACATTATCCGATTTTGGATAAGAGATGACTTACAAATATCCTTCCAATCGCTAGCTCTCAGGTATTTCTACACATTATCCAACCTTTGATACAATATGACTTATAGATATCTCTCAAATTGGTAGTCTTTAGGTAATCCTGCGTATAATCGATCTTGGATATGACACGGCTTATAGAGAACACTTGGACCTATTAATTTTGATAATCTTGCATATTTGTCGGTAAGGATTTAGTTGTGACTTATGGATAACCTTCAAATTGTCAATCTTTGGGTAATCTTACACACTATCAAGTTAGAATATTGTTGCGGCTTACGGACGACCCCTAGGCTATCAACTTATGGACAATCTTACACACTATCCTATTTCAAATATTGTAACTTATAAATGACCCTTGGATTGTCAATTCTTGAAAAATCTAGTACGTCGTATGTTTTCGGATAGTGACTTATAGACATCCTTTGGACCACATGTTTCTTGCGATCCAATAGTGAATGCATTAAATCTTTGGTAATTCATGCACTTGAAGCTGATAAATATCTCTCAACGCCAGACTGCGTTGCCTTTGCGTGATTTGATCAGATATGAATGCTTCAGAATATCCTTCAATGCCAGACTCATTTGTCTTTGCATGATTACTGGATATTTATGGAAATGCTTTAGAATATCTTTCAACAATAGACTCTTTCACCTTTGTATGATTAACGGATATATAAGACTTTAAATCAATCATGGGCATCAAATGCAATATGGAGATGCCCTTAGATTGATGTCACTTTGAAACTAGTCGAAGAAGGAAATATAGTTTCAAGACACGACCCTTACAATATGTCCCTTATGGAATAACCTTTATGGCATGTCCCTCTTGGCATGGACCTTTTGCCATGGCTTTTTTATAGTGGCCATATCAGCGTGGCCTTCTCTTTGTGACACTCTCGGCATGACCCTTATAGCATGGCCCTCTTGGCATAATATGATGCAGTAGGAAGATGGGGATGAATGCAAGTAACCATACAACGATTAGAAAACATCACCTTGACCTTTTCACTAGTATGTTGGACCTTCTACAAGTGCCATTTCAAACATCGCACTCTTGATTTGCTGGGGATGTGAGTACGTCATTATTTTCTTTTCACTTCTAATGATACCTACATCCACAGAAAACCTGTTAGTGTGGAGAAACTAGGCTGTTTTCAGCTTTTTGACCATCCTGGTTCCTTCTTATTGGCCTTGGGATGTTTGGGTTTCTTGTATTCCTTTAAACCAAAAGGATATGGTGAATAATTGGTGCTTTGTTGGTGTTTGTTGGCTTTAGGATAACCTACATCCACAAAAAAGTTGTTAGTTTTTGATAAAATTGATTTGTGCTGACTTCCTCGGTCTTCATCTCTTGTCATTGTCATCGCCAGGTTCTTATATTCTTTAGGTGTTTGTCATCTTTTAACTCCTGCTTCGATTCCCTGAGTTAGTGGGTGTAAGTCGAAATCATAGCATAAATTAATTTAAAGTAAGTACTTTTGCAAATGATTGAATTTTCAAAAATTCTTTTATAAGATTGGGAGGAGTCTCTGTCAGTTAAGTCATGTCATGTACGAGCTTTAATGAACATTCTTAGTTCGAGGCGTTGAGCCTTTGTAGCTGAAGGTCCATGAAGTTGACTCTGCTCTTTTTACGCCAAATCTTTATTTTTGTTTCTAAAATCTTTAGTATAGTATGGTGGAAATTATGTGGTCTGCCTCAAAATTTATTCCCTAGTTACTGATATCTCTCTAAAAATTCAATTTGGATAGCAAGAAGAACTTTTTCTTTTGAATTTTTGAGATACCTTCTCAAAAATTCTGCCCCAGTTCTATTTCCTGGGATGATATGACCGAGTTGTTGTGGCACCTACGTATCCCGTTGAACATAAATCAGGTCAAACATAGTTCCCACAACATAAAAGAGAATAAATTATAGTTAAACGGGTAACTGATGCCGACAAAGGCCGCCTATGTATCCCATTCTTGGGAATTCAAGTCATCACATAGTTCAAGAGGATATAAATAAAGTTTGTTAAGGAGTTGATCGAAGCCGACATAGGGTGCCTATATTATTCTTGAGAATTTAGGTCAAAAGTAGTTCCTACATGGAAGGAAGGTGAATTTTAAAGCTACTATAAAGTATAAAAAAATGATTACAATTGGAAAAAATAATTACAAGGAAATAAACACAAAGAAACACCTTATCAGAAATAGTATCTTTTTAGTGCATCAAAATTGATTGGCTTGGGCCACCTTTGTCCATCCATCTCTGACAAAATCAAGGCTCTTCCCGATAACACTGTGCAGACTACATATGGTCCTTGTTGATTTGGAGAAACTTCCCCTTATACTCCTTTTGGTGAGGGAAGATGCGTTTGAGCACCAATTGTACAACTTCAAGCGTGCGAGCTCTTACTCTTTTTTTGAAAGCATGAATTATTCGTTGTTGATATAATGGGCCATGGAATATGACTCATCCTCTATTCATCGATCATCATAAGTTGTTCATGGTGCGTGGACCCATTCTTCATTACTCAGTCCTACTTCTTGGATGATTCTTAAAGATGGTATTTCAACTTCAGTGGGTATTAATGCTTCTGTCGCATAGACTACACATAAGGAGTTGCCCCTATCAAAGTTCTGATTGTAGTACGATATCCCATCAAGGCATGGGGAAATATGTCAAGCCACGATCAGTGACTATTGACCATTTCCCTTAAGATCTTTTTGATGTTCTTGTTGGCATCTTCTACTGCTCCATTCATTTGGGCCGATATGCAGTTGAATTCCAATGAGTGATCTTGAACTGCTCACAAATCTCTTTCATCAAATTATTGTTCAAGTTTGCTCCATTGTTGTAATAATTGATTCGGGTATCCCAAATCGGCAAATCAAGTTGTTAATGACAAAATCCGCTACTACCGTCTTGGTTACAACTTTGTATGAGGCAACTTCCACCCACTTGGTGAAGTAATCCATAGTAACTACAATGAATCTATGTTCGTTAGAAGTTGGTGGCTCAGTTGGGCCGATGACATCTATTCCCTAAGCTACAAATGTCTAGGGCGAACTCATAAGTTGAGTCCATACAAGGGCACCTAAATCAAATCCCTGTGTATTTGGCACTTATGACATTTTTGTACAAACTTGCTACAATCACTTTCTATGGTTATCCGAAATATACGGCTCTTAGAATATTTTTCGTTAGAGTGAACCCATTCATATGAGGTCTACACGTTTCAGCATGAATTTCTTTAAGTAATTTCGTAGCTTCAGTGGAATCTATACATTGCTGAAATCCCAAATCTGGGGTCCTCCTGTAAAGGACTTCCCCATTCAAAAGGAAGCCATTGGCCATTCGACAGATCATTTTATTCTGGTTGATGGTCGTATCCTTGGGATACGCCCCAACTTCTAAATGCCTCCTGATATCAAAGTACCATGGCCTTCCATCTAGTTCTACCTCAACTTTTGTACAATGCGTAGGTTATTCCTTTAAACTTACCTCTAACGGATTAATGTAACTTTGATCCTGATATTGAATCATGAAGGATATAGTGGCCAAAGCATTGGTGAACTCATTTTGTTTCTCTGGAATAAGCTTGAATTCCACTTTCTTGAATCTTTTGCATAACTCTTATACTAGTTCCACGTATGGCATGATTTTAGGGTTCTTTATGGCCCATTTACACTGAACCTAGTGAATTAATAGATTAGAATCTCCAATGACTAGTAGTTCTTGAACGTTCATATCAATGGCCAATCTGAGACCAAGAATGCAAGTCTCGTATTCATCCATATTATTGGTGCATGGAAAATGCAGTTTGGCAGTAACTGGATAATGTTGACCAGTTTCTGATATTAAGATTGCTCCAATTCCTGAGCCCTTAAAATTAACCACCCTATTAAAGAACAATCTCTAACTCGGGTATAATTCAGTAATGTCTTCTCCTACAAACCATACCTCTTCATATGGGAAATAAGTTCGTAGTGGCTCATATTCTTCATCAACTGTATTCTCAGCTAGATGATCCGCTAGGTCTTGCCCTTTGATCGCCTCTTGAGTCACGTATACAATGTCAAACTCACTCAATAGTATTTTCCATTTGTCCAATTTCCCCGTGGGCATGTAATTTTGGTATATGTACTTTAAAGGATCCATTCTAGAGATGAGATATGATGTATATGATGTCAAGTAATGCCTCAGCTTTTGGGCCACCCAGGTCAATATACAACACGTCCTTTCCAATAGTGTGTAATGAGCCTCATGTGGAGTGAACTTCTACTCAAGCAATAAATTGCTCTTTCCTTCTTTCCAGCTTCATTATGCTACCCTAAGACATATCCAAATGCATTGTCTGAGATCGATATATACAACAGTAAAGGGCTTCCTTCTCTTGGAGGAACTAGTACTGGTGGACTGGATAAATAATCCTTGATCCGATCAAAATCTTGTTGGCATTCCTCAGTCCATTTATTTGTCGCAATTTCTTTAACATCTTGAGAATTAGTTCGTGATGAGTGGAGATCTTACCACTCATTTACACTCAACATTTATGCATATTACCTATGTTTTGAATGAATAAATGAGACATAATTGTGATTGAATGCACTAATATCCACAGTTTACAGGCACATTGTTGATGGGAGAGAAGGATGCAGATTGGAGAAAAAGAGGATCAAAATAAAGCCAGAAAGTGCAACTGAAGACCTGGAGCAAACATAGCCTCAGGTATCGTGGTCGCGGTCTGAGGACCATGATCGCTGTCGGTCAATAAGGTCAGCCTACCACGGTCATGTGAGATAATCATGGTCGTGGTAGCCGCGGTCGCGGCCAAGCCTATATGATTGCGGTATAGTAAAAAAATGCAGCCCAAAGGCGAAAATGTAAATGCACGTGGTTGATCCCAAATTTGACAAAAGGATGACTCAAACCCTAATCATGAAGATATTCTATCTTCCCCAAATTTTAGAGATGTTCTAGGTTTTTAGCCTCCATTCTTGGAGAATAAAATATTGTATAAATTTTGGGTGAAGAACATTTTGGAGTCACTTCCAAGTGAAGAATTATTGAACTCACATTGAAGATTTGTTGGATCTCATAGTTTGAAGTGACATTCACTTAGATTTTCTCAAATCAAATCAATGGAGATTTTGGGTAAAATACTTATTTATCTTATGAGTAGCTAGTTTTTTCTCTTGGGATTATGCTAAATAGGGTGTAAATATGTGTGGGATGTAATTTGCTTGTGTATTTACTAGTTTGTGATGTTGGATTCTACTATTTCTTGAGTAAATTGATTGGGATTTATGGGTGAAAGCCCCAAATACTCAAATGGGTTTGATGGATGAAAATCCCAAACTCTTGAAAGTTCAAACTATCCTTGAAAGAGGGGTTTGGGTGAGCTTTAGGAACCAACATCATCATTGAAAGAGGGATGTGGGAAACAAGACAATAATAGACAGTTTATGAGTATGGTTGACTAATTTTCACTATCTTAGACATAAGAGTGATTGTGAAGTTGACTATACTTAGGGAATCATCCTAGAAATAAGGGTGTCTAATTGAGGTATTAGGTGGTTTTGATTGAAGTACTCATTAGGCACTCAAAAGGGTCAATGAGTGACACCTTTGATGTTTTGTTGACAAACTAGTATCAAGTATTTCTAACCTAGCCTACCATATCACCAACCTTTAGAATTTGCATCTAGTTATAACACGCTCATGCATATATCGCCCCTAGAAAGGCATAATCCCAAGATCCGTGCCTAATTGATTATACTCTAATTATTCGTAGCCCCAAATTTAGACAAAAAAACTAAAAAGAAATATTAAGTGTGATACCTACCTAACCCCCCATTTTTATCTTTTGTACTATTGGTTTGAATTTAGCTAGTATCTACCGTTCCAAACTAATTTAGTCGGCACTCACATTATTCCTCATAGATTCGACACTGACTCCAAAATTGGGTAAATATATTGACGATGACTGCCTTACACTTAAATTGATGTGTAAGTTTAGCATTATTAGTTTGCAAATAACCATTGACTGGGCTATGAACCTGCTGATGTAATTCAATCTTCCTAAGAAACACATGACTTCCTTCTTCGTCTTCAGAGGAGAAAATTCTTAAGTCGCCTTAATTTATTGGGGGATAGCTTAGTGACACTTCTACTAATTATGAAACTCAATAGCTTCTCGGTGGTACCCCAAAAGCACACTTGGCAGGATTCAACTTCAAATTGTACTTCCACAACCGATCAAAGAAGTTTCCTAAATAAGCCAAGTGGTCCAAATTCTTGTGAGATTTGATGATCACATCATCCACGTACAGTTAAATTTCATTATGGATCATATCATGAAATATGGTTGTCATGTCTCTCACATACGTAGCACCAACATTTTTGAGACCGAAAAGCATCACCCTATAGTGATAAACACCCCATAGTGTGATGAAAGTCATCTTCTTTACATCTTCTTCTTCCATCAGTATTTGATAATACCCCATAAAGTAATCTACGATTAACTGTATTTCATGCCTTTAGGACTGGCTTTCTTCAGGTCTTTATAATCAACACAAATCCTGACCTTTCCATCCTTCTTTGGCACTGGAACAATATTGGCTAGCCATGTTGGATATTTTGTGACTTCAACCACATTGGCTTGGATTTCTTTAGTGATTTCTTCCTTGATTTTTAGACTCAGATCTGGCTTGAATTTTTACAACTTGTGTGATACAATATTTGTACTCAATTACGGCATGTCATCATAGGACCAAGCAAATACATTATTGTATTTTTTAATCAACTCAACAAGTTCTTTTTTTTTGTCTTCTGTAAGATGAACACTGATTCTGCTTTCTTTGACTTCTCCATCATTATCTAGATTAACTACCTTGGTTTTCTCTAGGTTGGGCTTTTCTCGATTATCAAATTCTTTTAGTTCTTTTGTTAATTGGTCTGGGGCCATTGTTTCTTCTTCATAGTCCTCTTATTCATCATTATTTGCATTGATTTGTTCATTTAGATCTTGACATGACATAATATTGGCAGGTTTTAAGTTATTATTACTGAAATCATAAACAACATAAGTTAGATCATAGATAATTCAATGAAGATAAGCGTAAAATATTTTTGCAATAAGGGAGGCTTTCATTGAAACATAGAACATTACAAACTTTGGCTATGATCCATAATAGTGTGGGTCTAAGACTTTTGGAAAATAAAAAAAGCAAAAATAAGGTAAATAAAACTTAAAGGGTCATTCTCGAGCCTTATTCAAGCTACCACCAATTTTTCAAAATTTAAATTTCATTATTTAAGCTACCACACCAACCAGGGAGTCATGATTGGAGTGAAAGTCCAGTTTGACAGCTTCTCCCTTAGTTCATCTTTCTTGATTTCAATCCTCTCAGAGAAGTCTTCTATAATAGCGTCACACTCTTCAAATAAGTTCTCTATTCTATCCTCGATCCCATCGCTTGTAGCCTTTATAGATACATGAAATGATTGGTAGAGTGGCGGTAACCTCTTTACCGATTTTGACCCTTTCTTCTCTCTCTCTCTTTCACTTTCTTTACTTGGCACATACAAAATTTGAACAAATTCTCTAGTATCATGATAGGCTTAGTGATTCCATCCAAATTCTTTCTTAAGCCACGTTCAGGCTCAAAATCGCTTCTCAGCATAATAGTGGCCAGTATCTTATAGATCGCGGGCATTGGCTTATAAGGAGTTGGGTCTTTCTTAGTAGCATTCACGATCTCCACCATATAAAATTCACTTCATTTTGGGAATTCTTCAATCACAGAAATATAACCATTAGGGTTACTCAGATGGCTTCATTCACCATGGATGACCACTTCATTATTTTTCCACATGAATTTTACTGATTGGTGTAGTGTTGAAGAAACAGCCCCCTTTGCATAAATCCAAGACCTTCCTAAGAGCAGATTGTAACTCGTGGAAATATCCATTACTTGAAACTCAACTAGGAATTTTTCTATCCCCACTTGAAGATGTAACTTGGCTTCCCCGATGGTACTTCTCTGACCCCGTTAAAAGCTCTTATATTTACTATGTTCTGATGGATTTTCCCTATATTATAGTTCAACTGAGTTAGAAAAAATAATGGGCAAATATTCAGACTTGATCCATCATCGATTAATACCATGTTAATGATCTTATCTTGACATTTGACAGGGATATGAAATGCCTTGTTATGCATCACTCCTTCGAAGGGTAACGCATCTCCACCAAAGCTAATATGATGGGCTCTTACAACTCTACTGATCATGGCCACTAAATTTTTTGTACTTGTGCCTATGGGCACGTAGGATTCTTTAAGGACTTTTAGTAGAGCTTGTCTATGATATTGGGAACCCATAAGCAATACCCAAATAGAAATCTAAGCAAGGGTCTTCTCTAAATATTTCATAATAGTGTACTCTTTTGGTTGCATTCTTCTCCAAAATTCTTCGACTTTCCCTTAGTGATTGGCCTCTTCTGAGCACTCATATTGTATGCATCATTGGTAAGCCCTTCCAGAGTGTAGAATCTCCCTGATCTTGTCATTTCTTGCGCAACGGAGTCTTCTACCACAAATTCTTCTCTCGCGGTCATTAAGGTAAAAACTTGATGAGGTGTGATGAATGCAACAAAATTGTCCTTCTCAATAATACTTAAGGCAACCACTGCCTTTTCTATATCTTTTACTTTATCTATATCTTCTAGGCTATCCTACATTATAGACTTGCTTACCACCCACTCATCATATATTTTTATCATACTAATGGTTTCTCCCTCATCATTTGGGAGTGGGTTGATAGTAAAATTTGGCAACGCTGTTTGAAGCAAAATCACCTTTTGATCAATCAAATCTTAAATCTTATACTTTAAATTAATATAGTCCTCCGTTGTATGTCCAGCACCTCCTGAATAATATGCACAATGTTGATTGGCATGAAAAAACAAGAATTGGTATTGGCGGGTTTTGGTGGAATAGTTTTGATAAGATTTGCTGCCTTTAGCCTATCTAACAGTTGAGTTCTAGTTTCAGCCAAAGCAGTGAAACTCCTAGTGACTTTCTTTTTGTTATTTAGACAAGGAAGATTATGGTTATTTTGGTAAGTAGGAGGAGTGACTTAGCGGTAACTCTAGTTAACTGGGGCTCTTTGGTAGTCTTGGAAATTTGGGAGTGGAGCTTAGTAAGTGGGCTGATAATTTGGCAATGGTGCTGGGTAATTCAGTTGATTGGTAGAAAATTTTGGTTGTGGAACTTGTGGACTGGATTGGGTATAGAATAAAGGTTGAAGATTTTGTGGACCTGAGGGGTATATAGATGGTGATGGTATTTTTCCATAATTGGACCCGAAAGATTTCTTTGATTTTGGGCTTGGGCTAGAGGATACGAAAGACATATGTTCTCTTTTTTTTGCGAATCCTAAAGATACAAGTTGTGCAAAGGTCTTGCTGATCTTTGTTATCCCGAATCCTTCCTCAACTGTTTCACCGATATTAATCAAATTAGCGAAGGTAGCATAAACTGCCGATATTGTTTTATCATAAGACTCTCCCTCTTGAGCTTAAGTAAACACTTCAACTATTTCTTTTTTTGTCATAGAAGGTCGTACCTTTGTTGCCTCTTTCTGCTTACGATAAACATATTCACGAAAGAATTCATTAGACTTTTGATTGATGTAGTTCAAAGAATATCGATCAGGAACTATTTCTACATATAAGCAAATCTATCAACAAAATCCCTGGATAGAGAACTCTATTTGAGCCACTTCTTCAAATCATGCGAAGCAAACCATTCTAGAGCTTCTCCACTCAGTCTTTGACCGAAGAGCCTCATCAACAATGCTTTATTTTTACCTGCACCTACCATTTTATCACAATATCCCCTCAAGAGGGTAGTAGGTTTTCCAGTACCATTGAATGTTTTGAACTTAGGGACTTTAAATCCTTTGGGCAGGTTTAAATCAAGGTAAATGCAGAGGTCATCATAACTGAACCCTGTTGCATTAGGTAAACCATGTGTTTTCTTTATCCTGGCGATCTCTTTCTTTATCAACAGTAGCTCCCTAGCATGTTTGTCTTTAGGAACCTTACACTCCTTTTCCATCTCCTTATAGTGGTTAATTTTTGGATTTTGGGGGAATATATGGTAGGATGTAGGTCTTACGATGGCATAGATAGTGGGAGAAGATATATTTTAGGTTATCAAAGGAGTTTAGGTGGCATGAGTGAAGCTTTGGTATGTAGGAACGGGATTTTGAGGAGCGTTGGCATTGGGACTGAAAGTGGGGCAAGTATTTTGATAAATAAAGGCATTTGTGGAGGTATTTTGTTAATTTGGAGTGAAACTTTGAGGGTGGTAAACATTTGGATTGTTTTCTCAGTTGGTATTGTAGATGGGAGTAGTATGGGTTTGACACGATGGATTGATGGGATTAGCAGGAGGTCTAGGCATAAAAGCAAAGGGTATGTCATTTGGTTGGTTTCCATTGTTACGAGAGATAAGAGGAGGGAATCAGAGTGGAAGTACATGGTTATCCAAGACTAGCATATTAGCGGCAATGGACAGATTAGCCATATATTTTGCTTATTGTACTTCTTCTTGAAGCTCCTCCATTCTCCTAGTTAGTTCAGCGATTATCTCACCTTGTGCCAATAATTTTGGTGAGACCATTATCTTTGCTACTACAAGTCATTCTTTCCTTTTCAGCTAGGTGATGGTTAAGGGAGGAGTTTTTATTTGCCTTAGATCTAGTCAATATTGATGTTCTGCCAGTTTTGTCAACACAAATTAGTTTCTACTTGATACCTGATAAAAACAACTCCAAAGGCAAATATGTTAGATTCTATTAGTGGTAAATAATGTAAGATATCTGACATAAAGTAAACATATAAAGTTTCTTTCATATTAGGTAAATTGATCCACGGGTGGGTATAGACTCGAAAGGAATTAACGGACATGACTTTGTCTGTTGATTTTTGGATGATTGGGTCTTGATAGGATTTTTGCCAAGTCTTCTAATTTTGGACTCATATGACTTTCTTTGAAGAAATGAAACATAACAATTTTAAAGGATAGAGGTTGGCCCAAAAGGTTGCCTACATAACTCACAAAGGAGAAATCCTGCCATACGTAGTTAAAATCGGCAAAGATAAAACATCATTTCATTAATACCTCGTTAGGGTTCATAAAATCATGGAAACATAAAAGAAATTGACAATAAAAAGGACCAGACTTAAATGACTAAGTCTTAGATAGAGGCGTACATTCCCTCTTCATTCTGCTTCTTTCATATCTTAATCTTCTAAGGGCGGTATGAAGGAATTTACAACTCGGCCCTTCTTGTATCCACCAGGCCCTCCAAATCCATCTTAAAAGTGTGGCAAGTCTCTAAGTTTTGCCTTTCGATTCCTCCATGATAGTGACAAATCTCTCTAAATTTCTCCTAGGCCTTAGGCATCGTATTAGGTTTTCTTTCCGCTGCTTCTAAAATTTTCGCATGGATGAGCTTTGAATAGATTTTACGGTAGGTATATTCAAATTGTGTGAATTCATATTTATAAATCTGCACGTTATTGGTGATTGGCATGCCCGAATCAACCCAATCACAACATAAAATGATTTGTGGTCCCTATAAATTATTTATTTGACTATTGCGGATCATGTTGCAAATCCTAGCCTTCAGAGCAAGACACTCATTAGTGGTATGGCCACATTGATTTGGATGATAATGACATCTCTTATGAGTATCTTCGGGAAAGCATCCAAATCCTTTTATTTGATCAGGGTGGAGGACTCTCATATCTCTTAGGATTTGATAAATTATCGAGCATGTCACGATCTGGGGGCACCAAGAGTATCCTCTGAAGTGAGCTCTGAGGGTAATATTTTCACTTCCCGAACTGATTGTAGTTGTCTAAATGGCACCCCCTTTAATCTTGGCCCAACGATCCTCTCTTATGTTTGAAGGTGGAGCTTGCCAAACTTCTTCTTTTCTTGCACAATCAACTGCTTGACTTCAGCAATTTCCTCATCGGTATGATCATCCCTACTAATCAGTCTCTTAATCTCTTATTTTTACATTTCCTCCACTTGTTCTAACTCCACTATATATCTTTTTAACTGTGTGGTCCTCGAATCCATGACAAATCTTTCTATCAGAATAGAAATACGTTTAAAAATAAAGTTAACGAAAATGACTAAGAACTTTCTAAGAGACTTGAAGGCCTGGAATATTTTGTGTGGACATTGAATAGTAGGTGTATATTTTGTCCTAAAGGATTTCTAAAACTTTGTTGAAGAGTATATCAATTTACCTTTCATTCAAGAAATGCACATAAGCACATAAAGTAGTTATACCATATAAAACAGTAATATCACATAATAATAGGATAATAAACGCATCTTAATAGGGTGACCCTTTGAGTCAGGGGTTTGCCTAACGAATTTGAAGGAAGTATATGTCTTTTAAACCCAATACATTATCCCCCCACAATCTCCATAGATATATAAAAGGGGCATAAAAGGCTACAAAGTTGCAAAAAAGGGATATAATCTTTGGGGGGAGGGAGAATAAGATGAGAAAAGAACGAGATCTCGCACAAGGGATAAAATTAGAAAATACTAGTATCTAGATGATCTTTTGTCGGCCTTTTCCCTCTTAGCTTTATCCACCTCATGAAATATGTGATACCTGTTGATGATCAGGTGACTCCCGCATAACTGTGCTTTATTCTCGCAGTTCATTATCCCTATTCTATCAATTTAGGAAACCATACAATCATCCAAATCAAGAAAACACTGTCTAGCATCATTAATCTCTTGCTTGGTTTACTTTAGCTCTTCCCTCAATTGGTGTATGGTTGAGGTATCCTCCATATGCATTTGCTGGTGCGCAATCTCACTTTTCTGAAATTTGTCCTGAAGCCTGTAGAGTCGAATCTGATATTTCAATTCTACATCAATGATTTGTGTGAGCATATTCAAACATGGTACCAATGTTCCGGCAAGATACTTATTCAACCACTCTTTGTAAGTATCACTAACCTCGTGTTCATACCCAATATGAAAAGAGATTTCCTTAATCTTTCTTCATCTCCACCCTTTTATCATATAGTCTTTGAGCGGGGTTTTTCTTTCTTCATACTCAGTGATGAATCTAACCATAAGCGCGGTTTGTGGTGTTTCTTGCTTGATTTCAAATTACCTAAGGACTTTGTCAGGATTATAAGGACGAATTCCTCAAATATTGGGAAGCAATGGAAAAGGCCGTTTGTCCTCTCGAGTAATGTATTTCCTTGGGTGAAGATATTTGATGGACCACTGGACATTGTCATCTCTCAATTCCCCGAGAATCTTGAACCAAAATTCTAGAGATATTTTCCTCTTAAACTTGACAGCCAAATGTCATGTGAGGATAAAAGATCTACCCTTGTTCGAGGATCTGGCTGCTCTACTCTAGGATTTTTTTCAATAAGTGTTTCATCGTCTACCATTTCAAGATAAGGTTGTAACCTTGAAAGAAATGATGCTTGGCTTGACATTTCCCTAAAGCTCGATATATTTCAATGATGATCATGGGAGCTAAAGTTTGGAATACTTTAGTGATTCTGTAATCCACTCCATAGAAAAGGGCATGTGTCACCATAACGATGCTTGTATGAATGGTGTCATTTTCTCCCGGTGGGAACACCATCGTTCTAAGTAAGCTTACTGTGAAAGCGAATGCTCTTTTCTCCTTCCACTTTGACTTGATGCAAATTGATGCCCAAAATTTTCAAATACATTAAATCTTCCAAATCGATGGTATAGCTTGTGACAAGGTATGTTTACTCTGTCATGTTCTCCCAATCAGTTATCCTCTTCAATTGAAAAAATATCTTTTATCTTTTGATGGTTCCATATGACCGGGGCTAAAATACTTTTCTCAGGCGCACTCCTCCTTTTGATACACATGTCGATGCTTTCATAATAAGTTACCACTTCTTTGATAGTAGGAGTCAATTCAACCTCTCAAAAGCGGAACACCATGTTATCATTATCCCAAAAATTTGTCAGAACTTGAATCATTTCCGTCTTAGCATACATCTCTATTAGTGAAGGTAAGTACTCAATATGTATCCTAAAAAACCTTTTATCTTTTGCACTAATGTGAATCCACCAAACTTCAAGGCAGTCAGGGGGTTTGGTAATCATCTTGAACTTTTTGAAAGGGATTGGTTGAGCTATTCCTACATGGAAATAAACAAAGTAAGTATTTCCCCTACCCCAAAAGATAGTGGATTAGATTAATTAACATATAATCTTTCAACACACAAATATGGTTCATCTGTGATTGACTTGTGGTTAATAGACGTAGGGCAGGTTTTCTAATGCGTCCAATACCCCCTTAGGTATTGGGCCGTCCTAGGCTCATGCCTAAAAAGGGTTTGGGTTTCGCTCTATCATAGGTATCTAGAGTAGCCTTTGACCAGGTTCCCAAGTGGACAACTTTGGTTTGAAAATATGAATAATCATTGGATGCCTAACGTACCGATAAACTGTGATAATTCCTATATTTCATTTGGAATTGATAAATAGGGGCCACGACAACCGCAAAATTCCAGACAATTTATATATTTTGAATGTGGAAGCATGCCATGAAATGCAACAATTCAAATTTAGAAAAAATTAAAACACATAAACAGACAAACACTTTAAACATTACAAGTTCAAATAGCCAGTCAAAGAAGGTAGATCAAAATTTTGGTTAAAACCTAGTTAAAATTCCCAGCAGAGTCGCCATTTCTATTTTTCCCTTTTCAAATTTTATTTTAAAGAAAATGGTTTTGGAACACCCCATATTTTTGGGCTAGACTTTGAACCATCGTTCCTACGTGTGTAAACTCTAATCCCATGATTTATATTTGATTACATGTGTCATGATCATTATCCTAGTGTTAAGAGTGATTATGAGGTGAAAATGTTCATAGAAAGCACTTAGAGCTAAGTTGAGCTAAGATCCATTGATTCGGCCAAATTTTTGTATTCGATTCTACAAGGGTCAACTTTGAACATGTATAACTTTTGACATATATGGAATTTTGTAGATTAAGACCAACTAAATGGTATATAATTTAGTTGTCCCAACGATACCAGTTTCTCCTTAATTTGATACCCGGGGAAAAAGTTATGATCATTTTTGTGAGAAATGGTAAGGGGTCGCATAGCCCTGCGCGGTGAGCGCTGTTCTACCAGACTAGGGGTCGCATCGCGAGGGCTATTCCACTGGCATAGGGGTCGCGCCGCAAGGGCCATTCCCATAGGAAAAAGAGGACAAGGGGCAATTCGGTCCTTTCCCCTCAACCCCAATCATCCAAAACATGATTTTGAACATTCTAAAGGGAATTATTTGCCCATTACCTCAAAATTTCTTACTAGAAACCCTTCCCCTTTCCCAAGAACAAAGTTTAAGATTTTTCTCTCAAGTACACAGAGCTTTAAGTTCCGAATACAAGATTTCTTCAAGAATTCATTCAATTAAGGTATGTGGGGTATTCTCAATGGGCCTCTTTCACTAATTGAGCCCAAAACCCCTCTCTTTGATTAAAATATGGGTTTTTCCTTCATTATGGAATTTCATATGTTCAAAATGAGTTTAATTCATGTTTTCCTTAGTAATTTGAATTCAATCCATGTACACATATGATACCATGAAAAATTAGGTCATTTAATGTTTTAAACTTCAATTTACTATGTCATATTCAAGTGATTTCATGCTATAATATCAAATATTGTATTAAACCATGTAAATATGTTGTTCTCTCTTGTTTAAAACATTCTCATGTTCAAATTCATGCTTTTCACCTATTTTTTGAAATGTCTTTTGTTTTGGATTTTTGAACTATGTTTCCCTACCACTATTTTAAGACTTGTTATCGCATTTTTGTAATCATTGTTGGAGGGTTATGAACACCTGATACGTATTTGTTAATCATGTCTTTATTTTCAAGTTACAAGTCTGTCAGATCATGTTCTCATTATTATATTCAGATTTCCATGTTCATGTTGAGCACTTATCAGTCAATATCATGTCATGTTAGACCCATAATAATACTAGTCTCATTCAGTTGGGAGTAGGATTTAGCAATGAGTGAATCTAGGGAAGGGGGCTCACCCACTAGTTAGGATTGGGTCCTTAGTAATAGTCCCTAAGTTCCAGAACTACATAGCCAACGTAGGATAATGAGATATCACCCACCAGTTTAGGATTGACACTCTCTTAGGGTTCACCCGCAGTTTAGGACTGACTCCCTAAGTCCTTTGGGACTGAAAATTAGTGGATCCATACAACCAGTGTTAGTACCCATGGCAAGGTGCTGATACCCTTCCAATTGGGGTCATGGGTTGGACCCTGATTAGCTTAGATTGGGGTATGTTGGTTACATGATGGCTTCCACAATTTTAGTCCGTATTCAGTTTAGGTTTGCTTGACCAATTAATCAGATTTCAGTAATTATTCAATCATTTTTACAGATTATTCATGTTATTTAGATCATGTTAGTCTATGTTATACTTGGTCCTGCATTCTCAATTTTACATGTTCATGTTTTCAAGCTCAGTATCTATACATGACCCTCAGTTCAGTTTTACAACATGTTCTGCTTTACATGAGATTTACATACAATATTTTTATTTTACCGTTTCCCAGCTTCAGTTCTACTTATTCTAGAGAAGTAAAGATTTTAAGAAACTAAGTGTAGTGATTCACCATCTTATCAGATTATGTTTGTTACTCATGTTTCAAGATACTTCAGCTTTCAGTTTATTTCAGTCTCTTGGTGAGTCTACTTGCACTTAGAATATATGTTTTGAGATTATGTATGTAATCAGTTTTACTTATTGCATTCACCCCCACTTACTCAGTATATTCCAAAGTACTGATCCACATATATTTATATGTGCTACATTGTCTCATAATATAGGTACTAGTTGTAGCCTACACATCATAATCAGACAGTTCACAGCTTTCAGTCGGCAGGTGATAAGTTCTCTTATTTCGAGGACTCCAGTCAGTTGTATTTCATGTACTATATTGCTATTATTCTTATGTATTGATTTATAGTAGTTGGAGGCATGTCCCAACCACCTACAGTCATAGTAGAGGCTTCATTGACTGTTAGTCACAGTCACTTATAGAATTCAAGTTCTTCCTTCAGATTTATCGTGTTGTAAACCTTTTTAGTAGCACATGTATTCAGATTTCTTATGATTGTGCTTCCGTTCAGTAAATTTTGCTTCTATATTTAATTTAATTCAGATGCTCAAGTATCATGCTAGCTCGTGGGTTAGCTTGGGATCACTTATGGTTCTAAGCACCGTGTTATGACTAGGGGGTAGTCTTGGATCATGACAGGTTTTAACCCTCTTAAAACTATTTCAAAAGATTCAAGAGAATTTCAAAATAATTTTGACCAAGATTTATAGAGTCGCGACTTGATTTTATAGAAAACATTAAGAAAACTTAAAGATATTTCAAAGATTTAAAAGCAGAAATAAATCTTTTAAATAAGAGAAACTGAGTAAGGGTTCAATTAACGTCCTAAGGAGGTTTCTAAGGTACTTAGGAGCACCCGTTTAAAACGGTTCACCAAAGAATCATTCTTCGACTAACTTACAAAAGGTGACTAACTTTGCAAAATGGGTTGCTTTTATAAAATAAATATTTACATGTTAAAATTGACATTTGTTTATTGAAACGAGAAATAGTCTGTTTGAGTTAGAAAAAGCTACATCATGTTTCACTTAATCCAATATTAATTTTGGAAAAAAATTATGAAATAATCCGCCTAATTTATGATTAATTCTACAAATATTCTAGAGAAATATTTTTACTTAATTCATAATTAATCACAAAAAGTTAGAATTTGAGAGAAAAAAAAATCAAGGAGTATTCTAATTGAGAATAATTCTACTTAATCCATAATTATTTCTAGAAAAATTATGAGATATTCCACTTGAATTAAAAAGAAACCTACCTAAACTAGGTTGCACATTTGAATTTGTGAAGGAAATAAGTTTGTGTCTTTTAAAAAAGAGTTACGTAATTATTATCTTTTTTCTTATTCTTATCATAAAAACAGGTCAGTTTTGTTACAAATAGTACTTTTGGAAAATGTTAAGCGAATATCATGTTAAAAAGCATCTTATCAATTATGAAAAGTTAGAATTTATGAGAAAATAGTTTTCTTGGTTTGAAGGAAATTAGTTTAACCCAAATAGGATATTAGTCATATAACGAGACAAATGTCATTTTAAAATAAAATGCTTAACAATTTTTCTTTTAAGATTAATTTTAGAAAGAAAGATCGAAAGAAACACTTTAATTCATTTAGACGAGATAAATTAGGTGAGAAAATTACGAATAGACTAAAAGTCATGATAAAATAAAATGGTAATGCCTTAGGAAATTTATCAAGATTAATTAGTCAGAGTGTTCAAGTAAATACAAATAAGTAAGAATGGGAAATAAAGAAAGAATTAAAATTGTTCTCTTTTGGACTATTAATGGGTTGCCCAGCTTTTTGGCCTATACTCATGGATTTTCAATCCATTTCTTTTTCTATATCAGTTGTTTACTACAGCCCTTTTTCTCCACTTTTTTGTATATATGATGTATATTCGAATGTATTTCAGTCACATGGACACATCCTTTTTGTCTTCCACCACATGTTAGCTTCCTATTCCTTATTTTCTCCACATATCATGAGTATACAACTATATACTCTATGTATACTTTTGGAAATCAGTCTTTTTGGGAACTTTAACATGGGTTGGACTCGAGAGAAATGCAAGAGGGGAGTCCCTAGGACTCTGTCACAACCTAAAAACGAGGTTCATGATGGCACTTGTCGTGGCACACCTTGAGAAATAAGCCTATCACCCAAAATGATAGGAAAAGAGAAAAAGATAGAAATATCCCAAGATAAAACTTCTAGAACAAAGCCGAACTATATAAGTAATCATAATAATGTGGATAGAACTTATCCAAAATATCAATCATGTCCAAAACCAGATATCAATAATGTAAGAACTACTAATACAATCCACGAGTCAACTACATTGGAAAAATAACCACAAAGGAATAATATTTATCTCTGAATACTAATAAAGATAACTACTTTAGAAAGATAGAGGTGATCTTCAGGCGCATGAATGTCCAACCGCTACCTTGGAAGCTCCAAAAATTGCCCGAGTCAATCAAGCTGAGGCGCACTCGAGATAGGACCTGCACCAAAAGGATACAGTAGGCATGAGTACAGTCCACTTGTACTCAGTAGGTATCATAGGCCGACCAAGCAAAGTAGCAAATAAAGTATACAAAATATACACTAAGGGCACGTCACCTACAATCAGAAAATCTCCCACAACGGTAGCCCACACCGCTTGCACTAACAATTCTGATATATCTCACATATATTGCAACATCACACCAAGATAGAATAAAAATACGTATTATATCACATATAAGAAGAATAAGGGGAAACATGCATTTACAAGATCATCAAATACAAGTAAAAGAAGATACGATAAATACATAGATAACAAGTCAATATGAAAATACAACATAACACAATAAAGTAAGTGCAATGTATATGATGATGATGATGCATGAGGTTGTCGCAGAACCTCTGGGATCGTCGCACAATCCCCGTATACACTTAAGGAGGAAAGCCTCCCAACACAGGACTCATGAGGGTTCGTCAACCCATATAGAATCCACATATCTCATATCTCCTTTCCAGGAAATCCCTCGAAAAAGGTTTTTATAAGATGTTACAATATCTCCTCCCCGGCACATCCCTCGGGGAGGGTTTTAAAAAGGTGTTGCCAGTGTTTCTCAGATGTTACCACGGTGGTACCAATATTTCATGAATAAGTATGATATGAGGATATAATGCTCACAACTAATCACAATGAGTATTTTCACAACCAGCCACAATGATAAATTTTCAAAACCAAGTGAGCCAATATCCACTCATTATCTTAGTTTCTTCTACGAATTTCCACATGTCTCACATGCCAAATAAAGTATGAATATAATTACAATACACCAATGGTAAGCGAAGGAGGAAATTTCTAAATTTTAAATTACATCCCATACCTTCTTGTTTGTGGTTCCGATTAGGTCCCCTGTTGTTGACCTAATCGGAACCACAAACGAAATTGAAAGACAAATTGAGTATCATTACTTCCTTAGAAATATGGTTATAATTTATTGTATTTTATATCCTTAGCATGCTTTCAACATATCTTGGAGAAGATCAGAGGCTTGCTTTAGTATATGAATTTCGATAATTTTCAAGTTTGCCACCAGCTTGTTGATTTGGTATTCAAGCTTGTCGTTGACGTCTTTGAATTTGGTATAGAGTTCCTGATATTTTATGAGCTCGATCAGGAACACCATCTTTGAAGTTGTGACATTCTAGAATCCGTTCAAAACACTTTCTTCAGAACCCTTAAAGGATACATGTAGGGTCATTGTGTATGTTTTTAGGTCAAAATATGTTGATGCACACTCAAGATATAGTCTCAACCATTGAATAGCTCACTTTTATCGAGCGTTGCTCGATGCATCTTTCTCAACCAACCTTCAAGGAATTTGATAAATTAATAAACAAAGAATTACGTAACGTTTGATCTAAACTGGCTCTACCAAGCCTATCAAACGTTACGTAACTCCAGGCTCATTACCCTATCAAAAAATTTGCCCAAATTAGTGCACAAATCAAACGAGTTCAATCTCTCAACCTTTCTGTTGACTGTTCTTCTCTAATATAGATGACAAGATATTCGCCATGCAAAAGTCAGCATCGTCGCCAGAAATGCTTTCTAGGGTGCAAGTCTTCAGAAGGAATCAACAGTAATCTCTCAATATCAAGTGATATTGAGAGATTCCTAGTCATGCCTTCCCAAAACTTTCGCTATGCAAGACTTTCTGTTGATGACAAGATCTCCGCCATGCAAAAGTCTACACCATCAGCAAAAATTCTTGCCTGAACGAAAATCTTCAGAAGGCATTATTAATAATCACTCAACATCAAGGAAGTCTTGTATGAAAGTCTTCAGAAGACATTCAAAAATAAAAAAGTTTTCAGCAATGACTACACATAATTACCATTAACAACCTCACTAGATTCTCTCCTCATTCAAAAGAAAAAGCAAAAATATTTTCATTTGCATTCGCATGTTATTTATTTAACAAACTAAACAAAGATGAATTAAATCTAGCATTCATCTAAATCTAGCATTAATGCTAGATTTAGTTCATCTTTATTTGGTTTGTTAAATAAATAACATGCGAATGTAAATAAAAATATTTTTGCCCTTTCTTTTGAACGATGAGTGAATCTAGTGAGGTTGTTGATGCCATAATTATGTGTAGTCATTACTGAAAACTTCCTTATTTTTGAATATCTTCTGAAGACTTTTGTAAAAGACTTCCTTGATGTTGAGAGATTACTAATAATGTCTTCTGAAGACTTTTGCTTTGGCAAGATTTCTGCTGACGGTGTAGACTATTGCATGGTGGATATCTTGTTATCAGTAGAAATTCTTGATGTAGCAAAAGTCTTGAGAAGGCTTGACTAGGAATCTCTCAATATCACTTGATATTGAGAGATTACTGTTGATGCCTTCTAAAGACTTGTGCCTGGCAAGCATTTCTGGCGATGGTGTAGACTTTTGCATGATGAATATCTTGCCATCTATATTGGAGAATAGTGATCAGCAAAAATTCTATAAGATTGTGCTCGTTTGATCTGTCCAGTAACTCGAGCAATGTTTTTTGATAGGGTAATAAGCCTGGAGTTGCGTAACATTTGATAGGCTTGGTAGAGTCGGTTTAGATCAAACGTTATGTAACTCCTTGCTTATTAATTTATCAAATCCCTTGAAGGTTTGTCGAGCAAGCTGCATTGAGTAGCGCTCGATAAAAGTGAGTTGTTCAACGGTTGGGACCACATCTTGAGTGTGCATCAACACATTTTGACCTAAAACAAACACAATGACCCTCCATATATCCTCTAAGGCTTCTAAAGAAAGTGTTCTGAAGGTCTTCTTCAATGCCATAACTTTGAAGGTAGTGTTCCTGATCGAGATCACAAGAGACCAGGAAGTCTATACCAACTTCAATGACAGCAGCGACAAGCTTGGATACCAAATCGGTAAGCTGGAAGCAAACTTGAAAATTATCAAAATTCACATACTAGAGCAAGCCTCTGATCTTCTCCAAGATATATTGAAAGTATGCTAAGTCTATAAAACACAATCAATTATAACCATATTGCTAAGGAATAATGATACTCAATTTGTCTTTCAATCTCGCTTGTGGTTCCAATTAGGTCAATAGCAGTGGACCTAATCAGAACCACAAACAAGAAGGCATGAGATGCAATTTAAAATTCAGAAATTACCGCCTTTGCTTAGATTTCCTACTTTAACTACAGTTACTGTTGGCACAAGTTTTCTAGACTTACTGTACATCATTTTAACCCTCGATGCCCGTAAGGCTACTTTCTTGGTCTTCCGCTATTTTCTATCTAGGTGATAATCTCTACCACGCTACCTAGTTGTAGCTCCCTAGAAAAGTGTCCATCTACATTATTTTTCTCTAAGAGAGACAACAAACGGATTTTAGATTATCGAATAAACTTCCATATTTGCACTTGATTCAGATTCTCATGTTTTAAGATAATTTCATCGGCCAGATTCGCTAGAAGTTACTTTCTACCCTATGTATCTTCTTCAATTAGCTCTCAGATGATATAGTATTTCATCAACTCCCTTTTCCCTCGTATATATTCTCCTTCAGCTCTTTCTGGCGTATAATCATATTCTCGATCAACCCTTCCATATAAATTTGGACCAGGAGAATTTTTATTGGTTTTCTATTCTTGTTTGATGCAATGTGAGGCTTCAAAGGCCTTCTCATATTCCAACGCACACTTAAAGTTAAGTCCAATCGCTATTGGATCTCTGCAATAACACCAAATATTGATACCTTCTCAAAACTTAACACGCATAACACGAGCAACAACCGTCAGTAATTTATAACAGGGTATCTGCACCATCTTCATAGGCCCCTCAGCCTTATCAATTCAAACCCATCAAACTTAACTGTACAATGCAGGATCTTGTTTGAATGATCAGTGCCTAATTGGTTAAAAACTGCATTCACAAAAATATTATACTTCGTGTGTGTTGTCCCAGTGATCTTATCAGTAATACTTACTTAACTCCCATACATATGATTCTGTACACACCTTATTCTTCCTAGCCTATCTATGGCTTAGATTGAATAGACAGATGACTAGCAAGTTACAACAGATGCCACATCTATTTAAATTGTGAAACAATTGCAGACATCTGTTACGACAGATGATCTTTCTGTTGCAACATAAGACATATATATTGGAAAAGAAAATAGATATATCCATCTGTTGCAACGGATTATCAATATGTTGTAAGTTATCTGACAGATGGAATATATTTTGCAGCAGATTACAAATTTGTTAGATTTATTTTAAAGCAATTTTATTTTCTTTTCGAAATACAATAAAAAATAAAATGTTGTATTTAGACCCATTTTTTAATTTATATATTCAAAAAGTCATCAGTTTTATTTAATTAAGGGATATGAACAGTCGTGGCTTTTTGTTTGACTGATTGTGACTCTTCAACATATTTGTTTTTAAACTGAACGGTTATTTAATTTTAATAACAGATCGTGACTCTTCGACGTATTTGTTTTTAAATCTATTTTTTTAATTTATATAATAAAAAAGTCACCAAATTTGGATTAAAAAGATATGTTGATTATTAAAAAAGATAGATTATATGTGCAACGGATATATTATCTGATGCAACAATTGTCGATTTGTCGCAACAAATGGTAATCTGTTGTCACAGATGAATTATCTAATGCAACGGATATATAATATGTTGCCACAACTCAATAAAAATGGTTACTGAAAAAATTATCAAGTCATAACTTTCCACAGTAATAAAAAAGTCACCAGTTTGAATGTAATTAATAAATAGAGGTAAACAGTCACGTTTTTTATTTTTGAATCTATTTTTAATTTATATAATAAAAAAATCACCAAATTTGGATTAAAGATAAAGATATGATAGTTATTAAAAAATATATGTTGCAACAGATATATTATCTGATGCAACAGATTGTAGATTTATTGCAATAAACGGTATATTTATTGTCACAGATGTGTTATCTGATGCAACAGATATATATAATCTATTGCCACAACTCAATAAAAACGGTTACTAAAGAGAACTAATTAAGTCATAACTTTCCACAGTAATAAAAAAATTGCTAGTATTAATAAATGAAGGTGAACAATCGCGCCTTTTTATTTTTGAATCTATTTTTTTAATTTATATAATAAAAAAGTCACCAAATTTGGATTAAAGATAAAGATATGATGATTATTAAAAAGATATATGTTGCAACAGATGTATTATCTGATGCAACAAATTGTAGATTTGTTACAACAAATGGTATATCTGTTGTCACAGATGGGTTATATGATGCAATAGATATATAATCTGTTGCCACAACTCAATAAAAATGGAACCAGTATTAATAAATAGAGGTGAACAGTCGCGCCTTTTTGCCTAACTCATTCAAATTCAATCCTCTATAAATAGATTAGGTCCCTCCTTAGTCGATCATTCTACTACACATATCTATTTATTTCTTGCTCCTGTCTTTCATATTACACCTTCAACTACTTTATTTTTAAGAACTTGATAGTTTTTCCGTCTCTAGTAAGTTTTTTATCTTACTTTTTGTGTAAATATATGTTGTATTACTTTACTTTTGGATTCTTTTCTTTACTTTGGTTTTTGCATTTTTTGTCAATTTATGCATGTTCTAGATATGGCTGATTCAGTGTAGAATGTCACTATTTTACGAGATATCGTAAGGGAACTGCAGAGGCAAGTTCATGATATACAGTGGGAGTTGGCCGCTATCAGAGTAAGGATGTTGTGGGAGATCCGCAGGATGAGAAGGGCGCAGCGCTGCTTCTGTCGGTCGAAGATTGGTCGGCTGGCGATAATAATAATAATAATAATGAAGATGATAATAATAATAATAATAATAATAATAATAATTAGATTATTTTGTTTCTTTCTTTTTAAGTCTATGTATATGTATTTTTATTTGTTTTAGTTTAATAAAAAAATTATGTTCGATCAACTTTGACGTTTTAATTCATATTTAATTTTCATTCTGTCTATTATATTCTCAACAAACATCTCGACGATCGGACTGAAGAAATAATTTTAAATCCAGTAGCAATAACAAGATTTAAGATTTATTTGTTGGGTTTGTGGCAGGGGCTGATTTGTATTGTTTCAAACAGATTACTTATATGTTGCAACAGATACGCAGTCCGTTTCAACAGATAACTAGTTTGTTTCAACAGATAGCTAGTCTGTTGCATGGCTTTGACGTTTTAATTCATACTCCCTCCATCTTAAATTAACCCGTCCCAAATTGAGATGATATATTGATTAAGAAAAATAATTAATAACATGCCTAGTTTACCATAATTTGAGATGGAGGGAGTATTTAATATTCGTTCTGTCTATTATATTCTCAACAAACATATCGACGATTAGACGTAAGAAATAATTTTGAATCCAGTAGCAATAGCAAGAGTTGAAACATATTGGTTATCTGTTGGGTTTGTGGCAGGGGCTGATTTGTGTCATTCCAAACAGATTAATCATCTGTCGCAATAGATAAAGACAAATATTTGAGACGGAGGTAATATTTAATTTTCATTCTATTTATTATCTTCTCAACAAACATGTCGATGATTGGATGTAAGGAATAATTTTGAATCTAGTAGCAATAACAAAAGTTGAAACACATTGGTTATCTGTTGGGTCTATGGCAAGGGCTGATTTGTGTTGTTTAAAATAGATTAATCATCTGTTGCAATAAATAAGCAGTCTGATACAACTGATAATCAATCTGATGTAACAGATAAGTAGTCTGATGCAATAGATAATTAGTCTGATACAACAGATAATCAGTCTGATGAAATAGACAATCAATCTGATGCAACAGATAATCAGTCTGATGTAACAAATAACTAGTCTGTTGTAATAGATGAATCTTTTTTTGCAGCAGATTAATCATCTGATGCATCAGATGAGAGATCTATTTAAATTGTGAGCACTTATGTTGGATTCATGATCGGGTTCTATCCATTGTTGAAAAAACAGCAGTAATTGTGTACCCAGATGACAAATTTGAATAAAAATCATAATTTTACTTACCAAAGTCACCTATGAAGTGATGCCAAAGTGAAAAGTGATATAGAAAACAAAATTTGACCTAAGAAATTGGTCAGATAGCAGCAGTAGCGGTAACAACAACAACAATAATGGTCGACAAGAAAAAGATGGAGATGATAATGAAGTAGAAGATGATGATATGAAGCATAAGATGATGAATAAAGCAACAACAACAATGAACAACAATAATCATGAAGAGAGAGAAAACAACAACGGATGAGAAGAGAGAGAAACACGCCTTTTTTTCTCCTCCGTTTTCTGTTATATTAACTAACATTTGGATCAAAGTGTAAATTAAAAAACTTGTGGATTATTTTCAAACTTCTCAAACTTTCTTAATCCATAATAAAGTAATTGTCACTCCACTTAATAATTAAGACTTGTGTCACCTACCCAAAGTCCCTACTTTCTAATAATAAGATTTGATCACAAGGTTTTACACTTTGCGTATACTGATTATTTCGTGGCTAATATAAAACTTAATTATTATATAGACATTTGTCTTTAAATATACAATCTCTATTTATATATAACTGTGGTCTATTAATTAGAAGATGATGTATATAGTTCTTTGACCAAAAATTCATATTTTAGGGGATTTTTGCTCCTTTTTTAATTTTTTTAAAATTTTTCTTCTATTTAATTTGTGCTTCATTACAAAATTTCAAAAACTACTTTGTTAATTCTCTTAATTACACCTCAGTTTTTCCTCTTCTCTTTATTAATTCTTTTAATAATCATAATAATAATTATCTTAACGATAATTTTCTATCATCATGTATTTAAGATAAAAGAAAGAGAGGGGAAAGAAAGGTAAAACAAAGAGAGGCAACAAAGATTTCTACCAATTGATTTTATGAATTTCTGGCAAACGAGTTCAATATTGTATTTTTCTGATCTTTTTTGGTTTCTTTTTATTTATTTTTTTAGATTTAGATTTTAAATAAGATGAAAGTTATGAAAACATTAACAAATCAAAGTTAAATACTTATAAACATCTATAAATAAAGGTGATGTAGCATTTCATTACCACCTAAAAGATCTTTTTTTTTTTTTGCTTTTTGGATGTTTTCCTTCATTTTACTAAATAATAATAATATAATATTCTACTAACTAATTGAATTAAAAAAATACACCAGCTTAGCACATGTAATTAAGTAAAAAGTATTGTAACCGTTGTGACTTGTGATAATTTAGCTAATGAAAGCTTAGGTTACAACTATAACTGTTGTGATAATTCAACTAATAAAAACATAAGTTACAGCTATAGAGTATAAAAAACAATATGGCTTATTAAATTTATAAATGTTGAATTAAAATAACGAGAAACGGTAATACTAATTGTCTTTTTCTTCATAATCCATCTTTCTCCCCTTTAAAATTGCAAAGGTTGAATTGATAGTTTTCAATTCTTTTGATTTTCTTTTGGTTATTGGTTCACTGTTTTGATTGAGATTACTATCAAATTTCAATCTCAATTATGACATTGAACAAAACTATATTCATCAAATTTCTATTATTGCTAAAGAAGTTTGAATATTCAAGATCTATTTCCACTATAAAAGATAAATGTGTGTTTTTATCTTCTGAAAGAAAAATAAAAAAAGATTTTGAATGTCACAAAAAAATAAATTTAATGAGTACGTGTCTCTTCCTTCTCCCCCATCTCTATAATAACTTCTTCCTTGAATTAATATTGTAACAGTTAAAAGTGAAGGCACACAAATTATTGTGTTTAACTACTCAAAAGAGATTAAAACATTTTATATAAAAGTACCTTAATATTTTCATGTAAAAAAAATGATTTAAATGTGTTTAACTTTTAAATTTAATTAGATGTTAAAAAAATTAAGTCATAAATTTAACAAAGTCTTTCATGACTGCATGAGGTACGGACAATTTCATGATCGCGCTATATATAAAAAGGAGAAAGAAGACAAGAATGATGTGGTACCTCTCTATGACCACCATTCCTATTCATCTTTTTTCTCTTTTTTTTTTTAGATTCATTCTATTTAATTTTTTTTCTTCTTATTTTTAAATTAAAGAATTAGCAATATTCTACTATATTTATTGAGTATCATTAATAATCAATATATATATATATATATATATATATATATATAGGAGAAACATAGAGGAGGTGATGTGGTATCTCTCTATGATCTCCATTGCTATTTATCTTTTTTGTGGATATTTTGACAATTTTCGTATTTTTTTTATTTTTTTATTGCACAAAAATGAATATTAGAATTACTACTCATCCATTTATGCCTATACTTCAATGTAAGAATTTAAATGTCTTAAAATTTCTTTAAAACTCCATTACTCTTTGATTAATTTTTAAGTTTTTTTTTTTATCTTTGACTTTTCATTTTCCAATATGCTTTTAAATGAATATGCATGTAATGTAACTTTCCCCTTATAAATAGAGTGCATTTCATGGTCTTTTGATATCATTTGTCCTTTTCATAAATGGCCAAATCCGTTGAGTTGATGTTAAAGATGGTGGAATACAAGAAAGTTATTACAAATTATTTTAGAATTTTGTAGTTTTAGTTTTCTATGTAAAAGTTAAACAACAAATACGTTTATTCACTTTTACTATCTGTAAGTGGGATGTATATTGATGTTAAAGATGGTTGAATACAACAAAGGTATGACAAATTATTTTAGAATTTTGTAGTCTTAGTTTTCTATGTAAAGGTTAAACAACAAATACGTTTATTCTTTTTTACTATTTGTAAGAGTGACGTATATTATGAAATTGATAATGATTAACTATTCATCACAAGGAAGACATATATTGATCGAATATTTGTATGTATGACTTCTACGTAATGTTAATTTTATAATTTAATTGTTATCTATATAATTTATATTGTCTCATGCATTATATAATAATGGATGAAGTTGTCTTATAAAACAAAAATAAGTTGGAAAATAGAAAAAAAGATCAAAAGAACAGAAGCTATAAACAAAAATAAGATTCTTATATCTTTACTTCAAAAAAAGACATAATTTAATATAGCAACATAGTATTTCCTAAATTACGAATCACAATTCCTAATACTTAAAACTTTTCTGCTTTAAATTATAACTTAAAGGAAATTGAATGGAGAAATGAAATCAACGAAATTAAAAGACGTCGCAGGTTATTCAAGTCCAAAAATCCATGTTAGATGAATCTCTCTCTCTCTCTCTCTCTCTCTCTCTCTCTCTCTCTCTATATATATATATATATATATATATATATATATATATATATATATATATATATATATATATATATATATATATATATAAAATAGGCGATGTAAAGATATTTCAATAAATAAAGATAAGATAAAGATTAAAAAGTTTAAATAAAAGTGTTTTAATAAAACTGGAGAAATAATATTTTTTTAAAAAATCAACTATGTTGTAAAATCCTACTCAGTACTCCCTCTTTCCCATTGTTTCTTCATGTTTATCATCCTTATATTCTATATTTTCCCCAAATTTTTACTTTTTTTTATCTTACTCGGTTCATCTCTTCCTCTGAACCTATGTTCTTAATAACTTACTTCTTTAACCACACCCCGGCAACTTTCATCTAGCAACTAACACTCGTCCTTTGTCTTATTCTGCAGACATGGCGGACTATTAAGGCTAGAATTCTTAAGAATTTATAGGTTAATCCATCGTTGTTATTAAGAAATTAAGAGGTTAACCATATACTAAGGGTAATGAATTTAAACAGACATTGTTTAATTTACATGATGTACAGAGAATATATCAAAATTTTAAAAACAATAAAACATATTTTTGATGGGGAGGTATAGAATAAATAAGAACTTACATGAAGTAACTGGGATAGAGGTTTCCCTTTCGGGAATCCCTTAGAGACTTTGAAAACTCTAAAACTTCATTATCCAATACATCTTATATATTAAAAGCGTTGATTTACACTAAGAGGAGGAGTTGGTTGAAGGAGGGTTTATACATAGAGAGGAAATATGTTTTTAGGTTCTGAAGTTTTTTCAATCTATATACTTCTACTAAGTTACAAGTCTTATATAGACTAAAGTAAGAACAAAGGAGTGGACTAGGATCAAACTACTGGCCTTGACAATATGGCCAACAGATAAGGATAAGATTCTTTAATAATACAGGTCGGGTACACATTGGGCCCCATCGTTACATGCATTATTATTCCTCTTTTCCTGACGCGTGGTTCAACAGTTTTTCTTTTCTTTTGGAAAGTAATGATAAAGGAAGCACTCACTTTGACACAGACTTAATTACAAGACTCAAAGTGGGCATACCCACATGGCACTCTTATCACAATTACAATACTTGTACCTTATTGTATCAATTTTCATTATTACTTATCTTTGTCTACTTATGTGTCCAAGTTGTGCAGGGCTATGGTGTCGAAACTCATTCCAGAGTCATCATCTTCATAGGGATCCTGAGCATCTTGGAGAAGACTATCTTCAAATCTATCATCTTCTTCGTCTGATGATCTTGGAATATTAATGTATCTATTATTCATGTCTGGAACTACTCTATTTGTGCTTGTACATGGCTTGTCTTTATTATCCATATGCTTATCTTGTTCTTGACTACTAAGGAATTTTTCTAATGTCTGTTTTACAATAATCTCAATTTTTTAATCTTCTTTTTTGTCGTTAATGTCTTTTTTAAGGTACTAGTCTTATGCGGTTTTGATGAAGGTCCTGCTTCATCTTTACTTTTTGGCAAAGTGACAGCCCTTAACGGATTTGATTTGTCTTTACCGGTTACCGTTTGAGTCGAACTAGCTGCACCAACATCCAGTACAGTGGATTTCCGAGCATTCAAAGAGGAATGCACACCCTTCTCATCCATTTTTTGTGGAGATGGATAACTCTGTGTCTGGGTACTTGCATGAGTCTTTCTTGTCTGAAATTTACTAAGTCTATCTTGTAGAGTTTGTATTTGCTCCATGAGTTGAGAATTTTCCATAATAAGAGCTTCCTTCTGAAGATTTAATCTTTTGAAGGCTTCGGTCATTGAGGAGCAATGGTCATAGAAAATTATTTTACCTGAGTCTTTTTAGATGTTGTATTGAGGTATTTGGTTGGGATTTTGTCTTAAGGTGGGTGATAAGAAAAAATTAGGTCCAAGGTGTCCTCTTGCATAATCCGAAGCTTCAGAAAAATCATTAAAACCTTTGTAAAGAGGGTTTTTTACACCATTTATAGAGTCGATTACTTCTAACCAAGTCTGAAAAATTCCATTCGTCTTACCATGTATGATTACATAATATTTGAATTTAGGATTACTTTAATCTGATATATATTGACATAAGGCATTCATAGCGACTAAAAAATGTTTATGGTCTGGTTTATGGTATGCTATCCACAGATGGTCTATCGGGCATTTTTGGGGTTTGTCTAAAATATGTTTTGGTCTTAGGTTAAATTAATAATTACTAGGCAGAAAAATAATTAAATTGAAAGGCCCAAAATCTATTATCTCCAGTAGTTGCATGGAATTTTAGAGTTCTATAGAGTTTTGGGGTCTAAATCTAACATTTCCTAGCATTGTCTGAAAATAAATGTCTTGAGATGAAGAAGACGCTATTCCCTTGCCCTTGTTTTCTGTATGTTGACTAGTTGGTCGCATGCTGAAACAAACATTAACTTTGGTTAAACAGATTTTGTTTTTAATTGTAATCTACTTAATTGGTCTGCTAATTCGTTATCTTTACTTTTAGTATATTCAAAAACAATGTTTTTATATACCGATATAGTGTCCATAAAATTTAACCATCTTCTTCTACTACTAGCTTTATCAATTATCTTTTGGCTAAATTTAACTATCGCTTCACAATCTGTTCTTACTAAAACTTCATCTTTATTTAATATATATAATTTAAAACCATTTAGGCCATATATAATTGCTAGTACTTCTAAATCTATAGCGCTCATGTTTCTTTTTTCTTTGTATAAGCCGCTTTGACAAGTGCATATTTGTTCTTCATTTTTATTACTGTATTTATTAGGTCTTGTTTTTAATATGGCTCCCCATCCTAATTTACTTCTGTCTGTTTGAACAATTAAATAATCGGTTTGTAGAGGAATTTTTAAGTCTAGAATATTTCTAACTTTTTCCTTAATTTGTTGTATTAGTTTAATATCTTCTATATTAAAATGTTTGTGCCCTTTACTGCCTGTTTTAGCATACAATGGTCCTGCTATTTTTTCTAAATCTTGAATAAAGTTTCTTGCGTAATTTACAAATCCTAAAAAATTTGTAGGTTTTTAGTATTTTCTAATTTATTTGACATTTCTAATGCTTTTTTGGCTATATGAGGTTGAAGTTTAATCTTTCCATTTCCTAGGGTTAAACCTAAAAAATTGATATGTGTTTACATAGTTCCATTTTCTTTTTACTAATTATTATTCCGTGTTTGACAAATAGTCTAAATACCGTTTGTAAATGTCCCAAATGTTGTTGCATATCTTTACTAAATACTAAAACGTCATCTACATATACTAATACAAATTTTTATAATCTTTAAAAATATCATCCATTTTTCTATGGAAAATGGGTGGGGCTTTTTTTAGTCCGAACGGCATAACAAGCCACTCATAATGTCCTTCTGGAAAGGTGAATGTTGTCCATTCTATACTATCTGGGTGCATTTTTACCTTCCAATACCCGGATTTATAATCAAACTTACTATATATCTTTTTACCTTGTATTCTATTAATTAACTCACTTTTATCTGGTAACTTATATGCGTCTGTTTTGGTGTTGTCATTTAGTCTTTTATACTTTATTACCATACGAGCTTTACCATTATTTGCTCACTATGGTTTCTTACAATAAATGCTGCTGATCTGTGTCTAGATGTTGATCTTCGAATCACTTCTAACTTTAACAATTCTTTAATTTGTTTCTCAAATTCTTCTATATCTTCATTGTTAGCTTCTATTGATGTTGTCTTTATGGTATATTCCGGGTTAATTATATCTAACTTACACATTAGTTCGTTAGCATCCCAATATGCTAAAGATTTTTCTCCTATTATTTCTATTTTATCTAAAATTGCTATTACATTATCTAAGTCTTTCGGATTATTTATCATTCCTATTGTGTTTATTCCTTTTTTAAAGTTGCAAAATTGAGTTTCAATACTTATTAACGTATAGTCTTTTTCTATGTCTTTTAAGCATTCTTGCCCTTCTGCATTAAGTAGAGTATAATTTTTAAAATCTTCTAAGTTATCTTCTCAATTTTTGTCTTCTTTTAATAGGTTGCTATTTTGGCAATCTTCACAACAAGGTTTAGAAATTAAATTCTTTTTATGTGTTTTTAATGTTTTATATACTGTTGGTAATGTTACTATTTGTAGTGTATAAGTTAGATTTTTAAATAGCATTATTCCATCTCTTATTAAGAGACATCCTCCTGTATTTTGGATACAAAAGCGTTGTCCTCTAACAAAGTCTGAGCCTATGTTTCAATCCCTTTCTAATATTCTGTTAACATTGTAAGTTGGGTTGTAGAATTTATTACATATATTTAAGAAACTTATTTGTGCCTTTTCTATGCAATAATTGTACATATTTTGTGGTCCATCAATTTGGGTCACTGTTATAGGTCTTTCCAGTATTTTTAGTAAATGTTCTGGTACTATCTCTTTACTAATTAGACAGCTAGTACATCCTGGATCTACTAGTGCTAAAGTTTCTATCTCTACGTCCTTAATTTTAATTTTTACTAATACTTTTATGGTAGAAAATTCTTTATCTTCATTGCATATTAGGCTAGTGTCATAATTTTCAAAGTTCATAAGTTCTGCCTCTAGTTTTTCTAAATGTATAGCTTCTTGTGTATCTGATTCTTCTATGGTGATTTTGGTTTTTCCTTTTTCTAGGATGGTTAATCTTTGTTCTAGATTATTTACTCGGGCTTCTAGAGTTGATACTCTTAAATTTAAGATTTGATTATTTGTATATTTCTGTTCACTATTTATTTCTGATTCTATTTTTATCTTTAAAGTGTTTTCTATACAGTTTATATAGACTTCTAAATAACATTTTTTACATTTAGCTCTGTTGTCTTTACTTGGATACTAATTACATATACGACATCTATTACTGTCTAAACCTTTGTTTCTTTGGAATTCATGTACACATTCTTGAGTGACATTCATTTAATTATTGATTACTAGATTGTTTAAGTCTAGATATTCTATCTCCTGTTCTAATTCATTTACTAAATTATCCTCTTCTGATTCTGAAGAATCAGATTTAGAATTATCTTTATCATTTATATCAATACTTATTATTGAGTATATACTTTCTGTATCTGACATGTATTCGTCCACATTCAGTAAAGTTTCTTGGAAGTCCTCTATTAATTGAGAATTTCTAGTTCTACTATTATTTCTTTTAGGACATACATTAGCTAAATGGTCGATGCTTCCACAAGTATAGCATTCTAATTTATTTTTATAGTTTCTATCATTTCTATATTTCCTAACGTGTCTATCTCTATTTAACCATGATTTTTTGGCCTTTGATTTTCTTAAAAAGTATTATTTACGACTATATGGTTTTTTATTACATTTCCTTTTGTATTTTCTATATTTTTTCTGAGTATTATCATAATTTTGGGTTGTGTATATAATAGATTTGCAGAAATTCATTTCATTTCTTTTTAGTTGTTTTTGTATTTGTATGTTCGTGCATTTTTCTGTTAGTATATCCATTATATGTTGAGTTCTATGTCCTATGGTCCATTTTAGGTTTGGGTTAGCCACTACACCATCTCTTTTATACCATCTATCTTTTATTTCTCTTTAAAATAATAGAAAATAATATATTTTAGGTTTGGGTTAGCCACCACTCCTTTTTTCTACTTTAGTCTATATAAGACTTGTAACTTAGTAGAAGTAGATAGATCGAAAAAACTTCAGAACCTAAAAACATATTTCCTCTCTTTGTATAAACCCTCCTTCAACCAACTCCTCCTCTTGGTGTAAATCAACGTTTGTAATATATAAGGTGTATTGGATAATAAAGTTTTAGAGTTTTTCAAAGTCTATAGGGGATTCCCGAAAGGGAAACCTCTATCCCAGTTACTTCATGTAAGTTCTTACTTATTCTATACTTCCCCATCAAAAATATGTTTTATTGTTTTTAAAATTTTGATATATTCTCTGTACATCATGTAAATTAAACAATGTCTGTTTAAATTCATTACCCTTAGTATATGGTTAACCTCTTAATTTCTTCATAACAATGATGGATTAACCTGTAAATTCCTAGGAATTCTAGCCTTGATAATCCGCCATGTCTGTAGAATAAGACAAAGGACAAGTGTTAGTTGCTAGATGAAAGTTTGTGGGGTGTGGTTAAAGAAGTAAGTTGTTAAAAACATAGGTTAAGAGAAAGAGATGAACCGGGTAAGATATAAAATAAAATAAAAAATAAAGTAAAATTTTGGGGAAAATATAGAATATAAGGATGATAAACATGAAGAAACAATGGGAAAGAGGAAGTACTGAGTAGGATTTTACAACATATTTGATTTTTTAAAAAAATATTATTTCTCCAGTTTTATTAAAACATTTTTATTTAAACTTTTTAATCTTTATCTTATCTTTAATGATAAACATGAAGAAACAATGGGAAAGTGGTAGTACTGAGTAGGATTTTTATTTTTTTAAAAAATATTATTTCTCCAATTTTACTAAAACACTTTTATTTAAACTTTTTAATCTTTATCTTATCTTTATTTATTGAAATATCTTTACATTTATTTAAACTTTTTAATCTTTATCTTATCTTTATTTATTGAAATATCTTTACATCGCCTGTTTTATGGGTATCAGAGTGAGAAGGTTTTGGGAACATTATCTATTACTCGCATATATTTAAGACAAGTGTATGAAAAGACATCCAACTTTTAGAGATATAAGGTGTAGTTATTTCTACTTATATAGAGAATATAGAAAAAGAGCTATTATAACCGCTAGAAAACAAAATTTAGAAAAAAGCAGAAAAAGATTAATAGAAATAAATAGATTATATAAGCTATATAATACATCTAGACCAGTAAGTGAAGAATTAATAAGTGCTCTAACTTGGGAATCAAGTGGTTGTGATAGAGATTTAGAAAATAATAGTAACGGAATACTGTGGCTTAAAGAACATATTAATAAAAAGGCTTATCAACTAGGATAATACATGCCTCTAGGATACATTAACAACATTAGAGAAGTTCAACGACAATATCATAGGGAATTTATATATAAACATCAGCTTACAAAAACTCTAAAACAATTTAAAGAAAAACTAGACTTAATAAAAAGAAATAAGGAATCTAGAAATAGATATTTTAAACCTTAAGAATACAGGTATAAATAAAATTATTATAACAACATCTAAATATTACAAGAAAGCATTAATTGAAGAACAAGCTAAGCTAATAAAAAACATACAAGAAGTAGAATTACATATAACTTGTGCTACTAGTAGACTAAAATATCAAATTAAACTAAGTAGAAATACAATTAGTTTTTATCATCTAGGATAACAAGATAGCTTCGTTTAAACGCCTTGAATATTTAGATCTTAGATTCCAACCTAAAAAGAAATACAGAGTGTTAAAAGATAATACGACTATAAGGTGTAATTTTAGCCAAGGAGAATATATTTTACATTCAGAAGATAAACAATATAATACTATAATAGACTTAATAATAAACTTAAGCGAAAAAATTCAGGAAAAAGATAATAATGTAATAAGAATTTCAGAAGAAGTGAATGTTACTCAAAATAAACAAAATAAGATACTAAAAAAATAGAAGAAAATCTAGACTATTTAAAATTGCAAGAGTTAGAAATAGATAGAAAAAATCAATATTTAAATCAAAAATTCAATTTAGAAAAGATACCTACAAAAATAGAAATAGAAAAATTAATAAAAACCATAACAGAAAACCAAAAGAATTAGAAATTAAAACCACCCAATTAGCAACAAAAATAGTAGAACAAGTAGAATTAATAAATAAAGAAATAAGAGAGCAAAAAATAATAATACAAAGGTTAAAAGAAATTTCACTTTCATGAGTGAAGAAGATATAAATTACAATAAAGCTCTCGGAAGATCAAAAAGTTATCATAGTGAACCAGAAGGATTATCTAAACATATACCTTCTAGTATAGCAGACAAAACCTTATTAAAACAAAACAATACTATAATAGAGTTATTAATAGACTTACACAAAAAGATAGATATTTTAATTAAGGGTAAAGAAGCTAAAGAACCAGCTCAAGAACCAGAATTACCAGAATTGCACAAAAAGATAGACATCTTAATTAAAAATAAAGAAATTCAAGAACCACCTAAAAATCCTGAAATAGACGAACTTATTAATCAATTAAAAAGAACTGAACTATCCTCTAGATAAGAAAAAAGAAATATAATTAGAAAGACACAAAAATGGACTTTCTATCAAATAAACGAAGAATCATCGAAAACAACGAAAGACAAGGAGAAGAAAGAAAAAGAATAAGTTTTTCTGAAAATAGAATAGAAAATAATAATATATTATCCAAAATATGTAGAAGACAATCAAATATGGAACAGAACCAAAAACTAAATGAAATAATAGACGTAAATAGGGATTTACAAATTTTTCAACAACATCAGTTAAAACTATTAAATCCTAAAACATTATATACTGTAGGATATTTTTCGACAGATAACCAGTTATATAGACATTATAGAGAAGAACAGATATTAGCCATAGGAGAAGATTTTAAAATATTAGATTTAGTAAATGCTAACTCTTTAAAACATATAAAAAATAATAGAATGATAATAATGCATATGGGTTTAATTGTTATAGGAATAAAAGGTCTAACTAGAAAAAATCTAGGATCTAAAGTATTAATAACAATATATGATGACAGATTGTCAGACATTAAAAAATCAATAATAGGATTAACTGAAGTAGATATGACAAATAATGGAGGAATATTCTATATAAGCCCAGACTTTTTAATGAACTTAAAAGAATTTGAAAAAAATATTAAAATAGGAATTCAAACTAAAGGATATGAAGAAATGAGTAGTGGTAATAATTTATTGATGTGTATAGGATTTATAGGAAAATTAACTTTAAGTAGTAATATTAAATATTAACTAAAAGTAAATGATGTAGTTGAAATAATGGAAAATAAAGACATAAGTTTAATAAAACCAATAAAAATAGATCCAGAAGTATATGCAGGTTTAGAATGAAATCTAAACAAATTTAATAAACCAAAAATCCTTACGCCAGAATCTCATTTACTATACACTACAAGTAAAGGAGAAACTTCTGTTAGATTTATAGATTATAATTATATAACTAAAAGAGATTTAGACGACACTGAAATAGAAAGTACTATAGAAACAGAAAAAGAATTTATGAATATAGAAATTCTACAAGAAGGCTACGAAGTAGATATAGTAATAGAAAAAACTCAAGATTTAGCAGAAGAATATAAACATATAACTTTTAAATTCAAGGGATGTCAAAAAGATGAAATGAAAATAAAAGAATGTATAAAACATTTTCAAAACTGTTTAGAAAGAAATGATAATCTAGGATACATAAATAACGAGGAATTAATCTCTGAGAGAAAAGATGGAGACACAATATCCATATTAAGTTCTATGATGAGTTATAAAGAACTAGCAGAGTTAGAAGCAACTAGCTCAACAAGTGCTAGCCCATTTCAACAGACAAACCCTAATCCCCAACCAATAGATTATAGTACAGGTAATGTACCTAGAAGACCAGCAGTAAGGATAAATCTAGACACAGAACTTAAAGGAGATAATATAAGATCAGCAAGAAAAAGAATGCTAATATAAGAACCAATTAAACTACAGGAAGGAGGTAGTAAAGGCAAAATACTAAATATAGCAGCACACGACCCACAAATGTGGCATACAATAATAGATTTATGAAAAGGAATAGTAGCAGCAGATTACTTGAGACATTATACAGAAACTGATATGGAAATAATGTACAAATATTTAGAAACCTTTTTAGGAGAATCTGCAAAAGCCACATGGGAAAGCTTCAAGACAAACTGCCCATATGATTGTCAGGTTCTATTAAGTATGGGACCAAACCCCTATAATTTCACAAATAAAATGCACATGTTATTAACTGGAAAAGATCCAAATAGTGGATTATTAGCAGTACAAAAAGGAGCATTAATAAAATTAGAACAACTAAGCATTTCACATTGGGTATATATAAAGAAATTTCTACAAGACTATTTTTATTATTGCACTGTCAGTGGAAACACTTTTAATGAAGAATTAGGCAAAAAATTATTTAATAAATTACCTAGAGCTTTAGGAAGAGAAATAGAAGATAGATGGTATAAAAGAGATGGTGTAGTGGCTAACCCAAACCTAAAATAGACCATAGGACATAGAACTCAACATATAATGGATATACTAATAGAAAAATGCACGAACATACAAATACAAAACAACTAAAAAGAAATGAAATGAATTTCTGCAAATTTGTTATATACACAACCCAAAATTATGATAATAATCAGAACCAATATTGAAAATACAAAAAGAAATATAATAAAAAACCATATAGTCATAAACAATACTTCTTAAGAAAATCAAAAGCCAAAAAACCATGGTTAGATAGAGATAGACACGTTAGGAAATATAGAAATGATAGGAACTATAAAAATAAATTAGAATGCTATACTTGTGAAAGCATAGACCTTTTAGCTAATGTATGTCCTAAAAGAAATAATAGTAGAACTAAAAATTCTCAATTAATAGAGGATTTCCAAAAAACTTTACTAAATGTAGACAAATACATGTCAGATACAGAAAGTATATACTCAATAATAAGTATTGATATAAATGATAAAGATAATTCTAAATTTGATTCTTCAGAATCAGAAGAAGATAATTTAGTAAATGAATTAGGACAGGAGATAGAAGATTTAGACTTAAACAATCTAGTAATCAATAATTTAATGAATGTTACTCAAGAATGTGTACATGAATTCCAAAGAAACAAAGGTTTAGACACTAATAGATGTCGTATATGTAATTAGTATCCAAGTAAAGACAACAGAGCTAAATATAAAAAATGTTATTTAGAAGCCTGTATAAACTGTCGAGAAAACACTTTAAAGATAAAAATAGAATCAGAAATAAATAGCGAACAGAAATATACAAATAATCAAATCTTAAATTTAAGAGTATCAACTCTAGAAGCCCGAGTAAATAATCTAGAACAAAGATTAACCATCCTAGAAAAAGGAAAAACCAAAATCACTATAGAAGAATTAGATACACAAGAAGCTATACATTTAGAAAAACTAGAGGCAGAACTTATGAACTTGGAAGATAATGACACTAGCCTAATATGCAATGAAGATAAAGAATTTTCTACCATAAAAGTATTAGTAAAAATTAAAATTAAAGACGTAGAGATAGAAACTTTAGCACTAGTAGATACAAGATGTAATAGTTGTCTAATTAATAAAGAGACAGTACCGGAACATTTACTAAAAATACTGGAAAGACCTATAACAGCGACCCAAATGGATGGATCACAAAATATCTACAATTATTGCATAGAAAAGGCACAAATAAGTTTCTTAAATACATGTAATAAATTCTACAACTTAACTTACAATGTTGACAGTATATTAGCAAGGGATTTAAACATAGGCTCAGACTTTGTTATAGGACTACGCTTTTGTATCCAAAGTAAAGGAGGATGTCTCTTAACAAGAGATGGAATAACGCTATCTAAACATCTAACTTATACACCGGTACAAAAAGTAACATTACCAACCGTATATAAAACATTAAAAACACATAAAAAGAATTTAATTTCTAAACCTTGTTGTGAAGACTGCCAAAATAACCAATCCCAAAATAGCAACCTGTTAAAAGAAGACAAAAATTTAGAAGATAACTCAGAAGATTTTAAAAATTATACTCTACTTAATGCAGAAGGGCAAGAATGCTTAAAAGACACAGAAAAAGACTATACTTTAATAAGCATTGAAACTCAATTTTACAGCTTTAAAAAAAAAATAAACATAATAGGAATGATAAATAATCTGAAAGACTTAGACAATGTAATAGCAATTTTAGATAAAATAGAAATAATAGGAGAAAAAGCTTTAGCACATTGGGATGCTAACGAAATAATGGGTAAGTTAGATATAATTAACCCAGAATATATTGATACGCCCAAATTACAGCTCTCGTTAGAAAGTGTAAGCGGTCGCTGTCAAATATAGAACCCAACTAGGTTGGGTGTCGAATCCCACAGGGAATACTCTGTTCACTAAGTGTTGCAATTATTAGTAGACTGTTGGTCGAAAATTCCAAGGAAAAAGGGGTTTTTGGTTTAGGCGTGAACTAATATTATCAAAGTAACGATGGAATGATTTGTGTAGTAAGATTTAATCACAGAGAATGATAAGTTAGGGTTATGTCCACCTTGTAGTTTCTATTTCTCTATTAACTATGAGTAATGCAGAATTTAGACATGCATGCACTTATAGGGAATCGTATTCTAATTTTAAATCCAAGTGTTTCTCAACCATCAAGGATTTATTTCACTTTAGCTCTCTCGAGCCTAAAGTGGATAACGAATAGTACAAGTTCTCCAAGATGTTAATCCGGGTTAAGGTATTAACGTGTAAATAGAGGTTGGAAACCCTATTTCCTTGTCACACTCTCTTTTCCAAACATGTAACTTTTCTCTCGAACAAGTTAATGCTATAATGGCGTATTCTCTATGTTTGCAACCATGAGAATTCAATCAAAACGAAGAGAGTAATGATATAAGTAGCATAACACATCAAGAATTCACAAACTCATAGCAATAGATAGTATCTTACAAGGTTTCCATAACCCTAACAGATAAGTTTAGCTACTCATGGATACAACGGAAATCAAAGTAGACATCATCATCATACCAAAACTAGAACAATCTTCCCGATGGGGATGATTTTGCGTCAATAAGAGGATGACATCTTTTTCTCTCTCCGTGCCTCACGTAAGCCATTTTCTCTGTTCTAAAATATTACAGAATCTGAAAATTGAATAATAACTAATTGTCGAATGATGCTGAAAATTCAGCAATAAGGTTTTTAATAATATCCTTGTCCAATAAGTTGCTACTGCCTCCTTAAGTATTTAAAAATACTGGGTTTGCCCGGGAAAAAGTTCCCATGCAGCACATTCAGTCCAAAAGCTGCCTTCCTTCTTATGTGAAGTTTTCCTTTGCTGCCCACAGGTCCACAAAGTGCTGAAATCTTCCTCATTAGTACCTGAAAAACATGCTAATCACATAGGTCAGATCACTTAAAGGAAAATGGACTAAAAGTGCAAGAATTATATATTTTATCCTCAAAACTTAGCTAAAACATGGGTAAATTATGGTGCTTAGACGTATAAATACGCCCAACATCATATACCATAAAGATAGCATCAATAGAAGCTAACAATGAAGATATAGAAGAATTTGAGAAACAAATTAAAGAATTGTTAAAGTTAGAAATGATTCAAAGATCAACATCTAGACACAGATCAGCAGCATTTATTGTAAGAAACCATAGTGAGAAAATAAGGGGAAAAACTCGTATGGTAATTGTAATACCTCAGGAAATTTTTCATTGAAATTTTGTGTGTAAACGTATTGGGTTCTATCTTCTAGACTGAATTATAAATTTTTCAAGTGAAATGTCTTATATTATGACCCACCATTGCGTAGAGTATCAAATAATATTTTCAACGATATCTGAATCATCCAAAACGGACACGCGAGCGATGAGTTATGAACATTCTGATCGAACCGTGAATAGTAGTGAACTGTAAAATGTGCAGGAAAAAGTACTAAGGCCTGGCGTATTTTTGCTCTAATTTTAAACGATCATAACTCCTTGTACATAATGATATGGGTGATCTACTATATATCAACAAAAAGTTCTGTGAGTCCTCTTTCCAATGAAATTTGTTTCATCCAATTTGTCTATTGGAGGAAAAAGTTATGGTCGATCTACTGCAGCCTATCAAAAGCAAATTTTTGGGTCAACTTCAAACGATCATAACTCTCGTACACAATGATCTAGGTGAGATACTATATATCAACGGAAAGATATAAGAATTCTCTTTCTAATGAAATTTGTTTCATCCAATTTGGATATCGGAGTAAAACATTATGGTTGGTCTACTTCAGACTATCAAAAACGTCCACCAAAGGACAGATTCGAGAATTATTTTATTTTTAGGGGCATTTTGGTCATTCCCCCTAACCCAAAATCCATCCAAACCCTATATTAAAGCCTATTGGAAAAATTATATGTTATATTTCATCAAATTCTCTCAAAAAGAAAACCTTAAGCTCCTGCACCCAACTTTAAGAACCTCCAAAGTTCACCATTAATTCTGCAAATTTATTCAAAATTCCAAGTTCCTAGTTCAAGAACTCCAAGAACCATCATTCAAAGGCACGATTAACATCTCAAAAATGAGTATCGATCTAAAGTTCATCATTCAAGGTATGTGGGGTTTTTCAACAAGAACTCTCTTTCATTCTTGTGCCCAAAAGTAATTTTCTTTTACAAAGGCATGATTTTTATTTGATTTTTACGAATTTGAAGCATGAACCCATATCTTATGATGATTATTATGAAATCTTGATGTTTATAATTTTAAAAGATGAATTTACATGTGTGGAGATATAAAGCATAAATCTTGAACGATATTTATTATGATTTTGATATTTGGGTCGTGAATCCCCATTGAAAATTGTGTTTTTTTAAAAAAGTGTGTGTTATAAGCACATTGATGTTGAATATTTGAGATATTTTGAATGATTTAACCTTTTGGTCATAATGGAGTTGTTTTGAACTTGAGTGTGAAAGAAATCCACAACGTGGTTGATTTTGATAGATGGGAAACATGATGGCTCCCGATGCATATTTATATATTACTGAAATTGTTTTGTTTTGGATTGCCTTTGAAATGATCTAAGCTAAGTCCGAGAGAAATCTTTAGCACCGAGTGCGAGATATAAAGTGACCTTACTTCCCTAAAACTACGTGCCCCAGTAGGAGTAAGCCTGAGGCTGATTTATATAGTGATCACTAGTTTGTATGGATTTGATATCGATAGTCCTATTACGATGGCAAAGATAGGACGGCTCTCCCCAATATGGGTTGTACGTTGGACTCCATATAGCTCACATGGTTTCTGTCGGTTATAGGATCTCCCAGTGTGTGTGTGTTTCCTTGTGTCTATGGTGATTGGTGAAGTGATTTGAAAGTGGAATTGTGAAAGTTATTCTTTCAAAATATTTAAATGATATTTACATTATGAGAATTGATATTCTTGATAAACTGAAAGTGATTGACAAAGTATATGATTACTCACATGTGTTATTGTACTTATCTCATCCTCTCATGATTATGATGATTTTCTTCGGGCTATGTGAGTCTTTCATACATTCTGTATATTTCTTATAAATATTTATGATGATGATGTTTATACAACTACATACACCCCCATATACTCGATTCCTTTCCATGGTACTGACCCACATCTTCAGATGTGGGCTGTAATTTCTCGGAATGTAGGTTCAGGTGCTCAGTTCTAGGTTCGACAGTGATTCTTTGGGCATGCTGTTCTACATCCTCTGTTGTGGTGAGTCCTCATGTTCCGAGGACGTGATGTCTGATGTTGGTTTCACGAAATCGTTTATATTTGATAACTGAATATGAGTCAGTTGGGGCATGTCTCAATGGCTCGCTAGTTTTATTGATTTTCTTAGAGGCTTGTCAGACTAGTATAGATGTTGGGAGTTGACTAATAAGTCATATTTTGTTATCTTTCTGAAATTCTTTTATTGTTGGATGATGATTACTCTGTTGATATTTGAGGGTTATTTATGGAAACCCCATTGATTTGTGTTGAACTGAATGAAAATGGCTCAAAGGGTTAGCTTGGGGCGACTCATAGCCTCAAGCACCGTATGAGACTCCGGGACCCATTTTCTGGGGTGTTATAAACTTGGCATCAGAGCCTAAGGTTTTAAGGTATCCTAGGGAGTCTGACAAGCCGTGTTAAGTAGAGTCTTGATCATCGATGTGTAGCGTGCCACATCTATGAGCAAGAGGCTACAAGATGTTTTAGGAAAAAGTATGATTCTTTCTTTCAGAAGTCTATCGTGCTTAAAGTGTCTCTCTCTGCTATTGATTCATGCTCTCCTCTTTTAGAAATATGCCTCCACGTCGAGCAAGAAGAAATAATAATGGTCAGCCTTTCAGGCGCTGGCCTAAGCTGTTACGACAATTATTCAGGCCAACCCAGCCCCGACTTCACAGCAACAGGGAGGTGATTCAGCTGTTACCAGGATCCATGACTTCATGCGGATGAATCCGCCAAAATTCTATGGGTCCAAGACTGATGAGGATCCACGGTTATTTTTAACGAAGGTGCAGAAGATTACTCAGGTGATGCAAGTATCTGAGGAACATAGTGTGGAGTTTGCTGCGTATAGGTTTAAAGACCTTGCTTATGATTGGGTTGTTTCTTGGAGAAAAGGTAGAGGTGAGGGAGCTATCCCTACAACTTGGAAAGAGTTCCAGAATACATTCCTGGATAAGTTTTTCCCTTTGGAGATGACAGAGGCAAAGGTGGAAGAGTTTATAAACCTGCGATAGGGCTCTATGACTGTTAGGGAGTACTGTCTAAATTTCAATCAGTTGGTCAAGTATGCTCCTGACTTAGTGGCTGATAATCGGGCTAGTATGAGTAAGTTTGTGACTGGAGTGTCTAGTTATGTGGTTAAGCTGTGTAGGTCTGCTATGCTGAATAGTGAGATAAATCTTTCTAGGCTGATGACTCATGCCCAACAGATTGAGGCAGACAAGATTAAGGAGAGAGATAAAATAAGAGGGAATAAGAGAGCTAGGTCCGAGCAGCATAGACAGGGTTAGACTAGATTGCAGGAAGGGAGTCGCCCTCAATATCAGGATCATTCATCTATGCCAGCACCACCATCTACTAGTGCTCCTATGACTAGAGGTAGCAGGAGCAAGGTAGCAGGTCGTATGCATCCAAGTCCCAATACAGTGCTGGCAGTAAGCCAAATCGTCCCCTGTGTCCTAAGTGTGGTAGGGCTCATTCAGGTGAGTGTTGGGGTGAGAAGAGGGATTATTTCTGGTGTGGTGACATGGATCACAGAGTTAGAGATTGTCCACAGGATGGAAAAGGGCATTGTGACTATCGCTCTTAAACCTAGACTCAGACTGTTAGTGCTCCAGTTTCAGCGACTCACCCAGCCCTAGCTCAGGGTATCTCTTCTAGTAATGCTAGCGGGCAACGCCAGAATAGATTCTATGCTTTACCATCCCACCAGGAACAGGAGGACTCTCCTGATGTTGTTACTGGTATGCTTCGTATATTTCAGTTTGATGTGTATGCTTTGTTGTATCCTGGATCCAGTTTCTCATATGTTACACCTTTGATTGTTGTGAATTTTGAAATGAGTCATGAGATTATTCCTGATCCTATCCTAGTTTCTACCCCAGTGGGTGATTCGATTGTTGCCCAAAAAGTGTATAAAAAGTGTCCTGTTACCGTTCTTCATAGAGTCTTATTGGCTGATCTGATTGAGTTAGACATGGTAGATTTTGATGTGATTCTGGGTATGGACTAGTCGTATTCTTCTTATGCCTTTATTGATTATCGAACCCGAGTGGCCAAGTTTCAGTTTCCAGGTGCATCCGTGTTTGAGTAGTCTGGGAATTCTGTGTCACCCAAGAGTCATTTTATCTCTTACCTCAAAGCTAGAAAGCTTATTTCCAAGGGGTGTATTTACCATTTGGTTAGAGTCAAAGACACTAAGTCTGAGACTCCAACTCTCCAGTCTGTTAACGTCGTCAATGAGTTTTCTGATGTCTTTCTGGATGATCTCCCAAGGATACCTCCTGATAGAGAGATAGAGTTTGGGATTGATCTTCTTCTCGATACTCAGCCCATTTCTATTCCTCCTTACCGTATAGCCCCTGCAGAACTTAAGGAGTTGAAAGAGCAACTCAAAGATCTACTAGATAAGGGTTTCATAAGGCCCAGTGTTTCTCCTTGGGGTGCTCCTGTGTTGTTTGTAAGAAAGAAAGATGGCTCTTTACGTATGTGCATTGATTATCGCCAACTGAATAAAGTCACCGTAAAAAATAAGTACCCCCTTCCAAGAATAGATGATTTGTTTGACCAATTGCAAGGTGCAAGTTATTTATCAAAAATAGACCTTCGTTCTGGCTATCATCAACTCAAAGTTAGGGAGTGTGACATCTCGAAACCACTTTTCGAACTAGTTATGGCTATTTTGAGTTTCTTGTTATGTCTTTCGGGTTAACTAATGCCCCAGCTGCTTTCATGGACCTTATGAATCGAGTGTTCAGACCATATCTGGATATGTTTGTCATAGTGTTCATCGATGATATACTGGTGTACTCCCGTAGTGAGGATGAATATTCTGATCATCTCCGAACTGTCTTGCAAACCCTTAGAGATCACAAGTTGTTTGCCAAGTTCAGTAAGTGTGAGTTTTGGCTAAGGTCAGTTGCTTTTCTGGGTCATATCATTTCTTTCGAGGGTATTAGAGTTGATCCCCAAAAGACCGAAGCTGTTAGAAATTAGCCTAGACCTATTTCTCCGACTGATATCTGAAGTTTCTTGGGTTTAGCCTATTACCGCCATTTTGTTGAGGGTTTCTTCTCTATAGCATCTCCTATGACTCGGTTGACCTAAAAGAAAGTGAAGTTCTTGTGGTCCGAATCTTGTGAGAAGAGTTTTTAGGAGTTGAAGACTCGACTCAATTCAGCCCCTGTTTTGACTTTGCCTGATGGTGTTGATGGTTTTGTGGTGTACTGTGATGCTTCGAGAGTTGGGTTGGGTTGCGTATTGATGCAGAAGGGTAAGGTGATAGCTTATGCTTCTAGACAGTTGAAACCCTATGAGAAAAATTACCCCACCCATGACCTTGAGTTGGCTGCTGTTGTGTTTGCTTTGAAAATCTGGAGAAACTATTTGTATGGTGTCCATGTTGATGTTTTCACTGATCATAAGAGTCTGCAGTATGTGTTTACCCAGAGAGAATTGAATCTTAGGCAGAGACGATGGTTATAATTGTTAAAGGACTATGATATAAGTGTGTTGTACCATCTGGGCAAGGCCAATATTGTGGCGGATGCCCTAAGTAGAGTTTCCATAGGTAGTGTTTCGCATGTGGTAGAAGGTAAGAAAGAGTTGGCTTGTGATGTACATCGTTTAGCTAGTTGGGGGTTAGGTTGTTTGACTCTGCTGAATGTAGTATAGGGGTTCAGAGTAGTTCCGAATCCTCCTTGGTTTCGGAAGTGAAGGAAAAGCAATACTTGGATGCTAGTTTGGTCAGACTGAAGGAGTCAGTCAAGGACCAAAAAGTAGAGGTTTTCTCCCAAGGGGGAGATGGTGTGTTGAGATTGCAGGGTAGATTGTGTGTCCTAAATGTTGATGATCTGAGATAGAGGATTATAGCTGAAGCACATGGGGCGTGATATTCTATTTATCCTGGTGCCACCAAGATGTACCGAGACTTGTGGAAAATCTATTGGTAGAGTGGCATGAAGAAAGATATAGCAGCGTTTGTAGCTAAGTGTGCAACATGCCAACAGGTTAAGGTTGAACACCAAAGACCTGGTGGTATGATGCAAGAGTTTAGTATTACCACCTGGAAGTGGGAAGAGATAAATATGGACTTCGTGATTGGTTTACCTCCTTCCCGATGCCATCATGATTCCATTTAGGTTGTGGTTGATAGGTTGACTAAGTTTGCTCATTTCTTGCCTTTTCATACTTCATATACTGCTGAGGATTACGCTAGATTGTATAACCGAGAGCTAGTAAGACTGCATGGAGTTCCCTTGTCTATCATTTTGGATAGGGGTACTCAGTTCACTTCGTAATTTTGGAAAGCTTTTCAGAAGGGTCTTGGTACCCAAGGGCTTTTGAGTTCTGCTTTTCATCCGCAAACCGATGGTCAGGCTGAGCGGACCATCAAGACCTTAGAGGATATGTTGAGAGCTTTTGCACTTGACTTTAAGGGAAGTTGGGATGATCACTTACCGTTGATAGAGTTTGCTTACAATAACAGTTTCCACTCTAGTATTGGCATGGCTCCATTTGAAGCCTTATATGGGAGGAAGTGTAGATCACCCATAGGTTGGTTCGAGGTGGGTGAAGCAGCTGTGAGTGGTCCTGATTCGGTATTTGAGGATATGGAAAAATTTAAGTTGATTAGGGAAAGGTTGAAAACTGTGCAGAGTCGTCAGAAGTCATATGCGGATGTTAGAAGGAGAGACCTTGAGTTTGAAGTTAGTGACCTAGTGTATCTGAAAATTTCACCCATGAGGGGGGTGAAGAGATTGGGAAAGAAGGGGAAGCTTAGTCCCCGTTATGTTGGTCCTTATAAAATTTTTAGCCGTATTGGTAAGGTAGCTTATGAGGTCGAGTTGCCTTACGAGTTGTCCTCTGTTCATCCAATATTCCATGTCTCTATGCTTAGAAAGCATATTAGCGATGTTGTGGTAGTGGATTCCTCTGTGAGTGCTGACATTCAAGAAAATCTTTCTTTTGATGAGATTCCTATTGAGATTCTTGATTTTAGTGTCCGAAGACTAAGGAACAAAAAAGTTCCCTTGGTCAAGGTGTTGCGGCGAAACCAATCTGTTGAGGGTGCAACTTGGGAAGCTGAGGCAAATATACGATCCAAGTACCCGCACCTATTTTTCGCGAACTCTGATCAAGCCGAAGGTACGTTCTTTCCTAAATCATGCACTTTTGATAAAAGTTGCAGTAGTTCAGCTGTCATTTATTATGTGTTCAGCTGTAGTTTCTGGAATTTATGCATTCTATGTTGCATTCGGAGTGAGAAACGATGTGGTGATGAGTCTAATGAATGGTTTCAGCTGTATGCTCTATTCCCTACCTAATCATGGCATGTATAGCGTCATTCGAGGACAAATATTTCCAAGGGGGGGATGATGTAATACCCCGGAAAATTTTTCGTTGAAATTTTGTGCGTAAACATGTTGGGTTCTATCTTCTAGAATAAATTATAAATTTTCCGTATAGAATGTCTTAGATTATGACACTCCATTGCGTAGAGTATCGAATAATATTTCCAACGATATATGGATCATCCAAAACGGACACCCGAGTGACGAGTTATGAACATTCGATCGAACCATAAATAGTAGTGAACAGTAAAACGTGCAGGAAAAAGTACTAAGGCCTGGCGTATTTTCGCTCCAATTTTAAACGATCATAACTCCTTGTACATAATGATATGGGTGATCTACTATATATCAACGGAAAGCTCTGCGAGTCCTCTTTCCAATGAAATTGGTTTCATCCAATTTGTCTATCGGAGAAAAAAGTTATGCTCGATCTACTTCATCCTATCAAAAGCAAATTTTTGGGTTAACTTCAAATGATCATAACTCCTCGTACTTAATGATCTGGGTGAGATACTATATATCAACGGAAAGATATGAGAGTTATCTTTCTAATGAAATTGGTTTCATCCAATTTGGATATTGGAGTAAAGCGTCATGGTTGATCTACATAAAACTATCAAAACAGTCCACTAAAGGACAGATTCGAGAATTATTTGATTTTTAGTGGCGTTTTGGTCATTCCCCCTCACCCAAAATCCGTCCAAACCCTATATTAAAGCCAATTAGAAGCATTATATGTTATATTTCATCAAATTCCCTCAGAAAGAAAACCCTAAGCTCCTACATCCAACTTCAAGAACCTCCAAAGTTCACCATTAATTCTGCAAATTTATTCAAAATTCCAAGTTCCTAGTTCAAGAACTCCAAGAACCATCATTCAAGGGAACGATTAAAATCTCAAAAATGAGTATCGATCTAAAGTTCATTATTCAAGGTATGTGGGGTTTTTCAACAAGAACTCTCTTTCGTTCTTGTGCCCAAAAGTAATTTTCTTTACAAAAGCATAATTTTTATTTGATTTTTATAATTTGATGCATGAACTCATAACTTATGATGATTATTATGAAATCTTGATGTTTATGATTTTGAAAGATGAATTTACATGTGTGGAGATATAAAGCATGAATCTTGAACGATATTTATCATGATTTTGATATTTGGGTCATGAATCCCCATTGAAAATTGTGTTTTTTTAAAAAGTGTGTGTTATAAGCACGTTGATGTTGAATATTTGAGATATTTTGAATGATTTGACCTTTTGGTCTTAATGGAGTTGGTTTGAACTCGAGTGTGAAACAAAACCACAACGTGGTTGATTTTGATAGATGGGAAGCATGATGGCTCCCGATGTATATTTATGTATTACTAAAATTGTTTTATTGTGGATTGTCTTTGAAATGATCTGAGCTAAGTACGGGAGAAATCTTTAGCACCGAGTGAGAGGTATAAAGCAACCTTACTTCCCTAGAACTACGTGCCCCAGTAGGAGTGAGCCTGAGGCTGATTTATATAGTGATCACTAGTTTGTGTGGATTTGATATTGATAGTCCTACTCCAATGGCAAGGATAGGACGACTCTCCCCAATGTGGGTTGTACGTTGGAATCCATGTAGCTCACATGGTTTATGTCGGTTATAGGATCTCCCAGTGTGTGTGTGTTTCCTTGTGTCTATGGTGAATGGTGAAGTGATTTGAAAGTGGAATTGTGAAAGTTATTCTTTCGAAAGATTTAAATGATATTTACACTATGAGAATTGATATTCTTGATGAACTGAAAGTGATTGACAAATTATATGATGACTCACATGTGTTATTGTACCTATTTCATCCTCTCACGATTATGATTATTTTCTTCGGGCTATGTGAGTTTTCATACATCCTGTATATTTCTTATAAATATTTATGATGATGATGTTTATACAACTGCATACACCCCCATATACTCGGTTTTTTTCCATGGTACTGACCCACATCTTCGGATGTGGGATGCATTTTCTCGGAATGTAGGTTCAGGTGCTCAGTTCTAGGTTCAACAGTGATTCTTTGGGCACGCTGTTCTACATCCTCTGTTGTGGTGAATCCTCATGTTCCAAGGACGTGATGTCTGATGTTGGTTTCATGGAATCGTTTACATTTGATAACTGAGTATGAGTCAGTTGGGGCATGTCTTAATGGCTCGCAGGTTTTATTGATTTTCTTAGAGGCTTGTCAGACTAGTATAGATGTTGGGAGTTGACTAATAATTCATATTTTGTTATCTTTCTGAAATTCTTTTATTCTTGGATGATGATTACTCTGTTGATATTTGAGGGTTATTTATGGAAACCCCGTTGATTAGTGTTGAACTAAATGAAAATGGCTCAAAGGGTTAGCTTAGGGCTACTTGTAGCCTCAAGCACCGTGTGACGCTCCGGGATCCATTTTCCGAGGCGTTACAGTAATAAACTATAAAAGACTAAATGACAACACCAAAACAGGCGCATATAAGTTACTAGATAAAAGTGAGTTAATTAATAGAATACAAGGTAAAAAGATATATAGTAAGTTTGATTGTAAATCCGGGTATTGGCAGGTAAAAATGCACCCAGATAGTATAGAATGGACAACATTCACCTGTCCATAAGGACATTGTGAGTGGCTTGTTATGCCGTTCGGTCTAAAAACAACCCCACCCATTTTCCAGAGAAAAATGGATGATATTTTTAAAGATTATAAAAAATTTGTATTAGTATATGTAGATGACATTTTAGTATTTAGGAAAGATATGCAACAACATTTGGGACATTTACAAACAGTATTTAGACTATTTGTCAAACACGGAATAATAATTAGTAAAAAGAAAATGGAACTATGTAAAACACATATCAATTTTTTAGGAATAACCCTAGGAAATGGAAAGATTAAACTTCAACCTCATATAGCCAAAAAAGTATTAGAAATGCCAGATAAATTAGAAAAAACTAAAGACCTACAAACAATTTTAGGATTAGTAAATTACCCAAGAAACTTTATTCAAGATTTAGGAAAAATAGCAGGACCATTGTATGCTAAAACAAGCAGTAAAGGGCACAAACATTTTAATATAGAAGATATTAAACTAATACAACAAATTAAGGAAAAAGTTAGAAATATTCCAGACTTAAAAATTCCTCCAGAAACCGATTATTTAATTGTTCAAATAGATGGAAGTAAATTAGGATGGGGAGCAATATTAACTACAAGACTGAATAAATATAGTAATAAAAATGAAGTACAAATATGTGCCTATCAAAGTGGCTTATACAAAGAAAAAGGAAACATGAGCGCTATAGATTTAGAAGTACTAGCAATTATATATGGCCTAAACAGTTTTAAATTACATATATTAAATAAATATAAAGTTTTAGTAAGAACAGATTGTGAAGCGATAGTTAAATTTAGCCAAAAGATAAATGATATAGATAGAAGTAGAAGAAGATGGTTAAATTTTATGGACACTATATCGGTATATAAAAACATTGTTTTTGAATATATTAAAGGTAAAGAAAACGAATTAGCAGACCAATTAAGTAGGTTACAATTAAAAACAAAATTTGTTTAACCAAAGTTAATGTTTGTTTCAGCATGCGATCAACTAGTCAACATACAGCAGACAAGGGCAAGGGAATAGCGTCTTCTTTATCTCAAGACATTTATTTTCAGACAATGCTAGGAAACGTTAGATTTAGACCCCAAAACTTTATAGAACTCCAAAATTCCATGCAACCGCTGGAGAGAATAGATTTTGGGCCTTTCAATTTAATTGCTTTTCCACCTAGTAATTATTTGTTTAACCTAAGACCAGAACATACTTTAGACAGACCCCAAAAATGCCTGATAGACAATCTGTGGATAGCACACCATAAAACAGACCACAAACATTTTTTAGCCGCTATGAATGCCTTATGTCAATAGATATCAGATAAAAGTAAGCCTAAATTCAAATATTATGTAATCATACATGGTAAAATGAATGGAATTTTTCAGACTTGGTTAGAAGTAATAGACTCTATAAATGGTGTAAAAAACCCTTTTTACAAAGGTTTTAATGATTTTTCTAAATCTTCAGATTATGAAAGAGGACACCTTGGACCAAACTTTTTCTTATCACCCACCTTAAGACAAAATCCCAACCAAATACCTCAATACAACATCCAAAAAGACTCAGGTAAAATAATTTTCTATGACCATTGCTCCTCAATGACCGAAGCCTCAAAAGATTAAATCTTTAGAAGGAAGCTCTTATTATGGAATATTCGCGACTCATGGAGCAAATACAAACTCTAAAAGACAGACTTAGTAAATTTCAGACAAGAAAGACTCATGCAAGTACCCAGACACAGAGTTATCCATCTCCACAAAAAATGGATAAGAAGGGTGTCCATTCCCCTCTGAATGCTCAGAAATCCACTGTACCGGATGTTGTTGTAGCTAGTCCGGCTCAAACGGTAACCGGTAAAGATAAATCAAATCCGTTCAGGGCTGTCACTTTGCCAAAAAGTGAAGATGAAGAAGGACCTTCAGTAAAACCACATAAGACTAGTACCTTAAAAAAGACATTAACGGCAAAAATGAAGAATAAACAAATTGAGATTATTGTAAAACAGACATTAGAAATATTCTTTAGTAGTCAAGAACAAGATAAGCATATGGATAATAAAGACAAGTCATGTACAAGCACAGATAGAGTAGTTCCAGACATGAATATTACATACATTAATATTCCAAGATCATCAGACGAAGAAGATGATAGATTTGAAGATAGTCTTCTCCAAGATGCTCAGGATCCCTATAAAGATGATGACTCTGGAATGAGTTACGACACGATAGCCCTTCACAACTTGGACACATAAGCAGACAAAGACAAGTAATAAAGAAAATTGATACAATAAGGTACAAGTATTGTAATTGTGATAAGAGTGCCATGTGGGTATGCCCACTTTGAGTCTTGTAATTAAGTTTGTTTTAGAGTGAGTGCTTTCTTTATCATTACTTTCAAAAAGAAAAGAAAAACTGTTGAAGCACGCATCTGGAAAAGAGAAATAATAATGCATGTGACGATGGAGCCCAATGTTTACCCGACCTGCATTATTAAAGAATCTTATCCTTACCTGCCGGCCATATTGTCAAGGCCACGTAGTTTTATCCTAGTCCACTCCTTTTTTCTTACTTTAGTCTATATAAGACTTGTAACTTAGTAGAAGTAGATACATCGAAAAAACTTCAGAACCTAAAAACATATTTCCTCTCTATGTATAAACCCTCCTCCAACCAACTCCTCCTCTTGGTGTAAATCAACGCTTGTAATATATAAGGTGTATTGGATAATAAAGTTTTAGAGTTTTTCAGAGTCTCTAGGGGATTCCTGAAAGGGAAACCTCTATCCCAGTTACTTTATGTAAGTTCTTATTTATTCTATACTTCCCCATTAAAAATATGTTTTATTGTTTTTAAAATTTTGATATATTCTCTGTACATCATGTAAATTAAACAATGTCTGTTTAAATTCATTACCCTTAGTATATGGTTAACCTCTTAATTTCTTAATAACAACAATGGATTAACCTGTAAATTCCTAGGAATTCTAGCCTTGATAGCCCTATAGTTGCAGAATAAGACAAATGACGAGTGTTAGTTGCTAGATGAAAGTTTTTGAGGTGTGGTTAAAAAAGTAAGTTGTTAAGAATATAGGTTAAGAGGAAGAGATGAACCGGGTAAGATAAAAAAAATTGGGGGAAAATATAGAATATAAGGATGATAAACCTGAAGAAACAATGGGAAAGACAGAGTACTGAGTAGGATCAAACTACGTATTTAAACAAGTGTATGAAAAGTATGTTAAAGTAGTTTGATCTTTATCTTATCTTTATTTATTTAAATATCTTTACATTTATTTAAACTTTTTAATCTTTATCTTATCTTTATTTATTGAAATATCTTTACATCGCTTGTTTTATTGGTATCAGAGTGAGAAGATTTTGGAAACATTACCTATCACTCGCATATATTTAAGACAAGTGTATGAAAAGACATCCAGCTTTTAGAGATATAAGGTGTAGTTATTTCTACTTATATAGAGAATATAGAAAAAGAGCTATTATAATCTCTAGAAAACAGAATTTAGAAAAAAGCAGAAAAAGATTAATAGAAGCAAATAGATTATATAAGCTATATAATACATCTAGACCAGTAAGTGAAGAATTAGTAAGTGCTCTAACTTGGGAATCAAGCGGTTGTGATAGAGATTTAGAAAATAATAGTAACAGAATACAGTGGCTTAAAGAGCGAATTAATAAAAAGGCTTATCAACTATTATAATACATGCCTCTAGGATACATTAACAACATTAGAGAAGTTCAACGACAATATCATAGAGAATTTATCTATAAACATCAGCTTACAAAAACTCTAAAACAATTTAAAGAAAAACTAGACTTAATAAAAAGAAATAAGGAATCTAGAAATAGATATTTTAAACCTTAAGAATACAGGTATAAATAAAATTATTATAACAACATCTAAATATTACAAGAAAGCATTAATTGAAGAACAAGCTAAGCTAATAAAAAACATACAAGAAGTAGAATTACATATAACTTGTGCTACTAGTAGACTAAAATATCAAATTAAACTAAGTAGAAATACAATTAGTTTTTATCATCTAGGATAACAAGATAGCTTCGTTTAAACGCCTTGAATATTTAGATCTTAGATTCCAACCTGAAAAGAAATACAGAGTGTTAAAAGATAATACGACTATAAGGTGTAATTTTAGCCAAGGAGAATATATTTTACATTCAGAAGATAAACAATATAATACTATAATAGACTTAATAATAAACTTAAGCGAAAAAATTCAGGAAAAAGATAATAATGTAATAAGAATTTCAGAAGAAGTGAATGTTACTCAAAATAAACAAAATAAGATACTAAAAAAATAGAAGAAAATCTAGACTATTTAAAATTGCAAGAGTTAGAAATAGATAGAAAAAATCAATATTTAAATCAAAAATTCAATTTAGAAAAGATACCTACAAAAGTAGAAATAGAAAAATTAATAAAAACCATAACAGAAAAATCAAAAGAATTAGAAATTAAAACCACCCAATTAGCAACAAAAATAGTAGAACAAGTAGAATTAATAAATAAAGAAATAAGAGAGCTAAAAATAATAATACAAAGATTAGAAGAAATTTCACTTTCATGAGTGAAGAAGATATAAATTACAATAAAGCTCTAGGAAGATCACAAAGTTATCATAGTGAACCTGAAGGATTATCTAAACATATACCTTCTAGTATAACAGACAAAACCTTATTAAAACAAAACAATACTATAATAGAGTTATTAATAGACTTACATAAAAAGATAGATATTTTAATTAAGGATAAAGAATCTAAAGAACCAGCTCAAGAACCAGAATTGCACAAAAAGATAGACATCTTAATTAAAAATAAAGAAATTCAAGAACCACCTAAAAATCCTGAAATAGACGAACTTATTAATCAATTATAAAGAACTGAACTATCCTCAAGATAAGGAAAAAGAAATATAATTAGAAAGCCACAAAAATGGACTTTCTATCAAATAGACGGAGAATCATCGAAAACAACGAAAGACAAGGAGAAGAAAGACAAAGAATAAGTTTTTCTGAAAATAGAATAGGAAATAATAATATATTAAGCAGAATATGTAGAAAACAATCAAATATGGAACAGAACCAAGAACTAAATGAAATAATAGAAGTAGATAGGGATTTACAAATTTTTCAACAACATCAATTAAAACTATTAAATCCTAAAACATTATATACTGCAGGATATTTTTCGATAGATAACCAGTTATATAGACATTATAGAGAAGAACAGATATCAGCCATAGGAGAAAATTTTAAAATATTAGATTTAGTAAATGCTAACTCTTTAAAACATATAAAAAATAATAGAATGATAATAATGCATATGGGTTTAATTGTTATAGGAATAAAAGGTCTAACTAGAAAAAATCTAGGATCTAAAGTATTAATAACAATATATGATGACAGATTGTCAGACATTAAAAAATCAATAATAAGATTAACTGAAGTAGATATGACAAATAATGGAGGAATATTCTATATAAGCCCAGACTTTTTAATGAACTTTAAAGAATTTGAAAAAAATATTAAAATAGGAATTCAAACTAAAGGATATGAAGAAATGAGTAGTGGTAATAATTTATTGATGTGTATAGGATTTATAGGAAAATTAACTTTAAGTAGTAATATTAAATTTAAATTAAAAGTAAATGATGTAGTTGAAATAATGGGAAATAAAGGCATAAGTTTAGTAAAACCGATAAAAATAGACCCAGAAGTATATGCTGGTTTAGAATGGAATCTAAACAAATTTAATAAACCAAAAATCCTTAGGCCAGAATCTCATTTACTATACACTACAAGTAAAGGAGAAACTTCTGTTAGATTTACAGATTTTAATTATATAACTAAAAGAGATTTAGACGACATTGAAACAGAAAGTACTATAGAAACAGAAAAAGAATTTATGAATATAGAAATTCTACAAGAAGGCTACGAAGTAGATATAGTAGTAGAAAAAGCTCAAGATTTAGCAGAAGAATATAAACATATAACTTTTAAATGTAAGAGATGGCAAAAAGATGAAATGAAAATAAAAGAATGTATAAAACATTTTAAAAACTGTTTAGAAAGAAATGATAATCTAGGATACAGAAATAACGAGGAATTAATCTCTGAGAGAAAAGATGGAGACACAATATCCATATTAAGTTCTATGATGAGTTATAAAGAACTAGCAGAGTTAGAAGCAACTAGCTCAACAAGTGCTAGCCCATTTCAACAGACAAACCCTAATCCCCAACCAATAGATTATAGTACAGGTAATGTACCTAGAAGACCAGCAGTAAGGATAAATCTAGAAACAGAACTTAAAGGAGATAATATAAGACCAGGAGGAAAAAGAATGCCAATAGAAGAACCAATTAAACTACAGGAAGGATGTAGTAAAGGTAAAATACTAAATATAGCAGCACATGACCCACAAATGTGGGATACAGTAATAGATTTATGAAAAGGAATAGTAGCAGCAGATTACTTGAGACATTATACAGAAACTGATACGAAAATAATGTACAAATATTTAGAAACCTTTTTAGGAGAATTTGCAAAAGCCACATGGGAAAGCTTCAAGACAAACTGCCCATATGACTTTCAGGTTCTATTAAGTATGGGACCCAACCCCTATAATTTCACAAATATAATGCACATGTTATTAACTGGAAAAGATCCAAATAGTGGATTATTAGCATTACAAAAAGAAGCATTAATAAAACTAGAACAACTAAGCATTTCACATTGGGTATATATAAAGAAATTTCTACAAGATTGTTTTTATTATTGCACTGTCAGCGAAAATACTTTTAATGAAGAATTAGGAAAAAAATTATTTAATAAATTACCTGGAGCTTTAGGAAGAGAAATAGAAGATAAATGGTATAAAAGAGATGGTGTACTGGCTAACCCAAACCTAAAATGGACCATAGGACATAGAACTCAACATATAATGGATATACTAACAAAAAAATGCACGAACATACAAATACAAAAACAACTAAAAAGAAATGAAATGAATTTCTTCAAATCTGTTATAAACACAACCAAAAATTATGATAATAATCAGAAACAATATAGAAAATACAAAAAGAAATATAATAAAAACCATATAGTCGTAAACAATACTTCTTAAGAAAATCAAAAGCCAAAAAACCATGGTTAAATAGAGATAGACACGTTAGGAAATATAGAAATGATAGAAACTAAAAAAATAAATTAGAATGCTATACTTGTGGAAGCATAGACCATTTAGCTAATGTATGTCCTAAAAGAAATAATAGTAGAACTAGAAATTCTCAATTAATAGAGGACTTCCAAGAAACTTTACTGAATGTGGACGAATACATGTCAGATACAGAAAGTATATACTCAATAATAAGTATTGATATAAATGATAAAGATAATTCTAAATCTGATTCTTCAGAATCAGAAGAGGATAATTTAGTAAATGAATTAGAACAGGAGATAGAATATCTAGACTTAAACAATCTAGTAATCAATAATTAAATGAATGTCACTCAAGAATGTGTACATGAATTCCAAAGAAACAAAGGTTTCGACAGTAATAGATGTTGTATATGTAATTGGTATACAAGTAAAGACAACAGAGCTAAATGTAAAAAATGTTATTTAGAAGCCTGTATAAACTGTATAGAAAACACTTTAAAGATAAAAATAGAATAAAAAATAAATAGCAAATAGAAATATACAAATGATCAACTCTTAAATTTAAGAGTATCAACTCTAGAAGCCCGAGTAAATAATCTAGAACAAAGATTACCCATCCTAGAAAAAGGAAAAAACAAAATCACTATAGAAGAATCAGATACACAAGAAGTTATACATTTAGAAAAACTAGAGGCAGAACTTATGAACTTGGAAGATAATGACACTAGCCTAATATGCAATGAAGATAAAGAATTTTCTACCATAAAAGTATTAGTAAAAATTAAAATTAAAGCAAAGATATAAACTTTAGCACTAGTAGATCCAGGACATACTAGCTGTCTAATTAATAAAGAGATAGTACCAGAACATTTACTAAAAATACTGGAAAGACCTATAACAACGACCCAAATGGATGGATCACAAAATATCTACAATTATTGCATAGAAAAGGCACAAATAAGTTTCTTAAATACATGTAATAAATTCTACAGCCCAACTTACAATGTTAACAGAATATTAGCAAGGGATTTAAACATAGGCTTAGACTTTGTTATAGGACTACACTTTTATATCCAAAATAAAGGAGGATGTCTCTTAACAAGAGATGGAATAATGCTATTTAAAACTCTAACTTCTACACCGATACAAACAGTAACATTATCAACAGTATGTAAAACATTAAAAACACATAAAAAGAATTTAATTTCTAAACCTTGTTGCGAATACTGCCAAAATAACCAATGCCAAAATAGCAACCTGTTAAAAGAAGACAAAAATTTAGAAGATAACTTAGAAGATTTTAGAAATTATACTCTACTTAATGCAGAAGGGCAAGAATGCTTAAAAGACATAGAAAAAGACTATACTTTAATAAGCATTGAAACTTAATTTTACAACTTTAAAAAAGGAATAAACAGAATAGGAATGATAAATAATCCGAAGGACTTAGACAATGTAATAGCAATTTTAGATAAAATAGAAATAATAGGAGAAAAAGCTTTAGCACATTGGGATGCTAACGAAATAATGTGTAAGTTAGATATAATTAACCCAGAATATACCATATAGACAACATCAATAGAAGCTAACAATGAAGATATAGAAGAATTTGAGAAACAAATTAAAGAATTGTTAAAGTTACAAGTGATTCGAAGATCAACATCTAGACACAGATCAACAGCATTTATGGTAAGAAACCATAGTGAGCAAATAAGGGAAAAAACTCGTATGGTAATAAACTATAAAAGACTAAATGACAACACCAAAACAGACACATATCAGTTACCAGATAAAAGTGAGTTAATTAATAGAATTCAAGGTAAAAAGATATATAGTAAGTTTTATTGTAAATCCGGATATTGGCAGGTAAAAATGTACCCAGATAGTATAGAATGGAGAACATTCACCTGTCCAGAAGGACATTATGAGTGGCTTGTTATGTCGTTCGGACTAAAAATAGACCCACCCATTTTCCTGAGAAAAATGGATGATATTTTTAAAGATTATAAAAAATTTGTATTAGTATATGTAGATGACATTTTAGTATTTAGTAAAGCTATGCAACAACATTTGAGACATTTACAAACGGTATTTAGACAATTTGTCAAACACGGAATAATAATTAGTAAAAAGAAAATGGAACTATGTAAAACACATATCAATTTTTTAGGAATAACCCTAGGAAATGGAAAGATTAAACTTCAACCTCATATAGCCAAAAAAGTATTAGAAATGCCAGATAAATTAGAAGAGACTAAAGACCTACAAAAAAATTTAGAATTAGTAAATTATGCAAGAAACTTTATTCAAGATTTAGGAAAAATAGCAGGACTATTGTATGCTAAAACAGGCAGTAAAGGGCACAAACATTTTAATATAGAAGATATTAAACTAATACAACAAATTAAGAAAAAAGTTAGAAATATTCCAGACTTAAAAATTCCTCTAGAAATCGATTATTTAATTGTTCAAATAGACAGAAGTAAATTAGGATGGGGAGCCATATTAAAAACAAGACCTAATAAATATAGTAATAAAATGAAGAACAAATATGCGCCTATCAAAGCGGCTTATACGAAGAAGTACTAGCAATTATATATGGCCTAAATAGTTTTAACTTATATATATTAAATAAAGATGAAGTTTTAGTAAGAACAGATTGTGAAGCGATAGTTAAATTTAGCCAAAAGATAAATAATAAAGCTAGTTATAGAAGAAGATGGTTAAATTTTATGGACACTATATCGGTATATAAAAACATTGTTTTTGAATATATTAAAGGTAAAGAAAATGAATTAGCAGACCAATTAAGTAGGTTACAATTAAAAACAAAATTTGTTTAACCAAAGTTAATGTTTGTTTCAGCATGCGATCAACTAGTCAACATACAGCAGACAAGGGCAAGGGAATAGCGTCTTCTTTATCACAAGACATTTATTTTCAGACAATGCTAGAAAACGTTAGATTTAGACCCCAAAACTCTATAGAACTCCAAAATTCCATGCAACCGCTAGAGAGAATAGATTTTGGGCCTTTCAATTTAATTGCTTTTCCACCTAGTAATTATTTGTTTAACCTAAGACCAGAACATACTTTAGACAGACCCCAAAATTGCCTGATAGACAATCTGTGGATAGCACACCATAAAACAGACCACAAATATTTTTTAGCCGCTATGAATGCCTTATGTCAATATATATCAGATAAAAGTAAGCCTAAATTCAAATATTTTGTAATCATACATGGTAAGACGAATGGAATTTTTCAGACTTGGTTAGAAGTAATAGACTCTATAAATTGTGTAAAAAATCCTCTTTACAAAGGTTTTAATGATTTTTCTAAAGCTTCAGATTATGCAAGAGGACACCTTGGACCTAATTTTTTCTTATCACCCGCCTTAAGAAAAAATCCCAACCAAATACCTCAATACAACATCCAAAAATACTCAGGTAAAATAATTTTCTGTGACCATTGCTCCTCAATGATCGAAGCCTTCAAAAGATTAAATCTTCACAAGGAAGCTCTTATTATGGAAAATTCTTGACTCATGGAGCAAATACAAACTCTACAAGACAGACTTAGTAAATTTCAGACAAGAAAGACTCATGAAAGTACCCAAACACAGAGTTATCCATCTCCACAAAAAATGGATGAGAAGAGCGTGCAATCCCCTCTGAATGATCAGAAATCAGTGGTACCGGATGTTAGTGCAGCTAGTCCGGCTCAAACGGTAACCGGTAAAGACAAATCAAATTCGTTAAGGTTTGTCACTTTGCCAAAAAGTGAAGATGAAGCAGGACCTTCATCAAAACCACATAAGACTAGTACCTTAAAAAAGACATTAACGGCAAAAATGAAGAATAAACAAATTGAGATTATTGTAAAACAGACATTAAAAAAATTCTTTAATAGTCAAGAACAAGATAAGCATATGGATAATAAAGACAAGCCATGTAAAAGCACAGATAGAGTAGTTCCAGACATGAATAATACATACATTAATATTCCAAGATCATCATACGAAGAAGATAATAGATTTGAAGATGCTCAGGATCCCTATGAAGATGATGACTCTGGAATGAGTTTCGACACCATAGCCCTGCACAACTTGGACACATAAGCAGACAAAGACAAGCAATAAAGAAAATTGATATAATAAGGTACAAGTATTGTAATTGTGATAAGAGTTCCATGTGGGTATGCCCACTTTGAGTCTTGTAATTAAGTCTGTGTTAGAGTGAGTGCTTCCTTTGTCATTACTTTCCAAATGGAAAGAAAAACTGTTGAAGCACGCGTCAGGAAAAGAGGAATAATAATGCATGTGACGATGGGGCCCAATGTGTACCCGACCTGTATTATTAAAGAATCTTATCCTTATCTGTCGGCCATATTGTCAAGGCCAGTAGTTTGATCCTAGTCCACTCCTTTGTTCTTACTTTAGTCTATATAAGACTTGTAACTTAGTAGAAGTAGATAGATCGAAAAAACTTCAGAACCTAAAAACTTATTTCCTCTCTATGTATAAACCCTCCTTCAACCAACTCCTTCTTTTGGTGAAAATCAACGTTTGTATTATATAAGGTGTATTGGATAATAAAGTTTTACAGTTTTTCAAAGTCTCTAGGGGATTCCCGAAAGGGAAACCTCTATCCCAGTTACTTTATGTAAGTTCTTATTTATTCTATACTTCCCCATTAAAAATATGTTTTATTGTTTTTAAAATTTTGATATATTCTCTGTACATCATGTAAATTAAACAATGTCTATTTAAATTCATTACCCTTAGTATATGGTTAACCTCTTAATTTCTTAATAACAACGATGGATTAACCTGTAAATTTCTAGGAATTCTAGCCTTGATAGTCCGCCATGTCTGCCGAATAAGACAAAGGACGAGTGTTAGTTGCTAGATGAAAGTTTTCGGGGTGTGGTTAAAGAAGTAAGTTGTTAAGAACATAGGTTAAGAGGAAGAGATTAACCGGGTAAGATAAAAAAAAGAAGTAAAAATTTGGAGAAAATATAGAATATAAGGATGATAAACATGAAAAAACAATGGGAAAGTGGGAGTAGTGAGTAGGATTTTACAACATATTTGATTTTTTAAAATAAATATTATTTCTCCGTTTTTATTAAAACACTTTTATTTAAACTTTTTAATCTTTATCTTACCTTTATTTATTGAAATATCTTTACATCACCTGTTTTATTGGTATCATATATATATATATATATATTGGAAGCGAACTCCGAGCTAATATGAAGCGCATGGATACAAGTTATGCCTTGAAATGAATGACAATTTCGAATCCGCTTTGTTTATGAATAAAAAATATATAAGTAATGCAACTATGAATCTCATAGAGAGTTAGATCCTGACTTAGGATGAACGTTGATTAGGTTTTTAAGGAACTTCGTCCTAATCAACCAAAATTCAATTAAGGAAATAAATTAAGAATGATAAAGAAAGTCATTTTTTTTCATTTAGAGCCCGTTTGGATAGGATTAAAAAAATTGCTTTTCAGCTTAAGTGATTAAAAGCTTAAAATAAATGTTTTAAATTAAGCAGATAAGTGTTTGGATAAAAGTGCTGAAACTGAAAAAAAATTGTTGATGTGTTTGGTAAACAAGTGTTGTCAATCACTTTTTTATTGTCAAAATAACTTAAATATCCTTAAAGTTGTTAACACATAATAACGTGAATTATTTATGATTTTTAATTCTAATACTTCAAAAATAATTTCTATTTAAATACACTTTCAACATAAAGTGATTATGCCAGGTCAATTTATAAATATAAGTTACTTTTTTATTTTGAAATATTAAAAAATAAAAATTTTAAGATATTTTTTATATAAATATAGTATTATATTGTAATGATTCAAGCTTGCAAACAACATAAATATTTTTGGAATGAAACAAACTATTAAAAAGAATCAATTTTTAAAATTTAAATAACCTGCAGAGATTCTACATGAACGGATAGAGAAGAACTTACCATAAGCTCAATTTGACGATAAAATTTTTGAGTGTTTTCTTATGTAATGATGGATTCTCTGAAAATAAAGGAGAAAGATGAAGAGAAAACTGGAGGGAAAAGATGAAAAAAACGGCAGAAAGAAAAAGAAAGAAAAATCAATAAGGGCTACAAAGTTTAGGGTATTATTGAAATTAGAAGAAAATATAAGAGATAAAAAGGTAAATATTTTGGTCAAACCTATAAAAATTTTAATCTAAAAAGTAAAAAGTTGGGGGTATCCAGCTTCTCAATTTTTGCTTTTTTTAATCCACTTTTAGCATTTTTTAAAGCTCTTTTTAATTTTACCAAACACCTAAAAAAGCTAAAAAAAAAAGTGATTAAAATCTAGTTTGACCAGGTTTTAATCCTATCCAAACACCCTCTTATTTGTTATTTATCTTTTTTTTTATATTAAATAAATTTTTTCCTCATAAAGAAAAATAGTCCTAGGCATAATAGTTTCCTTCATAAAGAGAAATATTACTAGGTGCAACGATTATGTTTAGGTGAAGGGACCTAACTTTTTTTCCCCATTAACTCATTATAAATGAATGACAATAAATATAAAATTCATGCATCATGAAATAGAATTATTCAAGAAACTTGACTGCCTCCACAAGCATCTTGACATTCCGTTTTCTCTCTCAGCATATTTTTCGGCGGGTAAGTCTTTTGTCTATATTGCATTGCTTTATTTTTCTAAATTTTCAGTTTTTCTTCTACAATATTATTTAGGAGGAGACTTTATTTAATTTATATCTACAAATATGACGGAAGTTGTTTAGTATTATTACCTAACCTTTTATATTTTTTGTTTGATCATTTCATATGTTGTCTAATTATTCTTTACTAAGGTCATGAAGGTTGATAAGAGATTATAAAGAGGAGCGAGAGTTGAACTTTAGGTGTTGATTTGGTTATAAACACAAGCAGATGTGTCAAGGAGCAAGACTGCCTATTGTTTCTGATACAAGCTCTATAAATTTTACGTGTAAATTATCTAAAAAAATAAAACATAACGAGTATTTTAGAATGAGGTGAATATTTTTTATTTTAAATAAACTCAAAATTTTTACGAGAAACGTGTATTTTGTTTATAAATAGTGTGATTATGTTAGTTCCGTTCTTTTATTTTTTTCAACATTATTTTTAATTTTACTCATGTTACAAAAAGATGACGCATTCTCTCACCTGAATTTAAAATAGTCTTTTCAAATAATATTATGACATATATTTTAATGACATATTTCTTAATGCATACAACATATTGAGGTATATTTTGGAGATATATTTATTCAATGAGTTTAATTCGTTGAATTTTGTAGCAATGCAAATATTATGAAAATTTAAAAGCTAATTTATTCTTTTGTATTGTAAGAAGGTTTTATCACTTATTTCTGGGTAAAGAAATTTGTTTTTATCTTTATCACTTTGCTTTTAATTTTTCTATCATTTCTTTCTTTACCTTTCTACAGTAATTGATTCACTAGCCACCTTAATACCCATATTATTTATCTGTTAAGTAATTTTTTAACATTAGTACTTGATGGACTCCACAAATGATATTTTGAATTTGTAGATAAGGGTTTTGTATCCATATAATTTATCTGTTAAGTATTTTTTTAACATCAATTTACGTGTTCCCTTAAATTCTCTCTTAATAGTACTTGATGGACTCCATAAGTGATATTTTGAATTGTAGATGAGTTATGCATGTATATAATTGTATGGTTTAATTCCTATTTTTAACATTCAATACTTAGATGACAAATTAGTTCATAAATTGTCAGAATCTCCTATGATCGCGCGAAGCACGGATAAATTCACTAGTTATTAATAATTGTTGAAGTTAAGTTAAGGAAGAGTTGTAAAGCCTATTAGCTTTTAATTTTTTTCTCCCCATTATCAAATTAGGGATATTTATTTATTTTAAATTGTGTGCATAATAAGAAATAATTGCTCCATTTAATTAGGAAGCCCAAAAACCTCTTCAGTTTTTATCTTTTGAGATGTATATAAGTATAGAATAGACATGAAAATATTATGTCATAGATACATGAGGCAAAGGTCAATTTCTATTATATGATCATGAAATCAGATATAGGATAAATTTCGATGGATATTGCAAATGTCCACAATACATAAATACAGCTTAAGAAGATTTCGAGTGTTTGAAAGTGAATCTACTATAATAAAATGATAAGTTTCTTGACATTTGTTCTACATATTTTATTTAAAGTTCCTGGAATTATACAACGGACATGATGATTTTTTATTTGATAATATTATTTTCAACTTTTTACTTCTGAAATGAGAAATGAGACATGGAAATGAATTAGTCTTTGAAGAGTTCCTGGAATTATACACCGGACATGACGATTTTTTATTTGATAATATTATTTTCAACTTTTTACTTCTAAAATGAGAAATGAGACTTGGAAATGAATTAGTCTTTGAAGAGTTGCAACGATTATGATATATTCTTGAATAACAACAAATTGTGGATATTGTGAATCACTATCGATTTTGTTATTGCCAAACGATATTATTCTCTTGATAGTGTTTGTTCTTATGTAATATGATAAGAATTTTTTTATTTAATATTATTGTACGTATTTCATAATGTAGTCCTATAAATAGGGACATTATAAGACAACATTGTGAAAATAATCACATTATCTTTTGAAGTTTTTACGTTTCTGGTGCTTATTGTATTCATGCTTTAGTTTGACTCAACGAATGAGATGAAGGCTATTGAATGGTTGTCGGCTTGTAGGAGTTGTTGTTGATTAGAACTCGAAAAATTGTGCATTGATCTCGTACTTTTTTTAAAAAAAATTTAATGATTAAAATTATAAGAATAATGTTACATTATCTTTTTTTTTTTTTCATATGTTCTCTCCATGATTTCTTTTTATTTTGTATTTTATATGAATTTCTGATTTCGTAAGTTTATAATTATTTTGATTCAAAATAGTAACTTATGACTTTGTTGGACATATTTTTTTTTCTCCCTTTACTTCCTTAACATAAGAATGATGTTGCTTTATACATTTTTCCTTATGTTCTCTTTATTTTATTTGTATTATATATGAATTTGTCGTAAGTTTTTAATTTCTTTAGTTAAATATAGTAATTTATCACTTTGTTAGAAATCTCCTAACTATTATTAACCAAACACTTTTTTTGTTTGAATCTCATATATATTTAGAGAGAGAATAATAGAATACCTCTTTTGTCTATGTTATACTTAATAAAATTATTGATATTCATCGTCTTTTATATCCGCGCAAAGCGCGGATACATTCACTAGTTAATAATAATAGCAAAAATTACCTAAAACCACAACATAACTATCTAAACTTCTAAAAATCCCCCCACTTCTTAAAAATTACTTAAATCCCAACATTTCATATTTTTTACTATTTCTGAGATACAAGTTAACCCTACATGTATCTAATGTATGTATCTACTGTGATACAAGTTAATCACATTAGATACATGTATCAGCAATATGTATCTAATGTAATTAACTTGTATCATCAGAGGTCAAATGTTGGGATTTTAGGAGATTTTTAAAAATGTTGGGATTTTTAGTAATTAATGGTAAACATGTCGATATATATATAAAATTTACATAATAATAGTAACATCATATAAGGTCGAACAAAAGGGGAAACGCGGTTGCAGTGTTACTCTTCCCTTTTCTTTTCACGGTTTAGTGGAGGTATCGACATCTTCAGATAGTTCATGGTGCTTTTCTTTGTCGAATTGTTCCTATAATTATGGTGCTTGTACAATTATGCTAACAAGGATAAATTTCTTTTAAATTACTATTATGAATATATGTAAAACGTGAGGCAGTATGAGAACCTTGGAAGTTTGGTAGTGAGTTATCTTCTAGGTACCTTTGACTTTAATTGTGAATCTAATTTTTTCATGATTACTTAGTAATTATTTGTACATTAGGTCAATGGTAATAGACAATTGTTAATGGTTGGATAGATTACGCAATGGGTATATGTTTAACAGTTATGATGTATTTGAAGTTACGGTGCTTGGTAAAACTTACACGCACCCAGTGTATATATCAAATCAATACATGCATGTCATGTGTTTGAATTTAAAGTTCATATTACTTAACCATGATTAATCAATATGTATTTTACTTAATTTAATTACATAACCATGGTAAAGAACATTAGTTCGGTGTATACACCGGATGTGTGTAAGTTTTTACCCTATTGCTATGGTTTACTATTTTCATGTATCGCTTCAGATTTCAAAATTTAGAGAAATTGAGTTTTAGGTCTATGATTTTTTTAGAATAAGAATTTATTAAATTTGGGATACTGTATTTGATTAGACTAGGCTCGTTTGGAGGCGATTAAAAAGGGTAAAGCTTTCATCTAATCCTTTCGACTTTGGGTTAACTTCAGGGATTTTTTTAAGACAAATTGAGACTTTCTTAGAATCTTTTTAAAGTGTTTATGTGTTAGTTATGTGTAATGGGAGTAATGGAGAATGGAGGTTCCGCATAGGAGAAGTGACAAGCATCTATGTGGGTATCAATGTTAATTGAGGGGTTAAAATAAGTCATTTGTTTGTCTTGAATGTTTTTCCCTCTTTGCCAGCACGAATAGGCTAATTTGCTACTGTAAATGAATTGTTGAAAATACTGGCTTATGAGAATATTCTCACTTGATAAGTTGAGTTGATTTTAAAATTAATAGCTGATATATCTTAAGACATGAAATATTTTCTTAACATTATTGTTGAGTTGGACCGGAGTTGCACGCCTACACATCATGCATTACATTTCATATGGGATCGGAGTGTACGCCTGCACATTATTATCTATTATTGAGGTCGGAGTGCACGCCTGCATAATATATTTATTGGGATCGAAGTGGATGCCTTCATAATATATGAACCTTATGAGTCCCTCATGGGTCTTGACCTTGAAGCCATTGCTCCATAGGTGTGCACACATCATATGCATTGTGTTGTACTACATTCATTCATTTCTAGTTAAGATTGATTAAGGTGTATTAGTTGACTTTGTACTATTTATTAAATACTGAAATATCTATTACTTGATTTCACCATATGAAGGATCTCTTGGACTGTGTTATGACATCCTTATGACGATTAGACTTGATTATTCAGCTAAACTAGGGTGGCTTTTCTTTAGTGCAAGTTGTATGATTGTTTTAGATAGTTGACGTGGCATTACTCGTAACCACTTTGAATTAGGATCGATCGACGATGCTTGCTGAGTACACATGATTTCATACTCATACCTTGCTTTTTCTACATCTTATGTGCAGGTACCGATTCAACAACCTCTGGACATTGATTCCTGTGATTCCTTCTACATTAGCATCTTTGTAGATTTGAGGTAGTTGCTATTATTTTCAGAGACCACCAAAATCTCGTCCACCTTTATCTTTATTCGTTTTCTGTATTTTGAGATACTCAGACTTTTCTTTGATTTTTATAATTAGTAGCTTGTATTAGTGTACCAGATCTGGGATTATCTACGTTTTAACTATGACTAGAGGTAGAACTTATGAACTTGGAAGATAATGATACTAGTCTAATATGCAATGAAGATAAAGAATTTTCTACCATAAAAGTATTAGTAAAAATTAAAATTGAAGACGTAGAGATAGAAACTTTAGCACTAGTAGATCCTGGATATACTAACTGCCTAATTAATAAAGAAATAATACCAGAACATTTACTAAAAATACTGGAAAAACCTATAACAACTATCCAAATGGATGGATCACAAAATATCTATAATTATTGCATAGAAAATGCACAAATAAATTTCTTAAATATATGTAATAGATTCTACAACCCAATTTACAATGTTAATAGAATATTAGCAAGGGATTTAAATATAGATTCAGACTTTGTTATAGGACTACGCTTTTGTATCCAAAATAAAGGAGGATGTCTCTTAACAAGAGATGGAATAATGCTTTTTAAAAATCTAACTTATACACCGGTACAAACAGTAACATTACCAACAGTATATAGAACATTAAAAACACATAAAAAGAATTTAAAACCATGTTGCGAAGACTGCCAAAATAACCAATGCCAAAATAACAACCTGTTAAAAGAAAACAAAAAATTAGAAAAGAACTTAGAAGAATTTAAAAATTATACTCTACTTAATGCAGAAGGGCAAGAATGCTTAAAAGACATAGAAAAAGACCATACTTTAATAAGCATCGAAACTCAATTTTACAACTTTAAAAAGGGAATAAACACAATAGGAATAATAAATAATCCGAAAGACTTAGACAATGTAATAGCAATTTTAGATAAAATAGAAATAATAGGAGAAACACCCTTAGCACATTGGGATGCTAACAAAATAATGTGTAAGTTAGATATAATTAACCCAGAATAACCATAAAGACAGCATCAATAGAAGCTAATAATGAAGAAATAAAAGAATTTGAGAAACAAATTAAAGAATTGTTAAAGTTAGAAGTAATTAAAAGATCAACAACTAAACACAGATCAACAACATTTATGGTAAGAAACCATAGTGAACAAATCAGGGGAAAAGCTTGTATGATAATAAACTATAAAAGACTAAATGACAACATCAAAACAGACGCATATAAGCTACTAGATAAAAGTGAGTTAATTAATAGAATACAAGGTAAAAAAATAAATAGTAAGTTCGATTGTAAATCCAGGTATTGACAGGTAAAAATACACCCAGATAGTATAGAATGGACAATATTCACCTGTCCAGAAGGACATTATGAGTGGCTTGTTATGCCGTTCGGACTAAAAACAGCCCCACCTATTTTTCAGAGAAAAATGGATGATATTTTTAAAGATTATAAAAACTTTGTGTTAGTCTATGTAGATGACATTTTAGTATTTAGTAGAGATATGCAACAACATTTAGGACATTTACAAACGATTATAGACTATTTGTCAAATACGAAATAATAATTAGTAAAAAGAAAATGGAACTATGTAAAATACATATTAATTTTTTAGGAATAACTCTAGGAAATGGGAGAATTAAACTTCAACCTCATATAGCCAAAAAGGTATTAGAAATGCCAGATAAATTAGAAAATATTTAAAGATCTACAAAAAATTTTAGGATTAGTAAATTATGCAAGGAATTTTATTCAAGACTTAGGAAAAATAGCCGGACCTTTATATGCAAAAACTGGAAGCAAAGGTCAAAAACATTTTAATAATGAAGACATTAAATTAGTTCAACAAATAAAAGAAAGAGTAAAACATATTCCAGACTTAAAAATTCCACTAGAAACTGATTACTTAATTGTTCAAACAGACGGAAGCAAATTAGGTTGGGGAGCCATATTAAAAGCAAGACCTAATAAATATAGTGATAAAAATAAAGAAAAAATCTATGCATACCAGAGTGGACAATATAAAGAAAAAGGAAATATACCTAGCATAGATTTAGAAGTATTAGCCATAATATATGGCTTAAATAGTTTTAAATTATATATCTTAAATAAAGAAGAAGTTTTAGTAAGAACAGATTGTGAGACAATAGTTAAATTTAGTCAGAAGATAAATGATAAAGCTAGTAGTAGAAGAAGATGATTAAACTTTATGGACACTATATCGGTATATAAAAACATTGTTTTTGAATATATTAAAGGAAAAGAAAATGAATTAGCAGATAAATTAAGTAGGTTACAATTAAAAACAAAATTTGTTTAACCGGCTAATATTTGTTTCAGCATGCGACCAACTAATCAACATGCAGCAAAGGCAAAGGAACAACGTATTCCTCGTCTCAAAACATTTATTTTCAGACAATGCTAGAAAACATTAGATTTAGACCCCAAAACTCTATCAAACTCCAAAACTCCATGCAATCACGGGAGAGAATAAACTTTGGGCCTTTTAATTTAATTGCTTTCCCACCTAGTAATTATTCTTTTAACCTAAGACCAGAACATATTTTAGATAGACCCTAAAAATGCCTAATAGACAATTTGTGGATAGCATATCATAAACCAGACCATAAACATTTTTTAGCCGTCATGAATGCTTTATGTCAATATATATATCAGATAAAAGTAAGTCTAGATTCAAATATTATGTAATTATACATGGTAAGACAAACGGATTTCAGACATGGATAGAAGTACTAGACTCTATAAGTGGTATAAAAAATCCTCTTTACAAAGGTTTCAATGATTTTTCTGAAGCTTCTGATTATAAAAGAGGACACCGAGGACCTAATTGCCAGATGAAAGTTCCGAGGTGTGGTTAAAGAAGTAAGTTGTTAGGAACATAGGTTAAGAGGAAGAGATGAATCGGGTAAGATAAAAAAAAAAATTAAAATTGAAAAAAATATACAATATAAGAATGATAAACATGAAGAAACAAGGGGAAAGAGGGAGTACTGAGTAAAATTTTTACAATATTTGATTTCAACACGTGTTTCTTCCAAATTTTATTGAAATATCTTTAAGTTTATACATCTTTATTGAAATATATATATATATATAGAGAGAGAGAGAGAGAGATAGATAGAGAGAGAGAGATAACATAAATAGGGATATAAAACAATAATTTAGTGCATCCTTATTGGGTTATCAATTTAACCGATAACCCAGTAAGATAAAACCGAAACCGAACAGTTTACCCAGTAAATTTTTTTATAAAACCAATAAAAACCGTTAACCCAATAACCCAATACCAATAATCCAATAACATTTTTATCGGTTCGATTTACCAGTCAGTTCGACTTTTGCACACCCCTACAATTAACGTCCTAAAAAAAAAATTAAGGCACTTAGGAACGTCTATTTTAAAACAATTGACCAAAATATTCTGACTAACATATAAAGGTGTCTAACTTTACAAAAATATCAATTTTATCAGACTTATAAAATTTTGAAAATAACATTATTTCATTGTAGTTCAAAAAGTCCATTTCTAGCTAAGGAGAATTAACTTAAAATAAATAAATAAATAAATTGATAAAAATCCCTTTATTTAACGTGAGTTGAAGGAAAAAAAGAGTTATTTTTAAAGAAAAAACCATTTTGATGTCAATGTTAGTTAAAATATTAATTTTGACAATAATAGATTTTAAGAAGAAATGCTAAGCCAAACTAAATAAGGAACATTTTATCAATTATGGAAGAGTTTAAACCTTTTCTTTTTATTTTGTTTTTTCATTATTTTTTTAAGAAGAAGCCAATTCAAGAAAACTTTTTTTATGTTTAAGAAAATTCTCTTTAACCTAAATGAAGTTAATTGATGCATGGACTTAAAAATGTCATCTTAGTTCAAAAGAGCATGTTTTTAAGAAGATTGGCATAACATCTTTTTTTTTTTAATTCAAACAAAGATATATTAGATGAGGAAATCCGTATTAGGAAAACGAAGATAAATTAAAAATGTTAAGACCTTTGGAAATTTATCTAGATTAAAGTATTAAATTTAGTTATACACAATTAAAATTAGTTACAAATAAAGAGGGAAGGTAAGAATTGAGCCTCTGCTAGCCCGTTTATGATCTGCCCAAGCTTTGGACTCTAATCCCAGGGACTTTTGAGCCGATTTTAGCTGTGTATATTGTCTGTATACTGGCACCCTTCTTTACTGTGTTTTTCTATATATCTCGGGTTATATATTGTATAGTAGTGTGGAGACATGTATTTTGACTCCATTTGTATAATAAACCATATAATAGTGTGCCACTGCTGCTTCCAGGTGTATATTCACTACATACTGGAGTATAACTGTGTATACCAGCCCATTTGCGGACTTGGTTAAGGCTCGACTCGATGAAAGTTGGGTTTAACCCAACGGAATGCAAGAAGTGGGAATCCGAGGGACTCATAAGAGAGAGAGAGTTCAATAAAAAGAAAACAAGGATTAATATGTGATCGAGTAAAGAGAAGAATGATTTAAATAGACGGCAACACATTCATAGGGATGAAATGAGACTCGAGACAACTAACCTCCTTTTGGTTTTTACAGAAAGCAAACAAAAGAATTAACTCGAGGGGTGAATGTTCTTTAAGGAAAATCCGAGGCAAAAAGAGAGAAAAATCTCCGCCATAGATATCCAATTTTTGCAAAGCTAATGATCACTAAATGGCTAATTGTAAAGGCAAATTAGGACTTGAATTAACTTATTATCCTGCTAAGAGACAAAGAATATGAAATGACCCTTATATTAGGCAGAAAGATGAATAAATCATTATGTCTCTAATGATTACCATTTTTTGACATTCACTAGGTCATAGTTAGGCACTTCCTATGAACAAATCATTTAAGTATTTAACTGGAGTGGTCAAATTTTATACAAAAACCATTGGTTCAATCCCACATCATGCTTGTTTCATCAGATTAATCAAAGATGTCATACAAGCCAAAAGATACATTAGTTCTATGACTTAGCAGTGAGTAGATTCATCATAAATAATACTCTTGAGAATGCATTGATCCTAATATCGAGTTCCGGCTAAAAACTCTTTGATTCTAATAAGATCAAGTGCACATTACGTGATATACATGAAGACAAAACACTAATCTTAAGCTTTGTTAATAGGGTACAATGGTGCATAAGCTTAACATCTAGCTACTGGAAAATTATTCACATTCCAAAACAGAACCAATAATTAGGGGAAAAAAGAATGTGACTTAAACACTTAAAGAGAAAATATTGTCAAGTCTGAGGACAAAGAAATCCTTTCTTCACGCTATAACAAGAAAAGTCACTGGATTATTTGATTCGGACTTTCCACAAGAAATAAACACACATTTCCTACCATCATAAAGATTCAAGCTTTTATCCTTTGTTGGATCATAGTCTAACACATAACGAACAAAAGAGATTACCATTTTTCCGCATAAACAGTAAACATAGTACAACTAATTTAGGCACACAAAACTCCACTTAAACTTGTAAAACAGATATCAAATACACCACTGAATTAGGACGAAGCAAAAGGAGTATTACCTTTTCTAGAGTAGTGAACTAAGAAGACAAGTTGAAGAGCGATTCCACCTCTAACTTCGACTCTGAGTTCGAACGATGAAAAGACACGATAAGAGATGCATGAGTAAATCGAAAAAAGAAAATAGAGAACTTAGTGAATCGAAGAGTATGATAAAACTCAAAAAAATCGTCAATTTCTCTATCACTTGACTCCTAACCTAAAGGGGTGAACAAGACCCATTTTTATAGGCAAAATATGGGTGCAACAGCTTCTCAAAGAACCTTTTAACAAATTTCAAAATTTTGAATTCTTAAACAATAAAATTTCAGAGGAATTGATGGTAAAAAGAAATAAAGAAGGGCAAGAGGTCACCTCTTCTCAATCGACTTGAAGGAAAAGTAACGGATTGGAGGCTATTAAGCTTGAGTGCATCGAATTAAGATCCGTAGCCATCAAATCAAAGGTGAAATACGTTGAATCCAATGGTTCTATGGATTTTCCCATCTTTTCCTGAAATTGCAGAATATTGGGCTTTGGTTTGCCATAACAAAGTTGATGGAGGTGGAAACAGAGTAGAGGAAAAAGGAGAGGTGGAGGTGACCCAACGAATTTCGTGATGCCCATCGGTCTGATGGTTGCCGTTGGTGTTGTTCACCTGTATCATTGATATTGTTGCTTGGTTTTCTTGTTGTATGCTCAAGTTGGTGTTGTTGTACACTGTGGTGAAGGGGAACAAGGAAAAAGGAATTAGGCTATTTATGAATGGGTCGGGTCAGCTGGCGTTTGGGCTGGTGGGTTGCTGTTGGGTTAAGTTGGGTCGACTGGTATGTTGAAAAATATTGGGCTTGGGTCGAAATTTGGGGAAAGGGGTAGATTCAGGAGTATCTTTAGGTTATTTAAAATATAACCCTAATAATATTAGGATTTAACCTATTCCATTTAAATTTAGGCCTATTTAAAAATTAATTGGCTAATTGCATTGTCATTATGGCCATTTTGATTTTAGTTGTAGCCAAATTTAATAAGAAAATGTTAAATTAAATCTCAATCCAACACGAATTAATACCTTATTTAATTCCGAGCTTCAAAATCAAACAAATGTTTTCCAAGTAAATTATTTTTTGAAAATAAATTATATTTTAAATCAAGATTTTAACCATTTGAATTAATTTTTGAGATAACGCTTGATTAAAATTTAATTTTCAGTAAAATAATTATTTGAGTAACATAATTATACAATCTCATCTATATGAATACAAAAATATACAATCGCTTACTTAAAATGACAAAAAAATACTTATATAAATATCTTAAAATAATTTTATTCAGATAAGATAAATGTCGTAATTTTATTTAAAACCGATGAAACACAGAACTAAACTTAGTCGTGGAGAATAAAAATTAGGTGCCAACAACTACCCCCTTCCCTTGAAAAGGGTGAATGCAAGTAACACCGGGCAAAAGGAATTTCACGTTCCTTATTTTGTCTAACCATAAATTTGGTTTTTGAAAGAGGTTGATTTTTGCATGAGTTTCGTGGAGTTATGACCGGACCCCGGTATCAAGCTTCCTACATATCTCAAGTTACATGAGAATTCAGGCCACTTGTAGTTCATAAAGGTTGATTTTTTAAGCACGATTTTCAAGGCATTCACAAGCTATTTTGATTTTCAAATTTTGATAAAACTAGAAAGTTGTGGATAAGAGGATTATGGAGAGGTTGGAGTGCAATCGGGTTTACTATATAGATCTTAACCTACATATCCCTGAGACTTAGAAAATCAGACTGCATGTAGTTCAACTCAATCGGTGGAAAAGGTAGTCATTTATGTTAAGAAGACATTTGACTCAAGATGAGCGATAGGAAATTGAGCTAGGGACTAGAGGCTTGTAATTATCTCAATTATAAAATATAGGGCCCTCACATATGTAAATATAAGCTACATGAACATACTTCCTAAAACTCTAAGGGTAGGTCACCCAAATTTAAAGGAAAAGGAAAGTTACTTCTGGTGTGAGTTTAGAAGTACTCCGAAAGTGAGACTGAAACAAAAATCTTAAAACATCCACATGACTTCTGTAGGGATGTGGTTTGATGGTGGTGAAAGTCATCCTTAGCTTATATCCAAAGAGTTTGATATTTCTCCTCGGACTATATCCCAGTTCGCTGCTAAGAAAAAGTTTCACCTTGTACTGCATCATTTTTAGAGTCGTCTATACCTATAATTTTGATTGGAGATTTTTATCCTTTTGGATGCTCTCGACAACATCTCAAATAAAATTATTAGTGATAAATACAATTCTCTAAGGGGTTTATAGTTTTTTATCATATCTCCGCGTGAGTTGCTATCCATAAAAAGATGCCATCCTTTCATATACCTATTTAGAGAATGACAATTTTGTAATAGAAGACACAACAACCCTCTTAGGCGTTGGGTAGATTCTATTTGAGTAGCAAAAATACAAAAATTGTCACCTTGACGTCTAAACTTGTGATCAGAACATGGAATTCATCTTGATGTATAAACTTTGTAGACATCTGCTGATGATGTGGACAATCCCGAAGAAGAGCTTCGAACCTCTCCTATGCATGATATAAGTTCATATCAGGCTTCTGTTTGAAGCTCACAATCTTACTGTACAGTCTCGCAGTCTTGCAAGATGAAAAGAATCGGGCAAGAAATTTCCAGTCTAAGCCATCCCAACTTGTGATTGAATTTGCCTTCTCAACGTTCAACCACTTCTTCACTTCCCCTAATAGTGAAAAGGGGAAAAGTGTCAGCCTAACATAGTCAGTTGACACACCCGTAGGGATGAATGTGTCACTGATCTCCAAGTAGTTCCTCAAGTGGATTAGTGAATCTTCATGTGAAAGCCTCATAAATTGTCCACTGCTGATCAAAAACTGCACCATGTTCTGTTTTGGCTCAAAGTTACCTCCAGTGACTGGTTGTCAAAAAGGGAGGTCAAATTCATCGAAAGTGGGATTGCCACTTTACGAACTGTCCTACGAGCTAGTTGATCTTCAGCCATGAGAGCAAGATTATTTTGTTCCTCTTGATTTGCGGGATTCGATGGAGAAGGACTGTTTTTCTCCTCAATTGATGAAAGCGTTGCTCAAGTTTAGGGCTTGGTTGAACTAATTCCCTATCCCTTGCCAACTTACTAGTCTTCAAACCTGTTTCCTGCAAAGTGTAAAGCACTAAAGAAATCTAAAAAGTAAAACTAAAACTAAAATAGTTGCCAATTTACAAGTCACCGGCAACAACACCAAGAACTTATTGCGCCCAAGCGCACACGCAAGTGTACGTGGTCTCACCAAGTAGTAAAGTGGCCCTTTAGAAGACAAGTATCGATCCCATAAGGACTAGGTTAAGGAACTATCAAATTTTAGTTCACAATTGAGATTAACCAGTGCAACGTAACCAACAGAGTATTACATGTTTATAATTAAAAGTAAACTAAAATAATGAGGAAAAGTAAAGATTTTGAACAATCAATGGATGAAAACCAGGGGTTAAATGTAACATCCCGAGTCTGCACCCTGGACGCTACATAGTGCTTGTAGTCCCGAGGGACCACAAGCTAACCCATGAGTTGGTACCTACTGTGAGCACTGAATAACAATACTGAAATAAATATAAAATAATAGGCTGAAATGCCATAAGGTTCAAAATATCTAAAATACTGATAAAATATAACACCTATAAAACTGAATAATGTCTGAAAATCTAGTCTGAAAAAGCCTCTAACTAAATCTGCTGAAAGTGGAGTTGATGGGACAATCCCTCAACTAACTCCACTACTAAAATACTGCAAAGCTGAAGTACTGAAATAAAAGCATATCCTCGATAGATGAGGACTCACTACTAATTTGCTACTGCTGCCTGAACCTGACTATGCATAGTCAGGAACCTGAGCGTTCGAACCTATGCTATGAAACATCATAACGCAAGAAACGGGCATGCGGTCAATACGTGGGAATGTAATGGTATGCTAAATAAGGTAAGGCTAAATGCATGGGTTCATATACATGAACAATAACTAACTGAATGATATGCAAAAGTTGTATTAGCATACATGAAGGATCTATAACTACTGAACATACTATGCATACTGAGACTGAGTATACTGGAACTAAATATGATAACTGATAACTGAATATACTGATAATCTGGGATCACTGATAATCTGAATTATTGTTAACTGAGTGATTGTATCTGATAGTCGTAATTTTGTAGAATTGAACTGAGTTCTATTCTGAAGACTGAGACCAAAACTGAAATTGTGGGAGGTAATCATCTAACCGACATGCCCTAAATAAGATAAGATGACTGAGCTAGGGTCCAATCTATAACCCCAATTGGAAGAGTGTCAGTACCGTGCCACGGGTAAAGACAAGCTGAAGAATAACCCTCTACTGGTAGGTTCCCTAAACGAGAACGGTGTTACCCTCTACTGTCTGGTAGAGCACATCATCAACCCTCAACTGGCAGGTATGATGTCTCTACCTACGCTGGCTATGTAGTTCTGGAATGCAAGGATTGCTTCTAAGGATCACACCCTCTGCTGGTAGGTGATAACGCTCAAACTACAGCTCTCATAAGAGTGTAAGCGGTCGTTGTCAAATATAGAACCCAACTGGGTTGGGTGTCGAATCCCACAGGGAATACTCGGTCACTAAGTATGCAACGATTAGTAGACTTTTGGTGAAAGTTCTACGGACAAAAAAGGGGATTTTATGCGTGAAGTAAAATTATAAAAATAGCAAAGTAAAAACAGAATGTTTAGTAAGATTTTAATCAATGAGAATTGTAAGTTAGGGTTATGTCCACATTATGAGTTTTACGTATCTATTAGCTATGAGTTATGCAGAATTCAGACATGCATGCGCTTATAGAGTTTCGTATTCTATGGTAAATCCTAGTGTCTTTCGACCATCAAGGATTATTTCACTTTAACTCTTTCGAGCTTAAAGCGTATAACTAATGGTACGAATTCTCCAAGAGGTTAATCCAGTTACGGAACTAACTTTTAAACAGGGGTTGGTAGCCCTATTTCCTTGTCACTCTCTCTTTTCCAGACATGTAACTTTTCTTTCGAACAAGTTAATGCTATACTGGCATATTCTATATGTTTGCAACCACAAGAATTCAATTAATATGAAGAGAGTAATGATATAAGCAGCATACGTATCAAGAATTCACAAACTCATAGCAATAGATAGTATCTCATAAGGCTTCCATAACCCTAACAGAGAAGTTTAGCTACTCATAATTGTGAAGGAAAACCACGAGGATATCATCATCATACCAAAGTAATAACAATATCACGATAAGTGAGTATTGGCGTCACTTGTGGCGTGAATTCCTTGCTAGTAGCGTTTCTCTTGTCGTGAAAATTAAAAGTCGAATAGATGAGGAATAATGTCAACAACGAATTTAAGAATAGAAGAGAATAAGAATGAATTGAAAGAGAATGAATTGCTTCCTGAAAAGTTCAGCAAAATAGGGTTTTTATAACACTCATATCCTATTCCTACTAAGATACTGCATACTTGTCCTAATCCTACTAGGTTACTGCTTCCTTATCCTAATCCTACTAAGTTACTGCTGATCCCCAAGTCTTTGAAAATACTGGTTTTGCCCGGAACAAGTTTTCCATGCATCACTTTTAGTCCATAGGCTTCAAAAAGCTGCCTTTCTTCTTACGTGAAGCTTCCTTTGGCGTCACACAGTCCATAAAATGCTGAAATCTTCATCATTTAAACCTGAAAACTTGCTAATCACGTTGGTTAGCTCACTTACAGGAAAAGGGACTAAAAGTGCAGGAATTATATATTTTGTCCTTAAAACTTAGCTAAAATATGGGTGAATTAAGGTGCTTTAGGCGTGTAAATACGCCTATCATCAACACCCCACACTTAAAGCTTTGTTCGTCCTCGAACAAAATATCATGTCCATATAAACATCTACTTTAGGATTTCACAGTAACAACACAAAATATTCATCAAGACAGGCACAACAATTATTAATAAAGAGTAGTTTTATTGATCACTACTAGAAACAATTCAACCTCCAAAAAGACTCGTGATGATGGTTAATTCGTATTCACAAGTTAAAGAACAAATAATCATACACAACTACCCAAAATCGTCAACTATGTGTGTCTCACACAAGATATTACCCATAATCACTCACAAGTTTTGCATTATTCAAAACATGGGTACAATATTCTCCTTGCTCTCACTCTCACAAAGAATTCATATGTTGCAACTGATGACCATAGGCTTGCCCTTAGTGTAATGCTCTACTAATATCAGAATGCTAAGCTTAGGATCAACTAGGTCTTTTACAGGTTGTAATGTAGGCTAAGGGACGGGTAGGACTATTTTGGCCAGAAATAGTGACTATGTTCCTAAGCGCTTTAATACATCACATTATGCCATTAACACTCTCTTTTAATCAATCCTGCTACCTTTCTTTCATCTATCACCCCCTTTTCACCTATTTTGCCATTCAAACATAACTATGTTTTTATTTAATCATAATCACAATTTATCTTTTTGTTTTTCTATTTCTTTTTTTTATAACACACCTCTATGATAGCCACTCTTTTTCATAACAAATTCAAGTACCAATACACTCTAAGGCATCACTCTCACCCAATTTCCTCTTATTTTGTCACATGACTTTACAATTTAAAGCGCTTAGGAATTTGGATCAAATTATGGTCTTGAAAAAAAAATGGATTAGGCTACATATGAGGCTGTCAAAGAAAATGGCTAAAGGCTCAAAGGGGTTGACTAGGATAATGTCCACGGGTAGGTAAAACGAAGTTAAACAATCACAGGTTGCCAAAGAAATGCCTAAATCATCTCCTAAACTCACACTCTTTATTTTGCTTTACACACACACCGGGCAAGTTCTAGCATCAGCCACAAATACAAAATATACTATTGCCTTACACACACAAGGCACATGTTCGACTTTATTGGGAGCAGTATAGAATCTTGACACAATAGATGAAGGAATTAAACCACACAACTATCACACAGTGAGTCACACTTGGAGCCTAAACGTCTCAACAGTAATGATTTTATCACAGACTCTTGTCATAATACCATGCTGCCTATCAGAACACTTTCATGCAAAGTTAACTAAAAAATTTCTAAATAAATGCAAATGCAGATAAAGAAGTATAGCAACAAATACCAGCACCCCACACTTAGACGGGACACACTGCCCTCAGTGGAAGATAAATAAGAAGAACCTGGTTAGTCGGACTCCTCCTCTATGTCTGGGGTCATACCCCCTGCATCGGAATCATCATCAGAGTCGTCGTCATCAGAGTTCTCCTCTACATCGGAGTCTGACATTCGACGATCATCATCGGTTGGTACATCGTCATCAAGAGGTTCCTCAAAATATACACCTACTCCATACATAGCCCTCGCATGCTCATTCATTGGGTAGTCATAATCCAACTTTTGGAGCTCTGCAGCAGTTGGAACACGACCCCCCGCTCATCATGGTAAACCTCATCATGCCATATAAATGGCGGAAGAAGCTTTCGTCGCGAGCATGTCTTTCTGCAGTGGTAAGGTTGACTCCATGCATAGATTCAGCATCTTTAACCTTTGTAAGGTCAACCTTCTTTGGGTTGTGTGGAAGCTTATGATCTGCAGGTTCCTCTTTGATGTCCTCCTTCTTCAATATTGCAGTCAACAGATTGCCAAAACTGAAGTGGGACCTCTTGTGCAGCCTAGCCTTACTCATTGAAGATCGAATAATCTCCCCAATGTTGATGGGGACGTTTGTCATCAATGCGTACACCAAGCACACTCTATCTCTTATTATCTTTGTGTACTGTGTCCCTGGAATCAGGCAAGAGTTGACTATTCGCAACCATATCCGAGCTTCTCTGTTCAAGGAAGTATACGGGAAGGTGTTGTGCCGACCGGTATCCTTGTGACGACTCCAACGTGCCATCGATATTGTTTCGCATAGTGTGTGTCTAATTGCCCTGTACGGAGGTTTGTTATACAGATCTTTGAGTGGTGATGGATCAACAGGTGGCAAGCCGAGAAAAGTGTTAAAGAACTCAGCATTCAGCTGCAAGACTTGGCCCCTAATCTTCACTTCACTGCCGGTCGTCTTTGGGGACCAATTTGCGTAGAATTCTCGCGTTAGATCAACATTGCATTCTCCCATATCTTGGAAAATGAACTCAAGATGCAACACCATGATTTTGGCCAAAATGCGAGGTTCTTTCTTCGCTAGGCTTTCCTTTTGTATCAGCTCCACATGAACATACTTTTTCACTTTGTTGTTCCGGTACCACTCCTTTCCTTTCTCCTCTAGGACCCATTTTATTCCGAACATGCGGTGAGGTATTTGTAGCGAGGAGGATTCAGCTTGCTCTTTTTTTCCTCTTTTTTTGCCTTTCTGCGAGGTGGATGCTTTTTCCTTTCCTAGTCGACTTTTTGGTGCCATTGTACCTGAGATTAAAATAAGGTCATGTTAGATTCATATCGGTAGGATTCAATTGACAAACAAACAGTAGTGGCACCACCCCACACTTAATTTGTTGGCACAAACTAATTAGGTAAACGATGTCGATTACTCAGACTTCATCGATATACGTTTAGGTGTTATGTTCCAACAATATAATCAGTGCAGTCATACTTTTCTTGTCATCTTAACTATCCTTTTCGATTCAACTTCATGTAATCTTGACAATACTTTCATGTTTGGATTGATGTACCTTTTTGAACAAGACTACTACGTAGAGATTGTATCAAGTTATGGAATAGAAAAAATCACAACATCTCATGTTTGTAGTTAACCATGATTTTTCATCTCAATAAACAAGTCATTCGAACATGAAGGCTTTCAAGTTACAAGATTATGCAATTTTCTTGACCATGTCAATTCCGCAAAAGTATGACAGTGTATCAAAATCAAATACAAGTTGGAAACAAGTCAAGAGCATCCTTACGTATTCTTTCACTCACTTAGTTGTATCACAATAAATCAACCATATTCAAATCACCAACACCACTTCAAGATTTAACAATTTATTATAGGCGTAGTAGTGTAGTACTTACGGAATATAATAGAAGAGCAAAGAAGTACTTACTTGGTTGATGTCCTTGGAAGATGTTCTTGCAAAGTTAAAAGAGCAAAAGGAAAATTTTTGAGAGATTTTGGAGAGGTAGGCGGCGCTTAGGTTGAGTTTGCAATGCATTTTTGTTCTAAGACTAAGGTTCTATTTATAGGACAAGCTTGGGTCGAGTTTTGACCCGTTTGGAATCGGATTAGGAGACCAAAAAGTGAGCATAGGCGGCGCATAATGCTTTGCCTATGCTTGGCATAGGCGGCGCCTTTTGCAAAGCCTAGTTGGACATAGGCTTTGGCATAGGCGACGCCTATGCTATGGCATACTAGATTCAGAGACAAAAGGCTTTGGCATAGGCGGCACCTATGCTATAGCATTGTTGGGCATAGGCGGCGCCTATGCTATGACATTGTAGAATCCGAGACCAAAGGCTTTGGCATAGGCGGCGCCTATGCTATAGCATTGTTGGGCATAGGCGGAGCCTATGCTATGTCATTCTAGATTCAGAGAGCTTAGGCCATAGCATAGGCCTTGCTTTGTTTGTTGCCTAGATTTACATAGGCAATGCCTAACCCATAGCCTTTGCTTCTTCATTCCAAACTTACCACCTTCAACATGAACTACTTCCACATCAACCTTTGAGACCAATTTTCTCCTGTATACGTCTTGCACCTACACTTACTCAAAAACAACAAAAATGATTAGAACGATGGGTTGCCTCCCATCTAGCGCCTTAGTTTTGGTCGTGGCTCGACTACAAAATCAAACTCCTAATAAAACAAAACAAGTAAAGACGATGGGTTGCCTCCTATCTAGCGCTTGATTTATTGTCGCGGAACGACATAGTTACTTCGATTACTTAGACTTCATCGAGATAGATGATGGCCATGCATTTTATCGAGTCAAGAGGACCGATATATTGCTTCACTCGTTGGCCATTCACCTTACAGACAACACCATTATTGTCTTCTAACTCTACTACTCCGGACGAGTAGACTTGGCTAATTTTGAATGGTCCAGACCATCTAGATTTCAACTTACCTGGAAATAGCTTCAGTTTGGAGTTGAAAAGAAGTACCATATCACCCTTCTGAAAGTTTCGTTGTATAATCCGCTGATCATGATACTTTTTCATCCGTTCCTTATAGAGGTCTGATCTTTCATACGCATGAAGACGGAACTCATCCATCTCATTCAGCTGCTCCAATCTCAGATTCATAGCATCATCCCAATTCAAATTTAGCCGCTTCAACGCCCACAATGCTTTATGCTTGAGCTAAATGGGCAAGTGACAGGCCTTCCCATATACTAGTTGGTACGGTGACATGTCAATTGGTGTCTTGAATACGGTACTATAAGCCCATAAGGCATCGTCCAACTTCCGAGACCAATCTTTCCTATTAGCGTTTACAGTTTTAGCAAAGATCAACTTGATCTCTCGATTAGAAACCTCTACCTGTCCACTAGTTTGTGGGTGATAAGGTGTGGCTACCTTATGTTGCTTGACCCCATACTTCACTAACACAGCTCTGAACAGCTTATTACAAAAATGTGATCCTCCATCGCTTATGATGGTACGTGGTACCCCAAAACGAGAGAAGATGTTTCTCTTTAAGAATGCAACAACACGCTTACCTTCATTATCAGCCAGTGCTACCGCTTCGACCCATTTGGAAACATAATCTACAGCCACTAGGATATATTTCATCCCAAACGAATTCACGAATGGACCCATGAAGTCAATACCCCATACATCAAACAGCTCTACTTCAAGAATTTTTGACATGGGCATCTCATGGTGCTTTGAAATCGTGCCCTGTCTCTGACATTGGTCACATCTTCTCACAAATTCGTAGGAATCTCTAAATATCGAAGGCCAGTAATAGCCGCTTTGTAATACCTTCCTTGCTGTCTGACCACCTGCATGGTGTCCCCCAACTTGGGAAGCATGACTTGCTTCCAATATACTCGGCACCTTCACATGAGATATGCATCGTCTGATAACACCATCTGTACATCGTCGAAACAAATATGGCTCATCCCAGAAGTAGTGTTTTACATCATGCATGAACTTCCTCTTTTGATGAAAGGACATATGCGCAGGTATCATATTACTCACCACATAGTTTGCAAAGTCTGCATACCATGGTGATTTTTCCCCCTCTGTGGCCAGGATCTCTTCGTCGGGGAATGCATCATTAATCTCAAGATCGGGCTGCTCTATATGCTCATTTTCAAGTCTGGACAGATGATCAGCCACTTGGTTTTCGCACCCTCTTCTATCTTTTACCTCAAAATCAAATTCTTGTAGCAATAACACCCATCGAATCAGCCTTGGCTTTGCATCCTTTTTCCCCATTAGATATCTCAGGGCTGCATGATTTGTATGAACTACCACTTTAGTCCCCAACAAGTAAGCACGAAACTTTTCAAAAGCATAAACAACTGCTAGAAGCTCTTGTTCTGTGACAGTATAGTTCTTCTGGCTCCGTTCAAGACCTTACTCGCATAGTAGATTGGATGGAATAACCTTTCCCTTCTCTGACCAAGCACAGCACCCAAAGCTACCCCGCTTGCATTATACATGACTTCAAATGGTAAAGACCAATCAGGTGCTACTATGATAAGAGATTCTATTAGCTTCCCTTTGAGGCATTCGAATGCCTTCAAACAATCTTCACCGAAGTCGAACTTTGCATCCTTCTCCAAAAGAATGCATAATGGACTAGCAATTTTGGAGAAGTCTTTGATAAACCGTCAATAGAAACCTGCATGACCGAGGAAACTACGAACTCTCTTTACAGAAATTGGAGGTGGTAGCTTCTCGATAACTTCAATTTTAGCTCGATCAACCTCAATTCCTTTTTTGGAGATTTTGTGCCCAAGAATAATACCTTCTTTAACCATAAAGTGGCACTTCTCCCAGTTTAGTACCAAGTTGAATTCAACACATCTTTGCAACGCCATACTCAGATTCACTAGACACGATTCAAATGACTCACCCACGACTGAAAAATCATCCATGAACACCTCCAAGATGTCTTCAACCATATCAAAAAAAATGGACATCATACAATGCTGAAAAGTAGCGGGTGCGTTACATAGCCCAAATGGCATCTGTTTGAAGGCAAACGTACCATATGGGCATGTAAACGTTGTCTTCTCTTGATCTTTGGGAGCAATACAAATCTGATTATAGACGGAATAACCATCTAAGAAACAAAACCATCCTTTCCCTGCTAATCGATCGAGCATTTGGTCCATAAATGGCATTGGAAAGTGATCTTTAAGTGTCCACGAATTCAGCTTCCGGTAGTCCATGCATACTCTCCACCCTGTGACAGGTCTGAGTGGAATTAACTCATTCTTTTCATTCGCAACTACTGTCATGCCACCTTTCTTGGGTACACACTGTACCGGGCTTACCCATTTACTGTTGTCGGAGATTGGATACACAACCTCTGCATCTAACCACTTAATAATTTCTTTCTTCACCACCTCTTGCATAGGTGGATTTAGACGCCTTTGATTCTCAACAGTGGGTATGCAATTTTCTTCAAGCTGAATCTTGTGCGTACATATCCCAGGTGGAATACCAATAATATCAGCAATGGTCCAACCGATGGCTCTCATGTATTTCCTTAGAATAGCAATGAGAGGTGCAACTTGCTGCTCACCCAAATTTGCCGCCACAATAACAGGGAGTGTGTTTCCGCTTCCCAAGAATGCATACTTTAAATGACTAGGCAGCTCCTTCAATTCTAATGTTAGTGGCTCTTTAATGGATGGTTTAGCTGGTGGTGTAGGTCAATTTTTGAGATCAAGGTCCAGCTTCTTGGGAGCATGAGGATGCGCCCCTATTCCTGTTAGAGCACAAATAGTTTTTTCATAATTTTCATCATCTTCACACTCTACATTCATAAGTACAGCCGCCAATGGGTCAACAATAAACTGCTCTTCTACGGATAATTCTTCATCATCAAAATAAACATCAGCTACCGAGAACACGTTCAGATATTTGGGCTGCTTCATTGATTTGCATACATCAAAACGGACCACTTCATCATTCATCCGGAATAGAAGCTCATTAGCTCTTAAATCAATAAGCACACTTCCTGTTGCAAAGAAAGGGCGCCCCAAGATTATGGGAACTTCAGAGTCCACCCCACAGTCCAGAATAACGAAGTCTGCCGGAAAGATGAATGAAGAAACCTTCACCAATACATCATATAAAATACCAACAGGTCATTTTACCGACCTATCAGCCATCACGAGCCTCATATTGGTTGGAGTAGGATCACCCAACCCCAACTTTCTGTAAATAGATAGCGACATCAAATTGATGCTGGCTCCTAAATCGCATAATGCCTTGGCAAAATTCAAAGATCCAACAGTGCAAGGAATAGTGAAGGCACTAGGGTTGGCCTTCTTCTGAACTAGTGATCTGGTAGCGATTGCACTGCAATGATGAACATTGTCTTTCAACTCATAACTTGCTGCCCACTTTTTGATTAAGAGATCCTTCATAAATTTTGCGTACCCAGGCATCTGTTCTAGCGCCTCAACCAACGGAACATTAATGGTTAGCTGCTTTAACATCGTCATAAATTTATTAAACTTGGTATCATCAGCTCTCTTCTTTAGTCTTTGAGGAAAAGGTGGTGGTGGAAGGGGAATAGTTTTCTCCACGACTTTCTTTTCATCTTGCTTCAGATTGGCGATCTTTTTTAGCTGTAGATCTCTCGGGGTGACGTCATTAATGCCTTTCTCAGCTTCTTCGGCGTCTTCTGGTTTTGTATTATCTAATGTATCATCGGCCACTTGCTTGCTTTTGGATGAATTTTCCAGCACCTTACCACTCCTGGTAGTAATAGCCATGCATGATCCGTCATTCCTTGGATTTTGCACAGTGTCGCTAGGTAGGGTGCCGACTTTTCTTTGATTAAGTGCCGCTGAAAGTTGACTCAATTGCTGCTCTAGCTGTTTTATAGCAGTAGAATGCGAGTCAACCAATTGATTTGTTGAAGACAAGTCGTTCTTCACCTTATTCACTCCCGTATTAGTTGCCTCCACTCCTTTTAACAACTTTGCCATCATATCTTCCATTGTCATCTTCCCCGAACCAGATGCCGCAGCTTCCCTACTTCCAGGAGAAATATATAGACAACTCCTGTCAGTCTTGTTCTTCCAACTACCTTGATCACGGTCCTTGTTTCCGGATTTATCATAATAGTTTCGACCTTGGTTTTCTTAGGCATTGCCTCGAAAACCCCCCTGATTGTTTAAGTAGTTGGCTTCTTCCTCAGAATTGGATTCCTCTCTTCCTTTTGACGCAACCACTTTTACTTTTTCGGTCTTCCCTAATAATAAATGCTTGGTAAGAAGATCCATCTGTGTTTTCATGTGCGCCATATCTTGATCATGTTCCTCCTCTCTTCACCTTTGTTCTGCAGCCATGCCAATTGATGTGGTAGAGCTTGCTACCTCTGAATCCCTGGTATGTCAAGCTCTACTTTGCTTTGTCATTCGGTCTAACATATTGCTTGCCTGAATAAAAGTGAGGTCCATGAATGATCCTCCAGCCGCATTATCCACCACTGACTTAGTTACCGAATTCAAGGATCTATATAATATCTCCATCAAGTGGACATTGGTCATATGATAGTTTGGGCACCTCATAAGCTTCTTCTTGAGTCTCTCCCATGTTTTGTGAAGAGCTTCAGTTGGAAGTTGTCGAAAATTGCTGATCTCATCTCTCAACTGTGCTCTCTTGGATGGTGGAAAGAATCTCTCTAGGAAAGCGTCTTTCAATTGCCTCCAATTTATAATAGAATCAGGAGTCAGCCCATTCAACCATAGAGTTGCCTCCCCAGATAGAGACAATGGAAATAGGCACAGCCGAATTGCATTCTGCCCAACGCCTGGATTGTCGAATGACTTGCATGTAGAGATAAAGTTGATTAGATGCATATTCGGATCATCACCTGCAAGTCCACCAAATAAGCCCTTTAGCTGCAACAACTGAATCATGGTGCTGGTGATATTGAACTTGGCTCCAGGTGCCAAGGGCGGAGGAATAATAGCTCCTGTGGCACCAGCTCCGTCTAGGTCGTCATCATCATCATCGAAAGGCATCTGTATAGCGCGGCGTTCAGGCTTAAATCTGGCTTGACGATCTCTTCTGTTTGCAGGTGTCGCCACCTTAGCATCACGTCTAGGGTTTAGTAGCTCGTCATCACCTAGGTCCTCATCGTCAGGATTTGTTGCCCGCCCAGGGTTATCAATATTCTGTTGATGTACTTGGGCAGCGGCCAATGCAGCTAGTCTAGCCTGCTCCTGTTGAGCAGCCCTTCTCTCAATGTCACGTTGTGCATCCATCCTTCTAATAAGTTGCGGTTCAGGGTTTATGAGTAATAATGGTTGTCCCAAACTTCGAGTATTTGGCATGCACTGAACAAAAACCTGCAGAAAACAAAAATAACAACTAAAAGTAAAGTACGAGAATCTTTGACCAAAGGGTCTAGTAATTATCACAAACTTAGTTGACAACCGTATTCCCCGACAACAGCGCCAAAATTTGATAACGCTCAAACTACAGCTCTCGTAAGAGTGTAAGCGGTCGTTGTCAAATATAGAACCCAACTGGGTTGGGTGTCGAATCCCACAGGGAATACTCGGTCACTAAGTATGCAATGATTAGTAGACTTTTGGTGAAAGTTCTACGGACAAAAAGGGGGATTTTATGCGTGAAGTAAAATTATAAAAATAGCAAAGTAAAAACAGAATGTTTAGTAAGATTTTAATCAATGAGAATTGTAAGTTAGGGTTATGTCCACCTTATGAGTTTTACGTATCTATTGGCTATGAGTTATGCGGAATTCAGACATGCATGCGCTTATAGAGTTTCGTATTCTATGGTAAATCCTAGTGTCTTTTGACCATCAAGGATTATTTCACTTTAACTCTTTCGAGCTTAAAGCGTATAACTAATGGTACGAATTCTCCAAGAGGTTAATCCAGTTACGGCACTAACTTTTAAACAGGGGTTGGTAGCCCTATTTCCTTGTCACTCTCTCTTTTCCAGACATGTAACTTTTCTTTCGAACAAGTTAATGCTATAATGGCGTATTCTATATGTTTGCAACCACAAGAATTCAATTAATATGAAGAGAGTAATGATATAAGCAGCATACGTATCAAGAATTCACAAACTTATAGCAATAGATAGTATCTCATAAGGCTTCCATAACCCTAACAGAGAAGTTTAGCTACTCATAATTGTGAAGGAAAACCACGAGGATATCATCATCATACCAAAGTAATAACAATATCACGATAAGTGAGTATTGGCATCACTTGTGGCGTGAATTCCTTGCTAGTAGCGTTTCTCTTGTCGTGAAAATTAAAAGTCGAATAGATGAGGAATAATGTCAACAACGAATTTAAGAATAGAAGAGAATAAGAATGAATTGAAAGAGAATGAATTGCTTCCTGAAAAGTTCAGCAAAATAGGGTTTTTATAACACCCATATCCTATTCCTACTAAGCTATTGCATACTTGTCCTAATCCTACTAGGTTACTGCTTCCTTATCCTAATCCTACTAAGTTACTGCTGATCCCCAAGTCTTTGAAAATACTGTTTTTGCCCGGGACAACTTTTCCATGCATCACTTTTAGTCCATAGGCTTCCAAAAGTTGCCTTCCTTCTTATGTGAAGCTTCCTTTGGCGTCACACAGTCCATAAAATGCTGAAATCTTCATCATTTATACCTGAAAACTTGCTAATCACATTGGTTAGCTCACTTACAGGAAAAGGGACTAAAAGTGCAGGAATTATATATTTTGTCCTTAAAACTTAGCTATAATATGGGTGAATTAAGGTGATTTAGGCGTGTAAATACGCCTATCATCAGTAGGTGAGCCCCCATCATTGGGTTCACGTGGTGCTGAATTCTACTCCCAACTGAAGGACACTGAACTGTTATATTGGACTGAATTCACTGAGATTACTGACTTTTCTTAAGTTCTATAACTGGCTGAATATCTACTAAGTTCTGTAATAGACTGAGAGTACTACTGATCATGACATGACTGATAATATTCTGTAACGGACACTGGCTGTAGGTAAATAGGTAAATTGTCGGGTATTAAATACCCCCAGAACTCGATAGCATGAAAAGTATTGAAAAGCATAATCTTGAATAACATAACAATGTTCACTTGGTCATAATTCATTCATAGAGACATTCCATCAAACACTTGTAATGCATTAACTTGTACATGAATGGGGAATACATGTTAGCATGCTATAATGACATTATTTCATTCTCATAAATAATTTATCAAACACATAAGAAGCATACTTGGTTCATTAAATCATAACCACTTAGGGTTAACATGGTTACAACAATCAACTTGCAAATTGAAGGGTTTATCATGAATATCATGTAATTCAACACACACTAGAATCAATTCTTGAAACTTGTAATCTAAATCATGGATTAAAACTAAAACAACATCATGAAATGAATTCAATCTAATTCAAACATGGAAATACTTGTATATTGAAAAGGATTCTTGGGATCCATGGAAGGTAAGGATCAATGGATGAACATCCAACATACCTTAATTTGATGAGTTCTTGGAGAAATTCTTGGGATTTACCTTGATTCTTGAGCTACGATTTGCTTTCTTGAGAGAGAGTTACCTTTTTATTTTAGGAATAAGTGAATAATTAAGGGTTTTACACATTTTTAGGGCTTAAATCCCACATCTAGGCGGAATAAAATCATGAGAAAAGACTGTTTTAACCCTGGGCGCAACTTTAATTTTTTGTGAAATTTTCCGATTTTGACCCCTTGTGTGACCGCCACTATTGTGCCAAGCCACTAGAAAAATAACAACAGAAAATTATATGGTGGTGCAACGCAGCGGTATCGCGTTGCCACTTTTTTTGCGAACTGAAAGTGCTCCGCGACGCGGTGGAATCGCGTTGGCACATTGAAAATTGACAATTGTGAATTGGGTCTATGGCGTGATGCGCCAATATCACTGAGCAATACTGAAAATTGACAAATGCTATTTTAACACACTCTGCGACGCGCTATTGGCCTGAATGATGATGTTTAACGACTAAAACTTAAAATCACCATAACTTCTTGCCCGGTTGTCGAATTTAGGCAAATTTTATATCGTTGGAAAGCTAATCGAATTTCCTACGCAATGGCAAGCTCAAATATGAAAATTACTGAGTATTTCAAAATTTTTATTTAGGATAACCCATGTACTATGGGTTAATCTAGGCTAGGGAAATATGGGGTCTTACATTAAGCACTACAAACAATCATACTAAGATATTAAACTTTATTGATTATATTACTTATCTTGGTTGTTGATTCGCATGGTTTATTGTATGATCATGGTCTCCCGACCTCTAATCTTCTACCTTACTGGACATTACAACTACATCATTGAGTGAGGATGTAATAATCCATTTAGATGCATTAAGATGTCATCTTAAAAGTGAACCAAACAAGGATTCTAGGTATATCCCTATCCTAGATGATAATTTAAATCCTTTTTTTTAAAAAAAGAATAAGACCCTTTCTCTATTTACCCCCAAGTTCTATTATCTTATTCCCCCCTCCCCCCTAGGTTCACAGATGACAATAGATGTATTCCAAGGGTAAAATATCCTTAAAATAGTTATAACAATGATAAATAAAAAATCAAATATGATAATAAATTAACACCAAATCAATTCAAAGCAATAGTAATCATGTTCTTGGCCTTAACCTCGGAAAGGGGGCATTTAGCCACTAATGGACATAACCGTAATCAAGATCAATGAATACATGATATAATCCATAAATAAACTAAATTAAAAGAATAAAAATCCTAATTGAAGGGTTGTCCAGCCCTTCTCCAAGATTCAAAGTCGTCCAAGGTGTATAACATCAAGTTCAAGTGTCCTATTTATAGGAGGAGGATTTTGGCCGTGTTGAGAATAGTCTGTGCGCCGCCACTTCCATTCCCAGGGAGTAGGGGTTGCGATGTGGAAATCTACCATGGTAATGAGGTGTGCGCCATGAAGGTCAGTACATTGTAGTAGGGGCCGCACCGCGGAGCGATTCTCATACCCTCACTGCAATTTACCTTGATGTCTAAACTTGTCTTGCGCATTTGGCCTTCCATCCCAAGCCTTTTGGTGTTGTTTTCACATGATTTACAGCTTGTGAATCATCATATATAGTCATAATCAACTCAAAAAACATCCTACCGCATCAAACACCATGGATTAGAGCTAAAAAAAACAGCATTCGAGACAATGTACTAGAAACTTAAGCTAAGAACTAGTCTTTCCCATTTTGATCTTTAACTTAGTTTTGAATCTCAGCTTGATTCAATCGAAACTTAAAAATTACAAAAAAGTTTTACCGCACGTAATTATACAATAATAAATTTAGTAACTCATTAAACACATTAGAATCCATCGCGATCAACTAGAAAAATACCTAACTCAAGCTAGTAACACTAGTTTTCTCGTTTAAACTCTAAGTAACAAATTTAAGTACAAACCTATTTGAAAGGCACCTTAAACATTGTAATCAAATACTTGCACTCTTATATGCTCCTTAATCACACACGTTGTCCTCAAAACCAAGCTAAACAAGCCCAAATAACAACACTGAGGCGCATAAATCCACCTCAGATCACCACCCTACACTTAAAGTCTTGTTCTTTCTCTAACAAATTTTTACTATAAGAGTCATAAATAGAGGAGAATCTACACTTCTACTACAAGAAAGACACTTAAGCTATTACTACACTAACTACATAGAATGCAAGTTCCTACACTAAGCATGTTACAAACACTATTGAAAGTTCAAGAATACTACTCCAAAACATGCTAGCCTCAAGAATTGACTCACTTAGTTGTCAAATTCATACATATTGTTCAATCAAAGACATCATACAAATCACCCAACTATCGTCAAACATTTTTCCTCACAACAAGAGAGTTACCCATAATCACTCACATAAATGCAATTTATTACAAATTAGGCACAAGAATTAAATTACGCTCACTCTTACAAAGAATTCACAAGTTACACAAGATGAACCATAGGCTTGACCTTAGTGTAGTACTCCACTAATATCAGAATGTTAAGGCTTAAGATCAAATAGGTCTTTATGGGGTTGTAATGTAGGCTCAGGGATGGGTAGGAACTATGTTGGCCAATAATAGTGACTATCTTCCCTAAGCGCTTTAATACATCGCATTATACAATTAAGACCAATCTTTAACAACCAACTTTCACCTCCACTATATTTACAAATCTTTTGTTTTACCTCATCTCATTAAGCTCATTCACATACACTATGGTGGTAGTATTATCTATTAATTCATGATTTAATTTTACCCTTCTTCACACCCACTTTATGTTACACACCCCCTATGATAAACACACTTAACTTAAGCTATCTACCGTAGTTTAGGTGCACAATGTCCAAGGAGGACCAGTGCCAAAACAGGTTCATTGTAACACAATCGGCTAAAAGTGAGAATTTCTTTAGCATAAATTTCTCTAACTCCCAACCACAACACATCAATTATACACACCAATAACTATTACTTTTGGGCTTCACTTTCACCTTTCTCCTACTTAAATTCAAACTCCTTAACTTAATTAATTTTACACTAAACCATTTAGGAGCTTTGGATCAAATTAAGATCTATTAAAAAGGAGGATATGGGTTACCTATGAAGCTACCAACGAAAATAAACCAAAGTCTCAATGGGGTTAACAAGGATTATGTACAAGGGTAGATCAAAAAGGGGTATAAACATGGCTATCAAAGAAATGCCTATATCACCTCTTAAACCCACACTCTTTATTTCACTTTGCATATACACCAGACAAGTTTTAGCATCAACTACAACAAGGAACATACAAACATCTCACACCACACATGGCACATGCTCAACTCAAGTAGGATCATTATAAACTCTCAACCAAATAATCACATGAATTCAACATTAAGCCAACAAGTAAAAGAGTCATAAACATGAGCCTAGGAGTCTAAAAAGTAGCAATTCACACAATCAGCATACTTTTTACAATAAAAAAACTTGCATCATGCAGTTAAGTATAGTACTAACAAGAACATCCCATTTATTCCTTACACAATTTTTTTTTAAAATTTTAAAATTACTCCTAAGATGGGAATTTCCCCACCCCACACTTAAAAATCTACTTTGTCCTCAAAGTATACTTTAAAGTAGAGATAGAAATACACCCTGAGGCCTCTAGGCCTATCTAGTAGAATCTTCTTGCATTAAGAGGGTCTGAGGACCGCATACTTAGTCTTTGTTATGCTCCTTAGCTCAGATTTTTTGGTACTCAGATATCCCATCAACTTGCGACTGAACAAAACAAAAACTAGTGAATTAAAAACTAAAATACTAAAAATAAAACATACCTTAACTTGGGTTTCCTCCCAAGAAGCGCCTGATTTAGTGTCATGACATGACTCAATCTTTGACTTATCCAATCAATCTTTGACTTATCCATTTTTCTTCATATCCTTCCTCCTATTTGGAGGCCATTTTCTTATTCCTTTTTACCTCTTGAGTGTGAAATATCAAGGTCAACAACTCTCTCAACAATAGCCTTTTCAGGCTCATTAATCTGCATCATTTTGGGTTAGGGTATTTGTGGCTTGGGCCGCTTAATGAGAAAGTCCAAAGAGGTCTTTGGTGGGCTAAACTCCACCACTCCACACTTATCCCCTTTAATCATTGTAATCATGCAAAAATCTTTGTATTGGGATAGTGAGTTGAGTGGTTTGTACACTTTAAAAATCGTCTTTTCATCATCCAGCCTCATTGTGAGTATGTCCTCTCTCACATCTATCAATATTTCTCTCATTACCAAGAATGAACGTCCTAAGATGACTGACACTCTTTCATCTGCCTGAAATTCTAACATAATAAAATCAGCAGGAATAATAAACTTACCAACCTTAAAAAGAACATCCTCTAGGATTCCTTCAGGAAAGGCTATGGTCTGGTTTGCCAATTGAAGTATCACAGAGCTCGGTCTCAGCTTCCCCAAGCCCAAAGTATTGAACAAGGAGAGAGGCACAAATTGATTCTTTCCCCCAAATCACTAAGTGTGCAGACCACCGTACTGTTTCCAATTTGAATAAGGAGTGTGAAACTCTAAGGGTCTTTGAGCTTTTTGGGTATTTTCTATATCGCCACAGAACTACACTCCTTAGTGAGTGATATTATCTGAATATCCTACAGCTTAACTTTGTTAGTGACCACATCTTTTAAGTACATAACATACATGTTCATTCCCTGCAAAACATCTAAAAGAAGAAGATTAATGTGAAGCTCTTTGAATGTGTCAAAGAAATTCTTGAAGCACGTATCCTCCATTGCTTTTCTAAGCCTCTGTTGGAAAGGTGGTGGTGGTCTGTCCTTCACTTGTTCAACAACTTTTGTTTTCGAGTACTCAGACCAACTTTATCTGTAACTGATTTAGGAAATATCTCAACATCTACCTCCTTAGTTGCCTTTGGAGATTCTTCATTTAGATCTTTACCATTCCTCAAAGTGATTTCCATTACTTGTTTAGGAGGTTCAGTATCACTTGGCAAACCACCTTAAGGCTTAGAATTTTGTGTTTGTTGTATTTGCCCAACCTGCATCTCCAAGTTCTTTGTATCCATTTACTGGCTCTTCGTATCTACTGCCAATTATGCTTGACCAGCTAAAATTTATTTCATCATTTCTTTCATATTGCTAGTTTGAGTCGTGGCCTGCTTTTCTTGAACCAGCTGCTACTTTTGGTTATTCCATGATGGAATTGGTGGCTGAGTCTACCACTTATGGTTGTAGTCGTTCCCATAATTTATCCTTTGAGCATTGCCTATGAATATCACTGACTCAAAATTTGCACCACACATAGCTACAGAATGACCACTATTGCCATAAATCTCACACCAAGTACTCGTCTTATGAATTACAGTAAACTAGTCTACCTCCAACACACCTGCAACCTTCTTTGGAGAACTTCTTGAGTCACCATGCCACTCAAGATTCCCTTGTGCAATCTGGTTCAACAAGGTGTATAACTCATCATACTTCAATTCCAATGCTTGACCACTTGCAACTGAATCTAGAAAAATTTTCATGTTGTGATCAAGTGCCTCAACAAAAATATGAGTTAGTACCTCATTAGAATGCTGATGATGTAGATAATCCTGAAGAAGAGCTTTGAACCTCTCCCATGCATGATATAATTTCTCATCTGGTTTCTCTTTAAAGATCACAATCTCACTGCACAGTCTCTCAGTCTTTCCAGATGGAAAGAATCGAATGAGAAATTTCTAGTCTAAGTCATCCCAGGTTGTGATTGAACTTTCCAGCTCAGCGTTCAACAATTTATTTGTTTCCCCTAATAGTAAAAAAGGAAAAAGTTTCATCCTAACATAGTCAGTTGACACACCTGTAGGGATATATGTGTCACTGATCTCCAAGAAGTTCCGCAGGTGGACTTGTGGATCTTCATGTGAAATCCCCATAAAATGTCCACCGCTGATCTAAGGCTGCACCATGTTTCGTTTCAACTCAAAGTTACCTCCAACAGTCGATTTTGAAAAGGGGAGGTCAAATTCACTGGAAATGGGATTGCCACTTCACGAACTGTCCTGTGGGTTGGTTGATATTTAGCCATAAGAGTAGGATTGTCTTATTCCTATTGAATTTTTGGGATTCGATGAAGAAGGATTGTTTCTCTTCTCAATTGATGAAAGTGTTACTCGGGTTCGGGGCTTGGTTGAACCAATTTTCTATCCCTTGCCAGCTTACTAGTCTGCAAACCTATTTCCTACAAAATCAATACCAAGACCAAGTGTAAATCACTACAGAAATCTAAAAAGTAAAACTAAAACTAAAATAATTGCCAATTAAAAGTCCCCGGCAACACCGCTAAGAACTTGTTGAGCCCAAGAGCACACACAAATGTACGTGGTCTCACCAAGTAGTAAAGTGTCCCTTTAGAAGCCAAGTATTGATCCCACAGGGACTAATGTTAAGCAACTATCGAATTTTAGTTCACAATTGAGATTAACCAGGCAACGTAACCAACAGAGTTTTGCAAGCTTATAATTAAAAGTAAACTAAAATAATGAGAGAAAGTAAAGACTTTGGACAATCAATGGATGGAAACTCGAGGTTATAGCACTATGAAAAATCATACTAAGATATTGAACTCCATTGGTTAGATTACTTATCTTGGTTGTAGATTCGCAGGATTTATTGTATGATCATGGTTTCTCGACCTCTAATGTTCTACCTAATTGAAAATTACAACTACATCATTGAGCGGGGATGTAGTAGTCCATTTAGATGCATTAAGACGTCATCCTGCAAGTTAACCAAACAATGCTTCTAGGTATATCCCTATCCTAGACGCTAATTCAAATCCCTTATTTTAGAAAAAAATAAGAACCTTGCTCTATTTACCCCCATGTTCTATCATTCTATTCCCCCTCCTGGACCCACAAGATAATAATAGATGTGTTCTAAGGATCGAGAATCCTTAAAATAGTTATAAAAAGGATAAAGAAATAACTAATTATGATAATCAATCAAAACCAAATAAATTCAAAGAAATAATAACATGTTCTTGGTCTTAACCTCGGAATGGGGCATTAGCCACTAATGAACATAACCGTAATCAAGATCAATGAATACATGATATAATCCATAAATAAACTAAAGTAGAAGAGTAAAAACCCTAATCTAAGTGTTTTCTATCTCCTTTCCAAGCTTTAAAGTTGTCCAATGTGTATAACATCAAGTTCAAGTGTCCTATTTATAGGAGAAAGATTTTGGCCATGTTGGGAATAGCCTGTGCACTGCCCCATCCATTAACTGGGAGTAGGGGTCACACAATAGACCTCTCTACCATGATAATGAGGTGTTATTTGTGAGGTTCAGTCCATGGGAGTATGGGTCGCACCACGGGGCCATTCCTATACCCTCACTGGAATTCACCTTGACGTCTAAACTTGTCTTGTGCATTTGGCCTTCCAACCCAAGCCTTTTCGTGTTGTTTCCACTTGATTTCCAAATTTTGAATCATCCATTTATTATTATAATCAACTCACTAAGCATCCTATAGCATCAAACATCATGGATTAGAGCTCAAGAAAACACAACATTCAATTCAATGCACTAGAAACTTAATCTAAGAACTAGTCTTTCCCATTTTGATCTTTAACTTAGTTTTGACTCTTGGATTGATTTAATTGAAACTTACATATTATAAACAAGTTTTACCACATATAATTACACAATAATAACCTTAGGAACTCATTACACACATTAGAATCCATCGTGATCAACTAGAACAACACCTAGCTCAAGCTAGTAACACTAGTTTTCTCATTTAAACTCGAAGTGACCAATTTAAGTACAAACTTGTTCGAAAGACACCTTAAACATTGTAATAAACTAATTAAACACTTATATGTTCAATTATATCATTGTTAACACATTAATCACACACGTTGCCCTCAAAACAAAGCTAAACAAGTCCGGATAACAACACTGAGGTGCATAAATCCACATTGGATCAGTTGATATCCATAAAAAGATGTCATCATCTCATGTACCTATTTAGAGGGTGATAATTTTTAAATATAAGACACAACAATCCTCTTGGTCATTGGTTAAAATAGCTATTTTAATGATTGAACTTTGTTATTCTATTAGTGAGCTTTGGAGATCTTTTAGTAATGTGGCTGAGGAGTTTTGGAGATGAGCCTTTAAGAAATATAACGTAGCCAAAGGTCCATAAAGTTGACTTTTCTCTTTCGGTGCAGATGAATCTTTAGTGTCCTATCTTTGAGCTTTTTAGTATGGTATGGTCGAAATTTTGAGGAAAACCTCAGAATTTTTTCCCAAGTTACTAATATTTTCCTTAAAATTCTCTCTTACTATATCCTTTTGTGATTTTTCATTCCTACTGCTAGAGGATGATCTTTTTTCTTTTGAATTTTTTGAGATTCCCTCTCAAAAATTCTGCCTCAGTTTTTATTTCTTAGGATGATATGACCGAGCCGTTATGGCACCTACATATTCTATTGAAATAGGAATCAGGTCAAATATAGTTTCCATAACATAAAAGAGAAAAAAAATATAACTAAATGGATGATCGAGGCCGATAAAGGCTGCCTACGTATCCCATACTTGGGAATTCAAGTCATCACATAATTCAACAGAATATAAATAAATTTTTCTAAGGGGTTGACCAAAGACGACATAGGTCGCTAATGTATCCTCTTCTTAAGAATTTAGGTCAAATGTAGTTCATAATAAAAGGAAAGGATAAACTCCCCTAAGGGATTGACCGAAGCCGACATAGGCTGCTATGTATCTCATTCTTGAGAATATAGGTCAAATGTAGTTCGTATAAAAGGATGGGGAATTTTAAAGCTATTTCAAAGAATAAAACGATTACAAATAGGAAAACCAATTACAAGGAAATAGGTATAAAGGAAAACTACATCAGACATAGTATCTCCTTACTGCATCAGAATTGATTGGGCTTGGGCCACCTTTAGCCATCCATCTCAGACAAAATGAAGGCTCCTCCAGATAATACTTTCAAACTTGATACGACCCTTGCTATTTTGGAGCAAACTTTCCCTTATACTCCTCTTGGTGAGGGAATATACATTTGAACACCAATTGTCTAACTTCGGGCATGCAAACCCTTACTCTTTTGTTGAAGGAACGAATTATTCATTATTGATATAACTAGCCATGGCATACACCGTTCATCCTTTTTTCATCGATCATCATAAGTTGTTCATGGTGGGAGCAGACCTATTCTTCATTACTCAACCCTGCCTATTGGATGACTCTTAAGGATGGTATTTCAACTTCAGCAGATATTATCACTTCTGTCCCATAGACCAACACATAAGGAGTTGCTTAGTCAAAGTTTTAACTGTTGTGTGATATCCCAGTAAGGCATAAGGCAATATCTCGTGCCATGATCGGTGACTATTACCATCTGTCTTAATATCTTCTTGATATTCTTATTGCCAATTTCTACTACTCCATGCATTTGAGGGTGATATGTGGTTGAATGTCAATGAGTGATCTTGCAGTGTTCACATTTCTCTTTCATCAAGTGACTATTCAATTTTTCTCCATTGTCTATGGCGATTGATTCGGGTATCCCAAATCTATAAATTATGTTATTCTTGATAAAATCTGCTACTACCTTCTTGGTTACAGATTTGTAAGAAGCATCTTCCACCTATTTGTTAAAGTAATCAATGGCAACCAAGATAATCTATGACCATTGAAATCTGGTGGCTTAATCGGCCTGATTAAATCCATACCCCAAGATATAAACGGCCAAGGTAAGCTCATAACATTAAGTTCATATAGGGGCACTCAAATTAGATCCCCGTGTATATGACACTTATGACATTTTTGTACAAACTTTCCATAGTCACTTTCCATGGTTATCTAGAAATATCCAGTTCTTAAATCTTCTTGGCACTTCTAATTAATGGTTACATTTTTGGGGTATACCCTAACTTCTAGATACCTCTTGATATCGAAGTACTATGGCTTTCCATCTGGTCCTGCCTCAACTTGTGCACAATACGCAGGTTGCTCCTTTAAACTAACTTCTAACGGATTGGTGTAACTTTGATCCAGATGTTAAATCAAGGAGGAAATAGTGGTCAAAGCATCGGCGAACTCATTTTGTATTTTGGAATATGCTTGAATTCCACTTCCTTGAATCTTCTACATATCTCCTATACCAATTCTACGTATGGGTTAATTTTAGGTTTTTTTCAGACCCATTCACCTCGAACTTGGTGAACTAATAGATCAAAATCTCCAGTGACTAGTAACTCTCGAACATTCATATCAATAGCCCATCTAAGATTAAAAATTCAAGCTTCGTATTTAGACATATTATTAGTGCATGAAAAGCATAATTTGGTGGTAATTTAATAATGTTGACCATTTTTTGATATTAAGGCCGCTCTAATTCCTGAACTCTTTTAATTAACTGTCTCATCAAAGAATAATATCCAACCCGGGTATACTTTAGTGATGTCTTTTCCTACAACTAATACCTCTTCATCTGGGAAATAAGTACGGAGTGACTTTTATTCTTCATCAACTGGATTCTCTGCTAGATGATCTGCTAGGGCTGGCCTTTTGATTGTTTTTGAGTCACGTATATAATGTCGAACTCACTCAAGAATATTTGCCATTTGGATAACTTCCCCGTGGACATGGCCTTTTGGAATATGTACTTCAAAGGATCCATTATGGAAATGAGATATGTTGTATATGACATCAAGTAATGCCTCAGCTTCTAGCCACCCAGGTCAACGCACAACATGTCTTTTCTAATAGCATGTAACGAGCCTCATGCAGAGTGAACTTCTTACTCAAGTAATAAATTGCTCTTTCATTCTTTCCAGTTTTATCATGTTTCCCTAAGACATATCCAAATGCATTATCCAAGACCGATAAATACAACAACAAAGGATTCTCTTCTCTTGGTGGAACTAGTACTGATGGACTAGATAGATAATCCTTGATCTTGTCAAAAGATTTTTGGCATTCTTTGGTCCATTTATTCGACACATATTTCTTTAACATCTTGAGGATAGGTTTGTAAATAACCATTGACTGGGATATGAACCTATTTATGTAATTCAATCATCCTAGGAAACCTATGACTTCCTTCTTTGTTTTCAGAGGTGGCAGTTCTTGGATTGCCTTAATTTTTGAAAAATCGAGCTCAATGCCCCTTCTACTAACTATGAAACCCAATAAATTCCTGGATGGTACCCCAAAAGCACACTTGATAGGATTCAACTTCAAATTGTACTTTCACAAACGATCAAAGTACTTTCCTAAATAGGCCAAGTGGTCCAAACTCTTGCGAGATTTGATGATAACATCATTCACATACACTTCAATCTTCTTATGGACCATATCATAAAATATGGTTGTCATGGCTCTCATATACATAGCATCAACATTCTTGATTTCAAAGGGCATCACCCTATAGTGATAAACACCCCAAGGCATGATGAAATTCATTTTCTCTATATATTCTTCATCCATCAATATTTGATGATACCTGACAAAATAATCCATGAATGACTGTATTTCATGGCTTTCACAGTTGTCAATGAGAATATGGATGTTGGGTAATGGAAAGTTATCTTTAGGATTGGCCTTGTTCAAATCTCTATAATTGACACAAATCCTGATCTTTCCATCCTTTTTTGGTACTAGAACATTATGGACAAGACATGTTGGGTATTTTTTGACTTCAAGTACATTGGCCTATATTTGCTTAGTGACTTCTTGTTTGATTCTTAGACTAAAATCTGGCTTGAATTTCTAAGACTTTTGCGTAACAGGATTGAACCCTAGATAATTGGCAACTAGTGCGACACGATATTTGTACTCAATCCTAGTATGTCGTCATAGGACCAAGAAAATATATCAAAGTATTATTTAAGAAACCTGATGAGTTCTGTTTTCTGTTCACCTGTCAAATGAAAATTGATTTTGGTTTCTTTGACTTCACCATCGTCACCTATATTAATCACCTCAATATTCTCTAGGCTAGGTCTTTCCCGATCCTCAAAATCTTTTAGTTGCTCTGTTAATTAGTCTGGGGCCATTTTTTCTTCATCTTACTCTTCTTATTTATCATTATTTGCTTCAATTTATTCATTTAGCTCTTATCATAACATAACATGACATTGACAGGTTTTAAATTATTATTACTAAAACCATAAATAACATAAGTTAGATTATAGTGATCAGGTAATGCAACAAAAAATAGGTGGCAAATATTTTTACAATAAGGGAAGCTTTCATTGGAAGTTAAAAAATTACAAACGTTGGCTATAATTCACACTAGTGCGGGTCTGGGTCATTTGGAAAGCATAAAAAGTGAAAATGAGGTATATAAAACTAAAGGGTGGATCTTGGGCCTCATTCAAACTACCATCAATTTTGCAAAAGTAAAATTTTGTCATTTCATCTACCATATTAACCAGGGACCCATGATTGAAGTAGAAGTCCAGTTCGACGGTTTCTCCCCTGGTTCATCTGTCTTGATCGTATTCTTCTCAGAGAAATCTTCTATAATAGTATCACACTCTTTGAAAGAGTTCCCTATTCCATCCCTGAGACTATTGCTTGTAGGCTTTACAAATATAGGAAATAACTGGTAGAGCAGATGTAACCCCTTTGCCGATTCTAGACCATCCTTCTTTGAATCTCTTTCACCTTCTTTATATGGCACATAGCCTAACTCATATTCACAAAACTTTTTTGGGATCACAATAGGCTCAATAATTCCATCCAAATCCTTTCCTTGGTCGTGTTCAGGCTCAAAGTTACTTCTCAGCATAATAGTAGCCAACATCTTGCAGATCGATGGCATTGGCTTATAGGGAGTTGTGTCTTTCTCAGCTGCATTCATGATCTCCACCATATAAAATCACTCCCTATCAAGACTTCTTCAATCATAGGAACATAACTATTAGGGTGATTCAGATAGTTCCCTTCACCATAGATTACCACTTTATATTTTCCTACATAAATTTAACCAATTGGTGCAATGTTGATGAAATAACCCCCGTTGTATGAATCCAAGGCCTTCCTAAGACTAGATTGTAACATGTGGAAACCAGGAATTCTGTAGGCCCTATTTAAAAATACAACTTAGCTTTCCCGATGGTGTTTCTCTGACTCCCATCAAAAGTTCTTACATTTACTACGTTCTGATAAATTTTCCCTATGTCATGTTCAACTGAGTCCGGACAAGTAATAGGCAGATATTTAGGATCCATCATCAATTATTACCTTGTTAACAATCTTATTCAGAAATTTGACATTGATATATAATGCCTTGTAATGCATTACTCCTTCGAAGGGTAACTCATATCCACCAAATTAATGTGATGGTCTCTTACCGCTCTACTTATCACGACCACTAAATTTTTAGTACTCATGCATGCGGGTACGTAGGCTTTGTTGAGGACTTTCAACAAGGGTTGTCCATGATATTGAGAACAGATAAGCAACACTCAAATAGAAATTTGAGCAGGGGTCTTCTCGAAATATTTTGCAATGTCTTCTACCACAAAGTCTTTTCTTACGGGCATCAAGGCAAAGAATTGATGAGATGCCATGAGTGCGACAAATTTGGGCTTCTCAGAAACACTTAGGATAACCACTGTTTTTTCTACTTCTTTCACTTTATCTATTTCTTTAGGGCTAACCTACACTATAGACTTGCTCACCAACCACTCATCATCTATTTTATCATACTGATGGTTGGCCCTTTATGGTTTGGAAGTAGATTGGTGGTAGCATTTGGTGGCACTGTTTGAAGTAAAATTACCTTGTGATCAATCGAATCTTGAATCTTGTACTTCAAATTAATACAATCCTCAGTCGTGTGTCCCACACCCCCTGAATAAGATGCACAATGTTGATCGACATGGAAAAATCGAGAATTAGTATTGGCGGGTTTTGGTGGGATGGGTTGGTTGAGACCTACTGTCTATAGCCTTTTGAACAATTAAGTTCTAGTTTCAGACAAAGTAGTAAAACTCCTAGTAGCTTCTTTTCATGTTTGTGCAAGGAAGATAATGGTCATTTTGGTTGGTAAGAGGAGGTACTTGATAGCAATTTTGTTTAATTGGGGTTTTCTGGTAGGCATGAAAATTATGAAGTGGATCTTGGTAAGTAGGATGATAATTTGGCAATAGAGGTGGGTAATTCTGTTGATTAGTGGAGAAATTTAGCAGGGTTGGGTATAAAACATGGGTTAAGGATTTTGTGGAGTTTGGGGGGGGTATATGAAATTTAAACAAATAAATATATAAGAGTTAGCCACAAAAGTTTGAAAACCCCTTTTGATTAGATCATAGATAAATCTTCAGCAAAGTCATCAATTCTATTTTATCCCTTTTCAAATTTGTCCAAGAGGAGAAATTATGTAAAAGAAAATGGTCCTTGACTTATATCATTTCAACACTTCAAGAAATTATCGAAATAACTCAAGAAAAATTGCAAAGTCACCACTTAACTTTATAGAAAAATTAAGAAAAACTTAAAAGAATTTTAAAGATTTAAAAACGGGAACAAACCGTCAAAATGAAAAAAAATAGATAATGTTCAATTAACATCCTAAAAAGAATTTTTAAGGCACTTAGAAACGTCCGTTTTAAAACGGTTGACCAAAATATTTTGACTAATATATAAAGGTGGCTAACTTTACAAAAATATCAATTTTTATCAAACTTAATTCAATAAAAATTGAAAATAACATCATTTCATTCAAATTCACTTAGTCCATTTCTAGCTAAGGAGAATTAACTTTAAATAAATAAATAAATAAATAAACAAACAAACAAAATTGATAAAAAAAAAAACCCTTTATTTAACCCGAGTTGAAGGAGAAAAAAAGAGTTATCTAAAAAAAAAAATCCATTTGATGTAATGTTGGTTAAAATCTTGATTTTGACAATAATAGATTTTAAGAAGAAATGCTAAGCCAAAACAAATAAGGAACATTTTATCAATTAAGGAAGAGTTTAACCTTTTGTTTTTATTTTCATTTTTTGTTATATTTTTTGTACAAAGAAGCCAATTCAAGAAAACTTTTTTAATGTTTAAGAAAATTCTCTTTAGCCTAAATGAGATTAATTGATGCATGGACGAAAAAATGCCATCTTAGTTCAAAAGAACTGGTTTTTAAGAAGACTGACACAAACATCCATTTTTCTTTTAATTTTAAACAAAGATATAATAGAAGAGGGAATCCGTATAAGAAAAATGAAGATAAAATAAAAATGTCAAGACCTTTAGGAATTTATCTAGATTAATGTATTGAAGTTAGTTATACACAATTAAAATTTTAGTTACAAATAAGGAGGGAAGGTAAGAATTGGGCCCCTGATAGCCCATTTATGCTCTGCCCAAGCTTTGGGACTCTAATCGCAGGGAATTTTGAGCCCATTTTAGCTGTGTATATTGTCTGTATTCTGGCACCCTTCTTTACAACGTTTTTCTATGTATCTCTGTGTATACACTGTATACCATTGTGGAGACCTATGTATTTTGACTCCATTTGTATCATAAACCATATAATAGTGCGCAACTGTTCCTTTCAGGTGTATATTCACTGCATATTGGAGTATATATGTATATACCAACCCCTTTGCGAACTAGGTTGAGGCTTGACTCAATGCAAGTTAGATTTAACCCAATGGAATGCGAGAAATTGGAGTCCATAAGAAAGAGTTCATGCAATAAAAAGAAGATAAAGATTAATACGTGACCGAGTGAAGAGAAGAATGATTAAATAGACGGCAACACATTCATAGGAATGAAATGAGACTCGAGACAACTAACCTCATTTTGGTTTTTACAGAAAACAAACAAAAGAATTAACTCGAGGGGTGAATTTTCTTTAAAGATAATCCGAGGCAAAAAGAGAAAGAAAGATCTCCACCATAGATATCCATTTTTTCAAAGCGAAAGATCACTTAATGGCTAATTGTAAAGGCAAATTAGGAGTTGAATTAACTTATTCGCCTGGTAAGAGACAAACAATATCAAAAGACCCTTAGTTTAGGCAGAAAGATGAACAAATCATTATGTCTCTAACGGTTACTATTTTTTGACATTCACCAGGTAATAGTTAGGCACTTCCTCTGAGCAAATCATTTAAGCATTTAGCTGGAACGATCAAATTTTATACAGAAACCATTAGTTCAATCCCACAACATGCTTGTTTAATCATATTAATCAAAGATGTCATACAAGCCAAAAGATACATTAGTGCTATGACTCAGCAGGGAGTAGATTCATCATTTAATAATGCATTGATCCTAATATCGAGTTCCGATCAAAAAACTCTTTGATTCTAATAAGATCAAGTGCACATTACGTGATATACATGAAGACAAAAAACTAATCTTAAGCTTGTTAACAGGGTACAATGGTGCATAAGATTAACACCTAGCTACTGGAAAATTATTTGCATTCCAAAACAGAAAAAAAAGGGAAAAATAGAATCTGACTTAAAACACTTACAGAGAAAATATTGTCAAGTTTGAGTTCTAATAAATTCTTTCTTCACGCTATAATAGAAAAGCCACTGGATTATTTGGTTCGGATTTTTCAAAAAATAAATAAACACACGTTTCCTTCCATCATAAAGATTCAAGCTTTTATCATTTGTTGGATCATAGTCTACGCATGATGAACAAAAGAGATCGTCAATTTTCCGCATAAACATAAAACATTGTACTGCTAATTTAGGCACACAAAACTCCACTTAAACTTGTAAGACAGATATCAAATACATCACTGAATTAGGAAGAAGTAAAAGGAGTAATACCTTTTCCAGAGGAGCAAACTAAGAAGACAAGTTGAAGAGCGATTCCACCTCTAACTTCGAATGATGAAAAGACACTATAAGAGCGGCATGGGTAAATCGAAAAAAAGAAAATAGAGAACTTAGGGGTCGTTTGGTAGAGTATATAAGAATACTGCAAAATATGGTGTATTAGTAATGCTTGTATTAATAATGCTTGTGTTAGTTATGCTTGCATTAGTTATGCTTGTATTTTTCTTATGCAGTGTTTGGTTCGATGTATTAAAAAAAACATGAATTACATAATTTAAAAAAAAATAAAAAATTTACATAATACCCTCAATATATATGTTGGAAAGGATACGAGAAATTTTTTGATGGGTAATAGGGTCTTTAAACATATTAATGCAAGCATTAGATCTATTGCATTACTAATGCCATGGATTTTGAGGTATTAGTAATACACACATCAATACACAATAAAGTATATAACTAATGCTTGCATTAGTTATACATAAGGTAAAAAGGTATACCAAACAAGGTATTACTAATACACATTAAACTAATGCATGCATTATCATTTCAATACACTCTACCAAATGACCCCTAAGTGAATCAGAGAGTGCGACAAAACTCAAAAAAAATCCCCAATTTCTCTATCACTTAAGTCTTACCTAAAGGGGTGAACAAGGCCCTTTTTATAAGCAAAATATGGGTGCAACGACTTCTCAAAGAAGCTTTTAAAAAAATTCAATCTTTTGAATTCTTAAAAAGGAAGTTTTCAAAGAAATTGATGATGAAAAATATAAAGAAGGGCAAGGGGTCACCTCTTCTCAATCGACTTGAAGGAAAGGTGATAGAGCGGAGGCTATTGAGCTTTATTAAGCTCCGTAGCCATCGAATCAAAGGTGAAATACCTTAAATTTAATGGTTTTTCAGATTTTCCCATTTTTTCTAAAATTGTAGAACGTTGGGCTTTCATTTTCCTTAACAAAAGTGATGGGAAGGCAGGTGATATTGATGGAGATGGAAATAGAGTAGAGGAAAGAGGAGATGTGGAGGTGGCCCAATGAATTTCGTGTTTTCCATCGATCTGAAAGTTGTTATAAGTGTTGTTCAACTGTATTATCGATATTGCTGCTGGGTTATTTTGTTGTTGTACGCTCAAGTTAGTGTTGTTGTACGTTGTGATGAAGAGAAAATAACAAAAGGAGTTGGGTTATTTGGGGATGGGCTGGGTCAGCTGGCACTTGGGCTGTTGGGTTGCTGTTGGGTTAAGTTGGGTCAACTGGTATGTTGAAAAATATTGGTCTTGGGTCAAAATTTGGTGAAAGGGGTAGATTCAGGAGTATCTTTGGGTTATTTAAATGATAACCCTAGTTAGATTAGTATTTAACCCATTCAATTTAAATTTTGGACTAATTAAAAATTAATTGGCTAATTGCATTGCAATTATGCCAATTTGATTTTAGTTATAACCAAATTTAATAAGGAAAGGCTAAATTAAATTGCAATCCGACACGAATTAATAATTTGCTTAATCTCGAGCTTCTTGATTTAATAAAATCAAAGAAATATTTCCCATGTAAATTATTTTTTAAAAATAAATTATTTTTCAATCAAGATTTTAACAAGTTGAATTAATTTTTGAGATAACCCTCGATTAAAATTCATTTTTTAGTAAAATTATTATTTGAGTAACATAATTATATGATCTCATATATGCGAATACAAAAAATATATAATCGCTTACTTAAAATGACAACAATTACCTATATAAATATCTTTAAAAATTTTTATTCAAATAAGATAAATGTCAGAATTTTATTTAAAACCGAAGAAACTCATAATTAAACTTAGTCGTCGAGGGCAAAAATAAGGTGTCAACAGATGGTACTGACGGAGGTGAAGGAATTGAAAGAACAGTTTCAGAATTTGTTAAGTAAGGGATTTATTCCACCAAGTGTATCACCATGAGGTGCTCCGGTGTTGTTTGTAAAGAAGAAAGATGGGTCTATGAGGATGTGCATTGATTATCAACAGTTGAACAAGATGACAAACAATAATAAGTTTTCTATACCGTATATTGATGACTTGTTTAGTTAACTCTAGGGTGCTTCACTGTTCTAGAAGATTGACTTGGGGTCGGGGTATCATCAGTCGAAGATTCAAGCTTCGAACATTCCAAAGATAACTTTCCGAAATAGATATGGCCATTATGAGTTCTTGGTTATGTTCTTTGGGTTGACTAATTCCCCAACAACATTCATGGAGTTGATAAATAGGGTATTTTAGTCTTATCTTAATTCATTTGTGATTGTGTTGATTGATGATGTTTTGGTGTATTCTAAAAGTGGGGCATATCATTTAAAGCATTTGAGGATCATACTCCAAAGGTTGAGGGGAGGGAAGTTATATGCAAGTTTTCAAAGTGTGAATTTTGGCTCAATTCTGTGGCATTCTTGGGACACGTGGCATTCAAGAATAGTATTATGGTTGATCGTCCAAGGTTGAAGCGGTTAAGAATTGGTCACGACCTACTTTACCTTTAAATATTTGGAATTTTACTGGGCCGAAAGGCTATTACAAGAGGTTTACATGGTTTCTTTTCCATTGCAGCTCCTATAACTCGATCAACTTAAAAGAATATGGTTTTTTGGTGGTCGGATAAGTATGAGGAGTGCTTTCAAAAGCTCAAAACTCTATTGACTTCAGCTCCTATCTAAATCCTACCTATGGAAGATATGGGCTTTACTGTGTTTTGTGATGCTTTTGGTATTGTCTTAGATGGTGTGTTGATGCAGAAAAATAAGGTGATAGCATATGCGTTGAGGCAGTTGAAGCCACATGAGAGGAATTACCCTACCCATGATTTAGAGTTATAAGCGATTGTGTTCCTATTGAAGTTGTGGTGACCCTATTTTTTTTTGGAGTTTATTGTGAGATGTACACTGATCATTGCAGCCTTTAGTATATCTTCAAGCAAAATGAGTTAAATTTGAGACAATGTAGGTGGATGTAGTTGTTGAAAAATTATGATATGGCTTTCTTAAATCATCTGGGTAAGGCGAACGTAGTAGCAGATGCCTTAAATAAAAAGGCAATTAATATGGATAGTCTTTCATTGTTGAGTATGTAAGGAGAAACCATTAGCTAGGGAGGTTCAATAATTAGCTAATATTTTTATGCATCTTAATATCTCTAAGTCAGGTCTAGTTTCTGCATGCATTGAGGTGAGTTCCTTATTGATAGAGAAAATTTGAGATTGTCAGTTTAAGGATGACTAGTTGTGTATTATCAAAGATAAGGTGATATAAGGTAAGGCTTAGAAGGAAATGTTGGACTAGGAGAGTGTTTTGAGAATTAAGGATGAATTTGTGTTTCTAGAGTGTATGATTTTACTAGATCAATCACGAAAAAGGCCCATTATTCATGGTATTACATCTATCCAGTATCAACAAAGATGTATCATGACCTAAAGCAATATTATTGGTGGTGTGGAATGAAGAAGGATATTACAGAGTTTGTGGTTAAGTGTCTGAATTGCTAGCAGGTAAAATATAAACACCAGAGACTAGAGGTTTTCTTCAAAGGATGCCCATTCTCGAGTGGAAATGGGAGCGAAGAGTATCACATGGATTTTGTAGTTAGGTTGCCTCAGACCTTGGGGAAGTTTGATTATGTTTGGATGATTGTGGACGGATTGACCAAATCAATCTATTTTGTGTTTGTGAAGATGAGTTATAATGCAGAGAAATTAGCTAAGATCTATATTCATGAGATAGTTTGATTACATGGAGTGCCTATTTTCATCATTTCAGATAGAGATACTTAGTTCACTTTAAAATTTTGGCGTACTTTGCAGCGGGAGTTGGGTACTTAATTAGATATGAGTACAATATTCCATCCACAAATAGATGACCAGTCAGATCGGACTATTAAGGTGTTGAAGGACATGTTACGATCTGGTGTGATGGATTTTGGAAGTCATTGGGATTAATTTTTACCCTTCGTGGAGTTTTCCTATGATAATAGCTACATTATAACATTTAGATTGATCCGTTTGAGGCTTTATATGGTAGGACGTGTAGGTCCCCAGTTGGGTAGTTTGATTCTTTTGAGGTTAGACCTTGGGGCACTAATTTGTTCAGAGATTCAATGGACCGAGTTAAATTGATGCAGGACTAGTTCTTTGCTACTCAGGGTGAACAGAAGAGTTATACTGACATGAGGGTCCATGACTTGAAATTCATGTAGGGTAAGTAGCTCTTGTTGAAGATATCACCTATGAAGGGTGTGATGAGGTTTGGAAAGAAAAAAAAGTTCACTTTGATGTTTATTAGCCCTTATGAGATTTTTTAGCAGGTTAGGCCAGTGGCTTATGAGTTGGATTTGCCACCGGGTCTTTCATCCGTACATTCAGTGTTTCATATTTTGAAGTTGAAAAGGTACCATCCAGATGATTCTCATGTGATTCAGTAGGACTCAGCGAGTTTGGATCCGAATTTGGAATTTGAGGAAGAACCTATAGCTATTTTGGATAGACAAGTTAGGAAGTTGAGGTCAAAGGAAATAGTATCCGTGAAGATACAGTAGAGGTATCGTCCTGCAGAGGAATCCACTTGGTAGGTCGAGTCTAACATGCAAAGTGGAAATCCTCGTCTCTTTGACAACCCAGGAACTTTTTTTCTCTTTACGTTCAAGGACGAATGTTTATTTTAGTGGTGGATGATGTAATGACCCTAAAACTTTTTTTATAAATTCATCTTATTTAACCCTCCTCATAGTTTTTAGACGTGATTGACGACTTATGGGGGTGGGTAGTTGTAACACCCTGCGTTTTGAGCTAGAATGAAAATCATCGTTTCTATGCGTAGATAATACAAAAGCCATGAATCCTATGCAAATTTGGCATGTTAATCAATTTTGTAGTATGGGAACCTATTTGACCATGAATTGAGATCATAGAGGTCCCCAAACTCAAGGACGAGTTGAAAACTTTCTTATCGTTCGAGTTTGAGTGAGCATCGAAACTTGGGTCAACTTCAATCGACCATAACTCTTTGTATATAATGAATTAGAGGGCCTACTATATATCAAATGAAAGCTCTTCGAATTAGCTTTTCAACTATACCAATTTTGCCAAAATCCGATACCTGAGAGAAAAATTATGGCCATTTTTGTGACTGAGATAGTAGCATTATGCGATTAGCATGGGACATACGCTTTGTCGCACACACCCAATTTCCAGGTTCTGTTTTCGCATTTTTAAGGGCAAAAGTGGTATTTTCCACCCCCTATTCAGCCATAACACGGGATTCAATCCCCCAAACACCAAAATAACATTATTTTCTCTCAAAATCACCAAGAACACTCCTTAGGATTTAAACCCAAAAATAAAAATATCTCAAGATTTAATCGTAGCTTTTTCTTAATTCTTCAAGAATCGGAATCCCCATTGCGAGGGCTACAAGAAGCACCCATCAATCGTATGTATAACATCCCTAACGCGAGAGTTCATTCAAAAGCTTCTAAATTAAGTTACGTGGGGTTTATCCTAAAACTACATGGGCTTTTTGAAAATACTCAATTTTGATTTAAAGATCATCAAGCATGAATTTGTTAAAGGCATTTTGAAATCCATGATTTTATAATGCTTATTGCATGTTTAATGATATTGTTGTTTTGGCCTTTAGGCCTTATCCCCTTAAATGGATTTACACATATAATTATATGTATGAAACTTGAAATTGAAGATTTGTTTGAGAGCTCAAATAATGAAAATCCCTCTCTTGTGATAACCTTATGCTTATGATCTTATGGTGATTGATTGAAATACATGATTTATGGCTTGAAAATAGTTTACTCAAATACCATAGTACTTTGAGCATGTTTTAGAGATTTAAGAGAGGGAGTTTCTTGATGTAAATATATTTTGTTAAAAGAGAAAGATTTTCATGAGATTAAGAGTTTGATATGGCTACTTTACATCATTGAAAGTTTTACAAAGAGAGTTGCATACATGTGTTTACATGAGTTTTAGAGAAGGAGTTCTTTGAAATGATTTATCGGTATGGTGGTCCCTAATTTATGTTTTGAAAATAGAGATTGTAATATGCTAATAATGGCTCAGAGATGTGACTTGCAAGTCAATGGTATGACGATATCATAAGTGTGTATGCCATAACAGAGTATGTTTTCAAAATATGTTTTCAGAGAATGCATATTTTAAAGAGTTAAAAATAGGCTTAAAGAGCGTTAGGTGGTTACCGGAAGAAGGCTTAAGTTCAAGTAACTCTTATCCTAAAACCATGATTTGCCGATTCGGGTATATTATTTTTACACTGGCGACGGTCGTGTGGCGTAGCAGAGTCAGAGACTCCAACCCTTACGGCATACTTGGGTTGGAGGCTTCCTCACCGCGTCAATGTCAGATTCCATATAGCCCGTGGAATTTCAGAGTTGTAGGGTATACCACCTAGCGCAGAAGTAAAACAAAGAGTGTCACAAAGTTCAAATGATTTTTCAGAGTCTTTCAAAAATGCCCATGTGATTTCTTACCATATGATATATTTATGAATTGTTTTAAATTGCTCTCATATATGTTGAATATAAATTATTATTTTAGATTTTCTATGCGTACCGGTACATTTGTATTGACCCCCTTACCTCCCAGGGTCTAAAGCTCAGTTCAGAGGTCCTGCAAAATAGTAGAGTTTTCAGACAACAGTAAAGTGTGCAGTTGGTGAGCCTTCTTTATTCTGGAAGGCCTTTCAGATTATGTTATTTATTTTGGTTTAGGTCCACTGGGGCCTTGTGCCAGTTTCAAACAGTTGTTATTCGCTTATATAGTAGAGATCTCACAGACTGTGCCAGATGTTGTTTAGTTGATTTCAAATTTCATTCCTTATTGTTAAAATAAATCCAGAGTATGACCATGTTTTCATATTAGATTATATCTTCGTATTTTTTTTATTATATGAATGTTGCGCATGATTACCAGATAGAGTAGGACGCTTGGGCCTTCATGGTTCGGGATGTCCATCACGGCCAGGACCTAGTACGTGTCGTGACAAACTTGGTATCAAAGCACGGTTCATGGTCCCAGGATATCTGCGAAATTATGTCGGGTAGAGTCTTATTTATGGGTTTGCAGTGTGCCACACTTTTAAGTAGGAGGCTACTAGGCGTTTAGGAATGTTTCCTTTTGTTCATGTTCTAGTTCTTTCTATGGAGTCAGAATGTTCCTCTTTTATACTCTAATTCATGCTATGATATTGCCCATATGAAAGTAAAGTTATCCCAATTCCTTTCTTACTTTGATGTGCTCAGATATGTCTCATTGTTGAGGTGAATCAAGTGCAAAAGTTTAGAATTTAAATAGTATGGTCCTTTCTGATTGAGCCATATAAGATTTTAAAATTGTGCAAGGGCTTGAGAAGAGTTCGTTAGTGCTTCAGAGTGTATTGATTCTAATGTGAAATTTGATTCTGATGAGATCGTGATTTTCAGCCTGCAGTATTAAGTGTATTCATTCTTTTTCAAAATTTATATTGCAGATGTCATGCCTAAAAAGGGGAATGATGTGTAGCAAAATATTGGAACTGTATTTCCTCCCGAATAGTAGTATAAGTTAAAGTGTTGTTTTCATGACCTATTTGTAGTGAGATTAGACCAAGAAGCTGGTGATATGAAGTCATAAAGTTAGAAGTCAGAGTGAGGGTGGCTTTTGTATAAATAAATATTTTAGTTGAATAACCGATGTTTGAGGATAATTTACCCCTTTATAGTGATAGACTAATGTGATAGCTAGTAGCATGTGTGGATTATATGGTAGTCCATGGGGGAAGTGTTTGACTCAGATTTTTATTCATACAAAGTAAGATATGTATTCTTATATCATTGATTATTGTGTATCAAGTTTCTATCTCTTGTAATCTTGTTATCATTGTGTTGTTAAAACTCAACGTCTAGTGAAGCCGTATGGGGCTCTTTCGATTCACTAGTATAGTTGCCTTGTCATTTCTCTCATTTTCTTGTTCAAAACACAAAATCAAAGTCTAGTGAAGCCGTGTGTGGCCTATTTCAATTCACTAGCAACTTGTTGTTCATCTTGTTGTTCTTGTGTTGGTTGGAACTGGGGGTTTAGAGGCGTAATGGCAAGAAAAGTGGTAAGGACAATTTATTGAATATATGTATAGATAAATCTTTTTGCATGAGATTGAGTTGGTAATAAATTAATACGTCCTTGTGTGTTAGTTTAGTAGAAGGTAGAGAAGGAATTATTAGTTAAGGTGAATTCTTGTCTGCTTAAAGTATGAAAATGGCTAGATGATCCAATAAGTTATAATTATAGACTCATGGTTGTTTGTGGAATTTGAAGGTAGTCTAAATATATGCTTGGGTAAGTAAGTGTGAGATGAGAAAACCATATAAGTAGATAAGATTGTATGGGGTTATAATATAAGATTAAGGTTGACCATGTCTATTATGTGACTTTACCCCCCTTGACCTTTTTTTTATTGGTAGTTGTAAACTAGTACTACTTGTGAGAAGGTATGTGGTAGATTTTTGAGGTATAGTAGTAATGTCATAAAGGTGTTTTGGTCGTGGGTAGTATCTAGTTAAAATGAGGTATTTGGGTAGAATGTCCCAATTTAATGGACTAGTATATTATGTTGCATTCTTCATTGGTGGTAGGTGATTGATGCTAGACTATAGGCTTGAATTTAAATGTATAATGTGGTTGTAAGAATAGTGGGATAAGATTAATGATGTATGTTTGGTGAGAATTGTGTGTAAGGTTGGGTTGCAAATCATGTTTAGCACTAGACATTAAGTTTGAACAGTTTATGTCCATAAAGGCGGATGTGATGATTTCGTGGTTTATGATACTAGTTATATGGAAGTAAGCTAATAGGCTTTAAAGGTGTATACAATCGCTTAAGTTTATTTGATTCGTAATGAAGTATGATGTTGTATGTATGAAGTAGAAGTATTCAAAGGTGATATGAGGTTGCGGTATTTTTCTAAGACTATTACATGTTGCGTGTGGCTAGTAGACATAGTAGTACCGTTGAGTTGTTAGGTGGAGAAAGACTAGTTAGATAATATGTGATATTCTTGATAACCAAGTTAAGAAGTTATGATTAATGATGTTGAGCCTTTTTGTATAATCTTGATTCTTATGGCTTAGAAATATAAATTTGCAGGCATGATCCTGGTAGACTATGACAGAAGTGGTATGGTCTATTAAAGGTTTGGAGATATCTATGTTTAGTGTTAGGAGAACCTAAGTTGGTGAATGTTTAAGCTGTTATATGATGACTTTTGGGGCTATAGAAACCTAAGGGTTAAATCTTAGAAAGAGGTATCAGCATTGGTTGCTATACATGAAGATACCGTCTTAAAGGATAAGTTTAGTTTTATATGTATTGTTATATCCCCGACTCTAGAATAAAGTGATTTCAGTTTATAACAGAGTATATATAATGGTTCACAAACTTAGAGTAATGGCTTAAATCTAAGGGGGAGATGATAGAACGAGTAACCAAGTCAAGTTTTCAGATGCTAATAGATGTGCCAGTAAGTCGTGGAATTAGCCGCGAGAAGCAACGATGCTCAATCTATTCTTATTTCAGCAGTTTACTTCAGTTATTCCGATAGATACTCATTCTTTATGTTTCAGCTTCATGATCATATTCCATGTTCATGCATATGATAAGGAATCATGTGCTCTCCTAGTTCCTAGTATAATGAGTTCCCAGTTTTTTCAGCAATCAAAATCACTTTTTGTAAGTTATGAATTCCAAAAATTCAGGTCATGCAGTTCATGACTCTTGTGCATATGTGATACTATTAACGATCAACGAAAATTCAGATTTATATTAGGTACATCCTCAGATTAGATCTCTTTAATGATTCCATGTCATGTGTGCTCTATTCCTCACACCTCAGTAGGGTATCAAGTTATGCTTAGTACACCCCTTATGTTCTGAATTCTAGTATTCCAATTTTTCAGTGAACTTTTCTCTTAGGTCTAGATAGTGATGATGAATAGTTGTCTAGATGGGAAAGAGTAAATATTTCTTATTGATGAAAGATGGTTGTGTGCTTATTTGAGTTAAGCTAGTAATTGTGGAGTAAGATTGAGGCCAAGTCTTTGATACATGTCAAGGTTAGTTGAAGTTTTATGCGTTATATTTTGGAAAAATCATTGTGTGCTTGTTTTATGTAAGTCTATAAGTTGAAAGAATTTTGAGGTGAAGTTTCGTGTATGGTTTGGTTAGTTGAGAATATTTTATGTGTATTATCTGAATAGTGCAGGGAAGTTGTTGTGGATAGAAGTATTAGAGAATATAAGAAAGATGTTTTATGAGTGTTTTTAGAAGTGCATATGTGGGTATGAAGATAGGCTTGAATGTTATGTTTGTATACATACAAATAGATGCTTTGAGTGTTTGTGAATGTCTAATGCAAAGTTGAAGGTGATTGCTGGAGTGGCAATAAGAATTATGCATGAGATGAGGAATTATGATATGCTGGGTGTACTGAATTCATGATTCTTACTAGTACTATAGTATTATGTAGTGCGTCTTGTGATTTTGAGTTAGGCTTGAAGACGATGAGGGTATTTAGTTCAGTTTAGACATTAGTAGATGGAAATATCAGCGGACATATGAGAAAAATAAGTGGAATCAATGAGTATGGTGTTTAAGGGGAAAATATAGTTGAGAGAGTATTTTAGAAGTATGGCTAACTTTGAAAGCAAGAAGTTGCATTGCTTAAGGCCTGGAAATTCTATCATAGCTTATGAGTTAAATGTCTATATTCCATGCAATAGAGTAGTGCCAAGGTTGTGATTCCTTAGTTGGATGTCTTGAGTAAATCATGCCTAAGATTCTTCGCTCCCTCATACTACCCTAACTTCTTTAAAAAGAGTGTTGAAGAGATACTCCAGTCAAGTATAATTGTCCAGTATCATTTAGTCTGTGTAGCCAGCAATTCAGCTTAATAGTCAGGCGGACAAGTTACTGTGGTTTTTCCACCTTTTCACCCAGTCCTACTATCCAAAGTCTCATGCGTATGACCATCCCAGGAGATAATCTATTCCATCCATGTAAATTGCGAATTCAGTTCAATCCAGGCATCATCTTTTAGACTCATCTATGTAGTCATGGCTCAGTTCATAAGAGTTCAATGCATATTCTCAAATTTTCTCAAGTATTTTAGCTCAGACAGTGTAATACCTTTGTACGATCTAAATCTTGTTGCTTCATGACTCATACATACATAAGTTATCACTTCTAAATCCAATGTGTGTGATTTGAGCATAAACACTTAGGAGGGAATCCTAAACTCTCAGTATGAATCAGCTCCTTAAAGCAAGTAAAGCCAAGTTAGCTCAGAATTCAGTTTCATGATAGAGTGTTGTGATGAAAACGTGGTATGCTATATCCCTTCTTAGAAGGCATATCATGTCCACATTATTCCATACCTTTAAGATTCAACGTTCCTACCCATCATTCGGGGATGAATGATCCCAAATGGGAGATAATGTAACACCCCGCATTTCAGGCTAGAACGAAAACCATCGTTTATGCATAGATGATACAAAAACCATAAATCCTATGCAAATTTGGCATGTTAATTAATTTTGTCGTATGGGAACCTATTTGAGCATGAATTGAGATCATAGAGGTCCCCAAACTCAAGGACGAGTTGAAAGCTTTCCTATCATTCGAGTTTGAGTGACTGTCGAAACTTGGGTCAACTTCAATCGACCATAAATCTTTGTATATAACTAATTATAAGGCCTACTATATATTAAATGAAAGATCTTCGAATTATCTTTCCAACGATACCAATTTTTCCAAAATCTGATACCCGAGAGAAAAGTTATGGCCATTTTCGTGACTGAGATAGTAGCATCATGCGATTAGCGTGCAACGCACGCTCTGCCGCACGCACCCAATTTTTCAAGTTTTGTTTTTGCGTTTAAGGGCAAAAGTGGTATTTTCCACCCCCTATTCAGCTATAACACGGGATTAAATCCCCCAACCACCAAAATAACATTATTTTCTCTAAAAATCACCAAGAACACTTCTTAGGGTTGCAACCCAAAAATCAACATATCTCAAGATTTAACCGTAGTTTTTCCTTAATTCTTCAAGAATCAAAATCCCCATTGCGAGGGCTACAAGAAGTACCCATCAATCGTACGTATAACATCCCTAACGTTAGAGTTCATTTAAAAGCTTTTAAATTAAGGTACTAGGAGTTTATCCTAAAACTACATGGGCTTGTTGAAAACACTAAATTTTGATTCAAAGATCATCAAGCATGAATTTTTTAAAGGGGTTTTGAAATCCATGATTTAATTATGCTTATTGCATGTTTAATGATATTGTTGTTCTGGCCTTTAGGCCTTATCCCCTTAAATTTATTTACACATATAAGTATATGTATGAAACTTAAAATTGAAGATTTGTTTGACAACTCAAATAATGAAAATCCCTCTCTTGTGATAACCTTATATTTATGATCTTATGGTAATTGATTGAAATGCATGATTTATGGCTTGAAAATAGTTTACTCAAATACCATAGTACTTTGAGCATGTTTTAGATATTTAAGAGAGGGAGTTTCTTGATGTAAATATATTTTGTTAAAAGAGAAAGATTTGCATGAGATTAAGAGTTTGACATGGCTACCTTGCATCATTTAAAGTTTGACAAAGAGAGTTGCATACATGTGTTTACATGAGTTTTAGAGAAGGAGTTCTTTGGAATAATTTATTGATTGGTAGTCCCGAATTTATGTTTTGAAAACAGAGATTGTAATATGATAATAATGGCTCAGGTGATGTGACTTGCAAGTCAATGGTATGACGATACCATAAGTATGTATGCCATAACAGAGTATGTTTTCAGAATATGTTTTTAGAGAATGCATGTTTTAAAGAGTTAATGGGCTCAAAGAGGGTTAGGTGGTTACCAGAAGAAGGCTTGAGTTCAAGTAACTCTTAACCTAAAACCATGATTTGCCGATCCGAGTATATTATTTTTACGCTGGCGACAGCCGTGTGGCATAGTAGAGTCAAGAGACTCCAACCCTTGAGGAACACTTGGGTTGGAGGCTTCCCCACCAAGTCAATGGCGGATTCCATATAGCCCATGAAATTTCAGAGTTGCAGGGTATACCACCTAGCGCAGAAGTAAAACAAAGAGTGTCACAGAGTTTAGATGACTTTTCAGAGTCTTTCGAAAACGCCCTTGTAATTTCTTACCATATGATATGTTTATGAACTATTTTAAATTGCTCTCATATATGTTGAATATAAATTATTATTTTGTATTTGCTCTGCGTACCAGTACATTTGTATTGAACCTTACCTCCTAGGGTTTAAAGCTCAGTTCAGAGGTCCTGCTAAACAGTAGAGTCTTCAGACAGTAGTGAAGTGAGCAGCTAGTGAGCCTTCTTTATTCCAGAAGCCCTGTGTCTTTCAGATTATGTTATTTATTTTGGTTTAGGTCCACTGGGGGCCTTGTCCTAGTTTCAGACAGTTGTCATTTGATTATGTAGTAGAGATTTTGCAGACTATTCCAGATGTTGTTTAGTTGATTTCAGATTTCATTCCTTATTGTTAAACTAAATCCAGAGTATGGTCATGTTTCCCTATTAGATTATATTTCCTCATCTTCTTTTATTATATGAATGTTGTTCATGATTACTAGATAGAGTAGGACGCCCGAGACTTCATGGTTCGGGATGTCCGTCACAACCAGGCCCTAGTTCGGGTCGTGACAGCAGTACCAATCCTAGAGGTTTTCAAAAGTGATTTAAGTCATTGGGTTCTTGATTTTTAATAAAGTTAAGTCCGATCATGGTCAACCTTCGATTGAGACGACCTCAGATTAGTGTCATATTGCTTTCAGTAGGTCCAAAATGTACTTTTTAGCTAATGTACATATCTGGATTATTTTCTCAAGGTTTCAAATAATATTCGTTGATATATTGAGTATTTTAGATATTATATAGTTGGTAGTTAATGGGCCAAATCGACATTTTCTTATCTCTTGATACCTATGTATAAAAATAAGCTTAAGTGGGAAGGATTTAAAATTTAATAACATTGGTAACATCATGTAAGGTCGAACAAAAGGGAAAACATCAGTTGCAGTGTTACTCTTCCCTTTTGTTTCCATGGTTTCGTGGAGGTATCGACATCTTCAGGTTAGTTCATTGTGTTTTTCTTTGTCGAGTTGTTCTTATAAGTATGGTGCCTATATAATTATGCTAACAAGGATAAATTTCTCTTATATTATTACTATGAATATTTGTAAAACGTGAGGCAGTGTGAGAATTTTAGAAGTTTGGTGGTGAGTATCTTCTAGGTACTTTTAACTTTAATTATGAATTTATAATAGTGGTAGTCAATAATTTTGTATCGATTACTTGTAATTATTTGTATATTAGGTCAATGATAATAGACAATTGTTAATAGTTGGATAGATTACGTAATGGGTACATGTTTAACAGTTCATGTCTTTGATGGTATGGTACTACAGTTTACTATCTTAGTATATCGCTTCAAATTTCGAAACTTAGAGAAATTGAGTTTTAGGTCTATGATTTTTTTAGAGTAAAAATTTATTAAATTGGAGAGATTGTATTTGATTAGATTGGGCTCATTTGGAGGCGATTAAAAAGGGTAAAGCTTTCATCTGATTTTTTTGGTTTTGGGTTAACTTTACGGATCTTTTTTAAGGCAAGTTGAGACTTTCTTAGACTCTTTTTTGAAGTGCCTATGTGTTAGTTATATGTAATGAGAATACTGGAGAATAAGGGTGCCATATAGGAGAAATGTCGAGCATCTGTGCGGGTACTAGTGTTATTTTAGGGGTTAGTCATTTGTTTGTTTTGATCTATTTTCCCTATTTGCTAGTACGAATGACTTGATTTGCTATAGTAAATAAATTGTTGAAAATATTAGCTAATGAGAATGTTCCACTTGATAAATTGAGTTGATTTTGAAATTGATATCTGATCTAGCTTAAGAAATGAAATATTTTGCTTGACTTTATTGTTAACTTGGGATCGGAGTTGTAAGTTTACACTTCATCGATTGCATTTCATATGGGGTCGGAGTGCACGCTTGCATATTATCAACTATTGGTGTCAGAGTACACGTCTACATAATATATTTATTGGGATTGAAGGGCACGCATGCATAGAACATGGACCTTGTGAGTCACTCATGGGTCCTTACCTTGAAGCCATTGCTCGGTAGATCTATACACAATATATGCATTGCATTGCACTACATTCATTCATTTCTAGTTCAGATCGAGTAAGGTGTATTTGTTGATTTTTTACGATTTATCAAGTATATAAGTATCTGTTACCTAATTTTACCGTCTGGAGGATTTCTTGGATTGTGTTATGACATTCTTATGATTGTTAAACTTAATTATTCAGTTAGATTAGGGTGGTTTTTCTGAGTGCAGGTTGTATGATTGTTTTAAATGGTTGACCTGGAGTTATCGTCACCACTTTGAATTATCATCGATCAACAATGCTTGATGAGTATGCATGGTTTCGTACTCACCCTTGCTTTTTCTGCAGTTTACGTGCAGGTACCAATCCAACGTCCTCTAGTCATTGATTCCTGTGATTTTTTCTGTGTTAGCATCTTTGTAGATTAGAGGTAGCTGCTATTGCTATCAGAGACTACTGAAATCTCCCCTACCCTTATCCTTATGCATTTTTTGCATTTTTGAGATGCTCAAACTCTTTTTTATTTTTGTATTTAGTGGCTTGTATTAGTGACAACCAGACCTGATCTTATCTACGTTTTGGCTATGACTATACTACTCTGTTAATATGCTTGGGAGATATTCCGATTTTATTCTATTCTTATCGTCTTCCACTTCAATACATTTAGATTTCATGTTTGGAATTTTGTTTTGACTTATCTTCGTGGAAGGTTGGATAGGTGCCATCACGGTCTCGATTTTGAGACGAGTCAATAAGGTTCGTGCTAAGCTCAGGCCCAAACTCAAGTGATTTAATGTTTTGTAATACATAATTTAAAATATGTAAAATAATTCAATCTCGTCAAAGATCATAAATTGAAATACATTAACTTTTATATGCATTTGCGAGCATATAATGTCTTTAGCTATAAATAAAAATATATTTTTCTAACTATTGATTGAGTCTTAATTTCATTCATAATTTCATATGGCAAGATTTATGCTAATTAATAAAGTGATTTAAACTTAGTTTTATACAAAATTAAGGAAAAACACAAAATTCATCAAAATGAACCTTAAGAATCAATTAGTTCTTCATATATGACCTATTGTAATTGAGTACTTGCATAATTGATAAAGTTTTCATTCAACACTTTCAAGTGAAATTTTGAAAAATCTTTTGTACATGTTATCAAACATCTATATGGTGGTTAAGTTGACCATATAAAACATGTCATCTTCTTTAATTTATTCATATAAGCCTCAATTGAAAGTTGGAACATGCATGAGGTCTATGGGTTATTAAGGCTAATGTGTGTAGTTAAAGAATGTAACCTATTTTAAGTGATTAAATTATCTACGTTATGAGATCGAGAATAAATTCAATTACTTTTTATAAAAAAAATTATTAAATTGAGAGTGTTTAAAAGAATACTTTATCTCATGATCAAGTGTTCAATTGGAAAGAAACATAATTTGAGTACAACAACAATATGCCCAATGTATTCCCACAAAGTGGGATCTGGGGAGGGGAAAGTGTACATAATTCATACCACTACCACAGATGAAGTAGAGAGGCTGTTTTTGATAGACTCCTAGCTCAGGACAGATAGTGGTATAACAAACAAAAAAACACTACCACAAACACTACAACAAAAAGGGATATCGCATTGCTGTAATGAAGAAAACAGGACATGCACAAAGGTATACCATAAACTAGCTATAATAAATCATAGACATCACCAAAACATCATGAATGACAGTCTACAAAAAACTATAGGCATTGATACAAACATATCACTCGTCTCTGCTATTACAGACGTACTCTTACCAGCCTCTCACACCTCAGTACTAGAGCATCTGTGCCCTTTCTCATCACATGCCCGAACCAACATAGCCTCACTTCTAGAATCTTGTCCTTCACCAAAGCCACTCCCACCTTCTCCCGAATAGTTTCACTTCTAATCATGTCTCTCATAGTAAGTCCACACATCCATCACAACATCTTATCTCTGTCACCTTTAACTTTTGGATGTGTGAGTTCTTAATGGGCTAACACTCCACTTCATACAATATAGTTGATCGGGCTTCCACTTTGTAGAACTTACCTTTAAGCTTAGGAGGAACCTTATTACCATACATGACTCTCAAAGCGAGCCTCCATTTCAACCACCCTACACCAATATGGTGCATGACATCCTCGTCAGTCTAACCATTTCTCTGAATCATAGACCCAAGATACTTGAAACCCTCCATTTTTTGAATGGCCTGAGAACCCATCTTTACCACACTATATCAGCCTCATGCGACAAATCACTAAACTTACATTCTGAGTACTTTGTCTTGGTACCTGAATCTGTTAGACTAAAGGGTCTGTCTCCAAACCTCCAACTTATCATTAACACCTCCCTGGCCTTGTCAATTGGTACAATATCATTATCAAATAACAAATACCAAGTCACCTCCTCTTGAATACGCCGCATTAAAACATCCATCACTAAGCCAAATTAAAATGGGCTAAGAGTCGATTCCTGGTGTAACCCCGTCAAAATAGAAAAATTCTTTGAATCTTCTCCTACCATCTTCACATAACTCTTTGCATCATCGTACATGCCCTAAATCGACCATGGGCACCCCTTTAGCATCCAAGCACCTGCAAAGAATCTCTCTGGGGAATTTGTTATACACCTTCTCAAGATCAATGAACACCATATGCAAGTCCTTCTTTCTCTTTCTAAATTGCTCTACTAATCTCCTCACGAGGTGAATTCCCTCAGTAGTCGAGCAACCTGGCATTAAATTAAACTGATTCTCGAAAATAGTCACAATCTTCCTCAACCTCAACTTTACCACTTTTTCCCAAACCTGCATAGTATGGCTTAATAACTTGATACCCCTATAGTTGTTGCAACTCTGAATGTACCACTTGTTCTTATAAAATGGACTTGTCTTACTCTATTTTCTAAGATTTGGGCATTTTTTCCAACCTAAAAATAATGTTAAACAACTTTGTCAGCCAATACAAATGCCCCACCAGTGCTCTTCCAAAAATCCATCGAAATCTCGTCTGACTCAGTCGTCCTAACCCTACGCATCCTTTGAATAGAACCTATGACCTCCTTAACTTTGAAACTCCTACAATAACCATAATCTCGACACCTCTTTAAATTCTCCAAGTCCCCCAACACAAAACTTTTGTCCCCCTTATCATTCAAAAGCCTATGTAAATAGGACGATGACCTCCTTCTAATGAGGGCATCCTCAACCAACACTTTGCCATCCTACCCCTTGATACACTTCACTTGGTCAAGGTCACGAGCCCTCTACTACCTGTCTTTGAAAAGCCTATATAATTTTTTATCCTTGATTTTGTCCTCTAAAGCCCCATATAAGCTCTGGGAAGCTGTTGTCTTAGCCGTCGTAACTGCTAACTTAGCCATTTTCCTAGCTAACTTATACTCCTCCCTATTCATCTTCTTCTCCTCATCATTCTTACTCTCAACTAACTTAGCATGGGCCACCTTCTTAGACTCCACCTTTCTTGTAACGTCTTCGCTCCACTACCAGTCCCCTCAGTGTTTGTCAGATCGACCTCTCGAGACACCCAACACCTCTCTAATAGTTTAAATGAAATTTAGTGATAAATTAAAATAATTATTGAAATATTAATCCTTTTATAAAAATAAATAAAGCAATAATATAAAAATAAATCACTTGCAAATATAGAAGTAAATTTGGGACCTAAACAATTGAACTATTTGAAGTAGTAATATGAAAAGTGCATTGCTTCTAAAAGTAGAAGTGGATGTGGGACCCACTGTAAAGAAAAGGTAAATGACATTTATAACCGTATGAGGACTACCAAAAGTCCTCATTCTCACTTATAGTGGATAACTAGTGTCATTTGGTTCGTGCTAAACCCAGATCCAAACTAAAATTAAAAAATAATTTGTAGATATTTTAAAAAATTTCTCATTCTTATTTTTTTTTGTTTTTGTGACATCAGTATGATACTTTTTAAGGATTTTTAAAATAGTATGGTATAAAATGGTTTTTGGAAGTTAAAGGATAATGTTTTTCTTAGGTTAAATATTAGACTTTCAAAGAAAAATCTAAACAAATGCATGTATGAAAGTTTTAATTTCTATTTTACTAAAATCTTTTAAGATACTAATCTCCGATGATTCAAATTGAGCTATTATTATAAATTATTTGGAGATCAGATTATATCTTCTTTAACTATAACCCTTTTTTCAAGCATTTTTAGAATATATACAAAACTAATATTTTATTGTTCATCTTTAAATACAGTTATTTATTAGGTAAATTTTATGTTAAAAAAGCACAAACATAAAATTTGATTAACTAACTATCATATTATAAAATTTATTTTTCTACTGAAACAAAAGAATTATAATTAACATTTTTAATACATTTTAAAAGTATCAACAATGATATAATTTAACTGTGATTATTATTTTAATTTAAAATTTAATTTTATGTTAAGTAAAATCTTTATTGATTACTTATGTTTGTCAGCATGTACAACATACAATTATAGGTAAAATTAAAATAAAATAAACTTTACTTATTAATCGACAACTAAAAATTTAAATGGAAAATGAAAAATTATAAATAACATCAACAAATAATATTATGAGAAAAATATTTCAATTCAATAATCAAGCATATATCAAGATAGAAATTGAACAACTGGTTTTTATTTGTTTGTTTATGATAAATTCTTAAGATAAAATATAATTTGAAACAAGTTTAATAAAATTTTCACATAAAATAAAGACTCAAATATTTATGAGTGTGCTTTGTGTGGGCCACTATCACCTTGTTCATTTTTAGTTGTATGTAAAAGACCTTAATGTTCATTAAATCTACTAAAATATGTGTTAATTTACAAAGTAATACAAACTTCAATTAACTTGAGCCAAATCTGTAAATTTCTCTCTTTAATCTCCGGCGACTTCAACCTCCCGGCAATAAATGGTTGGTCTTCGAGTTCCTTTTTGACTTTCAACCTTCAATAGACGTGACATCATTACTCTCTGATGATAATAACTTTGAGTTTTTCATTGTCCCTTTCTTATTTCATAGGTAAAAAATTAGAGCCTTTTAGTTATTATGAAAAAGAGTAACTTGAGCCAACTTCTCTTCTATTATTGGTTAACAATTTCAATATTTGTTGCTTAAATTTGAAATGGAGACTGAAGAAAAAAATAATTTCTTGTATTTCTTATTCTTCTCTTCTCCTTTCGGAGCGAATAATGGTTTTTGTTGTTACTGTAGTTTTTGTAGTCGAACTGTTGATTCAGTTTATTGGAGTTTGTTAAATTTTTTGAAGTTTTATTTTTATTCTTTGTGTTTGTACAAAAAAAACAATAATTTTGGTATTTTTGGTCACTATTGATTTTTTGGTGTCTTTGTTGTGTGTATGTGTGTTGTGTTGGTGTTGCTGGGTTAATTTTTTTTTGTTCTTGGTAAAATTGTGTATTTGATATTAAATAGTGATGTTATTGTTGTTTTATTGAACAAAATCCTGCTAGTATTTTTTCTACAACAAATGAACCATCTGATGAAACAGATGAACAATCTATTATTTGAAATCCTATCAACTATTCCTACAGGACAATACGTCTAAGAGTTTGATTTCTCCCAATAGATAATTCATCTATTGCGATAGATGAGGCTTTTGTTAAAAGAAATCTAAATAATATTGATAATTGATCTGTTACACAGAGTGATTTGTTGAAAGAAACTACAATAGTGTAGAAACTATTTTTATTGTTTATAACAAATTACTCATCTGTTGCAACAAGTTAGTTATATGTTGTAATGATTGAACAATCTGATGTAACAGCTGAATCATCTGATGCAACAGATGAATAATCTTTTGTTTCAAATCCTATCAACTAGTCCAACAGGACGACATATCCAAGACTTTGATTTCTCCTAACATATAATTCATCTGTTGTGATAGATGACACTTCTATAGGAAGATATCTAAACAATATTGATAGTTGATCTGTTGCACAAACCATGAATCTGTTTTAATAGATGAGTGATCTGTTGGAAGAAATTAAAATAGTATAGAAACTATTTTTATTATTTATAATAGATTACTCATCTTTTACACTAGGTTAGTTATATGTTGCAACAGATAACACACCTGTTCCAACATATGTGTGATCTGTTGGAACTATTATTTTACTATGTTGTATATGTTAGATTTACTATTATCCCTTTTTTAACGATTCTTTAATCAATTACAATCTTTTTTATTTTCCTGTTATTTTTAGATAATATGATTTCAAAAGAAAAGAAACCGAATCAAGTCCGAGTAAAGGAACAAGTGAAGCAACTTGGCTACATCCACAACTCTATGAGCTTGGTTTATAAGCGTTATCTCAATCAAAAGCAGAAGATAATGAATATGGGGATGAGGAATATTTTAAAAGAGATGATCCAAATACTAGTAGTCCTTCCACTATAGAGTTGGTCAAAACCTTCAGCATTAATAGTTATCCTGTGAGAATGCAGTGGCTGGTGCCAAATATTTAACTGGTGATTTTTTGGTTAAGTCAACCATGGGAAAATCTTTTGACGCCGTTAGAAAAATACTTTGAGAATAAAAATTGGATGCTTATTTAAGGGACAACTGCTTTGGGCAATATCTTGATTTGCCAGAGGACAACAATGCTCGTTTTTAAATGAAAATGGTATATGATCTTCTCAAGCGTAGGTTTATGTATCAAAATAAAGATAAGATGGATGAGGTATGGATAAATTACTGTGGCATACCTATTTGTTTTGGTTGGAAGGAGTTTGCCATAGTTACAAGACTAAAATATTATTCTCCTTCTCATCCCATGCCTATTCTAACCCAAAATAAAGCACCCTGTACACCCAAAAAAGGCAAAGGCAAGTTAAGTGATGGTGATGAGTTGGTGTCCCTTGTTGGTCCAAGCTTCAAAAAATAAAAATCTGAGAGAAGCGTTGAAAGGTAAAATACTTTCAAAGAAGCACAAACAATCATTGTGCTTGGTTTGATTTGTACATAATATTCTTTGGGCAAGAGACATTAACAACAACATATCACTTTGTTTTTTATAAATCTCTTCGAAGATCTTAAGGCATTTAACAACTATCCTTGGGGTTATGAAAGCTTTATAATGACTGTCAAATATTTGTTGACTCCATTAACGCCAAAGACAGTAAACTTATATGGATTTTCATGGGATTTCATGGTAAATATTTCCTTTATTATGATTCATTTACTTTTTATTGAATAATTATTTTGATTTATTAGAGTTATTTTATAGGATTGGGCATTTGAAGTCATTCCTTATTTGAGACAACAAGTGAACTACCAAGAAGAAGTTTCATTTCCAAGAATCCCGAGATAGTTTTTGGCCAAAACTGATAAAATAGCAAAATTTATTGATCTCTTCAACCCCCAAAGGAAGCATTAAGTCTAATTCTAATTAATTTTTTATTTTAATTGATGATTTTCGTAAATCATTTAATCATCATTCTAATATATGTACTGATTTATTTTAGATAAGGCATCCGTGGCTTGTTCTGACCAGTCGAGAGTTGAAGATGCCATTTTTTCTTACTTTACAGTCTGTGCAAACTCTACTAGACCCTAAGGTCATTGATAGAATTAAAAAGAAATTATTTAGAGCAACTACCATCAAAAGAAAAACTATAATTTTGGATGGTGGGCTTGTTGTTACTGATGGTGTTAGTGGTGATGGAGTTATTGGTGGTGGTAGTGGTACTGCTGTTGGGGCTAATGATGCTCCTCTTGCAGTTTTTGAAACTATAAACTATTATGATTATGATCATACTGGTTTTACAGATTTTGCCACTCCTAGTGAATGTTCTGCATGCAAATATCAAGACTGCAAGGAAAAACTTGATGGAGTGATTAATGTTATTAATGCATTAACTGCTTCTTTAAAGGAATTAACATATAAGAGGGGTTTTCTTACATCAAAGAGGATTTTATATCCATACACTCCATCAGAGATTAAGGCGGCTAAGAGGAGAAGGAAATAAATTTTTAATGCATTATTAAGCATCAAAAAAAGTAAAATTACAACTCCACTATCTTTGTCTTGCACTTTTGATAAATGTACAAGGGCCACAGAAGAGCAGTACGAGATGAAGAAGGTGAATATATATCATCTATTTCAACAAACAGGCAGACTACATATCTATTTCAACAAATGGCACATCTGCTGAAAATTATCAAATAGATATATTTATCTGTCGCAAAAATTGACTAACATGTTGCATCAGAATCATTATCTGTTGTAACATATGTCTCATCTATTTTAGCAAATCAGATAGGTCCTCCTCCTATTTTAATTTGTACCAACAGATGACCTATCTGCTGCTACAGATGGGGCATCTGTTGGGACAAATTAAACCAAGCCTTCCTACTATTTTAGTTTGTCCAAACTAATAAGTCATATGTTGCAACAGATAGGTCATCTGTTGGAAATTATCATACGGGTCTTTCTCTTGTTTTAATTTGTCCCAACATATGATCCATCTATTGCAACAGATAGGTAATCTATTGGTATAATTTAAAACATGAGGAAGACCTATTTGATTTGCTAAAATAGATGAGTTATATATTTTCATTTTTTTTGTATGTCTGTGATTAACATTGATAATTTTAGCTTTCTAGGTGGATGTCACAGTAGAAGCTACTGTTGAACAACATAATATCATAGTTGATAATCCTTCAACTGCTTCTAAAGATGAATATCCACAATGACCAAAGTCAAATTTCATAGCACCGGATGAAGAACAACTTGTCCATATTAAGTAGATCTTTACAACATGAGTCCGTCAAACTAATAACCTCTCTTTAGGAATTGTTGGCACCAAAACTTAAATTGTTGATTTATTTGTTGAGATCTGTACCCATAGCAATATTTTTAAATTTCATTTATTTGTTGATTTATTTTATGTAATTTCTGAAGTCTTCGATTTATTTAATTTTATCTATGTTATCCTTAGATTTGAATTTATTAATTGAAATGGAATACTAGATTCAAATTTTACAATAGATAATGTATTATTGCAACAAATGATATATCTGTTGGAAATTATCAAACTGATTTAAACATATGTTACAACATGTAGATTATCTGTTTGAAATTATCAAACAGGTCTTCCCATTATTGCAATGGATAGACTTAGATATAAACATCTGCATAATGCAATAGATGACCAACTTATTGAAACAGATAAACTATCTATCAGAAAAGATAGACTATCTGTTACAATAGTTAGACAATCTGTTGTATTATAAAAAATTCAATTTTCATCAAATATAAAAATTGTCATGAAATATAAATTGTCATGGTGTTTGTGTTTCTACATCTTCATTTTTATACATAGGTTCCAAGCATTTAGTTAGTATCTCATAAGACCAGACCTTTTGCATATTTACCACAGTATTGTCGCACAGAAAGGTCGTTGGCTGGATCATTTTTGTGTCCGCCAGCAAACACTCGATGTATGCAAGCCCGTACGATTGGCATGCAACACTGGTTTTATTTTTTTGGAAGGATCATGTCTTTTTTTCAACCTTCAAATTCCTATCTATCATTCAACAAGTTAACTCGCAAATGATCCATCAATTTACTCTTCCTCAATAAGTTGGGGAACAACTCCAACAGTTGTTGTATGTGGGTGAAGAAAATGACCTCGTCGAAGACAGGTAAATTATAATCATAAACCTTCATCTTTTCCTCCTGGAGTAGTATCTCAAGAGCTAGAAAATGTTTGATCTCCACATTCATGACTGTAAGAATCCTCTTTGCTTTGGTCCAGTCCTTGCTTTGTGGATATAACCTCTTCCCTCTAACATATTTAATCATATCTTCATCCTATTCGAATCTAGAAACTAACAAATCAAATCTTGGGCCACCGGGAGTTGACGCTGGCATAATGAGATTATCGTACCTATTCTTGAAATCGCTATAGAAGTTGAGGTCCATTATCCTATCGGCTTCATCATAAGCATTCGGGTACACTAATTGCATGCCCCTCACGAGGAAGAGAAATTCATCAATATACTGTGTTACAAGAAGATAATTTTTAAATAAATTATAATTTAAAAAAAATAAAAACAAAGTTAAAAGATGTAAAGCATGGACCATTTGTTACAAAAGATTCTCTGAATCTGTTAACAGATTACCCATCTAATTCAACGTATGAAATATATGGGTAATATGTTGCAATAGAACCACCGGAAGTTGTACCAGAATACCCAGTTGTTGAAATAAATAAAACATCTATTGCGTAACTTTTTCTAAATGGAGTAGATTAGAAGGCTAGGTTCGGAGAAGTAAACTTACCGTATCCATGTACCACAGGCGCATATCTGTTGTCTTCTTGAAGTCTTGGGGGGAAAGCTATTCATGGTGTAGGATTTTGCACGTTGCTTGGAATTTATGGTCCTTCTTGGAACAACCTTCTATTTGGCATCAATTTCCGCGTATATTTCCACCTTCCTCAACGACCCTTAAAATTCAACAATTTTTGGAGGATGAGGATTTGCCATTTTTTTGGTTTCATAATTGATAGTATATGTCTAATTGCTCTCTTATTCTTCCTAACATATACTATAGGATTGCGGGCTCACTCACCTTCTTGGATGGTATGAGACCCCTCTTGGATTTCTATTTCTCGACAACTTCAGCAATAATATCTATATTCTCAAATATTTTATCCTATCTGTCCTTGCACTTCTTGCATTTGCAATGAGAATATGAGGGTGAAGAAGGGTGAGTAGGACCACCATAAAAGAGAGAGGGACCGGTGTAAGGATGAGAGGGACCAGCATAAGGGGTGATTTTAAACATATTTATTTTTTCTTGAGCATCAATATGCTCATCATCACGATTGGAAGCATCATCAGCATCATCATAGATGCCACCAATATCAACAACTCCACCAGCAACACCCCCGAAAGCGGTACCCGAATTTGTTATAGCAGGTTGGTCATGAAGAGCCTCAACAATAGGCCCTTGCCTAACTGCTCTTCTTATGCTTGTTGATCCAGCCAATTTATTCTTTATTAACTCTACCATTGGGTATGCTATTGTATCAACAAGACCTAGAGTAATAAAAAAGGCATCCCCAACTCTTGTTGAGTGGATATGATCCATGGATGCACAACCTAAAAGAAAGGGTAGATACATTTTAATCAACTAATAATTTGCAATCAGTTGGGCAATATGTCAACACAGACAACTTATACAACAGATGATCTTTATGGTGCAATAGATGAATCATATATGACAATAGATTAACCATCTGTTGTATCAGATTACCAATCTATTGCAATATATGAATTATTTGTTTCAATATCTTTCTTTGAGTCAAATTAATTTACTTGAAAGAAGGCTTACTACATCATCCAGAGGGTTAAAGAGTTCAACCTCCTTAATTCTCATGTTGATCTTTGCAGCCAACCACCTAAGGATCCTTGGATGAGAAACCTCATCTAGGTAATCCTTGAACTGCTTTTGGAGGAGAGAAATAACTTCAAATGCCCAAGCCTAAAAAATGTAAATAGGAAGAAAACCAAAAAAAGTCATAATAATTATTCAATATAAACTAATGTAAGAGTATACAAATAGTGATTATATTTACCATAAAAGCTCAAGGAAATCCATACAACGTGATCGTCCTTGGAGATAGCTTAGTCAGTAAATATTTGACAGTCAACGTGTAGATGTCATATCCCCAGGGATAATTGTTAAATTTCTTAGGATCCTTGGCAAGTTCTAACAAATCATCTTCTATGACTTTGTAGATGTCTATTGCTAATATAATGGAATAGGCAAACCAAAATACATAATTGATCCTTGTACTACTTTGGTATGGCTTTATCCTTGAGATCTTGTAACAACTTCATGACTCTGTAGCCACGTCCAATAATATCCAATAACCCATCTATCTTTTTCTTATGTTTGTTGGTTTTGGTGGGTGGTTTCTTGGCCAATGCCTTGCCATTATTTGATGGTGGTGGTTTTTTTGTCCTTCTTTTCTTGGACTTATTGCGGGCTATTTCCTTGATGAGAGGTTCTTTTGGATGATCGCATCCAGATTTCATCCATTTTTTTGCCCTCCCCCTTTGAATCTTTATCATCCCCTAGGTACTTGATCTTGCGCTTGATAAGACCATATACCATGCTCATTTGGAAACGAGCATTGTTGGATACAGGCAGCTTAAGAAAGTGTCCAAAGCAGCTCTTCTTAAAAATTTGGTCTATGATTTCCTCCTTCATTGTTTTCCTAAAATCATCAAAAGGTTTCCCCAACTGAGATTTAAGTACAAAATGACTAGTTAAATCAGCAGGGTCATCTATTGGCATCTCAACTTGAAACCTATCAATACTAATAGTTTTGACAGTATCATGCTGGGATTTTGTTTTTAAATCATGTCCCATTGATGATGCATTATCATCATTCTGATCACTATCCTCTTTCTAACTTTCTACTTCCTCCTCTTCTTCTTTATCTTTATCTTTTTATTCTTCCTCTTCACTTTTATTTTCCTCACCATCCTCTACATACCCTTCTCTACCTCCCTCAACATTTTTTTCATAACTTTTCTCAGCTTTCTGTTTCCCTGACTGAGATTGTTCAAAAAGTTCCTTCGAATCCATCTGTAATCTATCCTTTTTTTGTTAGGTGGTCATAAGTTGATCCACTTTCGATTTCTTTTCTTTTGGGAGACATCTTTTAACTACAAACAACAAAAAAACAAAAAATACATTACATTTGACATCTGCATAATTTTTTTAAAAAAAGGTAAGACAAATTTCAATAAATTTTTATACACCACATTACAAAACAAATTCCAACAGATAGCCAATCAGTAGGAAAAGATGAATCATCTGTTACGACAGATCCATAAGATGTTGTAACAGATGAACTTTCATATGGATGAGATCAAAATAGTCTTGCTACTGGTTTGTATTATGCCAACAGCTGAAAAATTTGTTACAACAGATGAAGAATCTATTTGAAAACATATGTTAATATCTCCCAACAAATGTTCCACCTGTTGTAATAGATAGACCAACAAAACCACCACCACCACCAATGCCAACAATTCGACCAATACTAACACTGCCATTAAGACCACCACTAAGACCATCAATACCACCACCAAGACAACCAATACCACCAATACCACCATACTACCACCACCACTACCACCACCACCACTAATACCAATATCACCACCAACACCAACACCACCAACACCACAACTACCACTACCACCACCAATACCAATACCATCACCAGAACCACCAACACCACTAACATCACCATTAACACCACCACCACCACCACCACCAATACCACCACCATTGTAAATACCATCCAACAATAGCACGATAGTCAACAGAACACTGTGATAAAAACTAAGGTTTTCTCGAGTTCTTTCTACAAATTTATCATTAAAACTCAAAATTATTAACTCATTCCTGAAAATAATACAACTAAAAGTCTTCTTTTTTATCATTAACTAAAAAACCCTAATTTTTAGAAAAAGAAACAAATGTAGAACTCTTCTCAAACTCTATTACCTGCGAATACTGAGAAAATAATGGATACAAGCAAGAATAAAGTCAAAAATAACAACTATGTGGTCGAAAATGGGTAGAAAATCAATCCGTTGTGATGGGTTGAGCAATATGTTGAGTAGTAGTTGTTTGTATTATTGCGAGAGAGAAAAAAAAGAGCGAAAACTAGAGATTTGAAATGATGAAGCATATTTTCTGCAAATGGATGATTGTATGGGTTGATTTGTATTTTGGAAAAGAATGACTAGTTTTGAAAATATTAAATTTGTCTGAATTGATCCTAACTAATTTTTTAAAAGATATAAATTTTAACTGTTTCATCATAATAAATTGTATTAAGTTTAATTGGAACACTAATGAATTTAATATTATCTTATTAATACGCTAAATCAATTTAGGTATCTCAAATAATGAGTTAATATGAATTGTTTTAACTCAAATTTATCGATTGACGACTTTGGTCAGGAGGAACGCAATTCTAACATCATGGAACTTCATTGACTCAATTGATAATGTAGTTGATCCTCTGAGCACATCCATAATTCTAGTCAAATCAATTTAGGTATCTGAAATAATGAGTTAATATGAATTATTTCAGCTCAGATTGATCGATTGTTGGCTCGGGTCAGGAGAAATACAATACTAACACCATACAACTGCATGACTCAATTAAAACTATAGTTTCCCTGTGAAATCATCCATAATTATAGATAAATAAATTTATGTATCTAAAATAATGATTTAATATGAATTGTTTTAACTCAGATTAATTGGTTGACGACTCAGGTCATAAGGAACGCAATACCAACATCATGCAACTACAACAACTCAATTGAAACTGTAGTTGACCCTGTTAACTGATCCATAATTCTAGATAAATCAATTTAGGTATCTCAAATAATGAGTAAATATGAATCATTTCAAATCAGACTGATCGATTGACGACTCGGGTGAGGAAAAATGCAATACCAACATTATACAACTGTAGCGACTCAATTGAAACTGTAGTTGAACTTGTGAATTCATTCATAATTCTAGATAAATCAATTTAGGTATCTCAAATAATTAGTTAATATAAATCGTTTCAACTTAGATTGATCAATTGACAGCTCAGGTCAGGAGAATCGTAATACCAACATCATACAACTGCAGCGACTCAATTAAAACTATAGTTGACCCTATGAACTCATCCATAATTCTAGCTAAATCAATTTAGGTATCTCAAATAATGAGTTAATAAGAATCTTTTCAACTCAAATTAATCGATTGATGTCTCAGGTCAGGAGGAATGCATTACCATTATCATGCAACTGCTGCGACTCAATTGAAATTATAGTTGACCCAGTGAATTCATCCAAAATTCTAGATAAATTAATTGAAATTATATTTGAACCTATGAACCCAATTGAAATTGTATTAAAATAGATGTTCAACCGGTTACAACAGATGACTTATCTGTTGTAAATTATCAAATAGACGTTGTCATTTGTTGCAATAGATGACTGAGCTGTTGGAAATTATCAAATAGATATTGACATCTATTGCAACAAATGACCTATCTATTTTTTTTTATTTTAAATCAAATTTCTGTCCAAAATAAAAAAGATAAAATATCAAGGCGGTAAAAAATATTTTTGGATAACTCAAAAGTCACCTTCTTTAGTTGTCTTATGTTGTCTTTTCAATTTCATTGTCTTGTGCCCCTCAAAGTTATTAATGAATATTTAGACCTTTCTCTAGAATTATCTCTCATTCAGCCATAAATTAATTCATCTCTTCTTTCTCTTTATCTCCTCTTTTAGGTAATCACAACTGTCTCCTTTTTTTTCTTTCTTTTCTCTCCTCTTTTGCATGAGGATCCTTTCGGATCTTAATCTATCTATATATTTTCTCAACTGAATTGGTGTTTTGATTCCTTTGCTTTTGACATTGCAGTTATGGTTACTATTGCTCTTTCCTTCCCATCTTCTTCATTGCATGATAGTTAAATTAGTTAATTACATCTATTATTTTTATTTATTTACCCATTACCCACATCATATTTATTGAGAAAATTAAAGGAAAGGTGATTTTTAAGTCTTGAATGAATGAACTATTGTTTTTATTAAAATATACAAATAAGGCATCTGTTGGAAGAACCTAAAAAGCTTGTTGGCAGTATCATTTTTTATGTATTTTGTTTGTTTTGTTGTTGTTGATGCTAGTATTGGTGTTGTTGGAACATGTGGTGTTGGTGTTGTTGATGGTTTTGGACATGTAGTATTTGTGTTGCTGATGGTGTAGGAACATCTAGTATTATTTCTTTGTTGTTGATGTTGTTGGTCGTGTTGGTGGTGTTGCAACAGATTCCCCAACTGTTATTGCTGATGAGTCAACTATTAGAATAGATAGAGCAACTGTTGGAAGAAATCAAACCAGTAGCAAGGTTTGTTTGATTTATTCTAATAGATGACCCATCAATTGCAACATATCAGCCATATGTTACCACAGATGCATCGCTTGTTTCAATAGATTATTTATCTGTTGAACAGATGGAGAATCTATTACAATAGATGGGTCATCTGTTGGAACGCTTGTTGTAATGTGCTGTATTCATTAATTTTTGTGTTACCCTTTTTTTTTTAAAATTGTGCAGACATCAATTATAATGTTCTTTTTGTTCTTCTCTTGTTTGACATCATTTGTTTTTTCTCTTTTTAGCATATAAAAGAAAGTAAAAATGAATCAACTTTTTCCCGACTAACATAAAAGGCTAGATTAAAGATGGGTTTGGAGGAATAATCTGCTTGCGGATAAAACCACTTCATATGTGGAAGGTATGTATTACTGATCATATTATCGTGCAAACACACATAGAGTACACCAATTTTGTGAATGAAGTTTTTTACCAATTGGGCATTGATCATTCAAACAATATATCTACAATTTAACTGTTAAGTTTGATAGGTCCAAACTAATAAAATTGAGGGACCTTGTATGTGGTGTCGATATCCTGTTATAATTTAATGATGGTTTTGCAAATGTTTATGTGCCAAGTTTGGTGAAGAGATCAAGTTTTGGTGGTATTATAAAAATAATTAATAGTGATTGGACTGATTTTAAGGGTCCAATGGACTTTTTAAAGGCCTCCGAAGCGTCACATTGCTGCAACCAAGAATGAAAATCAATATAGTTATTGTCCTAGCCTAAATTTATATGGTTAGGTTGCTCGGGGTGATGATTATACAACAAAAGGTACGGTAGGAGAATACCTACGAGGGAAAGGAGGGTTGATGAATATTATATCATCTTAGACCTTATTAAAGAAGAAACAAAGGGTACCAAGGAAAGTGTAGCAAATTTGAACGATGAAATTGACTTAAAACATGAGAAATCTAAATGAGGTGCAAAAATAAAAGTGTAAATAAAAATGAAAATCCATCAATAGTCTCTCTTAAAAGAAAAATACTGCAGCTAGACACTTTTCTAGGGAACTGCGACTAGTTAGCATGGTCGGAATGATCACCTCAAGAGAAAATAATAGAACACCAAGGAAGCAGCTTTGCAGGAATCGAGGGTTGAAATGATGTACATTAAAGAATTAAAAATTGCACCAAGAACGTTTGAAGTTGAGATAAGGAATCAAGCCAAGAAGAAAATTTTAGAAGTTACACTTGCATCCTAGGACTTCAATTTGTGGTTATGGTTACGTCAGTCGTAGTAAAAATAAAAAGTCCTAGGATTTATACACAACTTCATACATTTTTGTTTTCACTACTATTGACCTGATCAGAACCACAAACAGAAGGCATGGAATGCAAGTTAAAATTCAAAAATAGCCATCTTGGCTTGATTCCTTATTTTAACTTCAGAACTTCTTGGCGCAAGTTTTCTTTCTTTACTGTACATCATTTCAACCCTTGGTGCCCGAAAAGCTGCTTCCTTGGTATTTTTTTATTTTCTCTGGAGGTGATCATTCCGACCATGCTAACTAGTTGCAGTTACCTAGCAAAGTTTCCAGCTGCAGTATTTTTTTTAGAGAGGCAACTGACGGATTTTAATTTTTGGTTACACTTTCATATTTGCACTTGATTTAGATTTCTCATGTTTTAAGTCAATTTCATCGGCCAGATTTGCTAGAAGTTCCTTACTTGCTACATTATGTTTCCTCTTTAATTAGGTCTTAAATGATATAGTCTTTCATTAATTCCCATTTGTCTCGTAGGTATTCTCCTACAGCTCCTTTTGGAGTATAATCATCTTCTCGAATAACCCATCCATATAAATTTGGGCTAGGGGAATTTCTATTGATTTTTCATTTTTGTTTGCTGCAGAGGAAGGCTTTGAAGGACTCCTGAAAGTCTAGTGCACCCTTAAAGTCAGTCCAATCGTTATTGGATCGCTTTAATGCCACCAAATATTGATCCCTTCTCAAAACTTGACACGCATAAACATGAGCAACAACCATTATTAACTCGTAATAGGGTATAAACACTATCTTTATGGTCCCTCGGCCTTATCAATTTGAACCAATCAAACTTTAACTGTACAATGCAGGATCTTATTTGAATAATCAATGCCTAATTGGTTAAAAACTGCATTCAAAAACTCATTGTACTTTATGTGTGTTGTCATGATGACCTTATCAGTAATACATTACTCCCACACATGAAAGTTGATCCATTAATCTGCACGCACCTTATTCTTTCTACCCCATATATGGCTTAATTTGAATAAACAAATTACTAACTTGTTGCAATAGATGACACATATGTTAAAATTATCAAACAATTATAGACAACTATTACAACAGATTATCAATTTGTTGCAACAGATGACTTATCTGTCGAAATCAATCTAACAGATATATATATATATATATGTTGCAACAGATTGCCAATGTGTCATAAATTAACAAACAGATAGAATATATTTTGCAACAGATTACCCATCTATTGGATTTATTTTAAAGCAATTTTCTTTCCAAAATAAAATAAAGATAAAATATTGTACTTAAATCTATTTTTAATAAAGATAAATATGTGAACAGTCGTGGCTTTTGACTAACCCATTTAATTTCAATCCTCTACAAATAAGTCCATCCTTATTCCTTCATTCTACTCCACTTCTAGATATGGCTGATCCAGATTTGTATAAGGCTATCATGCGCGACTCCTTGCGGGAACTTGAAAGGTGGATTAATGAACTCCGGTGGGAGTTGGGCACCATGAGAGAAGACTGAAGAGGGCCCTACTACTGGCGGATTTTATTTGGTTGGTTGATAATAATAATAATAGTAATAATAATAATAATAATAATAATAATAATAATGATAATAATAATTAGGTTATGTTTTTCGTTTAGCGTATGTATTTTATTTTATTGTATCGGATCTACCTAAGGGAGGAACCTAATGTATATTTTGTTTTTTATTGTATATTTGTATATAATGGATTCAAAAATCTATGTGCGTTTGGTCGACTTTGACTTTTTAATTCTTATTTATTTTTCATTCCGTCTATTCCTTATTCTCAACATGTCAACGGTTGGAGGTAGGGATTGAGCGTTTGTTGCAATGGATGGACTATATGTTGCAACAGATGGTTAATTTTTTATTATAGATGGACCATATGTTGCAACAAATAGTTAACCTATTATGACATATGGACAATATATCTCAATAGATGGTTAATATATCGCGACAAATCGACCATATGTTGAAATAAATAGATGCAAGAGTTGAAACAATTCAATAAAAATGGTTATATTATTGAAAATCTTAAAAGACATGACTTTTCACAATAATCAAAAAGTTATCAGTCATATTTAATTATGACTTTCACAATAATCGAAACATCACCGGTTAGATTTAATGAAGGAGGCGAACAATCGTGACTTTTTACCTACCACATTAAGATTCAATCCTCTATAAATAGGTCCCTCTATACTTGTTCATTCTACTCCACTTTATTTATTTTTTGCATTTTGTCTTTTGTATTACATCTTCAACCAGTTCTCTTCAAATACCAGATTCCTTTCTCATTTAGGTAAGTTATTTTGTGTGTATGTGTAAATCTACCAGTTGGTAGTATGCGTTGCACTACATTCGGACTCCTTTCTTTAATTTTGTGCTTATGGTTTTTGTCAATTCATGCATTTTCTAGATATGGTTGATCCTATTTGGGACATTGCTATTCTGCGCGATATCATGCAGAAACTTTAGAGGTAGGTTAATGAACTCCAGTGGGAGTTGACCTCCGTGAGAGCAAGGATGCTCTGAGTGATTCATAGGCTGAGGAGTTCCCTGCTTCTACTAGTTCACGATTGACCGACTGAGAATAATAATAATAATAATAATAATAATGTTTTTCTTTTAGCGTATGTATTTTTATTTTTCTATATCGGATCTACCTAACTAATGTATTTGTTTTTGTTTAATGAAAAATTTATGTTTGGTCTAGATTGACTTTTTAATTCTTATTTAATTTTCATTCTGTCTATTTCTTCTTCTAAAAAAATATGTCGATGATTGGATGTAAGAAACAATTTTGAATCTAGTAGCAAGCAAGACTTTTAAGTTCTTTCAACAGATGGACCATCTATTTAAACAGATTGGTCATCTGTTGGGTTTATGGCAGAAATTGTATTGTGTTGCTCCAATAGATTATCCATCTGTTGCAACAGATTGGTCATATGTTGGAGGAACACATTCCAGTTTGATGAATTGTATTGCATTCTTCAAGAAAATGTCCATTTGTTGTAATAGATGGGTAGCCTGCTAAAAATAATTTTATGGTCTGCTATATTTAGATCTTGTTTTATCTCTTTTTATTGATGCACAAGTTAATAAAAATGATATTTTATATAATAAATAATAATATTTATGTTCACAATAATGAGTTAAAAATATCAAAGTCCATAACAAACAACAATACAAGTTTTGCTATTACATTATGTGGTACCTAAATAAAGACATTTGTTATTGATCCCTCCATTAGTGGTACCTAAATAAAAACATTTGTTAAAAAGAGTTAATAATGACAACATAATAAAATTAATATTGATTTTATTATGCCGTAACATGAATCCTAACAAATGAGTAATCTGTTGCAACTGGTAAATAATATGTTGCGACAGGTTAGTTATATGTTACAACAGATGAATCACCTGTTGGTAATTCATGTTACAGTACTATAGAACCTGAATATGATTCCAATAGATGAGTCATTTGTTTGAAAAGTTGACTACTATATGGCAACAAATTAGACATCTGTTGCAATATATGAATCACCTATTGAGATATACTACAGAACCTTTGAAGCTGATTCTAATAGATGAGTGACATGTTGCAATAGATAAATAACCTGTTGCAATAGATTAGTTACTTGTTGCAACAGATGAGTCATCTGTTAGAATCGAGTTTAAGTTCTATTATAATAGGTAAGTAATCTGTATCAACAGATAACTCTTCTGTTGCAATAGATAACTCATCTATTGCAACAGATGACCCATCTGTTCGAATATTAAAGCACTGTAGACCCATAAACATGAATCCAACATATGAGTCTTCCATTATGGCAGATGATTCATCTATTGCAACAGATGAATCATCTATTGAAATAGATGAATCTTTTGTTGGGTTCATGTTTATGGTTCTGTCCATTGTTTTAAAAACAGCAGTAATAGTGTACCTAGATTAGAAATTCAACTAAAAATCATAATTTTACTTACCAATGTCGCCTATGAAGTAATACCAAAGTGAAGTATGAAACTAAATTTGACCAAAAAATTGGTCAAGTAGCAGCAGTAGCGGTAACAATAACAACAATGTCAAACAATAAGAAGATGACGATGATAATGAAGAAGAAGATGATGATGATAATGAAGCACACGATGATGAATAAAGCAGCAATAACAATGAACAATGGTGAAGAGAGAAAACAACAATAATGAAAAGAGAGAGAAAATGTACGTTTTTATTTCCTCTGTTTCTATTTAATTAGGTCAATATTTGGATCAAAGTATAAATTAAAAAACTTGTGGGTTATTCTCAAACTTTTTCAACTTTCTTAATCACTAATAAAGTAATTGTCACCTACACTCAATTATTAAAACTTGAGTCACCTATACCTCATTTCAAACACTTTTGTCACTTTTAATTAAATTGCCCAACTAACTATCATAGTATGAAATTTATTTTTCAACTGAAATGAAAGAATTATAATTAACATTTTTGACATATTTTAAAAGTATTTAACAATGATATAATTTAATAGTGGTTATTTTTTTTAATTTAAAATTTAATTTTATCTTAAGTGAAATCTTTGTCAATTAATTATGTTTGTCAGCATGTACAACATAAAATTATAGGTAAAATTAAAAAAAAATAAACTTTACTTATAATCGAAAACTAACAATTGAAACTGCAAATGAAAAATTATAAATAACATCAATAAATAATATTTTAATTCAATAATCAAGCATATATCAAGATAGAAATTGAACAATAAAATAATTATTTGTAAGTCTATAATAAATTCTCAAGATAAAATATAATTTGAAACAAGTTAAATAACATTTTCACATAAAATAAAGACTCAAATATGTAAGAGTATGCTTTGTGGGTGCCACTATCACCTTTTTCATTTTTAGTGGCATGTAAACGATCTTAAAGTTCTTAAAATTTACGAAAACATGTGTTAATTTATAAAGTATTAAAAACTTCAATTAAGGATAAAAGAGATCAAAAAATTGATGTAAGGGCTACCAAAAAATTTAATTCTCTCTTATATATAGTAGTAAAGTAATCTAGGGCTCGTGGTACGAGCTTAATATTTCTGATTACAAACTTTACATAAATTTTATATAGAAAAATTTAACTTATCTATACTATTTCGTTTATTTTTAAATATGGTAAATATTATATAGATTTTTGACCTATATTTTGTTTGTCTCAACCAATATTTAGCATAAATTAAGTATTATAATAAAAATAATTTATTCTATTAATGATTTCAAGTATTTGTTGGAATCAATTATGGAGCTATTCATTTTTAATGTTGTAAACCACTTGAGATGTAATAACTAATTTGCTTTCTACTATCAATAATGACATAAATTTAATAGGATTCTAAGATAATTTGTGTGTTGGATTGAATTGAATTATATAATAATCGTGTGTCATTATGTGTTACTAATTAGGGTAAAATTCACAAATAGAATACTTAACACCTTAATTATGAGATTGGTAGCAACTTGTATTTTGTATTTTTTCAAACTATTGCTATAAAAATACAAACACAAATAAATTTATTGTCCATAAAGAATTGACATCAGTTGAGGTAAATATGGTAAAATTACCTTAAATTAAATGTCTAGATTCCATTCCCAGTAAAACCTCATAAATCATGCAATTTCCGTTATTTCTTGACAACAGTATTCAAATTCAAATTTCAGTTTCAGAGAAACATGTTCATGCAACAAAAAATCAAAATCAAAAGCAATTGAATCTTCAATTTTGTCTCATTGAATAATCAAATTCAAGTGTATTTTGTCCCGTTCAATCAAATTCAACGATCATTTATTTCTTAACAACAATATTCAAATTCAAATTTAGTTTCAGAAAAAGATGTTCATACAAAAGAAATCAAATTTAAAACCATTGAATCTTCAATTTCTTATAATTGAATAATCAAATTCAAGTGTATCTTCTTTTGTTCAATCAAGTTCAATGATCAGTTTGAATGAGCAGTTTCTTCAAATTCAACAATCAACTCTACCTTCTTCTGAAATTCAACTATCGGTTGTAAATTCATCCTTTATTGTTGTTGAAAGTATTAAATTATAATATTTTTTTTCTCATATCATTTTCACCATGTTCTATGAAATCAATAAAAAGGAATTCGTTCTTAACCTTTTTCTGCACCATTATAGTTATTTCATTCAAATCTTTTTTATTGATCTATTCGTGCTAGTTCATTCAAATTTTTCATGTCGTCGTTAATTTGTTTATGAATATTTTCTAAACAAATTTTGCGGTAAAGTTAATGTAACATTAAGTTGAACTGATAGAACAAAAAAAGTGATCGAAATTAGTTTTTCAAGACGATCAAATTCTATTTTTTGGAGTTTTGCTTCTCAAAATTTGAGAGTATGTCTGTATATATGAAAATTTATTTTATATATATTTTTATTGTGTTCGATTATGGAAGTTCTGGATTTGATTGTATTTAATGTTGAATAGATAATTTGTTATTGTATTTTTGCTGGAAAATTTTGTTGTGTTTGTATTTTAAGATTAACAAATGTTTTGTAAGTGTATTTTAGGTTGTAGTTGTTGGCTGTGTAAGTATATATTATTTACTTTTATAACTATAGAATTTAGTTTTAATTTTTTTGTGAAAGTGTATGCTGTAACAATTGACAGCTTACAGATATGTATATTTGTGTATTTTAGGTGAAATAAATTAGAAATGGAAAGCATATCAGTTCTCGTGAAGCACTCTGGAAGTTGGATGTATGAAAAAACTATGAAGAGTACGTCACTGATGCAATATTGTTGAGTACAACAATATCACTCAATGAACTGTACAATTTTTTGGCATCTCACTTAAATGTGGATTTGAGCAGCAAACGTATTCAAGTGGAATATCAAATCACTGGTAATGCAGGGAAAATACAAATACATAATGATATGGGTTTAAAGTTGTTTATTTTGTAAAAAAAAAAGAGATACAAGACTTGAATTGTCTTCCTTTATATGTAAGCATTTTGGAGAAAGATGTTGCGAACACCTTTGCAAGTTTATTTGTATGCGTTGTTGAAAGAAGAGACGTCTGTAACAATTCGTACAAAGTGTTAAATACATCTACTGAAGGTGCTTTGGTGGTTTCTGAAAATACAATAGCATTAGATGTATTTGAGATGGATACGGTTCAGGTGATTATCTCAGACCCACATCACAAGAATATTGAGGAAGACCAGGTATACTTGATGAATTTTTTTTTTAAATTCAGTCATGAAGGATTATACAATTAGGGAGAAATTTCAAACGTGAAGTGAAAGGTCAAGTAACAAATGGTACGTACATTCAAGATTAATTTGTTTCATGTTTGAAATGAGTTTGGATATGTATTTTAATTGTATTAAAATTTGTTGGATGCAGTTATACATTGGTTTGTAAATTGGGTAACCGTGAATTTTTATGTCGTGCCTCCCGTATGAGAGATTCTAGAATATTTGGAATTAGAGAATTCATACCGGAATGCTCGGTGAAGGACAAGGTTTATCCAAATATGCATGCTACTAGTATGTTGATAGGTGGCATGGTTAAAAAAAAATTCAAAAATCATAAACAAAAATACAGTGCGACTGAAATCAAACATGACATGAAGGAAGAGTTTGGTATGGATTTGACATACACTTTATGTTACAGGTCCAAAAAAAGAGCGTTAGAAGAATAGAAGGGTAAACCATCATCATCTTACAACAAATTATTGTAATACCCCTCATGTTTCTAAACTAGGAAGTGAATAAGTATTCCTACGTATGAAATCTCCTATCCTTTGATTCATACTTGAGTACATGACTTACAATTATTATCCTAGTGATAGGATAACTTATGATGCATTAAGCATGTTCATATGAGTCACTTAGGGTAATACATGCTAAGAGTTTTTGAATCCATCAAGTTTTAGTGTTCGATTTTGTAAGGGTAATATTTGAATGAGTATAACTCAATATTAATGTGGTAGTTTGACTGATTTATACCCATGAAATTGTAGAGAATCGAATTAGATTTCCAAAAATACCAATTTCGCCTTAATCCAATACCCGAGCGAAAAGTTATGCCCATTTTCGTGAGAGACAGTAAGCATAGGCGATTGGTTAGGTGCCGCCCAACCCAAGCATAGGCGATTGGTTAGGAGCCGCCTAACCTATATTAGGAAATCACTTGGGCGCCACCTAAGTCAATTCCAGGTGCCAAAAACACTCCGTTTTGAGTTATTTTAAAGGTAATTAAGTCTTTTAACACTCCTTACACGTCCCTAAACTTAACCATACAAAATATATAGCTTCTAAACATATTACAACCCTATTATCATCTCAAAGCTCATCCTCTAAGAGAACTAAAAGAGAACAACAACTAGGGTTGCATAATTAAGCTTGAAGATCCAATTTCAAGGAAATTCCTCCGTCAATCATCAAGAATCTTTCCTTATAAGGTATGCAAGAGTTATTTTATGGATCCGTTTCATCCATATAGCTCAAAAACCTTATTTTTCATTATAAAGTATGATTTCTATATTGTTAGGTGTTGATGATCATGTTGTTGATATTGGGTGATTCCCAAGATGGAATCTTTATATGTTTTTGTGAATTTATGATATCATATGAGTTGGAAACATGTAAATATGGTTGTTCATGATGTATAATTTGATGATTTCACCCCTGCTTAAGATGTGCATGTAAGGTGTTTGATAATATACCTAAGGAACTAGAAATCATGCATTATAGCTAAATTGTGACTAAGTGAAGGATTCATGATATGCCCTTACATTCCAATGACTTCTATGTTGATAATGTGCCTTGAAAATGTTGTTGGAATACTCATGAACTATTCTTGTGACATTATGCTATGTTTACTTGCAAATCCTACTTATGAACAAGATGTATGATAACCATGCAATCCACATGAACTTCCATGCTATTGGCATGTGTTGCCAACATGATTATGCAATGAACATGATATTAAGATTGTGCAAGTACTTCCATGTGATATGAAATCCTTTCCATGCAATACATTGTTGATAACCATGCTTAGTATGAGATCCCTACTTATGATATTATAAATTATGAACTCTACTCTTCTGATCAAGTCAGTCATGTGTGTCAGTTTTCTTCTATCGAGTCCTGGGGGTACTTGTACCCAAAAACTATAGCTGTGTGCCTAGATCCATGTCATGTTTCACGATATCCGAACTCAAGCTATGATTCCATAGACTTCAGTCAGTCATGTGACTCAGGAAAACCTCATGATCTTAGTCAGTTTTCAGATATCAGTAACATTCCGCCAGTCAACGGAATTCAGTAAGATTATGTCATACAGAGTCAGTTATTCATGTCCAGTCCCTCCAGATGGGAGTAGAGGTTAGTACCGAGTGAACCAAGAATGGGAACTCACCCGCCAGTTTAGGGTGTGATTCTTATTAGTCATCTTTGTGTTCCAGAACTATGTAGCCAGCGTAAGTTGAGACATCTTAACCCGTTAGATTAGGGTTGATGAGGTGGCTTAACCCGTCAGTTTAGGGTTCCCACCATTCTCATTGAGTACCCGCCAGATAAGGGTCACTCACAGGCTGTCCTTACCCATGGTATGGTATTGACACCCCTCCAGTCGGGGTAGAACCCCAGCTTAGTCATAACGGCATACATGGGGCATGTCGGTTAAACACTACTTCCCACAGTTTCAGTATCAGTCTCAATAAAAGAACTCAGGGCGTTCTTCAGATTTCAGTATATACAGGACTGTCAGATACAGTCATCCATGTTATCAGTTTCAGTATTAGTCATTACAGTTATCAGTAAACCATGTATTATCTTACAGGTCATGCTATCACGTATTCATGGTCCCAGTTTCTATATATGTGTGTTTGCACTCCCACGTTCATATTAGTCAGTTAGTGTTTTTCATGCATGAAACCCTTTATGTTCAGCCTACCTTCCTCATATACTCATTACTCCAGTTGTACTGACACATTTGCGCTATGGTGCTTTATTTTTATGTTACTCCATAGGTTCTAAGACACGAGCTCCAGCCCAGCAGTAGCGGTAGCATTCCAGTCGCAGAGACACAGTGAGTCCTTATTGATTCAAGGACAATATCATTTGATACATTTATTTATTTCTTCAGTTCAGTTTTATGGAGTTAGTTAGAGACATGTTCCTTCAACTCCTTTTTTAGATAGTTTAGAGGCTTTCAGATTTATGTTCAAATTTACGTTCAGATTTAGTTGTTTTGGGTATTTTCACCCACATGTTTTTATTCAGTTGAACCTTATGGCCTTACAGTTCTATGTATTCCGCATTATTATATCATGATTTGCAGTATACAGGTACAGATATCAATCATGGGTTAGCTTGTGGTCCCTCGAGGTCATGATCACCATGTAGCATTTCGGTTTAGCGAATTGGGATGTTACACACTTGGTATTAGAGCTTAAGGTTTAATAGAGTCCTAGGAAGTTTGAAAGCCGCATCTAGTAGAGTCTTGTACATGGGTGTGTTGCGCGCCATATTTATGTTTGTGAGGCTATAAGATGTTTTAGGAACAGTCCCCTTTCTTCATTATTCATGCCATCCTAGTGAGCATAATCATAAGTTAAACTCTCAGTCTTATCCATTCTTCTCTTATTCCAGACCATGGCCCTAAAGAGAAGAAACCAGCTAGCTCCTCATCCCGAAGATCCTTTGGGGTAACAGGTTTCCCATGCAGAGTATAGAGCCACATTTACCACTCTTGCTCAATCCATGGCTGCACAAAATGAATACCACCAGTCATTCCTGCCAATGCCAAAGCAGCTAGGGTTCGGGAATTCACCCAGATGAACGCTCCATCTTTCCATGGGTCTAAGTCTGATGAGGACCCTCAGGAGTTCATTGACCAAGTCCAGAAGGTCATCGACATCATGGGTGTTACTTCTATTGAGAGTGCTGAGTTAGCTGCCTACCAGCTATAGGATGTTGCTCATGATTGGTATAAACAGTGAAAGTCTTAGAGGTTAGATGATACAGTCCCTATCGAGTAGGAGAAATTTGTCACATCCTTCTTAGACAGATTCTTTACCAAAGAGCTGAGGAAAGCCAAAGTTCTTGAGTTCATCAACCTCAGGCAGGGGAATATGATGGTTAGGGAGTATTCTCTCAGATTTACTCAGCTAGCCAGGTATGCTCCTCATATGGTTGCATAAAATAGAGCTAAGATGAGCAAGTTCGTGTCAGGGGTCAACGATGGTGTGGTAAATGAGTATAGGTCTGCAATGCTGATCGGTGATATGACCTTAGCTAGACTTATAACCCATGCTCAGCAAGTAGAAGAGCAGAAGTTTAAGACTAGGGAGAGGTAGAACAAGAGAGCAAGGTCAGGTAATTTCAACTTTGCTGACCCCAAGTCAGATGAAGAAAACCATTCACAGTTTTGTTCCAAGTCAGCCATTCCAGCTCCTTCCTCTGCCAGCGCTCTAGTGCTGATGTTTAGAGACAGCAATAGAGACAAAGTGCCAGGCTCTAAATCTTAGGGCAGTGTTAGCAGTGCCTGAACAAATCCCCTTTTTCAGACTTGTGGTAAGAACCACAAGGGCATTTACAGAGCTGGTAGTGATGTCTGTTTTGGTTGTGGCAAGCCAGGCCACAGGATTAGGGAGTGTCTACAGTCAAGTCTTCAGGGTCAGCAAAATCATTCTATAGCTCAGTCCAGTCACCCGAACCAGCCAGGTGCCATTTCCAGTGCTACCAGTGTGCAACGCCCAACAGAATCTATGCTCTTCAGTCCCAGTAGGATCAAGAAAATTCTCCTGATGTCGTTACTGCTACGTTACATATTTTCCATGTTTATGTTTATGATTATCTAGGCCCAGGTGCATCTTTGTCTTTTGTTACTCCATACATAGCAGTAGATTTTGGAATCAGTCCCAAAGTCCTAGCAGAGCCCTTCTCAATCTCTACCCCAGTGGGAAAAACCATCATAGCCCGGCGGGTATACAGGAATTGCCCAGTTATGATATCTTAGAAATCCACATCAGCAGATTTAATGGAGTTAGAGATGACTGAATTTGATGTCATTCTTGGCATGGATTGGCTTCATTCCTGCTATGCCACAATCGACTGCAGAAAAAGGATAGTTCAGTTTTAGTTTTCGAATGAGCCCATCCTAGAGTGGAAGGGTAGCATTTCAGCGTTCAGGGGTCAACTTGTTTCCTACCATCGGGCAAGGAAAATGATTTCTAAGAGGTTTGTGTATCATCTCGTGCATGTTAAAGATTCCATTTCTGAATATCCCAGCCTCAAAACAATCCTTGTTGTTAATGAATACTTAGATGTCTTTCCCAAAGATCTTCCAAGCATTCCTCCTGAAAGGGAAATAGACTTCAGCATAGACCTTCTTCTGGATACTCAACCTATTTCTATTCCACCATATAGAATGGCACTAGCAGAACTCAAGGAACTGAAAGATCAATTAAAGGATCTCTCAGATAAGGGATTCATCAGACCCAGCATTTCCCTATGGGGTGCGCCAGTATTATTCGTGTGCAAGAAAGACGGTTCTCTCAGGATGTGTATTGATTACCGTCAACTCAACAAGGTCACGATCAAGAACAGATATCATCTTCCCAGGATTGATGATCTATTCAACCAACTTCAGGGTTCCTGTTACTTCTCTAAGATAGACCTCAGATCAGGCTATCATCAGCTCAAAGTTAGAGAATATGACATTTTGAAGACAGTTTTCCATACTCGGTATGGTCACTTTAAATTTTTAGTCATGCCATTTGGTCTTACCAATGCCCCTACAGCTTTTATGGATTTGATGAACCGTGTGTTCAAGCAATACTTGGACATGTTTTTCATAGTCTTTATAGATGATATTCTGGTCTATTCTCGCATAGAGCGTGATCATGTAGACATCTCAGGATTGTTCTTCAGACTCTTAGGGATCACTAGTTATTTGCTAAGTTCAGCAAGTGCGAATTTTGGCTAAGATCAGTAGCAATACTTGGCCATATTATTTTCGGTGATGGAATTAAAGTAGATCCTCAGAAAACCGAGGTAGTAAGAAACTGGCCTAGACCCGTATGTCCATCATATATTAGGAATTTCTTGGGTTTGGCTGGCTATTACAGACGGTTTGTCAAGGGATATTCTTCTATTGAATCTCCCATATCCAAATTGACTCAGAAGAAGATTAACTTTCAGTGGTCAGATTTATGAGAGAAGAGCTTTCAAGAGTTGAAGACTCGACTCACCTCCGCTCTAGTTCTAGCTATTCCAGATGGTCCAGATGGTTTTGTAGTCTATTATGATGTATCCAGAGTGGGTTTAGGTTGTGTCCTCATGCAGCATGGTAAGGTCATACCCTACGAATCCAGACAGTTAAAGCCACATGAGAAGAACTATCCTACTCATGATCTTGAGTTAGCAGCGGTAGTTTTTGCCTTGAAGATTTGGAGGCATTATCTTTATGGATTTCATGTAGATGTCTTCACAAACCATAAAAGCCTCTAGAATGTCTTTTCCCAGAAAGATCTCAATCTTCGCCGAAGAAAGTGGTTAGAGCTCTTGAAGGATTATGACATGAGTTTTCTTTATCATGTGGGCAAGGCCAATATTGTGGCCGACGCTCTCAGTCGACTCTCCATGGGTAGTATTTCTCACTTTGAGGATAGTAAGAAAAAGATAGCTCAGGAGATCCATCATCTTGCCAGACTGGGCGTTCACTTAGTCGATTCTTTAGAGGGTGGTGTATGTGTTCATAGTAGTTCAGAGTCATCTCTAGTTTCCGAGGTGAAAAAAAAACAAGACAGGGATCCTAGCCTTGTCAAGATCAAAGAGTCAGTTCAGAATAAAAAAGTTGAGGTTTTCTCCCAACGGGGAGATGGTGTTCTTCGTTGTCAGGGTCGTCTATGTGTTTTAGGTGTAGATGAGTTGAGGCAACAAATACTTGCAGAAGCGCATGGTGCACGATACTCTATTCATCTAGGGGACTCTAAGATATACCGTGACATGCGGGAGATCTATTGGTGGAGTGTGATGAAAAGAGATATTGCAGAGTTTGTGGCTAAGTGCTCTACATGTCAGCAGGTTAAGATAGAGCATTAGAAACCTAGTGGTTCCTTGCAAGAGTTCACTATTCCTACTTGGAAGTGGGAAGAAGTTAACATGGACTTCGTGACGGGTTTGCCTAGAACTCATCATTAGCATGATTCAGTCTGGGTCATTATAGATAGAATGACCAAGTCAGTTCATTTCCTTCCTGTTCGTACTACTTATTTCATCGAGGATTATGCCAAATGCTATATCAGGGAGTTAGTAAGGTTATACGGTGTTCCACTATCTATCATCTCAGATAGAGGTACCCAGTTTACTTCTCACTTTTGGAAAGCATTCTAAAAGGGTCTCGGTACCTAAGTCCATCTCAGCACAACATTTCATCCTCAGACAGATGGTCAAGCAGAGAGGACCATTCAGACTCTTGAAGATATGCTAAGGGCGTGTGCAATTGACTTCAAGGGAAGTTGGGACGACCACTTACCTTTGATGAGTTTGCATACAACAATAGCTATTATTCTAGTATTCAGATGGCTCCATTCGAAGCTCTCTATGGTAGGAGATGTAGATATCCGATTGGTTGGTTCGATGTTAGTGAGACCTCAATCATAGGTCCTGACTTAGTATTCGGCGCCTTAGAGAAAGTTCAGTTGATCAGAGAGAGACTCTGGACTGCTCAGAGCCGACAGAAGTCCTATGTAGATGTTCGTAGAAAGGATCTCGAGTTCGAGGTCAATGACTATGTCTATCTTAATATCTTTCCTATGAAGGGAGTGAAGAGGTTCGGCAAGAAAGGGAAACTCAGTCCCCGATATGTCGGTCCCTTCAGAATTCTTTGTTACTTAGGCAAGGTAGCTTATGAGCATGAGTTGTCTTCAGATCTAGCCTCAGTCTATCCAGTCTTCCATGTCTCCTTACTAAAGAATTGTATAGGTGACCCAGCAGTTGTTGTCCCAATTCAGAGCATCGACATTCAGAACAGCCTCTCTTATGAAGAGATTTTAGTCTAAATCTTAGATTATCAGACTCGTAGATTGAGGAACAAAGAAGTCCCTCTAGTCAAGGTTCTTTGGCAAAATTAGTCTCATGAGGGAGCTACTTGGGAAGCAAAAGCAGATATGCACACCAAGTATCCTCAGCTCTTCCCCGTCAATTCAGATCATGCCCAAGGTAACAGTTCTCCTTAATTTTATTCAATTCACGTTCATGTTTCTAGTATAAACTTTGTACCTATTAACCATTTCATACTTAGTCATGAATTCATGTGTCAGTTGTCCGTGCATCAGATATGCACGCGTTCAGTATGTTTAGCATGTCAGTCATGAGATCAAGTTTCAGTTCTTCATGTTCAGTTCAGGTTCTATAGTCTTGTATCCCTTCTCAGTAAAGTTATACAATACCTTTTCATGAGAGACAGTAAGCATAGGCGATTGGTTAGGCGCCGCCCAACCCAAGCATAGGTGATTGGTTAAGCGCCGCCTAACCTAGCTTAGGAAATCACTTGGGTGCCGCCTAAGTCAATTCTAGGTGCCAAAAACACTCTATTTTTGAGTTATTTTAAAGGTAATTAAGTCTTTTAACACTCCTTACACGTCCCTAAACTTAACCCTACGAAATATATAGCTTATAAACATATTACAACCCTATTATCATCTCGAATCTCATCATCTAAGAGCACTAAAAGAGAAAAACAAATAGGGTTGCATAATTAAGCTTGAAGATCTGATTTTAAGGAAATTCCTCCGTCAATCATCAAGAATCTTTCCTTCTAAGGTATGCGTGAGTTGATTTATGGATCCCTTTCATCCATATAGCTCAAAAACCCTCTTTTTCATTATAAAATATGTTTTCTATATTGTTGGGTGTTGATGATCATGTTGTTGATGTTGGGTGATTCCCAGATGGAATCTTTATATGTTTTTGTGAATTTATGATATCATATGAGTTGGAAACATGTAAATTTAGTTGTTCATGATGTATAATTTGATGATTTCACCTATGCTTAAGATGTGCATGTAAGGTGTTTGGTAAAATACCTAAGGAACTAAAAATCATGCAATATAGCTAAATTGTGACTAAGTGAAGGATTCATGATATGCCCTTACGTTCCAATGACTTCTATGTTGATAATGTGCCTTGAAAATGTTGTTGGAATACTCATGAACTATTCTTATGAAATTATGCTATGTTTACTTGCAAATCCTACTTATGAACAAGATGTATGATAACCATGCAATCCATATGAACTTCCATGCTATTGGTATGTGTTGCCAACATGATTATGCAATGAACATGATATTAAGATTGTGCAAGTACTTCCATGTGATATGAAATCCTTTCCATGCAATACATTGTTGATAACCATGCTTAGTATGAGATCCCTACTTATGATATTATAAATTATGGACTCTACTCTTCTGATCAAGTCAGTTATGTGTGTCAGTTTCCTTCCATCGTGTCCTAGGGGTACTTGTACCCAAAAACTATATCTATGTGCCTAGATCCATGTCATGTTTCACGATATCTGAACTCAAGCTATGATTCCATAGACTTTAGTTAGTCAGGTGACTCAGGAAAACCTCATGATCTTAGTCAGTTTCAGATATCAGTAACATTCCGCCAGTCAACGGAATTCGGTAAGATTAAGTCATGCATAGTCAGTTATTCATGTCCAGTCCCTCCAGATGGGAGTAGAGGTTAGCACCGAGTGAACCCAATGATGGGAACTCACTTGCCAGTTCACGATGTGATTCTTATTAGTCATCCTTGTGTTCCAAAACTATGTAGCCAGCGTACGTTGAGATATCTTAACCCGTGAGATTAGGGTTTATGAGGTGGCTTAACCCGTCAGTTTAGGGTTCCCACCATTCTCATTGAATACCCACCAGATAAGGGTCACTCACAGGTTGTCCTTACCCGTGGCATGGTATTGACACCACTTCAGTCGGGGCAGAGATTGGACCCCAGATTAGTCATAACGGCATACATGGGGCATGTCGGTTAAACACTACTTCCCACAGTTTCAGTATCAGTCTTAATAAAAGACTCAGGGCGTTCTTCAGATTTCAGTATATACAGGACTGTCAGAAATAGTCATCCATGTTATCAGTTTCAGTATCAGTCATGACTGTTATCAGTAAACCATGTATTAGCTTACAGGTTATGCTATCACGTATTCATGGTCCCAGTTTCTATATTTGTGTGTTTCCACTCCCACGTTCATATTAGTCAGTTAGTGTTTTTCATGCATAAAACCCTTTATGTTCAACCTACCTTCCTCATATACTTATTACTTCATTTGTACTGACGCATTTGTGCTATGGTACTTTATTTTCATGTTACACCATAGGTTCCAAGACACGAGCTCCAGCCCAGCAGTAGCGGTAGCATTCCAGTCGCAGAGACATAGTGAGTCCTCATTGATTCGAGGACAATATGATTTGATACATTTATTTATTTCTTTATTTCAGTTTTATAGAGTTAGTTGGAGACATGTTCCTTCAACTCCTTTTTCAGATAGTTTAGAGGCTTTCAGATTTATGTTCAAATTTACGTTCAGATTTAGTTGTTTTGGGTATTTTCACCCACATGTTTTTATTCAGTTGAACCTTATGGCCTTGCAGTTCTATGTATTCCGCATTATTATATCATGATTTGCAGTATACAGGTACAGATATCAGTCATGGGTTAGCTTGTGGTCCCTCGGGTTCATGATCACCATGTAGCATTCCAGTTCAGCGAATTGGGATGTTACACACTTGGTATCAGAGCTTAAGGTTTAATAGAGTCCTAGGAAGTCTGAAAACCGCATCTAGTAGAGTCTTGTACATAAGTGCGTTGCGCGCCATATTTATGTGTGGGAGGCTATAAGATGTTTTAGGAATAGTCCCCTTTCTTCATTATTCATGTCATGCTAGTGAGCATAATCACAAGTTAAACTCTCAGTCTAATCCATTCTTCTCTTATTCCAGACCATGGCCCCAACGAGAAGAAACCAGCCAGCTCCTCAGCCCGAAGATCCTTTGGGCGAACAGGTTTCCCATGCAGAGTATAGAGCCGCATTTACCATACTTGCTCAATCCATGGCTGCACAGAATGAATGCCACCAGTCATTCCGGCCAATCCCAAAGTAGCTAGGGTTCGGGACTTTACCCGGAAGAATACTCCATCTTTCCATGGGTCTAAGTCTGATGAGGACCCTAAGGAGTTCATTGACCAAGTCCAGAAGGTCATCGACATCATGGGTGTTACTTCTATTGAGAGTGTTGAGTTAGCCGCCTACCAGTTAGAGGATGTTGCTCATGATTGGTATAAATAGTGGAAGTCTGAGAGGTTAGATGATACAGGCCCTATCGAGTGGGAGAAATTTGTCATAGCCTTCTTAGACAGATTCTTTACTTAAGAGCTGAGGGAAGCCAAAGTTCTTGAGTTCATCAACCTCAGGTAGAGGAATATGATGGTTAGGGAGTATTCTCTCAGATTTACTCTGCTAGCCAGGTATGCTCCTCATATGGTCGCAAAAAATAGAGCTAAGATGAGCAAGTTCATGTCAGGGGTCAATGATATCATGGTAAATGAGTGTAGGTCTGCAATGCTGATCGGTGATATGACCTTAGCTAGACTTATGACCCATGCCCAACAAGTAGAAGAGCAGAAGTTTAAGACTAGGGAGAGGTAGAATAAGAGAGCAAGGTCAGGTAATTTCAACTTTGCTCACCCCAAGTCAGATAAAGAAAACCATTCACAGTTTTGCTCCAAGTCAGCCATTCCATCTCCTTCCTCTGCCAGTGCTCTAGTGCTGAAGTTCGGAGACGACAATAGAGAAAAAGTGCCAGGCTCTAAATCTCAGGGCAGTGTTAGCAGTGCCCGAATGAATCCCCTTTTTCAGACTTGTGGTAAGAACCACAAGGGAATTTACAGAGACGGTGGAGATGTCTGTTTTGGTTGTGGCAAGCTAGGCCACAAGATTAGGGAGTGTCTGCAGTCAAGTCTTCAGGGTTAGCAAAATCATTCTATAGCTCAGTCCAGTCACCCGAACCATCCAGGTGGCATTTCCAGTGCTACCAGTTGGCAACGCCCAAACAGACTCTATGCTCTTCAGTCCCAGCAGGATCAAGAAAATTCTCCTGATGTCGTTACTGGTACGTTATAGATTTTCCATGTTCATGTTTATGCTTTGCTAGACCCAGGTGCATCTTTGTCTTTTGTTACTCCATACATAGCAGTAGATTTTGGAATCAGTCCTAAAGTTCTAGTAGAGCCTTTCTTAATCTCTACCCCAGTGGGTAAAACCATCACAGCCCAGCGGGTATACAGGAATTGCCCGGTTATAATATCTCAAAAATCTATATCAGCAGATTTAGTAGAGTTAGAGATGACTGATTTTGATGTCATTCTTGACATGGATTGGCTTCATTCCTGCTATGCCACAATCAACTGCAGAAAAAGAATAGTTCAGTTTTAGTTCCCGAATGAGCCCGTCCTAGAGTGGAAGGGTAGTATTTTAGCGTTCAGGGGTCAACTTATTTCCTACCTTCGGGCAAAGAAAATGATTTCTAAGGGGTGTATGTATCATCTCATGCATGTTAAAGATTCTATTTCTGAATATCCCAGCCTCGAAACAATTTCTGTTGTTAATGAATACTCAGATGTCTTTCCCGAAGATCTTCCAGGCATTCCTCCTGAAAGGGAAATAGACTTCAGCATAGACCTTCTTCTGGATACTCAACCTATTTCTATTCCACCATATAGAATGGTACCAGCAGAACTCAAGGAAATGAAAGATCAATTAAAGGATCTCTCAGATAAGGGATTCATTAGACCCAGCATTTCCCCATGGGCTGCGCCAGTATTATTCGTGCAAAAGAAAGATTGTTCTCTTAAGATGTGTATTGATTACCATCAACTCAACAAGGTCACAGTCAAGAACAGATATCCTCTTCCCAGGATTGATGATCTATTCGACCAACTTCAGGGTGCCAGTTACTTCTCCAAGATAGACCTCAGATCAGGCTATCATCAGCTCAGAGTTAGAGAATGTGACATTTCGAAGACAGCTTTCCGTACTCGGTATGGTCACTTCAAATTTTTAGTCATGCCATTTGGTCTTACCAATGCCCCTACAGCTTTTATGGATTTGATGAACTGTGTTTTCAAGCAATACTTGGACATGTTTGTCATAGTCTTTATAGATGATATTCTGGTCTATTCTCGTATAGAGCGTGATCATATAGACCATCTCAGGATTGTTCTTCAGACTCTCAGGGATCACCAGTTATTTTCTAAGTTCAGCAACTGCAAATTTTGGCTAAGATCAGTAGCAATACTTGACCATATTGTTTCCGGTGATGGAATTAGAGTAGATTCTCAGGAAGCTGAGGCAGTAAGAAACTGGCACCCGTATCTCTATCATATATTAGGAGTTTCTTGGGTTTGGCTGGCTATTACAGATGGTTTGTCGAGGGATTTTCTTCTATTGCATCTCCCATGTCCAGATTGACTCAGAAGAAGATTAAGTTTCAATGGTCAGATTCATGAGAGAAGAGCTTTCAAGAGTTGAAGACTCGACTTACCTCCGCTCTAGTTCTAGCTATTCCAGATAGTCCAGACGGTTTTGTAGTCTATTATGATGCATCCAGAGTGGGTTTAGGTTGTGTCCTCATGCAACATGGTAAGGTCATAGCCTACGCATCCAGACAGTTAAAGCCACATGAGAAGAATTATCCTACTCATGATCTTAAGTTAGCAGCGGTAGTTTTTTCCTTGAAGATTTAGAGGCATTATCTCAATGGATTTCATGTAGATGTCTTCACAAACCATAAAAGCCTCCATCATGTCTTTTCCCAAAAAGATATCAATCTCCGCCAGAGAAGGTGGTTAGAGCTCTTGAAGGATTATGACATGAGTTTTCTTTATCATCCGGGCAAGGCCAATGTTGTGGCCGACTCTCCATGGGTAGTATTTCTCACGTTGAGGATAGTAAGAAAAATATAGCTCAAAAGATCCATCAGCTTACCAGACTAGGCGTTCGCTTAGTCGATTCTTTAGAGGGTAGTGTATGCGTTCATAGTAGTTCAGAGTCATCTCTAGTTTCTGAGGTGAAAGAAAAACAAGACAGGGATCCTAGCCTTTTCAAGATCAAAGAGTCAGTTCAGAATCAAAAAGTTGAGGTTTTCTCCCAACGGGGAGATGGTGTTCTTCGTTGTCAAGGTCATCTATTTGTTCCAGGTGTAGATGAGTTGAGGTAGCAAATATTTGCAGAAGCGCATGGTGCACGATACTCTATTCATCTTAGGGACTCTAAGATATACCGCGACATGCGGGAGATCTATTGGTGGAGTGGGATGAAAAGAGATATTGCAGAGTTTGTGGCTAAGTGCTCTACATATCAGCAGGTTAAGATAGAGCATTAGAAACCTAGTGGTTCCATGCAAGAGTTTACTATTCTTACTTGGAAGTGGGAAGAAGTTAACATGGACTTCGTGACGGGTTTTCCTAGAACTCATCATCAGCATGATTTAGTCTGGGTCATTATAGATAGAATGACCAAGTCAGCTCATTTTCTTCCTGTTCGTACTTCTTATTCCGTCGAGGATTATGCTAAACTCTATATCAGGGAGCTAGTCAGGTTATACAACGTTCCACTATCTATCATCTCAGACAGCGGTACCCAGTTTACTTCTCACTTTTGGAAAGGATTCCAAAAGGGTCTCGGTACCCAAGTCCATCTTAGCAAAGCATTTTATCCTCAGACAGATGGTCAAGCAGAGAGGACCATTCAGACTCTTGAAGATATGCTAAGGGCGTGTGCAATTGACTTCAAGGGAAGTTGGGATGACCACTTACCTTTGATGAGTTTGCATTCAACAATAGCTATTATTCTAGTATTCAGATGGCTCCATTCGAAGCTCTCTATGGTAGGAGATGTAGATATCCGATTGGTTGGTTCGAAGTTAGTGAGACCTCAATCATAGGTCCTGACTTAGAATTCGGCACCTTAGAGAAAGTTCAGTTGATCAGAGAGAGACTCCAGACTGCTCAGAGCCGACAGAAGTCCTATGTAGATGTTCATAGAAAGGATCTCGAGTTCGAGGTCAATGACTATGTCTATCTTAAGATCTCTCCTATAAAGGGAGTGAAGAGGTTTGGCAAGAAAGGGAAACTCAGTCCCCGGTATGTCGGTCCCTTCAGAATTCTTTGTTACTTAGGCAAGGTAGCTTATGAGCTTGAGTTGCCTTCAGATCTAGCCTCAGTTCATCCAGTCTTCCATGTCTCCTTGCTAAAGAAATGTATAGGTGACCCAGCAGTTGTTGTCCCAATTCAGAGCATCGACATTCAGAACAGCCTCTCTTATGAAGATATTTCAGTCTAAATCTTAGATTATCAGACTCGTAGATTGAGGAACGAAGAAGTCCCTCTAGTCAAGATTCTTTGGCAAAATTAGTCTCATGAGAGAGCTACTTGGGAAGCAGAAGTAGATATGCATACCAAGTATCCTCATCTTTTCCCCGCAAATTCAGATCAAGCCCAAGGTAACAGTTCTCCTTAATTTTATTCAATTCACGTTCATGTTTCTAGTATAAACTTCATACCTATTAACCGTTTCATACTCAGTCATGAATTCATGTGTCAGTTGTCCGTGCATCAGATATGCACGCATTAAGTATGTCTAGCATGTCAGTCATGAGATCAAGTTTCAGTTTTTCATGTTCAGTTCAGGTTCTATTGTCTTGTATCCCTTCTCAGTAAAGTTATACAATACCTTTTTCTGAGAGACATTAAGCATAGACGATTGGTTAGGCACCGCCCAACCCAAGCATAGGTGATTGGTTAGGCGCCGCCTAACCTAGCTTAGTCAATCACTTGGGCGCCGCCAAAGTCAATTCTAGGTGCCAAAAACACTATGTTTTTGAGTTATTTTAAAGGTAATTAAGTCTTTTAACACTCCTTACACGTCCCTAAACTTAACCCTACGAAATATATAGCTTATAAACATATTACAACCCTATTATCATCTCAAAGATCATCATCTAAGAGCACTAAAAGAGAAAAACAACTAGGGTTGCATAATTAAGCTTGAAGATCCGATTTTAAGGAAATTCCTCCATCAATCATCAAGAATCTTTCTTTCTAAGGTATGCGTGAGTTGAGTTTTGGATCCGTTTCATCCATATAGCTCAAAAACCCTCTTTTTTATTATAAAGTATGATTTCTATATTGTTGGGTGTTAATGATCATGTTGTTGATATTGGGTGATTCCCAGATGGAATCTTTATACGTTTTTGTGAATTTATGATATCATATGAGTTGGAAACATGTAAATTTAGTTGTTCATGATGTATAATTTGATGATTTCACCTATGCTTAAGATGTGCATGTAAGGTGTTTGATAAAATACCTTAGGAACTAGAAATCATGCAATATAGCTAAATTGTGACTTAGTGAAGGATTCATGATATGCCCTTACGTTCCAATGACTTCTATGTTGATAATGTGACTTGAAAATATTTTTGGAATACTCATGACCTATTCTTATGAGATTATGCAATGTTTACTTGCAAATCCTACTTATGAACATGATGTATTATAACCATGCAATCCACATGAACTTCCATGCTATTGGTATGTGTTACCAACATGATTATGCAATGAACATGATATTAAGATTGTGCAGGTACTTCCATGTGATATGAAATCCTTTCCATGCAATACATTGTTGATAACCATGCTTAGTATGAGATCACTACTTATGATATTATAAATCATGGACTCTACTATTCTTATCAAGTCAGTCATGTGTGTCAGTTTCCTTCTATCGAGTCCTGGGGGTACTTGTACCCAAAACTATAGCTGTGTGCCTAGATCCATGTCATGTTTCATGATATCCGAACTCAAGATATGATTCCATAGACTTCAGTCAGTCATGTGACTCAGGAAAACCTCATGATCTTAGTCAGTTTTTTTATATCAGTAACATTCCGCCAGTCAACGGAATTCAGTAAGATTAAGTCATGCATACTTAGTTATTCATGTCCAATCCCTCCAGATGGGAGTAGAGGTTAGCACCGAGTAAACCCAATGATGGGAACTCACTTGCCAGTTCACGATGTGATTCTTATTAGTCATCATTGTGTTCCAAAACTATGTAGCCAGCGTACGTTGAGATATCTTAACCCGTCAGATTAGGGTTTATGAGGTGGCTTAACCCGTCAGTTTAGGGTTCCCACTATTCTCATTGAATACCCACCAGATAAGGGTCACTCACAGGTTGTCCTTACCCGTGGTATGGTATTGATACCCCTTCAGTCGGGGCAGAGATTGGACCCCAGATTAGTCATAACGGCATACATGGGGCATGTCGGTTAAACACTACTTCCCACAGTTTCAGTATCAGTCTCAATAAAAGACTCAGGGCGTTCTTCAGATTTCAGTATATACAGGACTGTCAGAAATAGTCATCCATGTTATCAGTTTCAGTATCAGTCATGACAGTTATCAGTAAACCATGTATTAGCTTACAGGTTATGCTATCACGTATTCATGGTCCTAGTTTCTATATATGTGTGTTTCCACTCCCACGTTCATATTAGTCAGTTAGTGTTTTTCATGCATAAAACCCTTTATGTTCAGCCTACCTTCCTCATATACTTATTACTTCATTTGTACTGACGCATTTGTGCTATGGTACTTTATTTTCATGTTACACCATAGGTTCCAAGACACGAGCTCCAGCCCAGCAGTAGCAGTAGCATTCCAGTCGCAGAGACATAGTGAGTCCTCATTGATTCAAGGACAATATGATTTGATACATTTATTTATTTCTTCAGTTCAGTTTTACGGAGTTAGTTGGAGACATGTTCCTTCAACTCCTTTTTCAGATAGTTTAGAGGCTTTCAGATTTATGTTCAAATTTATGTTTAGATTTAGTTGTTTTGGGTATTTTCACCTACATGGTTTTATTCAGTTGAACCTTATGGCCTTACAGTTCTATGTATTCTGCATTATTATATCATGATTTATAGTATACAAGTACAAATATCAGTCATGGGTTAGTTTATGGTCCCTCAGGGTCATGATCACCGTGTAGCATTTCGGTTCAGCGAATTGGGATGTTACACACTTGGTATCAGAGCTTAAGGTTTAATAGAGTCCTAGGAAGTCTGAAAGCCACATTTAGTAGAGTCTTGTACATGGGTGTGTTGTGCGCCATATTTATGTGTGGGAGGCTATAAGATGTTTTAGGAACAGTCCCTTTTCTTCATTATTCATGTCATGCTAGTGAGCATAATCATAAGTTAAACTCTCAGTCTAATCCATTCTTCTCTTATTCCAGACCATGGCCCCAACGAGAAGAAACTAGCCAGCTCCTCAGCCCGAAGATCCTTTGGGCGAACAGGTTTCCCATGCAGAGTATAGAGCCGCATTTACCACACTTGCTCAATCCATGGCTGCACAGAATGAATGCCACCAGTCATTCCGGCCAATCCCAAAGTAGCTAGGGTTCAGGACTTCACCCGGATGAACCCTCCATCTTTCCATGGGTCTAAGTCTGATGAGGACCCTCAGGAGTTCATTGTCCAAGTCCAAAAGGTCATCGACATCATGGGTGTTACTTCTATTGAGAGTGCTAAGTTAGCCGCCTACTAGTTATAGGATGTTGCTCATGATTAATATAAACAGTGGAAGTCTGAGAGGTTAGATGATACAGGCCCTATCGAGTGGGAGAAATTTGTCACAGCCTTCTTAGACAGATTCATTACCTAAGAGTTGAGGGAAGCCAAAGTTCTTGAGTTCATCAACCTCAGGCAGGGGAATATGACGGTTAGGGAGTATTCTCTTTGATTTACTCAGCTAGCCAGGTATGCTCCACATATGGTTGCAGAAAATAGAGCTAAGATGAGCAAGTTCGTGTCAGGGGTCAACGATAGCGTGGTAAATGAGTGTAGGTGTGCAATGCTGATCGGTGATATGACCTTAGCTAGACTTATGACCTATGCCCAACAAGTAGAAAAGCAGAAGTTTAAAACTAGGAAGAGGCAGAATAAGAGAGCAAGGTGCATGTCTTTTGTTACTCCATATATAGCAGTAGATTTTGGAATTAGTCCCAAAGTCCTAGCAGAGCCTTTCTCAATCTCTACCTCAGTGGGTAAAACCATCATAGCCCGGCGGGTATACAGGAATTGCCCGGTTATGATATCTCAGAAATCCACATCAGCAGATTTAGTGGAGTTAGAGATGACTGATTTTGACGTCATTCTCGGCATGGATTGGCTTCATTCCTGCTATTCCACAATCGACTGCAGAAAAATGATAGTTCAGTTTTAGTTCCTGAATGAGCCCGTCCTAGAGTGGAAGGGTAGCATTTCAGTGTTCAGGGGTCAACTTGTTTCCTACCTTCGGGCAAGGAAAATGATTTCTAAGGGGTGTGTGTATCATCTCGTATATGTTAAAGATTCTATTTCAAAATATCCCAGCCTCGAAACAATCCCTATTGTTAATGAATACTTAGATGTCTTTCCCGAAGATCTTCCAGGCATTCTTCCTGAAAGGGAAATAGACTTCAGCATAGACCTTCTTCTGGATACTCATCCTATTTCTTCTCTGCCATATAGAATGGCACCAGTAGAACTTACAGAATTGAAAGATCTATTGAAGGATCTCTCAGATAAGAGAATCATCAGACCCAGCGTTTCCCCATGGGGTGCGCCAATATTATTCATGCGTAAGAAAGACGGTTCTCTCAGAATGTGTATTGATTACAGTCAACTCAACAAGGTCATGGTCAAGAACAGATATCCTCTTCCCAGTATTGATGATCTATTCGACCAACTTCAGGGTGCCAGTTACTTCTCCAAGATAGACCTCAAATCAGGCTATCATCAGCTCAAAGTTAGAGAATGTGACATTTTGAAGAAAGCTTTCCGTACTCGTTATGGTCACTTCAAATATTTAGTCATGCCGTTTGGTCTTACCAATGCCCCTACAGCTTTTATGGATTTGATGAACTGTGTGTTCAAGCAATACTTGGACATGTTTGTCATAGTCTTTATAGATGATATTCTGGTCTATTCTCGCATAGAGCGTGATCATGTAGACCATCTCAGGATTGTTCTTCAGACTCTCAGGGATCACCAGTTATTTTCTAAGTTCAGCAAGTGTGAGTTTTGGCTAAGATCAGTAGCAATACTTGGCCATATTATTTTCGGTGATGGAATTAGAGTAGATCCTCAGAAAACCAAGGCAGTAAGAAACTGACCTAGACCCGTATGTCCATCATATATTAGGAGTTTCTTGGGGTTGGCTGGCTATTACAGATGGTTTGTCGAGGGATTTTCTTCTATTGCATCTCCCATGTCCAGATTGACTCAGAAGAATATTAACTTTCAGTGGTCAGATTCATGAGAGAAGAGCTTTCAAGAGTTGAAGACTCGACGCACCTCCACTCTAGTTCTAGCTATTCCAGATGGTCCAGACAGTTTTGTAGTGTATTATGATACATCCAGAGTGGATTTAGGTTGTGTTCTCATGCAGCATGTTAAGGTCATAGCCTACGCATCCAGACAGTTAAAGCCATATGAGAAGAATTATCCTACTCATGATCTTGAGTTAGCAGCGGTAGTTTTTGCCTTGAAGATTTGGAGGCATTATCTCTATGGATTTCATGTAGATGTCTTCACAGACCATAAAAGCCTCTAGTATGTCTTTTCCCAGAAAGATACCAATCTTCGCCGGAGAAGGTGGTTAGAGCTCTTGAAGGATTATGACATGAGTTTTCTTTATCACCCGAGCAAGGCCAATGTTATGGCCGACGCTCTCAGTCGACTATCCATGGGTAGTATTTCTCACATTGAGGATAGTAAGAAAAAGATAGCTCAGGAGATCCATCAGCTTGCCAGACTAGGCGTTCGCTTAGTCGATTCTTTAGAGGGTGGTGTATGTGTTCATAGTAGTTCAGAGTCATCTCTAGTTTCAAAGTCAGTTCAGAATCAAAAAGTTAAGGTTTTCTCCCAAGGGGGATATGGTGTTCTTCGTTATCAGGGTCATCTATGTGTTCAAGGTGTAGATGAGTTGAGGCAGCGAATACTTGCAAAAGCGCATGGTGCACGATACTCTATTCATTTAGGGGCCACTAAGATATACCTCAACATGCGGGAGATCTATTGGTGAAGTGGGATGAAGAGAGATATTGCAGAGTTTGTGGTTAAGTGCTCTACATGTTAGAAGGTTAAGATAGAGCATTAGAAACCTAGTGGTTCCATACAAGAGTTCACTATTCCTACTTAGAAGTGGGAAGGAGTTAACATGTACTTCGTGACGGGTTTGCTTAGAACTCATCATCATCATGATTCAGTCTGGGTCATTATAGAAAGAATGACCAAGTCAGCTCATTTTCTTCCTTTTCGTACTTCTTATTCCATCAAGGATTATACCAAACTCTATATCTGGGAGTTAGTCAGGTTACACGGTGTTCCACTATCTATCATCTCAAACAGAGGTACCCAGTTCACTTCTCACTTTTGGAAAGCATTTCAAAAGGGTCTCGGTACCCAAGTCTATCTCAACACAGCATTTCATCCTCAGAAAAATGGTCAAGCAGAGAGGGCCATTCAGACTCTTGAAGATATGCCAAGGGCGTGTGCAATTGACTTCAAGGGAAGTTGGGATGACCACTTACTTTTGATGAGTTTGCATACAATAATAGCTATCATTCTAGTATTCAGATGGCTCCATTCGAAGCTCTCTATGGTAGGAGATGTAGATATACGATTAGTTGGTTCGAAGTTAGTGAGACCTCAATCATAGGTCCTGACTTAGTATTCGGCGCCTTAGAGAAAGTTCAGTTGATCAGAGAGAGACTCTGGACTGCTCAGAGCCGATACAAGTCCTATGCAGATGTTCGTAGAAAGGATCTAGAGTTTGAGGTCAATGACTATGTCTATCTTAAGATCTCTCCCATGAAGGGAGTGAAGAGGTTTGGCAAGAAAGGGAAACTCAGTCCCTGGTATGTCGGTCCCTTCAGAATTCTTTGTCACTTCGGCAAGATAGTTTATGAGCTTGAGTTGCCTTCAGATATAGCCTCAGTCCATCCAGTCTTCCATGTCTCTTTGCTAAAGAAGTGTATAGGTGACCCAGCAGTTGTTGTCCCTATTCATAGTATCGACATTCAGAACAGCCTCTCTTATGAAGAGATTCCAGTCAAAATCTTAGATTATCAGACTTGTAGATTGAGGAACAAAGAAATCCCTCTAGTTAAGGTTCTTTGGCAAAATTAGTCTCATGAGGGAGCTACTTGGAAAGTAGAAGCAGATATGCATTCTCCTTAATCTTATTCAATTCACGTTCATGTTTTTAGCATAAACTTGGTACCTATTAACCGTTTCATACTCAGTCATGCATTCATGTGTCAGTTATCCGTGCATCAGATATGCACGAGTTCAGTATGTTTAGCATGTCAGTCATGAGATCAAGTTTCAGTTCTTCATGTTCAGTTCACTTTCTATTGTCTTGTATTCCTTCTCAGTAAATTTATACAATACCTTTTCATGAGAGACAGTAAGTATAGGCGATTGGTTAGGCGTTGCCCAACCCAAGCGTAGGTGATTGGTTAGGCGCCGCCTAACCTAGCTTAGACAATCACTTGGATGCTGCCTAAGTCAATTCTAGGTGCCAAAAACACTCTATTTTTGAGTTATTTTAAAGGTAATTAAGTCCTTTAACACTCCTTACACATCCCTAAACTTAACCCCACGAAATATATAGCTTCTAAACATATTACAACCCTATTATCATCTCAAAGATCATCATCTAAGAGCACTAAAAGAGAAAAACAACTAGGGTTGCATAATTAAGCTTGAAGATCCAATTTTAAGGAAATTCCTCCGTCAATCATCAAGAGACTTTTCTTCTAAGGTATGCGTGAGTTGATTTATGGATCCCTTTCATCCATATAGCTCAAAAACCCTCTTTTTCATTATAAAGTATGATTTCTATATTGTTGGTGTTGATGATCATGTTGTTGATATTGGGTGATTCCCAGATAGAATCTTTATATGTTTTTGTGAATTTATGATATCATATGAGTTGGAAACATATAAATTTGGTTGTTCATGATTTATAATTTGATGATTTCACCTATGCTTAAGATGTGCATGTAAGGTGTTTGATAAGGAACTAGAAATCATGCAATATAGCTAAATTGTGACTAAGTGAAGGATTCATGATATGCCCTTACGTTCCAATGACTTCTATGTTGATAATGTGCCTTGTAAATGTTGTTGGAATACTCATGAACTATTATTATGAGATTATGCTATGTTTACTTGTAAATCCTACTTATGAACAAGATATATGATAACCATGCAATCCACATGAACTTCCATTCTATTGGTATGTGTTGCAAACATAATTATGCAATGGACATGATATTAAGATTGTGCAAGTACTTCCATGTGATATGAAATCCTTTCCATTCAATACATTGTTTATAACCATGCTTAGTATGAGATCCCTACTTATGATATTATAAATTATGGACTCTACTCTTATGATCAAGTCAGTCATGTGTGTCAGTTTCCTTCCATCGAGTCCTGGGGGTACTTGTACCCAAAAACTATAGTTGTGTGCCTAAATCCATGTCATGTTTCAAGATATCCAAACTCAAGATATGATTCCATAAACTTCAGTCAGTCATGTGACTCAGGAAAACCTCATGATCTTAGTCAATTGTCAAATATCAGTAACATTCTGCCAGTCAATGGAATTCAGTAAGATTAAGTCATGCAAAGTCAGTTATTCATGTCCAGTCCCTCCAGATGGGAGTAGAGGTTAGCACCGAGTGAACCTAAGAATGGGAACTCACCCGCCAGTTCAGGGTGTGATTCTTAGTAGTCATCCTTGTGTTTCTGAACTACGTAGACAGCGTAGGTTGAGACATCTTAACCCGTTAGATTAGGGTTGATGAGGTGGCTTAACCCGTCAGTTTAGGGTTCCCACTGTTCTCATTGAGTACCCACCAGATAAGGGTCACTCACAGGTTGTCCTTACCCGTGACACAGTATTGACAGTCCTCCAGTCGGGGTAGAGATTGGACCCCAGATTAGTCATAACGGCATACATGGGGCATGTCGATTAAACACTACTTCCCACAGTTTCAGTATCAGTCTCAATAAAAGAACTCAGGGCATTCTTCAGATTTTAGTATATATAGGACTGTCAGATACAGTCATCTATGTTATTAGTTTCAGTATCAGTCATGATAGTTATCAGTAAACCATGTTTTAGCTTACAGGTCATGATATCACGTATTCACGGTCCCAGTTTCTATATATGTGTGTTTGCACTCCCACGTTCATATTAGTCAGTTAGTGTTGTTCATGCATAAAACCCTTTATGTTCAGCCTACCTTCCTTAGATACTTAGTACTCCAGTTGTACTGACCATTTGTGCTATGGTGCTTTCTTTTCATGTTAAACCATAGGTTCCGAGACACGAGCTCCAGCCCAGCAGTAGTGGTAGCATTTCAGTCACAGAGACACAGTGAGTCCTCATTGATTCGAGGACAATATGATTTGATACATTTATTTATTTCTTCAGTTTAGTTTTACGGAATTAGTTGGAGACATGTTCCTTCAACTCCTTTTTCAGATAGTTTAGAGGTTTTCAGATTTATGTTCAGATTTACGTTTAGATTTAGTTGTTTTGGGTATTTTCACCTACATGGTTTTAATCAGTTGAACCTTATAGCCTTACATTTCTATGTATTTCGCATTATTATATCATGATTTGCAGTATACAGGTACAAATATCAGTCAGGGATTAGCTTGTGGTTCCTCGAGGTCATGAGCACCGTGTAGCATTCTGATTCAACGAATTGGGGTATTACAATTATGAAATTACTTATGTGTTTTGAACAAAACCTATCCCGAGTCACATATAAGAATAAAGAAGACGAATGAAAATGAGTTCTTGTATGTATTATAGCTCTTCGTGCATTCATTAAAGGATTTGATCATTGTAGACCTATCGTAGTTATTGATGGTAGACATCTAAGAGGAATGTATACTGCGACATTTGTAACTTCCAATACGATGGATGGAGCAGGTTAGTTTCATTTTATATTTACATTATAGTCCTACTTTTATTTTGATATGTATTTCTACATATCACTTAAAAATACAAATCTATATCAGATATATACATATCGCTATAAAATACATATATTTCCAAAGTTTCATGAATGAAACATGTATAATTGATAACGTGTATGTGTGTTGTACATTTATATTTTACTATTTGTAATTGAAACTCTTTTTTGGTAAAATATATAGTTTATGAAACTGTAGTTTTAATAAATACATATGCAGTTACAATATGTATTAATATTTGACTGCGTAAAATGTGTTTATACATGCAGATCATATATTTCCTCTGGCATATGCTGTGCTTGATTCAGAAAATGATGCATCTTGGACTTGGTTCTTTGAGAATCTAAAGGAAGTGTACATGGAAAGGCAAAACATGTGTGTTGTCTCTGATCGAAATTCAAGCATCATAAAGGATGTTGGTGATGTGTACAAAGATGTTCCGCATTATGCATGTATGTGGCATCTATGGGGAAATGTGAAAAAACTTTACAGAAAGTCACACGATGTGTTATTGGAGATATTTTATACAATGGCTAAAGCAAATTCAAAGTTAGAATTTCACATATTAATGGAACAGGTTGAGGCAGTTGATATTAGAGTGAAGAAATATTTAGAATTGGTTGGTTACAAAAAGTGGGCTAGGTCCTATGCAACAGTTCACCGAGGATGGACTTTGACTTTAAACATTGTTGAGTCAATAAATGGAGTACTTGTATCAGCTAGAGAACTGTCAATTTATGATTTTCTTTACAAAGTTCGATTGCTGTTTGAAAAATGGAATTGTGAAAATAGGTAGGAGGCTTGTTATACATTCACAACTCTCATCGGAAAATTTAATAACATACTCAAAGAGGACGAGGCTTTGTGTACTCGTATGATGGTATGAAATTTTATATTTGTGTAATTTAAACTTATGAATTTAATTTAATTTGTATATATAAATAGTTGTGGATGTATGTACTTTAAAATGAATTGTTAAGTTAATGAATGTTCTCTGTTATGCAAAAAAAAATACATATCCAGTAAGAAATAGGCAATATTCAATTTTCACTATTAAATACATATGCGTTAATCTCTATTACTAAACGAAAGACATATGCAGTAAGAAATAAAATATTTATGGGATTTGTTGGTATTAATCTCTGTTGTTGTATTTATAACGACACATATGCAGTAATAAGAAAAATACCTATGCAATTAGCAAATATGTATATTTATATTTTGCTGCTGTGTTTACAACATATCAAAATATACATTTTGCATCCTTTTGTTGCAATGCACTTATATATTTGTTTTTGATAATTTTTAATTTAAATTTTTTAAAATAATATTACGTTGTACCAGCCACAGAGTATGTGGTACACAGTGCATGACAAACAAAAGTATTTCATCATTTACCTCAAGGAAAAAACATGCTCATGTAACGCATTTCAACTAAATGAAATACCATGTGCACATGCTTGTGTAGTCTTGGCTAGCAAGAATTTTATCAAGAACATCAACTCATGAAGTGGTTGTGGGGATAAGGGTCACAATAGACGTTTGTGTAGGAAATATCATAAATGATACATTTGTTCTTCCGTATGTTTTCTTAATAATTTCTTCTGCACTTTTTATAATAATGAACTCATATTTGTGTTTTAAGACATTTATGTACCATTTGCTATAATGATTTATAAAGAACAATTAGTATTACAGTTCTGCAATAGAAAAATACAAATATTATTTATTTAAAAAATACATATGTTTTATGGTATGTGTATTTGATAACTGAGAGGGTTTTAAATATGATCACCTATAAGGAAGACAATTCATGTCTTGTACCTTTTTTTTTTAAAGTCCATCCTCATATGTATTTTGAAAGTAAATGAACAAAGCTTAAAATACATATGATGTATACTGCATATGTATTTTTATAGCAAAATCTGAACACTGCATATGTATTTTGAAGCTAAATCTCACTGTAACAAATACAACATGAACACTGAAATAAAACACTGAGTACAAAATTATTGAAAACATACACAATATAAAATACTAAAATGATTTACTTTCATTCACTTCAAAATTAGTAAGTTTAATTCACCTCATTTGTATTTTGAAAGTAAATGAACAAAGATTATAATACATATGATGTATACTGCATATGTATTTTTATAGCAAAATCTAAACACTGCATATATATTTTGAAGCTAAAGTCACTATAACAAATAAAACATGAACACTAGAACAAAACACTAAGTACAAAATTATTGAAAACATATACAAAATAAAATACTAAAATAAATTACTTTCATTCACTTCAAAATTATCGAGTTTGATTCACCTCATATATATTTTGAAAGTAAATGAACAAAGATTAAATACATATAATGTTAACTGCATATGTATTTTTATTGCAAAATCTGAACACTGCACATGTATTTTGAAGCTAAATCTTACAGCAACAAATAAAACTCAACACTAAAATAAAACACATAGTACAAAACTATTGTAAACATATTAAACATAAAATACTAAAAGAGAATTTTTTTTATTGAATTCAAAACTAGTAAGTTTGATTCACGTAATATGCATTTTGAAAGTAAATGAACAAAGATTACAATACATATGATGTTTACTGCATATGTATTTTTATTGCATAATCTGAGCACTGCATATGTATTTTGAAGCTAAATCTCGCTGCAACAACTAAAACTAAACACTGAAAATAAAACACATTATACAAAAATATTGAAAACATATACAACTTAAACAACTAAAATGAATTACTTTCATTCGATTCAAAATTAGTAAGTTTGATTCACTTCAAAACATAAAATAAGTTTGTCCAATTAGAACCAACATCTAGGCACCATATTGTCAACTATCCAATGTAATAAATTCATCAACCATCATACTTCTAAACCTTCTGTGACACTAGTTATTCTACTTTGCCTAACAAGCTTCAAGGGTGCTTCGATGTCACTATGAGCATTTGCTTCTTGTTTTATCATGCCATAGTCCCACAATAGTGCAGCGCTTATCTTGTACAATATATGTTGGAGTTGAACTCAATCGAAGGAACTCTTTAACCATAAGAAAGGCACTCTGCGTATCTAACCATGTACAGACCACAGTCCCTACAAAAAAATATTGAATAATAAGTAAAATCTATTTTGTACAAACTTACAAATTTGGTATATGTATATTAAAATACTTACAAGCTTCCACTTGGTTGTTGAGGCAAACCCTCTTCAAATAACACATCAAAAAGGTCTGTTGAGTCTTTATCTTTGTCTCTTGGATGGTTATGAAGATCAATACCTTTCTTTTCATAGAAATTACAAGCATGAAGACACAAAGGGATAATCTCAGCTAATTTCTTGATCTTAGAAAGAACAACAACATAATAACCAGAAGATTCATATGAATCGTGTAAGAATATGCACCTCTCTGAGAATGATAAAACAATAAGAACGCAATGATGTCTGTCCTTTATATTAATAGGAATAACAATATTGTTCACTGTATGTCGTGGCACTACAACATGGATATAGAACCCATTAATGTATTTATTAATATGGTACTCCTGTCCTCCCTCAATAAGATTTGGATCATCCACAAAATAAACTTCTATCACAGACCTAATTGTGTTCATGAAGTTGCAATCTACTATGCTGTATTTGTAAGAGTTGTGGGGCTCGTACTTCGACTTCTTCCGCAAGTAGTAGAAACAAACATCAATTTTCTGCAATAATTAATACCACAAATTTTAGAACATTCAAACAAATTGTATACAAAATAGCATGTGTATGTAAGGTAAAATACATATGCATTTTTAGTTTATAGTCTAAGAACTATGTATGTATAATTTCATTTGTAAACTACTTATATACAAACAATGTAAGAAAAAAGTATATGCAACAGGATGTGATTTCGTTGAACACATCATATGTATATTAATAAATTATATATGTATTTTTAACAAGGCATATGTAAATAAATAAAAACATAGTAAAAATACATATGTGTACCACCATATGTATTTTCAGGTAACATTATATGTATTTTTTGTAGTGTTACAATTCTAAAGAGAAATATATAAAAATAACATACTAATCGAGTCTGTCTATGGCTGATCAGTGAACCCCGTAGTGTAGAACTAATTTTTCTCTTCAACAGTTTCAACTCCAAAATGTATCATTGGAATGACTAATTTTCTCTTCTTGTAATGTTCCACTTTTTCCTTTATGGTTTTTATTCAGTACATGGTAAATCATGAAAACATAATGAAAATAAAAAAACAATTTTAAATAATTCAAAAAAAATACCTTTTAGCATGACCTTTAAGAAGGTCGACAGAAATTTAGTCCATGAACTTGCTGACGACCTTCGTGTCCACTATCCCATCAATCGGGTGAGAAACAAATGGATGTTTCTGAGAGAATATATGTATTTTCCCTGCTGAGCTCCCTTTGTAATTACAGAATACAAAAATGTAAATTATAAAAACGTATTTGCAAAACATATTACATTAAAAATATATATATAACTTAGTGTACTTACCAGCTGCTGAACCAAACTTAATCGTGTATGGTGACTCCTTGAATTTGGACGATCGTCTAATCCTTATCTTTTGTTTGGGAGTTTGATGTTCACGATTTGCGGAGGGATGAACGATGATAATTTTTCTTCGATAGACATTTTGACTAGGTAGCAGCTCATCAGGGATTGTGTTTTGTGAATCAGGCCACACTAGTTCATCCTTTTGTTCATCAATATTTAGTACATGAGTTTTAGGAGGTGTCCTAATTTGACTGTACAAAGTTCAGCCTCTCCATGCACCAATGTATTTACACTCAGTCCAGCATTCTCGACAATAATCTTCAACAATAGTCTCAAAATGTTTATCATTTAAATTCTCATCAGGAGTTTTTTCTTGATGGTTTGTCGATGGATATATGATGATGATTTTCCTTTGGTACTCATTTAGACTCGGTAGCAACTCATTGGGTATTGAAAATTGAGAATCAAACAAAATTGTTTCATCTATTTTTTCATCCCTGGTCTAGAAAAACAGAAAGAAAAAAAATAATTATTCTGTGCATTATTACATCACATAAACTCAAAGATATATTCATATACATACTTGACAATCATCTTGAACAACCTTCTCAGAATGTATATAATCCAAATTTATACTTCGGTAAAGCTCATCAGAGATTAAAAATTGAGAATCGATTTCATATTTTGTTTGATCTGAATGCAAATCACTGCACCCCTTGCAGACAAGTAAAAAGGTAAAATAACATCAAACACACATCCAGTTGTATATGTTTATATACTTATATATAAAAGAACATATAAATGCGAGATACAAAAATGCATATGTGAAATCAAATGAATAAACATATGTTAGTTAATTATTTACCTTGTACTATCCATCTTCTTACCCAAATTCTGAACAACATTGGGATTAAAGCATTATGGTGATGTTTCGTCACTAGAATAATCCATATTTTGGAGATTAGGATCTTTATCTTCATGTTGTTGATACAAATACAAATACAAGTTCAATAAACTATTAATACTTGAGTTCACTGTATATGCATATATTTTATTTTATACTGAATATGTATATTCCAATCCATTAAAAATATATTTTGGTATAACAAAATTCTCAAAAAATATATGTATATACAAAACTAAAAACACACTATTTTACAGAGTATGAAATTTGCAATCAACCTAAAAATACATATTGTTATAACAGAAGTCTCAAAACCACAAATGTACACTATATGATTTTTTTCAAATGAATGTTTAACTAAAACTGTATATACTCATATATAAATATGAACATTAAAAATAAAATAAACATAATGAAATTACATTTAAATGTTCTTGTAAATACATATATGTAAGTTAAATATTTACCTTTGTACTGTCAAATATCTTATCCAAAGTCTGAACAACATCAGGACTGAAGTGTTGTCCAGATGTCTCTAAACCACCATCATCAATATTTGGTAGTTCAGGTTCTTTATCTGCACACTGTTCCTATAAAATACATATGCAAGGACATTAAATAATTATTAAGCAATATTCGTATTTGTATAATGTATGTGTATAAGTCAATACACTAAGAATACACAAGTAAATCAGATAAGATTTTTAAATCAGTTTTGAATATTAAAAATTTTACCTTTACGTTTGTACCATCAAACATCTTATCTGAATTTTGAAAAACATCTGGACTGTAGTGTTTTCCAAATGTATCTAAACCACCATCATCAATATTTGCCTCTTCAGGTTCTTTATTTGCACATTGTTCCAACAAATACATATTCAAGGACATTGAACAATTGTAACACTATATTCACATATGTATACTATATTTGGATAAGTAAGTCCAATAAGAATATATATTCAAATCAGATAAGTTTTTTAAAGCATATTTGAATAGTAAAAATTTTACCTTACTTTGTTCAATTGCTTTCAGAATCAGATTGAACTTTGTCTCTACTAATCTACAAATTTCTTTCAACTCTCGATAAACCTGTTTTCATACAAAATCAATAAATAATTTTTTTAATGTAGACACGTATTTGATAAAAAAACTTACTTGATCATGGAATGTTTCAAAAAATTTCCTTGATGTAACAGCTTCTTCCTGCACAGGACTCTTCAACTTTGACTATATTGGAGGCAAAATTACCCTAGTTGTTTGCTTCACATTCTGCCATTTTGAAGCAGTTTCCTGTTGTGTTTGAATAGGCTTAAAAACTGGTTTCTCAACTGTTTCTTCACTGCAAAGGTTGATAAATCAACCTTTTGTTTTTTTGAGCATTCATAGATTTCTTTTGGTGGTGGATCCTGGAAATCATTATCTAAATCAACTGAATGTTCATCATCAACTTCACCCTTCTCTGGTATTTCAAACTTTGACATTTCTCTTTGAGTTGGCTCAATGTTCTTAAATACAACCTAGAAATATAGATAAAATATGTTAAAGTATCTATTAAACAATTATAATTCAAATGTATTTATGTAGACTATAAAATACATATGGATTTAGTAACTACGAACCTTGTCATCTTCATTAAACATAGGATCCATCAAATACTCGAAACGTGGTCAAGGTGCATTTGTCTTTAAATTTAATAATTAGGGAATCCGATTATCAATCTTTCATGGAACATTTGAACAACACTCATAAAGCCACACTTGAATAGCCAGTGACATTCCCTGTATCAAATAAAACTTTCCACTAGCTTTCAACCTATTGTTCAAACTTCTTACTAGATCCTTGAATGATAAAGTCCCCTAATAAAAATCCTTATATCTACCACTCTCCACCAAATAAAAATAAAGTCGGGGTATAACTACAGTATCAACATTATATAAAACAAAAGAATGAAGGAAATACAAAATTGCAAACTTCTCAGCATACTCATCATTGTTCTTCCCCCAAACTTTGCCCGTGACTGCTAGAAATAATTGGCTTTTTATATAAATTTAAACCATTGAAATACTTATCAACAAACCTATTTGGGTACATCATCATCGAAAATGAAGTCATACCTATTACCAACACAATTCAACCCAATAATAATAGAAAATTCCCTAGGAGTAAAGTAAAGAGAAGTGCCATTAGCCCGAATGACTATCGTAGATGAAGAACTACCCTTTATCTCGAGGGACATAACATAGCTGCACAATTGTGCTTGAACTACATAGTATTTCTTCTTCATGAATGTAACACCCCGCATTTTGGGCCAGAATGAAAACCATTATTTCTATGCATAGATGATCCAAAAACCATAAATCCTATGTAAATTTTCTACGTTAATCAATTATGTAGTGTGGAAAATTGAATGATCATTCCGTCGATATAAGATTCGCCCAAATTCGATACCCGGGCAAGATGTTATGGCTAATTTAATCCTAGTCGTAAAATATTATAATTTTGGTGCTTGGCGGGTCGCGGAGATGGTCTATTTAACAATTGTCAAATTTTAGTAGCCTAGCATGATTATGGAGCATCACACAGAAGTTTCAGGTCCCAACCAGTGGGACAACGTGATGGCTCAGCATTGCGGTGACCCTAAGAATCGCATTCGTCAATTCCCAGTGAGCCACTGCAATAGTTGTACATTGTGGTGGCCCATAAAATTAGGCTCCCAGTTATATTTTTATTCCATCTCATTAAGGATATATTGGGTAAATTTCACCCCCTTGTCAGCTTAAATACGGGATTTTTCTTCCAAGTGACCTCATTATTCATATTTTCTTAAAAAATCCATAAGAACACTCTCAAGGGTTTCAAACTAAAAATCCAAATAACTCGAGATTCAACTGTGGGTTTTTGAAACTGATTTAAGATTTGGAATCCCTAAACCGTAGGCTTCAAAAATCATTCATTAAATTTCTAAATTAAGGTACATGAGGTTTATCCTAAAACTACATAGGTAGGTTGAAAACACACAATTATGATTTAAAAATCATCAAGCATGAATTTGTTAAAGGGGTTTTGAGATCCATGATTTTATTATGCCTTATGCATGTTTAATGATATTGTTGTTTTGGCCTTTAGGCCTCATCCCCTTTAATTGATTTACACATATAAGTATATATATGAAACTTGAAATTAAAGATTTGTTTGAGAGCACAAATAATGAAAATCCCTCTCTTGTGATAACCTTATATTTATGATCTTATGGTGATTGATTGAAATACATGATTTATGGCTTGAGAATAATTTACTCAAATACCATAGTAGTTGATCATGATTTAGAGATTTAAGAGAGGGAGTTTCTTGATGTAAAAATACATTTTGTTAAAAGAGAAAGATTTATATGAGATTAAGAGTTTTGACATGGCCACCTTGCATCATTGAAAGTTTGACAAAGAGAGTTACATACATGTGTTTAAGTGAGTTTTAGAGAAAGAGTTCTTTGAAATGATTTATTGATATGGTGGTCCCAAATTTATGTTCAAAAATAGAGATTGTAATATGTTAATAATGGCTCAGAGATATGACTTGCAAGTCAATGGTATGATGAAGCCATAAGTATGTATGCCATAATAGAGTATGTTTTCAGAATATATTTTTAGAAAATGCATATTTTAAAGGGTTAAAAATGGGATTAAAGAGGGTTAAGTAGTTACCCGAAGATGTCTTGAGTTCACGTAACTCTTAGCCTAAAACTGCGATTTACCGATCCGAGTATATTATTTTTATGCTGGCGACGGCCGTGTGGCGTAGCAGAGTCAGAGACTCCAAACCTTGCAGCACACTTAGGTTGGGGGCTTCCCCACCGAGTCAATGGAAAATTCCATATAGCCCGTGGAATTTTAGAGTTGTAGGATATACCACCTAGAGTAGAAGTAAAACAAAGAGTGTCACAGAGTTCAGATAATTTTACAGAGTATTTCAATAATGCCCATGAGATTTCTTACTATAGGATATATTTATGAACTGTTTTAAATTGCTCTCATATATATTGAATACAAACTATTATTTTGGATTTGCTTTGCATACCAGTACAATTATATTAACCCCCTACCTCCCAGATTCAGAGGCTCAGTCTAGGGGTCTGGCTAATTAGTAGAGTATCCAGGGAGAAGTGATCTGTGCAGTGGTGAGCCTTCTTTGTTCCAGAAGGCCTGTCATTTCAGATTATGTTATTTCTTTATTTTGGTCTACTGGTGGGCTTGTCCCAACTTTTCAGACAGTTATCTTTAGATCATGTAGTAGAGATTTCACAGACTGTTCCAGTAGTTGTTTAGTTGATTTTGGATTTCATTCTGTATGGTTAAACTAAATCCAGAGTATGACCATTTCTCCGTATTAGATTATAATTCCATATTTTCTTTTATTATATGAATGTTGTGTATGATTACTAGATCAAATATAGTAGGACGTCCGGGCCTTTATGGTTTGGGATGTCCATCACGTATAAGCCTTAGTTTGGGTCGTGATAAACTATGTATCAGAGCACGGTTCATGATCCCAGGGTATCTGCAAAATCATGTACGGTAGAGTCTTGTTTATGGGTATGTAGCGCGCTACACTTATAAGCAAGAGGCAACTAGGCGTTTAGGAATATTTCTCTTTATTCATATTCTAGTTTGTGCTATAAAGTCAGAATATTCCTTTTTCATACTCTAATTCATTCTAGGGTGTCGCTCATACAGAAGTAAAGTCATCCCAATTCTTTCCTTACTTTGATGTGCTTAGATATGTCTTGTTGTTGAAGTGATTCAGGTGCAAAAGTCTAGAATCTAAATGGTATATTCCTTTCTGATTGATCCATATAATATTTTGAAATTGGACAAGGACTTGTGAAGAGTCCGTTAGTGCCTCAGAGTGTATTAATTCTAGTGTGAATTTTTATTCTGAAGAAATCGTGCTTTTGAGCCTGCGGTATTAAGTGTATTAAGTCCCTTTTAAAATTTTTATGTTACAGATGTCACGCTTAAGAGAGAATGAGGGTAGCAGAATATTGGAACTATATTCCCACTCGAGTAGTAGTATAAGTTAAAGTGTCGGTGTCATGCCTCATTGGTAGTGAGACTAGACCAAGAAGTTGGTGATACAAAGTCACAAGGTTAGAAATCAAAGTGAGGATGAATTTTATGTAGATAAATATGTTTAGTTGAATAACTGATGTTTGAGGATGATTTACCCCTTTTATAGTAATAGACTAATATGGTAGCTAGTAGTATGTGTGGATCGTATGGTAGTCTGTGGGGGGAGTGTTTGACTTAGATTTTTTATTCATACAGAGTAAGATATGTATTCTTAGATCATTGATTATTGTGTGTCAAGTTTCTATCTCTTGTAACCTTGTTATCGTTGTGTTGTTGAAAATCAAAGTCTAGTGGAGCCCTGTGGGGTGTATTTTGATTCACTAGCAACTTGATGTCTATCTTATTGATTCTTGTATTGGTTGGAACTGGGGGTTTAGAGGCTTAATGGCAAGAAAAGTTGTAAGGGTGATTTATTGAATGTATGTATAGTTGAACCTTTTTACATGAGATTGATTTGGTATTAAAGTGATACATCCTTGTATGTTAGTTTAGTAGAAGATAGAGAAGGAGTTATTAGCTAAGGTGAGTTGTTGTTTGCTCGAAGTATGAAAATGGCTAGATTAGCCAGTAAGTTATAAATTATAGACACAAGGTTATTTGTGCAATTTAAAGGTAGTCTAAATGTACGCTTGGGTAAGTAGGTATGATGTGAGAAGGTATGTAGTAGATTTTAAGGCATAACAGTGATGTCATGAAGGTGTTTTGGTTGAAGGTTTTATCTAAATAAAATGATATATTTGGGTAGAATATCCCAATTTGATGGACTGGTATATTATGTTGCATTCTTCACTAATGGTAGATGATTGATGCTAGACTATAGGCTTGATTTGTTGAAATAGTGTGTGTTAATGAATTAGAATAAGGTAAACCATAAGGTTATGATCGATTATTGTGGCTATGGAGTTCTAGTGTACTATTGTTTCTTAATGTTTTATTTCATACTTTCCAAGTAAGAATTGTGTGTAAGGTTGAGTTGTAAATCATATTTAGCGCTAGATATTAAGTTTGAACAGTTGATGGCCATGAAGGTAGATGTGATTATTTCTTGGTTAATGATACTAGTTTTATGGAAGCAACCTAATAGGTTTGAACAATACATGCAAGAACTTAAGTTTATTTGATTCATAATGAAGTATGATGTTGTATATATGAACTAGAAGTATGCCAAGGTGATATAAGGTTGCAGTATTTTTCTAAGGCTATTACATATTGTGTGTGGTTAGTGGTACCGTTGAGTTGCTAGGTGGAGAAAGACTAGTTAGATGGTATATAGTGTTCTAAATAGCCAAGTTAAGGATTTTTGATAGATAATGTTAAGACTTCTAATATGATCTTGATTCTCATAGTGGAGAGATATAAGTTTGGAGTCGGGATCCTGGTAGACTATAACAGAAGTGGTATGGTCCATTAAAGGTTTGGAGATATCCATATTTAGTTTTAGAAGAATCTGAGTTGGTAAAAGTTTAAGATGTTATATGATGACTTTTGGGGCTATAGAAACCTAAGGGTTGAATCTTAGAAGGAGGTACTAGCATTGGTTGTTGTACATGAAGATACCATCTTACAGGGTAAGTTTAGTTTTATGTGTATTGTTATATCCCTGACTCTAGAGTAAAGTGATTTCAGTTTATACCAGAGTGTATATAGTGGTCCACATACTTAGAGTAATGGCTTAAATCTAAGGGGGAAATGATAGAATAAGTAACCAAGTCAAGTTTCCATATGCTAATAGATGTGCCAGTAAGTTGTGGAATTGGCCGTGAGAAAGAATGATGCTTAATCTGTTATTATTTTAGCGGTTTACCTCAGTTAATCTGACACATACTCATGCTTTATGTTTCAGCTTCATGATTATAGCTCGTGTTTATGCATATGATAAGGAATCATGTACTCTCCTAGTTCCTAGTATGATAAGTTCCTAGTTTGTTTAGCAGTCAGAATCGCTTTTTATAAGTTATGAATTCCAAAATTTAGATCATGCAGCTCATTACTCTTGTACACATGTGATACTCTTAACGATCAGTGAAAATTCAAATTTATATCAGGTACGTCCTCAATTATATCTCTTTAATGAGTCTATGCTGTAAGTGCTCTATTCCTCACGCCTCAGTAGGGTATCAAATTATTCTTAGTACTCCCCTTATGTTTCGGATCCAGATATTCTAATTTGCAGTGATATTTTTCCTTAAGTTGAGATAGTGATGATGAACGATTGATTAGATAGGAAAGAGTAAACATTCCTTGTTGATGAAAGATGGTTGTATGCTTATTTGAGTTAAGGCGGTAATTGTGAAGTAAGATTGAGGTCGAGTCTTTGATACGTGTCAAGGTTAGTTGAATTTTTATCTATATTTAGGAAAAATTATTGTGCACTTGTTTTATGTAAGTCAATAAGTTGAAAGAATTTTTGAGGTGTATTTTCGTGTATGACTTGGTTAGTTGAGAATATTTTATGTGTAGCATCTGAATAGTGCAGGGAAACTATTATGGATAGAACTATTAGAGAATATGAGAAATATGTTTTATGAGTGGTTGTTTAAAAGTTCATATGTGGGTAAGAAGATAGGCTTGAATGCCATGTTTGTATGCATATGGATGGATTCCTTGAGTGTTTGTGAATGTCTAATACGAAGTTGAAGGTGATTGTTCGAGTGGAAATAAGAATTATGCAGGAGATGAGGAATTATGAAATGCAGGGTGTGTTTAATTCATGATTCGGACTAGTACTACAGTATTATGTGGTGCGTCTTCTGAGTTTGAGTTAGGCTTAAAGATGATGAGGGGATTTAGTTCAGTTTAGACATTAGTAGATGGAAATATCAGCGGCCATGTGAGGAAAAATAAGTGGAATCAATAAGCATGGTGTTTAAGGAAAAAGTATAATTGAGAGAGTATTTTAGAAGTGTGGCTAATCTTGAAAGTAAGAAGTTGCAATGCCTAAGGTTTGGTAATTCTATCCTAGTTTACGAGTTATATGTTTGTATTCTATGCTATAGAGTAGTGTCATTATTGTGATTACTTAGTTGGATGTCTTGTGTAACTCATGTCAGAGATTCTTTTCTCCCGAAGGCTGCTAGAACTTCTTTAGAAAGAGTGTTGAAGAGATACTCCAGTTAAGTATAAGTGTCCAGTATAATTCAGTTTAACAGTCAGGCAGGCGATTTACTGTGGTTTTCCACCTTTTCACCCAGTCCTACTATCTGAAGTCCAATGCGTATGACCATCCCAAAAGATAATTTATTCCATTTGTGTAAGTTGCGAACTCAGTTCAGTCCAAGCATCATGTTTCAGATTCAGTTATTTAGTCATGACTCAGTTCATAAGAGTTCAGCATATAATCTCAAATTTTTCTGCTATTTTAGCTCAGACAGTGTAATACCTTTGTACGATCTAAATCTTGTTGCCTCATGATTCGTACTTACCTAAGTTATCACTTCCAAATCCAATGTGTGTGATAATTTAAATCCTAGTTGTAAAACACCATCATTTTGGTAGCCTATCGCGATTATGGCGCATCGCGCTGAAGTTCCAGGTCCCAACCAGTGGGACAATGCGATGGCTTCATGTCGCGGTGACCCCAAGAATACCATTCATCAATTCCCAGTAAGCCACCGCGATAGTGGCGCGTTGCGGTGGCCCATAAAATTGGGCTTCCAGTTATATTTTTATTCCATCTCATTAAGGATATATTGGGTAAATTTCACCCCCTTGTCAGCTTAAACACGGGATTTTTCTCCCAAGTGACCTCATTATTCATATTTTCTTCAAAAATTCATAAGAACACTCTCTAGGGTTTCAAACTAAAAATCCAAATAACTCAAGATTCAACCATGGGCTTTCAAAACTGATTTAAGATTTGGAATCCCCAAACCGTAGGCTTCAAGAATCATCCATCAAATTTCTAAATTGAGGTACGTGGGGTTTATCCTAAAACTACATGGGCTTGTTGAAAACACCCAATTATGATTTAAAAATCATTAAGCATGAATTTGTTAAAGGGGTTTTGAGATCCATGATTTATTATGCCTTATGCATGTTTAATGATATTGTTGTTTTGGCCATTAGGCCTTATCACCTTAAATTGATTTACACATATAAGTATATGTATGAAACTTGAAATTGAAGATTTGTTTGAGAGAACAAATAATGAAAATTCGTCTCTTGCGATAACCTTATGTTTATGATCTTATGGTGATTGATTGAAATGCATGATTTATGGCTTAAAAATAGTTTATTGAAATGCATGATTTATGGCTTAAAAATAGTTTACTCAAATACCATAGTATTTTGATCATGATTTAGAGATTTAAGAGAGAGAGTTTCTTGATGTAAATATATTTTGTTAAAAGAGAAAGATTTGTATGAGATTAAGAGTTTTGACATAGCCACCTTGCATCATTGCAAGTTTGACAAAGAGAGTTGCATACATGTGTTTACGTGAGTTTTAGAGAAAGTGTTCTTTGAAATGATTTATTGATATGGTGGTCCCAAATTTATGTTCAAAAATAGAGATGGTAATATGCTAATAATGGCTCAGAGTTGTGACTTGCAAGTCAATGGTATGACGATAGCATAAGTATGTATTCCATAATAGAGTATATTTTCAGAATATGTTTTCAAAAAATGCATTTTTTAAAGAGTTAAAAATGGGCTTAAACAGGTTTAGGTGGTTACCCGAAGAAGGTTTGAGTTCAAGTAACTCTTAGCCAAAAATCGCAATTTGCCGATCCGGGTATATTATTTTTACGCTAGCGACGGTCGTGTGGCATAGCAGAGTCAAAGACTCCAACCCTTGAGGCACACTTGGGTTGGGGGCTTTCCCGCCGAGTCAATGGTGGATTCCATATAGCCCGTGAAATTTCAGAGTTCTAGGGTATACCACCTAGCACAGAAGTAAAACAAAGAGTGTCACAGAGTTCAGATGATTTTACAGAGTCTTTCGAAAATGCCCATGAGATTTCTTACTATGTGATATGTTTATGAACTGTTTTAAATTGCTCTCATATATGTTGAATATAAATTATTATTTTGAATTTGCTCTGCGTACCAGTACAATTGTATTAACCCCTACCTCTCAGGTTCGGAGGCTTATTCTAGGGGTTTGGCTAATCAGTATAGTATCCAGGGAGAAGTGATTCGTGTGGTGATGAGCCTTCTTTGTTCCAGAAGGCCTGTCATTTTACTGTCACAATGAAATACCCAAAAATTTTACTGTCACAAAAATGTTTGTACTGCTCCTTGTTTAATATGACCCATAAACTTCCTTCAATATCATTATCACTGTAGGAGCACATATGTGGTGCAAATCTTGAAAGTTTTTGTGCGATGAATATTTCATCACGCAACATCTATACAAAATAAAACTACACCTTATTAAACTGTAAAAAAAAAAAAAAAACAATCAACTATGTATTGAACCAAAAAAATACATATAATATTCATATTTATTTTGAACAGAACAAAAATACAAAATCATCACAAAAGCAAAATACATATAAAATTTGATATGTATGTATAAAAATACAAATTCTACCCTATACCTTAAAATATATATTGAACCTAACAAAATACAAATGAAAGTGCAAATGTACTTCTCAACAAAAAGTATTTGTACATTTCAACATTCCCAAAAACATAAAATACATATCAATGATATTAAAAATACATATAGTCAAATAACTCTTCATGAGTAGTTCATATAACAATATATTTTTCATACATGCAACTTAGCAAATTCATCTATTATACAAAATACAAATAAACATGGAAGCTTCTCAAAATTTTACAAAAAAATACATGTTAATCAAAAATATATATTTAACCTATCATCTTCATAAATTAGCTTACTGCAATCCTAAAAATACATATCAGCAGAACATAAAATATATATTAACTCCCTGAAAATATACATATTACTCCCAACTTTGATAAAAGCTTTACTAAAATCAATAAATACATAACAGTAAATAAAAAATACATATACAACGACAAAAAAAACTCTTCCTCCGTGTCTTCTTCAAATTCATTAGGAGAAGAGTTCTCAACATCTTCATCAACCTTGCTTGACTCTACAATTTCTTTGGCTTTTCTTTTCTTGTCATATTTTTTTCTTTGTACTTTTGGAGAAGGAGTTTTCTTCAACCATTTTGTTTTTCAAAATATCAGCCATCTTCACCGGATCGTTACGAAACTTGGACCTAATCTTCTTCGTACTCTCAGATTTCTTCGACTATATAGGACTAGAAATAACTTTAACTACATCGTCTTGAGTTAATCCAAGACTAAAAGATGGTGCATAATCAGACACCAAATTAATAGGTGGTATACCACTATTTCTTCGTGATTTTGGTGTGTGTTCTACTATTAGAGCATAAAAACCTTAAAATCGGAGTTGCTAATGAAATACAGTACCAAAAAAAAAAAGAAACTGATAACGTCCAATAACGTAATTAATTAGTTACCGAAATAGAGGAACACAATCCTTATCAAATCGTGCTAAAACCATGCCAAGGGAAAAAAAATAGGAAGCGGGAACTCTGTTAATGGCGTAAAAAAGGAAAAGAAATTTTAAAATTAAGGAAAGAGAAGAAGAAAAGCGTGAAAGGGGAACCTATACACGGTAACTTTTCTTAGGCGGTAATGTAGGGATCACTATTAAAATAATGTTATTTTTGCTACACAGTGTAAATTCATATAAGTGTTGCTATTTTTTATTATTTAATACTTAGGTATACTACTCCATGTAGTTTTTCCTACTAATTACTATATTGAAGGCCACTATTTTTAATTTACTGTTCACAAATAGAAATTAGAACCAAAAAGCACACATTTCATTATCACCTGAAGTTCAATGTATAATACGTCTTAATTGATAACAGAAAAATTATAAGCATGACATAATGTTTGTTTATCCTTTTTTTCATGTAGAATGATATGAAGTTAATAAGTACTTCTATCATTTATATCACTTTAATTAAAAAATGTAGTATTCTCAAATCATGAGTGTATTTTAAACTTTTTTGTTTAAAATTAAATTTTAAATATTATTATGATTTTTTTTAAAGTATAAAATGTATAATTACATATCAAATTCACTTTTTTTGCCTATATATTTTTATTTTATTTCAAAATTTTGTTTTTATCATTGGTGATGTAATTTTCCAAATTACAACTATGCACTTGTCATTTTTATCATCTTTTTTATTTGTAGTAATCCACCTAAATTAATTTACTACTCTAATTTCTAATCTATATAATAATGAAGCAGAATAGTCTATCATGATGTCATGCCAAGTGGAATCTTGAGAAATAGAATTTTACAATAAAAATCAATTTTATTGATTATTACTTATTTCATATTTATTCCACGCATTTCATATCTATCTATATATATAATAAAGGAGAATAGTCTAGCATGACGTCATGTCAAGCGGCATCTTGAGAAATAGCATTTTTCAACAAAAATCTATATTGTTGATTATTAATTATTTCATATTTATTTTATATTTATATATATTTATAATAAAGGAAAATAATCTAGCATGATGTCATGCCAAGTGACATCTTGAAAATAGCGTTTTACAACAAAAATTTATTTTTTGATTATTAATTATTTCTTCTTTATTCCATTTTTATTTCATATTTATATATATATAATAAAGGAGAATAGTCTCGCATGATGTCATGCCAAGTTACATCTTGAGAAATGTCATTTTGCAACAAAAATCTATTTTATTGATAATTAATTATTTCATATTTATTTCATATCTATTTATATAATAAAGGAGAATAATACAGCATGATGTCATGCCAAGTGACATCTTGATAAATAACATTTTACAACAAAAATCTATTTTGTTGATTATTAATTATTTTATATTTATTCCATGTTTATTTCATATCTCTATATATAGAATAAAGGAGAATAGTCTAGCATGATGTCATTCCAAGTTGCATCTTGAGAAATATCATTTTACAACAAAAATCTATTTTGTTGATTATTAATTATTTCATATTTATTTCATGTTTATTTCATATCTATATATATAATAAAGGAGATAGTCTAGCTTGATGTTATGCCAAGTAACATCTTGAGACATAGCATTTTACAACAAAAATCTATTTTGTTGATTATTAATTATTTCATATTTATTCCATGTTTATTTCATATCTATATAGATAATAAAAGAGAATAGTCTAGCATGATGTCATGCCAAGTGACATCTAGAGAAATAGCATTTTACAACAAAATTTTATTTTATTAATTATTAATTATTTTATATTTATTTTATGTTTATTTTATATCTATATATATAATAAAGGAGAATAGTCTAACATGATGTCATGTGAAGCGACATCTTAAGAAATTGTAACGATCTAAAAATTTAATGAAATATGTGAAATTTATGATTTTATGTGATTTGACTACTTTATCCCTTCCCGTAGTTGCACTATGATATTTCTGTGGTGTGAGAGTGATTGACATGATTTTTGATGCATTTTGTTACCATTTATGCGATATTTGATTTTTAATGGCTTCGAGAGCCTTATTTTAGACTTATGAGGGTATCATTCAATCCGTACAATGGATGGCTAAACGGACTGCGCCAATAGCTCTGAAATATCAATTTAGGCTAGGTAGACCTTTAGTTCAGGTCCCGGTGCACCCAAGCTCATTTTGACCTATTGGTCGAAAAGATGAAAAATTAAAAATATGAGTGTGGGATCCACATTTGGTCAAAGCGACCTCGAATATAAAATTTGACTTCGCCAATAGTTACAAAATACCTATTTTAGGATGGTAAGATATTTGGTGTAATTTTACGAATTTTAAACCCCATTTCGACCCTCAATTTGGAAAATTACAATTTCGAATTTTGGGGGTCAACTTTTTGAAAACAATATTGTTTTGGAAAATCTGACTTAGCCAACACATCGGAAACATCAAATTTAGTATTTCATAGTTTGTTTGCATATATTCGATTCTGAATGAATCTCGAGCACCCCGTTGAAGTGTAGAGTGAACTTGAAGGGAAAAATTTGATTCAAAAACTAGAAAAATTTGCAATATAAATACCCATTTTGGCCATTTTTGCTCATTTTTCATCTTGCCACTTAGGAGTTAAATACTAAAATAGTGTGGAAGCTTACAAGTTGAAGTTTGTGGGAGCTTGGAAAGCTAGATTAATACCTATTTCCTGATTCTATTACGAATTTAAGGTGATATTTCATTATTTTTTACTTTAATTCCTTGACTAATTTCTCAAAATCCCAAGAATCTCAAGGCTTGATTTTAAACCCCAATTTCATTTCTTTTTATTTGAATAATATTTTTATCTTATAATTATAAGATTTTCATCAATTTAACCTTCAGAACAACTCTGATTCTTGATTTTAACTCGAATTTCAAGGATTTTACTCAATAAAGCTTAAAAATAGTTTTTCCTCAATTTGAACCTCGTTTTTTACTCAAGTTAATTTGGGTTTTCAGTTGTATCTTAAAAATATGGGAAACATATTTTTGAAGTAAAGTTTTGATTTTGCTCTTCTTTTTCAAAAATTTATTTAGAGGATTCGTTTTGACCCCAAACCAAAAGTAGTCAGTATGAGTATCGTTAGTTTTATTTTGATGCATAGATTCCATATTTGATGTTTTAGTAGAGTTTGAAATTGTTCATGAAAAGTAAGGTCGTGGGTTCGAAATGTAACAGATCAGTTTTGGCTTTTGAGGTAGGTTATGGCTAAACTCTTTTGGATTGGATTGGGTAGCAAATGATGATACAAAATTTATCTTAAGGGTAATAACTAATCATTAAAAATGTCTATCTAGGTGTGTACTCATGTGGGTTCTATATGTGATGTAATTGTCAAAATTGAGATATTATGTGATATGTGTGACCATGTGGGGTCCTATGTGATGTTGATAGGCTTGAATACATGTGAATAATTATATTATTTAAGATGATTAATATAGTACCATTGGCGTATTCTGATTATATTCTTACCTTATTAGCATATTAGACATGTGGAAATTCATGAATGAAACGGAGATAATGAGTGGATATTGGCTCACGTAGTTATAGAAATGTTTTATTATTCTTAGTTATGGAAATATATTATTTGGTTGGTTATGAAAATATATCATGTGATTGGTTGTGGAAATACCCATTGTGATTGGTTGTGAGCATTGCATCTTCATATCATACTCATTCTTAAAACATTGGTACCACCGTGGCAACATCTGAGAAACACCGGCAACACCTGATAACACCTTTTAAAGGGATGTGCTAGAAAGAATATATGATATATGTGGATTGTATATGGGTTGACAAACCCTCCATGGGTCCTGCATTGGGAAGTTTGCCTCCATAGGTATATACGGGGATTGCGCGGGGATTTCACAGGTTGTGTGATGACCTCATGCATCATCATCATCATCATCATCATATACATTGCACTTACTTTATTGTGTTTATATTATGTTGTATTGCCATATTGACTTGCCATTTATGTAATTATCTTATCTTCTTTTACTTGTATTTAATGATCTTGTAAATGCATATTCTCCTTTGTTCTACTTATATGTGATATAGTGCTTACTTATGTTCTATATGGTTGTGATATTATAATATATGTAATATATTAGAGCTGTTAGTGCAAGTGGTGTGGGCTACCTTGTGGGACATTTTCTGATTTTAGGAGACGTGCCCTTAGTGTATATTTTGTATGCTTTATTTACTACCTTGTTTGGTCGGCCTATGATACCTACTAAGTACAAGTGGACTGTACTCATGCCCACTGCACCCTTTCAGTTAACGTCCTAGATCGAGTGTGCCTCAGCTTGCTTGACTCGGGCGATTGTTGGAGTTTTCAAGGTAGTGGTTGGATATCCTTACATCCAGAGTTCACCTCTATCTGTCTATAGTAGTTATGTCTTTATTAGTATTCAGAGACAAATATTATTTATTTGTGGTTATTTTTCTAATGTATTTGACTCCTGGATTATATAAGTAGTTCTTACACTATTGACACCTAGTTTTGGGCATGATTGGTATTTTGGATAATTTCTTTTTGCATTGTTATGATTACTTGTATGGTTTTTCTTCGTTATAGAAGCCACACCTTGAGCATTTCTATCCTTTTCTTTTTCCTTCTCGTATCAATTTGGGTGATAGGCTTACTTGTCAAGTTACGCTGTGACAAGTGCCATTATGACCCTCATTTTTGGGGCCTGACAAATTGGTATCAGAGCAGACAGGTTTCATTGGTCTCAATGGTGTAAGAATGAGATGTCTAATAGATTCTCACAGATCAGTATGTAGACGTTCGTATCTATCTTTAAGAGGCTATAAGATATCCTTAGGACACTTCTCATATGTAATTCTTTATCATGTGAAGTTCTTTCATACCCCGTGTTATGAGTTGTATTTCATTCTTTTTGCGAATATGGTGTCGACTAGGTCCAGTGTGATTAGAGATGTAAAGACTTCATCCAGAGGGCGAGCCTCAAGTCATGGATAGACTCGAAGAGTGGACGAGCCAATGGATTAGCCCTGTCTAGGAGAAGTGCTAGGGGGCTCTCCCCCGAGCCTCGTGTTAAATAGGTTAGAGGTGTAGATTCAACTCCAGTGTCTCAGAGTTCTTCTACTCCAGTCTTGGAGGGATTATTGATTCATCTGTTGACCTGTTTGGAGGGTACTCCTTTGAGTTCATTTAGTGTTTCCCCAGCTTCGCGTATGGTACCTCCACCTATGCCAGAGTTTAGTGTGGTATCCTCCAGTTGTACCTAGTTCAGTTTTGGGTACTCCTCAGACCTTAAGTACTATTCCTCCATCAGTGCCGATACCAGAGAATGGTGTTTCAAGATAGAGAGTGCAACCCTCATCTATGTTACCCCTGCAGGCAGGATCTCAGCCAGTTAGATTTTTTTTACCTTATGCTCTTCAGCGATCCATGAATCAGATAATAGTATTTGGGGTGACATTTCAGAGTGTAGGGGGTCAGTCGGGTATGCATGGATCTACCTCTCAAGCATCTCGATAAAACGCTAAGAGGGTACGCCGTTAGGATAAGTTTAGAGGTTGATTTATGTGTGATGAGTTTATTCATCTGGCCAAGGAATGTCCTCACTGTGTGTTTAGATCTACTCATATTTCATCTGTGAGGGGTAGGGGTGATACCAGAGGTGTGAAGAGCATAGGTAGTAGAGCTCGTGGGGCTGTCTGCAAGGCTACATGGGCAGTTGGTGGTCGTGGTTAGTTTTATGCTATACCATCCATACCTGAGGCAAAGGCTTTTGATATTGTGATTAAAAGTATTATCCCTAATTTTTAGACCTGCATCTGTATTATTTGATCTCGAATCGACTTTCTCCTATGTGTCTGTGTATTTTTCTTTGGATTTTGATTATGTTAGTGAGCCTCTTGCCATGCCTATTTGTGTATCTACCCTGGTAGGTGATTCTTTAGTGGTGAATCAGTTACACCTATCTTGTGTTGTGACTTTTGCCAAGCATGAGACTTTCGTAGACTTTCTTCTGTTAGATACAATCGATTTTGATATTATTTTGGGCATGGATTAGTTGGCTTGTTATCATATTGTCTTAGATTATTTTGTTAAGACTGTGACTTTAGCTTCGCCAAGTATGCTAAGGATAGCTTGGAAGGGTACACTTCATTCGGGTCCTAAGAGGATTATATCTTTTGTTCAGGCTCGTAAATTGGTTAAGAGGGGAGGTTTATCTTACTTGGCTCATATTTGTGATACTAGTGTTGTATTGCCTCCTTTCTTGGATTCTGTCTGTATTGTTAGTGATTTTATGGATGTGTTTCCTACAGACTTGCCTGTTATGCCTCCGGATAAAGATATTAATTCTGATATTGATGTTGAGCTGGGCACCAAGCCCATTTATATTCTTCCTTATAGAATGGACCCAACAAAGTTAAAAGAATTAAACGATCAGTTGCTGCAGCCGTTGGATAAGGGATTTATCCGACCTAGTGTTTCACCTTAGGGTGCACCTATCTTATTTATAAATGAAAAGGATGGGTCTATGAAGATGTGTATTGGTTATCAACAGTTGAATAAGGTAATGGTTAAGAATAAGTATCCTTTTTTTCATATTGATGATTTGTTTGATCAGTTTTAGGGTTTTGCGGTATTTTTTAAGATTGATTTGACATCCAGTTATCACCAGTTGAGGATTAAAGTTTTGGATATTATGAAGATAGCTTTTCAAACTCGATGTGGTCAATATGACTTCTTGATCATGTCCTTCGAGTTGATCAATGCCCCTGCCGCATTCATGGAGTTGATGAACCGAGTGTTTCGACCATATCTTTACTCCTTTGTTACTATATTTATAGATGATATCTTGGTTTATTCTAAGAGTGAGGTTGAGCATGGGGAGCACTTGCGAATTATTCTTTAGAGATTGAGAGATGAGAAATTGTATGCTAAGTTCTCTAAGTGCGAGTTTTAGTTGGAGTTTATTTCTTTCTTGGGTCATGTGGTGACTAAAGAGGGTGTTATGGTTGATCCAGCCAAGATTATTGTAGTTCGTGATTAGGCTAGACCTACTTCGCCCATCGAGATTTAGAGTTTTGTTAGCTTGGTAGGTTATTACCGACATCTTGTAGAGAGTTTTTCATCCATTGTAGCTCCATTGACCAAGTTGACCCAGAAGAAGATTTCTTTTCAATGGTCCGATGCTTGTGAGGTGAGCTTTCAAAAGCTCAAGAATTTGTTGACTTCAACTCCTTTCTTGACTTTCTCCAAGAAAGGCATGGGTTTTACCATCTTTTATGATACTTCAGGTGTTGGGTTAGGTATCGTGTTGATGCAGAAGGGCAAGGTGGTTCTGTATGCATCTCGTTAGTTGAAGTCTTATGAGAGAAAGTATCCTATGCATAATTTGGAGTTGTGCCCAGTTGTGTTTGCCTTGAAGTTGTGGAGACACTACTTGTATGGAGTCCGTTGTGAGACCTTCTCAGATCATCATAGCCTTCAGTACTTTTCTACCCAGCGAGATCTTAATATAAGGCAGTGTCATTAGCTAGAGTTTCTTAAGGATTATGACTTGACTATTCTCTGCCATCCGGGCAAAGCTAATGTGGTTGCGGATGGCTTGAGCCAAAAGTCAACTAGCATAGGTAGATTGGTGCATCTTTTGACACAGGAGAAGCCTTTAGCCCTAGAGGTTCAGTCTTTAGCTAACCAGATGTTTTTTTTTGAATTTGAGAATTTTATTAATCACAAAGGAAAAGTATACATAGAGGGGGACATAGACCTGACCTCCAATCCGTGCTTATAGAATAAGTACATAAACTATAAAATAATTGCAAAGAATTTGCTCTAAATCTATGAACTGGTAAGCTATCTCTATGATGGCTCATGTAACTTGTTTAGTTTCCTTCTTAAAAAATTTGGTAGTCCCGACTTGTCTAGCTGAAAGTATCCTGTTACTTTTGGGGGAAGTTGATATCACTAAAAATAGTGATAAAGCTGGTCAGACTGCTGACTGACTTTGGATAAGGCATCGGCTTCAAAGTTGGCTTCCCTGTAGACATGTCTGTAAATGCACAAAGAGAACATTGATATAAGCTTTAGTAGAGATTCAACAAGATATTGCAGCTGCATTGGGATTGGTATTTGCTTTCTGATCCATCTGATCAAGAGTTCATAGTCCACCTCCAAGATAACCTGTTGTATGTTGTTCCTCTAACACCAAGAAAGACCCCAAATAGCAGCCTCCACATCTGTTTGATTGTTGGTCCCCTAGACCAAAGGTGTAGCATAAGCATAGATAAGATCTCTAGTGTGATCTCTAATGATCCCTCCTGCTCTAATCTTCTTTGATGGAGTAGATTCGAGCACATTAGTTTGTAATGTTGGATTGAGGTTGATTCGAGATAAGGTTGAGTAAGGAGGATAAGGAATCCTTACTTGATTAAGATGGAGTTTTGAGGATTGGGGGCCAAGTTTGTGTGCCAAGAGTCGGTGATTGGATTTTGGTTAATCTTGGAGGAAGCCCATTATTCCATATATTCTATCCATCCAGGTGTGACTAAAATGTATAGTAATTTGAGGAAGCATTATTGGTGGGGTAGTATGAGGCGAGATATAGAAGATTTTGTATCTCGTGCCTATGTTATCAGCAGGTGAAGGTCGACCATATGAGACCTGGTGGATTGCTTCAGAGGTTACCCATTCCCAAGTAAAAATAGGAAAGGATCACTATGGACTTTGTGACTGGGTTGCCTCGTACTTCTCATGGTTCTGATAGTGTTTGGGTCATCGTGGATCATTTGACTAAGTTAGCTCATTTTATTTTAGTTCAGTTCTCATTCACTGCTGAGAGGTTGGCCCGTATCTATATTCATGAGATTATGTATTTTCATGGTGTGTCTTTGTCCATTATTTTAGATCAAGATAATTTGAGTACTCAGGTGGTTCTTAGTACAATGTTTCACACCCAGACAGATGGCTGGTCAGAGCGGACTAACCAAGTTTTAGAGAATATACTTTGCACATGTGTGATGGATCTTGGTGGTTAGTGGGAGAAATATTTGGCTTTAGCAGAGTTTGCATATAATAATAGCTACCATTACAGTATTGATATAGCTCCTTTTGAGGTGTTATATCATAGGTGTTGTCTCTCCCTAGTAGGTTGGTTTGATGTTTCAGAGGTGAGACCTAGAGATACAGACTTAGTTCGTGAGTCTTTGGATAGAGTCTGGGCCATTCAAGATAGACTTAGAGAGGTTCAGAGTAGGCAAAAGTGCTATGCTGATCGTAGACTTTGTGCCTTGAGATTTGATGTTGGTCATCATGTTTTCCTTCTAGTTTCACCCATGAAGGGTGTGATGAGGTTTGGCAAGAGGGGTAAGCTTAGCCCCAGGTATATTGGTCCACTTGAGATTCTTCGAACTGTTGGTGATGTGGCTTATGAGTTAGTTTTTCCCTCTAATCTATCAGTTGTTCATCCAGTTTTTCATGTTTCTATGCTTCATGTCTATATTTCTGATGAGTCTCATGTCATTCATTGGGAGTTGGTTCAGTTGGATGAGCGGTTGTCCTTTGTTGAGGATCCGATCTCCATTTTGGCTAGGGATGTTAGGTGGTTGCTCTCTAGAGCTATCCCTGTGGTTATGGTTCAATGGCGACATCGACCTATAGATGAGGCTACTTGGGAGGTTGAATTCGATATACGTAGTTCTTATACTCAACTCTTCATTGATTCAGATATTTCTTTACCTTAGTTCAAGGACGAACTAGAATTTTAGTGGTGGATGATGTAACGATCTAAAAATTTGTTGAAATATGTGAAATTTGTGATTTGGTGTGATTTGAATATTCTACCCCTCCCCGTAGTTGCATTATGGTATTTTTGGGGTGTGGGAGTGTTTAGTATGATTTTCGATGCATTTTGGTACCATTTATGTGATATTATGATTTTTGATGGCTTCGAGGGCCTTATTTTAGACTTATGGGGATATGTTTTGATCCGTGTGATGGATGACTGAACGAACTATTTTCTCTAAAACCAACTCCTTAGTAGGTTGGGTGAAAAAAATAAGGGTGTGACAGATGCCAACTCTGCTGGGGATTAACCAGAATTCGAGCTTCTATATTGACTTGTTTGGCTATATATATTTTGAGATATTGTATTTGCTGGCTTAAATATGTTATTTGTCTAACTGTTAACCACTTTGATATTATTTGAATTGCAATATAAACTTTCCCATCTGAGTTTTCTGAGATACTTTATATTCGGAGATGCGATATATACTCACGAGACTTGAGATACCAGAGATGTGACAACGCTCCTGGGAAGGATTCTATAACTACACAAGTTTTAGGATGGGAAGGACCAATGGGGAGGTCGGAAAGTACTGTTGTCGGTAAGCTGTCCCTGCCCGACTCGAGTTGTTCGCTCGTTTTACAGTTAGTCTAGACACTTATTCCATCAGAATGTAAAACCTAGCAGATCAAGTCTCGGACAATGATTTTCCTTACAGGATCTGCTTTATTTACAACACATGCATTTTTACTTAGTGGAGGCTCGACAAATGTTTGAATGTCTAAAAGTATCCTATTTTAAGACTATTCATTTTTTGTACCACTAGTTGCATTAACTGTTAGATTCTTTCAAATATTGGCCGGCTTCAGGATCCATTAACGTAAGAAGGGGGTGAAAATTGCTTTCTAAAACCTGTTCTTTGTAGAAACCCAAATGAGGTGCGAGGTTTGTTTTCACAAATAAGAGAAAAAACATTGTTTTCTAAATTATCGAGTTTTTTCCAATCCGGAGAAACTATGCACATCTGATTCTCATCTTAGTGAGATATGTGGGCAGCCCTCCACGAATTCGGTGACCCTTAAAAAAAGGGGTTGTTTTTTTTTTCTTAAAAATAAAGAGTTTTGATCCTTATACCAAAAAATCAATCAATTCATTTTCAAATATATATATATATATATTTTATCATTATTAATAAATTCAAAAACAACAAAAAATTATTTTTTTATCAATATTCAAATAAAAAAGTGTGCTTCTTCATGTCTCCAGTTTCACGAACTACAGACATCTGATTCTCATCTCAATGAGATACTTAGGCAACCATTTTGGGTTCGATGATCCTTATTTAAAAAAATGTTTATTGAAAAAAAGGTTTTCGGTTTTGTTCAAATAAATCCTTATACAATTTTTTTAAAACAATAATAAGTAAATACAAATTTTAATTTTTTTCTTTCAAAATTAAAAAAATATATAAATTATCCGTATTAAAATCTAAAAAAAAAAGGGGGAAAAAAGAAAAGTTTTTTGTCCTTATTCAAAATTCAAAAAAAAGAATAAATTTTTACTTCATATTTTAAGCTCCCTGAACTACGTCTGACCTGATTATTGTTTCAACAAGATACATAGGCAACTCTTCTTTTGGGTTCGGTCTCATCTAAAAAAATCTTGACTTAATAATTGGTACCAACATACTTTAAAATATGAATTAAAAAAAAATTATAAGACATGCTAGAGTGGACCAACTAGGTTGTGAACTATAGATTCTTTTGGTACCTCTAATTATAATAAAGTTGCACTTGTAAAATTTTCTTGCTCTAAGTCAAGTTTAAAAGAAATCTTACCTCACTATTTCATGTGTATTATGTGGTGAGCTTTAGATTGAAAATGTAACGCCCCGAATCTGACACCCAAAATGCCATACGGTGCTCATGACCCCGAAGGACCACAAGCTAACCCATGATTGATATCTGTAACTGAGCACTGAATAATATACTGTAAATATGCGGAATATAAGTTGTAAGGCCATAAGGTTCAAAACTGAACTAACACTTAATATAAAACAATGTCTGTAATGGGGTATAACAATACCCAAAACTGAAATACACTATCTGAAATATGTTGTAGTCTGAAAGCCTCTAAATTTTCTGAAATCTGCGGAGTTGATGGGACATGTCCCCATCTAACTCCGAACTATAGAAATAATAAAGTTAATAAAATAATCATGCTATCCTTGAAGATGAGGACTCACTGCTAGTCTGGCTGCTAAACGTCTGATCTACTAAGGATGCTCGGGAGCTCGTACTTCTAAACCTATGGTATAAAACACCACAGTGCAAATGCGTCAGTACGATTAAATATACTAGTATGCAAGTGAGGTAGGCTGAATGCAATAGGTTCATATGCATGAACAATACTAATTGATTGTATAACATGAACGTGAGAATTCATGCATGAATACGTAACTGTAACTGAGGTCGTGATAGGACTGAATACTGAGTTCTGACTACTGAGTCTACTGACAACATGGATTTATTGATATCTGAGTTTACTAGTAACTGATAATTGGAAGACTGCTTCTGACAGTACTGATTATAAATAACTGATCTAAGTATTATACGGAGCTGGATAACTGTATCTGACAGTCCTAAAATCTGATGGAATAAGCTAAGTTCCATACAGAGCTGAGTGACTGTGTCTGACAGTCCTGATATTTGAAGACCTATCTGAGTTCTATTACTGAGTTTGAGTAACTATATCTAACAGTCCTGATTCTGTAACTAAAACTGTAGGAGAATTCATCTAATCGACATTCCCCAAATAAAGCAATATAGCTGAGTCGGGGTCCAATCTGTAATCCCAATTGGAAGGGTGTCAATACTGCGCCACTGAACAGGACAAACTGTAAGTGATCCCTCATATCGCAGGTACTCAAAGGAGAATGGTGGGACCCTCATATAACAGGTTAAGCTACCTCATCTACCCTCAAAATAGCAGGTTTGATGTCTCAACCTACGCTGGCTACGTAGTTCTGAAGTGCAAGGACTACTTCTAAGAATCACACCCTCTAATAACAAGTGAGTTCCCATCCTTGGGCTCACTCGATACTAAATTCTACTCCCATCTGAATAGACACTGAACATGATTAACTAAACTGAACTGGACTGAGTTCCTTGAGTTCCGTGGTTGACGAAATACTACTGAGATTACTTAGTTACTGAGATTTCTGAGTTCTCCTGAGTCATGAATCTGACTGAATTCTACTGAGCATGGCTTGACTGAGAGTATCTTGAAAACTGATACTGGCTCTAGGTACACAACTAAATTTTTGGGTACAAGTACCCCTATGACTCGATAGCATGAAACTGACAAGACATGACACTCTTGAATACATGACCAACATCAACAATCCATAATACAATGAGTTGGGGATTTCATGAAGTACATGGTTATCATAATCTTGTACATGGTAGGAATGCATATAACCAATGTCATAATTCCATATTCTAGCATCATGAGCATTTCAACAAACATCTACATTGCACATCAATAGCATGAGAGTAATTTGAATATAAGAGTAAAACATGAATCCATCGCTTAAGTCATAATTGAGCAATATTACACAATTTCTAATCTAATCTCCTAGGCATTTTAGCAAGCACTTAGGTTGCATGACTAAGGGCATGGAATAATCATCAAATTAACATATTATAACCAACTAAAATTCATGATTTTCAACTCATATGCTAACATATTTTCATAAAAACACATAAAGTTTTCAACTTGGGAATCATACAACAACCACCACATGAACATAATCAACCCATAGCATAAATACCAAAATTCATAGTTTAAAACTTGATTCTTGGACTTTATAGACGAAAGGAGTCCATGAATGAACACCATGCATACCTTGGATGGAAGATTCTTGAAAATTAAAGGTAGAATATCTTGAGTTTGAAGCTCCTATGAAAACCCTAGACTTGTTCTTGAGAGTATTTGAGAGAAACAATAATATTTTGGAGAAACAATTGCTGAATCTAGTGTTTTTGGACTTATATAGTGGTGGAAAATTGGCCCTTTTTCCCTTGAGGACGCGGTCATTTAATGACTAAAAACTGGGTGCCGACGCTATAAGCGACGCGACGCATTAATGGCTGCGACGCGATACTCGAAGCGTCGTGCCATGATTACGTCGAGCCTCAGAAATTTTGGCTCCGGCAGCCTGCACAAATGTTGACCAATGCGATTGGCGACACGGCCCACCAAAATCACGTTGGTCCACTATTTTGGAACTCCGAACATGATCTAAACGTATTTCGAAAAATCCGAAACTTGTCTGAAAACACCTATTGATCTTCTTGATCATGAATTTATAAAAATATAGACCCTTCAAGGATGTTAAGGTCACGTAATGAGATTGCCAACATTCGAAGGTTAAAATAAACTAAGTCTAGAAGCTTAGCTAGGATTTTCTAAGTATGGGACCCCTTGAGGGACTAAATTTAGCTTATAAAATTTGCGGGGTCTTACAGAAAATTCAATAGCATCGCTCTGTTGATCTAGAACTTGGCATGAATGTCTGTTGAGGCAAAATTCTGAGATACACTTAATTTCGGAAAGGATTGTAGGCCTTTTTTGATCCAATTATGCATTTCACAATCCACTAAATGACATTAATCCCTAGCATTTTCCTCTTTGAGCCTGAAATCTTTTCCTTGGATAACCATATCTAAGTCTATACCTTTAGAGTGCTTATATGCACTATCCCTCTTTTGTCCCACCTTCTTAAGCGCACAAAATATGCACAAGTTGTGAATGAAGATTCAATATCAAAGGCGCCAAAGGCAAAGAACGTATATCCCTAGGAGATCAAAAATAAAAGACGACTTTAAAGAAGAAGGAGAAAAAACCCTATTATAAAAAAAGAAAACTCTAATAAAGATGGAGAATCTTCATAAACAAAAAATACATTTATCAAAAAGAAAAGAGAAAAAGCTCTAGCACAAGATTCAAACAAAGTCGAAGCAAATACAAAAAAAGGGGCAAAGAAGCACAACAAAGAAGATCGAGCGTCAAACCGCAACAAATGTCAAGAGCACATAAATAGTGCAGTGCTCATTGAGGAGATAGTTACTTACATACCAAATATCATCCTACCTGTCCCCAAGCCTACATTACAAGTCGATAACAAGTACTACAAGATCCTACTCTAAGTGTTCACACATTAGTGGATACTTACATGATGGCCAAGCTTAGGGTAACTCATTGCATGCATTGAATATCTTTCTGAGTGTGAGTGTTTCTTGAACATCCTAAAATTTAAACTCTTTTATGGTGAGTAAATTAGGACTTTATTTGTGGTGAGGACACTATAAACATGAGGATAAGAGTAATTTAAATGTTTGATTTAGAGAAAGACATATATATCTTGTATAAAACTTAAGTATATATGAGGTACCATTTGAAACTATAGTGATTACTTTTGAGTTGACCTCGGTTCTTATTTGGAAGCAATTTGAGGTGACTCCTATGCATACTACTAATTGTTAGTATCAATCGAAGTCAAGAAATGAGTTAATTTTATTCTTCTCATTCCTCTGATCTTTACAAAGCACATACTTTCAAAAAAGAATGAAATAAAAAAAATATTATATTTTTATGAACTACGTTAGACCTGATTCTTGCAACGCAAGATACGTAGGAAATTCGATCTTGCAGAATAAAGCTTTCTATATCCCTTTCAGGTATAATATTATGGCATTTTTTTCAAAAACGAAAAAAAGAGTCAAAAAGAATTTGAAAATTCCTCACATTCAAGACTGGGGCATTTTTTTTCCTTTTCTAAAATAAAAAATAATAATTATATCCTGTCTTCATGGGATACGACATTCCCTAGTTGTCATTTTAGGAAATAAAATTTTCCTTTCTTCTTTTTTAAGTTTTCATAGGGTACGGCATTCCCTAGTTGCCATTTTAGGAAACAAAATTTTCTATTTTCTCCTCTATGTCTTCATAAGGTACGACATTCCCTAGTTGTCATTTTAGGAAATGAATTTTCCTATCTTTTCCTTTGTCTTCATAGGGTACGACACTCCCTAATTGACATTTTAGTTAACAATATTTTTTTTATTTTCTTCTTTAAGTCTTCATAGTGTTCGACATTCCCTAGTTGACATTTTAGGAAATAAAATTTTCTAATTTTCTTCTTTAAGTCTTCATAGGGTACGACATTCCCTACTTGTCATTTTAGGAAACATAATTTTTTATTTTCTCCTTTATGTCTTCATAGGGTAAGGCGTTTCCCTAGTTGACATTTTAGGAAATAAAATTTTCTTCTTTATGTCTTCATAGGGTATGACATCCCCTAGTTGTCATTTTAGAAAAAACAAAATTTCCTATTGTAAACACCTAATTTTTTATCAAACCTACGTGTTTTCCGCCATTTTAGTGTTCAATTCGATTTGTTTTTGAGGGTCTAAATTAGATATTTTAAGTTTATCTTATTTTTACTAAATATGTTTTAAAAAATTTTGAAAACTACAAAAATAGAGTCACATTTTTAAATAATTTTTTTATTATTATTTATTTATTTATTTATTTTTAGGAAAAAGAAAATTTGCTAAGCTATATTTGTTTTCTTCTTTTAGCTTTTAATAAATAATCTAGTGATATTAATACTCCGTAATCATGTTCTAAGACTAATTATTTAACTTATATTTTATTGGTTTTAGATAAATTTTATTTTTATTTTTTATTTTTTCTGTATTTTTATTTTAAACATTAATTTTAAAAATAAAAAAAAAAAAGAAAAAGAAACCCTAAACTAATCCCCCACATACCTACTCCCTCAAAATCACTCCCTAAACTCCCATTATTCCCACTAATTCCCCACGTCCACCATCCACAACTCACATACAGGCAAACACCACTATCTCCTATATATAAACACAACATTAGTAAGAAGAGAAAGGAGGGGAACATCACAGAGGAAGAGGACATTACAGAAAGAGAGAACACAACATAGAGAAAGATTAGAAAAAAAAGAAAAACAGAAAAAAAAGGGAGAAAGAAACAACAACAGAGAGGAAAAAAAAGAAGGAAAAGAATGTCGAGTTTGAGTTGAGTTTTGGGGTTTCATTCGAGCTTCACAACACCGGCTTTCTATTTTTCGAATTCAATTCAGTTTGTTGATAGGTTCTTATTCAACCCAGTTTCATTATCTTTTTGTAAGTTTTATTGAGAATCAAAGCATGAAGAACATTGTTTAAATAGTTTCATGCCGAGTTTGTGTATCGTATCTAGTTTGCTTGAAATTTATATGGGTGTACGTGACATGGTCGGGGTGATTTCAAGATATTGATGTCTTTGGAATGTATGGATTTCATCTACATGTATACACATTGATATTTATTTATTTAAAATTTAAAATGGACACTATCTTATATTCGTCCGAGAAGATGAAATAACTCCTTTTTAAGGTCAATACAACTTCTTTAGCCTTACAATTACTAATCAGTCGTTGTAAAATTAGAATGAAACGTATCATGCTCGTCAACTGGATCCCATTGAATGAAATTTTTGTTCATTTATCTTTAATGCATGATAACTTCATATATTCGACAGCTATATGTATCAATTTGTTTAAGAAGATTCAATAAAATTTTGTATAAGTATTATTTAGATTAGAAAATGATGAGTAGCGGTTAGATGTTGACCGTTTTTGTTGTAAGCCTTGTTTGTTGCTTCACTATATATCAAAAAAAATCATGAACAGCTTTATTAATTTTAGGATGATAATTTGGTATACTAAGCTCTCGCTCTACGTGGACCTTGAAAGTAAGGAGAGAAAAGGGTGGTTTACTAACGTCTATGTGTTCCTTTGTTTCTAGTATAGAAATATTCAGATCTAAACCGTTAAGTCGAAGAGTGAAATCTTGTAAGTAAGGGTACCAAGTAATTAACAACACTAAAATAATTGAGCATTTTTATTTGCATAAGAAGTTAATTGTTTTCTTTTTAAGTCAAAATTTACCCTCTACTAATCAAGCTTCAATATAATACTAGCAAATAGTGGTTTAGTGATCTAGAATTTTATTCATGCAACTTATAATGTTTGGCCCTGAAGGAAAATAAAACCATTCATGTATAAATAATGGAACTGGAAGCATGCAAAAGGTTTAAATCAAGCATATTGGTTTATGGCATTAGATTTATATGCATGGTGTTCATGTGATATGAATACTGACTCTTATTTCGCATGAATTGTTGTTTCATTTATGAGAAAATTTTGTAAATTTGATTGGAGTCAAATGGATAAAATTTGATGATATTAGCTTATTTTTTTAGTTCGAAATTGAGTATTTGATAATTATTCAATATAATGAGTACAAGTTATCAATTACCAATGTGAATCAGATCAATTAGCTATCAGGCTAACGGCTAATTCTAAAAAAATTTCTTAATAATAATAGAGAGGAAAGACTCATTTGCGAGGGATCGAACTCGAAGAATTGTTTTAGGTCCTCAATCTTTAGAAAATTAAGAATTTAACATATAAGAGAAGGTTAGCGATGAAGTTGGAAAGCCGTGCTACCGACCATTCGTTACAATAACATCTAATATACCATTTGAAGCCTCTTGAACTGGGTTGGGTAGATTTTAGACCTATTAGGTGCTTATTTAGACTAGGAAAATGGGGACGACCCATAAATGCCTCAAAGGCACGAGAAATGTATCGAAATTTGTGGTATGACCGAAAAGTACTGCTACTGGCAAGCCACACATTAATATAATTAAATAATTTAAAATAAATTCAAAGTAGGATGTAAGTAACTTTTAGACTAACAAATATTATGTATCCAAGAGATTAATTTAAGCCAGGCGTAAGTTATTAAAGCGACCGTGCTAGAACCACGGGACTCGAGGGGTGCCTAACACCTTCCCCTCGGTCAACAGAATTTTTTATCCGAATTTCTAGTTCGCAGACCATAAAATAAAGAGTCATTTCCTTTTGAATAGGGATTCAATAAGGTGACTTGGAACACCCAAACTCAATTCCAAGTGGCGACTCTTTAAATAAAATATCTCTATTCAAAACGTCACTTTAATTGGAAAAACTCATTTTTCTATAAAACCAATTCCCTAGCGAGGTTGGATGCGGTAAAAAATAGGGCTGTGATAGATGGCGACTCTACTGTGGATATAACCAGAATTCAAGCTTTTATATTGACTTGTTTGGCTTTATTTAATTTTGATATTGTATATTGTCGGCCTAAATGTGTTCTTTACCTACATGTTTATCGCTTTGATATTGTTTGAATTGCAATATAAACTGTCTTCTCTCGCGCACCCATCTGAGTCTTCTGAGATACTGTATATTCGGAGATGCGGTATACGCTCTCGAACTTGAGATACCAGAGATGCGGCAACACTCCTGGGAAGGATTCTGTCATCACCCATAATTTATGACGGGAAGGGACCAATAGTGAGGCCGGAAAGCCCTGCTACTGGTAAAGATGACCCTTGCCGACTCGAGTTGTCTTCTCGTTTTATCGCCAGTCTAGAGACCTAACTCCACCAGGTTGAACCTAGCATAACTGGAACTTAGACATGGCTATCCCTAATAGATTGCGTTTTATTGATATCACGTGCAATTTTGACTTAGTGGGGCTCGACCCAGGGGTCGGGTCCATCTAGGTCAGGTGTCACCTTTTGAGACCATCATGTACATTTTATGTGCTACTTGTTGCATTATAGGAAATGCCATATAGAATGTGGATCGGCTTTTAAGTGAATTAATTGATCTGAAAAAAAGGTTAAATAAAAAATTTTAAGGGTTTATTTTAGAAAATATATAATATTTTTACATAGAACTTTTCTGCAAATATTAAGTGGTTTTAACGCGTGGTCTCGTTATGTCCATTTTCTTTGGTTTTAGAATCTCTCTTAGGAATATCATAGAGCCCATTTTTGTCAAACACAATTAAAATTTTGTCAAAAAATTTGGTCCACTATTATGTTTTATTAATTTAATTATTTCTGATGTGTCTGGTTCAAACGTATCAAATTATTGTCTCTACTATAGGATGTTTTAGAAGACTTGGATACTTCCTATTTTGTCGGTTATTATTTTCGCATGCTCATTTTGAAATGTTATTCCGTGTCGTTCCGTCAACTTCTTTCGAAAATTATTTTTGTCTTGCTCTAGGATGTTTAAAATAGAATTCTTATTTGCCATCATTATCCTATAGGGCAATATGAACTCATTCGGAAGGAGTGACAAGAGGCCGAGGGATGATGAAGTACCCCATTTCATGGTGTTGGATAAATTTCCAAAGCTATTGCAGATATGGTATAACAATATGACTGACTATGGACATGGAGAAGTATATAAACACTTGGGATTTTTAAGGAGTCTGTTAAGTGTTAAACCATGAAGAGACGTGATAGAATCTTTGGTACAGTTTTGGGATCCTTCAAACAACATATTCTGATTCTCCGACTTTGAGCTCACTCCCACACTGGAGGAAATAGGAGCATTTATTGGAAAGGGAAAGAACCTTCACCGAGTAGAACCCATGATACCGAAGCATGTCACTTCCGAAAGATTTTTTAAGCTTTTGCACATAAAAGAGAAGAACATAGGAGGCTGCCTAGAAAATGGATGGGTTCGTCTAGAATTTTTGTACAAAAGATATGGTCAGGAAAGGGGATTCAAGTTGTTTAAATCAGAACTTAACAACGGGGGGTGCTACCGAACCTGGGTAAAGCACATTTCTGAAGCATTCATAGTGGCTTTTTTGGGAATCATGGTATTTCCGAAGAGAGGAGGAAAAATCAGCACCAATCTGGCTGCGTTTATTACTATTTTTGAGAAGAATCCTAAGGTCACCCTCGTGCCCATGATTTTGGTAGACATTTATCGGGCCCTGACGATGTGCAAAAATTGGGTGGACTATTTTGAAGGATGTAACATTCTATTGCAGTTATAGATGCTCGAGCATGTTTGTCATCATCCATTTGTTGTGGATTTTCAAGTAGAATGGAATGATTATATCAATGGCCATGAGAAGAGGATGGAGGACCAAAACTTTTCCGAAGGAATAGGAGCTTGGAAGGAGTACTTGGAGGGGTTGACGGCGGACAAGATAGTATGGAATTATCATTGGTTCCCCTCAAAAGAGGTGATATATACGTCTACTTTCCAAACCTTCATCGTCTTAATGGGTCTCCAAGGTGTTTAGCCCTACGTGCCACTAAGAGTCATGCGACAATTCAGTCGACGTCAGCATATAACGCCAGTCGAGGATATGAAAGAGTTCATGTACGAATTCCTCCCTGACATCCCTCTAAGGAAGACTGAGATACTTAAGATTTGGGGAGGATGTGCAGTTTCAGGTTTCGATCACATGGTGGAAGACCGCGACAAGGGTGAGGTAGACTATTGGTATCTGCCATGGTTTCATGACCAGCCTCCTACTAAAGCTATGCCAGAAAGGTCAGCCAGAGAGCCAGTGGATCGAGAAGCGGAGATCGAAGTCAGAATTAAGCAGGCTCGACGAAAGGTAGAAGAGAACTATCGATCTACTCTACACGTCTTAAATAATGATTTGGAAAGGGCTAGAGAAGAATTGGTTCACCATAAGGTGAGATTTGAGGCCAGAATTAGGTCGGCTCGTAAGGAGATTGAGAGAGAGAACCGTGTTGCCATGCATGCCCTACAAGAAGACCTGGATATTGCCACCGGTGCTATGGAGCAGCAATCGAGTGATTTTGAGAAAGAGAAGGCCTTGATGACAAGTACACAGTCAAAGCTTCGGGCTCAACTAAAAGCTTCCATGGAACGGGAAAGAGAAATAGTGAGACGCTTCACGACTTTTTAGAAGGAAGTTGAAGTTGAGAAAAACCAGTGGAAGACCGAACGACAAGAACTTCACTATCATATCGATGATCTTCATGAACAAGAAAGAGACCTAAAGCATACCGTCCGCACTACGCAACATTGGGTGCGAAAATGCCATGAGAGTATGATCGAGGCCAGGGGAGAAGTACTTCAGCTCAGTGAAACCTTGATTGATGTTTATGCTAAGTATCTTCACCGAGGTGATGAAAATCTGGGCCGTCAGGCACGTGCTCTCGCTCCACACCTACCAAAAGCATTATCCAGGATCTACTCAAGTCTGAGGGGGGATTAAGTTGCAAGACATCTTTGGAAGGAATCTTGATGATAATTATTAAAGTCTTTGTTTTCTTAGAGTTAGTTTCTTCATAGGTTTTTTTTAGTATTTCGCCAGTATTCCGAGTCTGTTCTAGTTTTAGATAATTTTAGTTTCCTTTCATTAAAGCTTTGTTTTAAGAATAGTTGGAAATGTATGGAAAATTTCGCATTTGTTTCAAGTTTTTATTCTCTTTATTTCTGAATATATATATATTTACTATATCCATGAACTACATGATGATCTGATTCATGTAAAACGTGATACGTAGGCAACCCTCGGTGAGTGCGATCAAATATTTTTTCAAGTTTCAAGTAATAATTTTAAGATATTGGCGTTAAATAATGAGGGTAAAAAAATCAATTCACCAAAGCCGGGATGAAACAAGAGGGTTTTCCTAAGTCCATTTCAGGAATGAAATTACTTAGGTGTATGACATTTGAGTTTGTTATGAATATATCAATATTTCTAAAGCCCTAAATCCTAACATATTTGTTTCTGTTTCATAGAGTAAGGTGGTTGGTTGTGGTTAAGCTGGCCTCTCACCCATACAACACAAGGTATAAAGGAAAAAGGAAGATGACTCGAAAAGATGGAACAGAATCTGATAATGAAGAAGGTCGAGATCAGTTAGTTCTACGAGAGTTCGCATCTTTGGAGGAGAATAGGTTATTGAAGCAACAAATTGCAGAAATGTATCAGGCCTGGCCGAATGGACAAGCCCCGTCTTCCTCGATTCTTGGTCTTTCAGATGCAAATCATCCTAGTTCTACTCAAGCCCAAGTCAACGATCCACTTTATCCACTTGGATTTGGTCCATATGCAAATGTGTCTAGCGCTGCTGGCACATCCACCATGCGTCCTCCAAATCCATTATTTACGAACAACCCGCTTTTTATTTCGGCCATGTAAACTAATATAAATCCTCCATCAATGATACAGAAGCCTATCAACGAGCTGAGTCATGATCAAGTCTATCCTCCTAAATTGGCATTCAAACCTGTAAATTCATATCAGCCCACTCATTATCCTGAGTCTCATATCGTGATTGAGAAGGCTATTATGAATGAAGAACGAGAAGAGATAGCTAGAAAAGTCAGGAGTCTGGAGCAGAGTATAAGAAACATTCAAGTATTAGGAGGACACAAAAGTGTCTCTTTCAAAGACCTGTGTATGTTCCCTAATGTTCATCTGCCAATAGGGTTCAAGACCAAAAAATTTGACAAATATAGTGGTCATGGCGACCTAGTGGGCCACTTAAAAAGGTATTGCAATCAACTTAGAGGAGCAGGAGGGAAAGAGAAGCTTCTTATGGCCTATTTTGGAGAAAGTCTGACGGGAATAGCCTCCGAATGGTTTATCGATCAAGACATCTCCCATTGGCATATTTGGGATGATATGGCTCAAGATTTGGTACAACAATTTCAATACAATCTCGACATTGTCCCTGACCGTACTTTTTTCGCTAATATAAAGAAAAAACCATCTGAAAGTTTTCGAGAGTTTGCCATAAAATGGAGAGAACAGGCATCTAGAGTCAAACCGCCAATGAAGGACCAGGAATTGATTGACGTTTTTCTCCAAACTTAAGAGTTTGAATATTTTCATCAATTACTAGCCATGCTTGGTAAACCTTTCACCGAAGCAATAAAAATTAGGGAAATCGTGGAGAATGGCATCAAATCAGGAAAAATCATGAGCCAAACCTCCCTCAAGCCACTACACAAGCCATTCAGAGTATATCAGGTGGCTTCAGAAATCGAAAAAAGAAGGAGGAAAGATCCATGATGACATCTGGACCGGGCAATGCCCAAAGGGGATGGAACTCCCCTTACATTGATGTCCAACAGGGGCAACCCATCCCTCCTCAACATTATATACACCTCAACCTGCTATTCTTAATGCTTAAGTGTATGCCCGACCTCCTCAGCGTCTACAATGGCGGGCACCTGCGCCACAAGGTTTTCATTCGCAGAAGCCAAATTTCCAAGCCCCTCGTAATCCGTATATTCAGGCAGACTATACAAGAGAACAGAGGCCAAGGGAAAAATTCACCCCAATTGGAGAATCAAATACGAGCCTGTTGCGGAGACTGGTCAAATTAGGATAGATTGAACCTATTTTGCCCTTCAAAGTAGATCCGAATGCAAGTTGGTTTGATCCTAATATAAGGTGTGAGTACCATTCAAACGTCCAAGGTCACAGTACCAAAAATTGTTGGAATCTGAAGAGAGCCATTGAAAAGTTAATCGAAAGCAAGGCAATCGTAATACAAAAAGAAAAAAACTGAATGTCACTGACAATCCACTTCCCAATCATAGTAACACACACGTCGTGGGGATGATTTTTTATGATAGAGACTACAGGCCAACAAGCCAAGCAGTGATGGAAATAGGCATCTTAAAGGAGAACCCGGGTGAAGCACTGAAGTATATGCAAAGAGAACCACTGATCGTGAAAGGAGCGAGTTCCATTATAAGACCCCGAGATTCAAAAAAGATGGTAGTGTATGTTCCTACAAAGCTAAAGGGAATAGCACAAGATGGGCCAAAACTATATGTTTCGAGTGGTCCCGCATGGTTCGACCAACAGCGCAACAACATGAGAAAGATAACAGAGCCAATTATCATAAGATACGCAGCACAGCTCCCAGTGACAAGCTTGAAAACCATCCCATGGAACTATAACAAAACCACGGTGATGTACAAAGGAAAAGAGGTTATGGAAGAAACAAATGAAATAGGGGGTTTGACTCGATCAGGAAGATGCTATGCTCCAGAAGAATTTAGGAGACCAAAATAGTTTAAAGATAGTTAAGGGCCAATGAAAAAACCTGTCACAGACGAAGAGGCTAAGAAATTTTTGCAGAAAATAAAAACCCAAGACTATTCCATTGTCGATCAATTGAGGAAAACCCCGGCTCAAATCTCATTATTACCCCTACTGCTACATTCTAAAGAACATTATCAGGCATTGATTAAGTTGTTGAATGGAGGATACGTCCCGAAGGAAACTATAGTATATCAAATAGAAAGGATAGTTCGTCGAATATTTTAAGAAAATGGAATCACTTTCACTGATGATGAGTTACCCACAGAAGGTTCTAGTCACAACAAGGCGTTGCATCTGACTATCAAATGCGAAGGATATTACATAAAAGGGGTAATGATCGATGGAGGTTCAGGAGTAGATATCTATTCTCTCTCTACTTTGCTAAAATTAAAAATCAGCCCAGATAGGATTTGGTCCAATAATGTATGTGTTCGGGCTTTTGATGGTGAAAAACAAGACACAATTGGTGAGGTAGATCTTACTTTGGTTATTGGACCAGTTGAGTTTGTGATCACCTTTCCAGTAATAGACATGGATACTTCCTACAAACTACTTTTAGGAAGACCATGGATCCATATGGCCAGAGCCATACCTTCTACTTTGCATCAAGTAGTTAAGTTTGAACACGACAATCAGGAAATCATTGTACATGGAGAGGATGACCTTCCCATACATCGAGATACTTCTGTACCCTGTATCAAAGCAAAAGAGGGTTGTGAATCTTCCATTATCAAGCCTTTGAAATTATGACAGCTGATCAAGTCGTGGAAGGCACGCCGATTCTAGGGCCTTATCTCTCTTCTACTTCAATCATGGTGGCTAGCCAAATGCTACAAAATGGTTATGAACCGGGAAAAGGATTAGGGGTTTCGCTGCAAGGAATTATAAACCATGTAGATCCATGTGGTAGGCACAACACCTTCGTCTTAGGCTTTAAGCCTACCGCAGCAGATAGAAAATAGGTGAAAGAGCAGAAGAAGAAGGCTTGGAAATTGACAAGTCTGGTTCCACACATTAGCCAATCTTTCACGAAAGCTCAAAAGGAAGAAAATCAAGACCCATATGCTAACAAGGATGTGGATGAAATTTTTCAAGGACTCAAGGAAATGTTTTATGAAATAAACATGGTTCAGATGGGTAAAGGCCCTAGCCATGCAGATGTGCAGTTCGTCGGGCCAAATATCAAGCTCACTAACTGGGAAGCCACTCCTCTCCCCACAAGGAAGGAGTCTTGGTAGTTTATTTTGTAGTTTTATTTTTCTTTCTTTTGCATTTTGGACTATTCTCAGGGTTGTAGTCCACATATTTTAGTTGCTCTGCTTTCATGTTAACCCTCCTATCCTTTTCGATTCAATAAAATGAAATTCAAGTTTTCTAGTAAATTTATCTTTTCTTCCCTCTTTTAATTTTTTTTATCTTATTTTAGTTATGTTAATATTGGCTTCAATAACATGGCATGTACACGGAGTTCACATTTAGATACTAAAAAGTTGTCTAATCTCGAATCAGCAAACCAAATGGTAGATGAATACGATAAAGGTGAAGCTGATAAGGAAGTCAAAAAAGGATTTGATCAACTTGAGGATAAGCCCAAACCCAATTTAAATGACAGTGAGATAATAAATTTGTGAACTGGTGAGGAGGTTAGAGATATAAAAATAAGTATTCATGCGGATCAGAATATCAGGAATGATATTGTTCAGATTTTGTTCGAGTATAAGGATGTTTTTTCTTTGTCTTATGATGATACGCCGGGTCTAAGCACTGATTTGGTAGTCTATAAATTGCCTACATACCCTGATTTTTCACCGGTCCAGCAAAAGCAAAGAAATTTTAAAACTGATGTGAGCGATAAAATCAAAGAGGAAATCATGAAGCAATTGAATACGAACGTGATCAGGGTCGCTCAGTACACCACATGGTTGACTAATATGGTACCCGTACCAAAGAAAGATGGCAAAATCAGAGTTTGTGTTGATTATAGGGATTTGAACAAAGCAAGCCCTAAAGATAACTTTCCGCTACCTAATATTCATATCCTTGTTGATAATTGTGCTAAACATGAGATCCAATCTTTTGTGGATTGTTATGACGGATATCACCATATCTTGATGGATGAAACAGATGCAGAAAAGACTACTTTCACCACCCCGTGGGGTACTTGTTGCTACAGGGTCATGCCATTTGGTTTAAAGAATGCAGGAGCTACGTACATAAGAGCTATGACTACTATTTTTCATAACATGATGCACAAGAAAGTAGAAGTATATGTTGATGATGTCATTATCAAGTCCAAGACACAAGTCGATCATGTATATAACTTGAGGACATTCTTTGAAAGATTGCGAAAGTATAATCTTAAGCTCAATCCAGCCAAGTGTGCATTTGGAGTTCCATCCAAAAAACTTTTGGGTTTCATAATTAGCCGTAGAGGCATTGAATTGAACCCCACCAATGTAAAATCCATTCAAGAATTGCTGCCTCCAAAGAATAAAACTGAGGTCATGAGTTTTCTTGGAAGGCTGAATTATATAAGCAGATTCATCCCTTAGCTCAACACTACATGTGAACCGATATTTAAGTTGCTGAAAAAGGATGCTGCCATCCAATGGACAGACGAATGTCAAAAATCATTTGATAAGATTAAAGAATATTTGGCAAATCCTCCAGTACTGGTCACACCAGAACCTGGTAGGCCTTTATTTCTATATCTGTCAGTGATGGACAGTTCTTTCGGTTGTGTTTTACGACAACATGATATCACAGGCAAAAAGGAACAAGCAATCTATTATTTGAGCAAAAAGTTCATGAGTTATGAAGTAAAATATACTCTTTTAGAATAGACATGTTTCGCCCTAACTTGGATTGCTCAAAAGTTGAAGCACTATCTTTTGTCCTACACAACCTACGTCATATCTCGAATGGATCCTTTAAAGTATATTTTTCAAAAACCTATGCCCACATGCAGATTGGCGAAGTGGCATATTTTACTTATAGAATTCGACATTGTGTACGTTATTCGTACCGCTATGAAAGCACAAGCATTGGCCGATCATTTGGCAGAGAACCCAGTTGACAATGATTATGAGCCTTTGTGAACTTACTTTCCTGATGAAGAGATTAATTCAATTGAGAAAGAAGTTCAAGATGATATGTATGCATAGAAATTATATTTTGATGGGCAGTCAATGTCAAAGGAGTAGGAATTGGGGCGGTTCTTGTCTCACCAACCGGGCGTCATCATCACGCCACAGCATGACTTTATTTCTTTGGTACTAATAACATAGCAGAATATGAAGCTTGCATTATGGGGTTAAATATGGCAATAAATCTGGATGTACACAAGCTAGTGGTGTTGGGAGATTCCAAATTGCCCATTCGACAAATTCAAGGTGAATGGGAAACGAGAGATATCAAGATCATTCCATACAAACATTTCTTAGAGGACCTTAGCAAAAGGTTCAAGTCTATCGATTTTAGATATATTCCTAGATCCCATAATAAGCTGGTTGATGCCCTGGCTACCCTAGCTTCCATGCTCCCATACCCAGGAAATACGCATATCGACCCATTAGAGATACAGATACAAGATCAACATGGTTATTGCAATATAATTGATGCAGAACCAGATAACGAACCCTAGTACTATGATATCAAATGCTTCCTAAAGTCAAAAGAATATCCAATACATGCCAATGCAGATCAAAAAAGGACTATTAAGCGACAAGTTAATGGTTTCTTCTTAAGTGGGGAGATTCTGTACAAACGAATCCCAGACTTGAACTTGTTGAGATGTGTTAATATTCAGGAAGCTGAAAGAATCATGAATGAGGTACATTCGAGGGTATATGGTTCGCATATGAATGACTATGTTTTAGCAAAAAAGATTATGCGGGCAGGATATTATTGGTCAACTATGGAGCGAGATTGCTTTCACTTTGTTCGCAAGTGTCGTCAGTGTCAAATTCATGGTGATTTGATTCACTCGCCACCTTTAGAGCTGCATCCTATGTCTGCTCCTTGGCCATTCGTTGCTTGGGGCATGGATGTAATCAGTCCAATAGAACAAAAATCTTCTAATGGGCATCGATTCATTAGTGGATTTAAAAGCTGCTACTTTCAAATCAGTCACGAAGAAAACAGTAGTGGATTTTGTTCATTCCAACATCATATGTCGTTTTGGTATACCAAAGTCCATTATCACAGACAATGCAACCAATATTAATAGTCATCTAATGAAGGAGGTTTGCGAGCAATTCAAGATTGGGCATTATCATTCGACCCCTTACCGTCCTAAAGCAAATGGAGTCGTTGAAGCAGCGAACAAGAATATTAAAAAGATTCTTAGAAAAATGGTCCAAAGATCTCAACAGTGGCATGAGAAATTACCGTTTGCTCTTTTAGGATATCGTACAACTATTCGTACATTGACTGGCACAACTCCTTATTTACTAGTCTATGGGACTAAAGTTGTGATACCCGCAGAAGTTGAAATTCCCTTGCTTTGAATCATTGTTGAAGCCGAGATTGACGATACTGAATGGGTCAAGTCTAGACTAGAACAATTATCGTTAATAGATAAAAAAAGGTTGACGGCAGTTTGCTTTGGCCAATTATACCAACAGAGGATGGCGCGAGCTTACAATAAGAAGGTACGTCCTAGAAAATTTGAGGTCGGCCAACTTGTTATAAAATGCATCCTTCCACATCAATAAGAGGCTAAAGAAAAGTTTGCTCCAGTTTTATCTTTTTGTTATACTCCTATAATTCTAGGTTCGTATCAATATACTTATAATAATAATAATAAAATCCCTCATATTCAAGACTGGGGCATTTTTTTCTTCTTTTCTAACAAAAAAAATCCTAATCTTTATTCGTCTTCATAGGGCGTCATCCCCTAGTGGACATCTTATCTCGTCTTCATAGGGCGCCATCCCCTAGTTGACATCTTATTTCGTATTCATAGGGCGCCATCCCCTAGTTGACATCTTTTTTGTCTTCATAGGGTGCCATCCCCTAGTTGACATCTTTTTCGTCTTCATAGGGTGCCATCCCCTAGTTGACATCTTTTTCGTCTTCATAGGGCGTCATCCCCTAGTTGACATCTTATTCGTCTTCATAGGGCGTTATCCCCTAGTTGACATCTTATTCGTCTTCATAGGGCGCCATCCCCTAGTTGACATCTTATTCGTCTTCATAGGGCGCCATCCCCTAGTTGACATCTTTTTCGTCTTCATAGGGCGTCATCCCTTAGTTGACATCTTATCTCGTCCTCATAGGGTGTCATCCCCTAGTTGACATCTTTTTCATCTTCATAGGGCGTTATCCCCTAGTTGATATCTTATCTCGTCTTCATAGGACGTTATCCACTAGTTGACATCTTATCTCGTCTTTATAGGGCGCCACCCCTAGTTGACATCTTTTTCTTCTTCATAGGGCGCCATCCCCTAGTTGATATCTTATCTCGTCTTCATAGGGCGCTATCCCCTAGTTGACATCTTATCTCGTCTACATAGGGAGCCATCCCCTTGTTTACATCTTATTCGTCTTCATAGGGCGCCATCCCCTAGTTGACATCTTATCTCGTCTTCATAGGGCACCATCCCCTAGTTGACATCTTATTCATCTTCATAGGGCGCCATCCTCTAGTTGACATCTTATCTCATCTTCATAAGGCGTCATCCCCTAGTTGACATCTTATCTCGTCTTTATAGGGCGTCATCCCCTAGTTGACATTTTATTTCGTCTTTATAGGGCGCCTAGTTGACATTTTAGGAAACAAACCTTCCTATTTTTCTTCTTTATGTCTTCATAGGGTATGACAATCCCTAGTCACATTTCTAGAAGCAAAAATCCTAATTTTTTTTCATGCATTCATTAGGCATAACTTCCTTTGGTTGCATTATTGAGAATAAGGTTCTTATTTTATTGCGTACCTAGCCTAGAATCCTATCATTTATTTATAATTTTTTTTAATAAATCACAAAATTTTCCTAGTGCAAACTGGGGCAGAAAATTTTGTTCGTTCTATTTTGTTTTCTTTGATGGCTAGCAGGTTTTTCTGCAAATCACAGGTTTAATGCCAAGAATGTAATTTCATCTCCGGTCAGAATATAGAAGAATGATTAGGTTGAAGATAGTTAGAGTCAGCTCCATATCTGTAGCGGCCCAACATCTCAAGAGACATCTTTTTAGCTTCTGATAAGGAGAACAAACATCCAAAGTATTCTATGAACTGTTCTTTGGTAGAGTGTCAATGACTCAATCCAAGTTGCAAGTTCAAATCTTAAATCCTAACTTCAAGATCAAATCTTGAGATCAAGGTACCCACCATAAGAAGGTGAGGCGATAACTGAAGATCCAAGAGGAAGATCTGAAGCAAGGGAATCAAGACAAATAGAATAGATAGGATCTTGTACTTTTATTTCTAGTTTCATTTTTTATGTAATAAAAGGAGCAACGAACCGGAAACTCGACGGGACCTCAACTCGACTCTCCAATTCATCCACTCATTTCTACACCCATTTGAACTACACGTGACCTGATTCTCGTATAACCCGAGATATGTAGGATGCCCAAAGACAGGGCTCGGTCACACCTCTTTCCTACTTATTTACCTATTAATTTTGAATAAATAATTGGGCCAAAAATTAGTCATGTTTACTTCTTTGCTTGAAAATTCTTCATATTTCCAAACAAAGAGGGGCATTCTGTAAACACCTAATTTATTTACCAAACCTACGTGTTTTCCGCCATTTTAGTGTTCAATTCGATTTGTTTTTGTGGGTCTAAATTAGATATTTTAAGTTTATCTTATTTTTACTAAATATGTTTTAAAATTTTTTGAAAACTACAAAAATAGAGTCACATTTTTAAATAATTTTTTTTATTATTTATTTATTTTCAGGAAAAAGAAAACTTGCTAAGCTATATTTGTTTTCTTCTTTTAGCTTTTAATAAATAATCTAGTGATATTAATACTCTGTAATCATGTTCTAAGACTAATTATTTAACTTGTATTTTATTGGTTTTAGATAAATTTTATTTTTATTTTTTTATTTTTTTTGTATTTTTATTTTAAACATTAATTTTTAAAATAATAATAATAATAATAATAATAATAATAAAAACCCTAAATTAATCCCCCACATACCCACTCCCTCAAAATCATTCCCTAAACTCCCATTATTCCCACTAATTCCCCACGTCCACCATCCATAACTTACACACAGGCACACACCACTATCTCCTATATATAAACACAACATTAGTAAGAAGAGAAAGAAGGGAACATCACAGAGGAAGAGGACATTACAGAAAGAGAGAACACAACATAGAGAAAGATCAGAAAAAAAGAAAAACAGAAAAAAAGGTGAGAAAGAAACAACAACAGAGAGGAAATAGAGAAGGAAAAGAATGTCGAGTTTGAGTTGAGTTTTGGGGTTTCATTCGAGCTTCACAGCACCGGCTTTCTATTTTCCGAATTCGATTCAGTTTTTTGACAGGTTCTTATTCAACCCAGTTTCATTATCTTTTTGTAAGTTTTATCGAGAATCAAAGCATGAATAACATTGTTTAAATAGTTTCATGCCGAGTTTGTGTATCGTATCTAGTTTGCTCGAAATTTATATAGGTGTACGTGACATGGCCGGGGTGATTTCAAGATATTGATGTCTTAGGAATGTATGGATTTCATCTACATGTATACACATTGATATTTATTTATTTATTTATTCTTTTTTTTCTAAAATTTAAAATGTACACTATCTTATATTCGTCCGAGAAGATGAAATAACTCTTTTTTAAGGTCAATACAACTTCTTTAGTCTTAGAATTGCTAATCAGTCATTGTAAAATTAGAATGAAACGTACCATGCTCATCAAATGGATCCCATTGAATGAAATTTTTGTTCATTTATCTTTAATGCATGATAACTTCATATATTCAAGAGCTATATGTATCAATTTACTTAAGAAGATTCAATACAATTTTGTATAAGTATTATTTAGATTAGAAAATGATGAGTAGCGGTTAGATGTTGACCGTTTTTGTTGTAAGCCTTGTTTGTTGCTTCACTATATATCAAAAAAAAATGATGAACAGCTTTATTAGTCTTAGGATGATAATTTGGTGTATTAAGCTCTCGCTCTATGTAGACCTTGAAAGTAAGGAGAGAAAAGGGTGGTTTACTAACGTCTGTGTCTTCCTTTGTTTCTAGTATAGAAATATTCAGATCTAAACCGTTAAGTCGAAGAGTGAAATCTTTGTAAGTAAGGGTACCAAGTAATTAACAACACTAAAATAATCGAGCATTTTTATTTGCATAAGAAGTTAATCGTTTTCTTTTTAAGTCAAACGTTACCCTCTACTAATCAAGCTTCAGTATAATACTAGCAAATAGTGGTTTAAGGATCTAGAATTTTATTCATGCAACTTATAATGTTTGGCCCTGAAGGAAAATAAAACCATTCATGTATAAATAATGGAACTGGAAGCATGCAAAAGGTTTAAGTCAAGCATATTGGTATATGGCATTAGATTTGTATGCATGGTGTTCATGTGATATGAATACTGACTCTTATTTCGCATGAATTGTTGTTTCATTTATGAGAAAATTTTGTAAATTTGATTTGAGTCAAATAGATAAAATTTGATGATACTAGCTTGTTTTTTTAGTTCGAAATTGAGTATTTGATAATTATTCAATATAATGAGTACAAGTTATCAATTGCTGATGTGAATCAGATCAATTAGGTATTAGGCTAGCGGCTAATTCTAAATAAATTTCTTTAAGGTCATGACAGTAAATTTCAAGACATTCGAAATTCGAGTGGATTTACCAGAATAACAAGAGTGATACGGGGTACATGTTTGCCTTAAACCCCGCAATAATAATAGAGAGGGAAGACTCATTTGCGAGGGATCAAACTCGAAGAATTGTTTTAGGTCCTCAATCTTTAGAAAATTAAGAATTTAACATATAAGAGAAGGTTAGCAATGAAGTTGGAAACCCCTGCTACCGACCATTCGTTACAATAAAATCTAATATACCATTTGAAGCCTCTGGAACTGGGTTGGGTAGATTTTAAACCTATTAGGTGCTTATTTAGACTAGGAAAATGGGGACGACACATAAATGCTTCAAAGGTATGAGAAATGTATCGAAATTTATGGTATGACCGGAAAGTATTGCTACTGGCAAGCCACACATTAATATAATTAAATAATTTAAAATAAATTCAAAGTAGGATGTAAGTAACTTTTAGGCTAACAAATATTATGTATCGAAGAGATTAATTTAAGCCAGGCGTAAGTTATTAAAGCGACTGTGCTAGAACCACGGGACTTAAGGGGTGCCTAACACCTTCCCCTCGGTCAACAGAATTTCTTATCCGGATTTCTAGTTCGCAGACCATAAAATAAAGAGTCATTTCCTTTTGAATAGGGATTCAATAAGGTGACTTGGAACACCCAAACTCAATTCCAAGTGTCAACTCTGTAAATAAAATAATCTCTATTCAAAACGTCACTTTAATTGGAAAAACTCATTTTTCTCTAAAACCAATTCCCTAGCGAGGTCGGATACGGTAAAAAACAGGGGTGTGACACCTATTTTCTCCTTCAAGACTTCATATGGTACAAAATTCCCTAGTTGCCATTTTTGGAAATTAAATTTCCTAATTTTCTTCTTTATGTCTTCATAGGGTACGACATCACCTAGTTGATATCTTAGGAAACAAAATATCATATTTTCTTACTTATGTCTTCATAGGGTACGACATTCCCTAGTTGACATCTTAGGAAACAGAATTTCCTATTTTTCTACTTTAAGTCTTCATAGGGTACGATATTCCCTAGTTGACATCTTAGGAAATAAAATTTCTTGATTTTCTTCTTCGTCTTCATACGGTACGACATTCCCTAGTTGACATCTTAGGAAACAAAATTTCCTATTTTTCTACTTTAAGTCTTCATAGGGTACGACATTCCCTATTTGCCATTTTAGAAAATAAAATATCCTAATTTTCTCTACTATGTCTTCATAAGGTATGACATTCTCTAGTTGTCATTGTGAAAAAAACAATACTAAAAAAAAAAAAAAAAAACACGACCACAAAAAATCGATCACACATTTTGGTCGGAAAAAACCGACCACAAGTGGTCAGTTTTTATTTTTTTTATTTTTTTTTAAAAAAGTGATCACATGTGGTCGCTTTTATATTTTTAAAAATCAAAATAATTATTTCAATAATTTTTATATTAATTATAATTTATTTTACAAATAAAATTTAAAAAATAACTAAAAATATTTTTAAAAACCAAGCACTTCAATAATTTTTATATTAATTATAATTTATTTTAAAAGTAAAAATAAAACAAAACTAACCACTAGTGGTCGATTTTTAGAAAAAAAATAATTGAAAAGTATTTTTAAAAACCGACCACTTGTGGTCGATTTTTAAAAATTATTTGTTAATTTATTTTTAAAAACACCGACCACTAGTGGACGATTTTTAATTTTTTAAAAAAATACTTTTAAATAACCGACCACTTGTGGTCAGTTTTTAATTTTTTTTTTTTAAAAAAATACTTTTAAACATAGTCTTTATATGTAATCAATAGTTATATATATATGTAATCAAATATGTATATTAGTTTCATTAAAAATAATCATATATATATATAATGTAATATATATATATATATAATTTTTTGAAACTACATTGATCACACGTAGTCGATAAATAATATAAGAATAATAAAAATAAATCATTCTTAAATTTTTTAGAAAAATTACACTTAAAAATATATCAAATAAAATAAACAAATTACATTAAACCTAATCTTTATCTTTTACTTATGTTTCAATATATAAAATAAATATTTTCCTTCGTATATACGTTAAATGACGTTAAACATGCATAATCTTTAATTTTAATAATGAATATGTGTATATATATAACATACCATTGAGATAATGATATTATATTACTATTTCAGTCATAATAATGTAATATGTAATCGATAATTCATCAGAATATAATAAACGTGTTCTATTACAAGGTAATATATACTTGAGAATGTGATATATATATATATATATATATATATACACATTCAAGAGTTCATCATTTTGTTGGAGCGATTTAAAATGTGAATTAATAACTTGAAATTAGTTATTAGGAATGTTTTCTTATATATTCATTTTGTAGGAACTATCTACTTGTTAACCTTATATAATTTAGATGACAAGCAGAGGTGACAAAGGTAAGGAAAAAGTTGATCTTACAAAACCAAAAAAGAAAAACCAACATCCGCCTTATAGAAGACCGATAGGTATTCATATATCTAAGGGCCAGTCTGCTGATGCGACAGCACGACCCTCGTATTCTAGGTCGTCCCAGCATTCGGTTCCCACTCCTATGCATGTGGAGCCACTTCATGGGTCTACACTGACCCAATCTACTCCCACCACTATGGCACGGCCACCACAGTACTATCGGACGGTCGCTAGCACATCTGGACATGTGCCATCATCGATACCCTCCTGTACCAGTCACGCAGCTACACATAGTGATTTTGCTGGATCTATTGGGTTGTCGGATCTACAGCTTGGAGGCACTCCATCTGGTGCTTCATATCCACCCACGCCAGTGCATCCACCATCACTTGATCCACAGCCAGGAGACAGAGATGATTATGGGAGGCTTTATCTCATTCTATTTATGACAGGGTAAGATTTCTAAATATAATAATATTATTTATTTTTTTATTACTATATTATTATGCTCTATTAAATTACTGTTTGATCTTGTGTTGTAGGTTTAGGCCGGATGCTAAATTTAGACAAGCTGTGAGAAAATGTATTTGTCGGAACTTCAACGGCTACTGCACCAGTTGGCGTCAGGTTCTAGAACTTGACAGAGAGAGAATGTTTAAAGAATTTAACTTATCGACTAGTTAACACATTGTTAGAACAAATGATTGAATATTATATTTTTATTTTTGTTATAGAAATTTTACTGGTGGGATAATGCGAATATATTTCTTATAAGGAGGAACTTTTTCAGAAGATATAGAGTCAGGTTTAACGGTCTATTGGATTATGCCCGAACCAAGTTGGTAAAACCTGATTAGATTAGTGAACCCTTATGATAACTGTATCTTCGCCTTTGGAATAGCAAAGGATACGAATTGCTAAGGGAAAAAGGAAGGAAAACCCGGGCATCATCGAAGGGTGGCTCCCTACATACTGCGGGTGTCAAAAGTACCCTTGCTATGCAGGAAAAATTGGTATGTAACTTTTATAGTTTTAACTGTTTGTTTCTATTTAAATTTTTAATTGTTTGAACATTGATAATTTTTTAATATATAGGAAAAAAATGGTAGGGAGATACCACACGATGAGCTATTCAAGAAGACTCATTTGAAGAAGAAAAATAACCCTACTGATGAAGATGTCTGGGTTGAACCTCGTGCAAAAGCTGCCCATGTAAGAAACAAATATTATGAATCTTTTTCTCAAATTTGATACTATTCAATTAGAAGTACTTTCATATTTTTTGACTTTTAATTTTAACTTTACTTTGAATTAATATAGGACAAATATAGGCAGTTCCTTAGTGAATATCGTAGTACTTAGCCTCCTAAAACTCAGGGTGACCCACTACCTTGACATGTAGAGGAGAAGTAATGGGGAAAAGTTGTGGGTCCTGCTGTTAGAGGCCATTATTACAGATACCACAATAATTTTTTTGGCGACAATATTAGGTGTTCGTTCGAACCTGCATACTCTAGTACTTCAGTTGATAGAGAAACCATTGAAAGGCTAAAAATTATGCTTTTAAAACTCACTGTAGAGCTTGCTGAACAGAGAGAGAGGTCGCAGAAAAGAGAGGAGGAAACTTCATCACAAATCAGGATGCTACAGGAGCAATTTAGCTCTTTCATTTAGACTGCGGGAGTTATTCCTACGTATCCTGGTGATGTTGTTCGGGCTGCAAAAGGACTTGGCCCCCTGGATTATATCATCATAAATGAGGATATGGAAGATGACGAGGAGGATGAATTCAATGATGATGACTTTTAGTTTTTTAACCTTTGTATGTGTTGTACTTTGAATTTAGATATTATGTTGTAGTTTGTACATTTTTGAAACTATTTTTGTAATTGTTAACACTTTTGAAACTATTGTTGTACTTTGAATTTACACATTATATTGTAGTTTGTACTCTTTTGAAACTATTGTTATGTTGTACACTTTTGAAAGCATTTACAATTGATGATTTTTTTAAAAAAAAATTACAACAAACCATTTGTGGTCAGTTTTTCAAAGATAAAAAAACCGAACACATGTGGTCGATTTTCTATTAAAATTAATTGAATAATTAAATAAAAAACCGACCACTTGTGGTCGGTTTTTAATTTTTTTTTTATCTTTTTAAAAATTATTTTTTTATATTTTAAAAATATAATAATAATTTTTAAAAATAAATATATTTTCTTTGAAAAACCGACCACTTGTAGTCGGTTTTTAAAAATCTATCAATTATTTACCGACCACACAGTTTGATCGATTTTGTGGTCGGAATTTGGGAAAAATCGACTACAAGTGGTCGGCTTTTGTGGTCGATTTTTCCCTTTTTTTTATTAATGAAACTTTTCTATTTTTCTCCATTATGTCTTCATAGAGTACGACACCCCCTAGTAGACATTTTAGAAATTAAAATCTCCCATTTTTCTTCTTAGTCTTCATAGGGTACGACATTTCCTAGTTGACATTTTAGGAAACAAAATTTTTTAATTTTCTTTTTTATGTCTTCATAGGGTATAACATTCCCTAGTTGTCATTTTAGGAAATGAATTTTTCTATCTTCTTCTAAGTCTTCATAGGGTAAGACGCCTAGTTAACATTTTTGAAAATAAAAATTTCTAATTTTCTTCTTTATGTCTTCATAGGGTACTTGTCATTTTAGGAAACAAACTTTCCTAATTTTCTTCTTTATGTCTTCATAGGGTACGACATTTTCTAGTTGCCATTTTAGGAAACAGAATTTCCTAATTTCCTTTTTCGTTTTCATAGGGTACGACATTCCCTAGTTGTCATTTTAGGAAATAAAATTTCCTAATTTTCTTCTTTATGCCTTCATAGGGTACGACATTCCCTGGTTGGCATTTTAAGAAATTCTCTATTTTGCTCTTTTAAGTCTTCATAGGGTACGACATATCCTGGTTGACATATTAAAAAATAAATTCTTCTATTTTCTCCTTTTAAGTCTTCATAGGATACGACATTCCCTAGTTGACATTTTAGGAAACAAACTTCCTATCTTTTCTTCTTTATTTCTTAATAGGGTATGACATTCCCTAGTCGCATTTTAAAAAGAAAATATCCTAATTCTTTTTCATGCATTCACAAGGTATAACATCTTTTGATTGCATTATTAAGAACGATAATCTTATTTTATTGTGTACCTAGCTTAGATTTATATCATTTTCATTTATTTCAATTAGTTTATAATTTTTCTAATAACTCACAAAATTTTCCTAGTGCAAAACTGGGGCAGAAAATTTTGTTCGTTTTTGTTTTGTTTTCTTTGATGGCTTGCAGGTTTTTCCGCAAAGCACGGGTTTAATGCCGAGAATGGAATCCCATCTCTGATTAGAGTCGAGAAGAATGTTCAATCCCGAAGATAGTTAGAGTCAGCTTTGCATATGCAGCGGCCCACATCTCAAGAGTCATCTTCTTAGCTTCTGATCAGGTAAACACGCATCCAAGAGTATTTTATGAACTATCTTTTGGTCGAGTGCCAATGACTCAACCCAAGTTTCAAGTAAAAGTATCAAATCCTAACTTCAAGATTAAATTTTGAGATCAAGGTACCCACCAAAAGAAGGTGAGGCGATCACTGAAGATCCAAAAGGAAGAACTGAAGCAAGAGAATCAAGACAATTAGAATAAATAAGAGTTTGTATTTTTCTTTCTAGTTTCATTTTTTCCTTTTCTCTGATGTAATAAAAGGAGCCACGGATCGAAACCTCAATGAGAACTCACTCGACTTTCTAACTCATCCTTTCATTCCTGCACCTATTTGAACTATACGCGACCTGATTCTCTTATAACCCGAGATATGTAGGATACCTAAAGCCAGGGTTCGGTCACACCTCTTTCCAACTTATTTACGTATTACTTTTGAATAAATGGTTGATCCAAAAATTAGTCATGTCTACTTCTTTGCTTGAAAACTCTCCATGTTTTCAAGCTAAGAGGGACATTCTGTAAACACCTAATTTTTTACCAAACCTAAGGTTTTATGTCATTTTAGCATTTAAATTTTATTTTTTAGGTATAAATTAAATATTTTAATTTTATCTTATTTTATAAAGTTTGCTTTAAAAGTTTTGAAAACCACAAAAAATTGAGTCATATTTTAAATAAGTTTTTTTTATTATTATTTATTTATTTATTTTAAAAAAAAAAAAAAGAGAGAGAGAATTTTCAAAATTATATTTGTTTTCTTCTTTTAACTTTTAATAAAGAATCTAGTGATATTAATATTTCTTAATCATATTTCTAAGACTAGCTATTTAACTTATTTGTATTTTGTTAGTTTTAAATAGATTTTATCATTTTTATTTTGTTTAAAATATTGATTTAAAAAACAAAAAGAGAAACCTAAAACTACCCAATATCCCCATAACTCACGTCTCTCCTCCATTATCTCACAATCCCCTCATGTCTCTCATGTTCAGCACACACACAACACTCATTATATAACACAGAAAAATACACACACAGAGACATGGACATACACCATACACGGACAAAGCAAGAAACAAAAGAGAAAAATCAAAGCAAAAAACAAAGGGGGACAACACAAAAAGAAAAAGAGAGAAACAAGGAAACAGTAACATAGACAAAGCAAAAACAAAGAAATAACATTAGAGAGAAAAAAAAAAAGATGCACACATACAACTTAGGAGAAAAACAAGAGAAAAAGGAGAACGATCAGAAAAGAAAACGGGTTGACAACGAGTTAGAGTTTGAGGTTTGGTTCGTGATTCCTAGTTCGCGGTTCTTCTTTCTTTTGTTGTGAATATTTTTACAAAGGGTATTCCTCAATCTTTCTTCTTTCTTCGTATAATGTAACATTATCATTATATAAAAGTTTGATCAAGGCTATTCTAGCCATTGCAATCTCGTATTTTTCTTTGATGAATTCATTTTCATGAGTGTTTATTGTAATCTTAGCATTTTGATGATATTACTTAATGACATTTTATTTTCATATTTATCCATCTATGATATGGTCCAAGTGTGATTTTTTCCATTGTAGGGATTATGTTTAAATTTTAACTGAGCAATATAATGCCAAATAGTGAGTTTAACGATTTGCAACCTGAGAAAATATATGACGTTGAAAAGTATTGTTCGTATTAAATCCTTTGGTTTGAACCTGGAAGATATTCCCATTAAGTATAATTTTTTATTTCTTTTAGTTAGTTATGGATTTACTTCATTGCATTAGTTAAGATTTAAGTATAATATTTTTCTAGTTGATTTCGGATTTGCTTCACTTCCCCCTTTGGCTAGTATTGAATCAGCCTTTAAATTTTCTCGCTCATATTTTTAATTGATCGTAATTAGTCTTGCCATTCTATGAGCGGGTTCACGATAATAAGTTTTTGATGTTGGTTGTTAAAATCAAATGATTGCGGGCCTAGAGTTAAAAATGATTATAGCCTTAAATTAATTATTTTATTAATTTGGTGGGAGTTCGAGTGAGATGGATTACGATTGTCCCTTTTAATTGATAAAAATAAAATAAAATAATTAAGGTTTAATACAAGTGAAAGTTAACGATGAAATTGGAAAGCTCTGTTACCGATCATTTATTATAATAAAAATTAATATACTATTTCAAAGTCGATCTGATTGGGATGGGTAGATTTTCTAAATATGTTAGGTGCTTATTTGTTATTGAAAAAATGGAAGCGATCCATAAATGTCTCAAAAGCGTAAAAAGTATATCAAAACTTGCAGTATAACCAGAAAGTACTGCTACCGACAAACCACACATTAATATAATTAAATAATTTAAAATAAATTGAAAGCAAGATAGAAGTTACTTTTAGTCTAACAAACACCGTATATTCAAGAGATTAATTTAAGCCAGACGTAAGTCATTAAAGCGACCGTGGTAGAACCACGGGACTTGAGGGGTGCCTCACACCTTCCTCTCGATCAACAGAATTCTTATCCGAATTTTTAATTCGCAGACCAAAAGGAAAGAGTCATTTTATTTTGATTGGGGATTCAATAAGGTGACTTGGAACACTCAAACTCAATTCCAAGTGCCGATTCTGTAAAATAAATAATCCCTTTTCAAAACGTCACTTTAATTGAAAAAATTCATTTTCTCTAAAACCAACTCTCTAGCGGGTTGGGCGGAAAAAATACGGATGTGACAACAAAGAAATTACATACTCACAAATTTTATAAAAGTATCAATACTTTTTCTGTTTATTATCTTCGTCGAAGTGTAATTATTAAATATTCTAAATCATGTCGTTATTTAAAAATTTGAGTTATTTGTAGCCTTTTGATATATTGTAATTCTTTGGTAATACTTTCATCTTCACAAATAATATTTTTATTTAAAATTATTCAATTAAGTGATTAAAAACTTTAATAATTATGAAAACTTATTAACAATTGAAAATTGTATTTCCAATTTTTCGTATTTTATATATTTTTTTCTTTTTTCTTTTTTCCACATTTTTCATTTTTTTTTCATTTGTTTTGTTTTGTTTTCATTTTTGTTTCCTTTTTTTCTCTTTGCAATATCTTTTTTTCATATTTTTTTTGTTTTTGTATTTTTTTTCTTTTTTTCATTTATATTTGAATAGCTTAGTCATGAGTATGTAGAATTATCATTTGTATTTGTATTGTTCAATTTATATCAATAAAATATAATCTGTATCAATGAATATCGTTCAATTTCTATCAACAAAATGTCATTCATATCACTGAATATAGATAAAGTGTTCATAGAAGGAAAAACAACAATTCTTTTTCACTAGTTTAAATGAAATTACAAATACAAATATAATATTCAGTCAACTTATAAATACAAATACAAAATAGTTCTTTAAAAATATAAATGTATTGACGAAAATAGAATACAAATATAAATACAAACAAAATAAAATCCCAAAATACATATACAATATCTAGTCAATTGTAAAATACAAATATCAAATAAATTTTTTAAAATACAAGTGCGAATTGTATGAAATATAAATAGTGGAATTAACTATAAAATATAAATATAAATACAACTACAGCCAACTACAAATACAAATACAGATATAAATAGCTCTTTGTAATTACCCTTCGAGTCGTTTTGTGAATTTCATTTATTTTATCCCCTCGCGTGGTATCTATACATGACTTATGACTTACGGGGGTGGGTAGTGTTGACTCTTGAAATGTTCGGAGGCAATTTAAGTCATTAATTTGGATTTTTGAGTTTTAATAAAGTTAAGCCAAATCATGGTCAACCTTTGATCGAGACGACTTCGGATTAGTGTCGTAATGTTTTTAATAGGTTCGAGATTTACTTTTTAGTCAATATAAATATTTAATTTATTTTCTCGAGGTTTCGAACAAGTTTCGAGAATTTATTAAATTTTTTGGATATTTTAGATAATTAATTTAACTAGTAGTTTAATGATTTAAAACCACAACTTTTTCTTTATCACGGAGGAGAACTTGAGTTGTGTGGCGTGAACAATAACGGAGAATTCAGGTGCGAACTTCAAAGTTTTTGCAATTTCCTTACGCTAGGATTGAATATATTAATTTCTTACTGTTAAAGATATGAAGAAGGTGAGGCAATGAGGTTGAATTATGTGAGGCAGTGGTCGGTTGTGGAATAAGTACAATTTAATGGGTTTAGAATTAGGTGTATATTTTAAGGGGATGAAACTTATCATTTGGCAGTAATACTTATACTTTATTTTTTCTTTAGGAATAGTGATTGACTAATGGTGGCTAACCTTTTAAACATTCATTGAATGGATGTCAAGTTAATGTTTCCCATGGAATCTGTGAACTTATTGCTTGGTACGTCACTATTTCCTGTTTAGCCTTAGGTTCTCGAAAATTTGCATACGGTTTTAATAGGTATAGTATAAATGGCTTCTTGTACATGTAAAGGTAGTACTACAATTGCTGGTTTTCATTGCTTCCTTAGCATTAGTTTACCAAATTTCGATCAGTCTCGATTGTGATAAATTTAGGTTTTAAATCTAGGATTTTCAGCGTAAGAATTCTTGACTTAAAAATATAATAATAACCCATTTTAGTTGAAATTTGACGTGGTAGCTCGTACTCTTATGGATATTATGTATTTGGACAGATTTTGACCATTCAGAAGCTTTACGTAAGGGTAAGATTGTTAATTGACGCTTGGCTTCGGCTTGAGGTAAGTTGAGACTTTTTTAGACTCTTTTTCGAAGTGTTTATGTGTTAGTTATGTGTAATAGGAATAATGAGAAATAGGGATCCTATATAGGTGAACTGACGAGCATCTATGTGGGTACCGGTGTTAATTGAGGGATTAAAATAAGTTGATTATATGTTTAAAACCACTTTCCCCTATTTGCTAGTACGATAGACTGATTTGCTATGGTAAATGAATTATTTTTAGGATAGGAGTTGCACGTCTTCACATCATGCATTGTATTTTGTATGGGGTCAGAGTGAACTCCTACACAATATTATTTATTTATTTATTTATTTATTAAGGTCGGAGTGCACACCTGCACAATATATTTATTGAGATTAGAGTGCATGTATGCAAAGTACATAGACCTTGTGAGTCCCTATGGGTCCTGACCTTGAAGCCATTACTCGGTAGATGTGTACATAGCATACGCATTGTATTGAACAACATTTAACCGTTCGTGGTTCAGAATGAGTAAGGTGTATTTGTTGACTTTGTATTGTTTATTAAGTACTTGATATCTGTTACTTGATTTCACTGTATTGAGGATTTCTTAGACTGTGTTAGATATTTTTATTAATGTTAGACTTGATTATTCAGTTAGATTAGAGTGGCTTTCCTAAGTGCGGGTTGTATAATTGTTTTAGATGGTTGACGTGGTGCTACTCATCACCATTTTGAATTAGGGACGGTTGATGATACTTGTTGATTACACGTGGTTCCATACTCACCCTTGTTTTTTCTGCACCTTACATGCTGGTACTAATCCGACAACCTCTGAGCATTGATTCCTGTGGTTCCTTCGATGTTAGCAACTTTAGAGATTTAAGGTAGCCGTTATTGTTTTCAAAGATTATTGAAATCTCCTCCAGCCTTAACTTATGTATTTTCCATACTTTAAGATACTCTAACTTTTCTTTGATTTCTATATTTAGTGGCTTGTATTAGTAACTACCGGACGTGGGGTTATCTAAGTTTAACACTACTAGTCTATTAATCTACATTTGATATTATTTGTTGCTTATTATGTTCTTATTTCCTTCAACTTCTATACATTGAGAATATTGTATTTGGAATTGAGTTTTTCTTTTACCTATCATGGAGGGTTGGCTAGGTGTCATCATGATCCCAAATTTGGGCTGTGATATATTGTAGCAGAGCCCCAGGTTAATTGGTCTCACAAGTACAAGTCAAGTCAAGTAGAGTCTTGTGGATCGGTACAGAGACGTTTGTTACCTATCTTTCGGAGGCTATAAGACTTCAGTAAATATTATTTTTTCTTTCTCTTATCATGCAATATTGATCGTTTAACTTGAAATACTGGAACTCTTATCTTATTCTCTCATATATGTTGAGGCCTCATACATCTCAAGATGGTCATTAGGTACCTACACCAGCCCCCCAGACCGATCGCCCGAGATGGGGTATGCAGGCGGGGAAAGGGACATGGTAGGGGAAGAGGTCATGGTAGAGAGAGATCTTGGGGATCCACTCAGATTCCTAATAGGGTGGGGTCTCTCGAGGTTGAGTTCGAGGCAAGTGATGATGATGTTTAGATTTCAGCTAATAATATGGGCCCAGGTCAGGTACCACCATGATTTTTTACTAACACCAATTTTTTAGGATATATTGATTCAGATTCTCGATGTTTTGGAAACTACAACTTAGGGAGGCAGATCATTTGGTACGCCACAGGGTTCACAGGTTAAAATAGGGGCACAACCCCTATATCAGCAGCTCATTCTAATTATCAGGGTCCAATGGTTCATCCAGTACCGAGGTATAATTGTATGCCTTCACCAGAGGTTAGAGTTACTGGTGAGGTTAGGGTAGCTATGTCTGGTGAGGAGCAATGACGGTTCGAAAAGTTTAGAAAGATGGATCTAATATAGTTTTAGGGTAATCAACATAAGAATGCCTACAAGTTCCTAGTCAGTTGGCATGAGAAACTTCAAAATGTGAGATTGGTTGACTCACACGGAGTTGATTATACTGCCTTAGAGATGCATGGTACTGCCAAGCAGTAGTGGTGCTCCTATATTGATTCCAGGCCGGTGTATTCTCCACCAATGACTTGGGCTTTGTTTGCATACACTTTCCTTGACAAATTCATCCCTAGTAGCTTTAAAGAGGAGTGTAGGCACTACTTTGAGAATTTGACGTAGGAGGCTATTACTGTGACTGAGTACGAGATTTAATTTTTTACTTTGTCTCATAATGATATGGTGATCTTTCCAAATGAGGATGAGATGATTAGGAGGTTTATGAAGGGTTTGATACTTAGGGTCATAAAGACCGTGTTTATTGTAGCCTAATCTGGGGCTTTTCTTTAAGGATGGTTAAGTCAGCAAAGGAGTTTGAGGTGATATATTAAAAGAAGTATGGGGATCTAAGGGACAAGAGGTCTGCACTTCAAATTGATTCAACAGTACCTCATCTGGAGGTAGGGGTTCATTCATAGGAAATTTTCACTCTTAGCATGGTAGACCAATTCAGGTGGCAATGCAAACATTAGAGGGTGTACATTCAGGTCGGGGTTCTTATGGTTTGGGACAGGCTTCACAAGATTCATCTTAGTGGTTTTCAAGTTGTGGTAACCATAGTGGATATTCAGGTCACTCTCGACAATTGATGAATCCCAGGTCCTGTAATGAGTGTAGTAGTCTGAATCATCTTCAGAGTGATTTTCTAGTATAGAAGGGTCCATAGCATGGTCATCAGGCTCCTACTAGGGCAAAAGTGCCACCAGTAGGATCGAGAGTAGATCTCAAAGAGGTAGAGGTGCACCACTAGCTAAAAAGAGAATTGGTAGAGGAGTGATTTAGGCGATAAATGATTGAGCTCACTATTATGCCTTCCTAAGGAAGCCAGAGGCAGAGTCTTCTGATGTAATCATTACAAGTATTATCTCAGTTTATCATTGACCTACTTCGGTGTTATTTGAACCTGGTTCTACTCTCTCTTATGGGTCTGCATACTTTGCTTACATCTTGATATGATGTGTAAGTCTATAGTTGTGCCTATTTGTTTTTCTACCCTAATAGGTGATTCCTTAGTGATGGATCAGGTATACTGTTCTTGTGTTGTTTCTTTTTTGGGGTATGATACCTAGGTAGATTTGATTATCCTCAATATGACAATTTTGACGTAATTTTAGGCATGGATTGGCTTTCTCCCTATCATGCTATATTGGATTGTCATGCCAAGACAGTTACTTTGTCTATGCTTGATCGTTGGAGATTAGAGTAGAGCGGTGTTCCGAGTTCATATCCTAAGAAGGCGATTTCACTCATTCAGCCTCAGCGGTTAGTTGAGAAAGGATATGTATCATATTTTTCTTATGTTCTTCATACTGGTACTGAGACACCTTCTTTAGAGTCAGTAAAGGTGTTTAGTGAGTGTTTGGATGTATTTCCTACTAATCTTCTAGGTATTCATCTTCATAGAGATATTAAATTTGGTATTGATTTGGAGTCGAACATCAAGCCTATTTCTATTTCTCCCCACAAGATAGCACTGACAGAGTTGAAGGAATTAAAAGACCATCTTTAGGATTTGTTAAGTAAGAGATTTATTCGACCAAGTGTATTACCTTGAGGTGCTCTAATATTGTTTGTGAAGAAGAAAGATGGGTCTATGAGGATGTGCATTGATTATCGATAGTTGAACAATGTGACAATTAAGAATAGTATCCTTTACCGCATATTGATGACTTATTTGATCAGCTTCAGGTTGCTTCATTGTTCACGAAGATTGACTTAAGATTGGGGTATCATCAATTGAAGATTCGAGTTTCAGACATTTTGAAGACATCTTTTCGGACTAGATATGACCATTATGAGATCTTGGTGATGTCTATTGGATTGACTAATACCCCAACAACATTCATGGAGTTGATGAATAGAGTTTTTTATCCTTATCTTGATTTAATTGTGATTGTGTTCATTGATGACATTTTGGTGCATTCTAAGAGCGGAGTGGATCATTCAACGCATTTGAGGATCGTACTATATAGATTGAGGGATGAGAAGTTATATGCCAAGTTTTTAAAGTGTGAATTTTGGCTCAGTTTTGAGGCATTCTTTGGACACGTGGTTGTAATGCCACAATTCTGCACCCCGAATACCATACGGTGCTTACGACCTCGAAGGACCACAAGCTAACCCATGACTGGTACCTGCCGTGAGCACTGACTATTGATACTAAAATAATGCGGAAGTTAGGCTGAGGTGCCATAAGGTTCAAAATATGAATACTGATAAATATAGAAACTGATAATAACATCTGAAAACTAGATACTGTTTGAACTAGTCTAGTCAAAAAAGTTTCTAACTGAACTGGCTGAATGTGGAGTTGATGGGACAAGCCCCCAACTAACTCCAACTAATAAAATATTGAATCTACTATAATATTGTAATAAAAGAATATCCTTGATAGATGAGGACTCACTACAGAATCTGTTGCTACTGGCTAAGCACGGTAGGGAACTTGAGCTTCCGAACCTATGATATGAGACATCATAACGCAAGAAAAGAGTATATGATTAGTACATGGAATGTAATGGTATGCTAGATGAGGTAAGGCTAATATGCAAAGGTTCATATGCATGAACAGTAACTGATTGAGTGATATGAATATAACTGAATCTGAGTACATGTATAACTGAAGCCGCTATAAATATTGATTATGCAATACTATGCATATACACATATATATATACTGTGTCTGAGATTTATTCTGAAACTGAGTACTGAGTTCTGGTAACTAAGTAATTGATATCTGAGATTATTGCTAATTGAATTATTGATAATTGGGTGACTATTTCTGACAATCGTGATTCTGTAGAACTGATTAGGGTCATAGAAAAAGACTATATTTTCCCTGAAAGAAATTAAAATTCACGTTACTGGATTCCCAATTTTGGCCTTCACCGCAATGCGGTGGCATCGCGGTAAGCCACTAGATTTTGTCGGCTAGTGTAGTCTGAGGACGAGTGTAAAAATACACTTTGACGCGACGCGGAGGTATCGCGGAGACTCACTGAAAAGTGACAATTGCGAAATGGCACTCTGTCGCGATACACCATTATCGCGTTGACATACTAGAAAAAGCCAATTGGGAACTGAAACTTCACCGCGATGCACTGAAATCACGGTTTCTCACTGGAAACTTATGAATGCCATTTTGACCCTCACCACGACGCAGTGCTTTTCAATTTGACATACTATTTAACTAACAGTGCCATAACTTCTCACCTGAATATTGGATTTGGGCGAAATTTATATCGTTGGAAAGCTGACTAAATTTCCTACATAATGATGGGTCTTAAGCTAGAAAACTTTGAGTATTTTGAAAGTATATATAGGAATTTTCGCATACTAAGAGCTAAACTAAGCTAGGAAAATATGGGGTACTGCAGTAGTGTCCAAGGATGGTATTATGATCGATCCCGCCAAAGTTAAGGAGATTTGGAATTGGTCACGACCTACTTCACCTTCAGATATTTAGAGTTTTATTGGGCTGGCAGGATATTATAGGCGGTTTGTGCAGGGTTTCTCTTCCATTGCCACTTCTATGAATCGATTGACTAAAAAAGATATGGTTTTTCAGTGGTTTGGAAAATGTGAGGAAATCTTTTAAAATCTCAAGACTCTATTAACTTTGGCTCCTATATTGATCCTACCTGTGGAAGGTGAGGGCTTTACTGTATTTTGTGAGCCTTTTGGTATTGGTCTGGGTGGAGTTCATTGTAAGTTGTACATTGACCATCGTATCATTCAGTATGTTTTAAAGAAAAAAAGTTGAATGAAAGACAACATAGGTGCAGATGGAGTTGTTGAAATATTATGATATGACTATCCTATATCAATCGGGGAAGGCCACTATAGTAGGGGATGCCTTAAGTAGGAAGGCAGTTAGTATGGTTAGTCATGCATTGTTGAGTGTGTAGCAGCGACCATTAGCCAGAGACGTTTAAAGGTTGGCTAAAATTTTTGTGCATCTTTGTCACGACCCAAACTAGGGCCTGGTCGTGATGGGTATCTCAAGTCCACCGAGGACCAGAGACCACCCTCGACTCCTAGTCAAACAGAGCACAACACACCTAGCAGCGAATGAATTTTGAACATATAATAAGATAGAACAATCAATGATGAGAATGTACTAAGGAATTACAATACCAAATCCCAATCCACAGTAATCCACAAAGCCTCTAATCCAAACCAAACAACGTAAGTCAGGACATGCCCCCAACGATAGACAAAAACAAGTCTGAAGAAAATATTATGATAATGGATAAATCAAGAATAAACGGCCTTCTATAAAAAGGAGTTTCACCACTTCAAGCTGACTGCTGACAACTCAAAAATCCTACCACTGCGCAGGAAAAGTAGAAGTGCCTTTGAACCCTGCTTCGTGTGGGGATTCAATATCCGTAGACAGTTAGCAGATTGAGCGCTAGTATATAAATCAGAGATAAGGGGTAAAATAATTCCATGATCATAAGTTCAAAACCATTCAGGATCACTATACACCATCACATACAAATACATATATACATCACATGTCGGGATAGGGAATAAGGCCTAGCATGAACATAAGACATTAGTCTGGGCTGTGTAGCTTGACCATCATAAAACTACCCATCAAGTATATAGGTCCAGTTTATCTCCCCTTGGTCGGGCCTCGGTGCGTGTTAACCATAAGAATTGGAGATATCATAAAAGGCCAGGGAATCCTCGTACCCTACTCCATCTATGATACAAATATATGTATAGTGTGACATAAGCACATGATCATCAAGACCAACCCTCACGTCGGCAAACATAAGTTTCCAGTATTAGTACTTCGGGACTCACACCTTCATGGCTAGCTACACAACCCCTTTTAAGCCCAATTAAAACATTCAGCACATAACCCATTCATTAATTCAAGGAATCGATTATTTAGGCATTTTCAAGTTGTATCATCATACTAACTATAGCATGCAAGCGAATGTCATCGAGCCATCATTTTGGGGAATCCTTGTACCCCAAACTCCATTGTTAAAATCAACTTGGGGGATTCCTTGTGCCCCACAAGGTTTTCAAAATCATTCTCATTCATTTATCCATTCATACCATGCATTAGTTTTAAGAAAAGTTGTCCAAACCAAATGATTAATCACATTCTAAAACCAATTATGCAGGTGGGTTGGGGTTCTTATTAATTTCAATACCAAATCCATTTATTTTGGGGAATCCTTGTACCCCTAGTTCCACTATTCACAAATTTGGGGAATTCTTGTACCCCTATTTCATTAATCACTCCCATGTACCCCAATGAGTTCAAAATCGTCAACTCAAGGCAAAATAAATCCATAATAATCATAGGAACAACATTTAAACAATTTAGATCCAAAACCCTCAACCCATCATCAAAACCCTACACCAAAATCATGTAAATAGTAAACTAATTCATGCCAATGTTAAAACATAAGTTTAGGGAGAGATATACATACCTTAATCACCAAGAAATTTGAAGAAATAATCGCCCTTAGAGCCTTAGATGACCAATTTATTAAAACCCTAACCCTATCTTTGAATGGGCAATTTGAGAGAGTTTAAGAGAGTGTTTATAATTGATAAGTATTGAAAATAATTTTCCCAAGGTGTCTTATATATGTGGGGTCTACTTACTCCAAAAGAGGAGTAGTGACTAGGAAAAGATAATGACAACAGTAATTTGGAGTTTAACTGTCGATCTACACTACTATGTTTTATCTAAGTAAGATGGTTAGATTTCATCTAATAAGTAAAGACTCAAAAGGTAATAGTTAACTGGGATCAAGATAAGGGTTGGCAAGGTGACATCCTGAGACTCAAAACATAAAAGGTAAAATCCTTCTGCTCGTCCAAAAGACTGTCAAAAGTACATAACTTAGTAATTCTGCATGTAAGGTATCGAGTTGGTTTAAAAAATCATGATAAGCCTACGGAGTTGAGAAGCTAGTGGGAACACAATCCTTGTTTTCACTTACAACTGATTACAATTAAATTTGGTATTTTCTACTAGTTCGATATTGATACTCAAACCCCCCTCCCCCATTTACCTTTCTAGTTTTGCCTATTGATTATAACAGTTGAGAGCCATACTTCTACATATTCCCTTAGGATTAGAACCCAAACTTTGTTGGGTAACTATATTTGGCAGCGACCATATCATGTTTTAAGAAGAGGTGTATCTTGGACATCACCAAATTTTGGCACCTTTGTCGTGGAATCCGGTATTGATTTGTGAATTGAAGTTGTTACAGTTTATAGTTTTTTTTTGTTCTTAGCGTGGTATACACCGGTGTATACCTAGCATATGGAGTAGAGGAAATCCCTTACTCCCAGTGAATCTAAATCCAGAAAGGATCCTACAAACACCTAGTAAAATGGTGTAACAGAAAAGAGATGATAACCCTAAAGAGGTTCATGATGTTGTACCTCTCCCTCCTTCCAAAGGAATTCATGATATTATTAATCGACAGAATGGTGAACTGTTAGATCAACCTGAAAATAAGAGAAGGGCAATAGAAGAAGATCAGCAGGTAGCTAGGAAGGCAGAGCTAGGTGAGCAAAGATAAAAAATAGACCGTCGAACAACACTCGGTGGAAATCAGAACAGAGCAAGAGGTGCCCGTGTTCAAGTGATCCCAGCATATTAGTATTTGTAGCCATATATAGATAATGAAGAAGATCTGGGATACATTGAACCGATAGAGACTCTGGCTATTATTATTCCTATTTTACCCCCAGGTATCAAGTTTAAAATAATGAGCGCAATGATCCAGCTCCTAAATATGAAGGGTATATTTGCGAGTTTACCTGCAGATGATGCAAATATGCACCTTGCTAATTTTATTAGGATCTGTAGTTTGTATACCATTCTAGGGGTGAATCAGGAAGCATTTAGACTAAGTTGTTCCCCTTCTCACTTACTGAAGAAACATCTTTATGGTTAGGGGATCTACCAAGAGTGTTTATCACTATATGAAAAGAGTTGTGCAGGCAATTCTTTAATTGGTTCTTTCCTCCATCCAGGATTTTACAGCTTAAGGATGAGATCTATAACTTTAGGCAACTGCAGTTAGAATCTATGTACGAGGCATGGTTCAGGTTCAAGAAGAAGCTAAGTATGGTTCCCAACCATCGGATATCAGGGATGAGCTTATTGGAGATATTTTATAGAGCCTTGACCATCAGTTCTAGATCCATGATAGACACCATCTCTGGAGAAGCTTTTATGAGACTACGTTGGGTGACATCTTCGGAGATGCTGGATCAAATCTTGCTTACTAACTGAGAGTGGAAAACTCAAGAGGCTGAGAAGAGATCTGTCACATATTGTATGGGTACATCCTGTGACCAGAAAGTAAAAACTGATGATTCAGTAGCACAAGAAACTGTGTGGCTAAGAACTTACTTGGGGTACTAGCAAAGCAGCTTGCAATAATAACTTATAAAAAAGTGATTGCAGTAGCAGCATAGGGGCCGACTTCCAAAGCATATGAGTCAGAATTGGAGGAGAAAGAAAATTATCTGGATCATCAGTTGGCGGGTTTTCGAGCCCAAGGAAAAGGGAACCAAGGTTGAAACTACTATGATAGATACAGAGACCATAGTAGAGAGTCAGATGGTGAGTGGAGAAAGAAGGATGACTACAGAGAGAATGGAGATAGGTATTTTTTGCCTGGCAGATGAGATACAGAATCAAGAATGGAAGAGATGCTGACCAAGTTTGTAAAGGGTCAAAAAAATTAGGAGATCGTCCTTAAAGAGATTAAGGCCGACATTTAAGGTTTGACCATAAAGGTCGAATCTCATGCCACTTCTATCAAGAAGTTAGAGAACCAGTTCGGGCAGATATCAGCAACTCTAAACCAGAGGCAGCCAGGTAACCTTTCGAGCAACACTATGCAAAATCTAAAAACCAACGGTCTTGTTCTTTCCATTACGACGAGGAGTGGTATGAATTCTATAGATCCCCCACTACCACTCGTAGAAGTTACTATTGATGGGATGTTTATTGTAAATTCAGAAAAGGCAATAGGTAGTTATGATGCAGTTTCTAAGGAAAGAGGTAAGGGTTCAGTTGTTGAGTAAGAAATAAGACAAATTTTGAGACCCCCTCATTTTATCAGTGACTGAAGCAGAAAAGGAGGAAGGAAAATTCAAGCGATTCATTGAGATACTAAAAGAGTTGATCTTGAATATTCCTCTTCTCGAGGCATTGGGGAAGATGCCTAGATATGCTAATTTTATGAAGCAATTAGTCACAAAGAAGAAAGGAGCTACGATCGAGGATGTTGATGGCTTGTACCACTGTAGTGCAGTCACTACGAGGTTTTTGGCTCATAAAAAGGTTGACCCCATAGTATTCACTATACCATGTACTATTGGGTCATCCCGATTATCCAGAGCCTTATGTGACTTAGGAGCCAACATAAATTTGATGTCACTGGGAATATTTAAGCAATTAGATTTTAACCCCCTAAAACCGACTTTAATGCATCTATTGATGGTTGACCGAATGGTGAAGAAACCTATTGGAATTTTATTTGATATGATTGTGAGAGTGGATAGTTTTATCTTCCCAACTAACTTTGTCATTCAGGACTGTGAGGTTGATACCGAGATACCCATTATATTAAGGAAGCCATTTATGGCCACAGGTAGAGCAATGGTTGTCATGGATAAATGAGAGATAAAGTTTAGAGTCAACGGTGAGGAGGCCACGTATAACATCCAAAAATCAATAAATCAGCCTATCGACATAAGAGTGGTGTTGGTGATTGATTGTATTGATGACCCAGGAGGATACTCCTATGGGTATCTTGAAGAATTTTTAGTAATCAAGATACCCATGTCGTGCCGCAATGTTAAATAAAGCGCTGCATGGCAGGCAACTCATGGGATTGTTGGTGAAGTCTGAGTATCCAACATAGCCACGTCGTGCCGCGACGTTAAATTAAGCACTGAGTGAAAGAAAACCCACTATTTTAGTATTCACATTTTTGTTGTTTTTCTTTTATAGGTTTTTAGCTTATGGACTTATCACGAATATGGTAAAATTGTTACATTAAATGATTTCCAGGTAAGGGTATTATGTGACCAACCCATCATGGTCACAAGTCCTACACGGTCTAGATAAGCTGAGAGATAATTGAAAAGATGAATATTTGAGGATGAGAATGGTTTGTTGTGGACTTTGGTACATCTTCATACTTTTGGGACTATAAATTCACATTGTGGGACCACAAGTAGTTGAGAAAACATCAAAATACCAAGTCTGAATTGCAAAAAGTGGGCCAAAAAATTTGTTCCTGCACATGCTGGCTGAATGTTGCACATGCGCCCCATGCCCGGCCGCATGTAGCTGCCTCGGCTAGGTCATGAATGGGCCCAAATTTTCATTAAAATTTTGGACCCAACAATACATAGTTAATATCTAAAATATCCCCCCATCTATATTTAAACATCCTTAACCTCATTCCAACCCATTCAAATCCTCAAAACTTCAACTTTTCTCTTTAAATTCAAATTTTCCTCTTAAAACATAAACTAACCCCACACTTAAGTTAAGTCTAAATTGAAACTTATTTGAGATACCAACCTATCCCAACATACTAAAATAAGTTTCAACTTTGGTTTTGCTTGATTTTTTCTTTGTTAACTCCCCGATTTTCATAAAAGAGGTAACTTTCTCGGCTACGAATAGTTATGTATTGAGTTTTTTATTGTATAAACAAGTTGATATATGTGTTCCCATGAAAAATATTTAGAATCTATCATGCTTGTAAGTAGGAGCCTTAAAGTAGCCTATAATCTCAATGTAGGGCGTTATTTTGAATTAAATTCCAAAGTTAGGCCCCAACCGAAAGTTGAACTTGAATGAGTAGAGTGATACCTCAAGTTGAGCATGTTTAGTTTGCTTTGAAAATCATGATTCTTGATAGGTGTATGCACATTGGACTTGTTGGGATTTCAAATAGGTTATAGGGGTGTGAAAATTGAGAAAAAGTTCAAACTTTTGAATTTTAAGTTTTTTTTTCAACTTTTGATATCCCTTATTATTGTTGGAAACTAACGACTAGTTTTTCAAGTACATATGGAACCTAACTCTACTAAGAAAAAGAAAGGCGAGACATGGGATGAATTCTTCGAGCCCAGTGGTTCAATGGAGGAGCACCCAATTTAGCGGAGTAGAAAGTCAGCAGGTAGGGTGACATACAAAGTTACTAGAGAATAGATACGCCAGGTTGCTTAGGCTATTGCAGTACACCCAAGGATGAAGTCGTCTTGGATATCACCTCCACACTCTTCTCTATCGCGAAATCATGATGATAATGAGGATGAGGTAGATTCTAAGACTACTCCACATGTGCCAGCTCAGGACCCCCAGTTTAAGGAGTGATCCCAAGATTCCTCAAGCGGAAGGAGTCATCAGTGGTACCCCAGTCTAGGAAGCATACTGTCATGCATGTATAATAGTCAGATGTACCCCAGTCTGTGAAGGGTACATAACAGGCTACCCACGATGCACCAGTATAGTAGAGGCAGAGTCCTGCACAAATACATACCTCAGAGGTACATCCAAGGTGGTATGTAGAGGATATATGGGTTGTTTATGATATAGACAGTTGTATCTCAGATACGAGTAGACCTAAGAGGTTATTTATAAGGAGCGTTGAATTGCTCTATTTTAATTGATGCGAGTACCACAGTTATAGGCTACATTCGATCCAGTTAGAGTGGATGACTAGACTACTCAATTCTTATAATCCATCTATGGTACATGAGTTTTACACATCATATCGTGCAATGGTATTTATATCCATACGTAGAATGACAAGCCTGATGAGGCATATGGAGCAGCCATAACTTTATCAAACACTTGTGAGAGGTGTCAGAATGCATCTTTGAGTAGAGACTATTTGCCGAGTTATTCTTAGTCTAGATTATATCACTCCCACATCTATAACTAAATGTCACTATAGATTGAGAGTTGCACATGATCGACATATTATGAGGGAGGCTGAGCATATATAAGAAAGGGTTGAAATGACTAGTGGATATCCAACTATATTTCACCTTTAGGTGATGCTACCCTATGGATCGAGGGTCATGGTGTGATCAAGAAGGGCTTGTTGATCTTTGAGGCCATGTTTTGGTGATTTCTCATTTGATATCCACTGTTCCCCACATCTTTAGATAACACATTGACTTGGGGGAGAGCAGTCTTGGTTGCTAGTATGATGTCTAGATATTCTATTGATTTTGCAGTCATCCTCCAGCATGAGATCCATGACAGAGAATTTAGGGAGATTACTAATCTTCTATTCCCTTGCATGATTCAGAGACTATGTAATAAGGTCGGTGTACCCGAGATACTAGGAGTAGATGAGAGGGTACTTGTGACGGCTACTGCACAGATGAAGAATAAGAAGGATATGGCACATCCAGGCCTTCCTAGAAGATCTAGAGATCCTACCACAGTACCCCGGACCCATACTAAGAGCCCATAAATTTCCACAGAGATTGGTGATGCACATGGAGGTGGTATGGGAATTAGTGTTGACATGGATATAGAAGAGAAGAGAGAGGCCCAAATATGAGTACTCAGGGAGAAGGGACACCATCCACTTTTTATCAACCCTATTTTTTACCTCATAGTCAGTTAGCGTATCTTCAGAGCCTACTCTCCTATCCATTATAGCTCCTGTTATAGGTATGATTACTATATATTGAGAGTTTTTATAGAGCTTAGTGGACAGTCAGAGGGCCATTGATATTCGATTGAGGGTTGTTGAGATCGAGATGACTACGCTATATGGGTAGATGAGATAAGGGGTTTGGACTAGATTCAAGCAGGCAGAGGCCAGATAGGAGACGACACAGAGAGCTACACTGTCCGAGTTACGTGCTGACTTTTAGGAATATTTTGATGAGTTTAAGAGATGGGGACAACCTAATTTACAAAGACAGAGACACTGGATCTAGCCCAGATTAGGGAGGATTTAGATATATTACAAGTAAAGGTACGCTCTCTCATAAGTAGTAGTAGTCTAGCTATCACCTCTACCTATATCCAGACAATTTGATTTCTTTGTAGAGGATGGGGAGGAGGTCCCGATAGTTGGAGCCAAAAAAGTTCACATATGAGACTTGCAGGATCCTAATATGCCATATAACCAGGCCGTTAAAAAGGCCATACATGATTCGATAGATTTTGAATTCATTAAGAGGTTGAGTCGTAATGTGATAGCAACAGTTATATCATCTAGTATTGCACCACCACCACCACCACCACCACCACCTCCGCTAGCTGATATGCCACCATCTAGGAATGCTCATGACATAGATGCTTAGTGTGTACTAGGTAAGTTCTCACTTTCCTTTGTTTTGTATTATTTTTTCATATTGAGGACAACGTTTAGTTTTTTAGTGGGGGTAGGATATACCATAGCTGCCATGGGATTTTGTTATTGTGCTTCTTTTCATATTTGATGCGGCATGGTTGTAGAACCAGCATGTCTAGAATAATTTGTTTCATACTGTGTTGTGTTTCTGTGTAATTGGAAGATTTTTAAGTTTTTAGGGAGGGCAGTAGTCATGTTTGGATTGATTTTTGATACCCCTCCAAAAATTTGAGTTTTAAAACTGCGCGAATGTATATATGTGTGGATATTATAGATTCCTTATGGCATTAGGATTAGGGATATGATAATCACTCATAAGCAATTGCATGAACCGAATAAGTAGTACTTTGTAATATTGACTTTGTTCTATGTGTGTGTGAGATTTTACTTAATTCCCTTTGTGTTTTGAATTTAGAATTTGTCTGGTTAGTCTTGCCGAGGTTGAAGGATAGTCAGTTAGGAAAGGATCAGAATCCCATTTTTTATTTTAGTCCACTTTTAGCCTAAATGACCTTCCATGTGTGAAATAGTATCCCTTGATCCCTATTTTGAGCCTTGTAGCCCATTTTCTTGTTTCATCTATTCACTTTTCCATTTGTACTGTAGTGAACTTGTTTTGACCCTGGTCCTCCATGGACATTGTGCACCTAAAATCAGGTAAAATACGAGAAAAAATTAAGTAAGGCTGGGTGTGGTAGCAAAAGAAAAGAAAAAAAAGAAAAAATTGAGAAAAAGTGAAAAAGAAAGAACAAAAGACCACACCCAACCTAAATGAGCTTTAAAATAAGAAGGTAGAAATAAGGGTGGAATAAGAAGAAAATTGGTTAGTAAGTGAGACCCTAAGGTTAGTGTAGTGCCAAGGAGTCTTAGTCACTTGATATGTTCATATGTACCATACGAGCCCCCAAGCCTACATTAAAAGTCGAGAAAAGTCCTATTGTGGTTCTAACTTGACTGTCTGAATACTAAGGTAAAGAAAATAAGGGCTCACCTATGGTGTTTGATAAACATTGATTGAAATTTCTCTTTTGAGTGTGAGTGTGTCTCTTGACTATCCCTGCATTGACATGCATTATATTATATGAGTGAGTGGGACATCTTTGTCGTGAGGCTACATGAGTTATATTGCTAGCTATTTATTTGTTTTGGGTAATGTAACTTGTACTTATGTTTGGTTATCTGTTGCTAATGTAATTTCATACCTTGATCCCATTGTGTCACATTGTTATTCTTCATAGTTATACACAGTTGGTTTTAAAGGGTGAGACTGGATGGGGTGTAGTGTTTTGAGTTTAACATGTGGACCGCAATGGGCATAGCATGTGTTAGAAGTCCAAAATCCGGAGAGCTAACCTGTAGGATTTTTTGGTCCTAGCACATGCAGTCACTGCATGCCACTCCCTGCAGACCACATGTACCACTGGCACCTTGGTCCAGGGCACATATAGGGACCACAAGTAGCCACCGACCCTTTTTTCTCCTATTTCATTTGGACTTTGATTTGAGGGTTTCCTCATGTACTATAAATACCCCTTATGTGTTTTTTAGTAGAAGTTACGCACTCTTGATACTTATAAATATATTTTGATTTTGAGATGTGATTTTGATCTTGAAATTCTCTTGAACTAACTTCAGTTGATTAATTTAATTACGTTTTTGGGTTTTTACTTCTTATTATTGTGATTTCATCATATGATTTTAATTATGAATGTTGTTGATTACTTCACAAGCATGAGTGGCTAAAAACCCATAGCTAGGGTTATGGAAACCTTGGCGAATTGATGACGTAGGACAAGTGCTATCGTTGTTCTAAACCGATATCTATGCATGCATTGCTTTGTCTTCACTATAATAGTTTTCTTAATAGGTGCACACATTAGGATCATACCTATATTTTTGCTATTTACTCCAAAAGAGGAGTAGTGACTAGGAAAAGATAATGACAATGGTAATTTGGAGTTTAACTATCGATCCATGCTACTAGATTTTATCTAAGATGGTTTGATTTCATCTAATAACTAGAAACTCAAAGGTAATAGTTAACTGGGATCAAGATTAGGGTTAGTAAGGTGAAATCCTAAGACTTAAAAGGTAAAGGGTGAAATCATTCTGCTCGTCCAAAAGACTGTAGAAAGTACATAACTTACCGATTCTATATGCAAAGTATCGGGTAGGTTCAACAAAGCACGATAAGCCTATGGAGTTGAGAATCCATGGGAAACACAATCCTATTGTTCACTTATGACTGATTACAACCCAAGTTGGTATTTGCTACTAGTTCGATATTGATACTAAAAAAAACCCATTTACTTTTCTAGTTCTGTCCGTTGATTACAACATCTGAGAGCCATAATTCCACATATTCCCTTGGGATTCAACCTCAACTTTGTTGGGTTACTATATTTGGCAGTGAATGCATCATCTTCTGAGAGGGGGTGTCGCTTAAACGTCACCAGTAGCTGCTATTATTTTCAAAGACTACTGAAATATCCTCTAACCTTATTTTTATGCATTTTTTGCATTTTGAGATACTCAAACTTTCTTTTATTTTTGTATTTAGTGGCTTGTATTAGTGACTACCGAACCTGGGATTATCTAGGTTGAACTATACAAGTCTATTAATCTACGTTTGGGATTATTCGATGCTTATTATGTTTTTATTCCCTTCCACTTTTATACATTGGGAATGTTGTATTTAAAATTGAGTTCTTAGCTTACCTATCGTGAAGGGTTTGATAGGTGTTATCACGATCCTAAATTTGGGCCATGACACTCTTGAATTCATTGATTTATAAAATACAAAAATATATTTTTCAAAATCTGCGAAATTCACACAGGAACACAGAAAACATTCTACATCAACAACACTTTCACCTATCTTGTTTACTAAGAACCTCTCTCGACAGAGAACAACCAAATCCCTCTTCTCCCTTTTATATCTTTCACCTCTAAACAGTCTAAACACCAGCAACCACACAATTCTTTTGTTAATAGAATTCCTCCTTCACTAATTCCAGTCGCCCCATATCCCTCTTGATCCCTTCCATTTATAATTTCACTATTAACACACCCATCTAATATATATCAGTGTTGCACCACCGTATTCACATTCATTCCATCGAGATCCACTAAACTTGCCACCAACTTCACTCCAAACCACCAATTTTGGCCAGCCCACTAACTCTGATCACCCACCCACTACCATACATAAAAATAAATTCTTCTCTAAAAAAAGAAAGAAAAAAAGAGTCGAACATTTGAAATTATTGAACACCAGATTTGTTAAGGTGGTTCTAAATCAAGATTGAGGTTAGAGGGAAAGGTAGAAGAAGGAAGGTTTCATGGATCAAGATTATGAATTGAAATCTTTTAAAATACTATAGAATTTGAATTAAAAAATATAAGAGAAAATTTAGGAATGCAAGATAAAGGTTTAAGTATGTTATCTTCTGTACTTTTTCCATGTATATGAATAAGCAAGGATGATTAAGTTATGTAGTCCTCATATCTCAAGTGGGACATCATTGATTTACTATAACAATCCAAAAACTTAGATCATGATGACACTTCTCGTAGTTAAATATTGACAAGTAAGTCAGTCGACCAAACTAATATGTACTAAAAGATCATAAAACAAATCTCAAAGCGAGACTTCTAGACCGAAGTCAAAACTTACATTCACAATAATAGTGGATTTATGAATATCAATAATACTATAAACCATCTCAAAACCTGGTGTCACAGTGTAAGAACCATCTATATACAACTCAAAGTCTGAAAATACAATTGAAAACTAAAGAACTACAAGTTTGTATCTAAATACAAAATAATACATAAAGTGGATAGGATGAGGTCTAAGGTTGACTCTGAAGCTGAGGAGTGTCCAACACCTCAAAGTATCAAAATCACCGCACGAACTCAGATGTCACACAATGCACTCCTACATGGATCTGCATCAAAAGGTCACAATAGGGATAAGTACGGTCCTCTTGTACCCAGTAGGTATCATAGGCCGACTGAACAAAGTAGAAAATAAGATATATAAATACATACTAAGGGCATGTCACCTACAATCTGAAAATGTCCCAAATGGTATCTCATGTCGTGTCCACAAACAGTTCTAAATATAGCACATAAGAAAGAAAAATGATACGTAAATAAGAAGAATAGATATGCATTGAATCAAGCAAAAAAGTACAACATTGAAGATACATAATGCATGAAATACAATGATGATTATCGTATAACCTTTGTATACACTTATTGAGTCTTAGAGCTTCCAGGTAGGACTCATGCGGGGTTCATAACTTGTACATTATCTCAATACTTAAACACAATCTCAATATTCATATCTTCTTTCTGACTCGTGGGCTATGAAAAAAAATTGGAAAAATGTCTCATTTCTGTCAAGATAAGTATTTTCACAAGAGGAGTCTTTTAAGAGCAGTGAGGATATGTTAGGTTATATTAAGTACTATATGTCGGAATTTATGAGCCAAGGGTTTCTTATGGATGAGTGGGGTAGGCATAGATAGATACAGTGAAATCAATCCCTATCTCGTCCGACTCTTTCTTCTTTGTCAATGCTACTAAGGACCTATATGTTTGCCTACTTTACTTATTAAAGTATAGAGCTGACCCCTAAGAAGTTTTTGGGTTTTCATCATTCGTTGTGCACTAGAGCGCCAGCCTTTTCTTCTGGGTATGTAGTCTTCTCTTAAGGAAGGCCCCTGTTGTTGTAATTCAACCTAGCAGGTATAGTTACTATAAATAATAAAAAGAAATGGTACCAATACCTCATGAATGTATGTATGATATGAGGATGTAATTATCACAACCAAATCAGTATGAAGATCATAAAAATCCATTCAATACATGTACACGTGAGCTCAAAATCCACTGAATAAATCAACCAACCATGATTTCGTACGAGCAATGTACTACTAGAGTGAAAAATTCAAGCAATACATATTTAATATCATATTAACCCTAACTTAGGAATTTATATCATGAAGAGAGCAACCAAATGCATATAAAAGGCCAATAATATCATATAAGGCCCCCACACGGGCAACACGCAGTAAATATCATCTCAAATAACCAACAATAATAATATAATCCCCACACGGGCTGACAACAACTATAATATTATTTTCATGATTGTTACCCATATCCATAGCATGCTTTTATATAACATATTAAATACCTAGCTCAGTCTAAAGAAAGTCAAGTCATAACCTACTTCGTGAAGACAAAATTCAAACCTAAAGTTATTCAACGTGGAGATTTCCCCTCTCGAACAGCCATGAAATCAACTAAAATATATAGATATATATATATATATATATATATATATAGAATCTACGTGTTAAAGTAAAATCAAATGATGCTCATGTTTCCTATTTTTTAGTCGGAGTCAAAACGGATCCCTGAAATAAATTTTCAAACAGAAAGGGTAAAATCAAAAATTTTATTTGTAAACACATTACCCATGATTAAAGGAAGTCATAGAAGAAAACACGAAATTAAAATGGTTTTAAATTGAAAAAAAATTGTTTTAGGCCTTTTGGGCCAAAATTTCCAATTTTACTTTTGAAATCACGATTTAACGGATTTTAGATGACAAAATTGAATTAAAAAATTGAAATAGTGATTTGGAGATTACCCAGGATCAAAAATGGAAGAAATTATCTAATACCTTCTCAACTCGAAGCTCAAAGTCTCAAAAATGAAAAAAAAATCAAAAAATATTTTTTATACTATCACAACGCTGACCACTAACGCGAAAAACTTTAATAAAGGATAAAAAGTTCGAATCACTTTTCTAAGTCTCTTCACACTTTTAATAAAGTAGTTTAGTATATGTGCTTTACATGTGAAATTAGACAATGCCAATTTTGTACATTATTTCAACAATAAGAGAACAATAATAATAATAATTACAAAAATATTTTATATTTTTGACTACTTCATTCAACGGCAACATGTTTGTTTCATCCAATTTTAATTCAAAATATTCCAGTTGAAAAATAAACACAAGAAATTATCAAAAGAGGAAAATTCATTGTCAAAATTTTCACCTGAAAGAGAAACACGAGAAATTTGATATAAGAGAGAATCCATTTTTAATTTTTAATTATGTATAACTCCTAGACAAAATTGTAATGCCCCGAGTTTTTGGTCTTTGAAAATTTCTAAAATTTTATCCTCACTATCATGATTACAACTCTCATGACAAGTTGTAGGAAGTCATGATGGGTCATATGGACTCGAGCATAACTTAATCAGAACAAGTGGCTTAGTATTCATCTTTGAGTACGAGTGACTCTCAACTAATCATCAAGACTTCTTACGGATTGTAAGGACCAAATCGTTAGGTGTCCAGAAAGTTTGGCCCAAGACACAGTCTTTATTATGATTTGAGGCCATGAGTCGTAAAGACTCCTAACGAGTCTGTATGTCCCTATTGTAGGGTGTGTGTCATCCCAAGTTGTTGTTGAGTACGAGAAGAGGTTATGAGTCGTTGAGTGTGGTTATGAGTTGGTGCTATAAATCATGGCCAGACTAGTATAAGGTCTTTGTGGTTCTATCTTGACTACGACTCCTTGTGATGAGTTGTAATGTGTCTATACGAGTCGTATAGTGACCCGTAGTTAGTTACGATAATTTTTAATATTTTTATTAAGGGAACTTTGGACTTTTCCCCTCCACCCCAATTGTAACCCAGACCTAAAATCCAATTGGGGATCCCATTAGCATTGTTAACTCACAAAACACTTTCAAAAGATCTTTAAATTCTCTCAAGCAACCATACTTAGGGTTCCCAAGAAGTAGGCCATCCAAGGGCTTAATGGTTAAATTTCTTTCGTGAAACTTATTATTTCAGGCATGTTACTCTTCCATCGTTGTTAATTTATTAAAAGCATATGTTTTAAAGTATTGTTCATGAGATATTTATGTTGATTTGAAACATGGGTTGGGGGAGTATAACTATTGTTTATGTGATGTTTTATGTTTGTCCCTGCATGGGTTAAGTTTAAATGGTGGTTATAAAGTCAATTTGATGCATGGGATTGGTGAATGAACTAGGGTTATGATTTCCCAAACTTGTGACTTTTGAAGTGGTTATGACCCCAACCCCATATTGTGAAATTAGATTTTAATTATGAGAAATGTGGAAATTTATAAAATTGAGTCAAGGGGGTTGTGACTTTCCCCAAGTGATGATAAATTTTTTGGCATATTGATGTTACCTTGCAAGTGTAGTTAGTGTGACGATACCAACAATGATTGTAAAATGTGTATTGTGGTTCAAAGAATTGGATTGTTTGATAAATGTTTTAATTGGGATTTAATGAGGGCTTTGTAGATGAGTCGTGAAAGTGATGGTCCTGAGGAACCCATACTGGAAACTGCGATTGTTGACGTGGGGGTCTATATTACCGGGTGGTTCGATCCCTCCTTATTACTATCATATGATTGGGAAGCTTGAGTCCCCAATATCTAATTACATGATTTGGTGTTTGTGTTATCTTGATATGCAGGGAGGTTCGAGTCCCCCATAATGCATATGTATATCCCTTGATTCATGTAGCCACACTCACTGTGGCCCTACCAGTTGGGAAGAGCTGGGCCAATATAGCTTGTGGGTACCTTTTTATGTTATGATGGTTCAGCTACACAACCCAGGATAAAGTTTTAAAGTGCATGTTAAGCCTTGTTCCCTATCTCGACATGTGATATATCTATATGTATATGCATTTGATTATGTGTATTGGTTTTGAATAATTCTGAACTGTTAATCATGGCATTATGTTATCTTTACCCTTGAGTTACATGTTAGTTTTCACCCCACTAACCGTCTCTGGAAACTATATCCCTATGCGATGCAGGCACCAGAGCTACTTCTACTTTTTCTACGCAGAGTTAGGTCACGGACTCAGTTCGTTGAGTTATGGTGAAGTGGTGACCTTTGGTCCCCCGAAAGGCTTAGGCATTTCACCAGCTTTCATTCTTAGATTTAAGTTGATAGTTACTTTCATTATCATTTACATTTTCATTTTCATTTTTATTGTCATCTGGCAGAGTCAAGGACATGTTCCGACCAAGACTGGTTTTGGTTATTTGTTTAGAAGGCTTTGTTTGGATTACTATAGATATTGGGTGATGTTGGTTGGTTGTTTGGCCAATCATCGGTCGTCAGTTATAGACATGTTTTGATTTTCTTTAAGCTTGTTCTTGCTATCTTTTTATATGTTCAGAATTTATCCAACATAGGGGGTGATCTCCGGCCCACGTGGGACTTGGGATACCCGTCACGGCCAAGTCCTGCTTCGAGTCGTGACAAAAATCATCTTTTCACCTTTTTTCTCAAATAATTTTATTCTTATCTTAATATTATTTAATATTGACGATAATAAATAAATAATTTTATTTCATTGAAAAGACTTTCTGATTACAAAATCATTCCTAAATTTATGGTGATGAATTTTTGATTCTTCGTGGTTTATCCCAGAATAAACGAGTTGATTAAATTTTACTAATAAAGGTTTACCAATGTTATGTTTTTTTTGTTGGAATCACGAGTTATCCCTAAAAAAACAGATTTTGTTCCCTTGACCTAAAAACTAGTTCTTTTCAAAAAAAAATAAAGAAGGTTGGCTACAATATATGGAAATATGCAAAAGTTTATTGAAATATTATTTAATATCCTTCAAAAATACTAATAACTGTCACAGCCCCTTTTCGCCGAAGGGTCGATGTCTAAGGGTTTTTCCAATTAAAGTGACGGTTTTGAATAAGAATTATATTTATCATTTTTAGAGTCACCACTTGAAATTGAGTTATGGTGTTCCAAGTCACCTTTTTGAATCCCTAGTCAAAAGAAAATGACTCTTTATTATGGTTTGCAAAAACACAAAACTGGGTAAAAATTTTGTTGACCGAGGAAAAAGTGTGAGGCACCCCTCGAGTTTCGGGATTGTAACACGATCACTTTTATTGACTTATCTTGACTTTACTATTTTGATAAACTATGTTAAGGCCTAAAATTGCTCATTTTTATTGCACCAAAAATATCTGTTTACAGTTCTTATATTAAATAAATTGGTGAAAGTTAATTTTAGAAAAATATTTCCAAGGTGCTTTATTGCATCCTTGAATTTTTAAATATCTCAGAAAGATATGTACGCCGCATTATTAGTTGAGATAAATATTTTAAACATACCTAAAATTTGTCTAACGTTAAAAGCATTGATTTGTCTTTTTGGAAACTCGTAACAATTTATCCGTTTGATATGCTACTTACTCTTAACCGTAAATTAAAAAAATATTCATTTAAAGCAATCAATTAATTCAACAAACCAAAATTATCAAGCTTTCTTAAATAAAATGATGGAATAATAAAATAAAAAAAATACTCAAATATACCCATATTATGCTAAATTTAATATTATCCTCAAAATTTAATCTATTTAAATTAACTTTGATATAAAAAAAACTCTAAAATCCAATTGAAAAATAAGTACAAATCTACAGAGGAACTGTTATAAAATAATAAAGAATAAAGAACAAGAGTAGAGAGAGAAAAGAGAGTAATTGTTATTTCTTTTAAGTGATGATTTACAATGAAGGATGCCCTTCTATTTATAAGGGAAATTTACTCCTAGTTTCTCACTAAAAGAAAGATACTTCAAATCTTGATAGATATCAACTAGATCTTGATAGATCTTGATAGACATTCACTATAATTGATATACATCATCATCATTACACTCCCCCTTGAATGTCTAATATTGCACATATAGGTTGTCTCATTAAAAAACTTACAAGGAAAACCCAGTGGGACAAAACCTTGTAAGGAAAAAAGAGTACAGCGCTATTAACTCTCCTTAATAAGAGCATCCTTGAATCTTTGCATTATGTTTTTTGCACCTTCTTCTTGAAAGTTGTAGTTCGAAGAGACTTGGTAAATAAATCAGTCACATTATCACTTGAACAAATCTGTTGTACATTAATATCACCATTCTTTTGGAGCTTATGTGTATAGAAGATCTTGGGCAAAATGTGTTTCATTCTATCTCCTTTTATGAATCCTCCCTTAAGTTGTGCTATGCATGTTGCATCATATTCATATAAAATCGTAGGTACTTTATCACATTTTAATCCACATTTTTATCGAATGAGATGTATTGTGGACCTCAACCACACATACTTTCGTCTTGATTCATGAATAGCTATAATCTTAGCATGGTTCGATGAAGTGGCTATGATAGACTACTTTGCTGATCTTTAGACTCTACATAAGGGAGTTGGTCAGATTACACAGTGTTCCATTATAAATTATCTTAGACAGAGGTACCCAGTTCACCTCTCATTTCTGGAAGGCATTCCAAAAGGGTCTTGGTACCCAAGGTCATTTCAGTACAACTGTAACACCCTAATTTTCTGAACCGGAATGCTACACGGTACCTATGACCCCGAAGGATCATAAGCTAACCCATGACTAATATCTGTACCTGTACACTATATAATATACATAAAGAATGCGGAAAATATAAACAATAGGCCATAAGGTTCAACTGAATAAAGAATCTATCAAAATATAACATCCATGTGGGGTAACGAATACCCAAAACAACTAAATCTAAATTAAAACTGAATACAAATCTTAACTAAATCTGAAAGCCTCTAAGTACTGTCTGAATAAAGAGATGAAGGAACATGTCTCCAACTAACTCCATAAAACTGAAAGCTAACAGAGATAATCATCCTCGAATGAAGAGGACTCACTGAAACTCTGTCTACTAGAATACTACTGCTACTGTGGATCTGGAACTCGTGTCTCTGGACCTATGGTGTAACATAAAAAGAAAGCACCATAGCACAAATGCGTCAGTACGTGGGGATGTACTGAGTATACGAGTGAGGTAGGCTGAATGCATAAGGGTTTACATAAATGAGCAATGCTAACTGACTGACTAATATGAACGTGAGAGTACAAACATGCATGCATAGTTACTGAGATCGTGAATGCATGATAGTTAAATTTGTATGCTAATACATGGTTTATTGATAAATAATCATGACTGATACTGTAGTTCTGATAACAGGGGTAACTGTATCTGATAGTCCTGAATCTGATAGAACTATCAGAGTTCTTTTACTGAAACTGATGTTGAAACTGTGGGAGGTAGTTATTTAACCAATATGCCTCATATGTGCCACTATGGCTAAGCTGGGGTCCAATCTCTGCCCTGACTGGAAGGGTGTCAATACCGCATCTCTGGTAAGGACAACGTGTGAGCAACCCTCATATAAAAGGTAACTCTAGTGAGAACGATGGGAACCATCATATAATAGCTTAAGTCACCTCATCTACCCTCATATAACAGGCTGCAATGTCTCAACCTATGCTGGCTACATAGTTTTGGAATGCAAGGATGAATGCTAAGAATCACACCCTCATATAACAGGTGTGTTCCCATCCTTGGGTTCGCTCGGTGCTAACTTATACTCCCATCTGAAGAGACTGAACATGAGTAACAGACTGTACATGGACTAAACTTACTGAATTTTGTTAATTGACAGAATACTTCTGATATCTAATAACTGACTGAGATCATGAGGTTTTCCTGAGTTACATGATTGACTGATTTCTATTGATTCATAGCTTGATTTTGGAGATCATGAAACATGACAAGGCTCTAGGCACACAACTATATTTTTCTAGTACAAGTACCCCCAGGACTCGATGGAAGGAAAACTGACGCACATGACTGACTTGAGTACGTGACCAACATCAACAATCCATAATATCATAACTTGGGGAATTCCATGAAGTGCCTGGGTATCATACATTTTATACATAAGTAGGATTTGCAAGTAAGCATGTCATAATCTCATAAGACTAGTTCATGAACATCCCAACAACATTTACAAGACACAATATCACTATGAAAATCATTGGAACATAGGGGTATATCATGAATCCTTCACTTAGTCACAATTTAGCTATATTGCATGATTTCTAGTTCCTTAGACATTTTATCAAACACCTTGCATGCACTCTTTTAAGACATAGGTATATTTATCAATTCGACCATCTTAATCTATCCAAAATTTATGGGTTTCAACTAACCTATTCACATGCTTCATGAAAACACATCAAGATACAACCTTGAATCCAAACAACAATCATCAATATGAATATAGTCATACTATGACAAGAAAATCATAATTTATAATTTAAAACATGATTCTTGAGCTCCATGGATGAAAGGGACCTATGGATGAAAACTACGCATACCTTAGTGATTGAATCTTGAAAAAGATCTAATGTTTCTGAAGGTTCTTGAAGAATTCCTTTTGCTTTCTCTTGAGGAGATGATCTTGAGAGAAAACCCTAATCTTGTGGTTGAGAGTGTATGAGAGATCATTTTGAGATGTTTAACTAATGAGAATGGAAGATAATACGATCCTTGAGAGTTATAAGTCATGGGAAGTGAAGGGAAAAGACCAAAATACCCTTGCTAAAACATCTCTCAATTGCTGGGAAAAATAGCTGATGATATTCGTGACAAGCCGTCATACTGGTGATAGGTCGTCACGAATTGTCGTCACAAAAAGGTAAAATCTTGGTTTTCTGGTTAAGGTTGACGACATTGAATATAGGCCGTCACGGGCATGATGGCTTGTCACGAATGTCGTCACTCAGTTTCCCAGCCTGACATGCCGGAGTAAAAAGGCATAACTCCTTGCTCCGATATCGTATTTAGGCGAAATTAATAATGTTGGAAAGATAATTCAATTATCTATCTAGTAGTGGGTCATGAGCTCAGAAATTTATAAAATAATGAGAGATATGCTTATTTGAAGATGACTATACCAATATCCTTCTCAAGAATTCAATCGGTAAGGAAATGTTTGGATTCGTCTATTAGCTAGGACACTTTTGAGGCCTTAATATGCATCAACCTTGATCATAGCATTACTAAATCACTAAAATTTATTACTCATGAGTTCGAAGCATGATCCTAAAAAAGTCTGAACTTTAAGGGTATTACAATAACTCCCCCTTGGGAAATTCATCCTCGAATGAAAATCAGCTGAGAGGGGATAAAAGACAAACAGAACATGACTGAGCCTGAATAACTAAAATCTGATCTCATGACTGGCATAATAAATATACTAAAATCGTGCATAGCTGATGCATGGATAACTGATACATGAATGCATAACTGAGTAATCTGATAAACTGAGTTTCTCAAGATGAGAATGCATAGCTGATGCATGATCTTATAACTGAACTGATACATGAATTAATGACTGAGTGTACAATGGTAATAGGTACCAAGTTTTATGATGGGAACATGAACATGAAACTGAATAATCTTAAGGAGAACTATTACCCCGAGCTTGATCTGAATTGGTAGAGAAGAGGTGAGGATACTTGTTATGCATATCTGCTTCTGCTTCCCAAGTAGCTCCCTCATGAGACTGATTTCACCAAAGAACCTTGACTAGAAGGACTTCTTTATTCCTCAATCTACGAGTTTGATAGTCTAAGATTTTGGCTGGAATCTCTTCATAAGAGAGGCTGTTGTGAATGTGAATGTGAATGCTCTAATAGGGACTACAACAGCTGGGTCACCTATGCACTTCTTGAGCAAAGAGACATGGAAGACTGGATGAACTGAGGCTAAGTCTGAAGGCAATTCAAGCTCATAAGCTACCTTGCCAAAGCGACTGAGAATCCTAAAGGGATTGACGTATCGGGGACTAAGTTTCCCTTTCTTGTTGAACCTCTTCCCATGAAGGGAGTGAAGCGGTTTGGCAAGAAAGGGAAACTCAATCCCCGATATGTCGCTCCTTTTAAGATTCTCAGTCGATTCGGCAAGGTAGCTTATGAGCTCGAATTACCTTTAGATCTAGCCTCAATTCATCTAGTCTTCCATGTCTCTTTGCTCAAGAAATATATAGGTGACCCAGCAGTTGTAGTCCCTATTCAGCGCATTGATGTTCAGAACAGCCTCTCTTATGAAGAGATTCTACTTGAAATCCTAGACTATTAGACTCGTAGATTGAGTAACAAAGAAGTCGCTCTACTTAAAATTCTTTGGCGAAATTAGTCCGTCGAGGGAGCTACTTGGGAAGCAGAAGCAAACATGCATACATAGTATCCTCATCTCTTCTCTGCCAACTCAAATCAAGCTCAAGGTAACAGTTCTCCTTAAGCATACTCAGTTTCATGTTCAGTGTTCATCACAGACTTGGTATCAAGTACCATTGAATATTCAATCATGCATTCATGTATCGATTCAATTATATAATTATGCATCAGACATGCATTCTCATTGTGAGAAACTTGGTTCATCAGAACACCCTGTTTTGCAAAAATTTTGACTTTTTGAAGAGAGTCGCCACTTAATTTAGAAAAGGAATTAAGAAACCTTTAAACACTTTAAACGATTCAAAATAGGGAAATCATTTTAAGTTAGAGATTCTAGATAAGCGGTTCCTATTAACATTTTAGAAAGGTATTAAGCTCCTAAAACGTCCGCTAACTTGCGCTTATCCGGACTGTTTGAAAACATCTTTTGACTAACTTCAAAAAAGTTTGATCTGTTGAAAAGTGATTGATTTTTAGAAAAGATTTGTTTAAAAAAATTTAGACGACTTAATAGAGATTTTAACTAAGCCTACACAAATGAAATAAGCAAGTAAACACATAAAGGGAGAAAAGGAGGAAAAAGTAAATGAATAGGCCATTAGGCCTAAACCAACAAGACCTGTCCTAGTATAATCGGGCCTTTGACCCATTTCACCTGTGCTAATCTAATTTTTGAGCCTTCGGCTCGAACCTTGCTCCACCTGTATTAAATACAATTTTGGCTTCGTGGCCGAAATGAATAAAATAAAGAAATAAGGCAACAAAGAAATGAATACATAAACAAAATGATAAATAACTAAACAAATAAATGAGACTTTTAAGTCTCTTAGCCACTTCGAATACGGGACTTTAGTCCATGCTTCTTCCTTCAACTCCTTGCATCCAATATGCCATTAGGTCGGTATTTATCTTTCTATAGGGCTTGACTCGAAAGGATAGGCCTCGTTGGCCCATGATGACATGTAAAGAAAAAGAGTCCATTTGGACTCCCAAATGGGTTCATGCAAAAGAAAAGGAAATGAAGAAATTAATGCACATGTTTGAGGATTCTACATTCATTGATAAATTATGAAATAAGAATATTATTTGTAGGAAATAGGAAAATATCACTCCATGGCTAAATAAGGCATGAATAAGAGTGTATCCCTAAGGCTGTTTATCAATCAGAATACAGCAGGCAGAGAATCCTCCATAATGAACAGGCAAAAGCTTTATCACTAAGATCCTTTATGTAAAATAAATATTACTAGTATAGGATATAGGACAAACAAAACAAAGGGTAACGAAGGTCTCCTCTAACAGAGAAACTGTAAGTTTTCCTTCTAAGACTAAGACTCACAATGAAGTCAAACACTTCAGAGAAAAAAAATATACCAAAATAGTATGACAATACCATGTTTTCGTAGACAAAAGAAAGTAATTTACAAGCTATTTTGAAGAAAATTTGGACCTAAATATAACTATATGACCTAACCCAGAACACGAATGAGAGAGTGGAGAAAAAGCAAATCAGTGACAGTACTGCAGTAACATGTTGAACATTCATAGAAAAACAAAATTCCATATGACAGTGGCCTAAAAAAATGAATAAATAAAGCCTTTTGACAATATAATCGTGAAAACAATTAGGCCTTAACCCCCATTTTTTCTTCGATCCAAAGAGATTCCAAATCACTGTAGGTCACAATAATGATAAGATATCTGAAAGAAAAATCGATTATTCGAACAACGTGAATATCATAGCACAAAACCTGGTTCTTTAGTCTATGGCAGTCTCTATCGATGAGAACGATCGCTACTAGCTTGCAAACCCGAACTTACAAAACTTTAGTAGTTTTCGACCGCGAATTCAACACCCAAGGGAAAGCTGTAAACCACATTGATTTTCAATATCAAACATATCAAAAAGAGACCGAATCCATTCAAAGATTTTGACATTCTTCCTAATACGATTACACTTCAAAAGCTTCAATAAAAAGAATACAATTTATAGGCTAAAACAAAGCGCCGGGGCATAGTATTTCTATCCTTCTCTCCTTCCCGATAAACTTAAGAAAGAGTTTTTGAACGTCAAATAGCCATCAAAGAATCATAGGATTTTCTAATTTTACTATTGGATGTTTTCTCATCATCCTTTTGGCTTTTGAGAAGCCAAAAGACCTTAAGAGGTAGTCTGATCGACAACGCTATCAGCTCAATAGTTACAACAGCGTCCCTGCACTAACAATAGACAAGAAACATCATATATCCACTCCAAACAAGACAAAAAGTCAAGCAAAAGTGTTAAACAAGAATCAAGACATGAATTTTGACAATGAAAAAAGACAAAAAAAGTACACAAGATGAAGATCCAGATTGCACACTAGTTGATAATGTCTACATTACGTGATGAGCAACAAAAATGGGATAAGAATGATAGAAACCACATATCATAAGATTCAAATAGGAAGCAACCTAGCGTAATAATACAACTAAATGTACTTCTTTGCTAAAGAAAAAAAACTATGGCCTTTAAGGCCTCTACAACAAACACACAACATCACTATTATTATGATCATACAACAGCCTCTACGTCCAACCATCCAAGCCAACCTCACTTTCATCGGTCAATCGAGACTACACAGCCCCCACAATAAACTTCATGTTCATCATTCAAACAAACAACACAGCTTTGACAGCAGACCTCATGTTCATCATTCAAAAAAATAATTATCGGTACAGAAAAAATAGATGAAAAAAAATATACTGATAAAATTAAATAAGGAATGAGGATATTTACCTCTCTCAGGGCAGCAAAATAGGAGAACGAGCTAGTTGCCAGAATCTTTCACCACTAGAAATCCACGTTATCAACTTAAAGGCCTCCGATCAATCGACCAGCTTCAAAAAGAAGAACGAAAGAGAAAATTTTCACTAAAAATAAATTGTTTTTCCTTCAAAATTTTCTTCCTCTTCTCTTTTCTAAAATTCCAACTTTCGAACCCAAAATCCCCTTTTCTAGACCCCAAAATTTTGACCTCTCAACTGGTTCCAAAACCTCTTTTATATAGACGAGAAGTGAGGGTCCAAAATCAGTCTTCAAATGATGTGGAAAACAACCCCCACTCAGGGGCAATCTAGGGATTTTCGAATGGGGAATTTAGAATTCAAATTTCAGGATAGGGATTTGCCCCCTAACCCCTTGTACCAATTTTTGGAACCTTCTTCATGAAATCTAAAAGGGCCAACTGATTAGCATTGAGGGATGGAATTACATTCATGAACCAACTAAATTTCACCAAACATGTACGAAAATCATACCATTATCCCAAAATTAATTGATTTGAGTCGTTGGGGAGATACCTAAGCTTATTCTGGAAGGTTTCTTGGTGTCTTTTCTCATTTTACTGATGCATGAGACGCATATAGAGAGAAAATGAAAGGTTTTAGATTGGTATGGGTCAAGTTTGAGATTAACGATATTGGTTGAGCACTGGGTCGATTTTGGGGAAGCTGGGTTCGATTGTTCGCGATTTGGAAGCCAGAAATGTGTTTGCTGCTGTTTACTAGGTTAAGAGAAGAGATTAAGAGGATTGGGATGGGTCATAATTGGTGTGATTGGGCTGCTGGTCATAAAAATCAAAGGAGGAAAGGGGCTGCTCCCTTTTAAATGGCTTTGAATCAAGATTTCAACCATTTGAATTTATTTTCAAAATAATCCTTGATTAAAATCTGATATTCCGTACAATAGTTATTTAAGTAACAAAATTACATGATTTCATATAATTGAATATGATAATGTATAATTGTCACTTAAAATGACAAACTTGCCCAGATGAATATTTTTTGAAAAGTTTCTATTCAGACGAAACAAATATTTTGATTTTATTAAAAACGAAAGAAGCTCAAAATTAAACTTGGTTGTGGAGGGCAAAAATTAGGTGTCAATAACTGCCCCCTCCCTTTGGGTAGGATGGATGTAAGTAATCCTGGGCAAAGGGAGGTTGATGTTCCTAATTTTTTTTCAACCATAAATTCGTATCTAAGAGAGGTTGGTTTTTCGCACGAGTTTAATAGAGTTATAGCCAAACCTCACTATCAGGTTTCATACATATCTCAGATTTCATCAGAATTCAGGCCACTTGTAGTTCATAAAGCTTGATTTTAAGCACAATTTTCAAGAAAATTCACCAACTATCACAATTTTAGAGTTTTTGGTTAAACTGAAAAGTTGGGGAATAAAGGGATTTAGGGGAGGTTGGAATGCAGTCGAGTTTTCTACACAGAGCCCAACCTACATATCCCTAAAATTTCAGAGAATCAGACTGCTTGTAGTTCAACTCAATCGGTAGAAAATATAGTCTTCTATTTCAGACGATCAATGCCTCAGGATGAGTGACAAGTTAATGATCGAGTTGTGTAAAAGAGGCTTGTAACCTCTTAACCATGAATGTGGGATCCTTCACATTCATAGGAAAGAACTTACCCAAACATAATTTCCAAAACTCTAGGTGTGTTGTCATCCGAATTTTAAGAAAGCGACGGTTACCCTCGATATGAGTTGAGAAAAATCCCAAAGGCGAAGCTAAAAATACAATATCCTGAGATACCCACATTCCTTCTAACAGGGGTGTGGTTGGATGGTGGTGGTGCTCTTCCTTTATCTCGCATTCAAAGAGTTTGACGTCCCTCTTTAGACTATGTCCCAATTTGCTGCTAAGAAAGAGTTCCACATTGTGCGGCATCTTTTTTGGAGTCGTCCACACCTGTGGCTTTGATTTGAGATTTTCATCCTCTTGGATGCTCTCGACAATGCTTCAAACAAAAGTGTTAGTGATAAACATAATTCACGAAAGAGGTATATAGTCTTTTACCATATCTCTACGTGAGTCGTGGCCTGAAAAATGGAGTCATCTCTTTATGTACCTATTTGGAATGAAATAACTGGCAAAAACAAACACAAGAACCCTCTTTGTTGTTGTATATTTATGACATTTGTCTATTGAATAAGTCTTCAGAGTGAGGTAGCCCTTTTGGACACCGGCGATACTTTATGCAGAACGGTCCCTACAACCGTGCAATCTTGTGCTGGTGTGGCAATCCTTTTAGTTACTTATATCACTTATTGTATGTGTAATGATAACCTCTCCGGTTATAGCCGATGATTGATTTATAAATTTCCCTTAAATTTTCAATCTTTGGATAATCTTGCGCATTATTTGATGTTGGATGCAAGGTGACTTACATATATCCTTTGATTTGCTAGCTTTTAGGTAATCCTGCACAATATCCGACCTTGGATAAGAGATAGCTTACAGATATCCCTCAAATCGCTAGTTTTTAGGTATTCCTGCACATCATCCGACCTTGAATATAATATGACTTATAGATATCACTCAAATTGCTAGTCCTTCGGTAATCCTGCACATAATCGATATTGGATATGACGTGGCTTATAGAGAACCCTTGGACGTATCAATTTGATAATCTCGCATATTCTCCGATAAGGATTTAGTTGCGACTTATGTATAACCTTCAGACTATCGATTTTTAGGTGATCTTGCACACTATCCAGTTAGGATATTGTTGTGGCTTACGGATGACCTACTGGCTATCAACTCATAGGTGGTCTTTCACACTATCCTATTTCAAATAATATGACTTATAGATGACCTTCAAATTATCAATTTCTAGGAAATGTCATATATCATCTGTCTTTAGACATCGACTTAAAGGCATCCCTTCAAATCGTGTGCTTTTGATGCATTCAGATACTAATTCATAAAATGATGAGATATCCTCGATGCCAGAGTTTGTGTGTACCATGTCAACAGATATTAAATGTTGATGATATCCTCGACGCCAGCATTTATGTCTCGCATGTCAACAGATATGAAATATCGATGATATCCTCAACACCAGCGTTTATCGCTTATGTGTCAATAGATATGAAATGCTAATGATATTCTCAACACCAACATTTATATCTTGCGTGTCATCAGATATGAAATGCTGATGATATACTCGACGCCAGCATTTATGTCTTGCGTGTCAACAGATATGAAATGTTGATGATATCTTCGATGCCAGCATTTATGCCTTGCATGTCAAAAAATATGAAATGTTGATGATATCCTCGACACTAACGTTTATGCCTTACGTGTCAACTGATATTGAATGGCCCCCTTAGCATGAAATGGCCCTCTCGGTGATGATATGAATGTCCCTCTTGGTGATGATATGAAATGGCCCTCTCGACAATGATATGAATGGCCCTCTTGGCAATGATATCCAATGACCCTCTTGACAATAATATGAAAAGGCCCTCTTGGCAATGATATGAAATGGCCCTCTTGGTAATGATATGCAATGGCCCTCTTGGAAATGATATGAAATCGCCCTCTTGGCAATGATATGAAATGACTCTCTTAGCAATTTAAAAATAGTTTCACCTAAGTTTGTTTGTCTGTGTCTTTCTTTCTACATGTACCTGTACTTGAAGTAGACGATTAGTAGACACAAAATCACTTTTTCTAGCAACCATTTTAAAAAAAAATTCTAAATACAATGTTCGTAAAGAAAAGAAAACGCCTTTGTTTGTCCTCCATGATCTCAAGAAATAAGATGGACAATTCAAATGGTCCTCGATAAATGGGTATTAAACCCATTTTTGGGCTACCCAAAAATACCGTTCTTAAGCATTATATGCTCTGGCATGGCTCCCGGCTTGCTTGGGGATTTTTTGAAAGAAACGGTCATTTTGTATATCGATCCCTGCATCCACAGAAAAATAATTATTTTGAATAAAACTACTCCGTGTTGACTTTCTTATCTGCTCGGTTTGCTATTCGTCATATTTCAGGTGCCCCATCATATTGGTACCTCCACCCTAGCTCCCTACTCCCATAGACACCCAGGCAATCACTAAGTAAAAGATTTGTAAAGATTTTCTTTCAAAAGTAGTCTTATTTTTAGCAAATAGTTTCGAAAGTATCTGTAAAAGCTTTAGAAAATATCTATCAGTTATGTCATGTACTAGCTCAACGAACGTCTTTCTCGTGGCCTTGACTATATCCGACTGATGATTTTCAGAACTCATGACCATTGTTGGAGGGTTCTTCAAACAGTTCTGTCATAGCTAGAAATTGAGTCCACCTAGACTTTTTCGCAGCTGGTGACTTTAAGATCCTGGCTTTAACCTCTGGTGTCGGGGAATTTGAAATATATTCCATTATTTAGTGGAAATTTTGAGGCCTCCCTCAAAATTTCTGCCATAGTTTAAAGTAGTCTGAGATGATATCATCTCGAGTGGATCTGAAGACTTTGCTGATCATGACTACGCTAGGGATATATAGAAAGAAATTAATGGGTTGACCAAAGCTGACATAAGCCACCTACGTATCCCTTTCTTGGAAATTCAGGTCAAACGTAGTTTGTAAATAAAATAAAATGATAAATTTTCCTACGGGGTTGACCGAAGCCGACATAGGCCGCCTACGTATCCCTTTTTAGGAATTCAGGTCAAACGTAGTTCGTACATAAAGGGAAGGGGTTCTAGGCAATTACGTATCATAAAATTGATACTATTATAAAGGCGATTACAAATAAGCTAAGAAACAAAAACTATAACATCTTTCAAGCACAATATCTCTTTACCGCATCGGAATTGATTGGTTTGGTCCACTCTTGACCATCCATCTCAGCTAGGATTAGGGCTCCTCCAGGTTGGGCTTCTTTTGATTTTTACATTCCTCTGTATCTACTACTAACTGCTCCTCATCACCTTTTTTGTTCATCATTATTTCTTTCGTTTTATTCGTCTAACCCTTGACATGACATGACATTGGTAGATTTTTAAATTATTGCTACCAAAATAAACCATGCTAGATAAAAATATTTTAAAAAATAACTTCTTAAATAAAGGGAGGCCTTTTAGAAAATAAATAAAAACTATGGCTCATGAACCACAAAAATGTGGGCCGGTGCCTTTTTGAAAGTTGTAAAACACGAAACAAAATTTGGACATAAAAAGGTAGATAAAGCGGCCTCCTTCGGATCATCACCAATTTTTAAAAACTATTAGTAATTTTCCTTTCATCTACCACGATGGGTGACAGGTTATGAGTGGAGTGGAGGTCCAGTTTTGCAAGGCCTCCCCTGATGCAATCTGCTTCACCCTACCGGACTTTGGGAAATCATTTGGTAGAGCATTGCATCCTTCGAACAGATCTCTTATCCCATCCCCAAGACCATCATCATTTGACATCTTATGTACGGGAAATGACTGGTACAAGAGCGGCAAGGTCCTAAACAGACTCTCCTTTGAATTATCTTTGATCTCGTCTTCCTTTCTTGGTTGGTATCCTACTCCATGCTTAAATGCTCTTTCCGGGACCATAATAGGTTCAATAATTCCTTTCGAATTCTTACTCAAGGAAGCCATAACTTTCTCTATCATTTCCACTCCTTCTGCCTTTTGGAGTTTTGTGAATCCACATTAGTAATTGTCTCGCCAGATACCCATTCCCCTGCTATTTTAATCATGCTAACTGTGGCTCTCTCGTGATTAGGAAACGGGTTACTAGCAGTATTTGGTGCCAGTTCCTAAAGTGTGATGATCTTCTGGTCAATCAATTCCTGGATCTTGTGTTTTAGATTGATGCAACCTACAGTATTATGCCTGGGAGATCCTAAATGATAAGCACAGACTTGATCGACATAAAAGAATCGAGAATTTAGATTGGTAGTCTTTGGTAAAATAGGTTGTAAATAACCGGCCTTCATCAATCTTTCGAAAAGATGGGTACGACTTTCAGCCAATGGAGTGAATTTTCTAGGAGGCTTCTTCTCGAGGCCTACACGTGGGCGGTTATACTGATTTTGATTAGCAGGAGGAGGTAGTTGATGATAGTGTGGAGGATCTTGGACATTTCTCTGATTGTTTGGAAGAGTAGCTTGAATGTGAGACTGATAATTTGACTGCAGAACCTGATACTGGGGAAAAATATTTGGAAGTGGAGCTTGATATTGGGGTTGGGCATAGAATATAGGCTGAAAACTTAGTGACGACGGTGAGGAAAGAATATTCCTAGGCTTGAATTTCATCTTCAATTTAGCAACAGAATCAGCAGAGACCATACCTACATCCTTCTTTGACTTCTTTGAGAACATAGAAGTCCCAGAAGATGTTGGGGTTTTGGTAATTTTTCCTATCCGAATACCTTCTTCTAGTGATTATCCAATTTTTACAAAATCTACAAAAGTTGCCCTGATAGTAGACACCATCCTGGTATAATATTCTGCCTCTTGAGCGTGAGAGAACACAGACACCATCTCTTCCTCAGACATGAGAGGTTGTACCTTGGCAGCTTTTTTTCTCCAACCGAAAGCATAGTCTCGGGAACCCTCATCACTTTTCTGTTTGATCCGATCTAGTGAATGTCGGTCAGGGACTATTTCAATGTTAAACGTGAACCTATTAAGGAAACCCTTGGCCAATTCTTTCCAACCAGTCTATCTTTTCAGCTCCTGAGACATGAACCACTCTAAGGCTTCGCCGCTTAAACTCCGGCTAAACAGGCGAATCAATAATGCCTCATTTTTCCTATCCCCACCAATTGATCACAATACCTTCATAGATGGGCCATTGGATTTTCAGTACCATCGAACACTTCAAATTTAGGGACCTTGTATCCTTCTGGTAGATCTACTCCAGGGTGAACACATAGATCATCGTAACCTAGGCCATCATTGTCCCCCGTTCCATTAGATTCATTAATCCTCATAATCTCTTCATTCATATCCAACAACTTCATTTCATGCTCGGTCCTCCACTCTTTTTCCTTCTCCTCGTAATGATCTATCTCGAGATTAGGAAATGAATTGTAGATATCAGGGGATACGATGGCATGAGGAGGATTTGGAAGGGTTGCTTGATTTTGAGGATGAAAGGAGGTTTGTTGATAAATGGGGAGGATATTTTGGAAAGTTTTGTGGAATTTGGGAGTAGTTAGGTGGTATCTGAGAAGAATTTTGTGAATTCAAAAATGAATTTTGTGGTTTCGGAGATAGATTTGGTAGATTTGGGGGTGAATTATGTGGATTTGGGAGCGAAATTTGTGGATTCGAAGACGGTTTTTGTGGAGTTAGGGATGGATTTTGTGGATGGTAAGCATCTGGGTTATTTTCGCGATTGGTGTTTTGGACAAGTGGAGGAGCAGACGATATGTTACTTGGATGGTCCCTGAGAACAGGCGTACCGAGAGAAGCGATCTGGAGTGGAGTCCTGTGCCCTCCTGGAGCGGAAGCATTGACAGTGATGGCCAAGTTAGCCAAATCTTGAGAATGATTCATCTCTTCCTGAAGCATTTCTAATTTTCTCACGAGTTCAGCAATCATCTCGCTTTGTTCCACTATCACATTGTCCCTGATAGTCAATCCATTTTCTTCATCGTTTCCAGTCATCTTTGCATAATGGTAAGAGTATGAGATTTTATGCACTTTTAACCGGGTGAAGTAAGTATGTTCTGCTAGCTTATTTCAACATGAAGTAGTTTTCTATTATCTATAAAGTAAAATAACTCAAAGGTAGATGTGTTAGTTACCCTATGTAATAAGTAATGCAAGATATTTGACTAGAAATAATCACGTAGAGTTGTTTGTGTCATATCCAAATTGATCCACATGAGCATAGTGGATAAACTTGTCTTTGATTCAAACAAACACACCTAAACACAGAAGACAGTTATATCACATAAACATTATAATAATGCGTATCCTAACTGGGTTGACCCTTTTGAGCCAAGGGTTTAGGCCTGACGAACTTTGAAGAAAATATATGCCCTTTTTAAAGCCAATCTATTATCCTCCAATATACACAAATGACATAAGTGCCTACAAAAGTAGCACAAAAGGGAAACAACCTTTAGGGAAAGAAAAATAACATGAGAAAAGGAATGATGTCCCACGCAGGGGATAGAAAATACTAATTCCTGAATGCTTCTTCTATCGTCCTTCGCCCTCTTAACTTTATCCACTCCTTGTTATTAGCGACATCCTTTAATGATCAAGATATTGTCGTATAACTATGCCATAAATGCCATGCAACTGTCCAAATCGATCAATGTCTTGCTTGACTTGTTTTAATTACTTCATCAATCAATGTACGATTGAGGCATTCTTATATAAAAGTAAGTAAAACAAGTCTTCTCCCGAACCCCCAAAGGATAATGGATTAAATTAGATAGGCATACATTTTCTTAAACACATAAATATGATTCATCTGTAATTGACTCAGGGTTAATTGACGCAGGGAAAGTTTTCTAATGGACCCAATACCCCCTCAGGTATTGGGTAATCCTAGGCGTATACCTAAAATAGGGTTTTGGTAGAGTGGGTTTGAACACTGATTCTCAAATGGACAACTTGAGTTTGAACATACGAACCGCCATCAAATGACTCACGTGCTAATAAGCCATTCGTATTTACAACACATTTTGGAATTGAACAATAGGGGCAGGGACATCCACAAAACCCTAAACAGTTTAAATAATGCAGGAATATGCCATGAGATGCGATAGTTAAAATTTATAGAATCGAAACATATAAACACATAAACAATTAATCAAAAGACGAAATCAAACATCTAATTAGAACCTAGTTAAAAATCCCCAGCAGAGTCGTCATTTCTGTTTTGCAAAAATTTTGACTTTTTGAAGAGAGTCGCAGCTTAATTTTGAAAAGGAATTAAGAAACCTTTAAACACTTTAAACAATTCAAAATAGGAAAATTGTTTTTAGTTAAAGATCCTAGATAAGCGGTTCCTATTAACATTTTAGGAAGGTGTTAGGCACCTAAAACGTCCGCTAACTTGCGGTTATCCAAACTATTTAAAAACATTTTTTGACTAACTTCAAAAAAGTTTGATCTGTTGAAAAGAGATTGAATTTTGAAAAAGATTTATGTAAAACAATTTTAGACGACTTAATAGGGATTTTAACTAAGTCTACACAAATGAAATAAGCAAGTAAACACATAAAGGGAGAAAGGGAGGAAAAAGTAAATGATTTAGACCATTGGGCCCAAACCAACAAGACCTGTCCTAGTTTAATCGAGCCTTTGACCCATTTCACCTGTCCTAATCTAGTTTTCAAGCCTTAGGCTTGAACCTTACTCCACCTGTATTAAATACAACTTTGACTTCATGGCCCAAATGAATAAAATAAAGAAATAAGGCAACAAAGAAATTAATACATAAAGACAACAATAAATAACTACAAAAATAAATGAGACTTTCAAGTCTCTTATCCACTTCGAATACGGGACTTTAGACCGTGCTTCTTCCTTCAACTCCTTGCATCCAATATGCCATAAGGTCGGTATTTATCTTTCTTTAGGGGTTGACTCAAAAGGATAGGCCTCGTTTACCCATGATGAGATGCAAAGGAAAAGAGTCCATTTGGACTCCCAAACGGGTTCATGCAAAAGAAAAGAAAACGAACAAATTAATGCACGTGTTTGAGAATTCTACATTCATAGATAAATTATGAAATAAGAATATTATTTCCAGGAAATAGGAAAATATTAATCCATGTGTAAATAAGGAATGAAGAAGAGTGTATCACTTAAGGCTGTTTATCAATCAGAATACAGCAGGCAGAGAATCCTTCATAATGAACAGGCAAAAGCTTTATCACTAATATCCTTTATGTAAAAAAAATATTTCCAGTATAGGACATAGGACAAACAAAACAAAAGGTGACAAAGGTCTCCTCTAACAGAGAAACTGTAAGTTTTCCTTCCAACGCTAAGACTCACAATGAAGTCAAACACTTCAGAGAAAAAAAATATAATAGAATAGTGTGACAATACCATGTTTCCGTAGACAAAAGAAAGTAATTTACAAGCTATTTTAAAGAACATTCGAACATAAATATAACTGTATGACCTAACCCAGAACATGAATGAGTGAGTGGAGGAAAAGCAAATCAGTGACAGTACTGCAGCAACATGTTGAACATTCATAAAAAATATTCCATATGACAGTGGCCACAAAAAAATGAACAACTAAACCCTTTTGACAATATAATCATGAAAACAATCAGCCCTTCACCCCCATTCTTTCTTTGATCCAAAGAGATTCCAAATCATTGCAGGTCATAATGATGATAAGATATCTGAAAGAAAAATCTGTTATTCAAACAATGAGAATATTATGGCGCAAAACCTGGTTCTTTGGTCCATGGCAGTCTCTATCCATGAGGACGATCGCTACTAGCTTGCGAACCCGAACTTACAAAACTTTAGTAGTTTTCGACCGCGAATTCAACACCCAAGGAAAAGCTGTAAACCACATTGATTTTCAATATCAAACATATCAAAAAAATACCAAATCCATTCACAGATTTTGAACTTCTTCCTCATACGATTACACTTCGAAAGCTTCATCAGAAAGAATACAATCTATAGGCTAAAACAAAGCACTGAGCCGTTGTATTTCTATCCTCCTCTCCTTCTCGACGAACTCAAGAAGGAGTTTTTAAACGTTAAATGGTCATCGGAGAATCATAGGATTTTCTAATTTTACTGTTGGACATTTTCTCATCATCCTTTTGGCTTTTGAGAAGCCAAAGGACATCAAGAGGTAGTCCGATCGACGATGCTATCAGCTCAATAGTTACGATAGCATTCCAACACTAACAATAGATAAGAAATATCATATATCCACTCCAAACAAGACAAAACGTCAAGCAGAAGTGTTAAACAAGAACCAAGACATGAATTTTGACCATGAAAAAAGACAAAAATAGTACACAAGATGAAGATCCAGATCGCAAACTACTTGATAATGTCAAGATTACATGACGAGCTACATAATCGGGATAAGAATGATAGAAACCACATATCATAAGATTCAAATAGGAAACAACCTAGCGTAATAACACAACTAAATGTTCTTCTTTGCTAAAGAAAAAAAACTATGGCCTTTAAGGCCTCTACAGTGAACACACAGCATCACTATTATTATGATCATATAACAGCCTCTACAGCCAACCATCCAAGCCGACCACATTTTCATCATTCAATCGAGACTACACAGCCCCCACAATAAACTTCATGTTCATCATTCGAACAAACAACACAACTTTGACAACAGACCTCATGTTCATCATTCAAACAAATAACCATCACTACAGACAAAAGACATGAAGAAGAAATATGCCGATAAAATTAAACGAGGAATGAGGATATTTACCTCTCTCGGGGCAACAAAATAAGAGAACGAGCTAGTTTCCGGAATCCGCCACCACTGGAAATCCACGTTATCATCTTAAGGTCCTCCAATTAATTGACCAGCTTTAGAAAAAAGAACAAAAAAGAAAATTTTCACTAAAAATAAATTGTTTTGCCTTCAAAATTTTCTTCCTCTTCTCTGTTCTCAAACTCCAATTTTTGAACCTAAAATCCCTTTTCCAAACCCTAAATTTTTGACCTCTCAACTGGTTCCCAAACCTCCTTTATATAGACGAGAAGTGAGGGCCCAAAATCAATCTTCAAACGATGTGGAAAACAACCCCACTCAGGGTCAATCTACGAATTTTTGAATGGGGAATTCAGAATTCAAATTTCAGGATAAGGATTTGCCCCCCAACCCCTTGTACCAATTTTCGGAACCTTCTTTATGAAATCCAAAAGGGCCAACTGATTAGCATTGAGGTATGGAATTCCCTTCATGAACCAACCAAATTTCACCAAACATGTACGAAAATCGTACCATTATCCCGAGATTTACGGATTTGAGCCATTGGAGAGACACCTAAGCTCATTCTGGAAGGTTTCTTGGCGTCTTTTCTCGTTTTACTGATGCATGAGACTCATGTAGAGAGAAAATGAAAGGGTTTAGATTGGTATGGGTCAAGTTTGAGATTGACGATATTGGTTGAGCGCTGGGTCGATTTTGGGGAAACTGGGTTCGATTGTTCGCGATTTGGAAGCCAGAAATGTGTTTGCTGCTGTTTACTAGGTTAAGAGAAGAGATTAAGAGGATTGGGATGGGTCATGATTGGTGTGATTGGGCTGCTGGTCATAAAAATCAAAGGAGGAAAGGGGCTGCTCCCTTTTAAATGGCTTTGGGCTGCTAATAAAAGCAAGAATGGGCCACTGGTGGATTGGATTATTTTTGGGCCTAGGTAAAGAGTTTTGAGCATTAGGATTAGAAATTTCATTTAAATTCTAGTCAAATGGAGTATCAATTGGTCAATAACATTACGATTGAGCCAATTTAATTTTGATTATGACCGAATTAAATGAAATTTGACTAAATTCAATACAAACTAATATCTCGTTCAATCCCGAACTTCTTAATTCGATAAAATTGAATAAATATTTCTCCAAATAGTTTATTTTTCAAAAAAAATCATATTTAAATCAAGATTTCAACCATTTGAATTTATTCTCAAAATAATCCTTGATTAAAATCCTATATTCTATAAATAGTTCTTTAAGTAATAAAATTACATAATTTAGTATAATTGAATACGATAATGTATAATTGTCACTTAAAATGACAAACTTGCCTAGATGAATATTTTTTGGAAAGTTTCTATTCAAACGAAACGAATATTTTGATTTTAATAAAAATCAAAGAAGCTTGAAATTAAACTTGGTTGTGGAGGGAAAAAATTAGGTGTCAACACACCTAGTCATGCATTCGTGAATCACTTACACATGCATCATATATGCATGTTCAGTATGTTATGTTCAGTTGTCAGTCATGTCAGTCATGTCAGTCATGAGACCATGTTCCAATTATTCATGTTTAGTATGTACATCGGTTTTATTCTCCCCTCACTCTCAGTCTCATTCGAGGACAAATGTTCTCAAAGAGGAGATATTGTAATACCCTGTACTTTTTTCTATCTTGAAATCATCTCAAGAATGTTAAAAACCTACTTTGAAATATGAATCCACTTTTGTACATATGGTATTTATAATATTTTCACTGTTTTTCATGTGGAAAATTGAATTAGCTTTCCAACGATACCAATTTTGTCAAAATTCGACATCAAAGGAGAAAGTTATGGCCAAATAACAGAAGGCAGTAAAACCGGCCAGATGCGACGGTGAGGCCGATGAACCGTTAGACTAGAGACAGACCGTCTCCCATGACCATCGCAGCAAGGCAGTGAGAACTACCTTCTACCTAGGAGCGATGGCCCAGGCTGACAGACCGTCGCAAGGGAAACAGTAAGGCCACCTTCTAGATAAAGTGTGATGATTAGGTTAACGGACCATCGAACATGTGACAGACCGTTGCCCAAGCCGTCGCAGCCAAAATGGTAAGACCCCATTCTTCCTAGAAGTGATGGTCAGGGCTGACGGACTGTGAACCCAGCGACAGACCGTTGCACCCACCGTTGTAGGTCCCATTCAGTTTTTTTTAAGTCATTTTAACAGGGGTATTTTGGTTATTTACCACCCACTTATATATACCCAATTATATCCAATTTCAGCCATTTGGTTCATTATTACTTCGCAACCAATATTAGGGTTTCTCTCTAACATTAATCTCCAAGAATAAAATCTAATCTTCTTCAAAAACTAAGGGATTTCCAATTCTTCAAGTTCAAGAACATCAAGAAAACTCAACCTAGGTATGCATAGTGTTCATTCATGGATTTTTTTCATCCATGAAGTCCAATAATCCCTTTTGCAACTTCAAGTTATGGATTTTCTTTATGATTTCATGATTGGGCTATTCTTATTCATGTTGATAAATGAGAAATTGAATTCTACTCCATGTTGGGTGATAATTTTTATGTGGATTTAATTATTATAGATATAGATTCATGCAAACCTATGACAACCATAGAATGATGAAATTAGAATTGAACTATTATGTTTAATTATTGCACAATGATGTTTACATGTACCATGCCTACAATATGTTTGATTAAATGCCTAGATGAAGGAAAAGTGCCTAACTAGAATGATACCATGAAATCCACATGTATGTACAAGTTATGCCTATCACATGTTTTAATGGAATGCTTCTATAAATGTATTATGGATTATGATGTTATTTATATGTTCAAGTAAGTTATTCTTGGTCAGTTTTCTTCCATCGAGTCCTGGGGGTACTTGTACCTAAAATATTAGTTGTGTGCCTAGAGCCATGTCATGTTTCCATGATACTCTCAGTCAAGCTATGATCCTTTGACTTCAGACAGTCTTATGACTCAGGAAATCTCCATGATCTCATGAACTCAGTCAGTTGTCAGATATCAGTAGTATTCTGTCAGTCAACGAAATTCAGTAACTCAGCTCATGTTCAATTCAGTAACTTATGTTCAGTGTCTATTCAGATGGGAGTAGAAATTAGCACCGAGCAAATTCAAGGGTGGGAACTCACCTGTTATATGAGGGTGTAATTCTTAGAAGCAATCCTTGCATTCCAAAACTATGTAGCCAGCATAGGTTGAGACATCATAGCCGGATATATGAGGGTATATAAGGTGGATTAACCTGCTATATGAGGGTTCCCACCATTCTCATTAGAGTTACCTATTATATTAGGCTCACTCACATGTTGTCCTTACAAGTGGTGCAGTATTGACACCCTTTTAATCAGGGCATAGATTGGACCCCAATTCAGCTATAATACGCCATTTGGGGCATGTTGGTTAGATGACTACATCCCAAAGTTTCAGTATCAGTATCAGTCAAGAACTCAGATAGTTCTTTAGATTTCAAGACTGTCAGATACAGTCAATTCAGATACATTATGGAACTTAGCTAGTTCTATTAGATTCAGGATTGTCAGATTCTTTCATTCATGTTATCAGTTATATCAGTTATCAGCATGTCATTCTATCAGTATTAAAATTCAGTAATCATGTTATCACGGTATCAGTGTCAGTTTTTATGTCTCATGCATGTACTCCCAAGCTCATGATAGTTATCCTGTTATAATATTTGTTCATGCATATAAACCCTATCCATTCAGCCTACCTTACATGCATACCAATACATTCAAAGTACTGACGCATTTGTGCTATGGTGTCTTATATCATAGGTTTAGAGACACGAGCTCCAGAGCATTAGTAGATTCCAGTTTCAGCCGTCAGAGTTAGAAGTGAGTCCTCATCCATTGAGAACATGATGATTTCTCTATCATCTTATTAATTAGTTTATTAGTTGGGGTTAGTTGGGGACATGTCCCATCAACTCCTTACTCATTCAGATAGTTATGTTTAGAGGCTTTCTAGACTATCATATTTTAGACTTCAGTATTTTTAGTTTTGTTTTAAGTATCCTATTACCCCACACAGATGTTATATTATTCAGATTATGTTTAGTTTTGAACCTTACGGCCTTTCAGTTCATATTTTTGCATTATTCAATATGTATACAGTATACAGGTACAAATATCAATCAAGGGTTAGCTTGTGGTCCTTCGAGGTCTGAGCACCATGTAGCATTCCTGGTACCAGATTTGGGGCGTTATAAATAGATCGAGGTTAAAGATCCTCACTATCTTGTATTATTTTTGTTGCAACAAGATATGCAAAGACATAATCTTCTACTATTTCAGATCGATTCAAATTAGTTTCAACATCACTTGAATTTATGGATAGTTCCTCATTTTCTTGAGTCTCAGGCTCATTGATCCCTTTAGGGATATCAACATTGCACAAATCTTCAGCTTCCATATGAGGATCTTTCGTAGTGTCATATTAACCATTTATTTTTATTTTTCTAGTATTTTGATCCTTAAAACCTAATGGTCTACCACGCTTCAAGCATGTTTTAGATTCATTAGCTATGACACTAGTGGATGTTTCTTTAGGGACATCAATTTGAATTGGGACATTCTCTACAGGAATATGTGATTTAGTGATCCTTTTTAAATCTGCAAATGCGTTTGGCATTTGATTTCTAATTTTCTGCAGAGGAATAATCTTTTATACTTTTTGCTTACAAATAGAAGCACATGGATCAAGATGAGATAGTGATGGATTTTTTCATAAAATTTCTCTTTTAATGTCACTATTTTCTCCACCTAATTTGGAAAAACTATCTCATCAAACCGATAATCTGCAAATTGAGCAGTGAATATAACTCTCGTTAATGGTTCAAGATAGCGAATAATGAAGGGTGATTCAAACCCAACATAAATTCCTAACCTTCTTTGGGGGTTCATCTTGGTGCGATTTGGTGGTGCTATAGGCACATATATACCGCACCCAAAAATTCTCAAATGAGATATATTAGGCTTTTGACCCAAAACCAATTACAACAAAAAAAATTGATAATAATTTGTTGGTTAAGACGAACAAGTGTTGCAGCATGCAAAATTGCAATACCCCAAACAGAAGTGGGCAACTTAGTTTTCATAAGTATGGTCTTGCTATCAACTTCAGATGTTTAATTAGTGACTTGGTAAGGCCATTTTAAGTGTGAACATGGGGTACAAGATGTTCTACTCTTATCCCAATCGATAAGTAATAGTCATTAAATGCTTGGGATGAAAATTCTGTAGCATTATTAAGGCGAATAGACTTAATCTGATTATCAGGAAACTGTGCCCATAATCATATTATTTGTTCCAACAATTTTGTAAATGTCAAGTTTCGAGATGAAAATAGGTACACATGAGACCATATAGAGGAAACATCTATTAGGACCATAAAGTATCTAAACGACCCACTAGGTGGGTGAATGGGTCTACAAATATCCCCATGTATGCCTTCCCAAAGCGTGGGGCACTCAATCTCAATTTTTCTTGGTGATGACCTCACAATTAGCTTTCCTTGATAACAAGCATAACATGAAAATTCACCATTCAAAAGAACCTTCAAGTTCTTTAATGGATACCCATTTGAATTTTCTATTATTTGTCTCATCATTATAGATCCAGGATGTCCCAGACGATCATGCCAATGTACGAAAGTATAGGAATTAGTAAACTTCTGGTTTACTATAGAATGTGCCTCAATTGCACAAACGTTTATCCAATATATTCCAGAAGATAAAGCAGGGAACTTTTCTATAACAAATGTCTGCCCAGAGACATTCTTGGGGATACCAGGATATTGAAGATTCATCTCATCAATTGTCTTGATATAATAACCATTTTCACGGATATCTTTAAAACTCATCAAGTTTCTCCGAGACTTAGGAGAAAATATAGCATTATTTATGATGAGTTTAGTTCTCTTGGGCAAGATTATAATGTCTTTTCCGAAGCCTTCAGTCAAATTAGCACTACCAAAATTGTAGTAACATTAATCTTTCCCATATTTAGATGAGAGAAATATTTCTCATTTTTGAATATCGTATGTGTAGTGCTAGAATCAATCAAACAAATATCTTCACAATTGAATAGCTTACTTTGAAAATTATCCTTATCTTTAAATAAAAAAATATACACAATAAAATATATAGTAAAATAAAAGGTTATACTATAAGGAATTGTTAATCATCCTTTACTAAGCAATTAAATAAAGTATGTCCAACTCAAAATCTCACAATTTTCAGGCACCTTGTGCTCTTAAAAAAATTTATTTTTCAATAGTTTTAAACAACCAGTACGTACACTACTAGAAATTACCCGTATTGCAATGAACCTTTTGGCAACAGTTCCAAAAGCATTGCGATAGATGGTCTATTGCAGTGGTTGAAACCATTGCAAGAAAAAATTATTCTAGTAGTTTGATTGTCGTTGCGATTAGTGGATAACCATTGCAATAGGTATGTTATAGCAACGATTTCTTGAACCATTTCCATAAAGTCACCTATGGCAACGTATTTTTGAAAAAAAACTATTGCGTCGCTTTTCATTTTTCCCTCCCTATTTTTTCACAAAATCTACCAAAAGTTTAAAAAATATATCATACAAATTAAAAAATATATAACAAAAATTTTAAAAAATATATACCAAAATAACGTTTCAGTACTCTCATTAACTCATCACTCTCATCAATCAGTATATAGTAGTCGATAATACATTAGTATAGCACCAACTGCCAACCACTCCGACTGCCGCTATGACCATCGTTCCAACCGCCGCTTCGACCACCAATCCGATTTACAATAACCCAACCAAAAATTAGCAGAGCAATCAGAAAATTAGGTATTTCTTTGTATTGTCTATTGGGTAGAATTAGATCCCATGAGTTCATGCCTAATAGATTGCTTTTCGTAATGTGAATTGATATTGATTACATGGATAATTTTAAAAACATAACACTCGATAGCTTCATCATAATGACTACTTATAAAGTTTTAGAAATTCTATGTTGAGTTAAATTATAAAATAACTTTTTCTGTGGCACTCAGAAATTTCAGTCGAGTATTAGTAATTTAAAATTTCTAAAATTGGAAAAGAGTGGGCTATACGAGTAGTTTTGAGAAGTATGGGGACAGTGGCAAGTATACATCCATGGGATTACACTGTGTGTGTTATTGTTGTTGTTGCTTCCTTTTCCTCAGTTGTATCATTTCGAGTTCCTTTAGGTAAAGAAGTTGCGAGGGCTGGATTCAGGTGGTGATGAATATCGAACATAGCCCAAATCTTTTCTCTTCCCTTTACCTTTTCAACTTGACTTTCAAACTCCATGTACTTTTATTTGTCAAGAACCAAGGGATATATAGTGATTCATGTCAAACTATGTAACTGTCCCTTCTTAATAGCTTAGATAGTTAAAGATGTGGCATTTCTATTTACCGCGTCTGTTTCATGGACTTCATAGTTTAGGATATTATTTTGACTTATTATGTTAGTGATGGTAATCCAAAACTAGCAAACTAGTGGTTGAAAAGTTGTTCCGATGACGAAAACGTCACAAAGTTTGAATTGTTTTAAAAGCTGGCTTCTTAAATATTGTAAAAGTTGTATATAAATAGATTCGTTCTTTAAATCTGAAGTAGAAATTCCAGCTCTTGTTAATTCTGATACTCCTAATATAGTCACTCCTCCTAACAAACTTGATGATGCTAAGGCTCTAGATATTGTTCCTCCACCAAGTAATTGAATCTTCCTATTACTCTCTTCTCCCTTTACACTTTTTGTTTGTTGGATTTTCATTGTTCAGCAATAATACTATCTGTATTGTTCTTTCTTATGAAAATCATATGGATAGGTATTATTCCAAATTATTGTTACTGGTTTTTCCTGTAAAAGATATTAAAAATTACCATGACTTCTTCTTCTCTATTATCCCTATAGATGTTTACTGCCTTGGTTCATTTTTAATTGTTCATTATTGAGTTGGACACATCCTAGAGCAACCTAATTTTACTATGTCACTCTTTGAATATAGTACTCCCTCCATTTAAAAAAGAATGACCTACTTTTTGGAACATCTAAAATGGAAAGAGTATCATATAATTTCGTAAGTATGGAGTGCCTATTTTAGGTGATCTTTGAGCCTCCGGGCGTGCTCTGAATCAGCGTAGAATTATCTTAACTGTATGACACCTTTCATTTCTTTAGGTTTTTGCGACATAAGAAAGCTAGCTGTAAATGGAAATGTTGGACACATAAGGTGATTTCAGTTCTTAATAGTACTGAATACAATTTCTCTTAATCATATGAATAATTAAGTCATCCTCATGTCCATAGCTTGGAAATCTTTTGGGTGTTCCCAGTATTTGTGTTAAAACTTGCTAAAATTGTAGTACCATTGAGTATAATATTCAATTCTAAAATTTTGAACTTGTCAAGATTGTACCATTTATTATGTTGGGCATTATTAATGTTGAAGTAGATAAATAGTTTAGCCCATTGTAATCTAGAAGAATAGACTATTAGATGTTTCTTATTGAATAGCTAATTGTTCCATGTTCCAATATTCAGCGATAAGTGAAGTTGGAATGACCCAATATATGTATAACATTTTAATGTCACTTTTTTGAGTGATTCTCCTCTCAATGAAATGTGTGTGTAGGTTACTAATGAACTTCTATGCTACAGACCTTAAATGGGTTTGGATGTGAGTCTATGTAGGAGTTCAATCATGTTCAAAGCTTAATCTTCATGTTAACTGGCATTTTATGATTAAATTGCCTGACTTGTTTCTTGTTGAACCATCAGTGTTTCATCCACTCTAGGTTATAAGTAACCAGCATACTACAAGATCTTGGGAGATAAATACAAAACCTGATGTTTGCTTTAATCGAGGGTAGTTTAAGAAATTTGTGGATTCGTCTAGTTGTGAGATAAACTTACTATAAAGTGGAGCATGCCTTATAGTCCCTGCAGAATAATATAGCCAATGTTAATATATTGTGTTGTATCTCAATAGGAGGAAATATATTCCACAAATCCATGGGATTATACGATATAACATTATTACAATACGAGTTTCCTCATATGGACCATCCAGCTAGATTCTTTTGCCCTGTGTTCCCTTACGTATGTACATCTACTTATATGTTTGGATTTAACATTGCTAGAATTTTTTCAGATAAAGCTCGGCCCTTCATAATTGCAGAAGATTATTTCCATTCTATATATGCTTCGAGGAACTTCGAGGCTAATTATTTTAACTCTGTGAATTCTCCAAAAAAAATCCCCTGCTCCCCACATGCTTCTTTAGAAAGAGCATTGGTTCAGACGTCACCATTTTGTCCTTCAAATTTTGCCTCAAAATCTGCTAGGTAAAGGAGCTTCTCGTGTAATGATCCAATGTTTGCTAATCTATGATACCACCTTAACATTGTCTTCATGGTCTAATTCTGTTTTAATCGTCAGGTTTCTTTGTGTTAACAATTTAACAGGCACCTTGCCAGCTCAGAAGAGAGTCTCTTTAGACTATGTGAGTAACTTTTGTTTTTATATGATTTCACTGTCAAATATCAGTTAAGTGCAGTAACTATGATCTAGTCTCTGCTGTTAAAAGGCAAAGCTCTTTCTTCTACCAGGTGAGCAACAAAATTCAATCACTTTATTCCATTTGTTAAAACTCGTTAAGTGCAGTAACTATGATATAGTCTCTGCTGTTAAAAGGCAAAGCCCTTTCTTCTACCAGGTGTGCAACAGGATTCAAACACTTCATTCAGTTTGTTAAAACTCGCAAACTTTAATATGTCTTATAACTTTAATTTGAATATAGAGTTTTAGTGCCTGACAATCAATGGCATGGGACAAACTTTATAAATAGAATGGTATAGAAAGCAAATAAATAAGAAAAAAAATAGAACCAGGAGGTAGAAGGGTCATTTCTCCTGCTTGCCCGCCTGTTCATCCTTGTCATATGTGGAGCAGGTAGAGAATCCAAGTAGCAAACTTCAAATATCTTTTGCAAGTTATAGTTGACAGTGATGTAGCTGTCTGTTGTTTTATCTTTTGCATTATCAAGACTGATGTATAAGTTAGCATGTTTCTTATGATTTTTTGTTGACACTAGATTGTTCAGACATACTAGTATAGTACACAAGTACACATTACCAGATTGTTCAGACATACCAGTATAGTACATAACTTTTGTTTTTATATGATCTTTTATTCTTATGAGATGTCATTTACAAACAAACAAGAAGGACATTTGCTACTTTATTCTACTGCTATAGTTCTAATATAAAATTGTCTACTATTTCTTATCTTGTCGTGCATGTGAACTTTTCATAGTTCACAGATTCCAGCTTTGCAATTAAATGTGGATGACCTTCGATAAGATCTAGTGATGAGATATCAAATGAGAGGGATAGTGAGGCTCTAGGTCCAGTAATATATTTCATGACTAGTACAGGGAGGTGGGCTGTTAGTAATGATGGTCTACATTCTGCCATATTTGATGTATGGCAGATACAAGTACAGTGAAGGTAAGTTGAAAGAACTTTATTTTCAAAAGTATAGTACATAATCTAAGAGTATGAAAGAGTGTTGAATCTTGTGATATTAAACTATAGATACATATAATTAATCAGGATTTGACATTCCGTTGTACAGTATGCAGTATGTGGTAGTTCTAACTGTATTAGTAGTTTATTTGAGAAGTGCCTTATCTGCTAATTTTGTTGATGACATTCAAGAGATACAAAGATGTGCTCTTGAGGGCTAGGTGTACTCTTTGTCAGTATGATGGATGGATTGAAATGCCTTTGCCAAATTTAAAATGCCTCTCTTTTTGAATCTAAATAGCTACTCAATTATATGTTGCGTTTTGAATGTTTGAAATGCATTTGAGATTACTTGGATATTGTTATCTGCTTTCCCGTCAATATGCTAGCTTGAATAGAGTAATACAGATGGTGGTGATTCATATAATTGATCTCATTTTTTTTTAGATTGGGGGTGGTGTAGCAGCAGTGGCGTGTCTTTTTGTAGTGCTAAACCAGCTTTGAACCCTTGATGTAGTGGTTACATTTTTCTTCTTTTATAGCAACAAAGAAACAAGAGCAGGTACTTCTGGTAGGATTCTTTGTGTTCTTAATCTTTTTTCACCTCCTAGCATTACCAGTAACAACAACCACTCTTTAACTATTTTTTCTTATTGGAGTACTACTCCTAGTTTCTCTGTCTTCCAAGCTGATATTTCCTTATTGCAGATTGTTATTTCTTTATAGTTATCACTTTACATACACCAAAACTACATACGATTGAAAGTATTAGTATGTTGTGTTAGCATGTTTTGTCCAAAATGAAACAAGAAATATTGTTCATTGATGGTTGTTATCTGGAATTACAGTACTCAACCAATTTTATTTATTTTTGAACTTGCAGATCAGAGTTGAACAGTCACGAATCAAGAAGGGTGTTAAAAAATCACTAGAAATTTAAGAGCTTTGTTTCAACTAGATCACTAGCAGCATTATGAAAGAAGAAGAAGTAGACAAGCTACTTTAATATTTTGCTTTTGGATTTAGATTACTAGTTTGTTAGATATTTTAATTTGACTTATTATTAATGAAAGATTTTGTTATGATGTGTATATATAATTGTGTATTAATATAATCCTCTATCTCTCTCTATATATATCAATTGATATTTGAACTAGCTGTAATAATAGGTGGCAAAACATTGAAATAGGTAGCAAAAAATATATTTGCAAAAGATTTGAAAATTGTTGTAATAGGTGTCAAAAAACTTGCCATAGGTAGTGAAAAATCATTGCAAAAGATCAATAATTATTGCAATAGGGTTATTGCAACATTTTTTTGTCATTGCAATATATTTTATTGCAACGTTTCTTAACCGTTGAAATACTGCCTATTGAAATGGTTCTTCACCGTTGGAATATAGTCTATTGTAATGTCTTGTAACCGTTGCAATAGAGTCTATTGCAACGGTTATGAACCGTTTCAATAGATAATTTGAACCATCTCAATAGGAGTTACAAAAATCGTTGCAATAGATAAACCTATTGCAACGGTTTTTGTAACTATTGCAAAAGTCATTGCAATAGGCCTATCCCAATGCCCACATATCCAACGCCTATAAAACTGTTGCGGTAGCTCTATGGCAATGGTTTTTATATCTATTATAATGAATTTTAAACCATTGTCATAGGGACAAATTCTGGTAGTGATACTTGTAGCTTAGCTTTATACGCATGAGAATCTCATTCCACTTATTTATGCTTTCTTGATAATCTAATTGCTCAATAAATACATGGTATAATAAGAGAATAATATAATTAAATAAGAAAAAATAGAAGCTAGATATAATATAGACATCTAAAACCACCCTTAATTACTTTAACTATTAACAGATCCATGCAACCTTTCTTTTTTTTTCCTTTTTTTTCTTCTTCATAAACGATATTAGTAGTATTGGAAAAGCAATCATCAAACTAATTGAAAAGAAATCAGCATTTTAGAAAAGTAAATCCTTTTCGAAAAAATAACAACTTTAAATTTAGTAGTATCATTATTTTTTTCATTCTTCTTTTCAACAAATATCTACTAATAATACCATTGTTTTATTTTCCTTTTCTTTCAATAAATAATGGCAAAATTGAAATTTAATTCAATTCAATAATAAACAATAATAGTATAATTAAACTAATCAATACTAATAAAAAATTAATACTCATGCAAACAACTACTTTTACATGATATTTTATTCACTAACTCTTAAAAAAAATTAAAAAAATCATTCATTCTTTCATGTTTATGGAACCATCACCAATCAAGTGATCAATCTTTCTTTCAGAGTGCTTGAAAAAGTCTGCTACATCCAAGCATGTGATATCAATATCATTTTCAGAGAGAAATTTAGCCTCGAGATTTCTCTCTATCTTCTTTAGTGATGTTTGATAAAGATCAACCAAGTGCTTGAGAGCACGATAGTCACATGAATACTGTATTTTTCTACCACATTGGAGATAAGTAATTGCTTCACGTTTCTCATCTTTTCTCTTTTTTTTCGATGAATGATTAACACCAGGAACAAGGTTTTTTTCTTGGTCATCACGACCACGACCACGTCCAGGGCCACAACCTTTTCTACGCGTAGTATGGTGAACATGCACATCATTCACCTCAAGGAATGGTGCAGATCCAGTAGGTCAATTCTTGTGATTTTTCATCAACAAAATATTATTTTGTTCAGCCACGAAAAGATAAAAACTCAGTTCAGTATACTTCTTGAAACCTTTCTCTCGATATATTTGTTGTAAGAGTACATTTGAGGCATGAAAAGTGGAGAGTGTCTTTTCCATCATATTGTCATCATTGACCGTCTCTCCACATAGTTTCAATTGAGAAGAAATTTTAAACATCGCAGAATTGTACTCATGAACAGACTTATAGTCTTGAATCCTCATATGCATCCATTCATATCATGCTTTCAAAAGGATGACCATATTTAAGTGGTCAAACCTTTCTTTTAGGCTATTCCACAATACGAGTGGATCTTTAGTAGTAAGGTATTCAATTTTCAGAATTTCATCAAGATGATAACACAAGAAAATCACGGCTTTAGCATAATTTTGACTAGATGTTGTATTTTATTTCTTTACAGCGACTCTAAGACCCATAGTATCTAAGTGGATTTTAGCATCCAACACCTATGAAATATAGTTCTTGCCCAAACTTTGAAGGGCAACGAACTCACACTTTGTAAGATTGTTAGCCATATTAAAAAGGAAAAAAATACCTTAGCCTTCAAATTTGAGATGGTAGAGTCTCGTGCTGATAATGTGCTATAAAATAATAAAGAATAAAAAACAAGAGTAGAGAGAGAAGAAAGAGTGATTGTTATTTCTCTTGAGGGATAATTTACAATGAAGGGAGCCCTTTTATTTATGGGGAAATTCACTCTTAGTTTCTCACTAAAAGACAGATACTTCAAATCCTGATAGATATCAACTAGATCTTGATAGACATTCACTACAACTGATATACATCAATATTATAACAGGAATATATTTTTTAGAAATTGTTAGGGGAAAAAATAAAAAGACAATCCAGTGATTTTTTCTGGTGATATTTCACCGAAGTAGCGCCGGACAGCCAAAACCCAACTTGATTTAGAATGAAAATGGGAGAAAGCACCCAATTTTTCTGGTGATAGGATAATGGAAAAGGGGGAAAAAGGGCCGTCAGCAAGTCGATGGAAATGATAGGGAATTAGGTCATTATTTGGTCCGCACCAGAGATGGAAATGGAGGGATGACTACCGTCCATGGTTATTTCCATGGCGGTTCGAGTGCCAGAAAAAGAAAATGGGTGAGAGACGTGGTGGCTAGTTCAGGGATGGAGTAGTAGTTGTTGTTCCAGCAGATGGTGAAAGAGGCAACGCCGGTGGGGTTGGTCGCGGATCTCTGGTGGATCTCGACTTAGAGGGTATGATTTGGGTGGTTTGGCTCAGCGTTTTCACCAGCAAAAGCGGTTGATGGCTGTGGGTGAGGTGGACAGTGATGCTCGAGAATTTTTGGCAAGTTAGTTTGTTGGTTTTAGGGAGTTTGGGGTGTTGCCGGTAGTTTTTATCGGTGGGGTGTCATTTTCCTATGAGAACTCACCGGAAAAATCAGAACAGAATCACTCAGTTCATTGCTATTTTTATTTATGATTTTCCTCCTCTCTCTCTCTTTGGGTTTCCACTTGTTTTTTTGTGTATGTGTGTGAGATGTGAGTTTTTTTACGTTTTTGTTAAAAAAAATTGGAGGTGGTATCACTATTATCTATGTTTTTTGTGAGATGTATGTGAATAATAGTGTCAACAAATGTAGGTGTGTCATTGTGTGAGCGTGTGTAGTATCTGTGTGTGTACAGTGAGTTTATTTTCCTCATCTTCTTTTCTTTTTTTTCTTAATTTGATAATATTAACACAATATTTTAACATCCACCACATCTACATACAAATACATTAAACATTCTGTAACTTGATCATATAACATGAAACAATATAAAATTCACATAATCAATTAATTATATATACTAAATAGTGCGTTCACTTGAACATTCCATTCAGACTTTTCACACGAAATTTACAACATTAATAAAAATAAGATCAAAATAGAACCTGTATGCCAACTTAATTAAATACGAAGGCAAGATGTTATCACCAGAAACTCGAACAGAAATCTAAAACTCAAATCACAATTCTCTCTATTTTGGTTTTCTCTCTTTTCCTAATCTTTTTTTAAATTTTTTTCTGTTCTTTGCTCTTTTCTCTGGATTTCGCTCCTTTGTTATTTTTTTCAGTTTTAGTGTCTGTCTGATGTTGTCTGGCCTCTCTTTTTTATTCTCTGTGTGTGATAATATATCGATCCTTTGGGGAGTTTGGGAGTTAGGGAGTCATATCAGATAATGAGGTGTGGGAGAGCAGTTGAGTGAAGATAGGATAGTGGGGGTAGGTTTGATAGTTTTCTTAGGATAATTATCTTTTTTTTATTCTTCTTCTTTTTTAAATTTAAACTAACTAATAATAATAATAATAAATATTTACTAATTAATTTTTATATATAAGAAAATATAATAAAAGGTTGTAATAATCTAAAATAAATATAATTAAGAGAATAGTAAAACCACTAGCCTATTTATTAAAATAAAAAGGAAAATGTATATTTTTTTGAATTTTCATATTGTTTTAGAACAAAAAATAAAAATAAAATAAAATAAGAATATCCCAACAATGTAACTTTAGTTATTTTTTATTTATTCTCAACAAACCTTATTAAAAATGAAATAAATCTAAAATAAATATTGGACAAAATAAAAATATTTAATGTCGAAAAATAGGTTAAAACTCATGGAGGACTTTCAAAAATCACGTGTCTATATTTTGTCCCTCTTTGTTTGAAATCTTGAAGAATTTTCATACAAAGAAGTAGACAAAGAGATGATTTTTGACCCTTCGATTATTTGAAAAGTGAGGATAAAATAAAATAAAAGAAAAAATGTGATCGAGTCTTGGTTTTGGACCGCCTATATATCCTGGGTTGGGAATCAGGTCACGTGTAGTTCAAAGAGGTAAAATGGTGAGACAATGAGTTAGAGGTCGAGTCAGGTTTCGTCGAATCTCCGATTCATGACATTCTTATTTTACATTTAAATGGATAACAAAAAATAAAATGAAGATGCAAATGAAAGATCCTATCTATGCTGCTTTTCTAGAACTTTGACTTGAATCTTCATGACTTCTTAAGTGGTTAGAAGTCGTTATTTTGAGTTGAATCTGAAAAAATGAAATGCTCCTCCCTTTTGATTACTGGTATTGGATAGAAACTTAAAAATTGACTTGTTCTTCACACTTTCATATGACTTGAATTTGAAAATCTTCACCCTATTCTTAAGGCAGGCTCCTTAACTGGCAACTGATAATCTTCACTCTAATCTCCAACCGAGCTCCTGACTTTCTATTTATTCACCCATTCTCCAGGAGGGATCCTGACTTGCAATTTCTTCATGTTATTTTTCATGTGGGCTCCTGACTCTTAATTTCTCCACCTTGTACTCAAAATATATTCCTGAACTCAAAGTAAAAGGTGAACTAAAAAAAAAGTCCTATTAACCAGGAGGGTCCTGAGAAGAAAGTAAAGTCCCATTATTTAGGAGAGCCCTAAGAAAAAAGTAAAGTCCTATTATTTAGGAGGACCCTGTGCAGAAAGCAAAGTCCCATTATCCAGGAGAGTCCTGAGCAGAAAGTAAAGTTCCATTATTCAGGAAGGCCCTGAGCAGAAAGAAAAGTCCCATTATCTAGGAAGGCCCTGAGCAGTATGTAAAGTCCCATTATCCAGGAGGGCCCTAAGCAGAAAGTAAAGTCCCATTATCTAGGAAGGCCCTGAGCAGTATGTAAAGTCCTATTATCTAGGAGGGCCCTGAGCAGAAAGTAAAGTCCTATTATTTAAGAGGGCCCTGAGCAGAAAGTAAAGTCCCATTATTCAAGAGGGCCCCGATGATACGGGTGTACCAAACTGTCCAACAAGTTCTACAAGTTATCCAACAAGTTCACGGCCATTCACACGTAGCCAAGCTCGGGAGTTACAAAAATTCCAAGCTATGTTCATGAAAATGGTCGTGTGTGAGTTGGTACTTGAGCCTTCCAATGGATTAAATATTTTTAAGTGTGAAGAGAAGCCTTGAAGTGCAATAAACTTACACTCCAAGGCCACCCCTTGGCAAGGGTAGGATTGTCATTTGTTATCTCCCTTTGTGGACTAATATAAATAAATAGTGTTAGGGTTATTTAGTTAGTTCATTCATGATATTTTGAGAACACAAGACTTGTAACATTTAGAACTTCTCTCTTCCATTGGAGAAGCTCAAAACCGAAATTCCCAATATGAGTGACACTTGGGTTGAATCTTGGCTAGAAACTAGGATCTTGAGGTCATTGAGTCTTGAATATTGTATGTCAAGCTACTATCTTTAATTTGTAATCCTGTTGTTTGTGTGGTAACATAGTGAAGCCGTGTGGGGCCATTTTTTATTCACTATAGTTGTTGCCACTTTGTTGCTCTTGTTGTTGTTATTGTATTCTTGTAATCTCTATCATCTTATCATTTTTTGTAAACCTTGAAGTCTAGTGAAGCCGTGTGTGGCCTATTTCGATTCACTAGCATTGTTGTTGTTCATCTTGTTATTCTTGTGTTGGCTTGACTCTCTTGATACACACTCACTTTTTTATCATTTGGTATCAAAGCTTGTGGTTGATTTTGTTCCAACAAAATCAATCTTGGGTTTGGTAGTTGAAAACTACCAAAAAAAAAAAAGAGAAAAAAGGTTGCTGAAATCTGAAAATTCCAAAAAAAAAAGAGAAATCTGTCCATCTTGTTCTTGGCCGAAAAAATTGTGTTGTGTTGTTGTCTTGGCCAAGATTGGTGTTTGTGTGTTTACATCTAGATGTTTTTTTGTTTGTCTAGTTTGTTTCTTGTGTTGGTTTCTTTCTCATCAACACAAAAGGTGTCTAAAGCTAAGTTGAGCTTAATATATTGACATTGCTATTGTGGACTTGAAGTAGTAGTATGATGAACTTGAAGAAGGCTGAGTTTGTGTGTTGTTGCTTAACTTTAAAGTGGGCTATTGTCGGTGAATTGTGGTTGTGTTCTTGAAGTATTGTTGTGGTGTTCATCTTGATCTTCTCATCATCTCATATCTTGACCACTATAAAAACTAAAATAGATCCAAAAGGGTTGTAAGACAAAGTTGTAAAGTTGTTTGTGAAAAGACTTGCCAACATCACTTCCTTTACTTAACAACCACTTTTCCTTAAAACAAGGATCCTTGTCTTGTGTAACTAGTAAAGTCAAGCCTCATCTTTTTTAGTTGGAAAAAGTTAAAAATTTCCAAGACTTTACTTTACCTCCAAAAGCAAGTCATCCATTACAAATTTGTGAAGATTGAGGTTTCAAGTTGTTGAACAAAATGTATGGACCCGTGACCAATTTCATGCTGCCACATCATCTTAATCACTGTTCACGTCATTAATTAAGATCAATTAGGATATTATAGTTTTTAATTATTGATTCTTAGTTTCTTCTAATTGACTCGAGAACTAATTAGCAAGCTAGTACATTCCTACTAGGTTGTCAATTAGTCCTTTGAAGCCTTGTATTCGTGTCATTATTTGTTTGTGTGATTTTTGTTGTTTGAATGCGTTGTAACTCCTTGACTCTAGTCCAACAAGAATTCTTTTAGTTTCAAACAAGAATGTACTCAGGACAAGAGCATACTCAAACCTTAAGGATTCATGGGTTACTATCCAATCTACAACACTTGTAGAGCTCAAGTGTGAGTGCTCCGAGAGTGTGCGAGTGAGAAGAGGTTTTAAACTAACTTATTTGTTGCTTGTGTAGGTGATACCTTGACAATGGGGGGAACCACATCTTAAACTGTGGATTCTAATGAAATGGAGAATATGAGAGTCACTCTTGAGGATATGACCCTAGCTCTTGAAAGGTTGAGTACGGAAGTGGGAGCCATAAGGGGAGAAGTGGCGACTATTAGTGGGAGGTTAGAACAAGTGGAGAGTCAAAGGAACCCTTGTCCTTCTACTCTTTGGCATATTTCGTCAAGTGGACATGATAGAAATTCCTCCACCACCGTTACTCCTGAAACATGGCCACAATTGCCAAATCCTTCACTAGCTCCACTAAATGCCACAAGCCAAACCACTCATAACCCCCTAAACTGAGACTCCAATAGACCAACCCATTCCCAAACTCTTCAAGTTCCACAAGAGGGATTCGGACGTCAAATGCCTCCACAAAATCCAAACCCTCCCTTCCAAGCTCCACTAAATCAAAGACCACCACCTCCACAAAATCCAATCCCTCCAAATCAAGTTCCAAATGTCAAAAACCATCCCGTCTACTTTGAGGAATATGGTAGAGAGTATTATGAAGGGTATGGATACTTTGACGATGCTTATATGATAGAATAAGATATGAAAGGGGGACGAGCAGATCTAAGAAGATATCAAGGGTATGGACAAAGGGGAAACCGATACCAAGAGAGAGACGTAGACATCAATACCATTAAATTAAGCCTACCTATCTTTAAGGGTGAAAGTGACCCAGAGGTGTATCTTTCTTGGGAGTCGGCGTGTGATAAAGTGTTTTAAGTGAATGATATATCGGAGGACAAGAAGAGTTGTTATGCCATAGCTCACTTTGAAGGCTATGCTAATACATGGTGGGAATATGTCAAACGGTTTTGAAATGAGTTGATTGATGGACAACCACCACCATGGTTTTGGTTGAGGTGTCTAATGAGGCAATGGTATCTTCTCGAAAGTTATTATCATGAATTGCTTGCAAAGTTATACAATTTTCAACAAGGGAATCGAAGTGTGATGGCATATTATGATGAGTTTCAACAACTCATATTGAAGCTTGATCATCGTGGAGAACAAGTTGTCCATGAAATCATTCGGTTCAAGTGTGGGTTGAATAAAGTAGATCCACTCATTTGACGTTTCACAAGTTTGATACCGTTGAAGGAATTTTCCAAGTGGCTCTTAAGATTGAAAGGGAGCTTAAAGAGAGGTCGTCGTTCAAGGCAAAGGGACCATCAACCTCAGGTTGGCTGAGGAGCAAACATATGGTTCAACCATCTTTCGGTTGGACCAAAAACAAGGACCAATCCATCACTATAAGTCTGCCCGAGCCTAAACTAGTCCACAAATTTCCTTCCAAATAAGAAGCTCACAAGTATCCTAATCCTAAAGGGTTCCAATATTTCAAGTGCCAAGGTTGGGGACATAAAGATAATGAATGCCCAAACTGATGCAATATGATCCTAAGGAAAGGGATATTGTATTACCTTGGTAAGGAAGTGGGTCTTGAAAAAGAAGAGAATGAGGTCGAGCCTTAAGATGGAGAGAAACCCGAAAGTGAGCCACATAATAATGATGATGATGATTGTGAGGATGCTTATCCACAAGAAGGGGAGTGTGTGGTTCCAAACTTTATAGTAAGGCGTGCCATGATTAGTAAGGCGATAGATGATCCTAGCTAACGGGAGAATTTATTCCATACTAAATGCCTTGTGAAGGGAAGTGTGTGCACTTTGGTGATAGATAGTGGTAGTTGTGCAAATGTTGTTAGTGTTGCCATGGTGAACTTCTTGAAATTGCCAAATACACTTCATACTAGCCCTTACAAGTTGCAATGGTTGAATGAATATGGCGAATTGAAAGTCATGAGGCAATGTATGATACGATTTAAGGTGGGAAACTACCACGACGAAGTGCTTTGTGACGTAATACCAATGCAAGAGTATCACTTGTTGTTAGGTAGACCTTGGAAATATGATAGGTCTATCAAACATGATGGGAGGAATAATCGATATACACTTAGAAGGATGGACGTAAGGTCACACTTCATCTACTTTTGCCTTCACAAGTGAATGAGTTGCATCAAAGGATGAGAGAATTAAAAGAAAAGTGGAAGAAATACAAATATAAAGAAAAAGAAGGGGAACCCGTAGGTGGGGTAGTGGGGATATTCGGGGTTTCCTCAACATCAAAAGGAAAATAAAATATAGTGATGTTGGTTATAAAGAAGGAGCTCTTCATGGATTATGATGATGAGAAACCCATGCTTCTTTTGGCACATTATTTTAACACTAACCCCACTAATTTTTCTATTTATCCTTTTATTTCTTGTGTGTTACAGGATTATGAAGATGTTTTTCCCAAATAACTTCCACAAGGGATGCCCCCTCTTCGGGGAATTGAGCACCCAATAGATTTTGTATCGGGATCACAATTGCCCAACAAACCGGCTTATAGGAGCAACCCAATGGATACCAAGGAATTGCAACTCCAAGTTGAGGAACTCCTCAACAAATGGTATATCAAGGAGATTATGCGCTCTTGTGTGGTCCCGGTGCTACTAGTTCCTAAGAAAGATGGGACTTGGCGTATGTGCGTTGATTGCCGAGCCATCAATAAGATAACGGTAAAATATCGTCACCCTATTCCTAGGCTAAGTGATATGCTTGATGAATTGAGTGGTTCATTTTTGTTTTATAAAATTGATTTGAGGAGGGCTATCACCAAATCCGTATGCAACCAGGTGATGAATAGAAAACTACCTTCAAGACCAAATTCGGTCTCTATGAATGGATGGTTATGCCATTCGGCCTAACAAATGCTCCAAGTACTTTCATGAGGCTAATGAATCATATGATGAAACCTTTTATCGGAAAGTTTGTTGTTGTCTACTTTGATGATGTGTTAGTGTATAGTAGGTCCTTAGATGAGCATGTAAAATATTTACAATGTGTGTTTGATGTCCTCCGAAAGGAAAAGTAATATGCTAATTTAGAAAAGTGTTCTTTTGGTATTCAAGAAGTTGTATTTCTCGGTTTTGTGGTGAGCTCAAAAGGGGTCGAAGTGGATGAATCTAAGATTGATGCTATAAAAAATTGGCCAACTCCCAAAACCATAGGTGAAGTGAGAAGACTCCACGGGTTGGCTAGTTTTTATATACGTTTTGTCAAAGGATTTAGCACCATTGCCTTCCCCTTGACCGAAGTGATTAAAAAGGATCGGCCTTTCAAGTGGGGATATGAACAAGCTAAGGCCTTTAAGGACTTGAAATCTATGCTTGTCTCGGCCCCTTTTTTACAATTGCCGAATTTTGACAAGACTTTTGAGGTTGAATGTGATGCTAGCAAAGTTGGTATAGGCGCGGTTTTAATGCAAGAATTGAAGCATGTTGCCTACTTTACCGAAAATCTCAAAGGAGAAACTCTAAACTACTCTACGTACGATTTAGAGGTGTATGCCTTGATTAAAGCCTTGGCCACTTGGCAACATTATTTATGGCCTAAATAATTCATGATCCGAATGGACCATGAGTCCTTGAAGCATCTTCGGGTACAAGATAAGCTTAACAAATGGCATGCCAAGTGGATTGATTTTCTTGAAAATTTCCCTTATGTTATTCATTACAAAAAGGGTAAGGACAATGTGCTTACCGATGCTTTGTCTCGAAAACACATTCTTGTGTCTACTTTGTATTCAAAATTGATGGGTTTTGAGATCCTAAAGGAATTGTATCCTGAGGACCCTCACTTTTCTCCTATCTATAGGGAATGCGAAGAATAGGGTAGGGACAAGTGGGATTCGGCTAGGGGTTCAAATCCCTATGCCAAGTTTGACGGTTACTTGTTTAAATCTCTAGCTCTTGGAGAGAATTGTTTGTGACAGAATAACACAATGGCAGTCTAATGGGTTACTTTGGAGTGGAAAAGACCCTTGGAATATTTAAGGAGCAATTCTATTGGCCAAAAATGTACAAGGATATGTCTAGGAATTACGGGCAATATGTAGATTGCAAAGGAGCCAAATCTTGGCTCCAACCTCATGGGTTGTACACCCCGCTACCCACCCCTTTACATTCTTGGCTTGATATATCTATGGATTTTATGTTAGGGTTGCCAAGGATTAGAAGAGGTCGGGATAGTATCTTTGTTGTAGTTGATCAGTTTTCTAAGATGGCACACTTTATTCCATGCTCTAAATGTGATGATGCACCTAGTGTGGCCTTTTTGTTTGTTGATAATGTTGTCAAGTTTCATGGTGTTCCAAGGACCATTGTCAGTGATAGGGACTCTAAGTTCCTAAGTCACTTTTGGAAGTCCATGTGGGGTAGGGTTGGTACCAAGTTTTTGTTCTCCACTTCTTGCCACCCAAAAATCGATGGCCAAATGGAAGTAGTAAATAGGACTTTGGGTTCTTTACTCCGTTCCATGATTAAAGGAAAATTGACTTCTTGGGAAAAACACCTACCATTAATTTAGTTTGTCTATAATCGTGTCATACACTCAAGTACGGGAATGACTCCCTTTGAGCATGTATATGGCCTCAACCCCCTTACCCCTTTGGATTTAACTCCTTTGCCAAGTGATCTTATGACTAGCCTAGTTGGAAGAAAGTGGGCAGATTTATGAAAAAGTTGCATGAGAAGGTGCGGCTTTGACTTGAGAAGAAAAATCAAGAGATTACAACGCGAGCAAACAAAGGAAGAAAGAAACTCATTCTTGAACCGGGAGATTGGGTGTGGGTGCACCTTAGGAAGGATCGGTTTCCATCTCAAAGGATGACCAAATTGATGACAAGGGCTGATGGTCTATTCCAAGTACTTGAAAGAATCAATGATAACGCCTACAAGATTGACCTTCCCCCGGAATACCAAGTGCACAACATTTTCAACGTGTGTGATCTTTCTCTAGTGGATGCGGTTGTGGATGACCAAATTTCGAATTTGAGGTCAAATTACTCTCAATATGGAGAGGATGATACAGGTCTACCAAACTATCCAACAATTTCTACAAGCTGTCCAACAAGTTCACGACCATTCACACGTAACCAAAAACTCCAAGCTATGTTCATGCAAATGGCCGTGTGTGAGTTGGTAATTGATCCTTCCAATGGATTAAATGTTTCTAAGTGTGAAGAGGAGCCTTGAAGTGCAATAAACTTACACTCCAAGGCCACCCCTTGGCAAAGGTACGATGGTCATTTGTTATCTCCCTTTGTGGACTAGTATAAATAAATAGTGTTAGGGTTATTTTGGAGTTAGTTCATTCATGATATTTTGAGAACACAAGACTTGTAACATTTTGAACTTCTCCCTTCCATTGGAGAAGCTCAAAACCAAAATTCCCAATTGGAGTGACACTTGGGTTGAATCTTGGATAGAAACTAGGATCTTGACGTCATTGAGTTCCTCTTGGTCCAAGTAAGAGCTTCGTAATAATATTCTTTCTTCTTAGGGACCTTTCATGTTGTTAGGGTTCTTAAATTCTTGAATATTGTATGTCAAGTTACTATCTTTAATTTGTAATCTTTTTGTTTGTGTGGTAACATAGTGAAGCCGTATGGGGCCATTTTTGATTCACTATAGTTGCTGCCACTTTGTTGCTCTTGTTGTTGTTATTGTAATCTTGTAATCTCTATCATCTTGTCATTTTTTGTAAACCTTGAAGTCTCGTGAATCCGTCTGTGGCCTATTTAGATTCACTAGCATTGTTGTTGTTCATCTTGTTATTCTTATGTTGGATTGACTCTCTTGATACACACTCACTTTTGTATCACCAGAGCAGAAAGTAAAGTCCCATTATTCAGGAGGGCCCTAAGCAGAAAGTAAAGTCTCAATATTCAGGAGGGCCCTGAGCAGAAAGTAAAGTCCCAGTATTCAGGGTGAGAAAGTAAAGTCCCATTATCCAAGAGGGCCCTAAGCAGAAAGTAAAGTCCCATTATTCAAGAGGGCCCTGAGCAGAAAGTAAAGTCTTATTATTCAGGAGGGCCCTGACCAAAAAGAAAAGTCCCATTATCCAAGAGGGCCCTGAGCAATATGCAAAGTCCCATTATCCAGGAAGGCCCCCGAGCAGAGAGTAAAGTCCTATTATTCAGGAGGGTCCTGAGCAGAAAGTAAAGTCCCATTATCCAGGAAGGACCTGAGCAGAAATAAATTCCCATTTTTCAAGAGGGCCCTGAGCAGAAAATAAAGTCCCATTATTTAGGAGGGCCCTGAGCAAAAAGTAAATTCTTATTATTCAGGAGGGCCCTGCGTAGAAAGTAAAGTCCCATTATTCAGGAGGGACCTGAGCAGAAAGCAAAGTCCCATTATTCAGGAGGGCCTTGAGCAGAAAGTAAAACATAAACAATATGAACAAAATATTTTGCCCCAGTTTATACTAGAAAAAATTGTGAGTGTTGTCAGATCATAGCTTTTAGAAAAGTACAGTAAAAAGGGTGAGTCAAGGCCTTGAATAATTTCAAGAAGTGCGTCACCTAATAGGTGAAACTTGAATTACCTAAATAATAAAAATGCATCTCCTAGGGTAAAATGGAAGGACTCGACTAGAACGTACATCTTGTAGAAGTAAAGGTTCAAGTTAGAAATTATGTCACCTAAAGAATGAAAACTAAATTATCCAGACAAGGAAGTGCGTCTCCTAGGGGTCAAATGGAAGAACTCGACTAGAAAATGCATCTTCTAGGAGTGAAGGTTAAGGTTAGGAAGTGTGTCACCTAACAAATGAAACTTGAATTACCTAGACAAGGAAGTGTGTCTCCTAAGGGTTAAATGAAATGACTCGACTAGAATGTGCGTCTTCTAGGAGTAATGGTTTAAGTTAGGAAGTGTGTTACCTAACAAATAAAATCTGAAATACCTAGATAAAGAAGTGCGTCTCCTAGAGGTTAATTGAAATGACTCAACTAGAAAGTTCGTCTTCTAGGAGTAAAGGTTCAAGTTAGGAATTGGGTCTTCTACCATATAAAACTTAAATTATTCAGGCAAGGAAGTGCATCTCCTAGGGGTTAAATGGAATAACTTAACTAGAAATTGCGTCTTCTAGGAGAGAATGTTCAAATTAGGAAGTGCATTATCTAATAGATGAAAATTGAAATACCCAGACAAGAAAGTGTGTCTCTTAGGGGTTAAATGCAATGACTCAACTAGAAAGTGCATCTTCTAGGAGTGAAGGTTCAAGTTAGGAAGTGCGTCTCCTAACACATAAAACATAAATTACCCAGACAAAGAAGTTCATCTACTAGGGGTCACCTAACAAATGAAACTTGAATTATCCTGACTAGGAAGTTTATATCTTAGGGGCTAAATAACTCTGCTAGAAAATGCGTCATCTATAAGTAATGGTTCAAGTTAGGAAGTATTTTACCTAACAAATGAAACCCAAAATACCCAGACAAGGAAGTGTGTCTCCTAGGGGTATAGGATGATGAATTTTTACCATAATTGTAGTTACCAAACTTTCATAACAATACTGCCTCTTGCATTTACAGAAGTGAGGAATTTTATTTTTTGATAGTTAGGCTTTAAAGCCCTTGATTTGAAGGCAACATTCATCTTTATTTCATAAAATAAAAACTTGTGAGTATTAAAAACACGGTGGTTGCAATGTGGTATTTGGTTATTGAGGTGACCATTCTTACACTTGTCATACTCAACTCCATTGCAAATCGTTGATAGCTATTGTTGACTTGTTGTAGTATTGGCCCCAAATTCTGGCTACTGAAAGTACTTGACTCAAATCGCATTTTCCTTGCATGCTTCCTCTGTATTTAACTTCCAATACACCTTTGTGCATCCACTCATTGTCTTGCTTTTTACAATTGAAAGAGTTGGTAACAAGTTTTGAAATCCTTTCACACTTGACTTGACATGAATTTGACTCAATAATATGAGAAAAATGATGATAACAATTTTTCATTTGACAACATATACCCAAAAATAAAAAATAAAAATATAGAAAGAAAAGAAAAAGACAATAAATATCACTTTTTCAAAGACGTCAAAAAGAAAAACTTATTTGGGTGTGGTAGTTGATTCCAGTGATATTGATATGCATCTTGAATTAAACAACCTAATCTACGCATACTAATCATTAATAAACTTTTGCCAACTTATTGAGTTTGAAATCAAGGCTGCTCTAGAAATTCTTGCCTCTAGATTACGAACCTCATTCGGCTAGTGGTGCCACAAAGGGGTTTTGCCTGTGAGCCTCTATCATATATATTTTCTCTCAACTCACTACCGCCTTATGGTGCCCATGAAGGTTTTCACCAATAAGACTCTCATTTTCAGTTTTTTCAATTCATTGTCGCCATATATTGCCCATGAGGTTTTTAACTAATAAGACTTTCTTATTTTTATCATTTTTATCACAAATCACTATCGCCTTATGGTGCCCAGAAGGGTTTTCACCAATAAGAATCTCTCAGTTTTATTTTTCTCACATTTTTTATGCTGGTGAAGGAAAGTGGTGCCCAAAATATAAAACATCATATACCCATAACATGCTTAGCCTTGACATTCTCAAAGGTCTTTCTTTGATTGTAACTTGACTTTTGGATAAAATCAGAAAGAAAAGGCGACATAAGGCTTAAAATAGCTTTTAAGGAAAATAATTTTTTGCCCCAGTTTTATTTCATACTGGGTAACTTGAATTTTCACTTGGTTGGACCGAACCCCAGAATAGGGCTACCTATATATCTTGTCGTAGCAACAATCAGGTCAAACATAGTTCAGGCACATCATTATTTTGCTTGATTTTTCTTCAATTTTCTTATTCCTCTTTTTTTTTCGATCTTTCTCTTTTTGAGATTTTTTCTAACTCTATTTCTCATTCTTGACAATTTTTTTTCGACCTTTTTAGACTCTATTTTGATTCCAAAAGAGGTGTATGAAAGAAAATAAAATTAAAGCTCAAAGAGGATAACAAAGGATGACACAACATGTGGATAGAAAAATGAAATGCCTTCATCATATCAATCCTTAAAAATGCAAGTACATAACATGCAATGAGAGAGTGGAACATAAAGATCATGCACATCTTTTAAAAATTGACCTTGGCTGAGCAGGTGCACATGTGTCACTTTTTTCATGCTTGTGAAACATACAGACCCATTTGTGTTGTACTTTCCTCACAACAGATGACATTTTTTTTGGAGCTAACTTCCTTTTGCTTTTCTTGACAATAGAAACTATACATCCTCTGGTTTATCTCACTTAAAATGCTTAAGATGGAATTTCTGATGGAAGATCAAGTCATTTTTTATTCGGAAATCTATTCCCTCAATACATTCAAGTGAAGTAACTAGGTCCCCAAACATCTCAACACTTTACTTATTCTTTCTTAAAGGTTTTTTTTCAATTCTAGGTTCTTGATCGAATGTTTTAAGATTAGATTAGGTTTTAAGATCTGGCTGAAACATATCCCTTTTATTGAGATATGTAGGCAACCCATATCAGGTTTGGTGATAGAAAGGGTTCTTTGAAGACAAAAATACAATTAAACAATATATATTAAAAAATAAAAATAAAAATAAAAGGGACACATTTTGTTGACAGAAAGGTAGAAAGGGTTGACATACAGCTAGGAGGCTTTGAACAGAAACGATAAGAAAATAAAACAAGATAGATCCGAAACTATAACCCTAAAATAATTTGGGATAACTGAGAGAAAATAAAACAAACTACCAAAACTTTCTCTACGTGGAGAGTGGAGTGACTTCTGAATTGATGAGCTTGACAATTTAGCTATTGATTTGCACATCGGCATAAATGGAGTTTCTATAATCATTGTCACATTATTTGTTTTTTTTCTTGGCCCTAACCATTCTGAATTTATCACTATCAAACTCTCTCCAAAGTAAGCCATCAGTAATTTCTCTTCCCCCCTGCTCCTCTTAGTTAATTACAAAACCATTTCAGATGAGCCAGTGGATCACTATGGTCCTTGTACATGTCCAACTTTGGTGTTTTGGACTCTAAAAGTAAGTTACCATTGTTAAACATGTACAAATCCTTGTAATAAACTCTCTTGTTATCTCAGTGCTTGCATGTTTCTTATATTTTGCTCCAAACTTCTCATCTTCCTAGCCATTTCTTCTTATTCCTCATATCTAACAGTCTACACCACCTCATCTCAAACCCTATACCATTTTTTATGGGTCATTTTGCCGGTTCTTTGGACCTGGTGTTGTATGGGCGAGATGCCAATTTAGCCTCAAACTAACCACCTTACTATATTTTGACATTGAAGATAACGAATGTGTCAAGGCTTTTTATTTTTCAAAAACTTTTCTTAAGAATATCACCGAACCTGATATGGGTTGCCTACATATCTTATCAAGGTGAGAATCAGGTGTGTGTAGTTCCTAAAACTGGAGATATAAAGAAACACACCTTTTATTAATTATTTAAATAATGAGATTTTTTTTAACCACCAACTACTTTATCTTTTCTGTACCAAGTAGCGAATGGGTAAGTATTACATATTTAACACATTATAATAACACGTTGTATGTTATGCCTCTATATGCATTTTGCATCCTATCATGAAAGGACTTGTGTTTCATCCCAGCTTTTCTAGGGGCACTTTTTGAAAAGTTTAGATCAAACCCTTTGGAGGGTTGCCTACGTATCATGCCAAGACATGAATCAGATCTTGTGTAGTTTGGAAACTAAAAAAATATTTTTTTAAGGGATGACACTTATTTAGACCAACTCTATCGAGAATATTACAATGACAGACCTCTATACAAGATCAACCATGGGCTTGGAAGAAAATACAACTAAGTACGCTAGAGAAAGAAATAAAATAACTTATAATGAAAGAAAGAGAGAAAAATGATTACTTTACACATGTTGTTGTGCAAAATTCAGCCTCACGACCTCTAAAGGTTCAGGACTGTTAAGAATTATATAATTTATATATTTTTTATTTTGTAAAACTTAGCCTCATGATCCCTAAAGATTCAGGGATATTAAGATATAAAATTTAAATGTGAGCATAAGAAAAAAAACTATGAAAGTAGTCATAGTTTTAAAATATTCTCCAATAAATATATGAATGATTTTTCAAAAGACAAGGTCGTATTCCGGAATGGACTTCCTACGTATCCTACTAAAGAGTGAGAATCAAACCTTCATAGTTCATGAAGATCTTACAAACTATATATATATATATATATATATATATATATATATATATATATATATATATATATATATATATATATATATATATATATATATATATTTCAATTTCTTTAAAAAATAATTCATTAAATTTGAGGACAAAAAACTCTCTTACATTTCACCAAGTTGCCTAAAGCCGGTCAAAAATCAAATGGCCTTCCAAATAAATATCAAAGAGCGCATAGAATGCAAATGTTAGTCATTATAAAGTGGGACACCTATCCTAGAAATACTCGGCCACTGCGCCGAGTCCCGCTAAGTCAAATGCACATGATGCAAATAAAGCGGGACCTAATAGCGATAACCAGATTCTGAGTTTTAGTTCTACTAAGTTTAGCCTGATAGGGATAGGTGTCTAGACTGGCGTACTCGAGCAGACACTCAATTCAGAGAAGGACAACTTCTTCGGTAGCAGTGCTACTTCGACTTCGTTGTTGATCCAAACCCTGCCTAACATGTATGACTAATAATCCTTCATCAGGTGTCTTGAAACTCCGGCTATCTCAAAAATAAAGTAAGATGCATACTCTGCATTCCTTCTATCCTATTTTCAGAGACTCGGAGAGAGAGCGCAAGAGAAGACAGTTTATAATACAATTCAATAATATCAAAGCAATAAATGAGCGACAAGTAGTACATTAGGCCAGCAATACAATATCTAAATAATTAAAGCAAGTAAAATTCAATATCAAAATCTCTAATTCTGTTTATATCCCCAGCAGAGTCGCCAAAGATGTCACACCCCTTTTTCGCCGAAGGATCAAAGTCGAAGGGTTTTTCCAATTAAAGTGATGGTTTTTAATATGGATTATTTTTATTATTTTTAGAATCACCACTTGAAATTGAGTTATGGTATTCCAATTCACCTTTTTGAATCCCTAGTAAAAAAATGACTCTTTATTATGGTCTGCGAAAACAGAAGACTGGGTAAGGAATTCTGTTGGCCGATGGAAAGGTGTGAGGCACCCCTCGAGTCCCTTGATTCTAACACAGTCACTTTTCTTAACTTATCTTGACTTTACTATTTTGACAAATTAAGTTAAGGCCTAAAATTGCTCATTTTTATGATACCAAAAATATATGTTTACACTTCTGATATTAAATAAATCGTGAAAGTTAATTTTAGAAAAATATTCGTCAAGGTGCTTTATTGCATACTTTAATTTTTAAATATCTCAAAAAGATGCGTACATCTCATTCTTAATCGAGACAAATATTTTAAACGTACCTAAAATTTGCCTAAGGTTAAAAACATTGATCTATCTTTTTGTGAACTCATAACAATTTATCCATTCGAAATGCTACTTACTCTTAACAGTAAATTAAAACAATATTCATTTAAAGAGATCAATTAATTTAACAAATCAAAATTATCAAGCTTTATTAATTAAAATGACGGAATAATAAAATAAATACAAATACATAAATCCACCCATATTATGCTAAATTTAATATTATCTTCAAAATTTAATCTCTTTAAATTAACTCTAATATAAAAAAAAACTCTAAAATCAAATTGAAAAATAAGTATGAAAAGTTTTATTTTGTGTGAGACTAATGTGGCAGACAAAACTTATATGAAATGCCTATCATATTTTGCCGAATGGAATCTAGGTCCCACTTTCTAGTACTTGTTGTCTCTACTATTATCTCTCCTTATCTCTTTCCTTTCTTATATTTTTTTAGTCTAAGGTACTTTTCAATTTATTTACTTTTTGATTTAAATAGTTGTTTGATTTATTTGAGTTTGTTTACTCAAATAAATTTGATTCTTCCTTATCTTAATATTTTCATTCCTCGAGCTCAACTTTAAAATTTATAATAACAAATTTATTTTTTTAAAACAATTGTCGTCTAATAGGCATTTAACAATAACTAAATTAATTAAAAGTAAATTTTATATAAATTATAATTTTTGGTACACTAGTTTAACCGCACGTACCTCGCACGTTTAACGTTTGATTATTTAAAATTAAATAATTTATCTATAATGAAGATTTTTAATAAAGTGTAAAAGTTTCAATCACTTTTCAAAAATCTTTAACATTTTAATATAGAGCAAATACATAATTACCCCCCTGATCTTGTCCGAGTTTTGAAAAAAGACACCTAAACTTTAACTTCGACCTATTACCCCATGATTCTTTTTTATTTCATTGCAAACACACCATTTTTTGCTGAATCTCAGTCACAACAAGGAGAGTGAAATACACGTGTCAATCAGGTGTTGCCACATGTCAAATACGTTTAATTTCATATATTTTTATTTTTTTAATACAATTTTCATTTTTATATTTAATTTAACACCCCACCTCACCCCCTCTTTCCCCCCACCCCCAATCCAGCACCTCCATCTCCACCTCTCCCATCTATTACCTCCCCTCCCCACCCCTCGCGTACAGTACCTCCCCCTCCCCCCGCATCCAGCACCTCCCCTTCCCCCCCCTCCCCCTCGCTGCCTCGCGTTCAGCACTCTTCCCGTCCAGTTTTTTTTTGTTCAAATCAATTCAAAAGTTAGTTTTATGATTGAATTGAGTTTTAAGGATAGTAAAATGATTGAATTGAGTTTTAAATATAGTTTAATGAGCTTTAATGAAGCTTTAATGGAGGAGCTTTAATGAAGCTTTAAAAAAAAGCTTCAATGAAAGAGCTTTAATGGTGACATTATGTTAAAGAGCTTTAATGGTATTGGAGAAGATATTGTGTTGAAGAAGAAATGGTGGGTAGTTAAATGATATAATTTAATTTCAAAATGAAGCTTTAATGGTATGATTTAAAAAAAAAAAAAGCTTCAATGGAGGATCTTTAATGGTGGCATTGTGTTGAAGAAGAAAGGGTGGGGTTGTTGTGGGTGTAATTGATGTTGTTGTTGTTGTAATTGATGTTATGTGTTTTAATTGATGTTGTTGAGTGATGGTGATGAAGAAGAAGTTGGAAAAGAAGACAATAGTGGTTGGGGGGTTGCGGGGGTGGGGTGGGGGGAGGGGGTATGAAATAATTTTGAAAAATAAATAAATATTAATTTTTTAAAAAAATATATAAATTATATATTAAATTATTTTACACGTGGCAGCTTGTAATTATTCAAAAAAGTCAAATTTGAGCCCTTTCACGCGCCTGTGGAGCGTGTGTGCATGCAGGGGTTCAAAATGGTGTGTTTGCAATGAAATAAAGAAGAATCGTGGGGCAATAGGTCAAAATTAAAATTTAGGTGTCTTTTTGCAAATCTCGAACAAGATCAGGGGGTAATTATGTATTTACTCTTTAATATAATAATGTAAACATAAACATATACACATCTGTACTTTACCACCAGAAGTTCCAAGTGGTTGATGGATTATCACTTTTGCGTTTGACATATAGTACCACTTTCTCTTGTTGCCATACGCTAAGAGAGACGTATTAATTCGAACCATATTTGTTTTACGATTATTTTTCTTTTTTCTATTTAAAATCGTTCCTTATTTTTTAAAGTCAAATTTTTACAAAATCATTGATTACATTCTTATTACGTACTTAAAACTTTACAAAATTTGGTACTTCATAAATTTTTCTTATTCTAGCAGTTTTATATTTATTTCTAGATTTTTCAAATCTTCTTACAATCAAATTTAGTTGATTTAGAATTCTTAAACAAATGAAAAAAATTTAGTTGTCATTAATTTTGATGACTTCTAATAAGGAAAGGTTTTACCATAAATATATTTAATTAATTTTCAACTCTTAAATTAAAAAAAAATAGTGAAATATTAATGACTTCTAATAAGGAAGGATTTTACCATAAATATATTTAATTAATTTTTAACTCTTAAATATTAGAGAAAAATAGTGAAAAGACAATTTTGTCTAAAGCAAAGTCTTTTAATGAAGGGTAAAAGTTCAAACAATATTTCTAAGACCTTTCAAACTTTAATACATTATAGATATTGATCATAGATATAGATATAGATTATAGATAAAGAGTATATGACGCATCAAAATTAATTAATTACATTTGAGATGATTTTAGAAATCTCTCCTAATATTCACTTCATAAATTTAAACTAGTGAGGTACAGTTTATATTTGTTTTCCTTATTTTTCTTTCAAAATTTAATTTTTGTGGATTTTCATCCACTATAATTAAAAAATAAAAGATTTAAAATAAAGCATATGTCACGATCAAAGTATTTCGAGTCCTTCAAGAGGTCATAAAGATTAATAAATTTCTTTTTCGCACTAGATCAACATAATATTTTATCCCACCACAATTCAAGTTGGTGATGTTATTTGTTGTTGAATCGATGTACTCTTTTCCATACAAGCATATATATACATACATATATATATATATATATATATATATATATATATATATATATATATATATATATATATATAAGTAGAAGTAGAAAATAAAGAAAATGCAAATAAAGAAAAGGAAAAAGGGTCAAATATGCCCCTAAACTTTACGAAAAGGTTCAAATATGCCCTCCGTTACAAGTTTGATCCAAATATGTCCTCGCTGTTAAAGTTTAAGAGCAAATATACTCCTAAATTTTGCGAAAAAGGTCCAAATATGTCCTCGTTGTTAAAGTTTAGGATCAAATATATCCCTCAAACTGTTAAGTGCTTTGCTGGAAATTTGCAAATCCCCTTTTTCATTTTCTTTCTTAATTTTTAATGGCCACGTAATCAAATAATTGCCATGTCACAAAAATTAAATTCACCCAATTCTTTTATACCCTGACTCGACCCTAGATCTAACCCAAGATCCCTTATACCCTCAATAATACCCTAACCCATTTCACTTTATCTTTTACAAAATAACTTAGTTGGGGCTTAGTCTACCCTAGATGTGAGTAAATCAATACACAAAGTTGATTGTGTTGTTTCTGGCTTAGTCTATGCAATTGTGAGTAAAATTATCTGACGGCTGCGGAGAAAATTTGTCAGAAACAACGCAATCTGCTTTGCGTATTGATTTACTCATATCCAGGGTAGACTAAGCCCCGACTAAGTTATTGCGTAGATTATAAAATGAAATGGGTTAGGGTATTATTGAGGTTAAAAGGGAACTTGGGTCGGATCTTGGGTCGAGTCAAGGTATAAAAGAATTGGCTGAATTTAATTTTTGTTTTGTGACAATTATTTGTTTATGTCGCCCTTAAAAATTAAAAAAGAAAAAAGGGATTTGCAAATTTTCAGCATATCACTTAACGGTTTAAGGGGTATATTTGCTCCTAAAATTTAACAGCGAGGGCATATTTGGACCACATCAATAGCAGCTTTTATCTCCGCATTCTTGTAACAGAGGGCATATATGGACCTTTTCGCAAAGTTCAAGGGCATATTTGCTTCTAAACATTAACAGCGAGGGCATAGTTGGATAAACTTGTAACTGAGGGCATATTCGAACCTTTTCAAAAAGTTTAGGGGAATATTTGATCCTTTTCCCTAAAGAAAATTATAGAGTACCTGAAGGTCGTGAAAGGTAGCTGTTGATAAATCTTAGCTTTTTCATAAAGGTGTTTTACTTCATTTACTTTATTTTTATTCTATAACAAATTTAGTGTTATTGATATATCTTCTCCATACAAAAATATTTTTCTACCATTTTAATTTTATTAAGTTATACCCACTTACAATAACTTTACATGCAAAATTTCATAGGAGCAAGGGTTCTTCTTCTCTGAAAATAAAATTTTAAATTATAGTAAGTCATGTAATTGAATAAGAATTGGAGTCTTTTGTGAGTCCTTTATCAATACTTCTCGAGCTTTATCTCTTGCATATTCATAATTTAAAGGATTGAAATTTGTCAAACTACCTCAATTCATGTTAAAATAGACAAACTTCTGGGTGCATTGGAATTCTATACGAATAAAACTACGACCAACTTCAACAATTCAAATTTAACATAATATTTATACTATCTGGTCATTGTGAATGGCAATGAAATATTGGGTAAAAATTGGAGAGGATCATATTACTTATTGCATTGGTTGATATATGAAATTAGGTGTATGGAACTTCTGATATATATTAAAAGTTAATGTTTTATATATGCTTTAGATTAGAAATTTTAAGTATTTGTTTAATGATATGAAACATCCTGGGTTTTGACCCTTAGAAAATTTCCTGGAATTTTATTCTCCGGACTCAATACGACTCATGGGTACAAGCCGTATGCTGTGGTACGATTGGTATGGTTCTGTCATATGCTAGCCAATGTTAGTTGGTGGGATAGTTTTGGTCACTGAAATGGGTATGACTTAGGGGTATGAGTCGTAGGGATTGGTACGAGTCGTATCAAAGACTCATATGGTGGGCAGTATTTGATCCTCCTGGTATTTCATTCTGCCAAGGATATGGGTTATGGGTATGGATCATATGTTGTGGTTACAACTTGGTTGGATGAGTCATATATTGGACAGTATTTGATCGAAGAGTTGAGGCTTGGATACGAGTGGTGGATACCGATCGTATAGGAGGGTACGACTCGTATGAGCCAATTGTATCCCTGTGATGGGTTTTTTTAAGGGATTTAAGTGGGGGTATTCTGAACATTTACCTACTTTCCCTAAATAGGACCCACGACTTCTAATAAACTTAGGAGATTATTTACCCCCTTATTATATTCATTAACACTTAGAAACTATTCTAAAACATCTCATAATTCTCTTAAGAGATTTTGGGGCAAAAAGGCTAGGGTTTTATCTTGGGGATTGCTTTGGGGATTGTCTTGGTGATTTCCTTCCATCAGTTCTTCTGTATAAGGCATGATTCTCTTCCCTCATTGTAATTTCAACTAAAGGCATGGTTTATATGATTGATTCATGGTTTTAATATTTCAGGATTATGGTTTCCAACTATTATTTGGGGGTTTTGATATTGAATGCTTGGTTTATAGTTTCCTATGGTTTTACTTATGCTTTTATATGCATCAATGGTGAATTCGGAAAATTGTATTGCATGGTAATAGTTTAACGATCTTTGGAATTGGTTTTGGTTATATTATGCCCCCAAGGTGTTTGATATAATGATTATAAAGATATCTTCATTGCATTGACTTTTTTTAATGAAACTCTTGCATGCTTTAAACTAGATAAAGGATTTATGCATGGTTTAAATGGTTTGAAAAGGCTAAAGGCTAAATAGTTATGCTTGTGGAGAACATGAAAGTCTCCCAAGTGGATTTAATATGGTAATTAGAAGGGAACCTAAGGTCCCCTTAACTTAAATGGTTTGGATATAGATATTTCTTGCAAGTAAGGGGTGGTATGATGATACCACTAATATTGACCTCGGTAAATAAATGTAAAATGGTTTGGTTATTTGGAAACTGGTTTTAACTGGGTATTAATGGCAGGGTGTGTAGCTAAGCCATGAAAGGTGGCGGCCCCGGGGGGATCAAAATCGGAAACTCATAGTGGCCAATATGAGGGGTCTTGATGACCATGTGTGTGTGTCACATTTTATATTGGGGATGTACTAGTCATCCATGGGATATTCCCTGGTCATGCGGCTACACGTATTGGGGCCCTTTCAATGGGGGAGCTGAACCCATATAGACCGTGGGTGGTTAGGATGGCAAATCTACACAACTCAAGTATAAAGGTTTTAAATACATATTTGTAATGCCCCGAGACTACACCCTGTGTGTTACACGATGCTCAAGTCACAAAAGAACCACAAGCTAACTCATGACTGGTACCTGCTGTAAGAGTTGAATAATATTCATGAAACATATGCAGAAGTAAAACTGATAATGTCATATGGTTCATAATACTGAATCAAAATTGAATACACCTGAAGAATAACTGCTAACTGATAATGTCTGAAAAGAAAAGCCTCTAAATATCTGAGATAAAAGAGTTGATGGGATAGGCTCCAACTAACTCATAACTGCTGTTTGAAATAACTGAAATAATATAATGGCTAAATAAATATCACATCCCCGATGGATGAGGACTTACAACTGTAGCTGCGACTGATAGACTGATCTGGCTAAGTACGGTCAGGAACCCAAGCGTCTGAACCTATGATATGAGACATCATAGCGCAAATAGAGAGTATACGTTAGTACTTTGAATGTACTGGTATACTAGGTAAATTAAGGTTGATATGCATTGATTCATATGCATGAGATAATAATTGACTGAATATACATCATGGAGGAACAAGATATATATTCAAAACTGCAACTACAGAACATACTGAACATGTAATACTACGTATATAGGTATACATCGTGTATCTGAGATTCTACTAAATATAAGTACTAAATTCTGATGGTTGAGTAACTGATAACTGATAGCCATGGTCCTTCAGAACTGACAGAGTTCTTTACTAATTACTGAGATTGAAATTGTAACTGTGGGAGTGTTCATCTAACCGACATACCCTGATTATAGACTAATTAGGGGTCCAACTTGTGACCCCGGTTGGAAAGGTGTTAGTACCTTGCCACGGGATACTAACAATGTTGTGTCAACCTTAATCTGGTAGGAAGACTCATGAAATATATATATATAATTGCGTCAACCCTTGTCTGGCAGGAGGACGACGTACCCTATGCTGGATACGAAGTTCTATAACTTAGGGATTGCTACTAAGGGTCAAACCCTATACTAACAGGAATGCCCCCATCCTTGGGTTCGCTCGGTGGTGAATCCTACTCCCAACTGAATCGATACAGATCACTAGACTCTACTAAGCTTGACTAAACTCACGTTGATTCTATTAACTATCCGAATATGACTGTTTGAGATACTACAGGATCATTCTAGTACGACTGGAAACTAAGTAAGAAACTACATTTTGGGTATACAATACCCCCAAGACTCAATAGCATAAATAAAGGAACCGTTTAACAAGTTTAAAGTATTACAGTAGGATGTCATGCATAAATCATTCACATAGGCATTTTGTCAAACATTTGGGGAGAATGATTCTTGAACATGAGGAAAATAACTTGGGATTATCATGATTACAACATTCAATTCACAATTCATGGATTATGACATGAGGAGTATATGATTCAACACACATACTAGTTTATTTACTTGAAATTCATAATCTTCTTGGTTTAAAACCCATAAAATCAACACATGCATGAACACAATTCAATTTAAGAATATAAATAATAATTTAAATCTTGTAAAAGGGATTCTTGAACTCCAAGGGTAGAACGAAACCCAAGGATGAACACCAAATATACCTGAGCAGTTGAATTCTTGAAGTTTCTTAAACATTTTCTTAGGAATTGATCTTGAATCTTGAAGGCTAGGGTTTTCTATTTGAGAGAAAATGTACATGATTTGAGGAAATCTGAATAAAATAATGACTAATTAGGTTATTAGGACATTAATATCGTGTTTTGGACTGATTAAGGTCATGAAAAAAGACCCAACTAGCCCTAGAAAGAATTAAATTTTCGTCACTGAAAATCCTGATTTTGGCCATCACCGCGATGCGGTGCCATCGCGATATGCCACTGGATTTTGATTGCATTTGTATCTCACGGACAAGTACAAAAATGCACTTTGACAAGAGGCAGTGGGATCACGTTGCATCTCTTGAAATTGACGAGTGCGAACTGGCCCTCCTTTGCGACGCGATACTTAATACAGTGCTTCATTGTAAAATGCCAATTGAGAATTGGAAATTCACTGTGATATGGTACTATCGTGGTGATTCACTAGAAACTTAAAAGTGCCATTCTTGGGGTCACCGCGATGCGGTGCTACTCGTATTGAGCTACTGATTTCATTAAAAGTGCCATAACTTCTCACCCGAGTATCAGATTTGGGCAAAATTGGTATTGTTAGAAAGCTTATTCAATTTCATACAACTGGGTGGGTCTTGAACTGGAAAATTCTCAGTAGAGAAAAAGATTTGCTCATTTGAAGTTGACTAAAGCAACATTCTTATACGAAATTCAATAGGTAAGGATTATTTTATTTCGTCTAACAAATGATAGTTATTTGAGACCTTAATATGGATCAAAATAAATCATAAAGCTACCAAAGAACCATAATGTACTATGCGTGATCTTGAAATATGACTCTAGTATTGGTTAGAATTTTTCAGGGTATTATAATATCTCCCCCTTGGGAACATTCGTCCTCGAATAAGACTGATTAAGCTGGAAGCACTGAGGGACTGAGGCTACATGCGGAATATGCATGATTACATGACTGAATCTGAACATGACACATAACTGAACTAGTTTCATGAATGCATGACTGACATGAGAATGACATACAGTTTAAACTAAGCATGGAAAAGATATAAAAAAGGGAAATTCTAAGAAAATTGATACCTTAAGCTGAGTTTGAGTTTGTTTAGAAAAGATGAGGGTACATGATCCGCATATCTTCTTCTTCTTCTCAAGTGGATCCCTCAACGGATTGATTTCGCTAAAGAACTTTGACTAAAGGAACTTTTTTGTTCCTTAGTCTACGAACTTGTCGGTCAATAATTTCGACTAGAATTTCTTCATAAGAAAGACTGTTCTGAACATCTATGCTTTCTAAGGGGACAACTATTGCTGGGTCTCCAATACACTTCTTCAACAAGGAGATGTGGAATACTAGCTGCGATGATGCTAAGTCTGTAGTCAACTCAAGCTCTTCTTCTTATCACCCTCGACATGAGCAACACTACCCATAGACAATCTACTCAGGGCATCTGCCACTACATTGACCTTGCCTGGATTGTACAAAATGCTTATATCATAATCCTTCAACAATTTCAACTATCTCCTCTGACGCAAATTCAAATATTTCTACAAAAACACATATTGCAAGATCTTGTGGTCTGTGAACACATTAATATGCACCTTATACAAATAATGCCTCCAAATCTTAAAGCCAAACACAATAGCTGCTAACTCAAGATCATGAGTAGGGTAATTCTTCTCATGGGACTTAAGTTGTCTAGAGGCATAGGCCACAACCTTACCCTTATACATCAAAACACACCCCAAACTAACTCTAGAAGCATCACAGTATGCAACAAATCAATCTAAACCGCCTAGCAATGTCAAAAATGGAGTTGTGGTATGTCGAGTCTTCAACTCCGAAAAACTCTTCTCACAAAAATTTGACCACTGAAACTAAACTTTCTTCTGATTCAATCTAGACATGGGGGATGCAATAGACTAGAATCCTTCAACAAACCACCGATAACAGCCAGGCAAACCCAAGAAACTCTTGATATCTGATGGAGACATGGGTCTAGGCCAGTTTCTCACCACCTCGGTCTTTTAAGTATCCACTCTAATGCTATCACCGTAAATAATATGGCCAAGTAAAGCTACTGATCTTAGCCAATATTCGCACTTACTGAATTTAGCGAACAACTGATGGGATCTAAGAGTCTGGAATACTATTCTGAGGTGGTTCGCATGATCATTTTCATTATAGAAGTAGACAAAAATGTCAACAATGAAGACTATGATGAACATATCCAAGTACTGCTTGAACACTCGGTTCATCAAGTCCATGAAGGTTGTTATGGCATTGGTGAGACCGAAGAACGTGACTAGAAACATAAAGTGACCATACTGAGTTCTGAAAGATGTTTTTAAAATGTTGCATCTTCTGACTCTGAGCTGATGATAAAAGGATCTGAGGTCTATCTTAGAGAAATAACTGGCACCCTGAAGTTGGTTGGACAAGTCATCACTTCTGGGGAGTGGATATTTATTTTTTATTGTGACTTTGTTCAACTTGCGGTAGTCAATACACATCCTAAGAGAACTATCTTTCTTTCTCACAAATAGAACTGGTGCACCCCACGGGGAAACACTGGGCCTGATGAATCCCTTATATAAGAGATGTTATAACTATTCTTTTAATTTTTTGAGTTCGGCTGGAGCAATTCTGTATGGCGGAATAGAGATATTCTGAGTATCGTGAAGAAGGACTATTTCGAAGTCACCTTCCTTTTCGGGAGGAACTCTAGGAAGATCTTCAGGGATCACATCTGGAAATTCCCTCACTACTGAAATTGACTTAAGATTAGGAGTCTAAGAATTTGAGTCTTTGACTCGGACAAGATAGTAAATACACCCCTTGGATATCAATCTTCCCGCTCTAAGGTATGAGACAAGTTGACCCTTAAGTGTTGAAGTACTACACCTCCATTCAAGGACAGGTTCATTTAGAAACTGAAAATGAACTACTCTATTTCTAAAATCAACTGAAGCATAGCATGAATAGAGCCAATCCATGTTAAGAATGACATCAAAATCCATCATCTCTAGCTCTACAAGATCTGCTGAAGTAACTTTTTGAGACACCATAATCAGACAGTTCCTGTATACCCATCGGGCTATGATAGACTTACCCACTAGGGTAGATACTAAGAAAGGGTCTACTAAGATTTTGGGACTGACTTCGAAGTTCACATCTATATAAGGAGTTACGACCGATAGAGAAGCTCCAGGATCTAACAAAGCATAAACATGTAAATGATAGATTTGTAATGTACCAGTAACCACATCAGGAGAACTCTCTTGATCCTTCTGGGACTAAAGTGCATAGAGCCTGTTTGGGCGCTGCCAACTGGGGGCACCCTGCTGAGGCAGATGACCAGACTGAACTGGAGGACGATTATGCTAACTCTGTGAACCCACCTGAAGACACTCACTAATTCTATGGCCTAGCTTACCGTACCCGAAAAACACATCATTGTCGGCTCTACAAATACCCTGATGGTTTCTACCATATTTCTGACAAAGAGGATTTGTTTGAGTACTATTACACTACCCTAAGTTTTAAAGTCGGGCTCTCTATCCTTATTGCCATTCCTGAACTTGGGCATCAGCGCACTAGTTGAAGATGGAGCTGGGACTGAAGATTTTGAGCAAAATTTAGGATGGTTACCTCCTTCTAGCTTTGACTGAGCGAAACTAAAACTACCTGTTCTAGCCCTCTTTCTCTCCCTCTCTTTCTTCTTAGTATTTTATTCCTTAATATGTTGAGCATGGACCATCAACTTAGATAAGTCCATCTCCATAATCAGTATTGCGATCCTACACTCCTTGACCACACTACCAGATATGTCTGACACAAACTTACTCATCTTAGACTTGTTGTTAGCTACCACGTGAGGAGCATACCTGTCTAACTAAGTAAACTTAAGGGAATATTCTTTCACATTCAGGTTGCCCTGCTTCAGGTTGATAAACTCTAACACCTTAGCCTCTCTCAACTCCAACGAAACAAACCTATCTAAGAAACAAACCTATCCAAACTTACTACCAACTTCTTTAAGGGTACAAAGCAAGACGAAGGGTCGATGCACAGAGACAATGTTTCAAAGTAAAAGTAAGGTACTCAAGATGATTGTAATTTGACCATTTTAAACTTATGAAAATCTAAGGGATGTATTAGAAGCTAAACTCAGAAGCATCATACAACAGAAATATGATTTGAGTTGAGGATCTCAGAAGTCAGAATTCTGAGTTAGAAGCATAACAATTCAATGAATATTATAATGGATTGGAAAAGAGTTGAGCATGGCAAGTGCGAGAGCGGCCACTTCAAAAGCCAAATGCCACAAACCAATCACCACATGTTTTAAAACTCATAATTTTTCTTTTTTTGGAACAGAGATGAAATAATTATTTTCAGATAAAGAATGTGATTTCACACTTCTCTCAATGCAAGAAGCATGGTTGCAACATCCTATACTGGATCTCGGTCACGGTAAACTTTATTCTTTGCGAGGTATATTAAGATCCAGTGACACATAAATTTTTTCAGTACAAACTGGGGAAAAAATTTTATGTATGTTGTAACGAATTTATTTTTGGCTCAGGACCCTCCTGAAGAATGGAAATTTATTTTTTGCTCAGGACCCTCCTAAAAAATAGGAATTCATTTTTGCTCAGGACTCTCCTGAAGAATGAGAATTTATTTTATATCCAGGACCCTCCTGAAGAATAAGATGTTATTTTTCTGTTTCACCTTTTATTTTAAGTTCAGAAACATATTTGAAAACTCAACAATAGCAAGTCCAGGAGCCCTCCTGAAGAACAGGGTGAAGAAGTTGTAAGTCCAGGAACCCACCTGAAGAACAGGGTGAAGAAGTAGCAAGTCCATGAGCCCGCCTGAAGAATAGGGTGAAGAAATAGCAAGTCCAGGAACCCGCCTGAAGAACAGGGTGAAGAAATTGTAAGTCCAGGAGCCCGCCTGAAGAACAGGGTGCAGAAATTGGAAGTCCAGGAACCCGCCTGAAGAACAGGGTGAAGAAGTTGAAAGTCCAGGAGCCCACCTAAAGAATAGAGTGAATTTTCAAGTTCAAGTCATGAAGATTTGAATCAAGATTCTAGAGATTGCAATTTTTATTTCATCTTTATTTTTTATAGTCATTTGAATGTAAAAGGCAAAAGTCGTTAACTGGAAACTCAAAGGAATCTCATTGAAATTTTAACAATTTCTCTCTCCATATCACCTTTAAACTACTCATGACTTGATTCCCTTATAAACTAGGATAGGTAGGATGTCCAAAAACCAGGACTCGGTCACATCACTCCTTTTATTTTTATTCTTATTTTTACTTTTCAAATAATTGGAGAATCAAAAAACATTTTTTATCTACTTCTTTGTATGAAAACTCTTAAAAATTTCACACAAAGAGGGGCAAAAATGTCGACACGAGATTTTCGATCCTCTCTAAATTTTAACTTGTCTAGCAATATTAAATATTTATATTTATATTTATTCATATATTATTTTTATTTTTATTCTAAATACAAAAAATAATATAAAAATTAAAAATATATGTTTTATTTTATAAATTTTAATAAATAAATTAATAGGTTAAATATTATTTTATTATATTTATTTTTGTCTTTTTATCAATTATTATTATGTTTTATTAAATATAAAATTAATTATTATTATTATTATCTTTATTACTACTATTATTTTCTATTAAAAAATATATAATAAATAAATATAATTTAAAATTTGAATTTTTTTTATCAATCCTTTATCTAAATAACTGTCCCCCCCCAAGAGTCCTATTATTTAAGGAATTTTCCTCTAAAATATACGGACATTAATACCACTAAGTTGAAAATTAGAACATCAGAGAAAAAAAACACAGAGAAAGTGGACAGGAAAAGCCAGTCAAAGAGCAAAACAAAGAAGAGAAAAAGTGAATTTGAATCTCGTTCAAGTTTCCAGTGACAACGTTTGCTTCCGTAATCAATTAAATTGAAATACAGGTTCTGTTTTGATCCTATTCTATTATATTGTAAATCTTCTGTGGAAAAACAAGAATGAAAATATTTAAACAGTTTCAATGTATTTTCTATTGTGTATGTTTGATTATATGAACTTTTGTTCCCACATACTATACTTGTAACTTATATATATACATTCTCATAGGACATGTTTACTAATATAATTGGAGTATACAGACAATCACATACATGTTCAAAAAAAAGTAACAAATACACCATTTGACACAAAAATCAGTAAAAATAATGAAAGATAAAATCGAGTAAGACACAAGAAGGAGAGAATAAGTAAAAAAGGAGAAAACAATTTTGGAATTTGGTTTTCCGGCAAATGATGGATGGAAAAAACACTATTTGAATGGCAAAACTATCACCAGTCGCGCCATCGCCGCTCCGACGTCCCTTCTTCCCCTTCTCCCGCCCTTGACAGACCATCAAAGGGCCGTATTTGGTCGGACCCGTCGCCGGCGAAGACCACGTTGTTCCCTCTTCCCTTTTCCCTTTTCCGGCCACCTCCTCCCTTGTTTGAAGCCATCGTCGATGCCGCATCTTCCCTTTCCCCTTTCCCCATCGCTTCCAGCCATCACTGTCCAGAAAAAATGGTCCCCGCTACCGCACCCTTCTTCCATTTCTTTGTCATTGCTCCATCAGCTGAAAACACTAATCTGGTGCCGATCTCCTTCTCTTTTCCTATTGAACCAGCCACCAACGACGAGACGAACCTTGTCAAAAAACCATTCCCAAAAATTCTCTCGTTGTTGCTACAGTTACAACGACGGAAAATATTGAAAATTGTGAGAAACGGGTCAAATATAACTGGTTTCATCTTTTGTTTTGTCAATACAGTGAAGTGATGCTAATATTTTGGACTAGTTCTCCAATCTGATCTTGCATAGATATAACTTGAATAATTTAATACTTGATAAAGACTTTAATTCATTATTGTTAACTTTATGAATATTTTAAATATCATACATAAGTATGTATTTTCAATTATTGTTTTAAAATTTTTCTTTGTGCTTTTGAAAACTAAATATTAAAATATTCATTTATTTTAGATGATACAGTTCTGATTTTTTTCTTCTTGTTGGATTATATTTTGTTTAATTAATTTTATTTAAATCATATAATATATATTTGACCGCTTTGTCATTCGTGATAGAGTAGGTTAATATAGTCAAATTATGTTATTTAATAGATTTTATTATTATTATAGTCATTATTATTATAATTTTATCTTACTAATTAAGTATAAAATTAGGTGAGATAAAAATAACGGTAAAATGAATAGGAAAATTGTTACGAATTTATATATATAAAAAAATCATGCTTTCAACGTTTAGATAAATTTTAGACATGTTTAAGATTTATTCGTTTTAATTAAGAATGCGGCGTACGCATCTTTTTGGGACATTTAAAAATTCAAGGATACAATAATGTACCTTGACAAATATTTTCTAAAAAATAACTTGCACTGATTTATTTAATATAAAAGGTTTAAACCGACATTTTCGATATAATTAAAAATGACCAAAGTTAGGCCTTAACACAATCTATTAAAAAATAGTTTAAATCAAGATAAGTCAATAAAAGCGACAGTGCTAGAACTACGGGACTCGAGGGGTGCCTCATAACTTCTTCTCGGTTAACAGAATTCCTTACCCGGTTTTCTGTTTTCACATATCATAATAAAGAGTCATTTCCTTTTAATTAGGGATTCAAAAAGGTGACTTGGAACACCAAAGCTCAATTCCAAGTGGCGACTCTGTAAAATAAAATAATCCTTATTCAAAACCGTCACTTTAATTGGAAAAACCCTTCGACTCGATCCCTCGAGTGAAAAAGGAGTGTGACATCTTTTATCAAAATAAAATTTTCAGGCATACAGATCTTATCCTGGCAGATAGATGCTTTGGGATTTTATATTCTTCCCCCATTTTATGACCACTGGCATTTCTGACTACATAAGTGGTTTTTAAAAAATATTTTAAAGGTATCAATCCTTCACAAATGCAGTACAGCCTGCCCCACTATCAATGAGAGCTATAAACTCTTTTATATAATTATAATCAATCAATAGAGTTATTATAGCTTTAAAATATTGCTGGGAAATAGCTTCTAGAGTTTGGAGAAAGTTTTCCTCCGATAAGGAAAAAGTGTGGCTCACTTCTGTAGGTGACACTATTGCGTTTTCTAAAGCAGAAACTCATTTGTCTAAAGACAAATTATGGCTCTTAAGGAATGATATTTCCTTCTTGAGATTATCAATCTCATTTTTAAGGTCTTGGGTTGTTACTGGGATGTTAACAACCTTTTTCCTTTCTTTTAGAAGTTTATAAACTTATATCATAGTATAAGGTCCTTCTTTGGAGGGAATAACATGAATTTCCTCCTCCTTTGGACAATAACTGGTAGATAGTTGGTTATCTCGTTGGCTTAAGGTCTTTAGCAGTTTTGTAAGAGCTGTTAGTTTATCATCTTTCAAGACATAAATTTCTATATCTTGAAATTAGGTGTTGATATAAAAACAATCTTCTTTATCCTTGTTATTACAAGGTTGGCCTTGCTGGAAAGGAAGCCATTCGTCTTCTGAAGACATATAATTTTCATTATGAAGGACTTATATATCTTCATCCATGGATGAATAGTATTATCACTATGGTTGAGACTCGAATTTTTTGGAGAGGAATTGAGCAAAATCTTGCACAATGAGTCTTTAATATTTTCATCTATGGTAAGACTCTCGATTTTCTCTTTTACTTTGCAATATTTTGCAAAGTGACCAAATCTACCACATCTGTAGCAAGCATTAGTCTTCTTGGCTTTTCGATAGCCCTTGCTGGATTTAAAATCCTTTTTCCTCCTATATTTTTTCTCAATTCCCATAGCCTTTCTATCCTCAGATAATTTCTTCTTCTTATGCCTATAAGGCTCTTTTGAAGTCTTAGGAATATCTATGGCAAATTGCTCACATAATTCTCCTAATTGTTGTCTCTCATTGAGACAATGTCTTTTAATTTGTTGTTCTAGCTTAGTCTCGTTACACAAAGCTAAACCTTCTTGAGTACAAACATTTATCAAACTTCCATAGGTGTATTCGTCATAGTTTATACTTTTGTTAGGTCCTCTAAGGTTTTTTCTAACTCTTTTAGTAAATAACACAGGAAGACCATCTATGAACTTAGACTTCCAATGAGAATTATTACTCTTAGGTAGTTCCATGACTCTTGATAGAAAAATATCTTTGTACCACCAAAAATATGTCAGATTCTTGCACCTCAAATTTTAGAGTAGAGTCATGATACTTTCACTGTTATCAGTCCATCTTCCAGAAATGTGCTCAATGATATTAATGACCAAAGTATAGATAACATTCATCGTTTGTTGGTCATTTTCTGTTTTTACTGTACCTACAATTTTAGCTTTATGTTCTGGTTTGAGATAATTATCCCACCAACCCTTAAGCTAACCAATAAAGCCTGCATTAATCATTTCTACAATACCTTTATAAGTGTTTCTAGGTTTAGCTTTACATATTGTGCGGTACATTAACATTCTATGCACCATTGTAGAAATCTCTCTATCAGTTAGACCATCTACATTCTATTCATATATTTCACCACCTCTAAAACTGTTAGGGACATATAATCCCTGTTCTTCAAATAGAACGTCTTGAGGGGTAGGCCTTTGGTAATAGAATATTTTTTGGGCCGGGTTCCTCATAAATTTTTCTGAGAGCTTATTTATCTCAGTTGGACTATTCTTGTCCTTTGCAATTTCTTCATCATGGATAAGATTAATCTTCAATCCACTGAATTTTTTTCTAACAATTTTTTTATATTGTCTAAGTCACTACTTAGCTTAAAATCTTTTATTTCAGGTGGAGGCTGAATAATAGAGTCGCAGTAACCACCTCATCTTTTTGCTTGGTATTACCAAGCTCTATTTTCATGATCTCAGGAAGAACCTTATCTATTTTTTCATCTAAACAAATAATTTACTCTCCTAATATGCTCATATAGATATTAGCATAGTTGTGTTGTTTTTACATCAAGTTGACATTTTGAACAGTGATTAGAGCAGTATCATTCTCAATCAATTTTACAAAAGCAGTAAAATGGACTACTTTATTTTCCTTTTCAATTTGGAAAGATTGTTGGGGAGGCAAGACTGATGTGGTGATTTCACCAGTGGGTAATTTATAATCCCTCGCAATCATGGAAATATAATCATCTACATAGTTGGCCATAAACCAGGGTACAAAAGCAATCATTTTATTATGAGCAGAAAGATCTATATAAAATTCTTCCTGGAAGGAAGTTTTTTCATCTTTATTAAGGTTTTGAAAAAAATATATTCTAAAAAGCCCCCATCGAGGTTTAAAAAAATCATCAGAGATCTTTTTTCTAGCCGGAGATCCCAGGCTAAAATCAATTTTATTTTGATTCATTTTAAACCTGTAGAAAAATCCATTTAGGATTTAGTTGGATCCGAATTGGAAATTGCATTAGCAATATTATTGCTATCGATTCTGATATTATTTATTCTAGAACTTTCTCTAATTTGAGAAGTAGAAGCTATAGATGGAGAATTAACAATATAATCAACATGGGATATGTAACAGGATGTTGATCTTGTTAATCTCGATGAAGTTGTGATATGCAAATCACTAGCTCTATTTATTAGTGGTAGGGAATCAGAAAATCTGATTCTTACAGTACCATCAGCAGTTTGTTCTACTTCTGAGATCTCACTATCGAGATTACTTTGAGGAGGAGCTGCGTCCTCAAGGATCCATTCTTTTGGAAAATCTATTTCATCCCATTTAATTGGTCGTCTAGTTACTATTTTAGACCTACCAAAATTAGTTTCCATAAGAATAGTTTCGTTTTGAAATATATAATTTTAAACATAGGACTCAAAGTATAAAAAGGTTTATAATATATTTTGTAACAAATACATATAACCTCATTATCATTATCATCATTATCATTATCATTATTATCATTATCACTGTTATCATTATCATTATCATTATTATTATTATCATCATTATAATTATCATTATTATCATTACCATTGTTATTATTATCAATATTATTATTATTATCCAGCATATTTCTTATAAATATTTATGATTATGATGTTTATACAAATGCATACACCCCCATATACTCGGTTCCTTTCCCTGGTACTGACCCACATCTTCGGATGTGGGCTGTATTTTCTCGGAATGTAGGTTCAAGTGCTCAGTTTCAGGTTTGACAGTGATTCTTCGGGCACGCCGTTCTACATCCTCTGTTATGGTGAGTCCTCATGTTCTGACGACGTGATGTCTGATGTTGGTTTCACGAAATCGTTTACATTTGATAACTGAGTATGAGTCAGTTGGGGCATGTCTCAATGGCTCGCTGGTTTTATTGATTTTCTTAGAGGCTTGTTAGACTAGTATAGATGTTGGGAGTTGACTAATAAGTCGTATTTTGTTATCTTTCTGAAATTCTTTTATTCTTGGATGATGATTACTTTGTTCATTTAACCTTTTTTTTTATTCTAAATCTGATACTCCTTCTATTTTTCTCTTAAACGTGAACACTAATCAAATTACAGTGATTGATCGTTGCTACTAGTTGGTGTTTACTAATTGGAGGGAGTGGAGGTTAGGTCGTAGGTGGCCAAAACTAGGGTGCGGTGATGGTTCACTGAGGTGTTTACGATTCGATGGAGATAGTGGTTATGTGGTGTTGACCAATAGTGGTTAGTGTTTTCCCGGTGAAATTTCGCTGAAAATTAAAATGTAAGGGATTCAATTTATCTAGTGTTGTTTGTGGAGGTTATGGGTTAATGATTTTTTTTTGAAATTGATAATAGCGAATGTTACTGTATTGTGCGTGTATATCGTTATAGGTCTATAAAAAATGTATCTGTTAGATAGGCGTCTCTTGGATTTTAGTTGGGACTGTCATGACCCAAAAATGAGGGTCGTGATGGCACTTGTCACGCCGCACCTTGACAAGTAAGCCTATCACCCAAACTGATACAAAAAGAGGAAAATACAGAAATATTTTTAAAAAAGGCTTCTATAATAAAGTCGAACCATATAAGTAATCATAACAATGCGGAAGGAACTTATCTGAAATATCAATCATACCCAAAACCAGGTGTCAATAGTGTAAAAACTACTAATACAATCCAAGGGTCAAATCCATCAGAAAAATACCCACAAAGGAATAATATCTGTCTCCTAATATAATAAAGACATAACTACTATAGAAAGATAGAGGTGAACTTTGGACGCATGAATGTCCAATTGCTACCTTGGAATCTCCAACAATCGCTCGAGTCAAGCAAGCTAAGGCGTACTCGAGCTAGAACCTACATCGAAAGGGCGCATTAAGCATGAGTACGGTCCACTTGTACTCAGTAGGTATTATAGGCCGACCAAGCAAAGTAATAAATAAATCATACAAAATATACACAAGGGCACGTCACCTACAATCAGAAAATATCCCACAACGGTAGCCATACCGTTTCCACTAATAGTTCTAATATATCACAGATATTGCAACATCACAACGAGATAGAACACAAGTTTGCATTATATCACACATAAGTAAAACAAGAGGGAACATGCATATACACGATCATCAAATACTAGTAAAGGAAGATAATACAATTACATAAATGGCAAGTTAATATGGCAATACAACACAATATAAACACAATAAAGTAAGTGCAGTGTATATGACGATGATGATGATGATGCATGAGGTCGTCGCACAACCTCTGGGATCATCGCACAATTCCCGTATATACCAACGGAGGCAAGCCTCCCAACGCAGGACCCATGGGGGGGGTCGTAAACCAGTATAAATTCACATATATCATATCTTCTTTTCGACACATCCCTTGGAAAGGTGTTATCAGGTGTTGCCAGTGTTTCTCAGATGTTGCCATGGTGGTACCAATATTTCATAAATGAGTATGATATGAAGATGTAATGCTCACAATCAATCACAATGAGTATTTCCACAACAAACCACATGATATATTTCCACAACCAACCATAATGATATATTTCCTCAACCACATGAGCTAATATTCACTCATTATTTTAATTTCATCCATGAATTTTCACGTCTCATATTCCAATAAAGTGTGAATATAATCACAATACACCAATGGTACCATTTTAAGCATTTTAACAACATAATACAATTATTAACATGTATTCAATTCTATCAATATCACAAAGGACCCCACATAATCACACATATCACATAATATCTCAATTTCGATAATTATATCACATATAGGACCCAACACGTGCACAACACATAGATAGCCATTTTTCATTATTAGTTACCAACCTTAACATGCATTTTGTAGCATCATTTACAACCCAACTCAGTCTGAAAGAGTTAAATCATAACCTACCTCAAAAGTCGAAACTAGTCTGGTACAATTAGAACCCACGACCTTAATTTCCACGAATGATCTCAAACTCTATTTAAAATATCAAATATGAAATCTACGAGTTAAAACAAAACCAACGACACTCATATTGACTACTTTTGATTCGGGGTAAGAACGGACCCCCGGAACGGGTTTCCAAAAACGAAGAGCAAAATTGAAGTTTTAATTCAAAAATATGTTTCCCATATTTTCAACAACCTACGCCTAAAAACTCAAGTCAAATCAAGTAAAAAATGAGGTTCAAATTGAAGAAAAATCATTTTTAAGCTTTATCGGGTAAAATCTTTAAAATCTGGGTTAAAATCAAGAATCGGAATTGTTTTGAAGGTTAAATTGTTGAAAAACTAGTAATCATAAGATAAAAATATTATTCAAGTGAAAATGAAGTTTAAAATCAAGCCCTATGATTTTTGGGTTTTTGAGAATTTAATTAAGAAATTACTTAGAAAAGGGTGAATTCTTACCTTAAATCCGTAATAAAATCAAGAAATAGATGTTAATGTAGCTTGCCAAGCTCCCACAAGCTTCACTTTTAAGCTTGTCTCACACTATTTTAGGGTTTAATTCTCAAGAGGCAAGATAAAAAAATGAGGAAAAATTGGACCAAAACTGATTTAGTGGTGCAGCAAAAATCTGCACCAACAATATAAAGAAAAAGCTGCAGTTTTTTTCTTTATTTTTAAGTCCAATTCGGACTTCGATCGGGTGTCCAGTATTCGTTTGGAATCTGATATATGCAAACGAATTATGTAATCATACTAAATTCTACGTTCTGGATGCGTTGACGAAGTCAGATTTTTGAAAAAACATCATTTTCATAAAGTAGACCCTCGAAACCAGAAATCACAATTTTCCAAACCAAGGGTCGAAATGAGATTTAAAATCCGTAAAATCATACCAAACATGCTATCACCCTAAATTCAATATTTTGGAAGTGCTGGAAAAGTTGGATTTTCCATCCGAGGTCGTTTCGATCAAATGTGGGTCCCACACCTATATTTTTAATTTTCTAACTTTCCAATCAATAGGTCGAAATGAGCTCGGGTGCATCAGGATCTGAACCAAAACTCTACCTAGCCTAAAATCAAAATTTTGGCACTGTTGGCACAGTCCGTTCGGCCATCCATCGCATGCATCAAAAAGCATCCCCATAAGTCTAAAATAAGGTTTTCGAAGCCATCAAAAATCACAATATCGTTTAAATGATACCAGCATCGAAAATTATTCCAATCACTCCCACACCCTAGAAATACCATAATGCAACTACGGGGAGGGGTAAAATAGTCAAATCGCATAAAATCACAAATTTTACCTATTTTATCAAATTTTTAAATCGTTACATCATCCACCACTAAAAATCTAGTTCGTCCTTGAACTAAGGCAAAGAAATACCTGAATTCAATTAAGAGCTGAGGATAAGAACTACGCATATCAGACTCGACTTCTCAAGTAGCTTCATCTATAGATTGATGCCCCCGCTAAACCTTAACCACAAGGATAATTCTACAACGCAGTCGCCTAACATCCCTAGTCAAAATGGAAACTGGCTTCTCAACAAAGGACAATCGCTCATCTAACTGAACTAACTCCCAACAAATGACAAGAGACTCATTAGGAATATAACGATAAAGCATAAAAACATGAAAAACTATATGAACAGCTGATAGATTAGGGGACAAACATAATTTATAAGTCACATCAACAATAGTACAAGAATCTTAAATGGACCAATATACCTAGGGCTAAGCTTGACCCTCTTCCCAAACCTCATCGGACCCTTCATGAGTGAAACTCGAAGGTAAACACGATCACCAACACCAAATCTCAAGGAACGAAGTCTACGATCAGCATAACACTTCTGCCTACTCTGAGCTGCTCTAAGTCTATCCTGAATGACCCAAACTCTATCCAAAGACTTACAAAGCTAGTCCATACCTTGAGGTCTCACCTCTAAAACATCAAACCAACCTACCGGGGAGCGACAACGCCTACCATACAACGCCTCAAAAGGAGCCATATCAATACTGGAATGGTATCTATTACTATATGCAAACTCTGCTAAATCCAAATGTTGCTCCCATTGGCCACCAAAATCTATCACGCATGCGTGGAGCATATCCTCCAACACCTAGATAGTCTGCTCTGACTAGTATCAATCTGGGCATGAAACACTGTGCTAAGATTAACCCAAGTACCCAACTTATCCTGAAAAGTATACCAAAAGTGAGATGTGAACACAGGACCTCAATCTAAAATAAAACCGGCACACCATGAAGACAAACAATCTCACAAATAAAGATAGGAGCTAACCTCTCAGCACTGAATGAGACCCAAACCAGAATAAAATGAGCTGACTTGGTCAATCGATCCACGATGACCCAAGCACTGTCAAAACCATGAGATGTATGAGGCAAACCAGTCACAAAGTCCATGGTGATCCATTCCTACTTCCACTTGGGAATGGGTAACCTCTGAAGCTATCCACCAAGTCTCATATGCTTGGCCTTCACCTATTGAAAACATAGGTAATAAGCTAAAAAATTTGCTATAGCTTGCCTCATACCACCCCACTAGTAGGGTTGTCTCAAATTATGATACATCTTAGTCATACCTAGATAGATAGAATATCTAGAATAATGGGCCTCCTTCAAGATCAACCTAATCTAATCACCACTCTCGACACACAAACTTAGCCCCCAATCCTTAAAACTCCATCTGAATCAAGTGAGGCTTCCTCAGCCTCCCTACTCAACATCTTATCTCAAATCAACCTCAATCCAACATCGTTAAACTGATGAGCTCGAATGTGCTCCATTAAAGAAGATCTAGCCACCACAAATGCCAAAATACACTCTGGTGTCGAAATATCAAGACTAACCATCTTGTTATCCAAAGAATAAACCTCTAAGTCTAATGGCCTCTCTTGGTTCAAAAGATGCACTAAGATACCATGCTAGTCGACTTCTGGCTTAAGTCATTCGCAACCACATTAGCCTTGCCCAGATGGTAGAGAATAGTCAAGTCATAATTTTTAAAAAAAACAAGCCAACGCTGCCTCATATTAAGATCTCACTGGGTGACAAAGTATTCAAGGCTACGGTGATCTGAGAAGGTCTCATAACTGACTCCATAGAAGTAGTGCCTCCACAACTTCAAGGCAAATACAACTGTGCACAACTCCTAATCATGGGTAGGATAATTCCCCTTATGAGGCTTCAACTAACGATACGAATATGTAATCACCTTGTCCTCCTACATCAACACAGTACCTAATCAACACCCGAAGCATCATAAAAGACGATAAAACCCACGCCCTCCTTGGGCAAAGTTAAGATAGGAGATGAAGTCAATAAATCCTTGATCTTTTGGAAGCTCACCTCGCAAGAATTAAACCACTAAAACAAATCTTCTTATAGGTCAACTTGGTCAATGGAGCTGCAATGGATGAAAAACCCTCAACAATACATCGATAATAACCTACTATGCCAACAAAACTCTAAATCTCGATGGGCGAAGTAGGTCTAGCCCAATCACGAACCACAACAATCTTGTCTAGATCAACCATAATACCTTCATTAGTCACCACATGACCCATGAAAGAAACAGACTCCAACTAAAACTTGCACTTAGAAAACTTAGTGTACAACTTCTCATCCCTCAATCTCTAAAGCACAATCCACAAATGCTCCTTATGCTAAACCTCACTCTTTAAATAAACCAAGATATCATCTATAAATACGATAACAAAAGAGTCGAGATACGGTCGAAACACCCGGTTCAACAACTCTATGAATGCGGAAGAGACATTGGTCAACCTAAAGGACATCACAAAGAAATCATAATGACCATATCAAGTTTGAAAAGCTATCTTTGAAATATGCGAAGCTCTAATCCTCAATTGGTGATAGCCAAACCTCAAATCAATCTTCGAAAATACCACAACACCTGAAAGCATAAAAAACTACCTGCACTTTCTTCTAGATTGTATCATAAAAAATATTTGTATGGTAGAATCACATGCCATGGTAAGTAAAAGGTTTATAAACTCTAATGATTTTATCATTTTGCACGATCAATTGGTCATCCAAGTTTTTTATGATGTGCAGAATTATTGAGAATTCATATGGGCATACTTTGAAGAATCAAAATATTCTTCAATCAAAGGAATTCTCTTGTGTTTCTTGTTCTCAAGGAAAGTTGATTATTAAACCATCAGTAGTTAAGGTTAGGATTAAATCCCCTATAATTTTGGAACTTATAGAGGGTGATATATATGGACCAATTCCACCTCCATGTGGACCTTTCAAATATTATATGGTCTTAATAGATGCATCTACAAGATGGTCACATGTGTGCTTATTATTAACTCGCAATATGGCTTTTGCGAGATTGTTGGCTCAAATAATAAGGTTAAAAGCACAATTTCTAGATTATGTAATAAAGATTATTCGTCTTGATAATGCTGAGTTTACATCTCAGTACTTAAATGATTATTGTATGTCAACCAGAATAAAAGTTAAACATCCAGTTGCTCATGTTTACACTCAAAATGGTCTAGCAGAATCATTGATCAAACGTCTTCAATTGATACCTAGACCGATGTTAATGAGGACAAAACTACATGTTCAATATGGTGGCATGCTATTTTTCATACATCAACACTTGTGCGCGTAAGGCCAACCATTTATCATAAATTCTCCTCATTACATATGATTTTTGGCCAAGAACCAAACATTTTCCATCTTAGAATTTTTAGATGTGTGGTATATGTTCCAATTGCTCCACTATAACGCATAAAGAAGGGATCCCAAAGAAGGTGGGGATAATATATTGCATATGAATCTCCTTCCATTATAAAATATTTAGAATCTCTGACAGGAGATTTGTTTACGGCAAGATTTGATGATTGTCATTTTGATGAATCAGTATATCCAATATTAGGGGGAGAACATAAGAAGCTAAAACATGAGATAGATTAGAATGAATTATCACTATCTCATTTAGATCCTCAAACAAATCAATGTAAGCAAGAGGTACAAAAGATGATTTACTTGTAAAATATTACAAATCAGTTGCCAGATGCATTTACTAACCTTCCAAGGGTTACTAAATCTTATATTCTAACTGTAAATGCTCCAGTTTGAGTGATGTTCCAATAGGATAAGTTGTCAATGCAAATGAGTCTAATCCATGTTTAAAACATGGTAGACTAATTGGTTCCAAGGATAAAAATCCTAAAAAAAAATAAATAAATGATCAGGATGATCATGATATAATGGCAATTACTTAAAAAGAACCTCGATATCTGACAAGTGATAAGACCACTGAGGAGGTTAAAATACCTAAAACTAATAAGAATAAAGAAATCTCAATATGTTATGTCTCTAGGAGAAATTGGTGGAATCAAAATTATGGTTGAGAATACTTTTGCTTATAATGTTGCTTCTGAAATAATGCAACAAGATAAGGATTTGGAACCAAAATATGTCAATGAATGTAGATAGAGAAATGATTGTCCAAAATAGAAAGATGTAATTCAAGCGAAATTGACATCACTTGAAAAATGTGAAGTTTTCAGACTAATAGTCCGAACAGCTGAAGGTGTCAAGCCAGTGGGGTACAAATGGGTTTTTTTACGAAAACAAAATAAAAAAGGTCAAGTCGTAAGATATAAAGCACAACTTATGGCAGAAGGCTTTTTGCAAAGCCCTGACATTGACAATACAGAGACATATTCTCCTATGGTGGATGGAATTACCTTCAGATATATAATAAATCTGGAAGTTCATGAAAAGCTTGATAGACGCCTAATGATTGTTGTCACGGCCTATTTGTATGGCTCATTGGACAATGATATTTTTATAAAAATTCTAGAAACTGTCAAAGTATCTGAAGCATATACAAGTTCATAAGAAACTTGCTCAATAAAGCTTCAAAACTCCTTATATGGATTGAAACAATTAGGGAGGATATGATACAATCGTCTTAGCAAATAATTGTGTATGTTGATGACTTGAATATCATTGGCACTCCTAAAGAAATTTTAAAAGTTGTTCAGTATTTGAAGAAAGAATTTGAAGTGAAAGATCTGAGAAAGACAAAATTTTATCTCGGTCTACAGATTGAGTATTTGATAAATGAAATTTTTGTCCATCAATCAACATACACTGAAAAGATTTTAAAGAAATTTTACATGGATAAATCACATCCATTGAGTACCCAAATGGTTGTGAGGTTGCTTAATATAAACAAAGATTTATTTTTACCTCAATAAAATGATGAAAAGCTTCTTGGTGATGAAACTCCCTATCTTAGTGCAATTGGGGCACTAATGTATCTTGCCAATAATACTCGACCAGATATTTGTTTTGCGGTAAGTTTATTGGCAAGATTCAGCTCTTCCCCAACTAAAAGATATTGGAATGGTGTCAAGCATAAATTTTGATATCTTCGAGAAACCATTGACTTGGTATTAATTTATTTTAATGAATCCAAGTAAAAAATAATTGGTTATACAAATGTAGGATACTTGTCTGATCCACATAAGGCTCAGTCTCAGACGAGTTATTTATTTACATATGGTGGTACAGCTATATCATGGCGTTCAATAAAGAAAACATTAGTTGCAACTTCTTCAAATCATGCAAAAATCATTGCCATTCATGAAGCGAGCCAAGAGTGTGTTTGGTTGAGATCAATAACTCAACATATTCAGGAAATGTGTGAATTTCCTTTGAATAAGGATATTCCAACTATATTGTATTAAGATAATGTTGCATGTATAGCTCAATTAAAGGGAGGTTAAATTAAAGGAGACAGAACAAAACATATTTCAGCAAAATTCTTTTTCACTCATGATGTTGAGAAGAAAGGTGAAATAGATGTTCAATAAATTCGTTCGGCTGATAATTTGACAAACTTGTTCACTAAAGCATTACCAACCTCAATATTTGAGAAGATGATATTCAAGATTTGGATGCGCCAGCTCTGAGAAATGAAATGATGTTTGCATCAGGGGGAGTACAGTACGCGCTGTACTCTTTTTCCCTTGGCCTAGGTTTTGTCCAAATGGGTTTTTCGGCAAGGTTTTTAACGAGGCAGCAAATAATGCGTATAATAATATATGTGTACTCTTTTTCCTTTATTAGGATTTTTATTCCCATAGGATTTCCCTTAGTGAGGTTTTAATAAGGCACATTGCGTTAATGGACATCCAAAGGGGGGGGGGGGGTATTGTAAATAATTGTAATAATGTGGATGGTCATTACTTATTGGTGTAATTCCTCCATTACTTCTTGGTGTAATTCCTCCATTACTTATTAGTGTAATTACTCCTTTAAATATAGTAACTCCCACACCTCCACTACCTCCTCATTGATCATCATGTTTATGACATCTCTTGAAATCCCCCATGTGAAATACTATAAATAGAGGTCTTGAGGAAGATGTTCAATACACTTGAAAGAATTATCTTATATTGTTATCTTGCTATCTTGTTCTATATTGTTACTATTGTTCTTTCTTGTGATTCTTGTTCTTAATATTGTAAAAGAATATATGCCTTGATTAGTAAATAAATGATAATTTTATTAAATAAAAAAATACTTAAATAAAAGATTGTTATATTCCTACAAAATCATATAAAAATATTAAATCACTTTAAACTAAATTAAGTAAAACTACAAAGGCTAGAACGACAAAATAAAAAAAATTGAAAAACTTTTACAATAAGACATATGGAGCAATGCATTTGCCGTTAGACTGTTAGAGAACAACAAATTAATATTTCTACTATTACAAGGTAAAATAATATGCTATGGAAAATTTTTACCTAAAGTATTTCTATTAGACACTATCAATTTTGAAAAAAATATTGTTCGAACTATTTTCAAATATATCTTAAATATGTAAGTTAAACCTTATAAAATTTGGCAGAAATGTCAATATGAACACTTTATTATGTATTCAGGTGTTTGAATGAAACAAATGAATCACAATTTGAGTGTTTAAATAAAATTTATTGACAAATTTAAAGAGTTGCCAACCTATTTTGTCAATATATCATATTATTGTATCTCATCTGACATCACTTTATGTTATCTCAATCATATCTATTAATTTATTTAATTTAACATTAGGTTCATTATTTTGTTGCAAAATTTAATAAACTATCTTTTTCATTTCAATTTCAACAAGTAGATGGAAAATAGTTGAACATTTAAGTATATAACAACTTCCTTTAATCAACTTTTTCAAAAGGACAACAAAACATAGAAAGAAACCAAATGGGTAAACACAGGAAGAAGCCAAGACTTAGTGTAATTGTTATGCCATCAGTTTTCATTGATAAGACATGACATACAACACACCTTGCATCAAAATGAATTGATGTAAGACGTTTAGTACCCCGTACATTTGCAATAGAAAGATGCAAAAGATTTCACGCCTTGTGAGGCATTGATTTTATACGGAATTCCTCCTTATAATCTAACACCACTAATAAATAAGCAAATCAATCTTATTCAGAGTCTAGATAATCTATAAGTCGATAATTACAACCAAAAAATTTAAATATATCTTGACACGAACCGACCCTGGGCCATGTTGTAATGGGCATCCCAAGTCCAACTAGAATCGAGGACCGCCCCCTATTACCCAACCCAACCACCTATATCCAGCCTTAGATGGGCTGAATTTCAAATATATAACAAGATAGCGTTATTATTCTCATTAAGACTCTGGGATAGAATCACAACCGTGACCGACCCAACTGAGTCCAACCGTACCACACCAACTGTAATGCCCCAGAAAATAGGTCTCCAAGCGTCACACGGTGCTTGAGGCTATGAGTAGCCCCAAGCTAACCCTTTGAGCCATTTTTATTCAGTTCAACACAAATCAACGGGGTTTCCATAAATAACCCTCAAATATCAACAAAGTAATCATCATCCAAGAATAAAAGAATTTCAGAAAGACAATAAAATACGACTTATTGGTCAACTCCCAACATCTATACTAGTCTGACAAGCCTCTAAGAAAATAAATAAAACCAGCGAACCATTGAGACATGCCCCAACTGACTCATACTTAGTTATCAAATGTAAACGATTCCATGAAACCAACATCAGACATCACATCCTCGGAACATGAGGACTCACCACAATAAAGGATGTAGAATAGAGTTCCTGAAGAATCACTGTCGAACCTGGAACTGAGCACCTGAACCTACATTCTGAGAAAATGCAGCCCACATCCGAAGGTGTGGGTCAGTACCAGGGAAAGGAACCGAGTATATGGGGGTGTATGCAGTTGTATAAACATCATCATCATAAATATTTATAAGAAATATGCAGGATGTATGAAAGACTCACATAGCCCGAAGAAAATCATCATAATTATGAGAGGATGAAATAAGTACAATAACACATGTGAGTCATCATATAGTTTGTCAATCACTTTCAGTTCATCAAGAATATTAATTCTCATAATGTAAATATCATTTTAATCTTTCGAAAGAATAACTTTCACAATTCCACTTTCAAATCACTTCACCATTCACCATAGACACAAGGAAACACACACACGCTGGGAGATCCTATAACTGACATAAACCATGTGAGCTACATGGAGTCCAACGTACAACCCACGTTGGGGAGAGCCATCCTATCCTTGCCATTGGAGTAGGACTATCAATATCAAATCCACACAAACTAGTGATCACTATATAAATCAGCCTCAAGCTCACTCCTACGGGTCCACGTAGTTCTAGGAAAGTAAGGTCGCTTTATACCTCCGACTCGGTGCTAAATATTTCTCCTGAACTTAGCTCAGATCATTTTAAAGACAATTCACAACAAAACAATTTCAGTAATATATAAATATACATCGAAAGTCATCACATTTTCCATCTATCAAAATCAACCACGTTGTGGATTTCTTTCACACTCGAGTTCAAAACAACTCCATTAAGACCAAAAGGTTAAATCATTCAAAATATCTCAAATATTCAACATCAATGTGCTTATAACACACACTTTCTCAAAAAAATACAATTTTCAATGGGGATTCACGACCCAAATATCAAAATCATGATAAATATCGTTCAAGATTCATGCTTTAGATCTCCACATATGTAAATTCATCTTTCAAAATCATAAACATCAAGATTTCATTATAATCATCATAAGATATGGGTTCATGCTTCAAATTTATAACAGTCAAATAAAAATCATGCCTTTGTAAATAAAATTACTTTTGGGCACAAGAACGAAAGAGAGTTCTTGTTGAAAAACCCCACATACCTTGAATGATGAACTTTAGATCGATACTCATTTTTGATATGTTAATCGTGCCTTTGAATGATGGTTCTTGGAGTTCTTGAACTAGGAACTTGGAATCTTGAATAAATTTGTAGAATTAATGGTGAACTTTGGATGTTCTTGAAGTTGGATGTAGGAGCTTAGGGTTTTCTTTTTGATGAAATTTGATAAAATATAACATATAATGCTTCTAATAGGCTTTAATATAGGGTTTGGACTGATTTTGGGTGAGGGGGAATGACCAAAACGCCCCTAAAAATAAAAAAATTCTCGAATCTGTCCTTTGGTGGACTATTTTGATAGTCTGAAGTAGATCAACCATAACATTTTACTCCGATATCCAAATTGGATGAAACCAATTTTACTAGAAAGAGGACTCTTATATCTTTCCGTTGATATATAGTATCTCACCCATATCATTATGTACGAGGAGTTATGATTGTTTCAAGTTGACCCAAAAATTCACTTTTGATAGGCTGAAGTAGATCGACCATAACTTTTTGCTCCAATAGACAAATTGGATGAAACCAATTTCATTGGAAGGAGGACACGCATAGCTATCCGTTGATATATAGTAAATCACCCAAATCATTATGTACAAGGGGTTATGATCGTTTAAAGTTGGAGCAAAAATACACCAGGCCTCAGTACTTTTTCCTGCACGTTTTACTGTTCACAACTATTCATGGTTCGATCAGAATGTTCATAACTCGTCACTCGGGTGTCCATTTTGGATGATCCACATATAATTGGAAAGCTTATTCGATACTCTACGCAATGGTGGTTCATAATCTAAGATATTCCACATGGAAAATTTATAATTCATTCTAGAAGATAGAACCTAACATGTTTACGCACAAAATTTCAACGAAACATTTCCTGGGGTATTACATTATCCCCCTCTTGGAAACATTCGTCCTCGAATGACGCTATACATGCCAAGATTAGATAGGGAATAGTGAATACAGCTGAAACCATTCGTTAGACTCATCACCACATCGTTTCTCACTCTGAATGCAACATAGAATGCATAAATTCAAGAAACTACAGCTGAACACATAATAAATGATAGCTGAACTGCTGCAACTTTTATCAAAAGTGCATGATTTAGGAAAGAACGGTACCTTTGGCTTGATCGAAGTTTGAGGAAAATAGGTGCGGGTACTTGGATTGCATATCCGCCTCAGCTTCCCAAGTTGCACCCTCAACAGATTGGCTTCACCACAACACCTTGGCCAAGGGAACTTCTTTGTTCCTTAGTCTTCGGAGACTGAAATCAAGAATATCAACAGGAATCTCATCAAAAGAAAGGTTTTCTTGAATGTCAGCACTCACAGAGGAATCCCCTACCACAGCATTGCTAATATGCTTTCTAAGCATGGACACATAGAATATTGGATGATCGGAGGACAACTCGGAAGGCAACTCGAACTCATAAGCTACCTTACCAACACGGCTAAGAATTTTGTAAGGACCAACATAACGGGGACTAAGCTTCCCCTTCTTTCCGAATCTCTTCACCCCCCTCATGGGTGAATTTTTCAGATACACTAGTTTACCAACTTCAAACTCAAGGTCTCTCCTTCTAACATCTGCATATGACTTCAGACGACTCTGCAAAGTTTTCAACCTTTCCCTAATCAACTTAACTTTTTCCATAGGCTCAAATACCGAATCAGGACCACTCACTGCCGCTTCACCCACCTCGAACCAACCTATGGATGATCTACACTTCCTCCCATATAAGGCTTCAAACGGAGCCATGCCAATACTAGAGTGGAAACTGTTATTGTAAGCAAACTCTATCAACGGTAAGTGATCATCCCAACTTCCCTTAAAGTCAAGTGTAAAAGATCTCAACATATCCTCTAAGGTCTGGATGGTCCGCTCAGCCTGACCATCGGTCTGTGGATGAAAAGCAGAACTCAAAAGTACTTGGGTACCAAGAACCTTCTGAAAAGCTTTCTAAAATTGCGAAGTGAACTGAGTACCCCTATCTGAAATGATAGACAAGGGAACTCCATGCAGTTTCAATAGCTCTCGAATATAAAATCTAGCGTAATCCTCAGCAGTATATGAAGTATGAACAGGCAAGAAATAAGCATACTTAGTCAACCTATCAACCACAACCCAAATAGAATCATGATGGCATCGGGAAGGAGGTAAACCAATCACGAAGTCCATATTTATCTCTTCTCACTTCCAGGTGGGAATACTAAACTCTTGCATCATACCACCAGGTCTTTGGTGTTCAACCTTAACCTATTGGCATGTTGCACACTTAGCTACAAATGTTGCTTTATCTTTCTTCATGCCACTCCACCAATAGATTTCCCGCAAGTCTCGGTATATCTTAGTGGCACCAGGATGAATAGAATATCGCACCCCGTGTGCTTCAGCTATAATCCTCTGTCTCAGATCATCAATATTTGGGACACACAATCTACCCTGCAATCTCAACACACCATCTCCCTCTTAGGAGAAAAGCTCTACTTTTTGGTCCTTGACTGACTCCTTCAATCTAACCAAACTAGTATCTAAGTATTACTTTTCCTTCACTTCCGAAACCAAGGAGGATTCGGAACTACTCTGAACCCCTATACTAACTTCAGCAGAGTCAAACAACCTAACCCCCAATCTAGCCAAACGATGTACATCACAAGCCAACTCTTTCTTACCTTCTACCACATGCGAAACACTACCCATGGACACTCTAGTTAGGGCATCCGCCACAACATTGGCCTTGCCCGGATGGTACAACAACTTATAACATAGTCCTTTAACAATTCTAACCATTGTCTCTGCCTAAGATTCAATTCTCTCTAGGTAAACACATACTGCAGACACTTATGATCAGTGAAAATATCAACATGGACACCATACAAATAGTATCTCGAGATTTTGAAAGCAAACACAACAACAGCCAATTCAAGGTCATGGGTGGGGTAATTTTTCTCATGGGGTTTCAACTGTCTAGAAGCATAAGCTATCACTTTACCCTTCTGTATCAATACGCAACCCAACCCAACTCTCAAAGAATCACAGTACACCACAAAACCATCAACACCATCAGGCAAAGTCAAAATAGGGGCTGAAGTGAGTCGAGTCTTCAACTCCTGAAAACTCTTCTCACAAGATTTGGATCATAAGAACTTCACTTTCTTTTGGGTCAACCGAGTCATAGGAGATGCTATAGAGGAGAAACCCTCAACAAAACGGCGGTAATAGCCAGCTAAACCCAAATGATCCTCTAAAGTTTGAGCTTCTATTGCAGTTCGTGTCACATAAATAATATCAAACTTTGTGAGAAACATCTGCCATTTCGCGAGTCTGCCTGTAGGCATAGGCTTCTAAAAAATATATTTTAAAGGATCTATACGAGATATGAGGTAAGTAGTATAAGATGACAAGTAATGTTTCATATTTTCGGCTACCCAAGTTAAGGCGCAGCACGTCTTCTCAAGAAGAGTGTACTTTGCCTCATAAGTGGTAAACTTTTTGCTGAGGTAGTAAATGGCTTGTTCTTTTCTGCCTGTAACATTATGTTGACCTAATACGCGGCCAAAAGAATTGTCTAACACAGACATGTACAATATCAAAGGTCTGCCCGGCTCTGGAGGAACCAAAATAGGTGGATTCGACAAGTATCTCTTAATTCTGTCAAATGCCTCTTGACATTTTTCAGTCCATTCAACTTTAGCATTCTTTTTAAACAATTTGAATATTGGCTCGCAGATTGTCATAAGTTGAGCAATAAATCTACTGATATAATTCAACCTTCCAAGTAAGCTCATCACCTCCATTTTATTTTTTGGTGGAGCCAGATCTTGAATAGCTTTTATTTTTGAAGGATCTAACTCAATAACATGTCAACTGACTATAAACTCCAAGAGTTTTCCTGATGGAACTCCAAATACATATTTTGCTGGGTTAAGTTTGAGATCATACCTCCGAAGCCTTTCAAAGAATTTTCATAAATCTTTGACATGATCAGATTTCTCTCTCGACTTAATAATCACGTTGTCCATATAAACTTCAATATCTTTATGCATCATGTCATGAAACATTGTGTTCATTGCCCTCACGTAAGTTACCCCAGCATTTTTTAGTCCAAAAGGCATGACTCGATAATAAAATGTCCCCCATGGCGTAATAAATGATGTCTTTTCTACATCTTCTGGATCCATAATGATCTGGTGATACCCCACATAACAATCCACAAAAGACGTAAAATCATGTTTGGAACAATTGTCCAACAAAATATGGATATTAGGAAATGGAAAATTATCTTTCAGACTCGCCTTATATAGATCACGATAATCAACACACATCCAAACTTTGCCGTCCTTCTTCGGAACAGGGACAATATTTGCCAACTAAGTAGGATATTGGGCCACTCGAATGACTTTAGCCTTAAGTTACTTCATGATTTCCTCTTTAATTTTTACACTCATGTCAGTTTTGAGCTTTCTTAGCTTTTGCTTGACAGGAGGAAAAGCAGGATCAATTGGCAACTTGTGAACTACCAAATCAGTGCTCAAATCGGGCATATTATCATAAGACTATGCAAAAATGTCTTTATACTCATGCAAAGCTTCAATTATAGCTTTCTTTTGTTGTGGTTGAGCATGTACACTTATCTTAGTCTCCCTAATATTTTCATGATCTCTTAAATTGATCGCCTCATTTTCCTCCGAATTGAGATTTGTCTTATTCTCAAACTATTTGAAATCTTTGCTTATATCCTCAAATGTTTCTCCTTCATTATATTCAATTTCTTTATTCGTTATTTCAAAATTAGATTGGGTTTTTAAATTTGGTTGACAATTCTGTATGCATGTCATATCATTAGAATCAGCATAGAAAGAACTGTATGATAGAAGATAAATAAATAAAAAATAGACTTAAAATAAAATGAAAGGAGACTACACTTTATTAAAAACAAAGATAAAAAGAGTTTTAACCTAAAATACCAAGGTAAAGGTCTAAATTACAATCCTAAAATTATTCAAATTACGGAAAGGAAAAAAAAAGCCACTAAGATTGAAAGAAAATAAACAAACTACCAAGACTCCTTCACAATAGGGAAAGGAGTGGCTTCCCAATTGTTAAGCTGGACATCAGGGCCGACAAACTACACATCTGCATAATTGGTACCTTCCCCAATTTCAATCATATCAGCTTCAATCAATATATTCTAAAAAAGGTCAATCAACTCTATATCATCATCATTCATTGATTCTGCAGCAGGTATCTTGGAGGATCCAACAACACTAAATTTGATGAAAGACTCGTGAAGTGGCGATATCGGCTTGGTAAGTGACCATGACTCTTTCTTACGCTTTTTAGCCTTCTTTATATCTTCATCAGTAGGCTCGTATCCCAGACCAAAAGTACCAAAGATCTCATAGAGGTTTACCGGATGAACTATACCTTGTAAGAACATCCCTAGACCTTTTCCTGGTTTGAAACCATGCTTCAACATTTCATTCACAACCATAACAGATGCATAGGACAATTGTGGTCTTACGATGAGATTTCCCTAAAGGATATGCTCAACAGCCACTACCTCAGAAGCTTGATGAATTAACACATTATCTGCAGCATCTTCTTCGATAGAGCAATCAAAGTAGTCTTTATACATGAATAAATCTCCTTCACCATGAACAATTATTTCTTGCCTGTCGTGTTCAAATTTGACCATTTGATGCAATGTTGATGCGACTCTTTTAGCCCTATGAATCCATAGCCTTCCCAATAACATATTATATGAAGTTTCAATGTTCAGCACTTGGAAATCCATAGAAAACTCCACAGGTCCAATTGTCAATATGAATTCTATTTCACCAATGGCATCAGTTTTTAATCCGTCAAAACCTTTGACGCATACATTATTAGGTCGGAACCTTTCCACATTAACATTTAACTTTTGAAAAGTTAACATAGGACAAATGTTAGTACCTGATCCTCCATCAATTAACACTCGAGTGACGATAGAATGTTCATATTTCACAGAAATGTACAAACCTTTGTTATGCTCAGTACCTTCCATAGGTAATTCATCGTCTGAGAAAGTAATTTTATTTGCTTCAAGGATCCTTCCAATAACTTTTTCCACCTAATTTACTCTAATCTCACTAGGAACACATGCTTCATTAAGAATCTTCATTATAGCCTTGTGGTGTTCCTCTGAATGTATCAATAAAGACAATAAAGAAATCTGTGTTGGTGTCTTCTTTAATTGTTCTACAACAGAATGTTCTGGAAATTTCATTTTCTTTAAGAATTCTTCAGCTTCTTCATCAGTGACAGGCTTCTTGACTTTCATTCGTTCTTCACCGCCTTATTTATTCTTTCTTAACTTTACTCGAGCATAACATCTTCCAGATCAAGTTAATCCCCCTACTTCATCTACATCTTCAGTCACTTCTTTCCCCTTACGCATCACCATAACGCGATTATAATTCCAAGAAACTGCCTTAGTATCAACCATAGGCAGCTATGACACTGGTTTAATAATAATGCGAGCTATGGGAGCTCCTTTTATGATTAAAAGAGGCTTATTGGATCTTCCGAGAATAATGAGTTTCGGCTTTATTTGACTTGACCCAATATTTTTTGAAATCTCTTTCCCTACCACCAAGGGAACATTCGATGATTCGGGTTTTGTTATCACCACCTCTACTTCTGCAGGCTTTTCTTTTATCAAATCCACAGCATTTGCTGATTTTTCCGAATCAGTTTTAATTTTAATGGTCGGCTTAAAGAAAATCATAGAATCTTCACCACTGAGTATCATTTCTGGCATGTTTGTTTCATTATGATCTGGCAGGGGATTTTAATTGATATTTAGAGCATCTAAACTTTTTACCATGATCTGTTGGGTATTAATCAACTCTTGAATGGCTCTTTTCAGATACCAACATTTCTCTGTGTCGTGCCCTGGGGTATCAGAACAGTATTCACTTCTTCTGGAATAGTCCAAGTTCTTCGGAGGAGGATTCGGGATCCTTCTCTCAATTGGGTTTAGAACATTTATTTTTCTCAGCCTATAAAATAAACTTGTGTAAGATATTCCAAGAGGAGTGAAATTATCTTTTACCATGTTATCCCTTTTAAATTCTGCTCTAGGCCGAAAATTAGACCTAGGAGGGCCTCTTTGAACTTGCAGGGCCATTGGATGATTTTGGATTGCTGGTGCACGCCACTGCAGGTAAGAAGGAGCCCGAGCATATGGTTGTGCATTATAAATAGGATATTGGGGGGATGGAACGAAATATAATGGATTCTGTACGTATGGTTGACATGTACCTCTCTAATTTTGTCGTGGACCTATCACGACAGTTGCTACATCCTCTTTTCTTTTCTTTCCCTCGAAACTTCCTGCACCACTTTGAATTGCTTGTTTTGTTGCTTTCAAAGCGACCTGGCTGATAATCTTTCTTGACTTGATTCCATTTTCTACCATCTCTCTAACTTTGATAACTGCAGCAAATGTACTTCTGATGGTAGAGAGCAACTGATGGAAATAATCAAGCTCTTGTGCTTGCAGAAAATAATCAATCATTTCAGATTCTTTTATTGATGGTTTGACTCTTAAAGTCTACTCTCTCCATCTGACGGCAGATTCTCAAAAACTTTCAGTCATCGTTTTTCTCATGTTAGTAAGCGTAGTGCGATCTGGCACAATCTCAATGTTATATTGAAATTGTTGAACAAAATCCCTATCCATGTCATCCCATACGTGCCAACAGGAAATGTCTTGGTCAATGAACCATTCAGAAGCTGTCCCTGTAAGGCTTTCTCCAAAGTAAGCCATTAATAATTCTTCTTTTCCTCCTGCTCCCCTTAATTGATTGTAAAACTTTTTCAAATGAGATACAGGATCGTCATGTTCTTCATATTTGTCAAACTTTGGCATTTTGAATCCTATCGGCAAATGGACATCAGGAAACATACACAAATCCTTGTATGAAATACTTTTTGGCACACCTAATCCTTGCATATTTCTCAAACTCTGCTCCAGGCTTCTAACTTTTCTAGCCATCTCCTCATGTTTCTCATTCTTGGCAATCTCTCAATCACGATAGGATTATCGCATTGATGAACATGATAATGTCGATTTTGAGATTTGAAAGTCATTTCAGGAGGATACAATATATCATGACTTGGTTTCCCCATATTTTTCGATACTATCGGTTGAGTACTCGCAGTAGCTGGTGCTATAGAAGCAAAAAGCGGGTTATTTACGATAGACAAATTCGGTGGGTGCATGGTAGAAGTACCAGCAACTCAAGACATATTAGCAAATAGGCCAAATCCTGGTGGGTAAAATGGATCACCAGTTTGAGCTGGGTCAGAATTTGGATCATTCAAAGTCGAAAGTCCAGGGATTGGAGAAGGCGAGGCTTGTCCATTCAACCAAGCTTGGTACATCTCTGCCATCTGTTGTTTCAATGACTTTATTTCTTCCATTGATGCTACATCCTGGGAAATCAACTGATTTTGCTCTTCTTCACTGTCAGACCCTATACCTTCTCTGCAGGTCATTTTCTTTTTTACCCTTGTATCTAGTATTATACGGATGTGATGCCAGTTTATACCACAAACCAATCACCAATTACTTTATCTTTCTGTAACCAAGTAGAAAATAGGTGAGTGCTATATTTTTAACACATTATAATGTCAAGTTATATGCCATGCTTCTATATGCATTTTCCAACCTATCATGGAAGGCTTTGTGTTTCATCCCGGCTTTTCTAGGCATATTTTATCAAAATTTATGATCGAACCCTTTGGAGGGTTGCCTACATATATACCAGGACATGAATCAGATCTTGCGTAGTTCGGGAGGAATTTAACAAAATGATTGTTTTGTCTCTTTTCTTTTTTTTTATTGAATAAAATAAATAGTAAGTGAATTAAAACATATGTAATATATATAGAAATAAACATTCAACTTCATTACATTCTAGAATATAAATACAACAAAATAATTGACCCAACTCCTAAAATAAAACCTACTAACTAACATCTGAAAACTAAAAGACATAATATCTAAACAAGAAGTTTTAATACTGAAAATGAAAAACTATAACAAATAAAACAACTATCCATTCAAGGAGACTTCGGCTTAATATGTCATCCCAAAATCAAAAATATATCCTCCAATGAAGTAGTGAGACGTTGTGCGAAAGCTGGTACTTGTGCCAAAAAGTCCTTACGATCCAACTGCTGATAATCTAAACCCATTCTGGCAGTATCTTGTGCTACACGGTGGACCTTCCCTCAAAGGTAACTGAAGGCCTGATCCCATTCCTGGGCCTGTCGATCTCAGAAATCAACCATCTCTCTCGCACGTTGTTCACGAGCAGAAATAACCTCCAACTGTTCTCGCAATATTTCTCTTTCACGGATCCACTAAGATCTCTCTCGATCAAATTCTTCTTGCATGTTCTTTTCAACTTCTTGCAGTTGCTATCGGCGAGATGCAGCAAGTTCTGCAACGTGTGACCCTCTAGTGGTAGCTAGCTTGATCTGTCCCCGAAGTGCAACTTCAATATCTACTGACTTAGCTCTCTCTTCAAAAAATTCCTTTTGTTGTTCTTTTATTTTTGCCCTGGCATGCTCTAATTCCTCTCTCAAAGCTTGGTTGGCAGCATGATGTTCCCGCATGGCTCTCTCGATCCCTATCCTGATTGTAGCCTCCTAATCTATAGGACCCTTAACCGTTCTTTTCGGTCTGATTGGCGAACTCAACTGTTCTTCAAACCATTCATGGTAGTCTAGATGTACTTCTCCTTTTTCATGCTCTATGACCATTGTTTCAATCCCCATGACACAGAAACCTTCCCAAATCTGCTGGGCTAATTCCTCTGAAAGTGGAATCTCTGGTCTAACCTCAAATACAAACTCGGTCATATTTTCCGTAATGGGAATTATTTGACGTCTTCCTAGATGACATAAAACAATCAATGGAACATATGATTGAACACCCCTAATACCCATTAATAATAAGAACGGTCAAATGACAGAACTATGTATGACTTGCCTCCAAGGGAACCAAGGGAGATTCCAAGTGATTTTATCTGTTGTCAGAGAATGAAAAAGCTTATCCCAATCTCTAAATCCTTCTGGGCATTTATATTTCTCTAACCTCTCTTTGTAATCTTTGATGCAATTGAATCTTTCAAGATTAAATCTTGACATTGTAGGACGTCGCTAAAGATGCCCCACAATCCACATCTGTAACAAGATATTACATCCCTCAAAAAAACTCTTTCCTTTCTGACAAACAGTTAAAGCACGGTAGATATCTTCCAAGATCATTGGTACCATAGTGTAATCTTTCTTAATCAGTATCTTTACCACTCCTGCTAAACGAATGTTAATTTTTTGTTCTCTCCTTGGGAAGACCATAGTGCCTAAAAAGGCTACCATGATTGCAAATCATTTGTGAACCTTCTAAGCCTTAAAATTACCCTTATTACAGAGTTTCTTACCATACTTTTTGAACCCTTCTTGCCTTTTGTATCTATCGTACAAAAACTGCAAGGAAACCCAACCTTTTTCCATCGATTCTTCTTTTGAGTTTAGTATGTTCATGAGTTTGCAGAATTTGTTTATCAAAATGAGTCTCGGGGTGATAAGTTTCTTCTGATGCATATCCCCATATCCAACATAGGCCGTTATCTCCTCTACAGTAGGGAACTCAAAATCCAAAAAATAAAATACACTGTTCTTCGGGCCTCAGAAGGTTAGTAACGCATCAATCACCTCCCTATTAGGCTTGATTGTTATAATACTCGTCAAAAAATCCAAATACTTATGTATCGCGTCATAAACGAATGTATCTATTTCGTTCCACCACAACCAAAGCTGCAAAGGGGTACAATCCATAACCTGAAGCGGTACACTCCCATCTTTCTTTCTCTTTGGACGCTTTCCACAAACAGGGGGAGATATTTTATACCTATTGACAGGGACATAAGATTAATAAATGTCTAGACTTAGACAAAACTTAATTTATTAATTTTGAAAAGAATTTATAACTTAACTTGTGAAACCTAGTACGACTATTATTCGGACTTAGTTGCTGAGAACAATTTTATCAAAATCAAAATGAGAAAAACATGACTAATGATATTTTTAGAAAAAATATTTATTTAAATTGGATATATCAAAAAAAATTACAATAACAGACCTCTGGACAATTTAACTATGTGTTTGGAGACAATACCTCCCTAAATACACTTAAGAGAACAAAAATAGAATGATTTAGAAAAAAAAATAGAATGATTGTTTCATGTATGAAGTTGTATAAAATTTTAGTCTCACGACCTCTAAAGGTTCAGACTGTTAAAATATATGTTTATATATTTTATTACTTTACAAAAATTCAGCTCACGGCCCCTAAAGGTTCGGGCTATTATGATTTTTATGTTAAAATTAATTTTGAAAAGTAAAATAAAGATAATAATATTCATGAAAACAATCATTTTTCTTATTATTATTATTTTTATTATTTTTATAAAAATATCCTTTGATAAATCTGTGAATAAATATATTATTATTATTATTATTCAAGTAAATGGTCATATTCTGAGTAGGACTTCCTACGTATCTCACAAAAAGTGAGAATCAGACCCTCGTAGTTCATGAAGATTGTAAAAACTATGCTGCTGTATATTTAAAAAAAAATTATTTTTAAAAATAAATTTTTTCTTTAAAAAATAATTAACTAAATTTGAGGATAAATTAATCTCTCGCATTTTAAAATTGCCTAAAGCCGGTCAACAAATAAATAGTCTTCCAAGCAAATGTTAAAGAGAATGTAGGATGCACATGTTGGTCTTTATAAATTAAGTCACCTGTCTTAGATAGACCCGGACCCTGTGCCGAGTCCCGCTAAGTCAAATGCATATGATGCAAATAAAGCGGCACCTAAAAGGGATAACCAGATTCTGAGTTTCCAGTTCTTCTAAGTTTTAAACCTAATAGGGATAAGTGTCTAGACTGGCTTACCTGAGTGAACACTCGAGCCGGAGAGGGACAACTTGGTCGGTAGCAAGGCAACACCGCCTTCGTTGCCGATCCGAACCTCGCCTAACATGTGTGACTATATCCTTCACCAGGTGCCTTGACAATCCAGCTATCTCAAAAAAGAAGGTGGGATGCATATGTTGCATTCCCTCTATCCTATTTTAGAGACTCAGAGGGAGTACGCGAGAGAAGACAATATATAATACAGTTCAAATAATATCAAAGCAATAAATGAGCGACAAGTAGCACATAAGGCCAATAAACACATTATAAAATAATTAAAGCAAGTAAAGTCAATATCAAAGCTCGAATTCTTATTTATTCCCCAGCGGAGTCGCCATAGATGTCACACCCCTTTTTTGCTCGAGGGATCGAGTCGAAGGGTTTTTCCAATTAATGTGACGATTTTGAATAAGGATTATTTTATTTTACAGAGTCGCCACTTGGAATTGAGTTTTGATATTCCAAGTCACCTTTTTGAATCCCTAATCAAAAGGAAATAACTCTTTATTATGGCCTGCAAAAATAAAAAACTGGGTAAGGAATTCTGTTGACCGAGGAGAAGGTGTGAGGCACCCCTCGAGTCCCGTGGTTCTAGCATGGTCACTTTTATTGACTTATCTTGACTTAAACTATTTTTGAATAGATTGTGTTAAGGCCTAAATTTGCTCATTTTTAATTATATCGAAAATGTTTGTTTACACCTTTTATATTAAATAAATCAATGAAATTTATTTTTTTTTAAATATTTGTCAAGGTACATTATTGTATCCTTGAATTTTTAAATGTCCCAAAAAGATGCGTACGCCGCATTCTTAATTAAAACGAATAAATCTTAAACATGTCTAAAATTTATCTAAACGTTGAAAGCATGATTTTTTTATATATATAAATTCGTAACAATTTTCCTATTCATTTTACCGTTATTTTTATCTCACCTAATTTTATACTTAATTAGTACGATAAAATTGTAATAATAATGACTATAATAATAATAAAATCTATTAAATAACATAATTTGACTATATTAACCAACTCTATCACAAATGACAAAGCAGTCAAATATATATTATATGATTTAAATAAAATTAATTAAACAAAATAAAATCCAAGAAGAAAAAAATAAGAACTGTATCATCTAAAATAAATGAATATTTTAATATTTAGTTTTCAAAAGCACAAAGAAAAATTTTAAAACAATAATTGAAAATACATACTTATCTATGATATTTAAAATATTCATAAAGTTAACAATAATGAGTTAAAGTCTTTATCAAATATTAAATTATTCAAGTTATATCTATGCAAGATCAGATAGGAAAAATAATCCAAAATATTAGCATCACTTCACTGTATTGACAAAACAAAAGACGAAACCAATTATATTTGACCCGTTTCTTACAGTTTTTTAATATTTTCCGTCGTCGTAACAGTAGAAACAACGAGAGAATTTTTGGGAATGGTTTTTTGACAAGGTTCGTCTCGTCGTTGGTGGCTGGTTCAACAGGAAAAGAGAAGGAGATCGGCACCGGATTAGTGTTTTCGGCCGATGGAGCAGCGACGAAGAAAGGGAAGAAGGGTGCGGTAGCAGCGACCATTTTTTCCGGCCAGTGATGGCTGGAAGTGATGGGGAAAGGGAAAAAGAAAGAGGCGGCTCCGACGATGGTTTCAAACAAGGGAGGGGGTGACCGGAAAAGGGAAAAGAGAAGAGGGAACAGCGTCGTCTTCGCCGGCGACGGATCCGGCCAAATACGGCCCTTTGATGGTCTGTCAAGGGCGGGAGAAGGGGAAGAAGGGACGTCGGAGCGGCGATGGCGCGACTGGTGATAGTTTTGCCATTCAAATAGTGTTTTCGCCGTCCATCATTTGCCGGAAAACCAAATTCCAAAACTGTTTTCTCCCTTTTTACTGATTCTCTCCTTCTTGTGTCTTACTCGATTTTATCTTTCATTTTTTTTACTGATTTTTGTGTCAAACGGTGTGTTTGTTACTTTTTTTTTGAACATATATGTGACTATTTGTATACTCCAATTATATCTTTAAACATGTACTATGAGAATGTATATATATAAGTTACTAGTAGAGTATGTGGTAACAAAAGTTCATATAATCAAACATGCACAATAGAAAATACATTGAAACTGTTTAAATATTTTCATTCATGTTTTTCCACAGAAGATTTACAATATAATAGAATAGGATCAAAACAGAACCAGTATTTCAATTTAATTGAATACGGAAGCAAACGTTGTCATTGGAAACTTGAACGAGATTCAAATTCACTTTTTCTCTTCTTTGTTTTGCTCTTTGACTGACTTTTCCTATCAACTTTCTCTCTGTTTTTTTTCCTCTGATCTTCTGATGTTCAACTTAGTGATAATCAATGTCCGTATATTTTAGGGGGAAAGTCCTTAAATAATGGGACTCTTGGGGGGAAAATAAAAGAGAGGGGAACTGTTATTTAGATAAAGGATCAGATTAAAAAAAATTCAAATTTCAAATTATATTTATTTATTTATTATATATTTATTAATAGAAAATAATAGTAGTAACAAAGATAATAATAATAAATAAATAAAAGTAAATAAATAAATAATAATAATAATAATTAATTTTATATTTAATAAAATATAATAATAATTTATAAATAGACAAAAACAAATATAATATAACAATATTAAAACTATTAATTTATGTATTAAAATTTATAAAAGAAAACATATATTTTTAATTTTTATATTATTTTTTTAAAAATTAGAAAACATATATCACTGATGATATTATTTTGGGAAAACCTTGGTTTCTTCATATATATCCCATAATGAAATGGGATGAGAACTGTGTAATCGGCACTTTTTAAACAAACAAATTAAGTTTGAATGGTGTGAACTGCCTTATACCAAATATATAAATCTTATCAGAGAAAAAATACTTTCAAAAAATAAACAAATGAAGTTTTTGAAAAATGAAATTTGCAGTTTAACTATTGATCAAACTCTTCAAAATACTAAATTGGCTGAAAAATTAAAATTTTAAAAAATCAGTTTTCAATAGAAATATGTGGAGACCATCCAAATGCTTTTAGGCAAAGAAAGAAGCATGTGGTTAGCCTTCCATATGAAGACAATTTTCAAGAGGGTTATATTCCTACTAAGTCAAGACCATACTAAATGAATTCTGAATATTTAGAGTTATGTAAAATAAAATTGATTCTCTTTTACATAAAGATCTTATTAGACCTTCTAAATCCCCATGGTCATGCACGACCTTCTATATTAATAAACATGCTAAACAGGAAAGGGGAGTTTCGAGGTTGGTTATAAATTATAAACCTCTCAACAAAGTCTTTATATGGATCAAGTATCCAATTCCAAATAAAAAGGATTTATTAGACAGATTATATGATGCTCTAATATTATCTAAATTTGATTTGAAATCAGGTTACTGACAAATTCAGATATTGAAAGCAGATAAATATAAAACTACTTTTAATGTTCCAATGGAATAATTTGAATAGAATGTCATGTCATTTGGACTGAAGAATGCTTCTTCAGAATTCCAAAAAATTATGAACAAAATCTTTATGCCACATAACAATTTTATAATTGTCTATATTGATGATATTTTGGTGTTCTCAAAAAATATAGAGACACATTTTAAACATTTGGATCTTTTCAAAAAGATCATTATCCAAAATGACTTAGTTATATCGAAGCCAAAGATGCTACTTTTCCAAACAAAGGTAAGATTCTTAGGTCATAATATTGACCAAGGAAAAATAATTCCTATCAATAGAAGTATTGAATTTGCTTCTAAATTTCCAGATGTTATAACAGATAAAACTGAATTGCAGAGATTTCTAGGAAGTCTGAATTACATATCTCATTTCATAAAGGATTTAACAAAAGATACAACTATCTTGTATGATAGATAGAAGAAAAGTCCAAATGCATGGACAGAGGGTCATACTCTCATAGTAAAAAATATAAAAGCAAAGGTTAATAAACTACCTGCTTGACATTGGCAAATCCCAATTGGAAAAAAATTATTGAGACGAATGCGTCTGATATTGGCTATGGCGGAATCTTAAAACAATATTTCCCAAAAGATAAACATGCCTACGTTATACAATTCTATTCTGGTAAATGGAATGCCAGCCCGAAAAATTATGCAACTGTCACAAAGGAAATTCTTACTATAGTTAAATGTGTTTTGAAATTTCAAGGCGGTCTTTATAATCAAAAGTTTGTTATACGAACTGATTGCCAAGCTGCTAAATTTATATTTAATAAAGACTGTAAGCATGATGTGTCTAAGCAAATATTTTCAAGATGGCAAGCTCTGTTGGCTCCGCTTGATTTTGAAATTGAATATTTGAAGGGTTCAGATAATAGTTTACCCAACTTTCTTACTCATGAATATCTAACCTAATGTTTTCTTTATCCCAATACACGATGGCATCCCAGGGATCTAGTTCCTCTTATAGAGAAAGGGGAAGAGGTAAAACAACCTCAAACAGAGTCTGAGGAAATGTCTTTGTCCAAATTGGTAATCAAAGGCTAATAGCCTCAAATATTGCAAGTTCAATTTCATTCGATTTGAATACGGATCAACAAATGTACCAGGACATTTTCGATTCTATAAAATCAAAGTCCAAAATACAAGGGGCAGATGATGTCCCTTCTTATTCAAGTATTCTTAAGGATGACAATGGGAATACAGAACTTTATGAGAAAAATAAAAAAGAAGAGGTTATACTTCTTCTAGAAAATCATGATCTTAAATGGAGAGAAAATTCATTGCAGCTGATGCAAAAGTATTTAGCTAATACATTTTATACTACGGTAACATATAAGTACCGTAAACATTACGAGATGATATTGTCTCAAATAGCATCTGCTGAAATAGAACATTTTTATGCAAGCGAAAATATCCGCAAAGATTATAATTTCTCAAAAATTATAATCAAAAAGATTTTTACTCCTGAAGAGTGGGGCTTGAGTACCCTTAAAGAAAAGAAATATATACATCATGAACAACAAAAAATCACAGTTAAATATAATTATTGGGTTTATGTAGAGAGCTTTGATAAAGTTCTAGTATGTGAGAATCCTGAGAGATCTCATTCATGGTTTATGAAAGTTTGTGAAAATATCTACAAACAAGGCATACCAAATTGGTTTGCTCAATGGTGAATCTTGCATGGTCCCTCACCAAAAATTTTGCCCGAACCATTTAAAGATTTGTATAATGATTGGGTAGAAGTATTACCTATACTTCTAAACATGCAGAGAGAAAATATATATGTTGAAGGAATATCAACAATGTATTTCTTCATTGAATTCTTTATTCCTTGGATCTTGAAGTGGTCTATAGAAGTAAAATCAAACATTGATAATTTACCATGTTTAATGCGGGTTTATTATACTACATTCTGGAGTAAATTAAACCAGCAGACAGCAAATGAAAATGTCCACGGCCATCAACTAATTGAATCAATAAAGATGGTTGTTACTCAATACAAATAGCAAAAAGAGATGACTCTGTTATATGAACAGGAGGAAAATAGCCCATTCAAAAACATTGCTCGAAAATATCAAATGAAGAAAGAAACAATATCCAAATCTGAAATATTGGCTTCATATATGGAAAAAGTCAAGCGAGATTTAATGAGAAATCTTGATCAAGGATATCCTTCAGATATGTCCATATCATCCGTAAGTCATACCACGGAGAATGAAGGAGACTGCTTAGCTTGGGAACCCCAAAGCATCCGGAGTGATGAAGAACTAGATCTGGATGAATACTTGAAGAAGTTCCAGGATACATCGGAAGAATCCGCAAAAGGTAAAGGGAAAAAATAAATTAATGAAGGACCCAACCACTAATGGTATTATTGGGGAGACAGCTATGATGCCAGACAAATTTTTGAAAAGGCAAATAATAAAGGCCACTAACTTTCTAAAAAAGTAAAGGCCATTTCTGAATAGTAAAGGTCAATTGTGAATAGTAAAGGTCATTTATTATTTTGTCTTTTGGAGCATCCGTTATATAAGGAACTCATTTTTTATTTTGTAAAAATAGAATTTAGAACCACTCCTCTCTATATTACTCTCTCAACCACTCTCTTGTAATATATCATTTGAAGTGATTCGGTCCTTATTTGAAAAGACATTAATTGCACTACTATCACTTTCATCCCTAAAGTCTCCAACCCTGCCACTATTAAAAAATATAGTCCCATAGCATGTTGCACTATTCTATATAAAATTATCTCCAAAGTCCTAACTGTAAGGCTTTAGAAAGTTATTGCTTCAGTAGTTAGTGATACTCAGGCAGGGTTTGTGCCAGGTAGAAGAGTGGCCGATAATGTTATCCTAGCACATGAACTGATTGTAGGAAGAATAAATCACCTATGTTTGTTATCAAGGTAAATTTACAAAAGGCATATGACTCAGTTAAGCGGACTTATATTAGACAGATTCTAGAGGAGCTCAAGTTTCCCTATCAATTTATCAGCTGGATCATAGAGTCTGTGACTACTGTGAACTATACTATGATCATCAATGGTGAATCAACAAACCTTTTTAATTCTATAAAATGGCTTAGACAGGGAGATCCACTCCCCCCTTATATTGTGCCATGGTAATGGAATACCTGAGTAGGCAATTGACTACTATGTATGGTACTGACTATAACTATCACCCTAAATGTGAAAAATTGAAGCTAACTCATCTTAGTTTTGTAGATGACCTTCTTCTCTTTGCAAAGAGTGATATAGAATCTGTTAAACTAATGCATGCTGGATTTACAAACGCCTCTAAAGCTTCAGGGTTGCAGGATAATTTGACCAAAATTTGTATCTATTTTAGTGGTGTATCTGATTGTGAGATAGCAGAACAGAAAGTAGCTATTCTTCAACAGCTTAGTTATTCTCAAGGGGAATTACCTTTTAATTATTTAGGCATTCTTATGGTCTTAAAGAAACTTACTATCATTCAGTGGCAATCATTTATTGAGAATATAGCGGAAAAAATTATCTTTGGACAGTAAAAACCTCATCCTATGTAGTAAGGGTTCAGTTAGTCAAGACAATAATCTTTGACATCCAAGCTTACTGGACCTAAATATTTCTGATACCTGCCAAAATTACCAAACTTATTGAGGCTTATTACTGAAGCTACATTTGGTCCAGGACTAATACAATTACTAAAAAAGCTTTGGCAGTATGGGAGAAAATATGTTTTCTAGTTTCAGCAGGAGGTTTGCATATTCTTAACTTGAAGTTGTGAAATTTTTGTGCTACATCAAAGACTTGCTAGGCGCTATCTCAAAAGAAAGATAAATTGAGAATAGGGTAAAATCATAGTTATTATATAAAAAGTGAAGACTTTATGAAAATGCAGATTCCAAAGTAAGCAAGTTGGGTGATCAAGAAAATCTTTGCTGCAAGAGATATGGTAAAAGAGCTACAAATTGTTATCACTCTAAACACAGCTTAGTCAGGCAGTTTTATAAGCAATCGTTAGGGAACTTACCAAGGAAAGAATGGAAACATCTCATGCGCAAAAATATAGCTAGGCTCAAGGCTATTTTTGTTCTGTGGATATATTTGCATGGTAATTTGAACATAGTAGATAAGTTTGTCAAATGGGGTATCAATATTGATTTTGAGTGTGTTTTCTATAAGACTTCCCCAAAAACTAGTGTTCATTTATTTTGCAAATGTTCTTTCACTACGCAACTCAGGTTAAGAGTCTTTAAGTGGTTACAAGTACTAGTACTAACCAATGTGCAGCTTCAGCAGTGGTTTATTCAAGCAATCAAAGGCAATTCTAAATGGGCTAGGCTATTGAAATAAGTTTGTATTGAAACTCTTATACTATTTGGACAAAGAGGAACATCAGGATATTTGACAAAGTGGAAAGGACAACTGAAGAGTTGGTTATAGAAATGGTATGCATCTGTACTGTGAGGGTTACTGGAGACTTGAGAAACTATCTGCTAAACCTTTGTTTTTTCATCTTATCAGTAGTAATAGCTTTTGGTCTTGGTTAGAGAAGTTGGAATTTGAGTTTGTTTTGCTGTTATATATGGAAACAAGCTGGGAAGTGGCTTGTTATAGACTTTAATGCTCTTTGGTGATTAATAAAATACTTTAATTATAAAAATAATGTTCCTAAGAAAATAGGAATACAAATTATGTGAGATGAGTCATAATATAATATTAATACTAGTCTAAGGATACGAGCTATGCACCTATAACTCACTTTAATGAATTCACTTCGATATTATTTTTAAATAATGCATGGACTAATAAATAAATTGATGATTTTATTAAATATGAAAAAAAACTTTAACAGAATGTTAATATACAGCTTTAAACTAAATTAAGAAAAATTACCAAGGCTATAGAACGACAGCTGAAACACAAGAAGAAAAGCAATATAACTAATACCTTATATAGAATTTGAAATATATAAATAAAAGTTGTATCTCAAATATTATATCCTACCAAAATAATTTCAGGTCCTTGTTGTCGTATTTCTTCAATTCAATTTGTTTATAGTTATTTTTTACTTGTGATCGACCATCGAGACAATTGCGTAGATATAATATGTGTACAACAATAACAATGACATCTCAAGTAAAAACAATTCACTACCATGCCTGACAACAATACATTCCTATTTTTACTTGATTAAAATGTGTTCGGTCGATCAGAAAAAGTAACAACACATTCCTAAATAATCAAAATATTAGCGAAGAGAAAATACAATAGATAGCATGACATGTCTACCTTTTTAATATCGATGAATGCGCAAGTAGACGTGCAAACAAAATTATAGCCATTATAACATCATACAAGCATATTTAATATATGTAGCAGCAGCAACAACATACATACATGTAGAATTTTTCCCTACCCTATTAATACTACTATTTTTATATGATAAGTGATTGTTTCTGAATTCTAATAGATCCTTGGTTCAAGAAGTAATAATAACAATCATATCAAGAAATAACATAACAAAAAATTACCGTAAAATCATACTTCTCTGAAATGGTCAGATACTACAAAATTGAAAAAATATCAATTAAATTTGACCGACACAAACATAAGAAGTCATAAAAATTCTACTATGCAGAATAGATCTAGAGAATTTTTCAATTCGAATAAAGAGAGGGGAATTAATAGAAGAATAAATAGCAGTGTAATACAACGAGAAGATTGGAGGCTATTCGTAAGTAAAATCATTTTTATAGAAGTAAAGATTCATAGTTATTGTAGATACGTAATTTTTTACCCTCCCTGAGTTTTAACTTATTTTTTGGCATTAAATATTTTTATTTTATCCAGCATTTATTTTAGCTTTAATTTCATTTTTAATAAGTTTAGTTGAAAATAAAAAAAAAAATAATAAATAAAGTTACAATTTTGGGGTATTTTTATTTTTGTTTTAAAACAATATGAAAATTCAAAAAAAAAAAATATTTTTATTTTTATTTTAATAAATAGGCTAGTAGTTTTATTATTCTCTTAATTAGATTTATTTTAGATTATTACAAACTTTTATTATATCTTCTTAAATATAAAAAATTAATAAGTAAATATTATTTATTATTATTATTATTTACTTTAATACACTGAGTATGTTGTTGTTGTATTATTATTTACTTTAAATTTTTTTTAAAAAAAAAGATAATTATCCTAAAAAAATTATCAAACCACCCCCCCCACACTATCCTATCTTCACTCAACTGTTCTCCCGCACCCCATTATCACACATAGAGAACAAAAAAGAAAGATCAAGAAAGATCAGACAACATCAGATAGACATTGAAATTGAGAAAAAAAAATAGAGGAGAACAAAACCAGAGAAACGAGCAAAGAACAAAAAAAAAAAAAAAAAAATCAGGAAAAGAGAGAAAACCAAAACAAAGAAAGAATTATGATTTGAGTTTTAGATTTTCATTTGAGTTTTCAATAATAACGTCTTGCTTTCGTATTTAATTAAGTTGACATATAGATTTTATTTTGATTCTATTTCTATTAATGTTGTAAATTTCTTGCGAAAAGTATGAGTGGAATGTTCAAGTGATTTTAAGCACTGTTTAATTTATATAATTAATTAATTATGTGAATTTATATTATTACATGTTATATAATCAAGTTACAAGATATTTAATGTATTTATATGTAGATGTATTGAATGTTAAAATATTGTGTTAATATTATCAAATAAGAAAAAAAAAAACGCAGAACAGGAAAATAAACTCGCTATACACACAGATAGAGAGAAAATATGCACACAGACAGTGGGGAAAGGAGGAAAAAATATCAGCGAAAAGAAAGGAAAAACAGGAGAAAACACATACTACACACGCTCACAGAATGACACCCCTACATCTGTAGACACCATTATTCACATACATCTCACAAAAAACACATATAACAGTGATACCACCTCCATTTTTTCTGAAAAAAACATAAAAAGACTCACATTCACACACATACACACAAAAACCAGTTAAAACTCGGAGAGACAAAGAGGAGGAAAATCAGAAAGAAAAATAAGGGGAAAATAACAATGACACCCCACCGATAAAAACTATCGGTTCCACCCCACACTCCCTAAACCGGCGAACCAACTCGCCGGAAATCCTCCAGCGTCACCGTTCGCCTCACCCTCAGCCGCCAGCCGCTTTTTCCGGTGAAAACGCCGAGCCAAACCACCCAAATCAGACCCTCCAAGTCGAGATCCACCGGAGAGCCGCGACCAACCCCACCAGCGTTGCCTCCTTCACCATCGTCGGAACAACAACTACTCCAGCAGCGAACTAGCCACCACCTCTCTCACCCGTTTTCTTTTTCCGGCACTCCAACCGCCATGGCAACAACCATGGTCGGTAGTCGCCCCTCCGTTCCCTTCTCCGGTGCGGTCCGAACAACGATCCAATTCCCCGCCATTCCCATCGGCTCGCTGGCAGCCCTTTTTCCCCCTTTTGCGTTATCCCGTCACCAGTAAAATTGGGTGCTGTCTCCCATTTCCGCTCCAGATCTGGTGGGGTTTTGGCCGTCCGGCGCTGCTTCGGTGAAATATGACCAGAAAAAACCACTGGATTTCCTTTTATTTTTAACCCTAAAAATTTTTTAAAAATACGTTCCTTTGTAGATCTGGAAAAATTATAATATGTATGAAATGTCATACTTGTGTGAGGTCTCATTAATTGATAAGTATTCTTGTGGATTTCATGTCCTCCCAATTCTCCTTTCACCACTCCTTCCATCACCTCCCACCCTCACCATAAAATATAAATACATCAAAAACCCTTACTACCTTCATTTATTTCATAATATTAACAAATGTTTTAGTTTGGTAAAATTTAAATAACATAGTTAAAAAAAAAAATCAATTAAAGTCAGTTAAGACAAAAAAGAATAATGATAAAAATAGTACGTTAAGTTTTTTAACTTTTAACCGCATCATAGAATAAACTTTTAAATGGATAAAATAGTCATATAATTATTAAATAAAAAAATCTACCTAAATCACATAATTATACTCTATAATAAAAAATCATAAAAATTTCACTCTATTTATAAAATTTTAAAATAATTCAATCATTTCATGACTGATAATTTTTAAAAATATTGTGTTTGCACAAAGCACTGATATTATATTTGTATCGAGAGATATAGTAAATATATATATGAATTATGAGTTAAAAAATTATAAAAAAATTATGTTGATCTAGTACGAAAAAAGAAATTTATTAATCTTTATAACCTTTTGAAGGAATCGAAATACTTTGATCGTGACATATGCTTTATTTTAAATCTTTTATTTTTTAATTATGGTGGATGAAAATTCATAAAAAATTTAAATTTAGAAAGAAAAATAAGGAAAACAAATATAAACTGTACCTCACTAGTTTAAATTTATGAAGTGAATATTAGGAGAGATTTCTAAAATCATCTCAAATGTAATTAATTAATTTTGATGCGTCATATACTCTTTATCTATAATCTATAATCAATATCTATAATGTATTAAGAGTTTGAAGGTCTTAAAATTTTTTTTTAACTTTTTATCCTTCATTAAAAAACTTCGCTTTAGATAAAATTATCTTTTTACTATTTTTCTCTAATATTTAAGAGTTAAAAATTAATTAAATATATTTATGATAAAATCCTTCCTTATTAAAAGTTATCAAAATTTTATTATTTTTTTTTAAATTTAAGAGTTGAAAATTAATTAAATATATTTATGGTAAAACATTTCCTTATTAAAGGTCATCAAAATTAATGACAACTAAATTTTTTTCATTAGTTTAAGAATTTAAATCAACTAAATTTGATTGTAAGAAGATTTTAAAAATTTAGAAATAAATATAAAATCGCTAGAATAAGAAAAAATTATGAAGTACCAAATTTTTAAAGCTTTAAGTACGTAATAAGAATGTAATCAATAATTTTGTAAAAAATTAACTCTAAAAAATAAGGAACGATTTTAAATATAAAAAAAAAATTGTAAAAAAAATATGGTTCAAATTGATGCGTCTCTCCTAGCTTATAGCAACAAGGGAAAGAGGTACTATATATCAAACGCAAAAATGATAATCCATCAACCACTTAGAACTTCTGGTGGTAAAATATACATGTGTATATGTTTATGTTTACATTATTATATTAAAAATGTGAAAGATTTTTGAAAAGTAATTGAAACTTTTATACTTTATTAAAAAATTTCGTAATAGATAAATTATTTAATTTTAAATAATCAAACGTTAAACATGTGAGGCACGTGCGGTTAAACTAGTGTACAAAAAATTAAAATTTATATAAAATTCACTTTTACTTAATTTAGTTATTGTGAAATGCCTATTATACATCAATTATTTTTAAAAAAATGAATTTGTTATTATAAATTTTAAAGTTGAGCTCGAGGAATAAAAATATTAAGATAAGAAAGAATCAAACTTATTTGAGTAAACAAACTTAAATAAATCAAACAACTATTTAAATCAAAAAGTAAATAAATTAAAAAGTACCTTAGATTAAAAAAAATAGGGAAAAGGCTTAAATATGTCACTGAACTATCAGAAATGGCTCATTTATGTCATCCGTTAAAAGTTGGGCTCATTTATGCCATCACCGTTACAAAACTGGCTCATCCATGTCATTACTTTTTAACAACCGATTTTTTAAAACAGTCTTTCCACGTGGCATCTTATTAGAGGGTCACGTCATTTTTTATTTTATTTTTTATTTTTAAAATAATTTTCTTTTTAATTTTTTTTAATCCATTAAAAAGAATCCACCCAATTTTTTAATCTATTAAAAATTAATTTGATCTATACTTTTAAAATTTGATTAATTTTTCATGATCAAACAAATATTTAAAGATTTTTTTCTTAAATCTACTACTAAAATTTATAACCAAACGCTATTCTAATTAAACATACAGTATGTCTTAGCATACATGAAATATTTTGTCAGCCGAATGTAAGTAACTCTTTATTTTTTTATTTTTTTATTAAGCATAGAAGGACATCATCAGCATCAGGGGCGGCTCAAGCAAATTTATGGCTTAAGGCAAAAATCAAACGGAGGCCCAGCGTTTTATTTTTTTATATAATTTTTTTCTTTTTTCTGTAAATAATATTTAATATATTTCTTAAAATTTATAATTTATTATCATTAAACAAAAATAGGCCCCTCAAATTTTGGGGTCTTAGGCGACCGCCTTTTCTCGAAGGGTTGAACCGCCCCTAATCAGCATTCAATATTTGTACGTAATACTTTATGCATCATCATTTATCATTGCAAAAACAGGAAGGTGACAACATACCGACATATATAGTATACGTAGAGTTGGCAAAATGAGAAGCTAACTATTAATAATATAATAATAATATTTGATGTTTATATATCCCTTCAATTTCAACTGAAAAATGACAAAAGTTTTAGTTAACGTGAATCTTTAAAAAAAAAAAAGTGATAAAAAGCGTGGAGTGTATACTCTCTCCGTTCCCTTTTAGTTACTCGTCCGTCAATTAAAATAACTATTTTATTATAATATATTTATTAAATGATGTTTATTATTGTATTAGAAATTAATTTGAAGAAAAAAGTAATTAATATTAAAGGTAAAATATGAAAACAATCTTAATATGTCAAAAATGACAAAAAATCGAATTGAACGAGAATGTTTTAAGAATATATTCATAATAAATTAATCAAATTTTAAAAGCATAGATCAAACTAATTTTTAATGGATTAAAAAGTTGCGTGGATTCTTTTTAATGGATCAATTTTTTATTTTTATTTTTTAATTTTTATTTTTTAAATTTTAAAAAATAAAATAAAAAATGACGTGGTCCTCTAATAAACTGTCACGTGGCAAAATTATATTTAAAAATCATCTGTTAAAAAGCAATGGCATGGATGGACCGATTTTGTAACGACGATGGCATGAATGAGCCCAACTTTTAATGGATGATATAAATAAGTCATTTTTGATAGTTCAGTGACATATTTAAGCTTTTTCATAAAAAAAAAAAATTATAAGAAAGAAATGAAACAGGAAAAGAGAATAATAGAGATAACAAGTACTAGAAAGTGAGACCTAAATTCCACTTGATAAAATGTGATAGATATTTCTTATAAATTTTATCTGCCACATCGTACTTGAGTTTCACAAAAAATAAAACTTTTCCTCAATGAAAGGCCGCAACTGTATCCCCGTGGACCTTTTCCTCTCTCTATATTTTTTCTTAAATTCCTTGCCCAATAAAAGGAAAAACGTCATTTGTATCCAAAAAAGAAAAAAAAAATACACCCCCCATATTTGTGGCTCATAATTTGCCAAGCGTCAGTGAATAGCTTTGACATCTGCGTCAGATGATCTGATACATATCACTCATCACCAATCGACAAATTTTCAACATTTCCGTTACATGGATTTTCTGCAATCCACAGTTTTGAGTTTTGGTGATAAGTGGGATTTCCAATCACAGGAATTAAATTCTACTAGGCGTTTGATCGTGCTCCCTTCTTTACATTTTATGTCACACATTTTAACTTTGACTCGATATTTAAAAAAAAAATAAAAAAATTTATGGTTTACAATAATTTTTAAATTTTAATATAACTATAAATCATTTTATTAAGAGTAAAGAAAAAAATTTAAATTATTTTCTCCATTTATTTTACTTCGCCACTATTAATTTGACATACATTTTAAAAATAATAAATAATAGAAATAGTTTTTTTATATTATTATTTGAATGTAATAAATTTAATGTTTTGAAAAATATATTGAATAATGACTAGTATTTAATAATAAGGATAAAATAAATACGATATGATAAATTATACAATATTTTTTCAAAATGAATAAGTATTATTGAATATTTATTAAAATAAAGTATAGAATAAGATTTATGGCATAAATTTAAAGTTTTGATTTAAATAAATAATTTAAATATATGTAAAATTTTAATCATAATTTTTTTTTTAAAATATATATTATAAAATGAATTATAAATATCTATGTATAACTATAAATCAACTTATTAAGATAAAATAAGAAAATATAAACTAAATTATTTAGATAATATAATTTTTTTTCTTTTTTAGGAATAGACTTAAAAAAGATACATCACATGTATAAGTTGCGACACAGGAAATATTGTGTATCATTGAGAAAAATCTCTCTTTCTATATATCTATATTTATATCAATAATCTATAATAATAATAAGGAAAAAGGGTCAAATATGTCTCTAAACTTTGTGAAAAGGTTTAAATATACCTTTCATTACAAGTTTGTCCAAATATACCCTCGCTGTTAAAGTTTAGGAGCAAATATGCCCCTGAACTTTACGAAAAAGGTCCAAATATGCCCTCCGTTACAAATTTGATCTAAATATGCTCTCGCTGTTAAAATTTAGAAGCAAATATACCCCTCAAACCGTTAAGTGTTTTGCTGAAAATTTTTAAATCCCTTTTTCCTATTTTAATTTAGTGGCCACGTAATCAAATAATTATCACGTCACAAAAATTAAATTCACCCAATTCTTTTATACCCTGACCCGACCCTAAATCTGACCCAAGATCCCTTTTACCCTCAATAATCCCTCAATAATACCCTAACCCATTTCACTTTATCTTTTACATAATAACTTAGTCGGGGCTTAGTCTACCCTGAATGTGAGTAAATCAATACGCAAAGCTGATTGCGTTGTTTCTAGCTTAGTCTATGCAATTGTGAGTAAAATTGCATATCGATTTACTCACATCCAGGGTAGAGTAAGCCCCGACTAAGTTATTGCGTGAAAGATAAAGTGAAATAGGTTAGGGTATTATTGAGGTTAAAAGAGGTCTTGGGTCGGATCTTGGGTTGGGTCAGGGATTTGCAAATTTTCAGCAAAGCACTTAACGGTTTGAGGGGTATATTTGCTCCTAAACTTTAACAGCGAGGGCATATTTGGACCAAACTTGTAACAATGACATATTTGGACCTTTTCGCAAAGTTCAGGGGCATATTTGCTTCTAAACTTTAACAGCGAGGACATATTTGAACCAAACTTATAACGGAGGACATATTTGAAACTTTTCGCAAAGTTTAGGGGCATATTTGACCCTTTTCCCTCATAATAATAATATATTACAAGTGTGAAAATATTTAAAAAAGTGATTTGAACATTTTATCCTTCATTAAAAGACTTTCTTTAGACAAAACTGTCTTTTCACTATTTTCTTCAATTTATTATTTAATTATTTTTATTATATTAATTATATTTCTAAAATATATGAGACTCCTAAAATATATGAAAGGAGAATCAATTAATATTTTTCTTTGTACTGATCAATTAGAAAAAAATACTCCTAAAATAGAACAACATTAAGAATATACTTCTATAAATATGAATATTGAGATTAACTAGACTCCTAAAATATATGAGACTCCTAAAATATATGAAAGAAGAATCAATTAATATTTTTTCTTTGTACTGATCAATTAGAAAAAAAGTATAACTAACATAAATATCCTCTTTTGAAAGTAATTACACTCTCTTCCACATTTTTAATTGCTTTACTCTCTCTTCCTATTAATATACATAACATAGTCGACATATACATAACATTTTGTGTATATGTTGGAATTTTTGTAATATGTTTAGGGAGTTGGGATTTTTGTAATATATTTAGGGAGTTGGAATTTTTTGTAATATTGAAAGCATAAGTTGTGTATTTGCGTAATTTTTAGTTAGAAAAATACTCTTAAAATAGAACTCCATTAAGAAAATACATCTATAAATATTGAGATGTACGTTAAACTAGAGAAGAAACTGATTTATTTATTGAAAAAATATGATTGATGCTCATCTAAGTTGATTCAGTTGCATGTCTAGATTGGTGGATGCTTAATTTTTTAATCCTCAACTTCTTCACTATTTTTGTCAACATAATAAAATTCAACGTGTGTATATGTATATATCTTCTTTGTTTTCATTCAAATCATTCTTTAGTGGCAAAATTTTCGCTCAGACAAGAATTATTTTTATCAAAACTGAAGTTTTGTGATCACTATTGTATTATTTTGTTGTAGTTTACAGGTTGTAGATGAATTTACAGGTGGTAGATGAATGTCGGTCGTCTGTGAGAATTTTTTTTGGGCAGAGGTTAGGTTTAATTGCATTATTTTTATATCTCTGTTTTGAATTTTTTTTTGTGTAAAGGTAAAGTTTAGTTGTATTATTTTGATATCTCTATTGTTGTATTATTTTGTTATAGTTTATAGGTGGTAGATGAATGTCGGACGACTTTGAAATTTTTTTTGTGTAAAAGTTAGATTTAATTATATTATTTTGATGCCTCTATCATCGTATTATTTTGTTGTAGTTTACAGGTAGTAGATGAATATCGACCGACTTTGAGAAATTTTTTTGGTAAAAGTTAGGTTTAATTAAATAAATCTCCAAAAGATGTTGAATTTAATTATTGTATTCAACAACAACAACAACATATCCAGTATATTCCCACATAGTGGGGTCTGGGAGGGTAGAGTGTATGCAGTCCATACCACTATCTCTAAAGAGGTAGAGAGGCTGTTTTCGATAGACACCCCTGCTCAAGTTAGAAGACAGCATACAAAAGCATGAAAATCCTAGAATACAATAAAATAACAACGGTACGACATCTACAGAAAATTGTACGTTGCCAAACACAAGACCCTAAAGTCCACCTAAATACTGACAACGCCTCAACTACACCCTTAACCTTCTATCCTAATACTATTCCTTCATATTTTCCTATCCAGGGTCATGTCCTCAATCAACTGTAACTGCTCCATGTCACCTTTAATCACTTCTCTCCAGTATTTCTTTGGCCTACCCCTACCCTACTTGAAGTCATCCAAGGCTAACCGCTTACACCTACGAACTGGGGTATCCGTGCCACTCCTCATCACATGACCAAACCATCTCAACCTCACTTCCCGTATCTTTTCCTCCGCTGATACCACTCCCACCTTCTCCCGAATAATATCATTCCTAACCTTGTCAACCCTAGTGAATCCACACATCCAATGCAACATACTCATTTACGCCACCTTCAGCTTTTGGATATGAGAATTCTTAACTGGCCAACACTCCGCTCCATACAACATAGCAGTCGGACTGCAACTCTAAAGAATTTGCCTTTCATCTTGAGGGGCACCTTCTTATCGCATAAAATTCCTGAAGCGAGCCTCCATTTTAACCAACCAACCCCAATACGATGGGAGACATCCTCATCTATCTCTCCGTTTCCCTGAATCGTAAACCTGAGATACTTAAAACTCTCCCTCTTACAAACCGCTTGGGAATCCAACTTCACTAATACCTCCTGCTGTTGCCTCGAGTCACTAAAATTTCACTCTAAGTACCCCGTCTTGGTCCTACTCAATCTGAAACCTTTAGACTCCAGGGCTTGCCTCCAAACCTCTAGTTTATCAGTAACCCCTTATCGCGACTCATCAATCAAAACTATATTATCTGCGAAAAGCATACACCAAGGCACCTCACATTGTATTCATCTTTATTATTTAAGCAAATATCCTATTTATTGTAACGTTTGAACTCAATATAGTAAGGTACACGTGCGAGCCATGTACACCTAAACTAGTATATATATAAAAAAAGGAGCATAGGAGGCTACTGATGTGACATGTCTCTAAGGTCACTATTAGGAATTATCTTTTTTCTTAAAATTTTAATCTTTTTTCTTAATATTTTGATCAATTTTCTTATAAAAAATTATATTTCTTGGCTCATTAACTATTGATATTTATTTCATTTATTCAAACTTCTTTCTTCTTCTTTAAAAAAAATTACTCCCTCCGTTTAAAAAAGAATGATCTACTTTCCTTTTTAGTATGCTTAAAAAATAATGACCCCCCCCCCCCCCCCCCCCCCCTTTTTTTTGACAATACTTTAATTTTAACTTTTCATATGACATATTTAGGACCACAAGATTAAAGGGCATTTTGGTACATTTGACACAACTTTAATTTAAGGTCACAAGATTCAAAAGTCTTTTTTATTTTCTTAAATTTTGTGTTAAGTTAATGTGGGTCATTCTTTTTAAAACAGAGGGAGTATAAATTTTTCAATTAGTGTCATTTATTACCATAGGCGACTATTAGAATTTATTTTTTTCCTTAGAATTTTGAACTTTCATCTTAATATTTTGACCAAAATATTTTTAAATTATATTTCTTGACTCATTAATTGTTTGACATTTATTTCATTTCTTCAAACATCTTTCATTTTCTTTAGAAAAAAAAAACTATAACTTTTTCAATTAGTATCATTTATTTCATTTCTATCAAATACACCATGCGTTTCTTTCTTTTTTCTTTTTTGTTAAAAAACTATTTTCTCATATATATATATATATATATATATATATATATATAAAGCTAGATGATAGATTCGTTAATGTGACACTCTCTAGGACCTAAAATGATATGTATCTTTCTTCTCATTTTTTGACCTTTTTTTTAATTTTAAAACTCTGAAAATTATTTAGAAGTTAAATAAATGCTTAGCAACAATAAAGTTTTAGTAATTAAGAAAAAAAGACGTTACTAATTGGGAGTCAATTAACTATTTAAATCATAATATCTCAATTTATTGTATTTTAAATAGAGGAAGAAAAGTTTCAATTTTAATTACTCTTATAATCTTTCCTTTTCTTCATTGCGGGAAGATTAACGGTCTTAATTATTACTTTATCTTTTATCACTTTCCTCCGACTCATTACTTTTATAAAGCACAGTGTTTTCAATAAGAATTGTTAGTGAAATTAATGTGTATTTCAAGGAACTCAATTACATATGGCAAAGAAGCTTTGTATGTATGTCAAATCATCATGGTGTTTGGATAAGCTTAAAAGTTGGACAAAATAATTTTTAAGCTATCTTTTATTTTTGAAAGTGTTTGACAATTTAAAAAGTTGCTTAAAAAAAGTCAAGATTAGTTTTTTAAAAGTCAAAAGCTAAAAGCACCTCATTCTCTACTTATTTATTGTTGACTTATAAGTCATTAAGGATTGACCAAGTAAAAGATATTTTTATCCCTCATAATTCTCTCATATTTTAAAATTACCTCTTTTGTATGAAACTTCTAATTTATGACATATAATTTTTATGTATTATTCTCTTTTTTTAGTATATTTTTTTTTTTAAATTTAAACAATTATTATTGTACAACATATAAATTTCTTTAAAAAAAAAAATAACTCATCAACCAAGATATATGGAGAACATTCACTGAAGATATACAATTTTATGAATGATTAGTGAACAATTCATCTGTATTTGATGACGTAACATTCGTATTCGACAATGTTTTAATAGTGATATAGTCATTACTCAATCAACGAGTAATATATTTTTCAATTAAGAGTTATTTTATCAAACAAATAGTATCATTTGTGACCAACTATTTATCTATTAATGTAATTAAAATGATTAGTAAAATATATATTTTGCTTGATGATTTAAATTTTTTTAACAAAAAAAAGGTTTTTTAGCGCACAAATTTAATAGTCATTCATGAAACTATTATCTATAATATATTAAAAGTGTGAAGACCCCTAGAAAAGTGAATTAAACTTTTTGCCCCTCCTCCTCCTCCTCCTCCCCCTCCTCCTCCTCCTCCTCCTCCTCCTCCTCTTCTTCTTCTTTTTTTTCTTCTTCTGCTTTATTTCCAATCTTTTTATTTAGTGTTTTTATTCGAATTATTTTTTTGAAGGGAACATAGTCAATTATATTATTTTTTCAATGATCACGGGTGCGTAAGGATTTAAATTTAACTTGTAAATAATTAAATTTTTTTCAGACAAAACAAAACATATTTGTCCCCCCAAAAGAGAAAACAACATACATTTTGTTATTATCTTTGTATAGTGGCATACTATTTCATCTTTATTTTGCTTATTATATTACTGATGAAAAATATTTCAGCTATTAGTGTGTGTTATTGCAGCAAATAAAATATCTTTTTTTATATTTAAAATACTTTTGTTGATTAATTTTTTTCTATTAATGTATGTCAATATTACAATAAATAGAGTGTATTTTCTTATGTTCAAGACGCTTTTGTTAGATTTTGGACTATTATATTGAGACATTGAAACAACCTGGAACCATAAGATGAAGAAAGTAGTGAAAAAAATAGCAATATTTTAGAGTTAAATTCCATTTATTTTTAACTTTTTGTTGGAATGGTTATGAATTTTCTTTCTACTTTGAGTTATTACTATGGATATGTTTGTTGTTGTTATAAGATTATTATCTTCTTACCTTCTTCAACAAATATATAAATAAATCATAGGAGAAGGAAAATTCACATGCAACATGGGCTTAAAATTTTGTGTCGATTAATAGCGAATTTAAAGACACATTTCTGTTCTTGTTTTTACTTTTCATTCTTGGTTATGTTGATATTATGTATAATGATATTATTATTGTTTATGCGTAGTTAAATAATAATATAATTTTTTCCTTGAGACACGATCTTTATTGTTTCTCTTAATCCGTGATACAAACTTCATTTTCGAATTATGGGAGAAAGAGAATAACTATATTTGAAGCGACAAAAAAAATATATTGACTATGTGATGAAGAAGAGGGATTAAAGTGACATAGATTCTCCACGTCAAATTTCACACTTCTAGGATGAAATCAAGTAAAATTGTGCAAATTTATAGATTATCAAGCACTAATCATCTGCTTACTTTAGTGAAGACAACAATCTAATTTAAGGGACTGTCAATGTATTTCAATTATTTTATTTGCATCTTAGATATTTATAAATACTACATAATTAATAAAATAAATTCTCCATCTTTACATGTTCAAAAGGTTTTGAATTTAATTATCGTATTTATTTCTATTATTTAAACAAATACTGCATTTAATGTAATGTTTGAACTTATTAAAGTAAGCTACACACGCGAGACACGTACAACTAAACTAGTATATATATATATATATATTTACAAATATTACATAACTAATAAAATAAGTTCTCCATCTTTACATGTTCAAAAGGTTTTGAACTCGGATAACTCATTTTTCTTACGAGTTAAACAAATTAAATGGATAATTTAAGTATTTGATGTTGAATTATCATAGTGAATTTTGAATTTTTAGAATTTACATATGGAGATGAAAGATAGGCAATGGGATTAAACTATTACCCTCTCCATAGAAGAAAATGAAAGGCTCTTCTCTCCATGGCGAAATTTCTTAATTATTAAATTATTTGGAAAAAAAATTACTCATCGGTACCTCAAAGAAAAATTAACATCGCTATGGAAAGTTTCGGAAGATTTTTCTTTAATTGATCTCGGTTTGGATTTCTATATTGCTAAATTTGCGCAGCCAGAAAGTGTGTCCCAGGTCCTTCAAAATGGACCTTGGTTTATTAATGGACACTACTTGTCCATTAAGAATTGGGAGCCAAATTTTGTGCCATAAAACCAAAAGGTGAACTACTCTGTTGTTTAGGTACGTCTTCCTCGCTTACCTACCGAATTCTACGATGCCATTCTTCTAAAGAATATTGATAATACCATTGGTAATCTATTAAAGGTAGATGCTTTTACAAGCTCAACTTTACGCGGGTGATATGCACGGTTATGTGTCCAGATTCCAATGGATGTACTGAAACTTAGTAGTATTCAAATCGGTATACATCGTCAGGAAATCCAATATGAAAGAGTTATTTGCGCACAAGTTATGGTCGATTTGGTCAAGTGAACAAAGGGTGCCCATATAAAGTATCAATGCCTACAACTGACTCCCTGCCCAAAAATTCATCAAAGATGGCGGCAAAGCAGAACTAGAGCAACAAGAATGGCATACGGTTAAACTTCCTACAAGAAGAAGAAATAATCCAGTGAAACAACACATTCCAAAGGATCAGTTAATGGGTGCAACCAAGTAAGGATACAAAGTTATGAATAAAGGTAACTCAAAGTTGTTCTGGGAATACAGGTAATCCTCAAACTCCTCTATTTAATTTCAATTCAGGAAATTTTGTTTGTGTGGCATTTACTCGTAATTCTCCTACTAGAATAGTTAAAAATTATAAAACAAGTATGAGTCATCTTAAAGTTCCCAAGGAGGTTTGTGGATCTATTCCAAAGAGTCCTGTTTCTCTACATACTAATAAGTTTGAAGTTCTGAACTCGGATAATTCTATGTGCGAATCTGCTAGTTCAACTGTCTCCAATGAGAAATCTATGGGCCCTTCTGGGGCAGAAAGGACTGACCCAATAAATAAAATTAACTTTTCTTGTGGACTTCTTCTATATTTTAATAATTATCTTACTGTCCAATCTGACAGTTCTCTACAGTTAAATTACGTGGAGACACCCCATCACAACCCTAAAGTAATTACTTCTACTAATATTTTAAATAATTCTTCTTCCACTAGGACTGAGCTGTCATCTCCTCAGCTGCCTCTTTCTAAGTCTTACGACAAATTTGGTCAGTTAGAAGGACACTTGACTAATAGTGATAACATACAGATCATGCAAAATCCCCACCACAATCTTTCATATAATTCCCTCTTATTTCTAAGAAATTTCAATGATTATAAATCTGCTGACATACTCCTTGCATTAAATTCTCAATCAACTACTCCTTCTCTCTATAATTCCTTTGTTAATTTAAATACTAACAATTCTACTAAATATGAGTGGGTTTCAAATTCTACCTATCAGACAAAAAGTGAAGCTATCTCCACTTTTACGAACATTCATGACCTCGACCATGAACAACTCCCCTCTAATTCCTTCGCAGGCTGTCAACCATCCATTGATTTTTGCTACACAATCGGTACACCCCCTACACCAGCCTCTAACTTGGATCGAGAAAGCAATTCAGGGGCATGCATCCCTAATATCGATGGACATAAACGGGGTAGAGATGCAGGTTGTTCTTCAAAACCAAAACTTCTTGGCACAACTAATTTCGAAGGGCATGAAGAAAGTGATCGAATACTTTGTGAATCAAATGTGTCTCTCCAATGTTATGGACCCACTATTGCAATCAACAACTCCATAATTTATTCATACTATGTAGTCTCTTTGGAACCTCCAACATCTTCTGCATCAATTACCGACTATGAATGAGATTGCTCAAACACCGTTCTTTACTCATCAGGAAATAGTCAATGCCAATCCACTCCTCTTCCCTTATAATCCAATACTAGTTCAACATGGACAGTTTGTGAATATAAAAATGCCAGCCATTCCAGTAACATCGGGAATAAGAGGAATAGGGGTCAGGCCAGTGAGGACGATGTCCTTTATGGAAATTTCAAACTTAAAAAATATGGCTCTAATGATCTTTCCAAAGACGAGGAGAAAAATTACATTCATCTATGCACAGTGTTACTTCTCAAGAGCTCCTTTGATCTAAGGCATGCCATCAATAGTGCCTTGGCAAAATATGCAGTTGTGATGACGCCGACTCTTCGGTGTAGTTAATTTCCTAACAGGGAAAGCTCTTATCCGTCTTCTAATTTTTTTACTCCAATGAATCAAGCTACTTGTTTTATAGTTTGGAACACTAGGGGTGTGGACAGTGAAAACTTTAGAGAAACTTTAGGGACTTAATCAATACCCACAACCCTTGCTTGGTTGTGTTTTTGAAACAAAACTATGTGATCATTTGGGTATCATGCATGAATTTTGCTTCGATGATTTTTGGGAAATCCCTACCATAGGTAGATCTGGTGTCATAGTTCTTCTCCGGCACACCAACTTTGTCAGTGTCACTCGTAAAAGATAATCTTATCAGGAACTTTATGCTATGATTAAGGTACTCCCGAATAATCTCTCTTGTTTTTTTTCTACCATAAATGCTAGTACTGACTATTATAATAGAAAAATTCTATGGCAATATCTGATAAATTATGCTCAGACTATTAGTGGGCCATGGTTAGTGGCCAAAGATTTTAATGAAATCCTAACGCAAAATGATAAGTGGGGCGGTCAAATCATTAGCCATACTCGTAGTTTGATTTTTGGGATTGTATTAACTCTTGTAATCGTATGAATTTAGGTTATAAAGGATGTAAGATACTTGGTCAAATCATAAAAGGAAAATTAAGCATCTTATTTTGGAAAGGTTAGATGGAGTTTTCATTACTAACGACTGGATAGATCAGTGGCCTAACGCTTATGTTACTTATATTCCAAAAATCCACTCGAACCATAATCCTTTACTTATTTCACTAACTAATAAAATATTCCAGTAATGGTAGTAAACCCTTTAGGTTGGAAAAGTTTTGGATGGATCACCCAAAATTTACTAACATAGTGAGTCATAGTTACGAAAATAATAATCTTTTCAATGCTATTACTGTCTTCTGAAATGTTGTTCTAGATTGGAGAGGTCATACTTTTGGGAATATTCTTCGGAATAAAAGGCGTATTCTTTTAAGACTTAAAGGAATTCAAAACTCGTCAAATTACCCTACTAGTGTCTTCATCCAGAATCTTGAAAAAAACCTTCAAATAGATTATAATCATATCCTTAAATCGGAGGAGGAATATTGGAAAATGCATTCCAGAATTAACTGGCTTAGTCAGGGGGATGTAAACACTAGATATTTTCATCTCTCTGTTATTAATAGACTCGTAGAAATAAGATCTCTTATTGTAAGGATACCAATGATATGTGGATAACTGATCCTGCAAAAATATCTGAAAATGCTCTTACCTACTTCACTAACTGTTTTACTACAGACCATACCTTGACTAATTGGTCTGTAACACCCCAACTTAGGAAGGAGTCACACATCGGTAAAATACAGGAGGGATGCTAGGTATATATGTAAGAAATCCTTCCTCTCTAGTGACACATTTTAAAGCCTTGCGGGCCTAGGCCCATAACGAATAATATCACTAGTGGGTTGGGGATTTACAGAGGTATCTCAGGCCTTCGTAGTACGAGATACTCGTCGCTGCCAGGGTCCCAGCTCTGGTTTTGACAGAATGGTATTAGAGTCACTCCTGTGTCAGCCCTGTCGATGTGGACCAGAGTTCAAACTGAGTGTAGGCGAATCCCGATAAGACAGGGAAAACCTCAGTCCTGAGTGTAGGCAAATCCTATTCGGTGGGGCAAACCTCAGCGACGATGATGAGTCCATAAAGAGGGTATATGTAACACCCCAACTTAGAAAAGAGTCCCACATCAGTAAAAAATAGGAGGGATACTGGGATATATGTAAGAAAACCTTACTCCTTGATGATAGGCGAATTTACACGCCTATAGTACTATATTTTGCCCATATTTTAGCAATGTTTTGAGAACAAATTATATATTTCATGCAATTTTAGTCCTTTTTCCTGTAAGTGAGCTAACGAACATGATTAGCAAAGTTTCAGGTATAAATGATGCAGAATTCAGCATTTTACGGGTAACTTAACACCAAAGAAAGCTTCACGAAAGGAGAAAATGAAGCTTGGACGCCAAAGGACCAAAAGTGATGAAGGGAAAATCTGTCCCGGGCTAAAACAATATTTCTGAAGACTTTGGGGACTAGCAGTAATTTATTAGGATTAGGATAATGATACATTAACCTAGTACAATTGGGTTAAGTATTTCATTAGCTTAGTAGGATTTGGTTAAGTATTTCATTAGCTTAGTAGGAATAGGATATGGGTATTATAAATACCCTATTTTGTTAGAGATTTTATACATTCTAGTTTTAACTCTTATCTTACCTTACAACTCTTCTAATCTTTCCATTAATTCTACTTTTTATTCTTCTTCTATTCATCTATTTTACCGCAACAAGAGAAACGTTACTTTGCTAGGAATTCACGCCTAACGCCTACCACACCATTACTACACGAAATCTTTATTGTGGTATAATAACAATGTCTATTGTGATTTTCTTCACACTCATGGGTAACTAAACCTCTCTGTTGGGGTTATGGAATCCGTATGAGATACTATCTATTGCTATGAGTTTGTGAGTTTGTGACACGTATGCTACTTATATCATTATTCTCTTCATCTTAATCTAAATTCTTTGTGGTTGCAAACGCAAGAATACGCCAGTATAGCATTAACTTGTTCGAAAGAAAAGTTATATGTCTGGAAAAGAGATAATGTCAAGGTAGTAGGGTCCCATCCCCTATTAAAAAGTTAGTGCCGTAACTGGATTAACCTCTTGGAGAATTTGTACTGTTAGATACGCTTTAAGCTCGAAAGAGTTAAAGTGAAATAATCCTCGAATAGGTCGAAAGACGCCTGGATTTACCATCGAATACAATTCTCTATAAGCACATGCATGTCTAAATTCCTCATAACTCATAGCTAATAGAGACGTAAGCTCAGAAGGTGGACATAACCTCAACTTCTCAATTCTCATTGTTTTACAACCTGCTAAACATTCTTTCTTTTTACTTTGCTATTTTAGGTTTTTACTTTAATATTTTGGTTACACATTACAATCCCCCTTTTCACGAATCTTGCACTAAAAGTCTAGTAATCGTTACTTACTTGTTGACCAAGCTATTCCCTGAGGGATCGATACCCAACCCAGTTGGGTTCTATATTTGACTACGACCGCTTTACACTCCTACGAGAGCTGTAGATTGAGTGTTATCAAAAATTGGGGCCGTTACCGAGGAATACGAGTGTCAATTAAGTTCGTGATAATTACTAGACCCTTTGGTCAAAGATTCTCGTACTTTTACTTTTAATTTTTGTTTTTGTTTACTGCAGGTTTTTATTCAGTGCATGCCCCATACTCGAAGTTTTGGTCAACCGTTATTACCTATCAATCCTGAACCATAACGAATTGGCAGAATGGAGGCACAAACGGAAATCAAAAGAATGGCTGCTCAACAGGAGTAGGCGAGATTAGCTGCTCTTGCCGCCGCCCAAGTACACCAACAAAACATTGATAACCCTGGGCGAGCAACAAATCTTGACGATGAGGATTTAGGTGATGACGAGCTACTAAACCCAAGGCATGATGCTGAGATCGCAACACCTGCCAACAGAAGAGATCGTCAAGCTCGATTTAGGTATGATTGCCAACCCATGCAACCAGCTTTTGACGACGATGATGATGATCTTGATGGAGCCGGAGCCACATGATCCATTATTCCTCCACCATTAGCGCCCGGAGCCAAGTTCAACATCACAAGCACCATGATTCAGTTATTGCAACTCAAGGGATTATTTGGTGGACTAGCAGGCGATGATCCGAATATGCATCTCATCAACTTTATTTCTACATGCAAGTCGTTTGACAGTCCTGGTGTTGGTCAGAATGCAATTCGATTACGTCTATTTCCATTGTCTCTGTCTGGGGAGGCAACTCTATGGTTGAATGGGCTGACTCCTGATTCTATTACAAATTGGAGGCAATTGAGAGACGCTTTCCTAGAAAGATTCTTTCCGCCATCCAAAAGAGCACAATTGAGAGATGAAATCAGCAACTTTCGTCAGCTTCCAACTGAAGCCCTTCATAAAACATGGGAGAGGTTTAAGACAAAGCTAGCGAGATGCCCAAACCATCACATGACTAATGTTCACCTAATGGAGATATTATACAGAGCCTTGAATTCAATAACTAAACCAGTGGTGGATAATGCGGCTGGAGGATCTTTTATGGACCTCACCTTTGGTCAAGCAAGCAATATGCTAGATCGTATGACGAAGCAAAGTAGAGCTTGGCATACCAGGGATTCTGAGGTAGCAAGCCCCACTTTATCTATTGGCATGACTGCAGGCCAAAGAAGAAGAGAAGAAGAACGTGATCAAGATATGACGCACATGAAAACACAAGTGGATCTTCTTACAAAGCATTTATTATCAGGGAAGACTGAAAAAGTCAAAGCCATTGCGTCAAAAGGAAGAGACGAATCTGATTCGGAAGAAGAGGCCAACTACTTGAACAATTAGGGGGGTTTCCGAGGGAATACCCAAGGAAACCAAGGTCGGAACTACTATGATAAATCTGGAAATAAACACCAAGGAAGTTGGAAGAACAAGAATGAAAAGAGTGGTTTGTACGTTCCCCCTGGAAGACGTGACGCCACCACATCTAATTCTGGAAGTATGGAAGACATGCTGGCTAAAATATTAAAAAGAGTGAAAGCAATAAGCGCAGGAGTAACGGAGGTAGTTAATGATTTGTCCTATATGAAACAAATAGTTGATTCTCATTCCACTTCAATCAAGCAAATAGAGCAGCAATTGAGCCAACTTTCAGCAGCACTCAATCAAAGAAAGGTTGGCACTTTACCTAGCGATACTGTGCAAACCCCAAGGAATGAGGGGTCATGCATGGCCATAACTACCCAAAGTGGTAAGGTGCTGGAAACTTCAGCAAAAAGTAAGCAAGTGGTTGACGAAGCAGCGGATATTGATGATAAAGCGAAAGGAGAAGCATCCGCAGAACAAGGCCACGACGTCCATGACGTCAACCCCAATGATTTGCAATCGGAAAAAGCTGAAAAATGAAAGCAAGAGGAGAAGAAAGCCATGGAGAGAACAATTCCATACCCACCACCACCTTTCCCTCAAAGATTGAAGAAGGTGGCGGATGACACGAAGTTCAGCAAATTCATGACTATGTTAAAACAGCTGACCATTAATGTCCCATTGGTGGAGGCACTTGAACAAATGCCTGGGTATGCGAAATTTATGAAGGATCTTTTGACAAAGAAGCGGGTAGCAAGTTATGAGTTGAAAGATGATGTTCATCACTGCAGCGCAATCGCGACCCGATCAATAGCTCAGAAGAAGGCTGACCCCAGTGCTTTCACTATTCCTTGCACCGTTGGATCTCTAAATTTTGCCAAGGCATTTTGTGATTTAGGAGCCAGCATCAATTTGATGCCACTATCTGTCTATAAAAAGTTGGGGTTGGGTGATCCTACTCCAACCAATATGAGGCTCGTAATGGCGGATAGGTCGGTAAAACGACCTGTTGGTATTCTATGTGATGTATTGGTAAAGGTTTCTTCATTCATATTTCCGGCAGACTTTGTTATCTTGGATTGTGAGGCAGATTCAGAAGTTCCCATAATCTTGGGGCGCCCTTTCCTTGCTACTGGAAGTGTGCTTATTGATTTGAGAGCTAATGAACTTTCATTCCGAACAAATGACAAAGTAGTTCGCTTTGATGTTTGCAAATCAGTGAAGCAACCTAAAGAGCTGAATGTATTCTCGGTGGCTGATGTTTACTTTGATGATGAGAAAGAATTACTTGAAGAGGAGCAACTGATTGATGACCCATTGGCGACTTTGCTTATGAATGGTGAGAGTAAGGATGATGAAATTTGTGAAGAAGCTATTTGTGCTCTATCAGGATTAGGGACATATCGCCATGCTCCCAAGAAACTGGACCTCGATCTCAAAAATCGACCCACACCCCCAGCTAAGCCATCTATTGAAGAGCCACCCACGTTAGAATTGAAGGAGCTGTCAAGTCATTTAAAGTACGCATTCTTAGGAAGCGAAAATACACTTCCAGTCATTGTGGTGGAAGATTTGGGTGAGCAACAAGTTGCAGCCCTCATTGCTATTCTACGGAAGTATATAAGAGCCATTAGATGGACCATTGCGAATATTATTGGTATTCCACCTGGGATTTGTACACACAAGGTTAAGCTTGAAGAGAATTGCCCACCCACCATTGAGCATCAAAGGCGTCTAAACCCACCTATGCAAGAAGTGGTGAAGAAAGAAATAATTAAGTGGTTAGACGCAGGAGTTGTTTATCCAATCTCTGATAGTACATGGGTAAGCCCGGTACAATGTGTTCCTAAGAAAGAAGGCATGACGGTGGTCGCGAATGAAAAGAATGAGCTTATTCCACTTAGACCCATCACCGGATAGAGTGTATGCATGGACTACCGAAAGCTAAATTCATGGACACTCAAAGATCACTTTCCAATGCCATTTATGGACCAAATGCTAGATCGATTAGCGGAAAAAGGATGGTTTTGTTTCTTAGATGGTTATTCCGGCTATATTCAGATTTGTATTGCTCTCGAAGACCAAGAGAAGACAATGTTCACATGCCCATATGGTACGTTTGCCTTCAAACATATGCCATTCGGGCTATGTAACGCACCAACCACCTTTCAGCGATGTATGATGTTCATTTTTTCTGATATGGTTGAAGACACTTTGGAGGTATTTATGGATGATTTTTCAGTTGTTGGTGAGTCTTTTGAATCGTGCTTGGCAAACCTAAGCATGGCATTGGAAATATGTGTAGAATTCAACCTAGTGCTGAATTGGGAGAAGTGCCACTTTATGGTAAAAGAAGGTATCGTTCTTGGGCATAAAATCTCCGAAAGAGGAATTGAGGTGGATCGAGCAAAAATTAAAGTTATTGAGAAGCTGCCACCCCCAATCTCTGTGAAAGGTGTTCGTAGTTTCCTCGGTCACGTAGGTTTCTATCGACGGTTTATCAAAGACTTCTCCAAAATTGCTAGTCCATTGTGCAAAATCTTGGAGAAAGATGCAAAGTTTAACTTCAATGAAGATTGTGTGAAGTCATTCGAATGCCTCAAAGAAAAACTAATGAAGCCCCTATCATGGTAGCACCAGATTGGTCTCTCCCGTTCGAAGTCATGTGCGATGCTAGTGGGGTAGCCGTTGGTGCTGTACTTGGACCAAGAAAGGAGAAGCTATTTCATCCTATCTACTATGCGAGTAAGGTCCTGAATGAAGCCCAAAAGAACTACACTATCACAGAACAAGAGCTCCTAGCGGTTGTGTATGCGTTTGAGAAGTTCCGAGCTTATTTGTTGGGTACCAAAGTAATAGTTCATACAGACCATGCAGCTCTAAGGTATCTAATGACAAAGAAGGATGCAAAACCAAGACTAATTCGATGGGTTTTGCTGCTACAAGAATTTGATTTCGAGGTCAAAGATAGAAGAGGTTGTGAGAACCAAGTGGCTGACCATCTGTCTAGACTCGAGAACGAGCAGGTGGCGCAACCTGAAATCAAGATTGATGATGCATTCCCTGATGAGGAGATCTTAGCAGCAATAATGGAAGGATTACCATGGTATGTCGACTTTGCAAATTTTGTGGTGAGAAATGTGATACCTGCAAACTTATCTTACCATCAAAAGAGGAAGTTTATGCATGATGTACAACACTACTTTTAGGATGAGCCATATTTGTTTCGACGATGTGCGGATGGTGTTATTCGACGATGTATATCCCATGTAGAGGTGCCTAATATATTGGAAGCATGCCACACTTCCCAAGTTGGTGGACATTACGCAGGTAATCGGACAGCAAGAAAGGTATTGCAAAGTAGATATTATTGGCCTTCGATATTCAGAGATGCCTACGACTTTGTTAGGAGATGCGACCAATGCCAAAGACAAGGTGCTATTTCGAAACACCATGTGATGCCCATGTCAAAAATCCTTGAAGTAGAGCTCTTTGACGTATGGGGTATTGATTTCATGGGTCCATTCGTAAATTCGTTTGGAATGAAGTACATCCTAGTTGCTGTAGATTATGTATCAAAATGGGTTGAAGCTGTAGCGTTGGCCGACAATGAGGGAAAGCGTGTTGTAGCATTCTTAAAGAGAAATATCTTCTCTCGCTTTGGAGTACCACGTACTATTATAAGCGATGGAGGATCTCACTTTTGCAACAAGCTATTCAAATCCGTGTTGGCAAAATATGGTGTCAAGCAACATAAGGTAGCCACGCCTTATCACCCACAAACTAGCGGCCAAGTAGAGGTTTCCAACCGAGAGATCAAGCAAATCCTTGCTAAAACGGTAAATGCTAATAGGACAGATTGGTCTCGGAAGCTGGACGATGCACTATGGGCCTATAGGACTGCATTCAAAACACCAATTGGCATGTCCCCTTATCAACTAGTTTATGGGAAGGCTTGTCACTTACCCATTGAGCTTGAGCATAAGGCATTGTGGGCATTAAAGCGATTGAATCTGAATCGGGATGATGCAATGAATCTGAGATTGGAGCAACTGAATGAGATGGATGAATTCCGTCTACATGCTTATGAGAGATCGGACCTATACAAGGAGCGGATGAAGAAGTATCATGACCAGCGGATTGTTCGACGAAACTTTCAAAAGGATGATATGGTGCTTCTCTTTAACTCCAGATTGAAGATATTCCCAGGTAAGTTAAAGTCCAAGTGGTCTGGTCCATACAAAGTTATCCAAGTCTACTCGTCTGGAGTAGTTGAGTTGGAAGACACCAATGGTGTTATCTTCAAAGTGAATGGCCAACGAGTTAAACCCTATATCGGTCCTCTTGATTCGATAAATTATATGGCCATCACTTATCTCGACGAAGTCTAAGTACTCGAGGTAACTATGTCGTGCCGCGATAATAAATAAGGCGCTAGATGGGAGGCAACCTATCATTTATCGTTTTTTATTTTTTTTCGTTCTAGTATGTGTTTCGCTTTTGATTAACAAAAATCCAAAAAGAAGAGTCGTGCCACGAACAAAACTAAGGCGCTTGGTGGGAGGCAACCCATCGTACTAATCATTTTCATTGGTTTTGAGCAAATGTAGGTGCAAGAGGTATACAACGAGGAGATCGGTTTCAAAATTCGATTTGGACTGAGTGCATGGTAAAGGTGGTAAGTTAGGAATGAAGATGCAAAAGGCTATGGATTGAGCATTGCTCATGAAAATATAGGCATCGAACAAGGCTAGGCCTAGGTAAAACTAGGCCACGAACAAGGCAAGGCCTATACTATGGCCTAAGGTCTCGGAATCTAGTGTGCCATAGCATAGGCGCCGCCCATTCTCAAGTATGCCATAGCATAGACGCCGCCTATGCTAAAGCCTTTTGTCTCTGAATCTCAAATACAAAGTGATAGGCGCCGCCTATTGTCACTAAAGGCCTTGCACTAGGCGCCGCCTATGCTCACCAAAGGCAAAGCAAAAGGCGCCGCCTATGCCAAGCATAGGCAAAGCTAAAGGCGCCGCCTATGGTCACTTTTTGTCTCCAAAACCAATTTTAAATGGGTCAAAACCCGACCCAACCTTTTTCTATAAATAGGAGACTTAGTCTTGAAACACAAACACATTGAAAAACCAAACTAGGCGCCGTACATACTCTCCAAATCATCTCAAATTTTTTTTTTCCTTTTGCTCTAATTCTTCACAAGAACATCAACCAAAGGCATTAATCAAGTAAGTACTTCTTTGTTCTTCATTTATTTTCGTAAGTACTACATTATCATGCCTCTTATGAATTGCTAAATCTTGAAGAAATATTGGTGATAAGAATGTGTTTGAATTGTTGATACACAACCAAGTGAGTGAACATATACGTTGGGATAATCTTAACTTGTTTCCAACTTGAATTTGATTTTGATGCATTATTATACTACTTACGGAATTGCCATAGTCATTAATATTGCATAATATTGTTACTTACTTACATGTTGGAATGACTTGTTCATCGGAATAAGGATTATAGTCGCCTACCAACATAAGAGGTTGTGATTATTGTTAGATGCGATACCTTCATGTAATCCCTATGTAGTAGTCTTGCTATATCCATCATGAAACTATTGCAAAGATTACAAGAAGGGTGACATCTCTGATTCGATTGTTGGAATATAGCACCTAAAACGTATGTCGATGAAGTCTAAGTAATCGACCACTTTTACTTCACTAATTTGTATCAACAATCTAAGCGTGGGGTGGTACCCCTATTGCTTGTGTATAGATTGTATCCATTGAGATGATGCTAACATGAACATTGTTCTAAGTCTCAGGTACAATGGCACCCAAAGCAAGACAAGGCAAAGATAAATCTACCACTTCCCAAAAAGGCAAGAAAAGAGGCCGCAAAGAGCAAGGAGAATCATCCTCAATGCAATTACCACGCTGCATGTTTGGAATAAAATGGGTTCTTGAGGAGGACGCGAAGGAATGGTATAGGAACAACAAGGAAAGAAAATATGTTCATGTGGACTTGATAAATAAGGAAAGCCTAGCGAAGAAGGAGCCGCGCATGTTGGCCAAGATCATGGCATTACATCTTGATTTCATCTTCCGAGATATGGGAGAATGTAATCTCAATTTGACAAGAGAATTTTATGCCAACTGGTCGCCGAAAACCACAGGCAGCGAGGTCAAGATTTGGGGCCAAGTTTTACAACTCAATGCGGATTTCTTCAACTCCTTTCTTGGCTTGCCTTTAGTCGATCCATCACCATTCAAGGAGCTGTACAATAGACCTCCATATAGAGAAATTCGACACACACTTTGTGGAAGTAGATCCATGGCAAGGTGGAGCAGACAATAAGACACCGGACGACACAACACCTTCCCATATGCTCCTTTGAATAGGGAAGCAAGGATATGGTTGCGTATTGTCAACTCTTGCCTCATACCAGGGACCCAGTACACCAAGATAACAAGAGATAGAGTATGCTTGGTATACGCGCAGATGACGAATGTCCCTACCAACTTTGGGGCAATTATTCGATCCACCATGCGGAAAGCCAGGCTACACAAGCGGTCCCATTTCAGTTTCGGCAACTTGTTGACTGCAATCTTGAGGAAGGAAGACATTGAAGAGGAACCGACTGATCATAGACTCCCACACAATCCAAAGAAGGTTGACCTCACAAAGGTCAAAGATGCTGAAACCATACATGGCGTCAACCTTACTACGACAGAGAGACATGCTCAGGATGAGAGTTTCTTTTGCCATCTTTATGGCATGACTCGATTCACAATGATGAGTGGTGGACGTGTTCCAACTGCTGCAGAGCTCCAACAGCTGGATCATGACTATCCAATGAATGTGCATACAAGGGAGATGTGTGGATTAGGTACATACTTTGAGGAACCTCTTGATGACGATGTGCCGACCGATGATGAGCGACGAATGCTAGACTCCAACGTTGAGGAGAATTCTGATGACGAAGACTCCTATGATGATTCCGACGAAGGAGGTATGACCCCCGACATAGAGGAGGAGTCCGACTGACCAGGTTCTTCGTATTTATTTTCCACTGAGGACAGTGTCCCGGCTAAGTGTGGGGTGGTGGTATTTGCATGCTATACTCTTTTATCTGCATTTGCATTTATGTTTGTTTGCTTAGTTTTCTTTTTTGTATTTTTATTTTTAACTTAGCTTTGCATGAAATTATTCTAATAGGCAGCATGAGATTATAACAAGAGTACGCGCTAAAATCATGACTATTGAGACGTTTAGACTCTAGTTGTGACTCACTATGTGATATTGTGTGGTTCAATTCCTTCATCTGTTGGGGCAAGAGTCTATACTACTCCTAATAAAGTCGACCATGTGCCTTGTGTGAGTGAGATAATAGTATATTATATGTTTATGGCTGATGCTAGAACTTGCCTGGTATGTATGTAAAGCGAAAATAAAAAGTGTAAGTCTAGGAGATGATTTAGGCATTTCTTTGGCAACCTATACTTGTTTACCTTCTTTTTACCTACCCATGGACATTATCCTAGATAACCCTTTTGAGCCTTTAGCCTATTTTCTTTGACAACCTCATATGTAAGCCTAATCCATTTTTTTTGAGACCATAATTTGATCCAAATTCCTAAGTGCTTTAAAGTGTAAAGTCATGTGACAAAATAAGAGGAAGTTGGGTAAGTATGATGCTTTAGAATATAATGGTGCTTGAATTTGTTATGAAAAAGAATTGCTATCATAAGAGGTATGTTATGAAAAGAAAAAGGAAAGGAAAGCTGAAAAGTTGCTTAAAATTGAAAAACAAAAGAGGAGAAAGAGGGTGGTAGAATAAAAGAAGGTAGAAAGGTTGTTTGAAGGAAAAGTGTTAATGATACAATGTGATGTATTAAAGCACTTAGGAACATAGTCACTATTTCTGGCCAAAATAGTCCTACCCATCCCTTAGCCTACATTACAACCTGTAGAAGACCTATTTGATCCTAAGCTTAGCATTCTGACATTTAGTGGAGCATTACACTAAGGGCAAGCCTATGGTCATCAGTTGCTACATATGAATTCTTTGTGAGAGCGAGAGCAAGGATATTTCTATACCCATGTTTGAAAAATATCCTATACTTGTCAGTAATTATGGGTAATATATTGTGAGACACACATGGTTGATGAGTTTTGGGTAGTTGTGTATAACTCTTTGTACCTTAACTTTTGGACATGAATTAACTACCATCACTAGTCTATGTTGGAGGTTGAATTGTTTCTACTAATGAGCAGAAAACTACTCTTTGTTGATAATTGTTGTGCTTGTCTTGATGAATATTTTGTGTTGATACTGTGAAACCCTAAGTTGATGTTTAGATGGACATGATAGTTTGTTCGAGGACGAACAAAGCTTCAAGTGTGGGGTGTTGATGATAGGCGAATTTACACGCCTATAGTACTATATTTTGCCCATATTTTAGCAATGTTTTGAGAACAAATTATATATTTCATGCACTTTTAGTCCTTTTTCCTGTAAGTGAGCTAACGAACATGATTAGCAAAGTTTCAGGTATAAATGATGCAGAATTCAGCATTTTACGGGTAACTTGACACCAAAGAAAGCTTCACAAAAGGAGAAAATGAAGCTTGGACGCCTAAGGACCAAAAGTGATGAAAATCTGTCCCAGGCTAAAACAACATTTCTGAAGACTTTGGGGACTAGCAATAATTTATTAGGATTAGGATAATGATACATTAACCTAGTACAATTGGGTTAAGTATTTTATTAGCTTAGTAGGATTTGGTTAAGTATTTCATTAGCTTAGTAGGAATAGGATATGGGTATTATAAATACCCTATTTTGTTAGAGATTTTATACATTCTAGTTTTAACTCTTATCTTACCTTACAACTCTTCTAATCTTTCCATTAATTCTACTTTTTATTCTTCTTCTATTCATCTATTTTACCGCAACAAGAGAAACGTTACTTTGCTAGGAATTCACGCCTAACGCCTACCACACCATTACTACACGAAATCTTTATTGTGGTATAATAACAATGTCTATTGTGATTTCCTTCGCACTCATGGGTAACTAAACCTCTCTGTTGGGGTTATGGAATCCGTATGAGATACTATCTATTGCTATGAGTTTGTGAGTTTGTGACACGTATGCTGCTTATATCATTATTCTCTTCATCTTAATCTAAATTCTTTATGGTTGCAAACGCAAGAATACGCCAGTATAGCATTAACTTGTTCGAAAGAAAAGTTATATGTCTGGAAAAGAGATAATGTCAAGGTAGTAGGGTCCCATCCCCTATTAAAAAGTTAGTGCCGTAACTGGATTAACCTCTTGGAGAATTTGTACTGTTAGATACGCTTTAAGCTCGAAAGAGTTAAAGTGAAATAATCCTCGAATAGGTCGAAAGACGCCTGGATTTACCATCGAATACAATTCTCTATAAGCACATGCATGTCTAAATTCCGCATAACTCATAGCTAATAGAGACGTAAGCTCAGAAGGTGGACATAACCCCAACTTCTCAATTCTCATTGTTTTACAACCTGCTAAACATTCTTTCTTTTTACTTTGCTATTTTCAGTTTTTACTTTAATATTTTGGTTACACATTACAATCCCCCTTTTTACGAGACTTGCATTAAAAGTCTAGTAATCGTTACTTACTTGTTGACTAAGCTATTCCCTGAGGGATCGATACCCAACCCAGTTGGGTTCTATATTTGACTACGACCGCTTTACACTCCTACGAGAGCTGTAGATTGAGCGTTATCCCTCCCTAGTGATGCATTTTAAAGCTGTGCGGGCCTGAACCCAGAGCGAACAATATCACTAGTGGGTTCGGGATTTATAGGGGTATCTCGAGCCTTCGTAGTGTGAGATTCCCGTCATGGCCAGGGCCCCAGCTCGAGTCGTGACATGGTCCCACCTAAACAATTCTACCCCCAATTTTCACAAAATTGACCTCGTTGACTTAGACAATCCCCTTTAAGATTTTGAAATTACCAACGCAGTATTCTCCTTCAAAATTTTTAAGGCTCCTGGGCCGGATGGCCTTCACCCCCATTTTTTCCAAACCCATTGGAATATTGTTGGTGATTCGGTTAGAAATATGTGTCATATGATTTTTACTTCTCAAACTCTTCCCAGTTCTATGGATGATATCTTTCTCTATTTAATTCCTAAGTTCTCTAATGCTAATTATTTATAGAATTTTTGCTCTATTAGTCATTGTAACACTTTTTATAAGATTATTAGTAAGATTATTGCCAACAGGATTAAACCCTATTTACCGAATCTTATTAGTCTTACTCAAGCTAGTTTTTTGAAAGGTCATCAGGTTTGTGACAATGCCATTTTGGTCCAGGAACTTGTCAATCTTATTAATAAGTCTTATAATAAAACTGGCAGCTTTATCCTTAAATTGGACATGGAAAAGGCGTTTGATAAACTAGAGTGGTCCTTTATTTATCGCACCTTCTTGTTCTTTAAGTTTCCCCTAAAAATAACTACCCTCATTATGCATTGTATTTCCATTAGTAACATTGTTGTTTTAATCAATGGCACTCAAACTAACTTCTTTTCACCCTTAAGAGATATTAGACAAGGTGACCCCTTATCTTCCTATATTTAATATTGTGCATTAATACAAGTACGACCACGAAGATGGATGTGTGAAAGTGTAATGAGCCCGAGGCTTGGACTATGCAATAAAAATGAAAAAGAGGGCCTAAAACACACACAAAAACCGAACCTACACTACACTTCATGGGCGGCATTTTAAGGTTTTTTCATTAAAGGGACTTTTGGTCATTTTGTATTCTAGTTGTAACCTAGTATAAATAGAACATTGTAGGTCATTTTGTCTTAGACTTTGATGATATTTATAAGTTGTATAACACTTTAAAAGACAAGTCCTCTCTTCTCTTTAGGAGGCAACCTGAAACTAGGGTGATACTAGTGTGGAATCACTAGTGTTGCATTCATGGCTTGAGACATTGGTGTTTAGAGGAGGTAAAGTCCCCCTTGTGTCAACGTAGGAGTTAGGTTAATCGTTGTGTGTAGTGTTAAGGGTCCAAGAATATCACATGTTCTTGGGTTCTTAAGATTATACCAACCAACACTACTAGAAAATATTAAATTTTCGACAGCCAATGTAGTCGAAATGTGGTCAGAAAATAAGGTAGTTCCGACTACTTTCCGACTGCTTGATGGTAGTCGGAATATAGCTTGTCGAAAAAATATTTTCGACTACAGTAGTCAAAATTTTTTGACTACTTTAGTCGAAAACATAGTCGGATATTTAATAAATATTTATTTAATAATTATAAATATTTCGACTATTATAGTCCAAAATTTAATAACTAATTATTTAATAATTTTAATTATTTCAACTACTGTAGTCGAAAATTTAATAAATAATTATTTAATAGTTTTAATTATTCCGACTACTGTAATCAAAAATTTAATAAATAAATATTTAATAATTATAATTATTCCGACTACTGTAGTCAGAAATTTAATAAATAATTATTTAATAATTTTAATTATTCCTACTACTGTAGTCGAAAATTTAATAAATAAATATTTAATAATTATAACTATTCCGACTACTGTAGTCGAAAATAAATATTTAATAATTATAATTATTCTGACCACTGTAGTCACAAAATTAATAAATAATTATTTAGTAATAATAATTATTTAATAAATAATTACTTAATAATTATTATATTGCATTAGCTTACATTGCTTTCAGATTATAAACAACATAACTAATGTATTTTTCACAATAGGATCAAACATGACAAAAATTTATAAATACAACCACTTTAAACCATTCAAAACAAACATCAAATCAAATATTTTAAAAATCTAAATGTCACAACAAAAAATAAAAACAATAACCACAATTTAATTATTATCAGATTCATTATCTTCCTCGTCATGAAATACTTGTGGCATGTGCTTCTTAACCAACTCCTCCAATTTATCAAATTTAGAAAACTTAGCATCGTTAGCTATACATTTCTGCATCAATTCCATAATTTGCTTTTTCATCGCTTTAATTCCTTCTATAGTTTGCAAAGTAGAAGAGGAACTGGGAAACAACGAAGGACTACTCGAGGATTGGAGAACCCCTATCCCATAGGTTCTACCTTTCTTTGGACCACCTACCACAGTTGTCTATATATTATTCAGCTCTGCAGGTGATGGTTGGACCATGGTACCATCATCTGAAGTAGGTTGGGTTTGACACCACTTTTCTATGCTTTTTTGAAATTCTTCCTGAAAGAAAAGTTATTTGTCAGTATGTAAACAAGCAAAGTTGAGTAATAATAAAACAATGTATGTAAAAGTTAGTATCTTACATATGCATTCTTAGCACGTGTTTTGACCCAGTCTCCTCTTGTACCGTCCTTGTTTTTCTTTCTATGCGTCTCTTCGTAGATATCAATAAAAGGGCACACTTTCCCCCCATTGTCATATTCCTGCGAAATTTTAGAAAAAAAGATAATGCAAGTATGAAGACAAGTTCGGGCAGCATAGACCAAAATATCTTAAGACTAATACAAATAGATTATGGAGTCCATGATTCAAAAATACTCAAATCCAATAGAAGTAGTAGTTGATTTTTTTCAATTGTTTAAGCTATAAGTAGATAGTTTGGAAGGGGTCTACAGGTATATAGGGAGCCAATGCCCCCAAAGGGGGGCATTTCTAGCAATACAATTATCTATAGACAATTTCAAGAACCAAGCTAAATGAATTCAAGCATGACTTGAACAAGAAAACCTGCCATTTCAATATGCTAAGACCGACGTTTATGCTAATGGCGACAATAGTTGTTGCGCAATAGGCAATGCACCCATCTAATCCATATCCCCATATTTTCTGTTCATATATTGAAACAAGAATAAAGGGTGGAGAAAGTATACCAACATATGCAGTGATAATGACTTTGAAGATTGCAAAGTACTAGATGTAACAATAAGATGCAGGGCACCAAGGCCCAAGCATCTAACATTCAACCAATATGTATAACTACAACCACACCCCCCACTCATGCAGGTATATATACAAAGCTGAAAACCTTATGTCATTTCTTCTGCTAAGCAGAAGTGTAACAGAAAATTGTGCAAGTAATGGTAAAGTATACTTTCATTCCATCCGACTCTGTTTGGCATTTATAGTATTTACATAAGACCTAAAATTGAAGAATCAATTAAGTAATTCGTTCACTGATCTAAACAGTGGAACAAAGAAAAGGTATACAGGTTAAGGCTGACTTAAGAAATAATCCAAAAATAGTATTGGTGATTTCAATGACCAAACTGAAGTGTGGGAGACTAAGATAAAACATCTTGAGGATATAGACTTGGTTACTAGATCTGAAGACTCTAGACAAGAGCTAAATAGGGGGCATGCTGCATATGTGTACTGACTCAGCAAACATGACTCTATGCTAAGACAAAAGAAAAAGATTAAGTAGCTTGAAGATGATTATAGTAATACTAAGTACTTCTATTCAGTTATTAGAGAAAGAAAAAAAAGACTTGCTATTCAAAGAATTCAGAAGAAGAATCGTAGATGAGAATATGGTGACACAAGATTGCTAAGCTGTTATTAAACACGAAAAAGATTTAATCACTTTGAAATCATGTACTGTTGATCATAATATCCTGGATCTTATTCCTAAGGGGTCGTTTGGTAGAGCATATTAGAAAAAATATGACCAGCAAAGCAGAAGAATAATATGAGATTTGAACTTTAGATGATGCAGGCAATGGATCTTAATTGGCTTTCAGAATAATATGACCAGCAAAGCAGAAGAAACGTTAGTAATGAACCTCATGATTAAAGTTGAAAAGTTAGTCCATGGAACAACTCAATATATGCAGTATTTGTACACATCAATAAGAGTGTTAGTGCCACTACACTGGGAATTCTCATAATTTTTGAAGCATTTCAGATTATTGTCTGCAGAGTAAGAAAAATTATGGAAATGGATCCTTAGTAAAGTTCTCTGACCTTTTCTGATGGGAGTGGTGCAGACTTTATCTAATAAATTCTATAATAACATTAGATCCATCTCATATCCCCATATTTAAGAACTCAATCCTTGGAAGTCAACATTCAAAACAACGAGACTTTGAAGAACAACAAGAGTAAGAAAGTTGAGAGAAAACACTGGTTCCAATTAAACATCAAATAAAATTAAGTGGCCAGTATTAATAGATATCACCAGGTTCACTTTTACAAATTATTACTCTAAGTGCTTTTACATATAATTACTCTTAAGTGATTGTAGATATCAGCAGATTCACTTGCACATTCAACAGAAATGTGCCAAAGATACTAGAAATGTTCAGAAACCAAAGATAGTAGAAATGTGACAATGTGCAAGATTTTATTGTCATTATCTTTATGCTAACAAATTTTCAGAAAGACATTTCAATATAACTTTATCACAGACATGCAACCTGGACATATTTCGGAGGTTCTATGACACACACCTAATCTTGGTCTAGTATTTGCCTCTCCAAACTATCATATTCTAGGAAAGAATATATCAGTGGATGCTAAAACTCTCAGTGACTATCTAAGGATTCCAAACCCATCCAATATAGATTTGGAAGCTAAAATCAACAAGGCAGACATGAAAAGGGTAGTAAAGAGTTTGGTCACTGAACGAAAGAAACTCTTGACCCCTTTGATCACTGAACTATATAAAAGGGTAGAGGTGCCAAAGAAGAGTCATAATTCTTTGGAGAAGTGTGATGTAACCTTCAACCTACTAAAAATGAAGGGCTCAATATAAAAGATCAAGAAGAAGAGGAAGATAGAGAAGAGAGAAAGAGTAGTAGAGCCAAATACGGTAGGGAGTTAGGCACCCTTCCCATACAGATTAATTATTTTCTTCTTACTTTCTAAAACCATTAGGCAGTGTGATACAAGATCAAGCTCACAACAAAATAAACAAGCAACAACAAGAGCAACAAGATGCCAACAATGCTAGTGAATTAAAATAGGCCACACACAGCTTCATTAGACTTCAAGATGAACAACAACAAAAGTAAAAAGATGTCAACAATGCCAGTGAATCAAAATAGGCCACACATGGCTTCACTAGACTTCAAGATGAACAATAACAAGAAGATAAAAATAATAGTGAATCGAAAGATCCCCACACGGCTTCACTATGTCACGGTTTAGAACATTGAACTAAACCAAACAAATCAGAAATTTAATCTAATATTACCAGTTTTTGTCAGTGGGTAGCGAAACTCATCGAACCTCTAGTATGCAATGAGCCACCCATTTGAGATGCTCTATTTTCCTTTGCCCGTTCCCTCCTTGCCCTATATTCAGGAGTATCCCATTTTTCCAAGAATTGATCCCACACATTAGCATTCAACCAATCAGGTGTTTCCAAGTTCCTCCGGACCTCATACAAGTGTTTTTTGATCCGTTGAGCTTCTTTCAACTTGAAAATGTGTTGTATTTCATTATCATGGCAAGAATTCCATGTACACCATTTTTGCAAAATAGTTTAATATAAAGTCATGAAATGAGTTGATGGATACAAAGGTAAATTCATCATTGATAGCATACTGAAATGGTAAATTCTTTGATTTTGATTATACCACAAATTGATTCCACATAAGCACTCTGATGTCGAGTCGAATCTCATTCCAACTACCCCACGACTCCATGTAAAATGGTTTAATTGCTTCTATAACCATATGTTCGCGCTATATGCAAAAATGAACCTGCAATAAAATTATATTAAATTATTTTAGCTTTCAAAAATTTTAAAAATTACAGAAAAACATAAGATTTACTTACCCATTAGCATCAAAGGCAATAATTAGCCTTCCATTGCCGTCATATTCTACTACCTCTGTAAATTTCAAAATCTGAGAAACAGCTACTGTAGCATTAGACGCTGTAGCACTATCAATGGAGGGTGATGTTGATATGCTGGAACCTATAATTCTCAATCCAGAAAGGCTAGGTGTGGATGATGTTGAAGGTACAGATGAAGAGTTACTATGCATACTATTATAGGGAGAAGATGGCTGGAACTGGTGGGGCGGTGGGGGCATTAAAAATGCATTTAGTAGTGAAATAGTTGCCCTTGGAGGAGGAATAATATTTATAGTAGCTAGTTGAAGAGTTGTGGTAACAGGTGGTGGTGGTGGTGATGTATATTGAACTGCGGAAAGATTATCAGGTCCTTTCTTACCTTTCTTATGCCATCCATTACCATGACCTTTTGATGCCATTGATTTTCTTTATTATACACTTGAAAAAAAAACACAAAAGGAGTTAGTCTGTGTTATGCTGCCCATATATGTTTCTTAGATCAAACGAAAATTAAATTCTGCATTCCCTATAGTACAGAGTGAAAGAAAGCCTCATCTTGTTTTCCTGTAATGTCAAATATTTTGGAACAATTTTAGTTTGCTAAAATATCTAGAATATGCACTGGAGATGGAAAAATAAACACATAAGCAATTACACCTTATTCACCATTATTGCAAAGGGAAAAAATCTCTAAACAGAAGGCTAGAAAACTACAAATCCACAATATTATTATACTAGACAGAAGAACTTCCAAGAGGTCTACATGTGGATCTAATATTATACAAACAAGTCATGGAGTGAAATTATTTTGTTCAATGTAAAACCTGTTTTCAAATTAAGACCTCACAAGAGAAGTGAATGTATAATCTGAATGACTAATCAGTAATCCTACAACTAACTGTTTAGATCAAGCATGGGATCTTAAAAAATGTTGAAAACAAATCTCAATTTGTTTATAGAGTTACTAATGTCATTTTCATCATACAATCTTATTAGGATTCAAATAACTTTCTTTATATAGAGGAACTAAAGAAGTAGGATTTAAGAAAATGCAACAAGACAAGCAAATCATGCATGTTACCAGTAGTTTTACCACTGCTATTTTATCAAGCAACCAGAAATATTCTTACTGGCACTATAAATGTTAACAAACAAAAGACACTATATTATCAAGAAAAATATCAAAAAGCAGCAGCCAAAATACAATTCAAGACCTTGTTACAACACATTACTACTAATAATAACAACTCAATCCTCGTCACTTGTTTCATAGTCATTCATCAAGTCTTCCTCATCATTTGTTTCATATTCATTCATTGATTCTTCCTCATCACTTATTTCATTTTCATCAGTTGGATCTTCCTCGTTATTTGCCCCGGATGTTCCTTCTCCATAATCATGAACATTCAATCTAAGTTCAGAAGGATCAAATTTTTCATATAGGCTTTCGTTATGCTGCAACTCGCCTGCTAATTCATCATTCACCCTTTCTTCAATACTTGAAATGTCATTCTGATATGCTACATCCAATGCATCCTCCACTACAACTCTACCCACGGGCTTTATTTTAATAACTACCCGCAATACAGATTTATTCTTACACAAAGGATAAGGAGCGTAATATACTTATTTCACATTTTGTGCACTGAAAAATGGATCATAGAGTCTATACTCCCTTGTACGCTTAATTTCAACTATTTTGTACTAAGGGTGCACCTTTATACCTAACCTAGGCGTAGGATCATACCAGTTACACCGAAAGAGAACTAATTTTTTCTTTGGCCAGCCGACATGATAATCGAGTTCTAAAATCTCATGAAACACACAAAATAATCAACAACATCATCACATTTCACCCAAACCCCACTATTATTGGTTTTCTTGTCCTTAGAGAACTTTTTTGTATGAAATATATACCCATTGACAGAGTACTTAGAAAATTTTTTGACTTTAGTATCAGGGTTCCCAAGCTATATCATGTAAAAATTAGCCATTTGGGTCATAATTAAGTGGATTATGAACCTATAAAAAGTTCAAAAAAAGTTAGAATTTAAATATACATGAGATTGAAAAAAAGTGTAAATCATGTTAAATATTTAAGTTACACTTACATATTCTCTAAACCATACTAAAAACATAGGATAAAAAACATCATCCTCGTGTAAATCCATGAAGTAGCTGTCCGACAAAGTTATGACTTACATTAGTTAAAGCTTAGATAGACCTTGAATGATTGTCCTTAATATAAATATACTCACACCTTGAGATAATTTAATAATCATATGTTGTAGCTGGCTTAAGCTCCATCCCATTCAAATATCGAACTGGACCACCTTTAGGACTTCCTTTACCTGGTTGATTGAATATTGAAAATGGTGGTGCTGAAGGATCTATATTGTCTCCATCATCATGCCTATTAGGTCGGTTTCTCATACATGACACATCATGTTCAAAATAATATGAAAAAAAGAGGTCTCTTTAGCCAAATAAGCCTCACATATTGATCCCTCAATTCAGGATCTGTTTTTTATGGTCCGCTTACATTTGCCAATAGTCCTGCATAGTATGATCTTTTAGATGAAATAATGTTCAATTAAAACACATGAAGGTAAATGTTAAAAGTCAATACCTCTCAAAGGGATACATCCATCGACACTAAACAGGCCCTCCAAGTCGTGCCTCTCGCACAAGGTGAATTGGAAGATGCTCTATAACATTAAAAAACTAGGAGGAAAATTTTTTGCCAACTTATTTAAGGTTAAGAGAATGTTGATATCCATCAAAGATAGGTTCTCCTCCCTTAATGTGTTAGAACATAAATCTTTGAAAAATAATCTTATCTCTGTTATGGGCTTCCAAGTTTTATCGGGCAATGCACAGAATGCAATAGGTATCAATGACTCCATGAAAATGTGACAGTCATGGAACTTCATAGAGGTCAACTTTTCTTCCTTCATGTCAACACACCTAGACAAATTTGACGCATATCCATCTGGCATTCTCAAATTGTTAACCCAATCACAAATCGCTCTTCTATCCTTCAAAATGAATGTGTAACTGGCCTTGGGCTTCTGAATCTTATTGTTTAAGTATGTCAGGGACAACTCACCGTGCCGACAATACTCCTTTAAGTCCATCCTGGCCTTCAAGTTATCTTTTGTTTTGTCACTTACATCCATCACAATATTAAACAAGTTGTTAAAGAAGTTTTTCTCAGTATGCATGGGATCCAGATTATGAGGTAAAAGATTATCCTTCTAGTAATCTAACTCCCAAAATATGCTTCGTTTAGTCCAGTTATGTGTAACACCATAACCAGGTATCCTAGATGGTGGAGACTCTGTTATCTTAGGCAGATTCCTCACTTTATCCCAAATTTCTTCTCACGACAAAATTGGCGGTGGCTCCTCAAAATCAGTCTTATTCTTCATAAAATCACTAGTACTTCTCCTAAACTCATGTTACATTGGCAAGAATGACGGTAACAGTCAAACCATGAGTTTTTACCCTCATGTTTCAAAGTGAATGCTTTTCTGTCTTCCATACAACAAGGGCAAGCTAACTTGCCCGCAGTCAACCACCCAGACATCATTCCACAAGCAGGAAAGTCATTTATAGTCCACACCAAAGTAGCACACAATCTAAAGTTTTGTTTCATTGATACATCATATGTGTCCAAACCTTCATGCCACAATAAGTTCAAGTTATCAATCAATGGCTGTAGATATACTTTAATAAAAACTTTTGGATTGCGAGGAACTGGAATTATGCAAGTTAGAAATATATACTGACTTGTCATACACAATTTAGGTGGGAGATTATAAGGAGTCACAAACACTGGACAACATGAATATGGTGTAGCTGAGACAGAAAATGGAGTGAATCCATCAGTAGATAATCCCAACCTAATGTTTCTTGGTTCACTAGCAAAATTAGGATACACACTATTAAAATGCTTCCATGCTTCTCCATCTGACGGATGACATAAAACACCAGGTGGTCTTTTATTTTCATAGTGCCATCTCATATGAGGGGCAGAGCTCATTGATACATACAACCTCTTTGACCGTGGTATAAGGGGTAAGTAATGCATCGACTTCACAGGAACCTTCTTCCTTTTGGTATGTGTGACTTCCTTATAACGAGGTTGATTACAAAATTTACAATGTTCTAAATTTGCATCTCCCTTATAGAATAATATGCAACTTTTTTCACAACAGTGAATCCTCTCTGATGAAAGTCCTAACTTAAAACCAACTTCTTTATTGTGTAGAAATTTTTGGGTAAGTCAAGTTTATTTGGGTTAAGTTCATTCATAAGTCCAATGATAGAGTTCATGCCCTCTTGAGAAATAGAATAATCTGAATTATTACTCAGTAACCGAACGACAACAGATAACTTAAAATGCACTGATCCTTCATACATGGATGACTAGCTTCCTTTAACTGTTCATAAAACTGCTTAGCCTCATCATTTGATTCATTTTGAGCCCCTGAGTGTGTCCCAAAAGATCGCTAACCATCTCACCATATCGTGAACTTACAACATTGTTCTATCTTATTGGACTTTCAACATAATTCTGAAAAGCAAAATTATTAGCGGCACTACTCTCTCTATGAGCTGTCCACACATATAATTCAACATAAAACCCTTCCTATAAAGATGTAATGTAACAACATCTAGACTCAAAAACTTATAACACTTGCAATTCCAACAAGGACACCTAATTGTCCCTTCAATAAGAAAATCGTTAAGTGTCATTGCTTTAGCAATAAATCCAGCTACCCCAGCTTTATATTCCTCCCCCAACCCCGCACGGTTAGGATAAAGTCTATTATGCATTCATGTACAATCTTCATTTTCCATCTACACAAGAACGACAACAATAATACTAGAGAAGAGAAACAAAACAATAATAGGTTTGTTTAAAGATGCTACTACGCAATGGACACAAAAAGAAAACTAAGAGATTCAGTACAATATAGTAAAACAGCCCAAAACAATAGAATTTTTTAATTAAAAGAAGAATTTTTTTATCAGTGAAAGGAATCCAATCCATGTGATAGCTTCACAAACAAGAAAAGAGAAAAGCAAAAAGGGAGACAAACAGATGGGTTTTCAATAACTCCAATCCATCAAGACTACTACCAGATGATGAACCAGCCAAACCAAAAGAACAACCTCAACTTAACAGTCTTAAGAACAGGCCATGAAAATGAATTGTCAATGCAAGAATCACAACAGAACCGTGGAATGCCAAATATTTCTTCCTACGACTTTCTCAACAACCAAACTACCCTTGCTGATAGAAGGGAAAACCAACCCACCAACGTGGACGTTTAAGGAAAAAAACAAGAATCACAAGAAAGGAGATACTATCTAAATACTGCACATATTAGATCATGTAAATTACATCACTCATAAATCTTCATTACACTAGAGTGGGATTTAACTATGCGCATCCAAAGAGTAGCATCTGTGGTTCCCTTGTCATCCAAAATAGCTTACTATTTGCAAAATTCGTAAGTTAATGATCCATAATGTAACTTCCCAACTTCCATTGGGATTTTTTGCAAAATGTGACAGATTCCAAAGAAACAAAAACTATTTAACCGATTATTTCCACATCAAAGAGGGGGCAAATCCCTTACCTTGACAGTTAATTATCTTTTGGTGATTGATGTAGTTACTAGACTCGATCGAGCAGCTTTGAGTTATACTCTATAAAAAACTGAAACCAGAACCACAAGACGGTGTATGAGTTAACACTACTGCCCACGAGGTCAACACTTGACAATGAAAAAAATTACTTCACAATAATATAATCATAACAAAGAACTTAATAGTGTAAGCGGAACTAGAATTGAAGAAGTAGCTTGGGAGCATTAACAAAAATTATGTTACAAATGCAAATCCCCCTTTTGTACAAGTAAACATCCACAGGAAAAGGGTCAATAGTCACAGATCCAAACAAACTGACACAATTATCAGTCACAAGACTTGCAACCGTTCACACAACAGAAGGGCGAAAAAGAAAAAGAAAGAAGAAACCCCCCACTCATCCACCCAACATTCAAAATCTATAAATATATACAAACAAAGATGCATCTTAGAGAGAGAGACGTCGTCAATACCGTCGTTACCGCCGCTTACCGCCATCGTTCACCCCATCGGTACCACTCCACCGTCGTTAATTTTTGAGAGAGAATGATGAATCCTAGCTTAGAGAGAGACGAAGTAGAGAGTGAGAGAGAGTTGTGGTGTGTTTAGCTTTATTTTTTATATAAATGTACTTAAGAATTAAATATATATTTTCGACTACTTCAGTCGGGTAGTAATTTAATATATTTAATTATTTAAATTTTTCGACTACAGTAGTCGGAAATACATATTTAATAATTTATTTAAATAATTATTTAATTTTTGTATAAGGTTCTGATTATATATTTAATAATATATTTATTTAATTATTTATATTTCTGACTACAGTAGTCGAAAATACATATTTTAAAATTTATTTAAATAATTATTCAATTTTTGTATAAGGGTCTGATTATATATTTAAAAATATCTCTATTTAATTATTTTTATTTCCGACTATAGTAGGAGGAAAAACGTATTTAATAATTTATTTAAATAATTATTTAATTTTTATATAAGTGATTATATATTTAGTAATACATTTATTTAATTATTTATATTTTTAACTACAGTAGTCGAAAATATATATTTAATAATTTATTTATATAATTATTTAATTTTTGTATAAGGGTTTGATTATATATTTAGTAATATATTTATTTAATTATTTATTTTTTCGACTAGAGTAGTCGGAAATACATATTTAATAATTTATTTAATAATTATTTAATTTTTGTATAAGGGTCTAATTATATATTTAATAATATATTTACTTAGTTATTTATATTTCTGACTACAGTAGTCGGAATATATATTTCCCGCAATTTACCTCCAAACATTCTGACTATTGTAGTCACAAATAGTATCGAAATAATATTTTATAAAAAAAATAAATAAAAAAATAAAATTACCGACCGAAGTAGTCGGAAAATTGCGACTACCTTTTTTCAGTCGAAAATTAACGAAATTCTGGTAGTGCAAGGTCTAACTATCAATCCTTTGTTCATTTTATTTTTGTAATTGTTTGTACTAGTTTGTTCTTGTTTCTAGGGAAGCCGTGAGTTGTTGTTACAATATTGTTGTGTCCGTCTTCTTGTTTTGTAACTTAGTTTGGTTGTTGGATGCGTTGGTGTGTTAAACACCTTGTAATCTCTTCATTCCTGCTCTTATTTGTTGAATCCGAGAGTGGTCATCAAAGGGGTCCTCAGTTCCTAGAACTTGTGGACTGTTTTGTTGTATGTTTTGTGTCTTTCCTTGTTATTCTTGTATCATGCATGGATCTCCTTTTCAATTATATTATGCATCAAATAGATCAACTCTTCTAGGATCCGGTTACTTTCAGTAGGAATGGTCCTCAATTTTCTCATCTTTCTTTGCCGACGACCTAACCCTTACCGCTAAATCCACTCCTAAATCCATTTCATAATATTCATGATTGTATGACTCGCTTCAGTGCTCTGTCGGTCCAAAAAATTAACACGGCTAAATCTAAAGTTATATTCTCTCCATTTTTCTCTGTCGGAGTTAAAAATCTCATCAAGGATCTCTTTGGTATCTCTCCGTCTACCAGTTTTGAAAAGTACTTAGGTTTTTCCATTCTAAATAAGAAGCCTCGTTGTGCTGATTTTCAATTTATCATAGATAATATGAGGAAAAAACTAACTTCCTGGAAATTCAATTTTCTCTCCCAAGCAGGGAGACTTGTTCTTATCAAACCAACGTTGGATGTGATCCCAGCTTATATAATGCAATATTTTAAACTTCCCACAGAAATCTATGACATCATTGATAAAATTCAGAGAGATTTCCTTTGGGGCTCTACCGATCAGAATCGGAAACTTCATTATATTAGTTGGGATAAGGTTACTCTTCCTAAAAAAACGTGGGGGACTGCACATTCACAAAGCGAAAATCAAGAACCCAGCTATTATTTTGGGACTCTCTTGGAGACTTTTCACTAATTCTAATGCCCTATGGGCAAAACTTTGCTCCATAAATATAAATCCAGTCAGAAGTTGCTGCTCTATTACAAAAAGACATCTATGGCGTCCTCTGTATTAGATTAGTGTCTTGGTCTATGTCTAAAAAGTTTCTGTGTCTAGGTAATTAGTTTATATTTAGATCTGTTGTTAGGAATGCTAAGCCTACTAATAGTACTGCTGGTTGCTGTTGTAATTCTACTGCTAAGAGGCATTCCTCTTGCAGTGCTATCTTAGTCTGTAATGCCTCTTAACTTATATATATAAATATCTATGTTTACCCAAAAAAAAAAAAAATCTTTTAGAGATACCAAAACACATTTCGATTTAATTAAGTGAATTAGTGATAATGAACGACCTGATGATAGAATTACTTAAAACAATCGGTGATAGTAAAAAGAACATGATTACAAGCATCTGAATTAATTTATTGCTTCATGATATATATATATATATCAGTGCTATAAAAGAAGTAATGCACTACCGTACATTTATATATAATAGCTTTTTAATGCACAGTTAAAATAAATTCAGAATATATATTTATTTGCTAATAGAAGTAACAAGATGAAACTTTTATATGTTATAAGTACATTTATGCATAATATCAACTAAAATAAATTTAAAATATGTACATTTGTTTGCTAAATAGAAGTTATAAGGTGAAATTTAGATTCGTAGTGTCTAATTTTCTTCCAAATCATTTATCTATTTATTGAATTTTTCTTAATTTGATGAAATCATAAATAAGTTGCATGATTATATAAATGTATGAATTAACTTAAATGTATTTTTATTTTTTATAATACAAGAATATAAAATCTAAATTGATTATTAAAATGATAATATTAATTTTATGAATCTTTTATCCTTATCACGCAAAGCACGAATAGATTCACTATTTTACTATGAAACTTAATTTCGACACAATCAAAATTAGAATTCAAAGACAAAGACGTCCTCCTAAATTCGTCAATCATTTTAAATATTGTCCCGACTTACTTTACATGGCATATTTTTTTTTTAGTAGTTTTTCTTTAAAAAGTCAACCTTTATAATTAAAAATAAAAAAATTACATTAAAATACATGTGACAACCTTACATTGCTGAATTGAGCAACTTTTTAAGCTCTTATAAAAAACGATTCAATGTCTCTCACACACATTTTCAATCTTCCTATTCATTTTTTTTCTTGTCTTCAGCAGGGGCGACTTAACCAATTTCGTGGCCTAAAGTCGAATCGTAATGAGAGGCCTTAAACATTTTAGAAATCTTAAATACAAGCATTTGAAAATAATCAAATTTTTTTATTTGATTGAGTATAGTAAAAATTTATCTTCTACTTGTATCATTGTCCTTCGCACTTTTAGTTAAAAAATAAATTTAAACTGTTAATATCTGAATAACACTATGTTTTAAGAAACTATCGTGATTAATATAATAATTTTTTCATATTCATATCATCCGGTGATCTTAATATTTACACCAAATAAAAATCTAAAATATTTTTGATATACTTCGGTTGTTCAAATTTCTTTGGTAGTATTCTTTCGTTTTTAATTTAAATATTTATTTATTTATCTTAAATCAATTTATAAACCTATTCGTCCCTCTGTTTTAAAAAGAATGATCTACTTTTCTTTTTAGTCTGTTTTAAAAAAATAGCTTTTTCTTTTTTGACAATACTTTTAATTTAATTTTCAACGTGACATGTATAAGACCACAAAATTAAAGGATATTTTGATACGTTTAACATAATTTTAATTTAGGACTACCAGATTTAAAAATCTTCTTTATTTTCTTATTCTGTGGCATATCAAATAAGGTCATTCTTTTTTAAATAGAGGGAATATTATTATTATTAAAATGGGCCCCTAAAGGATTGGGGGGCCCTGGTCTTCAATCATTTTTTATCTCGATTTGCCCTTTCATTTTATGTTTTCTTCTTCTTCTTTTTCCAGATGAAAAGAGAGAGTTTATTCCCCCTCTTCTTCTTTGTTTTTTTCTTGTGGTAATTTTATTTTTGAAATTGATGTGCAATGAATTTAAAATTTAACTCCACCGTAGAGTTGAAAACTTTAGATTTGAACCAGATTCAGATTTTGAGTTTGAAAGTCAAACTTGCATGTGAAATTTGAGATTAATTTTGAAAGAAATATTGCTGAGTTTGTTATTGAGACATTATTGGGTGTTATTTCAATTGATCGTAAACATCAATAGTAGCTCTAACTTAAAATTTGAAGTGATTTAAAGGATATTTGATTTGTTTTTCAGAAAATACTCAAGAAAGAAGAAGAATGAGTAAAGTTTCATTGATTTCGTAATAAGATCCACTTCGAGTGGGTATTACAACAAATGAACACGCACATATTGAGGAATTTAAATCTGAAGTTTTGGGCGATTCGTTGTAATTTGTAAGTTTTTTTTGATCGAATCTGATGTTTGAATTTAAGGAAGAAGACGAAGTCAATTTTTTATATACTATAGTATTATATATGAGTGTACTACGCACATCTTATAATTTTGCGTAATTTTGTATCACAATAATATACATGATTATACAACTATGTACATATGTATATATAATGTTTAAACAATGTATCTACATTGTATAAATATGAATAAAGTAGAGAGATAAAAAAACACCAAAATAAAAAGATTGTATTGTGTATACAATAGTATAGTATACAATATATAAATATATACAATGTTATACAAAAATATGAATTTTATCTTCTTCCTCAAATTCAAACACCAAATTCATCCAGAAAACACCTGAAACTACATCAATCATTCACAATTTCATATTTGGGCTACTCAATACATAATAAAAATTTTGTAACCATACCTTACTCAATACATAACTTATTTACGAAAATTTGATTTTCAAATTTTGAAACTTTGAGCTTCAATAATGGTTGAATCAATTCTGCCCTATTTAATGTCAGATGGAGTAATTAAAAAAATAATCAAGTAAAATTGAATGACGAAGAGGTAAACTGAGCTAGATATTACAAATTCAAAGCTTACGATTGTAAATTGCCACCGATGAAGAAAGCTCTGAAGAAGATGATTCTGCCTTAATTTTTATTGTAGTAGTTTCTTCGGACCCATTAGTTAGCTGGAGTTCTTAGTATATATTATGTTGATGTAATAATTTTGAAGTTTATCAATGAAAATGTCTTTTAGTTTTATTTAGTATAGCTTTAGTGCCACTTAGTTTTTAGCTCGATTTCTTAAATTTATTTTCGCATCAAAGGTGTTATTTTGTAGTTTTGTTGCCAAGAGGAGTTGAATTTTCTTGTCTAGTTTGTCACTATTCGAAGAAGAAGAAGAAGCAGAAGAAGAGAAGAGTTGAATTTTCTTGTCTAGTTTGTCACTATAAGAAGAAGAAGAAGAAGCGAAAAAAGAGAGGAGTTGAATTTTCTTGTCTAGTTTGTCACTATAAGAAGAAGCAGACGAAGCGAACGAAGTGGAAGCAACAACAACAGAAGAAGAAGCGGAAGAAGAAGAAGAAGAAGAAGAAGAAGAAGAAGAAGAAGAAGAAGAAGAAGAAGAAGAAGAAGAAGAAGAAGAAGAAGAAGAAGAAGAAAAAGCGGAAGAAGAATAAGAAGAAGCGAGAATAGCCAGAAAAGGTAGCTTTCCCGTGTAAACTAAATCAGTTTTGGGTTATGAAATTGTAATGTAAGTTTTGGACTATTTTTTTTTTTTAATTTAAGTTTGCTATATGTACTTTTATGAAATTATTCCTTAAAAAAAGTCAATTTTTACTCTTAATGCAATAATTTATATTCACATAAATATCTAAGTTTATTTTAGATGATAAATCTCAAGAAATTTTAATTATTTCTTATGTTCATGTCTAATCAAATGATAACACATAAAATTGAGGAAAAAATGTAGATTATAACAGAAAAATTCAATTTCACTTGATAAGTGCAATCTTTCTTTTTATAAATAGTAATAAGGTATAACTTCAACAATACTCAACCCAAAGGTAAAATTGTCCAAAATGTTCAACTTAAAGACCCTCACGGCTCCACCATCCTTTAAAGGAAAGGAAAAAAATTTGAATTTGCATTGAAAAAGAACTCACATTAGAGATTAAGGATTAAAAAAATTTATCACTTCAATATAACCTTTGTTTATCCTGAAAATCGTACAACTAAATTTGCAAATGAGATCAAGAGTATGCGTATTAAATATGGCTCCAATTGAGACACATTATCGGTGGATTCTAGGTTATGAAATAGAAAGTTTAGGAAAGAATTCATGCTAAGTGGAGGGCTACGGTCTTTGGGGACTCTTTGACAAGTCGTCAATTTGACGACTTGCTAGCACCTTTTAAGTCTAAATTATCATGCTTTTTCATTAATTTGATATCTCTTACTTAATGCTCATTTATGTAGGTAAAAGTAAAAAGGGAAGATGAGTAAGTTATTCAAGTCATCAAGAGGCCAAATGTGAATTGAAAAGAGCATCCGCTTCGCATATGCTTTGGAGCTGCTAGCACTGTGCTCTCTATCTGCTCTTCATCTGCTTTGGATTCATTCAGGCAGATCAAGAACAAGGTGGCAGTTTTGTAATTTTGATCAAATGTAGAGTTGGAGTTTAAAAAAAGAGGGTTTTAGCTTATTTTTCAAGACCTAGCCTTTATTTTCCCAACTAGGCATCTCTCTTAGCATCTTAGCTTCTCTGTTTTCATCTTAGCACCTATCTTTTCATCTTAGAAGAATTTTGTACTAAGCTTGAATGAAAAATATATGTTAGTGATTTTCCATTGAAGATTTATTGAAAGCCCAAGTTTGGAACTACATTATCTCTACTTCTCATGGATGAAGTCAATGATATTGGTATATTTTTACATTTTTTATCTATGAGTAGCTAATTCTAAATCTTGGGGTTATGCTTGCTTAGGTTGTGGTAGTGTATGAGTGTTAGCTAATTATCCTTCTAATTAGTTATTTGTAATGGATGTTGCATTTATTTCATGATTTAATTAAGAGTTGGGGGTTGCAAACCCCTACCACCCTTGAACCCATGTCATTCTTGAAAGAGGGGACATGGGTGAGGAAATAAATGCAACCAATAACTTGATTCATTTCATTTAATGACATCTTTTAGATATAAGGATGTCAATTAAGGCAATAGATGTGGAAAATTGTCACACTTGTGAGGTGTTCGAAAAAACTCATTTGTGAAATTTGGTGTTATAATTGAAAGATTGACACTAATACATTGACATCTAGCCTACCCATGACTTTTAGCTAAAATTTGGATAAATTGTCAAGTACCCATGTATGAACCCACTCCTAAAATTGCATAACCCCAAGACCTATTCTCAATTTAAGTCACTCTTAGCATTTTTCAACGTCAAGATAGTGCTCTAAAATTGAAGTAATTATCACTACAAACACATTCAAACTAATTTTTCTATTTTACATTTATGTTTGTTTTATTTACATTATGGGTCACCCTTTAGTAGACTATCAACACTCATGAGTTCTGAATTCTATGATTTCACTCCTTGCGGATTTGACCCCAACCTAAGTTGGATTATTGTATTGACAACGATCGCTTACACCTATTCAAGAGTGTAATTTGAGCGTTATTAAAAATGGAGTTGTTGCCGGGGAGTGAGATATAGTTTTCACTCTTGTAGTATTTTAAGTTACTTTGGGTTAGCCGTAGTATTTTATTTTACATTGTTTGATATTTTTGCTCTTTCTCAGGTGTGTATAATAGTATACATGATACTATGAGTCAACACGATAGTCATATCGGGATAATCGATGGGTGTCTTGAGGACGATGATTACCTCGGTGATGCGGGCCGAGCTAGTGCTATTCGTATTCCACCAACAGAAGAAAATATAGCATTTCATGTTACTAGCGTGATGATTTACTTTCTTCAAATGAAAGGGTTATTTGGAGGCCAAGCACATGAGGATGCTAATCTATACTTGACGAATTTTATTGAGCTTTATTTTCCATTTGACATGCCCCACATATCTCAAGAGTTAATCCGATTGTGTCTTTTCCCATTCTCTTTAATGGGAGAAGTGGTCTTATGGTTTTGATCTTTGCCTGCGGGGTCTATCACTTCATGGGTTGGGCTCACAGAGGCATTTTTGGAAAGATACTTTCCCCCTTCTTGGATGTTGCAACTAAGGAATGAAATCATCAACTTTCGCTAACTTAATGGCAAACCATTATATGAGGCTTGGCAATGATTCAACAATAAGTTAATGCAATGCCCAAATCATGAGGTTCCGGATAAAATGCTTCTTTAAATTTTCTATAGGACATTGGATCAATTAAATAAGATGGTAGCCGACAATGGGGCCGGGGATTCTCTTGTTAGACTATCATATGGTATTGCGTTAAATTTATTAGATCAATTGGCCAAACAAAGTAGAGGGTGGCACACAAGAGATACCGAGGTGGCCGTGAGGCTCCCTCCGCATCTTTTGTAAGCCAAGAGCAAAAGAAAAAAGATGAAGAAAGAGATGCGAATATGGCTAAAGTGCTGACACAACTTGATCTTGTCACCAAGCATGTGATGGGAGCTCCTCTTAAGATGGTTTACGCTATTTCTTCTAAGAGTGCTAAAGCTTATGATGATGAATAAACAGAGTCTCTTGATGAAGAAATTCAATTCTTGTCGAACCAATCGAGGGGTTCCTGCCCTACCTATCAAAGGCAAGGTTGAAGTCAAGGTTAGAAGAAAAGAAATTATGATAGAGATTTGCGGGATAGATATTGGGATTGGAGAGATAAGGAGAGAGATTATAATCGATACATACCTCCATATAATTGGTAAAAAGGTAAAGATTCAAGTTCCATTGACCCGGAAAGCTCAAATATGAAGATGTCCTTGCTCAAATTTTAATGGGTTTGCGGGGACTGACAAGATGGTGAGAGAAATAAAAGGTGACTTCTCACAACTAAATTAAATGGTGACATCTCACTAGGCCTCTATCAAGCAACTTGAAACTCAATTGGGCCAAATTTTGGCACAACTTAATGCAAGACCAAAGGGTGGATTACCCAGTGACACAGTTGTCAATCCTAAAAACAATGCTAACATCATGGCTATTGTCACTAGGAGTGGTCGGACTCTTGGTAAAGATGTTGTTGATCTTAGAGAAGACCCCAATGAAAAGGCAAATGAAGAATAAGCCATGGTAAAGAGAAAACGGCTAGAATAGCCAAATGATAATGATTCAAAACCGAATGAGACAAGTGTTGAATGACCGGAGGTAGTTGAAGAAAATGTTGGAAGTGAGAAAGCTCCTAAGGCGGTTGATGATGATAATCCAAAAATGGATGAAACTCTAATTATTCCATTGCCACATATCAAAATTCCTCCCTTATTCCCACAAAGGCTCAAGAAGAAGGATGATGATAGAAAGTTCAAGAATTTTCTTACGAAGTTTAGCAATTTATTGGTGAATATTTCTTTGCTAGAAGCCTTGCAAGAAATGCTCGATTATGCTAAATTCATGAAGGACTTGGTTACAAAGAAGGGAGTCATGAATTTTAAAATAATTAAGGTAACCCACAATTGTAGTGCTATAATGTCTAGCATAATGGTGGTGAAGAAAGAATACCCAGGTGCATTTACTATTCCTTGCACTATCGGGATTTACAAATTTGGAAAAAATATTGTGTAATCTTGGGGCAAGTATTAATTTGATGCCATTTGTCGTGTTTTGAAAGTTAGGCTTGAGTGCTCCTTAGCCTACCGCTATGAGACTTCTAATGGCCGATCGTTCAATCAAAAAGCCCGTGGGTGTTTTCTATGATGTTTTGGTGAAATATGATCGGTTTATCTTTCTGACTGACTTCCTTATTCTTGATTGTGAGATTGATCATGAGGTCCCAATCATTCTTGATAAAACATTCTTGGCTACCGAAAGGTCCTTAGTAGATGTAGAATATGGGGAGATAAAATTTTAGGTGATCAGTGAAGAAGTATCCTTCAATGTGTGTAAGTCAATGAAACAACCTATGGACTTGCTAGTTATTTTGGTGATTGATGAGGTTGATGATAAGGTAGCTAACACCGTTGAAATGGATATTGTGAATGACCCCTTGGTAAGTGTATTATGGAACTTTAAAAGTGAGGTGGTTGGAGAATATGATGAGGTGGTAGCTTTATTGATGGGTCTTGGATCTTACACTAAGAACCCGATCAAATTAGATCTTGATTTGGAAAATCGTGAGAGTCCACCTGCCAAGTCGTCTATTATTGAACCACCTCAACTCGAACTTAAGTTGTTACTATCCCATCTTCAATATGTTTTTTTGGGTGAGGACAATACATTGCTAATTATTGTAGCGGGTGATCTTGAACCACATTAAGTGGATGCCTTAAAATCAATTGTGAAAAAGTTCATTCGTGCTATTGGATAGACTATCGCGGACATTATAGGCATTCTTCCTGAAATTTGTTCTCATAAAATCAAGCTAAATGTTGATAATGTTCCTAGTGTGGAACACTAAAGGAGACTAAATCAACCAATGCAAGAGGTGGTCAAGAAGAAAATCACTAAGTGGCTTGATGCGGGAGTTATCTACCCAATTTCAAATAGCATGTGGGTGAGTTTAGTCTAATGTATTCCTAAGAAGGGCGGCATGATGGTGGTCTCGAATGAGAATAATGATTTTATACCTATGTGCCCAGTCACGGGTTGGAGAGTATGTATGGATTATCGTAAATTGAAATCATGGACTGAGAAAGTCCATTTTCCTATGCCCTTTATGGATCAAATGTTAGATAGACTAGCCGGTCGAGGTTGGTATTGCTTCCTTGATGGTTACTCAGGGTACAATTTGCATCTACTCGGAAGACTAAGAAAATACCACTTTCACTTATCCCTATGACACATTTTCTTTCAAGCGCATGCCGTTTGGGTTATCCAATGTGCCGGCCACGTTCCAATGATGTATTTTTCCATTTTTGCCGATATAGTAGATGATACAATGGAGGTTTTCATGGATAACTTCTCCGTGGTTGGGGATTCTTCTGATTCTTGCCATGCTCACTTAAGTAAAGTCCTTGAACGAAGTGTGGAGACTAATCTTGTTTTGAATTAGGAAAAATGTCACTTCATAGTCAAGGAAGGCATTATTCTAGGCCACAAAATTTTAGGAAAGGGCATCCAAGTGGATCAACGCAAAGTTGAGGTGATTTCTAGGTTACCCCCACCAATCTCCGTGAAGAGGTTTAGAAGTTTTCTTGGTCATGTCGGGTTCTATCGGTGTTTCACTAAGGATTTCTTGAAGATCGCTTATCCTTTGTGCAAGCTTCTTGAAAAGGAGGAAAAATTTAAATTTGATAATGATTGTGTAAAGGCTTTCAATTGTCTCAAGGAACTCCTTGTGTCGGATCCTATCATAGTAGCTCCGGATTGGTCATTGCCCTTTGAATTAATGTGTGATGCAAGTGGTGTTGCCCTAGGTGTGGTTTTGGGCCAAAGAAAAGATAAGTTGTTCCACCCAATTTACTATACAAACAAGATGTTGAACGATGCTTAACATAATTATACGCATATAGAACAAGAGTTGTTAGCGGTGGTGTATGCTTTTGAAAAGTTTTAGGCCTATTTGTTAGGCACAAAAATAGTTGTGCACACGGAACATGCCTCTCTTAGATATCTCATGGCAAATAAAGAGGCAAAACCTCAATTGATTAGGTGGATATTGCTCTTGCAAGAGTTCAGTTTTGAAGTAAAAGATAGAAAGGGTTGTCAAAATTAAGTAGCTGACCACCTTTTCCATCTTGAATCCAATCATGAGAAGTTAGGTAAGATTGATATTGATGACACCTTTCCAGATGAGATAGTCATGTCACTTTTGGGGAATATTACATCTTGGTATGCGGATTATGCTAACTATATTGTGAGCGGTGTGCTTCCCGATGAGCTTAATCATTGTTAAAAGAAATGGTTCCTATTTGATGTGAAAAAGTATTTTTGGGATGAACCATTCTTGTTTAGGGAGTGTGTGGATATAGTGATCCATCGGTGTGTCATGGAGGTGATAATGAGAGAGATTCTTGAGGCTTGTCACTCCTATCCGTTCGGTGGTCATCATGGTGCGATCTGAACGGCTGCTAAAGTTATTCAAAATGGATACTATTGGCCTGCCCTTCGTAGGGATGCTTATGAGTTGGTCAAAACATGCCCTTAATGTCAAATGTAAAGTGGTGTTTCGAGAAGACATGAGATGCCTCTTAAGCCCAATCTCGAGGTTGAGCTATTTTATATGTGGAGGATCGACTTCAAGGGTCCTTTATGGTAATAAATATATCTTGGTAGCCGTTGACTATTTCTCGAAGAAGGTAGAGGCCATTTCTTTACCAAACAAGAAGGCAAGAATGTCTCTTTTTTCTTGAAGTACATCTTTACAAGGTTTGGGACTCCAAGGGCAATTATTAGTAATGGTGGCTCTCATTTCTACAATCGAATCTTTGGTGCTTTGCTTGATAAGTATGGGGTGAAGCATAAGGTTTCTACTCCTTATCATCCCTAAACTAGTGTCCAAGTTGAAGTTTTGAACCATGAAATCAAGTCTATCCTTAAGAAAATCGTGAATGTTGGCCGTACTAACTGAGCAAGACAACTCGATAATGCTTTTTGGGCATATAGAACGGCCTATAAAACTCTTATTGGTATGTTCCCCTACCAATTGGTGTTTGGAAAGGCTTGTCACTTACTCGTTGAGTTGGAACATAAGGCTTTACGGGCTTTGAGCAAGTTGAATATGGATTGGGAGGACGCTTCAAAATTGAAGGCGAATCAACTTTATGAGTTGGAAGAGTTTTGATTCAAAGAATATGAGAGCTCCGTGTTATACAAAGAAAAGATGAAGAGGTGGCATGATGCCAAAATATTAAAGCGAGAGTTTCATGTGGGTGATGATATCCTTCTCTTCAATTCAAGATTGAAACTCTTTGCGGAGAAGCTTAGATTGAAATGGTTGGGCCCGTTCGTGATCTCAAATGTTTACCCTAGTGGAGCTCTTGAGTTGGAAGATCACGATAATAAGAAATTTATGGTGAATGGGCAACGATTGAAGCAATATCATGTGGGTGGACCCGGAGTGACTAAGGTTGAGTCCTTTTACTTCAAAGATCCAAAATGACGAGTAAATGATGTCGTGCCACGACTTTAACTAAGATGTTTCTTGGAAGGGAACCCAAGGAATTTTTCTTAATATTGTCTAATGTTTTGGATTCACATTTTAGTTTTATTTTGATTGTTGTAGGTAATATCATAAACTTTAGGTGCGAGAAAGTTGGCTCGTAGGCTCGACAGTAAGCTCTGAACCAATAATTTTGGACAAAAAATTCATGTACCAGGCTGTTGGAAACTTGGTTTGGACCTGCTTGAGCAGGCCAGCTACTGGTGCTTAGCAGTTAAAATGCAGGTGGCTTGCATTTGAAACGAAATCGTAGAAGATACATTTCTTGATACTACACTAGACTTGCTGTAGTAGTCCAGTCACATATCAAGCGCGAATGGAACGCAGCAGGGTAGGCTATTTGTGCGTAGTAATCTGTCCCGACCTACGCTGGAACTGCTCAAGCAGACCACACGCAGTTCCACTGCATATGGTACATACATCACGTTGCTACACACTATCCAAATCTGCGCTGGAACTGCTTAAGAAGTCCCGCAGGTACCAGATGGGATGCAGACTGGGTTAAAAAAGGTTCATAACGGGTCAAATCTTGTTGGGATGACCCGACCTGATCAGCCCAAAACTTCTTTAAACACGTAAAAAAGAGCTAAACAGTCAGCAACTTAAACTTTTTTCAACACTTAAAATTTTGCATCACAACTATCTTCCAACGGTTCTTTTTTCTCAACATTAACATTCCCTCTTTATCTAACTAGAATTGCATTAAAATGAATTAAAAAGATTCTTTTGAACTTGCTCTTCATCTTTATCCTCTCTTAAATCAAGAAAGGTATGTTTTTTTTTTCATGCTTTTATTTTAAACTCTCTTAAAGAATGGACATAATGCTTCACACCTCATGATGATTGATTACTTAAATTTGGTTTGTGTGAGTTGGTTGGGATGATTGTTACTTTTTGGAGTCCTTATGTTGTCATTGGTGCCTTGTTTCACTTATTTGACTAATGATACTGTCTTGAATGAAACTAGTGCACCATGTCTTTAACAAAATACCCAATAAACCTTTCTTTCTTATTTTGTGTGGAGGGTGGCATAAGTATGATAATATGATAATCTTGAATGTGTTTGGAGATGATTTGGTGAGATGAGCTTATGCTATTATGCTTCTATTCTCTTTCTCCAAGTAATTAGCATACCTACCATGTGTTTGTTGAAATGTCAATAAGAGAGAAATGTCTTATATGCTTGTAATGGTCAGTGTGATTCTCCTTAGGGCATAATGTGGTCATTTTTATGTATCATTATGAGTTCAATTGATCCTAAAAATGAAATATTTGGTAGTCATTGGTTGAGGGAGTTTGTTGAGAAATATGGAATCCATGGTTCTTATTGGTTACTATGCCTAACCGGGAGACATGAATGCTTTCCTTACCCAATGATAGATTGGATGGCATCATTCTTAAGAGTATTGGTCATTCTTGGTTCCATTGGAGGTTTTGGATGTCCTATGAACTAGTTTTGTGAAATGTGAAGAATGTGAGATAATTTAGATCCCAAATGATTAAGTGTTGTCATGAATGCATCCCGTGTGCTCTAATGATGAAATTGCCTTGCATCTATCAAACAAACACTTTTTTCTTATCTTTAATTTTCTTTCTTAACATACAAAATTCCAAAAATATGTTTTACCTTTTCTCTTTTGTTTTGATTTTGTTTTGTTTCTTTCTCATAGGTATGTCTCCAAGGAAGAACTTGCCATGAGAAGATAGAAAGGGTAATTCCCCAGATAAAGGAATTGCAAAGACTACTTCCGCAAAGGAAAAATAACCAGTCTCCAAAAATAGTTCGAAAATCTCGAATGTCCAAGCTACCATTGATCGTACACGGGAGGTTTAAAAGGAGGCGGATCAAATCTAATTTAGTGTGGATAGTGTGAAAGAGTTATATGATGCTTGGGTAACTACTCGGGGATTCAATCCCAAGAAGGTCTTTAGTATGAAGGGAGTTGACACCCATTTCCCCGAAATAATTGCCGAGGTTAAAGAACAGGTATGGGAACTCTTCACGGATATGATGCCTCCCACTCACCCACTATTCTACTTCCCGAATAATGTTCGTGAATTCTCTGTCTCCTACGTTGTTTGTCACAATGAATAGAAATATAAAATATCAATTACCGAACAAATGTGTCTTGAAAGTGTATTAGTTTAAGGGGTGAAAGTCCCTTGCACGACCTGGAAAATCAATGTGCTCTATTTTGCTTGTGACTTAGATTCATCGGCGAAGTGCAAAAAGATGATATTTGACGGACGTCAAAGTTTTACGTGGCTTGCTAGAGTAATTACTAAGGGCCTTCCTCCATGGGCTAATGGTGAAGGTCAAATCAAGAGGAGATATCTTTCGGTTCAAGCCAAACATTAGCTTAGATTTGTGGGTAATCGTCTACTCCCTTCAAGAAATGAACAAGATGTCGGGGTTGATAGGGATATCATTGTGGGATGCATTATGGATAAAATTATGATCAATCTGGGAGAGTTGATAGCGGATGCGATAAAGTTCAAGTCAAAGCAACGGGACACTTTATTGCCTTTTATGGTACTCATATCTATGCTTTGCCTTAAGTTCAACGTCCCTCTACTCTCTAAGATTAATATATGGGTTATATGCACCGGAGTCATTGATATCACATATTGCAAGGATGAGGATAACCCTACGGGCATAAAGAGGAAAGCTTTGGTTTTGGTAGACTTGGGTATGGAAGGGTTGTCGAGCTTAGAGGGAATGGAGATCCCTTCGGATTCTACACTTTATGCTGACTCATCATGATTCTACTGATACTCCTCCATCATCAAGCACCGCACCACCACCTCGACCTATACAATCAGAGCGGTCTTCAACGATGATGTTTGACAAGGTTGCTTCCATGACTTTGGCAAACAATGCTACTTTTACCCGATTGGTGGCGGAAATTTCCCAGTTTATTCAGGTGGATATAACACCTTTACATGCTTGTGTAGCAAAGTTAGAGCAAAGAGTGGCCATGTTTGTGGTGAGGAGAGATTATGAGGGGGTGGCATCTGTGCGGGCAAACCTTGATAGTTTACGAGCGGAGTTTCACTCTGTACTGCCCTTCTTCGGTTTTGATAAGGCGGAGATTGCTTTTTCATCGAAGACTTTTGGCACTATGCTTTCATTTGATGATTTGTTCGGAGAGGGTCATGAGGACATTGATGATGAGGCCGAGGTTGATCTTATAGAGGGGCTACCTGAGGCCCGATTGGTTGAGCTTGCCTTCAAATTATCCAGGGATGAAGAGTATGCACAGATGGTTGGGGCTAGTTCTAGCACTCGACATGATGATGAGTCACCCTTTATAGCAGACTCGATGAGAGGAGCTCAGTCTGATGAGGTTCCTATTGAGATAGTGAGATCATTTATCGACAGGGATCCAAGCGCCTAGTGCACCACAAGGAGTCTCTACCCTCCTCTACTCTCTTTTACTTTTGCATTGGGGATAATGCAATATCTTTAGTGGAGGGTAGGATATTTTTATGATTTGTTTGATGATCGGTACCTACTGTTTCCCTTTATGACATTTGGTTGGAAAAATTGTATGGACATAATCTATGTTTTTTTAATTATTATTATTGACATTACTTTGGATGAGCCTTTGTCGGGAATTTTGATAATGATGTCAATTATTGTGCGCATTACTCTTGTCGCCTTCTGCATATACATGTCTAATAAACTCCAAGGATTTTCTTCGAAACTCGGTTCTTTCCTAAGGAGCAAATTTTTATTTTCTCTTTCTTTCAATCTTTTATTTTTATTTTATTTTAGTTTCTTTGTCGAACCGAGTGATAATTCACCCATGAGGGATGACGAGGAAACATCCTTAGGTGAAGTATCTAGTAATTTTCGTTAACTAGGAAGAAGCAAAATTTTGAAAATACTTCCAAAATGTCATTGTCAAGGAATGAAATGTTTTTGAGAAAACCGAAAATATAGTTGTAAGATCAAGGATGTTTTGAGTTTTCTTTTGAGTGAGACCATTAAACTCAATTTTTGGCCCTCTTTTTACAAGGATGAGTCATTGACTCGGAGTAACTTATGAAGATCAAATTGATTGGAAAACTAACTTTTTGCTCTATAAGTTCGATGCCATGAGTGGTGAGATTTTTGAATAATTCTTGTACATATATGTACTCTAGAACTTGCCCCGAGTGTATTCAAAGCAAAATTCTAGGCAAGCTTGGTTTGGAGGATGGCCCGAGGTCCTTTTTGACCCATCACATAACCAAATTCCCACCTTAACATTATTCCCTAGCTAACCCATTTGAACTTTTTTGCCTTTATTTTTCTTATTGTAATGATAACTATGCTAAACCACCTAACCCCTTTTGAAAATCTCTCTTTTAGTACTTAACCTCCTTTGATGCGTTGCATGATTCTAAATAGTGGACAATAGGCAATAGCCTAAGTTTGGGGGGTTGTGTATTAGGGAGAAGATGATCAAAAAGAAGATATGAAAAGTGTATGTAAGGTTGTCAACACATGTGCTTAAAATACAAGAGATGTGCTTGATGATAAAACTGAATAGCCTAGCCCATAGAACTTGAAAAAATGGTAGAAAAATTAGAGGAGTGAAGGGCTAAGAAAGGATTATAGGGAGAAAATCTCTTGAAAAGGTCAAAGAAGTGAAAGAAATAAAATGGTGGCTTTGAATTGTTTGGTAAATGTTAAATAAAAAAAGTAGGAAAATATGGGAAATGATTTGAAGAAGAATAAGGTGAATAGTTTAAAATTTGGGGGTAGAAAGGATTGAGCGATTGCATCAAAGAAAGTCTTTTAGTCACTTGATCCATATATATTTCTTCCCGCACCTTAAAACTTCATATTGATCCGCAAGACCTTGATGATTCCAAACTAAGTAACTCTACATTAGTGGCGAAAAACACAAAGGGCAAGACTATGGTTCTATTCGATATACTTGAATTTCTTTGTGAGAGTGAGTATGAATTCTCTCTTTATTTGAGCTCCCTTAAGAATTGAAATGTCTTTGGTGTTTGGAGCTAACTCTTGCATGTGAGCGACATCGATACTTTTGGATAGAGGGTGACGTTTTACTATTGGTTTGGGTAAATGAGTGAAGTAAGTTGCATTGTGAAGATTGAGACCATTTTTGATGATTTTGTGTCTTATCTTAAGAGGTTTTGTGATTTGGAAAATTCATTTGATACAAACTTGCATCGTTGCTTCATAAATATGTGCTTATTGAAGAGTTTTGATTTACTTGTTGCCATGACATGTGTGAAAAGTGTTTGTAGAGCTTTGTTAGCTTATTCCTTTAGTATAGCTTTCTTCTAGGTGGATTTGAGTTAAATAACCTATCTCATTGACTTATTCTTGGATTGCTTGACAAACGATAGTTTAAGTTTGAGGGGGTTGATAAGTCCTCAATTTGATGACTCGCTAGCAACTTTTAAGCCTAAATTATCATGTTTTTCCATTGATTTGATGATAATCTCTTACTTAATACTCATTTATGTAGTTAAAATTAAAAACAAAAGATGGGTTAGTCATTCAAGTCATCAAGAGGCCAAATGTGAATGAAAAGAGTCATCCTCTTTGCATCTGCTTTGAAGTTGCTAGCCATATGCTCTCTATCTGCTCTTCATCCGCTTTGGATCCGCTCAAGCGAATCAAGAACAAGGTGACATTTTTGTAATTTTCATCAAATGTAGAGTTGGAGTTTAAAAAAATGGTTTTAATTCATTTTTCAAGACCTAGCCTTTATTTTCCCAACTAGGCATCTCTCTTAGCATCTTAGCTTCTCTTTTTTCATCTTAGCACCTATCTTTTCATCTTAGAAGAATTTTGTACTAAGATTGAATGAAAAATATATGTTAGTGATTTTCCATTAAAGATTTATTGAAAGCCCACGTTTGGAACTACATTCTCTCTGTTTCTCATGGATGAAGTCAATGATAACTTTGGTATATTTTTACACTTTTTATCTATGAGTAGCTAATTCAAAATCTTGGGGTTATGCTTGCTTAGGTTGTGGTAGTGTATGGGTTTTAGCTAATTATCCTTCTAATTAGTTATTTGTAATGGGTGTTGCATTTATTCCATGATTTAACTGAGAGTTGGGGGTTGTAAACCCAACCACCTTTGAACCCATGTCATTCTTGAAAGATGGGACATGGTTGAGAAAATAAATGCAACCAATTACTTGATTCATTTTATTTAATGACGTCTCTTAGACATAAGAATGTCAATTGAGGTAATAGATGTGGAAATTGTCACACTTGTGAGATGATTGAAAGAACCCATTTGTGAAATTTGGCGTTATAATTGAAAGATTGACACTAATACATTGACATCTAGCCTACCCATGACTTTTAGCTAAAAGTTGGATAAATTGTCAAGTACCCATGCATGAATCCGCTCCTAGAATTGCATTACCCTAAGACCTATTCTCAATTTAAGTCGCTCTTAGCATCTTTCAACGTCAAGATAGTGCTCTAAAATTGAAGTAATTTTCACAACAAACACATTCAAACTAATTCCCCCATTTTATATTTATGTTTCTTTTATTCATATCACGGGTCACGTTTTAGTAGACTATTAACACTCTTGAGTTTTGAATTCTATGCTTTCACTCCTTGTGGATTTGACTCCAACCTAAATTGAATTATTGTATTGACAATGATCACTTACACCCATTCAAGAATGTAATCTGAGCGTTATCACTCTTTTCGAGAATTAAGGCCCGTTCATGAGAGTCAATAGTTAGAGAAAGCAATAAAGAGGCTATAACTTCGGGAGCAAGTAAACATGTATTGCATTATTATCTCATATTGCATGATGCCTCTCAAATGAAAGGAAATCATTATGTATAGGTTACAAACATGGCTATCGACTAATCAAAATGCTCTTTTCATAGTGTCCTAATAGTATCACTACTAATAATATAGTACCAAGTGTCTTGCCTATTATAGGTGTCAGGCTATGCCTGCAGCCTCTTTCGGGTATAATACACATCTGTATTTCAATTGTATCTAACACATTTGTCCCCTCATCCTTATATCTTAAGCTGCTTGGTTCTCTCGAGTTGTAAGAGTGTCATTTCACAAGTCCTCTTCCGATTTTATAAGGGTAATTAGCCCTTTTGTAACCTCGAGGGCATTTTGTTCCCTATAGCTCCCCCCTCTCTCAAGTTTTCATCTAATACAAATAGGCCCTTTGCTTTTTACGAGTCGTGATAGAGGTGATCAAGGAGCAAAAAAATAAATCTAACTGTTACCCCAAGTTTTAGCTTTGAATTGATGTTGTCATTGCTCGTATTCAAGGCATGTATTCCAAAATATCTGCAATCTAATATGGTATGTTTCCATGGAAAGAGACGTTTCTCATTCCTTGCATCTTCTTTTTTACTTTGGTCTTGACATCTTTTCTTTAAATATCTTCAATCCTTTTGTCTTAATCTTTTTTCCACACACGTAGTCTTTCAACAACCATAACCGTTTTCTTTTGATTAGTCATGACTTCTGCGACTTCTAAGTTCCCTATCCACCAGATTTTTTTGGTGACGTTTCGATTTAGAGATGATTTTAAAGTTGAAGATACTAAGATTCGATCGATTAGCGATCTAGGCTCCTTGGTAAAAGACATCAATATCCCCGCCATCTGTCATGACTGAATTTTTCAAAACCTTTCCTATGGTATCTCAATGATATTTAAAGAGTGCCGTCTGAACCAAGCTAGGCTATTCCTTTGTTTACACCCATCCATTCACTCTTGACTTCAACCCTTCTATCATAATTTTGGTTGCAGCCTTTTGCATGAGATTTCAACTAAGTTTTGGGTAGGTTTGCTGACGTGTGGAGGACGGTGACCAATCTTTACATACACTAGCTCATGGATGAAGAAAGCCTATCCATGGATTATCTCGTTTTACTTTATTCACCTCATCTGTTTTACGGAGAGGTGGTCAAGCTAGTGTGTTGGGGGAAAAAAAACCCTCTTCTCGAGCTTGGACGATATTCATGATAGAGAGTAAACTGCCAGGTTCTTTATCATGGCCACTGAAGAGTTGTCCAGGATTTTTTTTGTATTTCGCTGGAACTTCCACCCGTGAGTACATGATTTTTTATTCCTTTTTTATGCGTTGACTACTTACATAGTGTTTTCTAACCTTCTCACTTTATTTTTATTTCGAAATGACAATCAGGTACATCATTCTTAAACGTGCTCTTCGTTGGAACCAGAACATGGATCATTAAAATCTTGGAGGTTTCTACTGCTGACAGCTAGATTTTTGTAAAAATTACCTCCGGCCAGGGGTGAAGAGTCAAGACCCATGGTATGATTTTTATTTACTTCAAGTTTTTTTTACGTACTTCACGCCTGCAATATTTCCTGAATTCATCTAAAGGTCTCTCTAGAGGTCGACTTCTTATCAAGGCCAGATCAAGATACTAATTACTCACATCTGATCCTGTTTCGACATGACATGAAGTATATTGACCGGGTTGCCATCGAATATTATCTGAAAAATAATGCTCAAGTTACCCCATAGGTACTCACTCCTTAAATCCTTGTGGCTTTTTATTTTTTTGTTCTGCACTTCCATATTATAAGGCTTCTTTTTTCGTTGCAGGTCCACACGCTGACTTTTGACAACCTTCGGCTCTATTTAAAGGAAAACATAGTGTTGTCTATGAAGGTTGATGCTTTAGAAAAGAAAATCTTATTATACCATGACCCTTCGACATCTACCGATCTGCTGACATTTCAAAATTCAGTGATCCAAACCTTAAAGGCAGAACTTGATGTGGCTCATGGAAAGATAGATGGCCATGCATATGAGGTCATCAAAGGCTTAAATATACTCAAGAGAAACATATTGAGGCCTTCATAAAAAATATGTCCACTTTTGGAAAGAGGATACAACGTCTCAAAGCGAGAGACAGAGATGGTGCATCTCGTCATATTTCTCTAGCTTCTCATAATAAGATATATTGGTTGGAAAGGAAAGTGAACTTCAAGAGTTAAAAGGTTTGCCAATGAAGGCACAAATCAGAATTGGACAAAGCGTTTAGAAGGCCAAACTTTAGATCCTTGAGGAAGCAAAATAGTAAGACTTTAATATTGACGAAAAATCTCTGAATACCAGCACTTATTATGTCTTGCTTATGATTCTTCAACTCTGGAATAACTTGTGTCCATATATGATGAAGACCTTTCAGACGAAGAGGCATCTATCGAGTGACGGCTCCTCTTTGAGACTCTGCTTTTATGATGTTTTAAAGAAGTTTTTGGGATTTCAATATCTAAATAAGAAAAACTTTGTTCATTTTCTTTGTTATTTTCTCTAAGACCACCTCAAGGTGCAAGGAAATTGAAAAAGATTTTGCTCGACTATCGTGTACTCCAATGAGGATTGGGAAGGACAGTGTTGGGCACTTCGGTTTTTGTGAAACGCTAGTTCACATGATTTTGAACTTATCTGACGGACTATGTGGTCATTTCTTATTGATGGTCAACCAAAGTGATTCCTTTAAATTTTAATGTATCAACATGAGCTCTCAACCATTTATGGGGGCTAAGACAGTTCACTGAGTCATTTATGACTTCCCGCCTTTAAAATCTTCTTCTTGCATTGCCCTTTTCTCCATATTCACTTCCACTATCTATTGTATTAAAAATAAGAGATAATCTTCCTCCTGCAAAAGGGGATTTTCCCTTTACCCTTTTTTCTTTTGACCTAGATACTGAGCTTCGCCATTGGTCATTTGTAACTTTGGCAAAATAAGGTCGTTGCTAGGATAAGTTTTAGATGGAAGGTGGTAGAAGCAGTGGTAGAAGTTGCTTGGTGTTTTTTTTTTTCCCTTTGGTGACTTTTCTAGTATCCCAAAGTTCTCGCACTTCGAATGTATATCTGTCCCAAAGGCAACTGCCACCACTTGATACACTTCTACCATTTTTCCTTAGGGGATTAGTAGGGTGTAGGGCAGTTTGCCCCTTCCTCCGAAGGTCACATTCTTTCGCGCACAGGTGGTGAAGGAGCTGTATTGTACTTTGGACTATCGTGACAGAGTTTTGACTAAATGACCTTTTTATTGATGGCCCTTATTTCGGCTGATTGATTTACCAGATCCTTGGTGCATCGTCGAGTTGTAGTGGAACAAGCAGTTTTCCCTCTATTTGGAAGGCTCAAATAATTCCTTTCTCTTGAAATATAGAAAATTAGTATTGATGGTAGATCCCCCTTTTCTCGAGGGAGGGGATAATTTTTGTAATTTTCAGCTTCCTTTATGGAGCGCTAAGCATAAAAAACATATTTTTGGGCTTTTAGAATAAAGAAAGTCACATTTTTATGTTCTGATGCATCTTTTTGCCTTTTTACTCACACTTGAATGACTTACTTCCTTCTTTGGTTGAATTTCTTTGCATTCTATAGTCTTGTAACTACCATTGCATGAGTGCCCATATTAGTTTATGTTGCTCGATCAGTAGCAATGCTCTATGAAAGCTGCAGATTATTACACCTCATTCCTTGTCAAGAGTTTAAAGAGATATGTACCAATACAAAAAAAAAACTAGGTTTTATTCATGGTGACGATGGGATATGGTAGTATGGCTAATATTTCACTACCAACTCATCTCTCGCTATCACTAATTTAAAAGAATAGGGTTGTAACGACCTGAAAATTTAGATGAAATATGTGAAATTTATGATTTTGTGTGATTTAACTATCTTACCCCTTCTCCATAGTTGCATTATGGTATTTATAGGGTGTGGGAGTGATTGACATAACTTCGATGCATTTTGGTACCATTTATGCGATTTTGTGGTTTTTGATGGCTTCGAGAGCCTAATTTTGGACCTATGTGGATATCTTTTGATCCATGCGATGAATAGCTGAATGGACTGCGCCAGCAGCTCCAGAATATCAATTTTAGACTAGGTATACCTTTGGTTCGAGTCCTACGCACCCGGTCTCATTTTGACCTATTGATCAGAAAGTTGGCAAATTGAAAATTTAGATGTGGGACCCACATTCGGTCGAAACAACCTCGAATGAAAAATCCAACTTCGCTAGCAGATCCAAAATATTGATTTTAGGGTGGTAACATATTTGGTGTAATTTTATGACTTTTAAATATCATTTCAACCCTCGATTTGGAAAATTGTGATTTCGGATTTCGTGGGCCAACTTTGTGAAAATAATGTTTTTCAAAAATCTAACTTCGCCAACGCATTTGAAATGTCAAATTTAGTGTGGTTGCATAGTTAGTTTGATATATCGAACTCTTAACGAATCTCAGGCACCCCGTCGAAGTCCAGAATGACTTAAAAAACCCCAACTTTTTAGCAATAGCTGTGTTGAAAAATCTGCAATAATAAATAGCTGCTTTTTGCCTATTTTGCTCATTTTTCACCTTGTCTTTTGAAAGTTAAACCCTAAAATAATTTGGGAGATTAAAAGTGAACTTGTGGGAGCTTAGGAAGCTAGATTAACACCTATTTATTTTATTTTATTATGGATTTAAGGTAAGATTTCGTCTTTTCCTACTCTAATTTCTTGATTAATTTCTCAAAACTCAAAAAATCTTAGGGCTTGATTTTAAATCCTAATTTCACTCTTTTTATCTTGAATAATATTTTTATCTTATAATTACTAGTTTTTTTTAATCAACTTAACCTTCAAAATAATTCTGATTCTTAATTTTAACCCGAATTTTAAAGATTTTACCCGGTAAAGTTTAAAAAAATAATTTTTCTTCGATTTGAACCTTGTTTTTGGCTCGATTTGACTTGGGTTTTCATCTTTAGATTCCTAAAAATATGGGAAACACGTTTTTGAAGTAAAGTTATGATTTTTTCCTTCTTTTTTGAAAATCCATTTCGGGGGTCCGTTTTAACCCCGAACCAAAAGTAGTCAATATGGATATCGTTGATTTTATTATAATGCATAAATTCCATATTTGATGTTTTTAGAGGAGTTCAAGATTGTTCGTGGAAAGTAAGGTCGTGGGTTCGAAGTGTTGAAGATCGGTTTTGGCTATTGAGGTAGGTTATGGCTTAACTCTTTCAGACTGGACTGAGTAGTAAATGATGGTACAAAATTCATGTTATGAATGGAAACTAATAATGAAAATGTCTATTTATGTGTTGTGCGAGTGTGGGGCCTCTATATGATGTAATTATCAAAATTGAGTTATTATGTGATATGTGTGATCATGTAGGTCCTATGTGATATTGATAGCCTTGAATACATGTGAATAATTATATTATGTTGTTAGTGGTGTATTATGATTATATTCATACTTTATTGTAATATGAGATGTGCAAATTTATAGATGAAATTGAAATAATGAGTGGATATTGGCTCACGTGGTTGTGGAAATATATCATTGTCGTTGGCTATGGAAATATATCATGTGGTTGGATGTGAAAATACTCATTGTGATTGGTTGTAAGCATTACATTCTCATATCATACTTATTCATGAAACATTGGTGCCATAGTGACAACATCTGAGAAACATTGACAACACCTTTTTAAAACCCTCCCCAAGGGATATGCCGGGAAGGAGATATATTGTAACATGTTGTAAAATCCTTTTTGAGGGATGTGTCAGAAAGGAGATATGAGATATGTGGAGTACATATAGGATGACAAACTCATCATGGGTCCTACGTTGGAAAGCTTTAGCTCCGTAGATGTATAGAGGGATTGTGCGACGATCGCGAAGGTTGTGCGACGACCTAGTGCACCAATATCTTCATCATCAACATATATATTGAACTTTTCTTTTCCAATTCCTTCTTTTCGTTCTACTTAGGTGGAGAAATATGAACTCTCCACAGAATATAAAAAAGGACCACAAGCCTTTGTAAACACCTCAACAAACTCATGTGGATTCTCCTCAGCCCGAGGACAATCTCTCAAATACACAGGTTAATGTTGTTGATCCATTTTTTAATGTATACTTGTGTTCTATCTTGGTGTGTTATTGTAATATATGTGATATATTAGAACTATTAGTGCAAGCGATATGGGCTACCTTTGTTGGACATTTTTTGATTGCAAGTGACGTGCCCTTAGTGTGTATTTTGTATGCTTTATTTTCTACTTAGATCGGTCGGCCTATCATACCTACTGAGTACAAGTGGACCGAACACACTCCTATTTCACCCTTTCAGTGCAACTTCAGGTTTGGGTGTGTCTAGACTGATTGATTTTGGACGCTTTCAGATTAATTAGGGTAGCGGTCGGAAATTCATACATCCAGAGTTCACCTCTATCTTTATGTATTATTTATGTATTTATTAGTATTCGGAGACATATATTATTCCTTTGTGATTATTTTCTGATGTATTTGATTCCTGAATAGTATCAGTAGTTCTTAAACCTTTGACACCAGGTATTGGGAGTTATGGCTGCATGTGTTGATTTTATTCTTTACACTTTTATTATATCTATGTAGTTCGGCTTCATTCTAGAAGCCTTACCTTGGAGGTATTTTGGTCTTTTCCCTGTGTGTATTAGTTTAAGTGAGAGGCTTACTTGTCAAGGTTTGCCATGATAAGGGCAATCATGACCCTTGTTTTTGGGTTGTGACAAGGGCGATCACCTCTTGTTTGTTTTGGGATATCTAGTCCATATTTGTCCCCATATTTAGAGGGTCAAACTTACTAGCCCAACTTTTCTGTGGGAGAGGCTCGAAACTTTATTTCCTTTTTTTTCACAGGAGGAATTTATAGAAATGGATCTCTCCCCCTTCTTAGGGTGTGAAGGGTTTCAACTGTTTTGGCTTAGACCGTATAGTTAAGTTTACAACAATGATAAGAGATAGCCACCTTAATCAGTTTTATTTCTATTTTGGTGTATCTTCTCGATCTATTTTTAGAGAGGGTGATGGCATCTTCATATGTGATTTTGGGTTGTTGGACCCTTGATTTCTCCTCTGTTTCTCAAGGGGTATCCCATGAACTTAAATTCTTATATGCTGAGCCACTGAGGTGGAACATCTCTTGGATAACTAGGGCGTAGCATTCAGGAAGGGCCGAGTTCTCACCCACAATAGTTATAATACCCCGCAATTTTTCTAGCTTAAACTTGTCCCGAAAATATAAAGGATTATCTTCTAGAATGAATGATGTTCATTTCGTGTGGAATTCCTTAGATTTTGACTTTTCATTACATACTAAATTGAATTAGCTTTCCAGCGATATAAGATTCGCCTAAATTCGATAACCGGGTAAGAAGTTATGACTATTTAAAGTTTCAGTCACAAAACACCGTCATTTAGATCCTTAGCGTGCCGCGGAGCAGTGTTAAATCCCAATTGTCATTTTCTAGTGGTCCTCAGTAATATTGGTGCATCGAGGAGAGGGCTAATTTCCCAGTTGTCAATTTGCAGAGGTCCAGCGTGATAATGGCGCGCGTCCTCCAAGATAATCCAAAATTAAGGATTCCCATTACAAGAACACTAAGAATTCATCTCCGAAATCTAGAAAACATCTTTTTCAGTCTGCGAAATCTCTACTACATACAATATTAACAAACTTTCTGAATTTGGGACAAGGCCTCCAGTGGACCTAAACCAAAATAAATGACAAGTGAATGAGAAGAAGCAGGCCTTCCGGAATAAAGAAGGCTCACCAATTGCACACTTCACTTCTGTCTGAATAACTCTATGGCTTAGATGGACCTCTAGACTGAGCCTCAGACCCTGAAATATAGGGGGTCAATACGATTGTACTGGTATGCAGAGCAACCAAAAATAATGAATTATACATATAAAACATAGGTGAGAGCAAGTCATAAAATATGTTATGCATGCATAGTTTAAAAATACATGGGCAAATCTCAAATGATCTTAAAACAGTCTGATCAATGCAGTTCTATTATTTGTATTACTTCTGAGCTAAGTGGTACACCCTACATATTTGAAAGTTTCCCATGGGTAATATGGGATCCGCCATTAACTCGACGGCCAAGCCTCCAACTCAAGTTTGCCGCAAGGGCTGAAGTATTTGAATCTGATACGCCCCAGGGCACTAGGCCAGAGTATAATCTCTCTTAGGGAAATAATAAACCCATATCGGCAAAATATGGTTTCAGGAAATGAGTTCTTTGAACTTGCGCCTTCTTCGGGTAACCACCTAACTCTCTTAGTGCCCATTTTTAATCTGTTCTAAACATGCATCTGTCTGAGTTCAAAATCTAAAAATCTGAAATGAAATTTGTATCTTTAGTCTATTCTAAATCTGCTATGGCATTATCTGAATTGGTATAGTCATACCAAGACTTGGAATTCATATTTCTAAGCCATACAACATCATGTTACAGTCTTCTCTTTTAAAACATTATTTTCAGACCACCAAACTAGTCAAACAGTATAAGAGGATATGTATAGTGAAATTCATGAAAACAGAGTCAAGAATCCTCAATTCAATTCACAAATACATAGTGGTCAAATGTCTTGTAACAAATCATTCACTTCTTTTTAGAATCATTACTTTTATTTATGCAATAAAGAAAGACACCCTCTCTTCAAGTCATCATCAAAACCAGGTCAATAAACAATATTAAAGATATTTATATCATGCATTTCAATATGAAATCGAGTAGTTCATAAACAATAGTAAAACCCTTGGTTCATGCTTTAAGACATGCAATTTAGTAACCCATAACTTGTACATCAAGAACATAACACAATAAGAGAGGGAAATTTCTATTTTCATGCTCTCAATTCATATTTCAAAACTGAAAACACTTATATAAAAGTACAGGAGTAAAAATTCAAGATTTAGGGAAGGCCTCAAGACTAAAACGTTCACAATGCATATTTCTTGCTGTAATTCAAAACCTTTCTTAAATATATGATTTATCAATATTCAAAACGTTAATATAAATGATTTAATCATGCCCATGTAGTTTAGGAAAACCCCATGTACCTTAGTTGCAAAAAAATCATGAAGAAATTTTGAAAACATTGGACCTTTAAGATTGATTGCCCAAACCCTAGTTGTTTTCTCCTCTTGTATTTTGCAAAATTATTTAATTATTTTTGAGGAGTTAAAACGTTACTAATGTCCTTAATTTCATTAAAGGATGATTAGGTACGGTTTTGGAGTGTAAAAAGACTTGGTTGCCCTTAAAATGATTTAAAAATAAAGTTTTTACGCCTGTGGGCCATAGGACATGCGATGAATTGCCTATGGACTAAGTTAGGCAGTGCCACGCATTGTCCATAGCCCAAAATGGGCTGGGCGCCGCATTTACCCTCACCCAAAATGGGCTGGGCGACGCACTGCCCATGGCACAACACTTTCAGTGGCTTTAGGCGATTTTCCAAGCGATGCACTCTACTTTCCAAAGTCATAAATTTTTGCTTGGGTATTGGATTTAGGTGAAATTGGTATATTTGAAAAGATACTTCGAAGACCTTTCATTTGATATATAATAGGCCCTTTTATTCATTATATACAAGAATTTATGGTCGATGAAAGTTGACTCAAGTTGAAACATCCACTAAAACTTAATCGATAGAAATGTTTTCAACTCGTCTTTGAGTTCGGGGATTTTTGTGACCTCAATTCATATTCAAAGGTATTCCCACACTATAGGATTGATCACCCAACATATATTAACATAGAATCATTTAGTCCAGGTCTATACGCGTAGGAATGACGGTCTAAATTCTAGCCCGAAAGTGCAGGGTGTTACATTATCTCCCCCTTGGGATCATTCATCCCCGAATGATGGGTAGGGACTTTTTGAAGCTCTAATAGTGTAGAATAAAGAACGTAACATCGTATTAAACATTTTTACTCAACAAAAATATGTAAAGGCAGACAATAATCTTCATGATAACCCTTAGGGAAATGTGTAAGCATGAAACATGAGATAACAAAACTTGACGTCGACATGATCTTGGCATGCGTTTTATGGCACACGATCAAAACATTGTAAGACATGGATTTTCCTAAGAATCCACGGCCTGATTAAGATTGTTATGATATATGAGATGAGATTCTCGTAGGACATAAGAATATTAGCATTCTCCATCTTACAAGATACAACGAAAAGACTTAAACTTAGAGACACTACTCATCTATGCCCCAACATTAATCAACATACTTTATCTTTTCCAACTTACAATTCTCCCATAACACATCTAACCACTAGATTTGTGTCTTGCCGTATAATACTTTTATGTTCAACCTAACTTGGAGGAAAGAGGTTCTAATTTAAACTACAGAACCCTGAACCCTATATCACATTAAGAAATCATCTCACCATGTCACTATAACCCAACAACCTCAAGTCTTAGTTCAAGGAATACTAACCACACAACACATTGGTTTGTGTTTTCATGAATCACAAAATTTAAGCCTATCATTACTATACTCTCCTCATGGATCTCACAACTAAGACCCACCAATTCAATCATTCTCATTAAGATTTTCACCACATAACTCCTTCTTAACTATCTCATGTAACGAAAGCTCATCTCCTTCTTCCCCCTTCTCCTATAACCTTAGCTCTAGAAGTCATATCAAAATATTCATCTTCACAAATATCTATTACCCCACCCAACACACTACTATGACTTCACAACCACCGTTATACTGACATACGAAGGGTCATTGAGGGACCCGATCCTAAACATCATGAATGGATGCAACACTTATTAATTCATAGCTTATACTTATAGTAATACTCAAGGAGGGACATGAAGTGAAGATACGATAGAATAGACACGAAGTGCTTCAGATATCAAGTGTCTGGATCATAAGTAAAGGGTCGTTCGGCATAACCACAACACAACATGATTTCTTAGGACAACTACGGTGAGAAACATGGGTACATATATCTCATGATTTGTATAACATAAGGTCGGAATTCATAAAGTCACTGATTAAGACAAAGATTGATACTTGAAGCTATTGCTTCTCATTTTCAGAGCTGAGGCAGTCATAAGTTCGCACAACTTTATTACTTTGGCTAATTCCGGTATAAAATGATTTGGTGACAATATAGAAACATGTTTTCTTAGGACGAAGCATGCTGTGAGACATAGGTTTGGATCATGAGCAACATAACATATGGCTTGGATACTTGGAATATTGGGTCACTGAAGGAAATTATAGCTTTTTGTTTGGACGTCAGAACATGACATGACTTACACAGAGAACTCAAACCTTAGAAATCGGTAGGACTTGAATACATAAGACATTTGTAGAATGAACTCTTAAACTGAAGTAGGAGGAAGATGCTTGAATAAGAGTAGGTTTATCATGACTCTTCCCTAACTTGCCACAATGAGAAAATATGGAAACTACCTTAACTCACCATCTCCCCCTTAGATCAAAGTTACAATCCTAGATTTGAGAACATAACTTCTTATTAATCTATAATCACAATTCTCAATACAATAGGGGGTATCGGTATACACATGGACACAAACTTTCCTCAATAATTTAACATAAAAACACTAAATTCTTTCTGGGACATCCCCCCTAGGGATACTAATCATAACTTCCTCTAACCCCAAAATCATCAACTCATGACTAACATCATTATGGGCTTGGACATCCACCCTTCTAAACACTTAACACTCTATCTTCAACTCCTTAGAATACTCACATTACACCTCTAATCACTTAACTTACAACTATCCTCTATCGTCATCAACCTACAACTCGCAGTCTTATGAGCATATACATCCTCACTCCTTATCATATAAAAATCCACTCTCCACTACTTAACCTTCTAACATTAGATCGTTAATCGCATAACTTATATCATAAAATCTTACCTAACGCCATACTACTAAGGGGGTGAAACTTATTCATATATACTTATGCCTTTATCTACTTAATGACTCACCCACAATTCATCATTTTAACACTAGTCCTCATATACACATATACCTCATAATTACCACTTAACTTTTCATAAATTACCAACCTAGACTCTTTCACAAATCCCATCAAGCCTACCAATTCATTTTCACAAAACATACATCATTAACCTTAAGGTACTACACTTACCACCACATTCTACATCTAAAGTTCAAGTATATAGTCCAGCAATAATCACGTACCACTGGTGAAGCATGCAACATATTATACTAGTCTATCAAATTAGGAAATCAACTTAAAATATTCATTTCATTTAACTACTACCTACAATCGCAACCCCTCCATAACATTACTATTACATCTCAAAATCCACTACATACTTCCTCACATGAAGTACTAGTTTACGACTACTAAAATAAAGACAATCAAAAGGGGGTAAAGTCATAATAGGGATATTCGATTCTAATCATATAACATAACCCAACTCGATCTTTTCTACATATTCTACTTTCTCACCTCATACTTACTTGGCTAAGCATATATTTAGACTACCTTCAAATTTTACATACAATAATGAATCTATAACTATAACTTATTGGCTAATCTAACCATTTCCATTCACATCCTATAAGTGGTTTCTATAACCACCATGACTATCCACTTTAGGCTCCTTCTTTAGTTTTGAATAGATAATAATCACAGCCGAACACTTTCTCTATCGAATACCTCATAATCTACCAATATTACTACCACATTAGTATATCAATATAAAATGACAAATCATCCGTCAATTGACAGTTATACAACAAAAAAAATAATTAGTTACATAAAACAAAAGTCCTCCTTACTCCGACTTCTAACTGTGTGACTTCATATCACTAACTTCTTGGTCCAATCTTACTACCAATAGGTCATGACACTTTAACATACACTACAACACGGGTGGAAGTATAGTTCCAATATTCTGCTACACATCATTCCACTTATGCATGACATTCGCAATAAAATTTTTGAAAGGGACTGGATACACTTAAATACCTCAGGCTGAAAAGCACAATTTCATCAAAATCAAAGTTTACACTTGAATCAAAGAACCTTTAATCACTAACGGATTCCTCTTAAGTCCTTGAACAATTTTATAATCTTTCATGACTCAATCAGAAAGGACCATACCATTTAGATTCTACACTTCTGCACTTGAATCACCTCAATAACGAGACATATTTGAGAACATCAGAGTAAGATTTAGGATAACTTTACTTTCGTAGGGGCGACACCATATCACAAATTTGAGTATGAAAGAGGAACATTCTGACTCCATAGCACGAACTAGAACATAAAGAAAGTGAGACATTTCTAAACTCCTTGTAGCTTCCTGCTTATAAGTATGGCGTGCTACACACTCATAAACAGGACTCTACCCGACACAATTTTGCAAACATCCCAAGACCATAAATCGTGCTTTGATACCAAGTTTGTAACAACTCGAGCTGGGACCCTGGCCGTGACGAGCATCTCACACCATAGAGGTCTGAACGCCCTTCTACATCTAGTAATCATACACAATACTAGTATAATAAAGAAAAAATGAGAAAATATAATAAAAGGAATCATTGTCATATTCTGAGTTCTATTTAACAATACGTAAATAAATTTATCAACATCTAGACAACATTTTTTTCAGTCAGCAAAATCTCTACTACATATGACATCAACAAACTGTCTGAATCTGGGACAAGGCCCCCAGTGGATCTACACCAAAATAAATGATAAATGACTGAAAAAGAAATAGGCCTTTCAAAATAAAGAAGGATCACCAACTTTACACTTCACTTCTGTCTGAATAACTCTACGGCTTAGCAAGACCTCTAGACTGAGCTTCAAGCCCTGAAATATAAGGGGTTAGTACGATTGTACTGGTACGCAGAGCAACCTAAAATAATGAATTTATACATATAAAACATAGGTGAGAGCAAGTCATAAAATATGTTATGCATGCATAGCTTAAAAATACATAGGCGAATCTCAAATGATCATAAAACAATTTGATTAATGCAGTTCTATTCTTTGTATTACTTCTAAGCTAAATGATACACCCTACATATCTGAAAGTTTCCCACGAGCAATATGGGATCTACCATTAACTCGACAGCCAAGCCCCCAACCCAAGTTTGCCGCAAGGGTTGAAGTATCTGAATCTGATACGCCTCAGGGTACTAGGCCAGCGTATAATCCCTCTTGGAAAAATAATAAACTCGTATCGACAAAACACGATTTCAGGCAATGAGTTCTCTAAACTCGCGCCTTCTTTGGGTAACCACCTAACTCTCTTAGTGTCCATTTTTAATCTATTCTAAACATGCATCTGTCTGAGTTCAAAATCTAAAAATCTAAAATGAAATCTGTATCTTTAGTCTGTTCTAAATCTGCTATGGCATTATCCAAATTGGTATTGTCATACCAAGACTTGCAAGTCATATTTCTAAGCCATATAACATTATGTTACAGTCTTCTCTTTTAAGACATTATTTTTAGACCACCAAACTAGTCAAATAATATAAGAGGATATGTACAGTGAAATTTATGAAAACAAAGTCAAGGATCCTCAATTTAATTCACAAACACATAGTGGTCAAGTGTCTTGTAACAAATTATTCACTTCTCTTTAAAATCATCACTTTCATTTATACAATTAAGAAAGACACCCTCTCTTCAGTTTATAATCAATTTCAAGCCTTAAACAATAGTCAAAAGCGTTTATGCCATGCTTCTAAATATGAAATTCATCAATTCATAACACGTGAAAATCAAGTGATGTCGTAACAAGAGAGGAAGTATAAATATTCATGCTATCAATTCAACTTTCAAACTCAAATCGTATACATACATAAATAAGAGCAAAATCAAGTTTACGGGATGGTCTCAAGACCAAAACATTCGCAATGCATATTTCTTGATGTAATTTAAAACCCTTCTTAAATATATGATTTCTCAACATTCAAAACGTTAATATAAATGATTTAATCATGCCCATGTAGTTTAGAAAAATGCCATGTACCTTAGTAGCGAAAAAATCATGAAGAAATTTTGAAAAGATTAGACCTTTAAGTTTGATTGCCCAAACCCTAGTTGTTTTCTCTTCTTGTGTTTTGGAAGATGATTTAAGGATTTTTGAGGAGTTAAAACATTACTAATTGCCTTAATTTTTTTAGCGAATGATTAGGGACGGTTTTGGAGTGTAAAAAGACTTGGTTGCCCTTAAAATAACTTAAAAATTAAGTTTTTACGCCCTTGGGCCATAGGGCATGGAACGCATTGCCTATGACCTAAGTTAGGTAGTGCCACACATTTTCCATCGCCCAGAATAGGATGGGAATCACATTGCCCATCGCCCAACATGGGTTGGGCGATGCACTGCCCATGGCACAACGCTTTCAATAGCTTTAGGCGATTTGCCAGGCGACACACTCCACTTTGCAAAGTCATAACTTTTTGCTCGGGTATTGAATTTAGAAAAAATTGGCATCGTTAGAAAGCTACTTCGAAGAAATTTCATTTGATATATAGTAGGACCTGTAACTTGTTATATACAAGAAGTTATAGTTGATGGAAGTTGACTCAAGTTGAAACGTCCACTAAGACTTAATCGATAGAAATGTTTTCAACTCGTCTTTGAGTTTGGGGATTTTTTTGATGTCAATTCATATTCAATGGTATTCCCACACAATAGGATTGATTACTACACATATATTAACATGGAATCATTTAGTCCGGGTCGATATGCATAGGAATGACGGTCTAAATTCTAGCCGGAAAGTGCGGGGTGTTACATAAAAACCATCATGCTTTGAGATTCACATACCACTCAAGTTCTTGGAATGGGAGATGCCGAGTTGAGTTTCACTTCTAGAAGGGTATTAATTTTAAAAGATGTACTTTATACTCCTTCCATGAAAAAAAAATTGATGTCAAATTTTCGTCTTAGTAAAGTAGGTTTCAAACAGATTATTGAATCTGACCAGTATGTGATTGTAAAAAATAATGTTTTTTGTGGGAAAGTGGTATGCATGTGATGGTATGTTCAAGTTGAATGTTGAAACGAATAAAACATCTACTTCTGTTTACATACTTTCTTCTACTAATTTTTGGCATGCTTGTTTGTGTCATATAAATGATCGTTATGCAAAAATAATGAGTAGTTTAGGATTAATTCCAGTGATCAAAAAGAATTTTAAAAAATGTGAGGCTTGTAGTAAAGCCAAAATCACAAAAAAAAATTATTTTCAAGTTGAAAGAAAAATTGATTTATTAGAATTAGTTCACATTGATATTTGTGAACTTGGAGGAATTTTAACTCGTGGAGGAAATAAATATTCTATCAATTTAATTGATGATTTTTCTAAATTTATGTATGTTTACTTAATGAAAAATAAAAGTGATGCTTTTGAGAACTTTAAAATTTTTCTCCATGAAATTGAAAATCAGTTTAATAGAAAAAATAAAAAGAATTAGAAATGATAGAGGCCGTGAATATGAGTCACATGAATTCAATTCTTTTGTTATATCATTGGGTATAATTCATGAAACTCCTCCTCCTTATTCTCCTGCATCTAACGGTGTAGCAAAAAGGAAGAATAGAACATTGGTTGAGTTAACTAATGCTATGTTAATTACGATGTAGCAGAAAGAAAGAAAGAATAGAACATTGGTTGAGTTAAATAATGCTATGTTAATTGAGTCTTGTGCACCTTTAAGTTTTAAAGTGAAGCTCTTTTGTCTGCTTGTTATGTGTTGAATCGTTTGCCTCATAAAATTACCAAACTAATACATTTTGGGTTGTGAAAAGGTCATAAGCCAAATTTGAGAAATCTAAGAATTTGCGGTTGCTTAGCCTATGTAAGGTTAATGGATCCTAAAATCTCTAAGTTGGGTAAAAAAGTTACTACTTGTGCTTTTCTTAGTTATGCTTCAAACAGTACAGAACTACGACCTATAGATTTTTTAATCTTAAAGATAGGGTGATAATAGAATCAGGTGATGCTATTTTTCATGAAAATATTTTTCCTTTTGATTCTAAAAATAATGGGGGTCATGGGACTAAAAAAAATATTTTGTCACTACCTAGTTCTTCTACTTCTACTTTGAAAAATAAAGAAAATGATGATTTTGAGTTAAGAAGAAGTAAACATGTACGAGTAGAAAAAGATTTTGGTCCTGATTATTATGTAACGTTGGAAATGACCCTATCACTTTAAAAGAAGTTTTGTCTTCACATGATACTATTTTTTAGAAAGAGGTTGTAAATGCTGAAATGAAATCACTAATTTCCAATAAAACTTGGAAGCTAGTTGATTTACCACGGGGTTGTAAAATAATTGGATGTAAATGGGTCTTACGTAAAAATTTAAAACCGGATGGATTTGTTGATAAATACAAAGCTAGGCTAGTGACTAAAGGTTTTAAACAACTAGACGGCCTAGAATTTTTTGATACTTTTTCTCCGGTAACTAGAATTACGTCTATTAGACTTCTAATTGCTATTACGGTAATTTTTGATTTATAAATTCATCAAATGGATGTAAAAACTATTTTTTAAACGGAGACCTAAATGAGGAGATTTACATAGAACAATCCGAGCATTTTGTTGAGGTTGGCCAAAAAAACAAAGTGTGTAAACTTAATAAATCCCTATATAGCTTAAAACAGGCACCAAATTAAGCAATGGCATGAAAAATTTGATTTCTACATGATTGATAATGGATTTAAAATAAATGAGTGTGATAAGTGCATATACCATAAGTCTTGGAATAATTCCCATGTTATTATTTACCTATATGTTGATGATTTATTGATCTTTGGCTCTAACATGAATGTTATTGGTGAAACTAAAAATATTCTTAAAAGCCATTTTGATATGAAAGATCTTGGTGAGGCGAATTTTATTATAGGAATAAAAATTACTAAAATATGTGGTGGAATATTCCTTGACCAGTCACATTATGTTGAGAAAATATTTTAAAAAATATAATTTCCTTGATTGCAAGAACATTGTAACTCCATTTGATTCTAGTGTTCACTTGTTTCCTGTTGAAAGTGAAAATGATGCTATAAATTAAAAGGAATATGCTAGCATAATAAGAAGCTTGAGATATGTGACTGATTGCACTAGTCCTGATATTGCATATGCAGTAGGAGTACCTAGCAGGTTTACTAGCAAGCCAGATAATGAACATTGACATTCTATAATGAGATTAATGAGATATTTAATTGGAACGAAAAATTGTGGTTTGTTCTATAAAAAATATTCCGCTGTACTTGAAGAATTTTGTGATGCGGATTGAAACACTTTCTCAGGTGATTCCTTATCCATTACTGGTTATGTTTTTACTTTGGGTGGTGGTACTATTTGTTGGAAGTCTAAAAAGCAAACAATTATTGCTAACTCTACCATGGAGGCTGAACTAATTGCTTTAGCTTCAGCTAGTGAGGAAGCGAATTGGCTGAGAGATTTGTTATTTCAAATACCTTATTTTGAAAAACCAATTCCTCTTATATTAATTCATTGTGATAGCACCGTTGCAATTGGTAGAGTCCAAAACCGTTATTACAATAATAAATTCAGATCTATAAGAAAAAAACACAGTAATCTGAGATCATATTCGACAAATGATACTATTACTGTTGATTATGTCAAATCTTGTGATAATCTTGCAGATTCATTGACTAAGACCTTAGCAAGAGAGAAAGCCTGGAGCACATTGAGGGCTGAGATTGAACTCTCTTATATTATTATTAAAATAAGTGAGGGATTGCTAGTTATTAGTGAGCATTTTAATATTATTTTTTACAATATATTATTGTCTCACATTATATTGCTGCCTTAATCATTTTTTGTTTCATTGGTGGAATTGGTTTTAGGCATTAAGAAGTCTAGCATGGGGTGTAAATGTATTGCATTACTTGCACTTTAATGTCTGGGAGTTAGTTGATTTTTTGCTGCATTACTCCATACGTTTAAGGCAATATGTGCAACATTACTCCATCTTTTTAATGCCATAATTTGGCACTTTTCATACGATTTGCATGGCTGTTTCTTTCAGCCTTCGAACTCCCATATTTTTGTAACTCTTGAGTCATTAAACACAATTGGTTAGTAACGGTAGAATGTAGATATAAGTTACATGTAACTTTCACTCTTTATTTCTATACTATTCTATCTTTTTATGCGTTGTAATCTTTGTAATTCTTGTAACTTCTATGTTATTCATCTACCATACTTATCTTTCTATTTATTGCATGAAATATTTCTCACCTATAAATAGAGGTAGTCTTGCATGCATGTAGAAAAAAACACAAGATAATAGAGAGTTCACAAAAGTTAGTAAAAAACGAGAGTTTATTAGTTGAAGGGAGGTGTTCTTTTTGTGGAACTTTGAACTCAACTTTTGTCCAGAGTTGTTGAGTTGTTGAGTTGTTCTTTCTGAGAAGGTTGTTGTATCCTGGAGGGGACAAGTCAAGAAGATTACTGCTGGACCGGTGAAAATATTTGCTGCAGTGAGCTTGAATTTCCTTAAAGAGAGCGAGATATTCGCGCCTCAGCCGAAGACAAAGAAGAAGATAATTTTTATTTTCTTCATTTGTAATTTTCAATTGTAATATTATTTTAATTCATCAACAAGTAAAAAGTAAAGAAAGTTTTAAATTTTATAGTCTTAAATTGAAGTTATATAATTTTGTCATCTTAAACTTGTTATGTGGAGAGTTGAAATTAAAAAATTATCTAAAAAAAATTACTTGTTTAAATGGATTAAAAAGAAAATAATACAGACAAAATGGAGTACTCTATTTTTTCTCAATCTATGTGATGCATTCTATTAGTCTGTTTGTTGTTTTTTATTTAAAAATAATTTAATTATTTATCACCGTTTAAATATCTGTAATTCTTACTTTAAAAAAGAACACGGTACTCAAAAGTATCACTACCTAAATTGGGAGGGATGGGGTGCAACAAAACGCCCTTATAAAATATTTAGGAGTTGTTTGAAAGAGTGTATTAGAGAATATAATCCATGTATTAATTAATGTGTATAATTAATATTTTATTTGGTATTTTTTTTTTTTATATAAGTATTAATTATACACTTTATTGTGTATTGAAGTGTGTATTAATAAAACACCCTATTTTTTTATGTATTAGTAATACAAAAACTTTTAACACATGCATTAACTTATTAAATTACCTTAATACCCCTCAATTTTTCTTTCAAAATATTTCATAATTTTTTTCCCGCCATTTTAATTTTCAATAATGAATCTTCTTAAAATATTTCACAATTTCTTTTCCTGCCATTTTAATTTACAATAATGAATAATTGATTTAAATAACCGCAACATATTTTTGCTTTGTTTCAAGGATCTTTAAAAAGATTAAAAAAAATTCATGTTACGCGCAAAGACGAAGGTCTTATAATTAATCCTAAATCTCTATATACTAATTCAACAATACTAATTATATTTGAGATGATAAAAGAATTTTGTTGTAAAAAAGTGTACAGAGTCAAAGAAGGATATTTTTATAAATAAACGTTTCTTTTATAAAAATTATGTAAGATATATTATTTTTTATATATCAAATCAAATAATGTATAAAAATAATAAAAGCATAACTAATATAAATATTATTAATGCAAGTATTACTACTATACTATATTCCATATTATTCTTATACATTCTATCAAATAATACCTTTAAAGAGTTGAATTTATTGGAATTTGACAATTGGTGGTGAGTAAGCATGAAAGCCATGCGTTTTCACACGCATGCATAAGGTAGCATACGCCGGCAGTTGATCTTTATATTAAATATAATTTTTTAAATTTATAAAATTAAAAAAAATTATTATATTTTCAAAATCTTTAATACCAAATTTAGAGTGTTAAAATATTATTAATAAAATTAATTTAATAAAATAAATTTTTAATTAAAATTTTCTGAAAAATATATAAAATCAACGAGCCTAAGTTAAATGAACTAAAGAGAGTAGGACAAACAAGCAAAAATAGATTTCTTTTAAACTTTCACTATTAACATTTTAAGAAAACAACAATTACAGTACTTTTTTCTATGCTACACTATTGTAATATTTAATTATTTTTAATATTTATTTTCTTCGTTTATTTTTATTTATTTACTTTTCTATTAACACATGAATTACGATACAGTAAATAATAAGATAATTTTATCATATTATTTTTTAAATATAATAAATTAAATTCTATTAAAAATTTATTAGATAATAAATTATATTTAATGATAATGATAAAATGAGTAGAAAAAGATAAGTTAATCATTAAATTTATAAATTGATTGGACATTTTAAAATAGAACAGTGGACAAATAAAGATGGACAAAGAGAGTAATACTGCACTCCAGCCTCATATTAAGTGAATTGTTGGGATATGTCACACCTCTTACGGAAAAATTAAGGATATAAATTATACTTCCTTCATCTCATTTTAGTTGAGTACATTTTATTTTACATGGAGATTAAAAATTATAAATTGAATGATAAATTTTATTATTTTATCTGTTACAATATTAATGATATTCATTTTGGACATAGAAAACATTGAAATTGCAATTGTTCATATTTAATGTATACAATTAATTATACGAGTAAAATAAAAAAAGTATAATTAATTTTATTTTAATTTAGTAAATAATCAACTAATATAAAATATTTAATATTAGTATTTGACTTATTTTTAGCATTTTAACTTAAAATTAAATACTTACAAGTAATTTTAAATATATCTAAACACTTCGAATGCTTAAAAGCCAATTACAAAGTGCGGTGTCAATTTCTTGCATCAGTACTTGGCTGTTTTTCCACAAGAGAGCTGCAACCATTTCCGAAATTTCATCAGTTTCTTCCTTCACTCCCCACTCCCCTAATTTCCTCCAAAATCATCCCTCACTCTTGGGAAGAGCCACATTTTGTCTCCCTCCATCATTTTATTCGCCGCCATGTTTCACCAATATAAAACGTTTTATAGGTCTCACCAGTGACCACATTCTTAAGACTAGTTATAAATACACATTCTTAATTTGATTCACATAATTCCTCGTATCAGTATCTAGAAATTAAAGATAATGGTGGAATTTGAAGAAATTGTAGAGCCTTTGAGCCCCATGACGGGTGAATTAGTCGAAGAGAATCAAGAATTAGATGATGAAGAAATCAGCTATGAAGATCTCAAACGTCGTATGTGGAAGGATCGGATGCGGATGCAGACGTTCAAGGACAACAAGAGAGACTTGATCAACAGTAGTATTTGTGCAGCTAGTTCTAGTGAAGAATCATCAATTGTCGACCTCGACGACGACTCCTCACAAGCTAAGCAAGAACAATCTCGCCGCAAGAAGATGTCAAGAGCTCAAGATTCTGTCCTCAAGTACATGGTCAAGATCATGGAGATTTGCAAAGGTCAAGGCTTCGTTTATGGGATCGTACCCGAAAAGGGGAAGCCCGTGACGGGGTCTTCGGATAGTTTAAGGGAATGGTGGAAGGATAAGGTGAGGTTTGAACAAAATGCACCTACTGCTATTGCTAAATTCTTGCCTAAAGTACTAATGGAAGAAAATGCTTTGGATCCTAATTCATGCCTTGATCTTCTTCAAGACTTGCAAGATACTACCTTGGGTTCACTCCTTTCTTCCCTTATGCAGCATTGCGTCCCTCCACAAAGAAGGTTCCCTTTGGATAAAGGGTTGGCCCCACCATGGTGGCCCACAGGGAATGAACTTTGGTGGGGTGATCAAGGGTTCTCACAAGAACAAGGACCACCACCTTACAAGAAGCCTCATGACTTGAAAAAAGCATGGAAGGTGAGTGTTTTGGCTGGTATTATCAAACACATGTCTACTAATTTGGACAAAATGAGGAGGTTGGTGAAACAATCAAAGAGTTTGCAAAACAAGATGACAGCAAAAGAAACAGCTACTTGGTCCAAAGTGGTTAACCAAGAAGAAGTCCTTGCCAAGCTGGCTGAAAAAGCTCTCAAGATTTCAACATCAAAAGAGGAGGAAGAAGACCAACAAAATGTCAAGGGGAAAAAAGATGAATATCTTACTTTGATACCCAAAATTGCAAGTCATGCTAGCAATTTGTTTGATGGCAGCTCCACTGTGAGGAGAAACGATAAAAGGAAGGGTGTGTTTGAAAGCTATCAAAACTTAAATTGCGCCCAAAGTGAGTTCGGGGTTGGATTTCCCTACAAGAATTCAAGAATGGACAACGAGACAAGTTGTTTTTATCGTGGAAAGTGCTCTACAGATGGCCAACGACGTATGGACAAGCAGGAAGACCTGTCACATAATCTGTCCATCAACAACTTTTCTAGCTTGATTGAAGTACAATCAATACCACACGAAGAAATAATGGCTGGCCATGGCGAACATGATTGGATGAACATGGATATAAAAAAGAGCTTCGAAAACTACCATATTGCACAAAATGCTAATGGATCTGGATTAGCGTCAGGATCAGTTGCGGAGAATTTCGAAGAATTTTGGGGAAGCAATGTCCTTGATCAACTTCATTTTGACCCCGCCACTTATGGAAACATGAACACAGATGTTACATCACCGGAAGAAGATGTTCTACATTATCAAGCTCCAGTTTCTGTTTGGGATTTGGGATATGAGGATACATCGGGATAAGGCTATAGCTAAAACGGATAATTAGTGTTTCTTTTGCCCTTTCGAAATGTTCGTTACGTTCCTAGATTACTCATTCTCTTGTTCTAGACTCAGTTTATGGACTTATATAAATAAATAAATAAACTACTACTGAACTTTATCTTTTTCTTCTTTGCTCATGTTTTCGATCCCCTTTGATGTTATCAAGCTTTATTGATTATTTTAGGCCTGGGTTTTCTTTGGGTTATTTGCCTACTAGTTGAAATTTAGGTGCAAATAAAAGGTAGTGTAACTTGATGGATAATAGGTGGAATCCAGCTTTGTCCCTCAAGTAACACAATGAAGATTAATTTTTAAAGTTAGTTTAGAGTGTTGTATTTCAATAATCATAAAAGCTGTGTCTCAGGGGTATACAATCGTCATACTCCATTCTAGTGACAGTGCAAGAAAAACCCTTTCTAAATTTGGAGTTATTCTTCTTCACTAGCTCGGCCTCCACCTCCACATCCACCGCAAATATAGAACAAACTGGTCTATGATCTGAAAATCTCGATTCCCCTCGAATATACGATAGTTGTTCAATGCCCTTGCCTCGCCACAGTATTCTATCACACCTGAAATTAGTAAAATACATCGTAAGGATCACATACTCTTTTCATACGCAAGTAAATTAGTTGCAGTTGGAATGGTACACCACTTAATTGTTAAACAAAGTTCAATAATATCCCTCACCCTACCCTATTAGTCGATTAACCAAGAATCATTACAACACATTTCACATATAGCTATATAATCTTAGCTACAAATTTAAGAACCGTAGATAATATTTAATAACACGATTAGTCAAGAATTACTGCAACACATTACATATAAAACTATGAAATCTTAGCTACAAATTTAAGAATAGCGGTTAGTACTTAATTTACGGCCATAAAAATTAAAATTCATGGCTATTATAAATTCATAAAAAATTTAGCTACAAAAATTAAATTGGCAAAGCTATTTTTTTTTATTTTAGCTTTGATTGTAAATAATTGTGTCGATAGTTATCTTAATAGCTACACATCTATTGTTATGATGAAATTTCGTAGCAAACATAAATTGTTGTCACGTAATAAAAGTTACCATAACAGTAATATCCTTTTAGCTACACTAAATAATTTGAAACAAATTTTTTAGCTAAATAAATTATTTTGCTTCAAGCAATAAAAAATTGTGGCAATAATTAAATGGCTAGTCATATATTTATTGCTAAAATAAAATTTCATAATTAATCATAAATTGTTGTCACATGATAAAATTTATCGTAGCAATAAAAACTTTTTAGCCACAATAAAATTATTTGAAATAAAAAATTATAGCTAAATAATTATTTTTACTTCAAATAATTATAATTTTGCAATAATAAAATGATTAGACACAATTTTATTGTTATAATAGTTTTTTGTAGCTTATCATTAGTTTTTGCCACGACTAAAAATTCATCGTAGCATAATAACGCTTTAGCCACAATAAAATATAAAAGATATTATAGATAAATTAGTATTTAACAAAACTCACTAGCTTAGTTCTACATGCATGGCAGGTGTATGCCCGTCAATATAAAAGATTACATACAAAATAAATAAAATATATAATATAGCAATCGAAGTTATAATATACTACTATTATATTCATTTAAATGAAAATAATTTGTTCTTATAATTTTAGTAAACGTGTGTTACATGTGTATATTACCCAATTAATTAGCACAAAATACATACAAAAATAGATTATCAAAAAATAACAACTAATGCTAACAATGAATGCAATATTTGCTCAAATAATGAAAATGAGAGTTTTTACTTTTTAAAATAATTTACTTTGATAAGTTGTACTTCTAAATTTTTTTTATTATAAAATTTCTTTAAAAAAATAAAAAGGAGGAGGAGGGGGAATTCAACGTATTAATGCAAAAAAAAAATGAAGCAAATTATTTTATAATCATGTATATCGACGTATAAATACCTCTTATAATTTTATATAATATTGTATACTATATGTATAATATTGTATATCAAATTTGTAAACATTATTTTTTGAAAAAATTGAGTTTGTATAATGTTGTATACCAAACTTTTAAAACACTGCTACGAAAAAATAGTGGATTATGCGAGTGAAAAATGTTGGTGGTCTCTGGGTTTAGTAAAATCTTTATTTTTCAACAATAACTTCAAACACATGTCACACTAACATATGAACAATCAAATAAAGTTGTAACTCTGTATTCACAACTTTGAACTTCATAGAAAGTACAACCCAACTTATGAACATCAGCAAGATAAATTTCAAACTATTTTATGATAAATAACAAAATCAAACATTAGAAAGAGAAGAAAATTGAAAGATTCAAGTCCACCAAAATGATGTGTCCTTATGAAAATTATTTCCCTCAAGTATCCGAGGTTATGAAATATATCCTCCTAGGATAAAATAAATCACGTCGACAGAATAGCGGTACCACAAACTCTGTTGAATTACGAACACACTCAATGATTCATAAATCATACTTGAGCTTTTGGAAAGAAGATGTTTTTTCACTTCAAAATGTTTGTCACTTTACATGAGAAAAAAATCAGGTATTTATAGCAAAAAGGTGTTGCTTCTGAAAAGAAATAATGGTTCATGAAAAGTTGTAACTTTTTAAAATGTCGTGACTATTTGCGAACCCCATCTACGACCGCAGGTTATGACATGCATCCGCATGTCGCCTTTTTGCACAAACCAGTGTGCGTTGGTTGACCCGCGTTGGTATATGTACTGACACCTGTGTCTGTAGGTGGCTAGGTGTGCGCTTAGGTCACATTCTCGTTTCAAAATAATGTCTCGAAGAATTGCGTTCCTTCGAGGTGCATTGCGACATGCGACCGAGTGCGTCCACAAATGGAGAAAAAAATTCTTATTGAATTCTAGATTATTTCATCACTAATTTTTAAGTTACAAATGAATTTTGTCCAAAAATATAATCTCTCAATCGATTATTTTTCGATTTCAAATTCAAATCCAAATCCAAATTCAAATTCAAATCCAAATTCGAAGCCAAAGTCGAACCGAGCGACGACGACGGCGTGAGACTTGTCTTCTTCTTTCCTCACTATCCACATGAAGATATGTTTCTTAATTTAAGCATAAATAAGTTCCTTTCTCCCACCATTGTGGGAGGACACTTCTTTCTTAAAGTGAACTCACATTTTCACTTTTTCCTCCATTTTCATTCACTTTCATCATAAACCAAACAACACCCCATGAATGAAAAATGACTATTTCATTAAAAAATATATGAGCAAATGTGTGGTCCACAATCAAAGATTAATTACATTTGGATAAGTAAGTTTTTCTTTGAACTTTCCGTAGTGAACTTGCATTGGATGCACTCAGTAGATGTGATGTCTTTAAATCGTCACTTTAATGTATACCTAGAAAACACGTCACACAATCAGTCTTTTATCATTTATGATTGTCACAATTTATTCTTTTTATCCATAAACATGATCAAATTTTATGAGAGCTTAGAGAATAAACCTTTACTATCATTCTCCTTGAAATGATTTTCACTTCTCCCTCACATAAGTGATTCCTAAATTTTTAATCCTATAGATCAAACTATTTGATCAAATCTGCCAATCTTAAAAATCCTTTAAAAACTTCAAATCATAAGCCTTATTCTTGTTTTTTGAACATTGTCTTCAACATGAGATTGGATTGAGTTAATTGTCAATGTTGAACCGCTAGATAGAGTTACTACCGTGATGACTTGTCCTAGATCGTAAATTCATTTCTTTCGATGACCTCTCAACTCCCTCTCTATAGAGGTCTTTTGTAAGTAAATCTGAGACATTATCCTTTGATCTCACATAGTCAATTTTGATAATTTCACTAGAGAGTAGTTCTTAACAGTATTATATCTACTTCTTATATGATAAGATTTACCATTATATACATCGTGCTCTCTGTTTTACCTATCGCGACTTGGCTGTCACAGTGTATGCATACTGGTGCCAAAGGTTTGGGCCAATAAGGAATATTTTTCAAGAAGTTTTAGAGCTATTCAGATTCTTCGCCAGCTTTATTTAACGAGATAAATTCAAATTTCATTATAGAGCGAAAAATATATGTCTATTTTGATGATTTTCAAAAGATTGCTCCTCCACTAAGAGTAAATGCATATTCATTCATGTATTTTACTTCATTTGATTCGGTGACATAATTTACATCACTATATTGTTCAATTACCTCAAGATATTTGTTATAATGCGAAGCATAGTTTTGAATATATTTTAGATACCCCAAAACTCTTTCATTGCCATCCAATGAGTTTGATTGGGATTATTCATGCGTCGTCTTAAATTATTAATAGCATATGCTATATCTAATCGTGTACAATTCATAATATACATTAAACTTTCCAAAACTCTTGCATACTTCAATAGTGATTCAATTTTACCTTCATTTTTTTGAATTGCAAAGCTCACATCCAATGATGTCTTCACAATATTAAAATTCAAATACCTAAACTTGTCAAGTATTTTTTAATATAATGATATTGTGACAATGCTAAATCTTGTGGAGTTCTATAAATTCTTATCCATAAGATCACATCAGCAACTCCAAGGTATTTCATAGTAAACTTGCTCTCAAGCATTTGTTTTGTAGCACTTATATCAGAAGTGTCTCTACTGATGATCAATTTGTCATTCACATACTACAAACAATGACTTTGTGATTTGGAGTGTCTTTAATATAAACACATTTATCACATTCATTTATCTTGAATCTATTTGCTAACATGATTTGGTCAAACTTTACATGCCACTCTTTGGGTGCTTGTTTTAGTCCATAAAGTGACTTAATAAGTTTGCATACTTTTCTTTCTTTACTACGAACCACAAAACCCTCAGATTATTTCATGTAAATTTCCTCCTCCAATTCTTCATTTAAGAAAGTTGTTTTCACATCCATTTGATGAATTTAAAGATCATATATCGCTGCTAATACAACCAATATCTGAATGGACGTTATCCTTGTTACTGACGAGTATGTGTCAAAATAATAAAGTTTTTTTTGTCTAAAGTCTTTCACAACAAGTCTTGTCTTGTATTTGTCAATAGTACCATCAACTTTTATTTTTCTTTTGAAGATCCACTTAGAACCTAAAGGTTTATTTTTCGGAGAAAGATCAACCAACTCCCAAGTGTGATTGCTCATGATTGAATCAATCTCACTATTAACTGTCTATTTCCAAAAGGATAAATCCGCAGATGACATAGCTTCTTTGAGTGTTTAAGGCTCATTTTTAAGAAAAATTATTATAAAATTTGATTCAAAGGAAGTCGACGTTCTTTATTGCTTATTACGCCTTGAATTCTCTACATTAGTACATTCTTTTTTGGTTCATCCCTAGGTCATTTGGACCCTTCTCTAGATAGTTTATATCTAGTTTTATATGAATAAATGTGTTCAAAGAACTCAACATTATTTGATTCAATTATTGTAATATCATGGATATTAAAATGTTCGTATTTATGAACTAAAAATCATCATGTTTTACTATTTATAGCATATCCGATGAAAACACAATCTACAGTCTTTGACCTTATTTTTACCCTTTTGGATATAGAAACTTGGACTTTGGCTAGATATCCCCACACTTCGAAATATTTCAAGTTGGATTTCATTACTTTTCATTTCTTATATGAATTATATTGTGCCTTACTATGTTCACTCAATTAAGTATTCAATCAGCTGAAAGAATAGCTTCCCCCACAAGTTTTGTGGTAAACCTAAGCTTATAGATAAAGCATTCATCATTTACTTCACTGTTTAATTTTTTTATTTTTCGCAATTTCATTGGATTGAGGTGAATACGGGGTAGTAGTTCGATGGACAATTTTATTTTTTTTGAATATATCTTCACAAAAGGAGATTCATACTCTTCACCCGTATCACTCCTCATCATTATAATCTTTCTATTCAATTGATTTTCAACTTCAATTTTATATTAGATAATTGCTTCTATTGCTTCATCCTTATAATTCAACAAATAAACATAATAATATCTTGTGCAATCATCAATAAAAGTTATTAAATATTTTTTTTATCACGAGATGATTTGACTTCATATCACAAATATCTGTGTGAATTAAGTCTAAAGGATTTGAATTTCTTTCAATAGACTTATACAGATTCTTAGCATACTTTGATTCAATACATGTTTGACACTTAAATTTATTGCTCTCAAAGTTAGACGACACTTTTAAATTAATCAGTTTTCACAAGATTTTATAATTGACATGTCCTAAACGACTATGCCACAAATTATTTGACACAAGCAAGTAAGAACAAGCCTCAACTTTACTCATTTCAATAGTCATTATATCAAATTTGAAAAGGCCCTCATTGAGGTAGTTCTTTCCTACATACATTTTATTCTTACTTATTGCAACTTTCTTCAAAATAAACACACACTTAAATCTATTTTTAATGAGAAGTGTTGTCGACACTAAGTTCTTCCTAATAGTAAGCATATGGAGAATATTGTTGAGAGTCACCACCTTGTTGGAAGTAATTTTTAGAAATATCTTTCCACTTTCTTCAACCTTGGTTGTTGTATTATTTCCCACGAAGATCATTTTTTGAGACCAACGGTATCATAAGTAGCAAAAGCTTCTTTGTTTGCACAAATATATCTAGTGACTCTTGAATCAAACTAGATTGCATTTAGTGATCATAGCACATCTATTTTCAATCTTTTCAGTTGTTTTAAAATATGTTTATCTGAATTTTTTTCTTGTTCTTCTTCAAAACTTGACAATCTAGAGCTTTGTGATCAACTTCACTACAATCATAGTACTTGCCTTTGAATATTTTCTTGTTCTGCTCTTTCTCTTGGCTAGTAGACTTCTTCCTCTTCTTATTACTTAGAGCATAATCCTTACTAAAAGTTGCAATTATCATTGATGATTTCTCATTCAACTCATTATCCTCTTCTATCTTGGGATGAATCACAAGATTCTTCAAACCAGACAATTGGTTTTCAAATTTTCTTTCTTCGAAAACATGAGGATCTTTACTTGTGAATCTTTTTATTTCATGTATGGTCAGTCAAAAGAAAATCAGTTGCTGCCATTCTTTTTAGTTCATACCAGAATATTTTTTAGTTTCTCTGTCGTTGCCATTGCTAGAGCAACATCTGAATAAGTTAATAATGCAGCATTGGTTGTCAACGAAAAACACCGTTCACAACCGAATTAATTTGTTGTTCAGTTTTATTCATCATTTTCTTGTCAAGCTTTGACAAACACTTTAGTATTTTTGAATACTAACAATAATGACTTGATCTTTAAACAACTTGTTTCTAGTCAACGATGAAGTTTTTATGATATCAAATCGTCAATCGAATGAACTTTGAAACCCGACGAAGTTTTTATGTTCTTCAAATCAAAATCAACTTCAAATAGATTGAAAATTCATAAGTTTTAAGCTTAAGAATCCAACACAGAGAGTTCAACGAATCAATGAAGTTTTTATATTCTTCGAATCGAATGCACAATCTAATTTCTTAGTGAAATTTTTATATTCTTCTAACCGAGGGAGTAGAAATCATAAGATTTTAGTCCCCACAAAATCACACTCAAAACAGATTAACCAAGTACTTATTTAATTTTTTAAAAATTATTGTTCTCCCGATTTAGTAAAATCTGTATTTTTCAATAATAACTTCAAACACATGTTCAAACTAACATATGAACAATTAAATGAAGTTATAACTCTATATTCACAACTTTTGAACTTCAGTATAAAGTATACCCCAACTTATGAATATCAACAAGATGAAGTTCAAACTATTTTCTGAAAAACAAAAAAATCAAATGTTTGAAAGAGATGAAGATTGAAACATTTAAGTCCACCGAATTCATGTTGTGTCCTTAAGAAAATTATTTCTCTCAAGTACTTGAGGTTATGAAGTATATTCTCTCAGGATAAAATGAATCACATTGATAGAATAGTGGTACCTCTAACTCTGTCGAACTACGAACACATTCAACAATTTGTAAATCACACATGAGTTTTTAGGATAAAAAAATATTTTTCACTCCAAAAGTTTCGTCACTTTACCTGAGGAAAAAATCAGGTATTTAAAATCAAAAGATGTTGCTTCTGAAAAAAATAATGATTCATGAAAATTTATAACTTTCTGAAATGTCGGGACGACTTGCAGGTCTTGACATGCGTCCGTATGTCGGCTTTTTGCATAAATCAGTGTGCATAGGATGACCTGCCTTGGCACATGCGCTGGCATCTGCATCCGTAGGTGGTCAGGTGCGCATGTTGGTCATCTTCTTGTTTTGAAACAATGCCTCAAAAAATCGCGTTCCTTCAAGGCGCGTTGCAACATTCATCAACACATGCTCGGGTGCGTCCATAAATGAAGAAAATTTGTCTTATCAGATTTTGGGTTAAAAATTCACTAATTTTTAAGTTTCAAATGAATTTTGTCCAAAAAATAATCTCTCGATCAAATTCAAATCTAAATTCGAAGCAGAGCAACGATGACGACGGCACGAGGCTTGTCTTCTTCTTGACTCACTATCCATATGAAGGAATGCTTCTTAATTTAAGCATAAAGAAGTTTCTTTCTCCCACCAATGTGAGAGAACACTTTTTTCTTAAAGTAAACTCATATTTTCACTTTTCCCCTCCATTTTCTTTTCTTCATTTTTCTTTCATCCATTTCTATTCACTTTCATCACAAACCCAAAAAAAAATTTAAAACTTGACTATCCAGGTGCAATGTAATGTTGCGGGTGACTTTCTTTGCTTGTATTTATACATACTAGTGTAGAGTACGTGCTTTGCACATGTAATTTAACGATTATTGTCAAAGTTATATTTAAAAAAAATCTTTTGATATAATTCATAACTTAAAGAACATTAATTGAACTTATAATACAAAATGAAGCTTATAAAAAAGTAAAAATTCTAATTTTGAAAAATAACTAATTTATATTTTTATTCAATATTAAAATTATTTTAAAAATAAAAATTCACTAAGTACCTCATATTGAGATTGTATTTTTTTATAGTATAGATTTGATGTAGATGACTAAAAATCAAAAGAAAAATAACAAAATACTTGATTAATTGAAATAATTTAAAGTGTGTTGTATTTCTCTATTTTTTTTCTTTTATGAATCCTATAATTACAAAAAAAAAAAAAAAGAGAAATGAATGTATTTAATACAAAACGAATTTAGACTCCTTAATTCTTTTCTTGTACACGTCTGTTGTAAGTTTGAAAAGTTTTGAGGAAGTTAGTTAATTTAATAAAGAAAAGATTTTTATAAGTTGAGTATAAGAATTATTGATGTAATAGTCTAATAGTATTTTAATAACTCGATATCATAGAGAACAAATATTATCATAAGTATAATTAAATACTAGTTGATATTTTTCTATTTTATAATTAAATACTAGTTGATATTTTTCTATTTTACTTGATGTAAATAATACATTTATACTCTTTGTTTTCATACGTAATTTAATTCCATATATTTACTATTTTAGCTTATTTATATTTATATTTTAATAACTCGTCAAAAGCTCAGCAGGATCAATCAACTCAGACTCATCTTTTTCCACTTCTACTAGAACCTCTTGTTTATCAACTTTCAAACAAAACAACTGTCTCTTCTTCTTACATACATGTCCAAAATTGTATTTTTCATCACAATTAAAGCACAACGCTTTATTTCTTCTCTCATTCATTTTTGTAGGACTTAGTAGCCTAGAAGGCTTGTAACTTGTGTTGGAGCTTCCAACAACAGAATTAGTTTATTTGGAAGAAAATTTTTGTTTAGAATAAGAAGAAGAAAATACTACAGAATTAGGGAATTTAGGAGGGTTTCTTGGAGTAACTAGATAGATCCATGTGTGAAAACTTTTTTCTGCAGTTCAAGTGTTTGTTCTTTGATCTTAGCCAAGGTTCTAGGATTCAATATATTTATTGGCAACCCAATTTCAGGTTTCAATCCCCTAATAAAATAACTAACCACATAATGCTCAGGAAGGTCAACTGAGCACTTCATAAAAAAGATCCACATATTTTTGAACAGAACCAGTTTGTCTCAAGTCCTTCAAATCCCCAATAAGATCATCAGAAAGTTCATTTCTAAACCTAGCATACAAGCAACCTACATATTCACTCCACCTTATCTAAACTATGGACAATCTTTGTTTCATAAAAGATTGGTGCCACTGCAAAGCCTTTCCTTTCATTATACAAGAAGCCAATTTCACCTTAGAACTTTTATGTGTTTCATTCACATCGAAAAATTGCTCACAGTTGTACAACCAATCCTTTAATCCATCACCATCAAATTTAGGAAATTGTACTTGATAATTTAGAGTGGGTAATCGATAATTTTCATGCCTAGGTGGATTAGCTGCTGGAGTTCCATCAGGTATAACTGCAGATGGTTGCCCTTTTTCTCTTGCAGTATAAGCTTCGTCTCCCATTAACATCCTTTTAATTTTATCCATTGCTTGCGTCACTTTAGCATCCATCCATTGCCTCAAATCCAACACAGAATTGACAACTGTATCTATGGAACCCTTTAGGTTATTGACCTCTTTACGTAGCTCCTGCATATGAGTGTTGTGATCTCCCAATGAAATTGGTCCAAGAATATGTTGGCTTTGATACCAATGATGTCACCTCCTGGATTCAGAGATCACGTTTACGAAAATGAGTCTTCCTAAAGGATAAATTGATGAATTAATCTTGAACAGTTCACTCAATAAGAAGAAATTTGAGAGAGAAATTGGAAGAGAAAAACTATAATTCTTATTACTTAAAACTTACTTACAACTGAATCTCAATGTAGCTTATGAAGGAAGCAAAAAATCGGGGAGCTGGAATTTGGAGGGAAAGTTAGTTACAACTATTTCTCGAATCGCGTGTAGTCCACGTTCCTAACTAACTTTCAAACCAACAATAAACTAACTACGTTCGATTAATTAGCAAATTCCTTACTCGATTAAGCTAATCAACTCTCCTCACTCTAGTACACATTTCAAATTAGGAATCTAATATGATGTGATATTTGTTGATTCAACCTTGAAGTAAAGAGTGAAACTACTTTATTCTTGAATGCAGTAGGATCACCATTGCTTGGAGCTTCTTCTTTTTTTGATGTGGAACCTCCAAAATATTATAGATTAAAGCTAAAATATCAAATATAGTGTACATAATTTTTAAAAGAATTTATATTGAGCCCTTTCTTATTATCTAGTGTTGGGTTCAAGGTGTATGTGTGAATGGAAAATGCAGGGAAAAATAGTGGAGGGAAAGAGTGTCACTAAAAATGGAAAGTATACTTTTTTAGAAAGCTTACTCAATTCTCCCAAATTTGTGGGATAAGGAAGCTTTAATGTATTTATATTGAGAAACACATCTCCATATGGATAAGTGAGGCAAGGACAAGGTGGTGCCTTGCGCCGTCGTCGTTGTCGCTTTCTCAGCTTTGAATTTGGATTTGGATTTGGAAAATGATCGATCGATGAGATCTATTTTTTAGACAAAATTTATTTTAATCTTGATGAACAAGTGAATTTTAATCCAAAAATCTGATGGAATTGTTTTTCTCCATATGCGGGCGCATTTCGGACACCATGCTAATGCATACGCAATAAATTGTGAAGGGATGCGACCCTTCGAGGTAAAAGGCATATTTTTTCGTATTGTTGGGCAATTTATGCGCTCATTTCGATAACCTGCGAGCGCAGGTACAATGCAGTCGCTCACTAGAATTCGGACAGTGTCACCTGCGGCCGCAGATCAGGCGCAGGTCCAGCACAGACTGGGCACATATAACGTGACTATACAGAATAGGTGCCTTTTTTGCTGAACCAATGCATCCTTTTTGAAAGAACACATAAAAGCTATAAATACCTGACGGATTTCTCAGGTATTAACATGAATTTTAACAGCAAAAGACTCTTTATATCTTCGAAAACTCATTGTGATTATTAGCTATTCCAATAATTTGAGGTACCGCTATTATTGGATTGAAGGCCATTTTATCTTGGCAGAAAGATTCCATAACCTTGGGTTTAGTGAGGGAAACTATTCCTTAAGGACACTCCGTGAAGTCGGGGGACTTGGCCTTAAAAATTTTGTTTCATCTTATTTCTGAAAATTAACATACTTCTTGGAAAGATTATTCTTAATCTTGTGTTGGAGGTGTTAAGCAACTTCATAGGTGTTCTTGGTTTTACACATGAATTTGAGTTGAAGTTGTCGTGTCTAAATACAGATTCTTGTACTCATAAAACATTGAAAATAACAATCTTAAGGAATAATCTTTTAAAATCTGTAATACTTAGTTTCTGGAGATTAAAGCTTTACGCTTTCTACTTCATTTGAACTTAGCTAGTGATTTAAAGACATAAAATCTTCATCACAAGTTAAAAATCACTCGGTTGATGATTGAAAGTCATAAAAACTTCATTGTTAAACTAGAAACAAGAGGTGTTTAAAGTTGCTGCAACTTTATTAGTAGTATTTTGACATACTAAAGATTTTGTCTTGTTGAGATAGGAAAATGACTAACGATAGTCAAGTGCAACATGATGTTGTAATGACTATGGCGGCAACTAGTATTACCACGATGATTCGTACTAATGCTCCCTTGGCAATGGCTTCAGCGGAGAAACCTGGAAAGTTCGTGGGTATAGACTTCAAAAGGTGGCAGCAGAAAATATTTTTATACCTCACAACTCTTTGTCTTCAAAGGTTTACATTTGAGGAAGCTCTAAAGGTTCCCGAGGAAACCTCTGACCAAGAGCAATTTGTTGTTGTGGAGGCTTAAAAACACTTAGATTTTCTTTGTAGGAACTACATTTTGAGTGGTCTCCTAGATGACCTTTACAAGGTATACAGTGGAAAAAAGACAACAAAATAGTTATAGGGAGCGCTAGAATGAAAATACAAGACAGAAGATGCAAGAACTAAAAAGTTCTTCATTGCAAGATTCCTGGAATATAAAATGATAGCAATAAATCGGTTGTCTCCCAAGTGCAGAAACTTCAAGTGATCACTAATGATCTCCTAGCGGAAGGTATGATTTTGACAAATACCTTTGCTGAACAATTTAAAAGTGTTCTTAATATTCACATAACCTTTATTATAGGTTTGATCGTGAATGAAACGTTTCAAGTAGCAGCAATAATAGAGAAGCTACCACCTATATGGAAAGACTTCAAAAACTATTTGAAACACAAATGTAAGAAGATGTTTGTCGAAGATCTAATCATCAGATTGTGCATTAAAGAAGATAATAAGGCTACGGAAAGAAGGTCAAGAGGAAATTCTACAACAAATGGAGAAAATCTTGTAGAAGATGACCACAACTCCAAAAAATGCAAGAAAGCTGGACATAAAAGCAATCAACCCAAGAAAAAATTCAAGGGAAAGTACATTAACTGTGGCAAGATTGGCCTTAAGTCCACGGATTGTCGTGCTCTAAAAAAAGGGAAGAAGAAGGACCAAGCAAATATTGCTGAATCCAAGAAAGAAGTCGACGACTTGTGTGCTATGCTGTCCAAATGCAACATGATGGGAAATTCTCGCGAATGGTGGATAGATTCCGGTGCCACCGCCATGTTTATGGTAATAAGGAGTTATTTGATGTTTTTGCTCCGGCTTAAGGAGAAGAAAAATCTACATGGCAAACTCCGCTACTGCAAAAATAGAAGGAACAAGAAAAGTATGCTTGAAAATGACTTCAGGCAAAGTGTTGACACTCAACAATGTCTTGTATGTTCCAGAGTTAAGAAAAAACTTGATTTCTGTATTACGTCTAGACAAAAATAGATTCAAATGTGTATTTGTTTTCAGAAAAATTTTACTTAGTAAAGGATAAGTATATGTAGGAAAAGGCTACCTCAATGAGGGCCTATTCAAAATGAATGTAATGAATGTTGAAATCAATAAAAGTCCAGTTTTTTCTTACTTGCTTGAGTCTTATGATTTATGGCATAAACGATTAGGCCATGTTAATTACAAAACATTACGTAAACTGATTAACTTAAAAGTTTTGCCAAACTTTAAGTGCAATAAATTAAAGTGTCAAACGTGTGTGGAATCAAAGTATGCTAAGCATCCTTATAAGTCCGTTGAAAGGAATTCCAATCCTTTAGACTAAATACACACTGATATTTGTGATATGAAGTTAACACCATTACGTGGTGGGAAAAAGTATTTCATAACTTTTATTAATGATTGCTCTAGATATTGTTATGTCTACCTGCTAAATAGTAAGGATGAAACAATAGATGCGTTAAGCCAATACAAAACTGAAGTTGAAAATCAGTTGGAGAAAAAGATCAAAACTATAAGAAGTGATAGGGGCGGAGAATATGAATCTACCTTCGCCGAAATATAAGTAGAGAATGGAATTGTCCATCAAACTACAACCCCATATTCACCTCAATCTAATAAAATTGCGGAAAGGAAAAACCGAACTTTGAAGGAAATGATGAATCCCTTACTTATAAGTTTAGGTTTACACAAAACTTGTGGGGGGAGACTATCCTTACAGCCAACCAAATACTCAATAGAGTTCCCCATAGTAATACACAGTCAATTCCTTATGAAAAATAAAAAGAAAGAAAACGTAACTTGAAATATTTCAAAGTGTGGGGGTGTCTAGTGAAGGTCCAAGTTCCTATGCCTAAAAAGGTAAGAATAAGACCTAAGACGGTGGATTGTGTGTTCATAGGATATGCTAAAAGTAGTAAAGTATGTCAGTTTTTAGATCATAAGTCTGAACATTTGGATATCAATGAAAATACGATAATTGAATCAGATAATGCTGAATTCTTTGAACACATTTATCCGTATAAAACTAGACATGAATAGTCTAGTGGAGGGTCTAAACGACCTCAAGATGAACCAAGTGAGGATGTACATAATGATGAGAATCTGAGATGTAGTATATGTCAAAGAACGTTAACTTTGTTTGGATCGGACTTTGTAATACTTCTCTTAGAAAATAAGCCTCAAACATTGAAAGAAGCGATGACATCTTTGGACTCATCTTTTTGGTGAGAGGCAGTCGATAGTGAGATTGATTCAATCTTAAGCAACCATACATGGGAGTTTGTTAATCTTCCTCCAGAAAATAAACCTTAAGGTTCTAAATGGATCTTCAAAAGGAAAATGAAAGCTGATGGTATTATTGATAAGTACAAGGCAAGACTTGTTGTAAAATGCTTCAAATAAAAGGAAGGCCTTGATTACTTTGATACATACTCTCCAGTAACGAGGATAGCATTAATTCGGATGTTAATTGCCTTGGCGACAGTATATGGTCTTAAAATCCATCAAATGAATGTAAAAACAGCATTCCTAAATGGAGAATTGGAGGAAAAATTTACATGGAATGACCTGAGGGTTTTGTGGTTTCAGGAAGAGAGAATAAGGTGTGTGAACTTGTTAAGTCACTTTATGGACTAAAAAAAGCACCTAAACAATGGCATGCGAAGTTTGACCAAACCATGTTGGCAAACGGGTTCAAGATTAATGAATGTGCTAAATGTGTTTATATTAAAGACACTCTAAATCACTAAGTCATTGTTTGTTTATATATGGATGATATGTTGATCATCAGTAGAGACATTTCTGACATAAATACAATGAAATGAATGCTTAAGAGCAAGTTCGATATGAAAGACCTTGGAGATGCGGATGTGATCTTAGGAATAAGAATCCATAGAACTCCACAAGGGTTGGCATTGTCACAGTCTTATTATATCAAAAAGTTACTAGATAAATTCAAGTATATGGAATTTGGTATTGCCAAAACTCCATTGGATGTAAGCTTTTCCCTTTGAAAGAATGACGGTGAAAGTGACACATAATAAGAGTACGCAAGAGTATTGGGATATTTATTGTATATAATAAATTGTACATGACCAGACATAACATGCGATATTAGTAAGTTGAGTCAGTACACGAGTAATCCCAACAACTCATTGGATGACAATGAAAAGAGTTTTGGGATATCTTAAATACACTCAAGACTATGCTTTGTATTATAATAAATATCTCGCGGTACTTGAAGGATATAGTGATGCAAATTGGATCACCAGATCGAACGAAGTAAAATCCACAAGTGGATATGTATTTACTATCGGTGGAGGAGCAGTCTCTTGGAAATCATCTAAACAGACATGTATTGCTCGCTCTACAATAGAATCTGAATTTATCGCATTGGATAAAGCCGCTGAAAAAGCAGAATGGCTTCAAAATTTCTTGGAAGATATTTCTTATTGGCCCAAACCAGTGGCACCAGTATGTATAAACTATGATAGCCTAGCGACAATAGGTAGGGCAGGGAGCACGATGTACAACAGTAAATCTCATCATATAAGATGGAGACATAATACCGTTAGAAAACTTCTCTCTAGTGAAATTATCACTATTGACTATGTGAAGTCAAAGGATAATGTGTTAGATCCATTTACAAAAGGCCTATCTAGAGAAGGAGTTGAGAGGACATCCAAGGGAATGGGTTTAAGTCCTAGGACAAGTCAACATGGCGGTACTCTACCCAGCAGACTAGAGATCCCAAGAGCTAGGTTCAAAGAGATCAAACAAGTTGTGTCTGACAAGTTCAACATTATCAATATACCAACCCATTCTTATGATGTAGACAATGTTTAGTAAACAAGGATAAGACTTAAGGTGAAAAGTCTTTTAACGATTATCTAAATTTGGCAGATTTGACCAAATAGTTTAATCTATAGGATTGAACGTTTAAAAATAACCTATGTGAGGGCGAAGCAGAAGCCACTTCAAGGAGAATGTTAGTAAAAGCCTATTCTCTAAGCTCTCATGAAACCAGAATGTGTTCATGGCTGAAAAGAATAAAATCGTGAGAACCATAAAAAATGAAAGGCTGGTTTTGTGACATGTGTTGTATAGGTGTACATTAAAGCTCGACGGTTCAAGAATAAATCTATCGATTGACCGAGTGCATCCGATGCATGTTCACTATGAAAAGTTCAAAGGGAAACCTACTTATCCATATACAGTCAGTCTTTGCTCAACGATCACATATTTGTCCGTATCTTTCTTGCTAAGATAGCTATTCCCCATTCATGTGGGGGATTGTTGGGTTCAAGGTGTATTTGTGAATGGAAAATGAAGGAAAAAATAATGGAGGAAAAGAGAGTCACTAAAAATGAAAAGTGTACTCTTTTTAGAAAGCTTACTCAATTCTCCCACATTGGTGGGAGAAGGAAGCTTTAATGTGTTTATATTGAGAAACACATCTCCATATGGATAAGTGAGGCAAGAACAAGGTGGTCTCGCATCGTCGTCGTCGTTACTTGCTCGACTCGGCTTCGAATTCGGCAAATAATCGATAAGATCTATTTTTTAGACAAAATTTATTTTAATCCAGATGAACAACTGAAATTTTAATCCAAAAATCTGATGAAATTATTTTTCTCCATGTGCAGGCACATTTCGAACGTCATGCTAACGCTACGCAACGCATCTCGAAGGGATGTGACTCTTTGAGGTAAAAAGCACACTGTTTTACGCTGTTGGGCGATCTATGTGCGCACTTCGATAACCTGCGGGCGCAAGTGCAACGCAGTTGCTTACTGGAATTCAGACAGTGTCACTTGTGGCCACAAATCAGGCGCAGGTCCAGCACAGACTGGGCGCAGATGACGTGACTGTACTGAATAGGTGCCGTTTTGCAGAACCAATGCATCCTTTTTGAAAGGACACATAAACACTCTTTATATCTTCAAAAACTCATTGTGATAATTAGCTGTTGCGTGAGTTCGAAGAATCCAATAATTTGAGATGTCGCTATTAATGGATTGAAGACCATTTTATCCTGGGTGGAAGATTCCATAACCTCGGGTATAGTAAGAAAAATTATTTATTAAGGACACTCCGTGAAGTCGGGGGACTTGGCCTTAAAAATTTGGTTTCATCTTATTTCTGAAAATTAACATACTTCTTGGAAAGATTATTCTTAATCTTGTGTTGAAGATGTTAAGCAACTTCATAGGTGTTCTTGGTTTTACACATGAACTTGAGTTGAAGTTGTCGTGCCTAAATACAGATTCTTGTACCCGTACAACAACAACAACAACAAACCCAGTGTATTCTCACCTAGTGGGGTCTGGGGGGGGTAAGATGTACGCAGTCCATACCTCTACCTCTAAAGAGGTAGAAAGGTTGTTTTCGATAGACCCCCGACTCAAGACACGAGATACCGCACAAATACATAGTAAAGCACAGAACAAGATTTCATAACATCAATACGGCACCCATAAGTACTAAAATCAGAGAAAAGCACACAGATTCGTAATAAGACATGGAACAAGGTATCATAACAAGAATAATACCCCCACCAAGTAATTCCCTACACTAGCGACCCAAACTGACCCTAGCCTTCTGCCCTAATTCGCGTCCTCCAGATCTTCCTATCTAGGGTCATGTCCTCGGTGAGCTGTAACTGCTCCATGTCCTGCCTAATCACCTCACCCCAGTACTTCTTTGGCCTACCCCTCCTAAAACCATCCAACGCTAGCCTCTCATACCTACGAACCGGGGCATCCATGCCCCTCCTCATCACGTGTCCGAACCATCTCAATCGAACTTCCGGCATCTTATACTCCACTGGAGTCACACCAACCTTCTCCCTGATAATCTCATTCCGAACTCTATCCCCTCTAGTCAGCCCACACATCTAACGCAACATCCGCATTTCTGCCACCTTCATTTTTTGGATGTGGGAGTTCTTAACTGGCCAACACTCCGCTCCATACAACATGGCCGGACGGACTACCGCCCTGTACAATTTGCCTTTAAGCTTGGGCGGCACCTTCTTATCACACATCACCCCCGATGCGAGCTTCTACTTCATCCATCCCGCCCCAATACTGTGCAAGACATTCTCGTCAATCTCGCCGTTACCCTGGATCACGGACCCAAGATACTTGAAACTATCCCTCTTACATACCTCCTGTGATTCCAACTTTACTACCACCTCATTCTCCAGCCTCACATCATTAAACTTGCATTCCAAATACTCTGTCTTGCTTCTGCTCAACCTGAACCCTTTAGACTCAAGAGTTTGTCTCCACACCTCTAATTTGTCATTCACACCCCCTCGCATCTCATCAATCAAAACTACATCATCTGCAAAAAGCATACACCAAGGCACCTCCCCTTGAATATTCCGCGTCAACACATCCATCACCAAAGCAAACAAAAAGGGACTAAGAGTAGATCCCTGATGCAATCCTGTTGAGATAGTGAAATGCTCTGAGTCTCCTCCCACCGTCCTCACCTGAGTTTTCGCTCCATCATACATGTCCTTAATTGCTCTTATATATGCCAGCGGGACTCCACTCACCTCCAAGCATCTCCAAAGCACCTCCCTGGGGACTTTGTCGTATGCCTTCTCCAGGTCGATAAACACCATGTGCAGGTCCTTTTTCCTTTCCCTATACTGTTCCACCAGCCTCCGTACCAGGTGAATTGCCTCTGTCGTCGAGCGGCCAGGCATAAATCCAAACTGGTTCTCTGAAATAAACACTATCCGTCTCATCCTCACCTCGACCACTCTCTCCCAAATCTTCATAGAGTGACTCAATAACTTAATCCCCCTATAGTTATTGCAACTCTGGATGTCACCCTTATTCTTATAGAGAGGGATCATGGTACTCCACCTCCAAGCCTCGGGCATTTTTACCGTCTTGAAGATTTCGTTAAACAATCCAGTCAACCACCTTACACCAGCCTCTCCAGCGAACTTCCAAAACTCCACCGGTATCTCATCCGGCCTCGTCGCCCTACCCCTTCGCATCTTGCGAACAGCCTCTCTAACCTCTTCTAACCTAAAACGTCTACAATAACTAAAATCCCGACACTCCTCTGAGTGCTCCAGCTCCCTTAACACAATAGCTCTATCCCCTTTGTCATTCAAGAGCCTATGAAAGTACGACTGCCATCTATTCTTAATGTGGCCGTCCTCCACCAACACTAAACCGTCCTCTCCCTTAATGCACCTCACCTGGTCGAGGTCACGACCCTTCCTCTCCCTAGCCTTAGCGAGTCTAAACAACTTTTTCTCCCCTCCTTTCCCCTGTAACCCTGCATACAAGCTCTCAAAAGTGGCTGTCTTAGCCGCCGTAACTGCTAACTTAGCCTCCTTCTTAGTTAGCTTGTACTCTTTCCTGTTCACCCACTTCTCTTCTTTGTCCTTACTCTCAACTAACTTAGAATACGCCTCTTTCTTGGTCCCCACTTTCTTCTTAACCTCTTCATTCCACCACCAATCCCCCCGATGATGCCCGGCCCGGCCACTAGAAACACCCAACATCTCACTTGCATTCTCCCTGATGCACCTAGCCACCCTATCCCACATACTATCCACGTCCCCCTTACACTCCCACACCCCCATTCTCGCCCACTTCTCCCCTATCTCCCACGCATTCACTGGCGTCAAGCCGCCCCACTTAATTCTAGGTCGACACTCCTTACCCCTCCTCTTTCTATTCTTCTTTATACCCAAATCCATAACCAAGAGCCTATGCTGGGTCGAAAGGCTCTCACTCGGGATGACCTTACAGTCTTTACACAACACCCTATCCCCTTTCCTAAGCAACAAAAAGTCAATCTGGGTCTTGGCTATCGCGCTTCGAAAGGTGATCAGGTGGTCGTCCTTCTTCGGGAAGCCCGAGTTCATCACCAGCAGCTCAAAGGACCTCGCAAAATCCAATAGAGTAGCCTCCTCTTCATTTCTTTCCCCAAAACCAAAACCACCATGCACATCCCCAAAGCCTCCCGGTAACGCCCCGATGTGCCCGTTGAAATCTCCTGCTACGACAATCTTCTCCGAGCTAGGCACGCCTCTCACCACCTCATCCAAAGCCTCCCAAAACCGTTTCTTCTCCTCCTCCTCCGAGCCCACTTGCGGCACATAAGCACTACACACGTTCAGGGTAAACCCCCGAATGACCAACTTAATAGTCATCAACCTGTCGTTGATCCTCTTCAGCTCTACTACCTGATCTCTAAGCTCTTCATCTACTAAGATGCCAACTCCATTCCTATGCCTCTCGCTCCCAGAGTACCACAACTTGTAACCATCCACATCCCTAGCCTTAGACCCTACCCACTTGGTCTCTTGAACACATGCAATATTAATCCTCCCCTTTCTAAGAATCTTCACAAGCTCTACCCGTAAAACATTGAAAATAACATCTAGTCTCTCCTCAGTCAATTTGTGTTGTACAAACTCTATTGTCTCTTGTAGTTCTAGAATAGTTAGTGGATTTGAATGCCATGAACTTTAAATGTACAATTGGATATTTAAGAATTAAGATTTGGAATTATTCAAACGTCGTCGTATGAATTCAGTGATGTTCAAAGCTTACTATGTTTCTAGTGTTTTTATACAATAAGAATGAATATAATTTTGAGAATTTTAAGAAATTAATGAAAAAAATAACATCTGGAACGGAAATATTTATCGCTGCTAATAAAAAAATTGGCCAATAGATTTTAAATGTAATAAAGAATTTGGTCACAATAAAATATAATTAGAAAATCTTTTCACAAATACTATGACTATTTATAGCTATGAAAAATTAAATTTGTAGCTAACCTATATTTCAATTTGTGTCAAAAAGTATTTTTTGCCACAATAAATTTATTTGTGGCTAAAGTATAAAGTAGCTACAAAACGCAGATTTGTCGTGGCAATAAAATTAGCTATTAGCTATAAAAATATATATATTCGTGGCAATTATACTTTTTTTTAAATAGCCCCATCACAAAAATTCATGTAGCAATTGCTATTAGTTCCTAGGCACGAAAAGTTAAAAGTTAGTAGCTGACTTTTAGTTACGCCACTTCTAGTTAAGTATAGTACAGAAAACGTATGGTAGCAAAAGTGCTTAGCCAAACAAATTTTCATATTTAGTCACGCACTTTATAGCTGCATATTGTTGTAGTGAATATAACAGAGTGCATTCACTGGAATGAGGCAGCAGCAGCTAAATATGTATGGAACATAGCTCAGAAGGCTGATAATCTATGGGTTAAATGGATAGATCATGCCTATCTCAAAGGAAGAGACTGGTGGAGCTATGAAGCACCTCCTGCTGCTGTTGGTATTGAAAGAAAATATGTCACTTGAGGGACGTATACGCACCTGTTCACAATGGTTGGTTTACAAGAGCTGGGAAGTACACGATCAGCAATCGCTACAAATAAAGCGGAGGGAGAATCAAAGACGGACATGGAGCAGGTGGGTATGCAGTGCAGGAATATTACCATCCCAGAGCTTCATCAGTTGGCTGATTATGCATGGGAGATTGTTAACTAAGGAAACTCTAATGAAGATGAAAATTACAAATGATGACAGCTGCCTAATATGCGGGGATGCTAGAGACTATTAAACGCCTCTTCTTTGAGTGGGCATACTCAAGGAAATGTATACACAATCTTCTCCAATGGCTAGGGAAATGGACACAGCTTTTAGATGTAAAAGGAATATGGAGGCGATTGGATAGGGGAACTAAGGGAAAGGGGTGTAGAGAATTAGTGATGGCAGCATTAGCAGGTCTTGTGTACACATGATGGAAGGCTGCGAAAAATAACATTTTTGAATGGAAGGCTGAGCACTAGACACAAAGAATGGATAGAGCTTGTATTAAGATAGAGTGGGGTAGCATGTACAGTGAGGACCAAAATCTGGGAGGATGAAAGGCAAACAATGTAATGTTCTATCTGGAGGTAAATAAAATGTTTTTCTTCAAAAAAAGAACAGAAAGAATATAACGCATGCGCTAAGGTCAGGCTAAAAATTTATTGTGAAAATCTCCCTATAGGTGTGAGTTCAATCCCCACTATCCCTTTCCCTTTCTCAATCAGCTTATGTAGTGGGGAATATTTTTGGTTAAGAAAAGAAAAAGGTTAAAAGTACCTCTCTATTTACTACACGAAGTGTTAATTTTACTATGAATCATACTTGGCATTCATAGCCTCTTGGTAAAATCATTTCGTATAATAAGGATAATTTTAAATTATCCTCTACTTATCCTAATTTATATAACATACTTTTCTTTCATTAGTAAGTTGTAGAAAAGATGACACATTTCTATATTAAGTGACAACTACTTTAAACATCCATTTTATCCTTCATAAGATTATTTAATTTATAACCACACAAGCATTTGTGGCTTATTTTAGATCACAAATTTTAAAATTCTTTCTTAAACTTCATGCAAATCAAATAACATCACATAAATTAAGATAGAGGGAGTAATCAAATTCCTTTTTTTTTTCCTAAAAGTATTTTGACATATGAAACCCACCATTCGTGTTGAATTTTCGTAAAAAATTGAATGACATCTTCTTCTGAAAATTCTAACCATTCTTAGCATGGTATGAGGAAATCTCATTATTATTAGTTATTACTCAAGTAAGCACGAAGTGTATGCTTGCATATTCGTCCATTGTCAACTTCGATACGATCTTTATAAGAAGGATATGAAAGCTCTCAAATATAACGGTAGATAATATTAGGATACTATTTTAATTAGTGGAGCTGTATATTTGGTAAAGAGAGAGCAATACCATGCAGGGGTTCGTCGTTTCTTCTTAGACTTGGTTGTCTCTCCTGCGTAGGAATCAGAATTATGAGAATACTTGTATGTTGGGGCAAAGAATATCTTCCCTTCTTTCCACCCACTGAACACTCTTCCTGCTTCTCTCTCCACATTCAGCTGTCACCAACATCAAGTTTTATCAACAATAAATATCAACCATTTTCCATACATTACATCGAACTAACTGTTAAATAAAACTAGAAACAACTATGTATTGTTGTATAAGTGTGTTCACTCTTGTGCTTTTAAGCATTGACATAGTAGTAGTATTTCACACACTTCAGCACTAATAATTGTTTTTCCCCCTTTTTAAAGAAAAATGGTTAAGTATAATCTTTTTGTAATTTAATCAGAAAAAAATAATTTTATAAAGACCTCTTGAATTTTATTTTCAAGTTAGTTATTTCACGTAGATATTTGACTTCTATAGACAATCGCCGTAGGTTTCTTTGGCGTTGTTGATTCAGCTATCATAAGAAATGAGATAAACTCATTGTCATTGTTTATTTTCTATTTTACATGGTGAACATTTTATATTTTGGAGTAGCTATAATAAAGTTAGAAAGACGCAATACAAAAAAGTTTTTTTTCTTAAAGAAAAAATAGTAAAAATGAAGAATTTCATCAAACAGGTGACAATATCATGTTTGTTCTTTTCACCGTCTTTTCCCTGAAGTCTAAACTAACGATCTTTTTATCTTCTGTCAGAACTCAGAAGGGAGTGTTTCAAAAATAACTTTAGCCTTTACTTTTAAAAAGATAATACTAAATAAATTGAAGTATTACAACTAAGAGCTACATAATTAAAGGGACGACCCGATTCATACCTACTCCGTAGGTGTCGGGGAGGGGGGACCACATGGCCTTACCTACACGTCCTCACTCCAGCTTTTGCTGGAGGGACGTTTCGAACGCCCGACTCTGACACACCACGGTAAGCAAGCTTACCTCTGAGCCAGAGCCATCCCTCTAATTAGATCATACAAATTAAAATATTACATCCCAAGTTTTAACTGAATATACGATTATCAATCTTAGGATACAAACTAAATATTCATCGTCGGAATATGTGTAGAATAATACTATTATGTCTTAAATCCCATAAATTCCTTCGGATCTCAGTTCTCATCTCCTTTGTAGGCTCTAATAATTAGGATTACGCTCCTACATTTCATAACCTAATCAATTCAACCAGGTTGACACCCTAAGATCTTGTAGGTCAAACGTTATTTTCAATATGTACTAGTGTCCACTGTCCTGTTGACTTTATGCTAATCAGAAAAAAATGTCATTTTAATTTTTACTCTTCTCAGTCAATAAGCACGTTATATAATTAATTAATACATAAGGCTTCCAAACCTGATCTTTTTCCAGAAGAGGGTCCCAGTCATTATCCTCTAAGAGAAGCCTTGTTTCTTCATAGCTCAAAGATACTCTGTAGTTCAAGTCTCCAAGCCATATCGCACGCCTGAAATTTTTTAATATTACTACTAACTTGTATATAAATGTAATTTTGATTAAAAAAAAAAAAGATAAATAAAATGCCATAATCTGAATTGATGTTTGGATTTAATAAGTACAACTTTTAATTTATGCACACCCAAGGTATTACACGTGATGTACGTAGAGGTAGATTCAAAATTTAAATTTGACGATGTTCAATGTAGTTCTGACTTATATATACACTCAATTGAGACCAAATTTTAGTACATTTTTTTCCCAAAGTTATATAGCATACTTGCTTTTTTAATTTGTTTACAAAAAGAATGGTACACATTCTAAAAATAATTTGCATTAAAATTCTCATTTTATTCTTAACGAGATTAACAAAAGTCGCACAAATATATCTATAACTTGTTTTAGACCATAAATTTTTTTTAAAAAGTCTCTTTTATTTTCTATAATTCTTGTCGAAAATAGGGACTTCAATTAAATTTGTCGAAAAAGCTCCATACGCCTCTGGTATTGCACACCAAACAATATACCATAGAGTAATTCACTAGCTCATAGTCATATAACAATAACTAAGTATATTGATTGAAAAAAAAAAAAAACTTACTCGTGATCACTAATTTTTTCTGCCATGCCTCTATCGGGATTCCTACAAATTCTGGGAAATTGTATGCTTTTGAGAATCTCAACAACATCAGCATTTCTTCTTAACTCATCTCCTTCTTTCTCCCCTGAAGCTAAGTGACTGCACACAAAGCAAAAGCTCGTCCTATACAGTGACATGCTTATTGCTATACACCCCTGCATCGAAAATTATATGATAATATAAATCAAAAATCGTCATGCTCCATCAGTGGCGGAGCCAGACTTTTGGTTAAGGGTGTTCATATTTTTCCGTAGGCAAAGAACTATTTAAAAAACAAAGAAAATAAAGCACTGCTGCACCTGCCAAGGTCAAACCCGAGTTGTTGATGCGGAAATGCACACTCTTGACCACTGGACTATACTTCTCTAGCTTGTCAAGGGTGTGCAACAACATGTATATAACCATAAATATCTATATTTAACCTATATACTCGAAAAAATTTTCCGACGAAGGGTGTTTATCTGACCACCCTTCGTTGGCTGTGGCTCCACCACTGTGCTCCATAATAGTCAATAAAAATAAGATACACCAACAATATGAAATTTCAAAATTCAATGAAAAAAATCAATATATTCCCCAACTTCTCGGGGATTGTTTGATAGTTGGTTAAAGTTATGCATGTCTTAGTAATACAGTGATTGGTTATGAGGAAATTTAGGTACTATCATCTTATGTAGGGTCTAGTTATTTATGTGTTAGTTGTTCTATCTACTATTCTGAAAAATCATAAATAAATCTCTCATAACTTATATATGTATTAGTTATGCGAGTTTCTAAATAGCAAACCAAACACTGTTTACAGTAACTTTTTCAACAAGAAATCAGCTCCCTAACAAGCAAAGTTGGTAACACGAAAGCTCTATCATTTTAGATATTCCAGAGTACTATACCTACCATATATATCCCAGAAAGGAAAAAAAGACACTAAAGGAGAGTATACAAATAGTAAAAAAGAATCGTTGAACAAACCTTATTTCCAAGACAACCCATGATACCTCTACCAAGAGAAGATACTCTGAGATGGCCAATATGTTGTGCTAACTCTTTTCGTGCCCAAATTGAAAGGAAAATCCCCACCATTTGCTTGCTCGATATGAGATGATAACTCAATCCATAATTAGAAGAAGGAAATTCATCAGCAATGGACTGTAAATCGTCTTCGCGGAAATGTGTCAAGAGAGAAGAAGAAGGATCACTAAGCTTTCTCAAACGCCTTGTTGTCGAAGGGCAGTTACATGTCTTAAGAAGGTTGCTATTAGCCTTTAAACTCTTTTTAACAACTTTAAGAGAATGTTTATGGAATAAGCTGTTGGATTTTGAGTTACTGTGGCCATGGGAGCTTGAATCATCATGATATGATGATTTGTTAAGTGCATGGCTTATTAGGGCTAACCATCTTGCTGCTGGTTCGCTATCTTCACTCACTAATACATTTCCTGCATTTAAGGGTACAATTTCTTGAAACCTGTAAAATAAAAACCAACTTCATATTTACATGTCGCATCTTGGAAGACAAAATTAATAATCCCTCCATTTCTATTTCATTGTCTGGCTTAGCATCACGGAATTTAAAAAAGTTAACAAGACTTTTGAATCTATGGTTTTAAACTAATAATATGTAGACTGCATCAAAATGTCTTTTCATCTTGTAGTCTTAGACATGTCACGTTGAAAGTTGAAATTAAAAAGTTGTCACAGAAAAAAAGACATTCTACTGAAGACTAGAAAGGAAAATAAGACGAAAGAGTTAAAAGGAGTAACATATGCTGAGTTTATCATACCCCAAAACATATATGTCTGCAGAACCTTCCACTTGCAAGAAATCTTCAAGATTAAGTCCATGATTAGGAGTTTTTCCTCCTACATTCCATGTCCCGGCAAATACCCTAAAATTTATTTCCTAGTTAATTAATTAAGAGTTTAAAATGTACTTTTCAAGCAAGAAAACCACCTTGATGTGATATTTAAATTCATACCTAATACTTTTAATCATAGTAGGAGGTTGCGTCGAATGATCGAAATTCGAAAGATTTAGGCCTTCAATCCGTGCACTATTATGCCTTGCTGAGAGCAGATAAGAAATTAGTACCATGGTTGTGTGGTTTTTGATTTTCTTCCAAATATTCAGTTTGAAACTAAAAAGTACGTATTTTTATAGTATATAACTTTTTCAATGAGCAAAGTCTTTACATGTCAATATCTACACTAGAAAAACTATTTAGCCGTATTTTGTATTTAACAACTCTATAATGAAAAGAAACACGAGCATTTGCAAATAATCAACAAACATTTTGACCGTCTGTTAGATGAGCTACCACCAATATACTATACCAGAATCTAAGCAGCGTATGGAGAAAATACCTAATTAAGTCTTTTGGCTTGATGGTGCACGTGGCTAACACACATTACACACTAAAACATACCTTTTTTTCGTCTAACTTACCTACTATTTACATTAAATGCCAGATAAATATATTTTTTATTTAATCATGGTTAAATGACCTGAATTTTCTCTCACAAACTGCGGGTCGTCGTTTATTGTAAACACCCACATGAACAAAGGCGAATATGACATTACAGTGTTAGGTTCATTTGAACTTGATATTTTTAATACAAAGCATAATTTGTGTGAAAATTTTTCTAAAATTACAATAATAATAGGATTGAGCCCATAATTTCAAACACATAATGCTAATAATCTTAATTAAATTTAAATCCACCTCTACTTGTGCAGATAAGTATCTATTAGTATGAGTTTGGATTCAAATGACTATGCAAGTAAGAGAGATAAAGTCTAAATGTGTACCTTAACTACTGGTCGATATTGATAACTTTAATCGAATGAGTTTGGATTCAAATGACTATGCAAGTAAGAGAGATAAGACTAAATGTGTACCTTAACTACTTGTCGATATTGATAACTTTAATCGAACGTGTGAACGATGGGTGAAAGGTAACGAAGAAGTCGAGAAAGTAGTACCATAATACTTAATACACATACAAATTAGAACTTTCTAGGATGTTATCAATTTCCCCTCACATAACAACGAAGATTAAAAAGAAAAACATGCAGAATCATTCGGATTCAATTAATATAGATGACTCATCAAAAGCACAAATATAAAACTTTGCTAGATATGTTACTTTAACATGAACATACAAATAAATTTAAAGAATACAATTTCATCATGCACAGATAAAAGAGTCATAAAATATAGGAAATTAATACTCATGCATTTATTAATATTAAAAGATTTTTTTTTAATATGATAATTCCTACCTGTGAAACTTCTCTTCGCTGAAGAAGACGTTTCGAGAAAAACTTTTCTCCTTGATATAATCTTCCAATCCACTTCTGCTCCCAAAACATCCGACATTTTTTTTTTTAAAAGAAAAAGTCCATTATCATAGAAATAATGTGTGTATATATATATATATATAATGTGTGTATATATATATATATATATATATATATATATATATATATATATATATATATATATATATATATATATATATATATATATATATATATATATATATATATTATTGCCAAATGAAAATGTTGAAAAGATAATAATTGTAAAATTTAAAGCCAACCTTGATCATTTTTTTCTGATTGTGTTAGATGCTCTTCAAAACTTCCTGTATTGCTTTTGGAATTAAAGAGCTTTGGGATGCCAGACTATTATCCAACATCATTAAAAAAATTAAAAATTCAAAACTCTATTTCACCCATAGATCAAGAAAATGAAAAAGAAACAAATTTCTGTTAAAAAATAAAAAATTAACTGTACCTTCTTCTTTTCATGACCCTTGACAGAATTGTCAAGGGTGGTGGCTGTAGAGGTGGCTATGGTGCTAACGCCTCCGCTGGTTGGCGACGACATTCAAATAATAACGTTTGATTAAATTAAATCCACTTCCAAAATTGGGGCCAAATCTAAAATACTTCTTATAAATTATTATATAGCTAATAATTAATGACGTTTAGAGAGGCTAAAAATTACTTATACAGAAATGCAGGAAATAATAATCTAGAAATGCAGAGAACACCAAAGAAAACCCCAAGAAACTTTCTTGATTTCTTTGTCTACCTAAATTTCTGTGTGCTTTTTGTTCTGTGCTCTGTGTTTGACTTTGATTTTATTAATGTTCCCAAAATATAATTAAAACGCTTAATTTTTTTTACTTTTAGGTTTTATCTTGTTTTCCTTCTTTTTAAAAAAAAAAAAAATACTAAAAAACAAAATGTTGGTCAATGGGATGAGAGTTTGGCGCCAAATATTTCGGAGATTTTGGGGCAATTGATGAATGAGCAGTTAACATCAATGGGACTAATATTTATGGTGGGTAACTTAAGCAAATTTCATAAGTTAAATACTTAAGTAGCTATTAATATTTTTTTATCAATATATATATATATATATATATATATATATATATATATATATATATATATATATATTGATTTCTCATCCGGTGTCCGGTGCCCACATTGGAGCCTCGACTAATTCAGATCGCGCGTTGCAGGGCCATTAAGGTGGCAGCGCTCCCAACAGAGTTTTCTCCATACCCAGGGTTGAACCCTTAACCTCTGGTTAAGGATGGAGCAATCCCATCCACTGCATCACAACCCATGTTGGTAATATACGTATTTTAAGCCTTGATACATATTATCTTTGATACATTTTAAACGAATCAGTTAGTTAAATAAGGAAGTACGTAACACAATTACATTTATTTATGAAAGTAAATTATGAAAGAGAATATTTAAAATATCTAAAATAGAAGAAAAATTAAAATTTAAAACTTTTATATATAAATGTAAAGTTGATCATTATGAGTCTTACGATAAATTTGACTGGTAGGTTCAATGAAAAAGAGAAGGGGATTCATTAGCTCGTTATTTAGTACGAATAGGTAAAATGATAGAATCCATAAATATTATTCAACAGGCTCTGGAAGGAATTCCAGGAGGGCCTTACGAAAATTTAGAAATATATATATATATATCATTGATTTTTTCTGAACATATATCTCATATATTAGATTTCAAACATATGTATCATCTTCAAATTATGAGATGGAAATACAAGTTCTTGACATGTATCAAGTATGTGTTTATTTGATACATATGTTTGATGCATGTATATTTGGTACTTGTGATTGATATATTAATTCATTTTGATAAAAAAATAATGGATTTTGATATCAAGAACAATATAGTTATGTGAATGGATATTCATGTGTATCATAAACACATACGAATCTACTGTCTGCATAAAAGATTGATAAATTTGTTACATGAACATGTAGATGCATTCACATGTATTATGATGAAATACATGAATTACATTCTTTTTTTACTATGATACATATGCACAGAGATACATTCACTTATTTCATGAACAAATACTAACAAGCTTCATATTATATATGAATTAGTAAACTATGATGCATTAGCATGCAAGTACAACCATATGTATCATGAACAAAAAATACATTCTTTTCTACTATGATACATATGCACAGTAATATATTTGTATGTATCATGAAATTTATTTGGGTAAAGTCATTATTTCCATCCTAAACTATACGAAAAAATTTGAAGACACACCTAAACTATTGGAGTGACCTATGAAACACCTATACTATTTAAAAGTGATTTTTTCTACATCCCGCAAAGTATCATACCATTTGCATAAGATGCGATGTTTCACATGCGCCTGCTGATGTGTCTTGGAAACATGGATCATTCGATGCTTAAAATAAAGAATTTATGCTTGGACTTAGGTTATTTCGATGGATATGATGTATTTGTTGCAGGATTGGAGGGAAATAGAAGTAGGCTTGAGCTGAAAATTTGAAGAAAAGTTTCTGCAAAAATTGAAGTACTGGTCAGGCTACGAGTCGTTAAGACACCATACAACTCGTAGCCCAACTCGTAAGAAGAATAGTAACTACTAGCTGAGCTGATGAGCTAAGTAAAGGGTGACCACGACTCATAAATAATGGCTACTAGTTGTGGTGTGAAGCCGTAATGACCACAGTGAGCTATGCTAAGGTCCAGAATTGAAGTCATATAGAAGACTACAAGTCGTAAGGATAGACTACGACTTGAAGTGAGCAATCCTAATGAGATCAGTGTGCAAGGTCCTAAAGTTTGAGGCTCAAGTGATAACGAGTGAAGACCACGAGTCGTAAGGATTGACTATGACTCGTGGTGAGGAATCTTAATGACAACAGAAGCTTGAAGCCCGAAAGATGAAAGTTCACTAGAATACCGACGACTAACAGCATACGACTCTTAAGGAGACCTTACGAGTCGTAATGGTTGTTGACTTAATTTTTTCTATTCCGTATTAGGATTTCTTTATTATTTTGAGATACTATAAATACCTTTGGGTTAATTCATTATTAGGTTACACACTTTTACAGTAGTTTGGATATTTTTCACATACTTTGATCATTGAGATTTTGTTCTTGATATTTTGATTTCGTATTCAATTGGAGATTTTGAATTTTATTCTGTTATTATTGTGCAATTAATTTCATGCCTTCTTTATTGACTATCATGGATTGTTGCATAAGCATGAACGGCTAAATTACTTGGCTAGAATTGTGGGAACCCTGGTGGATTAGCTATGTACATTACAAGAAAAGTGTGAATTACATGGGTTATTCTTAGGGATTATATACAATAATTCAAAGGTAATTTCGTTTCCTATGAATTTACCTATCAAAAGAAATCCGATGGTAAAACCTTCGTAGGTGATTATTACCTGCGAATTTCAAAATTCTCAAGTAATTTACCTGAGTATTTAGATTTTATAGGTAAATTAGTTGTGGATTTTCTTTCAAAAAATACCAAAAATACCCGCAAAAATTTGGTAAAAATTGGTTAAAAAATAACATTCGTATGAATTTTTTCATGGGTAAAACTATTCTTCTAATAGATTATTGTTTTCTAAAATTCTCAATTATTACCCACACAAATTTCTTAATCCCACAATTGTACATCCTCACCCACTATAGCTATACACATTTCTTACTCCCACAATTGCACATCCTCGGGTCCCTCACTCCCATACAAAGCCTGCCCACCTGCTACCCCTCCACCTCGCAGTTGCTGCTTGAAGCCAATTGTAACGACCCTCTCAGTTATTTGTCAAATTTTCTCATCTTTCCTATTTTAACTCTCCTGATAGTTTGTATACGTGAATTATGACTTACATGATTGGTAGTACCAATTCGTGAGGTGGTCGAAAATGATTTAATTCATTAATTAAATCCTTGAGTTTTGATATATTTAAGCTTAATTATGGTCAGCCTTTAATCGAGATGATCATGGACTAGTATTTTAGTGATTTCAATATAATCGGAATGTACTTTTAGTCAGTTACATATTTGAATTATTTCTATAAGGTTTCGAATAAATTACGAGGATTTATTAAGCGTTTGATATATTTTTAAATAATTAGTGTAATTATTAATAATGGGTCAAAACTGACAATTTTACTTACTTATGTGATCAATACAAAAATAAATTTAGTTGGGTAGAGTTTATCATATATTATAATAATAGAATCAGAAAGTGAAAAGACAGGGAGGCGCGACGGTTTGAAGTTTGAAGTTTTGATATATTTAAGCTTAATTATGGTCAGCCTTTAATCGAGATAATCATGGACTAGTATTTTAGTGATTTCAATAAAATCGGAATGTACTTTTAGTCTGTTACATATTTGAATTATTTCTATAAGGTTTCGAATAAATTACGAGGATTTATTAAGCGTTTGATATATTTTTAAATAATTAGTGTAATTATTAATAATGGGTCAAAACTCACAATTTTACTTATGTGATCAATACAAAAATAAATTTAGTTGGGTAGAGTTTGTTTTCACGTCAAAAGTTTGAAGTTTTCCTGTAAGTATCCGAATGATTTCCTTAGGGTAATTGTATTCCTAGTGTATTGCATGTAATAAAGTAAACGATTGGTTAAATTTGTGGGCAATGATATACGTATAGGAGAATTGGAGCTTGTGCAGATGATTTGAATAAAAAATCCTTAATAAGGACAAAATAATGATGAGTGGATAATGTTCTAATGATTAAAGTGATGATTAGTTAGTTAGTATATTATATGTGTTGGTAATGATTGTTAATTCATTGGCACTAATATTACTCCAGAATTGTTATGTTTATGTGAAATTCGTGGAGTCAAAACTGTATTGTTTCTTTTTCTTTCGTACACTGCTTCAGATTTTGAGTGTTAGAAAAACTGAATTTTTGGTCTAAAACTTTTAGAGTAAGAATTTACAAATAGGTGTCATTAAATTCGTACTCTTATGAAAATTTTATATTGGAACAAATTTTGAATGTTTCAAAACATTGAGAAAAGGCTAGATGCTTATGGACTAGCTACATTTGGAATCTTTGATTGAGGTAAGTTATGATTTAATTAGAGTTTAGACTCGATTTAATTGTGTGTATGCTCCTAAATTGAACATGTGTTGATTGGTATTCGGACATACTTGAAATTGATGATGTTTGGATTGTTGAGGCGTGTATAAATGATTATTGAAATTTTACTTGATGGAATTGTCTTATGACTTTAAGTGTACTTATAAAATTGGTACATCATATTGTATACTATGAGGTAGTGTAAATTTGATATTGATATTATTTATTTATGTTGGATCGTGTACCACACCGGTACGTATATGTATATGTTGGATTGGGTACCACGTCGGTATGGATATGTATAAATTGAATCGGGTACCACACCGGTATGGATATGTATATGTTGGATTGGATACCACGCCGATACGAATATGTATATGTTAGATCGGGTACTACACTGGTACGGATATGTATATATTGGATCAGGTACCACGTCGGTACGGATATGTATATGTTAAATTGGGTACTACACTGGTATGGATATGTATATATTGGATCAGGTACCACGTCGGTACGGATATGTATATGTTAAATCGGGTACCACATCGGTATAAATATGTATATGTAGGATCGGGTACAATACCGGTACAAGTATGTATATGTTGGATCGGGTACCACTCCGGTATGAATATGTATATGGTGGATCAGGTACAACGCTGATACGGTACATGAACATAGATTGTTCCCTGCAGGTCATGATTATCTAGGCAAAAATATGTCCCATAGCATGTGTGTACATATTTGTATTGAGTCTGTGGATGTTTACAGTATGGTTGATACTCTTGATGGTTATGTGGCTGTTTGTGAGCACTGTATGATCTGTTGTTGCTGTATTGTTGATTCATTGAATATTGTTATGTGACGATGCCTGTCTACTTGTTATTTGATTTATGTTGTGTACATGCTATTAAATTGAGTTGGCCTATGATACCTATCCAGTACATAGTGGTTTATACTGATACTACCCTGTACTCTTCTATTGTTAAGTGCATAAAGTGTTCTAGAGGCTCAGACATGACCTCACCTCTAGAGTTCATTCTTTATTTACTTTATTTTTGGATATCTCATTAGACACTATCTTTGTTAGTAGTTCTTGTAGGATGATTTTCGGGTCTTGAGAATTTTAATTTGTTTGTTTGACTTCCGCATTAATAATGATTATTCCTGAATTATTGTTATTATGTTGATTATTTACTTTATTTTTGGATATCTTAAATACGATCTTTGTTAGTAGTTTGTTTAACTTCTGCATTAATAATGATTAGTCCTGGATTATTGTTATTATGTTGATTATTTACTTTATTTTTGGATATCTTAAACACGATCTTTGTTAGTAGTTCGTTTAACTTCTGCATTAATAATAATTAGTCCTGGATTATTGTTATTATGTTAATTTTATAGTAATATCATCTTAATATTGACTAAGAGAATGAATAATGGTTCAGTTTAGATGATTTTCCCATATGAAGATTAGTGTGGATGTCACTCATGGCCATTTGGATCGTGACACCAATTCAACCCATTTTCTTGCACATTCAATCATAAATGCCAATTTCTTCACATTTTCAATCGATGTGGTACAAAGATACCAGTAAAATCCACGAAATTCTCTCTTGCTAATTTAAACATTGTTCTACACTCTCCTTTTCTTTTTAATTGTCATGCTTATTAAAAATAAATATTGCATAATTCTCATGATTTAAAAAAATCAAGATATTATTAGTTGTTTATTTACACTTTTAACCCTTAGTCATAAAAATAGAGAGATATTAATATGAAGCAAAAGAAAGAAATATTAAATAGAAATGAATAGTAAATAAGGTTAATTTAGTCAAATTACCCTCTAAATTGTGTCTTTCTTAAAGGGCATACAAATAAAAAATGTGACAAATATTTAGTAACAGAGGGATTAATATTCATATATTTCAATTTTTTTTTAAGATTAACAAAAATAAATACCTTTATTAGTTGTTTATTTACACTTTTAACCCTTAGTCATAAAAATAGAGAGATATTAATATGAAGCAAAAGAAAGAAATATTAAATAGAGATGAATAGTAAATAAGGTTAATTTAGTCAAATTACCCTCTAAATTGTGTCTTTCTTAAAGGGCATACAAATAAAAAACGTGACAAATATTTAGTAACAGAAGGATTAATATTCATATATTTCAATTTTTTTTAAGATTAACAAAAATAAATACCTTTATAATATACAGTATGTATTTTAAATCAAATCACCTACACGTTACGTATTATGAAAATTCTATGTTATACACTTCCTATAAGATAATACCAATAAGTAAGTATATACTATTTAGACAATTATTGTAAATAATTTTTTCGTTTGTTTATTTCTTATGAATTTTAAAAGAAAGACAATTATTGTAGATGAAATTTTTTTCCACCTTGTTTGTCAAAAAAGAGTCTTTTTTTTTTTTAAAAAAAAAAATATGTTATCATTTAAAAATATTAATTATAAATGCACACAAACTACTAAAAAAAGGGGAAAAATTGGCCACAAAAACCGACCACAAGTGGTCAGTTTTCTCCAATCTCCGACCACAAAACCGACCAAAGTGTGTGGTCGGTAAAGTAGTAGTATTTTTTTAAAAACCGACCACAAGTGGTCATATTTTTTAATATATATATATATATATATATATATATATATATATATATATATATATATATATTTTAAAATTCATTATTATTTTATTAAAATTTAAAAAAATAATTTTGGTAAAAAAAAATCGACCACAAGTGGTTGATTTTTTATTAAATTAAATAATTAATTTTAATATTAAACCGACCACAAATAGTCGGTTTACTAATAAATTAATTAATTAATTTATTAGAAAACCGACCACAAGTGGTCAGTTTTTATTAAATTAATTAATTAAATTTAATATAAAATATGGTCGGTTTTCTGCAAAAAAAATTCAAAAACCGACTACTTATGGTCTGTTTTTTCTGTGAATTTTTTTTTAAAAATAAAAATCAAAATCCAAATACAGCATGCAACAACAACAATGCAATAAAACAGTAACCAAATGTAAATACAACAACAACAACAACAACTAAAAACCAAATTTAAATACTTTCAAAAGTGTACAACACATACAAAATGTCCAACAAAAGTGAGTATAAAAAAACTACAACAATAGTTTCAAACAACAAAATGTCTAAATTCAAAGTACAACACATACAAAAATCAAAATACTAAAAGTCATCATCATTGAATTCGTCCTCGACTTCCATATCCTCATCCATGCTGAAATCATCTAGGGGGCCTAGACCTTTTGCAGCCCAAACTGCATCACCAGGACACGGAGGAATAACCCCCGCAGTCTGAATGAAAGAGCTGAACTGTTGTTGCAGCATCCTGATTTGTGATGTTGTTGCCTCCTCCGTCTTCTTCTGTCTCTCTCTCTGTTTAGCAAACCCCTCTCTCTGTACAACAAACTCTTCAGTGAGTTTAGAAACCATATTTTCTAGTCTTTCAATGGTTTCTCTATCAACTGAAGAGCTAGAGTATGCAGTGCCGGACGAACACCTAATATTATCGCTAATTTTTTTTTGTGGTATCCGTAGAAGTGACCTCTATTTACAGGACCCATAACTTTTGCCCATAACTCCTCCTTTACATATTAGGGTATGGGTCACCCTGACTTTCAGGAAGCTGACTACTACGATACTCACCAACAAGACGCATATATTCGTCCTATATTCAAAGTAAAATTAATACTAAAAGTCAAAAAATATTAAAGTAGTTATAATTGAATAATATCAACTTTGAGAAAAACATTCATAAATTAAAATTTTTTTTCTTACGTGGACAACTTTTACACGAGCTTCAACCTAGATATCTTCACCAGTCGAGTTCTTTTTCTTTCTTAGATGAGTCTCCTCGAATAGCTTATCAGTTGGTATTTTCCTACCCTTTTCTTTTTCCTGCATATGAAAAAATTATCAATGTTCAAATAATTAAAAAATTTAAATAGAAACAAACAATTAAAACTGTAAAAGTTACATACCATTTTTTTCAGCACAACAAGAGTAATTTTGGCACCCGCAGTATGGAGGGAGCCACCCTTGGATGATGCTCGGGCTTTCTTTTCTTTTCCCTCAACATTTGGTATTCTTGGCTACTCCAATGACGAAGATAAAGTTGCCATGCGGCTTCAGGAATCCACTTAGGTTTCACCAATTTGGTTCGGGCATAATCCAAGAGACCGTTAAATCTGGCTCTACATCTTATGAAAAAATTTCCTTTTATAAGAAATGTATTTGCATCATCCCACCAGTAAAATTTCTACAACAAAAATATAATATTCAATCTTTTGTTCTAACAAAGTATTAATAAGTAGTCGATAAGTTAAATCCTTACCTTAAATTCTTCAAACATTCCTTCCCTTTCAATTTCTGGAACCTTTTGCCAGATGGTCCAGTAGTCGTTGAAGTGCCGAGAAATGCATATTCGTGCCTTTTTTCTAACTCCAGCATCTGGCCTAAACCTACAACACAAGATCAAACAGTAATTTCATAGATTATAATAACACAGTAATGAAAAAATGAGTAACGTTATTATATTTAGAAATCTTACCCTCTTGCAAATAGAACAAGATAAATCCTCCCAGAATCATCTCTGTCTCCTGGCTGCCTAATAAGTGATGTGGATGCACTGGTGTGGGCGGATCTGAAGCACCAGATGGAGTGCCTCCAAGCTGAAGATCCGACAACCCAATAGATCCAGCAAAATCACTGTGCAAAGCTGCGTGACTGCTGCAGGAGGGTATCAATGATGGTAGATGTCTGGATGGGCCAGCGTCCGTCCGATAGTACCGTGCTGACAGGGGCACGGTCATAGGAGTAGAGTGAGTCGATGTAGACCCATGTAGTAGCCCCACATGTGTAGGAGTAGGTATCGAATCTTCGGATGACCTAGAATATGAGGGTCGTGCTATCGCGTCAGTAAACCGATCCTCAGATATATGAATACCTGTCGATCGTCTATAAGGTGGAGGTTGTCTTTTTTTTTTTTGGTTTCGTAGTAGCAGCTTTTCCTTTACCCTTGTCACCTCTGACTGACATCTAAATTATGTTAAGTTAACAAGTAGTTAGTTCCTACAAAATGAATATATAAGAAAACATTCCAAGTAACTAATTCACATTTCAAATCGCTCCAACAAAATGAGATATAGACAAGAATATTTTTATTACTATATAAATCACGGAAAAGTGAAAACAACGATCTTAAACAGTATATTACACATCACTCTTAAACAAGAAACATAAAGGTAAATATATAGTACAAAGCATAAAGACATCAGTACATAATAAATACAACCTACATAACTAATCCTTCTCTTCAGAAGACTCTCCACTAAACCATTCACCCTCTTCGGAGGTTTACTCATCTCGTACCTACTCAGCCTCTTCTTCCGCAATATTAACTTCTTCAAATATATTTTCTGGGTAATTCAAACCGTCTACTAATTCAACGTCCACTGGCTGGTGATCAATCTGCATTTCATTTTGATACGTAGTCTCTAGCACATTCTTAACTTCCACCCGACCTATAGGTTTTGTTTTGATTACAACCAATCAGACTTGTCATTGCGCTACAGATAAGGAGCATAGTACACTTGTTTAGCATTTTGCGCTAGAACAAATAGATTGTAAATAGGATACGACCTATTATGATTCACTTCAATGATGTTATGCTTCTTATGTACTATTGTGCCTCTTGCGCTTGGATCAAACCACTTACATTGAAAGAGGACAATTTTTTTTATTGGAAAACCAGCATACTCCAGCCTAAGATCTCGTGTATGATGCCAAAGCAATCAACATCATCATCACCCTTAACCCAAATACCACTAGTGTTTTTTTTTGTTCTGGAGTGTTGTTCGGTGGAAAATTTGAACCCATTTATTGTATAATGAGACATTGCATGAGTTTCAACTGGACCCAAAGAAATATCTCTCAAGAGTTGATCGTATGCGGCTGCATTTGGTGAGTGGTGTACCTGAAAATATTATATATATATATTTTAGGTGAGGAATGTGTAAATGTTTAAACTTTGTAGAAATATTAATACATTTACGAACCTTATTTTTAAACCATGTTACAAATGATGCATACATTTGGTTTCGTGGAATTTAGTCTTAAATAAACTGAACATCCAACATGCGAAACACAACTAGTTTCTTTAAGGGAATGAGTAAACAAATAACATATGTTAAAATTTTAATCTCCTTATTTCAGAAAGGGCTCAACTTCTGGGCAATTTAGCAAGACATGCAAAGTTGCTAATTTGCGCTCCGTGGGAGTGAGCCGGCGAGATATGGTCTTTTTAGCCTTACAACCACATTGATTGATAATTGATATCGGTTGCAAATAAGGCTTATTCACATCGTCCTAATGACGATTCGGTCGATTTCTTGAATAAGCAACTTCATCAAGAAAGTAGTATGAACAAAATTGAGAAGTTTCTCTTGCAAGATATGCCTCAACTATAGAGCCTTCCACCCTATGCCTATTTTTGGGACCCCTTTTCAATTTTCCAATTTCCTTGTATAATCTTAAGGTTTGATGTTTACTATATTTTAAAAAGATAAGTATGAATTTAAATTTGTTGCAAATGCTTACCGTTTGAATGGATACATTCACCTAGTTTAAACTGGACCTCCTAGTCGAGCTTTGTGCATAAGGTGAATGGGAAGATTTTCCATCACATCAAAGAATGTTGGCAAAAAAATCTTCTCCATCTTGTTGGTGATAACAACAATATTGCTTTCCATTCGCGCCAAATTTCTTCATTTAATGTGGTGGCACATAAGTCTTTGAAGAACAAACTGATCTCTGCTATTAATTTCCATATATTTTTAGGTAAACCAGTAAAAGCAATTTGAAGTAATTGTTCCATGAAAACATGACAATCATGGCTTTTCATTCCATGCAAGATTCTTTGTACCATATCAACCCTCTTTCCCAAATTTGAGGCATATCCATCGGACATCTTCAAACTTTGGACCCACTCACATATTTGACATTTTTGGTCCAAATTGAATGTAAAACTAGCCTTAGGTTTAAGAACATTCCCATTGGGCCCCCCTGTAAGTGTAATTTTCTATGTTTACAATATTCTGGTAAGTCAAGTTTGGCCTTAGAATTAACCTTTGTTTTGTCGGTGACATCCATAACTGTGTTGAACAAGTTGTTAAAGTAGTTCTTCTTAGTATGCATGACATCAACATTATTTCTAAGTAAATTATCTGGCCAATATTCTAACTCCCAAAAGATACTCTGCTTAGTCCAGTTATACGAAACACCATATCCATCAAGCCTGTACAATGGTTCTTCGCTGGCCTTAGGCAAATCCTGAACTATCTTCCAGAGGTCATGACTAGACAGCCTTGGAGGTGGAGCATCATATTCCCTTCTATTCCTTCTGAATGCATTCTTGAGTCTCCTAAATTTATGATCATGTGGCAAGAAACAACGATGACTATCAAACCATGATTTTTTCCTGTCATGTCTCAATGTGAAAGACTTTGTTTTTTCCATGCAGTATGGACAAACCAGTTTTCCAGTTGTCATCCACCCAAATAACATTCAATTAGCGGGAAAATTATTAACAGTCCATATTAGATATGCACGCAGATTGAAATTCTATTTAAGAGAGATATCCCAAGTTTAAACCCCCTTATGCCATAAAATTTGAAGTTCATCGATCAAAGGTTGCAAGTAGACATCTATTCCTCTTTTTGGATTACGCAGGTCAGGAACAACACAATTCAGAAATATATATGGACTAGTCATTAACATTTCAGGAGGAAGATTATAAGGAGTGATAAATATAGGCCAACATGAATATGATGCAACACCAATTGAAAAAGGAGATAACCCATCCCCACATAATCCCAAACGAATGTTTCGTGGCTCAGCTGCAAAATTTGGATAAATTGCATCAAAATACTTCTAAGCCTCTCCATCAGATGGATGACACATAACACCAGTGGGCCTTCTATTTTCACTGTGCCATCTCATATGAGGAGCTGAGCTGTTTGAAGTATACAACCTCTTCAACCTTGGTATTAGAGGTAAATAATGAATCGCCTTAATAGCAATTTGATTTTCACTAGAACCACGTTTATATCAAGGGTGCTGACAAAACTTATAGGACTCTAGGTTAGCATCTTCCTTAAAGTATAATATGCAGCCATTTTCATAACAATCAATTCTAACCGAGGAGAGACCTAACTTTGACACCAATCTTTTTGCCTTATAGAAAGAATCAAGAACCTCCAAGCCGGGGTCAACTAACTCTTTAATTAGGTCTATCATTGAGTCCATTCCTCCTTCAGCAATATTCCAGTCAGACTTAATACGTAATAATCTTATAGCAACAGACAAACAAGAGTGCGAACAACCATCAAACAAAGAATGACCAGCAACATGTAATTGTTCATAGAATTTGCCCACTTCGCTATTAGGAACATCTTCAACATTTTCCCTAAAGTCACCTCCGTGTTGCATCCCAAAAGCATCGTGCGCCATTTATGTTATCCTAGTATCTTGATGTTCATTATGCCCTGAACACCTACTACTTTCTCCAATAATAAAATTATTTTGCGCAACATCACCATGAATACCACGTAATCTTAAAAAGTCCTCGTGAAACCTTTTTCTATAAGGATGTTCCTTGCAACTTCTTCACTTACAAGATTTATACCATCACATCTAACACAAGTACAACGAATAGCCCCAAAACGTGTCCAAACATTAAGTGTCTTAGCATGTTCAACAAATCTTTTGACATCTTCAACAAATTCCTCCCTAATGCCTATTTTATTATAATTGTTTCATTGATATATCAATCTATAATCAGGTTCCATCTATGCAATCAAGTAGATTCAACTAATTAGATCAAGTCAGAAAAATTTAATTATTACCGAACATAGCCACATTAAAAAAAAAAAATCTCCTTTAAAGTTCCTACACTTAACCGTTTTCAACCAACTAAGTCACCTACCAAACCACATTCAAAACAAAAAAAATCCCCTTTAAAGTTCCTACACTTAACCATTTTCAAGTGACTAAGTCACCAACCGAACCACATTCAAAACAAAAAAAGTCCCCTTTAAAGTTCCTACACTCAACCATTTTCAAGTGACTAAGTATCAAAACAAAACCACATTCAAAACAAAAAAATTCCCTTTAAAGTTCCTACACTTAACCATATTCAACTGACTAAGTCACCAAACAAACGACATTCAAAACAAAAAATTCCCTTTAAAGTCCCTAAACTTAACCATTTTCAAGCAACTAAGTCACCTACCAAACCACATTCAAAACAAAAAAAATCTCCTTTAAAGTTCCAACACTTAACCATTTTCAACCAACTAAGTCACATTCTAAACCACATTCAAAATAAAAAAAATCTCCTTTAAAGTCCCTACACTTAACCGTTTTCAACCAACTAAGTCATCTACCAAACCACATTCAAAACAAAAAAATTCCCTTTAAAGTTCCTACACTTAACCATATTCAAGTGATAAGTCACCAAACAAACGATATTCAAAATAAAAAAACCCCATTAAAGTCCTGAGACTTAACCATTTTCAAGCTACTAAGTCACCTACCAAACCACATTCAAAACAAAAAAATCTCCTTTAAAGTTCCAACACTTAACCATTTTCAAGTGATTTAGTATCAAAACAAAACCACATTCAAAATAAAAAAATCCCCTTTAAAGTTCCTACACTTAACTATATTCAAGTGACTAAGTCACCAAACAAACGACATTCAAAACAAAAAAATCTCCTTTAAAGTCCCTAGACTTAACCATTTTCAAGCAACTAAGTCACCTACTAAACCACATTCAAAACAAAAAAATTCCCTTTAAAGTTTCTACACTTAACCATTTTCAGCCAACTAAGTCACCTACCAAACCACATTCAAAATAAAAAAATCTCCTTTAAAGTTCCTACACTTAACCGTTTTCAACCAACTAAGTCACCTACCAAACCACATTCAAAACAAAAAAAATTCATTTAAAGTTCTTACACTTAACCATATTCAAGTGACTATGTCACCAAACAAACGACATTCAAAACAAAAAAATTCCCTTTAAAGTCCCTAGACTTAACCATTTTCAAGCAACTAAGTCACCTACCAAATCACATTCAAAACAAAAAACCCCCCCTTAAAGTTCCTACACTTAACCATTTTCAAGTGACTAAGTATCAAAACAAAACCACATTCAAAACAAAAAAATTCCCTTTAAAGTTCCTACACTTAACCATATTCAAGTGACTAAGTTACCAAACAAACGACATTCAAAACAAAAAAATCTCCTTTAAAGTCCCTAGACTTAACAATTTTCAAGCAACTAAGTCACCTACCAATCCACATTCAAAACAAAAAAAAAATCCCCTTTAAAGTTCCTACACTTAACCATTTTCAACCAACTAAGTCACCTACCAAACCACATTCAAAAAAAAAAAAAATCCCCTTTAAAGTTCCTACACTTAACCGTTTTCAACCAATTAAGTCACCAACCAAACAATATTTAAAGCAAAAAAATCCCCTTTAAAGTTCCTACTCTTAACCATTTTCAAGTGACTAAGTATCAGAATAAAATCACATTCAAGAAACAAGCAACAACAAGACCTACAAGATGTCTAAAACAATGCTAGTGAATTGAACAAGGCCACACACGGCTTCACTAGACTTCAATATAAAAAATAACAAGAAGATAACAACAACGCTAGTGAATCAAAAAAGGCCACACACGGCTTCACTAGATTTCAATATGAACAATAACAAGAAGATAACAACAATAGTGAATCGAGAGAAATTAACTTACCTTTGCTTGGCCTAAATTAAAGTGAAAGAGATAACCGGTCACCGAATCAGGAAACTAGAAAAATCAAGATAAAACATTTCAAATTTGAGTTATTTAGAAAAACTCATATCAAAAACAACAAGCTAAAGTGCTAAACCATAAAAGTAAATCCATTCACTTTAAAGACAATAATTTAAATCCTAATAAAAAGCAACAAGCTAAACCATAAAATCCATTCAAGAATCTTACAAAATTACAATTAAAGATTCCAACTTTGAGGATTTATACAATCAATAACTTCAATCAAGTAAAAGTCATATCTAAAATAAGAAGCTAAATAAGTAAAACTAGTTCAAACAATTATGTGTATAGCTCAAAAATTTTGCAAATAACTAAACAAAATTCGAGCTTCAAACGAGCTTAAAAAACTAGTTCAAACTAACCTAATCTTCACCATTATAAATTTTATAATTTTATAAACTAGTACACCTATAAATCAACCTTAAAAAGCACAAATTTCTAAAAATACAATCAAATTCATACCTGAGCTGAGTTGTGGCCGGAGCAATCGCCGGAGAACTCGCTGGAGAAGTGGGTTTTGCAATTAGAAAAGTTAATTTGGGTGTGTTTAGGGTATTTTTGTATGTGTGTGTTTAGGTGTTTAGGTCGACTTTAGGAAATATTTTAGGTCGGGTTGGGTCGGATCATGGGGGGTGGGGTCGGGTAGGATTTATATAATTTGAATATTTTTTTTATTATTTTGTTGAAAACCGACCACTTGTGGTCGATTTTTTTAAAAAATTTCAAAAACCGACCACATGTGGTCAGTTTTTAACAAAATAATGAAAATATATTTTAATTACTACTATTAATAAATTTAAATTAATTTTAAAAAAATTAATTTTTTAATAAATTCTATAATATTTATAATAATAACACGAGTAGTATATTTCCTCAATCGTATAATAATATCAATCAATTTTGCAATTTACGATAAATTTTTAATTAATTAGCTTTTAATTACTATTATATATATATAATATCGTAATTAAATGCTAATTAACAAAAAATTTCTCATAAATTGCAAAATTCATTAATACATACATACATACATATATATATACATATATATATATATATATCGTAATAGAATATGTTAATCAAATAAATCATTGATTACTTATCTTACGTTATTATAACTTCAACAGTATACGTAGAGCAACCTTATACATTGAATGATCCAGATTTTTAAGAGGATGATAGTCAAATACATGAGATTGATATTGATGAAAATGAAATACTTAATACATTGACTGATCTAGATTGTATGATTATTGAAGAGGTAGGAGGAGAATGAGGATGATGAGAATGAAGAGGATGAGGATGAGGACTAGGATGACGATGAAGATGATGTGATGATGATGATGATGATGATCAAATTTCACCCCTTTCACTTGGATAATATTTTTATCTTATAATTACTAGTTTTTCATCAATTTAACCTTCAAAACAACTCCAATTCCTGATTTTAACTCGGATTTCAAAGATTTTACTCGGTAAAGCTGAAAAATAGTTTTTCTTCTATTTGAACCCCATTTTTTACTTGATTTAACTTGAATTTTCAGCTGTAGGTTCATAAAGATATGGGGAACATGTTTTTAAAGTAAAGTTTCGATTTTGCCTTTCTTTTTTGGGAAGCTATTTTGGAGTTCATGTTGATTTCAAACCAAAAATAGTCAATATGAGTGTCTTTAGTTTTGTTTTGATAAGTAGATTTCATATTTGGTGTTTTTAGTAGATTTCAAGATTGTTCGTGAAAAGTAAGGTCGCTGGTTCAAGTGTAGCGGACCGGTTTCGGCTTTCGAGGTAGGTTATGGCTTAACTCTTTCAGACTGGGCTGGGTAGTAATTGATGATACAAACCGCACATTAAGGGTAGAAACTAATCATGAAAAATGGCCATCCATGTGTTGTACCCGTGTGGGGGCGAATATGTGATGTAATTGTCGAAATTGAGATATTATGTGATATGCTTAACTGTGTGGGGTCCTATATAATATTGATAGCCTTGAATACATATAAATAATTATATTGTGTTTTTTTAATGTGGTACCATTAGTGTATTGTGATTATATTAAGACTTTATTGGCATATGAGACATGTGGAAATTCATGGATGAAACGAAAATAATAAGTGATATTGGCGCATGTGGTTTTGGGAATGTATCATTGTGGTTGGTTGTGGAAATATATCATGTGATTGGTTGGAAATACTCATTGTGATTGATTGTGAGCATTACATCTTCATATCATACTCATTCATGAAATATTGGTATCACTGTAGCAACATCTTTTTAAATAAATATTGTAATACCTTATAAAACTTTCTGAGGGATATGTTGGAAAGTAGATATGAGATATGTGGATTGTATACGGGTTGACGAAGCCCCCATGGGTTTTGCGTTGGGAGCCTTAGCTTCGTAGGTGTATACGGGGATTGTCCGACGATCCCGAAGGTTGTGCGACGCCCCCCTGCATCATTATCATCATTATTATTATCATCACATACATTGTACTTACTTTATTGTGTGTATGTTTTATTGTCTTTCCTTATTGACTTGTTATCTATGTATTTGTCTTATCTTCCTTTAATTATATTTGTTGATGTTATATCTATATGTTCTCTATTGTTCTATTTATATGTGACATAATATATACTTGTGTTCTATATCTTGGTGTGTCATTGTAATATATGTGATATGTATTAGAACTGTTAGTGCAAGTGGTGTAGGCTACCATTGTGAGATATTTTCTGATTGCAGGTGACGTACCCTTAGTGTATATTTTGTATGCTTTAGTTAATACTTTGCTTGGTTGGCCTATGATACCTACTGAGTAAAAGTGGACCGTACTCATTCCTACTGCGCCCTTTCGATGAAGATCCTATCTTAAGTGCGCCTTAGATTTCTTGACTCGGGCCATTGTTGGAGCTTCCATGGTAGCGGTGGGATTTTCATGCGTCCAAAGTTCACCTTTATATTTCTAAAGTAGTTATGTATTTATTAGTATTCAGAGATAGATATTACTCCTTTTGTTGTTATTTTTCCGATGTATTTGACTCTTGAATTGTATAAGTAGTTCTTACACTATTAACACCTGGTTTTGGGCATGATTAGTAGTTTGGATAAGTTCTTTCCACATTGTTATGATTATTTATATAGTTCGGCTTTGTTCTAGAGGCCATACCTTTGGATATTTCTATCTTTTTGTTATTTTGTATCGGTTTGGGTGACAGACTTACTTGTTAAGGTATGCCACGACAAGTGCCATCATGACTCTAGTTTTTGAGACATGATAAATTGGTATCAAAAGATCCAGGTTTTATTGGTCTCAATGGTGTAAGAACGGGATTTCTAATAGAGTCTTGCGGATCGGTATGTAGACGTCTGTATCTATCTTTGAGAGGCTATAGGACGTCTTTAAGAAACTTCCCCCATTTTATTCTTTATCATGCGAAGTTCTTTCATACCTAGTGTTCTAAGTTATGTTTTACCCTTTTTGCCTTTATGGTGTGGCTTATACTACTATCAATTGAGAGATGCTGTGAGAAATTAGTAGATGTCATTTATCGGTTGTAGGTTTGTTGATTCTCTTGAGTTGTCATAGGATCAGTTTGTTGATCCCTTTTTGGAGAGATTTCTGCCTTTCAGTTTAAGAGATCGTATGCGGGACTAGTTTGATCATTTGGAGCAAGGCTCCATGACAGTTACTGAGTATGAGGCATGCTTTCATGCTTTCAAAAGTTTGTGACGGGTTTGGTTGTCTCTCTTCAGTTGGCTATGACTATGTCTTAGATGGTTGTGCTTGGAGCTACTCTTTAGAATATTATTGATCATGCTAAGATGACAGATGGTATTATTAGTGCATCTTAGGGAGGCGCTAAGAGTGTGCAACATTTTGGTGAGTTTAGGAATCTAACCTATCGAGGTAGAGATTTTAGAGATTCTCATGGATATCATGGTAGGCCAGTGCAGGTGACTTTATAGAGTTTATCTGGTGGATCTCATAGTTCAGCAGTTTAGGATGGCTGTTCGGGCTCAATTTTACTTTCTCTTATTGAGACTGGTTGTAGAGGTTTCTATGTTTGTGATGAGATTAGCCATGTGGAGAATGTCTGTTCTTGCCGTGTGTTTAGAGCTACTCCTATTTTAGCTATGAGAGGTAGGGGTTCTACCAAATATGCAATAGGTAGAGATGGTAGAGCCCGTGTTGGTGGTCGTGGAGCTACTCAGCCAGTTGGTAGTCGTGGATAGTGTTATGCTATACCATCCAGACCCAAGGCAGAAGCTTATGATATTTTGATTATAGGTATGGTCCTTATTTGTTTCAAACTTACATCTGTATTATTTATTCCTGGGTTGACTTTCTCCTATGTATTCATATATTTTGCTTTGGGTTTTGATTCTGTTAGTAAGTCTCTTGCCATGCCTATTCGTATATCCACCTCGGTAGGTGATTCTTTAGTGGTGGATCAGGCTCATCGATCTTGTGTTGTGACTTTTGCCGGGCGTGAGACTTTGATAGACTTGATTTTGTTAGATTTAATCTATTTTGATGTTATCTTAGGTATGGATTGGTTATCTCCTTATCATGCTATCTTAGATTTTTTTGTCATGACTGTGACTTTAGCTTTGCCGGATGTGCCAAGGATAGGTTGGAAGAGTGCACTTCATTTGGGTCCTAAGAGGATTATATCTTCTGTTCAGGCTCGTAAATTGGTTGAAAGGGGATGTTTATCTTACTTGGCCCATATTCGTGACACTAATGTTATTTCACCTTTTTCTTTAGATTCTGTCTGTATTATTCGTGATTTTATGGACATGTTCCTTACAAACTTTCCTGGTATGCCTCTAGATCGAGATATTGATTTCTCCATTGATGTTGAGCTGGGCACCAAGCCCATTTCTATCCTTTCTTACAGGATGGCCTCAACAGAGTTGAAGGAACTGAAGGATCAGTTGCAGGACCTTTTAGATAAGGGATTTATCCGACCTAGTGTTTCACCTTGGGGTGCACCTGTCTTATTTGTGAAGAAAGAGGATGGGTCTATGAAGACGTGTATTGATTATTGGCGGTTGAATAAGTTGATAATTAAGAATAAGTATCCTCTTCCTCACATTGATGATTTATTTGGTCAGCTCTAGGGTGCTGTGGTGTTTTCGAAGATTGATTTGAGGTCTGGTTATCACCAGTTGAGGATTAGAGCTTTGGATATTCTGAAAACTGCTTTTCGAACTCGATGTGGTCATTATGAGTTCTTGGTCATGTCCTTCGAGTTGACCAATTCCCCTGCCGCATTCATGGAGTTAATGAACTGAGTGTTTCGACTGTATCTTGACTCTTTTGTTATTTTATTGATAGATGATATCCTGGTTTATTCCAAGAGTGAGGTTGAGCATGTGGAGCATTTGTGAATTGTGCTTCAGAGATTGAGGGATAAGAAGTTGTATGCTATGTTCTCTATGTGCAAGTTTTGGTTGGAGTCTATTTCTTTCTTGGGCCATGTGGTGACTAAGGAAGGTATTATGGTTGATCCAGCCAAGCTTGCTTCGGTTCATGACTAGGTTAAACCTCTTCACCCACTGATATTTGGAGTTTTGTTGGATTGGCCGGGTATTATCGATGTTTTGTTGAGGGGTTTTCATCCATTGCAGCTCTATTAAACAAGTTGACCTAGAAGAAGATTTCTTTTTAGTGGTCCAATGCTTGTGAGGCGAGCTTTCTGAAACTCAAGGATTTATTGACTTCAACTCCTATATTAGCTTTGCCTAAGGAGGGCATAGGCTTTACTATCTTTTGTGATGCTTTAGGTGTTGGATTATTTGCTGTGTTGATGCAGGAAGGCTAGGTAATTGCTTATGCATCTCAACAATTAAAGCTTCATGAGAGGAATTATCCTTCCCATGATTTGGAGTTGTGCGCAGTTGTGTTTGCCTTGAAGTTATGGGGGCACTACTTGTATGAAGTCCGTTGTGAGATCTTTTCATATCATCATAGCCTTCAGTACTTCTTCACTCAGCGAGATCTTAATATGGGGCAGCGCCGTTAACTTAAGTTGCTTAAGGATTATAACTTGACTATTCTCTACCATCAGGGGAAGGCTAATATTGTTGCGGATGCCTTGAGATGAAAGTTGGCTAGCATGGTTGTCTTGACACATCTTTTGACTCAGGAGAGGCCTTTGGCCTTAAAGGTTCATTCTTTAGCTAACCAGATGGTTAGACTTGATATTTTAACACCGCGACGTATTTTGGCATTTATGGATGCCAGATCTTTTTTGATGGAGCAAATCCGAGCTCATTAGTTTTGATGATATTGGATTGAGGTAGATTTGAGACAATATATTGAGTGGAGAGGCTAAGGAAGCCTCACTTGATTCAGATTAAGTTTTGTGGATTAGAGGACGAGTTTGTGTGCCTAAAGTGGGCGACTGGATTAGGTTGATTTTGGAGGAGGACCATTGTTCCAGATATTCCATCCATCCAGATGTGATTAAGATATATCATGATTTGAGACAACACTACTGGTGGGGTAGTATGAGGCAAGATATAGCAGATTTTATGGCTCGTTACCTATGTGGTCAGCAGGTGAAGGCCGAGCATATGAGTGCTGGTAGTTTGCTTCAGAGGTTACCCATTCCTGAGTGGAAGTGGGAACGCTTCACTATGGACTTTGTGACTGGTTTGACTCGTACATCTCATAGTTCTGATAGTGTTTGGGTCATCGTGGATCGATTGACCATGTCAGCTCATTATATTCTAGTTTAGGTCTCATTTAGTGCTGAGATGTTGGACCGTATCTACATTTGTGAGATTGTGCGTCTGCATGGTGTGTCGGTGTCCACTATTGCAGATCGAGGTCATATGTTCGCATCTCACTTTTGGAAGACTTTTCAGGATGACTTGGGTACTCGAGTGGATCTTAGTATAGCATTCACCCTAGACTAATGGCCAGTCAGAGAGGGACTATACAAGTTTTGGAGGATATGCTTCGCGCATGTGTTATGGATTTTGTTGGCCAATTGGAGCAATATTTAGCTTCAGCAGAGATTGCATATAATAATAGCTACCATTTCAGTATTGATATGGTTCTTTTTGACGTGTTGTATGGTAGGCGTTATCTCTTTCCAGTTGGTTAGTTCGATGTTTCAGAGGTGAGACCTCGAGGTACGAACTTGCTTTATGAGTCTATGGATAGGGTCCGGACCATTCAGGATAGACTTAGAGCGGCACAGAGTAGGAAAACGTGTTATGCTGATCGTAGACTTCGTGCCTTGAGATTTGGTGTTGGTGATTATGTTTTCCTTCGAGTTTCACCTATGAAGGGTGTGATGAGGTTTGGGAAGTGGGGAAAGCTTAGCCCCAGGTATATTGGTCCATTAGATATTCTTCGGACTGTTGGTGATGTGGCATATGAGTTGGATTTACCCCCTGATCTATCAGCTGTTCATCCAATTTTTCATGTTTTTATGCTTAGTCGCTATATTCCTGATGAGTCTCATGTCATTCATTAGGATTCAGTTCATTTTGATGAGCGGTTGTCCTTTATTTAGGAGCTAGTTTCCATTTTTGCTAGGGATGTTAGGCAATTGCGCTCTAGAGTGATCCTTGTGGTTTAGGTCAAGTGGCAGCATCGACCTGTAAATGAGACTACTTGGGAGGTTGAGTCTGATATGCATACTTCCTATTCCCAGTTTTTCATTGATTCAGGTATTTCCTTGCCTTACTTCGAGGACGAATTTGATTTTTAGTGGTGGATAGTGTAATGACCTATAAATTTTATGAAATATGTGAAATTTATGATTTTGTGTGATCTAACTATTTTATCCCTCCCGGTAGTTGCATTATGATATTTCTGGGGTGTGGAAGTGATTGACATTATTTTCGATACATTTTGGTATCATTTATGCAATATTGTGGTTTTGGATGACTTCGAGAGCCTTATTTTAGACTTTTATGGATACTTTTGGATTTGTGCAATGGATGGCCAAATGATTGCGCCAACAGCTCCAAAATACCGATTTTAGGCTAGGTAGACCTTTGGTTCGGGTCCCGATGCATCCGAGCTCATTTCCACCTATTGGTTGGAAAGTTGGAAAATTAAAAATATGGATGTGGGACACACATTAGATTGAAATGTCCTCAGATGGAAAATACGACTTCGCCAACAAATTCAGAATGTTAATTTTAGGGTGTTAGAATATTTGGTATGATTTTACGGCTTTTAAATCTCATTTTGGCCCTCGGTTTGGAAAATTGTAATTTCGGATTACGGGGGTTAACTTTGTGAAAACAATATTTTTAAAAAAATGTGATATCGGCATCGCGTCCATAATGTCGAATTTAGTTTGGTTGCATAGTTTGTTTGTATAAATCGGACTCCAAACGGATTTCGGGCATCCCGTCGAAGTCCGTAGTGGACTTTAAAACAAAAACACTGCAATTTTTTTTTTATAATCTTTTTAGTGTAGATTTTCTGCGCTATATAAATAATTTTGGATTTGCTCACTTTTCATCTTGCCTCTTGAGAATTAAACCCTAAATAGTTTGGGAGCTTAAAAGTAAAGTTTGGGGGAGCTTGGGAAGCTAGGTTAACACCCATTTCTTAGTTTTATTACGGATTTAAGGTAAGAATTCACCAATTTTCTTAGTAATTTCTGGATAAATTCCTCAAAACTTCAAAAGTCTTAGGACATGATTTTAAACCCAAATTTCTCCCTTCACTAGAATAATATTTTTATCTTATAATTACTAGTTTTTCATCAATTTAATCTTCAAAACAACTTCGATTCTTGATTTTCATCTGGATTTCAAAGATTTTACCCGGTAAAGCTCAAAAATGGTTTTTCTTCTATTTGAACCCATTTTTGACTCGATTTAACTTGAGTTTTCAGCTGTAGGTACCTAAAAATATGGGAAACATGTTTTTAAAGTAAAATTTTGATTTTGCCCTTCTTTTTCGGAAAGCTAATTTGGGAGTTTATTTTGATCCCAAACCAAAAGTAGTCAATATGGGTGTCGTTGGTTTTGTTTTGACACGTAGATTTCATGTTTGATATTTTTAGTTGAGTTCAGGATTATTTGTGAAAAGTAAGGTCGCTGGTTCAAGTGTAGCGGACCAATTTTGGATTTCGAGGTAGGTTATGGCATAACACTTTCAAATTAGGCTGAGTAGTAAATGATGATATAAAATGCACGTTAAGGGTGGAAACTAATCATGAAAAATGGCTATCTATGTGTTGTACCCGTGTGGGGGCGTATATGTGATGTAATTGTCGAAATTGAGATATTATGTGATATGTTTGACGGTGTGGGGTCCTATACAATAATTAAACATCATGGTTCACTTCCAATTTTATCATACAAGGTTTTAGTCATGAGATTTCGTAAATCTTTATCTATACTAATCAACCCACATGGAATTTATCATCAAATCATGGAATAGAAATTAATTCCTCATTTATCGACATGAAAGAGAACATACAAAGCATGAGCACATGAAGAAAATCCAAAATTTGTAGTTGAAAAGGGATTCTTGGACTTCATGGATGAAAGGATCCCATGAATGAAAACTATGCATACCTTAGATCGCGATTTCGTGAAGATTGATGGTGAAACCTTTCTGAATTTGAATCCCCAATAGAAACCCTAGCTTGTTCTTGAGATAAACTTGAGAGAAACTAATATATTTTGGGTGAAAAGTAGCTGAATCACGTGTTAAAGGGATTAAATAAGGGTAGGAAGTTGACCCTTTTAACCCTGAAGACATCATTAAATTTTCAGTAAAATTTCTCGAATCGGGCCCTTGGCGCGACGCGACGTTATCACGTCGTGTCACTGGAAATTGACAATTAGGAAATTGCATGGTGGCGCGACGCGGAGCTATCGCATTGCCATCTTGTCTACGACTTGAAATTTTGGTGTGACATGTTAGTATTGCGGAGTAACACAGGAATTTAACTATTGCCATTTGAGCTATTTCTGCGATGCGCTGAAGGCTCAGGTCAAACACTGTCTCACTAAAAAGGACCTAATTCTTCGCCCGGGTGTCAGATTTGGGAAAATTATATATTGATGGAAATATTATTCAATTTCTTACAAGATAGGAAGTGAAAATTATGGAAATAATATGTGTATAAGAATGAATTCTTATTTCAAAGCAAGTTCTAACATCCTTGAGATGATTTTCAAGCGAAGAAAAAGCACGGGTATTACATACACCATCATTGGTTGCTGGTTCTCCTGATACTCCTAGCTCTATAGATATCCCTATTGGGTCTAGTAGAAGCTCATCAACAACTAGGTGGTTGGTCATATCAGTTGTTGGAGAAAAGTAAGAGAAGATATTTTTACAAAAGTTATTTACCTTTTCTAAAAAATAAATTTTATAAAATGTATAATTTACTCGTTATAATTATATTTCAGGTTTATCCCTAATGGTCATTATATCTCAAAGACCATCATAGAAAATTTTAAGGAACGACAAGATGCTACTGGATGGATACACATGGAGGGGTGTTACTGAGTCCACTCATAAATTCGATTGGCGTGAATTCATGGTAAATATTTCTTTATATTAAAAATTTATAATGTTGTTGGTGTTTTTGTTGTGTTTATGTCTCTTACTAATTTTTTTTCTAGAAATCATGTAAGTGAAATCCAACAAAGAACTCCATAATCGAATGCACCTAGAAGAAGGTGACATCCAACTTATATACAAAAAGAACATATCATTGGTGAAAAGAAATGAACAAACCAGATTTTATGTTGGATGATGTTTGGAAAAGCTGGAAGGCATATTGGGCTTTTGATGAGTTTAAGAACAAATCTCATATTGCAACTCAAAATCGATGTAGTGAAACTGGTGGTCCGGGCACTGGTCCAAGCAAACATACTGGTGGTTCCAGGTCAACAGTAGAGCATACTATAAAATTTGTAAATTTCATACTTTAATAAATTAATTTTGTAACTTTATCTCCAATTATAATGTTGAACTATTTTTTCTGGCAACAAAAATGGGCCGTGAACCAAATTCATGGGAGATATTTAAGAAGTTGTACCAAAAAAGGATGAAAATTTGTTGATGCCAAGTCGAAGAGCATTAATGTAAGTTTGTTAATAAGATTCTCATTCATATTCCTGTCTTTTCTATCATTAAGTTCTATGTAAGCCATCTTTTGTTTTTTTCTGGCTTTTCTACTTGAGGAGAGAGACTTTGATAATTGTTGTTAATACTTCAGGTGAAGTCCAGAGAGAGAGGAGAAAATTCTTGGTACTAGTTTAAACTAAAAGTCGGGGTGCTACTATTTTTGTGGTCATAGTTATATGTGAGACAAGGATCCAGCTTCATTTAGGTTGTGAACTTGCAGAAATCTCAAGCTAATTAAGGTTCAATTAGTACCTGATCTGGTTTTTATGATTTTATATCCTTGCTGTTGTAATTGTATGACAAATCTAGATTCCTAAGTGTTGTATAGATTGTCATAATATTACTTGTCTCAGTCTAGGTGGCATACTGGGTGATCTCTTTTAGAAAAAATAATATTGTGAAGGAATATACACATCACATCCAACGGCAGATGTGTTCATTGGATGCCTCAATCTATTCTAGTTTCTCAGCTACTTCTTTCATTGATGGTCTAGTTTTAGGTTTAGGTCCAAGACATGACAGTTCCAGTTGTGCTATTTGAACTGCAACTCTGGATAAATATCTTCCTTCCATCCGTGAATCTATCTTGTCCTTCAACCTTTATCTATCAGATAAATGCGTCTTAATCCACTCAACCAGATTATGCTGGTTGCTTGGGCGATTTGTGTCTAGTGCTCGTAGACTGGTTAGCATTTCCACTAGTGCCCGTATGAATATACATTTATTCAGTTGATTATGAATTTAAATATGCTTGAACCTGTAAGCACATGTGATTCTATAGAAGTAGAATTACAGAGTATAGAAACCAAATAGACTCCAAGTTTACCTGTTTGAACATACTCAGGAGTAGCATAACCATAAGTTCCCATTACTCATGTTATTACATGTGATTGACTAGCCGAAGGACCGAGTTTTTCCAAGCCAAAATCCAATATCTTTGCATTTTAGGACTGAAATCGAAAGGAATTAAAGAATATCATGAAACCTTTTTGTCAGTAACAACCTTTTCCCTAGTGTTCTTACTGTTATAAGTTAGCTAGTAAGGTTTTCACTTGTGATAACAACCTTTTTATCACTCTGATCTGGTTGTTATGAACTGTCTACAAGTACATTTGTTTTGATTTGTTTTATAGTTTGGACCAATTAGTGTTTGTATGTCTATGTATTTGTTGATTGCTTTGATTCCTGTCCATCTATTTTGCCAGAGTTAATCGAATTTTATTAATTCATTTTTGTTTATCTCTTGAATGGTTTATGCTATATTATTGTTTTTCGAAAATATATGCTTCCATTTAGTTGCATTTGGAGAACATTTGGTTGAAGTTCAAGAAAGTATCTATATTGCAAACTACAGTTTGTGCATTTAGAACAAGTTATGTCTTGGCCATATATATATTTTACTATTGAGGAATCAATTGCCTGCCTTTGGTAACATTAACAATTAATTTAGAACATTTTCTTTTCTGTTTATACATATGATCATGTCAATATGTTACGACCTAAAAATTTAATGAAATATGTGGAATTTATGATTTTATATGATTTGACTATTTTACCCCTTCCCTTAGTTGCATTATGATATTTCTGGGGTGTTGGAGTGATTGGCATAATTTTCGATACGTTTTGGTATCATTTATGCAATATTGTAGTTTTTGATGGCTTTGAGAGCCTTATTTTGGACTTATGTGGATATCTTTTGATCCGTATGTCGGATGACCAAACGAACTGCGACAGCAGCTCTGAAATATCGATTTTAATTTGGATAGACCTTTGGTTCGGGTTCCGGTGCACCCGAGCTCATTTCCACTTATTGATTGGAAAGTTGGAAAATTGAAAATATGAGTGTGGGATGCACATTTGATCGAAACGACCTTGAATAGAAAATCCGACTTTTCCATCAGATTCATAATATCAATTTTAGGGTGTTAGCATATTTGGTATGATTTTACGGCTTTTAAATCTCATTTCGATCTTCGATTTGGAAAATTATAATTTCGGAATTTGAGGGTCAACTTTGTGAAAACAATATTTTTTGAAAAATTTGATATCGTCATCGCTTACGAAACGTCGCATTTAGTGTGGTCGCATAGTTCTTTTGCATAAATTGGACTCCGAACGAATCCCGGACACCCCCTCGAAGTCCGGAGTGGACTTTAAAACAAAAAAACTGCAGCTTTTTTTATCCTTTTAGGGCAGATTTTCTGCACTATATAAATAGTTTTGGGTCCATTTTTGATCATTTTCCATCTTGGCTCTTGAGAGATAAACCCTAAATAGTTTTGAAGCTTTAAAATAAAGTTTGTGGGAGCTTGGGAAGCTAGATTAATACTCATTTCTTAGTTTTATTACGGATTTAATGTAAGAATTCACCTCCTTTCTTAGTAATTTCTTGATAAATTCCTCAAAACTCCAAAAATATTACGGCATGATTTTAAATTCAAATTTTACCCCTTTCACTTGAATAATATTTTTATTTTATAATTTCTAGTTTTTCATCAATTTAACCTTTAAAACAACTCCAATTCTTGATTTTAACCCGGATTTCAAAGATTTTACCCGGTAAAGCTGAAAAATGGTTTTTCTTCTATTTGAACCCCGTTTTTGACTCATTTTAACTTAAATCTTCAGATGTAGGTTCCTAAAGATATGGGGAACATCTTTTTAAAGTAAAATTTTGATTTTGCCCTTCTTTTTCGAAAAGCTATTTTGGGAGTTTATTTTGATCCCAAACCAAAAGTAGTCAATATGAGTGTCGTTGGTTTTGTTTTGATGTATAGATTTCATATTTGGTGTTTTTAGTAGAGTTCAAGATTGTTCATGAAAATTAAGGTCGCTGGTTCAAGTGTAGCGGACCGGTTTCGGCTTTCGAGGTAGGTTATCGCTTAACTCTTTCAGATTGGGCTGGGTAGTAATTGATGATACAAAATGCACTTTAAGAGTTGGAACTAATCATGAAAAATGACTGTCTATGTGTTGTACCCGTGTGGGAGCATATATGTGATGTAATTATCAAAATTGAGATATTATGTGATATGTTTGACTGTGTGGGGTCCTAAGTGATATTGATAGCCTTGAATACATGTAAATAATTATATTGTGTTGTTTAATGCGGTACCATTAGTGTATTGTGATTATATTTAGACTTTATTGACATATGAGATATGTGAAAATTCATGGATGAAACAAAAATAATAAGTGATATTGGCTCATGTGGTTTTGGAAATATATTATTGTGGTTGGTTGTGGAAATATATCTTGTGATTGGTTGTGGAAATACTCATTGTGATTGGTTGTGAGCATGACATCTTCATATCATACTCATTCATGAAACATTGGTACCACTGTGACAACAACTGAGAAACACTGGCAACACCTTTTTAAATAAGTATTGTATCACCTTATAAAACCCTTTCTGAGGGATATGCCGAAAAGTAGATATGAGATATGTGGATTGTATATAGGTTGATGAACCCTCCATGGGTTCTGCGTTGTGAGCCTTAGCTTCGTAGGTGTATATGGGGATTGTCAGATGATCCAGGAGGTTGTGCGATGACCTCCTGCATCATCATCATCATCATCATCATCATCATCACATACATTGCACTTACTTTATTATGTTTATGTTGTGTTGTATTGCATTATTGACTTATCATCTATGTATTTGTCTTATCTTCCTTTAATTGTATTTGATGATCTTGTATCTACATGTTCTCTATTGTTCTATTTATATGTGACATAATGTATACTTATGTTCTATATCTTGGCGTGTCGTTGTAATATATGTGATATGTATTAGAACTGTTAGTGCAAGTGGTGTGGGCTACCGTTGTGAGATATTTTTTGATTGCAGGTGACGTGCCCTTAGAGTATATTTTGTATGCTTTATTTACTACTTTTCTTGGTCGGCCTATGATACCTACTGAGTATAAGTGGACCGTACTCATGCCTACTGCGCCCTTTTGATGTAGGTCTTATCTCGAGTGCGCCTTAGATTTCTTGACTCGGGCAATTGTTGGAGCTTCCAAGGTAGCGGTGGGATTTTCATGCGTCCGAAGTTCTCCTTTATATTTTTAAAGTAGTTATGTCTTTATTAGTATTTGGAGATAGGTATTATTCCTTTTGTTGTTATTTTTTCGATGTATTTGACTCGTGGATTGTATAAGTAGTTCTTACACTATTAACACCTGGTTTTGGGCATGATTGGTAGTTTGAATAAGTTCTTTCCGTATTTTTATGATTATTTATATAGTTCGGCATTGTTCTAGAAGCCTAATCTTGGGATATTTATATCTTTTTGTTATTTCGTATCAGTTTAGGTGATAGGATTACTTGTTAAGGTACGCCACAACAAGTGCCATCATGACCCTAGTTATTTAGTCGTGACAAATTGATATCAAAACAACCAGGTTTCATTGGTCTCAACGGTGTAAGAACTGGATTTCTAATGGAGTCTCGCAGATTGGTACGTAGACGTCCGTATCTATCTTTGAGAGGCTATAGGACGTCTTTAGGAAACTTCCCACATTTTATTCTTTATCATGCAAAGTTCTTTCATACCTAGTGTTCTAAGTTATGTTTCACCCTTTCTGCATCTATGGTGTGGCTTATACTACTATCAATTGAGAGATGCTGTGAGAAATTAGTATATGTCATTTATCGTTTGTAGGTTTATTGATTCTCTTGAGTTGTCATAGGATCAGTTTGTTGATATCTTGCTGGAGAGATTTTAGCCTTTGAGTTTAAGAGATCGTGTACGGGACTAGTTTGATCATTTAGAGCAAGGCTCTATGACAGTTACTGAGTATGAGGAACGCTTCCATGCCCTGTCCAGATATTCCTATGATAGCATTTCTACCAAGTTTGAGAAGATTCAAAAGTTTGCAAAGGGTTTGGTTGTCTCTCTTCAGTTGGCTATGTGTCAGATGGTTGTGCTTGAAGCTACTCTTTAGAATATTATGGATCATGCTAAGATGACAGAGGGTATTATTAATGCATCTCAGGGAGGCGCTAAGAGGGTGCATCATTTTGGTGAGTTTAGGAATCTAACCTATCGAGGTAGAGATTTTAGAGATTCTCATGGATATCATGGTAGGCCAGTGCAGGTGACTTTATAGAGTTCAGCTGGTGGATCTTCTAGTTCAGTAGTTCAGGATTGCCGTTCGGGCTCAATTGTACTTTCTCTTATTGAGACTGGTCGTAGAGGTTGCTATGTTTGTGATGAGATTAGTCTTGTGGCCAAGGATCGTTCTTGCCGTGTGTTTAGAGCTACTCCTATTTTAGCTATGAGAGGTAGGGGTTCTACTAAATGTGCAATAGGTAGAGATGGTAGAGCCTATATTGGTGGTCGAGGAGCTACTCAGCCAGTTGGTAGTCGTGGATAGTGTTATGCTATACCAGCCAGACCTAAGGCAGAGGATTATGATATTTTGATTATAGGTATTATCCCCATTTGTTTCAGACTTGCATCTGTATTATTTGATCCCGAGTTGACTTTCTCCTATGTGTTCATATATTTTGCTTTGGGTTTTGATTCTATTAGTGAGCCTCTTGCCATGCTTATTTGTATATCCACCCCGATAGGTGATTCTTTAGTGGTAGATCAGGCTCATCGATCTTGTGTTGTGACTTTTACCGGGCGTGAGACTTTGATAGACTTGATTTTGTTAGAAATGATCGATTTTGATGTTATCTTAGGTATGGATTGGTTGTCTCTTTATCATGTTGTCTTAGATTATTTTGTCAAGACCGTGACTTTAGCTTTTACGAATGTGCCAAGGATATGTTGGAAGGGTGCGCTTCATTTGGGTCCTACGAGGATTATATTTTCTGTTTAGTCTCGTAAATTGGTTAAGAGGGGATGTTTATCTTACTTGGGCCATATTCATGACACTAATGTTATTTCACCTTCTTCTTTAGATTATGTCCGTATTGTCCATGATTTTATGGACGTGTTCCCTACAAACTTTCCTGGTATGCCTCCAGATCGAGATATTGATTTCTCCATTGATATTAAGCCAGGCACCAACCCCATTTCTATCCCTCCTTACATGATGGCCTCAGTAGAGTTGAAGGAACAAAAGGATCAGTTGCAGGAGTTTTTAGATAAGGGATTTATCTGACCTAGTATTTCACCTTGGGGTGCTCCTGTCTTGTTTGTGAAGAAAAAGGATGGGTCTATGTAGATATGTATTGACTATCGACAGTTGACTAAGGTGATGATTAAGAATACGTATCCTTTTCCTCACATTGATGATTTATTTGATCAGCTCCAGGGTGCTGTGGTGTTTTCAAAGATTGATTTGAGGTCTGGTTATCACTAGTTGAGGATTAGTGCTTTGGATATTCTGAAAACTGCTTTTCAAACTCGATATGGTCATTATGAATTCTTGGTCATGTCCTTCGGGTTGACCAATGCTCCTGCCGCATTCATGGAGTTGATGAACTGAGTGTTTCGACTGTATCTTCACTCTTTTATTATTGTATTTATAGATGATATACTGGTTTATTCCAAGATTGAGGTTGAGCATGCAGAGCATTTGTGAATTGTGCTTCAGATATTGAGGGATAAGAAGTTGTATACTAAGTTCTCTAAGTGCAAGTTTTGGTTGGAGTCTATTTCTTTCTTGGGTCATGTGGTGACTAGGGAAGGTATTATGGTTGATCCAGCCAAGGTTTCTATGGTTTGTGACTAGGCTAAACCTATTTCGCCCACTGAGATTTGGAGTTTTTTTTGCTTAGCCGGGTAATATCGATGTTTTATTGAGGGTTTTTCATACATTGCAGCTCTATTGACCAAGTTGACCTTGAAGAAGATTTCTTTTCACTGGTCCAATGCTTGTGAGGCGAGCTTTCTGAAACTCAAGGATTTATTGACTTCAGCTCCTATATTAGCTTTGCCTAAGAAGGGCATAGGCTTTACTATCTTTTATGATGCTTTAGGTATTGGTTTAGGTGCTGTGTTGATGTAGGAGGCCAAGGTAATTACTTATGCATCTCATCAATTGAAGCCTCATGAGAGAAATTATCCTACCAAAGATTTGGAGTTGTGCGCAGCTGTGTTTGCCTTGAAGTTATGGAGGCACTACTTGTATGGAGTTCGTTGTGAGATCTTTTCAGATCATCATAGCTTTCAGTACTTTTTCACTCAGCGAGATCTTAATATGAGGCAGCGCCGTTGACTTGAGTTGCTTAAGGATTATGACTTGACTATTCTCTACCATACGGGCAAGGTTAATGTTGTTGCAGATGCCTTGAGATGAAAGTCGACTAGCATGGGTAGCTTGACACATCTTTTGACTCAGGAGAGGCCTTTGTCCTTAGAGGTTCAACCTTTAGCTAACCAGATGGTTAGACTTAATATTTTAACACTGGGACATGTTTTGGCATTTATGGATGCTAGATCTTCTTTGATGGAGTAGATCTGAGCTCATCAGTTTGATGATGTTGGATTAAGGTCGATTCGAGACAATATATTGAGTGGAGAGGCTAAGGATGCCTCACTTGATTCTAATGGAGTTTATTGGATTAGAGGATGATTTTGTGTGCCGAAAGTGGGTGACTGGATTAGGTTGATTTTGGAGGAGGCACATTGTTCCAGATATTCCATCCATCCGGATGTGACTAAGATGTATCATGATTTGAGACAACACTACTGATGGAGTGGTATGAGGCAAAATATAGCAGATTTTGTGGCTCATTACCTATGTTGTCAGCAGGTGAAGGCCGAGCATATGAGAGCTGGTGGTTTGCTTCATAGGTTACCCATTCCTGAGTGGAAGTGGGAACACATCACTTTGGACTTTGTGACTGGTTTGCCTCATATATCTCATAGTTCTGACAGTGTTTGGGTCATCGTGGATCGATTGACCAAGTCAGCTTATTATATTCCAGTTCAGGTCTCAGTTAGTGCTGAGAGGTTAGCTCGTATCTACATTCTTGAGATTGTGCGTCTGCATGGTGTGTCGGTGTCCATTATTTTAGATCGAGGTCCTATGTTCACATGTCACTTTAGGAAGACTTTTCAGGATGACTTAGGTACTCGAGTGAATCTTAGTATAGCATTTCACCCCAGACTGATGGCCAGTCAGAGCGGGACTATGCAAGTTTTGGAGGATATGTTTCGCGCATGTGTTATGGATTTTGGTGGACAATTGGAGCAATATTTAGCTTCAGCAAAGATTGCATATAATAATAGCTACCATTCCAATATTGATATGGCTCTTTTTGAGGCATTGTATGGTAGGTGTTGTCGCTCTCCAGTAGGTTGGTTCGATGTTTCAGAGGTGAGACCTCGAGGTACGGACTTGCTTCATGAGAGTATGGATAGGGTCCAGACCATTCAGGATAGACTTAGAGCGGCTCAGAGTAGGCAGAAGAGTTATGCTGATCGTAGACTTCGTGCCTTGAGATTTGGTATTGGTGATCATTTTTTCCTTTGAGTTTCACTTATGAAGGGTGTGATGTGGTTTGAGAAGTCGGGAAAGCTTAGCCCCAGGTATATTGGTCCATTTGATATTCTTTAGACTGTTGGTGATGTGGCATATGAGTTGGCTTTGCCCCCTGATCTATCAGCTGTTCATCAAATTTTTTATGTTTCTATGCTTTATCGCTATATTCCTGATGAGTCTCATGTCATTCGTTGGGGTTCAGTTCAGTTAGATGAGCGGTTGTCCTTTATTTAGGAGCTAGTTTCCATTTTTGCTAGGGATGTTAGGCAGTTGCGCTCTAGAGTGATCCTTGTGGTTCAGGTCCAGTGGCAACATCGACCTGTAAATGAGACTATTTGGGAGGTTGAGTCTGATATGCACAGTTCCTATTCCCAGTTTTTCATTGATTCAGGTATTTCCTTGTCTTAGTTCGAGGGCGGACTTGATTTTTAGTGGTGGATGATGTAATGACCTAAATATTTAATGAAATATGTGAAATTTATGATTTTATGTGATTTTACTGTTTTACCCCTCTCTGTAGTTGCATTATGATATTTCTGGGGTGTGGGAGTGATTTGCATGATTTTTGATGCATTTTGGTATCATTTATGTAATATTATAGTTTTTGATGGCTTTGAGAGCCTTATTTTGGACTTATATGGATACTTTTTGATCCGTGCAATGGATGGCCAAACGTACTGCGCTAGCAGCTCCGAAATTTCAATTTTAGGCTAGGTAGACCTTTGGTTCGGGTCCCGATGCATCCAAGCTCATTTTGACCTATTGGTTGGGATGTTTGAAAATTAAAAATATGGGTGTGGGACTCACATTTGATCGAAACATCCTCGGATGGAAAATACGACTTCGCCAGCAAATCTAGAATGTCAATTTTAGGGTGTTAGCATATTTGGTATGATTTTACGGCTTTTAAATCTCATTTTGACCCTCGGCTTGGAAAATTATAATTTCGGATTACGGGGGTCAACTTTGTGAAAACGATATTTTTTTAAAAATATGATATCGCCATCACGTCCGAAACGTCTAATTTAGTGTGGTTGCATAGTTTGTTTTCATAAATCGGACTCCAAACGAATTCCGGACACCCAGTCGAAGTCTGGAGTGGACTTTAAAACAAAAAAACTGCAGCTTTTTTTTATCCTTTTAGTGTAGATTTTCTGTATTATATAAATAATTTTAGGGTTCATTTTACTTATTTTTCATCTTGCCTCTTGAGAGTTGAACACTAAATAGTTAGGGAGTTTAAAATAAAAGTTTGTGCGAGCTTGGGAAGCTAGATTAACACCCATTTCTTGGTTTTATTATAGATTTAAGGTAAGAATTCACCCCTTTTCTTAGTAATTTCTTGATAAATTTCTCAAAATTCCAAAAATTTTAGGGCATGATTTTAAACCCAAATTTCACCCCTTTCACTTGACTAATATTTTTATCTTATATTTACTAGTTTTTCATCAATTTAGTCTTTAAAACAACTCCGATTCTTGATTTTCATCCGGATTTCAAAGATTTTACCCGGTAAAGCTCAAAAATATTTTTTCTTCTATTTGAACTCATTTTTGACTCGATTTAACTTGGGTTTTAAGCTGTAGGTTCCTAAAAATATGGGGAACATGTTTTTAAAGTAAAGTTCTGATTTTGTTCTTTTTCGGAAACCTATTTTGGGGGTCCGTTTTTACCCCGAACTAAAAGTAGTCAATATGGGTGTCGTTGGTTTTGTTTTGATGCTTAGATTTCATATTTGATATTTTTAGTAGAGGTTGGAATTGTTCGTGAAAAGTAAGATCGCTGGTTCAAGTGTAGCGGACTGGTTTCGTCTTTCGAGGTACGTTATGTCTTAACACTTTCAGACTAGGCTGAGTAGTAAATGATGATATAAAATTCACATTAAGAGTGAAAACAAATCATGAAAAATGGCTATCTATGTGTGGTACCTGTGTGGGGGTGTATATGTGATGTAATTGTCAAAATTGAGATATTATGTGATATGTTTGACTGTGTGGGGTTCTATGTAATATTGATAGCCTTGAATACATGTGAATAATTATATTGCATTATTTAATGTGGTACCATTGGTGTATTGTGATTATATTCAGACTTTATTGGCATATGAGACATGTGGAAATTCATGGATGAAACGAAAATAATAAGTGAATTGTATCATGTGGTTTTGGGAATGTATCATTGTGGTTGGTTATGGAAATATATCATATGATTGGTTGTGGAAATACTCATTGTGATTGTTTGTGAGCATTACATCTTTATATCATACTCATTCATGAAATATTGGTACCACCGTGGCAACATTTGAGAAACACTGACAACACCTTTTAAAATAAATATTGTATCACCTTATAAAATCCTTTCTGAGGGTTATGCAAAAAGGAGATATGAGATATGTGGATTGTCTACGGGTTGACGAACCCCCCATGGGTCCTGTGTTGGGAGACTTAGCTCCGTAGGTGTATCAGGGATTGTACGATGATACCGGAGGTTGTGCGACGACCTCCTGCATCATCATCATCATCATCATTACATACAATGCACTTAATTTATTGTGTTTAAGTTGTGTTGTATTGCCTTATTGACTTTTCAACTATGTATTTGTCTTATCTTCCTTTAATTGTATTTGATGATCTTGTATCTACATATTTTCTATTGTTCTATTTATATGTGACGTAATGTATACTTGTGTTTTATATCTTGGTGTGTCGTTGTAATATATGTGATGTGTATTAGAACTGTTAGTGCAAGTGGTGTGGGCTACCGTTATGAGATATTTTCTGATTGCAGGTGACGTGTCCTTAGTGTATATTTTGTATGCATTATTTACTACTTTGCTTGGTCGGCCTATGATACCTACTGAGTATAAGTGGACCGTACTCATGCCTACTGCACCCTTTCGATGCAGGTCCTAGCTCAAGTGCGCCTCAGATTTCTTGACTCAGACAATTGTTGGAGCTTCCAAGGTAGCGGTGGGATATTCATGCATCCGAAGTTCATCTTTATCTTTCTAAAGTAGTTATGTCTTTATTAGTAATCAGAGATAGATATTATTCCTTTTGTGGTTAATTTTCTGATGTATTTGACTCTTGGATTGTATTAGTAGTTCTTACACTATTAACACCTAGTTTTGGGCATGATTGGTAGTTTGGATAAGTTCTTTCTGCATTGTTATGATTATTTATATAGTTCGGTTTCGTTCTAGAAGTCTTACCTTGGGATATTTCTATCTTTTTCTCATTTCATATCAGTTTGGGTGATAGGCTTACTTGTCAAGGTACGCTGCGATAAGTGCCATCATGAACCTAGTTTTTGGATCGTGAATGAATCATTACAGAACTAAGTAAAGTTAATTTTTTTACAAGATTTGATGTGGAACTAATAAATAAGTTTCAGTAGATGATAACATGTCTGGCAGGATATCGTGTTCTTCTAATGATGTTGTTAAAAAGATATTTCAAACTCCCACTGGTAAAAGGTGTAAGGAGGCAAATTTTTATATGAGTTGATCAAGGTCTGTATCTTATAGTAATGGCAGTTGATTGATTCAATCGAAAGTAAAACGCATGTGTAACTTTATAGGGGAAGTGACATCCAACTTGAGAGGATCCATAACACTAGCAAGACAAACAATCAAGGATGAGTACTGGAAAAACATGTATATTTTTGTCATTATCATTCAGCGGTAGACATGACTTATTCATCTCATAAGTTAATTTTGAGACATTGGTTTTAGTTATACGACTTGTTGGTATTTCATATTTTCCTACTACCTTTTTTTTCTGTTTTTATACTGTTTTTGTTGGCTGATTATTTGTATGTTTTAGGATAAAATGAAGGTTGTCATAGCTACTGCTCTTTCAGGATCAACTGATGATTCTTCAGAAGATCAAGAACTCGATATAATTCCCAAGTACTTTGATGTTGCGTATGAAGCAAAAAAATAATGTATGTATGGATTGGGCTCTTAAGCTTCAACCTTGTATAAAGATATGACATGCAATTTTTCTGCAATGTCCGATCATGTTACCGAAGATCGCATCAAAATACTTGAGAAAGAGGTGTCGTATATGAGAGAAAATCAAGAGAGGGTTCTTCAAAAGAGTGTAGAGTCGGAGGTGCAATAACGAGTAGAGCAAGAGGTTTCCCGTTTGAGGCAACAAAGTGATGATGGATTCAAATCTATAGAGGAGCAATGGTCTCGCATGATGAGCGCTAAGACATTATCTTCTTGCTCGTTCAGTAATCCTACTCTCCCTAATAGGGACTCATCTAATGCTTAAGTGTTTAATATTTGAGACTTTAGTTACTTGAAGTGTCGACTTGAACATTGTCACACTTTTTTTGATATTTATATACTTTATATTTTAAACATTGGTAGACTTTTGCTTATTGAAGTTGTGATTTTGTATGTTTTAATTTACTTCAGATATTTTTTATTATAAATCTTGTATTATGTTTTTATATATAAATATAGTGTGTGAGAGAGCGCATAGTATTTCTTAATTATTATTTATTTAAATTAAAAATTCAAATAAAATTTGTGACAGATTTATTTTGTCAAAAGCCCCCTCAACCTTTATCACAAATCTCAACTACACACTTATATTTTGCGGGGTCCTATGACCCCCTAAACTATTTTAAAAAGAAATTATTATCCCCCGAATTATTTTAAATAGAATATATACCTGTCTAAAAGCTCATACCCAGATTTTATTTTAGATAGTGGTCTACACGCTTTGCCACATGTCATTTCATGAAATTCCACATTATATTACTTTTTTTTACTATAAAAAATTAATTACTTTTCCTTTTCTCTTTTATTTTTTACTCCTACTTCTCCTTCCTTCCTCTATTAGTCCATGGAGTAACACACAGAACATAAATTTACATTTCAAATACAATATTTGAGCAAATGATGTAAGATTACTCCTCAATCAATAATTAATGTCCAAAAAATATTCAATTTTTACAAAATAGTGCCGCTTCTCCGATTAATGGAGAAGGATAAGCAGGTTCAATGGTGCACAATTTCTGACAATGAAACACCACTGCAAAGTGACGGCGCCGACAAAATTCAAAATTTCGGCAACTTTATTTTTCTCAATGAATTTTAGCATTCTCAATGTCAATCAGTTTTTTGGGAGCTAAGGAATGATTCTAACCTAGAAATTAATTTGAATTTCCCAATCTAAATTGGTTCAACAATCTGAACGTCAATCTGAAATTGATTGATTGATTAACATTGAGAATGCTGAAATTAACCCAGAAAAAATCTACTTACATATCAGTGAACATCATTGATTCGACCGAGAAATTTCAAAATTCTCAATCTGAACTGATTCAACAAGATTAATCCATCAAAACTAGTTCTATGAAGTCGGAACAAGTCAATTTTGTTCTTAGAGATGAGGAAGATGATAAATTAATTTTGAATGCCACTTGGATGCCATTGAAGTTGGAGAAGAAGAAGAAGAAGAAATGCCATTGATGAGTTCTTGGATGCCATTGATGCTATTTTTTGTGAAGAAGAAGAAGAATTGAAGAAGAAGAAGAAAAAGCAGAATTGAAGAAGAAGAATAAATAAAATTAATAAAGAAAAATAATAATTAATATTATATATATTTATTTAAAGAAATATTAAAAATAAATTTTTAATATATTATTTTTGTTCTCATTCTTTTTAAAGAGAGTGAAACACACTCTCTTTCTATGTCAGCATTCGGGGGGTAATAATTCCATTTTAAAATAGTTTAGGGGGGTCATAGGACCCCCGCAAAGTATAAGTGTGTAGTTGGGATTTGGGGTAAAGGTTGGAGGGGCTTTTGACTATTTTCTCCAATCTATCCTAAATTTGTTACTAATATAGGTAAGAGAGTCATATTGTGACTAAATTAATCTGTGACAAATTATTGGGGACGAAATATATTGTCACAATCGTGGTGACTAGATTTGAAAATTTATGACAAAAATTATTCTATCACTATTTTATAACAAAATATTTTGTCAAAAATATGTTACAAATTTGTGATGAAATTTAAGTCAAATATAAGGATTTATATTATGAAGGATGATTTGTCTCAGTTTCATCACAATAATTTTGTGATGGAATTTAAATCCGTCATAATAATTTTTTATCCAAGGTTCTGAGATGCATATTTTTCCGTCACAATCCATCATAATCAATAATTTATGACAGATTTATGATTAAAATCTCCGTCATAATTTCTCTATTTTCTCGTAGTGGTTATGATAGTGGTGGTGGTGATTGTGATGTAATGTTGCTTGATGTTAGTAGTTGGAGGTGTTGATTGTGATGGCTGAAAAATAAATGCATGATGGTTGATGATGTTTTGGTGGTAGTTGGAGATGTTGTTAGTTGTGATGGTGGAGATGGTTGCTAGTAGAGATAAATTGTAGCGATGGTAGTGGTTGAAGCGATGGAAGAGGTTGCGTTACTAGTGACAATGGTGGTGGTGGCCAAAGAATGTATGGAGATTGTGATGTATTAGTGGTAGTTAGCGGTAGTACTAGTTGTGATAGATGAGTTGGTCGATAGTAAGGATTGACTAGTAGTGGTTGATGATGGTGGTGCTGTTGACGACAGTGGTGACGGTAAATATAATTAGAATAATAGAAGTAGTAGGTGTGGTAGCAGTTGACAATAGTGGTTGGTAGCGATATTTGTTATCGATGGTGGAGGTGGTGGTGGGTGGTGGTTGATAATGATGGCGGTGGAAGAGGTGATTAGTGTTGGTAACTGATGATTATGAATAGAGTGACGCTGAATATTATCCAACAGAATACCTTTTCAGGCCTATTAAATCTTGATTCTATATCTGAATGATTAAGATCTATTAAGACCTATTAAAACCTAAAATCTTAATAAAAAACAAATGGACTTAATGGTCTGAAGTCGGAACCACTAAGATTCAGATCTTTATTAAGTGAAAACAAATGATAGTCTCATCATCAACCAACTCCAAGACAACTAACTCTAATTAGTTGATCTTTGTGCTACGGCACTCTACCAAATAACTTATAATCACTAGTGAATTTTGAGATTCACATTGCATCATTTGTCCCCCTCTAATACAATATAAATTCATATTATCATCAATAAAATTGTAAAATATTCTTCAACAGATTCAATTTTTTTTACTATAAACGTTGTATTCAATATCATCACTAGTGATTATCATGAATCTATATATATTCAACATTACAACAACATATAACTCCAAAAAACATAAATTCTTTACTACACCCCTACACTTTCAAATATTTCAAAATAAGGGATGATTGATTTTTTTTTTTTTTTCACAATCCATAAAGTTTTACAATTTTTTAGTTCACATGCAATTTGTATACTAATTTATCAAAAACTATCAATAAAAATTACTGGTACATTGCAGTTAAAGACTATTACAAACCAACTAACTTCATTTCTCACAAACGACCAAAGCGTATAACGTAATATAAAAAATATTAGAACATGTAAATAAATATTATAAAACTAATTAATGGCCAGAAGCAATTTTCCGGATAGCTACTATTAGGAAAATATTAAAGATTAAATTTTAAAGAATATTAAGTATAAACAAAATAATGGCTATAAACTCATCACCCATAAAATATTATATTTGTTAATATATTATCATACTCAAATAAAATCTTCACCTAGTTTTCTATTAATCACATAAAAATTAAGTTGACACAAATATTAACATCGGGTATCACCTCTGACGTGGGTTACCATTTTAATATTTCATAATATTTTTTTGCTTTATTTTGTTTTCTATGTAAAATGTGGGAAACACATTTACTGTTGACCTTTATTATTTAAGTTACATTTTCTGTGTAGTAACTTTTTATGATGAAGTGTAGCCATGCAACTTACGTTGCTGTTTTGCTATTATGATGAAAATGACACTTCATGCCTCCTCCATACGTTCCACTATTGGAGGGGGGAGGGAGGGGTGAAAAAATCATTTCTCATTCATGTGTAACTCTTTTTTCTTTAAACTCATGATTCGTGGAGGATAAATTTGATCATCATTTCCCTTAGATTCACGTAACCGTCCATTTTTTATTTCCTCATTATATCTTGTAACTCTTATAACTTTGTAACTTATACAACATTGATCTTATCACTGCTTCTTCTTATTCATTGAATGGATGACTTTCTCATCTATAAATAAAGGTGGTCTTTCATATTTTTGAGTACACACAAAAGATAATAGAGAGTTCACAAAAGTTAGTAAAAGAAAGAATTTATTAGTTGAGATTTTGTTTCAATATTTTTTAATAATTTATTCTTTTTGTAAGATGTATCCATTAATTTATTTGGTTTATTATTTTATCCTGTAGTAACTGCAGAGTTACAAATTTCTGTATAATAATTTATCCTATCTGTACTGTAGTATATATCTAATTCTAGATTTTCTATGTTGTTTATTATCTTGTGTTGTTCTTCTCGTAGTGAGTTTTTTAAATTATATAAACTATCACATGTACTTTTTTCTAAATTTTCTAAGGTTTCTTCTATCCCTATTAACTTTTCTTTTAGATTTTCCATTATTTTTCTAATTCGGTTTCTATAATTAATTTCATTATTTAGATTATCTTGATTTTCTCTAGTTTTTCTAATATATTCTAACATCCTTGATCTGAATAATATCCTTCTGGGTAAAATTTATATGTATTAACAACAAAACATAAAATAACAGAAAAAAATAAGATTAACAAGATACGAATAGAAAGCCCATTTGAACAAATTGTAAAAACAATAGATTATAATGATTATAGCTATAAAGACATAGATATAGAAGAAAATTTAGAAATAGTAAATGATAGAATAAGTACAACAAAAAGAATAGCTGATGAAAAACCAGAATCATCAAGCTCATAAAAAAGAACAAGTTATGAAACAAATTCAATAAGTAATTTAAACCAATATTACATAACAGGAAAAATAAATGAAAAAGAATATTTAATACTCTTAAATACAGGACAAGAAGAAAATTATATAGCTAAATATCTAGTAAAAAATGAAGAAATAAAAACCGATAATGATATGTGCCCAGATCTACCAAGAAGTTTAATAAATAATAAAAACATAGCAGAAAAAGAAATAATAATAGGAGTTAGAAAAATAAAAATAGAATTTGAAGTAAAAGAAGAAATACAAAAAACAGATATAATATTAGGAATAAAATGGTTAGAACAAGTAAAACCATATAATATAGAACATACACAATTAACCTTAACATATAACAAAGAAAAATTCAATAAATACACAAAAAGATGAAATATCAAAATTAGAATTACAAATAGATAGTTTAGAATATATATATCAACATGAACTATTCACAATAAAATGAACAAAGAAGAATTTATAATAGATGAAAAAATATATGAAAATCACGAAGGATTAAAAATAAAAATAGTATTTTCTAATCTAGGAAGAAGATATAAGAAAATAGGTGAACATTTATACCTAATGTTAGAAAAAGAAGAATTAAAATTAGAAGATAAATTGACTGCAATGGTAAGAATAGAAAAAGAAAATGAAGAAATAGATAGAAAAAAGAAAATAGAAAAAATTAAACAACAAACTACGGAAGAAATACGAAAAATAGAAGAAACTAGACCTAGACTGTGTAATAGATACAAAAGAAATAATACAATTATGGATAGGATATATGACAAAACAATTATTAGATAATAATATAAACATAACAGATGCACCAGAATATATAGAAAGAATATTAATAGGATCGGTAAAACTATGGTTTTCAAATTTAACTGAAAATAGCAAAAAAGTATTAAGAGCTAATAAACCTATAGAAGGAACATCATCAACAACAACTAAACTAACACCTATAGAATTATTGAAAAAATATAAAACAGTTATAAAAGATGAATTTGGTAGTATGACAACAATAGAAGAAGAACAAGATGAATAAAAAGATACAAATAGGAATTTAAAGTTAAAATTAATAATATGTAATATGTGTTATATAGATGAATATACTTGCGCATTTAAAGAATATTATTATAAAGGAGCATATAGTATAGAAGAAAGTAAGGAAATAAGAAAATTATATTTTAATAAATTACCCGAACCATTTTGTTAAAAGAATGTACTTGTTATAATTATGGAAAGTTAGGACATTTAGCTAGAGATTGTAAGCTTTGAACTCAACTCTTATACAAAGTTGTTGAGTTGTTCTTTGTGATAAGACTGTTGTATCCTGGAGGAGACAAGTCAAGAAGATTACTGTTGGATCGGTGAAACAATTTGCTGCAGTGGGCTTGAATCTCCTTAAAGAGAGCAAGATATCCGTGCCTCAGCCGAAGAAGAAGAAGATAACTTTTATTTTTCTTCACTTGTAATTTTTCCAGTTATAATATTATTGTAATTTCACTAACAATTTTAAGGAGATTCAATGACAACAACTGAAAAATCCGCGGATGTCAAGATGAAAGATCTTAATAAGCCATTTCGGTTCAATAGTACTCATTTCAAGAGGTGGAAGGGTAAGGTCTTTTTCTGCTTAAGTCTTCTCAATGTCTCTTATGTGTTAACTAAGAAGAATCCAAACAAAGTAGATAAGTCTTCCATAAATGATGAACAACTCATTTCTCTTCAAGAGAAAGTTGAAAAATAAGATGGTGCACAGTGTCTAAGGAGGACTAGGGCCAAAATAGATTCATTATAGTCAAGTGGGAAGGTGAAATCAGTGTACGCAATAAAAATCGGCCAGTTAGGATCAAAATTGGGATCAAGGTATTCCTATAATTTGGTTTGGCATTTTAGGCTCGAGTGGATTAAATAAAAAAATGGCCTATGATCATCTCCTACCCCAACCATCCTACGTTCTGGGCAAAAGAAACCAGGCAAGTTCTGGACTCCTTACACACTGGGAACTAAGTAACTCCTCACAATTACTTTGTACAAGGTCACATGTCAGTCACGACCTATCTAATTCATGCACCTACATGCTATAATTATTTCATTCCTAATTCTATTTCCATTAAGGGATTCTAAGCAGCCGCACATGCATACAGATCACACAGTTTGTCACAATAAAAAATTTCAGTTGGGGTATAAAATTTTCAAGTACATAATTTATCAACTACGTATGCACATCGTTCTTATCATGATCATCACAAAACACACATATACATGCCAGTTCGTCATTTATATTGTGACCTACGAGTTTTAAAACACGACAACTATAACTCGTAATGACTGTGGTACACCCCCACCCCCATCTAAAAACTATGCACTATTCCCAGTGTATCTAGCAATGTAAAATCGGGATCGAGGACATACCTAGGAACCCTAGGTGCTAGCTCAAACTGGTTCATCATAAGACCCTCGAATCAGTCTCCACTCCTCTCAACAGTAGTCCCATCAGCTGTCGAGACTGTCTCCGTAATAGTAGAACTAGTTGTGGTCGGTGCGCTCAATGGTATATTAGGTATCGAGGCTATCTCACTGCCTCTCTCAATATCCATGGCCGATTTTGAACTACCGACACTAGTATCCATCTCATGAACCCTCACATGTCGGTCTTTCTCACTCTGCATATTTGCTCTTTTTGCTGCTTAAATATTTTCTTTTCAGAGCTTTATTTTTTTCTTTTCTTTTCTTTCTTTCTCTTTCTTCCTTCTTCATCAGTTTTGATACCCTAAATATTATTGATCTCTTCTTCTGACTTTATATCTGGCATAATCAATATGGGGAAAACTGGCCTTTTATCAACTTATTTACTAGCTTACGCAATTTGGCTATTTCAGACTTAACTTCTGCTAAATTAGGAGCTTGAGCACCTCCAAGCTGGTGAGAGAGCCTCAAATCGAAAGCATCCAACCTTCTCTATACCCTTATGTTTTGGTCATCTAGTCTATTATTAACCTAGGGTTTTACTCTTGATTCCATCAACTGCACCTTTTTCTCCAGGGTGCTTAATCTTTTCATAACCTTATTCCACATAGCCAGTGTAATAACCATGTATCCTGTCAGAACTGATCTGGACGTGGGAGGACATGGTGTCTTAGTATATGGAGGGGTTAGAGTACTGATGTACTCATTGTATCAGAATGCTGGGTCTCAGCTGGACCACCTTCAGGTTGAGTGTCATCATCCTCATTAAATCCGACAGTATTGGTACACTGGGTATCTTTGGTCCATAGTATCTCAGCCAGCATCGCTGCTCCTATTTTTTCTTGCCTAGTAATGGGATTACAGCATCCCAAATTATCCATAAATTTGTGGTGTTCTTTGGCTAAATGAATTGATCCACGTCCGAAAGTACCTGTACTCCTGCTTCTAAGAAAATCTGAATCAACAAGCATGGGAATACCAATATAACATAAGTACCCACAACTTGATCTTGTATCTATCTGGCGATGATTTGTGCAACATTGAATTCATACCCTTTTATGAATCCAGCTATCAATGCAACGCAAAATGGACTCAGAACATTGTCCCCAGTTGTCGGACATAATCTATGTCAGGTCAGAGTCCATCACTTCTTTACCTTGAAGTTCAGCATGTTCTTTTTAATCTGCTGAGAGTTCACTCCTGGACCACAACTAGCCAACTATCTTCCTCTCCGTTTGTAGTAATCAAACTTGCTATCCATCAGAAGTGCATCTTTTTGTCTTTCGTACCCAGTTGTTTTCTTGTTATTTTGCATATTTTCTCTATGTGGTACTTAATTTCAGTTGTATTTATTGGTGGTTGGAAATCAAGTCTATTCAAGACTCTTGAGATAGTTCGCAGAGAAATGTTCACCCGAACTCCACAAATAGTGAAGGAAGTGATCGGATCATTGTATTTCCACAATCTTCCCTATGGTTATTGCCTCTTCAACTCTCCCCTATAGGCTGCATAGAAATCCTATACTAGTATTGGATTGAATTTGTTTGAAGTTGTGGTCATCTATTAAAATTGATATTGTTAGAATCGGGCCTCGAACTCAGGCAGTCCATACATGCCTGTAGTTGTTAATCTCTCTCCAGATATATCCCCCTTATCATTTTTCTCATGGCTGGATTTTCATCTACTCCCCCATTATAGGTATCCTGTATTCCAGGGTACCCCCATCGTTTAACGATAGGCACTGAAGTAGGTTCAATAGATAATAAAACTTGGGATCGTGGTTGTGGCTGAACATCAATGGGGTAATATGCTCCTCCTTCTCACTTTTAGAATCTACCTCATAAGTGTTCGATTCTTCCTCACCAGCTCCATCATTATTTTTTTCTTCTTCATCCTTATCCTCATTTTCTTCATCAGAAAATAATGGTGAGTGTGGTGAGGAAGTGCCTGGATTTTTCAATCTTGTCCCCTTTGGAGGTGTGTTATTTTTTGTGACTATTTACTTTTCCTCAGTTCATTTCTCCCTTGGGTTTACCTTCCCCTTCAGTAGTCTACAGGGTCACCTCTTGATTCATCGATTTCCTCGTTTCTCAATTGGTAATCAGACTTAGGGGTAGGTTTCTTCTTAGTGTTCTTTTTTGGGGTTTGCTTGGATGATAAATCACCTTTGGAGCCATTGAAACTTATTTGCATAAGACCAATTAGTGAATTCTATGATGAGGAAAGGAAAATAAGAAAATTTGGTATTATTGGGCCTTTACTGGACTCATTACGACTGAGGGGTTTGAGTCATTGTCACTGGGTACGATTCATTTAGATGGGTCGCAAAGTGAACATTGTACAAGTCAATATTTTCTAGTCAGGTTACGAGTTCTCTTAACGAGTCATAATGTGAGTTTATGAGTTTTCACCAGCACTCGTAAGTTGACCAAAAATATATCATACTATGCATAAATTTCCCCAGTCATTAAGACTCCCAACTATGAGTCGTAAGGATTGACTACAACTCATTTGGGTGATTCGTAAAGTTATCAGAACCTATCCTCTCCTTTATGTTATCAGTGGTTACGGGTATCATAATGACTCGTTAAGTGTCATTATGAGTCATTAGGAGGGTCGTACCTATTTTAACATGAGGGAATAGACTTGAGTAGTTCCAATACTTTATTCCACACACAACAATCTACATTTAAACACGACTTCAGACTCCACACATTCATCCACAACATAAATCAAAACATCAAGTTTATTTTCAATCCCATTACCACATTTTATAGCACACTTCCTGTATATAGGGCTCGATTATTGATTTATACCTATAGCTAAATCAATAAATCCAACGATGTTTCATCAATTTTAGAAACTAACTTGGTTAATAGAGCTTTTAGGAACGAAACACTTGTTTTCTTGAACTTTGGGTTTCTTGACTTCAACAAATTTGAGCCCTAATCTGTGTGAATTTTGCACTTTGGGAAGATTGAAACTAATTTATTTTTGTGAATTTTGAGTTAATGTGGAGTGCTTATGAGTTTTGCAAATTGGCAGAAATAGAGAGAGTTCAAGAGTTAGAGAATTGGGTGCTCGATTAGGGTGCTCCTTTTTATTTAAACCATGATTTGGGGGTGGGTTGACCCGCGATGCTTGAACTAGTAGGCTTAGTCACGAGTCTTCATTATGACTTGTTACCGTTGCTTATGATTTTTTAACTTCCTTTGTTAAAATGACTGGAACCTTACCTCAGTCTGGTGTCGTTACGACTCAAGGTGACGAGTCGTAACAGAACATTATGACTCATTCTGAAAGTCGTAATGACTCCAAAAATTAATTACCTGGAAGTAATATAGGTTCCAATTACTTAAGGCTCCTCTTCACAAGTCGTAATGTTAGGTTATGATCCGTAATGAGCCGGTATGACCTAATTTCTGCTAATTTTTAGCCAACTCCTGCAAGCTTCAGTCCTGCATACTGAACACACATATTACCCTATAATTTATGAAGTACAAAACATGGGTTTCCTCCAATATAGTTCTTGATTTTACATCGTGGAAGAGGTGTCTACGTTGGATACACAGAATTCACCAATAATCCCCATATGCTGCCTCCTATGTAGCACTTGATTAATGTCACGGCACGATGCAATTGCTGTGGTTAATCAGACTTTGCCAAGGTCCATTTCAAGAACCACTTTAACTTTCTTCCTCATTACCCATATAGTGCTTTATCCTTTTCCCATTTACTTTGAATGAGGCTTAACCATCACATTTCAATTCTAAAGCACCATATAAAAACACTCTCACCACAGTAAATGGCCTATACCACCTAGACTTTAACTTTCCTAGAAACAAGCGAAGTCTTGAATTATATAGCAATACCTGGTCATCTTTCTCGAATATTCTTTTCTTGCTTTTGCGATCATGATGCAACTTCATCTTCTCTTTGTAAAGTGTAGAACTCTCATAAGCCCGAAGTCAGAATTTATCCAACTCATTCATCTTACTTATTCTTGGCTTTGTTGCATCCTGTTACTCAAAATTCAACTTCTTCAATGCCTATAGTGCTTTATGTTCAAGTTCAACAGGATAGTGACATTCTTTTACATACACTAATTGATACGGAGAAGTACCTATGGGAGTCTTGAAATCTGTTCGGTACTCCCATAATGCATCATTTAACTTTCTTGACCAATTAGTCCTATTGACATTCACAATCTTCGCTAAAATAGACTTTATCTTTCTGTTGGATACCTCAAGATATCCATTAGTCTGTGGATGGTAATGTGTTTCCACCCAATGCTTCACTCCATACTTCTCAAATAGACTCTTAAATAGGCGATTATAGAAATGCGACCCACCATCACTAATTATTACACGTGGTGTGCCAAATTGAGAAAAGATATGCTTTTTTCAAAAAAGTGGTGACACTTTTTCTTTCATTGTTGGGAAGGTCAACTGCTTCCACCTACTTTGACATATAATCTACCGCCACAAGAATATACTTCATACCAAAAGAGCTAATAAAGGGTCCCATGAAGTTCACCCCTCATACATCAAACAATTTTAATTCTAAAATAGGGGTAATAGGAAGTTTATAGTGCCTTGAGATATTTCCTTGACACTGGCATTGGTCATAGGCTAAAGCAAAAACATGAGCATCCTTGTATGTTGTAAACCAGTAGTACCCACATTGTAAGATCTTGTGGGTTGTACGGGTTCCTCATGGTGACTCCCTAGTGGTGAAGAATGAAAAGACTTAAGGATGCTCATCATATCCACTTTAGGGATACATCTACGAATAACCCCATCCACTCATATTTAGAATAAGTAAGGTTTATCCCAGAAAAACTTCCTTAAATCATGCATACATTTCTTTCTCTACTGGAAAGCAGATCTTTTAGGACTAGATCTCTTGCTAGATAATTTGCATAGTCAACAAACCATGAAATTAGATCTTGAGAAACATCCAACACCTGCTTGTCTGAAAAACTATCATTAATTTTATTCCCATCTTTAACTTTCTGCATTGCTTTCTCCTCAAGTCTAGACAAGTGATACACAACCTAATTCTCACTGCCTTTTTTTTCCTTGACCTCAAAATCAAACTCTTACAGCAAAATAACCCACCTAATTAATCTAGGCTTTGCATTTTTTGGACATCAAGTACCTCAATCCTGTATGATCAGTGTACACTATTGCCTTCGTCCCAATCAAATATGATCAAAATTTATAAATGGTAAAAATCACTGCTAATAATTCCTATTCAATGACTGTCCAGTTCTTTTGAGTAGGGTTTAGTGCCTTGCTAGCATAGTAAATAGGATAAAGTATCTTTTCCCTTCTTTGGCCTAGGATAGAACCTAAGGCCACTCCGCTTGCATCACATATGATCTCAAATGGTGAGGACTAGTCGTGGGACATGATGATAAGAGCCATCATCAACTTATATTTTAGGAATTCAAAAGCCTTCAAGCATGCTTCATCAAAATCAAATGTCACGTCTTTCTCAAGAATGTTGCAAAGAGGGTTGGCAATCTTTGATATATCTATGATGAATCGCCTATAAAGCCCCGCATGCCCTAAGAAACTTCGAATACCCTTCATAGAAATTAGTGGAGATAATTTCTTGATCACTTTAGTTTTATCTTTGCCTACCTCTTTACCCCTTTTTGAAATCTTGTGCCTAAGCAGAATGCCTTCTTTAACCATGAAATGACATTTTTCCCAATTATGTACCAAGTTGCATTCCTCATATCTACGAAGAGAATTTACCATATGAACCAAGCAATTATTAAAAGAATCACCAACTACCAAAAAATCATCAATGAATACTTTGATGGTGTATTCTACCATGTTAGAGAAGATTGATATCGTACATCTCTGAAATGTGGCTGGAGCATTACAAAACCCAAATGGTATACAACTGAATGCAAAGGTCCCATAAGGACAAGTAAAGGTTTTCTGGTCTTGGTCTTCGAGTGCACTAGTGATTTGGTTGTAACCCAAATAACTATCTAGAAAACAATACCACCCTCTGCCCATAAGCCTATCAAGCGTCTAATCTATAAACGACATGAGCAAATGGTCTTTCTGAGTTCATATATTCAATTTCCTGTAATCTATGCACACTCTCCATCCTGTGGTTTGTCTCATTGGCACTAGGTTATTATTCTTATTAGGAAGAACCGTAATACCACCCTTCTTAGATACATATTAAACTGGGCCAACCCACTTACTGTCAGTATTGAGATATACTATACTAATATCTAACCATTTGATTATTTCTTTCTTCATCACCTCCTGTATAGGCGAATTTAGCCAACACTAATGTTCTATACTTGGAACATAATTTGGTTCAAATTGGATCTTGTGAGTACAAAGAACCAGTGGAATTCCTACAATATCTTTAATGGACCATCCAATGGCCCTTATCAATCTTTGTAGCACTAATAATAAAGCTTCCACTTCTGTCCACATTAAGTTAGCTGTAATGATTACTGGAAAAGTGTTATTGGCCCCCCAAAAATGCATATCGCAAATAAGAAGTGAGGGCCTTCAACTCTAAGACAGGTGGCTCCTTAATAGATGGGCGAGCAAGTGGAGTAGTTCTATTTTTTAGGTCCAACCCAAGATTCTTTGGTGCAAAACTATAATAAAAACTTCCATAAAGTGCATCATACTATCTCATCATAATCATCAATACTATCACTATTGAAGTTTATAATCACTGCTGCTAAGACTTCAACACCTAACCGTTCTTTGATAGGAACAATCACCACCTCAATTTTATAATCGATGGTGTCTATCACAGACACATCTCTCATATCATCAAGTTGTCACATTGATTGGCATATATTGAGGATTACCTATTCATCATTTAGTTCGAACCTCATCTATCCCAATTCCATATCAAACAATACCTTGCCTGTAGCTAGGAAGGGTCTTTCCAAGATAATAGAGACTTGAAAGTTCACCTTATAATCAAGTATCACAAACTTTGCTGGGATGATAAAAGATGCCACCTTTACCAACACATCACATAGAATACCAACTAGTATTTTCACCATTCAGTCAACCATCAATAATCTCATTGATATTGATTTGGGTGCTCCCAACCACAACTGCTTAAACATAACCAACAATATGAGATTAATGCTTGATCCTAGATCACATAAAGCCCAAGCAAAGTTAAAAGACCTAAAAGTGCATAGAATGGTGAAGGCTCCAGGGTCTTCCTTCTTCTCTACTAACGATCTAGAGGCCACAATACTACAATGATGAACATTATTCATATGCTCATAGCTTACAGTTCATTTTCTAGTGACCAGATCATTCATGAATTTTGCATAGCTTGGCATTTGCTCCAACTCCTTAACTAATGGAATGTTTACAAATATCTCTTTCAACATAGATAAAAACTTTTGATTTTTCTCTCCTCCTTCTTTTTTAATCTCTGAAGATAAGGTGGTCTAGGTCTTGGAATAGTTTTAAGAACAGGCTCCTCAACCTTACCCTTACATTTGTCAGCTATACTTTTATCCTCAATATTGAGCGATCTCACTGCTTCTACATCAGTGCTTCCTAAACAACAATAGGCTCAACATTATTTTTATCTCTTTCATAGTGGACATCGGAGAATCCATGGTGGTTTTGCCATTTTTAGTAGTAATTGCATGACAATAACTATCATTCTTTGGGCCTGCACTGTATTACTAGGAAGAGTGCCAGGCTGCCTTTGATTCAACCTGGCCAATATCTGGCCAAACTGCTGCTCTAGTTGTTTGATCACCGTAGCATATAACTTAACTTTCTGATTCAGCCTTGATAGATTTGTCTTAATCTCCTTAATACAACTCTTTTGAATTTCTTGGCCTTTTACTAATTTTAACAAAATTGCTTCCAATCAAGACTTGGTATCTCGGCTACCTGGTAGGACATATCTGTCACTCTTTTCTTTGTAGTCATCCTTGTGCCTTCAATCACAATCTTGTTCTCTGCTCCTATATTTGTACCTATTACCATAATAGTTCTGACCTTGATTTCCTTGCCATTTGGATTAGAAACCCGCCACTTCACAATTCAAATACTTTTCTTCCTTATCTACATCCGACTGATATGTTCTAGAAGTAGATCCCTATGCCCTTACTGCATCCATTTTTTTAGCCGTCATTGTTGCAAATTATTTTGAAAGTAGCCCAATATCAGTTCTGAGTTGTGTAACTTCTTATACTACCATATCATCACTAGCTCTGTAGTTACTTGTAGCCCAAATAACATGTGTACTAGTTCCTCTATCAGCCTCCCAAGTATGCCATTCTTGGTTTGTGACAGAATTCTTATCTAACATTTCTTGGGCAATCTCCTAATGTAGGCACATAAGTGCACATCAAAATATTGTGTCTGCCATTGCCCTAGAGCTATCATTTAAAGATCTATAAAATATCTCCAAAAAATTTAATCCTGGAATTCTGTGATGGGGTACTATTCTCAACTTCTTTTTAAATTGAAACCATGCTTCAAACATAGACTCTGCAAGTAACTGCCTAAAATTATAGATCTCATTTTTCAACTATAGCATCTTGGTAAGAGGGAAAAATTGATTCAAAATTATCTATGCAACTCATGCCAAGTCCTAATTGATCCTCTAGGGAGTTCTCTTAGCCATAATGATGCTTCACCTGTCAGTGAAAAAGAGAATAACCGTAACCTCAGTGTATCCTAATCTACCCCAGGGATAGTATATGAAGTACATATCCTAATAAAATTTGATAGGTGCATGTTTGTATAATCTATTATTGCCTCCAAGAATAAATCCTTCTAATTCAATAGTTGAATCATTACAATGGTAATATCGAACTTTATATTCGGGGGTAATGCAGTTGGAACAATGGCTCCAGTCTCAACAGGCTCTACATAACCCATGTTTTTATCTTCATCATATAGTGGTAGATACTAATATGATGGGACTACTCTAGGACTGCCACCTCACCCTTTGTCACGATTTGCATCTTGTGTTGTTCCACGATCTTTTATCGATCTTGGTAGAGATAGATGTGCCTTTTAAGCTAAATAGGATTCCTTAGCTGCTCTTGTCTCTTCAGCTACCTCTACTAATAAATGCTAATTTTTCTATTGGAAATATTCTATGGATCAGTAGGTGGGGGATGAGGTACAATTTGAGGTTCTCAAAAAACCCAACAGGAACACCATCACAAACTTACTCTGACATTCTTCATGGTGTTTGTGGAATTCTTTCAGACTCTAGGTCTAATGTGATAAAGGATTGCTTCTTCTCCTAGTGTTTGGCATACATCGGCATATACAAAATCAAGAATAGAAAATAAAACCTACGAACTTTACCAACTTCAATAACAATTCATACTGTCTTTCCCAGTAATGATGCTAAAATTTGATGTCGCTCAAAAAACTAACCATCAAAGAATTATGTTGTGGTCGATGTCAAATATAGTAACCCAAAATAGGTTAGGGTCGAACCCGTAGGAAAAACATTGAACAATATCTTAAACTTGATAAATAGGGGAATTTGAAGTCAAAAGTAACACGTAACAGAACTTGAATGCTTGAGTTTGTAAATAATAGAAGACGACTACTAGAACTTTGTTTCCCATGGATTCACAATTATGTAAGATTCTGGTACTCAATCTACCTAACCCTTCTGCTCCACATGCAAAGTTGACTAGCTATGTACTCTCAATCGTCTTGTGAATGTATTGATAGATTTCACCCATTACCTTATAAGTCTCAGGGTGTTGCCTTGCTATCCCTTGTCAATAACATCAGTACAACTCTCACCTTCTAAGTCTCAAGTTGATTAGATAAGGGTTGGTAGCCTTGAATCACTATTGTATTCTTTTTTCCCAATCTCAAACTCCCTTATGAGGACATTCTCGAATACAGGCAATCCCCAAGTTTCTGTAGCAGCATGGGTTCAATAAATATGAAGAACATAACAATACATACAATGACAGTCTAATAGATAAATCTCCTACTTCCTTACATAGCTAATCCAATAGGGTTCTCACAACCCTAGTCTAGGAAATTAGCCGCTCATGTTCATGCAACAATCCATAATAATTAATAAAGAACACATGTAATTAATGCACGATAATGAAAGAGAAAAAAATCCAAAGTCCCCAATTAAGTGCAAACCCAAAATCTCAATGATCAAAGTATGCTAAGTATCAAAAGTAATGTAAAAGTGCGTCACCTAATAAAGGAATAACCCTAAGGTATTTATAGTATCTCAAAATAATAAATAAATCCTAATAAAAATAAAATAGGAAAAGTAAGTCGGTAATCATTATGACTTGTAACATCTCTTTACGAGTCGTCTTCAGCTTGTCGCCAGCATTTTAGTGAACTTCTATCTCCTAGGATTCAAGCAACTATTATCTTTATGACTCATCACCACGAGTCGTAGTGAGTCCTTACGACTCGTGGTATTCACTCATTATCACTTGTGCCTTGAACTTCAGGGCTTTGAATACTGGTCTCCTTATGATTTCCCACTACGAGTCATAATTAGACCTTACAACTCGTGGTCTTCTGTGACTTTACCTCCTAACTTTAGATTTGGATTTTGCTCACTTTATGATTTCCCCTCACAACTCGTAGTCACTTCTTACGAGTCATGGTTAGTCTTCACTTAGCTTCTTCAGCTTTACTTTTGCCACTGTCTTTTTAATGAGTTAAAGGCTATGAGTCGTATGAGGATTTGGCGATTCGTAGAAAAATTAGACTTCAACATATTCACAACTTTTTCTTTCACTTTTCATTCCAATGTACTTAATACCTAAATTCCCTACAATCAAGAAATAAACACTTCAGATCCAGCAAAATAACCTAAAATCCAAGCATAAATTTCTTGTTTTAAGAATCGAATATGCCATGTTTCCATGGCATATCACTAATGCAATCGAGCTTATTTGAACTATTGGTTGAAAATTAAAAAAATTGGAAATATTAGTATGGGACCCACATTTGATCGAAATAACCTTGGATGGAAAATTCAATTTTGCCAATGCGTTCGAAACGTCGATTTTAGGGTAGTAACATATTTGGTTGGATTTTATGGCTTTTAAATTTTTTTTGACCTCGATTTGAAAAATTATAATTTTGAGTTTCGGGGGTCAACTCTGTGAAAATGATATTTTTTTGAAAATTTGATATCACTATTGAGTCCGAAGTATCAAAATTAGTGTAGTTGTATTTTTTGTTTTCATATATCGAACTCCAAACGAATCCCGAACACTTCATCGAAGTACGTTTTTGGACTTAAAAAATCTGGTGTAAAATAAAAAAAATCTGCTATTTAAAAACAACTTTTCCGCTCTTTTTGTCTATTTTGATCATTCTTTCACCTTACCTCTTGAGAGTTAGACCCTAAAATAGTGCGAGAACTTAAAAATGAAGCTTGCGGGAGCTTGGGAAGCTAGATTGACATCTATTTCTTGATTCTATTATGGATTTAAGGTGAGATTTCATCCTTTTCTACTCTAGTTCCTTGATTAATTATTTAAAACTCAAAAATCTTAGGGCCTAATTTAAAATCCCAATTTCACTCCTTTTATTTGAATAATATTTTAATCTTATAATTAGTAGTTTTTCATCAATTTAACTTTCAAAACAACTTTGATTCTTGATTTTAATGCGAAATTCAAATATTTCATCTGGTAAAGCTTAAAAATAATTTTTCTTCAATTTAAACCTTGTTTTCGACTCGAATTTTCAATTGTAGATTTCTAAAAATATGTGGAACATGTTTTTTTTATAAACTTTTGATTTTGTCCTTTTTTAGAAACTCATTTTCGGGTTCCATTTTGACCCCGAACCAAAAACAGAAATTATAGGTATCACTAGCTCTATTTTGATGCATAGATTATATATTTCTTCGCTTTAGTTAATTTTGGGATCGTTCGTGAGAAGTAAGGTCGTGAGTTTGAAGTGTAGCGGACCAGTTTCAACATTCGAGGTAGGTTATGGCTTTAATCTTCAAACTAGACTTAGTAGTTAATTTATATATCAAAATGCACATTAAGGGTGACAACTAATCATGTTATATGTTTATCGATATGTTTTGCCTGTGTGGGGGTTTAAATGTGATGTAATTATTAAATCTGTGATATCATGTGATATGTGTGACCCTGCAGGGTCTTATGTGATGTTGATAGCCAGAAATATATGTGAATTATTGTACTATGTTGTTAGAAATGCCTATTGTGGTGGCTTTGACGTACTATGATATATTCATACTTTGTGGGCATATGAATCATATGGAAAATTCATGGATAGTAGTATTAGTTAGCATATATTGACTTACGTGGTTGTGGAATTTTTAATATTGTGGTTGGTTGTGGAAATAAATCATATGGATTGGTTGTGGAAATACATCATATGGATTGGTTGTGAAAATAATAATTTTGAATGGTTGTGATCATTGCATCGTCATTCCCATGTCATCATACACATTATTTTACTTGTTTGTTTTATTGCTTTATATTTACTTGTTTCCATATATGTGTACTTGATTTATATGTTATGCTATAGATGTGCTTTGAAAATACTAAAAATATTGAAAATACTGAAAATACTAAAAATACTAGAAATACGAGAAATAAGGATGTGTGCTAATCTTAAGGCTGTGTGCCAATTTTAAGGTTGTATGTCAATCTTAAGGTTGTGTGCCAATCTCAAGGCTGTGTACCAACTTTAAGGATGTGTGCCAACCTCATGCATTATCATCATCATAGCTTCATCATATTCATCATAGTTATCATCATTGTCTTATGCATTGCATTTGCTTTATTGTGTTGATGTTGTGATTAAATTTACTTATTGACTTGTTATATGTCTACTTGCTCTATATTCTAATACTTGTACTTGACCATCCTGTATATACTTGTTCTTCTCTATTTATACTTGCATGTACTATAATGTATACTTGTGTTATACTAACTATATTGCCGTTGTGTTGGTGATATATATATATATATATAGTAGAACATATTAATGCAAGCTGTATGGGCTACCGTTGTGTGATATTTTTTAATTGTAGGTGGCGTTACCTTAGTGTGTATTTTGTGTTCTTTATTTTCCACTTTGCTTGTTCAGCCTATGATATCTACTGAGTATAAGTGGACCGTCTTCACTCCTACTATACCCTTTTGGTGCAGATTTAGGTTTGGGTGTGCTCCACATTGCTTAACTCGGGCGATTGTTGTAACTTTCAAGGTAGTTGATGATTTTCAAGCGTCCAGATGTCTTCTGCTACCTTTCTTTAGAGACTATATCTTTATTTTCATTTCAGCTATAGAGTTTCTATTATATTTTGATATCTTATGTATTTTTTGAATTTGAGTTGTACTAGATACGTTCTTATACTGTGACACCTAATTTTGGGAGTCATGGCTGCATTGTTATGTTTCTTTTCGCATTTATTATGCTTGTATGGTTCGATTTCGTTCTAAAATCCTTATCATGGGGTTATTATTGTCTTTTCTCTCTTTGTGTTTTGATTAGGGTGATAGACTTACTTGTCAAGGTTCATCATGACAAGTGCCATGATGACCTATAGATTTTTGGTCGTGACATTATTTCCAACTACAATCCATAAAAACACAATGTATTAAAAACTCTGTCAAGAAGCAGTAGAGGCAGGATTATCAAAATTAAGAAGGAAGTAGGCTAATGTTTGAGTAGTGACATTCTTCAGATTAGTGAGTTGGGTGGTGATAACAACAGAAAAAGTCTGTAGTGGTCTGAATTATTGGAGCCATCCTTGTAGCCGTCTTAATAACTTGATCCAATCTTACCCTGAGAAGAGTGACATCTGTGCTTATTTTCCTAATGATATTTTTGATTTTGTCAACATGAAAATATGAGGCAAGAAAGAGATCTTTGATGGAGTCCAACTTCAATTGAATCTTAGTTAGGTGGATTGTAACACTAAGATAGGAGGAGCTAGGAATATGAGGAGGAGATAACTTAGATTTTGGAGAAAATGGAGACCAATCGAGCCACCATCAGTCTTAGTGTAAGACCCCGTAAAAGTCCTAGTCTAATTCAATCCTATATAGTATGTAAAAAAGGGTCCCAGACTTACAAAAATTTCAGCCAAGTGTTGACATTTAGTCTCATTTTTGGCCTCGATATTTCAATGACTTTGTTTTTGATCTTTTCGGCCTTGGATTATCGATTTTCAATTGATTCATGATCAAGAATGTCTATATGTCACCTCAGGTGAGTTTTTAATTTTTTAGACGCTGTTAGAAGCTTAATTGGATGTCCAAAATAGTGAGTCAACATGATCTCGGCACGACGCATCGACAGAATATGCAATTTCTAATGAGCCAATGTGATCTCGATGCATTGCATTGGCCATCGCATTGACGTGGTGAGTCGGGTATCGCATTGTTGGGCAGTTTTTGTGTATTAAAAATCCGACTTTCCAAGGGCAATTGAGTTAGTTTCCCCACTTTTATTCAAACTTAAAACAGAAAATTAAGCTATCCTATAGGCAAAATCATTCACTCTTTCTCAAATCCTCTCAAGAACAAAACCCTAGGTCATTTAATTTCAAGTCCAAGCTTCAAGAACACACCAATGATTTTCATTAATTTAATTATCAAGGTATGTTAGGTCTTCATCCTAGGGTTTCCTTCCACCCTCGGAGTTCCTGAACCCTTTTTAAAGTACAAGTTTATCGATTTCATGATTTATATGTTTGAATTGAATTATGTTCATGTATGTATTGATGTTTTGTTTTCAAATAAGGATTCATTACAAGTTTCAAGTCAATTAATTAGCATGTATGTAGAATTATGTGATTCTCATGTTAAATCCTTGAATTTGCAAGATGAATGTAGTAGCTATGATGTTTATATCTTGATGAATTCTATGTGCATTAATTATGCTTTCCAAGTGTTTGATACAATGCCTATATAAATTGAGTAGTGAATTCATGACATATTATCATGTGGTCCCATTCATGTACAAGTTCATGCCTCTCAAGTGTTTGATAAAATGTCTAAATGGATGCATGGTGAATAAGTAACTAATGTAATGCTTTTAAGATTTTGCCATGTTTTGCTATTGATGCTATCGAGTCCTGGGGGTATTCAATACCTGAAAATCTAGCTATTTACCTAGAATTACAGTAGCTACAAATACTCTCAGTAATGTCACAAATAGTATTACTCAGATAGTTACAGAACTCAATGAACTCAGTCCAGTTCAGTCAGTCAACACAATCAATAACAGTTCAGTTAAGCCTAGTATAGTTTAGTGATCTGTTCAGTGTCTATTCAGTTGGGAGTAGGATTCAACACCGAGTGAACCTAGGGATAGGGGATCACCTACCAGTTGAGGGTGTGATCATTAGTTGCGGTCCCTTAGTTCTAGAACTACATAGCTAGCGTAGGTTAAATATATCAACCTGCCAGCCGAGGGTTGATAAAGAGTTTGCCTGCCAGTTGAGGGTAACACATATCTTACCTTCTAGATGAGGGTGATTCTTTAGTGTATCCACATAAACAATATTAGTACCCGTGGCACGGTGCCAACACCTTCCAACTGGGGTCATAGGTTAGACCCTAACTCAGTTTATAATCAAGGTATGTCAGTTAGATGAACACTCCCACAGTTTTAGTTTCAGACTAAGTATAGAACTCAGTTCAGTTCTACAGAATCAGGACTGTCAGAAAAAGTCACCCAGTTATCAATAATCTTAGATATCAGTCATTCAGTTATCAAAACTCAGTATTCAGTTTCACTATGATATCAGATATAATATATATATATGTGTGTGTGTGTGTGTGTGTATGCATAATATTGCATAATCAATATTTACAACAATTTTAGTTATTCATGTACTCTCATTTGATTGTTTCATGATTTTATTTAGTCAGTTATCATCTCATACATATGAAACCATGTATATCAGTCTACCTCACTAAGCATACCAGTACAATCAAAGTACTAACGCATACTCTTTCTTTTGCACTATGATGTCTCATATCATAGGTTCAGACGCATGGGATCCTGACCGTATTTAACTACTCAATTTATCCATAGTAGTTATAGTGGTTAGTTCTCATGTTTAGAGGACAGAATTATTATTTCAGTATTCCAGTAGATCAGTATGTTCAGTAGTTGGAGTTAGTTGGGACTTATCCCATCAACTCCCTATTCAGATAGTTAGAGGCTTTCAAACTAGACTATTTCAGATAGATGTTTAGTTTTTTTGTATTTCTATTAGTATTTAGTTTTCCCGAGACCGTTAACCTTGAATCAGTTTTAGTAGCATGTGAATTTCCAGATGTGTTTCCTGAAGATCTTCCAGAGTTCCTCCCAAAAGAGAAATTGATTTCAAAATAGTCCTTCTTCCAGATACTCAACCCATATCTATTCCCCTATACAGAATGTATCCAGTAGAACTAAAAGAATTAAAAGAGCATTTGAAGGATCTCCTAGATAATGGATTCATCAGACCCATTATTTCCCCATAGGGCACACCAGTTCTATTCATGCGTATGGAAGATGGTTCTCTCAGAATGTGTTTTGATTACCGTCAATTGAACAAAGTCACATTCTAGAATAAGTATCAACTTCCCAAAATTGATGACTTATTTGACCAACTTCATGGTGCCAGTTACTTTTCTAAGATATACCATAGACTAGGCTATCATCAACTCAGATTCAAGAAATGTGACATTCCGATAACTATTTTCAGAACTTGATATGGTCACTTCAAATTTCTAGTCATGGCATTTGGTTTTACAAATGCCCCAACAACTTTCATGGACTTGATGAACAGAGTGTTCAAGCGGTACTTAGACATGTTCATCATAGTCTTAATAGATGACATTATTGTCTACTCCCGAAATGAACATGATCATGCAGACCATCTTAGAATAGTATTATAGACCCTTAGAGCCCATTAATTGTTCTCTATATTCAGTAAATGCAAATTTTGGCAAGGTCAGTAACTTTCCTTGGTCATATAGATTCTGGTGATGGCATTAAAGTTGATCCTCAATAGATCAAAGAAGTGAGATATTGGCCCTGACCCATCCATCCATTAGATATCAGGAGTTTCTTAGGTTTGGCTAGCTATTACCAATGGTTTATTGAAGGATTTTCATCTATTACATCCCCTATGTCCAGATTGACTCAGAAGAAAGTCAAGTTTTGATGGTCAGATTCTTGTGAGAAGAGTTTTCAGGAGTTGAAGACTCGACTCACTACAACCCCAATTTTGACTTTACCAGATAGTTAAGATGGGTTTGTTATGTATTGTGATTCTTCCAGAGTTGACTTGGGGTGTGCTCTGATACAGAGAGGTAAGGTCATTGCCTATGCCTCTAGGCAGCTTAAGCCCCATAAAAAGAATTTCCCCACTCATGATCTAGAATTACTAGCTGTTGTGCTTTCCTTAAAGATTTGGAGGAACTATTTGTATATAGTACATGTTGATGTGTTCACAGACTATAAAAGTTTCCAGTATGTATTTTCTTTTAAAGACTTAAACTTGGTTCAGAGAAGGTGGTTAGAATTATTGAAAGACTATGAGATGAGTATTCTATATCATCCAGGCAAGGCAAATATAGTGGCTGTGCTCTTAGAAAGTTGTCCATGGGTAATGTTGTTCATGTTGAGGATGGTAAGAAGAAGTTAGTCCAGGAAGTTCATCAGCTTGGCAGGTTGGGTGTTCGCTTGGTTGATTCAGCTAAGATTAGTGTATGGGTGCAGAATAGTTTGGAATCCTCCTTGGTTTCCGAGGTGAAAGAAAGGAAGGACAAGGATCCCAATTTAATTATGCTAAATAAGTTAGTCAGAGATCAGAGAGTAGAGGTTTTCTCCTAAGAAGGAGATGATGTGTTGTGTTGCCAGGGTAGACTATGTGCGTGAGGCAGCAGATTCTTGCAGAAACACATAGTGTTCATTACTCGATCACACAGGGGATGCTAAGATGTACCATGATTTAAAGGAGATCTGTTGGTGGAGTGGGATGAAGAGAGATATCACAGAGTTTATAGTTAAGTGCTCTATGTGTCAGCCGATTAAGATTGAGCACAAAAGCCTAGTGGGTCTATGCAGAAGTTCAGTATTACCCCATGGAAGTGGGAGGAAGTGAAAATGGACTTCTTGATGGGTTTGCCTTGTACTCGTCATCAACATTATTTGATTTGGTTCATTATAGACAAGATGACTAAATCAGTCCATTTTTTGCCTGTCCATACTACCTATTCAGCTGAGGATTATGCCAAGCTCTATGTTAGAGAGTTGGTCAGATTGGATGGAGTTCTGTTGTCAATCATTTCAGAAAAAGGTACGCAATTCACCTCTCAATTTTGGAAATCCATCCAAAAGGTTCTTGGTGCCCAAGTTCACCTTAATATAGCCTTTCACCCATAGAAAGATGGTCAAGCAGAAAGGACCATTCAGACTCTAGATGATATGTTAAGAGCGCCTGTCATTGACTTTAAGGGTAGTTGGGGTGACCACTTGCCTTTGATTGAGTTCGCATATAATAACAACTATTGTTTCAGTATTCAGATGGATCAATATGTGGCTCTTTATAGGTAGAGATGTAGATTTCCTATTAGTTGGTTCGAAGTAGGTAAAGCCATAGTAGTAGGGCTTAACTTGGTGTTTTATGCCTTAGAGAATGTTTAGTTGATCAGGGAGTGGCTTAAGACAATTTAGAGCCGACAAAAATCGTATGCAAATATGAGGAAGAAAGATCTCAAGTTTGAGATTAGCGATTTTATATACTTAAAAATCTCTCCCATGAGGGGAGTGAAGAGGTTTGACAAGAAGGGGAAGCTTAGTCCCCGATATGTCGGTCCTTACAGAATTCTCAGCCATTTCAGAGAAGTAACTTACGATCTTAAGTTGCCTTCAGACTTAGCTTCAGTACACCCAGTGTTTCACATCTCCTTGCTAAAGAAATACATTGGTTACCCAATAGTTGTAGTCCCTATAGAGGGTATAGATGTTCAGAATAGTCTCTCTTATATGGAAGTCCCAGTCAAAATCCTTGATCATCAAATTTGCAGACTGAGGAACAAATAAGTTTCTCTGGTCAAAGTTCTATGGCGAAATCAGTCTGTTGACGGAGCTACTTGGGAAGCAGAAGTAGATAGGCAAACCAAGTATCCTCACCATTTCTCTGCAAACTCAGACCCAGCTCAAGGTAACAGCCTTCCTTAGATTTACTTAGTTCTATGCTCAGATTTCACTTACAAACTTGGTATCAATTACCATTGTATATCATCCTCATGACAGTCATGCATTTATAAATCAGTTCAGTCATGTAATCATACTTCAGCTATGCATGTTCAGTGTAAAAACTAAGTTTATCAGTAGTTTCAGTCATGTAATCATGCTTCAGTTGTGCATGTTCAGTATGTAAACTCAATCTATCAATATTCTCAGCTTAATCAGTCTCATTCAAGGACGAATGTTCCCAAGGGGGAGATATTGTAAGACCCCGTAAAAGTCCTAGTCTAATTCAGTCCTATATAGCATATAAAATAGGTCCCAGACTTAGAAATTTTTTAGCTAAGTATTGACACTTAGTCTCATTTTTGGCCTCGATATTTCAATGACATTATTTTTGATTTTTTCGGCCTTGGATTATTGATTTTTCAATTAATTTATGATCAGGGATGTGAATAGGTCACCTCGGGTGAGTTTTAGATTTTTCAAACATCATTAGAAGCTTAATTAGATGTCCAAAATAGTGGGTCGACGCAATCTCGCTGCAACACGTCGTCCATCGCATCGGTATAATATGCAATTTCTAGTGAGCTAATGCGATATAGACGCATTGCGTTGGCCATCACATTAATCCCATCGACGCGGCGCATCGGGTATCCCGTGGCTGGGCAATTTTTGTGTATTAAAAATCCGACTTTCCAAGGGCAATTTTGTTAATTTTCCCACTTTTATTCATCCCTAAAATACGAAATTAAGCTATCCTAAGGGCAAAATCACACTCTCTCTCTCTCAAATTCTCCCAAGAACAAAATCTTAGGTCATTCAATTTCATGTCCAAGCTTCAAGAACACACCCACAATTTTCACGAATCAATTACCAAGGTATGTTAGATGTTCATCTTTGGATTTTCTCCCACCCTTGGAGTTCAAGAACCCCTTTTAAACTACAATTTTATTGATTTTATGATTTACATATTTGAATTGGATTGTGTTCTTGTATATATTGATGTTTGATTTTCAAATCAAGATGCATTACTAGTTTCAGGTAAATTGATTAGCATGTATACAGAATTATGTGATTCTCATGTTAAACCCTTGAATTTACAAGATGAATGTTGTAGCCATGAGTTTATATCTTGATAAATTCCATATCCATTAATTATGCTTCCCAAGTGTCTGATAGAATGCCTATGTAAATTGAGTAGTGAATTCATGACTTGTTATCATGTGGTCCCATTCATGTACAAGTTCATGCCTCTCAAGTGTTTGATAAAGTGTTCACCTGCCAGTTGAGGGTAACACATATCTCATTTGCTAGATGAGGGTGATTCTGTAGTGGATCCATATAACGATTGTTAGTAACCATGGCACGGTGCTAACACCCTTCCAACTGGGGTCACAGGTTAGACCCCAACTCAGTTTATAATTGGGGTATGTCGATTAGATGAACACTCCCATAGTTTTAGTTTTAGACTCAGTATAGAACTCAGTTCAGTTCTACAAAATCAAGACTATCAGAAATAGTCACCCAGTTATCAGTAATCTTAGATATCTATCACTCAATTATCAGAACTCATTATTCAATTTCATTATGATCTCAGATACAATATATATATATATATATGTGTGTGTGTGTATATGCATAGTATTGTATAATCAACATTTACAACAATTTCAGTTATTCATGTACTCTCATTCGATTATTTCATGATTTCATTCAGTCAGTTATCATCTCATGCATATGAATCCATGCATATCAACCTACCTCACTTAGCATAACAGTACATTCAAAGTACTGATGCATACTATTTATTTTGTGCTATGATGTCTCATATCATTGGTTTAGATGCGCGGGTTAGACCGTACTTAACAATTCAAGTTATCCACAACAGTTATATTGGTGAGTCCTCATGTTTAGAGGACAAAATTATTATTTCAGCATTCCAGTAGATCAATATGTTCAGTAGTCAGAGTTAGTTGGGGACTTGTCCCATCAACTCCCCATTCAGACAGTTAGAGGCTTTCAGACTAGACTATTTCATACAGATGTTCAGTTTTTCAATATTTCTATTAGTATTTAGTATTGTTTTTAGTATTTTTAAGGACCTTGTGGAATTTCAGTTATATTTCCGCATAAGTTATCAGTATTATTATTCAGTGCTCACAGCAGGTACCAGTCAAGGGTTAGCTTATTGTCCTTCAGGATTGTAAGCACCGTGTAACGTCCAGGGTGTAGACTGGGGCGAAACACTTAGGGACCTAGATATTATATACAAACACACAGACCATACTACAAAAATATTTTTAATTATAACATTATTTCACCATTACAGAAGGAACAATCTCACGAGGAATATTGCTCACTTCCAAAATACGGGTAATGATAAGCCCATAAGGAAGGATGGAGGGATCAAGAGCAACTTTTATAATATGATTTTTACTGAACGAGGGGAGATTTACCTTACGCTGAGAGATGAGATAGTAAGTAAGCAGAGTATCATGGTGAGATAAAGTAGATAGAGAGCCAACATGGGAAAGGAGACTAGTAGCCACAAAGTGAGTGCTAACATGAATTAAAATGATAAAAAATTATGACTAAGAGCAAATGATAAGGAGTCACAATTGTCAAGAGCAATGAACCATTTGGATTGCTCAAACAAGACTTCAAAATTAGAGATACATGAATTTTTGGAGGAAGTAGAAAAATCAGAGCAATTTATATCAAACAAAGCATCAAACATGGCACAGTCAATGAAAATTCTCTTACCCATAATGAGGGTTTCAAGTTCACCAGCACGAATATGATGAAAATTAATATAAAATAGCCTAATAAGAGGCTTAAAGACATATTTAGGAGTGTTAGGAAAAATATTAGCCCATCTCTTGAAAATTGAATAAGGATTTTATATGACAATGTAGAGATTCCAACTGATCCAGACTAACAATTCTACCATGAATCATAAATCATTTCTTCAGAGAGTGAAAAAAACATTCATTTAAAGGTCTTTAAAAATCAATTTTGACATGGACAGAACTATCAAAGTCAAATTTTACCTTTTTCTTGGAGAATTTAGAGACATCAGGAGTAGAATAACACATACCCATAGAACCAGAAGAATCAGGCGAGACTTTAGGATTTTGATTGGAGACATCAGAATCAAGAAGGATAAAGAAGAAGTCCTTTCTTTTTCTCTTAAAGCATGTGCTTTTCCTACTATCAGAAGAAGGATTTTCTGAATGCTTATCCATAAGAGAGAAAATAACTGAATAGAAGAGAGTGAAAAGGATGGAGGATTGAGTGAAATATAAAGGGCAAGAAAAGAGAAGATGTAAAGGAAGAGACACCTAGGAAAATGAAGAGTTTCCATTATTACTTAACATACACCAACTCAGTGTCAGGCGACAAAAGAAGAGAAGTACGAAAGACGAGCACATCAATCATATAAAGTATTAATTAAAGACACTTTTATATACAATAAAAAAAGGAAGTAAATCAGTTAAAAAGGTTTTGCAATAATAACAAGAGATTTTCTTAAAAAACAAAATCTTTCTTCCAACAATGATTTTGTAAAAATATCTGCTAATTGAAATTCAGTGCTAACAAAAGTAATATCAATATCACTTTTTGAAATATGATCTTTAATAAAATAATACTTAATATCAATATGTTTTACTCTAGAGTGATGCACAAAATTTTTAGATAGACAAGTAAAACTGAAATTATCACTTAGAATTTTCACAAATTTAACAAAAATGTCATAATCACCGAGCTGATCAAAGAATTTATGCACAACATAAGCCAACAAAAATATATTAAGATTTAGTAGTGGAGAAAAAAAATAAAATTTTGTTTCTTAATGCTCCACAATATGGGAGAATTTCTTATAAGTTGACATGAGCCACTAGTACTTTTTCTCTTATCCTTGTCACCTATATAATCCGTACCTGAAAAACCCTTAGCTCAAAAGTATTTGATTTAGGATATCAAATTCCAAGGGACACAGTTTCAATCAAATATCTAATAATCCTTTTAACAATAGTTAGATGAGACACGCTAGAAGCTGGATGAAATCTAGCACATTTGCAAACACAGAATAAGATATATGATCGACTAACAGTAAGATAGAGAAGAGAGACAATCATACCATGATATTTAGTTTCATTAATAGTCTTACCAATATCTTCAAATGAAAGAGTACATGTAGGGCTCATAGGAGTGCTAGTGGATTTGACATCATTCATTCTAAAATTTTCAATAAGTTCTTTGGTGTATTTACTTTGACAAATAAAGCTTTTTTTGATTGACTGTTGTATTTGAAGTATCAAGAAGAATGTTAACTCATCCATCATGCTTATTTCAAATTCACTTTGTATTAACTCAGAAAATTCCTTACCTAAGATAACATTAGTACTTCTAAAGATAGTGTCATCAACATAAATTTGAACAATCAAATTTTTGAATCAAGTTCTTTTGATAAAAATAGTTGTATCAATTTAAAAATTTCTCAATCTATCATACCAAGCTCGAGGAGCTTATTTTAAATCATAGAGAGCTTTTGAGAGTTTAAAAATATGATATGAAAAATTTTGAATTTTTAAAATCTAGGAGTTGTTTAACAACAACTTGTTCATTAATAAATCCATTTAAAAAGGCACATTTACATCCATTTAAAAAAATTTAAAACCTTTGTAAGAAGCGTAGGCAAGTAAAATTTAAATTTATTCTAACCTTGCAATAGGTGCAAATGTTTTATCACAGCTGACTCTCTCTTATTGTGAGTAGACTTGAGCAACTACAAGAGCTTTATTTTGCATATTTTTACCTGATTCATTCATTTTATCTCTAAAAACCTACTTGGTTCCAATAATTGAAGCATTCTGTAGTTTTGGAAAAAAAAGTCCACACATTGTTTTTGTTGAATTACTCAAGTTCTTCTTCCATTACTTTGACCCAACTGTTATCTTCTAAAGCCTACTAGACTTTATTTGATTCAAGTTGAGATATAAGGGCTACATTGTCATTTTCTTACTAGAAGCCCTTGTCTTTTGCCTTCATTTGGATCACTAATTATAAACTTATTTGGATAATCAGGTCTACTTCTCCATTTATTTGAAACCATTTCAAGTACCAATTGATCACTTAAGGAAATAGTTGACTGATCTATCTCAGTATCAATTGACTTTAGGACCGATTCAGCAATGTTATGAACAAAGCATTTGAATACAAATGCATGAAAGTACCCAATATTAGGTCTTACTTGTTCCAAAAATCATAAGGGGTTTTCTTCAAAATTGGTCTAATGAGACACCTGTTCAGAACATGACAAATAGTACTTATTATTTCTACCCAAAATTTATGTGGTAGAGAGTTCTCATAGATCATAGTTCGAGCCATGTCTTGAAGAGTTCTAGTTTTTCATTCAACCACACCATTTATTTGACGAGATCTTGGAGATGAGAAGTTATTAATGTAACCTTAATTATTACAAAAGGTTTCAAACTCCTTATTCTTAAATTCTATTTCATGATCACTTTTAATGGCAAATATATAGTAACCTTTCTCTCTCTGAATTTTTTCCTAAAGAACTTCAAAGTTCTTTAGGGTATCATCTTTGTTAGAATGAAACATAATCGATGTAAATCATGTGTAATCATCAATAATGACCAAAACATACCTTTCATCATTAATGCAAGCAGTTCGAGTATGACCAGATAAGTCCATATTGAGTAACTACAATGGTGTAATAGTAGAGACAATATCTATAACGAGAAAAAAATTTCTAATTTGCTTACCAAGTTGACAAGCATTACATATGTGATTCTTTTTGAAATCAAGCTTTGGAAGACCAGTAACAAGTTTATTTTGTCTAGCTTTTCAATTTGTCTCATGCTTGCATGGTCAAGATTTTCATGCCAAACCCAAGGATCTTCAGAGATTGAGGCAAGACATTTGTGTCCTTCTGTCCTTTTGATAGAGTCTAAGACATACATTTCTATGTCTATTTTTTGTAAGAAGTTGTCTTTCATACCTTTCAATTATTTATCCATCCTTCTTGAATCTTTCCTCTAAACCAACATCACATAATTGACTTATGCTCAGTAGGTTGTAGTTCAAGTTTTTGACCAAATAAATATTAGTAATATCACTTTATTCATTAAAACAGTGACATAACCCAAACCTGGGCCTTGTCGTAATAGGCATCCCAAGTCCAACCAGGACCGGGAACTACCTCCGTTACCTAACCCAACTTTTAAATATGCATACCCTGAGTCGGATGAATTCCAAACATACAACAACATAGCATTTATTAGAATTCCATTCTCTGGAATAGGTCCATAACCATGACCAACCCAAACAAGTCCAACCATCCATTATCCAACCAATAACCAAAACCAAACCGTAAACTAATCTATACATTTCATACCAAATGAGTTCCATTATATATATATATATATGTATATATATATATATATATATATATATATATATATATATATAATACCAGAATATAAAAGGATAAATAATCATAAATATACTCAAAGTGGTATCAGCCCCAATACCAATGCCAACACTAAGGCTGACAGCACTGCCAACACCGCCTATATCGACCCATAGTAGTTCCACAAAGACTTTAACTGAAAGTAAAACAATATATAGTTGGGACATACCCCCAACCATAGCCAAAACCAATGTCCATGGAATAATAGATGAAAGTAAGGACATCCATGATATGAAATGAAGACTTTCAAAATATGAAAGCTCACTACATCAATCAAAATGAGTAGATCCCAAATCTGATCACTAAGAAGGAGAAGTAGAATGGTCAGTTCCTGCATTGTGTGGGGATACAGCCGCCCGAATATGGGTTAGCGGGTGAATGCTAGCAAGTACTCAGGATAAGGTTAAAATAATACCAAACTTTAAAATCAAGTAAACCAACCATATGCATTCATAACCATACATACATATGGGTTTTAGCATTCACCACCATACATGCCGAAAAAGAGAGTCAGTTTTAGCATGCCTTTTAAACCATTAACCTAGGTATGTGTAGCTTAACCATCCTAGAACTACCCATGGGCTATATGGGTCCAGTGTAACCCCCTAAACAAGCTGTGATACATGTAGCCACATGAATCGGAGATACCATACCAGCAGGGGATTCCCGAGTACCCTTTCCTCTCCATGATACATATGTACAAGTGTACTTAGGGGATTCTCATGTACCCTATAAGTATCATATATGGTCGTCACGACCAATCCTCAAGTCGGAAAACTTAAATTTCCAGTGTTCATCCATTGGACTCACACCTTCACGGTTAGCTATCACACCCCGCTATTATTGCCCAATTAAAACCATTACCATAAACCAAACCACTATTCCATTTATTATTAACCAAGTCTATGAATGGTGGTATCGTCATACCCACTATTGCTTGCAAGCAATGTCCTTAGCCAACCTTTTAGAGATTAAGGGATTCCTATGCACCCATTAATTACATTATTGAGTTGACTTAGAGGATTCCCATATATCCCCAAGTAGTTCATTATTAAGTTTGCTTGGGGGATTTCCTTATACCCCACAAGGTTTTCAATTAGACAAATCATAACCACCAAGAACTTACCATTTAACCATTCCAAATAATTTAAACCATTTATACTATTTAGGGTTCCATTACCAAGTTATCCATGCAATAGTTCCATTAAAATCCCAACAATATAGTAAAGCATTCTCTTAGGCATTTTATCAAACACATTGGGGCCATAGTGTTTCGAAAACCAAAATCAAGTACCAACTAACCATTCCTATGCAACAAAATGTCCAAACCACTATTAAAAATATGTAAATCCATAATTAAAATATGGGAAAGCCATAACCAGACAATTATAACCAAAACGCCCAACATATATTTGAAAATCCAAAACTATATAACATTCATGCCATGAAACAATTCATAAAATATGCCTTTAGTTGAAACTAACAATGAGGGAGGAGTAATATGCCTTAGATTGAGAAGAAGATGAGAAAAAATCACTCTTATGAGCCTTAATTGACCTCCTTGAATGAAACCCTAGATTTTGCTTAACCCAAGAGCCTTGAGAGATTTTTGGAGAGTTTCTAAGTGTTTTAGATTAGAATATTAGGGTAAATGTTATCCCAAAAGAGTTATAAATCGTGGGTTCCCAAGGAGTTATTTGGGAAAATGTCTAGAATACCCCCTCTTAAACTATATTAATTTCCCGAAGGAGGGTACGACCCCTCCCCATATCAGTACCCTAGGGTATGAGTGGTACCTATTATTTGTACCCCAAGCAGAATCTCAGCCCCCCACACCGACCAACCTGCAACTCCCCAGTCCTACTTGTATCGAATCCTAAGATTGAAACCCATAAGTCATACTCTAGGAAGAATAGAATCACCTAGGTTGAGACATAGGACATTATACAAGTTGCATCATATGACTCGTACCCCATCATATGATCCTTATAGAGAGGTTGTACCTTAAAAAGTAGCCAAACCAACCACACGAATCACCATACGAGTGCTGAACCCTAAATTGTATCCTAATATATGACTAGTACCCCTAGTCGTATGATGTCCAAAGAGTTAAAAACATAGGAAATTTTCTAAGGACTAAAACCCATGTTTTTTCAGTCTCCCCCACTAGGGTCATCCATTTCTGAATAACAAAAAAGGTAGTACAAGAACGAAATACACCCTAACATAACCATTCCAACATTTAACTAAGTTAGAAAACAAAGATTCAAGGAAATTAACCTTTTCTTTAACCAAGTTAGAAAATAAATATATGATTAAGAACACAAACCTTTCGCACGAATATCCAGAGTATAAAACAAATGCAAATATTTGCAATTCATGTCTTATTCCATTTCCCAAGTAACTTCTTCCACCTTGTGGTTCCACCATAGAACCTTACCCGAGGCTACATCCTTGGTTCGTAATCAATGAACCGGGCAATCCAAGATCTCAATCAGGATCTCTTCATTGAGATTGAGAATCTGAGATACCCAATCTTTTTGAAAGAACAACCGATGAAGTATCGAGTATTCACTTTCTCAACATAGAGACATGAAATACCAGATGAATGGAGCTCAAACTAGAAGGCAACTCCAATTCATACACCACACTACCAACCCTCCTTAAAACCACATAAGGACCAATATACTAGGGACTGAGCTTACCTTTTTTTCCAAACTGCATTAATCCCTTAATAGGATATACCTTTAGGAACACCCTATCCCCAACCTTAAGCTCCAAGTCCCTATGCCTATCGCGTATTACCTCCCCCTTCTCAATAGCGTGATAAAATAAATTTGGGCCAAATATATCCACCTCACCAAGCTCAAACCAACCTATAGGAAATACTAGAATGGTAACAATTGTTGTAAGCAAACTCTACAAGAGGTAGATGCGCAACCCAATTGCCACCATAATCAATCACACATACATGAAGTATATCTTCCAATGTCTGAATAGTCCTTTTTTGCTTGCCCATCCATCTGCGGATGAAAAGTAGTACTCAGACTTATCTTAGTACCCAACCTCTTCTGAAATGACCACCAAAAGTGAGATAAAAACTACATACCATGATCAGAGATAATAAAAAAGGTGCCCCATACAACTTTACTATCTCATGAAGATACAACCTTGCATAATCCACAGCTAAAAAGTTAGTCCTCACTGGTAAGAAGTGAGCCAAATTATTCATCCTATCCAAGATGACCCAGAGCAAATAAAATTTGTTCTAAGACCAAGGAAGACCAATAACAAAATCCATATCGATCACTTCCCATTTCCATTCAGGCAATTCAATCTCCTGATACAAACCTCCAAGCCTCATGTGCTCAACTTTCACCTATTAACACACCATGTATTTGGACACAAATCCAGCCACATCCTTATTCATACCATTCCATCAATACATCTCCTTGAGATCATGATACATTTTTGTTGAACCAAGATGAACAATATAGCGCGATTTATGTACCTCAGCCAATACCCTATCTCCCAAACTATTGACATTAGGAATGCATAAACTCTTTTCATATAGAAAAGCACCATCACCACTGATCTCAAATACCACTACCTGTTTCTCACCTTCATCACCCTTGATTTTCATCAAGAAAAAATCTAGCCAAATGGTGAATATCCTCCACCAACTCCCGCATCTCCTTATCCACATGATCTAAACTCCCCATGGACAACCTACTAAGAGTATCAACAACAACATTAGCCTTACCTGGATGGTAGTTTAGATTCATGTCATAATACTTAAGAAGCTTAAGCGATCTCCTTTGCCTGAGATTAATCTCTTTCTGAGTGAACACATACTTTAGATTCTTATTATCTGAAAATATGTCCATGTGCACTCCATACAAATAGTGCCGCCAGATTTTCAAAGCAAGCACCACCACTTAAAGCTCCAAATCATAAGTAGGATAGTTACTCTCATGCACCTTTAACTGCCTAGAAGCATATGCTATCACCTTCCCATGCCATATCAAAACATAACTAAGTCCCACTCGGGATGCATCATAATAAACCATAAACCCCTCATTGCCATCAGGTAATGTTAAAACCGAAGCCAAACTTAGCTTATCCTTCAACTTCTCGAAAGTACCCTCACAAGTATCCAACCAAGAAAACCTTGCCTTCTTCTGATTCAACTTAATTAATAGGGAAGCTATCATCTAAAGACTTTTCACAAACCTCGTGTAATGCCCAGATAAACCTAAGAAGCTCTGAATGTCTGTTGGAGTCATGGGTCTATGCCACTTATTAACCACCACCACCTTTTATGGATTCATCATGATCCTCTCACAAGATATCATATGACCTAAAAATTTGACAACATTCAACCAGAATTCACATTTAGAGAATTTGGCATAGAACTATTGCTCCTTTAAGGTATGTAACACCACATGGAGATGATTGACATGATCCACCTCACTCTTAGAACACCAGAATGTCATCAATGAACATAATGACAGAAAGATCCAGAAACTAATGGAAGGCCCTAGTCATAAAATAAATGAATGCCGTTAGGGAATTAGTCAAGCCCAACATCATAACAAAGAATTCAAAGTGCCCATACCAGGTTTGGAAAGCTATCTTAGGGATATCTACCTCCTTGATCTTAAGATGATGATACCAAGATAGGAGATCTATCTTAGAAAACAATATGGAACCCTGCAACTGATCAGACAAGTCATCTGTCCTTGGAATAGGATACTTGTTATTAACTGTCACCTTATTCAACTATTGATTATCAATACACATTCGAAAGGAACCATGCTTCTTATGAATGAATAAAAACAATGCACCTCATAGAGACACTCTAGGACGGATGAAATTCATATAAAAAAATCCTTAAGCTGCTCCTTGAGTTCCCTCAAACCAGCCTGAGCCATTCTATAACGAGGAATAAATATTGGATGATTGTTCGGAACCAAATCAATCCCAAACTCAATCTCCCTATCTGTAGAAACACCAGGAAGATCATTCGAAAAGACCTCAGGAAACTCATTCTCCACCGGAACCAAATGCAAAGAAGGACCTTCGATTCAAAGTCTTTAACCCAGACTAGATGATAGAGATACCCTTTGGAGATTAATATCCAAGCTCTAAGATATGATATAAACCTTACCTTAGGAGGTAAGGAACCACCCTTCCATTCAATAAATGATTCTCCAGGGAACTTATTAACAACCTTATGAGTCTGACAATCTAAGGACGCATAGCACGAGTGTAACTAATTCATCCCCAGAATAACATTAAAATCTACCATATCTAATTCAAATAAATCCATTAAAGTCTTCTTACTACCAATAGATACCACCACCTATAGACTCTTTTAGCAACCACAAAGTCGCCTACCGGGGTAGAAATAGAAAAAGGATCCAAAATAGCCTTGGGATCAAAACCAAAATACATAGCCACAAATAAGGTCACATAATAGAGAGAAAAACCCAGATCAAGTAAATAATAAACATTTTGAGAAAGAGTTGTAATGGCCCAGGCACGACATCAGGTGATGCCTCTAACTCTATCAGTAGTAAGTACATATAACCTATTCCGGTCTATGTCAGTACTAGAAGTAGAAACAAATACAGAACCCGCACCCTTCAGTGCAGGAGTAGATGAAGAGGAAACCAAAACCTTGTTTTCTCCTAACAAAACCTTACCAATTGGTCAATTTCTAACCATATGGCCTATCTGACCATATTTGAAACACTTGTCCCTCCCCACATCGCTGAAACCCCAATGTAACTAACCACAAAACCTATAAGGAAAACATAATAAAGTTGACTGGGCCTCACTAGCCTGATATTGGGCACCCTATGCCCTGAAGTTATCGCCACCTTGATGATACCTATCACCCAACTAGTTTGGGTCAGGAGCACTAGATATGGAGAAAGAATCAGAACTCCCTCATTTTTTCTTTGGCCACTTACCACCATCTTGACCACTTTGTTTATGGACACCCTTCTTAAAGAACCTAAACTAATTACCCTACTTTTCCCTAATCTCAGCCTACTTTCTCTTTTTCTCCTCTACCTGTTGGATATGAAAAATAATTTAGAAATATCTATGTTCTTGATCAGCAATGCAGTCTTGAATTCAAGGATAAAATCCTGAGACAGTCATGAAGCAAACTTTATCATCCTAGCCCTCACATAAGACACCAATTTTGGAGCATACTTAGACAATTGGTGAAAACTCAAAGAATACTTTTTGATCGACATCTTTCCCTATTTAAGATTAACAAATTCCTCCACCTTTACTTCCCTCAAATCTTAAGGAAAGAAGCTGTCAAGAAAAGCATTAGAGAAAGTCTCCCATAGAGAAGACTCATCACCCTCACCCCTTTCCTAATCCTATTCCTCATACCATTAGTAAACCATATCCTTTAGCTGATAGGTAACAAAATTCATTCTTCTATATCCGTGGCCTGCATCACCCTGAAGATCTTTTGTATATCATCCAGAAAACCCTGAGGTTTATCCTCCACCATAAAACCAGTAAAAGTTTGAGGATTCAACTTCATAAACTGGCTAACCCTTGTGGCCTCAGAAGATGCAATACCAGATGAAGAACGCTCAGCCTGAGAAGGTACCAACTGAGTAATCATATTAATCAACTAACAAAACTCCACATTCATCATATTAGTCTGAGGATCCTGAGAAGGACTAGAAGGAACTGATGAAACTCCAGAAATATTAGGGAACAGACCTCTAGACCTAGTATGGATCCCCTGAGTAAAATATATCCAATCAATGTCATCCCTAGTTAGGACAGAGGAGTATACGTGAACTTCAGATAATCAAGGAATGATCTGAAAAGTAAAAAAATAGAATTAGAAAAGATTACAGGACTTAGACTCCAAGCTTGAAAATAGAACACAAAGAAGACAAATATTTCCTAAATGCATCGTAGCCTCTCCCTTATAAGTGTGGCACACTACACACCCTTAAGAAGACTCTACTCGACATAGCTTTGTGGACTCTCAATTGACCATGAATCTTGTCACGACCTGAGTCTACCCCTAGTCACGACAATGATGCTTATGGTCACAAGTGACCACGAACAAACCCATGAGCTGGTACCTGCTGTGAGTATTGAATAAAATAGAACTGATATAACTTATGTGAAAGATAAACTAATAAAAATACTAAAAACCTAAATACTAAACTTATGTAAATGACAAGTCAGAAATGTCGGTGATAACTGATAATACTTAAATGACATACCGTCTAACTGATTATTTGAAAGCCTCTAAAAATCATGAGAAGTTAATGGGACTAACCCCCAACTAACTTCAACTGACTGAACATAAGAAAATATAGAAATAACTAAAGTAAATATATCATGTCCTTGGTAGATGAGGACTCACCACTACTGTTGTTAAGTAACGCCGAGTTGTCTAAGAACTATCAAGAAATTGAATATCCAAACCTATGTTATAAGAAAACATAGCGCAAAATAAAAGTATGCAGTCGGTACTACAAATGTACTAGTATATGAGATAAGGACTGGCTAAAATACCTAAGGTAATTGAGCATGAATGCATCAACATAATTTGAGAATGCAAGATGAAGTATAAATATGTTTCTAAGATAGTATGAAATCAGAAAAACTGAAAGCTGTATAACTGAATAACTAAAAATTTGTACACTTGGTCAAGACAATTTAAATCAAATACACTGATTATTGTACTAAGACTATGGGGGGAATCATATAATCGACATTCCTCAATCTGACCTAATCGGGGTCCAACATGTATTTCCAGTTTGAAGGGTGTTAGTACTATGCCACAAGTACTAACACTTGCTGTATTGATCCACTAAACTGGTGCTCGGAAGGACCAGGGTGTCAAGCCTAAAATAATGGGTGACCCCTGAGAGGAAGTTATGCCTAAATTGATGGGCGACTCCTTATATCCTACACTGGCTACGTAGTTCTGCAATACAAGGACTGCTAATAATGACTCTGCCTAAACTGATGGAGAAGTCATCATCACTGCATTCGCTCGATGCTAAATTCTACTCCCAACCGAACTGACACTGGTACTGGATTGAACTAAGTTTAAATGAACATTATTTCTAATAACTAAAAGTGCTCATCATGATCACAAATATCTGATGAAATAACAAGACTCATGGTTTCACTGAATTATTATTTGAAAGATATGAAATCATATAAAACGCATAGGTATCAATTGTTCATAACCTACCAGCACTGAATAATTATGAAATATAATATTAAGGCTCAAAACTGTAGTATTAAATCATGATTCAAAGACACAAAGTATAGATATTTCATCAAACATGTGAGAATCATGAACTTGAACATGAGGATATCTTAAACATGGGAAAACAGCATGGTTACGTGACTAAGATCATAAATTGATAATATAACATGAGATTCACTTGAATATAACATAAGAGATTGAAGTTTAAAGCATGAGATAGCCTAACTTGTCATGGAATCATTCTTGGGAATGAATTAAGTCAAACTAATAAGGAGAAACATGAATTAAAACTCATATTGAACACATAAAACTTTATAATAAGAGAATAATCCATACTTTAATTGAAAAGAATGTTTTTGGGCTCTATGGGTGAAAGGTTCCCATGGATGAACATCCCACATACCTCACTAGATGAATTCTTAAATATTCCTTGAGGATTTCTTGAACTTGAAGCTTAAATTCATTGATTTTTTGTGAAAGAATTTGGACTTGTTCTTGGGGAAAGGGAGGGTTTCTTGAGAGCAATTTGTTAATAAAAGGGAAAATAATGCTCTTTGGAAGCCCTAAATTAGTGTTATGGATGAATTAGTTGAAGGGAAATGACTTAAATACCCTTAAATGCCAAGGAGCAAGAGCTGGACAGAATAGGAAGGGCGCGACTTAGGCTCTGGAGCAGTGGAGTAGGTCGGGCGGTGCTTGCCTTAGAGTTGTGGACTGGACCAGGAGGCGCCCGCCTTACCCCAGTGAATCAGAGAGAGCAACGCTCTCTTATCCCGGTGGTGCTACTGGTTTGGTTTTCTAAACACGCCATTATGATCGTCTAAAAATTTTGAAACTCACCCGAGAAATACTTTGAGTAACCCCAATCATGAATCAACTCAAAAATCAGTGTCCCAAAGTTGGGAAGGTTAAAAATAAGATCATCAAAGTTTAGGTGTCTTAAAAATGACTAAGTCCTCAACACGTAGTGCATATTCCAAGTCTTAGACCCCTTAAACATACAACTGTGAGATGAATTGAGCTTGGGATCTTACGGGGTATTATAAACCTAAAGCTCTGATACAAAATTGACATGACCTAAACTGGGGAATTGTAGTAATAGGCACCCAAGTCCAACCAAGACTAAGGACCACCCCCGTTACCTAACCCAACCTCCAAATACATATAACCTGAGTTGGATGAATTTTGAAAGTATAACAAAAGTGCATTTATTACAATTTCAAACTCTGGAATAGGTCCATGACCACGACCAACCCAAACAAGTCCAACTATCCATTATCCAACCAATAACCAAAACCAAACCATAAACCAATCCATACATCCCATACCAAATAAGTTCCATAATATATATATATATATATATATATATATATATATATATATATATATATATATATAATCCCAAAACATAAAAGGATGGAACAATAATAAATACAACCAAATGGTATCAGCCTGTCATGATGCAAGACTACCCCTTGATCATAACACAATGTTTAGAACCACAGGTGGTCCCAAGAAAACCCACGAACTAGCGTGATACTTGACCAACTATTTTAGAATAAATAAAATTGCTAAATTTGTTGTGCAGAAACATAATCATGACATAACTTGGATAAATAAAATACTGACAAATTTTGTAATCTGATAAAACTGAAGAGACAACTTGAATTTACATTTTCTGACTCTGACTGACTATCTATGAAGCCTCTACTATACTAACTATAGATAGCTGGGACATGCCTCCAACTACCACAAATTAATACATATGAATAAATATAACACAGTACATAAACTACAACTGACTGGAGTCCCCGAAATAGGAGTACTCATCACCTGCTGATTAGAAACTGCAACTATCTGATTATGGTGTATAGGTTACAACTGGTACCTATATTATAAGACAATATAGCACATAAACATATATATGGATCAGTACTTTGGAATGTACTGAGTAAGTGGGTGTAAATACAATAAGTAAAACTAATTAGGAACATAATCTTAAAACATGCATGCTAAGTGCGAGTACACTCACTAAGAGACTGAAATAACCTGAACGCTAAGGTATCTTAAAACATGAGTAACAAGTATGATATGATAAACTAGTGAAATACTACACTTAGTTTGTTAAAATCTTTACTTTTGTATAACAAGTAGAACTGAAGTTGGGAAGTGGTAAATCTTAAATGCTGTGTGTCAGTCTCATGTAAAGCTGAAAAGACTATCAACCGTACTGAGGGTCATGTATGGATACTAAGCATTAAAAAATATACATGTATAAATAAGAATGAAAGACCAAGCATAAATATGTTTCTGAGATAATTAGTAATATGATTGGCTGAAATCTGTATAACTGAATAACTGAAAATCTGTACACTTGTTCAAACAAATCTGAGATAAGATACACTAAATACTGACTAAAACTATGGGAGGTATCAGGTAATCTACATGCCCCAATATGTGCTAATTAGGTTCCAACTTGTAACCCCAGTTGGAAAGATGTTAGTACCGTGCCACGGGTACTAACACTTGCTGTGTGGATCCACTAAACTGGTGCCTCAAAAGACCAGGGTGTCAAGTCTAAACTAACGGCTGACCCCTCATATCCTATTCTGGTTATGTAGTTCTAGAATATAGTGACTGCTACTAATGACTTTGCATAACTAATGGGGAAACTACCATCTCTATATTTGCTCGGTGCTAAATCCAACTCCCAACTAAATTTACACTGAAATCATGAACTGGTGCATACACTGAAGACTGATATGATCAAACATGGTATTTTGAAAACTAACAGTGCATGCATAATCGTAAGTAACATGAACTTGTGAATTGAGATATTTAATATGAAATAATACTGGTGGGTTTGTTATAAAAACAATAATCTATGTATGGGGATAAAATCATGGTCCTGACAAACTTGTTACTTGAAAATAAAAAATCATGTAAATTACATGGGTATTGGGTGTTCATAACCCGCCAACACTGAATGATTCATAAAGTTTAATGTTAAAGCTTAAAATTGTAGTATGGAAATCAAGGTTCGAAGATCCAAAATATAAACATCTCACCAAGTAAGTGAAGGGCATAAACTTGAACATGGGAATGTGTTAAACATGAGTAAACAATATGATTACATGGCTAAGTGCATAATGTTGTATTATAACATGAAATTCACGTGAATCGGACATGAAAAATCAAAATTTAAAGCATGAGATAACCTAACTTTTCATGGAATCATACGTGGACATGAATTGAGTCCAAACTATTTAGGAGAACATGAATCAAACTCTTGAACATGTAAAATCCCATAATGAAGGAAAAACTCATACTTTAATCAAAGTAACAAAATTCAAAAAAAATATCAACCTTGTAGTTTAATCATGAATATGTACAACTCTTACGCTCTTTAGCCCCTTAAATCACATGATAATGCTATGCTTTCAACACATGAGAATTTGGGAATGATCCCTAACTTAAAACATATAAATTCAACTTGAAAATCATACATTTGGGATCAAGGTTGAAAGATTAACCTTGTTCAAAACCCCACATAGCTTAATTGAATGAATTCTTGAAGAAACTTGAAATTAAAACTTGAACCCTTGAATTCTTGAGAAAGAAAGCTTGAATCATGGGGCTTGAATGATGAACTTGTGAAAAAAAACCTATTATTGATGTTTTCTTGAAGATTCTTGAACTTGGAACCTTGAATTCTTAGATTTCACGAGAAGAAAAGCTTGGATTATTGTTCATAGAAAAGGGGAGGGTTTTTACGTGAATTGATTTGAAGAAGATGGGCAAATAATTCCCTTTTGGGTCTTATAATTTATGCCTTGGACATTTGGGGTTGAGGGGTAAGGACCAAAGTACCCCTTGACCTTTAAGAAGCTGAAATAGTGAAAGTTTAGACCCCACAACGTTTCCTCTAATCCATTGGAGTATCAGCCACGACACCCGCCTTATTTCGAGGGAATAATGGGCTTATCACTTACCCTTACCGCATCTCACAAAAAATGCCATAACTTTTTCTCGTGTATTGGATTAAGGCAAAATTGGTATTGTTTGAAATCTAACTTAATTATATATAATTTCGAGGGTCTTAAGATAAAAACTCCAAATATATAAAAAGTTATGCATGTTCAAAGTAGCCCCTCCTAGAATCAAATACAAAGATTTGGCTGAATCAAGAGCTCTTAGCTCAGGTATTCTCTAAGTGATTCCCATGAACATTTTTTACCCCATAAACACTTCACACACTAGGATAAAGATCATGACACATGTATTCACATACAAATCATAGAAGAGTTTACAGACATAGGAACGATGATTCAAAGTCTTGCCCGAAAATGTTAGGTGTTATATTACCTTCCCTTTTGGATCATTCATCCTCGAATGATGGATATGAACTTGTTAAAGTCTTATAAGTATGGAATGATGTACACATGACATGTCTGGTAATGAAAGATGTAGCTGAGCTGAAATATTATAACTTTTATCATGAAACTGATTTCTGAGCTGACTTGTACAAGGGGTATTACAATGTCTGAGGTGGAATATTTTGAAAAATTATATTATGCACTAAACACTTATGAACTGATTCATGACTAAATAGTTGAATTTGAAACATGATTCTTGGATTGAACTAAATTCACAACTTGCATGGACGTAAATGAATTACCTCATGGACTTGCCATATTCATGAAACTTTGGATAGTAAAACTAGATGGAAAGATGGAAAACCATAGGAACTTGTCTGTCTAACTGCTAAATTGAATTGCTGGCTATACAGACTGAATTATACTGAAATCTTTTACTAAACTAGAATATTTATTCAACACTCTTTGCAGGAAGTTCTAATAACATTAGGGAGCAAAGAATCTAGTATCTGAGTAAGGAATCACAACATGGCTATAACTTTGTAACATGGAATGTAGGGCTATAAAACATCTTCTAGGATACAATCACTATGCCTTAATCAAGGCAACTTCTAAATTCCAAGCTTAGTCACTCTTCTCAAATGCTTTCTCAACCATACATGCCCTCTTGAATACTATGTTCATTTATTCAACTAAAAATTTTCAATAGGCACATATAACTGCTCTAGCCAAAGTCTGAGTTGAACTACGCACTCTTAGTAAGTTCAAGACTAACTCCAAATTGCAAGGTACTATACATAATACCATAACACAAGTTTGAACCATGAATTCAGTACCCCATGCATTTTCACAACTTCTCATCTCAAGAATAATTCTTCTTACCCCTTCAATTACTAAATTCAACCTTTTACTAGGAATTCTCTAGCATATAATGCACCCTCCACTTACATATCAACATGACATTCAAGCCTATCATGATAACCATATATAAACTTATAGTCGAACAAACCATAAAAGCATCTTTCTCATATTATCTAAACCTCTATCAACATAAACTTTCTTGCACTATTCTTAAAAACACACAAATAGAATTCTCAACTAACCATGACATATATCAAAAGCTCTGCCTCAATCATCCTTCAGACTTATAACCTGAGATACAACCAACATGGAACAATCTTTCCCCAACATGTGACATTTACTCTCTCCTATTAAAATAGTTACTCATCACCACTATCATTAGATAAAGAGATGTCACTGAAAGGTTAGAACATGAGGACTTAAAACATGAAAAAATACTATACGTAACTTGGAAACTTAATTGAAGCCTGAGGAATAGAGTATCAAAAGCATGAATTCATCAAAGAGATCAAACCTAACTACATACATGACATGATCTAAATTTTACTGATTAATAAGAGTGTAACATGAGTACTTGGAACTAAACATTCTTTTAAGCATGAGTACATAAGTTATGAGCTACATGACCTGAGATTGGAGTTCATAAATTCATGGAATATGATTCGTACTACTGAGTGAACTAAAAATCCTTATACTAGGAACTAGAAGCACACATGATTCTATGGAAAGTGCATAAATATGAGCTATGAGCATGGAGATGGAGTGTAAGGCATGAGCGGACATCATGATGACTGAAATACAAATACTAAAATAAGAATGGGCCGGGCATCCTTCCTTACAAATGTTATACAATACAATGACATCACTACTAGAATCTGAGAGCATGATAACGCTTAACTCACTCCTATAATTGAGGAGTGAGGCGGTCGTTGTCAAGTAACCCAATTTGAATTAGTGTCGAATCTCGAGGAGTGAATGTTATAGACTTTGAATCCTATCATTGCTTAAATTACTATGAGATTACTTAGAATGCTAAATAAAGCAACATATAAAATAAAATAGGGGGATTTGAATGGAACTTTCCACACCACCATTTACAACTAGTCGTTAGGAGAAATCTTTGATTTGAATTCAAGAATTTAGGGAATCTTGGGACTATGTCTATCTAAAGGTAAAAAAATGTGAAATTGTGAAATTTGCATAATCACCGAAGACCTCAAAAAAGCATCCCTATGGCTAGGATGATGCTCTTGACATGATTTACACTCCCTGAACACTTATTTCTAAGATTGTAAGGGTAGTAAACCATAGGCTTAGTTGTCAACCATTGACTTGTTCCTCTATGACCCTCTTTCAAGGATGTTATGGGTTACCTAATATTTACCTAAATCTCTCCTTCGAGAACGAGAAAGGATTTCTAGAGCTTAGGGTTTTCGCCCATCATACCCATTTGGAGATTTGGGGTTTTCACCCATCAAATTCTAACCCATAAGCTCAAGCAATGGTAGAATCCATACGCAATAACTAAAGTTCATGTAAATACGACAATACTCACATACAATTACACTCTAGTTTAAAATAATCTCAAGACTAAAAAAATTAGCTACTCATTAAATCGGAGAAAAGAATTTTACCAAGTAATGCATCCATGGAATTCATATAAGAAAGGGTAAAATAATCTTTAATTTACCACTCCAATTTCACTAATTTTTCTTTTCAACAACAATTACCAAGAAAGAAAAACTCAAATGTCCCCTCTTTTTCTCCAAAATCTAGGGTTCTTCCTCCTTGTTCTAAGTTTTTTTGAATTTCTCCCTATAAACTTTTCTTCAACTCTCTAATTAACCCTCATTCTCTTTTGCTCATTTCTCCCGTTAGGCCACGGTCGTGGAGCGTTAGCTGCGATCGCACCACCACGATCACATCTATAAGAGAGCGATCATATTGTATTGGATAACATTGAACGATTGTAATTGCATTCCTCCGACCGCGATTGCGTTACCCGAGGCTAGGTTAATTTTCTGCTTAGCTGACAGCGATCGCAGTGATCTGACTGCGACCGCAGTATCTGAGGTCCTATACACTTTGAGTCTTCAACTACGCTTTTTCTGCCTCCTTTTTATCATTTCAAGCTTTAATCCACACCCTTCTACCTTTTCAACTCTTATACATGCAAAGAGTGGATATTAGTGCATTTATTCATAATTATGACTTATTTACTCATTTTTAAAAAGGTAATGTGCACTAATAAAGAGTGAGAATGAGCGGTAAAATCACCACTCATTACACCTCCAACTTACAGCATGTGTTCGCCCTCAAGCAACACTACCACTTACCATGAAACATAATCATTTATGCCCAAACTTTATGCCTTAAAGGCCATAATAACTTCAACTTGAATTGCAACCACAAGTAGCTCATTGCACATATGCTAGGTTATTTCACAACACCCCTCATTATAAAATGCAATGCATAAGACTTTATAGATCAATCAAGCCGTAAAAACCAATACTCTAGAAGTGCCTCACCTTTGACTAAAATTAAACCATACTCTATTTGCCTCATTTTTCGGGACGTGACAAGAGTCACTTACCTCAACTTGCTAACATGTCGTTCTCAAAAGAACGAGAATTTCCACACACCAAACTATTGAATATGTAACAAGGAAATTTAAGTGCAAGAACTCTTTCCTCACAAAATAAATCACAATGCAACAAGTGTCATGCCATAGACTTACCCCTATTTTCAAATACCACTACAAAGAAAGTTAATGGTCGGAGATATCTAAGGAATTTCTAAAGTTGTAATGTAGGTTCGGGTCAGGGTAGGATTTTAGGAGCAATATAGCTACACCCTTCCTTGAACATTTACATCACACTTTACAAGACTCCTTTTATGACCAAGGTTCACTCTTTTTTATTTTCTTTCTTTCCTCACGCCTATCTTTTGTTTCCTCTGTTCACCACTATTCTTTGACTTCCATTTCCTTGCACTTTTGACCAATTCATTCTTTTATGGGATCCTTTCTTTTCCTCAATATTGATTTTCAATACGTAGGAGCATTTGGCATTTCACTAATACTTTGTGACCCTAAACTTACTTCCATCGATTTCTACCACCCCCAACTTAGTCTTTTAGCCTCTAGTTGTATTTTCAAGTTCAAGGAGGGTATGGTTCAAAAGAGGGATAGAAAGATAGTTCACTAATTGTAACGTGTTTGCCAAAGAAAGGTTAAAAGGTTCAAAATAGGTACTAGGGATTAGAATTATGCATTGGAAGGATTTTTAGGACAGAGTGGGTTCCACAATAATACGGATGGCCTAAGATCATTTCTCCAACCAAATACAATCAAAATTAGTTTTGAAAGCCTAATGGGTCAAGTTATAGATAAACACAAGTGTACACGAGATGAATATCAAATAGATCACCACACACGACATGCAAAGTTTTGCCAAGGGAGATCAAATGTCCCTCCTGCGAGAGACACCATTAGAGTATTTATCATTATTCACAAGTCAAAAGTTTATGGAACCACAAAAAGAGAAAAGGATTTGTCAACATTATTCACGTCCATGCCCTTGATTTTTCAAAAATTTTGAATTGAGGGGTTTTCTTGATTTGGAATAGAGCCATGCACAAATTGCTAAACTATGGCTACAACCAAAACCTTAGTCTCACATATTGGCTCCAAATAGGAAAATAAACCATATGGCTACTCAGGCTTTACCAATGGTGTAAAAAGTGACCCCAACTTTACAAAATAAAATGTCATAGGTACTCAGACTTCCCATGCATCCTCGAGTCATTAATCAATCTATCAATCGTAGGGCAAAGGGGAAAATCTTGGTTGTAGCTAAGATATCTCACGCAATATAACTACACACCCCAACCTAAAGACCTAAAGTGTCCTCACTGAAATAAATTTAAAATTTTGAAAGTAATAGAGATGAGAAAGACATTGTAGGAGTCTGATGTCGTGATCAACACAATATGTACATGATTGTGTCGCCTAGATCGCGGTAACTGAGGCTTAAATCCCTTATTTTTCTGCAGTTTTTCATTGCCTGTGTAGCTATCAGTTTTCCAACTTTGTTTTTCCCTTATTTTTCTGAGTACACTATTTATGATAAAAATACGTACAAAACATCAAAACAAACAAAAATGAGTTAAGGATGGGTTGCCTCCCATTAAGCACCTAATTTAACGTTGCAACATGACTCTCTTCTTTTATCAATTAGCATCTTTGAAGTCAACACCCTTGACCTTGACCACCACTGAGAATATTTTAATGTAGTGCTTCACTCTTTGGCCATTTACTACAAATTTATTCCCTTTCTCATCTTCCAACTCAACTTCACCACTTGGGTAGACTTTAGAAATCACAAATGGTCCCGGTAATTTTGAGTGGAGTTTCCCTACAAAAAGTTTCAAATGAGAGTTATAAAGCTATACATTCTCTCCAAATGGAATTCTCACTATAATATTTGAGCATCATGCTATTTCTTTATTTTATCCTTGTACAATGCCGCATTATCATAAGCCTTAAGTCAGAATTCTTCCATCTCATGGAATTATGTCACCCACACCTCAGATGCTTCTCCCCAATTTATATTTATCCTTTTCAAAGCCCACAAGGCCTTCTGCTCAAGCTTAACGAGTAAATGACATGCCTTACCAAATACCAATTGATAGGGAGACATACCAATTGGGTTTTGTACGCTGATCTATAAGCCCAAAGTTCTTCCTCAAGTTGCCTTACCCAATCAGTGCGACCTATATTTACCGTCTTTTTGAGGATGGCTTTGATTTCACAATTTGACATCTCCACTTGACCGCTTGTTTGGGGGTGGTATGGAGTGGAAACATTATTCTTGTGTCCATACTTATCAAGAGGATCACATTGTAAAAATTCAAACCCCCATCATTAATGATTTCCCAAGGGGTGCCGAACAGGTATGAGATCATTTTTTAAATTTTCGACCACTCTGATACCAGATTTTTTCGTAATGCATTACACCGGGATCACCCACGTGCTATTGGATATATGATAGATCACTCCCACATCGAGCCACTTTATAATCTCCTATTTTACCACCTCTTGTATGGGTTGGTTTAATATTCTTTGGTGCTCCACACTTGGTATGTGATTTTTCTTGAGTTTTATTTTATGTGAGTATGTCAGGAGCTATGCTAATGATGTCCGCTATCGACAACCCAATGGCACGAATGGATTTTCTCACCACCAATTTCAATGATTCTACTAGAGAGCAGTTTAAGTCACTAGCAACAATGATCGGCAAAGTTTCACCCTCCCCCAAGAACACGTATTTGAGATGAGTTGGAAAGGGATTTAGTTAGATTTTGGGAGGTTCTAGGATAGATGGTTTAGCGGGTGGACTTTTGCAATTTTTAAGGTCAAGATCTAATTTAAATGGGTTCTTGGTGTGAAACCCGAGCCCGGTTAGCTAAGCTACCACTTCGTCATACTCCTCCACTTCTTCCCTTCCATAATTCTAAAGTACACCAACTAATGGGTTATTTAATAATCCCACACTGACATGGTTAGACACCTCACCATCAACAACATCGATTACCGAGATGACTAGTTTGTCCATCAGTTGTTTTATGGTCTTTTAAATATTAAAGGACACCATTTCACCATTCAATCTAAACTTTATTTCCCCGAACTCCACATATACCAATGCACTCCCGGTTTCTAAGAATATCCTTTCAAGGAAAATGAGAATTTTGATATCCATGGCACAATCCACAATAACAAAGTTGGCCGGGTAAATGACCCAGTCTACTTTTACTAGAACATCATGAAGGACCCTCATAGTTTTTTTAACAAATCGATCGGCCATAAGAAACTTTATTTTGATGGTTTTTGGATTACCCAACCCAAGTTTCTGAAATATAGCATAATGCATGAGTTTCACTCTTTCCCCAAGATCACACAATGCCCTAATGAATATGAAAGTGCCAAGGGTGCATGAGATTGTAAAGGCACCAGAATCTTTCCTAATTTCAACATACGTACTTGTCATAATTCAACTATAGCATAATGCATGAGTTTCACCCCGGCATGTCTTGCAACGCCTCGACAAGAGGGATATTATTAGAAAATTTGCTAAATTTATCAAACCGTTTGTTGAGTTTATCATGCTTTTCTTTTCTCAATGACCATTTTTTGAAAGGTGGACAAATAGGAGTTGAAGGAATAGAAATAGTTTGACACTCGTTATTAGTAGGATTCCTCGTGAATATCTTATTTAACTTTGGCTCCTCAACATTAGGATTTTTGCTCTTTGCCTTTATCTCCTCCCTATTTTGTGTTTATTCACCTTGCCTCTCTATTAAATACTTTGATATTTCGCTCATTTTTGCCTCGAGTTGTTAAGTGGCGGAGAAGTGAGATACAACCATTTGGTGGAGAATTGAGAATTCACTTCGCATTCTATTCACCATTACTCTAGTCCTATCCACACCACTTAAGATTCATGCTAAAATATCCATATCAATCTTCTCTCTCTCTCTTCAAAATTTGTCATGTTTAGATTTGCTAGGTTCCGACCTTGATTCCCATCTTGAACTTATGGGGCAAGATGGAAACCCTTTAAGATCATAGGGTTCATCCCTAGCTTATCATCCATCACCTCTTCCCCATTGTCTTCACAAGTCTTAACTTCTCTTACATCTATCACACTTGCACTTTCCATAGAGTCTTCTAACATATGATTAAGTAGTAGTTCGAGGCATGATATCTCTTTGCTCATCTTTGATTTAGTCTATTCCTCTTCTTCTTTCCTATTATTTCACATAAAGGATGAGGAGGGAGCCCCTATGGCCACCTCAACATCCTTTATGTCCCAACCCTTACACTAAATTGCCACTTCACCTAGGACTTTTGAAACAATCCCATATGATGAGTTGATGAATGATCCACCAGATGCGTTGTCTACTATAGCTTTGTTGTGTTGGTCCAATGCTCGATAGAAGATTTTGAGAAGCATATTCTCCGACACCTCATATGCAGGGAAATTCAAAAGAGTTTCTTTAAACCTTCCCCACGCATCGTATCATGATTTCTTGTGGTATTGGCAGAAGTAAACAATTTCATCCCTCAACTTTAACTTCCTAGATGGTGGGAAGTATTGGGCTAGAAATACCTCCATGAGACTTGTCCATGAAGTGATCAATCCGGTGGGAAAAGATCTTAGCCATAATACCGCCTTTATCGTGAGAGATAATAGAAAAAGGTGCAATCGAATGGACTCTTTGGATACATGCACAAATTTAAACGGAGCACAAACTTCCATGAAATCCATTAAGTGACCATTTGGATCCTCATGAGATTCACCCCCAAAGAGTCCCTTTAAGTGGAGCAATGTCGTCACCACACTTGTAATATAGAATTTTCTATGCTCCTCTGTAGGGGGACTAAAAATTGTACTTTCATGATCTCCGGCTCCGAAAAAAACTGAGTCCCCATGATTCATGATGATTTGGGAATAAGTAACGTTCACCTACTCAAAGATCAAAAACAACAAATAAATTAAATTACCCCACTCTGGGTATTCTTACGTAAGGATAGCACCACAAAAGTGAATTCTATATTTCACTCCCCGACAATAGTGCCATTTTGATAACGCTTAACGCAGTCCCATAATTGAGGGGTAAGGTAGTCGTTGTCAAGTAACCTAATTTGAATAAGGGTTGAATCTCGAGGAGTGAATGTTATAGACTTCGAACACTATGGTTGCTTAAATTAATATGACATTACCCAGAATGCTAAATAAAGTAACATATAAAATAAAATGGGGGGATTATATTGGAACTTTCCACTCTACCATTTACAACTACTCGTTAGGCGAAATCTTTGATTTGAATTCAAGAATTTGGGGGATCTTGAGACTATATCTATTTAAAGGTAAAACATGTGGGTGATGTTGGTTTAACAAGACGCCTAGTTGTTAAATATTGGATAGGATAGGTCGAAGATCATTGGGAGTCAATCTTTCGATAAAACCATAATAATTTCACCCATTAGCTCTTTCGAGCACCTAACAAGTGTGAAATTTGACTAATTACCCAAGACCTCAATCAAGCATCCCTATTTCTAGGATTATTCCCTGGACATGATTTACACTCCCGTTACACTTATTTCTAAGATTGTAAAGGGTAGTAAACCATAGGCTTAGTTTTCCACCATTGGCTTGTCCCCCTTTAACCCTCTTACGAGGATGTTATGGGTTACCTAATATTCACCTAAATCCTCCTTTCAAGGATGACAAAGGATTTCTAAAGCTTAGGGTTTTCACCCATCAAACCCATTTGGAAATTTGGGGTTTTCACCTATCAAATTCTAACCCATAAGCTCAACCAATGGTAGAATCCATAATCAATACCTAAAGTTCATGAAAACACGACAATACCCACATACGATTACACTCTAGTTTAATATAATACCAAAACTAAAGAAATTATCTACTCATTAGATAGGAGAAAAGAACTTTACCAAGTAATGCATCTATGGAATTCATAATAAGAGAGGGTAAAATAATCTTCAATTTCCCACTCCAATTTTACTTATTTTTCTTTTCAATAACAATTACCTAGAAAGAACAACTCAAATGTCCCATTTTTTTCTCCAAAATCTAGGGTTCTTTCTCATTGTTCCAAGTGTTTTTGAATTTCTCCCTATAAACTTTTCTTCAGCTCTCTAATTGACCATATTGACCTTTTACTAATTTCTCCCATTAGGCCATAGTCATAGAGCATTATCTGTGATCACGCAACCGCAATCGCTACTATGAGCGACCGATTGAATTATATTAGATAACTTTGAATGACCATGATTTTGTTCTTCTGACTGAGATCACGTTACTCGAGGTTAGATAAATGTTTTTCTTAGCTGACAGCGATTGCGACGATCTGACCACAACTGCGGCAGCCAAGGTGTTTTTTGCTCTGAGTCTTCAATTGCACTTTTTCTGCCCCATTTTCATCATCTCAAGCTCCAATCCACATCCTTCTATCTTTTCAACTCTTATACCTACAAAGAGTGGATATTAGTGCATTTAATCGCAATTATGACTTATTTAATTATTTAAAAGAAGGTAATGTGCACCAATAATGAGTGCGAATGAGTGGTAAAATCACCATTCATCACCTGACTTGGTTACCTATTCTATCATCTCCCCCTTAGTTTAGAGTCCGAGATATAACAACACACATATATACTAAACTCACCCTGAAAGACTACACCTGAAAGTGTAAAATACACTGCTAATACTTTCTTCTGAGATACAAATCTTAACCTTCTATAGCCCCATGGATTTATAATCTTCTAAACTCATATAAATACTATCCCATTTTACTGCTGCTAAACTTGTGGGTTCATGCTTCTAACTCCAGATTATTTGCAGTCATGGGATTTGGAGAAGGGATATGAGGGCACATCTGACTTTGTCTTAGTGCATAATTTTCATGAACATAAATGAAATCTTCAAAACTTCAGAACTTAAAAGATCTAATGGGATACTTTCGAGCCTGCATACAATCCCATAACTGTTTGAGAAAACTCTATCTGTAAGAATTTAAGCTTGGCTATTTATAGTGCCTCAAATATAAGACAAAGTTGGCAAGAATGGATTAGCATATGAATCTATATATGTTCCTTAGAGAATACTTCTACTACATGATCTAAGACATGAAGGAACTGAAACATTTCTTAAATGACCAGTAGCCTCTTGAAGAAACGTACACACATTTCCGTACCATTTTGAAAGACTCTACTAGACACGGCTTCATAGACACCCTAGTACACCTGAACTCTATTCTTTGATACCAGATTTGTCACAACCCGAGACTATCCCCTAGTCATAACACGATGCTTAAAACCACAAGTGATCCCAAGATAACCCATGAACAAGTGTGATACTTTAGCAACTGATTTAGAATAAATAAAATACCTAAATTTACTGTGCAGAAAGATAATCATGAAATAATCTAGATAAATAAAATATTGATAAAGTTTACAATTTAATAAAACTGAAGAGAGAACTGGAATTTACATTTCATGACTCTAACTGACTATCTAGGAAACCTCTAATATAATGACTATAGATAGCCAGGACATACCTCAAACTACCACAAATCAATACATATGAATAAATATAATACAATAATTAAACTATAACTGACTGGAGTCCCTAAAAGAAGAGAACTTATCAGCTGCTGACTGGAAGTTGCAACTGTCTAATTATGATGTGTAGGGTACAACTGGTACCTATATTATAAGACAATGTATCACATAGACAAATATGTGGATCATTACTTTGGAATATGCTGAGTAAGTGGGGGATGAATGCAATAAGTAAAATTGATTAGGAGCATAATCTTAAAATATGCATGCTAAGTGCGAGTTGACTCACCAAGAGATTGAAATAAATTGAAAGCTGAGGTAACTTAAAACATGAGTAACAAACATGATATGATAAGTTGGTGAATTACTACACTTAGTTTCGTAAAATATTTACTTTTGTAGAACAAGTAGAACTGAAGCTGGGAAACGATAAATCTGAATATTGTGTGTAAGTCTCATGTAAAGCTGAATAGATTATAAAACTGTACTAAGGGTCATGTAATGATACTGAGCATGAAAACGTGAACATATAAATTTGAGAATGCAACACCAAGAATAAACATGTTTCTGAGATAATCTGTAATCTAAATGATTAAAATCTATTTAACTGAATAACTAAAAATTTGTACACTTCCTCAAACAAACCTGAGCTGAGATACACTCAATAATGACTGAAACTGTAGGAGGTATCATGTAACCAAAATGCACCAATCTGAGCTAATCAGATTCTAACATGTAACTTTAGTTGGAAGGATATCAGTACCGTGCCGCGGGTACTAATACTGGCTGTGTAGATCCACTAAACTGGTATCTCAAAAGACCAGGGTGTGAAGCCTAAACTAACGGGTGATCCTTTATATCCTACACTAGCTACATAGTTCTACAATCCTTAGAATTCTACTAACGACTCTGTCTAACTAACTAGGAAGCCGTCCGCATTCGCTTGGTGCTAAATCCTACCCTCAACTGAATTTATACTAAAATCATGAACTGGTGCATGCACGGAAGACTGATATGCTCCTACATTATTTTTTGAAAATTGTCAATGCATGCATAGTCTGAAGTAACCATGAACTTATGAACTGAGGTATTTAACATAAAATAATACTGGTGGGTTCGTTATAAAAATATAATCTTAATATGGGGATAAAATCATGGTTCTGACTGACTTATTACTTGAAAATCTGAAATTATGTAAAGCACATAGGTATCCTATGTTCATAACCCACTAGATATGTAAATCAATAAGTACAACTCTTACGCTCTTTATCCCCCTTAAATTACATGATAACACTATGCTTTCAACACATGAGGATTTGGGAATGAACCCTAACTTAATACATATAAATTCAACTTGAAAATCATACATGAGGACGCAAGGTTGAAAGATTAACCTTGTTCAAAACCCGACATACCTTAATTGAATGAATTCTTGAAAAAACTTGAAATTAGAACTTGAACCCTTGAATTCTTGTGGAAGAAAGCTTGAATTTTGGGATTTGAATGATGAACTTGTGGAAAAAATACTATTCTTGATGTTTTCGTGAAGATTATTGAACTTGGAATCTTGAATTCCTGGATTTCTTATGAGGAAAATCTTGGTTTATTGTTCTTGGGAAAGAGGAGGGTTTTTGTATGAGTTGATTTGAAGAAGATGGGCTAAAAATGCCCTTTTGGGTGTTATAATTCATGCCTTGACCGTTTGGGTTTGAGGGGAAAGGACCAAAGTACTCATTGACCCTTAAGAAGTTGAAACAATGATGGAATAGACCCCACGGCATTCCCTCTAGTCCATGAGAGGATCACCCACGATGCCCGCCTTATTTTGGGAAATAGCCCCTACGGCGCGGGCTTATTGCCCACCCTTACTACCTCTCACAAAAAAGTCCATAACATTTTGCTCGGGTATCTGATTAAGGCAAAATTGGTATAGTTGGAAATCTAACTCAATTATATACTATTTGGCTGGTCTTGACCTAAAAAATTCAACATATATAAAAAGTTATGAATGTTTAAATTAGACCTTTGTAGAATCAAATACAAAGATTTGGCCTAATCAAGAGCTCTTAGCTCAACTTCGCTCTAAGTGATTCCCATGAATATTTTTCACTTCATAAGCACTTTACACTCTAGGATAAATATTTTGACACATGTATTCACATACAAATTATGGAATTAGAGTTTACACATGTAGGAACGACAATTCAAAGTCTAGCCCAAAAATGCATGGTGTTACACAACCCAAATACTAATGCCAATACTTAGGATGACACCACTGTGGACACCACCCATTTCGACCTATAGTAGTTCCACAAAGCCTCGAACAAAAAGTAAAATAATATCCATTTAGGACATGCCCTGAACCACAGCCAAAACTAATATTTATGAAATAACCAAAGTATGTAAAGACATCCATGATATGAAATAGAGCCTTACAAAATATGGAAGCTCACCATTTCAATCCAACCGAACTGATCCCAAACCAATCACTAAGCAGAGAGAGTAGAATGGCCGGCTCTTTCATCACATGGGGATAAATCCACCTGAAGACGGGTTCGTGGGTGAACACTACCAAGTACTCAGGATAAGGATTAAATAATGCCAACCTTTAAAACCACATAAACTAAAAATATGCATACACTGTATATAAATATATAACTATGTTGGGAAAGGGAGTCAGGTTTAACACGCCATTAAAACTATTAACCTAGGTATCTGTGGCTTAACTATCCTAGAACCACCCATTGACTATATGGGTCCTATGTAACCCCCTAAACGAGCCCCAATGTGTGTAGCCCTATGAACAGCAGATACCATAGGAGTAGAGGATTCCCAAGTACCCTTTGCTCTCTATGATACATACGTACAAGTGTACAAGTGTACTTAGGGGATTCCCGTGTACCCCATAAGTATCATATATGGTCGTTATAACCAATCCTCATGTCAGCAAACTTGAGTTTCTAGTGTCCATCCATTGGACTCACACCTTCATGGTTAGCTATCACACCTCACCATTATTGCTCAATTAAAACCATTACCACACAACTAAACCACTATTCCATTTATTATTAACCAAGGCTATGAATAACGGTATCATCAGACCAAATGTAGCTTACAAGCAATGTCCTTAGCCAACCTTTTAGAGATTAAGGGATTCCCATATTCACATAGATTACATTGTTGAGTTGACTTGGAGGATTCCCGTGTACCCCTCAACTAATTCATTGTTAAGTTTGCTTGGGGGATTTCCTTGTAACACATAAGGCTTTTAATTAGACCAATAATAACCACCAAGACCTTACCATTTAACCATTTAAACCATTTAGGGTTACATTACCAAGTTATACCATGCAATAGTTCCATTAAAAGCCCAACAATATAGTAAAAGCATTCTCATAGGTATTTTATCAAACATATTGGGAGCATAGTATTTCCAAAACCAAAAACAAGTACCAATTAACAATTCCCATGCAACCAAATATCCATACCACTATTAAAAACATGTAAATCCATACTTAAAACATAGGAAAATCATAACCCAACATTTATAACCAAAACCCCCAACATATATTTAAAAATCCAAAACCATACAATATTCATGCCATGAAAACAATTCATAAAATATGCCTTTAGTTGGAACTACTAATGAGGGAGGAGTAACATACCTTACACTGCAAAGAAGAAGAGAAAAAATCACCCCTATGGGCCTCAATTGACTACCTTAAAGGAAACCCTAGCTTTTGCTTAATCGAAGAGTCTTGAGAGATTTTGAAAGAGTTTATAAGTGTTTTATATTAGAATATTAGGTAAAGAATGTCCCAAAACAGTTATAAGTCATGGGGTCCCAAGGATTTATAAGGGAAAATGTCCAGAATACTCCCACTTAAACTGTATTAATTTCTCGCAGGAGGGTACGACCACCCCCATACATACCCTTAGGTATGAGTGGTACCCACCACTCATACCCCAAGTATAATATCACCCCCTACACTAACAAACCTACGACTCCTAAGTCCCTCTCGTACCTAATCATATGATTGGTATCCATAAACCGTACCCTAGGCAAAATAGAGTCACCTAGGCTGATACATATTACATCATACGAGTTGCATCATATAAATCGCACCCCATTATATGACTCTTTTAGACAGTTCGTACCTTAGATAATATCCAACCCAACCACACTAATCACCACACGAGTGCTGACCCCTAAACTGTATCCCAATATACGACTAGTACCCTTAGTCGTATGATGTCCATAGAGTTCAAAAGTCAGGAAATTTTCTAAGGATCTAAACCCAGGGTTTTTCAAAAATATAGTAACAATATATATTGATTTTCCCTTGGAATTGTCTCCAACACTTATATCTGCTCCATCAAATTCAACTAATGTTTTAAAGAGACTTTTGTTTCTTGTCACATGATTTGAACATCCATTATCAAGATATAATTTTTCTTTAGACTTTGAGTGAAGTTCCTATAGAATAGATATATCACTTATTCCTTAGTACCCAAGTATTCTTAGGTCCTAGTGGGTTAGTACTTTGATTTGTAGACCCAGTTTTAGGCATTCAAATTTATTAGACATAATTTTTAGGACAAAATCTGCAATGATAATATTTATGACCATATTTCCATAGTAATAGCAAGAATTAGAGTATTATTCAGTATTTGAGAAGGTATGATAGATATTATGGTTGTGATTGATTCCTTTGGTCGACTTACTAGAGTAAGTTGACCGTTGAGATCCCTCACAACTATAATATCTATTATGATAGGTATTAAGATTGTGACTGCTGTTATTGGTAGACTTACTAGAGTTAGTTGACTGTTGACATCCTTCATAACAATAATGTCCATTATCATACATAGATCTACTACTTTCAGATTTTTCTGTTGACTTAGAGGATCTAGTCGAATGATTTTATCTAACAATATCGTGACTATAAAATTTTTCAAAGCTGCTAATTTTTACTTTTAGTGCATCAATTTCTTCTTGTAGAAAATCTTTTACAACTTTACAAACTTCAAGTTTAAGTTTTTCAGGTCCTCTTCACAAAATTCTTGATCACACTAACAACTGGTAGCCTTTTTACTTCTTTTGGAGGGTCCTCTTTCAGCTTCTATACAATCATAAGCGTTATGGCCATACATGTCACAATTATAGCGATTACCTTCATTTCTATTATAGTCAGTATTTTACTTTCTTTTTGAGTAATTTAATTTTCTTATCATAATTTTTGGATATTCTGTAACTATCCATGACTGTATTGCTGATTAGTGCAAGTTTATCTTAATCCAGGTCATCATATTCTTCTTCATCTATTGCTTTAAAGTCCACAATTTTCTTCTTATTATCTTGTTGTTGATCCTTCTTATTAAGATTAGCCTTTTAAAAGGTAATTAGATCACCTTTGACTTTATCATAGGTCATTTTATTCAGATTCATTCTTTTAAGAGCCACAACCTGGAAAGCCATTGAGGGGGCAGACTTCTGAGAATTTTAATGAACTGGTATGCAACAAGATAAGTTTTTCCGGCATCTTTGAGTTCACCAACAATTTTTCTAAATTTGGAAAATATTTCTTCAATGGACTCCCTATCTTTCATCTTGATGAGTTCATCGTTATAGATAAATAAACTCACATGAATTTTTTAACTTTCTCAGTTCCTTCATATGTTGCTTCTAATTTATCCTTTATTTTTTGCCAGTTTCACAACAGGAGATTTTCTCACACTCTTCACCACTGGCGGCATTGAACAACACATTTTTTGCCTTAGAGTTGATCTAAATAGTTTCCATTTGTTCATCTGTGTATTCCTATAGAGTTGGAATGTTGTCAGTAAATACTTCACTATTTTTTGGTTTCTTTCCATCTTTATCTTTGTTGATGGAGATAAGAGGAAATCACCAAGTTTGATCACCTTTCATACTTTGACATCATAGTACTTGGTGAAAGTTACCATTCTTATTTGTCAGTGAGAGAAATATTTTCCATTGAAGAAAGAAGGTCTAGTTTGGGATGTCTCGTCTGAAAATAGAGCTCCAACAATGGTTTGAGCCATGATCTTTTCTCACTTGCTGTTACGCAAATAACTGTGAGTCCTTTCTCTGATACTAATTAAAAATAGTATGGGGGGGGAGGGATGAATTACTCTTTTTCAAATTGCAATCGACTCACTTAGACAGATAGTCAATTATTGAGACAGTAAAATAGAGTTCAGAAAATAAAGTGTTGAAAAAGAAATAACCCCATGTATGTTATATTGGTTGAGACGTCTAATAGGTTTTACTCTTGTCCCTTTGGGTTGCAAAGGATTCTACTAGTTCTTTGTGAATTGAATCAAATTGAAAGAATTGAGTTAAGCTTTTTGGCAGTGACTCAAAATCATTTTCTTTCTTTCTCACTTTGATACAATGCCTCACCAACTATGAGTTTCTCTACTATCTTTTTTAATACAATTTAAATCTAAAGAAAATACAATGCTTGAATAAAGTAGAGCAAAAATTTTGAGAAGGTTGAAACGAAAGTATGTCTCTTCCTTAATTTTTCATTGCTTAAATAGTAGTGATTGAACAACTAGTAGCGGTTAAAAAATCTTATATAAAAGGCAACCCAAGAGATTTGCTTCTTGGAAATAGGATATGAGAATCCTCAATTGTAGGGGGTGCGGATAACTTGGGTAATAAATAGATCTATTATAGTTCTAATGGATCTATTTTTATATATGCGTGGATATTTCTTAACTTCTCTAAACATTTTTATTTTTAGTGTATTTATTTTAATTTTATTAATGTTCATTTCTTCCTTTATTTCAAATTCTATTTTTATTTTTTTGACTCCTATTATTATTTCTTTTTCTGTCGTACCTTTAATGTTTATTAGACTCCTTGGTAGATCTGGGCATATATCACTATTAGATTTTATTTCTTCACTTTTTACTAAATATTTTGCTATATAATTTTCTTCTTGTCCTGTGTTTAAGAGTATTAAATATTCTTTTTCATTTATTGTTCCTGCTATATAATATTGATTTAAATTAATTGTTGAAGTTGTTTCATAACTTGTTCTTTTTGATGAGCTTGATGATTCTTGGTTTTCATGAGCTATTCTTTTTGTTGTACTTATTCTGTCATTTATTATTTCTAAATCTTCTTCTATATCTATTTCTTTGTAACAATAATCATTATTATCAATTGTTTTTACAAATTGTTCAAAAGGACTTTCTATTTGTATTTTATTAATTTTATTTTTTCCTGTTATTTTATGTTTTGTTGTTAATACATATAGATTTTTACATTTTGCTGTAAATATTTTACTTCCTGAGGTTAATACTATTCCTGATATTTTTCAATATAATACGAATGATTTATCTATATTTTTATCTATTATTTCTATTGAATAATTTGCACTTATTATAAATTTAAATTTTTGGTATATTAAATTTCCTTTTATAGCAGTTATTATACTTTTTTCTATAGGTTTTATAATTCTATCATCTACTAAATATAATTCTATTGGTGTATCTATTCCTTCTCTAAAAAATGCTTTTATTAATATCTCTGTTCCTCCAAGGTGTACATATTTTATTGGTTCTTTACTTTTTTATATCGTTTATTTCTTTATTAATTATTCTTTTTGTTACTAGTGGTCTACTAGCTCTTTCTTTTGCATATCTACAATCTATTACACATTCTTTTTGGCTTAGTACGTAGTATTCTTCCTTTTTCCTATTAAATATATTTTTTATTATTGATATTTTAAATATTTTTTGTACACTTAAGTCTAACTCTTTTCCTTTTATTTCGTCATATATATTACTGTCAAATATTATTTTTGGATCTGTTTCTTCTTCATTTAAATATTCTTCCTTTGTTATTATTTTTAGATCTTCTTCAGTTATTTGATTCATTTTTATATCTTCTTCAGTCATTTGATTCATCTAATTCACTATCTATTTCATTATCTGCTTCATTTTCCGAAATTTCATATATACTATCTTCACTTTCTAATTCATAATCTATATAATCTATCTAAATATATTCTGTATTTTCTATTTTTATTTCTAATGGTTGTTTATTTTTTGGATTTTTTTGGTAATTTACAATCTCTAGCGAAATTTCCTAGTTTTCCACAATTATAACAAGTACATTCTTTTATAGATTTCTTTTTTCTATATGGTCTTTTATGTTTATAATTTTTTACATAATATCTTTTTCTTGGTTTCTTATATTTATATTTTGACTTTTTGTATTTCTTATATTTCTTATGTCTTTTTCTTTTGTTATAATATCTTTCTTCACGTCCAAATTGAGGTGCTATTTTATCTTTGCAACATGCTAAATTTCTTATTAATGTTTTTTCCATTTTTATTTCTTCTCTATATTTTTCACATAGATTTCTATACCATTGTTGTAAAAATTTTATTCCTGCTCCTAGGGTATCTACTATTTTTGCTTCATCCCAACTCTTTATTATTTTTGAACTAAATGGTTCAGGTAATTTACTAAAATATAATTTTCTTATTTCTTTACTTTCTTCTATATTATACGTTCCTTTATAATAATATTCTCTAAATGCGCATGTATACTCATCTATATGGCACATATTACATATTGCTAATTTTAACAGTAAATTCCTATTCGCATCTTTCTCTTTATTTTGCTCTTCTTCTTCTGTTGTTATACTACTAAATTCTTTTCTTATAGCTATTTCATATTTTTTCAATATTTCTGTTGGTAGTATTTTAGTAGGTATTGATGTTCCTTCTGTTTTATTATCAGATTTTAGTACTTTTTTACTTGCTTCGGCTAGGTTTAAAAACCATAATTTTACTGTTCCTATTAATGTCTTTTCTATATATTCTGGTGTGTTTGTTGTATCTATTTTATTATCTAATAATTATTTTCAACATGTATCCTACCCACAGTTGTATTATTTTATTTGTGTCTATTACACAGTCTAAATCTAAAAAGTTGTAATTAATTATTTATTTTGGTGTCCATTTACTATATTCAATCTTTGGATTATATCTTTTAAACTTATTTTTGTAATTATAGGTTGGTTTTCTTATTTCTGATGTACTAGGTATTATATTTTTATTTAGAGTATTTACTTCTGTATTTATTAGTTCTAGATTTACTTTATTAATTACTTCTTGTTTTTCATTAATTTCTAGTTTTTCTATGTTTTCTAGAATTTCTGTATATGTTTCACTATCTTCCGAATCATAATTATTTGTTTCTTCAGCATCTATTGCATTTATTTCTAATTCACTGGTTTCTGGTTCTTTATTTTTTACTTCTAATTTTTCTTTAAATTGATTTATCTCCATTAATAATTTTTGTTCTTTATCTTTTTCTTCTTTTTCTTTTTGTCTTTTTTCATACATGTCTTTTAGCATTTGTACTTCTTTTTCTAATTCAGCTATCCTACTATTTTTAGTTTCTTCTATTTTCCGTATTTCTTCTGTGGTTTGTTGTTTTATTTTATCTATTTCCTTTTTTCTATCTATCTCTTCGTTTTCTCTTTCTATTCTTACCATGGTTGTCAACTTATCTTCTAATTTTAATTCTTCTTTTTCTAACATTAAAAATAAATGTTCACCTATTTTCTTATATCTTCTTCCTAAATTAGAGAATATTATTTTTATTTTTAATCCTTCGTGATTTTCATATGTTTTTTCATCTATTATAAATTCTTCTTTGTTCATTTTATTTAAATGTATATAGGTTATGTTGATATATGTATTCTAGACTATCTATTGTTGATTCTAAATTTGATATTTCTTCTTTTTGTGCATTTACTAAGTTTTTACTAACTCCGCTAATTATATTATATTGTAGTCTTTCTATCCTTATTTTTAATTCTTTACATTTTTCAGATATTATTTGTTTTAATTCTATATATTATTGTGGTTTTTGTACGTTACTCATCTAAACAAATATTATAAATATTGTTTTGGTGGATATCTAAATCTAATTTTTATCATAATTATTAAATAAATCCAAATATATACTACTTCCGTAACTTGTGTAACGACGTAAAAATTTAATGAAATATGTAAAATTTGTGTTTTTTTTTGGATTCGACTATTTTACCTCTTTTCATAGTTGAATTATGATATTTTTGGGGTGTGAGGGTGATTGACACGGTTCCCAATGCATTTTGGTGCCTTTAGTGCGATAATTTGATTTTTGGTGGATTCAAGTCTTATTTTGGATTTATGCATATATATTTTTATTCTTGCGATGGATGAATGATTGAACCGCGTCAGCAACTTCAGAATATTGATTTTAGGCTAGGTAGACCTTTGGTTTGGGTCCCGATGCGCCCAAACTCATTTCGGCATGTTGGTTAGAAAGTTGAAAAATTAAAAATATGGGTGTGGGACCCACATTTGGTCAAAATGAACTCGGAGAAAAAATTTAAATTTTCCAACGAGTCTGAAACGTCGATTATAGGGTGGTAGCATGTTTGGTGTGGTTTTACGGCTTTTAAATCTCATTTGGTCCTTTAGTTTGAAAAATTACAATATCAGATTTTGGAGGTCAACTCTGTAAAAACTATATTTTTTCTAAATTCTGATATCGCTATTGAGTCTGGAGAGTCACATTTATTGTGGTTACATAGTTCGTTTGCATCTATCGAATTCTGAGTGAATCCCAGACATCCCATCGGAGTCCAGGTTGGACTAAAAAAATCTGGTTTTTTAGATCTGATGCAATGTATAAAACAACCATTTTACCCCTCTTTTTTGCCTATTTTTCCCATTCTTTCATATTTTCTGTTGAGAGTTAAGCAATAAAATAGTGTGAGAGCTTAAAAATAAAGATTGTGGGAGCTTGGAAGGTAGATTAACTTTTTTATCTTGATTCTATTACAAAGGTGAGATTTCATCCTTTCTACTATAATTCATTGATTAATTTCCCCCAAAATCTAAAAATCTTAGGGTTAGATTTTAAATTTCAGTTTCACTCATTTTCACTTGAATGATATTTTAATTTTATTATTACTAGTTTTTCATTAATTTATCCTTCAAAACAATTTCAATTCTAGATTTTAACATGAATTTCAAAGATTTTACCTGGTAAAGCTCAAAAATAATTTTTCTTCAATTTGAACCTCATTTTTGACTTGATTTGACTTGGGTTTTAAGCTGGAGATTCCTAAAAATATGGAGAACATATTTGTGAAGTGAAGTTACAATATTGCCCTTCTTTTTTGAAAACTCATTTCGGACATCCATTTTGACCCTGAACCAAAAGTAGTCAATATGGGTATCATTGGCTTTGTTTTGATGTGTAGATTCTATATTTTTTTAATATTAATTAATTTTAAAATTGTTCATGGAAAGTATGTTTGTGGGCTCAAAGTTTAGTGAACTTTTGGCATTCGAGGTAGGTAATGGCTTAACTCTTTCAGACTAGGCTGGGTATTAAATGATTGTATAAATGCATGTTAAGGGTGGAAACTAATCATCAAAAATGGCTATATATGCATTGTGTCCGTGTGAGAGCCTATATGTGACGTAATTATTAAAATTGAGATATTATGTGATGTGTGTGACCGTGTGGGGTCCTATATGATATTGATAGCCTTGAATACATGTGAATAATTGTATTTTGTTATTGAAATGCCTAATGTGGTACATATATTCATACTTGTTGGCAGATGAAAAATGTGAAAATTCATGGATGGTGGATTTAAAGAGTGAATATTGGCTCACGTGGTTATGAAAACGTATTATTTGGTTGTGGAAATACCTCTTGTCGTTGGTTATGGAAATACTCATATGATGGGTCGTGAACATTGAATTATCATCCTCATGGCACCATATACATAATTTCACTTGTTTGTTGTATGTTTTGTATATACTTGTTGTTGTTTATCATATACTTGATTTGTGTCTTGTCTGCGTTTGAAATACTGAAAATATTTGAAATACTGAAATTCTAGAAACACTGGGAACATTAAAATTTATTACCCTTTTTCGAGGGATGTGCTGCAGGATATATTAGTATATGGATTGTATATGGATTGGCGAACCCTCAAGGGTACTATGTTGGGAGGCTTTCCTCCATGGATGTATACGGGTATTGTGCAACGATTTCGGAGGTTATGCGGTGACCTCGAGCATCATGATCATCATCATATACATTGCACTTGTTTTATTTTGTTTTATGTTATGCTTGTGTTGCCAAATTGACTTGTCATCTATCTATTTGTTATATATCATGTGAAATTGTTCTATCTTCCTTTATTTGTACCTGATGATCTTAATTATACATTTTCCTCTTTTGTTCTACTTGTATGTGATATTTTGTATAATTGTATCCCTGTCTGGTGTATTGTTATATCATGTGTGGATATTGTAGAATTGTTAGTACAAGCGGTGTGCCCTTAGAGTATATTTTGTATGTTTTATTTACTACTTTTCTTGGTTGGCCTATGATACCTACTGAGTACAAGTGGACTATACTCACGCATACTGCGCCTTTCGTTGCAGGTCCTAGATCGAGTGCGCCTCACATTGGTTGATTTTGAGTGCCTTTAGATTTCTTAAGGTAGAGGTTAGACATTCATGCATTCGGTGTTTACCTCTATCTTTCTATAGTAGTTATATATTTATTTTTATTTGAAGACAGATGTTTACCATGTATGGATATTTCTGAGGTATTTGACTCATGGTTTGTATTAGTAGTTCTTACATAATTGAAACCTGGTTTTAGGAACGAATGCTAGTTGGATATATTATTTTGTCATTGTTATAATTACTTGTATGGTCCAGCTTCACTTTAGAAGCCTTACATTTGGATACTTTTGTCTTTTTCTCTTTTCGTATAACTTTGGGTGATAGGCTTACTTGTCAAGGTATGCCACGACAAGTTTTATTATGATCCTCAGTTTTGGGTCATGATGAATTGGTATAAGATCGAAGTTTCATTGGTCTCAATTGTTTAAGAATGAGATGTCTAATAGAGTCTCACAGATCAGTATGTAGATGTTCGTATCTATCTTAGAGAGGCTATAGGATATTTCTAGGAAACTTCTCTCCTTTTATTTCTTATCGTGTGAAGTTCTTTCGTATCTTGTGTTTTGAGTTAAGTTTCACTCTTTCTATGCATAAGTTTTTTACTAGATCTAGCGAGAGTAGAGATTTGGAGCCTTTACCCAGAGGGCGAGCCTCGATTCATGGACAGACTCGAAAGAGTGAATTAGCCTGTGGTTCAGCCCCATCTAAGAGGAGTGAGGGGTATGTCCCCTATGCTTTGTATTAAGAAGGTTAGAGGTGCGTGTTATACTCCAAATTTAGAGAGATTGTTGGTGCATTTGTTGACCCATTTAGAGGGTTGTCCTTTGGTAATGCCAGGTGTTTTTCCAGTTCAAAGTGTGGATCTTTCTGTTACACCCGCCTCTGCTTTGAGTACTCCTTAGAACTAGAATATTATTCCTCCTCCTATGTTGGTATATGAGTATGTTGATCTAGGGTAGGGAGTTCGTATGTTGATCTAGGGTAGGGAGTTCGTCCTTCATCTATGTTACCCCCTCAAGTGGGGTCTCAACCAACTAACTTGTTTTGCTTCTTTCTTTTCAGTTGGGGCATCATTCTAGTGTATAGGGGACTAGTCGTAGATGCAGGGGTCTACTCCTCGAGTATCTTAGAGAGGCTTCAAGAAGGTGCGCCATCCATACAAGTTTAAAGGTTTCTTTATGTGTGATGAGTTTGGCCATTTAGCTAAGGTCTTCCCTCATGGTTTGTTAGAGCTACTTCTATTTCAGTTATCAGGGGTAGGGTTGATACAAGAGGAGTGAAGGACAGAGATAGGGGAGATCGTGGTGGTGGCTGTAGGGATATTCAGGTAGTTGGTGGTTGCTACATGTAGTTTTGCTGATGATCAGTTAACTGCAAGGGACCAGGTCCCTCGATGTGTAAGATTCTGTACAACTGATATGTGTTGTCTGCACAGTTTTGTCCAGTTGTGTAACAAACTTGTAGGTGCTATTTTGTACTTATTAGGAAAGCTGGTCCAATGATCTTTCATCCCTAACCATCACTTATCTATAAAGAAAAATAGACGCCTCTTTATCAAAACGGTTTTTGGCAATTACAAAGAGAAATAAGAGGCAGCAAAAATCCCATTTTGTTCAAGTTTTTATCAAATTATGTGAGCTTAAATTGAAATTGTTGTTAAGTAAGTACTAACGTGTAATCGAAATACTCATGCTATAAGAGTGGTGTTTTCTTTTGAGAGTGCTTAGGTCGAGTTACCTAAGTTTATTGCTGATTAGAGCTAGTAAGTGTAGAGTGTCCTTGACAAAGTTGCCAAGATGAGCATGTAGTAGAGCTATTGCAAGTGAAAGAAACCTAGAGTTATGTTCATTCAAGGATGTAATCAAGAGTTTGATTAAAGTTGAAGTTGAGGTGCTTGTGGTGGTAAACTATGATTTTTTATTTCCTAGGTTTCCGTATAAATTTTTTTGTGTTGTTACTTTCCTGTACTACCTTAATTTTTCAGCACCTCATAGTTTCTTTAGTGTTCTATCGCTAGTGAGTGACAATGAGGGACCTAGTCCCTCATTGTATGGTGCAACCCCCAAAGGTTCAAAAAATTGGTATCAGAGCAAGGTCACTCTAAAAGTTTCACACCTAGAGTATCATTGTTATCATGGTTGCTCCACCCGATCTAGAAGAAGGGCAATCTACTACCAGGCCATCAAGATTCAATGGGCTATATTATGGTTGGTGGAGAGCCCTGATGTTTGACTTCATTATGGCTGAAGATAGTGAACTGATGGAAAAAATCCTTGATGGACTTCAAGTTCCTATTAAGGAAGTCAAAGAATGATAAATAACTAGAATGGTTGTTAAAAGTAGGAGAGAGTATGATGTGAAGATAGAAAGGAAGTTGAGAAGAATTACAAGGTCAAGAAATTTCTAGTTTTGTGGTATAGGGATTGATGAATATAATAGGATTTATTCATGTGAAAATGCTAAAGAAATCTAGGACTGCTTGAAAATAGCTCATGAGGGAACTACAAATGTGAAGGATTTCAAAGTTGACATGATGACTATCTAGTATGATACCTTCACCATGAGAGAAGGAGAGACAATACAAGAAATGCATACAAGATTCACTTCCATCACAAATGAGCTACACTACCTAGGAGAAGTGATCCACTGTATAAGCAAGTGAGGAGTATCCTTGGGGTCCTACCAAAATCCTAGGAAAGTAAAGTAAATGCTATTACTGAGGCAAGAAACCTGAAAACACTCACTTTGGATGAGCTTAGTGGAAATTTAAAGACTAATGAACTCAAGAAATAGCAAGAGCAAGAGAAGAAAGAAGGAAAAAGGGAAAAATACCTATCACTAAGGGAACTATAATAAGACTCTAATAAAGATGACACTGATGTTACCTATTTGACAAAAAGAATTATGAGAGCTATAAAGAGAAGCGGTGAGTTTCAAAGAAATGGAAGTAGCAGTAAAAAGGGAGGAACTATGGAGATTTGTCACAAATATAGAAGATTTGAGCACGTTACTAAGTATTGGCCAATGCACAAAATGGACTGCCAGGATTTTCACAACACTGGAGGTAACAAAGGAAGAAACAGGGACCAGGTCCCTATAAAACCAAAAAGAAAGGTTGTACCTGATGTTGCAGTTAAATAAGCCTTAGCTGGTTGGGATGACTCCTCCAGTGAGTCTGATGAAGGAGAGAAGTCAACAGATGTTTCCATGCTTGTTGAAAAGAATGAGAAGGTAAGGTTCTTTGCTTTTATAGAAAATACTGAAGATGAAGAAGACAATGAGGTAACACTTTTTGACCTTAAAGAAAACTTAGATAACTATTCTTATAGAAAAATAAAATAAACTTGAAAATGTATTGATTGATTCCATGTGTAAAATGATTAAGAAAAAAATTGCTCTTAAAGAAAAGGTGGATAGTCAAGAGCTAGAGTTAATTGTTGTAACTCTCCAAATATTTGAAACTAAAGAACAGGTTAATAAGTTAAAATCTGAAAATTCAAGCTTAATTAGTCAACTAAAAAAAGATAAAAATGCCTATGATAAAGAGAAAAATAATGCTCTAGAAGAAAAGATAGAAGATCAGGAGCTTGAGTTGATAACTTTGAATCTCCAAATATTAGAAACTGAGCAACAGGTTGCTAAGCTGAAACTTAAAATCTGAGTTTGGTAAGTCAATTGAAGAATGTAGACACTTTTGAGCATAAAGGGAAGAAGAAAGTCTCAAAGTTTTAGATTGAGCTTGAAGAAAACTGGAGGATTCTCAAAGGATTCTCATGGCTGCACTTCAGAAGAAGAAGGAGTAAGAAAAGGACCAGGTCCGTCTGTAGGAAGAACTGAAAATAATCCCTACAATGGACTACATCTTCTCAAATCTTTCTAACTTGAATAACCAAGGAATTAATAATGGTAAGGGCCTTGATTATGAACACATAACTCATTCATTTGGTTATTAAGGTAAGGTTGATCATACTGCCAAAAACAAAAAATGTAAATCCTTCTGCACTTATTACCGAAGAGATGAACACCTGAAAGAAAATTGTCTAAACTGGCTCAAAGCGAGAATGACAAATGTTAGACATGTCCATCAGGGGAGTACCTATCCAAAAGATGTAAGACCTTGGAAAAATATGAAGAAGCCCACACTACCTAGATAGATAAAAAAGGATTTAATCATACCTTGATGAAAAAATAAAGGCAGTGCAGAAATGTGAGAACACAAGATTCATGCATGGAAACCCAACATAGGAAAAACCACGGCTTGCCTTCACAAGAACCTCCAATTCTTCCCCCTGCCATTATACACCTTCAATTTTTGTATTTGTAATTCTTCAACATTTCTTCCCCTGTCATCATGCCTCCCTCCATTCATTTATTAAGTAGATCTTATACTTTCACTTCTCTCATGCCATTCACATTCACCTAGACACTTCCCTTATGCCATTCATATTTACTAGAATATCTGAACACCTGATACCTATTTTATCCCTACTAAGCATTTGTATTTCCTCTTTTAGCATCATGATCTATGGTTTAAATACATGACATGAAAACACTAGTCAATACTGAATATGTCAAACCAGGTAGCATTTATCAAAGGGAGATCAATAAGGAAATAGAGGAACTAAAGTTCAACTAAGCTACCAAAGATGAAGAAATCAGCAAGCTCCAAGTGACAATTAAATATTTCTCCAAAAAAATCCCCTGTGACATTAAAATGCTCAGAACGGAGAATGTTGAACTGAAAAAAAGGGTGTGAATCTTAACCGATGAGGTCCTTAGCCTGAATGGGGAGATAAGACATCTCAACAATAACCCAACCCTGCTCTTTTAAAATATTTTTCCCAGTCCTTTACCTGTTAATCCTTCTTGATTCTTGTGGATTTTCCCAAATAACATTTAACTTATGAAATATAATGATACTTATCCTAATTATGAATGAATATTTTCTTTCTATGTTGCATCTTTTATCTTTAAATTGAAAAGTTATTCTTCATGTAAGTGTTGCCCCAGTGGCCATGAGTTAACTAATTTATGCTTAATTTACTCTTGGTTTACTGTTCTCACTTTTTAATAATGCCAAAAGATGAATACCAAGTTCATGTAGTAGGGACCAAGCACTAGGTAATTTGATTTGCAAATTTGAGCTTATAGGGGGAAGTATGTGATGTGTTGCAGTATGTGATGTACTGAATAGATGAATGAAAAGAGTCACATTGTCAGAGGAAAATATAAAAATGCACTATATGAAGGTGCATGATGACAGGGGGAAGAAATTAGTATTTTTGCTGTAAATGACAATAAGGGACCAGGTCCCTGTGTTACATGATGACGACAGAAGCATGATAATAGGCGGAACATTAATCTTTAGGTAGTAATAACACTGATTAAATATGATGAATGTGCACTAGTACTCAAAAATATATGGTTGGTTTGTCATTATTAAAAAAGAGGAAAACTGCTACATATAGTTTTGATGATGAGAAACTAACTATAAGGGACTAGGTCCCTTAATGTGCAAGATTCAGTACAGGTGGTATGCGTTGTCTGCATAAATTTGTCCTCTTGTGAAACAAACTCTTAGGTGCTATTTTGTACAAATTAGGACAATTTTTCCAATGATATTTCAACCCTAATCGTCACTCAAATATAAAGAGAAAGATATTCCTCTTTATCAAAAGGGTTTTTGACAATTACAAAGAGAAATGAGAGGCAACAAAAACTCTATCATTGCTCAAGTTCTTAGCCATTTATGTGATCTTAAATTACAATTGTTCCTGAGTGAGTACTGATTTGTAATTAAATGACTCATGATATAAGAGTAGTGTTTTCTTATGAGAGTGCTTAGGTAGAGTTACTTAAGTTTATTCTTGATTAGAGCTAATCAGTGTAGAGGTTCCTTGATAGAGTTTCCAAGATGAGCTTGTAGTATAGATATTACAAGCGAAAGGAACCTAGAGTTAGGTTCATTGAAGGTTGTAATCAAGAGTTTGATTATAGTGGAAGTTGAGGTTCTTACGATGGAAAGCAGTGGTTTTTACCTTCCTGGGTTTCCACGTAAAATTTTGTGTGTTGTTACTTCCCTATGCTACCTTAAATTTTTAGCATCTCATGTTGCTTTATTTTTCTATCTCTATTAAGTGACTTTGAGGGACCTAGTCCCTCACTGTGTAGTGCAACCTCCAAGGGTTTCAACAGTGGTTGTGGGCAATGCTATTCTATACCATCCAAACTTAAGGTAGGAATTTTTGATGTTGTGATTACAAGTATCTTCCCTGTTTATTTTAGATGTGCATCTATATTATTTGATCCCTAATCATCTTTCTCCTATGTGTCTATTTATTTTGTTTTGTGTTTGGATTTTGTTAGTGAACCTCTTGTCATTCTTTAGTGATAGATCGGGTGTACCAATCTTATTTGTGACTTTTGATGGGTGTGCGACTTTGGTAGATCTACTTGTGTTAGATATAGATAATTTTGATGTTATTTAGTGTATGAATTAGTTGGCTCCTTATCTGCTATCCTAAATTATTTTGCTAAGACTATGACTTTACCTTCAATGGGTGTACTAAGGATAGCTTAGAAGTGTGTGCTTCATTCGGAACCCAAGATGGTCATATCATATGTTCAGGCTTGTCGATTGGTTGAGAGAGGATTTTATCTTATTTGGCTCATATTTATTATACTAGCATTGCTTCACTTCCTTTCTTTAATTCTATTCCTATTGTCCATGAGTTTATAGATGTGCTCCCTACGAATTTGCCTGGTATACCTTCGGATCATGATATTAATTTTACTATTGATTTTGAGATGGCACCAAGCCCATTTATATTCCTCCTTATACAATAAACCTAATCGAGCTAAAGGAAATAAAGGATCAGTTGCAACAGTTGTTGGATAAAAGAGCTATCCAACCGAATATATCGCCTAGGGGTGCGCCTGTCTTATTTGTTAAGAAAAAGGATGGGTTTATGCATTTGTGTACTGATTGTCGACAGTTGAACAAGGCAACCATTAAAAATAAGTGTTCTCTTTCTCGCATCAATGATTTATTTGATCAGCTTTAGGGTGCTGCAGTGTTTTCAAAGATTTATTTAAGGTTTGATTATCACCAGTTGAGGATTAGAGCTTTAGAATTTTTAAAGATAGTATTTCAGACTCGATATGATCAATATGAGTTCTTGGTTATGTCCATTTCATTGACCAATACCCTTTTAACATTCATTGAGTTGATGAACTGGGTGTTTCAACTGTATCTTAACTTTTTTATTATTGTATTTATAGATGATATCTTGGTTTATTCAAAGAGTGAGATTGAGCATGAGGAGCATTTACGGTTTGTGCTTTAGAGATTGAGGGATGAGAAGTTGTATGCCAAGTTCTCTAAGTGTAAGTTTTTATTGGAGTCCATTTTTTCTTATGTCATGGGGTGACTAAGGAGGGTATTTTGGTTGACCAACCAAGATTCCCATAGTTTGTGATAGGGCTAGAGCTACTTCACCTACCGATATTTAGAGGTTTGTTGGCTTCATAGGCTATTATCGGCGTTTTGTTAATGGTTTCTCTTCTATTGTTGCTCCATTGAATAAGTTGTCTCAAAAGAAGATTTTCTTTTAATGGTCTTACACTTGTAAGGTGAGCTTTCAAAACGTCAAGGATTTGTTGACTTCAACTCCTATATTGCTTTACACAAGGAGGGAGTGGGTTTCATTGTGTTTTGTGATACTTCAAGTGTTGGATTGGGTGTTGTGCTAATGCAGGAGGGCAAGGTTATTTCATATGCATCTCGTTAGTTGAAGCCTCATGAGAGGAATTATCCTTCATATGATTTGGAGTTATGCGCGGTTGAGTTTGCTTTAAAGTTATGGAGGCACTACTTATGTGGATTTCATTGTGAGATCTTCTCATATCATCGTAGCCTTCAGTACTTCTTCACCCAGCGTGATCTTAATATGAGACAATGTTTTTGTCTTGAGTTGTTTAAGGATTATGAGTTGACTATTCTCTACCATCTAGGAAAGGCTAATCTGGTTGTGGATGCCTTAAGCTGTAAGTCGACTAGCATGGGTAGCTTGGGACATATTTTGACCTAGGAGAGGCCTTTAGCCTTAGAGGTTCAGTGTTTAGCAAACCATATGGTCAGGTTTGACATTTCACCACTTAGGCGCATTTTGGCAGTTGTAGAGGCTAGATCTTCTTCGATGGAGCAGATTAGAGCTCATCAATTTGTGATTTTATTTAATTTGACTATTTTATCTCGTTTCAAAGTTGTATTGTGGTATTTCTGGGGTATGGGGTTGATTGGCATGGTGCCCGATGCATTTTGGTGCCTTTTGTACGATAATTTTATTTTTGGTGGCTTCAAGAGTCTATTTTGGATTTATGTAGATATATTTTGATTCTTGCGATGGATGGATGACCGGACTCTGCCAGCAGCTCCATAATATTGACTTTAGGCTGGGTAGACCTTTTGTTTGGCTCCTAATGCGTCCGAACTCATTTTGACCTATCGATCAAAAAGTTGAAAAATTAAAAATATGGAGGTGGGACCTACATTTGGTCAAAAAAAAACTCAAATGGAAAATCTAAATTTGCCAAAGAGTTTGAAACGTCGATTTTAGGGTTGTAGCAAGTTTGATGTTATTTTACGGCTTTAAATCTCATTTTGTCTTAGTTTGGAAAATTGCAATTTCAAATTTTGGAGGTCAACTTTGTGAAAATAGTATTTTTTTTCTAAATTTTGGTATCGTAATTGAGTCTGGAGATTCAAATTTATTGTGGTTGCACAATTTTTTTGCATTTATCAGATTCTTAATGAATCTTAGACATTCCATCGGAGTCCGAGTTGGACTCAAAAAATCTGATTTTTTCAGATCTGATGTAGTGTATAAAAACCATTTTCTCCATCTTTTTTGCCCATTTTTTCCATTGTTTCACCTTTTCTGCTGAGAGTTAAATAATAAAATAGTGTGAGAGCTTAAAAATGAAGCTTGTGGGAGCTTAGGAAGCTAGATTAAGATCGATTTCTTGATTCTATTACGAAAATAAGATTTCATCCTTTTCTACTCTAATTCCTTGATTAATTTCTCAAAAATCCAAAAATCTTAGGGTTAGGTTTTAAATCTCAATTTCACTCATTTTCACTTGAATAATATTTTAATCTTATAATTACTAGTTTTTTATTAATTTATCCTTCAAAACAATTTGTATTCTAGATTTTAACACGAATTTCAAAGATTTTACCTGGTAAAGCTCAAAAATATTTTTTCTTCAATTTGAACCTCAGTTTTGACTTGATTTGACTTGGATTTTAAGCTGTAGATTCCTAAAAATATGGAGAACACGTTTTTGAAGTAAAGTTATAATATTGCCCTTCTTTTTTGATAACTAATTTCGGAAATCCATTTTGACCCTAAATCAAAAGTAGTCAATATGGGTATCGTTGGTCTTGTTTTGATGCGCATATTCTATATTTCTTGATATTAGTTAAAATTAAAATCATTTGTAGAAAGTAAGGTCGTGGGTTCATAGGTTGAGCATCATCATCATCATCGTATAAATTGCACTTGTTTTATTTTGTTTATGTTATGCTTGTGTTTTCATATTGACTTGTTATCTATCTATTTGTTCTATATCTTGACTTGTTAATGTCTAATTGTTCTATCTTCCTTTATATGTACTTGACGATCTTGATTATATATGTTCTTTTTTTTGTTCTCCATGTATGTGATATTTTGTATAATTATAATCTTATCTAGTGTGTTGTTGTATCATGTATAGAAATTGTTGAATTGTTTGTACAAGCGGGGTGGGCTACCATTGCAAGATATTTTCTTGTTGCAGGTGTCGTGCACTTAGTGTATATTTTGTATGTTTTATTTACTACTTTGTTTGGTCTGCCTATGATACCTACTGTGTACAAGTGGACTATACTCATGCATACTACGCCTTTCGTTGTAGGTCCTAGATCGAGTGCACCTCAGATTGGTTGATTTTAAGCGCCTTCAAATTTCTCAAGGTAGCAGTTGGACATTCATGCGTTTGGAGTTCACCTCTATCTTTCTATAGTAGTTATGTATTTATTCGTATTCAGAGACAGATTCTTACTCTGTGTGGATATTTCTGATGTATTTGACTCATGGTTTGTATTAGCAGTTCTTACACTATTAATACCTGGTTTTGGGAACGTATGGTATTTTGATATATTCTTTTCTAATTGTTATAGTTACTTGTATGGTCAATCTTCATTCTAGAATCCTTACATTGGGGTATTTCTATCTTTTTTCTCTTTTTGTATCAATTTGGATGATAAGCTTACTTGTCAAGGTATGCCACAATAAGTGACATCTTGACCCTTATTTTTGGGTCGTGATGAATTGGTATCAGATCCAGGTTTCATTGGTCTAAATTATGTAAGAATAAGATGTCTAATAGAGTCTCGTGGATCATTATGTCGACGTTCATATCTATCTTCGAGAGGCTATAGAATGTCTTTAGGAAACTTCCCTTATTTTATTTCTTATCGTGCGAAGTTCTTTCATTCCTTGTATTTTGAGTTGTGTTTCACTCTTTCTGTGCAGATGGTGTTTAATAGATCTAGCGAGAGTAGAGATTCGGAAACTTTACCTAAAAGGCGAGCCTCAATTTATGGATGGACCCAAGGGAGTGGATGGGCTCTTGGTTCAGCCCCATCTAAAAAGAGTGGGGGGTCCTAAGCCTCATGCTAAGAAGGTTGGAGTTGTGTGTTATACTCCAGTTCCTCAGATTTTGTCTGCCCTAATTTTAGAGGGATTGTTGGTCTACTTTCTGACCCGTTTAGAGTGTCGTCCTTTGGTTATGCCAGGTGTTTTTCCAGTTCAAAGTGTGGATCTTCCTGTTACACCTACCTCAATTTTTAGTACTCCTCAGACTCAAAATACTATTCATCCTCTAGTGTCGGTATCTGAGTATGTTGCTCTAGGGTTGGGAGTTCGTCTTTCATCTATGTTACCCCTTCTGGTAGGGTCTTGACCAGCTATACTTATTTTTATCCTGCTCCTCAGTAAGCCACGACTCAGATGATAGTATTTGAGGAATCATTCTAGAGTATAGGGGACCAGGCGGTGGATGTAGAGATCTACTCCTCGAGCATTTCAGAGATCTCCAATAGGGTGTGCCGTCCGAACAAGTTTAGATGTTCCTTTGTGTATGATGAGTTTGGCCATTTTTCCAAGGACTATCCTCGTGGTGTGTTAGAGCTACTCCTATTTCAGTTATGAGGGGTAGGGGTGCAACCGGAGGTGCGAGAGGTAGAGATAATGGAGCTCATGGTGGTAGCCTTGGGGATACTCAGGTAGTTGGTGGTTGCTATATATAGTTTTATTTATGGGCAGTTAACTACAATGGACCAGGTCCTTCGATGTGTAAGATTCAGTACAGATAACATGCGTTGTCTACACAGTTTTGTCCTCTTGTGTATCAAACTTGCAGGTGCATTTTTGTACTGATTAGAAAAGCAAGTCCAGTGATTTTTCAGCACAAATCATCACTCAGTTATAAAGAAAAAGAAACGCCTCTTCATCAAAAGGGTTTTTGTCCATAACAAATAGAAATGAGAGGCAACAAAAACCCCATTTTGCTAAAGTTATTAGCCAATTATCTGAGCTTAAATTCAAATTATTGTTGAGTAAGTACTAATTTGTAATCAAACTACTCATGCTATAAGAGTAGTGTTTTCTTTTGAGAGTGCTTAGGTAGAGTTACCTATGTTTGTTGCTGATTAGAGCTAATAAGTGTAGACTGTCCTTCGCAGAGTCACCAAGATGGTCTTGTGGTAGAGCTATTACAAGCGAAAGGAACCTAGAGTTATGTTCATTGAAGGATGTAATCAAAAGTTTGATTAAAATAGAAGCTAAGGTACTTATGGGGGCAAGGAGGGAGTGGGTTTCATCGTGTTTTATGATACTTCAAGTGTTGGACAGGGTGTTATGCTAAGGCAGAAGGGTAAGTTTATTTCTTATGTATCTCATTAGTTGAAGCCTCATGAGAGAAATTATCCTGCCCATGATTTAGAGTTGTGCGCGGTTGAGTTTTCTTTAAAGTTTAGGAGGCACTACTTGTGTGGAGTCCATTGTGAGATCTTCTCAGATCATTTTAGCCTTCAATACTTCTTCACCCAGAGTGATCTTAATAAGCAGTAGCACCGTTGTCTTGAGTTGTTTAAGGATTATAACTTGACTATTCTCTACCATCTGGGAAAGGCTAATGTAGTTACAGATGCCTTGAGCTGGAAGTCAACTAGCATGGGTAGCTTGGAACATTTTTTGACCTAGGAAAGGCCCTTATCCTTAGAGGTTCAGTGTTTAGCTAACTAGATGGTTAGGCTTGATATTTCAGCACTTGGGCGCATTTTGGCATTTGTATAGGCTAGATCTTTTTTGATGGAGTAAATTAGAGCTCATCAATTTAATGATATTGGACTGAGGTTGATTCGAGATAAGGTATTGAGTGGTGAGGCTAATAATGTCTCACTTATTTTATATGGAGTTTTGAGTATTGGAGGCTGAGTTTGTATGCTGAGTGTGGGTGACAAAATCAAGTTGATCTTAGAGGAAGCCTATTGTTCTAGGTATTCCATCCATATAGAATTGACTATGATGTACCATGTTTCAAGACAAAACTACTGATGGGGTGGTATGAGGTTAGTTGTAGCAGAATTTGTGCCTCATTACGTATGTTTTTAATAGGTGAAGGCTAAGTATATGAATCTGGTGGTTTGCTTCAGAGGTTATCCATTTTAGAATAAAAGTGGGAACGGATCACCATGGACTTTCTGACCGTTTTGCCTCATACATCTCATGGTTCTGATAGTGTGTAGGTCATTGTGGATCAATTGACAAAGTTAGTTTCATTCCAGTTTAGGTTTTCTTCAGTGCCAAGAGGTTGGCCCGTATCTATATTTGTGATATTATGAGATTTCATAGTGTGCCAGTATCTATCATCTCAGATCGTGGTTTGGTATTCATATCTCATTTTTGAAGGATATTTCAAGATGAGTTGGTCACCCGAGTTGATCTCAATACAACGTTTCACTCCCAGACTGATGGTCTGTCAGTGTGAACTTTCTATGTTTTGGAGGATATGTTCCACGCATGTGTAATGGATTTTGGTGGACAGTGGGAGCAGTCTTTGGCTTTAGCAGAGTTTGCTTTTAATAATAGCTACCATTTCAGTATTGTTAAAACTTATGTTGACACATTATATGGTAGGCTTTGTCGCTCGCCAATGGGTTGGTTTGATGTTTTAGAGGTGAGGCCTTGAGGTAAGGACTTGCTTTGTGAGTCTTTGGATAGAGTTCGGATTATTCTGGATAGATTTCATGTGGTTCAGAGTAGGTAGAAATGCTCTGCAGATTATAGGTTTCATTTCTTGAGATTTGGTGTTGGTGATTGTGTTTTCCTTTGAGTTTCACCCATGAAGGGTGTGATAAGGTTTGGGATGAGGGGCAAGCTTAGCCCCAGGTATATTCGTCCATTTGATATTCTTCGGACTATTGGTGATGTGGCTTATGAGTTAACCATGGCCCCAAATTTATTAGCTGTTCATCCAGTTTTTCATGTTTTTATGCTTCACCGTAATATTTTTGTCGTGTCTTATGTCATACGTTGGTCGTCAGTTCAGTTATATGAGCGGTTGTCCTTTGTTGAGGAGCCAATCTCCATTTTGTCTAGGGATGTTAGGCAGTAGCACTCTAGAGGTATCTCAGTGCTTAAGATTTAGCAGCGACATCGACCTGTAAATGAGGCTACTTAGGAGGTTGAGTCAGATATGTGTAGTTATTACCTCTATCTCTTTGTTGATTTAGGTATTTCATTGCCTTAGTTCGAGAAAGAACTAGATTTTTAGTGGTGGGAGATGTAATGACTTGAAAATTAAATGAAATATGTAAAATTTGTGATTTTGTATGATTTGACTATTTTATCTCTCCCCATAGTTGCATTGCGGTATTTCTGGGTTGTGGGGGTGATCAACATGATTCACAGTGTACTTTGGTGCCTTTTATATGATTTTGTGATTTTTGGTAGCTTTGAGTCTTATTTTGAACTTATGTGGATATCTTTTTTTCTGTGAGACGGATGGCTGAATGGATTGTGCCATCAGCTACAGGACATCGATTTTAGTCTAGGTAGATATTTTGTTCGGATCTCGATGCATTTGTTCTCATTTTGACTTGCTAATCGAAAAGTTAAAAAATTAGAAATATAGGTGTGGGACCCACATTTGGTCGAAATGATCTCAGATGAAATATTCAACTTTTCCAATGCATTCAAAACATCAATTTTAGGGTGGTAACATGTTTGGACCGAGTTTACTGCTTTTAAATCTCATTTTGATCCTCACTTTGAAAAATTATCATTTCGGATTTTGGGGTTCAAGTTTGTGAAAATGACATTTTTTTGATATTATGATATTACCATTGAGTCTGGAGTGTCGAATTTAGTGTGTTTGCATAGTTCATTTGCTTATATCGGACTCCAAACGCATCCCGTACATCCTACTGGAGTTCGGGTTGGACTCGAAAAATCTGATTTTTTCAGATCTGGTGCAGTGTATAAAACAACCCTTTTTCCTCTTTTTTTGTCCATTTTGCCCATTGTTTCACCTTTCTTCTTGAGAGTTAAACCCTAAAATAGCGTGAGAGCTTAAAAATAAAGCTTGTGGCAGCTTGGGAAGTAAGATTAACTTCTATTTCTTGATTGTATTACGGATTTAAGGTGAGATTTCATCCTTATCTACTCTAACTCCTTGATTAATTTTTTAAAACTTCAAAAGTCTTAGGGCTTGATTTTAAACTACAATTTCACTTCTTTTCACTTGAATATTATTTTAATCTCATAATTACTAGTTTTTCATCAATTTAAACTTCAAAACAACTTCGATTCTTGATTTTAACATGTATTTCAAAGATTTTACCCAGTAAAGCTCAAAAATGGGTTTTCTTCAATTTGAACCTCATCTTTGACTCAATTTGATTTGCATTTTCATCTGTAGATTCCTAAAAATATGAGGAACACGTTTTTGATGTAAAATTATAATTTTGTTCTTCTTTTTTGAAAATCCATTTTGTGGTTCTACTTTGACCCAGAACTAAAAAGAATTAATATGGATATTATTGTTCTTATTTCGATGCATATATTCTATATTTCTTGGTTTTAGTTGATTTCGAGATCGTTCGTTAAAAGTAAGATTGTGGGTTTGAGGTGTAGCAAATCGATTTCGGCTTTCAAGATAGGTTATGGCTTAATACTTTCAGACTGGACTAGGTAGTAAATGATGGTACAAAATGCATGTTAAGGGTGGGAACTAATTTTAAAAAATGGCTATCTATGTGTTGTGTTCGTATGGGGGCCTATATGTGACGTAATTATTGAAATTAAGATATTATGTGATATGTGTGACCGTATGTGGTCCTATGTGATATTGATAGCCGTAAATACATGTGAATAATTGTATTGTGTTGTTGAAATGCTAAATGTGGTACCATTTGTTGGCATATGAAACATGTGAAAATTCATGGATGGTGGAATTAATAAATGGATATTGGCTCACGTGGTTGTAAAAATGTATTATTATGAGTGATTATGAAAATACCTCATGTGGTTGGTTATGGAAATACTCATTGTGATGGGTCATGAACGTTGTATTGTCATCCTCATGGCATCATACCCACAATTTCACTTGTTTGTTGTATGTTTTGTATATACTTGTTGTTGTTGTTTGTCATACTTGATTTATGTCTTGTGTGCTCTAGAAATATTGAAATTACTGGAAATAATGGGAATTATGGAAACATTGGAAACATCAAATTTTATAAACCTCCTCGAGAGATATACGAGGGATGAGATATTGATAATGGATTGTATATGAATTAATGAACTCTCCATGGATCCCATATTGGGAGGCTTGCCTCCGTGGGTGTATATGGGGATTGTGCGATGATCCCGAAGGTTGTACGACAACCTCGTGCATAATCATCATATATATATATTGCACTTATTTTATTGTGCTTATATCATTCTTGTACTACCTTATTGACTTGTCATCTATCTATTTGTTCTATATCTTGACTTGTTAATGTCTTATTGTTCTATCTTTCTTTATTTGTAGTTGATGATCTTTATTATACATTTTCCTCTTTTGTTCTACTTGTATGTGATATTGTGTATAATTATATCCCTATTTAGTGTCTTGTTGTATTATGTATGGATATTGTTAAACTGTTAGTTGAAGCGGTATGGTCTACCATTGTGGGAACTTTTTGGTTGCAAGTGATGTGCCCTTAGTGTATATTTTATATGATTTATTTACAACTTTGCTTGGTCTGCTTATGATATCTACTAAGTATAAGTGGACCATACTCATACTTATTGTGCCCTATCGATGCCGATCCTAGCTCGAATGCACCTTAGATTGGTTAATTTTGAGTGCCTTTAAATTTCTCAAGGTAACGGATGGACATTCATATGTTCGGAGTTCACCTCTATCTTTCTATAATAGTTATGTATTTATTTGTATTCATAGATTGATGTTGACCTTGTGTGGATAATTTTGATGTATTTGACTCATGATTTGTATTAGTTGTTCTTAAACTATTGACACCTGGTTTTGAGAATGTATGATATTTTGATATGTTATTTCTGAATTGTTATAATTAGTTGTATGGTTCGGCTTCGTTCTAGAACTCTTACCTCGGGGTATTTTAATCTTTTCCTCTTTTTTATTAGTTTGGGTGATAGGCTTACTTGTCGAGGTACGTCGTGGCAAGTGTCATCATGACCCTCAATTTTGGGTCATGACAATTTGCAAGTTCCGTTCTTGACTCAAATTCTGACCCGACCCTTTATATAGCAATATAGGTCTCATTATATTCCTAATGACATATGGGTTACTATTTGATATGGTGGCATTATTTTGAGATTGTGGAGTAAAGGCAGATGATTTGTGGACGACTTAAGATTTGAGGTTCGGCATCTAGGTAGGTTTCGGTCTACACTTCTTCATGAGATAGTGTATTATATAAATTACATGTTAGGTTGGAAGCTAGGATATGATTTTGGATAGCATACCATAACTTAGCTTAATTTAGGAGTTTAGGGATAGAAGGGTGAATCGACCCTTAAGATGAAAGACTTGTTATGCCTATACGACCCTATTACCCTTCGTTACTAGCATGTTAGACATAGTTGAGGCTAAGATCCCTTTAGTATAAGATTTACTACTTGACTTGGTGGATTATCATAGTTTTTTCAAATCATAGTATTATTGCTATGCTAGTTATTTACTGTTGGGCCCGAGGCCGTGGTTACTATACCGGTTGGACTTAGGTGAGTATTCTATCTTTATAAAGGATGTGGTTTTAGTCTATGAATGCTTAAATGTTTATGATTATATTGTTTGGACACTGGTGATGGCATGCATAGATTATGGTATATCATGCTCACTTAGTCACACAATTCCAACTAAAATCATAGTTTTACTACTATTTTCCCCAAAAGGAATTTATACTCACCTTTCACTTTTAGAAAACATTCTTTCATAAAGGGAATCATACCACCTTAATGAATGATTTATAAGCTTTTGGATCTAAAATTATGCTTTAGATTATTGACCAAGATAGATTTTGTTCCATGATTCTACCACTAGTATTTACTTCGATCGTGAGTTTCTACTATATTATGGTGAGTTAGTCTAGAGTCGACCTCGAGCAACAAATTTATAAAACGATACTCTTTTAACCACAGTTTGAGTTCGTGCATTTATTATATATATTTCTCCAATACTGGACGGAGTAGACTAATGATTATTTGAAATCCTAGTTTGAGACCAGGTCAGTGTATACGGGTAATGCTGAAACCCCTAGGGGGCCCTTTGTCAGTGAACCATCGTGCCAGAGGATAGAAGTCATCGTAGGTCCTACCTTTGCGGGTCGTCTAGCTCGAGGAGATATATACACTAGGTATGTTATGGCACTTGAATCAGTTATGCTATTTTGGATTTACTTTGCATTCATTCATGTATGGACATTGCTTATCACAGTATATTATTTGGTTCCTACATCTATCAGTCTTATGGAGAATTGATAGGTATGGGTTATGATTTCTGTTTGCTGAGTGTTGATTCAACATTTCGATTTATGGGTCTCAGTGAAGTATTATTTGTTTAGACTAGACGATTACTATATTGTTGTTATTATGGTTAGTTCATGACAGGCTGATTATAGACTAGTACTAAGATGTGAGGTATGATTCTGATCCTTTTTCTTTTTACGGTATTTTACATTTCGAATAGTGTAATCATAGTTAGACACTTTGACTATAGGCCTTGATCATGCTAGGATTAGCCTTCCTACTTGTTTAGGATCTCTTGGAGAGGTTAGATTGACAACCTTAGGTTATACCTTTAAATTAGTCTTGTATTCCCCCCTCTCTCTATATATATGACATCACAGTACATCCTTCTCTTTCCTTATTTAGTCATATTGAATATGTATTCCTTGGTCTTGCTTACTACTATATATCCTTTATTCATTCTTTATTTGTATATTAGCCAGCGATAAACTGCGTAGTGCTTTAGTTCCTGAATAAGGCTAAAATAGGATAGTTTATTCTTATTGACTCTTTAGCTTTATTGTGTTTAACTTCCTAGGTAGTTTCCTGTAGTTTATATTCCTGCTCTGCATGTTATTTATATTTTGCATTATGTTTGAAGCTTAGTCGGCAATTGCCTACCGAATACCACATGTTTAGTACTCATACTACACTTCTACAACCTGCAGATCATAGTACGAGTTCTTGCTGATTTTTATGTACATCATACATAAAAGCTATGGATCAGATATTTGGGGTGATATCCTGGCGTTCGGCGTACTACTATTCTCCCTTTTGTGGTTTATACTGATCTCTATATTATATTCAGATATGGGTAGTACATATATATTTATTTAGTATTTTACTTTTTGTATTCTTATTATATTAAAAACTCTTGTACCAGGTTTTGGGACTGCAATATATATGTATATATATATATACCCTTGCAACATTTTATTTTGCAGTTTCCTTCTATTTTTTTTGGATAGTCCGTTACTAACAATTCTGGACTATGGATCGGCTTACCAATTGGTCGGTTATAGTAGCTGCCATCATGACCTGAGAGATTGGGTCGGGACAGACGTTGAGTTTGAATCTCAATGCACCAGATTGATGATATAATGATGATTAAGGTAAAATAATATCTTTTTATGAAAAATCATGAAGTCATCTGTTCCACTAGAATTTTCTTCTTTTCCCGAAGTGAATATGGTATGAATGTATAATATGTCTGTAAGAAGACAACTTGAATAAATACACATAAACATGGAAAAAGAACAATAATAATTATAAACCCTAAAGCAATAATTGCTTTGAAGCATGGTATATTTTAAAAGATATGTTAGAGAAAAAGTTTCTACAATATTATGTATGTCTCGATTTGCTCATGAAGTAGCAATATCTTAAAAGAATTTCTGAACTATCATAATTTGATAAACATAAGGTACGATTATATTCTGAGGATTTTCAAAGAACCATCCTTCTTTTTATTTTTTTAGGTTGCCCTTTCCACCAAAAACACACTGAATAATTGTATCTCCCCAATCATGAGATTTCAAAGGGTAAGGTTCATGAGAGAAGTTTTGAGATACACCCACCCGCCCTGAGAATACATCTAGTATATGCGAAAAAACTTACTTCTCTTCGTAGAAGTATGTTTCACCTAAGAGAGAACCTATGATTTATTTTGTAGCAACTAGACTTTAGCTAGATGCATTTAACACTAGTAGTAATGTCAAGAATATCATGCATTAGGCCCTCGGGTACAAATTTGGATGGGTGGATTCTTTGAAATTTGGTTAGGTCTAAATGTGATTGTATAACTATACACTATGGTGATATTTCAAGTGTGATGAGAAATAGATAAAGTAGTGGAGAAATAGATAAAGTAGTGGAGTGAGTGTGAAAAGATAATATATTTCAGGACTTGAATATAGTAGAAAATTGAATGAGACAACACAAAATAGCAAAAGGTAAAAATAAGGGAACTCAATTTTCTTGATTGTTTCAATTATACTAAGGAAAGTGGTTAAAAGCTTAGATATGTCAAGTTGTGAGTTAGTAATTAGTAAAAAAAAATTCCATGATTGATGAATGAACATAAGAAAGTAATTTTGTGATGTAAAGAATAACATCCTCATTAAAATAGTTAAATGGGATTATAGATTAGTGTGAAACGTATGCGGTTGAGAAGGTTGAAAGAGAGAAAGTGTGTGATAGTATGAATTTGGGCTACGATAGGCAATAAGAGGTATTCCATGTGATGATCAGGGATATATATGTATTATAAACTAAGGTTACTGATAAACGTGAGTTGGACGATTGTAGTAGCACATAGACTATCTTGACTTGTGCTTGGTTTGTGGAACTGCCATTTTTTATTGCCTTCTAGCATGATCTATGACTTAATGATTGTATGGAATTTCATTTGTATTGTGATGATAAGTTGAGATAATAGGTCGAGTACCATGTTGGTATGAATCTTATATGTTGTGAGGATGGGTTCGCGTACCAGACCGGTATAAATGTTATATATTGAGATGATGGGTCAGGTACCACGCCGTATGAATGTGATATGTTATGATGATAGATTGGGTGACACATTGGTATGGATGTGATATGTTAAGATAATAAGTGCCGGTAAAAATTTGATATATTGCAATAATGGGTTGGGTACTACACCAATATGATGCGAGATTAATTATGAGGCTGAGAAGGGTAAAATGTGATGTCCACATCTTGCATGGTTGATTTTTAGCTTTGAAATCAGAGAAATAACAGAGAAAGAGTAGGAGAAAAATAAAATATTGCAATAGTATTGTCAAAGGGAATGATTTTATTAATAACTCAAAATATGTATTTATAGCTAAATTTCTAACTACACTCCAATTTAAATTGGGATAACTAATTTCTATTTAAATATTAAAGGGACAACTAATTCCTAAGTCACATAGGACTCTAATAATTAAAAACTACTAAAAATATATATTCCTAGATCGGAAATTATAGATTGAAATCTTAGCTTCAGATCAGAAATTGTAGATTGTAGTCTCAGCTTCGGCTGAATTTGACCTCTTGAATAAATCTGCCAATTCATCTTTGTTTTTGCAAGGCTTGTATGCATCTTCTGAAATTGTTTTGATTGCAACATTCCCTTTCTTTCTGCAGAAATATAGTCATCATTCCCAATTCCGACTTTCTTATTTTTCAAAGGCAGCAACTCTTTAAAAAGAGCTTTTTCATATGTCATATGGCTTGTACAACCGCTATCAATCATCCAAAAATCAGATTTCTTGGTGGAAGAATATGTTGCCACAAATAAGTGATCTTCTTTTTCTTTGATGAATTGGGCATCTGCTTCATATTTTTGAGATTTTTTTTTGCAAATCACGGCTTCATGGCCAAGTTCATTACAAATCTTGCATTGTGCATCTGGTCTCTTCTAATATTTGAATAGAGGATGACCTATTTTGCCACAGTGCTGGCAAGGTGGGTAGTTTTTCCTCGAATTATTACCCTTGCTTTGAGTCTTGTGGTTGGCTACCAAAGCTCCTTCAACCATACTATCTTGTCTCATAAGCGGCCTTTGCTCTTGCGCCTGTAATGTATTTAACAATTCTGCTAAGGTAATCTTGGACAAGTCTTTTGTGTTTTCCAAGGTAGTAATTGATACTTCGTATCTTTCAGGCACAGTAACAAGATTTTTTTCAATAATTCTTGAATCTTTAAATTTTGTGCCAAGCAATCTTACCTTGTTAACAATGCTAAGAAATCAGTCTGAGTACTCTTTGACGGTCTCAGATTCCTTCATCTTTTGCAATTCGAATTTCCTTATTAGATTCAATAATTTCATGCCTCGTATCCTTTCATCTCTGGTATATTCTTCCTTCAGATAATCCTAAATTTTTTTGGTGATTTAAAGGCCATAATTCTCATGAAAATTATTAGAGACAAACTAGCAAACAAAGTTGCTTCTGCCTTTGATTTTCTAATTTTTTTTTCTTTTTGGCTTTTGATCTGGGCTATCGTGGGATCATCGGGTAGTGGAAGAACATCATAATCCTCCTTCATGGCCTCCCAAAGATCTAAAGCCTCAAGATAAATCTCCATTCTTACTGCCCAAAGATGGTAATTCTTACCATCAAAGACGGGAGGAGCTATTTGTAAAAAGTTGTTTTCAGAATTCATCTTTCTCACAGATCCCTCAAGAAATTGGTTCTGACACCAATTGTTGTTTTTTAGCTTTGAAATTAGAGAAATAACAGAGAAAGAGTTGGAGAAAAATAAAATACTGTAATAGTATTGTCAAAGGAAATTATTTTATTAATAACTCAAAACATGTGTTTATTGCTAAATTTCTAACTACACTCCAATTTAAATTGGAATAACTAATTTCTATTCAAATAATTAAGGGACAACTAATCCTAAGTCACATAGGACTCTAATAATTAAAAACTACTAAAAATATGTATTCCTACTTTATTTATGAGACATATTTTCAATATGCATGCATGCATTCCTATATTTTGAATGTAATTCTATTTTATATATGTTCTGATACAAACGAAAAAACAAAATAACTAAGATGAACTAGAAGATTTAATCACGATCTAGAATAAAACAAGAAATTAACAAGAAACAAGAGAAGATAAAAGATTGATACAAAAAGAGAATCAAAGACAACCAATTTTAATAAACAACATTATGAAAATGCGCGTTGTATGTTTATCCTCTCAAATTTATACAAGTTTAGTTTTATGTTAATAATCTCTTCGACCATTTTTACTTATCTATGTTACTAAAAGTAGATGTCCAACAATACTTGTTCAGTTTGAAAAATCAATGGATAATTTGTCCATTTGTGTTCATTTCACCCTTAATTATAAATACAATCATTACCCGATGTCTTCTCCATAGCATTAAATTTATTCTATTCAAGGGTGGTATAATAAAATGAATCATATTATTCATTGTTTCTTAAGCAATATCTAAGTCAATAGTGTACATGTAAAGATGGGCAGAGGAAATAGTTATTTATCGCAGAATGTGACCAAATTATTTTTTACAGAACTTGTGACCCTTGTTAAAGTAGATATGAAAAAAGAAAATTAAACGACAACGAAGAAACATAACTAATAAGAGAACAACATCAATCACAAAATAATGCGATAATCTAAACACAATAAACAAAGATAACGATAGAAATCAAACGCAACATACTACAAGGATAGGCTAATACTACAACATGCGCCACTAAACTTCATACCTATTAACCTTCTACGCTAATATATATGTGATCTCCACACCGACCCTTCTATCTAAAATCATGTCCTCGATAATATGAAGTTATGTCATATCTTGTCTATTTCACCTCTCCTCAAAATACATTCATACCAAGAATTAAAAAGTCTTATCTAAAACAATTAGATGTCAAATTGAACATATAGGACTAATATAGAGACTTTACCCACAATATATCCATGAAAATCTCTTTAACACCAAGAGGAGGGATATCAACCCCTAATTTTACGATTAAGACACGGAAATATCACCGTGTCTTTTGTTATAGAGAGAGTTTGAGATGGACTCTATAATAGCTTTGAATTGGAATTGTAAATCCACACCATCGAACTTAAAAGCTCCTGTTTGAATTCTAAATTTAAATAATTAATTTTAAAATCCTAAACCCATATTAACTAAGTTAAGGAAATAAAAGCTAATAGACTCAAATCTCATAAAACATGCATGTATCGCTTGAACTCTCTAAAAATATTGTTACACCCGTGCAATGAATTTTATTGTTTTAACTTTCTGAAATATTTCTAATATATTCAAAATTTGATTATTATTTTTTAAAAAAGAACTCAAATCAAATGTTGACATTAGTTCTTAGTGAATCAATATGAAAAAATATTAGCTACATTAAATAATTCAAAACAAGGAAAATAAATTATAAAGTAAAATTTTAATTGAGTTAGTTTTTAGTCATTAGAACTTCCTATATGATTAAATTAAGAGAATATGTAATAAGCAAAGTTTAAGTTGAATGTAAATTCCTAAATATTAGGGGAAAATTAAATTACATGTCTGTTCAATATGAAATTTATTCTAAAAAGGAACTGTTTGATCGACACGTAATTTTCTTCTAAATTCAATGCATAAAATCAACCTCTAATGTATAATAGAATAATTTCAAATAACGAACATGAAATTAAAAAATCTATAATCAGCAACAACCCAAATGTTAGGAAATCGATATGTGATTAGTTGCATACAATTTGATCAAGAGTTTCAGTCAATAATTAAATTTTACTTCTACTTACAACAACAACATAGTGAAATTCGACAAATGAGGTCTGAGGAGGGTAGAATATATCATTAACTCGTAGAGATAGAGAGAATATTTTTGAAAGACCCTCGACTCAAGTAGCAAATCTAAGTACAAATATGAAGGAAATATAATAAAGCAACTATTAATGGGACCAGTGCAAAGCCTTAAAAATATTAAGGATAAAAGACAATAACAAAATAGTGTGATAATCAAAAAACAACAAACAACATATGATAAGAGATGTCAAAAACAAGAACTAAAAGAATAAGGCTAGTATAATGACAGACACCAATACGCCTAAACCCTAGGAAAGAAAAAGTAAATTTTACATATATGTGTGTATATGTGTGTATATATATTATAGTTTTAAATAACACACAAGTATCGTTGAACTACCAAAGTAATAAAAAACATAAGGTTAGTGCAGTGTCTCATATATAGATAACCAACTTACTTGTTTCCATTAGACAAACAAAGTTAGATTATATAGCTGATGCAATCAACCTAATTTACCACTTGAAAGTAAATTTATGTATATTTAGTATGTTACTACAGGTTAACTCCATGATTTAGTGAAGCGAGAAAACCCAAGCATGACTTACCAGTCAGTACTTTGCAACACATTGGCCAATACAACTATTTTCACTCATGTTCAATTCCGAGTCCTAGTCATGGTAATTATTTATGCTGCCAAATGAAAAAATAGTTTTAATTAGTTTATACTATTTCAATGTCCTAATTTGACATGGAAAATCTTGGACAAAGATTATTTACAGACAACTCTAATTGTGGTAATTGTTGTACTACCATTCTAAATATTAAAATAATAAATAAATGATAATTATTTGAGAAAAATAATACAAATATGATTCTATCTATTGTGGAGTGTTTACCTGAAGGAGAAAAAATTCAAAATATATTTCTAAGATCCTTCGCACTTTTAATATAGTAAAGATAAAGTGACCTTCTTCGAATAGCTCAATGAGCACCTAATTCTAACAAGAACCTCAAGGGAATTGATATCCCAAAAACTTTTCTTTCCAAACAAGAAATAACTAAAATCTTTGGCAAACTCTCTTAATCTATAAATAATTGAGTTTTTCGTTGATGAAAATTTCAAGTATTCAAAAAATAAAAATAAGCTATTTATGCTAAGAAAATAACCAAGATCCTATGTTATTACATTTCTACCCTCGTTGAGGTAAGGTCCCTATTTGAATTTCATCTTTTGTGATGAATTCAAGAATCCTTTAAAAAGCATAATTTTTCTTTTTCTTCTCTACTTATGCTCCATCAAATGCTATCACAAACACATGGAATCCTTGAGAGTACTCCATAATGCAGTAAAATGCATTCTTCTTCATGAATAACCGTTGTCAATCTTGAAGCTCATAAGTTTGACTCATTATGAAAGGCTTGTAAAAATCCTTGAGAGGACTCCATAATGCACTAAAATTCATTCTTCTTCATGAATAACCCTTGCCAATCTTGAAGCTCATAAGTTTGACTCATTATGACAGGCTTGTAAAAATTCTTGAGGGACCTTGGATTGTATCACTCTCCCTTTCTTGAGAAGAATTTGTCCTCAAATTCAAGGGGTCTTCATCATATTTCTATTATATAATAAGTGAAAGCTTCATAGTACTACGAAGGGTAGTTTCGAAATAACATTATTTTTGTAGGTTTTTGGTACTTTGCGTTTAGCCCTTTTATTCCACTTCTTTTCATTGACACATTTCCTCCACCAAGGTTCATTTTGGCCCTTTTAACTTGCCACGTCGCCATTAGAGTTAACTACATAATTGACTTCATCTTCATTATTTGTATTCATCTTTCACATTTTGATCTTTTCTTTTAAAGATGGATGTCAAGTGGCTGTGATGATTTCTTTTATCCGTGTTTATAATATTTCAAATTGATGAAAACCATGTTGGTTTTAGACATTGTTTGATGGAGATCCATTTTTATTTCTTGTGAACTTTGCATATAGAAAGGCGTCAATGTGAAATCGGGTTACTTATTAGTTTCAGTTTTGCTTGATTCTTATTAGAAGAAATTTATAGTGCTTAGCTCTTTCTATATCTCTAGATTCAAAAGATGCATGTTGTATTGCTGCTACCGCATCGGTCTATATTTTTTATATCTTCTCTTCTATTGTATTTTGTGAATTTTTTAATTCTTCGAAGACACAGTATTGTGAATAAGTTGTGTTCATTTAGTTGGAATATAATTGTCCAAAACTATGATTTCACAGGTTTTTAAAAGTGACAGCTACTTAAGGTGGGAAAAAAGGACTCACTTCCCTTGCATTGACTCTAAGAGGTAATTCAAGCACTTTTGTGTTTTTATGTTATGTGTGTATTGCTAAATTAATGTGGAAAGATACACCAAAATAACAGGATGTGATGAAAATGTAAAATAGGCCATTAATATGTAATTCTAACAAGTCACAAGTATGAGATAATAAGACTAATGATCTATGAAATTGACTTTCTAAGGAGACTTATAGTGGGCGACTTTTTGATATGAAGATCTCTGTATTTTGCTACTACTGGAAAAGGTTAGAAAAAATAAGCGGAAAAGTTCTATCAATTAGATTATCCCTATTCTTTTTTGAGGAATATTATTCTCGTTTTATTCAGTTAATTGGAGAATCAAAATGGAAGATTAAAGCTTTTCTCACTACTAATGAAAGAGAGGGCAATTGAATCAACCGTCATACTTTGCTCGTGTGCTAAAGGCCACTTACTATAGCCATCATTCCATCCTTTTTCAAAAAATAAGAATGAAATCATGAATTAAGACTAGAGTTAAAAGGTGTATGCTAAATGAAATTGTCAAATTAGGTGAAATGTCTACTGTTTAAGGTTTTTTCTTTTAAAAAAAGGATAATTCGGTGCACTAAAGCACCTTCTATACACAAGGTTCAAGGAGTTTTTCCTTATGTTAGCAAAATCAGGTGCCCATTCCTTTAATTCATATAAGAGATAAACTTCATAACTTCTTCGGGATCATATTGTATTTTAGCATAAACCTTAGTTCACTATAAAAAACTTAAAAAGTCCAGGAGATAACAATCACATTCTATAACTCTCTTGAACACCTAGATCATCTCTACAATTGTAAATTAAAAGTTTCAAACTTCATTCAAAGTTTAGAGAGTTTGAAGATGAGAAAAATATTTGCTTTCTCACTCTAGGTTGATGAACACTTTTGTTTTCATTTTCATGTTTTAATATTTGATGACCTAATTCAGTAAACTGTTGGAAATAGATTCATTCTCAAGTATATATCCTTTCAAATAGCCTGACATGTGCATATAAAGCACATTAGTCTAGATGTTTTATTGTGATTTCATCATTCAAAAAAGATTCTATTTGTTCAACAGAGAAGTTGTTCAAATATAATTTAAATAAATATAAGGTATGTGGATTCTTAGTTATTCTTGTCCTGGGTTTATGGACAAATATCAGAACAAATAGATTTGGCTAATTTGATGAGGAATAAAAGTGAAAAATTAAAAGTTAAAGCTGATCAACAAATTTCAACAATCCTAAGAGTTAAGAAAAGTCTTTTAGAGACAGCTTTAGAAAAATTATGAAATAGAGATTCTTAGGATAAATTTTAGATACAAGAGGTAAAAAAGGCTAGTAAAAAGTTGAAGGATAATCTTTATTTGGAGAAGATAATGCAATATCCTTATGCCCTTATTAGAACATGTGATGTGATGCAGAAAAGTTTGCATCTTTGTTATGATATTTAGTTGTGTAGTCTACTTGTTAGTGGAAACATGGTTTTGCTAAGTCCTCCTAAGGAAGCAGTCTTAGTATTGATTAGCGAAATGCCTCATAGCTTTTTTTGGACATGAAAGTAACAATTTTCTTAGCAGAAACAAGCATTAGTTGAATGCATAAAATAAAATTGAAGAAAGACGAAAATGTTAGACGTCAATGCAAGTTAAAGACACTAGAGAGCATATTCACCTAGATATCCAGTTTAAGAAAAAACTACATTAAAATTAGAACCATGTTTGATCACTCATAATAGTTTGTATATTAGGGCCATGTTGGATCACTCATAATATTTTATATATTAGAACCATGTTGGATCAATAAAAAATGATACATAGGGGGTTGTTTATAAGGATAACTAATCACGGGATTAGTACTATATGTAGTTTTGAAGTTGAGCAGATGACTATAAGGGACCAGGTCCCTGATGTTCATGACTGTAGTACAGCTGACATGTGTGAATGCACAATTTTGTCCTCTTGTATAACAAACTGAATGGTGGTGCTCTATTGATTAGGACACGTGGTACAATGATATTTCATCCCTAATCATCACTCATCTATAAAAGAAAAAATATACTTCTTCATCAATTGGTTTTTGAAAATATTTTGTAGAGCTTAAGAGAGAAGAAAAGACAAAAACTTAGAATTTCAACATTTCTCAAGTTCTTAGTAAGTGTGTAAGCTTAAATAAAAATTATTCTTGAGTCAAATACTGATTTGTAATTGAAATAATCATGCTATAAGAGTAGCATTTTCTTTTGTTGAGAGAAGTGATTATGTAGAGTTGTCTATGCTTGTTGCGGTTAGAGTTAACCAGTTTTTGAGAAAATCTTGACAGAGGTGTCAAGGTGTGCTTGTAATAGAGGTATTGCAAGAAGGATGAACCTAGAGTTAGGTTCATAGTCGATTCTGTAATTAAGAGTTTGGTTATAGTAGACTATTTTGAGCTTGTGAGGGCAAGCTGTGATTTTTTATCCCTTGATCAAGGGGGTTTTCACGTTAAAATCTTGTATTCTTATTCTTCCTGCACTATTTCTTACTTCCTGATTGCGTTATTTTATTTTACCTGCGATTGACTTTGAGGGACCTGGTCCTTTACTATGTGATGTAATCCTCAGGATTTCTACAATTGGTATCAGAGCCAGAACATTCTAAATGGTAAACACCTAGAGTGATTTGGTTATCATGGATGCTCCGCCTAACCTGGAAAAAGGGAAATCTACCACTAGATCACCTAGATTTAATAGATAATACTATGGGTGATGGAAAATCAGGATGTTTGACTTTAATATGGCTGAGGATAGAAAACTAGGGACATTATTATTGATGGTCCTCATGTGCCTATTAAAGAAGTCATAGAAGGAGAGGTTACAAGGATGGTTATTAAAAGTAGAAGAGAGTACAATGATAAAGACAAGAAAAATATTGAAAAGAATTACAAGGACAAGAAACTGTTAGTATGTGGCATAGGTCCTAATGAATACAATAGGATTTCAGCTTATGAAAATGCAAAAGAGATTTGGGACTGCTCATAAAGGTACTACTGATGTGAAAGATTCAAAAGTAGACATGCTTACTACTCAGTATGAGATCTTCACTGTGAAAGAAGGAGAAGTAATCCAAGAAATGCATACAAGATTTACTTTATCACAAATGATCTTTACTTCCTAGGAGAAGTGATTCCCTTGTACAAACAAGTGAGACAAATTATGTGTGCTCTTCCTAAGTCCTTGGAAAGCAAAGTGGATGCAATAACTGAGGCTAAAAACCTGAAGACTCTCACAATGGATGAAATTATTGGAAATCTAAAGACCCATGAGCTCAAAAAATAGTAAGGGGTAGAGAAGAAGGAAGAAAAATCCCTGGAATTAAAGGATTCTAAACATTATCTAGATGAACATGACATAGATGTTTCCTATTTGGCTAAAAGAATTGTTAGAGCCATAAAGAAGAGTGGTCAGTTCTATGGGAGAGGAAAAAACAACAAAAAGGGAACATAATGTTAAGTTTTGTCACAAATGTGGAAGTCCTAAGACTTTCATTAAGGACTGTACCATGCACAAAATAAATCATCAGGATTACCTCAAGGTTGCAGGTTACATAGAAAAAATTAGGGACCCAGTTCCCTAACAATTTTAGAAGAAAGGTTACAACTGATTATGCAATAAAGTAGTCTCTGTAAAACATGGGGAGATCCCTCCAGTTAATCAAAAGAGGATAAAAAATTTGAAGATGTGTATATGCTAGCTATGAAAGATAGTCCAGTTATGTATGATTCCTTATTTGCTTTCATGGAAAATACAGATGATGAAGAAGAAAAAGAAGAAGAGGTAACTCTCTATGATAGAAAGGGAAGTCTAGATAATTATTTTGCTAAAGAGATAAAGAAACTTGCTACTATGCTGATTAATTCTGTATATGAATTAAATGTTGAGAAAATTGCTCTAGAAAAGAAAGTAGAGAATCAAGAGCTTGAATTGATTGCCTTAACCCCCCAGATATCTGAAACTAAAGAAATAGTCACTAAATAAAAATCTAAAAATCTAAGTTGTATAAGCCAACTAAAGAAGGTGGGTGACTTAGATGACAAAGGAAAGAGAGAAGATTCAAAGATTAGGATTAAACTTAAAGAGAAACTAAAGGATTCTAAAAAATACCTTATGTCTGCTCTTCACAAAAATGAAGAGTTGAAAAGGGTCTTGGTCCATATAAGGGAAGGTCTTAAACAAGTCTCTTAAGTGGGATGCATCTTTACAGATCCTTTCTAATTTGACCAGTCAAGGTACAAATATTGGTAAAAGGATTGATTATCAAGGATAATCATAACCTCTAGGTTATAGAAGAAAAACTGCTCATGATACTAAGAACAAGGTGCACAGACCTTCGTGTACTCATGGTTAAAGAGATAGGCACACAAAAGAAAATTGTCAAAGTTAGATTAGAGCAAAAATAAATGGTATCAGATATATTCAGGAGGAGAATTAACATTCTAAGGGTTTCAAGACCATGAGAAATATAAAAAAAAATCCTCTACCTAGATGGACTAAGAAGGATCTGATTATACCATTGTCTTCCTACTTGGAACTCTGGATTAAGTAGGTTCCCAAATTCAATAATTGACCATTGGTCCAGGTTTAGAGGAAGGGGATTGAAGTCAGGAGTCTTTCTGTGATAATGAATGAGCAAGGCTCAATTTTGAAAGTCTGTCTGTGTTATCTCTCAAGGCACTTTAGGTAAAGGTGTCTTACTGTGAGAATTTTCTCTCAAGGACCTGGTCCTTGGCTTATTTGAGTGAGAACGCTCTGAAAAATAAAAAAAAAGGAGAGGAAGAAGAGGAAAAAGTTAAATTATGTGGATTAAAGAAAGAGGGGTAATGTTACTGAACATAAGAGGAAAATTTTTGAAGAATTCACATAAGAATGAAGATCATTCAAAGTGCCAATTATTAGTCTCAACTTAAGTAGAAGATCAACAAGAAGGGCTCATGTCAAAATGCTCAAGGACTTGGTCCCTCGAAAACTTATCTCAAAAGAAGAAGCTTCAATAGTGCGAACAAAGTCATGTCTGGAACCTGATACTCAAACATATACTAAGAACAGAATGTGAAATAAGAAGGGTGTGCAGAGACAAAAGTCTAAAGAAGGATTGATCTAATCAACTTGTTTTATCTTGTGATTCAGTATTTCCACTCAAAATTGGATATGCTTAGGAGATAGGTATCCTTTGTAAGGTAGATTTATTTTGGTCTAACTCAGTACCAAACCTTTGCAGGTTTACGCCTTGGGGACAACTTTGGGAGAAAATAGTTGAAGCAAACATAAGCTGTGAATTCACTAAAGAAAAAGAGAGACGAGGTCCTATATCTCAGGTTAGTACCATTACAGGTTGCTTAAAAAATCTTAAAATGTTGTCTGAAAGGCTATGTATAAGCCCTCAACTTCTATGAAAAATGAAGAATCATAATTATTAGGATCAGATATGTCATTTCAGAAGAACATTTTTCAATAACAATGGTCTCTTCTCTAACTTATTAAATCAGACTCTTTCACATTCTTTTTCAACTAATTTTACTAAATCAGACTCTTTCACATTCTTTTTCAACTAATTTAGTTTATGTTCCTAAATTGATCATCTAATGTGAACCAAAATGGTCCCTTAGCTTTACTCTCTTTTTTTTACAAAATTAAAATCTAGCAGTCTTGCTGAGATGAGGCCGAAATGTATAGCAATAAAAAGAAAGGAATTTTTTTAGGAACCTGGTCCTAAGAGAAAAAGAACTACTGTTAGAGAAGTGAGTACTAGTCCTAGGAGATGCAAACAGGAGAAAATAGAAAGATATGTAGTTACCAAACAAAGAAATAAAATACTAAAAACAAATGGAGTCCTATCACGAGGAGTGGTTGATCCCAAAATATGTGAGAAACCTGGGATAATTGAATTGATTGAATATGAAGGTTGGTTACACTTGTTTGAGGAATCATACCCTATGATCTTTGAGAGTGAAGTCAGAGAATTTTACTACACCATGGAATTATTAGAACATGGGTTAAGCTTGTCTGCCTAGGTGCAAGGAAAGTATATCTATTTGGATGAAGAAGAACTAGGTAAAATCTTTGATATACCAGTTATTGGAGTTAGTATTGCTATAAAGCAATAACCCACAAGTGAGTTTATGATCAATGCCTCTAAGCTGGGTGAAACATCTATAGTAGCTGTGCAAAAGAAATTCCTGACATGCGAGTTTCAACTAGTATTTGAATTTATCAACAAAGTTCTACTGCCAAGATTTAGGAAGACTACCATTGCATCTTGGGATGATCTGTTCTTGATAGAATTCCTGAGTAATTTTAAATTAATCAGCCTGTCTGCTCTTATGATTGAACACATAAAGAAAGTAATTCTTGAGAATGAAGAGAGACATGGAATGCTTTATGGGTACTTGCTAAATAAGGTCTTTGATCATTTTGGAGTAGTTAGGACTAGACGAATTCCCGGAATAGCAAAACAAAAGTTCACTCTAACTAGTTTGGTAGAAAATGAGTAGATAAAAAGAAAAGTGGGAACTGTGTCCCAAGTATATAAAATTTTGGTTTCTCAGTAAAGCTTAGGCAAACAAATAGAGGAAGTGAGGATCAAGTTAGATGCAAAATATGCTGAGATAATCCACTTAAAGTTGAAAAATTAGTAGTTAGTTCCTGAGGGGCTAGGTACTTCTGAAGCACTAATATTAGAAAATGCAGAACCCCATGTGAAAGTGGAAAAATTGACGCTTGAAGTTAATAAATTAAAAGTAGAAGTAAAGAACCTCACTAAGCAGTTGTTGGATTCCTATGCTGCTGAAAATGCTAGAATAATATTGATTAAGTACCTTTCCTCCTAGCCTCCTTCCTTCCGAGTCTTGCTATCCCAATCCTTTACTCAACCCTATGTCAATTTCACTCCTTGTTATTATATGGCTTTTAATGATAATTATTTTTGTTGATTGTTTTAGTATACTGATTTTTTACTTAACTACTTAACAATGAATGAATTCTAATTTGTGTGCTTGACCTATTCCATATTTTAAAACTGTTTTACATGTTAGTGTTGTCCTAGTGGCCATGAGTTAACTAATGTGTGCCTATTTTACTCTTGGTTTACTACTCTTCTTTTTCAATGATGCCAAAAGGGGTAATAATACTGAACTCATGTGATAGGGACCAGGTACTATGTAATTAATGTACTGAATTACAGATGCAGTAACATGGCATATTGACAGGGGAATGGCATAGTGACAGGAGAGACTAAATGAATGAATGACTTGATGAGTTGACATGGGGAAGAAGCAATGCAAATTCAATCATGTGATTAGAGTTTTTGCTACAAAATTACTACAAGGGACCAGGTCTCTATGTTACATGATGATGGAAGCATGATGACAGGGGGAACATTCATCTTCAGAGTGGTAATCACACTAATTATATGTGATGGATATGCATTGATGCTCAAAGCTTTGTGGTTAATTTTTCATCATCAGAAAAGGGAAAATTTTTTATATGTAGTTTTGATGATAAACATATGACTACAAGGGACCAGGTCCCTGGATGTTCATAACTATAGTACAGCTGGCACGCGTGACCGCCCAGTTTTGTCCTTTTGTGTAACAACCTAGAAGGTGATGGTCGTACTAATTAGGATACCTGGTTCAATGATATTTCATCCCTAATCATCGCTCATCTATAAATGAAAAAATATGCTTCTTCATAAAATGGTTTTTGCAAATATTTCAGAGAGCTTAAGAGAGAATAAAAGGCAAAAACTTAGAATTTCAACATTGCTCAAGTTATTAGTAAATGTGTGAGCTTAAATAAAAATTGTTCTTGAGTCAAATACTGATTTGTAATTAAACTACTCATGCTATAAGAGTAGTATTTTCTTTTGTTGAGAGAAGTGCTTAGGTAGAGTTTCCTAAGCTTGTTGCTAGTTAGAGTTAATCAGTTTTTGAGGAAATTTTGGTAGAGGTGCCAAGGTGTGCTTGTAATAAAGGTATTACAAGAAGAAGGAACCTAGCGTTAGGTTCACAGTCGAGTCTGTAATCAAGAGTTTAATTATAGTGAATTGTTTTGAGCTTGTGAGAGCAAACCGTGGTTTTTTCTTCCTTAAGCAAAGGGGTTTTCAAATTAAAATATTGTGTTTTTACTCTTCCACACTGTCTCTTACTTCCTGGTTGATTTATTGTATTTTGCCTGTGATTGACTTTAAGGGACATTGCCCCTCACTATGTGGTGCAACCCTCCAAGTTTCTACAAATAGTTTAGAAGAAGAGCTTATTTCATATTTGAGTGGGATAAAATGTATGAAATAACTTATCCAAAATTAGTTATCCTGGTATTATAGTATATTTTATCCCTCCTCGGGGGTGGAATAACTAATACTGGAATTAATAATCTCGGGATTACTTGTTTTCCAACCAAGCTACCTTAGCGTCCTTATGATATGTGTAGCATGTAATGCTACTCAATGAATTTATTGAAGTAAAGTTAATGATATTAGCATTACTACGACTTGTAATCGCACAATGATAACATTCTTAATTACAAAAAACATAAAACTTAACTCCAAAAATAGAAGGCAGTGACAACATCTATTATTTTGGGTTTGAGTCATTTGGCATATTTTGACATTTTATTGCTACTTACATTATCATGCTTGTTTACTAACGACATCATCCTTTTTTCTCCAGAATCATCTTAAGCTTACTTTCTGTATTTTTTTAAATACTAACTTAATCCTTGTCTAAAAGCCTACAACTATGAATAAAGATCCAAATTTTAGCAAAACAATAACTATGGACCATGTGAGAATTTTTTGTAATATGGTCGAGAGATTATGTACATACTAGGCATTTAGGAGTGTATATTCTATAAACAACATAGCAAATTTTACTCTACTGAAATTAGGATCTCTAATATTTATACTTAAGCAATACAAGATTATTTGTGTTTGCTTAGGGAGAACTAAAATTAATATGATAATAGAGGAATTCTTTTAGTCTTGAGATTCTTTTACTCCATTTTGGTCATTGAGGGGGTCCGGGGAAAGGGATTCAGTAGTATTCGACTGTAAAGGTACTATACTACAATGAAAGTTTTTTTCACGCCACACTTTTATAAGGAGGAGAAAAGGAGATCTAAAGCTGAAAGTGGTAGCATGAATAAATTGATTCGAACATTATATTATCTTCTTTCATAGATGAATTAGTTGGTTGAGATGTGTGCAAGCGTATGTTTCTCCGGGGTTAATATAATATTTCCTGACTGAACCTTTTTCTCTAAATTAATAGGTTTACAACAACCTCTTCCCCATCTCTCTATCGTCCACAAATCTTTTGGATGTTCATGTTATGTTTTTTTGTTTTATATAATGTGTATGTTATTGTTTGTGTATTTGTAAGATTTGATTCTCCTTATGAGTTAATAGCTGATGTAGATCTTGCTATCATTAAGGACCGTATGGCTATTAAAAAGGTTGTACAGTCTAGTAATGTGTAATAGACTACATATATAATTATTAAATACATCTGGGTTATTCTGTAATTAGTTATTCTTCAGTTCTCTATATATACAGCTGTAACCCCTTCAATATCAATAAGATCAATTATTATTAAATTATATCATGGTATCAAAGCTAGGGTTTCTTCTTCCGCCCAAACCTTAATCTCTCTTTTCCGACGTGTGTGCGCCGCCGCCACCGTCTACACCACGCCGCACGGCCTCCCTCCTCCGTCGTAGGTCGGCGCCATGGATAAGGTTGTTGATCCTCTGTCAAATTTACCGTCTGGAGTAAAATTACTGCTCAGGAATCTCCACAATCTCATCCCCGAAAAATTATCTGACAACAACTACCCGGCCTGGGCACTTAACGTCCGCACCGCCCTCGCAGCCAACTTGCTGCTCGGATGGATTGACGGTGCGGAGAAGCCGCCGCCCGAGACAGCCGAGGAGGATGGCGTCATGCTCCCAAATCCCGACTACCTTCCGTGGATGATCGTAGACACTCAGATCCGAGCCTGTCTTCTCGCAGTTATTAGCCCCTCTGTGCACAAACACGCCCGGGGTTCTCTCACATCGGCTTCACTTTGGGACGCACTAGCCACAAGGTACAACTCTGTATCCACGGCTCATATCTTTCAATTGCGTGACAGATTGCATACTCTTCGGAAGGGAACGAAGACGATGACTCAATACCTTGATAATGTGGCCTCTATTCTGTCTGACCTAGATGCTGTGAACGAGATTATTCCTGAACGAGATGTGGTGAATGCCGTGCTACGTGGTCTTCCGTCTGGCTATTCCTCTCTCAAACAGCATATTCGCCTGTCACCTGTCGAAATCACTCTGAATCAACTGTCTGGATGGCTTAATGCAGAAGAATTGAATCTAGACATGGAACACAAATTACTGCTCGGAGAAGCCAGTTCCACCCCTGGCGTCACGGCTCTTTACTCGGCTGGCAGCGGGGGCTCGGCCAGGGGTCGCGGTGATGATCGCCGTAACCAAGGGCGAGGCAGCGGCGGCGGTGACCGTCGGAACGCCGGGCAGCAAGGCAGACGCGGGCCTCCACCGAGGGACGGCTTCCAGTCAGGCCGCGGACAGGGACGAGGAAACCAGCGGGGGCCCACACGAGATCTTCCGACGTGCCAAATTTGTGCTAAACGGGGCCATTCTGCGGCTAATTGCTGGTATCGTTATGATGACTCGCAGAATGTAAATCGCCAGTCCGGTGGATCAAGGGCGATGCATGCGTCCACAAACGCTCAATCTGGCGATTGGTATCTAGACACAGGTGCTAACACCCATGTGACGTCGGATTATTCACAACTTCAAGCTCCTCATCCGTATCATGGCTCAGAAACTATTACAGTAGGCAATGGTCAATCCCTTCCCATCACAAACACCGGCTCTGGGTATGTCTATACCCCAAATGGTAAATTTCATCTCTCAACCCTTCACCACGTCCCTTCCCTCACATCCAATCTTTTATCTGTTTATCGCTTTACTAAAGATAATAACTGCACCCTCATTTTTAATGACACCAATTTCCAGATAGTGGACAATACCACGAACCGGGTGCGGTACACGGGCCGCTGTGAGCATGGGCTATACACTCTTCCATCCAGGTCTCCGTCTGTTGTGAGTCAAGCCATTCTCTCGTCCACCTGGCATCGCCGGCTTGGGCACCCATCATCCGCCATCACCAAATCCATTTTATCTTCCTTAGGTTTTAATTTTTCAGAGAAATTACATTGCGAGTCCTGTTCAGTGTCTAAATCTTGTCGTTTACCTTTTTCACTGTCTGAACACAAGGCCACTGCGCCATTTCAATTAATTCATTCTGATGTTTGGGGTCCAACCTCAGTTCCTTCTGTTCAAGGTTTTCGTTATTATATCTGTTTTGTTGATGATTACAGTAAATTCACTTGGCTTTATCCTCTGAAATTTAAATCCGAAGCTTATACTGTTTTTGTCAACTTTGACCGAATGATTCAAAATCAATTTAATGCCAAAATCAAAATTTTTCGAAGTGACAATGGCAAAGAATTTGTCAACAATGCATTTGGTGTTTTTCTTCAAAGTCTAGGGGCTCTTCATCACACTTCATGTCCATATACCCCAGAACAAAATGGCGTTGCTGAGCACAAACACCGTCACCTAATAGAAACAGTTGTTGCGCTCCTCCATGATTCCACCTTACCCGTTTCCTTTTGGGTTGATGCCCTTGCTACTGCCAACTACCTCATAAATCGCATGCCTACTCACACTCTCTCCAACTCCACTCCATATGCCCGTCTCTACAATCATCCACTCGACTACATCCATCTCCGCCCGTTTGGGTGTCTGGTTTATCCCTGGTTGCGTCCACACACTCAACATAAACTTCAACCTCGGTCCACCCCTTGTGTCTTTCTAGGCTATCATCCCACTATCAAAGGTTACAAATGTTTCGATCCTGTATCTCAGAAAACATATGTTTCCCATCATGTTCGTTTTGTGGAGGAACAATTTCCTTACACAAGTCTTTCCTCTACTCCATACTCCCTCAATCCACTTGGCATTGTGCCATTATTTCCATCCTTTTCACATGCTCATGCTCCGGCTCACTCGGCACCTAACCCGGTACCCCACTACACCACTACCCACTCGAACTAACCACCCACCCACTCGAACCCCCAAACCTCCCACCCGAACACCCAGCCGACTTCCACACAACCCACCACTTCCCTACATCATACTCCTAACACACATACAGCCACCCCATCCACCGCTTCACATCCCAGCTCCCACGGCAGCCCCACCCAACCCCCGTCCACACATCATACAACTCCACCACCCCTTCCTAATCACCCTCCACTCAACACTCACCCTATGACAACCCGAGCCAAGGCCGGTACCTTTAAACCCAAAGTCTACCACACTCAAATACCCTTTGATGCACATCCCATAACTGAGCCTACTACCTACAACCAAGCCTCCAAAAATAGTTTCTGGTGCCAAGCTATGGATGAGGAATTTCAAGCTCTGAATAAACAACGTACATGGGATTTAGTGCCTCTGCCTGGTAACCGAAAGTCTATTGGGTGCAAATGGGTGTTTCACATCAAACGAAATTCAGATGGATCTCTTTCTCGCTATAAAGCACGTCTGGTTGCAAAAGGGTATCATCAGGAGTATGGTGTGGATTATAAGGAGACCTTCAGCCCTGTTGTTAAGCAACAGACTATTCGTCTGGTCTTGTCTCTTGCTCTTCACTATGATTGGCCGCTTCATCAGTTAGACGTCAGAAATGCCTTTCTTCATGGTTATCTTGAGGAAGACATCTATATGGTTCAGCCACCGGGATATGTTAATCCCAACCGTCCTCACTATGTTTGCAAGCTTTGCAAATCACTGTATGGCCTGAAACAGGCCCCACGTGCCTGGTACACACGCCTCTCTACTTTTCTGCAGGGTCTTGGTTTTCGCACCTACCATCATGACAACAGCCTCTTCACCCTTCACTGTTCTCGAGGGACAGTCATCATTCTTATCTATGTGGATGATATTGTTATTACAGGCAGCTCGTCATCACTCATCACTGAAATTACTGAGGCTATGCATCGTGACTTCAAACTTAAGGACCTTGGTCCTCTGGAGTTCTTTCTTGGCCTCGAACTCATCCGCAAATCGGGAACCATATTGATGCATCAGACAAAATATACCCTTGAACTTCTAAATCGAGCTGGCATGATAGACTGCAAACCCGCGGTCACTCCCATGGCAGTCCGCCAATCCCCAGGGACGAATACTCCCTTTGCCGATCCTACACTATATTGGAGCCTCGTCGGTGGACTTCATTATCTTGCTGTTACTCGTCCGGACATCCAATATGCAGTCAATCGTGTCTCCCAATCAATGCATGCTCCCACAGAACAACACTTTCAAGCCTTGAAACACATTCTGCGCTATCTTAAAGGTACTCTTCAATGTGGAATTTTATTTCAAAAGGGCTCGTTTGATATATCTGTTTTTTCTGATTCGGATTGGGCTAACGACAAAGATGATCGGAAGTCCACTACTGGATATATTGTTATGATGGGACCGAATCTGATTTCCTGGTGCACCAAGAAGCAAACGCGAGTGTCCCGTTCCTCCACAGAAGCAAAATATTGTGCCATGGCTGCGGGTGTTGCTGAAGCCATGTGGTTACGATACCTTACAGATGCACTTGGCATTCCCCCGACGAAACCACAGATTTATTGTGACAATCAGTCCACTATTTGTGTTACCAAAAATCCAGTCCTTCATGATCGTATGAAGCATGATGGGTCCGACTGTCACTTTGTTCGCGATGAGGTACTTGCAGGAACGATGGTCACGCACTATGTCCCATCTACTGACCAGCTTGCTGATATTCTCACCAAGCCTCTTCCGTTACAGCCTTTTCAGTATCTCTGCTCCAAGATGCCCCTCGTTACCGCTGATCAGCTTGCGGGGGGATAATAGACTACATATATAATTATTAAATACATCTGGGTTATTCTGTAATTAGTTATTCTTCAGTTCTCTATATATACAGCTGTAACCCCTTCAATATCAATAAGATCAATTATTATTAAATTATATCGAGGAGGCAATTAAGAAGGTTAATAATTTGAATCCCGAGGTATACCAGCTCCTTTCTTGCACTTTTTACGTTTTTCTGATCTGTTGATTATCATGAACACGTGGTTAGTATTAACACATCTTCCATTTAGTGGCATAATTTTAAAGATCTCTTGGTTTGTATTTTTTTGCTTTTTGATTCTTATTGTATATGCTGATTCACTCTTTATGTTAATCATGGTAAAGCTTCCATATTCCTGTGTGTATCTAAGACCATATATGTTAAAGAGCGACATTTCAAAGGAATGACACCAAACAGGGAAGTCACTAGAACAGAAGATGAAGGGGAACTATTTACGAGTGCATCAGCACTCATATAAGTGGTGTTCCAATTTGGTTGCCTAACATTTGATTAGTTAAATCAAGGTGTGGATGTGATCCAACACTTATCATATTTAGTTCCTTTTCGTCTTTGTTCCCTTCTTTTCCATGGACATGTGCTGTGTCTACTTGCACTACCTTACCATCTAGACTCACGCCATGCATGAACCATTATTCCCCTTTTCCTACCTTACCTTATTTCTGGCCTGAAGTTAAATAGATGTCTCTGTTTCTCTCTTCCCAGTGGAACTGTTAAATCCTTAGAGAAGTTTGTAGTCTTTATTGCTAGAACATACCATCAGTTAGTACAAAGGGTAAATGGAATCTTCTAATAATTCTTCTTAAGTTATCTTCTAATCTGTGGTACGAATAAGATGCCCTTGACCCTATTACATAGAATTTGTTAATCATCTTCTGAGCCTATCTGAATGTTTCCAACTATAGCTTGGTTTTTGTTATAGACTTCCATGCAATTATATCACCTTCTTATGAGCCTGAATTCTGTTTGAAGTTAATATAAACTCCACGAGCAAGTGTTAGTCATAGAATTTTAGGATGGGATATGGATCTTAAGATTTTTCTGAGCATGAAACTGCCCGAGCAAGCTTTTGTATGATCTTATAACAGAGGGGACAATAAATTGTCTTTGTTTGAATGATTACAGAGAAACCCTTTAACATAAGAAAATTGAATGAAATAGGCAGTTATATCCCTCGCGGTTAGTATTATGTGAGAGAATTCTTTGTCTGGAAGGTCTATGGCTTTAATGCAACTTTTTAAATTTGCAGTTAAAACCTAAAGAATATAAACAACACAGAGTGGACCACATCTGAAGCAGAGTAAGCTGGTTGATAGGGACCTCAAATTCGAATGTACTATTTTTATTTCTTTTGCATAAACATTGCTACAACTTTTCAGGTGCATTGTTTGGTATCAAGAATAACCACCATGGCTTTTATTTCAATCTGAAGGAAGAAATGGAACAATAACTAATTACAAAAGCAACAGTTTCAACCTAGACCAACGTTCCAAATTATCTAAATACATATAACAGATGCGACCTCTATGTTGTGTGGAGTTTAGCATCTTCTATTCATTGGATATAAGGGCCAAATCTCTACAACTAAGTCTTCCTTTATGGAGTCAACCTGTTCAACTTTTATTTTCAGGTGATAATAGAATTTCATTCTCTTAAACACAAGGGGCCCATAAATCTATAGAAAGTGATTGTTAAGTTGCTTAGTTTGAAGTTTTTCTGAGCTTTTGGCTATTCACTATGCATAACATCCTGATTCTAATACTTACCTTTCTCTTTTACAGAGGATACCGGGCTGAAATAATATCTAAACAAGTGTAGTTACTGAGCCTAGCTTTCACTCAATTGTAGCATACCTCATACATAAGTTGGTGGACTACATATATCATATGTACGATCTTTCTCTGTTTTGTCTTTTTAACAAGCTCAAGAATGTAAATACATAACTTATGTGTATAGTATGAATCATGTTTTCTTAATATTTAAATTAATGAAGTTTCCTTTGTTTGGAATCCTACAACACAACTACCATGAAATAACTTTTCTTGATGTTATATCTCATTAGTACAATGATGTTCAATAAATGCGGGTGCATAGTGATGTGTGAGCTGATGCTAACATATTTGAGGCTTTTAACTGAGAATAATTGCAAAGTCTTATGTTTTTGATTGTTTTATCTTTGATTTTGCAGTAGAAGCTAAGATGCTAGAGAACCAACTAGGATGGAAGCAAAAGAGTTGAAATCTGAAGCGAAAAGAAGAGAAGTGTGGATTACTATATTCCTATTAAGTCGTCATCCTTGTGATAAGTTATCAGCTTCATCGTCAGTCTTAGACAGAGAATGGACCTGAGTTGAGAGTTGTGACGATATTTTGCAATAAGCCGTCAAGGAGCTGATAGGTCGTCAAAATTGGTGTCAGCCTAAGGCAGAACATGGAAGTTGAGGTAGAGATGTGACGACATTCATGATAAGTCGTTAAGGAGATGATAGGTCGTCAAAACCGTCGTCATCCTAAGGCTGCGAATACTAAAAGGAAAGAGGAGATGATGACATTTGCAATAAGTCATCAACCTCATGATAGGGCGTCACGGATGGCATCACCTATCCGAGGAATTTCTGAACTTTATTATTTTATTTTCATAATCAGGTTAAACTATTTAAAGCATTGTTTAGGGTTTTCTTAAGGGTTCTGAACCTGAGTTTTAAGACACATATTTTTTTTTATTTTCTCTCTATAGTTTCTTGGCTTGAAAAAACAACTACTTTGAAGAGATTTTAATCATTACTTTGGGATTCCTATTGTGATCTAATATGAGAATCACTAGTTATTATTAATATTGTGGTAAGTTTATCTTTTAAATTATGAATTCTTCTAGTTGTTTCTATCATTACATCATGAGTGGCTAAACCCCTGTAACCTGAATTGTAGGATCTAGGGTTAAGTTTTGATAAGGTGCTAAGTGTTAAAGATTCGAAAGGTAATAGGACTCCTTGATAATTTTGAGGTTTTAATTTTCGTCTATTGGTTGCAAATGATAGATAACACCTGTTTTGATTTACTTGAGAAAGAAATCAAATATAGTGGGAAGTGAATTATCAACAAGGACTTGGAAACACTAAACTTTCGTTTAATAATCAATATTGTAACAAGGTTGATTAACCTGAGGTAAAGTCTGGTTAATAAATATAAATTCCCTAAGTCTGAGAGGATTAGGAAATTAAATACTTAAGTAAGTTGAGAGACATTTAGGCATAACTTCGATAAAGATAACCTGTTGTCCTACCTACTGTGAGAATCTTGGACCACTATTAGCATTTGTCAAGTACCAAAACCCCTAGTGAACATAATTCTTGATTTTCCATAAACTCTTGATTACAAAAACTGAAACTAAAGTGACCAACAATTATTTGCAATCTCCAAAACCCCTATTTTATCTTTTCGTACCAGTTGTTTGAATTGAACTTTTAGCTATAGTTTCAAATTAGTTTAATCGCCACTCACATTGTTCCCTGTGGATTCAACCTCGACTTCAAAAGTTGGGTAAATATATTGACGACGATTGCCTTGCACTAAATTGACGTTACACTATTTTTGTGGTCTCACTTATCAACCTTTACCTTATTTCTCCCTTTTTTGATTAAACCACATTCAAGCTGAGTACAGTTTTTATTCATTCATCATTTTTTTTTACAACTTTTCTTTTCTAATTCCTTTCCTACTACACCCCGCCTTGTTTTTTTTTTTTAATATTACCGTTCTTCATACTCACTTTATATCACGCACCTCTATGATAGCCACACTCTCAACTTAAGAGAGATATATTTGTGAGTTTTGATATGTTATCAAAAATGGCACCGTTATCAGGGAACATTTTGGCGTATTGAGTTGGTTTAGAATTCTAGCCTACTTGCTTGAATTCAAACTTGTAAATATTTATTTTTAGTTTACTTTTATTTCTTGTGTTAGGTAGATTTTTATTTTGTTTTACTTACTACTATGATATCATGGAATAAACATGATCTTGGTGGTTGGAAATCTTATCTTGATGATCTATGTCCATATTGTGATGGACCTCACATTTGGCATGACTGTAGCTATGCACTTCGGAGAGAGATGTGTGCACCATCTACATCCTATCAGGAGTATGATTGTTCTGTATGTGGATGATTGTTCTGTATGTGATGGTCAAGATGGACATTAGAGTGATTGCCCAAATTCCCCCTCCCCCCATTGTGCTAACCCAAATTCTAATTCTTCTTATGATTTTGATAAGTCTTTTGGTCAAGAAAAGGAAGAATGAAACACCTAAAAGAGTGGTATTGAATCTATATAGCACGGGCACGGATCATTTAGTACATCCATAGGAGAAAGATCACTGATACTGAATGTATTATACACTTGATAACCTGATGGAAGATCAATTTTGTATGCATTGTCATTAATTTTTTCAAGCACTTCAAATGGCCATCTCTTCTCAGGGTTAGCTTGATTTTTCTCTTGTTGGAAAATCTTTCCATTTGAAAATGCACCCAAACCCAATCACCCGATTCAAGCACCACCATTTTTCGACCCCTTTTGACTTTCTTGACCATTTTTTTTATTCTTGTTCTCAATTTGAAGTCACACTTTCTCATGCAAAACTTTCATGGCCTGGAGCTATTGTTACCATCTAAACTCAAAACAACATCATGAGACAAAGGGGTTAGATCAAGAGGGGTTAGGGGGTTAAAACCATACACAAACTCAAATGGAGACATGCCAATAGGATTATGAATGACATGATTATTGACACTCAATTTTGACCTCCTTATATTCAACTAGGGCTGTCATTTTTACTAATTAATATTTTTTAGATATTTTCCAAAAAATTAAATTTTTGTATATAATTATGTATTAATTTGAACAATAAATTTCATAAATTATAAGTGTTTTATGTATTATTATTATTAACTTCATAAATAAATTCATACATTCATACTTTAATTAAATAACATCTTATTTCAAATGTGGCTTTTCATAATTTTTGCATTTTATTTATGATTAATTTTAAAATAGTATTTGTATTTAATATTTATAGTATTATATTTATTTTCACTATTATTTATTTATTAAATTATATTTATGCTATTATACTAAATAACAACCTAACTCTATTTGATTTTTTCCCAATTCACTCAATTTCTAGCCAACTTGTATAATATTGATGTCAATTTGTAGCCTAATTTGATTCCTATTGTACCGAATTTGAAATATCCAATTCAATTTCAATTAACCCATTTCAATGATCCAAGTTCAACCCATAACCTGAACCATCTTTTCAATTGTAAATCCCGTCTATTTATCAAGACTGATCCAACAGCTGAGATTAGTGTATCCTTTTATTTCCTTTTTAATTACACCCCCACCTAAAAAAATTCAAATCCCAAATTCACTTATCATTCTTTAGCTTCGCCTATGGTCCTTCAACTCCTTATTCTCCATCTCCACCACCACACCACCATCACAGGTGTGATAACAATCCATCAGCACGCCACTGTCGCCTCCCACTAGCATAAATCTCCACCAACCACCACCTTCTCTTTCGTCTATCATCATTCTCTATTCCACTACAATTATAATTCGTACATCGTGGCCAGTGAGACCATCAGTGAGCAACACCATCCTCGTCTCCTCGTCCTCTCTTCCCCTTCTTTCTCTATTTTCCCTCTTTCAATACTCCTTAATCAGAAACCCAACTCTGATGAACCACCAGTGAACCACCATAAAATAGAAATACTCAACACTACCACATTAATTTTTAATCTCTCTATCCCTTCATCCAAAACCTAAAACCCTCCAAAGTCTCACTTCTCCAAGGAACTATGAAAAATGTAGATGAATTACAAATTTCATGTGAGAATTCCATAGCTTCAAGGATGAGTTTTGAATGTTTAATTCACCCATTCCTATATTATCTCCTTTAAATTTGATCTTTTAATTTCAAAATAAATTCTTATTAATCTGCTTGTCTTCGATATAATCTCCCGCATTCATTTTTATGTTTGATTAGTCTGGATATATGTTGAAAATTGAAATTCATGAAAGTAGGATGCCAATTTGTGTAAATTATATTAATTATTATTTATTAATTCTCTTAGATTATCATATGCTAAAAAGCCATAAAATTTACCAACAATGATTAACTCTAATTTTAATACGGGGGGTATTGATTTTATGCAACTTTAAAACCTTTGTTATTTTCTTGATTAATTGAACTTATTTTCATATTGATTAGCAAGGAATTAAAATCTCATTCCTTTATTTTGCTCAATTTGACTATGGATGGAGTTTATGCGAGAAATGGTTACTTTGAGGATGTTACTATATGTATTAATTCAAAAATTTTAAAATATTTGGTACTCATTTATTCATGGTAAATTGAAAGACAACTTTGTAATTAAATTGATTTACTAATAATTGATTTATCTTGTGCACAAATAATTTAATTATTCTATTTAAGGTTAAGTTTGATTTCAAAAAGTAATCTCCTTCTGTCTTTCCCCTTGATTACTGATTTGCTCATTTTCTTTAGTTTGATAGATTTTCACCCATTTATTTATGATATATATGGCATGATTTTCATAGAAGTGATCCAGCCACTCGTTTAAGGAAAGTATTTTTCCTTAACTAATTATTGAAATATTCTCTGTTCCTTTTATTTTATGATTGCGTAGAACCGTTCAACTATATAAACAAGATTTCCCTTCACTTTTTTGGAGGGACATTATTCACACTCCCACTTCTCTTTTACACCAACTCTTGACATAGAGTTTTACCCTTTCACTTATTTTTTATTCTTTTCTGATTTTCTGGACTGCTTTTGCTGCTAACTATTCTCACTGGTTTTACGACTAAATTTCATATTTTTAATCATCTTTATCACTTTTCTATAAAACTGGTACATTTCTTAATTATATATGTGTTGGATGCTATAATTTTAGATCCCCGGCCATAGGAGAAAAGTCCCACTTTGTTTATGCTAGTTCTATTTCAATATAGACTATGTTGGGTTGATGTTCTATTTCATGCAACTTGTTCAATGGCATAATGGAATCTCTTGTTTGGGTGTAAAAAGTTTGGCATTATAATGTACATTTACTATTTCCAACATGCTTTCTGTAACTAAATGTCAAAATAAGATGCAAAGTTAAGAGTTGATTTGTCTACTTAAGTGTTAATGTAAGTGAAGTTGAGATGGTTTTAGCATATTCCATATTCCTTTATGCATAAGTATTGCCTAGTATCCTTGATATCCTCATGATTTTGATGCGCCAATGGTTGGTTATGGAATGCCTAGGATCTTTCGAATTACGTTGATCTATTTTGTATGCTTGTTTATGTTTAATAGGTTTTTGATTGAAAGGTGATAAATTGGGAAGTTGAAGAGTTGCCTGGCAATTGGGATAACAAAGACTTTGCCACGGACCTGCTAATAAAAAATTATGTTTATTCAGATTTGTCTGTAATAAAAATTATGTATAACTCAATTGTATTAAGCTATTAGAAACTAAGGGGTTGCTGTGGGGGGGGGGGGGGGATAGTGGTGGAAATTATGTGCTATGTGTTTCTTTTTCTTTCTTTTTTTAATTTCTGACACTCCAAATTCTTATCTCTTCCTTTATTTTTATCTGAAATGCGTTGAACACAAATTTCTTTGTCAAAAGTCACTTGCATTTCTTTACAAGAATCACTGTCCTATTTCATTTTACACTATTTGGAACATACATGGATATTATTTCAATTTATGTAAATTACTATCTCTTAATCTATAGTTAGTGGGGAAGTAAAAATGACTTATGAGGTCTGATTCTCAATTCTTAAATTATGTAGATACGTCTCCGAGAGTACCACTTACCAAAGTTTTTCAAAATGGAGGTTAGGTGTATCTATATATAACTATTCTTATGTGTTTATATTCTAAAACTCAAAATTTTAATTATATTTAAAAAATTATAATATTACTATTTTATAACTAAAATCGAACTCAAACTAAAAATGCTACTAAAGTTGAAATGAGGGCGACTATTAATATTGTGACATCATTCCTATAAAGCAACAAATATTTTATTTCTTTCAAAAAAAATAAAACTCTCTAGATTTTATTTAAATCTTGAAACATTTAATCCTTTAAATTAAGTTATTTACTATGTTATTGGTTAGTTTAGTTTAATTTAAGTTATTAATTAGTTGATTTCCCTGCATATCCATCTCAATTCTCTCTTCTAGCTTATCTGATATCCTCCATGTTTAGTTTCAATGTCCTTAGTTTAATTAACAAGTTTGCATGCTTAACTAATCAATCACCTAGTTTTATACTAAATAGGTTAAATTGAATTTTCGCCAAATTTTGTTATTTGTTTAATAATAATAATAATAATAATAATAATAATTTTTTCTTACCTAGTTTTTAAATTAGTGTATTAAGTACAATCAAATATTGTTTTCTCATATTTTACAATAATAATTAAATTTGCATGTTAACCACTTTTATCACCTAGATTAATATTAATTAGATAATATTGAATTTTTTGCCTAATTTATTTATTTGTTTTAAACTAGGATTTTTCATGACCAATCACCTAGTTATTTAAACTTAAGTAAGATTTATCAAGTTTACTTATATGTACGTTTTTTTAATTTCATTTTGATAAATTTGCTTGCTAAATTGTTCATATCATAATTTATTTTAATAGTTAGTTTTCTTGCTTAATTATTTACTATTTTTTAATATAAATATTTATTTAGCTAATAATAAAGACATTTTTCTTAATTAATTTGTCAATTTTTATTTGTCACATAATTTTTCATATAATATATGAATTCTACCAGGACCAATATTTGTGGACCTTGAGAGCTGTTTAACGCCTCCCTTTCGAGGTAATCTGAACCCTTACATAATTTCTAGTGATGTGAATTAGTAATAAAAATACTCATAATCATTTTAGAATGGTGTCCTAATGCACCTTAAGTTGTTAGGTGGTGACTCTTCTCTTTTAAATCATCCTAAAAAAGTTGTCACGTTGAATTTCACCTTTCATGAGAAAAATAGGGCGCGATAGCATGACAACTCTTCTAGGAACACTTAAGTTCTAACCATTATAGATTCGTATCTACGCGGGGTTTTGTGTTTTCTTTTTCTTTTTTTATTTATTTGTGGTAATAGGACTTACATTCTTCTATAACATTCTTGCATGATCCACCCTTTTATCTCTCCCATTATTTGTTTAAAAGATTAATTAGCTTTCTTCTTTAGCATTATTTATTTTTTTTTGAGTCATTTCTCGCACCATGTTTATCTCTGCATTAAGTGTCTTTTAGTGTGTGTTGCTTTTCTTATCTATTTATAGTTAGCTTATTTACTTATTTTTATTATACTGTAGCTTTTCATAAACAATGTATCTGTTATCACATTATTTATATGCTACATGTTTATTGCTTTATTTTACTTTTCATTTTTCTTGTACCTTCTTTCAATTGAAATCTTTTTTTTTTCCTTTCAAGAACGATTGCATGGTTGCAAGAATGTTAATTCCTAAAACACCATTGTGAAAAATGCCTCATGGATTGGCCAATCAGCTGTCCATTGATAGTTATGAGCTTTCCCACTCTCAAGCGCACTTGTGGGAGTTGTGCCATGAAACCATTCTTGTTCTTTAGGTCATGCTGCATGTTCCTTTACTAAAGAATATTCTTCTCATTCAACCTAGGATGTTTAAGATGTTTAGGCACCCTTGATGATTTGAATTCTAAGTAGTGAAATCCCGCTCAAAATTTAAAGGGGGTCACAACCACAAAAGGATGCATAATCTTATCTTCTATGTGTTGAATTTTTAGGTATGGTTTAATATCTTATCTATCTTGTTATTTTTATCCCTATCTTGGTTATTTTTTATCTTAGAGTTCATTATTTTAAGAGCTCTTTATTATTAAAACTCTTGTCATGTTAGGGCCCAACAATAGTCTTAGGGCCTATTCAAAACATTTCTTCAATTTAGTCTCTTGGCTTAACTTTGTCTTCTAAAATATCCGTGGGCATACTATTCATCTTTTGGTCCAACTCTTTCTCTGATAAGAAGTTCTAGTCCTATTTATGATTTTTTTTTGGGTAACTCATCATTTTAGGATATCTTTGTAATACCCTATACAAATAATAGCTCGATTCATCTCTTAGTTGCATACTTAAGGGGTTTAAGGCTTGAAATTTTCACTATGTGTTGGGAACTTAGCCATTTTCAAAACCCCTAGACTTTGAGGATTTTTATTTTGGTCTTTCCATCCCTGAGATGTTAGTTTTTGAATTAATTCATGTTTTGGGATGTAAGAAGAATGTCTCGAGGGAGTTTTAGATTTTTCAGATAAGTTTTGGATCATGAATCCAGTAAGTCACCGCGATAGGACCGCGTCGTGATGACATTTCCTTTGGAACGTACATCGCATCGCGGTGATGGTGTTTTTGTCCAGTTATGATTTATAATTGAATGCATGTGTCATAGTCTTTATTCTAGTGTGTGAAGGTCTTATGAGGTGAAGAATGTTCATAGGAAACACTTAGAACAAAGTTGAGCTAAGAGATTTTGATTCATCTAAAGTTTTGTATCGATTATATAAGGATCAACTTTGAACGTATATAACATTTTATATACGTGTAATTTTTCAGCTCAAGACTTACCAAATTGTAGATAATTGAATTAGCTTTCCAACGATACCAATTTTGCCTTAATCTGGTACTCGAACAAAAAGTTATGATCATTTTCGTCAGAACCGGTAAGCCACCACGATTAGATCGCGTCGTGATGAGTCATTAATCCGCATTACAGTTATAAAATTTTTGGCTAAATGAATGAAGGGAAATTGGATCTTTTCCCACCTCAACCCAATCGTTCATGACACAATTTGGGCACCAGTTAGGGCAATATTAGCCCATCTTCTCAAATTTTCCTCCCAAGAAAACCCTACTCATCCCCCAAGATCATCAAATCAATTACTTTTTCTCCAAGGAAACTAAGAATTCAAGTTCCCAAATCAAAAAAACTTCAACAAAGCATCAAGTGTGGTGATTCTCTTTCAAGATTAAGGGTTTAAGATATGTGGGAGTTCATCATAGATCCCCTTTCACCCATGGAGCCCAAAAAGCTTTTCTTTATTGAAGATATGAACTTTCCCTTTTGTTTATGAAGTATCATGTGTTCAAGATGAATTTAAATCGTGATTTCCTTAGTAGTAATTTGACTAAATATATGTCCAACGATGTTATTATGAAAATTTAGGTTATCTCATGCTTTAAGTTCGATTCCCAAGATGTATCCAATTGAATTTTATGTTATAATATCGAATTATAAACCTTGCTATGTCTACAAGGGTTTACAAGCGATTGAATACATTCATTCTTTGAGTTACAAGTTTCCACGTACTACTCCATTGATTCCATGTTAAATCCCTAACTTATGAATTTAGCCATGGACTCATGTTGCTTTCATATGTATACCATATTCCCATGTTCAATTTCATGACTTTTATGTGTTTGAAGAAATTTCTAAATATTTGATTTTGAGTAATGATCCCCTACTATGGTTTTTAAAGCTTGATATATCATCACTGGTATTTCCATTCAGTTCTTGTGGGTTATGAACACCCGATTCCTTGTTGTTTATATAAGTTAAGTATCTTCAGAATGATTTTTGATAAAACATGAGCATTATCATTTAGTTAGTTATTATAATCAGTTGTTTGTTCATTTAAGCTTAGTTTTGTCCAGTAATTAGTGTCTTCCAGTTGGGAGTAAAACTTAGCACCGAGTGAACGTAGGGATGGTGTCTCCCCCATCAGTTAGGGATGAGGCACTTGTCTCTACCGTCAGTTAGGCATAAGGCACTTTTCTCTCTCGTCAGTTAGGCATAAGGTACTAGTAGCAGTCCCTAGGTTCCAGACATACAACGCCACCATAGATTTTGAGGGATTGCCCATTAGTTAGGCATGTTTTGGACATTTTGGATGCGTTGGTCCATCTTGACAATTTTTTATTATTAAAATCACAAATTAAACCAATAAAACATTAGTTAAGAATGACACCCTCGTCCTTTAGGATATCAGGTTAGCTGATCCACATATCCAGTATTAGTACCCATGGCACGGTACTAGCACCCTTCAAACTGTGGTTACAGGTTTGACCCCTTGATAGTATATTTCAGGCATGTCGATTATAGCTAGCTCCTATAGTCTCAATGCAGTATTTAGTACAAATTCAGTTTAGGTTTGCTTGACCAAAGCATACAGATTCTCAGCTATTCAATTATCAGATTTCCATATTTTCGTTTATAGATTATTTCAAAAATATGTATATGCTTGGTCTTGCACTATAAGATAGCATAACTTTTATTTACTCGTGCTCAGTATATTTGTGTATTAAGATCCTTGAGTTATGTCAGTTTCCACCCCTTAGTTTTAGACCCAGTATTCATATAGTACCCATGTTTTACTGTCTTCCAGCTTCAGTTCTACTTATATTATAAAAGTAAAGTTTTAAGGAACTAAGTGTAGTGATTCACCATCTTATCTAATTATTCTTTTATACATGTTTTAAGAAACTTCAGCTTTCAATTTATTTTAGCCTCTTGGTGCGTTTACTTACAATGAGCATGCATGATTTAAGATTACGTATGAAATCAATTGTACTTATTGTATTCACCCCCACTTATTCAGTTTATTCAAAAAGTATTGATCCATATATACGTCTATATGGTTACATTATTTCATAATGTAGGTACCAGTTGTAGCCTACATATCACGATTAGACAGTTGTAGATTCTACCCAGCAGGTGACAAGTTCTCCTATTTTGGGGACTTTAGTCAGATGTTGTTCATGTACCTTACTTTATTTCTCATATGTAATGATTAGTGGTAGCGGGAGGTATGTCCCAGCTATCTATGGTCTGTATAGTAGAGGCTTCATAGGTGTTGTTCAGAGTCAATCATGTAATTTTAGTTCTCTATTTAGTTTTATCAAATTATAAATTATATAGTATTATAATTCTTCCCAGTTTTTGTCATGATTATATTTTTGCACAGAAGAACCAATTATTTAATATGTTATAAATTAGTTGCTTAACAGTATTCTAGTTTATGGGTTAGATTGGGATCACTTGTGGTTTCAAGCACCGTGTTACGACTAGGGGATAGTCTCGGGTCGTGAAAAACTTGGTATCAGAGCATAGAGTTCAAGTGTCCTAGGGTGTCTATGAAGCCATGTCTAGTAGAGTCTTACAGAATGGTACAAAGACGTCTATACTTTTCTCTGAGAGGCTATAGGGCATTTAAGAAATATTTCCATTCTTTTATGTCTCAAATCATCTAGTAGAAGTGTTCTCTAAGGAACTTATGTAGATTCTCACATTAATCCATTCATATAAACTCTTCTTTGTTATCGAGGCAACAGAAATAGTCAAGCTCAAATTTCAATAAATAGAGATTTCTCAAACAGTCTCCACAGATAGTTATGGGATTGCACGCAGGCTCAAGAGTATCCTATTAGTTCCTTTATGTTCTAAACTTTGAAAGTGTTTATTTTTATTCATGAAAAATCAAGCATTGAGTCGAAGTCAGATGTGCTTTCAAATCCCTCTTCAGAATCCTGTGATAGTATATGATCTAGAGTTAGAAGCATGGACCCAGAAGTTTAGTAATAGTAGAATGGGGATAATGTTATTTGAATTTAGTAGATTATGTATCCATGGGGATAGTTGCATGAAAGGTGAATCAGTAGGCTTGAATCAGGTTATGCAAGAATTTAAGTTTATTCATTCAAAATTAAGTATGATGATGTGTGTATGATATAGAGGTGTACCCAAGGTGATATGGGAATGTATCATTTCTAAGTTTTAACAATGTGTGTGCTTAGATAGTACTCTTGAGTTATTCCAAGTTAGAATGTAAGTTTGGATCTTGGATGATTGAACTAATAGAAAGAAGACTTGAACCTCTAGATAGGGTAAACTCAGGTATGGTAATACTCATGAAAATTCTATGTTAGTAAGTGTTTAACTTGTTATATGATGATTGTTGGGGCTATATAAAGATAAGATTTTGTATCTCAGAAGAAAGTACTAGCAACGAGTTTTATGCTTTCAGGTCTAGTCTTTCAGGGTGGGTTATTATTTATGAGTATTGTTATATCTCGAACCCTAGAGTAAAAATGGTTGTAGTTTAGTTTAGAGTTTAGAAAAAGAGTCCACAGATTTAGAGTGATAGATTAAAGCTAAGGGGGAGATAATAGAATAAGAAACTAGGTTAGACTCTCAGATTCTAGTAGTGATGCTAGTACGTTGTAGAATAGCAGTAAGGGAGGATGATGCCCAACCCATTCTTATCTTAGTACAAAGTTTTATTTTTCAGTCATCACGATATTTACTCATGCCTTACATGTCAGCTCCATGATCATAGTCCATGTTCATGCATATCATAGATAATCATGTACTCTCCCAGTTCCTAGTATGAGAAGTTCTTGTTCATTCAGTAGTACAAATCATATTCCAAGAATTTATGAACTCCATACTCAAGTCATGCAGCTCATGACTCATGTACTCATTCTTTACAGTATGTTCCATTCCAAGTACTTATGCAACACTTTTAATTATCAGCAAACTAGATTATGTCATGTATATCCTCATTTTTGATCTCTATAATGAATCCATGTCGTGGTTATGCATATTATTCTTTCATGCTTCAGGTCCTCATGTTCTAACCTTTCAGTGACCTCTTCTTAGGTCAAGATAGTGATGATGAACAATTGTTTAGATGGGAGAGACAACTTTTCTTATTGATGAAAGATTATTATAGGATTACTTTAGATAAGGCTATAAGTGTAAAGTAAGATCGAGACCAAGTTTTTGATATATGTCATGGTTGGTTGAAATTTGTGTGTGTCTTCTTGGGGTAGTGCATAAAAGTTGTTGATGATAGAAGTTTGAAGGATATGAGAAAGATGTTTTCATAAGTGTTTATTTAGAAGTGCATATGTAGTTATGATGATAGGCTTGAATTTCACACACACACACACACACACACACACATACACACACACACATATATATATATATATATATATATATATATATATATATATATAGATGAATGCATTAGGCTTTAGTTAATGTCTAGTAAAGGTTGAATGTAGTTGTTGAAGTGGTAATAAGAATTGTTCATGAGATGAGGAGTTGTGAAAATGCAGGGCGTACCGAATTCTCGATTCAAACTAGTATTACAGTATTATGTGTCCACTTTGTAGATTCGAATAGGCTTGAACATAGTGAAAGAATTCAGTTTAACTCAGACTTTAATAGGTAGAGTTATCTGTGCCCATGTGAATATTTTAAGTAGCTTCAAGTGAAGTGCAGTTTTGAGGTGGAATTTATAGTTGAGTGTAAGCTTTCAACATAATTCAGTTCTTATAGCCATAAATTCAGTTTAGCAGTCCGACAGACAAATTCCTATGGTTTTTTCTTCTTTGAATCTAATCTTACTATCTGAAGTTTTATGAGTATGTCCATTCTAGGAGGTAATTTATTCACATCCATGTAAATTGTGAATCCAGTTCAGTCCTTGCATCATGTTTCTGATCCAAATATTTAGTCATGATTCAATCCGTAAGTGTCTTGTGCATCATCTCAGTCTTTCCTTAGTATTTCAGCTAATTCAATATCATTCAGGGGATGAAGTATCCCAAGGGGGAGATGTGATGATACCCCTAGTTTTCATGTCCTAAAACTCTCGCCTTTTATTCATGAAACTAGATCCAGCTGGAGTTAATGGTTACTCATAAGTTGACTATTTCATTTTTGTCTCAACATATAACCATTCTCATGTAATTACATGTATTCAAGAAATTAGTTTAATTTATGATATTCAGTTTATGTATAATATTTTAGAATCAGTTATGCGATCATGTTCCAAGTCATTCATGTTCAGTATATAATATCTGTTAACTTAGTACAGTACTCTCAGTCTAACAAGTCTCATTTGAGGATGAATGTTCCCAAGGGGGAGACATTGTAATACCCCATACTAATCCTAGCTTGATTCATCTCTTAGTTGCATACTTAAGGGGTTTAAGGATTGAAATTTTCACTAAGTGTTGGGGACTTTCCCATTTTGAGGACCCCTAAACTTCAAGTATTTTCATTTTGTTTTTACCAACCCTTAGATGTTGGTGTTTGTATTAATTCATGTTCAGGGAGGTAAGAAGTATGTCTCGGGAGAGTTTTGGATGTTTCAGACAAAGTATATCTCGGGAGAGTTTTGGATTTTTTGGGTCATATTTAGACTACGAATCCAGTAAGTCACTGTGATAGGGCCGCATCATGGTGATATTCCCTTTGGCACGTACATCGCATCGTGGTAAAGGTATTTTCATTCAATTTTTGGTTTATAATTGAATGCATGTGTCATAATCTTTATCCTAGTGTGTCAAGTTCTTATGAGGTGAAGAATGTTCATAGGGATCACTTAGAACAAAGTTAAGCTAAGAGCCTTTGATTCATCCAAAGTTTAATATTTAATTCTACAAGGGTTGCTTTAAACTATATAACTTTTGATATACTTGTAATTTTTCATCTCAAGACCCATTAAATCGTAGATAATTGAATTAGATTTACAACGATACCAATTTTCCCTTAATCTGATACCCAACCAAAAAGTTATGATCATTTTTGTCAGAACTAGTAAGCCAATGCGATAAGACTGTGATGCAATAAGCTTTTGATCCGCATTTCCATTATGAAATTTTTAGTTTAAATGATTGAAGGGCAATTGGGTCTTTTTCCAACTCAATCCAATTGTTCATAACACGATTTGGGCACCAGTTAGGGTATTATTTTCCCATCTTCTCTAATTTTCCTCTCAAGAAGACTCTACTCATCCCCTAAGAGCATCAATTCAATTACTTTCTCTCCAAGGAAACCAAGAATTCAAGTTCCCATATCCCAGTTAGGGTTTAAGGTATGTGAAAGTTAATCCATGGGTCCCCTTTCACCCATGGAGCTCCAAAATGATTATGAAGTATCATGTGTTCAAGATGAATTTAAATCATTTTCCTTAGTAATTTAACTAAATTTATGTCCAAGTATATTTTCATGAAAAGTTAGGTTATCTCATTCTTTAAGTTTCGATTCCCATGATGTATCAAATTGAATTTCATGTTATAATATCGAATTATGAACCTTGCTATGTCTACAAGGATTTCCAAGTGATTTAATCCATTCATGCTTTGAGCTGCAAGTTTTTATGTTCTACTCTATTGATTCCATGTTAATTCCCCAACTTATGAATTTAGTCATGCACTCGTGTTGCTTTCACATGTGTCCCATGTTCCAATGTTCAAGTTCATGACTCTGATGTGTTTGAAAAAATTTCTAAATATTGGGTTTTGAGTAATGACCCCCACTGTGGTTTTTAAAGCTTGATATGTCATCATTGTTATTTTCATTTAGCGCTGGTGGGTTATGAACAACCGATACCTTGTTGTTTACATAATTTCAGTATCTTTAGAATGATTTATGATAAACCATGAGCATTGTTATTTATTTAGTTATATAATCAGTTTTTTATTTAGTTAAGCTTAGTTCATTCTAATAATCAGTGTCTTCTAGTTGGGAGTACAATTTAGCACCGAGTAAACATATGGATGGTGTCTCTCTTGTCAGTTAGGCATGAGGCATTTGTCTTCCCCATCAGTTTGGCATGAGACATTTGTCTCCCCCTCCAGTTAGGTGTGAGATGTTAGTAGAAGTCCCTAGGTTCCATACCTATGGCACCGCTGTAGACTTTGAGGGGTCCCCCGTCAGTTAGATATAATGACCACATCCTTCGGGACATCAGATTAGTGGATCAACACATCCAGTATTAGTACATTTGGCACGATACTGACACCTTTCTAACTTAGGTTACAGGTTGAACCTTGATAGTATATTTGGGGCATATCGGTTATAACTAGCTCCCACGGTCTCTGTGTAGTATTTAGTACAAATTCAGTTCAGGTTTGCTTGACCAAAGCATACATATTCTCAGCTATCAAATTATCATATTTCAACATTTCAGTTTACAGATTATTTCAGAAATATGTATATGCTTGGTCTTGCCTTCTCAGATATCATAGTTTTCATGCACTCATGGTTAGTATATTTGTGTGTTCAGATCCTTGAGTTATGTCGGCTTTCTCCTCGTAGTTTCAGACCACGTATTCATACAGTACTCACATTTTACTATCTTCTAGATTCAATTCTACTTATATTATAAAAGGAAAGTTTTAAGTAACTAAGTGTAATGATTGACCAACTTATCAGATTATCTTTATTATACATGTTTAAGACACTTCATTTTTTAATTCATTTCATCCTCTTGGTGAATCTACTTATACTTACCATGCATGATTTATAATTACGTATGAAATTAGTTTTACTTATTGCATTCACCCTCGCTTAATCTGTATATTCCAGAAGTACTAATCCATAGATACATTTGTACGACTACATTGTTTCATAATTTAGGTACCAGTTATAGCCCACATATCACGATCAAACAGTTGTAGATTTTTTCCAGTAGGTAATGAGTTCTCCTATTTCGGGGACTTTAGTTAGATATTGTTCATGTACCTTACTTTATTACTCATATGTATTGATTAGTGGTAGCTGGAGGTATGTTCCTGCTATCTATAGTCAGTATAGTAGAGGCTTCATAGATGTTGGTAAGAGTCAGTCATGTAATTTTTGTTCTCTCTACAGTTTTATCAAATTATAAATTGTATCAGTATTATAATTCTTCCCAAATTTTGTCATAGTTATATTTCTGCACAATAGAACATGTTATTTAATATGTTATTCATCAGTTGCTTAACAGTATGTGAGTTCATGGGTTAGATTGGGATCACTTGTAGTTCCAAGCATCGTGTTACGACTAGGGTATAGTCTCGGGTGGTGACAATCATCTTCTTAATGCTTTCAATGTTTATGTACTACCGTCCCTACCATTTCCCTTAATTATTAATGTTATCATGTTCTTATTGTACTCTAGCCTCACAACCTCTAAGTAATATAGAGCTTTCATAACTTTTATTCACTTAGAAGCTAACTCATTATTTCAAATAAGTATGATATTTATTCTAGACTTTTTGTACGTACTTTTTCACTAATTTTTAGTTGTTTTTTGTGATGTTGACTAACATTGAATATCAAGAATGGGCAGTCAAGCAATGTTTATCGATCTTATTAGCGGTAAAGCTGAGCATAGGAGTTTGGGGTTGCACTAAGACAAAGTTACTCCGCTTTGAGTTAAGTAACATGAGTATGGAAAGAAAATTAAAAGAATTAGAGGAATAATGACTTATCTTTGAGTTTCAACTGATATGCCACCAAGCTTCTCAGAGCCATTATCCTAAACTTACTTTATTTCTCTCATCTATACTATGGAGTCTCCCTTTTTGACGATCTCACCTATGCCTAACTGTGATGCACAAATGTCTATGAGTTTGATTCTAATTGCACTGTAAAAATCTCTCAATAGGTTGACTTATATGAGCAAGGAAAAGGAAAAAGAAGAAAAGGTCTCTAACCATAAGGCAGGGTCATCTCAATAGCTCGAGATGAATATGTTATCCAAATCAGCTGAAGAAAGTTGTAACGACTCTGTCCATCGTTATGTATAAGTTTTATCTTTAAAATCTCATTTTCAAATTCTTTTCAGTTTGAAAGTTACAAATTTCAATCTAGGCTAGTTTTGATCAATATTAGAGTGAAGTGTGGCCTAGAGAAATTTGAGAATAGTTCATATGGGGATAGTAGTATTTGTCTTGATTTCTAGTTAGCCAAGGTGATAAAAAAACTATAAAAATTTATGAAATCGATTTTGGATGAGTAGAACTCCCAAAATTTATCTCAGCATAAAGGGCATTATTTGAGACATTTTAGGTTTAAGGCGTGTTACAAAAGTGGAATTTTTGGGTGAAGATGGACCACTATAGCAGTAAGCGCTAAGGCTGAATAATTCCCACTATAGCAATGGTTACCGACTATTATAGCAGTGAAAACCACAATTTTAATGAAATAATTTCACATAATAGTTTATTTTTCAAAAAAACTAATTTTGGGGAAAAGAAAGGGATATTTAGGGAAAAATACACTAGAAATTCTTTATATGGCTTTAATACGATAAGAAATTCATACTTATTCACTATTTTTTAATTTTTAATCTTTGTAATTATTAATTCACGAAGTTTGGAGAGGGTTATAGGGAAGATTTTGGTTAATTGTGGGTGCATGGGGGTCCGAATTAAGGAATAAGTTAATGAGTTTTGATTTTTAACTTTAGTTATCCTTGGATTTCATTAATTCACTATTTTATGCTTGAAATTGGTTGTCTTTGGTGAATTACAGTGGAAAAGCCCTATAACTGAAAGGGAATAACCATGAATTTGATCTTAGGATTTGGGTTTGTATGTTATAAATCCCAACATGTTAGTTCATTTATTTAATTATGTATTTATGTGCATGTTCTATACTCCGAGTAAACAGAAATTAAGAAAAGATGGAAACAATAGAGGAATAGGGTGTGGAGGCTAAGGAGTAGCTTAAGATGGGGTTACAGGAAAACTTTTATGTCCGCCGAGGTTGTTCAATAGGTCTTAGCTTTTCTGAGTGGGTTGGATGGAACTAGAGCCATACCTATGGAACCAATATATCAGGCTCTAGTTGTTCATCTTATTGACACCAAGGTTCTTAAAACGGATGAGGCTTTAGGGACCGATGTTTTTCCACATCCGATGTTGGGTTCTGTGATGATTGGTATAGAACATGAATTGCTGAATTTTTTTTAAAGATAAAACCTCTAATGTTCCAGGGCACTGAGTATGAGGATACCTTTGAGTTTATTATTGATTGCTATAAGAGGTTACATAAGATGGGGATTTTTACTCAACACGGAGTTGAGTTTGTGACTTTTATATTCGAGAAGGATACTAAGCAATGGTGGAGAGTGTATGTTGAAAGTTGGTCATAAATTTTGCCTTCATTGACTTAGGAGCAATTCTATACCTTGTTCTTAAAGAAAACTGTGCCACGAGCCCTTTGCGACCGTAAAAAGGGTGAGTTTTTTGCATTGGCGTAATGTGACATGTCGGTTGCAGCCTATGAGGCGTAGTTCCATGACTTGTCCCACTATGATACGTATTTTTTGACTTCTGAGAAAGAGAGAATTCACCTCTAAACTAAAAGTTTGAATTATGACCTTCAGTTATTGTCTGCGCATATGACTTTAGCAGGGAAAGGGTTCAATGAAGTTTCTGACAATTTTAAAAAGTTGTGACGGGTTACCCATGTGGGTAAGTCTAAGATGTTAGCCAATAAATATCAAAATATTGGTTATTTCAATGGGTTTTACTCTAAATTACATGTTCAATAGGTGTGTTAATCCTGTCGTATTCTTTACCAACTTCTACTGTGGTTCCAGTTAAGAGTTCTTCTCAGGCATAAGTTATTAGGGGCCAATAGGTTTCTTGTTCTTCTATAAGTAGACGTTATATTAGGTGGTGATGTTAGTATTGTGGTGAGAGAGTCCTGTGAGGTAGATGACTACCTAAATTTAGCGAACTCAGGCTATAATTCCAGTAGGTAAAGAGGGAGAAGTAAATGGTAGGGGACATCTACAGGGGAATAGGGAAATCAAACAGGTGGTTGAGGATGTCAAAGAGGTAAAGACATAGGGGAAAGAGTGCAACCGATATGGGAGTTAGCTTATATTGATAATCAAACACTTTGTTATGCATTTCTAGGAAGACTGATGCCGAGGCTACTAATGCAGTGATCACAGGTACTATTTCTATTTGTGATCGAATGACTTTTGTTTTATTTGATTTAGAGTCTACTTATTCTTATGTATCTATCCAGTTTTGAGTTAAGGGAGCTCAAACTGAATTGAAGGAGCTACTTAACAAAGTTTATTCATCCAAGTGCTTTACCTTGGGGTGCTGCATTCCTATTTGTCAAAAAGAAGGATGGTAGTATGAGGATGCATATTGATTATAGATAGCTGAATAAGGTTGCTATTTGAAATAAATATCCCTTGCCTTAAATAGATGTCTTGTTTGATTAGTTATCGGGTGCATCAGTGTTTTTAAAAATTGATTTGAGGTCGGATTATCATTAGTTGATAATTATATTGGAGGACATAGCAAAAACAACTTTAAGAACTTCATATGGCAATAATAAGTTTTTGGTAATGTCTTTCGAGTTGATTAATCCACCTATAACCCTTAAGAACTTGATGTTCTGGATCTTTAAATCATTCTTAGATTCATTTATTCTTGTATTAAAGATACTCTAAGTTGGCTTGCTTGTGCCACAATTCAGGGACAAGGGAAACAAAATTATCAATGAGAGATCAAGGTCTCAAAAGCTGTAATGACCCTTTAGGCTATTTTTTATATTTCTACTTATTTTCACTGTTAAAAATTTCCCATAGCATCCCCAAGTCATTTATGAATTTCTGGGACTGACAATTTGGTTATTGGGTAGTTCATTTTAGTTTTAGATACAATTCCCTGTTTAGAAGTCTTCACTGTTTCCAATTTGCCACCAGGAGAAAACTTTACCAACATGATCTTAGATATAAATTCTAACTATGCCAGCAGCTCTAAAAATTCAATTTTTGGTTAGGTAGACCTTCGGTTTGGGTCCCAAAGCACACGAACTCATTTTGACCTATTGGTCAGATAGTTGGGAAATTGGAAATATAGCTGTGGGACCTATATTTGGTCAAAATGACCATGGATGGAAAATCAGACTTTGACATTACATTCTAAACATTGAATTTAGTATGGTTACATAGTTCATCTGCATAAATTGGAGTCCGAAAAAATCCTGAGTCCTTAGCAGAAACTTGGAAGATTTCCAAGTTTTAGCTAATATCTGGTGTCGTAGAGGATGGTGCGATTGCACCAAGAGGTATTGCTATCGTAATACCTACACTTATAAACTGTGTGCTATTGCGACCCCTATATATGCATAGCAATACCTACGTACCTGATGGGGCCATAAAAGCAACCCTTAGGATGCATTTTGACTCATTATCCCTCATTCTTGAGACCTAAGAACCCTAAAATGAGTATTATAACTCAAAATTGAGTCTTGTGGGCGACTAGGGAGCTTGATTAACTTTTATTATCATGAATATATTTGGATTTATGGTATTATTTTATCCTTTTCTTGGTGAAGTTCTTTATTCTTGACCCAAAAATCCAAATTGCTTGTAAGCTTGATTTTAGCCCCAAATAAGCTTAGTTTTCACCCATTTCTTGAGGGTTATAATTCCTTGATCAAGTATCATTATTCGGTTGACCTAACAAACGTAATTTCTATTAGTGGAACCCACTTGGGTTTTTTAGTGTTTGTTTGGACCCAAAGCACAATGGTGCAATATGGGTATCATTATTATCGTAAGTAGATTATGATTTTTATAGTATGATGACATTTTGGGATTATTAAGTAAAGATAGACGTTTGGTGAATAATGTAAGGATTTGTGGTCTGGCCTTGAGGTAGGCTTTTGTCTACCCTTCTCCGTAAGATAATGCATGTTATATATTGTGTGTGTATATGAATGTTAAATTTGACTATGGCTAGATTGACTTAGCCTTGATTATTGGAGTTTAGGGATTAATTAAGGGTTTTGACTCGTAAGTTGAAATGCTTATTGTACTTTTAGAATCTTATTGCCTTCTACCTAGATTAAACTAATTGATTGAATAGATATGATATAATGCTAGGTTTGGGATATAGTTTTAGCATTGGAAGTATGGTTGGTATATTTAACCTTATTTGAGCTATTGTGGTGATCTTGAAACCATATTTTAGGTAGAGTTGACTTTAATACCCATGTTTCTAGATGAAGTTCCTATCTTTGGATTGGTTATGACTTACTTGACATCTAGAAGTTTTACTAGATACCTTATCTTAGTTTGGAGTATAAATTGCCTAAATATAGAAATCGATGATTAAAAGTACGTTCACTGTCCCACCTTAGGCTAAGACTTATTAGCCCATATGGACTTATTGGCGGATCTTAGGCATAGTTGAGACTAGTAAACTATAAGTATAAGGTTACTTTGCGACTTTGTGAGTCATGATGAATTTTCCACCGGATAATAATTAACGGCTTATGGCCATGATATTCCTTTTATATATGACATTGGGCTTTTAGAGATGTTATTTTCTCCTAGATATGATATTGGGCCTTTAGAGATGTCATTTACTCTTAGATATGATATTGGGCCTTTAGAGATGTTATTCCCTCTTAGCTATTATATTGGGCCTTTAGAGATGTTTTTTACTCTTAGATATGATTTTGAGCCTTTAGAGATGTTTTTTCCTTTTAGATATGGTATTGGGCCTTTAGAGATGTCATTTCTTCTTAGATATGATATTGGGCCTTTAGAGATATTATTTTCTCTTAGATATGATATTGGACCTTTAGAGATGTTATTTTCTCTGCCTTTAGAGATGTTATTTCCTCTTAGATATGGTATTGGGCCTTTAGAGATGTTATTTCTTCTTAGATTTGATATTGGGCCTTTAGAGATGTTATTTTTTCTTAGATATGATATTGGACCTTTAGAGATGTTATTTTCTCTTTGATATGATATTGGGTCTTTAGAGATGTTATTCCCTCTTAGATATGATATCGGTCCTTTGGAGGTATTATTTTCTCTTAGATATTATATTGGGCCTTGGAGATGTTATTTCCTGTTAGATATTATATTGGGCCTTTAGAGATGTTATTTCCTATTAGCTATGATATTGGGCCTTTTGAGATGTTATTCCTTCTTAGATGTGACATTTGGCTTATAGAGGTGATATTCCTCATAGTTATGGAATATGACTTATATATTCGAGATGCCTCCTAGAAGTGAGATGCTTATTAATACCTCGTATTGGCCTTAACCTAATTCAGCTCCCAGTGTATATAAGAGAAGCTTAGAACCTAAACATATAGCTAAATATTATAGACTTAAGTCTTATTTTTTACCCCTAAATATTTATAATTTTACTCTTAACATTCCTGGCCATGAAAAGTTAGTTTCTAAGTTAATTCATGACCAGGGTTGTTGATTGTTCATATCGAGTGAATTTCACATTTTTTAAATGACGTTTCAGATATGTTTGGATGGCTAACCAGTGGACCAACGTGATATGGCTGCATCATATACCGCATTGGCAGTAGCAATGTGGCACATCGCTTATCATGTGGGGTTGAGCGACGGTGCACGTAGCCAAACACGTCAGGGCCTAATTTAGTTTAAATAAATTTCAGGTCCAGTGGGGATTTGGGTTTTGTTCGCCACTTTCATTAAGCCAAAACAAGGGATTTAGGTCCCAAAGCAAAATTTTGCCTCATATTTCATAATCAACTCAAATTGAAATCATCCTCTCTCTTAAGAACAAAAACCCTAGCCTCTTCAACCTTTATGATAAAATTTTCAAGAAATCCACCAAGGACTTCCAAGAATCCTTCAATTGAGGTATGTTAGATGTTTATCAATGGCCCTTTTTCACCCATGGTAACCATGCTTTCAGTACACATAATTAGTATGTAATAGTCTCATTCAAGGACGAATGTTCCCAAGGGAGAGATATTGTAATACCATGTATTGGCCTTAACCCAATTCAACTCCCAGTGTATGTGTGAGAGGTTTAGAACCTGAAAATTTTAGCTAAGTGTTAGAGACTTAGTCTCAATTTTGACCCCTAAACTTCTATGATTTTATTCTCGACCTTCCTGACCCCAAAAAGCTAGTTTAAATTAATTCATGAACAGTGTTGTTGAAGTTCATCTCAGGTGAGTTTTGGGGTTTTCAGACTACGTTTGGGGTATTTTTGGATGGCCAAACCAGTGGACCAATGCGATATGGATGCATTACATCGGCTACCATGTTAGAAATACTAACGTGGTGCATCACTTATCGCATCGGGTAGAGAAACACGGTGAATCGTCAAACGCGTTGGTGCCCAGTTTGGTTTAAATAAATTTTGGGTCCGGAGGGGTATTTGGGTCTTTTTCCCCTACTTTAATTCAGCCAAAACACTGGATTTAGGACCCAAAACAATATTTTGCCTCATTTTTTATAATTTCCTTAAATTGAAATCATCCTCTGTCTCAAGAACAAAACCCTAGTCCCTACATCCTTCAAGGGAAATTTTCTAAGAAATCTACCAAGAACTTCCATGAATCCTTCAATTGAGGTATTTTAGATGTTCATCCATGGGCCATTTTCACCCATGGAGTCCAAGAACCAAAATTGCAAGTTTAAAGTTGTGAGTTTTACATGTTATTACGAATTTTTCCATGAATTCCCATGAATTTTGATTTATATACCATGTTTATACATACCTTGATGTTGAAGTTAAACACTACACATATGAATGATACTTACTTATTAGTTTACATCATAAATTGAGATTTGGTATCAAAATTATGATATTACTACATGCTTAAAACTCTTCCCATGTCTAAACCATGAATTTCAAGTGTTTGATGAAATGCCCAAAGGAGTGAGTTTTGAATAATGACTACTTATCATGTCCTTAAGGTATTAGTACGGTCTTGTTGTTATTGCTATCAAGTCTTGGGGGTTTTGAATACCCAAAATCTAGCTGCTTACTTAGTCTATAGTATCTACAAAATAGTTTAGGATAGTTATGGGAATTTTCAATTCAGCCAGTCACCATAAACAACTGAACTTGTTTCAGTCTTGTATTCCGAGTCTTTCAATTAGGAGTAGCATTTAGCACCGAGTAAATGCAGGGATGACGGCGTCCCCTTCATTTAGAAAGAGTAATTGGTAGTAGTTTCTGCATTCTAGAAATACATATCCAGCATAGGACATGAGGATTCACCCATTATTTTAGGCTTGACTACCTCTCAAGGGTCACCCATTAGTTTAGGCTTGACATCCTGGTCCTTTGAGACATTAGTTAGTTGATCCACACCACCAGTGTTAGTACTCGTGGGACGATACTAACACCCTTCCAACAGGGGTCATAGATTGGACCCCAATTAGCTTATTTGGGGAATGTCGGTTAGATGATTGGTCCCATAGTCTTAATCTAGTATTCAGTTTTAGGTTTTTTTCACCATAGCATACATATATCAGTTATCTAGTTACCAATATTTTAGTATTTCAGTCTACAGGTTATTACAAAATTTGTTTTATTCTTGGTCATGCATTCTCAGTCTTTCCAGTTTTCATGCATTCTTATTCAATATCTCATTCCATACATTCAGAAATTTATCACTTAATTCATACCAGCCTAACCTTATTTAGCATACGAGTACATTCAAAGTACTGACTACATACTCATTTTTTGCTCTATGATATTTTATATCGTAGATGAATACTCAGGTTCCTAATCATACCTAGACCTTCCAGTGCATCATCATCAGTAGCAGGGGTGAGAACTCATCCTTCGAGGATGAGTTATCTTACATTCAATGATGCCAGTCATTTTTTTATTTAGCCAGTTGGAGTTAGTTGAGGGCTTGTTCCATCAACTCCATAATCAGTATATTTAGAGGCTTTCAGTCTCGTAAAGATAAATAGTCAATTTTCAGTTATTTTATCAGTTGTTTTTATCAGTATTGATAGTATATTTTAGATGTTATAAAACTATGATTCATTATAGATTTTTAGTTGTTAAAACATTATGGCTTATCAATTATTCTTCTACATATGTTATTATTTTATTTAGTGAGCATCATGGGTTAGCTTGTCGTCACTTATGATTATAAGCACCGTGTGGCATCCAGGGGGTACTTCCGGGGCATTACAAATTTGGTATTAGAGCCTAAGGTTTTACAGTATCCTAGGAAGTTTGAGAGCCGTATTGAGTAAAGTCTTGTGAATAGGTGTGAAGTGCGCCACACTTATGGACAAAAAGCTAAAAGACATTTTAGGAAAAGTTTCCCTCTTTCAGTATTCATGTTCTACGAATGATCATGAGATTAAGTTAAATGGTCTATCTAATTCAACTCTTCCTTTTATTTACAGAATATGCCTCCTAGAAAGACTAACGAAAGAAAGAATGAAAACTAGCCAGCACCTCCGCCCGTTAAGGATCCCTTGAATGAGCATGTTTCCCATGCAAAATTTAAAGATGTATTGACTACTCTAGCTCACTCTGTAGTAGCTGAAAATGTCCAACTGCTGTTTAGGCCAACCCAATGGACAATACTGCCGCAGCTAGGATTCGAGACTTCACCCAAATGTATTCTACCTCATTTTTGAGATCCAAATCTAAAAAGGATCTGCAGGAATTCCTTAGTATGATTCAGAAAGTAAGATACATTATGGGTGTGACTTATAGAAAAAGTGCTAAATTGGATGCTTAACAGTTACAGGATATAGCTCACACCTGGTTTAAATAGTAGAAAGGGGATAGGGTCACCGATGTAGGGCCAATAGAATGGGAGGAGTTTTCTATATCCTTCTTAGATAAATTATTCCCTTTTGAGATAAGGGAAGCTAAGGTGTTAGAGTTTATTAATTTGAAATAGGGAAACATGAGTGTTAAAGAGTATTCTCTTAAGTTTATTCAGCTAGCTAGGTATGCTCTTCATGTGGTGGCTGATAATAAGTGTAGGATGAGAAAGTTTTTGTCTGGGATATCTGATAGTGTGGTCGAGGAGTCTAGGACCATAATGATGATTAGGGAGATAGATTTGTCTAGGTTGATGGTCCATGCTCAGCAGATTAAAATGGAGAAGGCTAAGGAGAGAGAAAAAAAGAAGTAGAAAGATAGAATAGGTAGCTTTAATTTTCCTCAACCAAGGTCAGAGGGTGGTAATTATTCTCAATTTTATTATAAATCTTTAGCCCCAACTCTTTCTTCAGCTAGTACACCAGTACCCAAGTTCAGGAACAATAATCAGGATATGGCGCTAGGCTCTAAGTCCCAGGGTAGCATAAATAGTGGTTGTACGAATCTTTTTTGCCAAAAATGTAGTAAAAATCATTAGGGAGAATATAAAGTTGACAGTGATGTATGTTTTAGGTGTTGTAAGGAAGGACATAGGTTTTAGGAGTGTTGAGTAATGGGTCAGAGTGGTAGGGATGTGCGCCATCAGGGCCAGTCTTATTTGTCATCAGAACTAGAAGGTTGCTTGACTCAGTAGGGTGATACTTCCAATGATACTAGCAGCCAGCGTTCGAATAGGATTTATGCACTTCAGTACCGAAAGGAACAGGAAATTTCTCCTGATATGGTTACCGGTACATTATAGGTCTTTCATTTATATGTTTATGCTTTGATAGATCCCGGAGCTTCTCTTTCTTTTGTAACCCCTTATATAGCTGTCAACTTCAGAATTAATCCTGAAACCTTAACCGATCCCTTCTTAATATCTACCCTGGTGGGTAAGTACATTATAGCACAGCGGGTATATAGGAACTGTCCGATTACAGTGTCTTAGAAATATACTTCAATAGACCTTATAGAGTTAAAGATGATAGATTTTGATGTCATTCTCAGCATGGATTGGCTCTATTCATTCTATGCTAAAGTGGATTGTAGGAACAGAGTTGTCTATTTCCAGTTTCCCAATAAACCAGTCCTTGAACGAAGAGGTAGTACTACAACGCCTAGGGGTCAACTTATCTCATACCTTAGATCAAGGAAAATGATACCCAAGGGGTATGTCTACTACCTTATGTGAGTCAAAATCTCCAATTCTAAAGCTCCCAATATTTAGCCAGTTCCAGTTTTAAAGGAGTTTCCAGATGTGTTCCCTGAAGACCTTCTCAAAATTCCTCTCAAAAAGAAAATTAATTTTGGGATAGACCTTCTTCCAGATACCCAACCTATCTCTATTCTGCCATACAGAATGTCTCTAATTGAACTCAAATATCTAAAAAAATAGTTGAAGGACTTCCTAGAGAAGGGATTTATTAGGCCCAGTGTTTCCCCATGGGGCGCTTCGGTCCTTTTCGTGAGAAAGAAAGATGGCTCTATTAGAATGTGCATTAACTACCGATAATTGAACAAAGTGACAATCAAGAACAAATATCCACTCCCCAGAATCAATTACTTGTTTGACCAACTTTAGGGTGCTAGTTACGTTTCTAAGATAGACCTCAAATTTTTCTATATCCAGCTCAGAGTCAGAGGATGTGACATTCCAAAAACAAATTTCAGAACCCGGTATGGTCACTTCAAGTTTCTAGTTATGTCCTTTGGTCTCACAAATGCCCCAACATCCTTTATAGACTTGATGAACCAAGTTTTCAAACAGTACTTGGACATGTTTTTTGTAGTCTTCATTGATGACATTCTTGTCTACTTTCATTACAAACATGATCATACAAACCATCTTAGAATTGTACTACAGACTTTTAGAGCCCATAAGTTGTTTTCCAACTTCAGTAAGTATGAATTGTGGATTAAATCAATAGCTTTCCTTGACCATATTATTTCTGTAATAGCATTCGAGTAGATCCTCAAAAGTCTAATGAGGTGAAAAATTGGCCCAGACCTATCTCTCCATCAGATATTAGGAGTTTCTTGGATTTAGTTGGTTATTATTGGTAGATTGTTGAAGGGTTTTCATCTATTGCATCCCCCATGTCTCGATTAACTCAGAAGAAAGTCAAGTTTCAGTGATAATATTCTTACGAGAAGAGTTTTCAGGAGTTGAAGATTCGACTCACCTTAGCCCTAATTTTTGCACTACCAAAGGTTCAAATGGGTTTGTTGTGTACAATGATGTTTCTAGAGTTGGATTGGGGTGTGTTTTGATGAAGAAAGGTAAGGTTATAGCTTACGCCTCTAGACAGCTTAAGCCTCAAGAGAAGAATTATCCTACCCATGATCTTGAGTTAGAAACGGTTGTGTTTACCTTGAAAATTTGGAGGCATTATCTGTATGGGGTGCATGTTGATGTGTTCACGAATTACAAAATTTTTACAGTATGTGTTTTCACTGAGAGAGTTAAATATTTATCAGAGGAGGTGGTTAGAATTATTAAAAGACTATGATATGAACATTTTGTATCATCCACATAACACCAATATAGTGACGAATGCCCTGAGTAGAATATCTATGGGTAGTGTGGTGCATGTTGAGGAAGATAAGAAAAACTAGTTCAAGAATTTCATCTTCTTACTAGACTAGGTGTACGTTTGGTTGATTCAGCTGAGGGTAGGGTATGCGTAACGCCCCGTAAAAAGTTATGCATGTATTAGACTGTAATTTCTGAACTTTAGACTTAAGTTTTAGTGGACGTTGTAAATTGTGTCAACTTCCATCGACCATAACTCTCTGTATATCTAGAAGTAGCGAACCTACTAGGTGTCAAATGATAGGTCTTCGAGTTAACTTTCCAACAATACCAATTTTACAAAATTCCGACACTCGATCAAGAAGTTATGGCTTTGCAAAGAAGAGTGCATCGCTTAACCTATCGCACATAGCCACTGGACTGGTTGTGCGATACACAATGCGGTGCTTACCTTAGTCCATGCGATACACAAGGCGGCACCTACCTTAGTCTAGGCGATACACAATGCGGCACATATCTTAATCTATGAAATGCAAAGGGCGGCGCACACTTATGGTTTCAGGTGACAAAAACACTCTGTTTTGAGTTATTTTAAGTGCAATTTAGTCCTTACAAAACCCAAAATCATCCTTACCTACTCCTAAATGGATTTGTACCTATTAACAACATTGAAGCCTAAAAAATCCCAAAATCTAATCCTTCAAGAACTTAAGAGGAGAAGCAACTAGGGTTTGAGAAAATAAGCTTGAAGGTCCGATTATTCCGAAACTGCTTCATGAAACAAATTAAAGATTCGGAATCCTCTCAATGTAGGCTTTGATAGACACCCAAAATTCATGGAGAAAAAGGTACGCGGGGTTTTCCTAAAATTTCATGGGCATAGAAATCATGTTTTAAGAATCGGGTTTTCAAATTCATGTACATACTCATGTTTTAGAATCTTTAATGATATTGTTTTGGCCTTTTGGATTTCCCCCAAAGTGATTGAAATTTTTATGTATACGTATATATGTATTTGTCCTGAAATATGAATTGAGAGCATGATTTTTATGAAACCCCTCTCTTAATATAAAGTTTTTCATGTTCTGCGTAATATAAATTGTTTTGAAATACATCTTGAAAAGAAAAGGAAATCATGATATGAAGTACTTTGACTCCTGCTATGTTTGGAATATGATTTTGAACACGAAAGAGAGGGTTGTGAATATTTTTATGAAAGATCGTGCTAAATGCATTATGGCTTATAAATAGGACTTGCAATGTCTTGGTATGATGATACCAATTTAGACTAATGACATATCAGACTCAGACTAACAGACATTTCAGACTTTCATGATTTTAGACATTCAGAATGTTGCATGTACAGAAAAGGTTAAAAATGGGCATACAGAGATGTTAGGTGGTCCCCCGAAGAGGGCTTGAGTTCAAGCGACTCATTGCCTAAAACCATGGTTTGCCGGCCTGGGTATACTATTATGCGCTGGTTTGCCGACCTGGGTATACTATTATGCGCTGACTTAAGGGTCCTGTGGCGTATCAGACTCAAACACTCCAACCCTTGCGACACACTTGGGTTGGGGGCTTCCCCGCCGAGTCAATGGAGGATTCCATACAGCCCGTGGAATATCAGACTTGTAGGGTAATACCACCTAACTTAGAAGTAAAACATAGATCATGATTTGAAATGAACAGACTGGTTGCATGTTTTCAGAAAGTGCCCATGTATTTTTCAGAAACAGTTTTATACATGATGTCTTGATGAAAAATTGCTTTCACTTAATATATATATATATATATATATATATATATATATATATATATATATATATATATATATATATATGTTCCATTATACTATTTTGGATTGCTTCACGTGCCAGTACTTTTGTGCTGACCCCCCCTCCTTCCAGGTTTTGAGGAACAGTCTAGGGGTCCAGCTACTCAGTAGACATTTTTTGGATTTACAGACTTGATTTATAGTGGTGAGCCTTCTATCATTTGAAAGGCCTAATTATGTAAGACATTATCTTATTTATTATGTTTTTGGTTTACTGGGGGCCTTGTCCCAGTTTCTTTTCAGACAGATGTTTATGTTCTTAGTAGAGATTTCGCAGACTGATGTCAGATAGTATTGTTCAGAAATGTTACAGAACTTGGCCATGTTTTCTGTACTCAATTTTCAATTTCACGTTTTATTATGATTACGAATGTTGTGCATGATAACCTGATAGAGAATGGGTGTTCCAGGCCTTCATGGTTCGGGATGCTCGTCACAGCTAGGGCCTAGGCTCGGGTCATGACAAACTTGGTATCAAAGCATGGTTCATGGTCCCAGGGTGTCTGCGAAATCGCATCGAGTAGAGTTCTGGTTATGGGTGTGTAGCGCGCCACACTTATAAATAGGAGGCTACTAGGTGTTCAGGAATGTTTCCCTTCTTTATGATTTAGTTCGTGCTTTAGATTCTTAAACGTCCCCTAATCAATGATCTCTTGTATTTCAGAAACACAACTATGCCTTCTTGTCGCAACATCGATCAGAGTGCTCAGGAAGATGTGGTCCGTCCCACCCATGGGATGCGGACCCGTAATAGAGCTTCCATGCCAGAACCTGTCCCTACTCCGGGAGTCCCTCTAGTCCCAACTAGTTCACCTCGGGCTCCGCGGACTAATGTCAACCATCCACCAACTGCTCAGAGAGATATCTCAAATGCAGAGTTCAGATAGTCTATCCATATGCTGACACAACTGGTAGCTAACCAGGCTCAACGATCGGATGATGTTGGGTCTGTACCCGTTACATCTAGGTTTACTAGAGTCGAGCAATTCATGAATATGAATCCACCTAAGTTCACTGGTACAAAGGTGGAGGAAGATCCACAGGTGTTCGTGGATGAGATGGAGAAGAGCTTTAAGGTAATGCATGTAGATGATATTGAAGGAGTGGAATTTGCAACTTATCAGCTTAAGGATGTTGAAATCAGTGGTATGCAGACTGGGAAGATGCAAAAGGTGAGAGTGCTGAGCCTATAGTTTGGGGTGAGTTTGTAGAAGTTTTCCTTGATAGATTCTTTTCTCTGGAGTTGAGGGAGGCCAAAGCAGAAGAGTTCATGAATCTGAAGCAGGGCAGTATGAGTGTACAGGAGTACACTTTGAAGTTTAATCAACTAGCCCGCTATGCACCAGAATTGACTAGCAATATGAGAGCCCAGATGAGGAAATTTGCCTTCGGCCTTGCTGATAACCTGGTACTTGAGTGCCACGGGGCAATGTTGAATAGGGAGTTAGACTTTTCTAGACTGATAGTCCACATGCAGAAGGTGGAAGAGAAGAAGGGAAAGATCGCTGAATCTAGAGAGAAGGACAGACAGTCCAAGAGAGTCAAATCTCTGGATCGACACCAGAGCCAACCGTAGAGTGGTAACTGGGGAAATAGGTGGTTGAAGAAGACGAGGTTTTGGAGTAATACACAGTCAGCAACTAGCGCCCCAGTACCCAGACCCCCTGTAGACAGACAAACTCAGAGCTTTAAGACTCCTCATGGATCTAGAGCACCAGATACTCAGTCGCAGGGTAGTGTGGCTCAGCAACATCGCACTTACTCGCGATGTGAAAATTATGGTAAGAATCATCCGGGGAAATATCAGTTGGGCATACTTGGATGTTATTCATGTGGTCAGTCTGGCCACTTTCAGAGGGACTGTCCATGTGCTAGGAGGAGTGCTGGTGGTGCAAAGTTTCAGGGCAATTCCACAGCGCCACCCCCATCTCAGAAGGGCACCACATCAGCTGCCTGGAACAGTCGCAACCGGTTATATGCTTTGACCAACCGCTAGGAGGCGGAAGCTTCCCCAGATGTTGTTACCGGTACGTTACAAATATTTTCCCGCGATGTCTGTGTGTTACTTGGTCCTGGATCTACCTTATCCTATGTTACCCCTTATGTGGCTGTTGGTTTCGGGTTTGAGCCCAGTGTGATTTCTAAACCCTTTTCTGTTTCTACCCCGGTGGGGGATTCTGTTGTTGCTAGAAGGGTATATAGGGGTTGTGTGGTGACTGTTGGTAGTCGGGATACGGTGGCAGACCTTATAGAGTTAGACATGGTTGCATTTGATGATATCTTAGGAATGGATTGGTTCCATTCATGCTATGCCATATTGGATTGTAGGACCCGTAGAGTTACCTTTTCTTTCCCAAATGGACCAATGGTAAAATGGGAGGGACATTCTTTAGCACCCAAAGGGCACTTTATATCTTATCTTAGAGCCCGAAAACTCATTTCTAAGGATTTTTTGTATCACCTTATTCGAGTCAAGGACTCTGAAGTTGAAAGTCCTCCTCTTCAATCTGTCCCTATGGTGAATGAATTTCCAGAAGCCTTTCTCGAAGATCTCCCAGGTATACCCCCTCATAGGGAGATAGAGTTTGGTATTGATGTGTTGCCAGATACCTATCCCATTTCTATTCTTCCATATAGAATGGCTCCCGCAGAGCTAAAAGAGTTGGAAGAGCAGCTAGTATACCTCCTAGATAAGGGATTTATATGCCCCAGTGTATCTCCTTGGGGTGCACCTGTACTTTTTATGCGTAAGAAAGACGGTTCCTTTCGTATGTGCATAGATTACCGTCAGTTGAATAAGGTAACAATTAAAAACAAATATCCTCTTCCTAGGATTGATGATCTTTTTGACCAGCTTCAGGGTTCTAGATGTTTTTCAAAAATAGACCTTCGTTCGGGCTATCATCAGTTGAAATTTAGAGAGACACACATTCCCAAAACAGCTTTCTGAACCCGATATGGTCACTATGAGTTTCTTGGCATGTACTTCGGGTTAACTAATGCCCCTGCAGCCTTTATGGATCTTATGAACAGAGTTTTCAGTCAGTTTCTTGACTCGTTTGTCATTGTATTTATTGATGATATTTTGATTTATTCTAAGAGTAAGGAGGATCGTGCCGATCACCTCCGAATCATTCTTCAGACCCTTAAGGATCATCGGTTGTATGCCAAATTTTCCAAGTGTGAGTTCTGTCTAGATGCTATTGCCTTCTTAGGGCCTATTGTGTCCCATGACGGGATTAGAGTGGACCCCTAGAAAGTTGAGGTAGTGAGAAGATGGCCCAGAACCACGACTCCAACCAATATTCAGAGCTTCTTGGGTTTTGAAGGCTATTACAGAAGATTCGTAGAGGGTTTTTCATCCATAGCGGCTCCACTCACTAAACTGACTCAGAAAAAGGTAAAGTTTGTGTGGTCTGATTTATGTGAAAATAGTTTTGAGAAGCTGAAAGACAGACTGACCACTGCACCTGTTTTGACTCTTCCCAAGGGTGTTGATTGTTTTGTGGTTTACTGTGATGCGTCCCGTGTGGGACTTGGCTGTGTTTTGATGCAACACGGTAAGGTGGTAGCTTATGCATCTAGACAGTTGAAGGTGCACGAGTGGAACTACCCTACTCATGATTTAGAGTTAGCATCTGTGGTGTTTGCCCTTAAGATTTGGCGGCACTACTTATACGATGTTCATGTTGATATCTTCACTGATCACAAGAGTCTGCAGTATGTTTTCTCCCAGTAAGAATTGAATCTCAGGCAGAGGTGGTTGTTGGAACTTCTGAAAGACTATGATATGAGCCTGCATTACCATCTGGGCAAGGCAAATGTTGTAGCCGACGCCCTCAGCAGGTTATCTATGGGCAACCTTTCTCATGTAGAAGAAGAAAAAAAAGAGATGGTGAAGGATATTCACCGCCTTGCGAATCTGGGAGTGCGATTGTTAGATTCCGAAGACGGAGGGGTGATTGTTCATGAGTTAGCTAAGTCATCCCTTTGTGCTGAAGTGAAGAAGAAGCAGGTTGAAGATCCCATCCTGATGAAAATCAAGAAAGATGTGGGTCAACAGAAGGTGATGTCTTTTGAAATTGGTAGTGATGGTATTCTGAGGTTTCAGGGTAGACTATTTGTTCCGAATGTCGACGGGATTCGAGAAAGAATTCTTGATGAAGCTCATTCCTCGAGGTATGTTGTTCATCCTGGTTATACTAAGATATACCATGATTTGAAATCTATGTATTGGTGGAATAATATAAAGCTAGATGTGGCTAACTTTGTTTCTAAGTGCTTGAATTGCACATTTGAGGCCAGGAGGTACTTACCAAGAAATAGCGTTGCCCTTGTGGAAGTGGGAAATGATCAATATGGACATTATTACAGGACTTCCAAAGTCCCGAAATCAGTATGACTCTATATGGGTGACTGTAGATAGGCTGACCAAGTCAGCTCACTTTCTGCCTGTCAGGACTAACTATTCAGGGGAAGATTATGCTAAGCTGTTCATTGCAGAAATTGTTCGTTTGCATGGAGCGCCTGTCTCCATCATATCCGACCGAGGTACGCAGTTTTCTTCTGAGTTTTGGAGATCGTTTCAGAAAGGTTTGGGTACCCAGGTGAACTTAAGTACAACATTCCACCCTCAGACTGATGGGCAAGCTGAACGCACCATCCAAACCCTGGAGGATAGGATATGTTGAGGGCCTGTGTGATTGACTTTAAAGGTTATTGGGTTGATCACTTACCACTGATAGAGTTTGCCTATAACAACAGTTTCCACTCTAGTATTAAGATGGCACCTTTTGAGTCATTATATGGTAGGAGATGCAGGTCTCTAATAGGCTGGTATGAAGTAGGTGAGATGTAGATGTATGGCCCTGACCTTGTTCATCAGGCAATGGAGGATGTGAAACTCATTAGGGAACGACTTAAGGCAGCTCAGAGTTGTCAGAAATCCTATGCCGACGTCAGAAGAAGAGAGTTAGAGTTTGCTATTGGGGATTGGGTTTTCCTCAAAGTTTCTCCCATGAAGGGAGTTATGCATTTCGGGAAGAGGGGTAAGCTAATCCCTCGCTATATAGGCCCGTATCAGATTGTAAGAACAATAGGTGGAGTTGCGTATGAATTAGAATTGCCTGAGAGCTTGGGTTATATTCATCCAGTATTCCACATATCCATGTTGAAGAAGTGCATCGGAGATCACTCTTTGGTGGTGCCCATTGATGAGATCAAGGTGAGCGATTCCTTGTCTTACGAGGAAGAGCCCATGGAAATCCTAGATCTTCATGTGAGAAAATTGAGAAGTAAAGAGATAGCCTCAGTGAAAGTGTTATGGCGAAATCAGAAAGTTGAAGAAACAACTTGGGAGTCGGAGCATGACATGAAAGTGACATACGCAAGCCTATTTGAACCAGCAAATAACGAATTGGAAGGTACAATTATTGCTTTATGTTTCCTTCTATGTATGAATCTACTTGAAATCGTCCGTGACTGTTCCCGCGTAATCATTCGGGGACGAACGATACCAAGGGGGGGATAATGTAACGCCCCGTAAAAAGTCATACATGTATTAGACTGTAATTTTTGAACTTTAGACTTAAGTTTTAGTGGACGTTGTAAATTGTGTCAAATTCCATCGACCATAACTCTCTGTATATCTAGAAGTAGAGAACCTACTAGGTGTCAAATGGTAGGTCTTCGAGTTAACTTTCCAACGATACAAATTTTGCAAAATTCCGACACTCGAGGAAGAAGCTATGGCTTTGCAAAGAAGAGTGTGTTGCCTAACCAATCGCACATAGCCACTGGACTGGTTGTGCGATACACAATGCGGCGCCTACCTTAGTCCATGCGATACACAATGCGGCGCCTACCTTAGTCTAGGCGATTCACAATGCGGCGCCTATCTTAATCTATACAATGCAAAGGGCGGCGCACACTTATGATTTCAGGTGACGAAAACACTCTATTTTGAGTTATTTTAAGTGCAATTTAGTCCTTACAAAACCCAAAATCATCCTTACCCACTCCTAAACGAATTTGGACATATTAACAAAATTGAAGCCTCTTATAAAAATCCCAAAATCTAATCCTTCAAGAACTTAAGAGAAGAAGCAACTAGGGTTTGAGAAAATAAGCTTGAAGGTACGATTATTCCGAAACTTCTTCGTGAAACAAATTACAAATTCGGAATCCTCTCGATGTAGTCTTCGATAGACACCCAAAATTCATGGAGAAAAAGGTACGCAGGGTTTTCCTAAAATCTCATTGGCATAGAAATCATGTTTTAAGAATCAGGTTTTCAAATTCATGTACATGCTCATGTTTTAGAAGCTTTAATGATATTGTTTTGGCCTTTTGGCTTTCCCCCAAAGTGATTGAAAATTTTATGTATACGTATATATGTGTTTGTCCTGAAATATGAATTGAGAGCATGATTTTTATGAAACCCCTCTCTTAATATAAAGTTTTTCATGTTCTGCATAATATAAATTGTTTTGAAATACATCTTGAAAAGAAAAGGAAATCATGATATGAAGTTCTTTGACTCCTGCTATGTTTGGAATATGATTTTGAACACGAAAGAGAGGGTTGTGAATGTTGAATATGCATGTAATGAAAGAATGCATGGTTTTGCCAAAATGCACATGACCACCATATTTTTGATGAAAGTTTTGCCTGGATTAGACTTGAGTTTTGGATCATGGCATCTTTACTACAAACTACATGCTTCGGTGGTCTGAAACTATATTTTTATGAAAGATCGTGCTAAATGCATTATGGCTCAGAAATAGGACTTGCAATGTCTTGGTATGACGATACCAATTCAGATTAATGCCATATCAGACTCAGACTAACCGACATTTTAGACTTTCACGATTTTAGACATTTAGAATGTTGCATGTACAGAAAAAGTTAAAAATGGGCATATAGAGATGTTAGGTGGTCCCCCGAAGAGGGCTTGAGTTCAAGCGACTCATTGCCTAAAACCGTGGTTTGTTGACCCAGGTATACTATTATGCGCTGTCTTAAATGTCCTGTGGCGTATCAGACTCATACACTCCAACCCTTGCGGCACACTTGGGTTGGGGGCTTCCCCGCTGAGTCAATGGCGGATTCCATACAGCCCGTGGAATATCAGACTTGTAGGGGAATACCACCTAACTCAGAAGTAAAACACAGATCATGATTTGAAATGAACAGACAGGTTGCATGTTTGCAGAAAGTGCCCATGTATTTTTCAGAAACAGTTTTATACATGTGTCTTGATGAAAAATTGCTTTCACTTAATATATATATATGTGTGTGTGTGTGTATGTTCCATTATACTATTTTGGATTGCTTCGCGTGCCAGTACTTTTGTGCTGACCCCCCTCCTTCCAGGTTTTGAGGCACAGTCGAGGGGTCCAGCTACTCAGTAGACATTTTTTGGATTTGCAGACTTGATTTACAGTGGTGAGCCTTCTATCATTAGGAAGGCCTAATTATGTCAGACATTATCTTATTTATTATGTTTTTGGTTTACTGGGGGCCTTGTCTCAGTTTCTTTTCAGACAGATGTTTATGTTCTTAGTAGAGATTTCGCAGACTGATGTCAGATAGTATTGTTCAGAAATGTTGCAGAACTTGTCCATGTTTTCCGTACTCAGTTTTCAATTCAGTGTTTTATTATGATTACGAATGTTGTGCATGATAACCTGATAGAGAATGGGTGTTCTGGGCCTTCATGGTTCGGGATACTCATTACGGCTAGGGCCTAGGCTCGGGTCGTGATAGTATGGGTGCAGGATAGTTCAGAATCTTCTTTGGTTGTTGAAGTGAAGGAAAAGTAAGATAGGGACCCTATTGTAGTTAAGTTGAATGAGTCAGTTAGAGATCAGAAAGAAGAGGTTTTCTCCCAAGGGGGGATAATGTGTTGCATTGCCATGGTAGACTGTGTGTGCCATGTGTATATGGTTTGATACAGAGGATTCTTTCTGAAGCGTATGGTGTACGTGTTACTCTATTTATCTAGGGTATACTTAGATGTACCATAATTTATGGGATATTTATTGGTGGAGTTGGATGAAGAGGGACATTACAGAGTTTGCAGCTAAGTGGTCTACGTGTCATCAAGTTAAGATTGAACAGCAAGAGCCTAGAGGTTCTATGCAGGAATTTAGTATTCCTACTTGGAAGTGGGAGAAAGTGAACATAGACTTTGTGATAGGTTTGCCTCATACTCGTTGTCAGGATGATTTGATTTGGATTATTGTGGACAAGATGACCAAATTCTCCTATTTCTTATCAGTCCATACTTTTTTATTCAACCAAGGACAATGCCAAGCACTATATTAGAAAGATGGTTAGGTTACACAGTATTCCATTGTCCATTATTTCTGATTGAGGTACTCAGTTTACCTTTAACTTTTAGAAAGCTTTCCAAAAGGGTCTGGGTACCCAAGTTTCCCTTAGTACAACCTTTCACCCTCAGAAAGATGGTAAGGCATAGAGGACCATTAATACCCTAGAGGATATATTTAGAGCGTGTGCCATTGATTTTAAAGAAAGTTGGGATAATTACTTACCTTTGATGGAGTTTGTGTATAATAACAACTATCATTCCAGTATTCAGATAGCCCCGTTCGAGCCTCTTTATAGGAAAAGATATAGATCTCCAATTTGTTGGTTTGAGGTAGGTGAGACCACTTTGGTAGGGCCTGATTTGGTGTTTTATTCTTTAGAGAAAGTCCAGTTGATCAAGGAGAGGTTTAAGGTAGCCCAAAGTTGACAGAAGTCTTAGGCAGATGTGAAGAAGAGGGACCTTTAGTTTAAGGTTAGCGTCTTAGTTTACTTAAAAATCTCCCATGAATGGAGTAAAGAGGTTTTGTATGAAAGGGAAGTTTAGTCATCGGGATGTTGGTCCTTATAAAATCTTGGCCGCTTTGGAAAGGTAGCCTATGAGCTTGAGTTGCCTATAAACTTAGCATCAGTGTACCTAGTATTTTACGTCTCATTTCTAAAGAAGTGTATTGGTTACCCAACTGTTATGGTCCCCTTACAAGGTATAGATGTTTAGAACAATTTTTCTTAAGAGAAAATTACAACTGAAATCCTTGACCACCATATCCATAGGCTAAGGAACAAAGAAGTTCCCTTGGTCAAAGTTATTTGGTAAAACCAGTCTATTGAGAGAGCCACTTGGGAAGTAAAAGGAGATATGCAAACTAAGTAACCTCATCTCTTCTCCGCTAACTCAGACTCAATTTAAGGTAATTGTTTCCCTCAGACTTTCCCTTTTCAATACTCAATTTCGATTGTATGTCATCCTTATGTCATTCATGCATTCATGAAAACAGTTCAATCATGTATCATGTTTCAGACGTAGTCAGGTAACCATGCTTTCAGAACACATAATTAACATGTAATCTCTTGTAACTCGGTATTCTTAGCTTAATCAATCTTATTCAAGGATGAATGTTACTAAGGGGGAGATATTGTAATACCCTGTATTGGCCTTAACGTGTATGTCTGAGAGGCTTAGAACCTAAAATATTTAGCTAAGTGTTGGAGACTTAGTCTCATTTTTGACCCCTAAACTTCTATGATTTTCTTCTAGACCTTCCCGACCCCTAAAAGTTAGTTTCTGATTAAATTCATGACCATTGTTATCGATAGTTCATCTTGGGTGAGTTTTGGGTTTTTCAAACGACATTTGGGGAATTTTTGGATAGCCAAACCAGTGGACCAATGCGATATGGCCACATCACGTCGGCTACCATGTTGGTAATACCAACGTAACCGTCGCTTATCACATCAGGTTGAGCAACACAGAACATCACAAAACATGTCGGGGCCCAATTTAGTTTAAATAAATTTTGGGTTTAGAGGGGTATTTGGGTCTTTTTCTTCCACTTTAATTCAGCCAAAATAAGAGATTTAGGTCTCAAAATAACATTTTTGCCTCATATTTCATAATTTTCTCAAATTGAAATTATTCTTTGTCTTACGAACTAAACCCTAGCCCCTTCAACCTTGAAGAGAAAATTTTTAAGAAATCCACCAAGAACTTCCAAGAATCCTTCTATTAAGGTATGTTAGATGTCATCCATGGGACCTTTTCCCCCATGGAGTCCAAGAACCCAAATTGCAAGTTTAAAGTTGTGATTTTTACATGTTATTATGAATTTATCCATGAATTCCTATGATTTTAGATTTTTATATCATGTTTATACATACCTTGTTGTTGAAGTTAAACCCTACACATATGAATGATGCTTACGTGTTAGTTTACATGATAAATTGAGAATTGGTATCAAAATTATGATATTACTACATGCTTAAAACTATTCCCTTGTCTCAATCATTAATTTCAAGTGTTTGATGAAATGCCCAAAGGAATGAGTTTTGGATAATGAATAATTATCATGTCCTTAAGGTGTTAGTACGGTCTTGTTGTTATTGCTATCGACTCCTTGGGGTTTCGAATACCCAAAATCTAGATGCTTACTTAGTCTACGATATTTATAGAATGGTTTAGGATAGTTATGAGCATTTTGAGTTTAGTCAGTCACCATAAGCAACTGAACTTGGTTCAGTCCTATATTCAGTGTCTTTCAATTGGGAGTAACATTTACCACCGAGTAAATTCAGGGATGACGACTTCCCCGCCAGTTAGGAAGAGCCGTTGGTAGCAGTTCTTATGGTCCAAAACTACGTAGCCAGCATAGGACATGAGTAGTCACCTATTAGCTTAGGCTTAACTACCTCTTAGGGGTCACTCGTCAGTTTAGGATTGACACCCTGGTCCTTCGAGAAATAAGTCAGTGGATTCACATAGACAGTGTTAGTACCCGTGGCACGGTACTGACACCCTTCCAACTGGGGTTATAGTCTGGACCTTAATTATCTCATCTGGGGCTTGCCAGTTAGATGACAACTTCTACAACCTCAATCCAATATTTAGTTTCAGGTTTGGTTTACCATAACATACATATATTAGTTATCCAGTAACCAGTATTTCAGTATTTTAGTCTACAGAGCATTTCAGAATTTTTTTAATGCTTAGTTATGAATTCTCAGTCTTTTCAGTTTTCATGCATTCTTACTCAGTATCTCATGCCATACATTTAGTCAGTTACCACTTTATGCATATGTGCCCTTTCATATCAGCCTAACCTCATTTAGCATACCACTATATTTAAAGAAATAATCATATACTCGTTTCTTGCGCTATGATGTCTTATATCATAGGTTCAAATACTCAGGCTCCTAACTCTACCTATACCTTCCATTGTATCAGTAGCATCAGTAGTGGTGAGTCATCTTCCTTCAAGGAAAAGTTATCTTACATTCAGTAATGCTAGTAGTTCATTTATTTTGTCAATCGAAGTTAGTTTAGGGATTGTCCCACAAATCTACTGTTAGTCTATTTAAAGGCTTTCAGACAAGTACAGAAACATAGTCAATTTACAGTTGTTTTATCAGTTGTTTTTATCAGTATTGATAGTATGTTTCAGATGTTATAAAACTATGATTCAGTATTGATTGTCAGTAGTTAAAACCATATGTCATATCAGTTGTTCTTTCGCATATGTTGTTATTCTATTTAGAGCTCATCGCAGGTACTAGCATCATGGGTTAGCTTAAGGTCACTTGTGATCGTAAGCACAGTATGGCATTGAGAGGGTACTCTCGGGGTGTTACAGAGATGATAACAAATATGCTTATGACTTATAAGATATGTTATACCTTATAATTATATTATGGCTTGCAGATACGAGATGACATATTAATATATTTATTGATATGAGTTTCAGCAATGTATGTGGGCCTAAGGTCATGATTATGATATTGTGATTATTTTAGACACATTATTAGGCCTAGGGTCATGTTATGATATTGGTTGGATATCTAGGAAGTGTTTATCCTTGTAAATGATGACATTGTAGTTTATTTATATATTAATGCTTGTGGTTCCAGTATTTGGATACTGGTGATGGCATTCATAGATTTGGTATATTAATGATCGTTGCATCATTAATTTATACAATTCCAATTACATTATAATATTATTACTATTGTTACTAATTAAGGGGTAAAGTCCACATTCTACCTTAAAAATGGATTTCTTCATAATAATAAATATTTGTCTTAATGAATAACTTATATGTAAAAGAGATTAATAACGATGTTTTAAAAGATATGGTCTAGGCAAATCCCGATCTATGATTTGATACTACTAACTACTCTAATCGTGAGACATTCCAACCCTAACTACACTTTTATAATGATTTAGTCCCGAAGTTAACTTTGGTCAACAAACTTATAGATTTACTCCCTATTAGCCACAACTTAAGTCCGTGCACCTACTATATATCTAAATACACATATCTCTGATATGGGATGTAAGAAGATATTGTATTAATAATATAAATTCCAACAAAATACAATGATAGTTATAATATGCATGATATGTATATATATGCTTATTGATAATGTGACACTAATGATGAATGATGAATTATGGAAATATACTCTACCTTGCTTCTCTTTTTACTATTATTTACTTTAGCCCTCGTGGGGCTTGTTATTTACTTTAGCCCTTATGGGCCTTGGTCTCTATTATTGACATTAATTTAGATATTATAATGATATGAAGATACCCAGAAAAATTCAAAGGATATTATGATGATGTGATGATACCAAGGAAGTTCAGAGGATATTATAATGATGTGATGATACTCGAAATGGTCAGAGGATATTATGATGATGCATTGATACTCGACAAGGCTAGAGGATGGTTGTGATAATGCATTGATACCCAATAAGGCTAGAGGATGATTATATTTATGTTCCTATGTGTACATATACCGGTTCGAGTCTGGATAGTCCTATATAAATATATGTATATATATATATATATACATACATACAAATATATATATATATATATATATATATATATATATATATATATATATATATATGCACCCAGTAAGGCCAGAGGAGGATTATGATGATGATGTTTATGAAAGTAATGGTTATGATGATGATATCAAGATATTGATTAAACTCACCGATTATGGTATTATAGATTTTTTTGCATTTATTCTTGCATACGCATTGCCTATCACTAGTATGCACATATATATATCAGCTCATTTGAGGGGGAAGGGAGGGGGAGGGGCTGAATAGGTATGGGTGATTACTATTCCTTATAATATGTTGTATGTTTATTAAACTTTCTGAGCATGGGGTGATGAGGCCACATGATAGGCTCGACCAGGTATTTGGTTGTCCAAACTAGCCGCTTACTCACATTGTTATTTACTATTTTTATTATGATTGTTATGGCTAGTTTATGATAGATTGGTCGTAGATTCGGTATTGAGACTTGAGGTATGATTCTTACCTCTTTTATCTTATGATTATATTACTTATGTATGATCAGCTGATGACTTGACATATAGATTAGAGCCCAGAATATTCTAGCACAAGCTCCTACTATAATTATGAGGTCTTAAGTAGTTAGTTTGACGATTTAGGCTATACTTAGAGTATACCTTGATTATACCCTTATATACGCATACTTAGCTATATATAACTATAGTATTATAGTATATCCCTCCTTTTCTTCAATCACTAAGATTATTATACTCATTCTTTGGGCTTGTACATATATATATATATCATCTTTCCGCTCTTACTTACATATTGGCAAAGGATATACAGTATAGTGCTGAGATTTCTAAGTATGGATGCAATAAAATAGTGCATTCTTACTACTTTCTTAGCCTTTATATGTTAGTCTCTTGGAGATGGATAGGATAGTTTATCCTTATTATCTCATTGGCTGTCTGCTATGGTTTCTGGATATTTAGGTGTAGTTTTACATTTCTTTTATATGTTATATATATTTGCTTTATCTTTCAAGCTCAGTTGGAAATTGCCTACCGAGTACCACATGTTTGGTACTCATACTACACTTTTATAGCCTCTAGATCATAGTACTATCACCATTGATGTGTACATCATGAGGAGCAACCATCGTCTGGAGACTTAGAGTGAGCTTCTGACATTTGGAGTATTACTTACCTTCCTCTTATGTACTAGATTAGTCTCTATGTTGTGTTTAGAGATAAGTTGTACCAGTAAATTCATTTGTATTTCACATTAAATTCTTGTTATGTAGAAGCTCTTGTACTAATACCACTAGGTTTTAGGACTAAATTATTTATTTGGTCTTCTACTTCATCTTTTCCATATTATTGCCTATATCTAGTTGGGTAGTCCATTACTAGCTGTTCTAAACTACGGGTTTGGGTTGCCTACTGGTGGGTTATAGGAAGGGCTATAATGATCTAAGAAAATTGGGTTGTGATAAATTGCTATCAGAGCCTAGGATTCACTGGTATATTAGTACAAGATCTAAGTGTTAGTAGAGTCTTGCAGATTGGTGCGTAGATGTTTGTAACCTATTTTAGAGAGGCTACAGGGACATTCTAGGTGAAACACCCCAGATTTTGGTCCTTGAAAATTTCTTAACCTATGATCATACTGCCTATACTACGACTTTCCTTACAAGCCATATGGTGTTATTATGGGTTGTAGGACTGAGGATAGTCCAATATACGCGCCTATATCAATATATTTTGCCCATATTTGTGCCATGTTTTGAGAACAAATCATATATTTCATGCACTTTTAGTCCTTTTTCCTATAAGTGAACTAACAAACATGATTAGCAAAGTTTCAGGTATAAATGATGCAGAATTTAGCATTTTATGGCTTACTTGACACAAAACAAAGCTCACGAAGGAAGGAAAGGGAGTTTACACGCCTAAGGACCAAAACCGCTGCATGGAAAATCTATCCCGGGCTAAAACAACATTTCTGAAGACTTTGGGGACTTGCAGTAACTTAGTTGGATTTGGACAATGATACATTAACCTAGTACAATTGGGTTATGTATTTCATTAGTTTATTTGGATTATGATAATGTTACATTAACCTAGTACATTTGGGTTAAGTATTCCATTAGCCTAGTAGAATTTGGTTAGATATTTATTTACCTAGTAGGATTAGGATATGGGTATTATAAATACCCTATCATGCTAGAGATTTTTAATTAATCTTCTATTCAATAATTAATCTTCTTCCATCCCTCTCTTCTTCCACCACACCAATTCTACAACTCTTCTAATCTTTCCATTAATTCTATTTTTCTTCTTCTATTCATCTATTCTTAAATTCCGCAACAAGAGAACCGTTACCACGCTAAGGAATCACGCCTCACAACTATCACTTGAGCTACACGCAATTAACCAATATTGTGATATAATAAAAATGTCAATCGTGATCTCCTTCGCATTCATGGGTAACTAAACCTCTCTATTGGGGTTATGGAAGCCGAATTAGTTACTATCTATTGCTGTGAGTTTGTGAGTTCGCAACACGTATACTGCTTATATCATTATTCTCTTCATCTTAATCTACATTCTTTGTGGTTGCAAACGCAAGAATAAGCCAGTATAACATTTAACTTGATCGAAAGAAAGGTTATTTGTCTGGAAAAGAGATAGTGTCAAGGTTGTAGGACACCCTTTCCTATTAAAAAGCTAGTGCCGTAACTGGACTAACCTCTTGGAGAATTCGTACCGTTAGACACGCTTTAAGATCGAAAGAGTTAAAGTGAAATAATCCTCGAATAGGTCGAAAGACGCCTGGATTTACCATCGAATACAATTCTCTATAAGCAGTTGCATGTCAAAATTCTACACACTCATAGCCAATAGAGACGTATACCTCAGAAGGTGGACATAACCCCAACGCTTCAATTCTCATTGTTTACAACTTACGTAACAATCTTTCTCTCTTTACTTTATTATTTCCAGATTTTACTTTAATTGTTTTGGTTACACATTACAATCCCCCTTTCTTACGAGACTTGCACTAAAAGTTTAGTAATTTTGCTTAATTGTTGGCCAAGCTATTCCCTGTGGGATCGACACCCAACCCAGGTTGGGTTCTATATTTGCTAACGACCGCTTTACACTCCTACGAGAGTTGTAGATTGAGTATTATCAAAAATTGGTGCCGTTGCTGGGGAATACGAGTGTCAATCAAGTTCGTGATAATTACTAGACCCTTTGGTCAAAGATTCTCGTACTTTTACTTTCAGTTTTTGTTTTTGTTTACTGCAGGTTTTTATTCAGTGGATGCCCCATACTCAAAGTTCTGGTCAACCGTTATTACCAATCAATCCTGAACCACAACGTATTAGTAGAATGGAAGCACAAGCAGATATCGAAAGGATGGATGCTCAACAGGAACAAGCAAGATTGGCTGCCCTTACCGCAACCCAGGTTCAACAGTAGAACATTGATAACCCTGCACGAGCAACAAATCCCGACGATGAGGATTTAGGTGATGACAAGTTACTAAACCTTAGGCGTGATGTTGAAATAACACCTGTCAACCGAAGAGGTCGACAAGCACGATTTAGGTATGATCGCCAACCTATGCAGCCAGCTTTCGACGATGATGATGATGATCTTGATGGTGCCGGAGCCACTGGATCAATAATTCCACCACCATTAGCGCCCGGAGACAAGTTCAATATCACTAGCACCATGATTCAGCTTTTGCAACCCAAGGAATTATTTGGTGGACTAGCAGGCGATGATCTGAATATGCATCTCATCAACTTTATTTCTACATGCAAGTCGTTTGACAATCCTGGTGTTGGTCAGAATACAATTTGATTACGTCTATTTCCATTATCTCTGTCTGGGGATACAACACTATGGTTGAATGGGCTGACTCCTGATTCTATTACAAATTGGAGGCAATTGAGAGACGCTTTCCTAGAAAGATTCTTTCAGCCATCCAAAAGGGCACAATTGAGAGATGAAATCAGCAGCTTTCGTCAGCTTACCATTGAAGCTCTTCATGAAACATGGAAGAGGTTCAAGACAAAGCTAGCGAGATGCCCAAACCAGCACATGGCTAATGTTCACCTAATAGAGATCTTATATAGAGCCTTGAATTCAATAACTAAACCAGTGGTGGACAACGCAGCTGGAGGATCTTTCATGGATCACACCTTTAGTCAAGAAAGCAATATGCTAGATCACATGATGAAACAAAGTAGAGCTTGGCATACCAGGGATTCTGAGGTTGCAAGCCCCACTTTATCTATAGGCATGACTGCAGACTAAAGAAGAAGAGAAGTAGAACGTGATCAAGATATGGCGCATATGAAAACAAAAATGGATCTTCTGACAAAGCATTTATTATCAGGGAAGACAAAAAAAGTGAAAGCCATTGCGTCAAAAGGAAGAGACGAATCTGATTCGGATGAAGAGGCCAACTACTTGAATAATCAGGGGGGTTTTCGAAGGAATACCCAAGGAAACCAAGATCGGAACTATTATGATAAATCTGGAAACAAAGACCAAGGTAGTTGGAAGAAAAAGAATGAAAAGAGTGGTCTGTACGTTCCCCCTGGAAGACGTGACACCACCACATCCAATTCTGGAAGTATGGAAGACATGATGGCTAAATTATTGAAAGGTGTGGAAGCAACGAGAGCGGGAGTTACAGAGGTAATTAATGATTTGTCCTCCATGAAACAATTAGTGGATTCTCATTCCACTTCCATCAAGCAAATAGAGCAGCAATTGAGCCAACTTTCAGCAGCACTCAATCAAAGAAAGACTGGCACTTTACCTAGCGATACTGTGCAAAACCCAAGGAATGATGGGTCATGCATGGCTATCACTACAAGGAGTGGTAAGGTTTTGAAAACATCAGCAAAAGGCAAGCAAGTGGTTGACGAAGTTGCGGACATGGACGACAACACAAAAGGAGAAGATGCCGCAGCAACCACTCCTGATGTCACACCTAGTGATGTGCAGCCTGAGAAAATGGAAAAACGGAAGCTAGAGGAGAAGAAAACCGTGGAAAGAACACTTCCATACCCACCACCACCTTTTCCCCAAAGATTGAAGAAGGTGGCGGATGACACTAAGTTCAGCAAATTTATGACTATGTTGAAGCAGCTGACTATTAATGTTCCATTGGTAGAGGCACTTGAACAAATGCCTGGGTATGCAAAGTTTATGAAGGACCTTTTAACAAAGAAGAGGGAATCAAGTTATGATCTGAAAGACGATGTGCATCATTGTAGTGCAATTGCTACTCGATCGATAGTTCAGAAGAAGGCCGACCCCGAAGCTTTCACGATTCCTTGCACCGTTGGATCTTTGAATTTTGCCAAAGCATTATGTGACTTAGGATCCAGCATCAATTTGATGCCATTATCGATCTACAAGAAGTTGGGGTTGGGTGATCCTACTCCAACCAATATGAGGCTTTTCATGGAAGATAGGTCGGTAAAACGGCCTGTTGGTATTCTGTGTTACGTCTTGGTAAAAGTTTCTTCATTCATCTTTCTAGCAGACTTTGTTATTTTGGATTGTGAAGCAGACTCAGAAGTTCCCATATTCTTGGGGCGCCCTTTCCTAGCTACAGAAAGCATGCTCATTGACTTGAGAGCCAATGAACTCTCATTCCGAATAAATGACGAAGTAGTGCGCTTTGATGTTTGCAAGTCAATGAAGCAACCCAAATATCTAAGTGTATTCTCTGTGGCTGATGTTTTCTTTGATGACGAGAAAGAAGTGCTTGAAGAAGAGTAGATTATTGATAACCCTTTGGCAATTGTGCTCATGAATGGAGAGAATGAGGATGCTGAAAATTCTGAGGAAGCTATTTGTGCTCTATCGGGATTAGGGACATATCGCTATAGTCCCAAGAATCTGGATCTTGATCGTAAGAATCGGCCCACACCACCAGCTAAGCCATCTATTGAAGAGACACCCACGTTAGAATTGAAGGAGCTGCCAAGTCATTTGAAGTACGCATTCTTAGGAAGCAGAAACACTCTTCCAGTCATTGTGGAAGCCGATTTGGGTGAGCAACAAGTTGCAGCTCTTATTGCTATTCTACGCAAGTATATTAGAGCTATTGGATGGACCATTGCGGATATTATTGGTATTCCACCTGGGATTTGCACACATAAAATTCAGCTTCGAAAAAATTGCACAGCCACCATTGAGCATCAAAGACGTTTAAACCCACCTATGCAAGAAGTGGTGAAGAAAGAAATTATCAAGTGGTTAGACGTAGAGGTTGTGTATCCTATCTCTGATAGTACATGGGTAATCCCGGTACAATGTGTTCCCAAGAAAGGAGGCATGACGGTGGTCGCAAATACGAAAAATGAGCTTATTCCACTCAGGACCGTCACTGGATGGAGAGTATGCATGGACTACGGAAAGCTAAATTCTTGGACACTCAAAGATCACTTCCCAATGCCATTCATGGACCAAATGCTAGATCGATTAGCGGGGAAAGGATGGTTTTGCTTCTTGGACGGTTATTCAGGATACAATCAGATTTGTATTTCCCCCTAAGACCAAGAGAAGACAACATTTACATGCCCATATGGTACGTTTTCCTTGAAACGTATGCCACTCAGGTTATGTAATGCACCAGCCACCTTTCAACGTTGTATGATGTCCATTTTCTCTGATATGGTCGAACACACTTTGGAGGTATTCATGGATGATTTTTCAGTTGTTGGTGAGTCTTTTGAAGCATGCTTGGAAAACTTGAGCATGGCACTACAAAGATGTGTAGAGTTCAACCTTATGCTGAATTGGGAGAAATGCCATTTCATGGTAAAAGAAGGAATCGTTGTTGGACACAAGATATCCGAAAGCGGAATAAAGGTTGATCGAGCAAAGATTGAGGTTATTGAAAATCTACCGCCCCCAATTTCAGTGAAGGGAGTTCGTAGTTTTATTGGCCATGCGGGTTTCTATCGTCGATTTGTCAAAGACTTCTCCAAAATTGCTAGTCCATTGTGCAAACTATTGGAGAAAGATGCGAAGTTTAACTTTAATGAAGATTGCTTAAAGGCATTCGAATGCCTTAAAGGAAAACTCATTGAAGCCCCTATCATGGTAGCACCAGACTGGTCTCTCCCGTTCGAAGTCATGTGTGATGCAAGCAGTGTAGCCATTGGAGATGTACTTGGACAAAGAAAGGAGAAATTATTTCATCCTATCTACTATGCAAGTAAGGTCCTAAATGAAGCCCAAAGGAACTACACGGTTACTGAACAAGAGCTCCTAGAAGTTGTGTACGCGTTTTAGAAGTTTCATTCCTATCTATTAGGTACTAAGGTGATCATTCATACAGACCATGAAACTCTTAGGTATCTCATGACAAAGAAGGATGCAAAACCAAGGTTAATTCGATGGGTTCTGCTGCTGCAAGAGTTCGATTTTGAGGTCAAAGATAGAAAAGGTTGCGAGAACCAAGTGGCTGATCACCTATCTCGACTTGAGAATGAACATGTGGCGCAACCTGAAATTCAGATTGATGATGCATTCCCGAACGAAGAGATATTAGCGACAACAATGGAGGAACTACCATGGTATGTCGACTTTGCAAATTTCGTGGTAAGCAATGTGATACCGGCCAAATTATCTTACCACCAGAGGAGGAAGTTTATGCATGACGTACAACACTACTATTGGGACGGACCTTATTTGTTTCGACGATGCGCGGATGGTATCATTTGATGATGTATATCCCATGAAGAGGTGCCTAATATTTTTGAAGAATGCCACACTTCCCAAGTTGGAGGACATCACGCAGGCAATCGAACGGCAAGAAAAGTTTTGCAAAGTGGTTATTATTGGCCTACGATATTTCAAGATGCCTACGACTATGTTAGAAGGTGTGACCAATGCCAGCGTCAAGGTGCTATTTCAAAACACCATGAAATGACCATGTCTAAAATTCTTAAGGTAGAACTCTTCGATGTGTGGGGTATTGATTTCATGGGTCCATTCGTGAATTCGTTTGGAATGAAGTTCATCTTGGTTGCTGTAGATTATGTTTCGAAATGGGTGGAAGCTGTAGCTTTGGCCGACAATGAAGGGAAGCATGTTGTAGCGTTCTTAAAGAAGAATATCTTCTCTCGCTTTGGAGTACCACGTACTATCATAAGTGATGGAGGGTCTCACTTTTGCAACAAGCTATTCAAATCAATTTTGGCCAAGTATGGTGTAAAGCAACATAAGGTAGCCACGCCTTATCAACCCCAAACTAGTGGACAAGTAGAAGTTTCCAATCGCGAGATCAAGCAAATCCTTGCAAAAACAGTTAATGCTAATAGGTAGGATTGGTCTAGGAAGCTTGATGATGCACTATGGGCGTATAGGACTGTGTTCAAAACACCCATTGGCATGTCTCCTTATCAACTAGTTTATGGGAAGGCCTGCGACTTACCTATTGAAATCGAGCATAAGGCATTGTGGGCGTTGAAGCAATTGAATTCAAATTGGTATGATGCTAAGAATCTGAGGATGGAGCAGCTGAACGAATTAGATGAGTTCCGTCTCCATGTGTATGAAGATCAGACCTATACAAGGAGCGGATGAAAAAGTATCATGATCAGCGGATTGTTCGACGAAACTTCCCAAGGGGTGATATGGTACTTCTCTTCAACTCCAGACTTAAGCTCTTCCCAGGTAAGTTGAAATCTAAGTGGTCTGGTCCATACAAAGTTATCCAAGTCTACTCGTCTGGAGTAGTCGAATTGGAAGACAATAATGGTGTTGTCTTCAAAGTGAATGTCCAACGTGTTAAGCCTTATATCGGTCCTCTTGACTCGATGAATTATATGGCCATCACTTATCTCGACGAAGTCTAAGTACTCGAAGTAACCATGTCGATCCACGACAATAAATGAGGCGCTAGATGGGAGGCAACCCATCGTTTTATCGTTTTATCATTTTATCATTTTATCGTTTTAGTACTTGTTTTGCTTTTGATAAATGAAAAAAATCCAAAAATAAGAGTCGTTCCACTACCAAAAAAAAGGCGCTAGGTGGGAGGCAACCCATTGTACTAATCGTTTTCATTTGGTTTTGAGCAAATATAGGAGCAAAAGGTATTCAACGAGGAAATTGATTTCAATTGACAATTTGGATGTGCTACATGGTAAAGGTGGTAAGTTAGGAATGGTAATGCGTAAGCCTATGGATTAAGCATTTCTCATGCCAAAATAGGCATCGAGGAAGGCTAGGCCTAGGTAAAAATATGCCACGAACATTGCCAAACCTATCATATCGCCTAAGGTCTCGGAATCTAGTGTGCTATACACTATGCGCCGCCCATTCCTAAGTGTGCTTTTGACTATGCACCGCCTATGCTATGGCATTAGGTCTCAGGATCTCATATGCCATAGACTATGCGGCGCATATGTCTCTAAATACCATAGATTATGCGACGCATATGTCTCTAAATGCCATAGACTATGCGCCGCATATACAATGACTATGCCGAGCATTATGCGCCGCATATGTGGTATTTTTGTCTCCAAAACCGCTTGGAAATAGGTCAAAACCCGACCCATTCTCCTCTTATATAAAGGGGACTTGGTCTTTAAACACAAATCACATTGCAAAGTGACCTAAAGGCGCCGCATATTCATCCAAATCCTCTCAAAATTTTCTTCTTTGCTCTTCCAATTCACAAAACCATCTCCAAAAGATTTAAGCAAGTAAGTACTCTCTTATTCTTCATGTATTTCTAGTAAGTACTACGTTGCTATGTATATTATGAATTTCTACATCGAATAAGATTGTTGGTGATGTTCATGTGTTTGGGTTGTTGATGCAAAATCATGTGAGAAGAATATATACGTTAGGATAATCTTGACTTATTCCCGACTTGAATTTGGTTGTAATAGCATTGTTATACTATTTTCGGAATTGCTATGGTGATGAACATTGACTATCATGTTATGATCTTGTTACTTGGATACTTACATTTTAGACTATCCCGTTTATCGGGATAAGCCTTATAGTTGCCTACCGACTTAGGAGGTTGCAATTGTTGAAAATATCCATATCATGATACAACCCCTATATAGTAGTGTTGGTTTATCTATCATGAAAGTAGTACAATGGCTGCAAATAAGTGATGCATTGCTGATTTTCTTGTCGGAATATAATCCAAACACGTATGTCGACGAAATCTGAGTAATCGACCGCTTTTGCTTCACTGATTTGTGTTAACAAAACTAAGTGTGGGGTGGTACCCCTATTGCTTTTTGATAGATTGTATCGATTGAGATTGTGCTGCCATTAATACTATTTCTAGTCTCAGGTACAATGGCACCTAAAGCGAGGCAAGGCAAGGAGAAGGCTACCACTTCCCACAAGGGCAAGAAGAGAGGTCGTAAGGACCAAGGAGAATCATCCTCAATGCAACTACCCCGCTAAATGTTTGGGATCAAATGGGTTCTTGAGGAGGAAGCCAAAGAAAGTACTTAATCAACAAGGACACCTTAGCAAAGAAGGAGCCGCGTATGTTGGCGAAAATAATGGCGTTGAAGCCGGATTTCATCTTCTGCGACATGGGAGAGTGTAATCTTGATTTGATAAGGGAATTCTACGCCAAATGGTCGCCAAAAACCACGGGCAATGAAGTCAAGATTCGGGGCCAAGTGTTATAGCTTAACGCGGATTTGATCAACTCCTTTCTTGGCTTACCTTCGGTCGACCCAGCACCATTCAAAGAGATTTACAGCAGGCCTCCTTATAGAGCAATACGACACACACTTTGTGGAAGTAGATCGATGGCAAGGTGGGGCAGACACAAAGACACAGGACGACACAACACCTTCCCCTATGCTTCACTGAATAGGGAAGCAAGAATCTGGATGCGTATTGTCAACTCATGCCTTATTCCTGGGACTCAATACACCAAGATATCAAGAGATAGAGTGTGTTTGGTCTATGCTTTGATGACAAATGTCCCTATCAACTTTGGGGAAATCATTCGCTCTACCATGAGGAAGGCCAGACTCCACAAAAGATCCCACTTCACTTTTGGTAATCTGTTGACAGCACTCTTGCAGAAAGAGGATATCGAAGAGGAACCAGCTGATCACAAACTCCCACACAAACCGAAGAAGGTTGACCTCACCAAGGTCAAGGATGCTGAAACAACTCATGGTGTCAACCTTACTACTGCGGAGATACATGCTCGTGATGAGAGTTTCTTCCGTCATCTGTATGGCATGACACGCTTTACTATGATGAGTGGTGGACGTGTTCCAACTGCTGTAGAGCTCCAACAGCTAGACCACGACTATCCAATGAACATACATGCAAGGGAGATGTGTGGAGTGGGCGTATACTTTGAGGAACCTCTAGATGATGATGTTCCGACTGATGACGATCGACGCTTGCAAGACTATGACGAGGAGGAGAACTCTGACGATGACTCTTATGATGATTCCGACGAAGGGGGTATGACCCCCGACATTGAGGAAGAGTCCTACTGACCAGGTTCTTCGTATTTATTTTCCACAGAAGGCAGTGTACCGTTTAAGTATGGGGTGGGCGGTATCGCATGCTATACTTCTCTATTTGCATCTATGTTTGTTTATTTATATTTTTTTTGTGTCATTTTTTTCTTTGTTTTTTAGTAGTAAATTTTTTTTTTAGCTTCGCATGAAATTATTCTAATAGGAAACATGAGATTATAACAAGAGTATGTGCTACTATCATGACTATTGAGACGTTTAGGCCCTAGTTGTGACTCATTATGTGACAGTGTATGGTTCAATTCCTTCACTTGTTGGGTCGAGAGTCTATATTACTTCCAATCAAGTCGACCATGTGCCTTGTGTGTGTGAGATAATAGTATATTCTATGTTGGTGGCTGATGCTAGAACTTGCCTGGTATGTATGCAAAGCGAAAATAAGGAGTGTAAGTTTAGGGGATGATTTAGGCATTTCTTTGGCAACCTACATATGTTTACCTTCGTTTTACCTAACCTTGGGCATCATCCTAGTTAAACCCTTTTGAGCCTTTAGCCTATTTCTTTGACAACCTCGTGATGTATTAAAGCGCTTAGGAACTTAGTCACTATTTCTGGCCAAAATAGTCCTACCCGTCCCTTAGCCTATATTACAACCATCAAAATACCTATTTGATCCTAATCTTAACATTCTGACATTTAGTAGAGTATTACACTAAGGGCAAGCTTATGGTCATCAGTTGCAACATAAGAATTCTTTGTGAGAGTGAGAGCAAGGATATTTTGATACCCATGTTTGAAAAATATGCTATACTTGTGAGTGATTAAGGGTACTATATTGTTAGACACACATGGTTGATGAGTTTGGGTAGTTGTATATAATTCTTTGTACCTTAACTTTTGAATATGAGTTGACCACCATCACGAGTCTATGCTAGAGGTTAAATGGTTTCTACTAATGATCTGAAAACTACTCTTTGTTGATAATTGTTGTGCTTGTCTTTATGAATGTTTTGTGTTGTTGCTGTGAAACCCTAAGTTGATGTTTAGAGGGACATGATATTTTGTTCGAGGACGAACAAAGCTTCAAGTGTGGGGTGTTGATGATAGGCGAATATACGCGCCTATATCAATATATTTTGCCCATATTTGTGCCATCTTTTGAGAAAAAATCATATATTTCATGCACTTTTAGTCCTTTTTCCTATAAGTGAACTAACGAATTTAGCATTTTATGGCTTACTTGACACAAAACAAAGCTCACGAAGGAAGGAAAGGGAGTTTACACGCCTAAGGACCAAAAACGCTGCATGGAAAATCTGCCCGGGCTAAAACAACATTTCTGAAGACTTTGGGGAGTTGCAGTAACTTAGTTGGATTTGGACAATGATACATTAACCTAGTACAATTGGGTTATGTATTTCATTAGTTTATTTGGATTATGATAATGTTACATTAACCTAGTACATTTGGGTTAAGTATTCCATTAGCCTAGTAGGATTTGGTTAGATATTTATTTACCTAGTAGGATTAGGATATGGGTATTATAAATACCCTATCATGCTAGAGATTTTTAATTAATCTTCTATTCAATAATTAATCTTCTTCCATCCCTCTCTTCTTCCACCACAACAATTCTACAACTCTTCTAATCTTTCCATTAATTCTATTTTTCTTCTTCTATTCATCTATTCTTAAATTCCGCAACAAGAGAACAGTTACCACGCTAAGGAATCACGCCTCACGCCTATAACTTGAGCTACACGCAATTAACAAATATTGTGATATAATAAAAATGTCAATCGTGATCTCCTTCGCATTCATGGGTAACTAAACCTCTCAGTTGGGGTTATGGAAGCCGTATGAGTTATTATCTATTGCTGTGAGTTTGTGAGTTCGCAACACGTATACTGCTTATATCATTATTCTCTTCATCTTAATCTACATTCTTTGTGGTTGCAAACGCAAGAATACGCCAGTATAACATTTAACTTGTTCGAAAGAAAGGTTATTTGTCTACAAAAGAGATAGTGTCAAGGTAGTAGGACACCCTTTCCTATTAAAAAGCTAGTGCCGTAACTGGACTAACCTCTTGGAGAATTCGTACCATTAGACACGCTTTAACCTCGAAAGAGTTAAAGTTAAATAATCCTCGAATAGGTCGAAAGACACCTGGATTTACCATCGAATACAATTCTCTATAAGCAGTTGCATGTCAAAATTCTACACACTCATAGCCAATAGAGACGTATACCTCAGAAGGTGGACATAACCCCAACGCTTCAATTCTCATTGTTTACAACTTACGTAACAATCTTTCTCTCTTTACTTTATTATTTTCAGCTTTTACTTTAATTGTTTTGGTTACACATTACAATCCCCCCTTCTTACGAGACTTGCACTAAAAGTTTAGTAATTTTGCTTACTTGTTGGCCAAGCTATTCCCTGTGGGATCGACACCCAACCCAGGTTGGGTTCTATATTTGCTAACGACCGCTTTACACTCCTAGGAGAGCTGTAGATTGAGTGTTATCAAGGACCCTAATCATAGCTCGAATTGTGTGGATTAGCGAAGTTTCTATTATGATTAAGATTGGCTTCTAGCGAGTCGTAAAGACTCTATACGGGTCGTATAGTCCCATTCATATCAAAATCTATGTGATGCCCAAATGTTCTATCTTGCCTACGATTTAACAAAACTAGTCGTAATACCTGAGTATGCATCGTATGGTATGACTCATAGTCGGACTAGTACGGGTGCTCATGGGTGTTTTCCTAACTACTACTAAAGGTCATGGGTTATAAGGTGACCAGATGAGTCGTAAGGTCCCCTATCAACTGGGTGACAATTTTTTATTATTTCATTAAGGGCACTTTGGATATTTCCCTCTTTACAAAGTTAGAACCCACGTATATAAAAAAACTTGGGGATATTATTTCAAACCTTTATCAATTATAAACACCCTCTCAAACTCTATCAAATAACTATAGTAATTACAAGCTAAGATTTCTCAAAGGTTGATTTCTCTCCCTAATTCCCTATACTTTTGGGCATATTACTCTTTCCCAAATCTTATTTTGTGAAAAGTACATATTTTATATGGTTTAGTTGTATGGATTTGAATGTGGGATTTTACATGGGTTGAGGGTTTTGGAATAGATGATTCTTGAATTATTTTCCCATTGTTTTCATGAGTTGTTTATACTATGAATTGAATGTTTTTGAGCTAATGGGGTGCATGGGTGTGTGAATTGGAATGGGGGTCGAGGTAATCCTCCAAGTCAGGGTGCTACTTTTACTGTTCCATTGCAGATAATGAAATTACTTCTTCGGTTCAACATTTCCACATTTCCCAAACTTACTGTAGTCGTCATGTTTATTTTATTTTTCTCTTACTTGTAAGGGGAGAGTCTCCCTTATTTATATATTCCTAGTTTACTTTGTACTGCGAGGAGTCCTCTCTTTTAGGTGCATAGCACTATGTTTCCATTCTTAGTATTGGGGAAGGGTCGACTGACCCTCGTCAGTCAGTTGACTCAGAACCACCATAGGCTTGGAGGTCAGGTTTATGTCCCCCTCCTTGTATTTTTCTTTTCTCATTTATTAATAATAAGGCTTGGGGGTGCATGGCTCAACCTCTGATCATCTCGGGAGGGAGATCCCAAAAACTCTCAAACCTTGGATGATACTTAAAAAAAAAACTTGGTAATTAGTTTTTAACAATTGCATTCCATCTACCAACTTGTGTAAATGGTTTTGAATTATGAATTGTTTCTTAGTTTGACTTAGATACCTATACTATTATATTGCAGAAGTGGTCAAACAATGAACAGATTTTAAAGGCCTTGTTGGCAATGTTTTGATTTAATGAGCAAAGAGGGTCAAGAAATTCCCCTAATTTGATTTGATAAACTAAAAGAGGTTGAGGCATTTCTCTAATTTCATTTAATGAATAAAGGGGGTCGAGGCATTCCCCCAAATTAATGGAATTTTAATGGCATAGTTATGAGATTGCAAGCTAAATAGTATGATGATACCATAGTGTGTCTTAATGCATGACTCCTTAGTTAATGAATGGGTTATGTGAAAATTATTTTTTTAATTGGGCTTAATGGGGGTTATGTAGCTAAGCCATGAAGGTGTGGGTTTCAAATGACTTATGCTGGTAACTCACGTTTGCTAACATAAGGGTTGGTCTTAATAACAGTATGCATGGTTCACTCTATTGGTATATTTTATATCTAAGACTGACGAGGGTCAAGGCATACCCTGGTCTTTCTTGATACCTCCAGTTTGTATGGCTGATACATACTGAGACCCTTTCAGCAGGGAGAGCTAAACCTGTAAAGACTATGGGTGCCTATTAATGATGGTTAAGCTACATAGTCTAGGATAATATTTTATTATCATGTTAAACCTTGTTCCTTAACCCAGAATCTAACTTATATATATATATATATCTGTGTGTGTGTGTGTGTGTGTGTGTGTGTGTGTGTGTATGTGTGTAGGCATAAATGTGAACATGTGTAATGGTTTTGAAATTAAATTTTTGATTAGCACTCTATCATTATCCTGAGTTAAATTCTAGTGATCGCCCCAATAACTATCTTTAGATGTTGTATCCCCACACAATACACTGTCTGAAGGCACTTCTACTTTTATTTCGTAGTTATAGGTGATCTCAGAGTCGGACATTCTATGGAAGACTTGATTATTCCATCGGTTTTCCTTCCATAAATTGGAATTAAAGACTTTACATTTACATTGTCATTGTCATTATCATTGTCAGGGTCGGTGGCATGTCGCAACGTAAGTTGTTTTTTGGTTTAAAGGCTTTGTAGATATTACTGGGGATTAGATATTAATGTTGACACTCTTAGATGTTTTTGAGCTAATTATTTTTTATCTTGTTATATTTTCGAAATTCAGCCGCTGCTAGTATGTTATGTCCTATTTTGACAGACAAAGGAGGCGGTCTCCGATTCTTGGTGTATTTGATATACCCATCATTCCCAGGACATCGTTTGGGACTTAATACTAAGAAACTAATTTCTTGAATCCATGTCATATGTCCACATTGACATAAATTTTAAGAGCATTCTTTGAGTCTATTCTATCCTAAATGGTCGATAGATGCAGACGAGGATACATATTTTAGAGCTTCAGTACAACGTTGGACTAGAGATATATCCTAAGCTCCATTAAATCTCATGAGTACTTTAGCTCAGTATGGTTTAACATCGAATAATTGAGTTATGTTATAGATCCCTCCTAGATATGGATGACATTTGATTTATCGAGTAGTTCTCAGACCAGAGTTAGGTCTATTGGTGTTCATTATGGTTCTTTACTAGTTTTTGAGTATGAGATTGGATTTATTGAGTGGGATAGGCATTTCCCTATTCTATATCATCCTGAGAAGTTCATGTTGTATGGAGTTATCAAAGGACTAGCATTGTCACTATATTTTGCCATCGGAACATTTGATAGGAGTTTGGTCTTTCTTCTCTCAAATTGTCGATTATGTCAGAGCTATAGAGCGAGTATGTATTGAGACTTATGTAGGTAGTGCAAGAGGTTATGCCATCAGTATAGTGCTATTGGTATTTTTTCTGGGAGTAAGGATCCTTATGATAGAGATTAGCTTTAATTATAGTGTAATGCAAGTAGTATTTTGGATTATGAGTGGTTCTCAGATTAGTCATGGTGATAATAGTGGGCAAAGTTCTTGCCGAACCTTGTAGAGTTTTGGTATGGGTCTTTAGGCCATGAAATAAATTTCAAATTATGAGGGGCAGTATCTTGAAGTATTCCAGGATCTAGTGTTAGTTGTATCGTGATAGGACACTAGTTTAGAGAGTGCCCCAATATGAATTAGTTGATTAGAAAGAGTTAGCCTGTATTATCCGCTAGCCTATAGTTCGTGAGGTAGGCTATGATTGTAGCAAGGATGATCATTGGTATTAGAGAGAGCTCTCAGTGTCATTTGCCCAACCATTTAGGCAAAATATGTGTTCTATCCATGTTGGTGCTTTGGACATTTTCTATGACTGTAGAAATATCAGTTATTAGTCTATAGAGTCTCCCTAATGTGAGATTTCTAGTCTTTTATCTTATTTAGATCAACCTCATGATGATTGTGGCACCTTTAGTTAGAGATAATGCACTTAGCACCTCAGTTGATGATTCAGTTAGTCGGTTCGAGTTTGGACTCATTTTGATTTATTCTCCCATAGATCTATCAGGCATGTAGTTGCAGATTTCATCGTGATTGGTGTGATTTTATTTCCTACATTTACCTTTTTATTATGTGCATTAATGTCTTTGTTCCCATTAATGATTATATTCCTTGATGAGTTTATATTGATTATCATGCCTTGTTATTGAATCTTCATGATATGACTACCTCTGTGGTTTATTTCTTTTAGTAGTGGATAGAGTAGATCTGTATTGATAGTTTCTCCCTATGGGTGTAGCTTTTGGGTTTGAATCTTATTTATCTTGGAACATTAACCGTATTGTGACCCTTGAGTGTGATATGATATTGATGTTTATTTTGGTACAACCTATTTATTATATTGATATTGGAATTGCTATTTCTATCACTACTTAAGGTTATAGATATTATTTGATATTATTACTTGATGTAATTGATCCTCATTGGGTAGCTGTATAGACTAGTGTCATCTAGTTAGAACTCTATTTATTTGTGATTTTTATTCGGTGCTTGAGTAGATATAACCTGATTTGATTATTTCCTTCCCATAAGAAGATGAGTTTGATTATCTTCCCTCTTGGTTAGTTGTGTTAGATTGATTGTGGAGTCAATTGTGGTATCGAAGGTAAGTTGATCTTCCATGGTTCTCTATGGTTTTAGAATTGGCAATTTAGTTATATTACTCGTTCTTGAGTTTGAGGATCTTAGAATTGCCTCCTATGTGTGGAGGATTTTGTTTTTGCTATCCCTTTTTATATAGCCTATTTTAGAGCTTGACTAGTTTTGGAATCATTTTTCATTTGTGGCTATTTCATCAACCGATAGTGGGTTTTATTTTGACATTGAGATGTCCTGAGTTTATCTCTTAGATATGTTGGATTCATCTCCTTGTGATGGTTTGACCTTGTTATTGGTGTAGAGATTAGATGCTCCATTCTCACCATGATGTACTTCTCATCTTCTGTAGAGTTATAGAGTTGGAGACAAATGACAGTTCTTGTGATTTCTTCTTGATTTAGCAAATTGAAAATTCTTTGTCTGGAGTTGTTTGAATTTTTGGCGTTGGTATTGACGCTGACCTTGGTTATGAGATTGGTAGTTTCTTCTTCGATGATATGGTTCATGGATGGCTCAAGTGACAATTGCCTACTTAAGGTGGATTCAGGAAATCCCCATTTTAGAGTTTGTTCGACCTAATGAGTCTTGGCGGAGTGTTTCCCCTTGATGCTATGTGCCTATGTCTATTCTTTGCCGAGAATGAGTGTTGGATTTGTTAGTTTTTAGCTTGAGTTTTATTTCTTCGAGTTGCTAGAATATTTCCATAACCACTAGAGTTGGTGGACTTTATGAGTTCTTAAGTATGCTTCGATAGTTCATGCTTTACAATAGATATGGAGTGTATTTCTTGAGTTTTCAATTGGTAGTTTATCTTATATCATGATTTTGTTCTTCAATTATGTTTTGATTTTGGCTTGACATGATCTAGTATAGATATGTCTGATTCAAATAGTATGGTTGATATGAGCATTTGACTTTAGTTTGGATTTGGTGCCTTGGAATGGAAATTTGGAAGTTACGACAGATTAAGAGTATTAATGCTTACCTATCTTCAGGTTTGGTTTAGGGAGTTGAGACCGAGCAGTTTAGCCTTGATATTGAGATTTTAGCTTGGAATTTAAAATATTTAGTGCAACTTTCATTTTAGATTTGTCTCAGTTTATGTTTCATTTATAGGTTAGCTGAGCCTACTCCATGGTTACTTATTCTGTCTTCTCGACTACGGTTGGATTATCATTGATAAGTGTTCAGATGATAGCCCATATACCCTGTATTGGTTCTTTCAGTTTTGACCATGAGTCATCAATTTTTGTTGAAAATTTTGTATGATACAATCAGTGGGAGTTGTATAATTTAGTTGGATTTAGTATGGTTTCATTCTCAATTAATGGGACATCCTAGATCGGATCGTTCAGTGATGAGTAGTATGAATTGATCTTCTGTATTTCAATTTTGATTACTATAATGAATAGCTGGAACATTGGTATATATAGAATTCCTTGATTATCTCCATTTGTGTGCCTAGATAGTACCTTATGAGCTTATTCTCATGGTTACCGTATGGACTTTCACTGGATTAGTTTTTGTTCATCAAGTTTTCTGTGATGAGATTTCATGGGCAAGACTTAAGTAATTTTCCTCCTAGTTGGAGTGGATAACGGGTATAAATTGGTATAAAAGGTTCTATTTGGATTTTAAGTCGGTTGTATGACTCATGCCTTGATTTTCTTCTGGCTTGGATTTGCCTTGGATTGATTTGTGTCGGTATTATGATGGTATCAATGTGTGGTTCAAATTTATGTACATTGGCCATTTTCTGTTCAATTGAAGGCCAACTGGTGGTTGAGGTTGACTTTTAGCTATTTGGAAATATAGTGAGAGAGCTAGTGAAAAAAGAGATGCCGGTGGAAAAATCCCTCAAAAGTGTTCTCTCTTCATGGAGGTTAATAGGAAGTCATGATTAGATCATGTGGGCCAGTACCTCATCCCTTTAAGCTTTTGAGATTTTTCTATCCATTGACTTTCGGGGATGAAAGTCCTTTTAGTAGTGGATATTATAATGACCCTTCAGGTCATTCATTATATTTCTGCTTATTTTTTCCGTTAGAACTTTGCTATAGCTTCCCCAAGTCATTTATGACTTGCTGGGACTGACAAATCGGTTACCAGGCAATACATTTGGGTTTTAGAGCCAATTCCCTATCTTGAAGTTTTCGCTGGTTTCAAATGGCCACCGGGCAAAAATTTTAGTAAAACAATCACAAATGCAAATCTTGACTAAGCTAGCAACTTCGTAATATTGATTTTAGGCTAGGTAGACCTTTGGTTTGGGTCTCGATGCTCCCAAGCTCATTTCGACCAATTGGTTGGAAAGTTGAAAAATTAAAAATATAGGTGTGGTACCCACATTTGGTTAAAACAAACTCGGATGGAAAATTCAACTTCTTTGTAGAATTTGAAATGTCGAATTTAGTATGGTTACATAGTTCATTTGCATATATTAGAGTCCGAATGAATCTTAAAGACTAAGAAAAAACTTGGAAGATTTCCAAATTTCAGCTGATATATGGTGTTGGAGAGGATGATACGATCACACCAAGAGGTATTGCAATCGATACCTTCTCCTGCATCCTGTGTGGGATTTCAATCCCTAGGTATGCGATAGAAACCCCTGGGTAGTTGATAGGGCTATAAAAAGATGCCTTAGGCCTCATTTTGACTTATTTCCAATCACTCTTAAGACCCAAGAACCCTAAAATGAGTATGATAACTCAAAATTGAGTCTTGTGGGTAACTTGGAAATGTTTGATTAGCATTTATTACCACAAATATCTTTGAATTTTAGGTAAGTTTTCATCCTTTCCTTGGTGAAATTCTTGTTTCTTGATCCAAAACCCCTAACAACTTCTTGGGGTTATGATTCCTTGATCATGTATGAATGTTGGGTTGACCTCTGAAATATGATATCTGTAAGTGGGACCCACTTGGGGTTTTTGATGTCATTTTTGGATCCGAAGAACAATGGTGTAATATATGTATCATTATTCTCGTGTTGATGAGTAGATTACGATTGTAGCATCTCGAATATTTTTTTAATTAACAACTAAAATTAAGTACAACTTTTGTCTAGGACGAGAATTATGGTACATTAGCAAATGGTGTAGAATACATACATATATATATATATATATATATATACATACATACATACATGCAGACATATATAATGTATTTGTGTGTTGTTGCTATTAAGATAAGGACTTTGAAGTAATTTTTATTTATGTATTGTACAAGTTGTAGGGCCCTTTGAAGTTTCCTACTTCTTAAAATATACTCCTTCAATCCCAAATTATGTGTTGCCATTTCCTTTTTGGTTCGTCCCATAAAGAATGTCACCTTTCTTTATTTGGTAAGTTTTTAAAAACACAATTACAATTTTACCCTTAGTGGTCCCACTTGCCTTTAAATACTATTACTCCTTTTTTAATTTATTTTTTCAATCAAAAGTGGTCCCACTTGATATTAAATACTCTTACTTTTTTTAAGAAGGGTAATTTTGTAACTTTAATAAAGTCAATACTTATTTCTTAAATATCGCGTCCGGTCAAATAACGAAACAACATTTGGGATGGAAGGAGTAATAATAATATTGTAAAGAGAAATTATAGAAAAGGATGCATATTCTTTTAAATAGGAAAGGTTCCCAAAATGTGAATGACCCCAAAAGGGTTCTCTACCACTTCTCTCTGCTCAACTATTTGACAACAAAATTTGGAATGATCGTAAGGTATACAAAAAAATTCCTTCAAGAAGAGACGTTCCACGGTTTTTAGTTTCTATAAAACTTCTAATTTTAGCAGGAATTCTCAAGAACTCATATTGGGGATTAATTTCAAAACGGTTATCTCCTCACCCAATACTTGAATTTAATCAATGAATATGTTGGGGTGTAGTATAAGTTGTTAGTTATCGTTTTATTTGAATCCTTGCACTACTTCTTGAGATGGGTTTTGCAATTAGGATTCTTGAAAGTGATGGAAATTTGATAAAGTAAAGTTTTAGGAATTTCTATCAGTTAGGTGGATTTAACCTTGAATTGTATTAGTTGGAAAAATAAGAATTCATTCTGAATTCTCATTAAGAAATTTGATTAGTTTCAGGCATAGTCGGAGAGTATTGAAATAAATTGTTTAATGCTTCTACGAGTCACTAATGGTCGTGTATGCTACCATTGTAGCCAATTGATTGTCTATTTGATTGCGAAAGTTGGTGGTTGGAAGGACAATTCTATACTACCCCGCTTAAGTTATTTGGGCTCGAATTACTATCGTAGTTCATAAAGCACTAAGGTATGTAATGCTAAATCTCCCTTGCCGCTAAGGCACCACCCTATGTTATATGCTTCTTCCTAGTAATGTTAATAAAATTCTCATGAAATACGAAAGTAAAATATTTATATTGCCCTACATATCATTCCCACGTTCTGCCATCAAGCTCATAAGTATCTATCTTTTTCTCTTTGTGTAAGTTCCCATGATACTTCTATACTATCATAAGTTTCTTTACTTGAAGCCCATAGGCCAAAATATATATGTATATCATATGTTCGGAGAAAAAGTAAATAGTAACAACATAGTTGCACTTCTATGTGTTAGCTAATCGATCCTTGTTGTAATTTATATGTTATCGGCCTTCAAGACATTATTTGCTATGCATTAACAATGGGAGGGTACATAGGTTTGGATTCGCAAATCACTCAATGTGATTCTATGCATAAAGTCGAGACCAGACCATTATAGTGAGCCCAACCATTGGGCATACCCGCCTTTGTGGTATTATTTGTATTTGGAGTCAGCTGAAATATTATGCGTTGGTTTTCCCTGACTCGAGCCAATATATGGCAAATATGGTCTATGGGCAGACCCTCAAGTGAGCCTCTAGGTGGGGCATACCTGGTTACAGACTGTGATTATAGTTATACATGTGGGATCATAACAATAAATATATAAGCAACATATACTTTATACTTGCCTCATATTTCCTTTGGTAGGCAATCTTGTGATCATTTGTATTACTTATAGGCTAAATACATCAGCTAGGCAAATTATAGGACTTGTATTTTAATGAATACTTTTTTAAATATTATATAAGATGCTATAAGATCGGTGTACAAGTTACCAATTCATATCGTATATGTGTTACTTTTTGGATCATACACTTTGATATTTGAATCATATAAGCTTCTGTACTTGTACAACTATTATTCTGTCTACTTTCATACTAGTACCTGTTGTTTGTGTACTAACCTCTCATGGGCACCACATTTTATTAATGTAGGCTCAGATCCGCAAGATAGCGAACATCTACGTTAGGCATTATTGCCATTTTTGGATGAAATTTTGGTGATCTCTATCTCTCCCTAGAGCTAGTCTATGTGAAATATTTTTGATTATATGTAGTATTGTATTGTCTAGTTTTGCTAATATTACTCCCTCATGTATATACATAGCTTATACTTCATATCTTAGCCATTATTGTCCCATAATCTTGCGTATGTCACCTAGTGTTGGTAATGTAGTGTATATGGTTCTTGACCGTCATTATCATTTTGGGGAGTGACAACGATTTTGATAGTGTGATGGCATTTTGTGATTGTGAAGTGAAGATGGACGTTTGGTGTATGATATAATGATTTGATTTTTGGATTTGGGGTAGGGTTTTATGTACTCTTCTCTGTAAGATGATGCATGTTATACATTGCGTATGTATATGAATGTTAAATTTGACTATGGGTATATTGACTTAGCCTTGATTATTGAAGTTTGGGTATTGATAGAGGGTTTTGCTCCGTAAGTTCAAATGCTTATTGCACTTTTTAGAATTTTATTTCCTTCTACCTAGATTGAACTAATTCATTGAATGGATATGATATAATGCTAGGTTTGGGATATGGTTTTAGCATTAGTAGTGTAGTTGGTATATTTAACCTTATTTGAGCTGTTGTGGTGATCTTGAAACCATAATTTAGGTGGAGTTGACTTTAATAACCATGTTTTTAGATGAAGTTTCTATCCTATGATTGGTTATGACTTAATTGACATCTAGAAGTTTAACTAGATACCTTAGCCCAGTTTGGGGTATAAATTGCCTAAATATGGAAATTGCTGATTGGAAGTGGGTTCTTCTTGCCCACCATAGGCCAAGACTTGTGTTAGCTCATGTGGAGTTATTGGAGAATGTTAGGCATAGTTGAGATTAGTAATCAGTTGGAATAAGGTTACTTTGTTAGTTGATGAGTCATGATGTAATGATTAATGGCTTATGCCATGATATTCCTTTTAAATATGATATTGGGCCTTTAAAGTTGTTATTTCGTCCTAGATATGATATTGGGCCTTTAGAGATGTTATTTCCTCTTAGACATGATATTGCGCCTTTAGAGATGTCATTCCTTTTTAGATATGATATTGGGCCTTTAGAAATGTTGTTTCCTCTATGATATGATATTAGGACTTTAGAGATAATATTTCCTCTTAGATATGATTTTTGGCCTTTAGAGATTTTATTCCATCTTAGATTGATAGTGGACCTTTAGAGATGTTATTCCCCCTTAGATATGATATTGGGCCTTTAGAGATATTATTTCCTCTTAGATATGATATTAAGCCTTCAGATATGTTATTCCCTCTTAGATATGATAGTGGGCCTTTCGAGATGTTATTTCCTCTTAGATATGATATTGGTATTTGGAGATGTTATTTCCTCTTAGATAAGATATCGGGCCTTTAAGGATGTTATTTCTTCTTAGATATGATTTGGGCCTTTAGAGATGTTATTCCCTAAGAGGAAATATTTTCGCATATTTCAACTAAATTGACTTTCTAGGATATTATGATCGATCAGTTCCTGTATACCTGTCTTGCTACAATTGAGACACCTACTAGAGTGGACACTAAGAAGGGTTTAGGACTGACACCAAAATTAACAACTATATAAGGGGTTATAAAAGAAAGTTAAGCTCTAATTTATAACAAAGTATATACATGTAAATGAAAGACCTGCAATATACCCGAAACCACAATAATAGAACTTTCATGATCCTATTGAGATTGAAGTGCATATAGTTTTTTCTAGCGCTGACCGCTGATGGTATTGGAGGTGGCGCCCAGATATATTGGGTACCTTGTTGGAGTTGAAGATAGATGGGACTAGCCCTGTTGGCACAAATCCCTTCCCTTTAGAGAAACTACCTGACACTTCCAGATTTGGTAGCCTGGCTTGCCATACCCAAAGCATACATCACTTCAAGCTCTGCACTTACCTTGATTATTTTTACCATATTTCTGGAAAAGAGGATTTGCGCAACCTATGTTTACATTGCCTTGGGACTTAGATCCTGGTGCTCTATCCCAATTGTCATTTCTGAACTTTTGCATAAGAGTACTAGCTGAAGATGGAGCCAGAGCTAAAGATTTTTGATGGGATCGGGGATAGTTACTACGCTCTGACCTCAGCTGAGCAAAGTTAAAACTACCTGTCCTAGCCCTCTAGTTCTCTGTTTTTTTCTATTTAACCTTCACTTCCTCAATCTATTGAGCGTGGGCCATAAGCCTAGAAAAGTCCATATCCTTAATCAGCATTATGGTCCTACACTCCTTGACCACACTATTAGATACACCAAACATAAGCTTACTTATCCTAGACGTGTTATTGGCCACCACATGAGGAGCATACCTGGCTAGTTAAGTAAACACAAGATAATACTCTTTCACACTTATTTTTCCCTACTGTAAATTAATGAAATCCAACACCTTAGCTTGCCTAAACTCTAAAGGAACGAATATATCTAAAAAGGTCACAGCAAACTCCTCCCATTCTATAAGCCTTACATCGACGTCTCTATCCCCATTCCACTTCTTAGACCAAGTGTGATCTACATTTTGTAAATGGTAAACAAACAATTCTTCACTATAAATAGAAGTCACACCCATAATTTTTGTTACCTTCTGAACTATGTCAAGGAATTCCTATGGATTCTCATCAGACTTAGATCTCAAAAATAGAGAAGGATTCATTTGGGTGAATTCTTAAATCTTAGATGCGGTGGTATTAACCACTGGGTTGTATGGGACAACAACTGTCTAATTGTTCTGAGATGCTACAAAGTGAGGTAGAGTAATGAATACATCTTTGAACTCCGCATGCAAAACATGCTCATTCAAGGGATCTTCCTGAATGGGCGAGATGTGGGCTAATACCTATTTATTCTTTTGTTATTATTTGTAGGAGGCATATTCACTGTAAATGGAAGGAAGATTGTATTAGAAAGGGAGTTTAATATGATCTCATGCTCATTTACACGACATGAATACTGAAAGAAGGAAAGTTTTTCCTAAAACTTTCTTGTAGCCTCTTGTCCGTAAGTGTGGCGTGATTCACAACTATGCATAAGACTCTGCTCAATGTGACTTTCAAACTCCCTAGGATACTCCAAAACCTTAATCTTGGATACCAAGATTGTAACGGCCCAAAAATACACCTTGGATGCCACATGGAATTTATGATGATGAAAGACCACAAGTTAACCCATGAACTGGTACCTGCTGTGAGCACTGAATAATAATAGTGAAATACATATATGCAGAATAACTGAATATGCCTTAAGGTTTTAAATATGAAAATACAAAAGTCTAAAAATTATGCAAAAATATTAAAAATCTAACTGAAAAGACCAAAAAGTAATTGACTGTCTAAAATGTCTTAAAGCTTCTAAAACTATCTAAAAGAGAGTAGATAGGATAGGCCCCAACTAACTTCGATTGCTAAATTAAAATAAAATACTAAAATGAACTAAAATAACAACCATGTCTTCGATAGATGAGGACTCACCACTGTTTTTAGTGTTGCTGATGCACTAGAATGTCTAAGTACGATCTAGAACCTAAGCGTTCTAACCTATGATATTAAACATCATAGAGCAAGAAACGATATGCAATTAGTACTTTATGCATGGGTTCATGTGCATGAATAATAACTGACTGAATGAATTACATGAGGTAACTAAATATAAATGCATGAAAACTATGAAACATGAGATAGCATGACCAAGTATATAATATGATTCTGAAATAGTCTGTAAACTGAAATACTGAAAAACTGATAGCTGAATAACTGGTAACTGTATGCTATGGTCAAGAAAAATTAAAATTGAACTCTATACTGAATACTGGCATGAGATTGTGGAAGCTATCATATAACTGACATGAGCCAATATGAGCTAATTGGGGTTTAACCTATGATCTCAGTTGGACAGGTGTCAACACTGTGCCACGGTACTAACAATGTCTATGCGTATCCGCTAAAATGATGTCCCGAAGGACCAGGGTGTCAACCCTAAACTGATAGGTGACCCCTGAGAGGAAGTCAATCCTAAACTGATAGGTGACTCCTCATACCCTGCATTGGCTATGTAGTTTTGGAATATAGGGACTGCTACAAATAATTCTGCCTAACTGACAGGGAAGACATCATTCCTATATTTGCTTGGTTATACATCCTACTCCCAACTGAACTGACTCATAATACTGAACTAATCTAATTTTAACTAATTATGATGACTGAACTGATAATGCTCATAACATATTTGAAACCATTCTGAAGATACTGAGACTAAGTAAACAACTAAGTTTTTGGGTATTCATAACCCCCAGGACTTGATAGCATTAACTATTGAACCATAATACAACTTTGAGGATATCATAAGTAGTCATTATTTTAAACCCATCCATCTAGGCATTTCATCATACACATAGGGGTCATGAGTTAAAGCATGGGAATATTTAAATCATGTAACAATCACATAATTTCAATATTAAAAACATGGGTTAAGGACTTAACATGTGAATATCACAATTCTAGCCTATCAAGGGTAATTTCAACCAAAATAATTTATAAACATGATACATAATAAAAATTCATGAAATTTTATGGATATAATTCATATTAACACGTAAAAATAATAACTCTGAACTTCAATACGAGTTCTTAACTCCAAGGGTTAAAAGGACCCCTAGATAAACATCTGACTTACCTTAAATCTTTAATATTGAAATAGAATTGACTTTTCTTGAATGTTCTTGCATTGGGAAGCACAATTTCTTGGTTTTCTTGAAGAAAGGCTTGAATCTTATTCTAGGGGAATGATCTTGAAAGGATACGCTAATTTGATGTTGAGAGTAAATGAGGAGTTTATCTTGTTTAAGTTGATGGAAGTAGGGTTTAAAAGGGTTGGAAAAGACCAAAAAACCCATTTAAAACATCATTTAATCACTGAACGACCCTGGTTGAAGGTTTGGGTGACAGACCGTCACTCTGGTGATTAACCATCACTCTAACTATCATTATATGGCAAACATTTGACCTTGATATCTAAGTTTGATTGTTTGTGTTGAAGGGCCATCATTGGCTTGAAGGTCCATCACTTGCTTAACAGTCTGTCATCTAGGCCATTGCATCTCGACAGACGGAGACCTCTCTAGTTAAATGAGCATAACATTTTACCTCGATATTAAATTAAGAAATAATTAGTATCATTGTAAATGTAATTCAATTATGTATCTATTGGTGGGTCTTGAGCTCCTTAAATCTTAGTAATACAAAAGTTATACTTATTTGAATTTGACTATAGCAATATTCTTTCCAAGCTCAATCGATAAGAGATATTTTGATTTATCTAAAATTTAGGAGTTATTTGAGGCCTTAATATGAATCAAACTCAGTCATAAAACTTCCAAATCACTATAATATATTTTGCATGAGCTTAAAGCATGGTTCTAATATTGGTCTTGATTTTTAGGGTATTACAGCTTAGGTAGAATTATTTAAGATTGATATTGGTTAAAGTTAATCAATATCGAGGTAAGATAATGAATGATTTGTCAACAAGAGTTTTTAATAGTGTTGTTACAAATTAGTTGAGCTAGATTTTAGTTCAAATTGAGTATGTAATCTAGAGTTTGATTATAGTCGATTGTTGAGTGCTTGTGAGGGAAATCTATGTTTTTTGCTCTCTTTATCAAGACGTTTTCCACGTTAAATCATTGTTTTCTTTACTTTCCTAAAAGGTTTTAGTTTCTCTATGCGTTACTCTTTTACTGCTTGTGTCTTACTCTAAGGGACCTTGTCCCTCATAGTATAGTGCAACCCTCTCACATTGCAACAATTGTTATTAAATCCAAAAAACTACAAAAGGTTCACACCTATATTTATTTGGTTATCATGGATGCTCTACCAAATTTGTAAGAAGTACAATCAATAACTAGACTACCCTACTTGAATGAGCAGTTCGATGGGTGGTGGTAAAAAAGGATGTATGACTTCATTATAGGCGAGGATAGTGAGCTGATGGAAGTAATACTTGATGGTCCTCATGTGCTAGTAATAGAGGTCAAAGAAAGAGACATAACTATAATGGTTATTAAAAGTAGCACAGAGTATAATGATAAATATAGAAAAAAAGTTAAAAAGAATTATAAGGCAAGGAAATTGCTTGTTTGTGGCATAAGACCAGATAAGTATAATAGGATTTCTTCTTGTGAAAATTGTAAGGAAATCTAGGATTGTCTGAAGACAGCTCATGAAGGAACCACTGATATGAAGACTTCAAAAGTTGATATCTGACTACTTAATATGAAACCTTCACTATTAACGAAGGATAAACTATCCAAGAGATGCATATCAGATTCACTTCAATCACCAATGCAATGAACTGTTTAAGAGAAATAATTCCTTTGTACAAACAGGTGTGAAAAGTTTTGGGGGTTCTACCTAAATTTTGGGAAATTAAAGTGGATGCTATCATTGAGGAAAGGAACTTGAAATCTCTCACTATGGATGAACTTATTGGTAATCTGAAGACATATAAACTCAAGAAGTAACAAGGGCAAGATAAGAGGAAAGTATCAAATGAAAAATCTCTGGCATTGAAGGCTTCTAAGTCATATTCAAATGAAAGAGTCACTGATGTTTCCTATTTGCCAAAAATAATTATTAGAGAAATGGAGAAAAGTGGTCAGTTTCAAAGAAGAGGAAGTAGCAGCAAAAAGAGACGCACTGTTGAGGTTTGCCATGAATTGAAAGTCCTGAGCATTTCATTATGGACTGTCCAATACAAAAACTGGATTACCAAGAATATCTTAAGACTGGAGGTGAAAAAGGAAAGAACAGGGACTAGGTCCTTGTAAAATCAAGAAGAAAGGTTGTAGTTGATTATGCATTAAAGGTGGTAGCAGTCTAGGGAGATTCATCCAATAAATTTGATGAAGTTGAAAAGACTAAAGATGTGTCGATGTTAGGTATGGATGATAGTGATTTTATCTATGATTCCTTATTTTCTCTTATGGCAAATGTAGAAGATGAACAATAAAATAAGGTAACTCTCCTTGATATTAGGGAAAACTTAGATTATTACTCTGTTTGAAAGATAAACAAGCTTGCAAATATGCTAATTAATTTTATGTGTGAACTTTTTATTGATATAAATTCTCTAGAAGAAAAAATATACAATCAAAAGATTGAATTTTTGCATTAACTCTCCAGATATCTGAAATACAGGAACAATTCACTAAGTTGAAATCTAAAAATCTGAGATTAATGAATCAACCAAAGAAAGTGGATGATTCTGATGGTAAAACGGCAAAAGAATCCTCAAGGCTTCAAATTAAGCTCGAATAAAAGTTTAGTGATTCTAAAAAGAATCTTATGACTACTCTCAATAAGAATGAAGAATAAAAAAGGAACCTGGTTTGTATGAGGGAAAAACTTAACAAATCACTTAAGTGGACCACATCCTCTCAAATCCTTTCTAATTTAATTAGTCAAGGTGTCAATAATGGTAAAGGCCTTGTATATTAGTATAAAACTTAATCACTTGGGTCTCAAAGTAAAGCTGTTCATGATGATAAAAACAAGGTCCACAAATCCCTATGTATTCATTATAAAAGAGATAGACACTTGAAGGAACTCTGGCAAGGTTGGCATAGAGATAAAATAAGTTGTGCTAGATACATTCAGTAGGAGAATTATTATCCTAAGGGTTTCATACCCTTAAAAAAAATTAAGAATAACTCTCTACCTAGTTGGGGCAAGAAAGATTTTATCACACCGTTGTCTTCCTTCTGGGAACTCAAACTCAAGTGGGTTCCTAAATCTAGAAAATAGCTATGGTTGTAGGTGGGAGAGAATAATGCAATCAAAATGGGTTTATGGGATAGTGATGTTCAAAGCTTATGATAGCGAGGAATGCCTGCTTTTTTTCTGTCAAGACACTTCAAGGTAGAGGTGTCTCTTTTGAAAATGGTAAAAAAGGATTGGAAAAATATATGATCAAGCCATAAAAAATATGTACTGTGTGAATAGGCTCAAGTACAGTCTTCCAAGTATTTCTCAAATCTATGAAAACGGCAATAAGGTTAAATTCTCAGCTGATGGGCATAGTGTGTCAAGCTTTAAGTATAGGAGAGTTATTCTCAAAGACAAGAGGACCAAGAATATGAATGTGGCTTATTTAGAGTCTCTGGCTTATGGGGAATTAAATTAGTTAAGTGTTTAAAGTAAAGATGCTGATTTATGCCATAGATGACTGGGACATATTAGTTTATCTTTGCTAAACAGGTTAATCTCAAAGGACCTACTCCATGGCATGCCAAAGTTGAAATTTCCAGACAAAAAGGTTTGTGATTCTTGTGCTAAGGGTAAATAAACCAGGTCACCATTTAAGCTAAAAAGGTAGGTGAGTAACTCTAGCCTCTTGAGCTACTGCACATGAGTCTATGTGGACTTATTAAAGTCTAAAGTAGAAAAGGAAAGAAGTATCTGTTTATTGTTGTGGATGACTACTCTAGGTTCACCCTGACTATGTACTTAAGAACCAAGGATAAAACCTATGAGGTTATTATTACTTCTGCTAAGAAATTTTAAAGGAAGTTGAATTGTAAGATTGTTAAATTCAGATCTGATCATGGAACTGAATCTGAGAACTCATAAGTTGAAAGACTCTGTACTGAAAATAGAATCCATCATAACTTCTCTGCACCAGAGACTCCTCAACAAAATGGACTTGTTGAAAGAAAGAACAAGGATCCTTACAGTGATTGTATATACTACACTGATTGACAGTCGTATACTCATTAACAAGCAAATCATATAGAGTTTTCATTAAAAAGAACTCTGTGTATTTAAGAGAATGTGCATGTGGTCCTTAATAAGTCAGGAAAGATAGTAAATCTAGTCGATGGTGAAAAATACAAATATGAAGAACTCATTTTTGTTTAAAGGGATGATGGAGCTAAAGAATAATGGTAAAGGACAATATGATGCATATGAGAATTATGAAGGTGATGGTGATCCAGGATCTTAGTTACAGACCCCAATATAGTAGAAGAACTACAAAAGGATCTAGTAAAAATATTAAGTGACCTGTTCTTAGTGAAACTCATCTCAAAAGGTTAAATTAGAGGCTTAGATAGTCTCACTCCCTCGATGATCTAAATTCTCCTCTAGAGACTGGATTCCAAATAAGAGCTCAAATCAAATATTCCATGACTTTATCAACATTCTTATCGTACATTGAGCCTAAAAATGTTAAAGAAGATCAGAAAATTCTTACTTGATTAAAGAAATAAAGGAGGAGCTTCAGTAATTTGAAAGAAATATTTGGACCTAGTCCCAAATACCTATTGATAGAATGATTTTTTGAATGAAAAGGTGCACTGATACAAATAAATTAAGGCTGAAATTGATCAAATTAACCTAACCTGCTAAATGAATCAATTTTTTCTTCCTAAAGTTAGCTATGATCAGGAGACAGGTATCCTTGGTAAAGTAGGTACAAATTGGTCTAACTAAGTACTATAACTTTGTAGGTATACACCCATGTGAATAACTTTGGAAGACAATAATAAATCAGACACAAATTTGAGGATTCACTCTAAAAAGAGAGGGACCTGCTCCCATCTCTCAGTTTAGTACCAAAACAATGTGCTTTTATATTCATAAAATTTTATCTAAAAATCCACGTATGATTCCTTATTTTCGAAAAGTTGTCATTTCATAGCAATGTGAAGAGTCGCACCTATTAAAGTCAGATGCATCATTTCAAAAAGTCACTTTTTAAATGACAATGGTCACCTTACTAAATCACTAAACCAAATTTATCTTCTTTTTATTTTCTTCAAAAATTAACTCAATTCATCTTCTTCAATCGTTCTTCATCTTTGAACTGAGTTGGTCCTATTCTCTCTTACACAAGAAATTCAAAATAGTAGACATTCTCACTTTCTCAACTCCTGTTAAAGATCCTAAAGTTGATAAAGCCCCAAAAAATCAATCTGAATAATCCCAAATCAATTGTCCGATCCTTTAACACCCAAAACTATATAAAACATCTCCCTATATGTCATCTCTACCCACTGACTCATCTTCAAAAATTCTAGAGCCCCTAAAATTGTTTGTCCCCATCAAAACTACCTCAACCATTGAAATTTTTGTTGAGTTAACCGTGGTAGAGGATTTAAATCTAGGTTTTGGTTCATTAATTAAATAAAGAATCCCTCAATCCAAAGTTCTTTATTCCTCAAAAGACTCTCAAATTACTATTTTTTTAGAAGAAAAAAAATAGAACTCTCATAAAATCAATAAGTACCTAGTTCTCCTACTCTCTAAGAGTTAAATCCTATTTTTTCTCAATAGTGCAATGAAGAAATACATATAAAAAACATATCTTTCCAGCAGTGTGAATTAGGTAGCTGACGACTTACTTTTACTTGCGATCCTCTTGTATGGAAGAATTGGTAGTAAGTGAAAAGAATGATAGTTCAAATAAAGGAAAATTTATGCTACCTCCAATGGAGAGGAGGAGGTAAATGAGGATGAACTACCTCTGAGGTGATCTATAAAGAAACAAAAAGGAAGCAAAGGCAAGGAAAAATGGTTGATGCTGGTGCAAAGGTTGCTATATTATATTTTGCTTGGGGATCTAAGATAAAGATGTAGTTGATGCTATGAAAGATAACAAGACTTCTACTAATAAGAGAGGAAGACTGAAGAAAGTTGTTGTAATGGAGGAGGAGAATGTTGAAGTTTTTGAGGTTAGAGAGGATGATGGCATTAATCCTGATGTTGTTATTGCAACTGTGAAAAAAAACAAAAAGTTTATGTCTCAGGAAGGATCAGTCCTCCCGTATAAAGTTTGGTATCCTATAGGAATAAAGAAGAAATAAATTGACGTGAAAAAAGAAAAAATGGTCTAAAGGACCTAGTCCCAAGAAGATAAAAGTTGTTGAAGTGGAACCAAGTAGTGATTCCAAAAGTAGAAAAAAGGAGGAAAAAAGAAGTTAGCATCTAGAGAAGAAAAATAAGTGATATTGAAAACCTAAAAAGTACTGTCTGGTAGAATATTTAATCCCAGGATGTCTACACCTCCTCGAGGAGTCAGCTCCCATGGTTTTTGAAGAGGTAGTAAGAGAATTCTATTATATAATGGATTTCTCAGATAATAAGTTAAGCTTGACTACCCAAGTGCAAGGAAAACAAATTAGACTGGATGAAGAGTCACTAAGGAAAATCTTGGATGTGCTAGTTATAGGGGTGAAGACTGTTGTAAAGAAACAAACCAAAACTGAGTTTATGATTATTTATTCTAAGGTAGAAGAAACATCAATATTTTATGTGAGAAAGAAATTTCTCAAAAGTGAGTTTTAATATTTGAATTTGTGATAGAGGTTCTTTAGACTAGGTTAGAGAAAAGGACCATTGCATTTGCTATTGATCTATTTCTGATAGAGAGTTTTAGAAAATTTGAGTTGATATGTCTGCCTGCTTCTACGATCGAGCACAAGAATAAATTTATCATTGAGAAGGAAAAAAGTCATGGGATATTAGATGGGTACTTCTTAAATAAGGTATTTGATCACTTTAGAGTAATTGGTACTAAAGAAACACCTGGAACAGTCAAATAAAGGTTTAGTCGGACATTATTGGTGGAAAATTAATGAATAGAAGAAAAAGTAGGAATTATGTCCTAAGTGTTATAGCTATTCGCTGCTTAGTAGAATCTAAGCAAGGAAATAAAGGATATGAGGATTAAGATGGCTTCTAACGATGATGAGATAGTGTACTTGAAGATGCAAAATTAGAAGTTATCCTCAAAGGGACCTAGTTCCATAGAGGAACTTCCAGCAAAAAATATAAACTCCATATCAAGGTTACAGAACTCACTTAGGAGGTTCAAGGTCTGAATGCCAAAGTTAAAAACCTTACTATGCAATTTTTCAATGATCATGCTGCAGGGAGTTATATAATAGAGTTGTTAATGAAGTCCTTCTCCCCTAAGTCCCTCTTTACCTAAGTCCTATCATCTTTGAGTCAGTTTGTCATTCCTGTGTCAATTTTCAGTTCCTATTTCTGAAGTGGATTTTGTTGAAGTTGAAATTTTATGTTTAGTTTGGTATGCTTGTAATGTTACTGATCTAACTTGAAAATGAATAAATCTTTTATGTTTGTATATTTTATATGTCTCATCTTTATTTATAAAGTTGTTCTTTCGGATAGTGTTGCCCCGGTGGCTTTGAGTTAACTAACTTGTGCTTATTTTTCTCTTGGTTTACTGTTACCACTTTTTAATGCTGCCAAAAGGGGGAATACTGAATTCATGTGGTTGTGACCTGGTGCCAGGTGCATATGTATTGAATGCTGGTAAAGTATGGTGGCTTACTAATAATGGGAATATGGTGCATGTGATTGGTAAAACTATGATGTGATAGGTGGAACAATGATCTAAATGAACATTAATGACAGGGGGAATATATAAACATAGTGAATGATTTTTGAGGTCAATTGACAACAAATGTCCAGGTCCCTAAGTTGCATGATATATTGACAGGGCGAAGTGAGGTGCATAGTGATTGGGGAACTTTCCCTGACCATAGTGTTAGTCACTTTGACTGAGTAATAAGAATGAATTTGATGGTCCAAGTTTTGTGATTTATCATTATCAAAAAGGGGGAAAATTGTTATATCTTATTTTTATAATGATCAGCTAACAACAAGGGATCAGGTCCCTTATTCTTCATAGAAAGGTACAGCTAACACATGGCCTGTACTATTTTGTAGCCTACTGTAACAAACTACGTAGGTGATATATGTACCAGTCAAGGAACCTATCCCAATCAAATTTCTGCCCTAATCATTATTCCACAATAAATATAAAAGAATGCTTCTAAATCGGTGAGTTTTTGCAAAATAAAATTACAAAAGTGAGAAATAGGCAAAAACTCAACTTTGCACCATTGATTAAGTTCTTAATTTCTGTATGTACTGAAAGAGTGAGTCTTCTTGAGTCAAGCCATGGTCTATAATTGAATTGGTCGTTTTATAAGAGTAATGCTTTTCTTGTGTTCTAAGAGTGCTTAGGTAGAGTTACCTGAGTTTGATATTGGTTAGAGTTAATCAATATAGAGGAAAGATCTTTACAGAGTTATCAAGGAGATTTTTTAATACAGTTGTTACAAACTAGTTAAGCTAAGAGTTAGGTTTAAATCGATACTGTAATCAAGAGTTTGATTTTAGTGGATTGTTAAGCATTTATGATGGCAAGCTGTCGTTTTTCCTCCCTTAAGCAATGAGGTTTCTACGTTAAATCATTATGTTCTTTAATTTCATACAAGGTTTTATAATTTCAATGCTTTACTATTTTATTTCGTATGTCTAACTCTAAGTGACCTGATCCCTCATAGTATGGTGCAACCCCCTCATATTTTAACAACTTAGATATGATATACTTATTGATAGTATGACTCCTAGATGTGATATGATTCTTTATATAGTATTACTCCTAGATATGAGATGCTTTTTTATATATTATGACTCCTAGATATGAGATGCTTCTTGATATACTATGCCTCCTAGATGTGAGATGCTTCTTGATATAGTATGTCTCCTATATGTGAGATGCTTCTTGATATAGTATGCCACCTAGTTGTGAGATGCTTTTTGATATATTATGCCTCTTAGGTATGAGACACTTATTTTATATTGTGCCTCCTAGTGTAAGATGATCACAAATATGCTTATGGCTGATAAGATATGTTATGCCTTATCGTTGTGTTATGGATTATGGATATGAGATGACTTACTGATATATTTATTGATATGAGTTATGTATATGTATGTGGGCCTAAGGCCGAGATTATGATGTTGTGATTATTCCAGAAAAATTATTGGGCCAAGGGCCGTGTTATGATATTGGTTAGATATCTGGGAAGTGTTTATACTTGTAAATGATAAGATTGTAGTTTATTGATTTATTAATTGTTATGGTTTTATTATTTGAATACTAGTGATGGAGTGCATAGATTTGATAAATTCATGATCGTTGCATCGATAATTTATACAATTCCGATTAGATTATCATATTATTGTTGTTGTCATTAATTAAGGGTTGAATCCCACTTTCTACCTTAAAAAGATTTTCTTCATAATAATAAATGTTTGTCTTTATGAATAGCTAATATGTAAAAGCAATTAATAATGATTTTTTAAAATATGTAACCGAGGAAAATCTCAATCTACGATTTGTTACTACTAACTACTCTGGTTGTGAGAGATTCCAACCCTTTCTACATTTTTATAATTATTTAGTCCCAAAGTTCTCTCTAGGCAACATACTTATAAATTTACACCCTTTTAGCCATAACTTAAGTCTGTGCTCTTACTATATATCTAAATCATATCTTTCTGGTATAGGACAGAGGAAGATATTGTATTGATGATATAAATTTTGGTTTAAACCCGATTATAATTAGAATATTTGTGTTATGTATATATATATATAGGTATTGATAATGTGATACTGATGATGATGAATGATGAATTATGGAAATATACTCTAGCTTATTTCTCTTTTCATCATTATTTACTCTAGCCCTTATAGGGCTTGCTATTTACTTTATTCCTCGTGGGACATGCTCTCTATTATTTATATTATTTTGGATATTATGATAATGTGATGATACCTTCCAAGTCCGTAGGATATTATGATGATACCCGACAAGGTCGGAGCATATTATGATAATGTAATGATACCTAAAAATATCAAAGGATATATGATGATGTGACAATACCTGACAAGGTTAGAGGATATTTTAATGAATCATTGATACCCGGCAAGGATGAAAGATTGTTGTGGTGATGCATTGATACCCAATAAGTTTTGAAAATGCTTATATTGATGTGTCTATGTGTATATATACCGATTCAAGTTTGGCTATCCCTATGTATATCATATATACATATATATACCCGACAAGTACTAAGAATTATTATGAAGATGATGGTTGTAAAGGTGGTGGTTACGATGATGATATCATGATATTTATTATACTCACCAATTATGGCCTAGTGGATTTAGTTGCATTTATCCTTGTATGCGTATTGCCTATCACATGCCCCTATATCTATTAGCTCATGCGGGGGGGGGGGCTGCATAGGTATAGGTGATTACTATGCCTTGTGGTGTGTTATATGTTGATTGAACCTTTTGAGCCTGGGGCGGTGGGGGCATGGGATAAGCCCGGGTAGGTATTTGGTTTTCTGAATTAGTCGTTATTCATGTTGTTATGTACATTGTTATTATCATAGTTAATATCATTGTTATGGATAGTTTATGACATATTGGTCATTGATTCGGTATCAACACTTGAGGCATGATTGCAACTTCTTTTATCTTACGATAATATTACTTATGCATGACAAGTTGATGACTTGATCTATGGATTAGAACCCAAAATATTCTAGCACTAGCTCTTGCTATGATTATGAGTGCTTAAATAGCTAGTCTGATCATTTATGTTGTACTTCAAGTAGACCTCAATTATAAACATAGATATGCATAATTAGATATCTATATAGCTATGGTATTACCGTATATCCCTTCTTTCCTTCAATAACTTGGATTATAAACTCAATCCTTGTCCTTGTATACTTATACATATGTTTTTTCTGCTCTCACTTACATAGTGGACATGATATAAAATATAGTGCTGTGATTTATAAGTATGGTTGTAATAAGATCTTGCATTTTTACTATTTTCTTAGCATTAATATGTTATTCTCTTGGACATGGATAGGATAGTTTATCATTATTATCTCATTTGTTGTCTAATATGGTTGTTGTATATTTGGGGGTAGTTTTCCATAGTATTTATATTTTATATATATTTGCTTTATCTTTTGAGCTCAGTCGGCAATTTCCTACTGAGTACTATGTATTTGGTACTCATACGACACTTCTATAGCTTGAATATCATTGTATGATTTATCACTATTGATGTGTACATCGTGCAGAATAGCCATGGTTTAGAGACTTAGAGTGATCTCCTAATGTTGGGAGTATTACTTACCTCCGTCTTTTGTACTAGAATAGTCTCACTATTGTATTCAGAGATATGTTGTATTAGTATATTTATTTTTATTTCACTTTGGATTCTTGTAATGTAAAAGATCTTGTACTGATACTACCAGGTTTTGGGACTATATTATGTATATTATCTTTGACTTTATCTTTTTCGTATTCTTGCCCTTAGCTAGTTGGGTAGTCCGTTACTAGCCGTTGTTGACTATGGGTTTGTCTTGCCTACTGGTGGGTTATAGAAGCTGCCATTATGATTCAAGAAAATTAGGTCGTGATGAAATCCCAAAGTGATAAAATATTAAGCTATGACTCTCTTAGACAAACCCATAATCAATCACTCTTGAAATGTTTAGGTCACATAGTATTTTGCAGCCTTAGCTTATTGGTTCCTATTGCCGTTTAAGTCCTTTCTTTGATTCCGTAAAGTATTGTGCCTTCCATTCTAGCATACCTAGTCATGATACATATCAACGTCTCCAATTGAGGAAATAACGAAAAAATTTAAGAAGCAATGGAGAAAGTATTCCAACACCAAATTATGGGCAAGCTTTTTATCCCCAGTCCTCCACAAAATCTCATTTTCAAACTGTTTGGTATCTTCCTCCCCTTATTGCCTTGACATCAAAATACATTCTAGTTTTTAATCACAATCCACCAATAAATCAATGATCTAATCAAACCGCTAGACCTCAAGCTAAGTTTCAGAAAAATCAACCGAGATAGTACATTTCTTTGGCTGATCCCATAGCCTAACTTTATGAGATTAAGAGTTATTGGTTATATCGCTCAAATTCCTGTCATTGTAATGAATACATATGCAAATTGGCTTGATCACTCCAAACTATGTGTTTATCATTTAGGGATGAAGGAGCACACTACTAAAGAAATCATACTTTGAAAGACAAAATTCATGTAGTGATTGACACCAAGGTGATAAATGTGACATGGCCATATCTTGAAGTCGATTAATTTTCTAAGAATGACTTGCACTTGTTTGGCATTGATGAAGAGGATATTATGTTCTTTCTCTACTCCGAGCTCTCAAGTACTTGAAATTACTTTAAGATTTACACATACTTGAAATAATATGAAGTTTATTTATGCTTTTCTTTTATATAATTTGAACTACATTTGACCTGATTCCTCTGTAGATGGGTTATGTAGGTGCTCATTTAATGAGTTTTGTCTTATCATAATAAATATTTATTTTCCCATATGATTTTACCGTTTTGAACTCTTTATGGAATTGGATGAATAGGAAAAGTGATAAAAGGCTTGATGTTCAACATGAGACAACCTCATTCATTTCCATAACCTCTTTAATCTTCGCTGCTAGCACTTTCAAGTTTGGCCCCTTAGAATTCCTTAAATATCACTTAAACCATTTGAAATTATATGTTCCATAACTATTCTACTTCATGTATTAGAAGCTTAGAATACTTATTAAGTTCTAGTCTTCATTCGTTTATTTGACCAAGGTATATTTTAGCAAGTGTCTCATTTTTATGTTGTTATCATAAACATAACTGTTGATATTTTGTGGATTTACGACACTTAATATGCTTAAAATGAGGAATATTTACAAGTACAAAGTTATGTTTTTGAAGATATGATAGGTTTTATGGTGTTTTCAGGTAAAATAGATTTAGAGAAGTAAAATGTCAAAAAAGGGGACCTAGTTGCGTCAAATGGATCAATCCATGATCATAGGATCTAACCAAGGTAATCCTAAGTCCATCATTATTTGAATTAGAGAAGTGAAATTTAAGAAGTCAATAAAATAAATAGTGCCATGATCGGGCCTTTATATCGTGATCGTACCTAGTGTTCATGGGAAATTATTGAATATTTAATCTATAGGAGTCAAGTCGAAGGAGGAACAATCAATAGCTAACCAATATTGTGATTTGAAAGAATAATCGTACAATGGTGTCGTGGGGATCAGATCTAATTTTGTAACTTTCAGGAATTCCAGTAGACAATCAATCAGACAAAAACATTCTATGGTTGTAGGATAAAATCATGATCTTGTACCAAGGATTATCTAATTAAATAAAAAGTTTATAAAATAGTGTAAACTATGAGCATCAAATGATGATCGTGGGTTCAAACTACGATCATACCTTCTTCTCATTCTATCAAGCCGACACTATTCTTTTATTTTTTTCAGGATAGGATTTTTTTTCTATAAATACTCCTTTGGGGTTTATTGTATGAGTTTACACTACTTTATATTTTCCAACATTACATTTTGAGATTCTAAGGTATATTCACGGAATATTACAAACATTATTTCTAAGGTTTTAATTGATGTTGCGATTTGGAGTTCTATTCTTATTATGAGTTCATAATAATGTTTTCTTATATGAATTCTTCTTGTGTTCTTGAAATTATGCATAGCTAAACACCATAGCTAGGGTTGTGCTAACCATGATGAATTAATGAGATGGGTTATGTGCGATGCAATTGTAAACTGGTGTGCCTGCATGCATTGGTATTTACAGTATAATGATTATTATTCTAATGGTTGCAAATGTTTGGAACTTTCTGTATTCTAAACTTGCTTGAGAGAGAGAGACAGAGATGAGGAAAATGAAATATTACAAGAAATCTGAAGTTATAAACCTTGATCTAATAACTCGAGCCATAACAAAAATAGTTAATTTGAGGTCAAGAATAAGGGTTAGTATTGAAACACTTGGAGTCCAAAAGGAAAAGAGTGAAGTTCATCTAACCAAGGACGAAATCTATTTAAAAGAAACTATTTTATTATATTTTGCATACAATGCATCAAAATAGTTTGCAAACACAAGAAGCCCAACACAATCCTAGTTCTTTATCATATTGACTACATCTCCAACAACTAATAATTTTTATAATTGTCTTTTTCTTTCACAAATAACTAGAAAAATACCTAATCGAATTTTTTCCTGTTCCTTGTGGGTTCAACCCCAATTTTGTTGTGTTTTATTATATAATTTTGTGACTATTTTTTACTTTTGAGAGGTGTAATTTGGGAGATATCAAATTTTGGCATCATTGTCAGGGAATACAATTGCGGAGTTGATTGCTTTTATTTGTTGGGTTGTTGGTTTTGTTTGCTGATTTTACTTTTATACTATTTATAGGACATATATTGTTGTATGCCCAATACTCGTGGCCTAGGAATCCCCTGATTTTATTTGATCGTGTACTCAAGATAACTCTAATACAAATTTAAAAGATGGAGAGAGATATTCATGATTAAGGAGCCCTGACCAAGGGGTTCATGATGACCTAAAAACTTTGAATCAGCCACTACACCAACATGATATTCAGAAAATGACAAAACAAGTTACTGCATTATTAATGGTTTGGGACGAAGACGCTGACGAAAAGTAAGGGAAGATAGGGATAGACAAGAAGATGTAGATCATATATAAGCACTTGATGTGAGAGTAAACAACCCATCAAAAAATATCTTCCTATTTATGACAATCTAGAAGAAGTTTGGGTTATATAGGGTTGATTGAAACAGGTGCTATCATACCACTAGAATTTCCTCAAGGTAATGATCCAGCAGCGTAATTTGAAAAGGGTATTTGTTTACCCTCCTACTAATGATGCAAAAATGCATATCATGAACTTTATTGAGATCTGCACTTTATATAATCTACTTGGAGTGAGCCAGGATACTATTCGTCTGAGGTTATTTCCATTCTCTCTTAAGGGAGAAGCTACTTTTTCGTTAGATGAGTTTCTTTATAGATCTATTACTACATGGAATAATTTAAGGAATCAACTTTTAGACCAATTTCCCACCCTCTAGAATGTTACAATTGGAACATAAGATGTATAACTTCCGAAAGTTATGTTTAGAGGTATTATTCAATACATGGTTGAGGTTCAAGAAAAAGCTACAAAATATGTCAAATCATAGGAATACTAGTATAAATTTGCTAGAGATTTTATATAGAGACATAAATATTAACAATAAATCTATAGAAGACATTATCACTAATGTAGACTTCACGAGTCTACGATTAGAGCATGCTTTTGAGCTTCTGGATGAATCATGAAAACAATCTGAGAGTGGCATACTCGGGAGGTGGACATCTCAAATGATACTTATGCAATTAAATCCTCTACTAAGTAGTGAGCAGTAGCTAATATAGTGGCTTAAGAGGTGGTACAATTTAGGACTAAGATTAGGTTTCTTACTAAGTAATTTAAGGCAACTGGAGTAGAAAATATCAATATAGTGAGTGCACGAGGTAAGGCTTTTAGATATGAAGATTCAAATTCTTAGAAAGAGGATGAATATCTTAATGGAGAGGTGACAGGTTTTTGATCCAAAGACAAGGATCTAATAAAGACAATTGGAACTCTAGACAAAGGAATCGAGGTCAGAATTATTATGGAAACTACTACAATAGGTCGGGGTATAGAGAAATGAGTAGGGATATAGATGGAGATTGAAAGTAGAAAGACAACTATAAAGATAAGAGTGTCCTTAATGTTTTACAGGAAAGCTAAGTTTAGAAATTCGAGGATAGAAGCCTTGCTGGAAAAACTTGTTACGGAGACAAAGAGTCAAGCAGACTTCTTTAAAGAGATAAGTGTAGATATTTTTGGTATGATCCAAAAAGTTGAGTCTCATGCGATCGTCATTAAGCAGTTTGAGCAATTATTTAGGAAAATATCCACCACACTGAGCCAGTATTAATTGGGAACACTCTCGAGAAATACCATCCAGAATCCTAAGAATTATAGCCATTGCCTAGTCATCACTACTTGGAGAGGTAAGGATACTAATAATCCATATATTTATATGATTGATAATTAAAGGAGAACCCTTATGAAAATTCATGATATGGATGAGAATAAATCCAAAAATTTGGTGGTGAATGAGGATACATCTCAACAACCTATAGTTGTTAAAAAAAGGGCTAAGTCTGATAAAGCAAAGATTAAGGAGTTCACCCTAGTATTGAAGCCTATTCCATGACACGCTCCTCTTTATATTCAAAGATTTAAAAATAAGGTCAAATAGGGAAAACGTCAAAAGTTTATTTTAATGCTGAAAGAGTGTTTGATAAATATCTCTCTTATAGAGGCATAAGAGCAAATATTGAGTTATGTGAAGTTTATGATGGATTTGTTGACAAATAAAAGGACAGTGAATTTTGAGCCTATGGATAATGTACACCATTTGTAGTGCAATTTCTTCTCTCTCTAGAAGAAAGATGATTTGAGAGACTTTATAATTCCTTCTACTATTGGGTCTTAGAATTTTGCAAGGGACATATGTGACTTGGGTGCTAGTATTAACTTAATGCTGCTAATAGTTTACAAGTAGTTGAGGTTGAGTCACCCAAATTAATCTCTATGAGACTTTTAATGACAGATCACACTGTGAAAATCTAGTGTGAATCTTATGTGACATCATGGTGAAAGTGGCATCTTTCATATTTATGGCTGGCTTTGTAATTATTGACTGTGAGGTTGACTTTGTGGTTCCTATTATATTGGGAAGACCTTTAAATGAATGAGCATTGGTTGATATAGATATTTGTAAGATGAAGTTTTGGTTGAATAATCAGCAAGTTACTTTTAATGTAAACTTGTCTATGAAGCAGCCACATGATATGCTTGTGATCTCCATGATAGATACCATAAATAAGGATGAGTTAGTAGTTCTTATTAAGGAAAGACTCGGTGTTGAGGCACTTGTAGCAGTTATAATAAATTTTGACAGTGATGTTATTGACTAGTATGATGAGATGGTGATTGCACTTATTGGTAGAGGATCATACACTTATACACCAAAGAAGCTAAATCCATATCTGAAGAACCGAGTAACCCCACCAGCTAAACCGTCAATTCAGAAGCCTTTATTTTAGATCTCAAGTCCTTCTTCTCTCATTTCGGTTATGTATTTATTGGGGACATCAATACCATACTAGTTTATCATTAAAGCTTATTTATTATAGCGGTAGGTTGAGGCCTCAATGTTTATTTTGCAGAGGTTCAAAAGGACCGATGTATGGTCCATTACTAAAATTATTGGTATTCCACTTAGGATTTCTTCTCACAAAATCCAACTAGATCCAGATTGTATACCTACAATGAGAACCAACGGAGATTGAATCCACCATGAAAGAGGCTATGAAGAAATAGATCATTAAGTTAATGGATGCAGTGTGTTTTATCTGATTGTTGATAGAAAATGGGTGAGCCCATTTTAATGTGTGCTAAAGAAAGGTGGAATAACTATAGCCCCCAATGAGAGGAATGAGCTAATTTCTATACGGCCATTCATTGAATTGTGGGTTTTCATGGACTATAGGAAACTATATTCATGGATTGAGAAGGATCACTTTCTTATGCCTTTAATAGAACATATGTTAGAGCATCTTATTGGTAGAGGATGATATGGTTTTCTAGATGGTTATTTAGGGTAATTTTATAACTCCCCGAATTTGTTACCCAAAATGATACACGGTGCTCATAATCCAGAAGGACAATAAGCTAACCCATGATTGATATTTGTAACTGAGCCCTAAATATTAATGGTAATATCGTAAATGCAGACATATGAGCTAAAAGGACATATGGTTCAATACTGATACATAACTAAAAATGTGGTATAATAATACAGAAACAACTTAAATAACTTTCTGAACATGTTGTACTCTGAAAGCCTCTAAAATTGAAATTTCTGAATAAACAGTTGATTGGATAATACCGCAACAAACCCCATCTGCTAAAATAAACTAAGTACTAAAATAATGAAATAATCAAATAGTAACATCCTCGAATGATGAGGACCCACTACTGACTCTGACTGCTGAAACTGGAATGCTACTGATACTCTGAAGCACGTGCTTCTGAACCTATGGTATAAAACACCATAGCACAAATGTGTCAGTACAATTGAATGTACTAGTATGCAAGTGAGGTAGGATGAATACAACGTTTCATATGCTTGAACAATACTAACTGAATGAATAATATGAACGTGAGAATACATACATGAATACTTAACTAGGTCTGAGATCATGATAACAATAACTCATGAGTTCTAATAATGTGGATTTACTGATATCTGGGTACTAATACTGGGATACTGAAAGACTAAGTCTATTGAGTACTAAGGAACTGATGTCATATTAGTGATAAAGGAATGACTTTTCTGACAGTTCTGAAATTTGAATACTAGTAACATGAATTTTGTATAATTAATATACTATTAATTGGGGGACTATGCCTTACAATCCTAATTTTTATAGAACTAGATGAGTCTTGTACTGAGCTGAGCGACTATATATAACAGTTCTGAAACTGTAGAATTGAACTGAGTTCTATTATTGATACTGGATCTGAAATTGAGACTATAAGAGGTAATCATCTATCTGACATGAACCGAAACTAAACTGGTGGGGTCCAACCTATAACCCCAGCTGGAAGGGTGTTAGTACCATGCCATCGGTAAATACAAGATGTGAGTAAACCCTCTCTCATAGAGAGATCTTCCGTCAACCCCTTGAATTAGGAAAAACTCAAATGAGGCGTCTAATCCTAAAAATCATAGAGTACATCTCCACCTACGCTGGCTACATAGTTTTAGAATGCAATGATTGCTTTAAGGATAACCCCCTCTACTAGCTAATAGGTGAGTCCCCATCCTTGGGTTCACTCGGTGCTGAATCTTACTCTCAGCTAGAGAGACACTGAACAGATTTAAACTGAACTAAACTATTACTCATAGTATCTTTTATTTTATTTGAATAGATTTCACTAGATTCTGTTAATTCATGAAATACTACTGAGATCGGATAACTGACTAAGATTACTGAGTTTTCATGAGTCATGTAACTGACTGAATTCTAATGATCATGGCTTGAATAGGAGTATCATGAAAACTGACACTGGATCTAGGCACATAGCTAAATTTTAAAGTACAAGTACCCCCAGGACTCGATAGTATGAAACATACAAGACTTGACACTTCGTGAACACAAAGCCAATATAAAAAACTCTTAATACAATAAGTTGGGGATTACATGAAACAAATGGTTGTCATAATGTTCATGGATTGAATTGCATATAGATATGCCATACTTTTATCAACCTAATCTCACAAACATTCCATTAAATGCTCATAATGCACATATTATCATGGAAGTCAGTCTTGGTCATAAGGGCAAAGCATGCATTTATTATTTGAGTCACAATTGAGCTATAATACCTAATTTCTATCTTTCAAGCCATTTTGTCAAACACACTACATGCACAACTTAGGGAATAGGTGAAATCATCAAATTACAATTAATGGATTTCATCTTGCATGCTAACGTAGTTTCATGAAAATACATAAAGATTCCAACTTGGGAATCATACAAAAAGATAAACATGGTTACAAATAACCCACAACATAAATATAATATTTTATAATTTGAAAGAGGGTTCTTAGACTTCATGGATGAAAGGAATCCATAAATGAACAATTGACATACCTTAGTTCCTGATTTTACAAAGATTGACAGAGAGATTCTTGAAGTTGAATCCTTAATTGAAAACCCTAACTTGTTCTTGAGAGAAACTCAACATTTTGGGTGAAATATGGCTAAATCATGTATTATTGGGTTTATATAAGGATAGAAAATTGAACCTTTTGCCCTTAAAAATATGGAAATTTAATGACTAAAAACTGGGTGTCAACGCTACAAGCGATGCAGCACATTGATGGCAGTGATGCAATACTTGACGCATCATTCCATGATCATATCGAGCCTCAGAATATTTGGTTCCGGCAGCCTGCACAAATGTTGACCAATACGATTGGTGATGCAGCACACAATGATCGCATTTGTCCACTATATTGGGACTGGAAACATGATGTAAACGTGTTATAAAAAATCCAAAACTTGTTGGGGAACACCTATTGACCTTCTTGATCATGAATTAATAAAAATACGGACCATTAAAGGATATTAAGGTGGAAAAATAATATTGCCAACTTCTAAGTCTGGGAGCCTAGCTAGAATTTTCTAAGTCTGGGACCACTTGACAAGCTTAAAGGACTGAATTAAGCTTTAGGACAATATCTCCCCATTGAGAGCATTCATCCTCAAATGAGACTGATTGAGAGGGTAGATAATATAAACTGATGTACATACTGAACATGAACAACTGGAATGTGATTCCATGACTGACATGACTGTTAAACTAAATGTATCATACTGAACATGCATATCTGATGCACGGTCAACTCGTTCATGAATGCATGAATGAATATGCAATGGTAATTAATACCAAGTTTATCATGGAAATCTGAGCATGAAACTAAATAAGTTCTTGGGAGACTATTTCCTTAAATTAAAAATGCTAATGATCCTAAAATTAATTACTAGATATGCACTAGCAGAAACCCTTGAATGTAACTAATTATGGAATATGATACATGATCTGGATATCATGATCTTAAATGAGTACCTTGAATATGCGACTTACGACTGAGGTTAGAGTTTGAGGGTCAAATTATAAGTACCCCTTACTCCAAACTAGATTCATTACGAGAAGAGATAATGACATGTTTTATGTCATGAGAGTTCGGAGAATTATCATGTATCTCCCCCTTGGGACACTAGGTCTCTCAAAGAATAGTGATTTTGCTTAGATACTGAGGAAAACTAGGGTAATGCACAAGGCACCTACAAACTGAATCGCGACTGGATATCCAGGATTTGAAGCTAAGACAAAGTTATTAGTCCTTACGCACTGCAACTGAGACTACTGAAAAGATTTACATGGGTGTTGAGCATGAATGCATAAATCTATACTAACTTTATCTGATTAACTGAATAACTTATATCTAAGTACTGGGCATATAAGACTGAACTGTACTTAGTCTAGATAGCTGAACTAAGAATATAGGGTATTATACATAGGAGGTAATGACTGACTGGGTAATATGAGGTAACTGAGCATAAGTGAGGGAAACTGCATTACCTTAAGAATGCAAGACCAGGTGTCAAGTCATGATTTAGAAACATTCTATAAATTAAGGTACTGTAATACTAATAACTGAGTAAATGATGCCCATATTCTGTGGTAGGGTAATCTTAAAACTGGACTGAGTTTTTGATCTGACTACTGGACTAGGAATGGGACTGATATTGTAGCTAAGATGGTAATTGATATTGTAACCATAACAACGATTGTAACTGCTAAATATTGGTTTTCTATAAATGAGGGTTAGACTGGTATGGGAGTATAAAATTTTAATGGCTAAGTAACAGATAGCTGAAAGCTATGGTTTTGTAGGACTATTTGAGTCCTTTACAGAATATTAATTACCAAACTGACACTATAATTGAGGCCTGTGGGATTGAATATTATCACTATATATTCAGTGAGGAATCTAAACTGAGGTTATACGTGGCATACTCTGAGTTTGACGGAATACTAGGAGTTAAGTCATGAATCGTGTGGGCTAAGCATAATGTTGTAATGACTCAATTATCTGAACAGGAATGCTACATGGTGCTAATGACCCCGAGGGACCACAAACTAACCCATTACTGATATCTATGCATGTATACTACAATATATAATGTAACAGTATGGAAAACATGAGCATGTAGGCCATAAGGTTCAACTAAATAAAAATCTATCAAAAAATAATATCCATATGGGTGAAATATACCCAAAACAACTAAAAACTGAATCAAATTGGAACTAAATCTAAATACTGAATCAGAAAACCTCTGAGTACTGTCTGAATAAGGAGTTGAGGGAACATATCTCTTACTAACTCCGTCTAACAAAACTAAGATGAAATAACAAATGAAATAAAATAATATCGCCTCGAATGGATGAGTAATCACTGCAACTCTGCGGCTAGATGCTACTGCTGATTTAGAGCTCGTGTCTTAGAACCTATGGTGTAACATGAAAGAAAGAACCATAGCACAAATGCGTCAGTACAACTGGAGTAATATGTATACAAGTGAGTTAGGCTAAAGAACATAGGTTTACATGCATGAACAATGCTAACTCACTGACTGATAGAAATGTGAGTGTGTAAACATACATACATAGTAACTGAGATGTGAGTACATGATAGCTAGATCAATATGCTAATACATGGTTTACTAACAACTGACATGGATAAAACTATAGTTCTGATAACATGGGCAACTATATCTGACAGTCTTAAATCTGATGGAACTATCTGAGTTCTGCACTATAACTGAATTTGACTATATATGATAGTCCTGGTATACTGATATCTGAAGAACTATCTGAGTTCTTTTATTGAGACTGAGTTTGAAACTATGGGAGGTAGTTGTTTAACTGACATGCCCCATATATGTAATTATGGTTAAGCTGGGGTCCAATCTCTTCCCTGACTGGAAGGGTGTCAATACCGTGCCACTGGTAAGGACAATATGTGAGCAACCCTCATATAATAGGTAACTCTAGTGAGAACGGTGGGAACCCTCATATAATAGGATATGTCACCTCATCTACATTTATATAATAGGTTGCGATGTCTCAACCTATGCTGGATACATAGTTCTGGAATGCAAGGATAACTGTTAAGAATCACACCCTCATATACAGCTGATTTCCCATCCTTGGGTTCACTCGGTGCTAACTCTTACTCCTATCTGAAGAGACTGAACATGATTTAACTAATTGTACGTGAGTGGAACTTATCGAATTCCATTGAATGATGGAATACTACAGATATCCAATAACTGACTGAGACCATGAGGTTTCCTGAGTCACATGACTGACTGAATTCTATTGAATCATGGCTTGATTTTGTATATCGTGAAATAGGACATGGCTCTAGGCACACAACTATAGTTTTTGGGTACGAATACCCCCAGGACTCGATGGAAGGAAACTAACCCAATATGACTGACTTGCTCATAAGATTGGAGTCCACAATTCACATTATCATAAATAGAGGATATTATACATCATGTAGTTCCTCAACATATTAAGCATGGTAGGGAGTGCATAACTATATTTCATTTGCATATTGTATATCTCCATTATCATACATATTTCATACCATAATAATAGCAACACATGAAAAGCATGGAATTCATATTAAAGTATATAGCTCACATAGACTTGTCATTTAGACGTCATGGAACCATATAAACTTGAATTTCTAGCATCCTAAGCATTTTATCGAACACCTTGCATGCATTCTTTAAGGCATAGGTGTGTTTCATAACTTATTCCATTTCACACCACCTAAAGTTCATAGTTTTCAACTAACAAGCATATATATTCCATGAAAGCACCTCTATATATCATCTTGAAAATTAAACAGCAGTCATCAACATGTACATTCTCATATCACCACAAAAAGTTCACAAAATAGTATTTTAAAACATGGTTCTTGAGCTCTATGAACGGATAAGATCCATAGATGAACACTACACATGCCTTGGAAGGAATATTCTTGATGATTGACGGAGGAATTTCGTTGTAATTAGATTCTTCAAACTTGATTGAGCAACCCTAGTTGTTTTTCTCCTGTTGTGCTCTTGGATATTGAACTTTTAGATGTTAATAGGGTTGTAATATGTTTAGAAGCTATAAATTTCATAAGGTTACATTTAGGGACATGTAAGGAGAGTTAAAAGACCTAATTATCCTCAAAATAACTCAAAAACTAATTGTTTTCGTGGTTGAAATCATAAGTGTGCGTCGCACACCTCATCTCACATGCTAAGATGTGTGCCGAACATCCTATCGAATATGATGAGGTATTAGTCGTACATGCTATCACACAACTGAGCTTTTGCGCCGCACATACCATCGCACACTTTGTGTAGTCGCCATGTGCGATTGTTAGGTGTCACACTTCTCTTTGCAAGGCCATAAATTCATGCTCAGGTGTCGGATTTTGGTAAAATTGGTATCTTTAGAAAGTTAAGTCAATTATCTATAATTTGGTAGGTCTAAATATGCCAAAATATTACATATTAATCAAGTTATCCTCATTCAAAGGTTACTCTTACGGAATCACACACAAAAACTTGATGGATTCAAAAGCTATTAACTTGTATTACTCTAAGTGACTCATATGAGCATACTTAACACATAATTAGATATTTTATTACTAGGATACTCATTTTAAGTTATGCATTAAAATTTGAATGATAGGATAGGACGTTTCATACATAGGAAAACTGGTTCATTTCCTAGATTAGAAACATACGGGGTATTACAATATCTCCCCCTTGGTATAATTCATCCTTGAATGAGAATTTATTGAGAGGGGATGATAGATAAGAGGAAAAGGAACTAGACATGAATGGATGAAACATGATCTCATGGCTAACTTGTATGATAAACTGACTACATTATACTGGACATGCATATCTGATGAACGTGCAACTAATTCATGAATGCATGACTGAGGTTCTCGCAATGAGAATGCATATTTGATGCATGATTAAATAATGTACTGATACATGAATGTATGACTGACTGAATACTAAACGTGAACTTCATAAGCTTAAGGAGGACTATTACCTTTAGCTTGATCTGAATTGGTGGAGAAGAGGTGAGGATACTTGGTAGGCCTATCTTATTCTGCTTCCTATGTAGTTCCCTCATGAGACTAATTTTGCCAAAGAATTTTAACTAGCGGGACTTCTTTGTTCCTTAATCTACGAGTCTGGTAGTCTAAGATTTTGACTGGAATCTCTTTGCAAGAGAGCTTGTTCTGAATGTCAATGCTCAAAATAAGGATTACAACTGCTGGGTTACCTATGCACTTCTTGAGCAAAGAGACATGGAAGACTGAATGAACTAAGTCTAGATCTGAAGGCAATTTGAGCTCATAAGCTACCTTGCCAAAGCGATTGAGAATCCTAAAGGGACCGACATAGCGAGGATTGATTTTTCCTTTCTTGCCAAACCTCTTCACTCCTTTGATGGGAGAGATCTTAAGATAGACATAGTCATTGACCTCACACTCAAGATCCTTCCTACGAACATCCATATACGACTTCTGTCATCTGTGAGCAGCCCAGAGTCTTTCTCTGATCAACTAAACTTTCTCTAATGCGTGGAACACTAAGTCAGGACCTATTACTGAGACTTCACTAACTTCGAGCCAAACAATTGGAGATCTACACCTCCCACCATAGAGAGCTTCGAATGGAGCCATCTGAATATTGGAATGATAGCTATTGTTTTATGCAAACTCAATCAAGGGCAAGTGGTTGTCCAAACTTCCCTTGGAATCAATTTTACACATCCTTAGCATATCTTCAAGATTCTGAATCGTCCTCTCTACTTGACCATTTGTATGGGGATGAAACACTATACTGAGATAGACTTGGGTACCAAGACCCTTTTGGAATGCTTTCCAAAAGTGAGAGGTTAACTAGGTACCTCTGTCTGAGATGATAGATAATGGAACATCGTGTAATCTAACCAACTCCCTGATATAGATTTGGCGTAGTCCTCGATTGAATAAGAAGTATGAATTGGAAGGAAATGGGCTGATTTGGTCATTCTGTCTGCAATGACTCAAAATGAATCATGCTGATGGCGAGTTCTAGGCAAACCCGTCACAAAGTCCATATTCACTTCTTCCCACTTCCAAGTATGAATGGTGCACTCCTGCATGGAACCACTAGGTTTCTGATGCTCTATATTAACCTGCTGATATGTAGAGCACGTAGCCATAAACTCTGCAATATCTTTCTTCATCCCACTCCACTAATATATCTCCCACAAGTCATGGTACATCTTAGTGGCCCCTGGATAAATAGAGTATCATGCACCATTTGCTTCTGCAAGAATTCACTACCTCTATTCATCTACACCTTGAACACACAGACGACCCTGACAATGAAGAACACCATCTCCCCCTTGGGAGAAAACCTCTACCTTCTGATCCTGAACTAACTCTTTTAGCTTGACAAGGATATGATCGCTTCTCTTTCACCTCAGAAACTAGAGATGACTCTAAACTACTCTGAACACATACACCACCCCCTTAAGAGTAAACTAAGTGAATAACTAGTCTAGTAAGATGATGGATTTCTTGGTCTATCTTTTTTTACCTATCCTCAACATGAGAAACACTACCCATGGAGAGTCTACTGAGAGCATCAGCCATAATTTTGGCCTTGCCTGGGTAATAAAGGACACTCATGTCATAATCCTTTAAGAGCTCTAACCACTTTCTTTGACGAATATTGAGATTTTATGAGAAAAGACATACTGGAGACTCTTATGATCTATGAAAACATCTATATGAACTCTATATAAATAGTGCTTCCAAATATTTAAGGCAAAACTATGGTTGCTTACTCAAGATCATGATTAGGATGATTCTTCTCATAGGGCTTTAACTATCTAGAGGCATAGGCTATGACCTTACCATGCTGCATGAGGATACAACCTAAACCTATTTTGGATGTATCACAATATACTACGAACCCATCTAAACCATCTGGAAGAGGTAGAACTTGAACTAAAGTGAGTCGAGTCTTTAATTCCTAAAAATTCTTTTCACATGAATATGACCACTGAAACTTGACCTTCTTCTTAGCCAATCTGTACATGGAAGATGTAATAAAAGAAAATCCCTTGACAAACTGTCTGTAATAGCTAGCCAAACCCATGAAACTCCTAATATCTGATGAAGATACGGGGCGAGGCCAGTTTCTTACCACTTCAGTCTTCTGAGGATCTACTCTAATGACATCATCGAAAATAATATGGCCAAGGAATACTACTGATCTTAGCCAAAATTTGCACTTACTGAACTTGGAGAATAACTGATGATCCCTGAGAGTTTGAAGAACAATCCTGAGATGGTCTGAATGATCATGTTCGGTGTGAGAATAGATTAGAATATCATCTATAAAGACTATGATGAACATGTCCAAGTACTGATTGAACACACGGTTCATCATGTCCATGAAATCTGCAGAGGCATTGGTAAGACCAAAGGACATGACTAGAAATTCGAATTGACCATACCGAATATGGAAAGTTGTCTTTGGGATGTCACGTTCTCTAACTCTAAGATGATGATAACTTGATATGAGGTCTGTCTTGGAGAAATAAATGGCACCCTAAAGTTGGTAAAAGAAGTCATCTGTTCTATGAAGCGGATACCTATTCTTGACTGTGACTTTGTTGAGCTGATAGTAATCAATACACACCCTGAGAGAACAGTCTTTCTTGTGCACATAAGACTTGTGCACCCTATGGGGACCCACTGGTCCTAATGAATCCCTTATCTAAGAGATCCTTCAACTGATCTTTCAGTTCCTTGATTTTCACAGGTGACATTCTATATTGCGGACTAGAGATAGGCTAAGTATCTATCAGAAGATCTACGCGAAAGTCTATTTCCCTTTTGGGAGAAATGCCTGGAAGATCTTCGGGGAAGACATCTAAATATTCTTTAACAACTGGAACTAATTAAAGGCTAGGAGATTCAAAACTAGAATCTTTAACATGCACGAGATGATACATACCCCCCTTAGAAATCATTCTCCTTTCCCAAAGGTAGAAAATAAGTTGACCCCTGAAAGATGAAGTACTACCCTTCCACTCTAGGACGAGTTTATTCAGGAACTGAAATTGAACTATCCAGGTTCTACAATCGACTATCGCATTGCAGGAATGAAGACAATCTATGCCGAGAATGACATCAAAATTAGTCATCTCTAATTTGACTAAATCTACTGATGTAGATTTCTAAAATATCATAATCAGGTAGTTCTTGTATACCCACCGAGCTATAATGGTTTTACCCACTGGGGTAGAGACTGAAAAGGGCTCTCCAAAAATTTTGGGACTGATTCTGAAATTGCCTGCTATGTATGGAGTGACAAAAGGAAAGGATGCACCTGGGTATAGCAAAGCATAAAAATAAACATGGAAAATCTTTAACATACAAGTAACGACATTAGGAGAATTTTCTTGATCCTATCGGGTCTGAAGAGCATAGAGTATGTTTGGACGTTGCCCACTGTAGCATTGGAAGTGGCACCCTACTGGTTTGAGACGACCAGACTGGGCTGTGGAATGATTCTGCTGACCCTGAGGACCTGTCTGAGGACAGTCCCTAACTCTGTGGCCTGCATTGATACAACCAAATAAAATACCTTGACCCGCTCTACACATACCTTGATAGTGCTTATCCTAAGTCTGACACTGAGGATAAGTACGGGCGCAACTAATACTGCCCTGAGATTTAGATCTTGGTGCTCTATCTCTATTGTCGTCTTTGAATTTTGGCACTAGGGCACTAGTGGAGGAAGGAGCTGGAGCTGCTGAATTGGGAAGAAACTGCAAACGGTTTCCTCCTTTGAATTTGGGCTGAGTAAAATTGAAACTGCCTGATCTTGCTCTCTTTTTTTGCCTCTCCATATTCTAACCTTCTGCTTCTTTATCTGCTGGGCATGGGTCATGAGCCTGGATAAAGTCATATCACTATTCAGCATCGCAGACCTACACTCATTTACCACGCTATCATTTACTCTTGATAAGAACTTGCTTATCTTAGCCCTGCTATCTGCAACTATATGAGGGTCATATCTGGCTAGCTGAGTAAATCTTAGAGAATACTCTCTAATCATAATATTTACCTGCCTGAGTTTAATGAACTCAAGAACTTTGGCTTCCTTCAGCTCTTGGGGAAAGAATTTTTCTAAGAAAGCCGTGAAAAATTCCTCCCACTTAATATAACCTACATCATCTACCCTCTTGGAGTTCCATTATTTATACCAAGTGTGAGCAACATCTTGTAATTGGTATGTGGCTAAGTTAGCAATCTGAAAAGAAGTAACTCCCATGATATCAATGACCTTCTAGACTTGGTCAACGAACTCCTGAGGGTCTTTGTCAGACTTAGACCCAAAAAAAGATGGAGGGTTCATTCAGGTAAAGTTCCAAATCCTAGCTACTGCCTAATTGGCCACTGGATTGGCCAGAATAACTGGTGGTCGTTCATTCTAAGTAGCCATATACTGAGTAAATGTGGTGAATGCACCCTAAACTCTACAAGAGAAATATTCTTTCCCAAAGGATCTTCGAGATGAGGAGTTATCTGGTTTATTCTCTTTGGGTCCATATTCTGAAATAAGAGAAGAACAGATTATACTAAGAATTTAACTTGAGACTATGCTCATTAGCACGACATGAATACTAAAAGAAGGGAAACTATTTCAAAGACATCTTATATCCTCTTGTACATAAATGTGGCGCACAACACACCCATGTACAAGACTTTACTTGATATGGCTTTTAGACTTCCTAGGACTCTCTTGAACCTTAGGCTTTGATACTAAGTTTGTGATACCCCGATTATCTGAACCAAAATGCTACACGGTGCTTATAACCCAAAAGGACCAAAAGATAACCCATGACTGATATATGTACCTATACACTATAATATATATAGTAATAGTGTAGAAAACATGAACATGTAGGCCATAAGGTTCAACTGAATAAAAATCTATCAAAATATAATATCCATATGGGTGAAAAATACCCAAAACAACTGAAAACTGAATCAAATCTAAACTAAATCTAAATACTTAATCTGAAAGCGTCTACGTACTATCTGATTAAGGAGTTGAAGTAACACATCTCCAACTAACTTTGTCTAAAAAAATGAGCTGAAATAATATATAAAATAAAATAATATCTCCCTTGAATGGATGAAGACTCACTGCAACTCTACGGCTCAATGCTAATGCTGATCTAGAGCTTATGTCTCTGAACCTATGGTGTAACATGATAGAAAGAACTATAGTACAAATGCATCAGTACAACTAAAGTACTAAGTATACGAGTGAGGTAGGCTAATACAAAAGGATTTACATGTATGAAAGATGCTAAATCACTGAATGGTATGAACGTGAGAATGTAAATATACATACATAGTAATTGAGAGCATGAGTATATGATAGCTAGATCTGTACGCTAATACATAGTTTACTGATAACTGAAATGGCTGAAACTATAGTTTTGATAATATGGACAACTGTATTTGACAGTTTTAAATCTGATGGAACTATCTTAGTTCCGCACTATAAATGAATTTGACTATATCTGACAGTCCTGGTATACTGATATCTGAAGGACTATATGAGTTCTTTTCCTGAGACTGAGTCTGAAATTATGGGAGGTAGTTGTTTAATCGACATGCCCCATATGTGCCATTATGGCTAAGTTGGGGTCCAATATCTGCCCTGACTGGAATGATGTCAATACCGCACCACTTGTAAGGAGAATATATGAGTAACCCTCATATAATAGGTAATTCTAGTGAGAATGGTGGGAACCCTCATATAACAGGTTAATCCAACTCAACTACCCTCAAATAATAGGTTGCGATGTCTCAACCTATGCTGGCTACATAGTTCTGGAATGGAAGGATGACTGCTAAGAATTACACCCTCATATACAGGTGAGTTACCATCCTTGGGTTCACTCGGTGTTTACTCCTGGACATGATTTAACTGACTATACATTAGTGGAACTTACTGAATTCCGTTGACTGATGGAATACTACTGATATCCGATAACTAACTGAGACCATGAGGTTTCTTGAGTCATATGACTGACTTAATTCTACTGAATTATGGCTTGATTTTGTATATCGTGAAACATGACATGGATATAGGAACACAACTAAAGTTTTTGGGTATGAATACCCCCAGGACTCAAAGGAAGGAAACTGACAAAATATGACTAGTTTGATTATAAGATTGGAGTCCGCAATTCACATTATCATAAATAGGGGATATTATACATCATGTAGTTCCTCAACATATTAAGCATGGTAGGGAGTGAATATCTATATTTCATGCGCATATTGTATATCTCCATTATCATGCATGTTTCATACCACAATAATAGCAACACATGAAAAGCATGGAATTCATATTGAAGTATGTAGGTAACATGGACTTTTCATTTATATAAACATGAATTTTTAGCATCCTAAGAATTTTGTCGAACACCTTGCATGCATTCTTTAAGTCATAGGTGTGTTTCATAACTTGTACCATTTTACAAGACCTAAAGTTCATAGTTTTCAACTAACAAGAATATATATTCGATGAAAACACCTCTAGATATCATCTTGAAACTTAAACAACAATCATCAACATGTAAATGCTCATATCACCATAATAATTTCACAAAATAGTACATAAAATATGGTTCTTGAGCTCTATGAATGGATTGGATCCATAGATGTATACTATGCATACCTTAGTAGGAAGATTCTATATGATTGACGGAGGAATTACCTTGAATTTGGATCTTGAAACTTGATTGTGCAACCCTAGTTATTTTTCTCCTGTTATGCTCTTCGATAATGAACTTTGAGCTGTTAATAGGTTTGTAATGTGTTAATAAGCTATTAATTTCATAAGTTTATGTTTAGGGACGTGTAAGGAGTGTTAAAACACTTAATTATCCTCAAAATAACTTAAAAACTAAGTGTTTTCGTAGCTTAAATCATAAGTGTGCATCGCACACCTCATCGCACATAGTAAGATGTACGCCATACATCCTATCGCACAAGATGAGGTGTCTATCGCACATGATATCACACAACTGAGCTTGTGCACCGCACATGCCATTGTACACTTGGTCCAATAGCCATGTGTAATTGTTTGGCATAACACTTCTCTTTGCAAGGCCATAACTTTATGCTTGGGTGTCGGATTTAGGTAAAATTTGTATCATTGGAAAGCTAATTCAATTCTCTACAATTTTGTGGGTCTAAATCTGCCAAAATATCACATACCAATCAAGTTATCCTTATTCAAATATTACTATTACAGAATCACACATTAAAACTTAATGGATTCAAAAGCTATTAACTTGCAATACTCTAAGTGACTCGTATGAGCATTGTTAACACATAATAAGCTATCTAATCGCTAGGATACTCATTGTATGTCATGCACTAAAATACGAATCACAGGATAGAAGGTTTCATACATAGAAAAACTAGTTCACTTCCTAGCTTAGAAACATACAGTGTATTACAACTGTAAAGCATTACATGAGTGCATGAGTCATGAGATGCACGAGCTGGGTTTGGAATTTTTGAATTCGTGGAAAATGATCCAAAACATTGGATGAAATTGGACTCCTCATATGAGGAACTTGAAAAATATACTATTCTATGAAAAGCACATGGATATAAGCTATATTCGTGGGACTGAAATGAAAATCATACAAAAGTATCATGATGGTTGAAGGAAAAAAATTTGCACTGACATAGGAATGGGTCAGGAATTATCTTCCCTTATGGATTTTCTACACATACCAGTATTAGTACAAGAACCTAAAGTCCTGACTTTAAGAGATTTCATAATCGAATAGTTCCTGTATACCTGTCGAGCTCTGTTAGACTGACTCACTGGGGTGGGGACTGGAAAAAGGTCCTGTTAACATTTGGTCGGACCTTAAAGTTAACTGCTATGCAAAGAACAAAAAAAAATGAAAGCTCCTGAATCTGAAAAAATATGAACAAGTAAATGAGGGATCTGTAACATACCAATGGCTGCATCAGGAGAACTTTTCTGATCCTGTCGGCAATAAAGTGCATAAAATCTATTTGGGCGTTTCCCACTGATACCGCTGGAATCGTCACCTCACTGATTTGGGGGACTGGACTAAGTTGAAGTATGATCATGCTTACTTCTAGGTCCAGGCCTAGGATAATCTGGAACCTGGTGACCTGTCTTACCACATATGAAACACACATCACTACCGTCTCTACATATACCCTTATGATTCTTACCACACTCTTCACAAAGTGGATTAGTAAAAGCCCTGCTCCCACTACCCTGGGCCTTGGAGCTTGGTGCCTCATCTCTATGGTTATTTTTGAACTTTGGTACTGGTGGACTAACTAAGGATGGAAGTGGGGATGAAAACTTCTGTTTATGCAGAGAATGGTTACCACCCTGTGACCCTGGCTGAGAAAAACTATAATTACTAGTTCTGGCCCTCTTCTTAAGTTTCTGCTCCTCAATATGTTGAGCATGGATCATAAGCCTAGATATGTCCATCTCCTTAATCAACATTGCAGTACTACAATCCTTAACCACTCTACCTGATATCCCATAAACAAACTTATTCATTTTAGATCTACTGTCTATTACTAAATAAGGAGCGTATCTGGCCAACTGAGTGAACTTGAGGGAGTATTATTTTACGCTCATTCTACCTTGTTTAAGGTTGATTAATTCTAACACTTTGGCTTCTTTCTGCTCTAGGGAAAATAATCTACCAAAGAAATCAATAGCAAAATCTTCCTATTCTATGGGCTCTGCATCTGTACCCTTGTTTACCATCTACTGCTTCAAGACATATGGCCTACATCTTGTAGTTGATAGGCGTCTAACTCTACACTGTCACTGGAAGTCACTCCTATGATATTTTTGACTTTCTGAACCTTGTTGAGGAACTCCTGTGGATCCTCTTTAGACTTAGAATCGAAGAATATGAGAGGATTCATTCGGGTAAAGTCTCGAATCCTAGCTGCAGTAGAAATGGCCACTAGGTTGGCCGGAATAACAGCTAGTCGGTCATTCTAAACTATAACTTAATTGGCTAGAGTAATGAATGCATTTCTTAATTCTGCATGAAAGACGTGCTCATCTAGAGGATCTTCCTGGACGAGCTAAGGTGCTGAATGATTCCCTGTTCCTCATTTATTAGCCCTTTTGGGAGGCATGTTCTATAAACGAAATAGAAGAAGGGACTAAACTGAGAGTTTGACTGGAGCTCATGCTCACTCACATAACATGATTACTAAAAGAAGGAAAATTGTTCCTAAAACATCTCATAGCCTCCTGAACTTAGGTGTGGTCTACAACACACCCATGTACAAGTCTCTACTAGATGTGGCTTTTCAGACTACCTAGTATATTATTGAACCTTAGGGTTTTGATACCAATTTTGTAACGCCCTAAATCTGGTACCCAAAATTCTACACGATGCTCATAATTCCGAAGGACCACAAGCTAACCCATGACTGATATCTATAACTGAGCCCTGAATAATAATAGTAATATCATAAATGCAGAAACATGAACTAAAAATGCCATAAGGTTCAATACTGATACATAACTAAAAATATGGTATAACAATACCAAAACAACTGAAATAACTATCTGAATATGTTCTAGTATGAAAGCTTCTAAAACTGAACCGTCTGAATAAAGAGTTGATGGGACAATACTCCAACTAGCCCTATATGCTAAAATAAACTAAGTACTAAAAGAATAAACTAATCAAATAATAACATCCTAAAATAATGAGGACTCACTACTGACTCTGACTGCTACAACTAGAATGCTACTGATACTATGGAGCACATACTTTTGAACCTATATTATAAAATACTATAGTCCAAATGTGTTAGTTCGATTGAATGTACTGGTATATAAGTGAGGTAGGCTGAATACAACAGTTCATATGCATGAAAAATACTGACTGACTAAATAATATAAACCTGAGAATACATGTATGAATACATAATTGTATCTGAGATCGTGATAATACTGACTCATGAATTCTGATAACGTGGATTTATTGATATCTGGGTACTAATACTGGGATACTGAAAGACTAAGTCTATTGAGTACTGAGGAACTAATGTCATATTACTGATAAAGGAATGACTATTTCTGACAGTTCTGATTATGAAGAACTGGTATGATTGACTGTATCTGACAGTCCTAAAATCTGAATACCGGTAACATTAATTTTGTATAATTAATATACTATTAACTAGGTGACTATGTCTGATAGTCCTGATTCTAATGGAACTAGCTGAGTTCTGTACTGAGTTGAGCGACTGTATCTGATAGTCCTGTAACTATATAACAGAACTGAGTTATATTACTGAGCCTAGATCTAAAGTTAAGACTATGGGAGGTAATCATCTAACCGACATGCCCCAAAATTGAACTGGTGGGGTCCAACCTATATCCCCAGCTAGAAGGACGTCAATACTGTGCCATGGGTAAAGAAAAGTTGTGAGTAAACCCTCTCTGACAGGGAGCTCTTCCATTAACCCCTTTATGTAGGAAAAATAAAAATGAGGTGTCTAATCCCTAAACTCATAGGGTACATCTCAACCTACGCTGGCGACATAGTTCTGCACTGTAAGGATTGCTTCTAAGGATTGCCCCCTCTACTAGCTAATAGGTGAGTCCCCATCCTTGAGTTCACTCGGTGCTGAATCCCACTCCAAACTAAAGAGACACTAAACTAAACTATTACAGATAGTATCTTTTAGCGGATTTGAACAGAGTTTAATAAATTCCATTAACTGACGGATTACTACTGAGATCGAATAACTGAATGAAATTATAGACTTTTCTTGAGTCATATAACTGACTTAATTATAATGATCATGGATTTAATGGGAGTATCATAAAAACTAATACTGGTTCTAGGCACACAGCTAAATTGTCAAGTATAAGTACCCCCAGGACTCGATAGCATGAAAATGATAAGACTTGACACTTTGTGAACATATAACCAAAATCAACAATTCACAATACAATAAGTTGGGGATTTTATAAAACACATGATTGTCATGATGTTGTACATGGATGGAATTGTATATAGACATGTCATACTTTTGTCAACCTAATCTGATAAAAATTCCATTAAATACTCATAATGCACAAAATATCATGGAAGTCAGTCCTGGTCATAATCATAAAGCATGCATTTATTATTTGAGTCACAATTGAGCTATAATACCCAATTTCTATCGTCCTAGCCATTTTGTCAAACACCCTACATTCACAACTTAGGGCATAGCTGAAATCATTAAATTACATATCATAAATAACTCAATTCATGGATTTCATCTTGTATGCTAATGTAGTTTAATGAAAACTCATAAAGATTCCAACTTTGGAATCATACAACAAGATAAACATGGTTATAAACAACCCACAACATAAATATCATGTTTTATAATTTGAAAGAGGGTTCTTGGACTTAATGAATGAAAGGAATCCATAAATCAACACTTAACATACCTTAGTTCCTGATTTTACAAAGATTGACGGAGAGATTCTTGAATTTGAGTACTGAAGATGGAGAAATTCTTGAATTTGAATCCTTAATTGAAAACCCTAACTTGTTCTTGAGAGAAACTTGAGAGAAACTCTATATTTTGGGTGAAATATGGCTAAATCACGTGTTATTGGGTTTATCTAAGGATGGGAAATTGACATTTTTTACCTTAAAAATACAGATATTTAATGACTAAAAACTGGGTACCGACGATACAAGCAACACGGCACGTTGATGGTTGTGACGCTATACTTGATGCATCACACTATGATCCTGCCGAGCCTTTGAAGTTTTGGCTCTGGTAGCCTGTACAAATGTTGACCAACGTAATTGGCGATGTGGAACACCATGATTGCGTTGGTCCACTATTTTGGGACGCCGAACATAATCTAAACGTTTTCTGAAAAATCTAAAACTCATCCGGGAACACCTCTTGACCTTACTGATCATGAAATAATACAAATACGGACCTTTAAATGATGTTAAGGTGGCAAAATGATATTGACAACTTTTGAAGGCCAATAATAGGCAAAGTCTAGTAACCTAGCTAGAATTTTTTAAGTCTGGGACCCCTTTACAAGCTTAAAGGACTAGATTAAGCTTTAGGATTTTACGGGTTCTTAAAATAACCAATTTTATATTTCCCCTTAAGGCCAAGATAAGACCACTCTCACTTGTATATATGGTATGTTTGGGTTTGATAGAATGTCGTTTGGTCTATGAAACACCCCCACCAACTTTTAGTATTATAGTATCTCTATATTTTTGGACATATTCAAGGACACTATTGTGGTTTTCATTGATGAATTTTTAGCTGTGGGTGACTTATTTTATGATAGTATGGTACAAGTCACCAACATTTTGGGTATAGGTGAGGAATATAACTTTTTGGTGAATTTGGAGAATTCCACCTGATGGTTAAAGAAGGAATAATTCTTAGTAATAAGATTTATAAGAAGGGTATTTATGTCAAGAATATAAATATTGTGGTGACTAAGAAATTACCTCTACCTATTCTTAAGAATGGAATTCGTAGACATTTGGGACATGCAGGGTTCTATAGATGATTCATCAAGGACTTTTCTAAAATTGAGAATCCATTATGCAAGTTATTGAAGAAGTATGTAAAATTTATATTTTATAAGGCATGTCAAAAAGTGTTTGTATGTTTGAAAGAGAGGTTGATTTCATCCCCTATCATTATATCTTTGGATTGTACTTTCTTATTTGAGGTTATATGCAATGGTAGTGGTATAGATCTAGGTACAGTCCTATGAAAAAGGCGAGAGAAGATTTTATATCTCATCTACTATGCTAGCAAAGCACTTAGTCATGCTCAGAAGAATTATATGTTGACTGAACAAGAGTTCCTTACTTTTGTATTTGTATTCAAGAAGTTTTCATCTTACTTGATTAGCACTAAAGTCATTGTGCATACTGACCATGCAGCTGTTATATACCTTATAAAGAAGAAGGATTCAAATCTAAGATTGATTAGATGTGTACTTCTTTTATAGGAATTTAAATTTTAGTTCAAGGAACAAAGGGGGACTGAGAATCAGGCAGCGAACCATTTATTATGCCTTAAGGAGGAGAAAATGCTAAAACTAGGGGATGATATTGAAATTGATGATACTTTCCTTGATGAGCAGGCCATGGCAGCATCAAAGGATTTAATCCCTTTATTTGCAGATTTTCAACTATTTGGCAAGTGATCTAGTTCTAGAAGATATGTCGTTTCAGCAGCAAAAGTGGTTTACGCATGAGGTGAGAAAGTTCTTTTGGAATAACTCATATTTATTTTAAGTTTTTCAAATGGAGTGATCCAAATATGTTCACTTGAGGTTTAGAAAATAAGTATCTTAGAGACATGTTAGTCCTCACCAATTGAGGGTCATTATAGAGGTGTACAGATTATGCATATGATCTTTCAATACGGTTACTATTGGCCTACCATTTAGGAATATGAACACGATTATGATAGGGCTTATGACCAATGTCAAAGGCAAGGAACCATCTAGTGTAGACATGACCTTCCAATGACGTCTATCCTTGAGCTTGAGTTATTTGATATTTGGGGTATTGAATTTATGGAACCATTTGTGATATCACACAGTAATACATGCATATTTGTGGTTGTGGATTATGTACCCAAATGGGTGGAAAAAAAATTGGGTTTTCTAACAATGAAGGAAAAAACTTCACAACCTTTCTGAAGAAAAATATTTTCTCTAGATTTTGTACATCTCAAGCTATCATTAGTGATGGAGGCTCCCAATTCTAACACTATCTCTTCAAAAACCTTTTTGATAAATATGGTGTCAAGAACAAAGTGGAAATACCACACCATCCTCAGATTAGTGGGTTTGTTGAGGTCTTCTATTGAGAGATCGAGTTTATATTTGCAAAGTCTATGAATGTCAATGGAATAGATTTTTTTAGAATAGTGTATGACATATTATGGTCCTACCGAACAAAATTCAAGACCCCTATAAATGCATCTCCCTTTTATCTTGTTTATGGAAAAACCTGCCACTTTATATTGAACTTTAGCATAAGGCATTGTGGGAATTAAAAAGGCTTAATCTGGAATGGAGTGATATGTTGAAATTGAGATTTGAGTAGATGAATGAGATGTATGATTTTCATCTCTATGCCTATTATAGTTCTTTCTTATACAAAGAAAATATTACATTTTACTATGTCCAAAAAATGGAGTGAAGAGAATTCCACCTAAGTTACTTGGTTTAGCTTTATAATTCAAGACTTTGCTTGTTTCCTGGCAAGTTGAGGTGTAAATGGTTCGGACCATTCTATATGGTGAGGGTGTTTCTATATGGGGAAGTTGATCAAAAAGGATATAGTGGTGCCCTATTCAAAGTAAATGGCCAGCGTGTGAAGCACTATGTGAGAACCATAGAAGAGATGAGGTCATGTGAGAACTTAGACCTTGATGATATCTAAGTAGTCAAGGGAGTTAGGTCATGCCGAGATGTTAAATTAAGTGCTTCATAAGAGACACCCCATGTACTAGTTGGTGATCTTTGAACAACCAATTTAGCCATGTCATTCATTAATTCTAAATTAATCACTTCTTGGGAGGTAACCTATGTTTTGTAATTTATATTTTATTGGGTAATATTTGGTAATGGTGCAGGGATTATGCAGGAAAGATGAGATGTTGAACTAGACCTTGGATGAAATAACAGGAGAATTGTACAAACAAGGGAAGATCCCATAATCATGGGTTCATCTGTCTAAGAAGCATAGATAAAAGCCCTGCGGGTTACATAATTGGTAGTTATCCTACGACGGGTCATCACAATCCTTCTTAGATGTCACGATTCTGGTAGCTATCATTTGATCAAACTCCTAAAAGTTATCATTGTGGGCATTGAACCTATGAGTTTAAGTAACAATCATTGTTAGATATCATGATCATCATTAAGCTTTGTAGGTTCTCAGGTAAGTTTTCTTAAAATATCATGGTACGAGGGAAATTCACGATTATGGATCATTACCAAAATTGTATAATCGAGTCATTTATTGGATCATTCAGTTTAATAAAGTCATAGCCCAACTTTACCTGACTCAAATGTAAAACCCTAAATGCTATATCTAAGATCCGATACCTATTCTAAGATTATTCATACTCAGACTTCTCTCAAGCCGATCACATTCAAAACAAAAAAAATCATATCTTTGATTCATGTGTCAAGCAAATTTGTGATTTCAAATTTAACTTAAGAGTAAGAATCACAAAATTTATAAGTTCCACTACAACTATCAACTTTCTATTATTATCCATTGATAGGCGTAAGAATTTTGATGTCCAAATTATAAATAAGTAGGAACATGTGAGTTTGAATGATTATAAGAACAAAATAAAAGTCTTGAGTACCCTACATTGTGAAAATTTATGGTAAATTAAGGTCCAAAGAGGGTCAAAAACTTATGTCGAAATATGATATTTTGGGAGTATTCCATGACATAACCTAGAATCATGGTTTTAATTTATTATCATAGGTTATATAATTATAGGGTACAATTGTCTAATGTATAAGTTCTCATTATACAATGACATCACACGATCATCCTGTGTAGGTACGATCATGGTATGTACTCATATGATGTGACATATCCTCATACTTTGGTGATGAACCTATGATCAAAAGGTAAAATTGTACCTTTATTGGATGATCGCGGAATCAATCGTCTGAAGGAATGTCTTTTTAGTACTTTTAGGGAACCCTTGATATACCAGCTCAAGACTATACACCTTTCATCATCAAAGAAGGATAATTTCAGGTTTTCCCATGATTATTAGTGTTTGAATGTATTTTGTGATAGTTCTCAGGAATCAAACTCAAAGGAAAGAAATATCAAAACTTTAAGATAAAAGATCCTGTGATGGGGAATCTTTCGCACCAAACATATCCAAGAAATAAAAAAGTAGAAAAAATAGGAATTGGGTAATGGTCCAACTGATGGATCATTGAGGCTTTGATGGTCCATCACCCTGGACGTCCCAACTAATCAAAATCTATGAAAATTATAAAGAGAGGGGAGACTAAACTTTAGACCAGCGATGGACCATAACTACAACCATCGAGATAAATATAGAGTTGATCGATTCTAAAAATTTATGGTGGTTTATCTGACAAACTGTTGCCCATATGACAGACCAACGAGAAAACCACCAATCGTGATGCGGTGGAACAAATTTGATGTTTAAATCCCTATTTTTTTGAGCCTATAAATTCCTAGCTTAGGGTTTGAACAATCATCTTTTACTTGGTGTTGAAATACATAATGTATTTGCATCACTGTTAAACATGTTTGGAGTAGGACAAACATTATTCTTGGTTTGAATTTGCATTCAAAGTTCTAGTACTTATTCATTTTATGTTCTAATCTTAAATTTATAAAATTAAGCTTTTTCATCTACTTTTTTATCATGAGTAGCTAAAACTCCATAACTAGGGTTATTGGATCCTTGGTGGAAGTTCAATTCTAGGTTATGGTTTGTTTAGTTTATATTAAGCTTGTGATTATATCACTTTTCTATTCAGTTTAATGGGTTCTCCTGGTTGAAAAATTGAGAATATGCCCTAAAACTTAGCTTTCTTGAATAAAAAAATTAATGTTGGTAAAAGAAATTAGTGACAAGAATTAAGAGTTTTTAACCTCTAATTATGGATTAATGCCTTAATCAGATTAACCTCTTGCGGAGTATATTGAATTATCATCTCATCACTTTAAGTTTGAGAAAACTAAAGTGAAAACTGATGTCACCCAAATTACACCTCCTAAAAAGTATAATGCGATAGCTTGTCAAATATAAAACCAAAAGGAATTGGGATAGATCCCATAAAAATTAGGAAAAAAAATCAGTCATGAGCTTGGTGATGTAGCTAGAAAGTGCAGAAAGCAAATAGAAGGAGGGATCGGTATGAAAAGTAGTAATATTAGCAATGCTTGGAAATTAGGGTTGTTATCAATATGAGATAATTATTAGGATTGTATTCCCGCTGACTTCTTAAATCCATAGATTTATCATGTTTGTCAAACAATCTCGGTTCCTTGCATGTAGAATCTAACAAGTTATGTATCAACGAGCCATCTCTCGATCTTTTTTTGGGTGAATTTCACTCATATCTATCGACTCAAAGTGTCACATCACTATCTCTTATTCTGGATCCTAGATTAACTATCTCCTATTGGTCTCAAGTTAATTAGAAGAAGGTTGGTTGCTTTAAATTGCTATTGTGATCTTCTTTTCCCAATCTCTACCTCTCTCTCGAGTTAGTATCGAATACAGGAGGGTTCCTAATATTTGCTACCTTTAAAAAAAATTCAAGCTGAGAAAACCACAATACATGCACAACTACAAATTTAGAATGACTTTTCACTTCATATGTTTTGTTAATCCAATAGGGTTCCCAGAAGTCTAATTATTGGTGTTTAGATACTCGTGATTGCAAGAACACGCATAGAATTCCTAATTTAAAGCGTACGAATGACATCTTGAATAATAATAATGAAAATAAAAACCTCCACTTTATATCAAACCCTAAAAACCAAGAACAAGAATTCCAAGATCAAAGTGTATCTTAGATCTCGAAACAAAGTAATTAGTGTTTAAAGTGTATAAACTAATAATGAAACATCAAATGGGTATTTATAGATACATCGGAAAACCTAGAAAACCTATCAAAAACACAGTAGGAAAATAGAGTTGGCACCAACCTATGGCCTCACTTACGATCCGTAGGTAATACCTACTAGTCGTCTGTAGCTTCATGGGAATCAGATTAGTCTTCAGGTCTTCAGAACCCTACCTACAAGGGGTACCTATGTGTTGTAGGTACCACCTATTCCTTATAGGTTGGCCTTCATAGGAATAAGTATATACTTCAGATTTCATAACTTAAGGAGTCCTACCTACGCACCTAACCTGCATGCCCATAGGTAGGGCTCGTAGGTAGATTACCTACTACATTTCATTACTTTTTTCTCCTTCTCTATTCTAAAGCCTAATTTTCTTCAAAACAAACATAAAAACACATCATATCTAACAAAAAGACCTAAGTACTTGCATAATTGTCTTATTTTAAGCTTCAAAAGTGTCATGAAAACATGACACATCAATATCATTAACTTCGAATGTTTGCATGTCTTTAGAAAAATAACCTATAACAAAGAAAACATGATTCTTAACTAACAGAAACCTAAGATACCTACAACAATTTACTCAATTTAGCTTAAAAATTCTTATCCTCTCCCATTTACAACTTTTAAAAGTAGAGCGTTGATTCATGCAGCACAATAGTATGACACAAAGGAATCAAGTGATGACATTACATTTGCAACAAACAACCAAGCATATATGGAATTTACACCATCATTAAAGAAAACAGTTAACAATAAAACCCATGTACCATCACAACAAAGAAGTCTAAACTCTCACAGTAGAATAATGCATGTCAATGTAGGAACTAAATTAAATGCTCATGCTTACAAAAGAATTTCCAATAATGTGCACAAAATACCCATAGGCTTTACCTTATTTTCTATACCTGAGTTTTTTGGATAGTTGGACTAGTACTTTTCTCGGCTTATAATGTAGGCTTGGGGGCAAGTATAGTACATTTGTGATATAGTGACTCAGTGATGTGATGCCAAATTATATATTTAGGCATTATTTGTCTCATAGTTAGTATTTTATTTATCCCTTTATAGCATTAATTTTATGAATTATGCTTAATATTATATTTTTATTTGTAGGATTAAATTGATGTAAAAATGAAGAAATTTAAAGCAAAAAAAATTAAAATAAAAAAATTATATAAGGAAATCAAGCATGCAGCGTAATGAATTAAATTTAATATAATAATTAATTTCTACCACTTGAAGTTAGAATTGAAATAAAAAAAGTTAGGTGGCTAGACACAAAAAGTTAGGCGACCACTGGAGTTTATGCAATTCAGTTCAATTTGGACTGGGTATTTATTTTTTAGTCTATTTTGGACTCAGTTATTTTATTTTTAGGTTTTTATTATGCTTATAAATATTTCACAAAATTAGTTTTATGTAATTTTTGACAACTTTTGAGAAGTAACTTGTAAACATTTTACTACAGAAAGCTTGGAGCCACCGTGGAGGCCAAACAAAATTGGTTTATTCTTTTCTTCTCCATATGCATTTATTTGTTTTTTGAGAATTTAATATTCCGGATTTACTCTACTCAATTTTTAAATTCATAATTATGATTTTTTCTATGATTTGTAATTGTAATTTTCAATCCATGAGTTGCTAAATTCCACATCTAGGATTGTGGAATCCATGATGGATTAACAAAACAGAGGAATTGTAAAGATTTGATTGGTTAAAGTTCTTGCATGTATTGTGATTTTCTTCGGTTTGATTTTCTTGTTAATGACTACAGACATTAAGAACCTATTAATTCAAAAGAGAGGTAGAGATTAGAAAAATGAGATCACAATAGTAATGTAAGGCTACCAATCCTCATATAATTATCTTAAAACTCAAAAGATAATAGATAATCTCAGATCCAGGACAAGGGTTAGTAACCCAACACTCTGAGACTCAAAAGGTGATTAGTGAAATTCATCAAAGACATTCAAAAGATGGTTGGTGATGCATAACTTGTTATATTCTTCATGCAATGCATTGAGAATATTTGACGAAGCACCTGAAGTCTACAAAGTTAGAAAGTCAGTGACATTACCCGACTTAGGGCCTTGTCGTAATGGGTGATCCCAAGCCCAAAAAGGACTGAGAACCGCCCTTATTTCCCAACCTAACCCCCAAACGCATACCTTGTGTTGGCTAAACTCTGAACATATAACAAGATAGCATATCCAACTATGCAGAGACTTTGGGATAGGTCTATATCTGAGACCAACCCAACCAAGTCCAACCACTCAATAATCTACAAAAAAAAATGTGGAAACCAAAACTAATACCATGATAATAAGCCAATGTATATATGTACATATAACAAAACAATCCATAACATACCCAAATCCATACTTATCCATACAAAGCCTCTAGACCAACCAAAGAGTACCTAGTCGGGACATGCCCCCTACTATAGCCAAAACCAAAGTCTATGAAAGATAAGAAATATGTAAAGTAAACCATGACATGAAATAGTTTCCTTTCGAAATATGGAAGTTCGCCACTTCAATACAACATTTACTGTCCCTAAATCTGATCACTAAGCAGGAGAAGTAAAATGGTCAGTTCCTGTATAATGTGGATATAAATCCCCTCGAAGATACGTTAGTAGGTGAACACTAGCATACACTCCGAATAAGGATAAGATAGTGCCACTTACAAAGCCAAGTAAAATCGTCCATAATGAACACAACCATACACATATATAACCATGCAGGAAAAAGGAATTGGGTTTAGCATGCATTTAAAACCTTTACTTGGGTTGTGTAGCTTTGCCATCCTAAATGACCCATGGGATATATGAGTTTATATCCCCTACTGAAGGGGCCCCAATGCATGTAAATGCATGACCAGGGAAGAAAACCTAGGATGACTAGTACATCCCCAAAAATATAGTGTGACATCATACACACTGTCACCAAGACCAATCTCACATCGGCAAATATGAGTTTCCAATTTTGGTACCCGCGTACCTCTACCTTTCACAAATTTCCTACATATTTTGCCATTATTTCCCAATTAAAAACATTACCAAGCAACTAATGATCTATTTACTATTTTTTAACCAAGGTTATTTAGTAGTAGTATTGTCATACTGACCATACTTGCAAGTACTACCCATATCAAACCATATATAGGTTTAAGGGGACTTCCAAGTGCCCTTCTATTTAATATATTAAACCTCCTAGGGGATTTCATGTGCCCTACAAGAATGAACAATTTCGTAGCCACTAAGGTTAACCATTTAATCCTTCCAAACCATGTACACTATTTATGCCATTTAAAACCATTCCAAACCATTTATGACCATACCAAATATTTAAAGTATTTATATTATTTAAACCATATAAAACCATCCAAATTCATTTAAGGTTCCATTACCAAACCAAACCATGAAAGAGTTCTAATTAAAGTTCAACCATAGAGTGAAAATATTCTTTTAGGCATTTTATCAAACATATTGAGGGCATACCTTTACCAAGACCAAAACCAATGCATAAACTACCATAGTTAGGGTTACTCAAGACCAATTTCTTAAACCATAACTAAACACTAACCACATATGCAAACTATTACCAAAAACATATAAAAGCATAGTTTAAATTAATACCAAACCATATGCATCTAGACCCTCAACATATGTTTCAAAAATCACCATTCATGATCCAAAAATAAATGTTTAAAACACAATACATAATACATTATTTATAACTAACAATGAGGGGAGGAGTACATGCCTTATACATTACGATTCATGAAAGAAATCTTGACCTTTGAGTCATTTGAAGAACATATGAAGAAACCCTAGCCTTCAATCTTCAATAGTAAGTTTAAGAGAGTATTTGAAATATTTTAATGCTTTACAAGTGTTATGGAAGGAAACCAAGGGTTATATAACATTAGTACATAAGGAATTTGAAGTAGGAAATGTCCGAACTACATTTACTTAAAATTAAAACAAGCCACGTCCAGAGGTACTACTTAACTATACCATTCGTATCCTAGAGTACAAATGGTACCCCAACTCATACGCAAGACCATGACAAGACCCTACCCACTGGTTTCTATATGAATCACACCTCCCTAACTCATACCTAAGGGTAGAGTGATACACCCAATCATAACCACCAACCGTACCATGGGTAGATTCCATAAGACCAAGATAATCATGCACCATACGACTTTTATTGCATGACTCGTATACTCTGATAGGATTCATAACCCAGTGAGTCATATCTTGGGCAATATCCAAGCCAAACATACTACCTAGAGTATGAGTGCATCCTTAAGAAAAGCCCTAACTCATATTCAATGGTATGATTGGTACCCTTGAGTCGTACCAAGTTCAGTGAGTCCAAAACCAAGGAAATTTTGCAAGGATCAAGTCCCCAGGGTGTTATAGTCATGGGGAACACAGTCCTAGTTAATCAATCTCCTTGATTCTCTCAATATAAACCTATATTTGATTACTTGTTAGTTCAATTTATGAACTGTTGACTTGTTCTTTGTAATCTTTCCCTTTCAAAAATAATAATTCATAGTCCAAATAACCAGATTGACCTAGGTCCTAATGATATGCCTCATGGGATTTATGTTAACCTAGTTGGGTTCTATATTTGTTCATTACCACTTTATACTTTATTGTGAGGTGTAATTTGGGCTCCATCAAATATTGGTGTCGTTGCTGTGAAATACAGTTTAGGGTTAGATCAATTGTATTTATTTGACTATTGATTTTATTTTTCCTATAATTTTTTAAATTTTTAGTTTTTGTTCCTTTTATTTTTTATATTTTGCTACTCTTCTTGATATGACATCTTTACAAGAGGACGTGTGGAGTGATGAAAACTCCTTTTTATTGATTCTTATCCTTTTGATATAGTGCATTATTGAAGAAGTGAGATAGATATATTATGGGAGCGAAATGAGAGCATGATAGAAACATTGACACTCCTCGCAAAAGAAAAACATGAGTTCATTCAAAATATTTGTAGCATTGGCTTGGCTATTAACAACTTAAAACAATATTTGAATGCGAAGATTAATATGTGTAGCACCCAATTATTTAGTTATGAGTTCTGTGAGACTGAAAAAAAATTTATAAGCCAAAGTGAGGAGCTAAAATTAGAGGATTGAATACATGATCATAATTTTATTGATGTTGTCACTATTGATAAGAGTACACTAAAGTTATATGAGGACATAAATAATAATACAATTCATGAGTCGAGATGTATTGGACTTCATTCTAATTATTTTTTCACGTTATATTTGGATAATAAAATACTAAACGAGTTATCTGAGCCTATAGAAGAATGTTAAAAGGACAAAAAATATTTTTATACTCTTGAATTTTATTGTGCCAAAATTAAAAAATTACATTCCACACTTAAGATCAAAGAATTGCAACATGCCATATCTATTGTTTAGTTCCTTTATTTTTTTTACCACCGCCCCTTGACCATAGTAGCAAATTAGAAAAAACAATTATGGGTGCAATTCATAAGTTCAAAGTGGAAATAAAAATGGGAGGCAATCCAACTAGTAGTTTAACTTCTTATTATTTATTTAAATAATATAATTTTTTATTTTTTATTTTGTTTTGGTGTGTTTTTACAGATTTAGTGAAAGTCTGAGTATCCGAATTTATAGCTAAATAGCATGTGTGAACTTAAGTGTGGGAAGCATGCAACCCTTGACGGAAACTGAAGACACATGTTACTAGCTAGGCCTTAGAGGGTCTCAAGAAGTACCATTAACCCTCGTTTTATTTTATTTGTTGCTTTGAAGATAATGCATGATTTTAAGAGTGGTGTGGGATATGTTTCAAAATTTGTTAAGGGTAAAATATGCTATAGGTCTTATTTTTTATTTATTTTAAGTTGAAAAAAATAAAAAATACTAAAAAAATACAAAATGATTTTACTTTTATTCTTTAGACAAATAGTTTTTGTTTTTATTTTTTTGAGCATATTTCTCCAACCGCTTTGATTTTTTTATTCTTTTTTAAGGGGGACCCTTTGAATTGTATTTTTTTTTTATGGAATACATTTCTTTTCTTCTTTTATATTTTTATTTTTTGGAGTATTTCTTTTGAGAGAATAATTTTTTTCTTGTTTATACTAGCAATTTATACCTAATTTTGAGTAGTACTTTTCTGTGGATACTTGAGTATAAAAAAAATTAATAGACTTTTTTGATATTTAGGCTCATGGTTGTGACTTTGTATATAATTTTTTCTTACTTTTGTGGTTTGTTATGACCCTATTTGTCTTAGAAGTGGAATTGATCCATCTTGATTAATGCTTGTGCCAGGTGTGGTGAAGAATTTTTTGCATATATTCCATCTTGTGCATATTTGTCGAGAACTTGCCCTACATGCTGTTGAAGAGAAACAAAAAGTGTTTCTTTACTTAGAATATGATAATAGGCTTTCTTTGATGTGTCGTGTAAATTTTATCCTTTTCAATATATTATATCACTAGTTAGCCCATTTGAATATGTAGTCTAGTTTTTTAGGTAGCCGTATTTTTACCTTGATCGATTTTTTTAGAATCCCTAATTTTTGCACTCGACTTTCTTGAGAACTATAGTAATAATAAGTTGAAATTTGGTAAATTTTAAGAAAGTTGACATTGAGTGTAAAAGATGGCCACTGATAGCTACAAAGTGATGAAAAGGTCCTCTTTAAAAGTATGTGACATGAAAAGAAAAGGAAAATACTTGAGAAAAAAATTAATTGAAACCTTCTTGATTTGATGAGAATACTAGTGAAAGTAATTGATGAAGAGAGGGCTAAAAAATAAAGTGAAGAAAATAATGGGTGATGAAGTTTAAGAAGTGAAAAGTGCTTAAGGAAGTGTAAGTCACTATTATATAGTTTTCCTACCTGTTCCCTGACCATTATTAGAACCTGTTAAAGTACTATTAAATTTTATTCGAGCATACTGAATTAGTGAAGATGTACATAATGGACAAGCTTATGGTTCTTTTTGCATACATGTGAAATTTATTTTTGTAAGTGTAAGAGATGTTCTTTAATGTTAAGTTCTTAAATTATGTTCAATCTTTTGAATTGAGTGTGTGGACTATTTTTTTTATGAGGTCACTTATTTTGTGATAGATATGTGTTGTTATTAACTTTCTTTGAAAACAATAGGTAAGCAAACTTAAATTTGATAAGTTAGAGTCTATCTTTGAGGTTATGAGATTCGAGGTGTGTTGTTTGTTTATACTTGATGGATAATGATAATAAAGTGCACTTAATGTTGTGAATTGTTATATGATCTAATTGTTTGTATGAACCAAATTGGTGGCATTCCTAGATTTGATGAGTTGAGATGAGCTTTATTGTTTTCTCGAGGACGAACAAAATTCTAAGTACAGGGTGTTGATATGAGGCAATAATTATATATTAAGTCATTATTTGTCTCATATTTAGTATATTTATCTACTCTTTCTAAGAAATGATTTTATGAATAATTTTTAATATTATATTTTTATTTGTAGGATAAAATTGGTGTGAAGATGAAGAAATTTAGAGTAAAACCAGAATTAAAATTGAGAAATTATATAAGAAAATAAAGCAGACAACTTAATGAATTGAATGCAACATTATAATAAACTTTTACACCTTCAATTTACAATTGAGATAGAAAACGTTAGGCAGGTGGAAAGAAAAAGTTAGGCGTTCACTGGAATAGACACAATCCAGTCCAATTTGGACTGGGTTTTTATTTCCTAGTCTGCTTTAAACTCACTTATTTTAATTTAAAGTTTTTCTTACACCTTTAAATATTTCACAAAAATAATTTTTATGTAATTTTTGACAACTTTTGAGAAATAACTTGTTAACGTTTTATTAGAGAATGCTTGGAGCTGCCATGGAGGCCTCAGAAAATTGGTTTATTTTTTTCTCGTCCATCTTTTTTTTTTTTTTGAGAATTTAAGATTTCAGATTTACTCTACTCAATTTGTAAGTTCATAATGACGATTTTGTTTCTGATTTCTAATTGTAATTTTCAAGCCATGAGTAGCTAAATCCAACAACTAGGATTGTGGAAACCATGATGGGTTAGTAACGCAGAGAAAGTGTAAAGTCTTTCTTGATTGATGTTATTGCATGTATTGTAATTTTATTTAGTTTGATTGCTTTCTTATCAATTGCAGACATTAAGAACCTTTCAGTATTCGATACTTAGTTCAATAGAGAGGTACAGATTAGGAAAATAAGATCACCATAGTAATTTGAGGTTACCAACCCTCATCTAATTAGCTTGACACTCAAAAGGTAACAGTTAATCTGGGATCCGGGACAAGGGTTAGTAGCAGGACACTCTGATACTCAAAAGGCAATGAATGAAATTCATCAAAGGTTTTCAAAAGAAAGTTGGTGATACATACCTTGTTAAATTCTTCATACAAGACATTTAGATAGTTTGAAGAAGCATGATAAGTTTGCGAAGTTAAGAATTCAGGGGGAACACCATTCTAGTTAAGGGGAACACCGTTCTAGTTAATCATTCCCATTGGTTTTCTCAACATAAACTGATATTTGTTTGTTTTTTACTTTGATTTACAAACTGTCGACTTGTTTTTCTTAATCCCCACTTTTAAAAATAATTAATTAATAGTTCAAATTACTACATTAACCTAGGTCCTAACCATATTCTTTGTTGGATCGATCCCAACCTCATTGGGTTCTATATTTGTTCGACGACCACTTTATACTTCATTGGGAGGTGTAATTTGAGATACATCACTCACCCTTCTTTACACCACACTTACCTTATTAGCTCCACTACTTAACCATGCTTCTATTATTTCTCTCTTTGCCTCCTTTACTGCTTATTGGGATTGGGTGTGGTTTATTTATTCTGTTCCCTTATTCACTTTTTTTTTCTTTTCCATTTTTTCACCTTTTCTTATTTTATTTTATTTTTTTCTTCTTTTACATGTTATTAATACACCCCGCCCAATTTTCATTTTATTTATTCCACTCCTTTCTTCATACTCAATTTCAACTATGCATACCTATGATATCCACCCTCAACTTAGGCAATTTGTCTGAGTGAAGGTGCACAGTGCTCAAGGAGCGACCAGGGCCAAAACAACTTCTTTGTGATTAAATGGGAAGGTGAAAAGGTGAAAATAAGAAAATACTTCAATTTAGGCTCGAATCAGGGATCAAGGGATACTTATTCTTATTTGGTCGATCTTTTAGGATAAGAGTGGAATTATTCAATCACATCCTATACAACTATACTATAACCTAAGAAAGACTAACCGAGCAGGTTCTGAATTAAATTCACAAAAAGAATTAGGTAAGTGCCTCACAAACACATTGCAAAGGGTTACATTATCAACTACTACTTGTTCGGTTCATGTAGTGCTAAGATTTGATGATATGCTCCCTAATGCTAATGTCATAATAATATTCACACAAAGGTCACAAATATATTTACATAACACAGTTCACAAAATTTTTAGGAGGGGTATCATTTTGTTTCTCAAACACTTTAGCACAAAACAAAACATGTTAACTGAACTTAGGTTCCTTATTTTTCTTCAAATTAAACATAAACAACACACCAAAAAAATAACATAATATAATACCTAAACATTCCAGTTATACTATAATAATATAGATGACGGGATATGAAACATGACAAAAAAACCCTTGGCTGATGTACACCCCAACTCCTAACTGAAAGTTAATACACTATCCCTGGTGTATACAAGAAACTAAACAACATAAAGGTATAGCGATATGCACTCTCTAGGCATCAGAATATGGATCACCCCAATATGGGGCATATCGTGGCTCATTTCCAAGAGGAGATAGTGGTGCATGACTAGAAGAGGTGCCCCATGTAAGCCAAGCATGCCTATTCTCACCGGTATCGAGCTGCAACACAAGCTTCATAGTCACCATTTTCAAGGCCCACCAGAACTCCTTAGAGTCACCTAACTCATACTCCTCTCATCTTATCATGTCCCCCATATGCGGGGGTGTCATCATCTCAGAAAAAAATCAAAAACCATAGGTGGAGGTCTAGGTAGTGGTCACACCAAAGGAAAAAACATCTACGGTTGACTAGAATATGGCTCTCGGCAAAAGAGAACACCTCTTATCTCAATGAGGAAACCTCCTCACATAGGCTTGATAATTTAGGTTCCTAAGAGTCACGAATTCATGCTCGTTTTTGAGCCTTAAAACTATCTATGTGAATATGCAATTATCTCATGAACCACTCTATAGAGGCCATTGATAAGTCATAAATTTGACGGCTTGCTAGTACCTTTTGAGCCTAAATTATCATGTTTTTCCATTAATTTGACGATCCTCTCTTACTTAATTCTCATTTATGTAGGTAAAAGTAAAAAGGGAAGATGGGCAAGTCATTCAAGTCAACAAGAGAACAAATGTGAAGGAAAAAAGTCAGCCGCTTTGCATTTGCTTTGGATCTACCACCCATCTATTCTTTATCTTCTTTCTATCCACTTTAGATCCACTCAAGAAAATCAAAAGCAAGGTGGTAATTTTGTAATTTTGTCAAATGTCAAAGTGGGGCCTAAAGAAAGGTTTCTAGCTCTTTTTTCAAGACCTAACCTTCATTTTTTTTATCTTAGCTTCTATCTTTTCATCTTATCACCTATCTTTTCATCATAGAATATAAAATATTTATGAGTGATTCCCAGAGAAGAATTAGTGATTTTCTATTAAAGATTTATTGAAACTCCAAGCTTGGAACTACATTCTATTTATTTCTCATGGATGAAGTCAATGTTAACTTTGGTATACTTTTACCCATTTTATCTATGAGTAGCTAATTTTAAATCTTGGTGTTATGTTTCCTTAGATTGTGGTAGTGCATAGGTGTTAGCTAATTATTCTTCTAATTAGTTATTTGTGATTGGCGTTGCATTTATTTCATGATTTAACTAAGAGTTGGGGGTTACAAACCCCAACCACCCTTGAACCTATTTCATTCTTGAAAGAGGGGACATGGGTAAGGACTAAACTCAACCAATAACCTTATTCATTTCATTTAATGACATCTCTTAGACATAAGGTTGTCAATTGAGGCAATAGATGTGGAAAATTGTCACACTTGTGAGTGTTTGAAAGAATTCATTTGTGAAATTTGGTGTTGTAATTGAAAGATTGACATCTAGCCTACCCATGACTTTTAACTAAAAGTTGGACAAATTGCAAAGTGCCCATGCATGAACCCACTCTTAGAAGTACTTAACCCCAAGGCTTATTCTAAATTGAATTCACTCTTAGTATTTTTCAACGCCAAGATAGTGCACTAAAACTGAAGTAGTTGTCATTTACAAGAACGTTCAAACTAAATCCCCCATTTTAAATTTATGTTTGTTTAATTCACACTATGGCTCATGTTTTAGTAGACTATCAATACTATTGAGTTTTGCATTCCATGCTTTCACTCCTTGTGGATTAAGCCCAAACCTAAGTTAGGTTATTATATTGACAACAATTGCTTACACCCATTCAAGAGTGCAATCTGAGTGTTATTAGCCATCATATTTGCCTTTTCTCTAGCCCTAAAAGCCTCTACAATATGGACCCATGGTTATATGTGCCTAAATAATGTGGCCAATTAGGTCTCTATATGTTTATGATGATTGATCATCTCCTGCTATCGATTGACAAACTGTTGTAAGAACTATAGAGGCATACCAATAAACCTTAAAACTGGTGGGAGAGAGGGTAAAGTAAAAGCCAAAGTTGGAGCTAAAGTTCCTGCAACTACCTCACCACATGCAATAGTCGTGGGCTCAACTCTTTTACTGCCCATATTAAAGTCACCAATTGGTGTCGGCTCTTAACATGCTCAGCCGACACAGAAGGACCCATAAAGTGGGTAACAGTGAAAAAGTATACGGATGTTCTCTTTGTTATGTAACAGGGTTGGCCACATCCTTAATCAATCTAATATCTACTATCTATGTGACTTCGATCCTCTAATCAACCTCTAGAATAGGCGTCACTCTGCATCACATAATCTCTACATACGATAAGGTAAGGTAACGATGGTGAACTCTCATAATGCTCTCTAATGGATCTCATCTCGTATATACCTAGAAAAATTAATATCATAACCAGCTATTAGGCTGGAAATTATTACTGCTCTATCCCAAGTTAGACGTTGTCCATAGATGTCGGACTCTAATGATGCCTCACTATCATCCACAAAAACTTTACTGCAAAATACATTGATGATTTCTTAATCTATCTATTTCCCCTAATCTAAAGGTCATCAATACCACACTCTATAATTTTCTCGGTTACCTATCTAGCCAAGTTAACTCTCTGTACCCTGTGCTCAATATCTCTCATTGTGTGCCTACTACTAACTAACCTCAAGCAATAATCAAAATCAGTAGTAGTGGTTGGCCCCACAAACTCCAACCTAAATAAGAACAACTTAATCATCTTCTTTGAAACATCGACCCTAACCCCTTAGACTAGTATGTGAGTTAGTGGGGGTTGGTCCACTCCTTTCCTCTCAGCTGAGGTAACAAAATAAAGGGATGTTTTATAAAAAACATAAAACTTTCAAATAATCTCCCAACAGTAAAAACCTGAGGGTTGGGTCATCCACCCTTGTAGATATATATAAAATACGGCTTAAAGGTCTAGAGCACCTGCCATAGCGGCTATCTTAATTTGGGTCTCCTCTATATTATCACACTGCAATCTACCCTACTCAATAATAGTGTTTTCTCTATCATAAAGAATCTATATGCCCTCTATACATAATCTATTAACTTGGGCAAGTGGGGCTGGGGCGATGTGTGTGGACTCGGACTCCTTAAAAGAAGAAGTTGAAATAACAGCAACCGTAGTACACTAAACTAAGAAGAAACCTCCTGAGATCCCTAAGATACAACATCACCCTATTCAGACTCGGGTGCAACTGACTCATTATTACCTTAATCAGATGTAGACTTCAACCCTTCCTCAGACTAGGACCAAGCTATATCCTTCTCCTAACTAAAACTAGTACCTAACTCATCTTCCCCCTTAGCAGACTAAAACGTAACTTATTCTCTCCCTTATTAGACTGTATAGAGTATGGTAGTGAATTCGTAGTTGAATTTATCTAGGTACTAATCCAAACAAAATGAGTTGGTGAAGTTTGAGGCCCTAACAATAATACCTATAGTGGTGAGGGCTGAGAGCCCTACTGAATAGCTCCCTGGATATAGCTTGCTTTGTGCAATACCTTGAGTCTAACATGGTTCAAAAGTTTTATTGTCCTCACTCACCAAATACTCCTTTAGAAATCCAATTCGTTCAGGCGACTCATCTCATAACCTAGACTGTACTCCTTTTTCTGAGCAACCTTAGTTTCCATCATACCTATAAAAGGAGTTTTAAGTGATTTAAACACAATCCAAGAACAAGAACTGAGAAAAAAATTGGCATTCCTTTGCAAAGGATATATATAACCCCTACCTATGGGTCGTAGGTAGTACCTACAGAGACATAGGTAGACTTCATAAGTAGGAGAAGAATCCCTAAATCTTTAGTGCTTCAAGTTTGACACCTACATAGATACCTACAGGATCGTAGGTGTAACTTACATGCTTGTAAGTAGGGTTCTTGGGTTCAGGATGAGGATATGTAAAAAAATTCCTGAAATTCCATTTAACACAAATAAATTTCCAAACTTTGGATCAAATTTAAGCACTACAACATGCATCACTGTAAGTTAAACAGGTATTCACATATTATTCGTATTATTGAGCTACTTCTTAATTTTAATGTGATCATAAGCTTCCAAATTCAAAAGACATGCATACATCGAGTTCACAAGTTTTAGTCTCTAACTATTGCAAGAATTATGAAAATTGCATAAGCTTAGGCTTATTTTAGGGTAATCTCAAAAGTTCAAGAACAATTTTCTTTTCAAACTAATTGGAGCCAAGAAAACTTTACCTTGAATAAATAATGTAGAAGTGGAAGAAGAACCCGTGATTTTATCCCTAACTCTTTGAATATTGTGTGCAATTAGGGTAATGAGGAGTGGGGTTTTCCTTTTATACTAAGGAATGGAAGTTGGAGTGTTTGAATTGAAGAGTTCTAAATTTGAAGGGTTGAAGATGTTAGAGGGTTGGATTTAGGGTTTAAATAATGTTGGCATGCCAGATCGAGTCTAAATAGCCCAACCTAATTTTTTTAAATATATTATCCCATTGGCAGACCTTACCATTGGCAGACCTTACTTACGGTTCTTAGGACTTAGTACCTATGGTCCCATAGGTAGGTCCCGTATATAGGTTTTCCAACCCATTTTTCCTTTTATTCCTATGATTCCAACCTACGAGATCGTAGGTTGTTCTTAAAAGGCTGGTTTTATGGTCCGTAGGTTGAACTTCATAGACCTAAAAAATTTTTTGATTCCCACAACTCAACTTAGATGTTGTGAATTGGGCCTATGACTCCATAAGTAGGGTTGTAGGTCCAGTTACCTAGATTTGTTTGAAATTTGGCAATTTTTACCATTCTCCATGTATTTATCCAAACTTTTAACCTTCAAAATAAAAATAAAGTGAACACTAAAATCTTAGGTTTTCTCCCAAGTAGCACTTGATTTAACATCTCAGCACGACTCAATTGTCCTGGCTACTAAGACTTTACAAAGGCTAACATTCTGACACACTATCCACTCTTCCATACTTCATATTTAATGCTTAATATAATGCATGTTCACCTTTAATGGGACATATCAATCTCTCTTTAGCTCAAGTTCACCATGTGGAAATACCCTAACCACAGTGAATGCTCCAGACTACCTAAAATTCAGCTTTCTAGTAAATAGGTGAAGCCTTGAATTAAACAACAAGACCACATCACTAGGTTAGAATACCTTTTTATCGATCTTTGTATCATGGTACAACTTTATCTTCTCTTTATAAATTGATAAACTCTCATATGCACGGAGTCAAAATTCATCTAACTCATTCATCTTATCCAACCTTAAGTGTGCAGCATTGCTCCACTCATAATTCAGCTTCTTCAATGCCCATAGTACCTTGATCTCAAATTCAATTGAAAAGTGGCATGCCTTATCATGCACAAGATAATAAGGTAAGGAACCTATAGGTGTTTTAAGAGTTACATAGTAAGCCAAAAGTTCATTATCTACTTTTCTGGACCAGTCAATTCTATTGGCATTCATAGTCTTGATCTCATGATTGGAGACCTCAACCTACCCACTTTCTTGAAGATTCTAAGGTGTTGCTATTTTTCATACCATATTTCTCAGGTAGGGCCTTGAATAAATGATGAGTGGTGATTTTACCACTCATTCACTCTTATTTTTTGTGCACATTACCTTATCCTAAATGGGTAAATGAGTCATAATTGTGATTTAATGCATTGAAATCCATGCATTGTAGGTATAGGAGTTAAAAATACAAAGAGATGTATATTGGAGCTTGAAATAATCAAAAGGGAGTAGAAAAAGTAAAGCTGAAAACCTGTAGTGAACTATCCTCAGTTACCACAGTCGCGGTCTATGGGCCGCGGTCGTGGTCAGTCAATATGGTCAATCAACCATGACCGAAGAAGCCAATTGCTATCACGTAGTTGTGGTCGCAGCTAAACTTGCACTATTGCGTCTTGGCGGAAATGTTCAGTCTAAGGGCAAAACTATAATTACATATGCAAATCCCAATTTGAACAGAAAGACTAAAACCTTAATTTGATGTAAGATTCATTCGTCACATTCCTTATTTCACAATATTCCTCTAGATTATCTTAGGGTTTGGTAGACTCTATTTCTGGAGAAGAAAATATTGTATGAATTTTGGGTGAAGAATACGTTGGATAATTTCAAAGTGGAAGATTTGCTCACTTCCATTGTTGATATTGTGGAGGATCCAAGTTTGAAGCAACATTTACTTATATCTACCACAAATTTATTCAATGGAGACTATAGGTATATCTATGCTTATTTATTTTATGTGAAGCTAAATCTCCCTCTTAGGGTTATGTGTGAATATGGATTAAAGTGTGTCTGGGTTGTTATTGTTAGCATCTATTTGTTAGTTAATTTTTATGGGTTCTATTATTGCTATGCTAGTGTTTTTAGGAATTTATAGGTGAAATCTCCAAATACCCACATAGGTTTGAAGGGTGAAAGATCCAAGCTCTAGAAAACCCAAGACTATTTTTGAAAGAAAGGTTTTAGGTGAAGATTTGGAATATATATAATCCTCAAAAGAGGGAAATGAAGACCAAAGTAATGATACACAATTATGTGTGTATTTTTCTAAATTCTCAATATCTTAGAAATAAGGTTAAAGTGAGGTTGACTATACCATGGGTGTCATCCAAAAAATAGGGATGACTTGATTGAGGTTATGGTTGGTAATTGTTGAAATATCCTATTAGATGTTCAAAAGGATAAATTGGTGAAAGTTTGGTGTTTTGTTGAAAGACTAGCATAAAAATCTATAACCAAACCTACCTATATTTTACTTACTAAATCGATGTTAATAACTAACTCCCAGATGTCACTCCCTTAGTAATGCATAATCTCAAGATTCGTGCATAATTACTGCAACTCTAATTATTCATAGACCCAAATTTATACAAGAAAATCCAAAAAAGAAACATTAGTGTAGGAACTCACCTCCCTCATTTTACCTTTTTGTACCATTTCTTTGAATTTAACTTGTAACTATCATTTCAAATTAATTTGATTTCCACTCCATTGTTCCTTATGGATTCGACCCCAACTCCAAAGTTGGGTAAATATATTGATGATGATTGCCTTGCACTCAAGTTTACGTGTAAGTTGAGCATTATAAAAAATGGCTCCATTGCCGAGTAACAATTTGGCGTATTAAGTTAGTTTGAAATCTTAGTTACTTGCTTGAATTCAAGCTTGTAAATATTTTTTTTGTGACTTTTCTCTATGGGTAGGTTTTATTTCATTCTTTACTTTTATTGATGGCGTCTTGTAATAAATATATGTTTAATGATTGGAATTCATACCATGACACCCCATGTTCGTATTGTTATGGTCCACACTTCTGGAGAGATTGTAAGTATGTTCCTCAGGGAGAGCTTTTACCATCTCAATCCGAGTGGGATTATGGTTACCCCATGTTTCACTGTCTACAAGGACATGGGAATGAGTATTCAAACTTCCACTCCCCCTATTATACTAATCGAGTTGCTAGCTATTCTTATAAATTTAATAGGTCTCATAAATAAAAGAAAGAAGAGCAACAATCCAAATCCACCAATCTTGAAGCAATGCTCCAAACTATTTTGGACCAAGTAGATTCAACTGGGGAAATATGGAATACATGTACAAACAATGGACGGATGTCAAGGAAGAGCTATTAGGCAAAGAAGAAAAGATTGAAACTATCACTACCCTTCCCAATAATTAAGAGGAGTGTTATCATAAAGATAAACCAAACTATGATGATGAACTTGGTAGAGAATATTCCTCAACGAATTCCCAATCATTCTTTCCATACAAAGGAAAAGAAGCCACAATATAGGAAATGAGACTAGAGTCAAAAGAAGAGGCAAAGCAAACCTCTTATGATAAGTCTAGTTCATTTTGGGGTGACAATGCTTTGGAGGAAGCTAACCCAAATTAGGTGTTAGACCTCGTTCATCCCACATTTCAATATTGGGCATAGAGGATGTGATGGGGATCCATCCTTTTTACCAAATAGATAATTGTGGGGAGGTGGAATCCAACTCTTGCATTTTGGAGTTTGTTATCCCGATGGAGAAAATGGAGCCCCATCCATCAAAAGCTAAGATTCTCAACTTCCAAAGTACAAGGAATTTCTTATTGATATGCTTAGTTTTACCTAAGGATCGAATCCAAAAGATCGATGTGAAGTTGGGTAAAAGGTTTAAGTCTTCAAAATGGCGAGATAGGTGCTTTCTTGCCATTTTACAATCTCTTCTAAGTTTTATTTTTGAAGATTTGAATTTTCTGTCCCTCTGCCGCTCATTGCATATTGAGCTAAAGTTAGGATGGTGATTCAAATCTTATAAGTGGAGACAAAAAAGGAAGTAGTGGAAATGTCAAGCTACAATGTTAAACTAAGCTCTCGACCACAAAAAGTGGCACATATCCTTTTTTTTATACATTATAAAGTAGAATAACTTCTTGTTTGTGTTCATGCATAATCCATAGAACTTTGGGGTTCCAAGAGAAATTTTCGTTAAAGTTGGAAAGGAATGTGTGGAATTGGAAAATTGGACTGTGCAAAAAAACTTGTTGATAGGTCTCAGTTACCGCGACCGCAGTCTATGTCACCATGATCGTGGAAGCCATATGATTATGAATGCGTATTTGGGACCGCGACCGAGGTCAATTCAGTTTAAAGATTCGTTCAAATTACCCATTCCCCTAAAATTCTTTAAATCTCCTTCAAAATTCTCTCAAAATCCACTAAAAATTTATGGCTTTGCATTACATTTTCAAGTATCAATTTGTCCCATACATCATTTAACTCGGTAAGTTGTTTAAATTCCCTTATTTTTAATACCTATTTCCTACTTTGTACGTGTATTATAAACAAAGGCCTAAAGTAGTATTTTCATTGCAAAATGCATGCTTATTAGTGTTTAGTGTTGTGGTTAAGTGTTATTAGTTTGAATGCACACAACTGGGGAAGTCTTAAGTACCCAAAATCTGACCTTAACCCATTTAGGTTGAGGTATATGTTCTCCTACAAAGTCTATGTTTAATTCATTTACATTCGAGGACATGAACTTGCACAGCAGGCTCAACTTCATTATTGCTTTTGTTGTCATGCCTAGTGTAACTGCAGAGTTTGGGTTAAAATTAAATTTTAAACACTAGGAAGGAATTGTAAGATCAGGCCTTGAGTACCGCAATCGCGGCCCTGATGACCACGATAGCATCACTGCAGTCACGAACAATGCTTCGCGACATCCATACCTGAGGTCAAGTTCTGATAGGCATAAAATGTCCTACTACACATTAACTACCCCTGAAACCTTCTATAACAATACCACACGAGCCTATAGATTTGTTTTAGCATATTTTTATTGTAATGTTGCTAATGTTGGCATATGATGAACTATTTATAGGTTATAGGATTCAACAATGGGAGACTTTGATGACACCCAATTTATGTTCGCACAATGTAAATACCAGTACGAAATAGACTGTCACAGAACAAAGCTACTCCCTGAAAGGGGTATCAGCCTCGAAAAGGTAGAAGAGAAGTTCCAATAATTCCATGAAAGGCTCACTGCAATCAGGTGGATATGTTTTGCCCCAGAACCCTGCCTCGAAAATGAGAATTAGGTATATGAGTTCTATGAAAATATAATATCCCAAAAAATCCAAACCAATATTAGGGCCATATTTTAATCTCATGCATAGTACATCATAATTATTTTATAGTTTTATGAGTAAGTTATATGTATATTAAGGCTTCAAGTAACTCCCAGCTATCTGACGAATCAAAACATTCCTTACCGATTGAATTCTTGGGAAGGATATTGCTATAGTCAACTTCAAATGAGAATATCTCTCATTATACTATGAATATTTGAGGCCATGACCCACCAAAATATATTTAATGGAATTATATTTCCAAAGATACCATTTTCTTCAAAATCCAATATCGGAGCAAAAAGTTATACCCATTTTATTCCAGTATGTCAGCCTAAAAACTGAGTGACGACTTGTCTGATGGTTTATCATATTTTTGACGACCTGTCTGATGGCTTATCACATTTCTGATGACTTTCCTGATGGATTATCACATTTCTGATGACTTCTCAGCTAATGTCGTCAAGCTTAGAAACCAACCCATCAATTTCAGGTCCTAGGTGACGACCTGGGCTGGCGGGATATCACAGACCTGAAGGCTTATCATCCCATGTCGTCAGCTGATAATTTCAACAACTTGGAAGTAAGTTTGTAGGGGTATTTTTGTTTTTTCCCTCACCCTAAACCTTATCCTATGACATAAAACACCAAAAATACATATTTAGCTATTGGTATTTAGTTTCAAAAGATCTTAACCCTCTTTGTTCCCAATAACAAACTTAGGGTTTCTTCTAAATTAACTTTAAGATCCCATCACACTCTCCACAAGATATTCAAGAATTAAGATTCCTAATCCAGGAACATTCAAGAAATGTCAATTTTAAAACAAGATTAGGGTTTCTCTCTATCATTAATCTCCAAGAACAAAATCCAATATTCTTCAAGAACTAAGGGAATTCCAATTCTTCAAGTTCAAGAATATCAAGAATCTTATCCCAGGTATGCATAGTGTTCATTTGAGGACTCCTTTCATCCATGAATCCTAATAATCTCTTTTCTAAATTCAAGTTATGGATTTTTTGATGAATTTCATGATTGGGTTGCTCTTGTTCATGTTAAAAATGAGTAATTGAATTGTATTCCATGAATGAGTGTTAAATTCCATATGGGTTGATTTGTAAAGGTATAGATTCATGAAATCCTATGACTAAACCCTTGAATGACTAAATTAGAATTATATCATGACATTTAATTGTCGTATGATGTTGTTTACACATTCTATGCTTACCATGTGTTGGATTAAATGCCTAGATGAAGGAAAAGTGTCTAATCAGCATGATATAATGAAATCCTCATGTATGTACAAGCTTATGCCTATCACATGTTTGATGAAATACTTTAGTAATTGTATTATGATGATTATTATGTATTTAAGAAATTCATGCTATGTCAGTTTCGTTCTATCAGGTCATGGGGGTACTTGTACCTAAAATATTATCTGTGTACCTAGATCCATGTCATGTTTTCATGATACTCTCGGTTAATCCATTATCCATAGAAATCAGTCAACCATATGACTCAGGAAATCTCAAAAAATCTTCGTAGTTCAATAATATGAGTAATTTCAAGATTCCAAGTAAAATCTCATTAACACATTACTCTCAGTCAGTCCGCAGACATCAGTATATTCTATCAGTCAACGAAACTCAGTAAGCTCAGCTTTGCTCTGCTAGACAATACCACTAGTTTCAGTTCAATTATTCAGTTTATTTCAGCTAATCAATTTAGTTTAGTTAATTAGTTCTGCTCAATTACTTAGTTCAATGCCATTCAAATGGGAGTAGGATTCAGCACCGAGTGAGCCTAGGGATGGGGAATCACCCGCTAGATAGGAATGAGATCCCTAGAAGCAATCCCTAAGTTATTGAACTACATAACCAGTATAGGTTTGAGATGTCACCCGTTAATTAGGACTGACATAATCAGGGATCACTTGTTAGCACATTTAAATGTCTAGGAATGATCCCAGGGGTCACTCACTAGATTAGGATTGACTCCACAATAGTTGTCTTTACCAGTGGTGTGGTACTGACACCCTTCTAACTGGGGTTACAGGTTGGACCCCAAACTAGATAGAAAGGGGCATATCGGTTAGATGAATACATCCCAAAGTTTTAATTATATATTCAGGACTATCAGATACATTCAATCCCTATTATTATCAATAGACTCTGGGATCACCTACTAGATAAGATTGAACTTAACTATGGTCAATCAGTATCAGTATCATTAGATTAAAAATCACCCACTAGGTAGAAATTATCTTAGACTAAGTCAAATTATCTTTGTTATCATTATACTCAGAGATCACCCGCTAGATAGGACTGATCTCAGATTTAGTTACTCCATACAGAATAAAACTCAGATAGTTCCATCAGAATTTAGACTGTTAGATATAGTCACTCAGTATCAGTTACATCGGTTATGCTGATCATCACAGTCATATCTGTTATGTCAGTCATCATAACTTACATTATTAGTATTTAGTTTTGGGACTGTTAGAAACAATCAATCAGACCAGTTCTTCATAATTCAAACTATCGGAAATAGTCGTTCATCTATTCAGTAATACAGTATCAGTTCCTCACTTAGTAGTAAATTACCTATAAATATCAGTGAACACAGTCATTTAGTATCTCAGTATCAATACACTCATGTTGTCAGGATTCAGACTTAGTTTTCAGTATCACCATAAGTTCAGTTATAGTTGCTTATGCATGTATATATTCTCACGTTCATATTAGTCAGCATTGTTCATTCACATAAACCCTTTTCATTTAGCCTACCGCACTTGTATACTTAGTACATTTAGTCATACTAATGTTTTCACGCTATGGTGTTTTATTTTAGACCATAGGTTTAGAGAAATGAGTTTCAGAGAAGTAGTAGCATTGTAAATATCAACAGTTAGAGTTAGTAGTGAGTCCTCATTTTTTGAGTAAATGATTACATTTTATTACTTCAGTATTTCAGTTTGGCTTTTAGTAGTCGGGAGTTAGTTCAGACTAGATTACAGACTAGATTTAGATTTTAATATTTTTGTTTGGCTTTGCTATTGTTATAGAATATTATTCATACATTGTTATTATTCAGATTATGTTCAGTATTGAACCTTATGGCCTTTTAGTTCATGTTTCCGCATTTATAGTTATATATTATGTAGTGTATAGGTACAAATATCAGTCATGGTTTAGCTTGTGGTCTTTTATGGTCATGAGCACTGTGTAGTATTCCGGTTCAGAAAATTGGGGCAATACAAACTTGGTAACAGAGCCTAAGGTTCAATAGAGTCCTAGGAAGTTCGAAAGTTTCATTTAGTAGATCATGTACATGGGTGTGTTGAGCTCCATATTTATGTGCAGGAGGCTATAAGATATTTTAGGAATAGTTTCCCTTCTTTCAGTATTTATGTCGTGCCAGTGAGCGTAATCTCAAGTTAATCTCTTAGTCTAATCTGCTTCTTCTCTTTATTTTAGAATATGCCTCCTAAGGGAAGAAATCAGTCAGCCCCTCAGCCCGAAGAACCTTTGGGCAGTCATGTTTCTCATGCGGAGTTTTGGACCACCTTCAACACTCTTTCTTAGTCAGTATCTACCCATAATGAATGACCAGTTGTCGTTCAAGCCAACCCAGTGGCCAATTCTACTCGAATAAATCCTTCAACCTTTCGTGAGTCTAAGATAGATGAAGACCTACAGGAATTCCTATATCATGTTTAGAAGGTGAAAAACATTATGGGGGTAACTACTATTGAGAGTGCTGAGTTAGCTACATATCAGTAGCAGGATGTGGTTCATACTTGGTTCAAGCAATGGAAGTCAGAGATGGCAGATGATAAAGGGTCAGTTGAGTGGGAGGAGTTTGATTTAACTTTCCTTGTTAGATTCTTTCCCCTAGATATTAGAGAATCCAAGGTACTTGAGTTCATTAATTTCAGGCAGGGCAATATGATAGTGAAAGAGTATTCTCTCAAGTTTACTCAATTAGCAAGATATGCCCCTCATATGGTTGTAGATAGTAGAGCTAAGATGAGTAAGTTTGTCTCAGGGGTGAATGATAGTGTGGTCAAAGAGTGTAGGTGTACGATGTTAAATAGTGATATGACTTTAGCTGGGCTTATTACTCATGCTCAGTAGATAGAGGAGCAGAATATTAGGATGAGGGAGAGATAGAGTATGAGATCAAGGACAGGTAGTTTTAGCTTTGCTCAACCTAAGTCACAGGGTAGTAACCTTTCTCAGCATAGTTACAAGTTTTTAGTCCCAGCTAGTGCACCAGTACCCAAGTTCAGGAATGACCATCATGCTTTGAGGCCCTGGGTAGTGAGAACATGAGTCTTACCTATTTGCTTTATAAAGAGTGTGGTAGGAATCCCTTATGTTCATGTAGAGAAGGTAGTGATGTATGATTTCGGTCTGGTAAGCCAGGCCATAGGTGCGACAGTGTAGAGTTCTAGCACAGAGGGATAAAGATTTGCATCAGCAGGGCACCAAGAGTGGTCAGCATCAGAATAAACTTTATGCACTCGAGACCCGTCATGATCTAGAAAGTTTCCTTGACCAAGATTCATGTACGTTACAAGTCTTTCATGTTCATGGTATGTATTGTTAAATCTCTTTCTCTCTTTAAGATTATGTTTTAGCACGAGTTAGGTAGTAAAGTCAGTAAGTCAGTTTAGCAATCAAGCAGTCAGATTGGTGTAGTTTGTTTTCACATCCTTGAATATATTCATACTATTCGAAGACTCGGGGAATGTAACTATTCCAAGGTTGAACCTCTTATTAATTGCAAGTTCAGTTCAGTTTATGCATCATGCATTAGCTTTAGACTCTCGAGGTTCAGTTATAATCAAGTTCGTAGATGCTTTGTGTATCACCCCTGTGTCTCATCAAGGTGAGGGTTCTTAGAGAAACATAGTGTCCCAAGGAGGAGATACCCCATAAACCCTTAACTATCTTATATCTTAACTCATTCAGTTTCTCTTTGCATAACGAATCCATTTTAGAGTATAGAGTACTCATAAGTTGACCCTTAAAATTCCAACCTCAGTTGTAAGCCATGTATTCAGAATCTTAATTCAGTTTATGATGTTCATTTCATATGTCCCGTATTAGATTCAGTTAGGTAGTCAAGTTTCCGCTCATGTATGTTTAGTAAATGATCTTAGGCTCATTAGCATTCCCGTGTAGGGTAACAGTTCTCTTTAAACTTATGTTTCTTGTTCAGGAATACATCATAAAGTTGATATCAAGTACAATTACATATTTAGTCATGCATACATATGCTAGTTCTGTTATATAATCATGCATTAGATATGCATTCTTATTGGAAGAACTTTAGTTATCAGAAACCTCAACCATGCATTCACGAATTAGTTACACATGCATCAGATATGCATGTTCTATATGATTGGTCAGTTTATCAGTCATGTCAATCATGAGATGATGTTTCTGTTATTCATGTTAAGTTCATGTTCGGTCTATCAATCCTTCCCTCTCAGTCAATCTCATTCGAGGACGAATGTTCCCAAGGGGGAGATATTGTAATAACCCAAAAAATCCAAACCAATATTAGCACCATGTTTCAATCTCATTCATAGTACATCATGATTATTTTATAGTTTTATGAGTAATTTTGATGTATATTAAGGCTTCAAATAACTCCCAGCTATCAGACGAATCAAAATAATCCTTACCAATTGAATTCTTAGAAAGGATATTGCTATAGTCAACTTAAAAATATCATATCTCTCATTGTAAAACAAATTTTTGAGCTCATGACCCAATAAAATATATATAATTGAATTATATTACCAACGATAAAAATTTTTACAAAATTTTATATTGGATCAAAATGTTATACCTATTTTATTCTAGCATGTCAGCCTGGAAACTGAGTGATGACCTGTCTGGCGGCTTATCACATTTTTGATAACCGTCTTCAGGATTATCACATTGCTATCATCCTATCTGATAGCTTATCACATTTCTGATGACATATCAGCTAATGTCGTCAAGCATAAACATCAACCCATCAATTTTAGGTCCTAGGTGACGACCTGCGCTGATAGGATATCACAGACCATACGACTTATCAACCTATGTCATCAGCTGATAATTTTAGAAACTAGGAAGTAAGTTTATAGGGGTATTGTGGTATTTTTCCCTCAACCAAAACATTACCCCCTGACATAAAAAACCAAAAACACATATTTAGCTATTGGTATTTAGTTTCTAAAGCTCTTAACCCTCTTTGTTCCCAAGAACAAACTTAGGGTTTCTTCTCAATTAAATTCAAGATCCCATCACACTCTCAACAAGATATTCAAGAATTAAGATTCCCAAACCAAGAATATTCAAGAAAGGTCAATTTTCAAACAAGATTAGGGTTTCTCTCTATCATTAATCTCCAAGAACAAAATCCAATATTCTTCAAGAACTAAGGGAATTCCAATTTTTCAAGTTCAAGAACATCAAGAATCTTATCCCAGGTATGCATAGTGTTCATTTGTGGACTCCTTTCATCCATGAATCCTAATAATCTCTTTTCTAAATTCAAGTTATGGATTTTTTGATGAATTTCATGATTGGGTTGCTCTTGTTCATGTTAAAAATGAGTAATTGAATTGTATTCCATGAATTAGTGTTAAATTCCATATGGGTTGATTTGTAAAGGTATAGATTCATGAAATCCTATGACTAAACCCTTGAATGACTAAATTAGAATTGAATCATGACTCTTAATTGTTTTATGATGTTGTTTACACATTCTATGATTATCACTTGTTTGATTAAATGCCTAGATGATGGAAAAGTGTCTAATTAGCATGATATCATGAAATCCCCATGTATGTACAATCTTATGCCCATCACATGTTTGATAAAATGCTTCAGTAATTGTATTATGATGATTATTATGTATTCAACCAATTCATGCTTTGTCATTTTCCTTTTATCGGGTCTTAGGGCTACTAGTACCCAAAATATTATTTGTGTGCCTAGATCCATGTCATGTTTTCATGATACTCTCAATCAATCTATGATCCGTAGAACTCATTTAGCTATGTGACTTAGGAAATCTTAGTAATTCCATAATCTTAGTGATTTCAGGATTCCAAGTAAAATCTCAGTAACTACATTACTGTCAGTTAGTTCTCATACATCAGTACATTTTGTCTATCAACATAACTCAGTAAACTCAGTTTAGCTCAAATAAACCAAACCACTAGAATCAGTTTAACTAATCAATTTAGTTCAGCTAATCAATTCTGTTTAGTTAATCAGTTCATCTCAATTAATCAGTTCAGTGTCTTTTTGATGGGAGTAGGATTCAGCACAAGGCGAGCCTAGAGATGGTGACTCACCCGCTAGATAGGACTGAGATACCTAGAAGCAATCCCTAAGTTCCGAAACTATGTACCCAGCATAGGTATGAGATATCACCTATTAGATAGGACTGACATACTCAGGAATCACCCGTTAGCATATTTAAATGTATAGAATTGATCCCAGGGGTCATCCGCTAGGTTAGGACTGAATCCATAGCAGTTGTCTTTACCAGTGGTGCAGTACTGACACCCTTCCAATTGGGGCTATAGGTCAGACCCCAGACTAGATAAAAAGGGGCATATTATTTAGATGAATACATCCCACAGTTTTAGTTATAGATTCAGGACTGTCAGATACAGTCAATCCTTATCATTATCAATAGACTTTGGGATCACTCACTAGATAGGATTGACCTCAACTATATTCAATCAGTATCAGCATCATCAGATTTAGAGATTACCTACTAGGTAGGACTGATCTGAGACTATGTCAAATCATCTTTGTCATTATTATACTCAGATATCACCCGCTAGATAGGAGTGATCTTAGATTCAGTTACTCCATATAGAATGAAACTAAGATAGTTCCATCAGAATTTAGACTGTTAGATACATTTGCTCAATATCAGTTACTTTAGTTATGCCGATCATCACAGTCATATCAGTTATATCATCCATCATAACTCATGTTATCAGTTTTCAGTTTCGGGATTGTTAGACACAGTCAATCAGACCAGTTCTTCATGATTCAAACTGTCAAAAATAATCGTTCATCTATTCAACAATACAGGAACAGTTCCTCACTTAGTAATTACTTACATATAAATACCAGTGAACTTATTCATTTAGTATATCAGTATTAGTACACTCATATTGTCAGCATTTAGACTCAGTAGTCAGTATCACCACGAGTTCAGTTATAGTTACTTATGTATGTATGTATTCTCATGTTCATATTAGTCAGCATTGTTCATGCATATAAACCCTTTGAATTTAGCCTACCTCACTCGTATACCCAGTACATTCAGTCGTACCGATGCATTTACGCTATGGTGTTTAATTTTACGCCATAGTTTAGAGGTGCGAGTTTCAGAGCAGCAGTATTATTGCAGATTTTAGTAGTCAGAGTTAGCAGTGAGTCCTCATTCTTTGAGGACATGATTACTACTTTATTACCTCATTATTTCAGTTTGGCTTTCAGTAGTCATGAGTTAATTAGAGACATGTTCCTTCAACTCCCTCCTCCAGATAGTTAGAGGCTTTCAGACAAGATTACAAACTAGATTCAAATTTTAGTATTTTAGTTTTGTTTTGGTATTGTTATACAACTTTATTCAGACATTGTTATTAGTTAGATTATGTTCAGTATTGAACCTTATGGCCTTTTCGTTTATGTTTTCACATTTATAGTTATATATTATGCAGTGTACAGGTACAAATATCAGTCATGGATTAGCTTGTGGTACTTCAGGGTCATAAGCAATATATAGTGTTCCAGTTCAAAAAATCAGGGTGTCATAGAAAAATCTGTGTAGTCTCCCTCGTAAACCCAATTATGAAAATTCAAGGTAAATAGGTCCACTTTAGAGCAGCACAAATTAATGCAATTTATGGGATGCCAAATACTGACATGAGAGAGTTTGACTCCAAAGTATGCGAGCCTGGGACTTGGATGGTTGGTATCTTTTGTACTGGAAAGGAAGTCCCATTGGCCATCACTAAATGAGATATTTTGATGAAGGAATTCAAGGCTGAAGCCAGGCTATGGTTGACATCATCTATAGCAAAGTCTCACATTACACACTCATGACCACTATCATAGATATAAGAGCTAGGATGGTAGCATGCATCCTATCTGGCATTGCTCTGAATATGGGCGAGATTGCTCTCTCTAAGTGGTGACACTTCAACAAACAGGGAGGTACCTATCTTCTTTTTCAATCTCTTATCATTGAATTATCTAGGAGATCAGAAGTAGAGAAGTACATCATAGACACTTAGGTATTCCTTGTCTCTTTCATATATCTACTCAAATTCAGAGGTTTCAGCACACCAGTTCAGAGTAAGAAGAGAAAGATGGACTTAGGAAAATTAGTCCAAGAGGTCAAACACTCTTTAAGACCCTCATCAATGATTGCCTTTGATGATATTTCTATTCAGATATAGGGGATAAGAAAGATATTTTCTCGATTTCCTCAGGGACCAGGAGAGTCCTTCACTGCTCATTATTTATATGTAGCATAATCAGATTATGATAAGTATATAAAAGATTAGAAGAAGAAGGGTGCCACAGTTGTCATCTTGGAGAGAGCTTATTCATCCCTAACTGAATCCCATAGGAGCCCGAAAGACTCACATGATGACATGGAGAAGAAGGAGAAAAAGAGAGATAAATTTTTTAGAAGGCTATAGAAGGGGGTGAAAGGCATATTCAAGGTGCTCAAACCCAACCAACTGCTACCTTCACTAAGAGTTAATAGTGAGGATGATGCCCTTGCAGAATGATCATCTGATAATGCAGAGTCCATAGGAGGAGATAGCTCATGATATAGATACAGGGAGCCCTTTTTACTCTTCCTTCTTGCATATGCAATGTGGACACTGCATTTATTTAAGTAGGGGGTGACACCAGATTCTATATTGTTTGGTGTTATATTGCTGGATATCTTTTTGATAATGTTTTGGATATTATTTCTTATGTTTTCCTTTGGATTCTATATTTTTAGGTATTCGGATGGTTCCCAAATTTTATGGATTATCATGTTTTTCTTTTATTTCTAGTGTTAGTCTTCTATACATACTTTAAATTTTGTTATGGATCTTAGTGATGTTGGAAAAAGTATGTATGGGAATAATAAGTACCCATAAAATAAATGTCAGAAAATGCAAGGAAATAGAAGAAAAAGAAAAGTGGGGAGAAGGAGGTAAAAGATAGGCATGAACAAAGAAATAAAGAAAAATAGAGTGGCCCATAGTCGAAAGGAGGAGAGTTGTAAAGTTTGATGTAGATATTAAGGGTATGGTGTAACCTAGTTACCTAAATGATATACTACCCTAATCAGAACCTACGTTACAAGCTTATAAAGTCCTTCGATATCTCCAAACTTTTACCTTCATTGTCGTGGTGATTGAAAATAGGGGTAACCCTATGGCATGACACTTATTGCGTTGAGATTTCTTTTGTTAGGGGAGCATTTTGCACTTAGAATTCCTTGTTACTTGTTCGGTAGTCTGGTGTGTGAAACTTTTCTTTCTTGTGAGATGGGCAAGCAAACAAGTTGAGGTGAGTAATTTTTGTCACCTCCTGGATAATGAGGCAAGTGGAGTATGCTTTAGTTTTAGTCAAAAGGTGAGCTACTTCTACAGTATTGGTTTTTGTTGTTTTACTGCTCCTCAAAGTCTTCTGCATTCTTTGAGTATTGTATTCTATAATGAGGGGTGTTGTAAAATTAGTCTAGAACATGTGCAATGAGCTATTTATGGTTGCAATTCAAGTTGGAGTCATTATGGACTTTAAGACATACAATTTGGGCATAAATAATTGTGGCTCATGGAAAAGAAGTAGTGTTGCTTAAGGACAAGCAAGGTCTTAAGTTGGGGGTGTTGATGATTGGTGATTTTACCACTCATTCACACTTATTTTTTGTGCACATTACCTTGTCTCAAATGAGTAAATGAGTCATAATAGTGATTTAATGCACTGATATCCACTCGTTGCAGGTATAGGAGTTAAAAAGACAAAGATATGTGGATTGGAGCTTGAAATGATCAAAAGGGAGTAGAAAAATACAACTAAAGACCTGCAGTAAACTAGCCTCAGTTACCGCTGTCGCAGTACATGGGCCGCGGTTGTGGTCAGTTAAGATGGTCAATCAACCGCGACCGTAAAAGTTAATCCTGGTTATGTAGTCAAGGTTGCAGCCAGACTTATGCGATCATGGCTTGGCGAAAATGTTCATACCAAGGGCAATACTATAATTATATGTGTTGATCCCAATTTGAAAAAAAAACACTAAAATCCTAATTGATGTAGGATTCATTCCATCACATTTCTTCTTCCCCAATATCCTCTTGTTTAACTTAGGGTTTTGTAGACTCCATTTTTGGAGAAGAAAATATTGTTTAAATTTTAGGTGAATAATACATTGGAGACTTTCCAAGTAGAAGATTATCTCACGTCCAATGTTGATATTGTGGAGGAACCAAGTTTGAAGTAAAATTTGCTTAGATCTACCACAAATTTATTTAATGGTGATTATGGGTATATATATTCTTATTTATCTTATATATAGCTAAATCTCCCTGTTGGGGTTATGTGTGAATAGAGATTAAAGTGTGTCTGTGTTGTTATTGTTAGCATCTATTTGGTAGTTCATGTTTATGGGTTCTATTATTACTATGCTAGTTTGGTTGGGATTTGTTGGGTGAAAGCTCTAAATACCCACATGGGTTTGATAGGTGAAAGATCCAAGATCTAGAAAATCCAAGGCTATCATCTAAAGAAGGATTTTGGGTGAAGATTAGGAATCTATATCATCCTCTAAAAAAGTATGTGGAGACCAAGGCAATAATAGACAATTATTTGTGTAGTTTGCTAAATTATCACTATCTTAGAAATAACAGTGAAAGTGAGGTTGACTATGCCATGAGTGCCATCCTAGAAGTAGGGATACCTTAATTAAGGTTTTGGTTGCTAATTATTGAACACACCCATTAGGTATTCTAAAGGATCAATGGGTGAAAGTTTTGTGTTTTATTGAAAGACTATCATCATAATCTATAACCAAACCTACCCATATTTGACCTACTAAATCGATGTTGATGACTAACTCCCACATGTCACTCTCTTGGTATTGCGTAATCCCAAGATCCATTCATAATTTCTATAACTCTAATTATTCATAGCCCTAAATTTATACAAGAAAATCCAAAAATGAAACATTAGTGTAGGAACTCACCTCCCACATTTTATATTTTTGTACCATTTGTTTGAATTTAACTTATAACTATTATTTCAAATTAATTTGATTTCCACTCACATTGTTCCTCATGGATTCGACCTCGACTCCAAAGTTGGGTAAATATATTAACGACGATCGGATTACACCCAATTTGACGTGTAAGTTGAGCGTTATCAATAAACCATTGAAAAACTCGGACCCACCATCACTAATGATGGCTCATGGGATACCAAATTGAGAGAAAAAATTCTTCTTCAAAAATGCAGTGATACTTCACCATCATTATTGGGAGTAAAACTTCTTCCACCCACTTATACATATAGTTGACTACAACTAATATGTACTTTATACCATGAAAACTCACAAACAAATTCATAAAATCAATACCCCATACATAAAGTAACTCTACCTCAAGAATTGATGTCATAGAGAGCTCATTTTTCCATGAGATATTGCCCTTCCTCTGATATTGGTCATAGGCCCAAGCATAGTCATATGCATATTCGTAAATTGTCAGCTAGTAATAACCACATTCCAGAATATTATGGGTCGTACGAGTACTATCATGGTGACCCCCAACCGGTGATGAATGATAGGCCACCGAAATACTTATTATCTCAACTTCAAGAATACACCTACGAATCACACCATTGATAACGCTCAATCTACAGCTCTCGTAGGAGTGTAAAGCGGTCGATAGCAAATATAGAACCCAACCTGGGTTGGGTATCGATCCCACAGGGAATAGCTTGGTCAACAAGTAAGTGAAATTATTAGACTTTTGATGCAAGTCTCGTAAGAATGGGGGGATTGTAATAAGTAACCAAAGTAATGAAATAAAATCTGAAAATAATAAAGTAGAAAGAGAGTATTTCGTAGGTTGTGAAACAATGAGAATTGAGGCGTTGGGGTTATATCCACCTTCAGAAGTATACATCTCTATTGGCTATGAGTGTGTAGAGTCTTGACATGCAATTGCTTATAGAGAATTGTAGTCGATGGTAAATCCAAGCGTCTCTCGACCTAAACAAGGACTATTTCACTTTAACTCTCTCGAGCTTAAAGCGTGTCTAACGGTACGAATTCTCCAAGAGGTTAGTCCAGGTACGGCACTAGCTTTTTAATAGGAAAGGGTGTCCTACTACCTTGACATTATCTCTTTTCCAGACAAATAACCTTTCTCTCGAACAAGTTAAATGTTAGACTGGCGTTGGTCTATGCGTCTTCTTTTCTAGACAAATAACCTTTCTCTCGAACAGGTTAGATGTTAGAATGGCGTGTTCTTGTGTTTGAACCGCAAAGGATGTAGATTTAAGATGAAGAGAATAATGATATAAGCAATATACGTGTCTTGAACTCACAAGCTCATAGCAATAGATAGTAACTCATTCGGCTTCCATAACCCCAACTAAGAGGTTTAGTTACCCATGAATGCGAAGGATATCACGTTTTGCATGGTGAATGGCGTGAATAGTAGGTGTTTGGCGTGTGGTTTTGGTGATTCCTTAGCAAGTAACGATTCTCTTGTTGTGGAATTTAAGAGTTGAATGTTTGTGGTGGAAGATGAGAGAGATGGAAGAAAATTAATAGTTTAAGAATGAATTTCTTGAATTTAGAGAGGAGTTGCCTCCACTAAGGGAGGACTTGATTAAAATCTCTAGCATGATAGGGTATTTATAATACTCCTATCCTACTCCTACTATGCTAATGAAATAAATAACCAAATCCTACTAAACTAAGGAAATACTTAACCCATTTGTACTAGGTTAATGTAACATTCTCCTAATCCAAATAAACTAATGAAATACATAACCCAATTGTACTAGGTTAATGTATCATTGTCAAAATCCAGCTTTGTGTCTGTAAGTCCCCAAAGTCTTCAGAAATGCTGTTTTAGCCCGGGACAGATTTTCCATGCAGTCCCCAAAGTATTCAGAAATGCTGTTTTAGCCCGGGACAGATTTTCCATGCAACAGATTTGGTCCTTTAGGCGTCCAGCTCCTTTCTACTTCGTTTGTGAGCTTTCTTTTGCGTCAAGTAAGCCATAAAATGCTGTATTTTACATCATTTATACCTGAAACTTTCCTAATCATGTTCGTTAGCTCATTTATAGGAAAAAGGACTAAAAGTGCATGAAATATATAGTTTGTTCTCAAAACTAGGCTAAAATATGGGCAAAATATATTGATATAGGCGTGTAAATTCGCCTATCATCAACACCCCACACTTGCAGCTTTGTTCGTCCTCGAACAAAATATCATGTCCTTCTAAACATCAACTTAGGGTTTTACAACAACAACATAAAACATTCTTCAAGACAAGCACAACAATTATCAACGAAGAGTAGCTTTCTGATTATAAGTAGAAACAATTTAACCTCAAGCATAGACTCGTGATGGTGATCAACTCGCATGCAAACGTTAAGGTGCATAGAATCATGTACAACTATCCAAGACTCATCAACCATGTGTGTCTCACAATATAGTACCCATAATCACTCACAAGTATAGCATATTTTTCAAACATGGGTATCAAAATGTCCTTGCTCTCGCTCTCACAAAAAATTCATATGTAGCAACTAATGACCATAGGCTTGCCCTTAATGTAGTACTCCACTAAATGTCGGAATGTTGAGGTTAGGATCAAGTAGGTCTTTTGATGGTTGTAATGTAGGCTAAGGGACGGGTAGGATCAACTATTTTGGCCAGAAATAGTGACTAAGTTCCTAAGCACTTTAATACATCACATTGTATCATTGACACTTTTTTCTTTCAACCTTTCTTCTTTCTTTTATTCTACCACCCTTGTTCTCCTCTTTTTGTTTTTCAATTTTAAGAACAACTCACTTTTCAGCTTTCTTTTCCTTTTTCTTTTCACAACATACCTCTTATGATAGCACTTTCTTTTTCATAACATATTCAAGCACCATTACAATTTAAAGCATCATACTCAACCAATTTCCTCTTATGTTGTCACATGACTTTTTCACTTTAAAGCACTTAGGAATTTGGATCAAATTACGGTCTTAAAAAATGGATTAGGCTTACATACAAGGTTGTCAAAGAAATAGGCTAAAGGCTCAAAAGGGTTTAACTAGGATGATGTCCATGGGTAGGTAAAACTGAAGGTAAACATGTATAGGTTGCCAAAGAAATGCCTAAATCATATCCTAAACTTACATTCCTTATTTTCGCTTTGCATACATACCAGGCAAGTTCTAGCATCAGCCACATACATAGAATATACTATTATCTCACACACACAAGGCACATGGTCGACTTGATTGGAAGTAATATAGACTCTTGACCCAACAAGTGAAGGAATTGAATCACACAATATCACATAATGAGTCACAGCTAGAGCCTAAATGTCTCAATAGTCACAATTTTAGCACATACTCTTGGTTCTAATCTCATGCTGCCTATCCAAATAATTTCATGCGAAGCTAGAAAAAAATTTTGGACTCAAAACAAAATAAACAAGCAAACATACAAACATACAAACATAGCATGCAGATTCTGCCACCCCACACTTAGACTAGACACTGCCCTCAGTGGAAAATAAAGTCGAAGAACCTGATTAGTCAGACCCTTCCTCAATGTCGGGGGTCATACCCCCTTCGTCCGAGTCATCGTAAGAGTCATCGTCAGAGTTCTCTTCAGCGTCAGAATCAGGCAAGCGTCTATCATCATCAGTTGGCACGTCATCATCAAGAGGTTCCTCGAAATAGACTCCCACTCCACACATCTCCCGGGCATGTCTGTTCATTGGGTAGTCGTGGTCCAGCTGATGGAGCTCTTCAGCAGTTGGAATACGTCCACCACTCATCATCGTGAATCGTGTCATGCCATAGAGATGACGGAAGAAACTCTCGTCACGAGCGTGTCTCTCCGCAGTGGGAAGGTTGACTCCATGCGTTGTTTCAGCATCTTTGACCTTGGTGAGGTCAACCTTCTTTGGGGTATGTGGGAGTTTGTGGTCAGCTGGTTCCTCTTCTATATCCTCCTTCCGCAACATTGCTGTCAACAAATTGCTGAATGTGAAATGGGACCTGCTGTGGAGTCTGGCTTTTCTCATGGTAGATCGAATAATTGCCCCAAAGTTGATAGGGACATTCGTCATCAATGCATAAACCAGGCACACTCTATCTCTCGATATCTTTGTGTATTGCGTCCCAGGAATGAGGCATGAGTTGACAATGCGCATCCAGATTCTTGCTTCCCTATTTAGTGGAGCATAGGGGAATGTGTTGTGACGGCCTGTTTCCTTATGTCTGCCCCATCTCGCCATCGATCTGCTTCCACAAAGCGTGTGTCTTATAGCTCTGTAAGGAGGCCTGCTGTACAGCTCTTTGTATGGTGCAGTGTCGACCGAAGGTAGGCCTAGAAACGAGTTGATCCAATCCGCTGTAAGCTGTAACACTTGGCCCCGAATTTTGACTTCGTTGCCTGTTGTGTTTGGCGACCAGTTGGCATAAAACTCTCTTGTTAAGTCAAGATTGCACTCTCCCATGTCACGGAAGATGAAATCCAGCTTCAAAGCCATAATCTTAGCCAACATTTGCGGCTCCTTCTTTGCTAAGGTCTCCTTGTTGATTAAGTCGACGTGCACATATTTCTTTTCTTTGTTGCTGCTGTACCATGCCTTGGCTTCTTCCTCAAGAACCCATTTGATTCCGAACATTCTGCGTGGTAGGTGTGCGGAAGATGATTCGCCTTGGTCTTTTCGGCTTCTCTTCTTGTCCTTGCGGGTTGTGGTAGCCTTCTCCTTGCCTTGCCTTGCTTTCGGTGCCATTGTACCTGAGACTAGAAATAATGTTAGATGCAGCACAATCGCACTTTAGACAATCTATATGCAAGCATTAGGGGTACCACCCCACACTTAATCTTGTTGGCATAAATCGGTGAAGTGAACGTGGTCGAGTACTCAGACTTCGTCGACATACGTCCTCGGATTGTATTCCGACAAGAAAATCAGCATTACATCACTTATGAGCAGCCATTTGGACGACTTGCATGGTAGATATAGCAACACTACGACATAGGGGTTACCACTTGGAATCGTTATTCTTACAACAAGCACAACCTCCTAAGTCGATAGGCACTATAATCTTATCCCGATGGCCGGGATGGTTAATTATGCAAGCATCCAAACAACACTCTCAATCAATATTCATGGCCACATATGTTCAGCAAGTATCACAACAATGCCATTGAAACAAAATTCAAGTCGGAAACAAGTCATGAATTTCATTCGTATTCATTCAATCACACGATTTTTGCAACAATTATCCAATCACATGAACATCACCACTAATCTCACATGATTTAGCATTTAATAATAAGCATAGTAAAGTAGTACTTACGATAAATAGATGAAGAATAAGAGAGCACTTACTTGCTTGAAGATTGTGGAGTGGAGATTGGAAAAACAAAAGGAAAAAAAAAAGAGAGGAATTGGGAGGATTTGGGGTTAGGGCGTTTTAGGTTAATGTGTTTGTGAAATAAAAACATCCCCTTTTTATAGAGGATATTATGGGGGGGGTTATGATGGGGCATATATATTGGGGGGGGGACAAAAATATATCGGCATATATGCGGCGCATATCGGCATTGTATATGGGGCGCATATGCGCCGCACATATGGCAATATGCCATAGCATATTTATCTAGGCAGCATAGGTATGGTATATTGGTCTCAGTATATAGGTATAGCATTGTGGGTAGTCGTGCAAAAAAGGGGCGGCGCATAGGCGGGCATAGGGTTAGATTACCAAGCCTATAGCTTTATTTTTCCCTATTTTTACCAAGCCTAAGCCTCCTTTCGCCATATTTAAAGATTTACCCCCTAAAATTCCTATTCTTATTCAAAATCACAAAACTCTTCTCCAACATTCACAACTTAACCTTTAAAATACAACAAAAACAATCAATTGAAATCAATTCCCTTAACAATATATTCTCACATATTAACAAAAAAAAAAAATAAAAAGGAAGTTATAATGTTTTGGGCCTTTTTTTTATCAAACGAAAAAAAAAAAAAAAAAAAAAAAAAAAAAAAAAAAAAAAAAAAAAAAAAAAAAAAAAAAAAAAACAAAAAAAAAAATAATTAAGGTTCGTGGCTCGCTCCTATTTATATTTAGTCGTGGGCTCGAGAGTATCGTCGGATACTTATATCTCATCCGAGATCAGTGATGGTCATGATATACATATCAACCAATCCGATATTATATTTACACCAACCTTATTTTTTTGAGAACACAACCCATAATTTTTTATCCAATTTATTTACTCCACGTGAGGACGAGGGTGACTTTGACTTGACTTGAATTAACTTTTTTTTTTTTTTGAAGAAGAAAAGAGAAACTTGAGAAGGAAATGTTAGTTAAGTGGAAGTACTTTTTTTCTGAAGTGGGAAGTCGTCTGATCTCTCTGTCTTCTTCACTTTCTTCTCTCTTAATCTTGATAAATTCTTTGATCTTGATATCATCTTCTCGTTCTTCATCTCTCAACCTCTCCATCTTCAGGTTTCTTCATTTCATGCTTCATGCTTCAATGCCCATATGCCTTGTATTCAAGCTCGATGGGTAGATGACAAGCCTTCCCATAAACTAGCTGATAAGGTGACATGCCAATGGGTGTCTTGAATGCAGTCCTATACGCCCATAGTGCATCATCTAGCTTCCGAGACCAATCCTTCCGATTTGCATTGACCGTCTTGGCAAGGATTTGCTTGATCTCACGATTGGAAACCTCTACTTGTCCACTAGTTTGGGGATGATAAGGCGTAGCTACCTTGTGTTGCTTGACTCCATACTTGGCCAATACAGATTTGAATAGCTTGTTGCAGAAGTGAGATCCTCCATCACTTATGATAGTACGAGGTACCCCAAAGCGAGAGAAGATATTCTTCTTTAAGAACGCTACAACACGCTTTCCTTCATTATCGGCCAATGCTACAGCTTCAACCCATTTCGACACATAATCCACAGCAACCAAGATGTACTTCATTCCAAACGAATTCACGAATGGTCCCATGAAATCAATACCCCATACATCAAAGAGTTCTACCTCCAGAATTGTGGACATGGGCATTTCATGGTGTTTTGAAATAGCACCTTGACGTTGGCATTGGTCACACCTTCTCACATAGTCGTGTGCATCTCTGAATATTGTAGGCCAATAATAACCACTTTGCAAGACTTTTCTTGCTGTTCGATTACCCGCATGATGTCCTCCAACTTGCGAAGTGTGGCATGCTTCTAATATAGTGGGCACTTCGTCATGGGATATACATCGTCGAATGATACCATCCGCGCATCTTCGAAACAAATAAGGCTCATCCCAATAGTAGTGCTGAACGTCATGCATAAACTTCCTCCTCTGGTGGTAAGATAAATTGGAAGGTAACACATTACTCACCACGAAATTTGCAAAGTCGGCATACCATGGGAAGTTCTCCATTGTTGTCGCTAGTATCTCCTCGTCAGGGAATGCATCGTCAATCTGATTTTCTGGTTGCGCCACATACTCATTCTCAAGTCTAGATAGGTGATCAGCTACTTGGTTCTCGCAACCTCTTCTATCTTTTACTTCGAAATCAAACTCTTGCAGCAGCAATACCCATCTAATCAGCCTTGGTTTTGCATCCTTCTTTGTCATTAGATATCTAAGAGCTGCATGGTCTGTATGAACGATTACTTTAGTACCCAATAGATAGGCACGAAACTTCTCAAACGCATACACAACCGCTAAGAGCTCTTGTTCAGTGACAGTGTAGTTCTTTTGGGCTTCATTGAGGACCTTACTCGCATAGTAGATAGGATGAAATAATTTCTCCTTTCTTTGTCCAAGAACAGCGCCAACGGCTACACCACTAGCATCACACATGACTTCGAACGGGAGCGTCCAATCTGGTGTTACCATAATAGGGGCTTCAATGAGTTTTTCTTTAAGGCATTCAAATGCCTTTAAGCAATCATCATTAAAGTCAAACTTCACATCTTTCTCCAATAGCTTGCATAATGGACTCGAAATTTTGGAGAAGTCTTTGATGAATCTACGATAAAACCCAGCATGGCCAAGAAAACTACGAACTCCTTTCACCGAAATTGGAGGTGGTAGCTTCTCAATTACCTCTATTTTGGCGCGATCAACCTCTATTCCTCTTTCGGAGATCTTGTGCCCAAGAACAATTCCTTCTTTTACCATGAAGTGACACTTCTCCCAATTTAGCACAAGGTTGAACTCTACACATCTTTGTAATGCCATGCTTAAATTCACCAAACATGCTTCGAAAGACTCACCAACAACTGAAAAGTCGTCCATAAATACCTCCAAAGTGTCTTCTACCATATCAGAGAAAATAGACATCATGCATCGCTGAAAGGTGGCTGGTGCGTTACATAACCCGAATGGCATACGTTTGCAGGCAAACGTACCATATGGGCATGTAAACGTTGTCTTCTCTTGGTCTTCTGGTGCAATAAAAATCTGATTATAACCTGAATAACCATCAAGAAAGCAAAACCATCCTTTACCCGCTAATCGATCTAGCATTTGGTCCATAAATGGCATGGGGAAGTGATCCTTGAGAGTCCAAGAATTCAGCTTGCGGTAGTCCATGCATACTCTCCATCCAGTGACGGGCCTGAGTGGAATAAGCTCATTCTTTGCATTCGCAACCACCGTCATACCTCCTTTCTTGGGAACACATTGTACTGGGCTTACCCATGTACTATCAGAAATAGGATACACAACTCCTGCGTCTAACCACTTGATAATCTCCTTCTTCACCACCTCTTGCATTGGTGGGTTTAGACGTCTTTGGTGTTCGATGGTGGGTGTGCACTTTTCTTGGAGCTGAATTTTATGAGTGCAAATTCCAGGTGGAATACCAAGGATATCCGCAATGGTCCATCCAATAGCTCTAATATACTTGCGTAAAATTGCAATAAGAGCTGCAACTTGTTGCTCACCTAAATCGGCTGCCACTATGACTGGAAGAGTGTTTCCGCTTCCTAAGAATGCATACTTCAAATGGCTTGGCAGCTCCTTTAATTCTAATGTGGGTGGTTCTTCAATAGATGGCTTAGCTGGTGGTGTGGGTCGATTCTTGAGATCAAGATCCAGCTTCTTAGGAGGATAGCGATATGCTCCTAATCCCGATAGAGCACAAATATCATCTTCAGAAATTTCAGCATCATCATCATCTTCTTCCATGAGCAAAACCTCCAAAGGATCATCAAGAATTTGCTCTTCAGCAAGTAACTCATCCTCGTCATCAACGACAACATCAGTCACAGAAAATACACTTAGATCTTTGGGTTGCTTCATTGATTTGCAAACATCAAAGCGCACCACTTCATCATTTATTCGGAATGAAAGTTCATTAGCTCTCAAATCTATGAGCACACTTCCCGTAGCAAGGAAAGGGCGTCCCAAGATTATGGGAACCTCTGAATCTGCTTCGCAATCCAAGATGACAAAGTCTGCTGGAAATATGAATGAAGATACCTTCACCAAGACATCGCATAGAATACCAACCGGTCGTTTTACCGACCTATCCGCCATAACAAGCTTCATATTAGTTGGTGTAGGATCTCCCAACCCCAACTCCTTGTAGATTGATAATGGCATCAAGTTGATGCTGGCTCCTAAGTCACATAATGCTTTAGCAAAGTCCAAAGATCCGACGGTGCAAGGAATAGTGAAAGCTCCGGGGTCGGCCTTCTTCTGAACTATGGATCGGGTAGCTATTGCACTACAATGATGCACATCTTCTTTTAGCTCATAGCTTGCTGCCCTCTTCTTAGTCAAAAGATCTTTCATAAACTTCGCATACCCAGGCATTTGTTCAAGTGCCTCTACCAATGGGACATTAATAGTCAGCTGCTTCAACATGGTCATGAACTTGCTGAACTTAGTGTCATCGGCCGCCTTCTTCAGTCTTTGTGGAAAAGGTGGTGGTGGGTATGGAAGTGTTCTTTCCATGGCTTTCTTCTCCTCTTGCTTCCGTTTATTATTTTTTTCAGGCTGCACGTCACTAGGCAACACGTCCTTGACGTTGGAAGTGGATATTGCGGCGTCTTCCCTAGTGGCGTCACTAGGTGTGGCGGTTATGTCTGCTGTTCTGTCAACTACTTGTTTGCCTTCTGCTGAAGTTTCCAGCACCTTACCACTCCTCGTAGTGATGGCCATGCATGACCCATCAGTCCTTGGATTTTGCACCGTATCGCTAGGCAAGGTGCCGGCTTTTCTTTGGTTGAGTGTTGCTGAAAGTTGACTGAATTGCTGCTCTAGTTGCTTGATAGAAGTGGAATGAGAATCAACTAATTGCTTCATGGAGGCCAAATCGTCAATCACCTCCTTAACTCCCGCGTTCGTCGCTTCCACTCCTTTCAATAACTTAGCCATCATATCTTCCATAGAATTAGATGTGGTGGTATCACGTCTACCAGGGGGAACGTACAAACCACTGTTTTCATTATTTTTCTTCCAACTACCTTGGTCTTTACCTCCAGATTTGTCATAATAGTTCCGACCTTGGTTTCCTTGGGCATTCCCACGGAAACCACCCTGATTGTTCAAGTAGTTGGCCTCCTCTTCTGAATCAGATTCGTCTCTTCCTTTTGACGCAATAGCTTTCACTTTTTCAGTCTTCCCCAATAGATGCTTTGTAAGAAGATCCATTTGGGTTTTCATGTGCGCCATATCTTGATCACGTTCTTCTTCTCTTCTTCTTTGGTCTGCAGACATGCCAATAGATAAAGTGGGGCTTGCTACCTCAAAATCCCTGGTATGCCAAGCTCTACTTTGTTTCGTCATACGATCTAGCATGTTGCTTGCTTGACCAAAGGTGAGGTCCATAAAAGAACCTCCAGCTGCGTTGTCCACCACTGGTTTAGTTACTGAATTCAAGGCTCTATATAAGATCTCCATGAGGTGAACATTAGTCATGTGATGGTTTGGGCATCTCGCTAGCTTTGTCTTGAACCTCTCCCATGTTTCGTGAAGAGCTTCAGAGGGAAGCTGACGAAAGTTGCTGATTTCATCTCTCAATTGAGCCCTCTTGGATGGCGGAAAGAATCTTTCTAGGAAAGCGTCTCTCAATTGCCTCCAATTTGTAATAGAATCAGGAGTCAGCCCATTCAACCATAATGTTGCCTCCCCAGACAGAGACAATGGAAATAGACGTAATCGAATAGCATTCTGACCAACTCCAGGATTGTCAAAAGACTTGCATGTAGAAATAAAGTTGATGAGATGCATATTCGGATCATCGCCTGCTAGTCCACCAAATAATCCCTTGAGTTGCAATAACTGAATCATGGTGCTAGTGATGTTGAACTTGGCTCCGGGCGCTAATGGTGGTGGAATTATAGCTCCAGTGGCTCCGGCACCATCAAGATCATCATCATCATCGTCGAAAGCTGGTTGCAAAGGTTGGCGATCATATCTGTACCGAGCTTGTCGACCTCGTCTGTTGGCAGGTGTTGCCATTTCGGCGCCATGCCTTGGGTTGATCAACTCGTCATCTCCTAAATCTTCATCGTCAGGATTTGTTGCTCGTCCAGGATTATCAATGTTTTGTTGTTGGACTTGAGCAGCGGCAAGAGCAGCTAATCTTGCTTGCTCGTGTTGAGCAGCCATCCTGTCGATTTCCGCTTGTGCTTCCATTCTTCTAATTCGTTGCGGTTCCGGATTGATTGGTAATAACGGTTGACCAGAACTTCTAGTATGGGGCATGCACTAAAAGAAAAACCTGCAATAAACAAAAACAAAAACTAAACGTAAAAGTACGAGAATCTTTGACCAAAGGGTCTAGTAATTTTCACGAACTTGATTGACACTCGTATTCCCCGGCAACGGCGCCAATTTTTGATAACGCTCAATCTACAGCTCTCGTAGGAGTGTAAAGCGGTCGATAGCAAATATAGAACCCAACCTGGGTTGGGTATCGATCCCACAGGGAATAGCTTGGTCAACAAGTAAGTGAAATTATTAGACTTTTGATGCAAGTCTCGTAAGAATGGGGGGATTGTAATAAGTAACCAAAGTAATGAAATAAAATCTGAAAATAATAAAGTAGAAAGAGAGTATTTCGTAGGTTGTGAAACAATGAGAATTGAGGCGTTGGGGTTATATCCACCTTCAGAAGTATACCTCTCTATTGGCTATGAGTGTGTAGAGTCTTGACATGCAATTGCTTATAGAGAATTGTAGTCGATGGTAAATCCAAGCGTCTCTCGACCTAAACAAGGACTATTTCACTTTAACTCTCTCGAGCTTAAAGCGTGTCTAACGGTACGAATTCTCCAAGAGGTTAGTCCAGGTACGGCACTAGCTTTTTAATAGGAAAGGGTGTCCTACTACCTTGACATTATCTCTTTTCCAGACAAATAACCTTTCTCTCGAACAAGTTAAATGTTAGACTGGCGTTGGTCTATGCGTCTTCTTTTCTAGACAAATAACCTTTCTCTCGAACAGGTTAGATGTTAGAATGGCGTGTTCTTGTGTTTGAACCGCAAAGGATGTAGATTTAAGATGAAGAGAATAATGATATAAGCAATATACGTGTCTTGAACTCACAAGCTCATAGCAATAGATAGTAACTCATTCGGCTTCCATAACCCCAACTAAGAGGTTTAGTTACCCATGAATGCGAAGGATATCACGTTTTGCATGGTGAATGGCGTGAATAGTAGGTGTTTGGCGTGTGGTTTTGGTGATTCCTTAGCAAGTAACGATTCTCTTGTTGTGGAATTTAAGAGTTGAATGTTTGTGGTGGAAGATGAGAGAGATGGAAGAAAATTAATAGTTTAAGAATGAATTTCTTGAATTTAGAGAGGAGTTGCCTCCACTAAGGGAGGACTTGATTAAAATCTCTAGCATGATAGGGTATTTATAATACTCCTATCCTACTCCTACTATGCTAATGAAATAAATAACCAAATCCTACTAAACTAAGGAAATACTTAACCCATTTGTACTAGGTTAATGTAACATTCTCCTAATCCAAATAAACTAATGAAATACATAACCCAATTGTACTAGGTTAATGTATCATTGTCAAAATCCAGCTTTGTGTCTGTAAGTCCCCAAAGTCTTCAGAAATGCTGTTTTAGCCCGGGACAGATTTTCCATGCAGTCCCCAAAGTATTCAGAAATGCTGTTTTAGCCCGGGACAGATTTTCCATGCAACAGATTTGGTCCTTTAGGCGTCCAGCTCCTTTCTACTTCGTTTGTGAGCTTTCTTTTGCGTCAAGTAAGCCATAAAATGCTGTATTTTACATCATTTATACCTGAAACTTTCCTAATCATGTTCGTTAGCTCATTTATAGGAAAAAGGACTAAAAGTGCATGAAATATATAGTTTGTTCTCAAAACTAGGCTAAAATATGGGCAAAATATATTGATATAGGCGTGTAAATTCGCCTATCATCAACCATCCATAGAAACCAAAAATAAGTAAGGCTCATTCAAAAAGAACTTGCATACCTAATGCATAAATCATTTTCGTAGCTGAAATAACAAGTGTTTCAAAATGAGGTCACATACCAAATAATCGGCAAAGCAGAAAACTAGGGGATTAAGTCTTATGATGTTGTCAAGATGCGCTCATATGGAAAAGGATCATCAATCTCAATATCATCCCTTAGCTCAAGCATCGCCTCCTCTTCTAGGCGGAATAGATGATCCACAACCTGATTTTCTGTGCTCTTTAATCCTTAACCTCAAAGTCAAATTCTTGCAACAATGGTCCCCATAGAATAAATTTGGACTTAGCATCTTTCTTTGACATAAGATACCTAAGCGATAAAAAAATTGTTTGTACAATGACTTTGGTACCAATCAAATATGACTGGAACTTATGAAAATCAAAAACCACCACTAGTAACTCCTACTCAGTCACCGAGTAATTTTTCTATGAGGGGTTGTTTATGACCAGGCAAAGTTCCCTTATAGTTTGAGCCTTGAATGTGTCAAGTGAAGTGTAATTCCAGCCCTAAAATATTGATAAGAGACTTCGCAAGTGATTGGCGTTTAAACCATATATAATTTTATTAAATTTGACTTTTTTTCATGTAGAGCATTGAATTAGCTTTCCAACGATACCAATTTCATCCAAATTCGGCATCAGGGTGGGAAGTTATGGCCATTTTATCGAGAGTTGTTGGAACTGTCTAGGTAAGACACACAGATTGATGGACTATCATGTGTACGATGGACCATCGCTTGTACTGTCACAACCAAGGCAGTAACTCCCTTTTCTGTCCCAAGTGCGACGGTCAGGATTACAGACCGTTAAGACTGTGATGAACCGTCGACGCTGAGGCAGTGTGACTTCATCTTGGTCAACATGCGATGGACTATCCGAAAGACCATCGAGTATGCGATGGACCATTAATGAGACAATTACATTGAGGTGTTTTGTTATTTTCTAACCGACATGCAATGGATGATCGATGGACCGTCAGACTAGCGACGGACTGTCGCTTCGATCATCCTAACCCCCAATCAGTATTTTAAGTAATTTTTTAAAGGGACTTTTTGGTCTTTACACTCTTTTATCAACTAGAAATATTCTAAACAAAGCAAATGACTTCATTCATCATCCCAAAACATAAGAGAGCTAGGGTTTCTCCCTCAAGATCAAATCTAAAACCCTTCTCCAAGAAATCAAAGAACTCACCCTAGATTCTTCAAATTGAGTTGAGATTTAAGTTCTCGAAGTTCAAGGGTTGCAACAAACCTCTCTCAAGAGTAAGAAGAAGAGTTTGAACCAAGCTTGCTCATTTTATTTCATAATCTAAGGTATGTGCGGTTTTGAACAAGGGTAATCCTTTCACCCTTGTGCCCAAAGGCTTATTTAAACTATAATTTTCTGCAATCTATGAGATTTTACATGATATTAAATTAGGGTTTTTCACCCATTGTTATTGATTGCAATATTTTTATGTTTCCCATGAATTGAAAGTCAAATAACATGATTTTGCATGTTTTATTAAGAAATTAAAGTTGGGTTTATACCCTATGTTGTGACTCCTTGAGAATTTAAGAGTTTTAATGTTCTAGAAATGAAAGTATATGACTATGTTGATATTCTGAGACAAGTTACTGTAACTTCCAAATTTTTACATGAATTACGAATCTACATACTATCTATTATGCATTATGATAAGTTTTAACTTGAGATTGAATTATGGGTCATTAAGCCCTACTTGACACTTGCAATTTTATGAAAATCAAATCAAAATCATGCCTTTGTAAAGAAAATTACTTTTGGTCACAAGAATGAAAGAGAGTTCTTGTTGTAAAAACCCCACATACCTTAAATAATGAACTTTAGATCGATACTCATTTTTGAGATGTTAATCGTGCCTTTGAATGATGGTTCTTGGAGTTCTTGAACTAGAATCTTGGAATCTTGAATAAATTTGCAGAATTAATAGTAAATTTTGGAGGTTGTTAAAGTTCTTGAACTAGGAACTTGGATTCTTGAATAAATTTGTAGAATTAATGGTGAACTTTGGAGGTTCTTGAAGTTGGATGTAGGAGCTTAGGGTTTTCTTTTTGAAGGAATTTTATGTAATATAACATATAATGCTTCCAATTGGCTTTAATATAGGGTTTGGACGGATTTTGGGTGAGGGGGAATGACCAAAACGCTCCTAAAAATCAAATAATTCTCAAATCTGTCCTTTGGTGGACTGTTTTAATAGTCTGAAGTAGATCAATCATAACCTTTTACTCCGATATCCAGATTGGATGAAACTAATTTCATTATAAATAGAACTCTCATATCTTTCCGTTGATATATAGTATCTCACCCAGATCATTGTGTACGACGAGTTATGATCATTTGAAGTTGACTCAAAAATTCACTTTTGATAGGATGAAGTAGATCGACCATAACTTTTTGCTCCAATAGACAAATTGGATGAAACTAATTTCATTGGAAAGAGGGCTCGCCGAGCTTTCCGTTGATATATATTAGATCACCCAGATCATTATCTACAAGGATTTATGATCTTTTAAAGCTGGATCAAAAATACGCCAGGCCTCAGTACTTTTTTCCTGCACGTTTTACTGTTCACAGTTCGATCGGAATGGTCGTAGTTAGATCAGAATGGTCGTAACTCATCACTCGAGTGTCCATTTTCGATGATCTACATATCGTTGGAAAGATTACTTGATACTCTATGCAATGGTAGGTCAATGTCTTAGAAATACTACACAGAAAATTTATGGATCGCTCTAAAGCATAGAACTCGATACGTTTCTAACGAAATCTTTACGAAAAAACATTTCTGAGGTATTACACTATTTGAATTTCATATCATGTTTGAGATTGTAATATCAAACTGACTTCTGAATCATAGTATAATAATCTTAGATAGTAAATCTGAACTTCTTCAAAACTGGGAGAACCGTGATAAATTAATATAATCATTCTTCTAAACTGACTAAATCAAACTAAAAATTATGTATACTCACCATCTCATAAAAATTCATGTCCAAATACTAAAATTCATCTCAGAATAACAATCATATAAGTGAAAACATAAGTAAAGGTACATTGTTGTGCTAACTGAACTTTAAATCACATGATAGTCATAATTTCAAAAACATGGAAACTTGGTATGAACCCTAATTGAAATCTCAAAAAATTCAATTCAACAATCAAAGTTTTTGGGTACAGGGAAGAAAGAGCATCCTTTTCCAAATGGAGAGTATGAATTTTGATCCTTGGAAGTTCAACTTTAGGATGAAACCCTAACTTTTTTCTCTTGAAAGTTAAGAGGAGAATAAGCATTGAAAAATTGATAACTAAAGAGTAAGTAATATTTATAGGGTTATTTAAGTCGTAGGGTAGGGTTTGAGGTAAGGTAAAGACCAAAATACCCCTAAAAATAGGACAAGATTTTAGGAATTTTTAGTTGACCATTAAGCCGATAACTTTTCAACTAGTTGACAACTTATCAACTTAGTTGTCAACCTTTATCTAGACTTATACACTTTTTGATTAAGGTTGATGACTTTGTTGACAACTTGTCAACTAGTTGACGTCTTGTCAACTTAGTCATCACCTTACCGATGTGATTTAGGGTCTTTTCTGATTAAGGCTTACGACTAAGTTGACAGCTCATCACTTAACTGATAGCTCACTCAAGTTGTTACCTTCTCTCAGACAGACACTTTAAGGTAAAATGAGCATACCATTCTAATACGATATTGTACTAAGGTAAAATTAGATGTGTCGGAAAGAAGAATTAAAGATCTTTCATTTGTTATATAGTATTCCACCTAACACAATATATTCTAGTAGTAATGGTTGTTGGAATTTGATCCAAGTTGAAATATCTACTAAAACTTAATTGGTACAAAGTTCTCAGCTCATCTTTGAGTTAAGAGATTCTTATGACCTCGATTCATGTCCAAAGATTTTACCATACTGTAGAATTGATCAACGCCGTTATTTTGACATGGAAATAATTGGTTTTGGTTCTATACATATGGGAATGGCAATTCAAATTCTAGCCCAAGAATGTTGGGGGTTACATTATCTCCCCCTTGGGATCATTCATCCTAGAATGAAGGCTTATATTTGGATGAAAATAATGTAATTACTATATTGAAACTATATTTCTAAAATTGATCATGTCTCATAACTAAAACCACTTTTTACTAGGGTACTAACTCAACTGATATATATGGAATATGTAAACATATAGAGGAATCGTATGGAATGATGTTGATATGATAGGTATACTAACGAAGGACATAACTGAGTTGAAATGATAAAACTTCAATCATGAAACTGACTTTAAAGCTAAATTGATTGACTATAAGGATATGATTAAAATTGAGAGTTTAGAACTCAATTAAAGCATTCCTAGTACGATCATACATATAGAACTGTGAAGTGATATCTAATGCGATAAAATCTCCAACAGTTACTTAGAATGGAATATGAGTTTTGTCAAACTTTCCTTGCCATAACTTATAATAACAATAGAGGGAAATAATTTTGATGTATGATCTGGGAATGGAATTTTGTGTACGAAATATCAACATGGTAACACCTCTATAACATGGGATATCGGTATATAGAATAAAAGATAGAATAGGATTAATAAGTCTTAGGCAATGCAACTGTTAACTTTTAAGCTTAGCAACACTTGTCAAACAGTTTTTTCAGCTATACTCTTACTCTTAAGTACTAGGCTTTATCTGATGTAACTTAAAATTCTTACATGAGTATATATGACTACCCTAACCAAAGTTTGAGTTGAACTACATACCCTCACTATGTTCAAGCCTAACTTGAAATCAGAAGGTGCTACACATAACACCATTATACTAGTCTAAACCACGGGATTCAATATTCTACGTCTTTTAGAGCCTCATCTCAAGAATAAAACTCTTTACCAATTCAACAACTAACCTTGATGTCTGACTAGGAATTCACTAGCGCACAATGTTTTCATCTCCCTATATACTAACTTGACATTCAAGCCTACCATTATGACCACATATGAACCTACAGCCAACTAACCCACCTAGAAATTTTTCACATACTCCCTATTACCTTTATAAATAACCTGCTATATGTAGTTTTGATGATGAGCAGCTAACTGGAAGGGACCAAGTCCATGGATATGCAAGATACAGTACAGCTGGCATGCGTTGTCTGCATAGTTTTATCCTCTTGTGTAACAAAATTGTAGGTGATATTTTATATTGATTAGGAAAATTATTCTAATGATATTTTATAGCTAATCACCACTCAACTATAATATAAAAGAGACGTATCTTCATCAAATAGTTTTTGCAGAATTCTAAAAAATGAAGAGAGGCATGAAAAACTCTATTTCAAGATTGCACAAGCATTTCTCATGTTCTTATCTTTGTAGTGTTCTTAATGAGTTAGTGAGTATTCTTGAGTTAGTATTGATTTGTAACATAACTACTGAAGTTATAAGAGTAGTGTTTCCTTTCATTGAGAAAGGTGCTTAGGTAGAGTTGCCTAAGCTAGTTACTAATTAGATTTAATCAGTAGAAAGGGTCCTTGGTAGAGTTACCAAGATGACCTTGTAGTAGAGTTACTACTAGAGAAATGAGCCTAGAGGGAGGCTAAATTCTAGACTGTAATCAGGGGTTGATTATAGTTGATTTATTTGGTGCTTGTGAGGGAAACCTATGGTTTTTCCCTTCCTGGGTTTCCATGTAGAAATATTATGTTTTTACACTTCTTGTGCTCCTTCTTGTTTTCATATGCTTTAGTGTTTGGTTTCCTATGATTGATTTTGAGGAACCTGGTCCCTCAGTGTGTGGTGAAACCCCCAAGGGTTCTAACAATTGCTATCATAGTTAGGTTACTCTAAAAGGTTAACACCTAGATTGTCTTAATTAGCATATCTGCTCTACCCAACCTGGAAGAAGGGTAATCAACCACTAGACCACCTAGGTTCAATGGACAGTACTATAGGTGGTAGATAACAAGGATGTTTGACTTTATTATGGCTGAGGACAGTAATCTTATGGACATTATCCTTGATGGACCTCATGTTCCTATTAAAGAAACCAACGATGGAGAAATAACTAGAATAGTTGTTAAAATCTAGAGAGAGTATCATGATAAAGATAGAAAAAAAATTAAGAAGAATTACAAGGCCAAGAAATAGCTAGTTTACAATATAGGGCCTGATGAATATAATAGGATCTCAACTTGTGAAAATGCCAAGGAGATTTAGGATTGCTGATGGGAAGGATTCAAAAGTAGACATTTTGACTACTCGGTATGACACTTTCACCATGAAAGAAGAAGAAACTATTCAAGAAATTCTTATTATAAGATTCACTTCAATCACAAATGAGCTTTATTTCTTATGAGAGGTGATTCCAGTGTATAAGCAAGTAAGAAAGATTTTTAGTATTCTTCCTATGTCCTGGGGAAGTAAAGTGGATTCTATAGCTGAAGCTAAAAACTTACCCTCACTATAGATGAATTAATAGGAAATCTAAAAACCCATGAGCCCAAGAAACAACAAGAGTTAGAAAAGAAGGAAATTAGAAGACAAAAATCTTTGGCATTAAGTTCTTCAAAATATGACCCCAAATGAAGATAACACTAATATTTCCTACTTGTCAAAAAGTATTGTTAAAGATATGAGGTAGAGTGGCCAGTTTCAAAGAAGTGGAAACACCAGCAAAAAATGATCCATTATGGAAGTTTGTCAAAGATGTGGAAGTCATGAACACTTTTAAAGTATTGTCCAATGCAAAAAATGGACCATCAAGATTATCATAATACTAGAGGTGACAAAGGAAGAAATAGGGATCGGGTCCCTATAAAATCAAGAAGATAGGTTATCGTTGATCTTATAGTTAAATAAGCCTCAGCTAGTTAAGGTGACTCCTTTATTGAATACAATGAAGCTAAGAAGTCTACAGATGTTTTCATGCTTGCAGTGGAAGATGAGAAAGTGACCTTTGATTCTTTGTTTACCTTCATAGCAGACACTGAAAATAATGAGGAAAATGAGTTAACTATCTCTGATATTCAAAAACAGCTTGAAATGTATTTTGATAGGAAGATAGAGAAGCTAGAAAATATATTGATTGATACTATGTACAATCTGAGTATAGATAAAATGGTATAGGATAAAGGATTCAGAATTAGGAGCTTGAATTAATTACCTTAACTCACCAAATTTCATAAATAGAAGATCAGTGTGCTAAATTAAAATCTAACACTCTAAGTTCAGTGAGCCAACTAGAGAAAGTAGATGTTTCTAATATCAAAGGGAAGAAAGAGGCCTCACAATTTAAAATTGAGTTTGAAAAGAAGCTAAAGAATTCTTAAAACCATCTTATGATAGTGCTCCAAAAGAATGAAGAGTCAGAAAGGGACTTGGTCCGTTTGAGGGAAAAACTTAAAAAATCATTTTAGTGGACTTCATCCTCACAATTCTTTTCTAATTTTACTGGTTAGGGGGTCTTTAATGGTAAGGGCCTTGTGTGTTAGAACAAATCTCAATCTTCTAGGTCACAAGACAAGGTTGTTCAAATGTCAAAAACGAAGTCCAAAAACCCTTATGCACTCACTGTGGAATAAATGGACACCTAAAGGAAAATTGTCAAAGTTGGATTAGAGAAAAAAATAATGGTATAAAGTATATTTAGGTGGAGAATTCATAGTCTAAGGGTTTCAAGCCATTGAGAAATGTAAAAAAGAATTCTCCATCTAGATGGACTAAGAAGAATCTGATTACACCAGTGTCTTTCAACTGGGAACTCAAGATTAAATAGGTTTCCAAATCAAAAAATTGACCATTGGTATAGGTTTTGAAATAGGGGGTTGTGGTTAGGAGTTTTTCTGTGACAACGTATGAGCAAATATTAATTTCTGAAATTCTGACTGTGTTCTCTTTCAAGGTACTTTTGGTAAAGGTGTCTTACTATGAGAAATTATCCTCATGGACCTGGTTCATAGGAAACTCATATCAGAAGAAAAATATTGAGCAATATGAACAAAGTTAAGTATTAGATACGATCTTCAGACATACATTGAGAATAGGCTGTGGAATAAGAAGGGGGTGCAGAGGTAAAAGGGTAAAGAAGGAGTGATCAAATCAATCTGACCTATCTTATTATTCGGTGTTATGTTTAGGAGACCGGAATCTGTGGTAAAATAGGTGCATGTGAGTCTAACTCGGTAATATAACCTTGTAGGTATGCACCCATGGGAACAAATACAGAAGTGGAAAAATATGATAAGTACAAACTTGAAGATTTACTCAAAAGAGAGGGACCCAGTCCCATCTCTCAAGTTAGTACCTAAATAAGACACTCTAATAATAATCATAAAATATTGTCTAAATAGGCCATGTGTATTTCCTCCTCTGCAAAAGAAGTCAGTTCCTTGCTACAAAATTAAGGGTCACAATTAGTAAGTTTAGACATATCATTTCAAAAGTGACCTCTTTTATTAAAAACTCTCCAAACCCAACTGTTCCTATTTAATCTCTCTCAACCTTATAATCAAATGGATAATGATTCTACTTCCTCTTACCTAGCTAAAAGTTTTGAGGTAGACACACTCTATAAAATCAAGCTCAATATTCTTAATACTCTGATCCTTCAACAACAAAAGTCATAGATAGTATCTTTATAAATTTCTAAATAGAAACTAAGTTAACTTCATCCACCGAGTCATCTTTACCAAATTTGAAACCTCTAAATGAGTCAGTTCTAGTTGAACCTTTCTTAACCTTAGAATGTTGTGTTCACCTAATCAGGATAGAGGATTCCAATTGAGGTTTTGGGTCACTAGTCGAATGGAAAATCTCTCAAACTAAAATTTCCCACTTCTCAAAAGCTCAAAAGTACCTAAATATTCTCAAACCCATAGGTTGTATAAAGAACTCAAAAGGGTTGATACTTTTGAAAATTTGCAAAAAAACAGGCTATTCTACACCCTCAGACTCAAACCTTAATTTTGCGTAGCTATTCGATGAAGAAATTCTAGTAAAAAGGGTCGATCTTTCCTCAAATGAGAACTGGGTAGTTGAAATTTACTCCTATTTTCATGTGACACTAAAAAAAATATCAACTGATGGAATAGAATAAGAAATAGGTGGTAATGATGAAATTAATGCGGAGAAATATATTGTTACCCCCAAATGAGGAGAATAAGGAGGATGAGGCTAAAGTTTTACTAAGATAGTCTATGAAGAAACTAAAGAAAAATAGAAGAAAAGAGAAAAATGATGGAATCTGAGGTGAAAGTGACTAAAACCTATTATGCAAGAGGTTCTGAAAAGAAAATGATGGAAGATACCATGAAGGATTACATGACTTCAACCATAAAAAGATGAAAGACCATTAAAAACTATGGATGTTTGGGAGAACAAATATCTTGAAGTTATGGAGGTTAAAGGAGAAGAGGGCGTGAACTCAGGAGTGGTTGCAATAGCAGAGGAAAGAAAAAAGGAAGCTTATGTTACTGAAAGGACCAAGTTCTTTGAGTTAAAGTACTGCATGCATACTAGAATTAGGCAAAATCACATAGCTATTAACAAAACGAAATACTCTGAGGGACCTTGTCCTAAGAAGAGAATAGCTATGGTTGAAAAATGAGTATTAGTTCAAAGAGAAGCAAAAAATACAGAGCTCTAAATGAAAGTGGTAAAGCTAACTGGTGAAATTTAAGGACTTAACGCTGAAGTGAAGGTCCTCATCAAATAGTTGTTGGATGCCCGTACTGCTATAGATGCAAGAATGGAGATGCTAATTAAATCCCTTTTCCCTAAGCCTCTGTCTACCTGAACCATGTTATCCCTTTTTCCTTATCAGTCTCATGTCAGTGTCATGTCCTGACTCTCATGTTTTCCTTTAAAGACAATTGATTTATGATTGATTATCTTAATACACTGGTACCAACTTTTGTAAATGAATAATTCTTGTTTTGTGTGCCTTATTTGTCTTCTTTTTTAAGTTTTTATTCATGTTAGTGTTTCCCCAGAGGCCATGAGTTAATTAGATTGTACCTATCTTTACTCTTGGTTTACTATTATTCCTTTTCAATGATGCCAAAAAAAGGAATACTGACTTTATATGTAAGCACCAAGTTACCAGTTACTAGGTATGTGCGCTCTCATATGATATTATGATAGGGGGAAGTAAGTGATGTTCTAAGCTGAATAAAGTTATATTGGTAGGGGGAAGTATGCAAATGAACTATATAAAGGTGAATGATGAAAAGGGCAAGAAATCAAAAGTTTTTGTTGCAAATAACAACAAGGGACCAGGTCCCGATGTTGCATGATGATGAAAAAAGAATAATGATAGGGGGAACATTCATCTTCAGGTGGTAATCACACTTATTGCATGTGATGAATGTACACTGATGCTTAAAACTGAATGGTTGGTTTGTCATCATCAAAAGGGGGAAAATTTCTATAGTTATATTTGATGATGAGAAGCTAGCTACATGGGACCAGGTCCCTAGATGTGCAAGATATAGTAAAGTTGGCACACGTTATCTGTAAATTTTGTCCTCTTGTATAACAAACTTGCAGGTGCTATTTTATGTTGATTACGATAGCTGGCCCAATTATCTTTCATCCCTAATCATCACTCAGCTATAAAATGAAAGATAATCCTCTTCATCAAAAAATTTTTGCATGATTCTAAAGAGTGAAGAAAGGCAATAAAAACTCCATTTCAAGATTGTTCAAGTATTGCTCATGTTCTTATCTTTGTAGTATACTTAATAAGTGAGTGTTCTTGAGTGTGTATTGATTTGTAACTAAACTAATCATGTTATAATAGTAGCATTTTATTTTATTGAGAAAGGTACTTAGGTAGAGTTGCCTAAGCTAGTTATTGATTAGAGTAAATCAGTCGAAAGGGTCCTTAGTTGAGTTACCAAGATAAACTTATAGTAGAGTTGCTACTGGCGAAAGGAGACTAGAGGTAGGCTGAAATCTAGACTATAATCAGGAGGTTGATTATTGTAGATGTTTTTGGTGTTTGTGAGGTCAAGTCATATTTTTCCCTTCTTAGGTTTCCACATACAAATTTTAGGTTTTTACTCTTCTTACACTCCTTATTTTTCTGTGCTTTAGTATTTATTAGCTTATTATTGATTTTGAGGAACCTAGTCTGTCAGTGTGTGGTGAAACCCCCAAAGTTTCTAGCATAAAAACTTTCATGCATTATCGCCAAGAAGACACCTAGAATTCCCAACTAACTATGACATATACCAATACTTTGCCTCAATCTTCCTTCACACTTATAGCCTTCAATAAAATAAGCATACAATAAGCTTCCTTTTTGAGGGTCGTCTACTGTCTCTCATCTAAACCATTATTGATCTATCTTCATCACCACTATCTTAAAATAAAGAAGAGGTCATTGAAAGGCTAGAACCTAAGGACTTGAAACATCAAAGAATACTATATGTAACTTTTCACAATTAACTAAGGCCTGAGGAATAGAGTATCAAAGGCATGGATTTATTAAAGAGATCAAAACTGAGTACATACATGTCATAATGCAAAATTCACTAGTCAACAAAGGGTTCATCATGAGTTCAGGTAATTGAGCTTACTTTGAAACATGGGTTCATATTTGTCATAAGCTACTCAACATAAGACTAGAGTACATAGTTTTATGAGGAATGACTCAAATCACTAAGAAGTTGTTACTTCTATACAAGGACCGAAGAATGAACTTGAATATGGATAAAATTTATAAGCATTGGTCATGGGCTCGGCTCTATCACACAAGACATGGGTAGGGTTCCATAACAACTAAAATTCAAAGAAAGGAATACACTAGAGTAAGAATGGATCAATATCTAATCATAACACTTATTGACATGTATCACAATCTAATTATCAAAAATTAACTTGGTTCTTCACCCTATCATCTCCCCCTTAGATCAAAGTTGATATTCTAAGACTATGGGCCTATTCTATATCCTCATAACTGGACCATACTTCCTTACTTTAACAATCTACATCAAAGTACTCAACTCACCCGGATAAACTATATCTGGACAATACTAACTTTATTCTCGGACACTCCCTTAATATATACCAACCTTAAATTTTTCTAGCTTCAATAATCATCATCATATACTTACACTCTTCTCCACCAATATACCTATCTATGTATATATATAATCTACCCTTTTCTTCATAGCTTACTAATATCACACCTCTAAACTTATATTTTTTCCTAAACCATGAGAATCAAAATTATACTAAAAGATTTAACATCCTCAACCTATTGCTCCCAAACTAGCTATCAAGAACACCATATACTTTATCACAAGCCTTTTTTACACTTGGCAACTCATGGGTACTATTTAAAGACATATGACACTTTATAAACTTAGAAAAATAATGTAGCCACATATCACCTTAGGTACACCTCTTAGATCATACCTACACATGAATAGATGGAAGTTTTTGAGAGAACAACTTTACTGTACGATTAGATCAAGAAGAAGAAAAATATTTCTTAAATGCCTAATAGCATATTGAAGAAAAGACAAACGTCTCGGTACTGTTCCAAAAGAATCTACTAGATATGCTTCACAAACTCCCTAGGACACTTAAAATTTGAGCTCTGATACCATATTTCTACCGCACCAAAACTTTCCCCTAAATGTCACATGATGTAGAACGATGAATGATTCTAAGCTAATCCATGATACTGACATAATTTATGAGCAACTAAATAAATTACATAAAACTAAAAGTAATAGGTGGAAGAGATGTCATTGGTATAAATTATTCATTGAAAAACTATTTTAAAATGTTTACATCGCCGGATTATACAAAAGAAAGCCAAAACTAAATACATCAACTCGAACTGACTATCTGTAAAGCCTCTACTAATACTAACTATAGGTAGCTGGGATATGACCCATAGCTAAATACATCAACTCGAACTGACTATCTATAAAGCCTCTACTAATACTAACTATATGTAGTTGGTACATGACCCCTAGCTATCCCTAATCAATAAAACTGAATAAAACATAAAATACTAGAATTGTAGTTAACTCGAGCCCTCGAATCAAGAGAACCCATCACCTGTTAACTGAAAACTGCGAACTATCTAATTATGATGAGTGGGATATAACTGGTACCTACATTATGAAATAATGTAGCCACACATACATATATATAGTTAATACTTCTGGAATGTACTGAGTAAGTGGGGGTGAATGCAATAAGTAAAATTGAATTAATACATAATCTTAAAATATGCATGCTAATTGCAAATAGACTCACCAAGATACTAAAATAAACTAAAAGCTAAAATTTCCTAAAACATGAATAGTTAACATAATCTCATATGTCGGGTGAGTTATTACTCTTAGTTTCTGGAAACTATCTTTTTTGTGGAAGATTCTCATAACCGATATAAACTATGCGAGCTAGCATGGAGTCAAATGGGTTGTTCTATCCTTGCCATTATAATAGAACCTGAACTGAACTGGAGAGAGCACTAAACTGAGACCATATTGGCAAGAGAGACACTTTTCTATCAAGGCCCTAAACCTACGGTGGCACGTAGTTTCTCAGAAATAGGATGCATTGAACCCATACTTCCCTCTAAGTTCTAAATATTTCTCCCAAAAAATATATACTATATGCTCCTATTGATGAAATTTATCTTAAAATAAGCACATGGGTTTATAAATCTAACAACCAATCATGATCCTATAAATAAATCATAATCATGAATAACTATGTGAATTTCATATCATGTCTGAGATTATAAGATAAAATGATATTTGAATCATATTGTAGTATTCTAAGATAGTAAATTTGAACTTCTTGAAAATTGTAAGAATCATGATATATTCATATACGCTTTCTTGTAAACTGGCTAAATCAGTCTAAAAATCATATATATTCACCATCTCACAGAAACTTATGTCAAAATGTTAAAATTCATCTCATAATAACAATCATATAAGTACAAACATGAGTAAATGTATATTCTTATGCTAACTTAACTATAAATCACATGATTATGTCATAATTTAAAAAATATGAAAATTGGGTATGAAGCCTAATTGAAATCTCATAAATTTAATTCAAAAATCAAAGCTTTTGGGCATAAGAAAGAGAGATTATCCTTGTTCAAACCCCACATACCTAAATTTCTTGATTTCTTGAAGGAGAACATGAATTTGGATCCTTGGAAGTTGAACTTTAGAAAGAAACCCTAACTTCTTTCTCTTGAAAATAGAGAGGAGAATGAGCATCGAAAAATTAATAACTAATGAGCAAATAACATTTATAGGATTATTTAAGTCATAGGGGTAGCGTTTAAGGTAAGGAAAAGACCAAAATACCCTCAAAGATATAGGACAAAATTGCAGGAATTTTTAGTTGACAACTAAGTTGAAAGCTTGTCAACTAGTTTCCAACTTATCAACTTAGTCGCCAACCTCTAGCTGGACTTCGACACTTTTTGGTTAAGGTTGACAACTTAGTTGACAACTTGTCAACTGTTTGACGTCTTGTCACCTTACCTAATTTAATTAGGTTCTTTCATGGTTAAGGCTGACAACTAAGGTGATAGCTCATCACTTAGTTGACAGTTCATCACTCAATTCATCACCATCTCCTAGATAGACACTCCAAGGTAAAATGAGCATAACTTTCTACAATGATATCATATTGAGGTAAAATTAGATGCGTTGGAAAGAAGACTCAAAGATCTTTAATTTTATATATAGTAGGCTATCTAAATTGTTATATTATAGGATTCATGGTCATTGGAATTCCACCAAAGTGGAAAAATCCACTAAAACTTAGTCAGTAGAAAGTTCTTAACATATCTTTGAGTTAGGATACTCTTATGACCTCTATTCATATACAAAGATGTTCCCACACTATAGAATTGATCAACACAGTTTTTGAAATGGAAATCATTGGGTTTGGATCTATACATATAGGAACGATGGTTCAAATTCTAGCCTGAGAATATGGGGGTTACATCACATAATGCTCTTGCAAAGTTAAAGGACCCAATAGTACATGGAATAGTAAAAGATCCGAGATCCTCCTCATTTACAAATAATGATCAGGAAGCAATAGCACTATTGTGTATATCACCAGGCTCAGAACTCACCATTCTGTTTTTAGTAACCAAATACTTCATGAATTTTGCCTATCTGGGCATCTGCTCCAATTCCACCACAAGATGAATATTTCCTGAGAATTTCATCAACATTGACATCAATATTTTATATTTCCATTCTTTTGCTTTTTTTCTTCAACCATTGAGGAAAAGGTGGGGGATTTGGTGGAATGGGTTCCAATGCTAGCTCGACCTCTTTACCCTTTCCTTTATCATTATCAGCTTGTTTCTCTACACCAATCAGTTATTTGTAATATCTAACCATTAGTCACCAAATTTTAAGGTTCCACTTAGTGTTCATCCTCAACATTCACAACATCATTCATTACCTTAACTACCAAGAGTATAGGTGGATCAATAGTAGCCTTATAACTCAAAGGGGTAATGTCTAGGCAGTGAATGTCGTTCTTCAAATTTTAAATAATATTTATCCAAAGAATCCACAGTTGATGCTAATTTATTATAGCCAACATCTGCCCAAACAACTGCTCAAGCAGTTTAATCGTGAAAGCATGTGATTCTACTTCTTATCTCTATTCAGATATATTTTCCTTAATCTCCTCGAGAAAACTTTCTTGGTTCTCTATACCCTTCATAAGCATAGCCAGCAATGCTTCCATTCTATAGTCAGCATCATGGTTCCCTAGTGAAAAATACATACCACTCTTCTCCTTATAATCATCATTTCCTTTGGTCATCATTATGCTCTCTGCTCCTATCTATATACCTATCTCCATAGTTATTTTGTTCTTGATTCCCTTGTCTTGAGTTCCAAGTATCTTGAGTAGACCCATGGCCCTTGGCTCTAAAACCCTCCATCTCTCTATCCAAGTTTTTAGCTTCCTCTGTAGTATCAAGTTTGTAATTCCTAAGAGATTTAATTTGTACTCCTATAACCTTTACTTTTTCACTTAGATAGATATGAAAATTGATTGGTAAGCAACCCAATCTTATTTTTCAGTTGTGCTAGCTCTTGATCCACTGTATTATCTAGGGTTCCGCTCACTGGAAGCACCAACAATAGATGTACCCTGCCCTTTCTACCTTCCAAGTATGATATTCTCGATTGTTTTTACAAACCTGATCTAATATTTCCATGCTAGATCCCAATAAAGATCTATAAATGCCCCACTAATAATAGTTTTCTCCACTATATTGGTATTTAAATTCAAACTATATAGAATATCTATAGTAGGTTCATCGCTAAAATCTTGTAATTAGGAATGTTCATCAACGTTTTCTTGAACCTCAATCATGTCACGTACAATGCCTCTAAATGTAATTGTCTAAAATTAAAAATCACATCCTTTAAATGCGGCATTCTAGAAGACGGGATGAATCGATCTACGAATTATGTCCTCAACTCATTGCAAGTGATGATAGACCCACAAGGTAGTTCTATAACCATAATGTTTATTTACCTATAAAAGAGAATAGGAACAACATGAGTTGTAAAGGTTCCTAACTCACCCCAGTAGATTATAAGAAGTGAAAATCCCTACAAAATTCATAATGTGCAAGTTTTTATCATCAATCGATAAACCAAATAACACACCCCTTATATTAAGAAATTGAATCATTGGACTCATAATGTCAAACTTTGTTCATTAGGTAAACTATAGAGGAATAATATCTCTTATATTAATTAGTTCATTATACCCCAAATCTTTCTCTAGATCATCATAGATTGGCAAGTATTGATAAACGGGTGGTTGAACTCTATACCTTCTAGCTTTATCTCTGTTGAGGTTGATCAACACTCTTTATCATGACCCAAGACTACCCCTAGTCAAAACACAGTGCTTAGAGTCACAAGTGACCCTAAAATAGCCCATGTCCTGGCATAAGCTACGATTACTGAAGAAAAGTAACAAAATACTAAGCGGAAGGTAACTAAAATAAATTGATGCAGAATAATGTTAAAGTTAATACTGATGTTGTCTGAAATACTCGATGAAACTAAAGTTATATCTAACTGTCTGTCTATCTAAAAGCCTCTAAATTATGATAAGCTATTGGGACAGGTTCGAAACTAACTCTAACTGACTAAAATAATGTAAAATACTGGAAATAAACAATGATGGATATTTCTCGACTGATAAAAACCCAACAAGGCTATAACTGAGTAGCACGTAGATATGCTGAGAGATGTCCAGATATTTAATATTTGAACCTATGTTATGAGATAATATAATGCAAATAAATATAGGATGAGTAGTTTGAATGTACTGAGTATGTGAGATAGGAAGCTAAGTAGTATACATAAACTGAATAAAATGCATAAATATGTACCTGAATGTCAGACCAGGTATAAACATATGATGAATAAACTATTTAACTGAATACTGAACACTTGGTAAAGGAAACTTGGACTTAACATAAACTAGAACTAAACTGAAGACTGTGGGAGATAACAATAACTAGCATGCCCCAATCTAAGCTAATCAGGGTCTAACCTATAACCCCAGTTAGAAGGGCGCTAGTACTTTGTCAAGGGTACCAATATTGGCTTAAGTTGATCCACTACATTGAAGTCTTAAAGGATTGAGGTGTTATTTCTCTATTGGTGGGTGACCCTTTATAAACTATAGTAGCACTATAGTTCTAAAATTTACTGAAGACCACAGTCCTCAACTGGCGGGGGAACCTTCATCCGTGCATTCAATCAGTGCTAAATACTACTCCCAACTAAATTGAAACTAATAACTAGTAACTCCTTAACATGATATAATAACAAATATATGCTTAACATGATAATATTCTGAATTTAGTAACATGAACATGATCTGAATGGCTCATAACATGAAAACTAATATATATATATGACTATCTACGTATCAGGTGTTCATAAACAACCAAGTTTGACTACTGCAACTAAATATGATGACATTTACAAAGTATGATAAAGGAGATTTCACAATTTAAACTAATAATCTCAACAACTTCATGATAGGGAAATTCATGATTTTGAACATGAGGAATCAGTACTCTCTGGGAAAGCACATATTCATAGTTTGAGAACACAATTCAAAGGAGAGTGAATTTTTCTTGAAGTTTAAGATTTTTGGGGACTCAATAGGTGAAAGGGATCCACTTATGAAATACCACATACCTATAGTGAATTCCTTAGATAAATTGCTTGGAACTTGTGTTTGAACTTGGAGAACTCGAGTTTGCTTTGGAGAAGAAGAGAATCGCTTTCTTTTTTTCTATGTTTAATGATTTTGGAGTTTATGGAGTGCTAAGGTAACTTTAAAACCTCAATAACTAATGTTAGTGTGCCCAAACGACATGGGTTTGGGATTAAAAATATAGAAATTTACCAAAAAACTCCATTACAAATCATGTAGGGATTGCTGGTTCAAGTCATCATGACTCACCAAACGACTCAGTATGACTGGTAATGAGTCGTGGTATGAGTCATTACCTGAGGTATTAGGTTCCTTCTATTAAAGTAACTAATCCCCTACTAACAACTTGTTAGGTCTGATCACAAACCCCTACTTTTATTTATTTGTCAATTACCTAGACAAATATTTTAGCAAATGTTGTCCTATTCCTTGTGGGTTTGACCCCAACTTTGTTAGGTTCTATAGTTGATTTAATGACCGCTTTATACTTTTTGAGAGGTGTAATTTAGGTGACATAATCAATACCACCTGATTTGTGTTAGATTTTTTTATTTTACTTAAAATTAGTATAAAATATAAACATTGAACTGGCTAAGAGTCTACAATTTGGCAATCATTCCTAACCATCTTGAGCCCTTTTCTAACATAATATTTTCTTCTTCCCTAGAACAAATACCTTTTTATCTTGCAAAACATCGTAATACATTATGGGGAGTCACCTACTACTACATATTGTTTTGATGATAAGCAGCTAACTACAATGGACCAGGTCCCTAGATGTGCAAGGTACAGTATAACTAGCATACGTTGTCTGCACAGTTTTGTCCTTTTGTATTACAAACTTGCAGGTGCTATATTGTACTAATTAGGACAGCTGGTTGAATGACCTTTCAGTCATAATCATTACACATCTATAAAAGGAAAGATACGCCTTTTCATCAAATTGATTTTTTACAATTACAAAGAGTGAAGAGAGGCAGCAAAAACCACATTTTAACACTGCTCAAGTTCTTAGCTTAATGAGTGTTTAAATAGAAATAGTTCTTGAGTGAGTTATGATTTGTAAATGAATTACTCGCATTATAAGAGTAATGACTTTTTTATCTTTGATTAGAGAGTGCTTAGGTAGAGTTGCCTAAGTGTGAGAATGATTAAAGTTAATTACTAGGGAGGGTCCTTGGTAGAGTTACCAAGATGAGCTTGTAGTAGAGTTTCTACTAGCGAAAGAAACTTAGAGGTAGGTTGAAATCTAGATTTAAATTAGAAGGTTGATTATGGTGGATTTCTTTGGTTCTTGTGAGAAAAATTTTTGGTTTTCCATTTCCTAGGTTTTCACATAAAAATCTTGTGTTTTTACTCTTCCTACATTATTTTTTGTTCTCTTGCACTTTATTGTTTCATTGTCTGGGATTAACTCTAAGGGACCTGGTCCCTCACTGTGTGGTGCAACACTCAGGGTTTCTACAATTGATATCAAAGAAATTTCACTCATAAAGGTTCACACCTAGAGTGTTTTGGATAGCATTACTGATCTACCTAATCTAGAAGAAGGGCAATCTACCACTAGACCACCCAGATTCAAAGGGCAGTATTATAGGTGTTGGAAAACTAGGATGTTTGACTTTATTATGGCTGAGGATTGTGAGCTAATGGGCAAAATTCTTGATGGTCCTTATGTTCCTGTTAAATAATTTAAAGATAAAGAGGTTCAAAGAATGGTTGTTAAAAGCAGGATAGAGTACAATGATAAAGAAAAGAAGAAAATTAAAAATAATTACTAGGCCAAGAAACTATTAGTATGTGAAATAGGTCCTGTAAATACAATAGGATATCATCTTATGAAAATGGAAAAGAGATCTTAGATTGCTTGAGAACTGATTATGAAGGCACCACTAATGTGGACGATTGAAAAGTGGACCTATTGACTGCTCAGTATGAAACCTTTACCATGAAAGAAAGAGAAACAATCCAATAAATGCATTCAAGGTTCACTTCTATCAGAAATGAGCTTCACTTCTTAGTTGAAGTAATTCCCTTGTAAAAATAAGTAAGAAAACTCTTGGTGTTCTTCTTAAGTCCTTGGAAACCAAAGTGGATGCGAAAACTGAAGAAAGGAACCTAAAAACCCTTACTACGGATGAAACGACCCTTCAAGTCATTGTCTGTGTTCCTGCTTATTTTCATTGATAAAGCGTCTCTATAGCTGCCCCAAGTCAGTAGTGACTTGCTAGAATCGATAGTTCAGTTACCTGGAAGTTCGTTTGGTTTTTAGAACAAATTTTCCAATTTAAAGTCTTTGTTGGTTCTAATTTACCACCGAGCAAAAACTTTAATAAAAAAACCTTAAATGTGAAAACCGACTTTGCCAATGCATCCAAAACATCAAAATCTATGTACTTACATATCTTATTTGCTCAAAATGTACTCTGAATGCATCTCGAGGCATTGGCCAAAGACCAAAACTAAGTTTTAAGCTTCAACCTTAGTCTGGCATAGAGGAAGATACCATGACCACGGTGTGAGAGGTGTAAACACAGTGCCACAACCGCGGCCAAGTTCCAAGCTGTATTTTGATGCTTTGGAGAGGTTTAATGGTAAGCTATCTCCATACCCAAATAATGAAGCCGCAGACATGATGTTTTTCAAGATCTTCTACCATTCCCTTGATCCATTAAATAAAATGGTGGTGGATAATGCGGTGGGCGGTTCCCTAGTGAAGTTGAACCACCACGCGGCTTTTCTATTTATTGGAGAAGTGTCAAATAGAAATTAGGGTTGGCATACCTAAAAAACCGAAGCTCCCAAGATTCCTTCTACTACTTCTATGGTCAATACTGAACAAAGAAAGTAGAATAAAGAAAAGTAGGAGAACATGGCAAAAATAATGGCCCAACTTGAACTCTTGACAAAGCATGTTATGGGTGCACCCGTAAAAGTGGTAAATGCCATAGTATCAAAAATTTATGAAGATGATGAAGAAGAAGAGAAGTTGGATGAGGAAATATAGAATTTGGCTAACTAGTCAAGGGTTTTCACCTCACCTATCAAAGGCAAGGTGGGAACCAAGGTTGGATAGACCATGAGAGGTATAGAGATTGGATAGATTGAGAATGTAATTATGACCAATTATGTTCCCCCTTATGATCGAGCTAAGTCTAAGGAGTCAAGTGCAATTGACCCCAAAAAATTCAAGACCGAGGATATGTTAGAAAGAATATTGAATAGAGTGGAAGTTACGGACAAAATGGTCCGTGATTTGAAAGGTAAATTTTATCAACTTTCCCAAACCGTGGTGTCTCACTCCACCTCTATTAAGAAATTGGAGAACCAAGTTGGGAAAATCTCCACGAAACTATATGCTAGGCCTAGAGGTGGACTCCTTAGTGACATGATTGCTAATCCAAAAAATAATGCCCAATTTCTAAAAATTGTCACAAGGAGTGGAAAGACCCTTGATGAACCCTCTAAAGTAGACTTGACGGAGAAAATGCCCAAAGTGAATCCAAAGGAGGTGTTACCTCAAAGTCAAAAAGGAACTGATGAGAAGGAAACCGATCAAAGTAACGAAGAAGTGGTTGCTATTAAGAAGCCAAAAAGTGAAGAAAGGCCCATAATCCAAGTTTTTCCCCCATTCTCTCAACAATTTCATAAAATACGGAAGGTGACAAATTGAGAATGTTCATGGTAAAACTTATAAATCTATTGATAAATATACTATTGCTTTAGGTAATCCAAGAGATCCCGGGATTACACTAAGTTGATTAAAAAGTTGATGTCTAAAAATAAAATTATTGAAGGTGAGACCATTGAGTTCACTCATGGGTGTAGATCTATCATGGATAGTAAGATTGAAGAAAATAAAGATGACCCCGGAGCATTCACCATTACTTGTACAATTGGGACACATGAGTTTGAAAAAGATTTATGTGACCTCGGTGCGAGCATCAACTTAATGAATTTTTTCCTCTATAATAATATTAGATTTGATTCCCCCACACCAACTTTGATGCTACTTTTAATGAAGGATCGGTCATTCAAAATGCTGGTGTGAATTTTGTTTGATGTCCTTGTGAAAGTGGATAACTTCATACTCCCAGTAGATTTCATGGTGTTGGATTGTAAAATAGACCAAGAGGTACCTATCATCCTTGGTAATCCTTTGTTTTCCATTGGGAGAGCCATTATCGATCTAGAGACAGGGGAGATGAAATTTAGGGTGCAAAAGGATGAAGTCTCTTTCAATATTTGTAAGTCAAACAAATAAACCACGAAGCTTTAAGTAGTATTCATGGTGGATGTTAAAAATCATAAGGTTAATGAGAAGGGGTTTGAAGACCCACCTTAAGAATAAAGGAAGGAAGACATCGTCCCACAACGATACTATGGTTCTAGGTGGGAGGCAACCCATAACTGCCACGAGAGTGGCTCATATCCTTTTTGCTTTGTTTTTGTAGGATAGATGTTATCTTTTGCATATGAATAACCCATGAATTTGTGGAACATGGAGTGAAATGGATAAGCTTATAAAGAGGAAAGTGTGTAATTCTACATTGAAAACTGAACAGGGGAAAAATTCATGAAAATTGAGTAAACAGCTAAACGGGGGAAAATAGGGGAGCAGAACTGCTCTTAGTTACCGCGATCGCGGTCCCCAAAAGTGATTGTTGTGACGTAGGTGTTATAAATTTTGGCCACCTGACCACAATCATGGCCAGTTCAATCATTTAACCCTTCATTTCCCTCACACTCTCTTTAATGATTGTACTCTATAATTTGGGCTAATTTCTGGTGAAGTTTGTGAGCTCTCAAATAGCATCCTTGCACCCTTCTTGCATTATAACTCTGGTAAGTATCATGAATCTGTGTTTTTTATTTTTGGAAATAGTCCCTAGAATGCATGATTAAGAGAGTGCCTAAAGTTTTGATTCTTATGACTTCCATGTTGTCATACTTGGTGTGGTATGATGTTAGCTGCTTAGATAAGATGTGCACACAAGTGGGACACCTTGAATACCCAATAATGTGTGAAAAATATAGAAAAACAAGATGTGCACACCAAGTGTTTGACAATTTACCCAAATAATCTTTGAATAGGGGTAACTACATTTTAAAGGGCACACTCAAACACTTATTAGCATTGCTCAATTTTTTTTCCTATACATCTATATTGTAGAGTATGCTAGTAACCTAACTTGGAAGAGATCTGAACATGATAAGATGGCATAAAACCAGCCATAATTATTGCGACTGCGATCAGATGAATGCAATCACGGCAATGCAAACACTGTCATAGTTTGTAATCGTGGTATTCGGGGCCAGTTTCCTGCCATGCCAAAAATCCTTCTCTTCAAATTTTAAACTTAGCACCACCAAGCACCCATTCCAATAAGAATAATGAGAAATGTGGTATAGTTTGCATATTAAAATGTCATTGATTGATATAATTTGTGCCTACTTCTTTCAGGACAACCTCATGGACAGGTATATCACATCCGATTCATGGCACCTGAGTGCCACACTCACTACTATAGTGATCAGCCGAGGACAAAGTTTCTCCCAAAAAGAGGAATTTGCTTGGATAATATGCCAAAGAAACTACTGACATTTCATGACAAACTGGAAGCCATGTGGTGGTAGTGTTTTACCTTGAATCCATCTACTTCAAATTAACATTAAGTCTGCAAATGTTATGCCAATATTAGTGAAGTATGATTTTCAAACCCAGTCAAAGTGATAGTCAAGATTTGGGGAAATCCAGTTAAAGTTGGCGCTAAGCAAATAAAGGATATTTATGGGATAAAACATGCAGACATGGGTGAATTCAAAGCAAAAAGGTGTAAATCAGGGAGTTGGTTGCCGCCATGGCTATTCCCTGGAAAGGAAGTCTCTTGGACCAAGACTAAAAGCAACTTATCCATAAACGACTTTACTACCGAGGCTCGCATATGGTTCCACATCATTTAAAGTAGAGTTTCTCCTTGCACCCATATGACAGCAATCCTAGAATTGCGTGCTTAGATGGTTTCTTGTATTCTAGACGGCATCCCACTAGATGTTGGTCAACTCGTGGTTAATGAAATAGATCATTTCAAGAACCAAGGTGGTATGGACGTCAAGAGAAAGTAGGAGTTTGCATCCACCTCTGCTGATTCTGAACACGTGAGACAGCTTTACATTTTTATTCTTAGTTATTAGTTTTACTCTACCTAGCTATTACTCTTAGATCTGTCCTTAGTTTTAACTTCCAAGTTTTACAACTCAAGTATTGTACATATTAGTTTCATATTTATAATTTCAGAGTCAGTGCTTTTCAAATTATTATATACTGCGTCTTGTACATAATCGAGTCGTAGTTGTTGTGTCCTTGGATCTTTAGCACAAATATAAAGAGTCGGTCCACAAAATACAAAAAAAAATCATTTTATTGAGTCTTGTCTGCAGAACCTTAGAACAAATACATCAAGTCTTCATAGTCTAGAAAATACACAAATATGTCTTTTTCTGAGTCTTCTTCTTTAAGTAGGTCCAATTCATGTAAATCTCTAGCTCAAGTAATGATGTCCCCTACCAAAGCTCTATCATCTAAATATGATTATCTATATGAAGTAGATGTTCTACCACCAAAACAAAAGATATCCTCAACACATATACCTCTCCTAAACCCTTACTCTGCCTTTGTAAAGAAAGTATGTAACCTATGGCTGCAGATCCATTCTTTGGTGCAGCAAACACCAAATGGAGTTAAATAATATGTTGCATCCTCAAAACAAGACCAGTATCCTATTCTTTCAACTTAGGAGGAACATTTTATCACTCTACAGATCCTAGAAGATTTTCCAAGATAGTGGAGAAACCAAGGCTTCACCCATATCCACTTTGGTGCTGTTAGGGATGCATTATCATATCATGGAAGAAAAGGCCAACAGTAGTGGCGCGTCTTTTAATCCTTGATACCAAGTACAACGAATACCAATATGACAACTTGGGAACTTTGAAATTCATACTGAATGCTGGATAATTTTTGTTACTATATTCCCCAACTTCAACATGTCACTCTCTGATTCATATCTGACAGAGGCGTTAAAGATTTAGGTCTTGATTCTCAAATTTCCATATGTTAGATATGTCATCCAGGCAACTCTCCACTGCTAGGTGGCTTGGTGAGTTCAGAATCAAGTTATGGATCTATCCCTTTCAGGTGGCGATGATTCTTTGCTCTTGAACATAGATACCATCAACGGAACTACTCAGTGTATTCAGATCCCAAGGAAGATCCCAAAAGATGATCTTGTGAAAGTACTCTTATACTTATGGGTTACAAACTACGAGAAATTGAGAGACCATCATCAACCTCTCCAATCCACGGAGCCAACCTTTGCCAGAAGGGGTGACAATACCATCATGATCAGTTTAAACCACTCACACCTATAAAAACCTTCCAAAACCACCATCGCAATCCATATATAGCAACCTTTTAGTGACCTTTCACTAATAGATGACCAAAAGTTTATAGACAACCCAAAGTTCATGTGCTAGTTCCTGGACAGTAGTATCGAAGAGCATGATTGGATATACTACTTCAATCATGACGGCCAATATACTGTGTGGTACAAATATCCTTTCTTTGGACACTATCCATGGACTTCGAATTGCAGATGCCACTTATACCAAAGAGCTACTTCACCCTTTCTACCACCAGCTAAATCTACCAGAACTAAAGAAAAACAACCTGCAACCAAACTATTCATGATGTCTCAATCTGGCAATGGTTACTCGGATGATTTCCTACTAAACAAACCCTTCATAAAGGATACCATGATCCACGCTCCAAAAATACTAGCCAAGACTATTATCCTATTGTTCGAAGAGAAGAAACCCCTTAGTGACAGTGAAGCAACACTCAACTAGCAATCTGAAAGTGCCATGTGCCAAAATAGGATATTGTCCAGCATCAACCAAGCCATGATAAATATTTCTCTCTCTCTAAATATGTTGGAAAGAAAAGTTGAAGGAATGAACAAGAAAGCAGAACAAGCATGCACTCAGCATGACGGACTTATCCGCCAGTTGGAACTCAGGCTCCAATCTATGCAGAATGATATATGTCTGCCAGGTACTTAGATGTCTCATTTCTTTGACCAGCAGCAAAAGAAAGTTCTTCTTTTAAAGAACAAATCTAGCAGCTGAAACACGATGGGTTTCAGCCCCAGAGAATCCAAAGCGCGATACCGCCAAAGCTAACCTTTTTCCCAATGTCGCCACACACATACTTTTTACCAAAAATAAGCCATATATTTCCCACTCCTATTTAAAACTCCTATTTGCCAAGATCCCCAAATTCTCAAGAGGAAAAAGAGTTTGACTTTGCTAAGTATGTATGGGATAGGAAAGATGCCATCGCTGCCAAGGGAAAAGCCAATGAAACTTAGAAGTAGTCAAAGAGGAAAAATTAGAATTTGACACAGACAAAGGGACCATGATGATCTCAGACCACGACATCACATTCCCTGATGACAATCTGATAATTTATAAGCCAAAAGTGCCATATGAAGATAAAGAATGGAATGCCTTGCTGAAACATGGCCTTCTCAATCATAAGTAGTTGTCGTACCATCATAATCTAGATGTTGAGTCAGACCAACTTGTCCTAAATCTGTATGGCTTGAACATAAATGATGAAATAGTTCTAGATCCATAAGACACAGCATTTTGTGATCCAGTTGAAGAATCTTTGAAGTGCAACGAACAAATCTAGGATGTTGATCCCATTAGTCTTGATTCAAGTGAAGGAAGTTCCTCTGATGTAGAGGCATATTCTGACATCGAAGATAACTTTCCAGCTGATGAATATGTTGAAGACAATGAGGAGTCTATTGATTCATGAGAATATATTGATGACACTCTTGAATCCTTAATTAAATCTCCAGAAGAAGACTATCCACCAATATAAATTAACAACTCCAAGGAACCAGAGGTTTCTAAAGTTATCGATGACCAAGATGGGATGATGAATGATCCAATTCTAGAATGAGGGCCAGATCCACGTACACCGGCAAGAAAGATCGTGGGAACTAGATTTCGCACCTTCACTCTTGATGACATTAAAATTTTTGCCTAGCCTCAATGGATCCAGGACTTATACATTTGGATAGCGATGAATAATCTGGTAGAGTGGGAAAAATACATGATACTCTCAAAATTCATATTGAGATTCTCGGGCATACACAGACACTGGTAGAACACTTAGGATTTCCAATAAGAATTCCTATCTAACGTCCCAGGACTTTACTTTCAATATCAAGATCCTACATGAGATATTCTGCATAGATACAATCTAGAGAAAAGAGAAGCTCTAACAATAGATCTTTGAGATGAAGTTCCTATCGTACGATAGAAACGTCATTGATATCCACTTCCAGAAGATAGAAAGCATCTAATTTTAGTTGGGTGGGGATCCCAGCTTGAAGCAAGCCTTTGTATCATCACTTCCAATGGTGTTAGAAAACCACACGAAGACAATTGTGGAGGAAAATTTCAAGTCCATAACCATCCCATAAATAAGCTACATCTGGCAGGCCATCTTCCAGGCTCTGGATAGCATATACATCAAGAAGATTGTACTAAATCAAATCATCTAGAATAATCCAGCCCTCGACCTAGCCTGCAGGAAAAAATACCTTATCACCAAGTCCAACTACTCCTGCTCTTGCTGCAAGATGAGATCAAAAAGGTGGTTGTTTTTCAAAAGGTTCAAACTACCAAGGCATCTCGATGAAAGGAGTAGGGTTATCCAATTAACCAGGTATTTTAGACGGAGGAGCCCATCCAGCTATAAGAAGAAGGACAATGGCTGCTTTATCTACAGAAAACTAGACATTTTGCGAGAAACTATCCTCAAGCCAAGAAGTCGAAGGACTCTTTTTACCTCTTTGAGGAGATAGCTAATTATACGAGAATCTCTCTCAGTATAAAGGACGACCTTAAATCGGTCTTCTCACTAAAGAAGAGCCAATAGATGACACTCTCTTCTCCATAGACATATATGAAGATCCAGGTGACATCTATGCTGATGATCTCTACTTGATAACAAATAATAGAGAAGACAACCAGGACCAGGCCAGTCAAATCCTTATGCTCAACATGGTGAGATTACTTTCTTTTGATCTTGTAGATTACAACTAGATCTGTTCAACCAATATATAGATCCTTTCAATCCATCTATCCTCTAAGAAAGAAGAACCTTTTATGAGCTTCATGTGTTTAGAAACTATGGCGGATCAATGCTAAATCCATTTGGAGTACACCCGAAATATCCCTTCTACCATATGTTCATTGCGCTGGCCAATGACTTCCCATAAGAACTCCTATGGCTATTCTGGTATCTGTGCCAGCAGAACTATATTCTCATGGAGTTCATGTATGATGCCTTTAGGCATTTCAATTGAATCCAACCTACTCTAAAGAGATTCATACTGTGGTTCAAGCCAAAAGAATACTGGATTTGATGATTTTAGGATTTCTATGATGTAATGGTCTTCATACTGCATCGCCTTATAGGAATCACAGGCCATGACGTCCAAGCTTAATCAGAAATTTCACTTTTTTAGAAATTTCTCGTGTCCATACTCTCCTTAGAAGATGAATACTATGAAGCTCAGAGCTTCATTTTCCAGCAGAATAGATAAATTCTGAATTAAATCTGGCTGAAAAAATGGGGAAAATGGAACTACTCTGATGATAGTCATCCCCATTGGGATTAAGTCTGACGAGCAACAAAAGAATATCAGTCACAATATGAGATCATAAGAGATAAAGACACTGACTCCATTAAAAGTATATAGTTAAAAGTTACCCAGCAGGAATAGGAAGATTCACCATTTAGAAGAAGTTACTTTACCAGATCAATGAAGAGAAGCTTGGAAGGCAAAGAACAGCTCAGGCAGAAGAACGGAGTAGATTGGTGGATGGAATAAGGATACATGAGCTCATCTCCACTAGCACCATCTAACACTACCTAAAATATGATGTCAGATGACATGTGCAAGTAGTTACCCTCTCCAGTGGGTTACCCTTTACAGTGGTTTACCCTCTTCAATGGGTTACCCTCTTTAATGGGTTACCCTCCTCTCCAACAAAACCCTATTAAATGGATTACCTTTGCTAGTGGGCTATTCTTTCTAGTGGGTTACCCTCTTTTCCAATGAAACCCTCCTAAGTGGGTCACCCTTTTAGATGTGTTTTTAAATCTTATGACTCATCTACTTCAAAGACAAGGAGCTTATCAACCTGTTTGCAAGATGCCTATGAAGCTTCTAATGTACCTGCTTGCAAGCTGCTGACTCACCTGCTTGTACATGCTATCACATGCCAACAACATAGTTTGTTTTGTTTTTTTTTCGTCCCCCATATATTAGTAGGTCCCGGTGTGAATAAATATAAAGCCTATCAAGTCATAACAGATAAAGCTTATCCCGTCCAAAATGATAAGACTTATCGAGTCATAACAGATTATGACTATCCCTTAGCATAGATGTTAGGATAGGATTGCAATATTTTATTTCATGTTTATCTGTAGTGTAGTCTTATCTTGTCATCTTCCTTCTCCTATAAAAGAAAGCCTAGGCCTTTAGGTTAGGGTCATTGTTTTCTCTACCTAAAAACTTATTGTAGAGTTTTCTCTCTTTCAATAAAGATGTTTGTTGGCTAAACTCTCTTGCTCTTGCTTTCTCTCTTCTAAAGTGATGGGTACTTCAATCCTCTATATTAGAGTAGGGGGTAGGGAAATATTACGATGAGGTGCTTGTTGCAACAGTAACAATGACACCCCAAAGTTACTTTCCATGTTTATGAAATAATATTGGATTTTTCCACGTAACGTAGATGCCTAAGTATCCTTTCCATGTATATGAAACTACATTGGCTTAGTCCATGTCATAGCTTTCTAAATTGATTCCATATCTGTGAAAAAAATATAGATGTGAGGTTTGCCTTAGTACACCTTTTGTTTCGCCACCGTTAAAGGGGAACAGCCTAGGGAGAGCCGTCGTATGACCTATTTGTAGGCATATACAGAATAGTCTTCTACTAAGGAGAAAAGGGATTTTATGTGTTCTAAAACTGGCAAAGTCAAGCCATCCCATATTTTGGTTGCGAATGTTTGGTTGCCAAGGTAAACCATCCTTGATGTATAGCTTGTAGTTTTAAAGTCAATTCATCCCATCTTTGGGTTAATAAATCTTTGTATCTAAAAATCAAACCATCTATATGGATGCGTATCTCAGTCGTAGAAAAGATATGGCATGTCGATTGAAAGTTTTGATTTCATTATGTGTGTTACCTATATGATAGTGAATCGCTTGTCATACTGAAAAGGTTAGGCTTTGTTTCTATGGTGTTGATGAAATCTTTGATTTCATATGGTGTGCCACCAATAAGGTCGTGAAAGCACCTTTCATGTTGGAAAACATAGGGTATGTTGCCTAGTCGACAGGCTGCTCCTGTCGGCAGTCGTACATGCCCCTCTGCCTCTTTGTCTATTTTCCATCCTTAGTTTTCACTTCTAATTTTTACAACTCAAGTCTTATACATATTATAGTCATAGTTTTAATTCAATTATTAGAGTCAGTTTTTTCAATTTTTTTCATATTTTGCATCTTGTAAATAATCGAGTCATAGTTTCTTTCCTTAGAAGCTTAGAACAAATACATGTAATCTTTATAGTCCCAAAAATACAAAAATATGTATTCCTTTGAGTCTTTTTCTTTAAGTAGGTCTAGTTCCTGTAAATCTATAGCTCAGGTAAATATGTCTCCTACCAAAACTCTATCATCTAAATACGATTACCTATATGATGTAGATGTGCTACCACCAGAAAAAAAGATTTCTTTAACACATCTACCTCTCCTAAATCCTTACTTTGCCTTTGTAAAGAAGGCATATAGACCATAGCTACAGATCCTTTCTTTGGTGCAGCAAAGACCAAAAGGAGTTAAGGAATATGTTGCTGCCTCAAAACTAGACCAGCATCTTATTCTTCCAACTTAGGAGGAATAGTTCATCACTCTACAGATGCCGAGAGATTTTCCAAGACAGTGGAGAAACAAAAGTTTCACCTATATCCACTTTGGTGTTGTTAGGGTTGTGTTGTCATATCATGGAAGAAAAGGCTACCCTATAGTGGTATGTCTTTCCTCCTTGATACTAGGTACAACGAATACCAACATGCCAACTTGGGAACATCAAAAATCACACTGAATGTTAGGACAGTCTTTGTCAATATATTCCCCAACATTAATATTTACCTCTTTGATTCGTATCTGATAGATGCATTAAAGATCCAAGTCCAGATTCTAAGAGCTTCGCATGTCAGAGATGCCATCCAGGTATTTCTCCACTACCAGGTGTCTTGGCAAGTTCAGAATTATGCTATTGATCTATCCCTTCCAGATGGCGATGATACTTTTCTTTTGAACATATATGACACTAATGGAACCACTCAGTGTATTCAGATCCCAAGGTAGATTCCAAGAGATGAGCTTGTGAAAGTACTTCCAGACTCATGGGTCACAAACTATGAGAAGTTAAGAAAACATCCTCAACCTCTCTGGTACATGGAGCCAACCTTTGACAGAAGGAAGCTTACTAGCTAAGCTAAGCTACATATAAACGTGAAATAAAATATTACGTTCCTACCTAACTTCTACGGGATAGGAATTATCCATTATAAAAGGATAAGTCGTATCCTTTTGGAAGGGATAAGCTTTATATATTATGACTGGATAAGCCTTATTAAGGAAAGAGAGTATGGAAGAGTATGCTAATAATACATGGGTGTGTCCAATGCAATCGCGGTTCAGTGGGAATGTGACCCATGGCGGTTATTTAAAATTACATAGATGAATCCCAATCATATATAGGCGAATACCCATCTTATTTGGGGACTGCGTACCTCATAGATATTTTTTAATTGAAAAAAAAAAGCCCTAATTGGTCAAGTGAGTAACTACTCTTGGAGTCTTAATTTCTTAGTAATTTTGTGAAGAATGAATGTTTTGGATAATCCTTATGGTATATCTCTCTTTACTTTCTTCATGAGTAGCTAAGTAATTTAGTCTTGGGATTATGTTGAACTAAAGTATATTCGTGTGTGGGTGTTTCTATGTTGAGTATGGATTTTACTATTTCTTGGGTTAATGAGTAGAAATTTGATAGGTGAAAACCCTAAATCTCTAAATGGGTTTGATGGTTAAAAACCCCAAACTCTAGAAACACTTCATCATCCTTGAAGAGGGATGAAAGTGAATATATGGTAATCTATAACATCCTTAAAATAGGGTTATAGGGGGCTAGGTAATCATGGACAATTAAGTCTATGGTTTACTACCTTTTGTAATCTTAGAAATAAGTGTGATTGGAGTGTAAGTCATGTCAAGATCATCATCCTAGAAATAGGGATGCTTGATGGAGGTTTTAGGTGATTATAACTTGTACACTTGTTAGGTGCTTGAAAGAGTCAATGGGTGAAATCATTGTGGTTTTATTGAAAGATTGGCCATAATGACTCTAGACCTAGCCTATCCTATACTTAAAAACTAAGTTTCATGTTAAACCATCAACAATCCACATGCTTTACCTTTAAGTAGACATAGTCCCAAGATCTCGTCAAATCTTGATTTCAAACCAAAAAATATTATATTCATGTATTATCGATCAACAATTGTTACAAACCATCCATAACTCAAATACCCCACTTTAATTTGCATGTCATACTTTTTAGCATTATTGGTACCCTTTTAGTAACTAGAACACCCATAGGATTTGAAGTCTATAGTACGCTCTTTTTGAATTCGACCCCAACTCTAGCTGGGTTATTTACAATGACCACCTCACCCCTCAATCATGGGAGTAAGTTTAGCATTATCACCAAGGTAACCCATTGCATTAGCTTTGAGTTATGGTGTTGGCTTATCTACTGGTGAGTTATAGTAGGTGCCATCATGACTCAGAAATTGGTTCAGGACAGTGGATAAACTCATTGAAAATCTAAAGACTCATGAGTTCAAGAAGTTGCAAGGGTTTGATAATAAGGAAGAAAAAAGAGAAAAATCCCTTGCATTGAATGCCTTTAAATATGATTCAGTTAATGAAAAAGGCACTAATGTTGCCCATTTTGCAAATAGGATTATTAGAGCCATGAAAAAGAGTGGTCAGTTCCAAAGGAGAGAAAAAAATGTTTAAGTATGTCACAAATATGGAAGTTCTAAGCATTTCATCAAGGACTATTGTATGCATAAACTAGATCATTAGGATTACGTCAAGGCTTCAACTGTCAAAGGAAAGACCAGGGACCAGGTCTCTAACAATTCAAGAAGGAAGGTTGTAGATTATTATGCAATAAAGAAAGCTCGAGCAGCATGGATAGATTTCTCTAGTAAATTATTGAGGGTAAGAAGTCTAGAGATACGTCTATGCTAGCAGTGGGAGATAGTCTAGTTATCTATGATTCCTTATTTGCCTTTATGGAAAATACAAATGATGAAGAAGAAGATGAGGTAACTCTTTCTAATATAAAGAAAAATCTAGATAACTATTCTGCTGGAGAGATAATAAGGCTTGTAAGTGTGTTGATAGACTATGTCTATGAACAAACTGATAAGCTGGTGAGAAGAATGCTCTAGAAGAAAAAGTAGAGAATCAAAAGCATGAGTTGATTGTTTTAATTCTCCAAATTTCTAGAACTGAAGTGTTGTTAACAAAGAACAAATCTAAAAAATTTAATCTAAAGAAGGTAAATAGAGTAGATGGTTGATAACACTCAAACTATAACTCTCGTAAGAGTGTAAGCGGTCGTTGTCAAATATAGAACCCAACTGGGTTGGGTGTCGAATCCCACAGGGAATACTTGGTCACTAAGTAAGCAACGATTATAAGACTTTTGATGAAAGTTCTGCGAATAAAGGGGGGATTTTGTGCGTGCAAATGATGTAAACAAAATAGTAGAGTAAAAACAGAAAATAGAAGAGTAAAACGGCGTACTTGGGAGGTTTTAATCAATGAGAATTGAGATTTAGGGTTATGTCCACCTTATGAGTTATACATATCTATTGACTATGAGTTATGCGGAATTCAAACCTGCCTGCGCTTATAGAGAATCATATTCTATGGTAAATCCAGGCGTCTTTCGACCATCAAGGATTATTTCACTTTAACTCTTTTGAGCTTAAAGCGTATCTAATCGTACAAATTCTCCAAGAGCTTAATCCAGTTACGACACTAACTTTTAAACAGGGGTTGGTTCCCTATTTCCTTGACATTATCTCTTTTCCAGATATGTAACTTTTGTTTCGAACAAGTTAATGCTATACTGGCGTATTCTATATGTTTGCAACCACAAGAATTTAGATAAATATGAAGAGAGTAATGATATAAGTAGCATACGTGTCAAGAATTCACAAACTTATAGCAATAGATAGTATCTGATAAGGCTTCCATATACCTAACAGAGAAGTTTAGCTATTCATGAGTGCTACGAAAATCACAATAGACATTATTAGCATACCAAGATAAAAATCTCACGTGAAGTATGTTTTGGTAGGGCTTGTGGCGTGAATTCCTTGCAAAATAGCGTTTCTCTTGTTATGAAAATTAAAAGTTGAATAGATGAAGATAAGGGAAGAAGAATTAATTGAAAGAGAATTGTTTTAATTGTAATAATGCTTGCTGAAAAGTTCAGCATCAAAGGGTTTTTATAACACCCATATCCTATTCCTACTAGGCTACTACGTACTTATCCTAATCCTGCTGGGATACTGCATTCTTATCCTAATCCTACTAAGTTACTGCTGATCCCCAAGTCTTTGGAAATGTTGTTTTTCCCCGGGACATGTTTTCCATGCATCACTTTCACTCCATAGGTGTCCAAACGCTACCTTCCTTCTCACGTGAAGTTTCCTTTGGCGTCCAACAGTCCATAAAATGCTGAAATCTTCATCATTTATACCTGAAAACTTGCTAATCACGTTGGTTAGCTCACTTACAGGAAAAAGAACTAAAAGTGCAGGAATTATATACGCCTATCATCAATGGTAAATAGAAAAAGGAAACCTCCGGGCTTCATATTAATATTGAGGAGAAATTTGAAGATTCAAAAGAACACCTTATGTCAGCACTTCACAGGAATAAATAGTTAGAGAGAGACGTGGTCCACTTAAAAGAAAAGTTAAACAAGTCTCTTAAGTGGTCTACTTTCTCACTAATCCTTTTTGACTTGACTAGTAAAGGTGTTAATAATGGTAGAGGTCTGGGATATCTAGGAAAATACCAACCTATTGAGTCTAAAGTAAAGGTTGTTCATGATTCTAGAAACAAAGGGCCCATACTCTTGTGCACTTAATGTGGAAGAGATGGATATTTGAAAGAAAGATGTCGGCACTGTCTTAAGGAAAAATTAAGGAATACTGAATACGTTCAGCAGAAGAATGCATATCCTAAGGGCTTCTTATCTATAAAAATGTTGAAGAGGAAGCTATCACTGCCTAAATGAGCTAGGAAAAATTTGATCACTCTATTATCCTTCTACTGGGGACTCAAACTTAAGTGGGTTCCCAAATTTAACCTATGATCATAATTCCAGGCATAGGAAGTGGATTACAGTCAGAAATATCTTGTTAATTAAAAGGTTTCAAAGCTTAATATTTGAATGTATGACTATGTTCTCTCTCTCAAGACACTTTAGGTGAAGGTGTCTTATTATGAATAGTTAATCTCAAGGACCTAGTCCTTAATTTATGAAAGCTAATATTCAATAAAAAAGGGTGTGTGAAGCTTGTGTTCAAAAGAAAACCCTAGAATGACCTTTACCTTTGATGAATGAAAATGCTTTAGATAATTAATTGAAAGGAATTCTGTGTATTGATCAACTAGGTGTATGTAGTTCTTAATTAGTTAGGAAAATTATTGATCCTTTGTGGTGCTGAAAATGATAAGCAAAAAGATGAAAGAATGTAGATAAGTCTTGATTCTCAAGGACCTGGTCCCTAGGAAATTCATCTCAGAATGAGAAGCTTCACTAGCTTGAAAAAAGTCAAGTCTGGTACCTAGTCCCAAGACCTGCTTTGGGATAAATTTTTGAGATAAAACTAGTGTGTAGAAATTAAATCATGATACTAACTTAACCTAATATATGAATCAATGTCTCTCCACAAAGTTGGTTATGATAAGGAGAAAGGTATCCTTGATAAAGTAGGTACATATTACTCTAACTCGGTACCATAACCTTGCAGGTATACACCCATAGGATTATCTTTGAAAGTGGACAAATGTGACTTGCACAAAGTTGAAGATTCAATCAAAATAAAAGTTGTCAATTCTTTTGCAAAATAAAGAGTTTCTCTAATTAGGATCAGACATGTCATTTAAAAAAGAACATATTTTGATGACAATGGTCACCTATTCAAATTGCTAAATCAGAAAATTTCTTATTCTTAGTATTGACTCATCACTCTTTGCCTCTTCTAAACTATACTGGTCCCTCTCACTCTCTTTCACTCACAAAACCAAATGACTGATATTACTACTTCCTTAAACCCAGCTAACAACCCTAAAGTAGATAAAACTCCATAAAATCAAATTGAATATGCCATTATCGAATATCTTGATCCTTCAAAAACCAAAGTCATAGAAAAATTCACCTTATATCTTCTAAGTCAAAGTCTGTTAACCTTACTTGAGTGAGAATTGTGTTATCTGTAAAGACACTAAAATAATATACCTGAAATTGTAGAATCAAAAGTTGTCTTCTGAGGGACCAGGTGCCTCTGATGAACTTGCAGATGAAAATAAAAAATTGCAGACAAAAGTGGTGGAACAAATTGGTGAAGTTCAAGTATTGGAAGTTGATGTGAAGGACCTTACCAAATAGTTGTTGGGTGCTCACATTCCTAGAAATGCAAGAATAAAGTTGTTGTTTAAGTCTTTTTCCTCAATCTCCCCTTTACCTGATCTCGTAGGATGCTAATTTGGGTTTAATTTTTTTAATTATTATTTATTTATGCACTTAGATTATCTTATGCTAACAATCCATAAATTTTACCAATGATGATTAACTCTAATTTGTATACTAAGGTAGTGATCTATGCAACTTTAAAACCTTTGTTCTTAGTTCGATTAAGTGCACTTGTTGCCACGTTAATGATCAAGGACTTACATCTTGTTCCTTTATTTTAATCAATATGATTATGGATGGAGTTTATGGGAGAAATGGTGACTTTGAGGATGTTACTGTATGTGTTAATTCAAACTTTGTGAAATTCCTATACTCATTTATTCATGATAAATTGGAAAAAAATGTTGGAATTAATTATTTAGGTAATCTTTGATGATCTTGTACATACCAAATTTAGTTGTTCTATATAAGGTAAACTTGATTTCAAATAGTAAACTCCTTCGGTCTTGTCCCTTGATTACTAATTTGCTCCTTTTCATTTAGTTGAACATATTTTCACCCATTTATTTATGGTAATATTGCATGATGTTTCACTAAATTTATTCAACCACTTGTTTAGAAAAAAGATTTTTCCTTAACTGATTGTTGAAATATTCTCTCTTCCTTTTATTTTATGATTGATTTAAATCCTTCAACTATATAAATAAGACTTCCCTTCACTTTTTTAGGGGGGTGAAATTATTCAAACTCCCACTTCTCTTTTACATAGACTATGGATATAGACTTTTACTCTCTCACTTAGTTTTTGTTTTGTTCTGGTTTCTTGAACTGCTTCTGCTGCTAACTATTCTCACTGGCTTTGTGATTGAAATTCTAGTTTGTTTTTATCACTTTTCTATAAAATTGGTACATTTCTTAATTTTATATGTTTGGAACGCCATAATTTTTTATGTCTCGCCCTTAGAAGTAAAGTCCCGATTCATTTTTACTACTTTAGTTTCAATATAGTCTGTATTGGGTTGATGTTTCATTTTATGTAACTTTTTTTATGGAATAATAGCATAAATTGGTTTCTCTTGTTTGGGAGTAAGAAGTTTGGAAATATGATGTACCCTTCCTATTTGCAACATGCTTTCTATAGATAAATGTTGAAATTAAAGGCATACTTAAAAGTTGATTTGTCTACCTAAGTGTTACTGTAAGTTAATTCAAAATGGTTTAGCCTATTTCATAAACACTTTTGTGTAAACATTGCCTAGGATCATTGAGATCCTCATAATCATGACGCGCAATTGTAATACCACGCAAAAGTCCTTATCATTTCAGTCCTATATAGTATGCCAAAAGAGGTTCCAGACCTAAAAAATTTTAGCGAAGTGTTGACACTTAGTCTCATTTTTTTTGGCCTCGATATTTCAATAACATCATTTACAATCTTTCTGGCCTTAGATTGTTCATTTTAAATTTATTCATGATCAGGAATGTCAATAGGTCATATTGGATGAGTTTCAAAATTTTCAGACATCATTTAAGTCATGTTTGGATGGCCAAAATAGCTAACCAATGCGATCTTGATGCTTCTCATTGGCTACGCATCATACCCATCGATGCGACATGTTGGTGATTGTGTCGACCCCATCGATGCAACACGTCGTCTATCGTATCACAGGTCATATTTTTCTCATTAAATTCTGACTTTGTAGGGGCAATTATTTCTTTTTTCCCTCACCCAATTCAATCAAAACATGAAATTAAACTGTCTAAGGGGAAAAATTTACTCATTACCTCATAAATACTCTCAAGAACAAAGCCCTAGTATATCAAGTTCAAATCCAAGTCCTAAGACTTCACCACAATTCTCATGAAATCAATAATCAAGGTATGTTAGATGTTTATCCTTGGATTTTCTTCCACCCTTGGAGTTGAAGAACCTTTTTAAAACTACAATTTTAAGATTCATGATCTACATGTGCAAATTGGGTTGTATTCATGTTTGTGTTACTTTATAGGTTTCAATTTATGATATAATTATAAATTTCATGAACATAAGATAGCATGTATGTTGTTTGATGTAATTCCCATGTTAAAACCCTTGAGATTTTCAAGTTTAAGTTGTCGTTACGATGCTTATGTGGTTCATCATCATATGCATTAATTATGCTCCCCAAGTGTTTAATGGAATGTCCATGTAAATTGACTAGTGTAAACGTGATATGTTGTCATGTATTCTCATTCATGTACAAGGTTATGACCTCCAAGTATTTGACAAAATGTCTCAAGGAATGAAATGTGAACAATTAACTATTGCCATGCTTTCAAGATTTGTTATGTTCTAGTATTGATGCTATTGAGTCTTGTGGGTATCTATTACTTGAAATCTAGTAGTTTACTTAACTGCATTAGTTATAGAATTGTCCCAGTAAAGTTTAAGAATCGTAGTACTTAGTCTATTAATAGAACTCAGTGAACTCAGTCTAGTTTGGTTAGTTAACATGATCAGTGTCAGTTCAGTCAAGCCTAGTACCATGTAATGATTAGTTCAGTGTTGATTCAGTTAAGAGTAGGATTCATCACCGAGCGAACCCAAGAATAGGGGCATTCTTTCCAGAAGAAGGTTTGAACCTTAGTAGCAATCCCTGTATTAAAGAACTACATATCCAGTGTAGGGTAAGTTGTCCTCCTGCCAGACTAGGGTTGATGCCATCATATATATATACTTCATGAGTCTTCCTGCAAGATTAGGGTTGTCCTATCGTTATTAGTATCTCGTGGCAGGGTGCTAACACCCTTCCAACTGGGGTCAGTGGTTAGACACAAAATCAATCTATATCGGGGTATGTCAGTTAGATAAACACTCCCACATTCATAGTTTCAGTCTCAGTATTTAGTAAAGAACTCAGTCAATTATACAGAACCATGGTAGTCAGTTATCAGTTACTTAGCTATCAGAATTCAGTACTTAATTTCAGTATAATCTCATATACATGATATTTATCTACATGACCAGTATTACATGTTCAGTATGTTCAGTAGTTATAGTTTTGCATATACACTCATCTAGTTACTTCATGATGTTCATTCAGTCAGTTTTTATCTCATGCATTTGAACCCACATATATCATCCTTACCTAAGTTAGCATACTAGTACATTCTACGTACTGACGAATACTCTCTTTTGGACTATGATATCTCATATCATAGATTCAGACGCACAGGTTCCTGATCATACTTAGCAGCTCAGGATATCAGTGGTAGATTTAGTAGTGAGTCCTCATCCATCGAGGGTATTGTTTTATTTCAGCATTTTAACACGTATAGTATGTTCAGTAATAGGAGTTAGTTAGGGACTTGTCCCATTGACTTCGAATTTGGATAATTAGAGGCTTTCAGACTAGATTACTTCAGTCAGATCTTCAGTATTTTTAGTATTATTATCAGTACTCAGTATTTGTTTTCAGTTTATGAACCTTATGGCATTTTCAGCCTAACTTCTGTATATATTTTCAGTATTATTATGCAGTGCTCATAGTAGGTACCAGTCATAGGTTAGCTTGCGATCCTTCGGGCTCGTAAGCACCATGTGACGCCCAGGGTGTTGTCTTAGGGTGTTACAAAATTGGTATCAAAGCCTAAGGTTCTACAGAGTCCTACGGAGTCTAAAAGTCACTTCAAGTAGAGTCTTGTGCATGTGTGTGTAGCACGCCAAATTGATGGACAAGAGGCTATGAGGTAATTTTAGAAAAAAGTTCCCTTCTTTCAGTATTCATATCGTGTGAGTGAGCATGATCTCAAGTTAAACTATCTTTATAATCCAACTTTTTCCTTCCATTACTGAACATGCCTCCTAGAAAGACCAATAGAACAAGGACTGTAAACCAGCAAGCACCTCCGTCCATTCAGGAATATCCCCTGAATGAGCATGTTTCTCACACAGAATTCAAAGAAGCTTTAACCACCCAAGCTCAATCTGTGGCAGCCATAATAAGTTCCCAACTGTTGTTCAGGACAACCCAGTGGTGAATACTGTTGTAGCTAGAATTTGGGACTTCACATGAATGAACCCTCCTTTGTTTTCAGGGTCTAACTCTAAAGAGGACCCACAAAAATTCTTTGACATAGTGCAGAAGGTAACAGATATCATGGGGGTAACCGCTAGTGGAGTGCTAAGTTAGTTATCTATTAATTGTAGGATATGTCTCATACATGGTTTAAGCAGTGGAAGGTAGATAGGACCACAGATGTAGGGCCTACAGAATGGGAAAAGTTCACTACTTCCTTTCTAGATAAGTTCTTTTTGTTGGAATTGAGATTGGCTAAGGTATTATTAACCTAAAGTAGGGCATCATGACAGTAAAGGAGTATTTCCTCAAGTTTACTCAGTTGGCCAGGTATGCTCCTCATGTGGTAGCTGATTGCAGGTCTTAGATAAGTAAGTTCACGTCTGGTATGTCTAATAGTGTAGCCAAGGAGTGTAGGACTATAATGATGATTAAGGAGATAGACTTGGCTAGGTTGATGGTCCATGCTCAACATATTGAGGTAGAAAACTAAAGATAAAGAGAGGGAAAGCAAGCCATCAAGAATAGGTACATTTAATTTCGCTCAGCCTTAGTCAGAAAGTGGAAACCATTCTCAATTCCACCCAAAATATTTAGTCCCAACTCCGTCCTCAGCCAGTACTCCAGTGCATAAATTTAGAAATGGGAATAAGGATAGGGCACCAAGCTCTAAATCTTAATTTAGTGTTAGCAGTGCTCAAACAAATCCTCTTTTCCATAAGGGTGGCATAAATCATCACGGTGTCTACAAGGTTGGTAGTGATGTATATTTTGGGTGTGGTAAGCCAGGTCATAGAATCAGAGAGTGTCCTTAGGTGGGTTTACAGAGTCAGTATAATCATCCCCCAGCTCATTCTAGTCGCCTATATCAGTAGGGTACCGCTCTAAGTACCACCAGTGGGCAGCGCCCAAAGAGGCTCTATGCACTTCGGTCCCGATAGGATCAATAAAGTTCTCCTGATGTGGTCACTAGTACATTACAAGTTTATCATTTACATGTTTATGCTTTTCTAGATCTAGAAGTTTCTCTGTCTTTTGTAACTCCTTATATAGATGTCAACTTTAAATTCACTCCCAAAATCTTAGAAGAACCTTTCTCAATCATTATCCCAGTGGGTAAATCTATCATAGCCCGATAGGTATACAGGAGTTGTCCGATTGTGGTATCTCAGAAAGTTACTTCAGGAAACTTAGTAGAGTTAGATATAACGGATTTTGACATCACTATCGGCATGGATTGGCTCCATTAATGCTATACCTCAGTTGATTATAGAAGCAGAGTTGTCTATTTTTAGTTTTGAATGAACCTTTCCTAGAATAGAGAGGTAGTACAATAGTGCTTAATGGTCAACTTGTTTCATACTTAGAGCAAGAAAAATGATATCCAAGGGGTGTGTCAATCACTTGGTGTAAGTCAAAGACTCTATTTCTGAGACTCCTAATCTTGAATCAGTTCTAGTTGTAAGTGAATTTCTAGATGTGTTTCCTGAAGATCTCTGCGGAGTTTCTCGTGAAAGGGAAATCGACTTTGGAATAAACTTTCTTCCTAATACTCAGTCCATCTCTAATTCACTATATAAAATGGATCTAGTTGAGCTTAAAGAGTTGAAAAAACAATTGAAGGATCTCCTAGATAAGGGATTCATCAGGTCCAGTGTCTCCCCATAGGGTGAACCAATTTTATTTAGGTGGAAGAAAGACGGTTATCTCAAAATGTCTATTGAATACTGGTAGTTGAACAAAGTCACCATCAAGAACAAGTATCCACTTCCTAGAATTGATGACTTTTTTTTTACCAACTTCAGGGTGCCACTTACTTTTCTAATATAGACCTCAGATCAGGCTATCATCAGCTTAGAGTAAGAGAATGTGACATTTTGAAAATATCTTTCAGAACTTGGTATAGTCACTTTGAGTTTCTAGTCATGTCATTTGGTATTACTAATGCCCCAACATCTTTCATAGACTTGATGAACTGCATGTTCAAGCATCACTTGGATATATTCGACATAGTTTTCATAGATGACATCTTTGTCTACTCCTACAGTGAACATGATCATGCAGACCATCTCAAAATAGCAATGCAGAATCTTAGAGCCCATCAGTTGTTTGCCAAATTAAGTAAGTGAAAATTTTGGCTAAGATCAATAGCTTTTCTTTTCCATATCATTTCCGGTGATGTCATTAGAGTTGATCCTCAAAAGATCAAAGTGGTGAGAAACTGGCTTAAACCCATCTTTCTGTTAGATATCAGGAGTTTCTTGGATTTGGATATTATTACCTATGGTTTGTTGAAGTATTTTCATATATTGCATCCCCCATGTCTATATTGACTCAGAAGATAGTCAAATTTTAGTGGTCAGACTCTTGTGAGAAGAGTTTTTAGGAGTTGAAGACTCAACTCACTACAGCCTTAGTTTTAACTTTCCCCGACGATTCAGATAGATTTTTTGTATATTGTGATGCTTCCATAGTTGGCTTGGGTGTGTTTTGATGCAGAAGGGTAAGGTTGTGGCCTATGCCTCTAGACAGCTTAAACCCCATGAAAATAATCATCCCACCCATGATTTAGACCTAGCAGATGTTGTGTTTGCCTTAAAGATTTAGAGGCGCTATTTGTATGGAGTGCATGTTGATATGTTCACAGACCACAAAACCTTGCAGTATGTGTTTTCAAAGAAAGACCTGAAATTGCGTCAGAGAAGGTGGTTAGAGTTGTTGAAAGATTATGACATTAGTATTCTGTATCTTCCAGGCAAGGCCAATGTAGTCGCAGATTCTCTTAGTAGGTTTTCCAGGGGTAGTGTTGGTCTTGTTGAGGATAGTAAGAAGAAGTTAGTTCAGGAAGTTCATCAGCTTTCCAGACTAGATGTCCATTTGGTTGATTCGGCTGAGGGTAGTGTTTGGGTGCAGAATAGTTTGAAATCATCTTTGGTTTTTAAAGTAAAATAAAACTAGGATAGGGATCCCAGTTTAGTTAAGCTAAAAGAGTCATTCAGAGACCATAAGATTGAGGTTTTCTCCCAAGGTAGAGATAGTGTGTTGCGTTGCCATGGTAGGCTTTGTGTGCTAGGGGTAGATGGCTTGAGGTAGTGAATTCTTGCTGAAGTGCATGGTGAACACTAATCTATTCATCCAGGGGGCACGAAGATGTACCACAATCTGCGGGAAGTCTATTGGTGGAGTGGAATTAAAAGAGATATTGCAGATTTTATAGTTAAGTGTTCTACATGTTCGCAGGTGAAGATTAAGAACCAAAATCCTTATAGGTCTATGCAGGAGTTCACTATTCCCACTTGGAAGTGAGAGGAAGTGAACATTGACTTTTTAACGGGTTTGCCTCATACTTGTCGTCAGCATGAGATGATTTGGGTCATTGTGGACAAGATGACCAAATCAGCCCATTTCTTACCAATTCATACTTCTTATTCAGCAGAGGGATATGCCAGGCTCTATATAAGAGAGTTGGTTAGGTTGCACGTTGTCCCATTGTCCATCATTTTAGATAAAGGTACGCAGTTCACCTCTCACTTTTGGAAAGCCTTCCAAAAGGTTCTTGATACCCAAGTTCACCTCATTATAGCCTTCCAGCCTCAAACAGATGGTCAAGTAGAAAGGACCATTCAGACATTAGAAGATATGTTGAGAGTGTGTGTCATTGACTATGAAAAAAGTTGGGATGACCACTTACCTTTGATTGAGTTCGCGTACAATAACAGCTGTTATGCCAGTATTTAGATGGATCTATTTGAGAAACTTCATGAGAGATGATGTAGATCTCCTATTGGTTGGTTTGAGGTAGGTAAGGCTGCGTTAGGGGACCTGAATTGGTGTTTTATTCTTTAGATAAAGTGCATTTAATCAGAGAGAGGCTTAAGACAGCTTAGAGCCGACAAAAATCATATGCAAATATGAGAAGGAAAGATCTCGATTTTGAAATTGAAAACTTTATGTATTTGAAAATCTCTCCCATGAACGGAGTGAGGAGATTTGATAAGAAGGGGAAACTTAGTCCCCGATATGTTGGTCTTTACAAAATCATGATTCATTTCAGTAAGGTAGCTTAAGAGCTTGAATTGCCTGCAGACTTAGTATCAGTATACCTAGTGTTTCATGTCTCCTTGCTAAAGAAGTGAATAAGTGACCCAACGGTTGTAGTCCCCGTAAATAGTGTAGACATTCAGAATAGTCTCCCTTATGAGGAAGTCCCAGTTGAAATCCTTGATCGTTAGATTCACAGACTAAGGAACAAAGAAGTTCCTTTGGTCAAAGTTCTTTGGAAAAATTAGTCCATTGAGGGAGCTACTTGGGAAGCAGAGGAAGACATCCAAACCAAGTATCCTCACCTCTTCTTCGCAAAAACTCGGACTTAGCCTAAGGCAAAAGTCTTCCTTAGATTTACTCTATTCCATGCTCAGTAACAGTTGCATAACATTCTTATATCATTCATGCATTCACAAAACAGTTCAGTCATATGTCATGTCTCCAGAATTTAGTCATGCTTCAGTTATGCATGTTAGTGTAAATACAGTTTCTCTCAGTTCAGTCAGTCTCATTCGAGGATGAATGTTCCCAATGGGGAGATATTTTAAGACCCCACAAAAGTCCTAGTCATTTCAGTCATATATATCATACCAAAATAGGTCCCAGACTTAGAAAATTTCAGCTAAGTATTGACACTTAGTCTCATTTTTTTGCCTCGATATTTCAATGGCATTATTTATGATATTTTTGACCTTAGATTGTCGATTTTAAAATTGATTCATGACCAGGGATGTCAATAGGTCATATTGGGTGATTTTTGAAATTTTCATACATAGTTTGAGTTGTGTTTAGATTGACAAAGCAGCAATCCAACGTGATCTTAACGCATTACGTTGGCTATCGTGTCGTACCCATCGATGCCACACATCGGTGATCGCGTCGAACCTATCAACATGGTACATCGCCTATTGCATCGCTGGGCATATTTTTCTCACTTAATTCCGACTTTCTAGGGGCAATTAGGTCCTTTTTCCCTCACCCAATTCAATCAAAACACGAAATTAAACCTCCTAAAGGGCAAAATTCACTCATTATCTCAAAAATACTCTCAAGAACAAAGCCCTAGTTTATCAAGTTCAAATCCAAGTCCCAAGAATTCACCACAATTCTCATAAAATCAATAATCAAGGTATGTTAGGTGTTCATCCTTGGGTTTTCTTTCACCCTTGGAGTTCAAGAACCCTTTTTAAAACAATAAATTTTCAGATTCATGATTTACATGGACAAATTGGGTTGTATTCATGTTTGTGTTGTTCTATGAGTTTTAATTTAATATATAATTATAAGTTTCATAAACATAAGATAGCATGTATGTTGTTTGATGTAATTCCCATGTTAAAACCCATGATATTTGCAAGTTTAAGTTATAGTTATGATGCTTATGTGGTTCATTATCATATGCGTTAATTCTGCTCCAGGAGTGTTTGATAGAATGTCCATGTGAATTGAATGGTGTAAACATGACATTTTATCATATTTTCTCATTCATGTACAAGTTTATGACCTCCAAGCATTTGACAAAATGTCTCAGTGAATGAATTATGAACAATTGGCTATTGCTTTGCTTTCAAGATTTGTTATGTTCTAGTATTGATGCTATAGAGTCCTCGGGGGTATTTATTACACGAAATCTAGCTATTTAATTAGTTGAATTAGTTATAGAATTATCCCAGTAAAGGTCAAGAACCGTAGTAATCAGTCATTTAACAAAACTCAGTGAACTCAGTCCAGTTCATTAGTCAATGCGATTAGTGTCAGTTCAGTCAAGCCTAGTACAGTCTAATAATAAGTTCAGTGTTGATTCAATTGGGATTAGGATTCAGAGTCAAGAAAACCCAGGGATGGGGGAATTCTCGCCAACAGAGGGTTTGACCCTTAGTAGCAGTCCCTACATTACAGAACTAAGTAGTGACTGTAGGGTAGGTCATCCTCCTGCCAAACTAGAGTTGACGCCATCATATATATATACTTCATGAGTCTTCCTACCAGATTAGGGATGACCCATTATTGTTAGTATCCCATGTCAAGGTGATAGAACCCACCCAATTGGGGTCACAGGTTGGACCCTAAATCATTCAATATCGGGGTATTTTGGTTAGATGAACACTCCCACAGTTGCAATTTCTATCTCAGTATTCAATAAATAAATTAGTCAGTTCTACAGAACCTTGGATATCAGTTATCAATTACTCAGAATTTAAAATTCAGTACTCAGTTTCAGTATAATCTCATATACATGATGTACATCTACATGCGCAGTATTGCATGTTCAGTATGTTCAACAGTTACAGTTTTGCATGTACACTCATTTAGTTACTTCATAATGTTCGTTCAGTCAGTTATCATCTCATACATATGAACCCATGTATATCAGTCTTACCTCACTTAGCATACCAGTACATTCTACGTACTGATGCATACTCTCTTAGTAGCTCAGGATATCAGTAGCAGATTCAGTAGTGATTCCTCATCCATCGAGGATATTATTTTATTTCAGTAGTCGGAGTTAGTTTGGGACTTGTCCCATCAACTCCGCATTTAGACAGTTAAAGTTTTTTGGACTAGATTATTTTAGAAAGATGTTTAGTCTTTTTAGTAATAACATCAGTATCAGTACTTGTTTTCATTTTATGAACCTTATGGCATTTTCAGGCTAATTTCCGTATATATTTCCAGTGTTATTATTCACTGCTCACAGACGGTACCAGTCATGGGTTAGATTGTGATCTTTAGGGTCGTAAGCACCGTGTGACGTCTAGGGTGTAGTCTTGGGGCGTTATACCAATGGTCAGTTATGGACTGCTTATGATCTTTTTGGATTACGTTGGTCTATTTTATATGTTTTTTATGTTTAATAGGTTCTTCATAGGAAGGTGATAAATTGGGCTATTAAAGTGTTGTCTGGGAGTTTGGATAAGAAAGACTTTGCCATGGCCCTTTAGTTTAGAAATTTTTTTTAATCAAATCATTCTGTAATAACAATTGTGTAAAACTCAACTGTATGAGGCTAGTAAAAAATAAGGGGATGCTCGGGGGTGGAAATTATGTGCTATATTTTCCTTTTTTTTTTTTTTTTTTGACACTCTCAAATTCTTACCCCTTCCTTTATTTTTATCCAAATTTTTTTGAACACAGATTCATTTGTCAAAACTCACTATATAGATTGGACATGACTATCATTTCAAATAATGTAAATTACTCTTTCCTAACCTATAGTTAGCGGTGAAGTAAAAATGAATTAAGAGGTTGATTCTCAATTTTTAAATTAAGCGGATGTGTCCCCAGGAGTACCAATTACCAAAGTTTTTTCAAAATGTAGATTCTCTCTATTTGTTTCTCTCTGTGTGTGTCTCTCTATATATATATATATGCTTGTAAATATTCTTATGTGTTTATACTCTAAAACTCAAAATTTTCAATTCTCTTTAAAAAATTATAATGTTACTATTTTATAACTTATGACCAACTTCAAATTAAAAATGTTGCTAAGGTCAAATGGGCGAAATTATTAAAATTGTGGCATCATTCCTATGAAGCAATAAATAATTTATTTCTTAAAAAAATAACTCTTTTGATTTTATTTAAATCTTAAAAAATTTTACTCCATTAAATTAAGTTATTACTATGTTATTTTTATTCACATATTTGTTTGGGGTAGTTTAGTTTAAGTTATTGATTAGTCGATTTTCCTACATATTCATCTCAATTCCCGCATCTACCATATCTAATGTCCGTCATGTTTTTATTCAGTTTCAATGTCCTTACTTTAATTAACAAGTTTGCATGCTTAACGAATCTATCGCTTAATTTCATATTAAGTAGGTTAAATTGGATTTTTGTTAAATTTATTTATTTGTTTGTTAAAAAATAATTTTTATCACTTAGATATTTAAATAGTGTATTAAATACAATCAAGTCTCATTTTCTCTTAATTAAAACAATAATAATAAACTTTGCAGATTAGCCTCTTTTATCACCTACATTAGTATTAATCAGATAATAATAGACTTTTGCCTAATTTATTTATTTATTTTAAATAAGGATTTTTCATTACAAATCACCTAGTTATTTAAACTTACGTTAATTAAGATTTAATAAAGTTTACTTACATGTACCTTTTTCAATTTCTTTTTAATAATTTATCATGTTTAATTGTTCATCTCAAAATTTGTTTTAATAGTTAGTTTTCGTTCTTAATTTGTTTTCTTTTTTTTAAAAAAAAAATATTTGTTTGGCTCATAACATAACCAGTTTACTTAATTAATTTGTCGACCTTTGTTTATCATGTAATTCCTCAAATTATATATGAATTCGGTCGTGACCCACATTTGGGGATCTTGAGAGGCGCTTAACACCTTCCTTTCAAGGTAACCTAAATTCTTACCCAATTTCTAGTGACGTAGACTAATTATAAAAATATTCTTAATTGGTTTAAAATGGTGCTCTAATTCTCCTTAATTCGTTAAGTGGTGACTTTGCATTTTTAAATCATCCTAAAAGAGTTGTCACATCGAATTCCGCTTTTCATGAGATAAATGGGGTACCACAACGATTATATGCAAAATTCAACTAAAGGAAGTTGTTTTTCCCAAGATGTGAGTTTTCCTTTAACTATGGCCGGAAGCATAGACCCAAGATGTGATTCACATTTTGTTTGACCATAGATTTGTGGGTGACATAATGTAGAGAAAAATAATTTTGTCCCAAGTCTACCCCACAATTCCCTCCAAAAGTGGCTAAGGAATTTAGAATCTCTATCACTCACCATGGATTGAGGAATACTATCCAATGTGATCAACAAACAAAGATGCAACATGAGGAGCATCATCACACTATAATATGCAATAAAATGATCCATTTTGAAAAAACGATCAACAACCACAAAGATTCTATGCATACCATCCTAGTCCTTGGCATGCCCAACATAAATTCCATTGAGATGTCAATCCAAGGCCTTTGATGGGTGGGAGAGGGGTATATAAGCGACGGAAAAGTAGCCTAGACCTAGCACTGTGACATTCAATACATTGACCACAAAATTTAGCAACATTACTATACATTTTAGGCTAATAGAAATGTTCTTCAAGGATCCCAAATGTCTTGTCAACACCAAAATTCCCCATCAAACCCCCATCATGTGCCTCTCTAAAAAAATTCCTATAAGATCTCATAGACACACAAAGTCTCTTGTTCTTAAATAAGTAACAATCAAATTTAGCAAATGGGGTGGTAAGTTTATCCTTGAGCTTATGATCCCTTACCCATGCTTCACAATCTTGGTAGATCCGAGAAAAAATAAGGTTTTGGGGTATAATGATTTCAATCTCTCAAAATCCAAAAACATAAAAGTCAAAGTAGAAACCATAACATATTTCCATGACAAGATCATCCGCCACTACATTATACTTACACTTTTTGTAATGAATCACATATGGGAACGTTTTAAGAAATTAAATCAATTTGGAATCTCTTTTTTAACTTTCCTTGTGATCTAGGATGTATCAAGGGCTCATGATTGATCCTCATGACAAACTCCATAGGCCATAACTAGTGTTTCCAATTACCCAAAGCCTGAATCAAGGTATAAATCTCAAGTTCATAGGTAGAGTAATTCAGCGTCACGCCTTTAATTTCTTACTAAAGTAGGCAATGGATTTTAATTCATGCATCAAATAGACATAATACCCACTTTACTAGCATCACAGTCAATTTCAATTATTTTATCAAAGTTGGGTAAATGCGGCAACTGAGCGAAATTAAGTACTCCCTCCATATCAAAAATAATGACTTAGTTTGTCTTGACACTGAGTTTAAGAAAATAAACAAGACTTTTGAATCTTGTGGTCCTAAATTAAAGTTATATCAAATGTACCAAAATTTCCTTTAATCTTGTGGTCTTAAACATGCCATGTGGAAAGTTGAATTAAAAAGTATTACCAAAAAAGAAAAGGGCCATTCTTTTTTAAATAGATGAAAAAAGAAAAGTACGTCATTCCTTTTTAAACGGAGGGAGTATTTGTTTTAAGGTGGAAAAAGACCTTGATTGTTACTCACCCCAACAGAAGCATGTATACTTTAGATTACCTTAGTCAAGGAGGCAGCTATGGTGCTAAATCCTTTAACAAAATTCCTATAAAAACTGGTCAATCCATGAAAACTACGCACATCACCAATTAATGTGGGAATTTTCCAATTCTTAATAGCATTTGTTTTTTATTCATCAACCTCAAATGACATGACCTAAACTAGGTTCCAGGCATGTCGGGTGTCTCAATTCCAACCAGGATCAGAGACCACCGCCAATATCCAACCATTTACCTCCTTACACCCATGTCAGATGAATTCCAAACATATAACAAGAAAAGAGGATATCAATTTAGAGACATTATGATAAGTTTATGACCAAAACCAACCACCAACAATGAAACAACCAACCAATACCAATACAAACATCGATATCGATACCGAAACTGATACCACCAATGTCCACAGTAGTCTGACAAAGCCTTTAACTGAAACAAAATAATATCCAGACGGGATATGCCCCCTACCATGGACAAAATCTAAACCAAAAGAAATAGTAAAGACATAAAGGAATCCATAGCATGAAATGGGGACTTTCAAAGTATGGAAGCTCACTACTTTAGTCTGACTCACGAGCTGATCCTAAATCCTAGTCAAAGTGTAAGAGAGTAGAAGTATGGCTAGTTTTTACATCACGTGGGATACAACATCCAAAAACATTTATCAGGGTGAATGCTAGCATGTAACTCAAGGATAAGGATAAAATAATGTCATCAATTCAAACCAAGTCAAACCAAAGCACATATACACATCCATGTATATACATATACATATATATATATATACATATATATATATATATATACATATATATATATATATACATATATATATATATATATATACATATATATATATATATATATAATGCTAGGATAGGGAATGGTCTTAGCATGAACTTTTATACTTTAACCTAAGTTTGTGTAGTTTTACCTTCAAAAATCCACCCATGGGCTATATGGGTCCAGTGCTACCCCCTAAAGGGCCCTAATACATGTTAGCTGCTCGAACCAGAGATATCATAGATGACTACGGATTATATTTTACCATTTTCCCTCCAAGATACATATATATGAATATATACTTGGGGTATTCCCTTGTACCCCACAAGTATATGGTCATCAAGACCAACCCCCATATCGGCAAATATGAGTTTCCAATATCAGTCCTCCAGTCTCATACCTTCATGGCTAGTTAACACCACTCCCATTATTTCCCAATTAAAACATGTAACACATAATCCAACTAAAAATTTTAGGATTCAATATTAAGTCATTATTAAGTGGTATCATCATACGGACCATAGCCTGCAAGCGATTACATTAGCAAACACTTAGAGAATTTCTATGTGCCCCAAAAACTTAATTATTAACATCACTTGGGGGATTCCTGTGTACCCCCATAAGGTTTTTAAAACTATTCTTAACCAATTAACCATTTATGTTATGTATTAGTTATAGGAAACAAACCAAACCAAGTAATAATGCATAAACCAAAATCAAGTATGCAAGTGGGTTGAGGTTGTACCAATTTCCCTACCAAACTAATTAATTTGAGGATTCCTTTATACCTCTATTTCCATCCACCGTTCACATGAACTCCAACGCATTTACCAACTATCAATTTAAGCATAATAGTTTCATAAATATCATGGAAAGAATTTAAACAATTTATATTAGAAACCCTCAACCCATATTTCAAAACCAATATCAATATAATATGAACAATACTTTAAATCAAAATATTTTACAAACTTGACAATGAGGGAAGAGTCACATGCCTGAAATACCAAGAAATTTGGAGAAGAAGGCACCCTTAGAGCTATAGATAAGCACTTTCTTTAAAACCCTAGAAATAACTTAAACAGCGAGTTTGAGAGATAATTTGGGAGTGTTTTATTTTGAATGATATAATAATAAATCCCCCAAAAAGGCTTTAAGTCGTGGGGTCAAAGGGTTTAAAGTGGGAAATGTCCAGAGTGCCCTCAACTTAAAAACCAAAAATATGTCGCCTTTAATTATGAGTCAAACCTTGACTCGTAACACTCCTTATTACTCATCACCATGAGTTGTAACCGACGTAGTACCACCAAGGAACCCTACACTGTTATCTTTACATTTTAACTAACCAACCCATAATGAGACCCTATGACTCGTAGAGTTTAGTCGTAGTCAACATAGAACCCAACTTAATACATACATAAGATACCTTACGATTACACCTTACGACTCATAACATATCCTTACAGCTCTTAAGAGCCACTCATATTTAGAGCAGAATCAAGCCACAAAATTTCATGATTTGGTTACAACTTGTCATGTTTCTTTATGACCCATACCCTCAAGTCATACCAAGAATAGAAACTTCAAAAACCCTCATTGGTCACCTTACTTTAGGGTATCCTAACCCATCAAGACACCCTACGACTTATGGTGTCAAGTTGTAACCAGGGCAGTGATCTTAAAGATCAAGTAATTTTCAAGGGCCATAAATTTAAGGTGTTTCATTAAGTCCCCTTGAACTCACAACTAAACCTAAAAAAATTCATAAACAGCAAAAGAGACTTTAAACACATTAGCATAAAGTTGTTCATGCCTAAGCACACCAAACATAAACTTCAAATAAGCAACATGATCATTCATGGACTTACTATACACCAACCCATCATCAAAGTACACAATCATAAATTTACCAATAAAAGGTTTCATCACATGATTCATCAAACACATAAAAGCACTAGGAGTATTAGTTAGGCAAAAAGTCATCACCAGTCATTCATAGAGACCAAATTTGGTCTTGAAGGCTATTTTCCAAACCTCTCTGGTTCCCGGCAAATTTTATGGTAACTTTTCCTAAGATCTATTTTGGAGAATATACAAGAACCACTCAACTCATCAAGAATGTCATCAAGTAGAGGTAAGGGATGTAATAATTTATAGTTATCTTATTCATGTCTCAACAATCCACACACATATGCCAAGTTCCAAACTTTTTGGGAACTAAAATCACCAATACTGCACGTAGGCTCTTGTTCTCTCGCACCACCTCTTTCTCGAGGAGTTCACCAACTTGGATTTAGAGTTTCTTAGTGTCCTCTGAATCGGATCTATAAGCTAGATTGTTTGGAAATTAATCCCTTGGGATGAAATCAATTTGATGCTCAATTCCCCTTATAGAGGTAGTTTCATTAGAAGTTCTGGGGAAACACATCTTCATAGCTTGCAATAGAGAAAAAATATAACTAAAAGAAAAGAAGCTAGTTATTTTGTGAGTAAAGAATATCACCTATGCATGATAAGGACCACCGTATGTCTTTCCTCAAACTGATCCTTAATATTCTAAAGACTTACCACAAGACCACATTCTCTTTCTCCTTAGAACTACCTTTCCCTTCACTCTCCTTCACGATACCCTTGACCTCACTACAAGCATCAACAATCTTGCCTTTCTTCTTTCACTCTCTCAACTTGGGGTATATGTCTCTAACTTGTACTGGTGTCATAGGATGTAGGATATGTTTATGCCTCCATGTTTAAAGAAATATTGATTGTTTCGATCATCATAATTAGTAGCTCTATCATATTCCCATGGCTACTCAAGTAAGAGGTGTCAATCATGCATTGGCACTACATCATAAAAAAATTCATTTTGGTACTTGCTAATCATAAACTTAATCACAGCATACCTATTTACCTTCAAATCCCCACATCCACTCAACCATTAAAGTCTGTAAGGGGTAGAATATTTGGTTATGGAAAAGTGAAGAAAATCCACCAAAGTAGTACTTGCAATATTAACACAAATTCCTTCATCGATTATCAAGGAACACATATTTTCATTGATGAGGTACTAGAATGGAAAGGTTTTTAATTTGGTTTGGATGATACAAGGCCTTTTTTATCACTATCCTCCTCAGTACATATTTTGGGTGGGTGAGATCTTCGTCCTGAGTTTTTCAACCCATAAGGAATAACAACATCATCATATTATTCACTTTTCCCCTCTTTATTATTATCAACCACTTTAAGAGCCCCTCATTATTATTCCCCCGAAGATTTTGTATATCATCATAATTAAAATAAATCATCAATCATGACAATAAATACCCTCTGATTGGGGAACTCACTCATTTATGACCAAATCCTTGAAATTTAAAATATCAAAGAGGTTTAGAAGTAGCACGTCCTTCATTTTGAATATATATGAGAGTGGCCTTCTCGACTTGATTATCTTGGACCAATGACTTAGTATTCTCTTTATGGTGACCTTGTTCTTTGACCAAGTGGAAGAGGAAGATCCTCTTCTTTGTTGTATTTTATAGGCCCTTTGTAGGCTCTTGACTTGTCAAGTTTTGCTTCCTTGATCCCCAAATCAATATTAATAGCTTCTTAAAGAGTTTTATCAATAACATGATAATTGTATATTCTTATTTTCAAAACAATCTCTCTACTCAGCCTCACTCAAAATAGTGTCATAGCATGCAAAGGATCTTCTTCAAAGTTTATTCTCATCTTCTCAAGTTGGAAGTTATCATATTATTATTCCATGCTTTTTTCCCTTGTTTCAAGGTGTAAACCTTCTTGAGTTACTTTTGGTGATACCAATCGATGATATATTTATGCCTCAAGATAGCTTTGAGTTCTTCCTAAGTGAGAGTGTAATCTACACCATGAAATCTTCTATCACTTATGATTCCCAATAAGTAGCCACAAATCCCTAAAATTAAACAATAGCATAAGATGCCTTCCACACCTCAGACATCTCATTAATCAAGAAGATTTAATCATATTATGTCACCCAATAAAGAAATAAATCAGGGTTTCTTTCCTTTAAAAGATAGAAGGGTTACCTTGATGAAGTTAAGACTCATGTATAAACCCCCAAGATAGCCATGAGGCCCAACATGCCCATATGGATCCTCAATATAGTTTTTCAAGGAATTCTCGATCTTAAAATCCATTTGTCTACCCAATGGTGGGATAGGACCATATTTTCCTCGGCTACCTCTATGAGTACTATGGAATTGTAAGTTTTGACCCCTCATTCAATTGTTGTGTTCATCCTCTACACTCTCTAACTCATATTGGAACTCTTTTTATATCTCATTACCTAATAGATGGTAATTTTTGATTGGTAGGGCATTTTGGAGTTGTTGGGGGTCATTTAATAGTGGTGGAGTTCTATTTTGTGGTGGTTGGGGTACTTGTTGGGGATGGGAAGGAGAATATGGTGGTGTTTGTTGATGTTGGTGGTGGGGTGTTTTGGGTAATAATTGGAGGAGTGTTTGATGTGGGATAAAGTATTCGATGAAGAGCATTGAGTGAAATTACTGTTGAGGAGTCACAGCGAAATCCAATTGTATTTCCAAAATGATGAGTGGGGTATACCTATGCATTTTTTCAAGAGTTTCTACTTGATTACCCAACCGTTGCAATCGTTCTTCCATTCAGGATGAGAAAGCGGTGAACATATTCAACTATTCTGGTATCGAGGGATCTCGTGTTGTAATCGATTCACCTTCTACTTGGTTCGACATAGGTACCTAGTTATAACACTCAAACAAAACAAGAAAACAAGTTAAGTTAGTTAAAATAGAAGCTCACAAACACTCAAGAGATCACACCTTTGTTCACCACACAAATTTCCTAGGTTGATGGTTGTAACTTGTTTAACTCCAGCGAGTTTCAAGAGTTCGATCTCTACGTGAAGGTTAAGAATACATTCTTATATTCTTGTCGACTTAAGAATGAAATATCATAAGTTAAGGATACTAAACAAGAAGTTTCAATGGAAAATAAAGAAGAAAGCATATAGAGAAAGTAGCACAAAAAAATCAAACTAAAAAACGAAGTAAAAAAGTAAAAGGAAACACTTGTTGTTACTTAGTTTGAAGGATCAACTAAATGATATAATGTTTTAAAACTAGTTAACAAGTAACTAAATATATTAATTACGTGTTAAATAATTGATAAATATAAGAAAGAAAGTATAGAGAAAAGAACCGTGAAGTTTAGACACTTTAAAAAAAATTGGAAGCTTACTAGCTTGGATGTTCCAGCAAGCATTTGGCCCTTCCCAGGACGTTGAGATTTAAAATCTTACTGGTTTGGGCATTTATTAAGTTCTGTCCCTTCCTAGGATGCTGAAATTTTTGTTGATGTGGAGGCTATCAACTAGAGTTGATTGTTGAGTTGGCGCTAACTTGGTTAATGATCTGGCGCCACATGGAATTTATTTTAATTTTTAAAAGTTTTATTTTCAAATTTCTAGATTAGAGTCCACTAATCTGATTTGACCAACTTTGATTTGGGGATATTTGGATCAAATTTTACCCCTTATAACTTCTTCTCCAAGAATAATATGAAGAAGCTCAAGCACACCAAGAAAAACTCCAATCTTAAAGACTTTATAACTCCTTCCTCTTTACTCCAAATTCGATAAGATTTTCAACCATGCACTCCTTTAAACATAATGAAAAACCCCCACTAATTTTAGCTCTCAATTTCAAGCCAAAAATAAATCCTCTTTTCAAAATTGATAAAGTTTAAAAAACTTGAAATCCTTCAAAGGTAACTTCTCTTCTACTTCTCTAAATTGAATGAAATTCGAGATTTAGGCTAAAACAATACTAGGAAATCAATATCTTATGTTCTCATACGTGTTTCTGTTATGGTAAATAGTAAAGGAGGGCTTACAAATATACGTTAGGTCCCTTGTGCAGACTGGGTCAGAGATGAGATTCTAAGGCTTCTTGAGAGGGCTATTTATGGTAAAGTATGATGACCAGTTTCTAATTTTTCATAGAATATGGTACGGTAATTTCTTATGATAGGGAGTATCAAGAGTACTTAGGTGGATATAAATTAAAGAATTATAGGTATCATAAGAATGAGTCAATATGGGAAGAAAATGTATAGGTTTTAGAATAGTTAGTCAAAGGATAAAGATATACAAAAAAATTAAGACAAAGGATAAAGATATACAAAATTGCTAAATAGCAGGTAGGGTACAAAATTGCTAAAATGATATCCGGAGGTTCCATAATTAAAGGTTTTGATGTATCATGGAAACATGGTACTTTTGTTGCTTAAAACCATGAAATTATGCTTGAACTTAGTCCAATCTAGTAGATATGATGTGCTTTTGTAGTTATTACAGGTAAAATAGGTTTAGCATAGTGTTAGAAAGAAACTGGAAGAAAGAGACCTGAAAAGACCAAAGTTGCAGACGGTACGAGTCTCTTCACGAGTCGTTAACACCTCATATGAGTCGGACGATGACTCGTAAGTACAATAAAAGAAAAAATTAAATTAAGAAGATAAGTATGGAGAAGATACAACTGCATCATTTGAGTCCTTAGATGGGATATGGATCGTACCATTAAGTCGTCAAAGTAATAAAACCCAAGAAAGAAATTAAGAGTTAAAGTATGAGAAAAATATGAATTGAAAGTATAAGTATGACTCGTATGATCCAATCATAATCAAACCAGTGTTCAAACGAAAAAAAGAAGAAATCCCGAGTGGATATGAGTGAAGGCCACAAGCCGTATGATCAAGGTAAGACTCATGAGCAAAAGTCATAAGCAGAACAAAAAGTTGAAGCCTAGAAGATTAGACACTAAAATGGATAAGAAAAGCACAGTATCTATAGGGTACAAGGGAATCCCCCAAGCAACAATAATAATGATCACTTTTGGAGTAGGGATTCCCCCAAGTCAACTTAATAATATAATCTATGGGTACATGGGAATTCCTTCTTTTGTAAAAGGTTGGCTAAGGATATTGCGTGAAAGCTATAGTCAGTATGATGATACCATAACATATGGCCTTGGTTAATAATAAATGGAATGGTGGTATTGTTGTATGGAAAGGGTTTTAATTGGGCAATAATGACGGGGTGTGATAACTAACTATGAAGATGTGAGTCCAATGGACGGACACTAGAAACTCATATTTGCCGATATAAGGATTGTTCATAGAGACCATATATGATACTTATGGGGTATATATCAATCCCTTAAGTATGCTTGTACATATGTATCATGGTGAGCGAAGGGTACTCGGGAATTCCCTACTCCTATGGTATCTTTGGTTCACTTAGATATGCATTGGGGCCCCTTCACGGGGTTATACTGGACCCATATAGCCTATGGGTAGTTATAGGATGGTTAAGCTACACATACCCAGGTTAATGGTTTAAAAGGCATACTAAACCTGATTCCCTTTCCCAGCATGGTTATATATATATATATTTATGGTTTTAAATGAATGTGGTTGGTTTACTTGGTTTTAAAGTTTGGCATTATTTTATCCTTATTCTGAGTTCATGCTAGCATTCATCATCTAACTCATTTTTTGGCGACTATAGCCCCACGTGATGTAGGAACTGACAATTCTACTCCCCTTTCTTAGTGATGGAATTTGGGATCAAATGTTGTATTGAATTAGTAAGCTTCCATATTTTAGAAGGCTCAATTTCATGTCATAGATGGTTTTACATAATTTGATTATTTCAAATACATTGGTTTTGGCTATGGATGGGGTTATGTCCCAATCAGATATTGTTTTACTTTTAGTTAGAGCCTTTGTGCAACTACTATGGGTCGGTATGGGCAGTGTCAGCAGTGGTGTCAGCCTTAGTATATGCATTAGTATTATGGATGATATCATTTAATTGTATTTATGATTGGTTCATTCTTTTATATTTTGGATTATATATATATATATATATATATATATATATATTGGAACTCATTTGGTATAGGATGTATGAATGGGTTTATGGTTTTGTTTTGGTTTTGAATATTGGTTGGATAATAGATGGTTGGACTTATTTAGGTTGGTCACAGTCATAGACCTATCCTAAAGTCTAGAATTATAATAAATGCTATCTTGTTATATGTTCAGAATTTATCCTACTCGAGGTATTTATTTGGAGGTTGGGTTGGGTAATGAGGGAGGTCCCCAGTCCATGTTGGACTTAGGATGCCTATTACAACAAGGCCTTAATTCTTGTCATGTTAAGTCGTTATTAGATCTTTAGGTTCATGGTCAATTGAAAGTTCACAAATCCGTGTCGAGCAGAGTCTTTTTTCAGGATGTGTACCATGCCACACCATAAAAGAGAGACTACAAGGAATTTGGAGAATGTTTCCCTTCTTTATGTTCGTTTTTCAAGCTTCGAGTTTACGTCCTGGAATCTCCTTTATTTCTTCGCTTTTCAGATCATGCCTTGATGATCTGATGTTCACTAAAAATCCTTTGTCCCAATTAGAGACGATGTTGATGGAATACGCTTTGCTCTGGGGATCCATACTCGGTCTAGGGGCCCAATCCCTAATTTCTATAGAGTTCCACCAGTTCTTTCTAGTCCTTTTTAGGCTCCTCAGGCGTATGTGATGAATATGATGTTTTATCCGTCGATTTATGTGATTTCTCATTTGGTATATTCTCTGGCTTAGTAGTACATCTGACATTGCATCTTCTGAGGCCATAAGAGCTAGCCAGTTCATGAGGTTAAATCCTTTAACTTTTACTAGTGTTAAGGTAGAGTAGGATCCTTAGGGTTTTTGGATGAGATGGAAAAGATTTACAGGGTCATGCAGTCCACGAATGTTAAAGAGGTGAATTTTGCTTCCTATCAGCTAAAGGATATAGCATACCAATGGTACAAAGAATAAGATCAGGAAAGGGGTGAGGACAATGAGTCTTCTCTATGGGAGACTTTCTCTAATGAATTTCTTGACCACTTCTTTCTTTATGAGTTGAGAGAAGCGAAGGTTGAGGAATTTGTTAATCTAAAATAGGGTAATATATTGGTAAAGAAGTATTCCTTGAAATTCCAACAGTTGTCTAGGTATGCTCTGGAATTGGTGTCTGATATGAGGTCCAGAATAAGAAAGTTTCGTCAGGAGTATCTCGTGAATTGATCCATGAAAGTAAGACTACATTGTTGATTATGGACATGGATATCTCTAGGTTGGTGTTTCATATTCAACAGGTGAAAGAGGAAAAGAGGAAACATATTGAGGTGGGGGAAAGGCAGAGTAAGAGGTTTAGGCTCTCTGAGTAGGGTGGACAACAACAAAGTTGTCAAGATAGTTTTAAGTGTAAAAAGAAGAAGTGGGGGAGTTTTGGTTCTTTCTCCATAACTAGTTCTCTTTACCCAAAGTAGTCAGGTGATAGGTGTCAGCAGGGTGGCGACAACTTTAGGGAACAAAGTGCCCAATCTTAGGCTAGTGGGGCTCATTCGGCCTCATTATGTCCTCCTTGTATGTTTTATGGTCGGTTACATCAGGTCCTCTGCAGTAAGAAGAGGGACAAGTGCTTCAAATATGGTCAGCTAGGGCATATGCTTAAAAATTGTCTAGTTAGTAAGGTTTCTTCGAGAGCGAACAAGGTTTTGGTTTCCTCATCATCTGCTCCTGCACCCAGGGATGTTGCTTCTTTATCTCTTTCTACTTCTGGTACTGACGCAGGCTGAAATAGTTTATATGCTCTTTCATCCTGACAGAAGTATGAGGCATTTCATGACTGGTATGTTAAAGCTCTTTTCTTGTGAAATGTATTATTTACTTGATCTTGGGTCCACTCTCACTTATGTGTCCCCATTTATAGCTATGTATTTTGGTTTTGATCCTGAGGTTATTTCGGATCCTTTTTCTATTTCTACCCTGGTAGATGACTCTGTGGTTGCTAAAAGAGACTATAGGGGGTGTGGTATCTATTGGTAGTAAGGAGACTTTAGTGGATTTTTTCAAATTAGATATAAAAAATTTTGATGTTATTCTGGCGATGGATTGGTTACACTCATGTTACGCATCCTTAGATTATTAGACCTAAGGTTGTCTTTAAGTTCCTTGGTAAACTAATTATTCAATGGGAGGGTGGTTTCCTTTCTTCTAAGGGTAGGTTTATGAAATATCTTAGAGCTCGAAGGTTAATCTTTATAGGGTTTCTCTATCACTCGGTCTAGGTTAAAGACTCTAACTTGGAAGGTCCTTTTTGTATCTGGTTCCTGTGGTGACTAAGTTTCCTGAGGTCTTTCGAGATGATCTTTCTGGTGTTCCTCCAGATAGGGAGATTATGTTTGGGATTGATTTGTTTTTGGACACTCGTCCAATATCTTTTCCTCCTTATATAATGGCTCTAGCTGAGTTGAGGGAACTGAATAAGCAACTTAAGGATTTTTTGGATAAGAATTTTATCCGTCCTAGTATGTCCCCATAGGGTGCACCAGTGTTATTAGAATGTAAGAAGGATGGTTCCCTTCAAATGTGTATTGACTACCAGTAGTTGAATAAGGTGACAGTCAAGAACAAGTATCCTCTTCCAAGAATAGATGACTTATTTGATCAGTTGCAAGGTGCCAAATTTTTTTAAAAGACAGATCTTTAGTCTGGGTACCATCAGCTTAAGATTAGGGAGGTGGATATCCCTAAGACTATTTTTGTACCCGGTATGGGTACTTTAAGTTCTTAGTTATGTCATTCAATTTGACTAATTCCCCAGAGGCATTCATGGATTTGATGAATAGGATATTCCATTAGTTTTTTGGATCTTTCTATCATTGTATTCATTAATGACATTTTGGTGCACTCTAAGAGTGAGGTGGATCATGGCAATCACCTTTGTGTGGTATTACAGACCTTAAAAGAGTAGTAGTTGTATGCCAAATTCTCGAAATGTGATTTTTTGTTGAATTCTGTCAGGTTTTTTGGTAATATTATTTCTACTGAGGGGGTCATGGTAGATCCAAAAAAGGTGATGATGGTTAAGAAGTAGCCTAGACCCATGACTCCAATCGACATTCAGAGCTTCTTGGGTTTGGCCAGGTACTATAGGAGGTTTATGGAGAGTTTTTTATGATAGTTTCCCTATTGACTAAGTTGACTCATTATAAGGTAAAGTTCTCTTGGACAGATGCTTGTGAGGGTAATTTTAAGAAGTTAAAGAATAAGCTAACTTCGATTTTGGTTTTGACTTTGTCGGAAGGTTATGAAGGGTTTGTACTTTGTTGTGATATATCTCGAGTGGGATTTAGCTGTGTTTTGATACAGCATAGAAAGGTGGTTGCCTTCGCTTCTAGGCAGTTAAAGGTGTATGAGAGCAACTATCCTACTCATGATTCAGAGCTTTTACCGGTGGTGCTTGTGTTAAAACTTTGGCAGCACTATTTATATAAAGTTCATGTGGATATTTTTCTGATCATAAGAGTCTACAATATGTGTTCTCTCAGAAAGATCTTAATCTCAGACAGATAAGATTGCTGGAGCTTTTCAAGGATTATGACATGAGTCTTCACTACCATCCAGGTAAGGCTAAGGTTGTTGTTGATTCTTTTAGCAGGTTGTCTGTATGGAGTTTTGATCAATTGAATAAAGAGGGGTGGGAGTTCATGAAGGATATTCACCATTTGGCTAATCTTCAAGTTCACCTTTTAGACTTTGTGGATGGTGATATATTGGTACAAGAAGTGGTTTGGCCGTCTATTAGTGCAGAGATCAAGGAGAAGAAAATGCTAGATCCTGTCCTGATGAAAATCAAGGGTGATTTAGGTAGGAAAAAGGTAAAGGTATTTGTGATTAGTGGTGATGGTACCTTGTGATATTAAGGGAGGTTATGTGTTCCTGACGTTGATGGTTTGCAAGAAAGGGTATTGGCTGAGGCTGAATTGCTCTATGTTGTTTATCCCAGTTCGATAAAAATGTATCATAATCTCAAGGAGATGTATTGGTGGAATGGTATGAAGAAGGATGTGGTTGATTTTATGGCCAAATGTTTGTTGTGCCAACAAGTGAAAATAAAGCACATGAGGCCTAGGATCGTGTATCAAGAGATTGAATTATCGAAATAGAAATAGGAAGTGATCAACATGGATTTTGTTATCGGAGGTCCTTGATCTCAGAACCAATTTGATTCGGTTTAGATCATCATGGATTGGATGATGACGTCGGCTCACTTCTTTCCAGTGTTGACTAACTTTTTGACTGAGGATTATGAAAGGTTGCATCTTCATGAGATTCTGAAGATGCATGGGGTAACTATTTCAATCATCTCTAATCTTGGTAGACAGTTTTCATCTCACTTTTAGCAGTTATTTCAGAAAGTGTTGGGGACTAAGGTTAGTCTATGTACTATTTTTTACCCATAGATAGATGGGCAAGAAGAAAGGACCATTTAGACATTGGAAGATATGCTTCGTCGATGTGTGATTGATTATGGTGGTAATTGGGTTGAGCATCTATCTCTTTTAGAGTTTGGTTACAACAATAGCTATCATTCTAGCATTGGGATGCCCTCTTTTGAGGCATTTTATAGTAGGTATAGATCTCTTGTTAGGTGGTTCGAGCTTGGTGAAGCGGATATGTTTGGCTAAATTTAATTTATTAGGCTATGGAGAAGGTAAAAGTGATTCAAGATAGTCTTAAGGCTACCCAAAATTGCTAAAATTCCTATGTGAATATAAGGCATAGGGACTTGGAGTGTGAGGTTGGGGATAGGTGTTTCTAAAGGTGTTTCCCATTAGGGAGTGATGCGGTTTAGCAAAAAAAGGAAGGTCAATCCCCGGTATATTGGTCCTTATATAGTTTTAAGAAGAGTTGGTAATATGGCGTGTGAATTAGAGTTACCCTTTAGTTTGAGCTCCGTTCATTTGGTATTACATGTCTCTATGTTGAGAAAGTGTGTAGGCGATCCTTCATCGGTTTTTCCTTTTGAATGATTGGGTATCTCAGATTCTCGATCTTATAAAGAGATCCCAATTGAGATCTTGGATCAGTAGGTTCGTTGATTCTAGATGAAAGATATAGCTTAGGTTAAGGTTCTATGGCATGATCAAAAGATGGAAGGAGTGACTTGGGAAGCGAAAGAGGACATAAAGTCTAAGTATCCACATTTTTTTTCTATGCCAGATATTCGTGCGAAAGGTACGTGTTCTTTATAATATCATTGTTTTTTAACTTGGTTCGCATAAATTCTTTATAATATCATTGTTTTCTAACTTGGTTAAAGAAAGGTTGATTTCCTTGCATTGTTGTTTTCTAACTTAGTTAAAGGTTTAAATGGTTATGTTGGGGTGTAACTCATTTTTGTACTACTTTCTCCATCATTCGGGGACGAATGATCTTGGTAGGGGAGACAGAAACACTCTGGGTTTTGACCCTTAGAAAATTACTCAGCTTTTGGCATCTGGACACTATATGATTTGGGGTACTAATTGTATGATAGGGTACGGGTCAGGTGACCCAGTCGTATGTTGCCCAGTGTTGGGTGGTGTTGGGTGGTTGAGTTTCTAGAATGGGTACAAATAGGTGGGTACGAGTTGTATCGTTGGTGATGGGTCTTTGGTTTGGGTTTTCCTTTACTTAATCTTAAACTTAGTAACTTAAGTTGGATTTGAGTATGAGTAGATCACCATTAGTCGAGCGGATAGGGTGCGATTCATATAGTCCAACTCATATGTTGGTCATTGTTCAAGCTCTCATGATTATTTTATAAATACAGGTTACGGGTACTAATCTTATGCAGTTTAAGTTGGGGATAATCGGATATTTTCCCTCTTAACCTCTTAAGGCCCCATGACTTATAACCATCTTGGGACATTATTTAACCTATTTTCAATCACTCAAACTCTCTTAAAATGCTCAAATTCTCTCTAAGTCTCTTGGGTTAAGGAAGGCTAGGGTTTCATCAATAGGAGCAAACTAGGACTTACAAGGGTGATTTCTCTCCATCATCTTATTAATGTAAGGTATGCTTCTCCTCCCTCATTGTTAGTTCCAACTAAAGGCATGTTTTATGAATTGTTTCATGGAATAAATGTTGTACAGTTTTGGGTTTTCAAATATATGTTGGGGGTTTTGGTTACAATGCTTGGTTATGGTTTTCTCGTGTCTTTTACTTATGGTTTTCATATTATTATGGCAGTTTAAATATTTTGTTGCATAGGAATGGTTAATTGGTACCTTGTTTGTATTTGGAAACACTATACCCCTAACATGTTTGATAAAATGCCTATGAGAATGTTTTTGGTTAAATTATTGGACTTTCATTGAACTATGCATAGTATAACTTGGTAATGGAACCCTAAATGGTATAAATGGTTTAAATGGTTTGAAATGGTTATATGTTAAGGTCATGGTGGTTATGGTTGGTCTAATTGAAAGCCTTGCGAGGTAAAAAGTAATCCCCAAGAAAGCATAAAAAGATCACTTGTGGGGTACATGGGATTACCCCAAGTCAACTTAATAATGTAATCTATAGGTACATGGGAATCCTTTCTTCAGTAAAAGGTTGGCTAAGGACATTTCTTGCAAGTTATAGTCAGTATGACAATACCACTACTTATAGCCTTGGTTAATAATAAATGGAATGGTGGTATGGTTGTATGATAATGGTTTTAATTCGGCAATAATGGCAGGGTCTGTTAGGTAACCGTGAATGTAACACCTCGAAACTGATACCTGAAATATTACACGGTGCTCATGACCCCAAAGGACCACAAGCTAACCCATGACTGATATCTGTAACTAAGCACTGAATAATATATTGTAAATATGCGGAATATAAGTTGTAAGGCCATAAGGTTCAAAACTGAACTAATACTGAATATAATACAATGTCTGTAGTGGGGTATAAAATACCCAAAACTAAAATAAACTATCTGAACACATGTTGTAGTATGAAAGCCTCTAAACTATCTAAAAACTGTGGAGTTGATGGGTCATGTCCCTAACTAACTCTGAACTACTGAAATAATAAAGTAATAAAATAATCATGCCATCCTTGAATGATGAGGACTCACTGCTAGTCTGGCCACTCAACTTCTGATCTACTAAGACTGCTTGGGAGCTCGTGCTTCTAAACCTATGGTACAAAACACCATAGCACAAATCAGTCAGTACGTTGAATGTACTAGTATGCAAGTGAGGTAGGATAAATGTAAGGGTTCATATGCATGAACAATAATAACTAACTGTATAACATGAACTTTAGAATACATGCATAAATACATAACTGTAACTGAAATCGTGATAACACTGACTCATGAATTCTAATAATGTAGATTTAGTAATATCTGCGTACTGATACTGGGATACTGAATGACTAAGTCTACTGAATACTGAGTAACTATTGTCATATTATTAATAAAGAAATGACCATTTTTGACAGTTCTGATTATGAAGAACTGGTCTGATTGACTGTATCGGATAGTCCTAAAACAAGATACTGATAACATGAGTTTCGTATAATTAATATACTATTAAATGAATCGTGATAAAATGATTACTGAGTTTGAATACTGATAACATAAGTGACTATATCTGATAGTCCTGATACTGATAAAAATAGCTGGGTTCCGCACTGTACTAATTTGACTGTATCTGACAGTCCTGGATTTCTGTAGAACTGAACTGAGTTCTATTACTGAAACTGGATCTGAAACTGAGACTGTGGGAGGTTATTATCTAACCTACATGCCCCAAAACTGAATTGGAGGGGTCCAACCTATAACTCCAGCTGAAAGGGTATCAGTACCATCCTATGGGTAAAGGCAAGTTGTGAGTAAACCCGCTCTGACAGGGAGCTCTTCCATCAACCCCTTATAGTAGGAAAACTCAAATGAGGTGTATAATCCCTAGACTCATAGGGGATATCTCAACCTATGCTGGCTACATAGTTTTGTAACGCAAGGATTGCTTCTAAGGATCACACACTCTGTGTGTCCTCATCCCTGGGTTCACGCGGTTAACTATTGAACTGAGTTAAACAGAACTGAACTATTACATATCGTATTGTTTAACTACTTTGAACTGAGTTCACTAAATTACGTTGACTGGTGGAATACTACAGAAATTTGATAGTTGACTAAGGTTACTAAGATTACTTGAGATTACTGAGTAAGATTGGACTGATACTGAGTTTACTGAGTTTTCCTGAGTCATGTGACTGACTGAATTCTATGATCATGGCTTGATTGGGTGTATCGTGAAAACAGGACACTGGCTCTAGGCACACAGCTATATTGTTGGGTATAAGTACCCCCAGGACTCGATAGTATGAAACTGATAGGACATGACACTTCTTGAACACATGACCAATATCAACAATTCATAATACATTAATTTGGGGATTTCATAAAACACCTAGTTATCATAGTCTTGTACATGAATGAAATTGCATATAAATAGGTCATACTTTCATCTACCTAATCCCATGGACATTCCCTCAACCATTCATAATGCACACAATATCATGGAAGTCATTCTTTGTCATAGGGTAAAGCATATATCTATCACTTGGGTTACAATTAAACTATAATGCATAATTTCAATTCTCTTAGGCATTTTATCAGACACCTAGGATGCATGACAAAGGTCATAGGCATGACCATCAAATTAATACAACAAAACTTCATATTTCAACTCAATTTCACATGCTTCGGACCACATGCTTGCATAGGTTCATAAACAACACAAAACGATTCCAACATGGGAATCATACAACCATAATCGCATGAACATAATCAACCCACAACAAAATATTCATAATTCAAGATTTAAAATTTGATTCTTGGTATTTATGGATGAAATGAATCCATGAATGAGCACTGTGCATACCTTAGTTCTTGATTTTACGAAGATTGACGGAGAGATTCTTCAATTTGAGTCTTGGATTCGAATCCCTAATTGAAAACTCTAGCTTGTTCTTGAGAGAAACTTGAAAGAAACGATATATTTTGGGTGAATTATGGATGAATCAAGTGTTATTGGGTATATATAGGGATGAGAAATTGACCTTTTTAACCCTTTAACACGTATTTTAATTTTGTGAAAAAAAACCCGACCTGGACCCCTGGTGCGACGCATCGCTATCGCGTCGTGTCACTGGAATTTGAAAACTCTAAATTTGAGCCTTGGCACATTGCACCATAATCATGAAGGCTTACTGGATTTTGACGATTGCCATTTTTGTTGGCTCTGCAATGCGTTGATGGCTCAGGTGGCACACTGTCTAACTAAAATGGCTCTAACTCTTCGCCCGAGTGTCGGATTTGGGAGAATTTGGTATCGATGGAAAAGTTATTCAATTTTTCAAATAATAAATAGTAAAAATATTGAAAATACCATATGTATAAAAGTGGATTTATCTTTAAAACAAGTCCTTAACATTTCTGGAATGATTTTAAGCTAGGTAGAAGTATTTGGTATTACACTGAAGGTGTGAGTCCAATGGAAGAACACTGGAAACACATATTTTTTAACATAAGGATTGGTTATGGAGACCGTATATGGTACTTATGGGGTAAATGGTAATCCCCTAAGTACACTTGTACATATGTATCATGGAATGGGAAGGATACTCGAGAATCCCCTACTCCTATGGTATCTCTGGTTCATGTGGCTACAAGCATCGAGGCCCCTTCATGGGGTTACACTGGACCCATATAGCCCATGGGTGGTTCTAGGAAGGTTAAGCTATACATACCCAGGTTAATAGTTTAAAAGGCATGCTAAACCCGATTTCTTTTCCAAATATGGTTATATAGATACATGTGGTTGGTTGGTTTACTTATCCTTATCCTAGGAACAAGTTATAGTTTACCCGCTAACCCTTCTTCGGGAGGCTATATCCCCACATGATGCAGGAATCGGCCATTTTACTCCTCCTGCTTAGTGATCAAATTCAGGATCTGCTATTGGATTGAGGTGGTGAGCTTTCATATTCTGAAAGGATCCATTTTATGTCATGGATGTTTTTACATACTTTGGTTATTTCATAGACATTGGTTTTGTCTATGGTTGGGGGAATGTCCCAATTGAATATTTTTTTACTTTATTTTAAAGGCTTTGTGGAATTACTATGGGTCGGTATGAGTAGTGTTGATAATAATATCAGCCTTAGTATTCGAATTTGATTTAGGGTTGATACCGTTTGACTATATTTCTGATTGTTCCATCCTATTATGTTTTGGATTATATATATTTATATTGGAACTCATTTGGTATGAGATGTATGGACTGATTTATTATTTTATTTTTATTTTGGATATTGGTTGGATAATGGATGGTTGGACTTGTTTAGGTTGGTCATGATCATGGACCTTTCTCAGAGTCTAAAATTGTAATAAACTCTATCTTTTTATATGTTTGGAATTCATCCGACTCAGGGTACATGTTTGGAGGTTGGGTTTGGTAACAGGGTGGTCCTCAATCCTTGTTGGAATTAAGATGCCCATTAAGACAAGTCCTATGTTTGGTTCATGTCAGTGATAGCATAGATGAGTATGATAAGATGGTATGCACAGTTTATGGGAGTGGTACGTATACTTATGCACTAAAAAAGCTTGATTTAGATTTGAATAATAGAACTACTCTACCTGGTTGATGATCCATTGAAGAACCGTCCATCTTAGAGTTGAAGGGCCTTCTATATCTGTTGTGATATATCTTTTTGGGGGCCAACAATACTTTTTTGATGATTATTATAGCAGATTTGATTGATTCAAAAGTGGAAGCATTGTTATCAGTTTTACAGAGATTCAAGAGGGCCATTGTTTGGTCCATTGCAGACATTGTGGGTATCTCACTCGGCTTATGTACTCATAAAATTCATCTTGAATCGGAGTGCATTTTATCCTCTTCATTTACCCTAACATCTGGAGCATGTTCTCGTTGTACTTCCCTGTTGAGTTCATCCATCTCCTCTTGTGGGTTATCAATCTTCTTGGATTTTATGGTTATTGTTGTTTGATGATGTCTTATCATCTAGCAAGAGTAAGTTTTACTATTTTACTTAACTCATCATTGTTATATCCAGCTATAATCCCCATCTTATGCTTCTTCTTCTTCTTCAGTTGTATTCTCTAGTGAATGGTGTAGAGTCATGCTTCAACTCTGAGGATATCGTCTTCTATTACCTCATGTTATCGACGGGTAAATCCTTAATCCAACTTCTCCTTTTAAGCTACATGTACTGATCTTGCTGATTGTGCAAGTGAAGCTGGAATAGAGTGCAGGGGTAGCTTCAATCTATCATCCCAAGTTATAAAATGTTCGGTACCAGGTTCTAAAAGCACAATTTGACCTCAGATCCTCTATTTTATAGGGTTATTTTTTGTAGGTTGATGTATATAGGCTAAGTAGTATATTACTCTTTTATTGTCTTTGTGGCTATTTGTAAATGCTATATATGATAAACTACATGTTAAGCCTTCCCAACCCCTTATCCATTTAATGGTGATACTCTCAAGTATGGACATTATAGTTTATCACTCTTTAACAACTTTTTGCCCATCAGTTCCAGACTGTTAAAACTTGTAAAAATGCTCCCACCTTTGTTTATTGTTGTTCTTGCTAAAAAATTAGCTAATGAATTTCCTTATCTTAAAATGTGATGAAATTTACAAATCTTGTTTGCAAGTAATATATGTATTTCTTCCACCTTATCTTCTATATTCCATGGATATCCCCACTTCTTTTGCATAACTTTGAATAATATCAAGGAATCTGTTTGGAAGATAGCTTGTTGATGATCTGATTTACTATAATGCTTGCTTGCCTGATATAAAGGTGTTGTTTCTACCTGTATACTACCTGTGTCTTCAATTATTCAACACTCTACATATACTAAATCGCCTTTTTTATCTCTTACATAGAAGGCATAGGAACTAGGATCAGGTTTGCCTCTTGATGCCCCATCTATATTATACTTGACCCATTCATTTGTTGGAAATTCCCAAATCACTTGAACCACCTTCAATATATGTGCAAAATTGACTAATTTACTCAAGATTTCCTTCCAATTGACAGTAAACTTCTTTCCTGGTTTGCTTATCTTAAGTAACCTCCACATATTTCTGGTAATATTGTGTATTACCTTATGTAAAGATGTATTCTTCCCTTTATTCTTGCTAAGGTTTCTTTTTTTTTTCATAGTTCCCATCTGATTATGCTTGGTAAAGCATTATAGTATGAACATATATCCTTCTTCGCTTTTGCATTCCACCACTGCATTATGGCTTTCCTTAAATTCAGACCACTCACATTTATACCTGTACAAGAAGAAAAATAGGACCAAGTCTTATTAGCAATATAGGATCTTAGAAACACATAAGACAAAGTCTCATTGTTGGGGTTTTCACAACACCAACATCTTGATGGGCCCTCAATTTCCCATCTTCTCACTCTGTCAACCACTAAAATCATAAACTTCCAAGATCTCCACATAAAAAAAATATATTAAATGGAAGTCCTTTATCCCAGATCTTCTTATATATAATGTTTGATGGTTCTTTATGCCTGGTGTATTTCCATGCTGATTTAATAGTGAATTTTTATTTAGCCTCCAGCATCCACCTTAGTTCATCCTTTCCCTTTCTCACTTCTGGAACTTTAATGTATGTCATGATATGATTGACATACTCCCCTAGTAACATCTCCTTCAAGTGTCTTCATGCTAATCTTTATCTTTCACTAATTCATAAACATGCTTATAGTCCTGATCCCAACCAAACTCTTCACTTATGATTGTATACAAATCTCCTAGCCCAGTCCAATTGTCATACCACAACAATTAATTGCCTTGATTAACTTTCCATCCAATTTGATGTTCTATCAAATCTTTAGCTTTAATCATCTTCTTTCATGTCTGTGAACTATTATATCCTATTTTTCATACCATTAAATTCTTATTTTGCTTTTTACAATATTTGATGTCTATATATTGTTTTCATATAGATTCCTTTGTTCTGAAATTTCACCATAATTTTCAGAAAAGATCCATTGAAATATCCTGCAACCTTCTAAACCCCAAGCCTCTCTCTATTTCTGGTAAACATAAGCCTTTCTATTTGCACCAATGTTTTTCTCTACTCTCTATATAGCTACTCCAAAAGAACTGAGCAAACATTTTATAAATGTTATTTAACACATTCATTGGGGGGTTCATAACTGATAAACAATGAATGGAAATGCTTTGCAATACATATTTAATCAGTACTGTCCTGCCCCCAAAGGATAATAACTTTCCTTTCCATGCTTGTATGATAAACAGTGAATGGGAATGCTTTGCAATATATGTTTAATCAGTACTGCACTAGCCCAAAAGGATAATAGCTTTCTTTTACATGCTTGTAACTTAGCCCCAATTTTCTGCATTAATTGTTAGTAATACCCCTTCTGTTTTCTCCTATAAAAATTTGGAAATCCTAAATAAGTGAATGGGATTTCTTTTCTCAATATCCCTGTTGCTACCTCAGCCAAAATCACATCCCTATTAGACACACTGTGATGCAGATATATAGCACTTTTTTCCTTGTTTATTTTCTGTCCAGACACCTTCTCATACTGCTTTAATGTAGCAGACACCAGTTGTAAATTTCTCACCTCATCTTTACACATAATAATCATGTCATCAACAAAAGTTAGGTGATTAATCATTAGACTTTCCCTTGGCATCCCTAACCTCTTAAAATCCCTTCCACTCATTAACTTATTCAGTGCTCTTGCCAATACGTCAGTTGCTATAATAAACAAAGTGGGTGACAAAGGATCACCTTGTTTAACACCTCTAGTAGACTTTAAAAAGCCTCTAGGTTGTCCATTTACCAATACTGAGTACCAGTTATTGCTAACCAATTTAAAAACTATATCAATCAGTTGTTCTGCAAATCCAATCTTCCTTAACACCATCATCAAAAAGACCCATTCCACCCTATCATATGCTTTTATTATATCCAACTTCATAATCAAATTAGTGGTTTGCCTCTCTTCCTTATTTCTGTAATTATTTCTTATACTAACAAAATATTTTCAGCAATACTTCTACCATGAACAAAACCTGTTTACAACAACAACAACAATAACATATCCAGTATATTCCCACATAGTGGGGTATGGGAAGGGTAAAATGTACGCAGTCCATACCACTACTGGACTTGTTCTGCTGAAATTATTCTTGAAAGTACTTTCTTGATTCTCTCATGTATAATTCTTGAGAATATCTTATTAACAAAGTTACTCAAGGAGATTAGTCTAAGATCTGAGAGTATTCATAGACACCTTTTTGGAATGAGTGCAAGGTTTGTATGTGTAATAAACCTTGGAAGTTCTGCTCCATTATAAAATGCCTTCACCATTTTCAGAATATCTTTACCAACTATATCCAATGTTTCTTGAAAGAATAGACATGTCATCCCATCTGAACCCCCTGTACTACAACCATTCGATCCCATAACAGCAGATTTCTCTTCTTCTTGATCAGGCATTTGTAGTAGTTCACTATTTTGATCTTCATTTATCAATTCCGATAGCACATCAAGCATCTCGAAATTGCTCACTTCTTCTTGCTTAGTGAATTGTTTCTTATAAAATTCTACTGCCTCAGCTGCTATTTCATCTTGATCCTCAATCCAATAGCCTTCATCTTGTTGTGCCTCACTCAAGTTAAAATTTTTGGAGAGATTGTCTGTTACCACAGAGATCCTATTTTGTTTTGTCTCTTTCTTTGTTTTCCAGCTTTTTTTTTATTAGATGAATTAATTCGATTGCAAAGTCAAATATAACAACCAAATGTCCTTCATAGAAGACTTATGAAGTTGCTATTACAGTCAACATTTAAGCCACCAAAGAGTAATAAAAAACGTAATGCTTCAACCAGTGATGAGTTAAGATGTCCATAGATTTTAGATTCTACTTGCTGCTTTTTCTTGTATGGAGTCTTTTTTATTTAAATAAAGACCCTATCCTGGACCATATCTGAAATGTTGATTCCATCAGTTTAGCTTTTGAAATTGTTTTTGTGTCTGATCACTCTTTGGGCACCTAGATTAATTTAACATACTTATTATCTCCCGCTAGCACAAGTAGTCAATCCACCAAAATTTAAACTATTGAGGAACACCTAGACCTTTATGCTTAATTAAGAAACTAATTTGTAATGTCATTCTCATTCTTTGTTAATTTGATGGATTCTAACTTTACGTTCTTACCATTAAATCCAATGTACACTCGAAACTATAGGTTAAAATTTTAATGTTTGTTGAAATTGCAGTACTAACTTTTTACATATATATTTATTTTATGTGTTCGATCAGCTGAACCCAATAAAATCAAGTTGCATCTGCCTTGGAGTGCTGCTGCTACGATAGAGAATTTGGATTGTACAACCAAGAATATGGCTGAAACTTGGGCCATCTACCCTGATCCATGGAATTTGAGACTAGACAAGCGATGTTTGTCCTAAAGAAAAAAGATATAGAAGCTGATCAAAAGACGACCAAACCAGCATACATGGCAAAACAAAAGAATATATCATTAATAAACATATAGAAATGATCTTCTAAGACCAAGAAAAAGAAATTCTGAAACCTGTTGTTGCCAACAAATATTTTTCTTGTACTCTCAACCTAATATGCAACCCAAACCCTCCAAAGAAAACAAACATCAATTGTAAATGGGAGCAGCTCTGGCTAACGGAACATAAAATGAATTCACCTAGCTCCACTGATGAGGATAGCTGGAAACAGGCAAGTAGAATCATCTTTCGATCTGATACTGTAAGAAGATCTCATGTTGTTGCCAGATCCCCACGGGCGTATTCATTTGAACCATTACAAGGGGCCCAATTTGTGTTGAAAATGCTATAAATTGACTGTCGCGGCATGTACTTACAAAAAATGTCTTCTATCTTGGCTCTGGTGTTTCTCCAGATTATTGATGACTCAACAACTCAAAGAACTTCCAGCGACATGAAGATATTTAAGCTAGCATTATAGCCTTTTCTTTTCGGGAGCAAAAGTTATAACGACACTTCATCTAGCACTTCATCTAATAGGTTTTGCTTGTACAAGGCCAAATTCTGCAGAAACCAGCAATAGACTACGTAAGTTTCAGCAGCTCTACAGGGTTTCAAGCATGTATCAGATGTGCATCTAGCAGAAAAGTGAAAAGCATCACCGATAAGACATTGTTGTGAAGGAAACATTTGTCAGTTAACTCATCTAGTAGAAATATGATTTATCAGATGGGCATCTACGAGAAAAGTGAAAAGCATTGATGACTAGGTCCGGTTGTGAAGGTCTGGGTGTTGAAGGTCCATCGATGTCAATCAGAAACTGGGTCAGAAAAATCATCTCAGATTTTTCCAGCACTTATATTACTATCATATACTACATGGAAATCTGACATAAGAGGAACTTGCCTACGACAAATAGATTATCGTCAGGCACGCATAGCCACTAAGTGGTCCAGATAGATTATGCAGCATGACTTGTGAATACAAAGCCAATGGAATAACTTGGGAGTTTGGTGTGCAAATTATGGGGTCTGTAAGCAAGTCCATAACTTGGAATTCCAAATGGGAGAGGTTAATTTGTAGCATTCCCCAACTTCAGAGATGATCCATGCAGATCTTGCTGGCCATCTTGGATTCTGAATGTCTTACTTCTCTTATTTCGTCGGGCCAAAAATCTATTAACCATTTTCTACAAGACAATTAAACCGAGCATCTTTATTTTCCATCCGATCCTCTTCCAGAAAATAATCCATACTCCCAACATTCCTCCAAAAGTTATTCACACTTGTTTCACATGTGATAGAAAATCCAACGCTTTGTTGTAGACCCTTTTCCTTCAGTGCCTAGGAAGAACGGACACTATATCCTTGATATCATATTTTAGTCATATACGACCAGTTGGAATATACCTATACATCTTGTTTGACACCAGTTCAATTGTGTCCACTTTTTCATTAGTTACTATTTTCACTTTGACCTGAAATCTCTAAACAACACGAGGACTAATTCCTAAATTTGGTAAGAAAATTAGTCACCAAACCAAAATAAAAATTAAAGTTACATTCTTATATTTGGATCCGAAATTTATAACTGAAAACAGATTTTGAACTTGATTAAGAAGATTTTTACTTCATATATTTCAGTTAAAGTAATATTTTAGATCTGTTCTTCTTACAATTGTTTATTGTTGTTTGTGTTTTTAGTTACCTTTTCTTGTTTATCCCTTTTTCTTCATTGAGTCTTTATTCACTAAAACCCACACTTAGTTGCACGTTGAGCTTAGAGCCTTAGCAAACATTGGCACTTTCGACTATTTTAATCTTCGATAACTATCAATAACATCGATTGTTAAACTACTTTCTTTTCTTGACAACCTCCTGTTATAATTCAATTTTCATATTCCATTAGTTATATTTAATTTAGCGTCATGGTCAACTAAGATCGTCTTAATCTTCTACTTGAACTTTTCAAACAGCTATTGTACCACCCTTGGCATCATAAAAGTGGCATCTCAACAGGCTAATAACATAACATCAACTTAAAGATAACTTTCTATGAACTTGTTGTTTTTAGCTTGACGTCCGAAGTACTTCAGGATACAGAAGTAAACAAGAGCTATCTACCAAACAATTTCCTATACAATAACATACATTAATTAAGAAAAAAAAAAAAGATTTTACCTCTGTATAAGCATAAACTCCAGCCTCCATAGATCCCAAAGGGCTTCCTCTCCTGATGAAATGATTTTCCTTATATATGTACAGCATTGGCACTCCGGTTGAAAGTTCTAAGTGGATAACCTGTTACCAAGGACCTTCTCAAACCCAACTAACATACATGCACCAAAAATGTGTGATACTAATGAGAAATATGACAATACTCATTACCTCCTCAGCGGTCAATTTATCGAGATACATTAGGATGGACCTCAATGAATTTGCATGAGCTACTACCATTACATGCTTTCCACTGGAAAGTTGGGGTTCAATCTGCAAGTAAATCAGCAGCAATGAGAGGTAAAGATATCAAGCTCTGCGGCAATAGAAACTGGTTTCCTCTATTTGCATTAACTTTTTATAACCCACAGCAGCTTACTTTCTCTTTGAAATAGGTAACAGCTCTTCGCAAGCACATTTCCAAGCTCTCACCGTTGGGTGGCCGAGCATCATAGCTTCGGCGCCATTTATAGACTTGCTCTTTCCCGCATCTTTCAGCTGTTTCCGACTTATTAAACCCTTGAAGTTCCCCGTACCTGTAAAATAACATCCTTCTGAATCTGGGATGACATCATATTGGAATAGAAACAAAATGAGCGCTGTGAAAATACATCCTCTCATTCAGTTGCCATGCTTTAATAACAGGAACAGATTGCATCTCAGTGCCTTCACTATAAATTTGACTCCATACTTTGGCTTGTTCAGTCTCATTGTGTACAATAATGGGAACCTGGAAATTCAAGAAGGATAAGTGCTATATACAGTGGCCTTTTCAGGGATAACTTTGATATCTTCTGCACATTATATTGGTGACATACGAACAAAAGAGCATGTAATCTTTGGTATACCAACCTTCCGTAATATGGAGACAATGTACACTACAATCAGGAGGGAGCCTCATTTCTTGAATCATGGAATGATTTAATGAAATTTTGCTATAAAGATGCATTTTTTTATTTCCTGAGATTGTTTATTTTGGATGCTAAATCATGTTTGATCACCATCCATGTCTAGTAACATGAGGTAAAACATAGAAAGGTAGCAATAATCCATATATAACCAAGAAAGAGTCTTTTCTATAAAGGATAACAATATCCAGGAAGTAGGAAGAACATTTCTTGAACACAACAAAAGGAAAGGCTTATTTCTTTATGAAGCTTAGGATACTCTTCACATTGCTAATTCAAGCTGTGTCCTATACTTTTAATTGATCTTCCTTCAGTAAAAAGTTCAAGCTGTCCTCGTAAATTCTGATTTTTAAATCAGATATATTAACATAAACCAAGCCAAATGGTTCGAAATATTAACAAACAAATTTAACAATTGACAAGGGAACTTTATCCAAAACTGGTCACCAAGAAAAGGACTGGTTTTGGCATAGTATGACGGATCCTAAGAGGATTTGACATAGCATAAGAACAGACAAGACTAGGACAGCTGTAATAGTTCCAACGTACATGAAGTTAGTCAAACTAAAGAGTAAATTCAAGAATATTTTAGTGCTACCATAGATCATCTGAAAGAATTGCACTAGTTAGCAGGACCATGCTTCAAAAAGACAAGCGGCTGCAAATGAAGGAGTACCTTCTTGCAGTGGTGCTCTGTAAGAGCAAGCATGGCCGTCATCTGAGAACGAATCAATGCAGAGATGTAGACGACATCAATGGGTAGTTGTCTAATTCTCTTACCGGCTTCGATTGCTTCTTCTATTCCTTTACTGGTAAGTGGCACATCTACACAACCAGTGAACAGATTCTTTTCGTTCCACATTGATTCTCCATGCCGTATTAAGATCAAGTAAGATTCAGCTGCAGGGAATAAAGTCTTAAGTAGGAAAAGATCACGACTAGAATGCCGATGCCACACAATGAACAACGAGTACACTAACTTTTTGATAGATGATAACAAGAATTACTGGAGAGGAATGTACTCACATACTGTTCTCTGTGAATCATTGGTATTTGACAATGAGGAGAAAATTGGCTTAATAGCACAGAAAGATGAATTTGATGCATACCCCGCGCAGTTTAAGGACTGCCTCAAACTGCATCTTTCTTTTCTAAAAACTGGTTTCATTTTAAGACTCCCAGATGAAGATGAGACCAAGAAGTTCCTAGAGCTCACGTTGGTAGCAACACAGCTGCAACTCGTGAAGTGCATTGCTTTGGGATAAGCAGAAGCAGCCATATTGAGTGTGCAATTATCACAACTAAGCACCATAAAAGAAAACAAAAGGACTCAAATAGACACCTCCACAGTGTTCAGATAAATTTCACAAAGAAAGAAAGAACTGCATTCCATACATATTCTCCGATGAGTTAATGGACCATTTTAAGAAGGAGAAATAAATTCTGATAGGTTTGCAATCAACTAGTACAAACAATTTCATGGATAGTTAACAATAAACTTTCAAAGAATAAATTTACACCAGAATAGTTTAGAGATACACTTATATAGACAATTACAACAGGCAATTGGTCTGTATTGGCTAGCAAATTTAGGCACATCTGCTTTGGGAATAAGGACAATATTGGTTGAGTTGATTTGCTTCAGAAGTTCACCATTCTGAAAAAAATTCCATCACTGCTTCTGTCACATCCTGTCTAACAATAGACCATGCAGCTCTGTAGTAGACTAAAGGCGGCAGTGAGTCATTATGGCAGACAATCAGTCAGCTTTTGTGCAGGGCAGCTCCATACTGTGCAATGTACTGATATGCATTGATTTGCTAAGGGATTATGATAGGAGAAACCTCCAAGGTGTCTTTTGAAGATAGACCTTAGGAAAGCTCATGATATGGCAAGTTGGGAGTTCCCGGAGGAAGCTCTGAAGGGATCTGAATTTCCAGCAAAATTCATTCTACTGATTATGATCTATGTTACCTAAAGCAAATGGGAGGGCCACGGGTAATTTGCAGTGCAGAGTGGGCTCTGGCAAGGAGACCCTGCCACTCCACTGTTGTTTGTTCTTGTCATGGAGTACTCATCAAGGATCTTGAAAATCATGAGTTTATTGCCTGATCTCAAATACCACTCCACGTGTAAGCCTCTGAAGGTAACTCATCTTATATTTACTGATGATTTGTTGTAGAGGAAATGTGAAATCAGTTCATAGGGTCATGGAGGCTTTAGCGAGGTAACTAGCATGATTGCTGACATGGACAAGTCCAGCAACTTTTTAGCAGGTGTGTATGATAGAACTAAGAAGATGTTCAAGAAAAACAGGCTTTGTGTTGGCATTTTCCCTATCAGGCATCTAGGATTGCCCTTATCTCCTAAGAAATGGCGCAAATTGGACTGTCATGTGCTAATGGAGAAGATTACACAGAGAATCAGAGTCTCATACTCAAGACATTTGTCCTATACCGGAAGACTTCAGGTGATAAATGCAGTTTCATTTTCTATTCATAGCTTCTGGGAAGTACTGTTCATTCTGCCCAAAGCTTACTAAAAGATATGAACAGAATCTGTAGATAATACTTGGGTCGCTCAAAGGAAAAGAAGGTGTCACTAGTATCATGGGGGAAAGTTTACTTTCCTAAGAGGTTGGGAGGTGTGGATGTGAAATGTGGCTTCTATACGGTAACTGCTATGGCCACTGATATTAAGAAAGAATCTTTATGGGTTAGATGGGCGCATGGTACATACATGAAAGCTAAAATCAACATCTGGGCATATAAACCTCCGATATATCGCAGCTGGTACTGGAAGAAGATCAATCCTCTACAAGATCAAATGGAAAGATGGTATGCTCAACATAGACAGATACTTAATTTTAGTGGTGATTACTCAATTACTAGAAGCTATACAGCTATCATAGGGAATCAGTCCAGGATGAGAAGGCTGATCGTGTTTGGAGAAAACAGGCTCTACCCAAGCATTGCTTCATCATGTAGCTGGCAGTCGAAGGAAGGTTGCTTACCAAGGAGAGATGAGAATTGTTCTTGTGGTGCTTAAAACATGAAATTGCTCAACGGACTGGAACTGGTTGGAGAACTAAACAAGTGTTGGACTTTTTTCTTTTTTAAACTGTAAACAAGTGTTGGGCTGTGTTAAAAGGAAGCACTGAAGGCAATTTATAAAGAGTTGATGGCTACTATGGTTGATGGCTGCTCTATGGTATAGCTATTCTATACCACACTTGAGGGCCCAGAATTGGAAGCTTATCAAAGGAGTAAATGTACAAAGTATAGAGGCAGTCAGATTAGGAAGGAAATTGTACAGAGACTAGATTTACTTAAAGTATCCAAAAAAAGCTACTCCTATTAGATGTAGAGAGGATTAGTACAGCAGCTCTCGTGTAACTAGTTTTCTTTTTTGTTGGAGTCCTAGTTTCTGTTTTGTAAAGACTAAAGTTGTGTGTTCTTTAGTTGCATCGTGTTTTTGTTTGTTAATGCTAATGTCGCAGTTTTCCAAAAAGAAAAAAAAAAAAAAAAAACAGATCAACATTTACAAGCTGAACTGTATTAAAATAAATCCTATCAAGCTGATCATACATGTTCACATTCATGTAACTAATAACATCAACGAAAATCATCCAAATCAAGAATGTGTTCAAAGGGCACATGCGACATAGTTCAACGAACATAAAATCTTGATTGCCCTTATCAAAAAAAAAAAAGGTTGATTCTATATATATATGTAAAAGAAGGTCAGCCGAGGAAGTATCAGAGCAGGTGGGTCTATATGTGAGTTAACAAAAAGATGATCATACCTCTTTCTGATCAAACTGAACGTTTCAAGAACTGTGTAAAGCACTGGGAATGAAAGTAATGCACACAACAGAAGTTCAAACATGTGCACGCGGAGATCTCAAAGAACAGCTGCTGGAGAATGGAGATCGCTATGAGTCGTCATTAGTAAGTTACGACGTCGCTTCATGCTTTGTTCTTGTGTTCGAGTTGGGCTTTGATGATACTACAAAATTACGCTAATTTGCACTAATATCACCGTCCTTTACATAAGTAGCCGCTCCCTTAACACTATTACACCCTTTATCAATTTAAATTAAGGCCTTGTTACATAAATTTTGGGCGTTCATGATTCGGTTTGCATCGATTTTGTCGATGAGATAAAATCTAAATCAAATTAATTTAGTTAGTTTTTTAATTATTATATGTGCGTATTGGTTATTTAAAACAACGATTTAGTAATATAATAAATCATTAATTCCATAAATTAATGATTTAAAACATGTGTGCTATGCTTTTTGATTAATTCCACAAATTAAAGCCAACCACAAATTAATATACTAATATATTCCTCTTCAATTTTCATTCTATTGTATCAAAAGTCATTCCAACTCAAGTCTTAATAAGGAACGTATAATAGATTACACCACTTATTAAAATCTATTACAAATTAGGACATCTCTTAGTAGAGGTAATTCACCACAATTTGGACTCGACAAACAGTACAAAAAAACAGCATTTAGCGACAGTCATATTTGGTCTCTAATCTATGTAAATCCATTGTTAAATAGAAATAGCGATGGATTTATTTTTGTCGTTATATTGCTCGTTGCTTGTAATGCCTCGATTTTCTATTGAAATGTCACACGGTGCTTATGACCCCGAAAGACCACAAGTTAACCCATGACTGATATCTGTACCTATATACTGCATAAAAGACTGTAAAATACAGAAACATAAACTGAAAGGCCATAAGGTTCAATACAAATACATGACTGAAAATATGGTATACAATACCAAAATAAATCTAAAATAATTGTCTGACATATTATAGTCTGAAAGACTCTAAACTGTCTGAATAAGGAGTTGATGGGACATGTCCCCAACTAACTCTATCTACTGAAATAAACTAAAAACTGAAATAGTAACATAATCAAATAATATCATCCTCGAATGATGAGGATTCACTACTAACTCTGTCTGCTGAAACCTGGAATGCTACTGACGCTCTGGATCTCGGGCTTCTAAACCTATGGTATAAAACACCATAGCGCAAATGCATTAGTACTTTGAATGTACCGGTATGCAAGTCAAGTAGGCTGAATGCAATAGGGTTCATATGCATGAACAATACTAACTGACTGACTAACATGAACGTGAGAATATATGCATTCATACGTAACCGTAACTGACACGGTGATAGGACTGAATACCGAGTTCTAACTACTGAGTTTACTGATATTGACATCTGAGTCACTGATGAGTGAGAAAGACTGATACTATATTACTTTATACTGAGGGACTAATACTATGCTACTGATATACGAATAGTTGTGTCTAACAGTTCTGATTATGAAGAACTGGTCTGGTTGACTGTATTTGACAATCCTGAAGCTGAATAATGATAATATGAGTTCTGATAACTGATATAACTGATAACATGAGTGACTGTATCTGACAGTCTTGAATCTGATGGAACTAGTTGAGTTCCGTACTATATCTAAGTAACTAAATCTGAGACCAGTCCTATCTAGCTGGTGATCTCTAAATCTGATGATAGTGATAATAAAGATAATTTGACTTAGTCTGAGATTAGTCCTACCTAGCGGGTGATCTATGAATCTGATTATGTTGATACTGATTTACTATAGTTGAGATAGTCCTACCTAATAGGTGATCCCAAAGTCTATTTATAATAATAAGGATCGACTGTATCTGACAGTTCTGAATCTGTACTACTGAGCTGAATTGACTGTATCTGAGAGTCCTAATTTTGTAACTGAAACTGTGGGATGTATTCATCTAACCGACATACCCCTTTCTAGCTAAGTCTGGGGTCCAACCTGTAACCCCAGCTGGAAAGGTGTCAGTACCGCGCTACTGGTAAAGACAACTGCTGTGGAGTCAATCCTAATCTAGCGGGTGACTCCTGGGATCAGTCCTATACATTTAAATATACTAACGGGTGATCCCTGAGTATGCCAGTCCTATCTAACGGGTGATATCTCATATCTACGCTGGCTACGTAGTTCTGGAACTTAGGAATTACTTCTAGGAATCTCAGTCCTATTTAGCAAGTGAGTCCCCATCCCTAGGCTCACTCGGTGCTGAATCCTACTCCTATCTGAAAGACACTAAATTGATTAATTGAGCTAAACTAATTAACTAAACTAAACTGATTAGATGAACTGAACTGATTAGTTGAACTAATACTAGTGGTATTGGTTAGCAGAGCTAAACTGAGTTTACTGAGTTCCATTAACTGACGGAAGGTACTGATGTCTGAGGACTGACTGAGAATACTGTAGTTACTGAGATTTTACTTGGAATACTGAGATTACTGAACTACTGAGATTTCCTGAGTCATATGGTTGACTGAGTTCTATGGATCATGGCTTGACTGAGAGTATCGTGAAACATGATATGACTCTAGGCACACAGCTAAATTGTCGGGTACAAGTACCCCAAGACTCGATAGAAAGAAACTGACACACATGACACTTCTTGATCATAAGAATAAAATCCACAATTCATAATACCATAAATAGGGAATTTCATACTACACATGGTCCTCAACATCTTATGCATAGAAGGGAATGCATATAACATGTAAATACTTGCATAACTTCAAAGTCATGGGCATTCCGCATCACAACAATCAATACACAACAATAATATGGAATTCATGTTGAATCATAAGGGATATAGCATAGACTTGTCATGTAAGCACTATTGAGTCATGAAAACACGGCTTTTTATCATTCTAGACATTTTGTCGAACACCTTACATGCACAAGTTTGGGCATAGGTATATTAGCAATTTAACAATCTAAGTCACCCAAAGTTATGGATAACATGCTCACATACTTCATGAAAATACATTAAGATACTACCTTGAAACCCAAATAACAACCATCAACATGGACATAATCATACCACAACAAGATAATAACAATTTATTATTTAAAACTTGATTCTTGAGCTCCATGGATGAAAGGGATCCATGGATGAACACTACACATACCTTCAAGCTTGATCTTGAAAGGTATCTAATATTTTTTGAAGGTTCTTGAAGAAATTCTTAGGCTTGTTCTTGATTTTTCTTGAATAGGGTTTCACCCCTTTGGGAGAGAATGTTCTTATTCTTGAGGAGAATAAGAAAATAATGGGATAATAGCCTTCTCAGGGCTTTAATACAGTGTTTAGAGTAAGGGAAAAAGTCAAAAATACCCTCACAAAATCACCTCCCAGTTGCTGAAATTATCAGCTGACGACCAAGGCTGATAAGTCGTCCGATCTGTGATAGCTCATCAGCCCAGGTCGTTACCTGGGAGCTGAAACTTTTGGGTTTCTATCTAAGTCTAATGACATGGGCTGATAAGCCGTCAGACTTGTGATAAGTCGTCAGCTTATGTCGTCAATCATTTGTCAGGCGGACATGTTGGAGTAACATGGGTATAACTTTTTGCCACGACATCAGATTTGGGTGAAATTGATATCGTTGGAAAGATAATTCAATTATATATCTGTTGGAAGTTAGTGAGCTCAATAATTCATAGTATAACGAGAAATATGCTTATTTGAAGTTGACTATAGCAATATCCTTCCCAAGAATTCAATCTGTAAGGAATATTTTGATTCGTCTGATAGTTGGGAGTTATTTGAAGACTTAATATACATCTAACTTGCTCATAAAACTATAAAATAACCATGATGTACTATGCATGATCTTGAAATATGGCGCTGATATTGGTTTGAATTTTGTGGGGTATTACAATATCTCTCCCTTGGGAACATTTGCCCTCGAATGAGAATGACTGAGATGGAAGAAAAGATCAACTGAAGTACGTACAAGACATACACTACTGAAACATGGTTTCGGGAATGACATGATTGATAAAATGAATACATCATACTGAATATGCATATCTGATGCATGAGCAACTGATTCATGAATGCATAACTGAGTGTTCTAATGAACTAAGTTTCTCATAATAAAAATACATATTTGATGCCTAATTTTATGACTGACATGATACGTAAATGCATGATTGAAAGTACTGGTAAGCTGATCACGCATATCTGATGCGTGAATACATAACTGAACTGACTCATGAATATGTGACTGAACATGTAATGGTAAAGATACCAAGTTTGAACTAAAAATTGAGAATGGAACTGAATACTAATTTGTTACTGAAATCTAAACATGATAATGAGTAACTTTAAGGAAGAGTGTTATCTTGAACTAAAAATACCGATGAGTCTGAGACCAATTACTCAATATGCATGAGCGGAATATGAGAACATAACTGAGTCTAGAACGTGATACATGAACTGAACTGAGTCTGTAATACATGGCGTGCAGCAGAGGCTGAAGCTTAAGGATCAACTTATGAGTATCCGCTACTCCATACTGGATTCATTACATAAAGAGAGAATGGAATGCTTATGTTATGAAAGTTCGGGGAATCATAGCGTATCTGCCTCTTGGGACACTAGGTCCCTCACAGAATACTGACTTGGCTGAGCTACTGAGGGAAGCTGAGGTGATACGCAATGTACCTGGGAACTAAATTGTGACTGATTATTTGAGATCTAAAGCTGAGGCATGGCACATGAACTGAAGCATACATTATAACTAAGACTATAACTGAGATGGCAACTGAGTTATGATAGCCACATAATGAAGGATGTCATAAGTCAAGGATATGAATGTACACTCATACTCTGAACTTTTCCAAATTTCTGAGTACAACCTCTTGCTAGTCATTTATTTGCATATTAGCATAAAATTCAAGCTTATCTCTATAACTACACCCTCGTGTAAAATAGAAATGCAATAATCTTTTCTTAACATGCATCATTTACTCTCTCACTTATCTAAGCAACTGCTCATTACTATATTGTTCTCACAAAGAGAGCTCACTGAAGGGGTTGAATCACGGGGACCTGAAACATGAATGGACACTAGCTGAACTTGACACATGAATGAGGCCTAAGGAATAGGACATCAACAATATGGATGTACCCAAAAGGTCTGAACTGAGGATATACATGGCATATCCTGGATTAATTGATCAATAGAAGTGTAACATGAGTCATGGGAGCTGAGCAATCTATAAAGCGTGACATGTGTACATGAGTCATGAGATGCATGACCTGAGATGGAGGCTTTCTGTATTTGTGGGACATGATTTGTATTACTGAGGGGAATAGAACCGAACCCCTTATGCTAGGAAATAGAATCGTACATGATTCTATAAAAAGAGTGAATATAAGTTGTGTTCATGGAACTGAGACATGAAGCATGCATAGGCATCATGCTGACTAGAGTACAAAACTTCACACTAAGATAAGGATGGGTCGGGAATCATCTTCTCTAACTGTTTTTCTGTACATACTGGCACTACTACTGAAATCTGAAATCCTGACTTGGGTACTTGATCTATCGTCCCCCCTTTGGCTTTAAGCCATCATCATAAGTTTGTGAACACTAAACTAATCTTTGAACTGAACTACCATCATCATCATATACTTACACTCTGATCGATACATGCCCGCCTTACTAAACACATCATCTGCCTTTGTTTCCTCACATACTACTAATATCACATTCACACCTTTATACTTTAATTTCAAGTCAATAAACTTAAATTTCTAACTCACATTGTTCAAGCCTACTGATTCATTCTGGCACAACTATCCCTATGAATATATAATTTGATTAATACAGATAAAATTATCCCAAATCTATTACTACTAAACCCCTGGGTTCATGCTTCTAACTCTAGTCATACGCTATTATAGGATTCTGAGAAGGGATCTGGTGAAATATCTAAATCTGGGTTTGAGATTAAATTATCAAGATCATGAATGAGATCTGTACAACTTTAGAACATAATAGAACTGAGGGATACTATCTGAGCATATGGAAAATCCTATAACTGTATGGAGGGACTGTCTGAGAAAGCCCTATCTGTAGGACTTGAGCTTCACTACTTCTATTACCTTGAAAGTAAGGTGGAGTTGAAATGAGTAGAGCATGATGAGAATCTACATGAGTTTCTTAGAAAACCTTTATATAGCACGATCTAAAACATGAAAGAAGGGAAACTGTTCCTAAAATATCTAATAGACTCTTATACATAAGTGTAGCGCACAACACACGCATGTACAAGACTCTACTAGATGCGGCTTTTCAGACTTCCTAGGAAACTATTGAACCTTAGGCTCTGATACCAAGTTTGTAACACCCCAATTTTCTAAACTGAAATGCTACACGGTGCTCCTGACCCCAAAAGACCACAAACTAACCCGTGATCGATATTTGTACCTGTGCACTACATAAAAGACTGTAAAATATAGAAACATAAACTAAAAGGCCATAAGGTTCAATACTAATACATGACTGAAAATATGGTATACAATACCGAAATAAATCTAAAATAACTGTCTGGCATACTATAGTCTGAAAGCCTCTAAACTGTCTGAATAAAGAGTTGATGGGACATGTCCTCAACTAACTCCATCCACTGAAATAAACTGAAAATAGAAATAGTAACATAATCAAATAATATTATCCTCGAATGATGAGGACTCACTGCTAACTCTGTCTGCTGAAACATGGAATGTTACTGAAGCTCTGGATCTCGTGTTTCTAACCTATGGTATAAGACACCATAGCGCAAATGCGTCATTACTTTGAATGTACTAGTATTCAAGTGGGGTAGGCTGAATGCAATAGGGTTCATATGCATGAACAATACTAATTGACTGACTAATATGAACGAAAGAATACATACATGTATACGTAACTATAACTGACATCGTGGTAGGACTAAATATCTAGTTCTGACTACTAAGTTTACTGATATTGACATCTGAGTCACTAATAAGTGGGAAAGACTGATACTATATTACTATATACTGAGGGAATGATACTATGCTACTGATACATGAATGACTGTGTCTAACAGTTTTGATTATGAAGAACTGGTCTAGTTAACTGTATCTGATAGTCCTGAAGATGAATACTGATAACATGAGTTTTGATAATTGACATAACTAATAACATGAGTAACTGTATCTGACAGTACTGAATTTGATGGAACTAGCTGAGTTCCGTACTATATCTGAGTAACTAAATCTGAGATCAGTTCTATCTAGTGGGTGATTTTTGAATTTGATGATACTGATAATAAAGATGATTTGACTTAGTTTGAGATTAGTCCTACCTAGCGGGTGATCCTTGAATCCGATTATGTTGATACTGAATGACCATAGTTGAGATCAGTCCTATCTAATGGGGATCCCCAAGTCTATTTATAATGATAAGGATTGACTATATCTGACAGTCCTGAATCTGTACTATTGAGCTGAATTGACTGTATCTGACAGTCCTAAATCTATAACTGAAACTGTGGGATGTATTCATCTAACCGACATGCCCCTTTTTAGCTAGTTTGGGGTCCAACCTGTAACCCCAGTTGGAAGGGTGTAGTACCGTACCACTAGTAAAAACAACAGTTGTGGAGTCAGTCTTAATATAGTGGGTGACTCATGGGATCAGTCCTATACATTTAAATATGCTAATGGGTGATCCCTGAGTATGTCAGTGTTATCTAACGGGTGACATCTCGTACCTACGCTGGCTATGTATTTCTGGAACTTAGGGATTGCTTCTTGGGATCTCAGTCTTATCTAGCAAGTGAGTCCCCATCCCTAGTTCTATCTCGAGGGTGAGTCCCCATCCATAGGCTCACTTGATATTGAATCCTTCTCCCATCTAAAAGACACTAAACTGATTAATTGAGCTGAACTAATTAACTGAACTGAACTGATTAGCTGAACTGAACTGATTAGCTAAACTATTACTAGTGGTATTGTTTAGCAGAGCTAAACTAAGTTTACCGAGTTTCATTGACTGGTGGAAGGTACTGATGTCTGAGGACTGACTGAGAGTACTGTAGTTACTGAGATTTTACTTGGAAGACTGAAATCACTGAGATTACTAAACGACTGAGATTTCTGAGATTTCCTGAGTCACACAGTTAACTGAGTTCTATGAATCATGGATTGACTGAGAGTATTGTGAAACATTACATGGATCTAGGCACACAGCTAAATTGCCGGATACAAGTATCCCCAGGACTCGATAGAAGGAAACTGACACACATGACACTTCTTGATCATAGGAATAAAATCCACAATTCATAATACCATAAATAGGGGATTTCATACTACGCATGGTCCTCAACATCTTATAAATGGAAGGGAATTCATATAACATGTAAATACTTGCATAACTTCAAGGTCATGAGCATTCCACATCAAAACAATCAATACACAACAATAGTATGGAATTCATGTTGAATCATAAGGGATATAGAATGAACTTGTCATGTAAGCACTATTGAGTCATGAAAATATGGTTTTTATTATTCTAGATATTTTATCGAACACCTTACATGCACAACTTTGGGTATAGGTATACTTATCAATTTAGCAATCTAAGTCACCCAAAGTTTTGGATTTCATCTAACATGCTCACATACTTCATGAAAATACACTAAGATACTACCTTGAAACCCTAATAACAACCATCAACATGGACATAATCATACCACAACAAGATAATAACAATTTATTATTTAAAACTTGATTCTTAAGCTCCATGGATGAAAATGATCCATGAATGAAAACTACGCATACCATAAATCTTGATCTTGAAAGAGATCTAATGTTTCTTGAAGGTTCTTGAAGAAATCCTTAGGCTTGTTCTTGATTTTTTTTACTGGGGTTTAACCCCTTTGGGAGAGAATGTTCTTGTTCTTGAGGAGAATGATAAAATAATGGGATAATATCCTTCTCAAGGCTTTAATACCATGTTTAGAGATAGGAAAAAATACAAAAGTACCCCACAAAATCACCTCCTAGTTGTTGAAATTATCAGTTGACGACCAAGGCTGATAAGCCGTCAGATCTGTGATAGCTCACCAGCCCAGGTCATCACGTGGGAGTTGGAATTTTTGGGTTTCTGTCTAAGCCTAACGAAATGGTTTGATAAGCCGTCAGACTTGTGATAGGTCGTCAGCTCATGTTGTCACTCATTTGCCAGGAGGACATACTGGAGTAAAATGGGTATAACTTTTTGCTCTGACATTGGATTTGGGTAAAATTGGTGTCGTTGTAAAGATAATTCAATTATATATCTTTTGGTAGGTCATGAGATCAATAATTAATTGTATAACAAGAGATATTCTCATTTGAAGTTGACTTTAGCAATATCCTTCACAAGAATTCAATTGGTAAGGAATGTTTTGATTCGTCTGATAGATGGAAGTTATTTGAAGACTTAATATAAATATAACTTGCTCATAAAATTATAAAATAACCATGATTTACTATGCATGATCTTGAAACATGGCGATAATATTGGTTTGGATTTTTTTGGGTATTACATTGCTAGCCTCTTAGAGACAAAAATATTATTTCCGTCGCAAAATTTGTGATCTCTTAGTGACAAAGTTTATCGGTTGATGATGTTACCAACGGCATATTCTGTTGCTATACCATTGCTATTTTTAAACTTCATTTTCTTCGTGCCTAAATTTATGATAGAATATTTTATCGCTAACCTGTTCCAACATAGTTTGATCGACTGAGCAACCATCTTTAGCGAACAAATTTATCCATCGCTAAAGTTTTTTGTTAGCAATGACAAAAGTTAGTCACTAATTTTTTGTCGTTAATAGAAGCCGTCTTTAGTGATCAAATTTATCCATTGCTAAAGTTTTTCAGTAGCAACGACAAGAGTTAGTAACTAATTTTTGTCACTAATAATTTTGTAAGAAAATTATTGAAACGCGTAAATTATTGAATGATTAAAATAACCAACATTCATCGATAGCAAAATGCACAATAATTGTATACAAAAATCCACAAGTTTAAATATTTTGTCAAAAATAAACTAATGTCAAACCCACATCCATCAAAATTAGTATTTGTTACTACATAACTGTTTTGTATTTCCACACAAAATAGTCTATCAAAAAAATAATGAAACGATTAAGGGCTACGAATACTATGAAGGGCTATGAATACTATGAAGCTACGAATCAACATCATCATCATTAGTAGTAGGAGGAACAAACAAGACCCCTTCTTGTACCCTAATACCACCAACACGCTCAATGACTATCGGAAAAAAGTGTGTAGTAACTGTCGGAATCAATTGCTTCACAAAATCCTCCAAATTTATTGTCGGTAAAGAAATCGAAGGTGGTACTGATGATGTGGAGGCATTACAGGCACAAATTTTTTTCCAAAGTAACTTTCAACTTTAGATCCAAGACCAAATAATCTTTTCTTCTTCACTCCTACCATAGCTTCATAATATGATTCCAATTGATCGATTTCAGATTCAGTCTGTCTTTTTTTCCATATAATTTCTTCATACTTTTACTATAATTAACAAGTGGAGATATTAAAATAGACTCAACTTCCTGTTGCTTCTTTCATTTTTATGTATAATAAGAACTTTCGACAGATGTCAATACAAAAGAAAAATAAGAGAAGGGTATATCTAATGATGTAAATTATGGACTTACATGGAGAAGTCTGGAACTCTCAGCAATAAAAGATTTACCATCATGATTATGTGTGTGGACATGCAAATGTAACTCACTTAGAGTTGGATCTTGACCTATTGTAATAGCCTATACAAATAAATAATAGTCAAAATATTAAAATGCTAATTAAGATGTATGTATGCCTACCATTAAATTTAAAGCAAGTAGACTGAATTTATACTTACAAGTTTCTCCCGGTGCTCTCCAACTGTGATAGAACCATCTGTGTGTGTCCCGACAGCTATTTCACGACCATCACAACAGTTTTTGAATTTATCTTTGACTTTTTAATACAATCATCACTTTCCAAAGTTCCATCCACCTTTCCCATACATGGTCATTTACAAATTTTGGTTGAACTGTAGCTCTGTATTTCTTTATATTAGAAATGAAATTCTTATTGCATAATCCAGTATTCTTCAACCATTGTTTCTTTACCACAGTTTCACTAATGGAAGCATCCTAATAGAAATTCTTCTGAAATACATTTTAAAGAAATATAATTATGCACTTTAATTTGTAAACGAAACACCAAACACATTGAATGAAATCATGTAGTACATGACACATTTCCAATAGACATACAGTTGCCAACTAGGAAATTTTTTATAGTACATGGCACACTTCCAGTAGATATACAATTTCAATAGACAAACACATTTAATGATATGCTATTTGAACTGGCTATAAATCTACAATAGATACAACAATTACTGGAAATTTTTGGCATCAATGTTATATCTAGACACCTAGATTGTAATGATCCCAACACTCAAAGACCTAGCAATAATTTTCAAGGATGAATTGATGTCACAATTTACAAAATAGAAACTGCAATGCCACATACACTTATGCATCAGATACACAAAATAGAAACTACATATCACATACACTTATGCATCAGATGCAGTTAAGCCTATGTCACATAGAAATAAATCAACTTGAGCAAGAACATGATACAAATGCATATTTGTATTCCAATAGTCTCTAGAATGTGGGAATTACTTCACATAGAGTAAAAGGTATACCTCTAACCTTTCCCAAGCTCTATATTTACCATTGAGTGAAATCATATAGTATATGGCACACTTACAACTCTATATTTAACATTGTATACTCGTTTTCAATAGAAGAGTTAGCTATATAGATGATAATGTACCAACAACCACATTGTGCAAATCCTTCCAGAAGTAATATGCCAATTCTAAAACTGTTGCTATAGTTCAAACTAATATATTTTTTTTAAGATTCACAAACCGCAGAAACTGATAATTTGTATATTTCACTTTTAAGATTTATAAATACACAGTAATTTGGGGGCATTAGCCCCTATTTATAGCAAAAGAAAACTCACAAAACCTGCAGTTATTCTACACCACTAAATGGAGTCTAGTATATCTAGAACAAACTAATATGTATTCAAAGATAACGACTATTTAGGTACTAGTTCAAATTGCTGCTACAGTTCTGAAACTGTTGCTACAGTTTAAAATGTTGCCATAGTTCAAACTGCTGCTATAGTTCTGAAACTATTTCTACAGTTCAAAATACTTTACATGCATAGTATTTCTTAATTTAATCTAATCATTGATTTAGTTCTCAGCCAAAATATTTCCCTACCAGCACATACATTAGTACAATTCACAAGTAGATTTGAGTTATAATACAATATTAATGTAAATAGTTTTCATACTATCATAGTAGTATAACTTGTTATAACAGATTACCTGGAGTACTTTTAGGTGTTTAGTCAAATTTATAAACTGAATTTATAATTCTGACACTGTTGTAAAGATTTGGTGCTAAAAAAACAAACCTTGAATTCTCCAAAATAACCATCTTTGACATCTTTGGAGACACCTTTTCAATTGATCCCATTAGGATCAACTTCACTTTTGAAAGACAATGTAATGAAGCTGGAGTATTTTGTAGAAGGTTCCAACCTGTACACATTTAAAGAAATTGGTGCATGGATGATATTATCCAGTTAAACAATTGGGAATAAGAATTTACTGCATCCTTGTTTGCACCAAAGCAGTTATTTATCTAATAAACTGAATGATATTAAAAGTTTCTCAAAAAGCAAAAAATTAGAAGAAAGTGAGAAAAGGAAAAATGTGATATTACACTGGTCCCAACAGTCGTATATTCCAGTAGATCCAATGTGAGGACACAACTGTAGTTTTTTGCAAAAAGCTACTAATCATAACAGTAGTATAATGTACATATCAAATCATAAACAAACCAACTCCACAGTAAACTAGATCAACATACATAAACTATTAGCATTCATAATTTCAGTAGGTACTATATTCCATAACATCTAGGTACTTATATTCCAGAACATAACCTTCATTAGGAGATTCCAGAATACATCATAACCAATTAAACAGACCAACTCCATGGTAAACTAGATCAACATACATATAGTATTAGCATTCACAATTTCAGTAGGTACTATATACTAGAACATCTAGGTAATTATATTCCAGAACATAACCTTCACTCTATTTTGAAAGGAAACACCATGACTTACCAGTTTAAAAACCTCACCCCTCTTGGAGTTTATACATGTTTTGCTGCACTTATTAAGACAAGGAAAATCCATGAGTTTTTAATATCTTGATATTTACATGGTTAAAAGAGTAAGCAGACACAACAACAGTAAAACATAACTAAGAACGACACAAGTAACATGACATTACCATTGAAAGTAACTATTGTACTAAGATATGGATTAATGGAACCAATAAGTACCAATTATTCCTTATTAATACATAAAATAATAAGTAGTAAGTACTAACCCTGAAGAAGTCAGAAAAATAAGAGTCCAGGCATGGTTACTACTGAAATCACCTACACCAGATACATTTCTCTCAGTAGATGTTTGTAGTACCCCGGGAAATTTTTCGTTGAATTTTTGTGCATAAACGTGTTGGGTTCTATCTTCTAGAATAAATTATAAATTTTTCATGCAAAATGTCTTAGATTATGACCCACCATTGCGTAGAGTATCGAATAAAATTTCCAACGATATGTGGATCATCCAAAATAGACACCCGAGAGAAGAGTTATAAACATTCCAATCGAATCGTGAATAGTAGTAAACAGTAAAACGTGCAGGAAAAAGTACTGAGGCCTGGCGTATTTTTGCTCCAACTTTAAATGATCATAACTCCTTGTACATAATGATCTGGGTAATCTACTATATATTAATGGAAATCTCTGAGAGTCCTCTTTCCAATGAAATTGGTTTCATCCAATTTGTCTATTGGAGCAAAAAGTTATGGTTGATCTACTTCAGCCTATCAAAAGTGAATTTTTGGATCAACTTTAAATGATCATAACTCCTCGTACACAATGATCTGGGTGAGATACTATATATCAACGAAAAGATATGAGAGTCCTTTTTCTAATGAAATTGGTTTCATTCAATTTAAATATCAGAGTAAAACGTTATGGTTGATCTACTTCAGACTATCAAAACAGTCCACCAAAGGACAGATTTAAGAATTTTTTTGATTTTTAGGGGCGTTTTGGTCATTCCTCCTCAGCCAAAATTCGTCCAAACCCTATATTAGAGCCTATTAGAAGCATTATATGTTATATTTCATCAAACTCCCTCAAAAAGAAAACTCTAAGATCCTACATCCACCTTCAAGAACCTCCAAAGTTCACCATTAATTTTGCAAATTTATTCAAGATTCCAAGTTCCTAGTTCAAGAATTCCAAGAACCATCATTCAAAGGCACAATTAACATATCAAAAATGAGTATCGATATAAAGTTCATCATTCAAGGTATGTGGGATTTTTCAACAAGAACTCTCTTTTATTCTTATGCCCAAAAGTAATTTTCTTTACAAAGGCATGATTTTTATTTGATTTTTATGAATTTGAAGTATGAACCCATATCTTATGATGATTATTATGAAATCTTGATGTTTATGATTTTGAAAGATGAATTTACATATGTGGTGATATAAAGCAGGAATCTTGAATGATATTTATCATGATTTTGATATTTGGGGCGTGAATCCCCATTGAAAATTGTGTTTTTTTAGAAAATGTGTGTTATAAGCACGTTGATGTTAAATATTCGAGATATTTTGAATGATTTGACCTTTTGGTCTTAATGAAGTTGTTTTAAGCTCGAGTGTGAAAGAAATCCACAACGTGGTTGATTTTGATAGATGGGAAGCCTGATGGCTCTCGATTTATATTTATATATTACTGAAATTATTTTGTTATGGATTGTCTTTGAAATGATCTGAGCTAAGTCAGGGATAAATCTTTAGCACCGAGTGGGAGGTATAAAGCGACCTTACTTCCTTAGAACTACGTGTTATCGTAGAAGTGAGCCTGAGGCTGATTTATATAGTGATCACTAGTTTGTGTGGATTTGACATCGATAGTTCTACTTCGATGGCAAGGATAGGATGGCTCTACCCAATGTGGGTTGTACGTTGGACTCCATGTAGCTAACATGGTTTATGTCGGTTATAGGATCTCCCTGTGTGTGTGTTTCCTTGTGTCTATGGTGAATGGTGAAGTAATTTGAAAGTGGAATTGTGAAAGCTATTCTTTTGAAAGATTTAAATGATATTTACATTATGAGAATTGATATTCTTGATGAACTGAAAGTGATTGACAAATCATATGAAGACTCATATATGTTATTGTACTTATTTCATCCTCTCATGATTATGATGATTTTCTTAGGGCTATGTGAGTCTTTCATACATCCTGCATATTTCTTCTAAATATTTATGATGATGATGTTTATACAACTGCATACACCCCTATATACTCGGTTCCTTTCCATGGTACTAACCCACATCTTTGGATGTGGTTTGCATTTTCTCAAAATGTAGGTTCAGGTTCTCTGTTCTAGGTTTGATAGTGATTCTTCGGGCACACTGTTCTACATCCTCTATTGTGGTGAGTCCTCATGTTCCAAGGACGTGATGTCTGATGATGGTTTCACAAAATTGTTTACATTTGATAATTGAGTATGAGTCAGTTGGGGCTTGTCTCAACCGCTCACTGGTTTTATTGATTTTCTTAGAGGCTTGTCAGACTAGTATAGATGTTGGGAGTTGACTAATAAGTTGTATTTTGTTATCTTTTTGAAATTCTTTTATTCTTGGATGATGATTACTCTGTTGATATTTAAGGGTTATTTATTAAAACCCCATTGATATGTGTTGGACTGAATGAAAATGGCTCAAAAGGTTAGATTGGGGCTACTAGTAGCCTCAAGCACCGTGTGACACTTTGGGACCCATTTTTTGAGGCGTTACAAACTTGGTATCAGAGCCTAAAGTTTTAAGGTGTCCTAAGGAGTCTGACAAAACACGTTAAGTAAATTCTTGATCATCGATATATAGCGCGCCACATCTATGAGGCTACAAGATGTTTTAAGAAAAAATGTGATTCTTTTTTTCAGAAGTCTATCGTGCTTAAAGTTTCTCTCTCTGCTATTGATTTGTGCTCCTCTCTTTCAGAAATATGCCTCCATATTGAGTGAGAAGAAATAATGATGGTCAACAACCTCAACCCGCTGACCCATTAAATGAAAATGTGTATTATGCTGAATTTTGGGCATCCTTTCAGGCGCTGGCCCAAGCTATTACTATAAATGTTCAGGCCAACCTGGCCCCAGCTCCACAGCAGTAGGGAGGTGATTCAGCTGCTGCCAGGATCCGTGACTTCATGCGAATGAATCTACCAGAATTCTATTGGTCCAAGTATGATAAGGATCCACGGTTGTTTTTAGAGGAAGTGCAGAAGATGACTCAGGTGATGCATGTATCTGAGGAACATAGTGTGAAGTTGGCTACGTATAGGTTGAAAGACCTTGCTTATGACTAGGTTGTTTCTTGATGGAATGGTAGAGGTGAGGGAGCTATCCCTACAACTTGGTAAGAGTTCCAGGATATATTCCTGGATAAGTTTTTCCTTTTGGAGATGAGAGAGGCAAAGGTGGAAGAGTTTATGAACCTAAGACAGGGCTCTATAGCTGTTAGGGAGTACTGTGTAAAGTTCAATCAGTTCGCAAAGTATGCTCCTGACTTAGTGGCTGATAATCGGGCTAGTATGAGTAAGTTTGTGACTGAAGTATCTAGTTTTGTGGTTAAGGATTGTAGGTCTGTTATGCTGAATAATGAGATGAATATTTCTAGGTTGATGACCTATGCCTGACAGATTGAGGCAGACAAGATTAAGGAGAGAGATAGAATAAGAGGGAATAAGAGACCTAGGTCCGAGCAGCATGGAAAGGGTCAGACTAGATTGCAGAGAGAGAGTCACCCTCAGTATCAGGATCATTCGTCTATGACAGCATCATCATCTTCTAGTGCTCCCGTACCTAGAGGTAGGCAGGAGCAAGGTACCGGGTCATATGCATCCAGGTCCCAGTACAGTGCTGGTAGTAAGCCAAATCATCCCCTGTGTCCTAAGTGTGGTAGGGCTCATTTGGGTAAGTGTTGGGGTAAGAAGAGGGGTTGTTTCCGGTATGGTGACATGGGTCACAGAGTTAGAGATTGTCCATAGGATGGACAAGGGCATCGTGACTATCGCCCTTAGACCTAGACTCAGATTATTAGTGCTCCAGTTCCAGCGACTCGCCCAGCCCCAGCTCAAGGCACCTCTTCTAGCAATGCTGGCGGGCAATGCCCGAATAAATTCTATGCTTTACCGTCCCGCCAGGAACAGGAGGACTCTCTCGATGTTGTTACTGGTATGCTTCGTATATTTCAGTTTGATGTGTATACTTTGTTGGATCCTAGATCCAGTCTCTCATATGTTACACCTTTGGTTGCTGCAAATTTTGAAATGAGTCCTGAGATTATTCCTGAGCCTATCCTAGTTTCTACCCAAGTGGGTAATTCGATTGTTGCCCAGGAAATGTATAAAAAGTGTCCTGTTACCGTTCTTCATAGAGTCTTGTTGGTTGATCTGATTGAGTTAGACATGGTAGATTTTGATATGATTCTGGGTATGGACTGGCTGTATTCTTCTTGTGCTCTATTGATTGTCGGGCCCGAGTGGTCAAGTTTCAATTTCTGGGTGCATCCGTGTTTGAGTGGTCTGGGAATTTTGTGTCAGCTAAGAGTCATTTTATCTCTTACCTCAAAGCTAGGAAGCTTATTTCCAAGGGGTGTATTTACCATTTGGTTAGAGTCAAAGACACTAAGTCTGAGACTCTAACTCTCCAATCTGTTAACATTGTCAACGAGTTTTCTGATGTCTTTCTGGATAATCTCCTAGGGATACCTCCTGATAGAGAGATAGATTTTGGGATTGATCTTCTTCCCGATACTCAACCCATTTCTATTCCTCCTTACCGTATAGCCTCTGCAGAACTTAAGGAGTTGAAAGAGCAACTCAAAGATCTACTAGATAAGGGTTTCATAAGGCCCAGTGTTTCTCCTTGGGGTGCTCCTGTGTTGTTTGTGAGAAAGAAAGATAGCTCTTTGCATAAGTGCATTGATTACCGCCAACTAAATAAAGTCACCGTAAAAAATAAGTACCCACTTTCGAGAATAGATGATTTATTTGACCAATTGTAAGGTGCAAGTTATTTCTCAAAGATAGACCTTCATTCTGGCTATCATCAACTCAAAGTTAGGGAGTGTGACATCCCAAAAACCGCTTTTCAAACTCGTTATGGCCATTTTGAGTTTCTTGTTATGTCTTTCGAATTAACTAATTCCCTAGCATCTTTCATGGACCTTATGAATCGAGTGTTCAGATCATATCTGGATATGTTTTTCATAATGTTCATCGATGATATACTGGTGTACTCCCGTAGTGAGGATGAACATTTTGATCATCTCCGAACTGTCTTGCAAACCCTTAGAGATCACAAGTTGTTTTCCAAGTTCAGTAAGTGTGAGTTTTGGCTAAGGTCAGTTGCTATTCTATGTCATATCATTTCTTCTGAGGGTATTAGAGTTGATCCCCAAAAGACCAAAGGTGTTAAAAATTGGCCTAGATCTATTTCTCCGACTGATATTCAAAGTTTGTTGTGTCTAGCTGGCTATTACCGCCGTTTTATTAAGGGTTTCTCCTCTATAGCGTCTCCTATGACTCGGTTGACCCAAAAGAAAGTGAAGTTCTTATAGTCCAAATCTTGTGAGAAGAGTTTTCAGGAGTTGAAGACTCGACTCACTTCAACCCCTGGTTTGACTTTGCCTGATGGTGTTGATGGTTTTGTGGTGTACTGTGATGCTTTGAGAGTTGGGTTGGGTTACTTATTGATGCCGAAAGGTAAGGTGATAGCTTATGCTTCTAGATAGTTGAAACCCCATGAGAAAAATTACCTCACCCATGACCTTGAGTTGGCTGCTGTTGTGTTTGCTTTGAAAATCTAGAGATACTATTTGTATGGTGTCCATGTTGATGTTTTCACTGATCATAAGAGTCTATAGTATATGTTTACCCAGAGAGAATTGAATATTAGGCAGAGACGATGGTTAGAATTATTAAAGAACAATGATATGAGTGTGTGGTACCATTCGGGCAAGGCCAATATTGTGGCAGATGCCCTAAGTAGAGTGTCCATAGGTAGTATTTCGCATGTGGTAGAAGGTAAGAAAGAGTTGGCTCGTGATGTACATCACTTGGCTAGATTGGGGGTTAGGTTGTTTGACTCTACTGAAGGTAATATAGGGGTTCAGAGTATTTTCGAATCCTCCTTGGTTTTGGAAGTGAAGGAAAAGCAATACTTAGATGCTAGTTTGGTCAGACTGAAGGAGTCAGTCAAGGACCAAAGAGTAGAGGTTTTCTCCCAAGGGGGAGATGGTGTGTTGAGATTGCAAGGTAGATTGTGTGTCCCAAATATTGATGATCTGAGATAGAGGATTATGCTGAAGCGCACGGGGCACGATATTCTATTCATCTTGGTGCCACCAAGATGTACCGAGACTTGCGGGAAATCTATTGGTGTAGTGGCATGAAGAAAGATATAGCAGTATTTGTAGCTAAGTGTGCAACATGCCAACATGTTAAGGTTGAACACCAAAGACCTGGCGGTATGATGTACGAGTTTAGTACTCCCACCTGAAAGTGGGAAGAGATAAATATGGACTTTTTGATTGGTTTACCTACTTCCCAATGCCATCGTGATTCCATTTGGGTTGTGGTTGATAGGTTGACTAAGTCTGCTCATTTCTTTCCTGTTCATACTTCATATACTGTTGAGGATTATGCTAGATTGTATATCCGAGAGCAAGTCAGACTGCATGGAGTTCCCTTGTCTATTATTTCGGATAGGGGTACTCAGTTTACTTCACAATTTTAGAAAGCTTTTTAGAAGGGTCTTGGTACCCAAGTCCTTTTGAGTTCTACTTTTCATCCGCAGACCGATGGTCAGGCTGAGCGGACCATCCAGACCTTAGAGGATATGTTGAGATCTTGTGCACTTGACTTTAAGGGAAGTTGGGATGATCACTTACCGTTGATAGAGTTTGCTTACAATAACAGTTTCTACTCTAGTATTCGCATGGCTCCATTTGAAGCCTTATATGAGAGGAAGTGTAGATCACTTATAAGTTGGTTTGAGGTAGGTAAAGCGACTGTGAGTGTTCCTGATTTGGTATTTGAGGATATGGAAAGAGTTAAGTTGATTAAGGAAAGGTTGAAAACTGCGCAGAGTCGTCAGAAGTCATATGCTAATGTTAGAAGGAGAGACCTTGAGTTTGAAGTTGGTGACCTAGTGTATCTGAAAATTTCACCCATAAGAGGGGTGAAGTGATTCGGAAAGAAGGGGAAGCTTAGTCTCCGTTATGTTGGTCCTTACAAAATTCTTAGCCGTGTTGGTAAGGTAGCTTATGAAGTCAAGTTGTCTTCCAAGTTGTCCTCTGTTCATCCAATATTCCATGTCTCCATGCTTAGAAAGCATATTAGCGATGTTGTGGTAGTGGATTCCTATGTGAGTGCTGACATTCAAGAAAATCTTTCTTTTGATGAGATTCCTGTTGAGATTCTTGATTTTAGTATCCGAAGACTAAGGAACAAAGAAGTTTCCTTGGTCAAGGTGTTGTGCCAAAAATATTCTGTTGAGTGTGAACTTGGGAAGCTGAGGCAGAAATGCGATCCAAGTACCCACACCTATTTTCCGCGAACTCTGATCAAGTCGAAGGTACCGTTCTTTCGTAAATCATGCACTTTTGATAAAAGTTGCAGCAGTTCAGCTGTCATTTATTATGTGTTCAGCTGTAGTTTCTTGAATTTATGCATTCTATATTGCATTCCGAGTGAGAAACAATGTGGTGATGAGTCTAACGAATGGTTTCAGCTGTATTCTCTATTCCCTATCTAATCTTGGCATATCTAGCATCATTCGAGGATGAATGTTTCCAAGGGGGGATGATGTAATACCCCGGGAAATTTTTCATTGAAATTTTGTGCGTAAGCATGTTGGGTTCTATCTTATAGAATGAATATTAAAATTTTCATGCGAAATGTCTTAGATTATGACCCACCATTGCGTTGAGTATCGAATAATATTTCCAACGATATGTGGATCATCCAAAACAGACACCCGAGTGACAAGTTTTGAACATTCTGATCGAACCGTGATAGTAGTAAACAGTAAAACGTGCAGGAAAAAGTACTGAGGCCTGGCGTATTTTTTCTCCAACTTTAAATGATCATAACTCCTTGTACATAATGATCTGGGTGATCTACTACATATCAACGGAAATATCTACGAGTCCTCTTTCCAATGAAATTAGTTTCATCTAATTTGTCTATTGAAGCAAAAAGTTATGGTCGATCTACTTCAGCCTATCAAAAGTGAATTTTTGGGTCAACTTCAAATGATCATAACTCCTCGTACACAATGATCTGGGTAAGATACTATATATCAACGGAAATATATAAGAGTCCTCTTTCTAATGAAATTGGTTTCATTTAATTTGAATATCGGAGTAAAATGTTATGGTTGATCTACTTCAGACTATCAAAACAGTCCACCAAAGGTCAGATTCGAGAATTTGTTTGATTTTTAGGTGCGTTTTGGTCATTCCCCCTTACCCAAAATCCATCCAAACCCTATATTAAAGCCTATTAGAAGCATTATATGTTATATTTCATCAAACTCCCTCTAAAAGAAAACCCTAAGCTCCTACATTCAACTTAAAGAACCTCCAAAGTTCACCATTAATTCTGCAAATTTATTCAAGATTCCAAGTTCCTAGTTCAAGAACTCCAAGAACCATCATTCAAAGGCACGATTAACATCTCAAAATGAGTATCGATCTAAAGTTCATCATTCAAGGTATGTAAGGTTTTCCAACAAGAACTCCCTTTTGTTCTTGTGCCCAAAAGTAATTTTCTTTACAAAGGCATGATTTTTATTTGATTTTTATGAATTTGAAGCATGAACCCATATCTTATGATGATTATTATGAAATCTTGATGTTTAAGAATTTGAAAGATGAATTTACATGTGTTGTGATATAAAGCATGAATCTTGAATGATATTTATCATGATTTTGATATTTGGGTCATGAATCCCCATTGGAAATTGTGTTTTTTTTAGAAAGTGTGTGTTATAAGCATGTTGATGTTGAATATTTGAGATACTTTGAATGATTTGGCCTTTTGGTCTTAATGGAGTTGTTTTGAACTCAAGTGTGAAAGAAATCCACAACGTGGTTGATTTTGATATATGGGAAGCATAATGGCTCCCGATGTATATATATATTTTACTAAAATTGTTTTGTTATGGATTGTCTTTAAAATGATCTGAGCTAAATCCGGGAGAAATCTTTAGCACCAAGTGGGAGGTATAAAGCGACCTTACTTCCCTAGAACTACGTGCCCCCGTAGGAGTGAGCCTGAGGCTGATTTATATAGTGATCACTAGTTTGTGTGGATTTGATATCAATAGTCCTACTCTGATGGCAAGGATAGGAAGGCTCTCCCCAAAGTGGATTGTACGTTGGAATCCATGCAGCTCACATGGTTTATGTCGATTATAGGATCTCCTAGTGTGTGTGTGTTTCCTTGTGTCTATGGTGAATGGTGAAGTGATTTGAAAGTAGAATTGTGAAAGATATTCTTTCGAAAGATTTAAATAATATTTACATTATGAGAATTGATATTCTTGATGAACTGAAAGTGATTGACAAATCATATGATGACTCACATGTGTTATTGTACTTATTTCATCCTCTCATGATTATGATGATTTTCTTAGGGCTATGCGAGTCTTTCATACATCCTGCATATTTCTTATAAATATTTATGATGATGATGTTTATACAACTACATACACCCCCATATACTTGGTTCCCTTCCATGGTACTGACCCACATCTTCGGATGTGGGCTGTATTTTCTCGAAATGTAGGTTCAGGTGCTCAGTTCCAGGTTTAACAGTGATTCTTTGGGCACACTATTCTATATCCTCTGTTGTGGTGAGTCCTCATATTCCGAGGACTTGATTTCTGATGTTGGTTTCACGAAATTATTTAGATTTGATAACTGAGTATGAGTCAGTTGAGGTTTGTCTCAATGGCTCACTGGTTTTATTGATTTTCTTAGAGGCTTGTCAGACTAGTATAGATGTTGAGAGTTGACTAATAAGTCGTATTTTGTTATCTTTCTAAAATTCTTTTATTCTTGGATAATGATTACTCTGTAGATATTTGAGGGTTATTTATGGAAACCCCATTGATTTGTGTTGAACTGAATGAAAATGACTCAAAGGGTTAGCTTGGGGCTACTCGTAACCTCAAGCACTATGTGACGCTCTGGAACCTATTTTTCGGGGTGTTACAATGTTCCCTCAACTGGTGGGTTGCTTTGAGTATTCATACTCTGGCCTATTGGACTGCTTTGGTTAGGTAAAAGTGGAGATGTCTAAGGAATAACTGGGGTACTTCTTTGTCCCAATGATTCAACCGATGGCATACTGTTGGGCAGTATTGTTTGATCGGTTGGCATACTGCTAGGGTTTGAACTTGTACCATCTTGTTCAATAACTAAGTTGGAATAGAAGGTACTTTACCACATTTACCAGTCTTACTCCTACCTGAGGACTTTTCTGCACGATAGCTGCCTCGAGTCATATCTACAAAAAAGATGATAGTGTCGTTAGATCTTTACTAGTAAAAACAAAATTAAAATCATGTGCTATGAAAAACTGACAGATTTTCAAAAGAAACAAAATTTTTTGACGGAATGTCCATTTAATTGATCAATCAAACATATACAGATTTGCTTCTCATGTTTCTTATATACTTACCCAAGACTCATGATAAAATAGTGTTTCAATCTTCCAGGTGCTTCTTTTGCTATGTCAAAAGATTTTATCTTTATTTTAAAAAAAGAATTGAAAAGCATAAACTATGGAAATGATAATACTTTTAATAAAAAATACTTAAAACAAAATACAACAAAGATAATATAGTAGATTTTTATCATGCACTTGTCATTATCTATGTCTTCTTACTAAAAATAAAATACAACAAAGAAAAAATAGCAGTTTTTTATCAAGCTCTAGTCACTATCCATATCTTTCTCAGTCATGATATAAGAATAGATTTTATTATTGTTAAGAGAATTCGGTTACCTCACAAATGACTCAACCTCCTCACAATTTAGTAAAATATAAGTTTGGGCAGCCTTGATTTCATCTAGAGTTAAATCTCTCTTTTTGCTTCTCCCCATAGTTGACCTGTATGAGAGAATATTGAAAGATTTCCTTTAAGATCTTCCGCAACACCACCATTGTTATTATGATCCACATTATGATTACGTGACATGATATGAGGTTTAAAATAATGAGAAAATAATTGTGTTAACTCCATCATCAAGTATGCTTCACAAATGGAACCCTCAACAATAGCTTTATTCCAAACCATCCTTTTAAGAGTTCCCAGATACCTATATACATAAAAATATGGAACATTACATTTGAAAGTTATGTATTAATTATTTGTCACAAGTTCGGCATAGCGTTTCACATTTACCTTTCAAAGGGATACATCCATCGATATTGCACAGGTCCAGTTATCCTTGCTTCATATAGAAGGTGCATAGGAAGATGTTCCATTGAGTAAAAGAATCTAGGAGGAAATATGTGATCTAACATACATAAAATTTATGGAATATCTCCCTCTAATTGCACCATATCATCCACTCGTAGAGTGGTCAAAGTAAGATCCTTAAAAAATAAGTATTCTGTAAGTGCCTGCCACACGTTACCAGGAAGTAGTTCACGAAAATAAATGGGCATTAGTCATTTCATGAACACATGATAATCGTGACTTTTCATACCAAATAACCTGTTCACATTTGTGTCTAGCAACCTACCCAAATTTGAAACATACCCATCTGGAAACTTTAAGCCTTTCACCCAATTAAACAAGATAGCTCTTGATTCTTTGTCTATTTTATAAATAACTTTTGGATATTATCCATCACTATCCTTTAACAATTGAGGTCGATCACAATACTTTGTCGTATCTAGATGTGACTGTGGATTGTCTTTAGTTTTGTCATCAAAATTAAGAACTGTGTTAAATACATTATCAAAGAAGTTTTTCTCAATATGCATGACATTAAGATTATGTCGAATCATGTTAGAACTTGATGATTTTCTTTTTCCAACCACATGTCTTACATATTCTTTGATTAACATCTTTTACACCAACTCTGTTACATTTCTTATCCCTAAATTTCAAATTTGGTTCAAAATTTCCTCCCTGTTCTATATGATAGTAGGGGTCTTTTGATAGTCTGGCCTTTAAGAAAGTTTTTTTGATTTCTCCTAAATGGGTAATGCTGGTCAAGGAACATTCTATGACAAGCAAACAAGGATTGTTTTCTTCCATGGTGTAATCTAAAGGATTGTGTTTCCTCCATACAATAAGGACATGCTAACTTGCCCCAGTACTCCATTCCGATAACATAGAATATGTTGGAAAGTCACTAATTGTCCACATCAAAGTTGCCCTTAATTGAAAGTTTTGCTTTTTTGAGATGTCAAATTCTTTCACACATGTCTCCCACAATAACGTCAATTCCTTTATTAGAGGTTGCAGATAAAAATTAATTTTATGTTTGGAATTGCCAAGACCTAGAACAATGATTGTTAAGAACATATAAGCCTTTTTCATGCACATTCGTGAAGGTAAATTGTATGGAGTGATAATCACTGGCCAGGAGGAATATTTCCTTCTTGATTGACTGAATGGTTGAAAACCATCCATTTATAACCCCAATCTGACATTTCTTGGTTCAGCGGCAAATAAGGGATGAATTTTATTGAAGTTCTTTCAAGCCTTAGAATGTGATGGATGACGCATCACACCGTCCTTTTTTTTATGCTCATGATGCCATCTCATGTAGGCAGCTGTAGCATGGGATGCATATAATCTTTGCAATCTTGAAATCCAGGAAAAATAATACATTTTCTTATACCAATTTCCTCTCATGAGAGCCAACACAATACTTATACCTTGGCTTGCTACAAAATTTATAAGATTTAAGGTGTTCATCATCAACCCAATAAAACATACATCCTGATTCACAATAATCAATCTTTTCAATTGGCAAACCCAAGCAACACACTAGTTTCTTTGTTTGATAATAGCTATCAAGCACCATGATATCTTCTGCTAAAGCCTCTTTAAGAAATTGCATCATCTGGTTATAACCTCTCTGTGACATATTATTTTTTATTTTAAAATTTAACATTCTAGAAACAACTGCAAGTTGAGAGAGGGATGAACCGGGATATAATTTTGCATCGGTGTCTTTTAGCAAATTATAAAAATTTTGAGATACGGAATTAGGATCTTTCTCCATTGAATGCTCAAAAGAATGAGATGACTCAGGTTCAATATTGCTATAAGATTGCCAACTTAAACCCTGGAAAAAGTTGGGACCAGCTGCATCCAAAATCATTTATCGGTGTGGATTTTCTCCTAATTCAGGTTGACCAACACCATGCAAGTCATTACCAAAACAAGTCCCACTTATAACATCTTTCTCCCCTTGATGCTTTCAAATAAAATAGTTCTCAACGAATCTAGAATGATAAAGGTGATATTTAACAGTTTCGATATTCATGAATTTATAGTTCTTACATTTTGCACATGGACATCTAACTTTGTCACCACTCATGCGATTATATTGAGAACATGTGAATTGGATAAGTTCATTCACACCAGTTATAAAACTAGAGTTTAAGCCCCTCGACCATCTAACCTTTCATACATCCAACCATGCTCTAGATTATTCATGTTTCTATTAATTATTGAAATAAAGAAACATGATAATCAGTGCTAAATAAAGTGAAGTTCTCAAAGAAGAAGAAAAAAAAATTAATCATAAAAAATTAGCTCTATCAACAGCTCAAAGAAGAAAACAAAACAACGCATTCTACCATACCGTTCTTCATCAGCAACAACTTAGTGTTTTAGGTCAAGATAAAATTAAGATAAATGCAAGAACCATGATGAGTAGGTGCGTACAACCATATATTTAGAACATAAAAATGAAAGCGAAAAAAAGTACACAAACTAAGTCTTCCTTTTTTTTTTCCTTTTGATGAAATGAACAATAAACAAAGAAAGTAAGGTGATATAGTAAGACAAAGTTTTGGTACTGTACTTTTCAAATACTATAATTTAACAAAATTATATATCTCATTTGCATCATTTCAAGACTATTTCATATACCATTTAATTGGCACATTATAATAGTCAGTTCAAACAACTTAAACACATCAAGTGAGATACATGCACAGGTTTCCTAGATCCTACATTTTCTCAACCTTATTATGTAACTACCATCAACTCAAACCACATCTGCAGCATAACAAAGATCTATATTACATATATACCTTTAATTCATCTCCCAGTCATACCTATGTCAAATGGGTGTAACATGAGTATGGCACTTAATGCACAACCAACATGACATATCAGTAATAGTATGCACACACTTATTATGAATATGCACTAAAAAAAGTAAAACACTCCTATAACAAAAAATGTATAACCAATCCACTAACACTTGCTGAGTGAGCTAATCCACAACACCATCTGCATACACGTAATACTATATATAAAAGGTAGTGTTAAATAAGTAACTTACTGAACAAATTCACTTGATCTTTTCTTTCAATGTTTTATAGCAGCTGCAGTTATTTAGCTGTATAAAATAGTCACTTCAACTCTCTCCCTAACATGAACAAAACTAGAAATGATTCAAATGTAAAATTAGCACTTTGAGATGAGGCAACCAACCAACCAATTAATACGATAATCTACAATCTACATATTTAACAACTACTAATGTAGGCATTAAAATTTCAATGCCTCTGGAAAAACAAGGATAGCTAAAAAAAAATTAGCATTTAGAGTGATAAACTACTTTTAAATTAGAAATATCAAATTATAACATATTAACCCAAATGGATGTAAGTTCATAACAAAGATCTATATTACACGATACAAAGATCTATATTCCCCTTGTATTCATTTGTTCCATCTTTTAGGTGTGCAAACAAAAGTAATAGTTGCAGAATTCACTTAAGACTTTCTTGTTTAGCAGCTATTACAGATTCAATTGCAGAATTTAGTGGAAATAGTCTAATAATTGAATAACCACGCTAATACGATATTCATAATATTATCGCTACTAAATGAATACATCTATTAGTCCATGTTTTCTCCTCTATATCTTTTTTTCTATTTCTACACGATCACTGTGTCCCACTTATCTCTTTTAAATTTTGGGGTAGTTTTCCACTTTTGTCCCCATTTCTTCATATGATGATTTTTCTGATAAATTTTACTTGTTTTGTTCAACTTTTGACTCGTTTATGCCTACGTTTTTTTTGCATTTTTGACCAAAATTTTATGTATTCATTCAACAACTTTTGAATCATGTTGCTTATTATACTGATGATGAGTAATAAAAGAAGAGATAAATATAAAAGCTCTTCTTTGTCCGAAGTTAAAAAGAAAATAAAGTAAATATTGTCCTCTTACACTACAAAAGGTTTTCCTAAAACAATATAAATCAAATTCACACTAATAAAGTATACATCTTCACTTTTTAGTTTAGTTTGACTAGGATATGATAAATAACACAAACAATGAAAAATTGATAATCCCAAATGTTTGCATGAATCCTAGCCCCTAAATGTTTGCATGAACCCTAACCCCAAATGCCTACATGAATCCTAACTCAATTTACAGAGCTAATAAAGTCAAAACATTACAGATTTACAATAAAATTGAGTAAACCGATAGAATAAAATCAGTCCAAAAAAGTCAATAAAATCAATAAAAATTACAAATTTATAACAAAAAGAGAGAAGACATGAAATTTCATTATTAAAATTCTTAAAATAGTCCAAACAAAAAGAGAGATAGAATATTTTTCTTCAAGAGTCCAAATTCAAGGCATTTTAGAGAGATAAAACATTTTTCTTACCTGATTCAATGTCCAAGAAGAAAATAATATTACTAATTCTCATACTTTTGTTACTGATTCAAAGTAGTTTTGTAGAGAGAAGTGAGAGTCACATATAGAGAGAGAAAGGAAAGCAGAAATAATGAGAAGGAACCCTAGAAATATAATATATTAAAAATTATAAAATGTTGCGATGGATTTTTCGTTGCTAATAATAAATAAAAATTTATATAAATATTCTAATGGTTAGTGATGAAAAATTTTATTGCTAAATCTATTACTATCAATTAATTAAAATGATTACACATATTTGTTGCTAAATTCGTCTCAAAATTAAGGCGCTAAATTTTTGCGCCAATATTTGACGACGAAAAACGAAATCGGTTGCTGATCCGTTGCTATATCATAAATTAAAAAGGGTCTTGCTATGTTTGCAACAAAAATAAAATTTTCGTTTCTAAGCCATCGCTACTCAGTGACAAAAATTGATCTGTCATTAAATTTTATCGCTAAATGCTTTTTTTTGTAGTGAAAAGAAGCTAAATTAGATTAGATTAATTTGATATTTTAAAATTAACATTTAGATATTTAAAAACTATAAAGTACTTTAAATTGAATCTTTCTCATTTCAATATGAAGAAAAAAATACATCTTAGAATATTAATCAAAATTTATATTGTTTGACTCTTAAAAATAATTATGAAAAATAAAAAGGAGTATGTCATAAGATATACAAATTCATCATAATACTATTAACCCAAAAACATAAAACATAAAACAAATACTATTAACCTATCAATATTAACATAAAACAAATACTATTTACCTATCAATATTATTGTAGCGGATCAAGTATATGGAGTTTGACAAAAATAGAAATTAAACAGAAAACTTACCTCTCTGTTGAACAATTAAAAAATAGTACTTTTTTTATATTAACCCTTTCTTGTGTCTATTTTGATAACCGACACTAATCGTCTTTTATGTATGTTTTTTTGGTTAAAAAGTAGCTTAACATAGAAAGAAAATGTGTATACATAAAATAGCCAGCTAGATTAGTGTGGGTTAATTAAATACGCACATGGGGCATTCCCAAGTTAGAGTCTGGATATGAGTTTATTCTTCTTTCAAAAATAGTTTCTAACATGTCTGCTCATACTTGTTCATAGACAAACATAAGAGGAACTGCTAAAACCTTTGTTCCATTATTATCTCCAGCTACTGCTCCCTTTTTAGCTAAGACATCCATTACCCTATTTTATTTTCTGTAACTATGTCATACCCTTGTACATTCTCTCCTTATCCTTGATCTGTATCAGTAAATAATACGGTTATAATGGAGGTTTCCTTTATGTAACATTAGAATGATTTATTTAGAATCAACATTAATTTCAACAGGAATGAGATTGTTCTCTTCAGCAAGTTTAAGACCTTCATAGAGTGTTAGGAGTTCTATCTAGTTATTTGTTGCTTGGTTATAACTCTTAAGAAAAGTAGTGTTTGCTGTAACCCCCCCCCCCTCCACCTCAGTACCTCCCTTACTGGGAGTGAATAGACAAGAACCGCCATAATTGATTTTATAAGTACCCCTAGGAGGAGGGTTCTATTTAAGAACAATAGTGGTAGTGAGGCTAGAAGGCCTTTTATATCTTACAATGTGTTCAAATAAGACAACTTTTGAGTAGGCCTGGGCAAAGTTGGGTCTCTCCAGGATATAGTAGAAAGTGTTGTAGTTCCTACTTTTCCAGATTGTCAGAGACAAAAAAGGGGGAGGGTTTTCCATCGAACAAGTTGGTTGAAAAAATTCTCTTGGTTGTTCTTCTAGGTGAAATTCCAGTTATAGAAGATGGAAATTTCTGAGAGAGAGATTTGTTGATAGACTTATTAAGAAGATTTTTCCAAAATTCATGAGTATTGGGACATTCAAAGAAGATGTGGACAATAACCTCACTAAAATTATTACAAGTAGGGCAAGAGGGGTTAATGTTGATGCCTCTTTATTGAGGATAGACCTAGTTGTCAGACTATTATGGTGAAACAACCATATGAAGAACTTTATCTTAAAAGGGATTGATAGTTTACAGATCTAAAAAAAGTTATTTTGGTTAGTTATTTTGGGATCTTGTCTCTTTTCAACAATGAATTGATGAGCACTTTTGCTTCAGAAGAGGCCATTTCCATTGAGTCTCTAGATAATATAGTATTTGTTGGCTCAAAGGTTAGGGTAGAAAGATTTTTGAATAGCATTGTTAATGTGTTGAGGAATGGGTATGGAAAGTTCCTTGAAGTTACAGTTATCCTCAACCCAGATATCAGAGAGCCTAGTATGTAGATGGTTAGGATGAAAAGGGCCTTAAATGATCTCTCTAAGAGGTTAGTGGTTAGGTATCCATCTATAAGTCTAGAACTTGAGCTCAAAACCTTTCTGGACTACCCATTGGGTAGAATCTTTGTAGTTATTCCAGCTTAATTTTATGGCCTTCCAAGTCTTGGAAGCATTTGCCTTAATTAAAGAGTTAATGTTGCCATGCTTAGTTTGCAGAATTTTGGACCAGAGGTTGAATGGAGTATTGTGAAACTTCCAGGCAAGTCACCTTCCTTTTTAGGAAATGTAATGGGATCCCAACCGACCACGTGTATTTTTTTTTATTTTCCTTAGAAGAACCCCATATAAAATTCTTTTGAGATTTATTAATATATTTGTACATTTTACTAGGAAGGAGGATATATTGCATGACATGAGTAGGAATACTACTCAGAGAGGATTTTGCTAGGGTGGTTCTGCCAACCATTTTGAGAAACTTAGTTTACAGCCAGCCAAGGGTTGTTCTACAAACTATTTTATGAAACTTAGTTTTCTAGCTAGCCAATTTGATGCAGAGATTGTCAATGATAAATCTTCTACATGTTACTCAAAACAAGCATATGTCAATAGCCATCATTCTGATTGAAATTAAAACTAAATCTTGTTGGGTATCCATTAGAATTATTAGATTTAAGTTGCTATCTTATTGAAATTTCAAAGCCACGCTAATACTCAGGCATAGGTGAAAACAAATTGAAGAACTTTTCCCTATTTATATATATATATAATTATCCCTAAACCTAATAGGAAGTACAAATGGTAAAAAAATTACCTAAATTTTAAAGTCCTAAAACTTATGAAAATAAGTAAATAATTTTAAACTATTAAAATAGTAAAAAGATGATTTTGTCTACTGTAGGATCTTTTAATGAAGGACAAAATGTTCAAACTATATATTTAAGGTCCTTCACACTTTTAATATAGTACTAGTATAGGATATGTATGTTGCACGTGAGTTTTACGTTTAAAAAAAGAAGTCCATAAAATAGAGAACAAAACCTCATTCAATCACCTTTATATCACATATATTCATTACAAATATAGATTTTTATACTATCATATTAAGTTGACTCATAACGTGTGTTCTCCCAAAGTTGGATCCATTATGCTCAGTGGTGTTCCGACTCTCCAAGTCTTCCAAACCTATAAGATTTATGTATATATTTTTCAAAATTAGATGGCATCAATTTCATTTACATATGGACTAAGATAAAAAAAAATATGGTTATGAATGTAAAACTTACATAGCTAAGTTGCAAGTGTGAGTATATTGAGTGATTCAGTGGACAAGTTGTAATAATTGAAGCTCAACTCAAAAGATATAGTGTCCTTTCATCTTATGTATATGTTTAAAGTCTCATATCTTGTCTCTTTGAAATTTTACTTAGAAAACCTACGTAAAAGTTTATGCTGAATTTAACTTTTATTACTCCTAATAAGATAGTGGTGTGTGAGCCATCGTGCTCACCTTTTATCCCTCTTCATCCCTTTGGGACTTAGTATTCTACTGTGCTTTATCCTAGAATCATATTAGGGGAAATACAATAGATTGCTTTGCTACCATTTACAATGGTCTAGGTCCACTTACAAAAGTCTTCGACCTAGCCAACCTTCAAGTTTGACGATTTTGTCTCATTGAGTGCTAACCCAAAAAGGTGCCTCAATATTGAATCTTGATCTCTCTCTTTTATAGCTCCTAATTTTCTCTTTCCATTTTCATGTAACATTTACTTAAGGCTAGCTTTACAATGAACCCCCTTTCAAGTCAACCCCCATGGTCCACAGGCTGGTATTAGAACATCAAATGTGTAAAAGTGACAATGTGGAATAAGAAAGAGAAAAAAAAGGAAAAAAACCTTACCACGGTCTATCTAACTGAAGCCAACCAAGACAAGAAATAGAGATATATCAACAATTCAACATATATAGATTCAATACTTACTATGTCCCAACAATTCTGCTCATAATTTCTGCAGTTTGTTCACCAAATATCATTATTATTCAAAAATCTGATATTCTTGGGGTTTTTTCTTCATTTAACAACATATTGCTTGCTTTGTGGTCACGGTATATAATTCTTAGATGAGAATCCTCATGAAGGTAAAGTACTCCAGGTGCAATCCCGCCTATAAACTATAACCTTGTAACATCTCGACCAATCTAGTAACTGCTACATTTCTGAATTCAAATGCTTACCAACAACAAAGTTTTATTTACGTAAAATGCATGTAAAATTCAACAGTAAAAAATAACGATCAAGACAATAGGCAATAATAACTCCTAATTTTATTTAAAAATCACTTCATGTAAAATGCAAAATGTAAGCTGTAGAAGCTAGATTGTCAATAGATTAAGAAAATATATCTCTATGATTGGCCAAAAAAAAATACAATCTGGTGTACAAAGCTCACACTATACTCATGCTAATGGGTGTCAAAACATAAAAAGGTAGAAAACTATACAAAAAAAATAAGGGGAGTCAACATATAACTAAATAAATAAAACTAAAATTTTACCTAGCTAAACGGTGTAATTTTTCAGAGACATTCCTTCGTGTGAGATGGCTCCACCACTGATCTCATTTGATATCCCTTCGCATAAGATGGCTTCACCACTGGAGAAAACCACATTGAGTCTAATTTATGCAGCCTTACCACTCACATTTTTGTAAGAGGTAGGTCATTTTCATATCGACAAATTGTAGCAATGAAATAATTATAGCAGAGTGAAACCCACTAAATAAGAAATAGCCAAGACTTTTTTCGGGGACAAGCTCATAGACAAATAGCTTTTCTTCTCTTGCAAAGTAATATCCTAGTAGTTTCACAAAATTTCTGGGCTGAAGCTTCGCGATCAATACGATCTCGTTAGTAAATTCTTTTACACCATGCCCTGAGCTTCTGTATAGTCTCTTCACAGCTATCTCAATATTACATATGGAGGTTGATGCTTCATTTGCATGCATTCACGTGAAAATGTACATTGTCCAGTGAAAACTCTTATAATGTGAGTTTTTAAGATGGTTTGAATTGCAACCGGTGATGCTAGGCATAGTGAAGGAGGTAATTTCTAATTTTTCGTATACTGCTTGTATACCAGAGATGTTCCTATTATTAATCACACTATTTACCTTATCAATAAAATGCACTACGCCAATCAAAATTTTCACTTTTGTTCTGTTAGGCATCAATTACCGATCAATTAATTACTTTACTGCATCAAAGGAAAATTTTAATAGATAAAAACAATAAAATTATGTGATGAATTATTTAGGAAGGCAATTTCACATGGCTCGACTAATAGAAAAGTTCGTATATTTTGAATTACGATGCCACTCTCTCTTCACCGTGGAAGACAATGTCATACAAACTTCTACATATCAACTTCCCTCTTTTATTTTTCAGTTCAAAACCATCACTTCACCTTGACCCTAATGCTAAAAAACAACCAAAAATTTGATTCATAATCCAAAAAGAGCCGAATTGACAGATTGATTGAGAAGTGAAATTACCTTCCTAGGACCATAAACTGCAGCGATAACTTTGGTAATATGTACCCATTTCAAAAGAGGCGGAACTACAAATAATGGAGTAAACAAAGTCAGTTTCTGGTACAAAAAGTAGATTAACATAATGATAATGCAAGTAGAAAGAAAGAGCTCTTGAATAACACCAATGGCAAATATTATAAATTTTGCAAACATGAAATATATAAAATTGTGATCCCACATTTGCAAAATAGTCTTGAGAAGATTGGCAAGTTAATGTCATAGTTAATCAATATGTATATAACATTAATACTGAAGAAACTATAGCAAACCATCATTCTCCATGCTCGTCCCTGTTTTTAGTAATCGGTCAAATAAAGCTCTTAGCCAAATTAAATATCAAGCCAAAAAGTTGTAGAAGGAAAACTCTTAAACAAAGAAAAACACAAAGAATCCTAAACCTAATGAAAGAAAAGTTAATTGCTTCCCATAAACTTAAAAAGTCACGTACAAAGCCGACAACCTTTTAGTTATAAAAAATATTTTTTGGTATGATAATTGAAGAAAAAAAGTGAAATTAAAAAGTCATGTACAAAGCGGACAATCATTTAGGTTTTAAAATTATGTTTTTGTATAATAATGGGAGGAAAAAAGTGAACAGACAATTTTGTTTAAAGCAGATATTTTTAATAAAGGGAAAAAAATTCAAATAAATAATAATGAATGAAAAAAAGGACAACTTGAATTAATACCAAGCTAAGAATAAAAAGTATAAGTAGTGGTATGTTCTCATAAATTTTGATCCAAAATATTATTCAAATAGAATTAATTTTTTTTATATATATATAAGTGAAATTCTAATTGATGTAAAAATGCGAAATATAAGATAATTTTTTTTTTATCTAGATTAAATAACTAAACCTAAGAAAATTACAAAAAAAAATTAACTATGAATGAAACTTTACCGAAAGTGGATAGCTATGAAGGTAAAAAAATAAAAATAAAACTTGACTTTAAGGATTTAATAACATATGTACAGTATAACCTCGATAAATTAATACTCGATGAATTAATAACCTCATTAAAATAATAATTTTCTTCGGTCCCGAGTCGGGATCAACGTGATAAATTAATAATTCGCTAAATTTATAAGATAATACAAAAAAAAATTCATATAGGTCCCATTTGATATATAAATTAATAATTCATCTGTATCAAAATATTTCATACATAATACATAAGTAAACTAAACAGGTTTCTGAAAATATGAATCTAATGTTGTTTGTTTCTTCTTGAAAACAATATCACCTTGAATCTCATCTCTAACCCTTCTTACTGCATTAAGAATATCAGGTGTAGTCTTCTTATATTGCAAAAGGAAGTGATGTAAGGTGATTGTTGCTTTCAGAGCATCTTTGCGCGAAACTTGTTCTAATTCCACACTATCATCTTCCATATCATCTTCTTTATGTGTTTCCATAACACTCTCAATTATTTGTTCATCCGTAGGTAGCTCAAAACTCGTATCATTTTCTCCCGAATAATTCAAAACATCTTCAGCATTCATTGCATTTCGATACTTCAATCTATTGATTAGATTCTGCAATTGTTGTAAGCCATCATTATTCAACTGTTCTTGATTTTCTGAGGATTCATCATCTAACAACCTAAGTTTACAATGTTTAAAACAATTTGCAATTGTATTTGAAGACTTGCATAATACATCTATTTATATAGTAACTTAGTTAATGTATGTACGTGTAACTACATACATTAATAATTCAGTAGATTTATACATTTTAATAAATGTAGGTACATGTAACTACATTAATAATTAAGTAGATTTATATATTTTATTAAGATATACATAGAATATTGAAAATGTATCAGCAAAAATACATGAATTTGGTTAAGTATGCATACTTAATAGTCAAAGTAGAAATTAGTTTTCACGTACACCTAGGTACATTCATAATATGGACCCAAAAAGTATATAATTTATAAATTAATAATTATTAATTTATACGATTAATTAATACCTCGCTAAATTAATAAAATTTGACGGTCCCAACAGTATTAATTTATCGAGGTTATACTGTAGGTAGTTAAAATATAAATAAATTCATTCTTCAAAAAAAGTACACATTATTTCAGGAAATACTTACGTTGTACTATTATACGATTGACTTTCCATACAAATACTATTTCAAAAAGAAGCCTAAATTTTAGGTGCATAATTTAAATAAGGAAAAGTTTTTTAATAATTAAATTTTAATGAATTTTTTAATTTTAAAAATTATTAGATTACAGTAAAAAGAAGATTTTGTCTATTGCGAAGGATTTTAATGAAGGGAAAAAAGTTCGAATCATTTTTTTAAGGGTCTTCACACTTTTAATATATTATAGATATAGATAAATTATAACTAAACAAAAAAAGCCCAAACCAAATGTAATTCATATCCATCAGTTTGGTTATTATCGGTTTGGTTCGGTTCTTTCAGATATATTACAAAAATAATGATATTTCTCTCTTATTCTACAACAATTAGAAAATAATTCTCTATCATTTTCAACTTATGATATGTCATTAACCATTTATTGTGGTAATTATAATTTTCTTGAATTATGGAGCAAATATTTGAAGATATATAAGCCATAATCAATTGAAAAAGTTGAGAAAATTAAATGGGAGGTGATAAAAAAGTCTTTAAATTAAAAATGATGATAACTTTGATCAACTAAGGTCAAATCTTTATTTAAATTATGATTAAGTTAATTAGGGTATAAAGTGTAATTTTTAAAAACTTTTTAATGTTTTAAAAAGTCCTCTAAATTTAAATTTCAAATTTTAGAGTTTTTCTCCTTTTCTTATTTTTCAATCTTTCTTCTTCTTTTTCTTTCTCCCCATCTTCTTCTTCATATTGTTTTTTCTCTCTAAATTTTTCTTTTCTTCCATCTTCTCTTCTTTTTTTTTTCTTTCGTTCTTCCGTCTTTAATTTTTATGAACTATTTTAAAAAATATTGAAAAGAAATTTTTGATTTCTTTTAAAAATGAATGAAGAAATAATTTAGCAAATTCAGCAACTACGATAGTTGCTTCAACAACTACGAGAGTTGCTTCAGCAACTACGATAATGGATGTAACAACTACTATTAGTTGTTGTGTTACAACAATAATCAAAGTTACTATAGCAATTATCGAAGTTGCAGCAGCAAATATCGAAGTTGCTGCAGTAATTATTGAAGTTGCTATAATAATTATCGAAGTTGCTACAACAACTATCAAAGTTGCTGCAGTAACTTCAACTGTTGTAGTTGCTGCAACAACTTCGACTGTTGTTGCAACAACTTCGATACTTACTTAATTTCTGGAAAAAGATCTGACTGAAGGAGGAGCCCACGAAAAGTGATATTTATGGTAAAAATAGAGGTGGTGGTGCTGGTGGTGACGCCGAATGAGAAGATGACATTTGTTGTGGTGTTGATAGTGATGGTGGTAGAGGAGAAAGAAAAAAAATAGACGATAATTATGTAGAGGGAGAAAATAATGGTGAATCTGGAAGAGGTGACAATGGTAGTGATAGTGATAGTGGAAGAAAAGGAGGTGGCAGTGGCGGGCGACAATAAAAAGGGTGTGGGGAAGGAGTGGTGGTGATATAGTGTAGGGATATTTGTGTAAAATGGGATAGAGATCTTTGTGTAAATAATAAAACTTGAGGGTTTTAAAATTAGTGTCATTAACACTAATCTTAAAATTGTCACCTCTACTCAATATTTAAGACTTGTGTCACTCTTTTTTAGTTTTGAAACTTTTTGTCACCCATAATTAATTTGCTCGAAAAAGTTGATAAGAAATACAAATATATACATATATTAATAAAACTCGTAGTTGTTTTTAAGTAAATAAATTTGAGTTCATGATTTTCTTTTAGTAAATGAGTTTAAGGTGTAAAGTTCATTATATTATTAGAGATAAATAAAATTGTCATGAAAAATGTGCGAAGTTTTAAAAATTATTTTGACAAATAATATTTATCTATATTAGAAGTGTGAGCTTCAACATGTCTGCTTGCAGACATTAAAATAAACATTGAGGGCATTTCAGTCTTTTTACAAGAAGAATCTGCTTAAAGAATTTGTCCTTTATTCTATGTTAGTTGTACCTTATTAATAACATTAAAAAATGCCTACAATCTTTCATTTAATTACAGATCATGCCCTTAAAAAAGCCCACCTTATTCTATTTATTTATAAGATTGCCCTCTACTTTCCAAAGATTTAATTTAAATTATTTAAATATAAGTAATTTAATAATATAATAATTTTATCTGTATTAATTGAAACTAAATATTTAAAATAAATCAAATTTATTATTTTAATTGACTTTTGTACTCAAAATTATTTTTTTTACTTATTTATTTTAGTAAATTTAAATTTTAAAATTAATTTTTTGTTATATGGACCTAGTAATATCTAAACTTAACTTTAAATTTTTAAGGAACAAAATTAATAAATTAAATTTATTAAAATAATTGTTTAATGAATATTTTCTAAAGATTTGTCTTGGGTCAATATCTATCAAGTAAAAAAGAAATAAAAAAATAATATAATAAAATTTTAATATTGTGAGAGATAAACATAATGCACTATCCAATCTTGTTTAATAATATCATATTTTGTATATGCAAAATATAGCATATTAAATTTACGTAATTTAATAATATATTAATTTTATCTTAATAAATTGCAACTAAATATTTAAAGTAAATTGATTTTATTATTCTAATTGACTTTTATACTCAAAATTAATTTTTTCTACTTATTTATTTTAGTAAATTTAAATTTTAAAATTATTTGTTTCTTATATAGAAGTACTAATATTTAAACTTAACTTTAAAATTTAAAGTACAAAATTAATAAATTTAATGTAATAAAATAAATTCCTAATGAATATTTTCTTAAGAATTGTGTTGGGTCAATATGTATCGAGTAAAAAAGAAAAAATGAAAACATATATAATAAAATTTTATTATTGTAAGAAATAAACATAATGCACTATCCACTACTGTTTAATAATATCATATTTTGTATATGCAAAATATAACATCTTGTATTTAATTAATATACTACTCTAGTGAGTTATCGATGATTAATCTTGGATATGATACAATTATGTTAATTTTTATAGGAGTAACATAATCAATCACTCTAAATTAATTATTATAAGTCATCTAGTTATTAAGAAAATAAATAATATTTAATAAAACGATAAAATGCGAAATTAACTCTTGATGTTTTAAATTAAATTATCGTCCTTCAAAAGATGATTTTACTATACCACCCCTTATTATAAGTCATTTATGTATTAGAAAATTAAGAATAACAAGATGATATATCAACATACAAATTTGATTGACTATCAAAATTATATTAGTATCATATAAATTGGGATGGAACAGAGGAAGATATAACAATATATGTTATTTGAAAATGAAATAAAAAGTACTATAAATAAAAATAATTAATAAAAATATTTAAAAAAATTGATTGATTGCCAAAATTTGTCTTTGCTGTATAAATTGGGATGAAGAGAGTATTCATATATTATTGAAAAATTATGTAAAAAAATTATAAATCACAAAATTAACAATTTTAAAAATTGAAAGATATAAAATATTTGGCTGACTCTCGAAATTATATCATTGTCATTTAAATTAAAATAGAAGAAAAAGTATTATAAATCAGAATAATTAACAACTTAAATTATTTTAATGATTAATTATCTAAATTCTATTTACGTCACATAAGTTGAAATAAAAAATATATATATTGGGTCTGTGCTAGCACGGATCGTGCATATCTAGTATTGTATATATATATATAAATATAAAATTTGTGTATATAATATATCATTTTGGTTTGATTTTTTATTCAATTTCTTTTTAGTAAAACCAAACCGAACCAAATAGTATCGGTTTTTTTAAAACTTAAATCCAAATCAAACCAAAACCAAATAGAATCAATTTGGTTTGATTTGTTGGTTCGGATCGATTTTAGACCAAACCCTGATCACCCTTACTTATATTTTGGCATGTCAACTAAATTATAGCCTGTTTGGATATACTTTTAAAATCAGTTTATTTAAAAAATATCTTTTAAACAATTATTTTTGGTCATAAGTAATTTGTATTTGATCAATAAATTCTAAAAATATTTGTGAGTTGCAATTTTGACCAAGCTTCTTAAAAGTATTTTTACTCAAAAGTGCTTTTAAGGAGAAACTACTATTTTTAGCTGTTGAAAACTTGATTAAACACCTCATTTTTTTTTAAATAAACATTTTTGAGAAAAATATTGGGCCAACACTATATAACTAGCATGATAACAGGACCATAATGCAAAAACTGCAATCCAAGGGTATAAAATCACTACAAGGACCTACCAAATTCACTAAGTTAAATGGTAAGTGTTATACTAAAGGATATTTGTCACGACCTGAACCAGGGCCTTGGCCGTGACGGGTATCTCAAGTACGCTAGGGACTGGAGATCACCCCCTTGCACCTAACCAACCGCCACCATATCACCCTTGTCAGATGAATTCCGAATATATAACAAGATAACATAAGGATAAGCTTAAAGATATTTAAACCATGTCTATGATTCGTCAATCGAAATCCGGACAAATAACCTACCAACAACACCCAAGCCCACAGTAATCCAACAAACCCTTCTAAACCAAGGACCGAAACTGAATACCAATAAATTGTATGGACATGCCCCTGACTATAGCCAAACAAGTCTAAACAATCTGAGACATAAAAGACTAAAACATGAAATATAGACTTTCGATGTATGGAAGATCACCACTTCAATGTCAACTCACAAACTGACCCAGACTCTGAATCACTGTGCAGATGATGTATAAGTATGACTAAGTCCTGCATCGCGTGGGGATACAACTTCCAAAGACGGTTAGTCGGGTAAACACTAGGATGTAACTCAAGGATAAGAATAACATAATGCCATGATCAACAATTTCAAACTCATTCAAAATCGAATGCAATTAATCAAATGCACACATATTTATATATATCACATGCCAGGATATGGAACAAGGTTTAACATTAACTTTAAAACTTTAACCTGGATTATGTAGCTAAGTTGTCATATAATAGTACCTACGGGCTATATGGGCCTTAGCTCTCACCCCCTGGTCGAGCTCAATTACTTGTAGCCATATGAATTGGAGAAAGATCATACATATATGCACGGGGGACTCGAACCCTCAAATCATATAATAAGGTGACTTAAGCACCCGATAATGAAATGTGATATAGGGGACTCAAATCCTCCAATCATAATGATAGCAATAAGGTGGACTCGAACCACCTGGTCATAAGCAAGGGGACTCAAAGCCTCAAGACATAACGACCCCCACACCGACTAGAGCAGTTTCCAGTTACTTAGACCTCCACTTTCACGAATCAGCTACACAACTCTCTTTTAAAGCCCAATTAAAAAATTTATCACACATTCCTATTCATTGAACTATATTTCACCTTAAGGCATACATTGTTGTTATAGTCATACCAACTACACTTGCAAGGTAACCACAACATACCAAAATAATTCCCATTAACTTTGAGAAAATAACTCCCTTTGTTCATTAATACACAAAGAGGGTCATTAAGTCATACCATTTTATTTCAAATACCTCTTTGTATCATGCAATAGTTTAAGACTATTCAATTTTACAAATTCCTACTGTTCTTATAATCAAAACCAATTTCACATTATGGGGTTGCGGTCATAACCACTTCAAAAGTCACAAGTTTGGAAAAATTACAATTTTCTAGTTCATTCACCATACCCATGCACCCATAAGTTCAAAACCATATTTAAAAAGCATGAAAATCATACATAAACTATGACAAACATTGTTCAATTCATAAATATTCAAAAACCCCAACATTTGTTTCAAAGCCAATCATAATTATCTTATGAATAATATTTTAAAACACATGCTTTTACAAAATTAACAATGAGGGAAGAGTAACATGCCTGAAATATTCACAATTATGGAGAAGAAACCTTGAATTGACCCCTAGATGCTCAACCTTGAGAAAACCCTAGCTTTTTTGTACTGAAAGAACTTAAGAGAGAAGAGGATATGTTTTGATTGTGTTATGGGTGAGAATGAAATTTCAATAGGGTTTATAGGTCGTGGGTTATGTTTAGGGAAATAGGGAAATATCTAAAATACCTTTAATAAAAGCTAGAAATTAAACTGTCAGTCGTTACTAGTGACCTTATGACTCATAGGGTCACCTTACAACTCAGACCCTCCAGTCGTAGCCAAACTAGAACTCCCTTAGTCTCTTCAATGTGAACCCTACAACTGGTACCCTACATCTCATAATGAGACACTATGACTCATAGTATCTAGTCATAGTCTCAACAGTTTCAATAGAGGTACTACATTGGACAAATAATGAAATACGCTTCTTATGACTTGTTAAGATTATATACAACTTGTTAAGTCCAGACATTATCAAGGTAGTGACTTAGGCAAATCCTCCTGGGCTCATTACGACTGGGCCTTGTGGACCATAAGGACACATTATGACTCATGATTTTAACACAACTAACAACCATACTTTCCGTTAACAAAGTCAGAAAACAAAGATATCAAGGAATCATAATTTTCTTTAAAAAGTCAGAAAACAAGATGTTAAAAATAATATATACCTCAAGCATGATTATCATGAACGGGGAACAAGAATGGATATTTGGATTTTATGTCCTGTCTAGCTTCCCACATAGATCCTTCCTCCCAAACAATACATCCAATAACGTTAAATATGACCACACTCTTCACTAAGATTTTAACTATGAATACAATACTCCACCATATCAACCTCTTAACTCCCCCGCTAAATACATAACTATAAGACCTGAGTATTTGCTATATCTCTCTCCCATGGTAAGCTTAACTCGGAGTAAAAGATGCTAGTGCAAGCCATGTGATCCTGTACCTTACACCACTCAAATAGTACTACTTTCCTAAAGCCGAGCACTAGGAGAAAATTTAAGATTAGACCTTAATCTCTATCTTACTACACCTATAAGCACAATACTATACTCTAAGAGGTATTATCATGGACATATACTAGGGCCACTTGGCTCTCTTATGCTTAGAACCTCATCAATCCTGATGCTCCCTAGGGTTCAGCATATTCTTACAAACTCCATGCCCTAATCCATCAAATGACTTAGGCCCTAATCCATCAGTTCAACTCGAACCTCCGACCTATATATCATAACTTCCCCAATCCAGTATTCCCTAAGTCATCAACCTCATCTTTACCTTATCTCTTTCACACACCCCATTAAGCTTACCAATTTACTCCCACAAGTCTCGCATTGCTATCCTTGAGTTAACACACTCTTTTCACTGAAATCAATATCTAAGGTTCAAACTTAGTTTTTATCAACCATCATGCACTACTAACAAAGTACCCCACGTAAAATATATATGGCCCATCCCATAAGGAGGTCACATTAAATCTCTTATTCACCCGCTGATACCCTACACACATTCAGAGAAAACTATTTGCCTTGGCACAAAAGAGCGGAAGCACCTCATAGAGAAATGCTAGGGTAGACAAAACCTTATCAAGAAGTTCTTTCAATTGCTCCTTAAATTCTCCTGACTCAGTTGGAGCCATTTCCTAAGAAGGTATAGAGATAGAACGAGCGGTTGAAAGGAGATCAACCCTAAAAATTAATTTTTTTGATCAGGAGGAACACCAATAAGATCATTGAAAAATTCACATACCACAGGGACAAACAGTAAAGAAGGACCTTCAGATCTAAAATCCTTAGCATGCACTAGATGATAGAGGCACCCTTTTTGGAAATTAATTTTTTGATTCCAAAATACGAAATGAACCTTTTCTTAGGAAATAGGGAACTACCTTCCTATTCAATCACCTGCTCATTTGGGAAATGGAAACTAACCTTATGGGTTCAAAAATCCAGAGATGTATAGCCCGAATACAACCAATCTATCTCCAAGATCATATTAAAGTCTACCATGTTAAACTCTATTAGATCCACCAAGGTCTTTCTACAATTAACCGATATCACATAACCCCTATCGGCACTTCTAGCCATAATGGATTCATCCACCATGGATGACACAATAAACGGATCCGAAATACACTCATGATCAAAACCAAAATGAACAACCACATAAGAGAGAGTACATCCCAAATCAAGAAAGCAATACACATCATGGGTAAAGATTTGTAACATACTAGAAATGACATCTGGTGATGACTAAGACTCCAAACTGGTAGCAAGAGTATATAGACAATACTGGGCAGTACCGGTATCAGAAGTAGCACCTCTTAGTGCAAACACCGAAGAGCTAACAATTGGAATTTTATTGGGTCTATTAGAAACACTGACTAAAGAACTATGTCTCTGTATATGATCGGGTTGAACATACTTGAACCATTGATTCTCCTCCTTACGACAAAGTCCATAATGTAACTGATCACAAAATCGACAAGAAAAATAAGAAGGGACTAACTGAGATACACTAAAATGATATTAGATACCCTATTCCCTAGGACCTATACCTTTTTAAAAATGACATTTATTGGATGACATTAGATAAGGGGCTATAGCCGATGGGTATGGACCGGAATTTCTCTTGCTCCTTTCCTTAGTACACTATCTCCCATGTCTACCACTATTGTGATAACTTATAATGCCTGGGGCTTTTGACCCTTAGAAAGTTTCTAGGATTTCTTGTTTTTGGATAATTTACAAACAGAGGAAATGAGTCATACACAGGACAAGTAGTATGGATTGGCCATATCTTGAGGAGATTGTGAAGCTGCATGGGGTACCTATTTTGATTATCTTTGATCATGGTATACAATTTTTATCTCATTTCTGCCAGCCTTTTTCAGAAAGGATTGGGGACTAAAGTTAGTCTGAGTACTGCTTTTCAACCTCAAATGGATGGAAAACCAAAGAGGACTATTCGAACATTGAAGGATATTCTTTGGGCATGCGTTATTAATTATGGTGGCAATTGGTTGAGTATATACCTTTGGTAGGGTTTGCTTACAATAATAGCTATCATTCTAGCATTGGTATGACCCCTTTTGAGGCATTGTATATAAGGAGGTATAGATCTCCGATTGGTTGGTTTAAGATTAATGATACAGACATGTTTGGTTTGGATTTGGTTTATCAGGCTATGGAAAAGGTTGCCCAAAGTTGCCAAAAGTCTTATGTAGATGTAAGGCATAGAGGCTTGGAGTTTGAGTTAGGGATAAGGTGTTCCTAAAGGTATCTCCCATGAAGGGAATAATGTAGTTTGATAAAAAGGGGAAGCTCAATCCCTGGTTAGATGGTCCTTATGCGATTTTATAGATGGTTGGTATGTGGCTTATGAATTAGATTTTCTTTCTAGTTCGAGCTCTGTTCATCCGGTATTTTATGTTTCCATGTTCAAGAAGTGCATTAGCAATCCTTCTTCGGTTATTCCCTTGGAAGGACTGGGTATCTCGAATTCTCTGTCTTATGAAGAGGTCCCGGTTGAGATATTAGATTGGCAGGTTTGTCGGTTACAAACCAAGGATGTATCCTTGGTTAAAGTTCTATGGAAGAACCACAAGGTGGAAGAGGCTACATGGTAAGTGGAAGAGGACATAAAGTTCAAGTATCCATATCTATTTTCTGCTTTTGGGATTCGTGCGGAAGGTCTGTGTTCTTCAACATACTTTTGTTTTCAAACATTGTTAAAGAAAATAATAATATCTTTGTATCTTTATTTTCTAACTTGGTTAAAGGTTGGATTGATATTTGATAATACAAATGAATATTTCTTCTGGTTACCTTACCTTGTCCTTCATTCGGGGATGAATGTTCCTAGTAGGCGAGCCTATAACGCCTTGGGTTTTTGACCTTTAGAAAATTAGGATATTTGTTTTTTGGACAATTTATGGATAGGGGAATGAGTCGTACACAAGGGTACGAGTGGTATGGATTAGTCGTTCGCTGACCAGTGATGGATGGTGGGTTAAATATTTTTCATAAAATGGATACGACTTGAGTGGTAGGCTGTACTGGTGGATAAGGGTTGTTGGGTTTTGGTTCTTTCCTTAACTTAATCTTATACTTGGAAAGTTAAGTTTGATCTAAGTATCAGTGGCTCACCATGAGCCATAATACGAGTCATACCATAGACTCGTATGGTAGATAATGTTCAGTCCTTTTTAGATTCTATTATGCTAGGGGTACCGGTCGTATGATTTAGGTAAGATTTGGTTTGGGTGAGTCATACCTTAGACAGAGTTGGGTCCAAGGAGGGAGTCCTAGGGTACGAGTGGTGGGTACCACTCGTATTGGAGGGTAAGATTGGTATGTTTAGTCGTACCCCCTTGATGAGATTTTATACAGTTTAAGTGATGGCAATCTGGACATTCCCCACTTAACCTAATAAGACCCCATGACTTTTAACTCACTTGGGAGGTTATTTTCCATATTATTATATTCATTAACACTTAGAAAACACTCTATAATATTCTTTAAAGTTCTTGGGCAATGAAGGCTAGGGTTTACTCTTAATGATTAATTTGGGGCTTGTGTTGGTGATTTCTCTCCATTATCTTCTCAATTAAGGCATGTACTCTTCCCTCATTGTTAGTTTCAACTAAAGACATGGTTTTATACAATGTTTTCATGGCATGGTTTATTATATGGTTTTGGGATTTTGAAATATATGTTGGGCTTTTGGTTAATGCTTGGTTATGGTTTTACCATGTTTTAATTTTGTTTTTACATGATTTAAATGGTGGTTGTCGATAATTGGTTGCATAGGAATGGTCATATGGTAATTGGTTTTGGTTTTGGAAATACTATGCCCCCAACATGTTTGATAAAATGCCTATGAAAATGTTTTTACTATATTATTTGATTTTTAATGGAACTATTGCATATGATTGTTCGGTAATGGAACTCTAAATGGTTTAAATTGTTTGGAATGGTCATCCTTCTGGGGTATAATAGAATCCCCCAAGTAAACATGTTAGTAAGCATCCTTATGGGGTACAATGGAATCCCCCAAGTAAACATAACAGAACACTTGTGGGGTATATGGGACTCCCCCACATTAACTTGGTAAATGGGTACATGAGAATCCCTTTACCTTAAAAGGTTTGGCTAAGGAAAATACTTTCAAGTTATAGTCGGTATGAAGATACCATTATTAATCACCTTGGTTAATAATAAAAGGAATAATGGATTGGTTGGATGGAAATGGTTTTAATTGGGAAATAATAGCGGTGGTGTGATAGCTAATCGTGAAGGTAGGAGTTCAATGAACGAACATGGGAAACTCATGTTTGCCGACATGAGTGGTTGGTCATGGAAACCATATATGACACTATGAGGTATACGTGAATCCTCTAAGTACATTGTACATATGTATCATGGAGAGCTAAGGGTACTTGGGAATCCCCTCCTCTTGTGGTATATCCAGTTTGTGCGACTACATGCACCGGGGCCCATTCAGGGGGTTACACTGGACCCATATAGCCCCTGAGTGGTTAAGGATGGTTAATCTACATATGCCGAGGTTAATAGTTTTAAATGCATGCTAAACCCGTGACACGACCCAATAGGGGGCCTTGTCGTAATGGACATCCCAAGTCCATCCAGGACCGGGGACCACCCCCAAATACCTAACCCAACCGTATAATGCATACCCTGATGAGGATGAATTTCGAACATATAATAAAATAGCGTATTACTATCCAACTCCAGACTCTGGTATAGGTCTATAACTATGATAGACCCAAACGAGTCCAACTGTTCCCAAACCAACCTATATCCATAACCAAACCAAACCATTATCCAAACCATAACTATGTGAGTTCCATAATAATTATATATATAATCCTAAAATAAAAGAGGATGGAACAGTGAGAAATTTAGTCCTACAACATCAACCCCAATACCAATGCCAATACCAAGCCAGACACCCATACCGATCCTGCCTATGCCAATTTATAGTAGCTCCACGAAAGCCTCTAACCAAAATAATAACAATATCCGGTTGCGACATGCCCCCAACCATAGACAAAACCAATATCCATAAATAATACAAGGAATGAAATAACATCGATGAAATGGAGCCTTCTGAAAAGATGAAAGCTCCCCACTTCAATCCAAATGCTGATCCCAAAGTCCGATGGCTAAGCAAAAGGAGTAGAACAATCGGTTCCTGTATCGCGCAGGGATATAGCTTCCCAAAGATAGGTTAGTGGGTGAACGCTATCATGAACTCAGGATAAGGATAAAATAATGCCATTTAATAAAACCAAGTAAACCATCCATACCCATAAAAACCATATATACATATATAACCATGATGGGAAAAGGAGCTGGGTTTAACATGCATTTATAATCATTAACCTGGGTATGTGTAACTTAACCATCCTTAACCACCCACAGACTATATGGGTACAGTGTAACCACCTAAATGTGCCCTGGTACGTGTAGCCGCATGAACCAGGGATACTATAAAAGTAAGGGATTCCCAAGTACCCTTACCTTTCATGATACATTTGTATAGTGTACTTAGAGTATTCCCGTGTACCTCATATGTCATATAATGGTCGCCATACCCTACCTCATGAGCATTTTATCTAATATATTGGGGACATAGTATTTCCAAAACAAAAGCCAATTGCCAAACAATCATTCCGATGCAACCAATTATCCAAAACCACTATTACTGCATATAAAAGCATAATTAAAACATGGGAAAACCATAAGCAAACATTTATAACCATAATCCCCAAATTATATTTGGAAACCCAAAAGCATACAACATTCAAATCATGAAAACATTGTATAAAATCCATGCCTTTAGTTGGAACTAACAATGAGGGAAGAGAACATACCTTAAACAAAGAAGATGATAGAGAGTAATCACCAACACAAGCCCCAAATTAATTCTTAAGATAAAACCTTAGCTTCTCTTGGCCAAGAGCTTTAGAGAGGATTTAAAAGTGTTTTCTAAGTGTTAAAGAATAGAATAATAGGGAAAATAACCTCCCAAGTGGGTTAAAAGTCGTGGGTCTATGTTAGGTAAAGTGGGGAAATATCTAGATTGCCCTTACTTAAACTATATTTAATTTCTGTCATAGGGTACGACTGAGCCATACGGCTTGTACCCTCCCTTTACAAGTGGTACCCACTACTCGTACCCTAAAAATCCCCCTTAGACCCAACAGTGTCCAAGGTATGACTCACCCAAACCCAAGTCGTACCCAAGTATATGACTAGTACCAATAAACCGCACCCCTGACAGAATAGAACTAGACAAGAATTGAACACTGTTCACCATACGAGTCTATGGTAAGACTCGTCCTTTGGATTATGGCTAATGGTGAGACACTCGTGCTTAGATACAACCTAAGTTACTAAGTCTAAGATTAAGTAAAGTGACTAACTGACCCGTACCTATCGATACTACTCGTACCAAACAAATCATACCCATTTCAGTAACTAAATCCAACCCACCAACCAATACTGGTCAACATACGACTGGACCATACCACTGTACCCAAGTGTACGACTCATTCCCCCCAGGTGTATCCTGTCCAGAAACTAGAAATCCAGGAAATTTTCCTAAGGTCCAAAAACTAGGGTGTTTCAGTCTCCCCAATTACGAACATTCATCCCCGAATGACGGACAAGGTAGGGGAATCACAAACACGATTCATTTGCATTCTTAAATATCAATCCAACCTTTGACCAAGTTAGAAAAAAAGGATGCAAATATATAAATCTTTCCTTTAATAAAGTTTGAAAGAAAAATTCATTAAAGAAATCTACCTTCCTGCATGAATCCTAGGAGCAAAAAATAGATACGAATACTTGGACTTCATATCCTCCTCCGCTTCCAATGTAGCCTCTTCCACCTTATAGTTCCTCCATAGAAACTTAACAGATGCTATATGCTTGGTTCATAACCGACGAACCTACCGATCCAATATCTTAACTAGGACCTCTTATTAAGATAGAGAGTTCGAGATACCGAATACTTTCAAAGGAACAACTGAAGAAGGATCACAAAGACACTCCTCCTCATAGATACACGAAATACCGGATGAATGGAGCTCAAAATAGAAGGCAACTTCAATTCATAAGCCACATTACCAATCCTCCAAAAAATCACATACGAACCAATAAATCGGGGATTGAGCTTCCCCCTCTTACTAAACCACATACTCCTTTCATGGGAGATATCTTTAAGAGAATACTATTCCCAACCTCAAACTCTAAGTATCTACACCTTACATCTGTATAGGACTTCTGGTGACTTTGGACAGCCTTACGCCTATCCTGAATCACTTTTACCTTTTCTATCGCCTGATAAACAAAATCTGGACTGAATATATCCACCTCACCAAACTCAAACCAACCAATAAGAGATCTACAACTCCTACCATACAATGCCTCAAAAAGTGCCATACCAATACTGGAATGATAACTATTATTGTAAGAAAACTCCACCAAAGGCAGATGCTCAACCCAACGACCACCATAGTTAACCACGCATGCCTAATACCCCATACTTTTTTAGATTACTTCATCTCCTAGTTGCATGTATAAGAGGCTTAAACCTTGAAAATTTCACTAAGTATTGGGGACTTAGTCTTATATTTGGCCTCTTATCTTTAAGGATTTTTAAATGGGTCTTCCCAACCTCAAGACATAGGTTTTTGATTTAATTCATGTTCAGGGGTGTAAGGATTATATCTTAGGGAATTTTTGGATGAGGATTGAGTCGTGTTTGGATTTTAATTCCAGAACCTCACCATAATAGTGGTGCATCGCGGTGGGTATAGCGATGAGGTCCTTGGCGGGTCACGGTACTTATTAAAACCACATTCCAGTTATGAATTTAAATCTCTGGGGGAAAATTAAGTCTTTTCCCCTCAATCCAATTCGTGAAAACATGAATTAAAGTTTCAGTTAGGGCATTATATGCCCATTTCCCCCTAAAATTTTCTCTCAAAAGCAAACCCTAATTATCTTCCAAGATCATCAAATTCAATTACCTCATCTTCAAGAAAACTGAGAAATCAAGTTCCCAAATCCAAGAACTCTCAAGAAAAGCATCAAGATTGTGTTTCTCTTTTAAGCTTAAGGATTTAAGGTATGTGTGATGTTCATCCATGGTTTTCTTTAACCTTGGAGTCCAAGAATCCCATTTTAATGTTAAATTATGAGTTTTCCTTATTTTAAATGAATTATCTCCATAAATTACTTGATATTTTGATTTCAAGTTAAGGTTACAGTTGTTTTCAAGTGGAATGGATTACAATATATTTTGGATGTTAAAGTTCCCCTATCATGTTCATGCAATTCAAGATAAACCCTCAATTTATGTTTTTTGTCAAGTAATTATGCTATCTCATCATGTTTAAGATCATCCCCATGTTAAAGTATTAATCCCCATGTGTTTGATGAAATGCCAAAGAGAATGATTTTGTAGAATGATTCTCATTATGGTTTTTCAAAGCTTTTACATGCCTTTATTGTTATTTTCATTCAGTGTTAGAGGGTTATGAACACCCAATACTTAGCTATTTACATACTTTCAGTATCTTTAGGATGATTTCAGATATACCATGAGCATTATCATTTAGTCAGTCATTATTATCTATTGTTTGTCCAGTTAAGCTTTGTTCAATCCAGTAATGATTGTCTTTCAGTTGGGAGTAAAACTTAGCATCGAGTAAACATAGGGATAGTGTTTCCCTCGTCAGTTAGGCATGAGGCACTTGTCTCCCCCTTAAGTTAGGCATGAGACATTAGTAGCAGTCCCTAAGTGCCATACCTACTGCACTACCGTAAACTTTGAGGGGTCCCCCATCAGTGAGGCATGGCACCCTAGTCCTTCGAGACATTAAATTAGTGGATCCATATAGCCGGCGTTTGTACCCGTGGCACGATACTGACACCCTTCCGACTGGGGTTACAGGTTGGACCCTAATAATAGATTTGGGGCATGTCTATTATAGCTATCTCCCATAATATCAGCTCAATATTCAGTTCAGATTTAGTTAAGGTTTCATTGACTATAGCATACAGACTACGAGTTATTCAGTTATCAGATTTTAGTATTTCAGTTTACAAATTATTTTAGAACATTTTATGCTTCTACTGCATTCTCATTATTATAGTTTTTATGCATCTTACTCAGTTATCTCATATTATTCAGTCAGTATTTACTTTATGCACAGTTAACCCATGTATTTCAGCCTAACCTCATCCTATATACTAGTACATTCAAAGTACTGACCACATATTTTCTTCATGCTATAATGTCTTATATCACAAGTTCGGATGCATAGTTTCCTGACCGCACTTAGATAGTTCAATATTACAGCAGTAGCAACAATGGTGAGTACTCCTCTTTTGAGGAAAAGTTCATCTTTCATTTAGTTATTCTAGTATTCCTCTATTTTAGTCAGTTGGAGTTAGTTGGGGGTTTGTCCCATCAACTTTATGATCAATCAGTTAGAGGCTTTTCAGACAATTCAGACAGTCAATTAGTTTATCAGTTTTATCAGTTGGATTTCAGTATTTTCGTAGATATTTCCAGATTTGCAGATTCAGTTGTATTTTTAGTATTTAAAACCTTATGGCATTATTAATTGTTCTCCACATATGTCTTTTATTATTAGTATATTATTTAGTGCTCACAGCAGGTACCAAATCGTGGGTTAGCATGTGGTCATCTGTGACTGTAAGCATCATTTTCGCGACTAGAGGGTAGCCTCGGGTCATGATATTTCCCATCCATTTAAGGATTGAAAGCATTACTTAGACTAACTTTAGTACCCATTCCCTTCTGAAAAGAACCCTAGAAATGAGATGAAAACTACATGCCATGATCAGAGATAATTGAAATAGGTACCCCATGCAGCTTCATAATTTCTTGAAGATACAACTTCACATAGTCCTTGACTGAAATGGTAGTCCTTATTGGGAAGAAGTAAGAAGACTTTGTCATCCTATCCACGATGACCCAAATTGAATCAAATTGGTTTTGTGATTGAGGAAGACTGGTAATTAAATCCTTATTGATTACCTCCCATTTCCATTTGGGCTAATCAATCTCTTGATACATCCTACCGGGTCTCATGTGCTCAACTTTAACTTGTTCGCACACCATCCACTTGGCTGCAAAATCAATTATATCCCTTTTCATACTATTCCACCAATATATCTCCTTAAGATCATGATAGATTTTTGTCGAACTGGGATGAAAAACATTATGCGATTTATATGCCTCAGCCAAAATCCTTTGCCGCCACCCATCGATATCAGGAACACACAACCTTCCTTGGTACCGTAAAGTACCATCACCACTGATCTCAAAGACCATTAACTTTTGTCCACCAATATTACTCTTAATTTTTATCAAGACAGGATATAGCACTTGCTTTTCCTTAACCTTTGCACCAAGAGAAGACCTAACCACTTCCTGAACCATCACACCACCATCTTTGTAGTCCAAGAGACGAACTCCAAGATTGTCTAAGCAGTTAATATCCTTCACTAATTCCCGCTTTTCTTTCTCCAGATGAGACAAACTCCCTATGGACAACCAGCTAAAAGCATCAACAACTATATTATCTTTACCTGGGTGATAGTGAAGACTCATATCATTTTCCTCGAGAAGATCCAACCATCTTCTTTGCTTGAGATTCAGCTTCTTCTGAGTGAAAACATACTACAGACTTTTATGTTCAGAAAAGATGTCCACGTCCACTCTATACAATAATGCCGCCATATTTTCAAAGAAAAGACTACTGTCAACAGATCCAAATCATGAGTAGGATACTTCCTCTCATACATCTTTAACTGCCTAGAGCCATAGGCAATCACCTTTCCATGCTACATCAAGACACAACCAAGTCCACTCAAGATGCATCACAATAAACCACAAACCCCGCATTGCCTTCAGGCAATGTCAAAACTAGAGCTGAAGAAAGCTTGTCCTTAAGCTTCTCACAACTCCCCTCACAAGCATCCAACCAAGAAAACTTGACCTTCTTCTGAGTCAATCTGCTAAATGGAGCATATATCATCGAAAAGCTTTCCACAAACCGCCTATAATACCCAGCCAAACCTAGAAAGATCCAACTATCAATTGGTGTCGTAGATCTAGGCCACCTTTTAACCAAAAACACCTTTTGTAGATCCACCTTGATCCCCTCAGTAGAAATAATATGACCCTAAAAAGTTATAACATTCAACCAAAACTCACACTTGGAGAACTTGACATACAACTGCTACTCTTTCAAGGTCTGAAACACCATACGAAGGTGATTGGCATAATCCACCTCACTCTTAGAATAAACCAAAATGTTATCAATAAACACAATGACAAAAAGATCCAAGAACTTCCTGAAAATCCTGTTCATCAAATTCGTAAACGTCGCTGGAGCATTAGTCAAATCAAATGACATCACAAAAAATTCAAAGTACCCATACCTAGTATGAAAAACCATCTTAGGGATATCCTCCTCCCAAATCTTAAACTGATAATGGCCAGACTGAAGATCTATCTTAGAAAAGAACTTTGCACCTTGCAACTTATTAAACAAGTCATCTATCCTTGGAAGAGGATACTTGTTCTTCACTATTACCTTAATTAACTACTGATAATCAATGCATATCCGAAGGGAACCATCCTTTTTGCACACAAACAACACCAGTGAACCCCACTGGGATACACTAGGATTAATAAACCACTTATTTAGAAAATCCTTAAGTTGCTCCTTGAGTTCCCTGAACTCAACCGGAGTCATTCTATAAGAAGGAATAAATATTAGACGAGTGTCTGGAGTCAAATCAATACCAAACTCTATTTCTCAATCTAGAGGAACACCAGTAACATTATTCGGAAAGACCACAGGAAACTCACATACCACCAGAACTGAATGAATAGAAGGACCTTGCGAGTTAGAATTTTTAACCCAGACCAAGTGATAAAGACACCCTTTAAAGATTAATCTATGAGCTTTAAGATAAGAAATAAACCTCCCTCTATGATCTAGGGAACAACCTTCCCATTCCATAACCAGTTTACCAGGGAACCTAAAGATAACCTTACAGGTTCGACAATCTAAGGACGCATAATAAAAGTGTAACCAATCCATCCCCAAAATAACATCCAAATCCACTATATCCAGTTTAAATAGATCTATCAGGGTCTGCCTACCACTAATAAATACCACACTCCTCGAAAGATTCTTTTAGCAATAATCGAGTCACCTACCAGGGTAGAAATAAAAAAAGGATATGAAATAATTTCAGGATCAAAACCAAAACATACAGCCACATATGGGGTCACAAAAGAAAGAGTGGACCCCAGATCAAGCAGATAATACACATCATGAGAAAAGAGTTATAACGTACCAGTAACAACTTCAAGTGATGCCTTAAATTCCTACCGAGATGCAAGAGCATACAACATATTCTAACCAGCACCAGTACCAAAAGCAGGAGCAGATGCCGAAACCATACCACTTGGTGCAGGAGCAGAAGATGAAGCAACTAGAACTTTAACCGCTCCTGAAGAACTCTTACAAACTGGATAATTACTGAGCATATGGCCTAGTTAGCCATATTTAAAACACCAATCCCTCCTTTTATAACAAAATCGATGATGAATATGACCACAAAACTGGTAAAAGGGCATGAAAAAGCTGACTGTTCCCCACTCACCTAAGATTGGGAACCTTGTGCCTAAAAATTATCACCACCTTGCTGACGCCTATCACCGGATTGCTTCGAGTAAGGAGAGCTAGTAGTAGAGAAGGATCCAATACTTCCCCATTTTATTTAGACATTTTCTGCCATCCCAATCACTTTACTATGGAGAACCTCCCTGCTCAGAGAACTTGCTCCTCTTACCTTGCCTTTTCCCAAACTCTATTTGTTTTCTCTTTTCATCCTCCACCCGGTTGCTTATGAATGACCAACCTCAAAATATCCATATCCTTAATTAGCAAAGAAATCTTGATTTCAAGGATCAAATCCAAAGATAGCCCAAAAGTGAACTTTCTCATTCTTTCTTTCATATCAACCACCAAATTTAGAGCATACCTTGATAGTTGATGAAACTTCAAGGCATATTCCTTGATAAACATTCTTCCCTGCCTAAGAGTCACAAATTCCTCCATCTTTACTTCCCTCAGCTCCTGGAAAAAAAAGTAATCCAGAAAAGTATTAAAAAGGCCACCTATAAGGACAACTTCTCAACATTACCTCTATCTCTATCCCACTCCTCATACCATTGGTATGCAACATCATTGAGCTAATAAGATGCAAAGTTTACACTTTCCATATTTGTGGCCTACATCATCCTGACTATCTTATTCAATTCATCAAAGAAACCCTATGGATCCTCCCCCACCTTTATTCTAGTAAAGGTAGGAGGATTCATCTTCATAAATTGGACAACCCTTGTGACCTCAATAGATAAAACACCAGATGTATCCCACTCTGCCTAAGAAGTAACCAACTAAGCAACAACATGAATAGATTGGTAAAATTTTGCATTAGTCACCTCACCTTGAGGAGGACTAGTATCAATCGGAAGAACTCCAGAATAATTAAGGATAGGACCTTGAGATCGATTATGAACTCTAGGTATAAGGTATACCCCATCAACGTTATCCCTAGATGAGACAAACAAATTTCTTTGTGTTCCAAATCATCAAGGCATGATTTGAAAAGCGAACACACAAGGATTAAAGGAAATTCCAGGACTCAAACTCTAGGCTTAAAAATAGAATACCAAGAAAGTAAAACATTCCTAGATGCTTTGTAGCCCTTCTCTTACAAGTGTGGCGTGCTACACTCTTCTAAAAAAGACTCTACTAGATACATCTTTGTTGAATGCTAATTGACCATGAAACTAAGGCTCTAATACCAACTTGACACAACCCAACCGGGAGCCTTGTAATAATGGGCATCCCAAGTCTATCCATGACTGTGGACTACCCCCAAATACCCAACCCAACTATACAACATATACCCCTATGCGGATGAATTTTGAACGTATTACAATATAGCAAATAACCATACAAATCCAAACTCTGGGGTAGGTATATAACCATGAATGACCCAAATGAGTCCAATCATCCCTAAACCAACCGATATCCATAACCCAACTAAACCAAACCATTGTCCAAACCAAAACCATGTAAGTTATATAGTAATTATATATATAATCCCAAAATAAAAGAGGATGGAACAGTGAGAAATTTAGTCCTACGACATCAAACCCAATACCAATGACAATACCAAGGCTGACACCCATATTGATCCTTCCCATGGCAACCCGTAGTATCTCCATAAAAGCCTCTAACCAAAAAATAAAAATATCTGGTTGGGACATACCCCAAACCATAGCCAAAACTACTATCCATAAATAATCCAAAGCATGAAATAACATCCATGAAATAGAGCCATTCAAAAATACGAAAGCTCACCACTACAATCTAAATTCTAATCCCAAAATCTAATCGCTAAGTAGAAGGAGTGAAATGGCTGGTTCTTGCATCGTGTAGGGACAACTGCTCGAAGATGGGTTAGCAGGTGAACTCTATCATAAACTTAGTACAAGGATAAAATAATGCCATTTAATAAGACCAAGTAAACCATCCATATACATATAAACAATACACACATATATATATAACCATGTCAGGAAAGAAAATCGGGTTTAACATGCATTTGAAACTATTAACCTGGGTATGTGTAACTTAACCTTCCTTAACCACCTATGGGCTATATGGGTCTAGTGTAACCCCATAATAGGCCCCAATGTATGTAGCCTCACGAATCAGGGATACCATAAGAGTATGGGATTCCTAAGTACCCTCACTCTCCATTGTTTGTTCATTGAACTCCCACTTTCACGGTTAGCTATCATACCCCGCTATTATTGACCTATTAAAACCATTTCCCACCAACTAATCCATTATTCTATTTTTATTAACCAAGGAAATTAGATAGTGATATCGTCATACCAACTATAACTTACAAGTATTTTCCTTATCCAAATCTTTTAGGGTAAAGATATTCTCATGTACCTATTTACCAAGTTTACTTGGGAGAGTCCCATGTACCTCGTAACTGTCCTATTATCATATTAGCTTGGGGGATTCCATTGTATCCCACAAGGATGTTTATTAAACCAACCATTCTATTTAACTATTCCAAACCATTTAAACTCTTTAGGCTTCCATTACCAAGTTTAAACCATGCAATAGTTCCATTAAAGATCCAATAACATAGTGAAATCATCATCATAGGCATTTTATCAAACATATTAGGGGCATAGTATTTCCAAAACCAAAGCCAATTGCCAAACAACCATTCCCATGCAACCAATTATCCCAAACAACCATTAATGCATAAAAGCATAATTAAAACATGGAAAAACCATAACCAAACATTTATAACAAAAAACCCCAAATTATATTTGGAAAACCAAAAGCATACAATATACAAATTATGAAAACATTGTATAAAATCCATGCCTTTAGTTGGAACTAACAATGATGGAAGAGAATATGCCTTAAACTAAGAAGATGATGGAGAGAAATCACCAACACATGCCCTAAATTAATCCTTAAGATGAAACCTTAGATTCCCTTGCCTAACAGCTTTAGAGAGGAGTTAAGAGTGTTTTTTGAAATTTTAAAGAATAAAATAATAAGGAAAATAACCTTCCAAGTGGGTTAAAAGTCATGGGGCCTTGTTAGGTTAAGTGGAGAAATATCTATATTACCCTTACTTAAACTGTATTTAATCTCCATCATAGGGTACGATCAAGCCATACGGATCGTACCCTCCTTGTATGAGTAGTACCCACTACTCATACCCTAGGCCTCCTCTTAGACCCAACACTATCCAAGGTATGACTCACCCAAAACCCAAGTCGTACATAATTATACAACTAGTACCTATAAATCGTACTCCTGTTAGAATAGAAACATAAGAGGATTGAACACTATCCACCATACGAGTTTATAGTAGGACTTATACCTTGGATTATGGCTCATGTTGAGCCACTCAAACACAGATCCAACCTAAGCCACTAATTCTAAGATTAAGTAAAGTGACCAACCAACCCGTTCCCATCGATACAACTCATACCAAACAAATCATACCTATTTAAGTAGCCAAATCCAACCTACCAACCAACACTGGTCAGCATATAACTGGACCATACTAATCATATACAAGTTTATGAATTATTTCACAGTCGTATCCTGCCCAAAAATAAGAAATCTAGGAAATTTTTCTCAGGTCCAGAAACCAGGGTGTTTTAACCCGGTTCCCTTTCCCGACATGGTTATATTTATATATGTATGTATGGTTTGTATGCATATTTTTGGTTTACTTTGTTTTATTATATTGAATTATTTTATCCTTATCTTGAATTCATGCTTATGTTCACCTACTAACTCATCTTCGAGCAGCTATATCCCTACGCGATGCAAGAACCAACCATTCTACTTCTCCTACATAGTAACCGAATTTTGGGATCAACTTTTGGATTGAAGTGGTGAGCTTCCATCTTTCCAGAAGGCTCTATTTCATGTTATAGGCATTTTCATATACTTTGGTTATTTTATGAATATTGGTTTTGGCTATATAATTAGGGCATTCCTAATTTGATATGGGTTTTTTTGGTTAGAGGATTTTATGGAATTAGTATAGGTTTGTATGGGCGAGATTAGTATTGGTGTCTGCCTTGGTATTGACATTATTATTAGGGATGATATCATTAGACTAAATTTCTCACTGTTCCATCCTCTTTTATTTTTGGATTATATATAATTATTATGGAACTTATATGGTTATGGTTCTAGATAAAGGTTTGGTTGGTATTAGTTATCAATTGGGTATCAGACGATTGAACTCATTTGGGTGGTCACAGATAGAGACCTATCCAGAGTCTTAGATTATACAATAATGCTATCCCATTGTATATTTGGAATTTATCTGACTTAGGATATGCATTGATCGATTAGGTTGGGTAATAGGGGTGGTATCATTTGATTTAAGATAACTATTATGACAAAGCCTTGGTTTGGGTTATGTCAAGTTGGTATCAGAGCTTCAGGTTCATGGTCAATTGGGAGTCCATAAATCCATGTCTAGTAGAGTCTTTTTAGGTATGTGTAGTATGCCACACTCATAAGAGAGATAGGCTACAAGACATTTAGGAGTGTTTTATTTTCTTGGGATTCTATTTTCAATCTTAGAGTCTAAGTCCTGGAATCTTTTCTAATCCTTGTCTGTTTGCTTTTTAGATCATGCCTCAATGATTTGGAACACAAGAAAACTCTTTTATCCCATTTGGGAATAATGTGGAAGGAACACAAGGGATCTATACTCACTTTAGGGGTCCAGTACCTAATATTTCTAGAGTTCTACCAGTTTTGCTACTGCTCCTTTTCAGGGTAAGGTGACGAATGCAAAATTTCATCAATTAATTCATACTGTTACTCAGTTGGTTACTGCTCAAGCTGAGTAGGATACATGCAATGTTTTATCTACTAAGAACACAAGGGTTGGCCAATTTATGAAGATAAATCCTTTTACTTTTGTTAAAGCAAAGGTAGAAGAGGATAGTCAGGGTTTCTTGGATGAAATAGAGAAAATCTTTAGGGTGATACAGGCAACGAATATGGAAAGGGTGAATTTTGTATCTTATTAGCTCAAGGATATTGTGTACCAATGGTACGAGGAGTGATATTGGGATAGAAGTGATGTTTAGGAGTTGTCCTTTTGGGAAACTTTCTTAAATACTTTTCTGGATCACTTCTTTTCTCAGGAGCTGAGGAAAGCTAAAATAGAAGAGTTTATGAATCTTAAGCAGATAAAAATAACTGTCAAGAAATATGCCTTGAAGTTTTATCATCTGTCAAGGCATGCTCTAGACTTAGTGTCAGATATAACAGTGAGGATGAGAAAGTTCACTTGGGGCTATCTCGGGATTTGATCCTTGAAAGAAAGAATGCTTTGCTGATTAAGGATATGGATATTTTGAAGTTGGTGTTCCATATGTAGCAGGTGTAGAATGAAAAGAGAAAACATATAGAGTTTGGAGAAAGGCAGGATAAGAAGTTTAGGTCTTCTAAACACGGTGGTGGGCAATAACAAGGTGGTCGAGATGGTGGTAAGTGACAAAGAAAGAGTGGGGATATTTTGTATCCTTCTTTATTGCTAGTGCTCTTACCCGAAGTAGTCAAGTGATAGGAGTCAGATGGGTGATGATAATTTTTAGGCACAGGATTCCTAATCTCATGTAAGTGGGGCTCAGTCAGCTTCTTTATGTCCTCTTTGCTAGTTTTTTGGTCATCTTCATCGGGGATTTTGTGATGAAGGGAAGAATAAATTTTTTAAATGTGGTCATCCTAGACATATGCTGAGGAATTATCCTATTGGCAAGGGTGCATTAGGAGAGGTCAAAGCTCTGGTTGCTTTATTTTTTGCTTCTGCACCTAGTAATGCTTCTTCTGTGTTTGCTCCTATTTCTGGTATAGGCACTGGCTGGAATATGTTATAATCTCTTACTACTCAGCAGGAATCTGAGGCATCGCCTGATGTCATTATTGGTAGTTACAACTCTTTTCTCATGACGTGTATTATCTTCTTAATCCGAGATCCACTCTTTCTTATATGACCCTATTTGTGGTTGTGTATTTTGGTTTTGATCCTAAGGTTATTTTGGATCCATTTTTTATTTTTCCCTGATAGGTGACTTAGTAATTGCTAAGAGTATCTATAGGGGTGTGTGGTATCTGTTGGTAATAGACAGACTTTGGTAGATTTATTTGAACTTGATATGGTTGATTTTGATGTTATTATGGGTATGGATTGGCTACACTCTTGCTACACATCTTTATATTGTCAGACTAAGGTTCTTTTTAGTTTCCTTAGTGAACTAGTTATAGAGTGCTTGGTGGTTCCCTAGCTCCTAGGAAAAGGTTTATTTCTTATCTTAGAACTCAAAGATTAATCTCTAAAGCGTGTCTTTATCACTTAGTCTGGATTAAGATTCTAGCTCAGAAGGTCCTTCTTTTCATTTGGTTCTAGTGGTAAGTAAGTTTCTTGAGTTTTTCTAGATGATCTTCCTAGTGTTCCTCCGAATAGGGAAATCGAGCTTGGTATTGATTTGGTTTTGGACGCTCATCCAATAACTATTTCTCCTTCTAGAAAGGATTCGACAGAGTTGAGGGAACTCAAGGAGTAACTTAAGGATCTTCTGAATAAGGGGTTTATTCATCCTAGTTTATCCCTATGGGGTGCACTGGTGTTGTTCATGTGCAAGAAGGATGGTTTCCTTTTGACGTGCATTGACTATTGATAATTGAATAAGGTAATGGTCAAGAATAAGTATACTCTTCCAAGTATAGATGACTTATTTGATCAGTTGAAAGGTGCCAAGTTCTTTTCAAAGATAGATATTTGGTTTGGGTGTCTTTATCTTAAGAATAAGGAGGTGGATATCTTTAAGATGGATTTTCAAACTCGATATGTGCACTTTGAATTCTTGGTGATGTCATTTATCTTGACTAATACCCCAATGGTGTTTATGGGTTTGACAAACAAGGTTTTGAGGTAGTTCTTTATTTTTTTTATCATTGTGTTTATTGATCACATCTTGGTGTATTCTAAAAGTGAGGTAGATCATGCCAATCACATCTGTGTGGTATTGCAAACCTTGAAAGAACAATAATTATATGACAAATTCTCTAAGTGTGAGTTTTGGTTGAACATTGTGACTTTCTTAGGTCATATTATTTCTAGTGAGGGGATCATGGTGAATTTGCAAAAGGTGGGTGTAGTTAAGAAGTGTCCTAAAACCATGACTCCAATCGATATTCAAAGCTTCTTAGGTTTAGCTGGGTATTATAGGCGATTTGTGGAGAGCTATTTTATGATGTCTTCCCCATTAGTTAAGTTGACTTAGAAAAAGGTAAAGTTTTCTTGGTCAGATACGTGTGAAGGGAGTTTCAAGAAGCTTAAGAATAAGCTAACTCCGACTCTAATTTTGATATTGCTTGAAGGCAATAAATGGTTTATGGTTTATTATGATGCATCTCAAGTTGGACTTGGTTGTGCTTTAATGCAGCATGGGAAGGTGATTGCCTATTCTTCTAGGCAGTTAAAAGGGCATGAGAGAAACTATACTACTGATGATTTAGAGCTGTTGGCAGTGGTTTTTGCTTTGAAAATCTAGTGGCATTATTTATATTGAATGCATGTGGACATCTTTTCTGATCATAAGAGTCTACAATATGTGTGCACTTAACAAGAGCTAAATCTCAGGCAAAGAAGATAGTTAGAGCTTATCAAGGACTATGATATGGGTCTTCACTACCACCCAAGTAAAGCTAACGTGGTTGCTGATGCTTTTAGTAGGTTATCCATGGGGAGTTTGGTTCATGTGGAGAAAGGAAAATAAGAATTGATGAAGGATATTCACCGCCTGGCCAATCTTGGATTTATATCTTGGACTCCAAGGATGGTGAGGGTGATGGTACATGAAGTGGGTAGGTCATCACTTGTTGCAGATATCAAAGAGAAGTAAATGATAGATCCCGTCTTAATGAAAATCAAGAATGATGTTGGTGGGCAAAAGATAATGGTATTTGAGATTGGTGGTGATGGTACTTTAGGGTACTAAGGGAGGTTGTGTATTCTTGATTAGCGGTTTGAGACAAAGGATTTTTACTGAGGCACTTGAATTACGCTATGTTTTACATCCCAATTCAACAAAAAATATATCATGATCTCAAGGAGATGTATTGGTGTAATGGTATAAAGAAAGATGTGGCTGATTTTGTAGCCAAGTGCATGGTGTGCCAATAAGTTAAAGTTGAGCACATGAGGACCGGTGGGTTGTATCAAGAAATTGATTTGCCCAACATAAATAGGAGGTAATCAATATGGATTTGGTTCATCGTGGATAGGATGAAGAAGTATGCTCATTTTTTTCCAGTGAGGACTACTTTTTCAGCTTAGGATTATGTGTTGTTGTATTTTTAGGAAATTATTAAGCTACATAGGGTACCTGTTTCGATTATCTCTGATCATGGTATGAAATTTTCATCTCATTTGTGGTGGTCTTTCCAGAAAGAATTGGGGACTAAGGTTAGTCTGAGTACTTCTTTTCATCCTCAAATGGATGGACAAGTAGAGAGAACTATTCAGACATTGGAGAATAACTTCTTGTGTGCGTCATTAATTTTGGTGGTAATTGGTTTAGTATCTACCTTTGGTAGAGTTTTCTTACAATAATAGCTATCATTCTAGCATTGGTATGTCCCCTTTTGAGGCATTGTATCATATGAGGTATAGATTTCCTATTGGTTGGTTTGAGCTTTGTGAGGTAGATATGTTTGGTCTGAATTTTGTTTATCAGGATATGGAAAAGGTAAAGGTGATTCGGGATAGACTTAAGGTTTCCCAAAGTGACTAAAATTCCTATACGAATGTAAGGCATAGAGGCTTAGAGTTTGAGGTTAAGGATAAAGTGTTCCTAAAGGTATCTCCCTTAAAGAGAGTAATGCAGTTTGGTAATAAAGGAAAGCTCAGTCACTAATTTATTGGTACTTATGCGGTTTTGCAGAGGGTTTGTAATATGGCTTATGAATTAGAGTTTCCTTCTAGTTTGAGCTCTATTTATTCGGTATTTCATGTTTCCATGTTGAAGAAGTACATTAGCGATCCTTCTTCGGTTGTTCCCTTAGAATGATTGGGTATCTCAGATTCTCTATCTTATGAAGAGGTCCCGATTGAGATATTGTATTGGCAGGTTCGTCGGTTATGGACCGAGGATGTAGCCTTGGTTAAGGTTCTATGGCGGAACCATAAGGTGGAAGAGGCCTTATAGGAAGTGGAAGAGGATATGAAGTCCAAGTATCCACATCTATTTTCTTCTCCTGGGATTCATGTGTAAGGTATGTGTTCTTCAACATACTTTTGTTTTCAAATTTTTTTAAAAGAAATATTAATATCTTTGCATCTTTATTTTCTAACTTGGTTAAAGGTCGGATTGATATTTGACAATGCAAATGAATCTTGCTTCTGGTTACCCTGCCTTGTACTTTATTTGGGGATGAATGTTCCTAGTAGGGGAAACTATAACACCTTAGATTTTTGACCCTTAGAAAATTTTATGGATTTTTGGTTTCTAGACAAGTTACAACTAGGGGAAACGAGTCGTACATAGGGGTTCGAGTGGTATGTGTTTGTAATTCGCTGACTAGTGATGTGTGAATTTGGTTCTTGAAATGGATACAAATTTTGTGGTATGAGTCGTATTGGTGGATATGGGTTGTTGGGTTAGGTTCTTTCCATCACTTAATCTTAGACTTAGAAACTTAAGTTGGATCTGATTAAGATTGGCTCACCATGAGCCGTTAGCTAGGATACGAGTCGTACCATGGACTCGTATGGTGGTCAGTGTTCAATCCTCTTTTGATTCTATTCTACCAAGGGTACATGTCCTATTCTTTGGGTACTATTTGGTTTAGGTGAGTCATACCTTGGACAGTTTTGGGTCCAAGGGGGGAGGCCTTGGGTACGATTGGTAGGTACCACTTGTATTAAAGGGTACGACTGGTATGGTTAGTCGTACCCCCTGATGGGATTTTATGTAGTTTAAGTGAGGGCAATCTGGATATTTCCCTACTTAACATAATAAGGACCCACGACTTTGAACTAATTTGGGAGGTTATTTTCCCTGTTATTCTATTCATTAACACTTCGAAAACACTCTCTAATCCTTTCTAAAGTTCTTGGGCAAAGAAAGCTAGGGTTTAATATTTAGGATTAATCTAGAGATTTTGTTGGTGATTTCTCTCCATTATCTTCTCAATTAAGGCATGTACTCTTCCCTCATTGTTAGTTCCAACTAAAGGCATGGTTTTATACAATGTTTTCATGGCATGGTTTGTTATATAGTTTTGGGGTTTTCAAATGTGTTGGGGTTTTGGTTATAAATGCTTGGTTATGGTTTTACCATATTTTAATTATGTTTTTAAATATTTTAAATGGTTGTTTTGGATAATTGGTTGCATGGGAATGTTCATATAGTAATTAGTTTTGGTTTTGGAAACACTATGCCCCCAATATGTTTGATAAAATGCCTATGATAATTCTTTTACTATATTATTAGAATTTTAATAGAATTGCATCGGATGGTTTGATATGAACTCTAAATGGTTTAAATGGTTAAATGGAAAGGTTTGGTGGTCATGGTTCTAGTTAGTTGAACATCACTGTGGGAGTACAATGGAATCCCCTAAGTAAACATATTAGTAAGCATCTTTGTGGGGTAGAATGGAATCCCCCATGCTAACAGAATGGAACACTTTTAGGGTAAATGGGACTTCCCCACGTAACTTGGTAAATGGGTACATAGGAATCCATTTACCTTAAAAGGTTTGGATAAGGACAATACTTGCAAGTTATAGTCGGTATGAGGATACCACTATTAATAGCCTTGGTTAATAATAAATGGAATAATGGATTGGTTGGTTGGAAATGGTTTTAATTGGGCAATAATGGCTGGGGTGTGATAGCTAATCATGAAGGTAGGAGTTCAATGAACGAAATCGGAAACTCATGTTTTCCTATATGAAGAGTTGGTCCTGGCGACCATATATTATGAGGTACGCGGGAATCCTCTAAGTACACTGTACATATGTATCATGGAGAGCTAAGGTACTTGGGAATCCATATTCTTGTGGTATCTCTGATTTGTGTGGTTACATGGATCAGGGCCCGTTCAGAGGGTTACACTAAACCCATATAGCCTGTGGGTGGTTAAAGACGATTAAGCTACACATACCCAGGTTAATGGTTTTAATTACAAGCTAAACCCGGTTCCCTTTTCTGACATGGTTATATATATGTATGGTTTGTATGCATTTTGTTGGTTTACTGGATGACATTATTTTATCTTTATCCTGAGTTTATGCTAGAGTTCATTGGCTAACCCATCTTTGGGCGGCTGTATCCCCACATGATGCATGAACCATTCATTCTACTCCTCCTGCATAGTGACTGAATTTTGAGATCAGCTTTTGGATTGAAGTGGTGAGCATCCATCTTTCCAGAAAGCTCCATTTTATGTTATGGACATTTTCATATACTTTGGTTATTTTATGGATATTAGTTTTGGATATGGTTGGGGGCATGTCCCAACCGGATATGGGTTTTCTTTTGGTTAGAGGATTTTGTGGAATTGCTATGGGATGGTATGGGTGGGATAGGTATTTGTGTCAACCTTGGTATTGGCATTGGTATTGTGGCTGATATCATTGGACTAAATTTCTCACTATTCCATCCTCTTTTATTTTTGGGATTATATATAATTATTATGGAACTCATATGGTGATAAGGCTCAAATTACACCTCTTACGAGAGAGTAAGCGGTCATTGTCAAATATATCACCCAACTAGGTTGGGGTCGAATCCCACAGGAAATATGGTGCTAATTAAGTTGTATGCATAGTAGTTGAATTTTAATTGTTTGTTTCTGTAAAATAAATTGGGGGGATTTGATTCAGTTCACAAATTAATGGTTTCAGTTTAACAAGATGAAATATGTGTAGTAGGATTCAAATTCAGAGAAATAGCAAGCTAGGGTTATGTCCACCTTGTAGTTTTCAATACATTCTAACTATGGGCTTTACGAATTCATACATGCATTGTGTTTACAGAGAAACGTATTGTATTTAACAACATAATCCTAGTGTTTCTCAACCATCAAGGACTAATTCACTTTAGTTCTCTCGAATCAAAAGCGTTTACCAAAAACAATACGAAATCTCCAAGTAGTTAATCCTGCTAAGGCATTAACTTATGAAATAGGTGTTGGTAACCCTATTTTCTTCTCACTACTCTCTTTCCGAACAACAACCTTTCTTTCGAACAAGTTGCGTTTTGAGGCACATCCACTATGTTTGCAACCACGAGAATTCAAGATAAGCGAAGAGAGTGATATAAACAAGTCAATGCATAATGAATTCAAAAACCAAAGTAATAGATTGTATGCTACAAGGCTTCCATAACCCTAACTAATAAACTTAGCTACTCATGAATAAAACAAAAATCATCATAAATATATTCATCATACCAAAAACTAAAAGACGATCTTGATGTGCAAATAGTGAAAGTAAGAGAGAAGAAATATTTCTCTCTCTCTCCACCCTAAGCCGCTATTCTCCTCTCTCTGAATAATATAGAATAATGAATCATGAATAAAAATTCAGCATTAAGCCTTTTAATAATCTTTTCTCTCATAATTTCCTTCTAAGTCCCTGAACTAATTATAAATTACAAACTAGTCTTGGACATAGTTTCTAGGTGCCACATTTGGTCCAGATTGCTACTCTCTCTTGTGTCATATGCCATCCGCATTCCATAGTCCCTTAATATCTTCATCTACTTCATTAATACTTGAAATCATGCTAATCACACCGGTTAGCTCAATTACATAGAACTAGAGTAAAAACATAAGAAACTAGGCACTTTGTTCTCTAAACATAGCTAAAATATGGATAAATTATGGTGCTTAAGCGTATAAATACACCCAAGATCATATGGTTATGGTTCTAGATTATGGTTTGGTTGGTAGTGGTTATCGGTTGGGTATCGGATGGTTGGAATCATTTGGGTGGTTATGGATATGACTTATCAGCGAGTATCAGATTATGCAATAATGCTATCTTGTTACATGTTTGGAATTCATCTGACTCAGGATATGTGTTGGTCGATTGGGTTGGGTAACAACGGTGGTCTCCAATCCTAGTTGGACTTGAGATGCCTATTACGACAAGGCCTTGGTTTGGGTTGTGTCATTACTCCCCATGTTCTAAATATCTAAACTTTTTGTTTTGCTTTTCCCCCATCTTAGCGTGATTCCTTTTTCCACCAACAAGACTAGACTGGCATGAAAGAGAGACTACTATTTGGGTCAACAAATGAATAGAATGGAAAAACTCTGCATTGGACACTTCACCCTGAGGTGTCCGGGGAGGACTAGGGGGAATCGGTGGAACTCTACTAGGGAAATCAGAAGCAGCAACCCTAAACAGGGTCTATAGTCTATGCGTAGGATAAGTTCTATCAACATTATCCTCAGACGACATAGAAGAGTTTCCACAGGCATTAGATCTTCTTGGAGGAATGATTTGAAAAGTGAGCATATGGGAGTTAGAGGAGATTTCATGACCTTAGATTCTATACCTCGAAGAATAGATCACAAGAAAAGGAAACATTCCTAAAGGCCTCGTAGCCTCTCCCTTATAAGTATGGCACACTACATACCCATAAAAAAGACTCTACTTGACACGACTTTGTTGGACAACCAATGACAATAAACCTAGGCTCTGATACCACTTTCCATGACCCGAACTAGTGACTGGCCATGATGGGTATCTCAAGTCTGCTAGGACCGAAGATCACCCCCTTGCACCTAAACAACCACCACCATATCACCCCTTTCGGATAAACACCGAACATATAACAAGATAACATAACAACAAGATTAAAGATATCTAAACCATGTATATGATTCGTTAACCAGGAACCGGCCAAATAACGTACCAACAACACCCAAGCCCACAGTAATCTAACAAAGCTTTCTAAATTAAGGACCAAAATTGAATACCAATAAAATGTCGGGACATGCCCTAACTATACCCAAAACAAGTCTTAAACAATCTGAGAAATAAGAGACTAAAACATAGAATGCAGAGTTCTGATGTATGGAAGATCACCACTTTTAACTCATGAACTAACCCCGAATCTAAATCACTATGCAGGAGAAGCAGAAGTATCATTAATTCCTGCACCACGTAGGGATACATCATCCAAAGATAGTTAGAGAGGTAAACGCTATCATGTAACTCAGGGATAAGGATAACATAATACCATCATCGACAGTTTCAAACTCATTCTAAATCAAATACACATAATAAAATCTATATACATATATATATCACATGCCGAGATAAGGAACAAGGTTTAACATGTACTTTAAAACTTTAACCTAGATTGTGTAGCTCAACTATCACATAATAGTACCCACGGGATATATGGGCCTTAGATCTTACCCTTTGGTTAGGCACTAGTGCATGTAGCCTCATGAATCGGAGAAAGATCATACATATATGCATGAGGGACTTCAACCCTCCAATCATTATTAAGGTAATTTAAGCACGCAATCATGAAATATGATATAGGGAACTCGAACCCTCAAATCATAATGATAGCAATAAGGCGGACTTGAACAATCTGGTCACAAGTAAAGGGACTCAAAACCTCAAGCCATAATGACTCTCGCACTGGCTAACGCGATTTCCCGTATTGGTCACTTGGACCTCCACTTTTATGGCTCAACTACACAACCTTATTTTAAAGCCCAATTAAAATATTTATTGTACATTCCCATTCATTGAACCATATTTCACATTAAGGAATACATTAGTGGTATCGTCATACCTACTACACTTGTAAGGTAACAATAACAAGCCAAAGCAATTCCTATTAACTTAGAGAAAAACAACTCCCTTTGTTCATTAATACATGGAGGGGGTCACCGACTTTCTTTGTTTATTAAAACATACCATTGTATTTCTAATACCTCTTTGTATCATACAATAGTTCAAGACCAGTTCAATTTTACAAATTCCTATAATTCTCATAATCAAAACCAATTACACATTATGTGGTTGGGGTCATATGCACTTCAAAAGCCACAAGTTTGGAAAAATCATAATTACCTAGTTCATTCACCATACCAATGCACCCACAAGTTCAAAACCATATTTAATGCATGAAAATCATACATAAACTATGAGAAACATTGTTCAAGACATAAACATTCAAAAACCCCAACCTTTTTTTCAAAATCAATCATAAATATGTCATTAATAATAATTTAAAACACACACTTTTACAAAATTAACAATTAGGAAGAGTAATATGCCTTGAATATTTATAATTATGGAGAATAATCCTTGAACTGACCCCTGGTGCTCAACTTTGAGGCAACCCTAGATTACTTAGATTGAGAGAATTTGAGAGAGAATAAGATATATTTTTATTGTGTTATGGATCAGAATAACATGGATGCCCCGGTTCATAGGTGTGAGAGGCTAGCATTGGATGGTTTCAGGTGGGGTAGGGGTAAATTGAAGAAATATTGGAGAGAGGTAATCAGGCGGGACATGGAGCATTTACAACTCACTGAGGACATGAATTGGGATAGAAGGCTAGTGCCAGTTTGGGTCATTAGGGTAGGGCATTACTTGGTAGGTGCATTATTCTTGTTAGGCCAACTTGTTTCAGGCTTTATTATGAATTTCTTTCATATTCCTTGTTTATTTTTCCTTGGGGGTGGCATATTTATGTCTTGTCATCTCGTCCCATGCTTTATTATGAATTTATTTATTATTCCTTATCTTGAGCCATGGGTCTATCAGAAATAATTTTGTACTTCTTTGGAGGTAGTGGTATGGACTACATACATCTTACCATCCCCAGACCCTACTATATGGGAATACACTGGGTTTGTTGTTATTATTGTTGTTGTATGGGTGAGAATGAAGTCTCAATAGGGTTTATAGACCATGGGTTATGTTTTGGGAAAAAGGAAAATGTCTAAACTACCATTAATAAAAGCTGAAATTAAACCATCAGTCATTACGAGTGGCCTTAGGACTCATAGGGTCACCTTACAACTCGAACCCTACAGTTCTTAGCAAAACCATATACCCCTTGGGCATTTCACTGTGAACCCTACGATTAGCACTCTACGTCTCGTAATGAGACATTATGATTTATAGGGTCAAGTCGTATCTCAATAGTTTCAATAGAGGCACTACACTAGGCACATTACGAAATACCCTCCTTATAACTCTTTAGGAATCTATATGACTCATTAAGTCCAGTCGTTATCAAGGCAGTGACTTAAGCAAATCATTTTAGGCTCATTACGACTGGGTCTTATAACCCATAAGGACACATTACAACTTGTTAGTTAAGTCATTGCCAGGCAGAAAACTCATAACTCACAAAAATTTCAAGGGCCAAAATCCTGGGTGTTTCAATCATTAACATTAATCTCTGGTAAATCATGTCTATAAGATAGGATAATATGATTCTATGTCCATAACAAATATTCTATGCTAAGGTTTAGGTCATATTTCTATGTCAATTTTTTTAAATAGGTTAAGTGATGCTACGCTACTCATAAACATATCTTATAATCCCTACCTAACATACAATGTATACATAACACCATCTCATAGCGAAAAGTAGATCGAAGTCTACCTCGCTGCTAAACAAAAATCTTGTATCACCCACGAGTCCCCCGTCCTTACCCTACACTATTAAAATAATGTCACACTATCAAACTAACAATCTACACATTAATAGGAGGAAAATGGTACCTATATTGTAATGTAACACTTTAGGCCCCAAAAAAGGTAAAAAATTAGCCCATGGATCCTGCTAATGGAATCTATAAATTGAATCCATCATGAGGTACCTCGAAGGACAAGAAATATGTGTTTTTAAAAGTTGAGCACAAATAGAGTGTAGATCGAGGCTCAAATTAGCCCCGAGTGATAATAGAAAAAAGAGGAAAAAATAAGAATTAAATGGAGCATTTAAGATGAAAACCTACAAAGAAATTAGTGGAAAATGATAACTTCATCATCCTCTTAATATACCTAGCTCCAATTAGTTTTTCCCATAAGATTCTTGAGCTACTAGAGCTAAAATGATGAAAAGGACGAGAAAAATAATAAAAAATCAGGGAAAAAGGGATTATATTACAAGGGATTTAGCCTTCACAAATATGATGGATGGGGTTATTTACCCTTCAAATGAGACAAAAGGGTAATGAACAAAGGAAAATATCATCGTGGCCACAACGCTAAGGATCACAATCAAAATGAAGGAGAAAAGATCTTGTCGGGTCGATCCTTTATCGCGAACGAGATAGAAGGTCTGCGATCGTGATGGTCAATGACTTGACCCTTCAAAAATGCATTCAACCAACTCTTATCAAACATGAAGAACAAGGGTGCCTTGTACTAGATGCTGAACACCAATATTTTCACCAAGTCTAATGGACTTTAATTTGGGATTCGAGATTTATTTGCAACCTTGTACTAAATTATTAACTTGGGTTTATGATAATTTGTAAAATAAATATGCTTATTATGTAAAAAAAAAACTATCCTACCATACCAAATTCGACATCAAACTCAACGAAATCATCAAAACTTTTATCCTAGATTATTTCAATTAAATATGGGTCCCATACCTAGTTCTGTTTCACCAAATCTACCCAATATCCTAAAATGAGTTAGAAAGCCTTAGACCTAAACCAATTGTCCAAATAGACTAAAATCAATTTTTTAAAGATGATGGCCCTGCCAAATTCTTATTTGATACCATTTAATAGGAGTTTTGATCAGAGACCAATTCCTTAATATGTAATGAGTTGATTTAATAAAACTTCCCCTCTTATGTTTTTTTGATACTTTTACCTCTCCATGTGGTTTGCATATATTATTTCTCGGGAGTAGAATAGTTCTTATAGCTTCCGATGCACTCTAGAATGATTTATGTGAGTTTGTAGGTTTTAGAGGTTGGAAAGGCCTTATAATTGACTTTGATCAATATTTATTATCTGTGTGTCAAATGACAAAACAAAACTACGCTAACAGATCTAAAATATTTATTTTAGATGGGTATCATGGTTTGTTTTATTTTATGGATTTTGGATCTTATTTCAACCTTGGTTTAAAAATTTATGAAATTGGGTCTCTAGGGTCAATTTGAGAAAACAATCTCTTTTCAAAAATCTGATATTGCCATTGAGTCTGGAGTACTGAATTTAGTCTAGTATCATATTTTATTTTCCTTTACGAGATTTTTAATGAATCCTGAGGGGTTGATTGACAACTTTACTGCTTAGCAAAGTTGTTGATACAACTTGAAATCTAGTGTATCTACTTTAGCGGACAAGGGACCGCTAAAACAGCAGCTTCTTAAACGGTCAAGGAACTACTTTAGCGAACCCTGCCAGTCTAGGTGACTACCACTAAAGCAAACACTTGACCAGTTTTGCAGTAGGGGACCACTTTAGTGGCCCAACATAATTGCGTTGGATCCCCAAAGTGTCCAATTTGTGCTTAAGCGATGACTGCTTTCACAGTCATAGCTTGGAGGATATAAAAGTCCTTATTTTTTCTTTCATTTTTAAGACTTTGAGCTTTGGGCTAAGTGATTTTTGGACGACTTCTTCCATGATCGAGCTTGGGTAAGCTCCAAATCACTATGTCAATTAGTTTAATTTTATTATGTCATTTAAAACACTTTTCAGTTATGATTTCAAATTGGAAATTGGAGATTTTTAACCTGGAAGGCCTAAATGGTACTTCTTCAATTGAAACTCTATTTTAATCTATTTTCACTTGGATTTTCTCCTATGGCTTTCTTTAATCATTTGTAAGGTTTTTATAAATAAAATTTTTTTGGTTTTACCATTTCTTTTCAAAAACTCATTTTAGGGTCCATTTTGACCCCGACTTGAATATAGGCAATATGGGTATTATTTGCTTCCTTTTAATGCTTATATTCTATATTTTTTTGTTTTAGTTAATTCTGAGGTTGTTTGGGAGGGTAAAGCTCTATGTTGAAGGAATTAAGGCTTGAGTTTTTACATTGTGAGGTAGGTTATGGCTTAACTTTCTTGTGACTGAGCTAGGTAGTTAATACATATATAAAAGCATGCTATGAGTATGAGAAATCAATCATGGAAATAATATTATTACTGTTGAGTGCTCGTGTGGGGATTATATTATTTCTTTTGGTAATTTGAGTTAATATTTCCTACGTGTTTCCCGTATGGGGCCTTATATGATATTATTGGTATCACCTATGCATTGTCTATTTCCTTTATGATAAAAATACCAAGTTGGAGGTTAATGTGATATTATTGGTGCCTTACATGCATATTTATTCCTATGGTACTTTGCTCATACCAAATCATGGATGGTTGACATATTAAATAGATTTATGAGCTCATGTGTGCATATATTTAATGGATTTGAGATCTTCATATTAGTTTGGTTGTGAGCATTACATCATAATATCATACACACTTTTATGAGACATTAGTACTATTAAGGAAATACCATTTTTGATAGAAATAAGATATTTTGACAAAACCCTCTACCATAGTCTACGAGTTAGAGAAGAGATATGGATATTGAAATTGTGATTGAGTATTGAGATAATATATGGGTTGCAAACCCTTCATAGGTCCTACCTTAAAGTAGTGATTCTATATAGATGTATATGGAGGTTATAAGATAACCTTAATCATATCACATCATGACCATCATCATCATTGCATTTTATACATTACACACTTCAGTGTTGTAATTTTTTGTATTATTCATTCAATATATTACTTGTTTATTTTATGTACCTATTTACTTGTTTATGTACTATATTTATAACTGTTAGTAGATATAGTGTGAGCTACCATTTAGGATTTGTCTATTTATAGATGACGTGCTCATAATATATATTTATATACCTTATTTTCTACTTTGCTTAGTCAACCTATGATACCTACTGAGTACTAGTGGACTGTACTTACCCCTGTTATGCCTTTATGGGTTTGGGTGTAGATTCAACTAGGAATTCATCATGCAACTACTAATATTTTGCATTATATAACAATACTTTTGAGGTAGTAGCTTCTCTATGCTTTTAGATTCAACCTCAGACCTTCTCCTATCAAGTTGATATCTTTATATTTATCCATAGACAAACATGAAGTTTTCATATTTTAGTTGTACTTTTCAATTTTTAAATTGTATTTGATTGTTCTTACAATGTGACATTTGGTTTTGAGAAAGCTTATGGTATTTTTATTCTTCAGACTTTTGCTATTATTGTACATGTATGGTCTGACTTTGCTCTAGAAGTTTTTCCTTGGGAATTATGTTATGTTTTCTTCTTACGTATCAATTTGGGTTATTATCTTACTTGTTAAGACTTAGCTTCTATAAGTGTCATCATGACCTTAGTATTTGGGTCATGACAAACTGGTATCAGATCAGCCAGGTTCATTGATCTTATCAGTGTAAGAATAGGGTGTCTGGTAAAGTCTCTTAGATCGATACATAGATGTCCGTATCTATTTTCAAAAGTCTATGAGACATATTTAGGAGACTTTCTTATTTTGTTCCTTATCATGTGAGTTTTTCATATCATATATTCTAAATTGTGTTTAACTTTTTTTATGTAGATAGTGAGGAATGGATCTCGTGAGGCTAGGGAGGCTGAGTTAGCATCCAAGGAGGGAGCCCAGCCTAGGGGACGCATCATGGGTTGCGAATGGGCTCTAGGTAGAGAATGACCTCGAGTATCTTCCCCTTCTAAAGTTAGTGCTAGAGAGATCTCCCTTATCCCTATGTTAAGCATGCTAGAGATATGAGGCCTACTCAGGTTCTATAAAGTACTACTACGCCAGTATTGAAGGGTTTATTGATTTATTTTTTGACTTATTTAAAGGCATTCCTTTTAGTGCACCTGTTATTTCTTTAGCAACGAGTTTTGTACATTCTTCTATGCTAGAGTTTACTTATAGTGTTTCTCTAATTTTGAGTGTGATACCTTCATCTGTACGCCATCTACTTATGGTATTCTATAGGCTCCGAGTATTATTCCTCCTTCTGTGCCAACATCTGAGTGTGGTATTTCGAGTCCCTGAGTTCAACCTTCATCTATGTTTCACCTCAGGTAGGATCACAACCAGCTAGACTCACTATTTTTTATGTTTCTTTGGGTCCTATTGTGTCTTCTGAGGATCAAAAGAGGTTTGAGATATTCAAACACTTGGGTCCACCAAAATTTAATGGTTTTATGGGCGAGGATGTCTATGCGTTCTTGATTAATTATCGGGACAATTTATATAACATGGATTGCTCGAGTCGCACAAAGTTACTTACACCACCTATCAGTTAAGAGATATAGCTGGAAATTGGTAAAGGTTACTTGTTAGTTGCAGACCTATTGGTTTGCTAGAGATAACTTGGGATCAGTTTCCTAAGGCCCTTTTGGATAGGTTTCTGTCCTACAGTTTAAGGGATCAAATGAGAGATGAGTTTGGTCACTTGGAGTAGGGCTCCATGATTGTTGCCGAGTGTAAGACTTGTTTTTTTACCTCATCTAGATATTCTATTTCTAGTATTGTCACCGAGTCTGGAAAGATGTGGAAGTTTGTGAAGATATTGGATACTATATTTCAGTTGGCTACATCCCAGATGGTGTTGTCAGGGGCATCATTTAAAATGTGGTGGATCATGCAAAGATTACTGAGGCTATTCCATGATCTACTCAAGGAGGCTCCAAGACAGTGCACCGTCAAGGCAATTTTAGTGGTCATACCCCTCGAGGAAAAGATTTTAAAGGCTCCTATAGGTATCATGGTAGACTAGTGCAAGAATATTTTTAGAGTTTAGGTAGTAGGTCTTTAGGTTCAGCAATTATGGGTGGTCGGGCATCGTCCTAGGGTAGTCATTCTATCTCAATTGTACCTTCACAGATTGAATCGGGCTATAGAGGTTGCCATGTGTTTGATGAGCTTAGATATGTGTCTAAGGATTTTCTCTATTGTATTTTTATGCCTACTCCTATATCGATAGTGAGAGGTGATCCTCAGGGTAGTAGAGGTACTACTAGAGGTGTACAAGGAAAAGGTGGTGGTACTTGTAGTGTTGGTTGCAGGGCTTCTCAGTCCATTAGAGAATGTGGTCAGTGCAGTTCTATACCCACTAAACCTGAGGCAGAGGTTTCTAATATTGTTATCTCTAGTTTCATCCCTATTGGGTATAGATATGCATATGTGTTATTTGATTCGATGTTGACTTTCTTCTATGTGTCTGTATATATTTATTTGGGTTTTGGTTCTACTTGTAATCCTCTTTTCATTCCTATTCATGTCACTACCCTCATAGGCAACTCTTTAGTGGTGGATCAGGTACATCTATTCTGTATTATGCCCTTTGCCTTTTGCTTGGCATAACATTTGGGTAGATCTGATCATCTTAGATATGATAAATTCTATTATTATCTTATACATGGATTGGTTAGCTCCCTATTATGCTATTCTATATTGTTGTGCTAAGACCATGACTTTAGCTTTTCTAGGTATGCTAAGGATAGATTTAAAGGGTATGCTTCATTCAGATCCAAAGAGAGTTATATCCTTTCTATGTGCTCATCACTTAGTAAAGAGGGGATGTTTGTCTTATTTGGCACATATTCATTATACTAGTGATACTTCATTGCCTCCTTTAGATTTTGTTTATATTGTCTATGAGTTCACAGATATCTTTTCTACGAATTTTCCTATTGTGCCTCAGGATTGTGATATCAAATTTTCTATTGATGTAAATCTAAACACAAAACCTATTTCTATTTCTCCTTATAGTATGGCCCCAACGGAGTTGAAGGAATTAAGGATCAATTACAGGAGTTATCCAACCTAGTGTATTACCTTAGGGTTCACCTATTTTGTTTGTGAAGAAAAAAAATGGGTCTATGCACATGTGTATTGATTATTGGTCAGTTGAACAAGGTGATAATTATGATTAAGTACTCTCTTTCTTGTATCGATGATTTATTTTATTAGTTTCTGGATGCTTCGATGTTTTTGAAGATTGATTTGAGGTCATGGTATCACCAGTTGAGGATTAGAGATTTAGATATTTCAAAAATAACATTTTGAACTTGGTACAATCATTATAAGTTCTTGGTTATGTCCTTTGGGTTGACCAATTCCCCAATGACATTCATGGAGTTAAAGAACTAGGTGTTTTGACCATATCTCAACTCTTTTGTTGTCATATTTATTGATGATATCTTTGTTTACTCTAAGAGTGAGCCCAACCATGAGGAGCATTTGAAGTTTATACTCCAGAGGTTGAGAGATAAGAAATTATATGCTACGTCCTACAATTGTTAGCTTTGGCTTGAGTCTGTCTCTTTCTTGGGTTATCTTGTGACCAAGGATGGTATCACTGTCAATCCAACCAAGATTGGATTGATTCAAGATTGGGCTAGGACTACTTCTACTACTGAGATTCAGAGTTTTGTTGGGTTAGCAGGCTCTATCGATCTTTGTTGAGAATTTTTCATCTATTGTTCCTCCTTTGACCAAGTTGACTCAAAAAAAGATTTCTATTCAATGGTATGATACTTGTGATGTGAGCTTCCAAAAGGTCAAGGATTGATTAAGTTGATCTCCTATCCTGACCTTGCCTACGAAGGGTATCAATTTTACCAGCTTTTGTGATTCATTTAGTGTTGGGTTAGGTTTTCTATTGATGTAGGAGGGTAAGATAATTACCTATGCTTCTCGTCAATTAAAGCTTCATGAGAATGATTACTCTACCATAATTTGGAGTTAAGTGTGTTTGTATTTTCTTTAATGTTTAGGAGGCACTATTTGTATGGAGTACTTTGTGAAATTTTCTCTAATCATTATAGTCTTCAGTATTTCTTGGCCCAATTAGATCTTAATATGAGGCAATATTTACTTGAGTTTCTTAAGGATTATGATTTCACTATTCTCTATCATCAGGGAAAGGCTAATATGGTTACATATGCCTTGAGCCAAAAGTCGACTAGTATGGGTAGCTTGGCATCTTTAGACCTAAGAGAGGCCTTTGGTTTTTCAATAACCAGATTGTTAGGCTTGATATTTCATACGTGGGTGTGTTATTGCATTTGCCGAGGTTAGATTTTCCTTGATGGAGTAGATTTAGGATCATCAATTTGATGATGCTGGTTTGAGAGTGATTCAGGAGAAGGTATTAAGTGGCAAGCCTAAGAAAGCCTTACATGTCCTTAATGGTATTTTGACGATTGGAGGCTATGTTTGTGTGCTGAGAGTGGGTAATTGGGTGAGATTGATCTTGGAGGAGGCTCATTATTCTAGGTACTCTTTCATCTATGAGTGATCAAGATGTATTATGGTTTCAGACAACACTACTAGTGGGATGGTATGAGGAAGGATGTAGTAGATTTTATAGTTCATTGCCTATGTTGTTTGCAGGTGAAAGCCGAGCATTTGAGGCCTGGCTCCATAGGTTATACATTCTCGAGTAAAAGTGGTAACGAATCACTATGGACTTTGTGACTGGGTTTCCTCGTACTTCTCGTGGTTCTGACAATGTTTGAGTCATCGTGGATCGATTGAACAAATCTACTTATTTTATTCCTATTTAGTTTTCCTTCAGTGCTGAGAGGTTGGCCTATATCTATGTTCATAAGATAGTTCGTCTCCATGGTGTACCTGTGTATACTATCTCAGATAGGGGTTTAGTTTTTAACTTCTCACTTTTAGAAGCCTTTTCAGGAGGAGTTGGTTATTCGCGTCTATCTTACCATAAAAAACATGAGAAATGGTGTTTCATGTGGCAGACAGATGAGTAATACGTAAGAACCTACCCTTGGTCTTTTCACCCTAGACTAATGGTCAGTCAGAGCGTACTATTAAGATTTTGGGGGATATGCTCCATGCTTATTTTATGGACTTTAGAGGTTAACAAGATTGACATTTCATCTTGGCAGAGTTTGCATATAATAATAGCTATGATTTTAGTATTGAGATGAGACCTTTCAAGGTTTTATTTATTACTTATTGTTTCTCTCTGGTTGGTTGACTTAAGATTTCTTAGATTAAACCTCAAGATACGAACTTGCTTTGCATGTCTTTAGATAGAGTTTAGGTTATTCAAGATAGACTTTGAGTGTCTCAGAGTAGGCAAAAGTGTTATGCATATCGTAGACTTTATGCCTTGAGATTTAGTGTTGGTGATCAAGTCTTCTTCATGTATTGCCCTTGAAAGACGTGATAAGATTTAGGAAGAAAGGCAAACTTAGCCCTAGGTATATCAAACCATTTAAGATTCTTCAGACTATTGGGGACGTAGCTTATGAATTAGCATTTGCCCCAGATCATTCAGTTGTTCATCAAATTTTTCTTGTATCCATACTATGACATTATATTTTGAATGAGTCTCATGTCATTCGTGTGGAAACAGTGTAGTTATATGAGAGGTTGTCCTTTATTGAGGAGCCAGTCTCCACTTTAGCCCAGGATGAGAGGCGTTTGTATTCTAGAGATATTTTTGTGGTTAAGGTTCAGTGGATACATTGCTCCATAGATGAGGTGACCTGGGAGGTCGAGTCCGATATGCATAGTAGTCATGCCTAGTTTTTGACTGATTCAGGTATTTCTCTTGTCTTTAGTTTGAGGATGAACTAGATACTTAATGGTAGATGTTGTAATGATTTGATTTGGTGAACCTTCCCTTTTATATGTTTTGACCCTTTTAGCCCTCCTTTTGATTGCTATTTGTTAATTCTGAGGTGTGGGTTAGTTGGTACAGTTCCCTATGTGATCTGGAAATATTTGTGTGAGTTTGTGGTTTTTAGAAGTTGGAAAGGCCTTATAGATGACTTCAATGAACATTTATTGTTCTATGTGTTGGATTGCAAAATAGACTTCACCAGCAGATCCAAAACATTGATTTTAGGTGTATAGCATGGTTGATTCGATTTTATGGCTTTTGGATCTCATTTTGACCCTTGGTTCAGAAATTTGTGAAATTGGGTTTTAGGGGTCAATTTTGTGAAAACAATCACTTTTGAAAATCTGATGTCACCATTAAGTCCAGAACGTCGAATTAAGTTTAGTAGAATATTTCAATTTCCTTCATGGGATTTTAATGAATCTCAAGGTGTTGATTGTCAACTTTGCAACTTAGCAAAGTTGCTAATACAACTAAAAATTTGGAGCAACAACTTTAGTAGAAAAGGGACCGCTAAAGCGGTACCTGCTTAATAGGCTAAAGAACTACATTAGAGAACCCTATAGTCTGGGTGACTATCGCTAAAGCGGACACTTGACTGATTAAGTGTTTGGTGCTTTATTCGCCCAATGCAATTGGGCTAGACCGCTAAAACAGTTATTCCGCGCTTAAACGATGACCACTTAAGCGATCATAGCTAGGAGGATATAAAAATCCTCCTTGCTTTGGGTTAAAAGCTTTTTGGACAAATTCTTTCACTTTAGATATTGGGTAAGCTCCGAATCACTATTTCAATTATTTTACTTTTATTATGTCATTTAAAACCCTTTTTAATTGTGATTTCAAATTGGGAATGGGGGATTTTTAGCCCAAAACTCTTAAATGGTATTTTTGTGATTTAAACTCCATTTTAAAATTTTTTTTCACTTGGGTTTTATCCTATATCTTCGTTTAACAATGGGTAAGATTTTTATAAATAAAAAAATTGGGTTTACCCTTTCTTTTCGAAAGCCCATTTTGGGGGTCCATTTTAACCCTGACGTGAAAATAGGCAATATGGAGATCGTTGGCTTTGTTTTAACCTGTAGAATCTATATTTGTATAATTTAGTTGATTCCAAGGACGTTTGATAGGGGAAGCTCTTCTTTGAAGGACTTAAGGCTTGAGTTTTTATGTCACGAGGTAGGTTATGGCTTAACTTTCTTCAGACTGGGTTGGGTAGTTATTACATATATAAAATCATGCTATGGGTATGGTAAATCAATCATGGAAGTAATATTATCATTGTTGTGTGCCCGTGTGGCAACTTATATTGTTGTGGTTAATAATTTGAGCTGATATTTTCTACGTGTTGCCCGTATGGAGCCTATCTGGTATTATTGGTATCGCTTATGCATTGGTTGTTTCCTTCTTGATAAAAATACCAAGTCGGGGGTTAATGTGATAATAATGGTGCCTTACATGTATATTTATTCTATGGTACATTGCTTATACCAAATCAAGGATGGTTAGCTTATTGAGTAGATTTATTAGGTTTGATAATGCCCAAAATACGCCTCTCATTGAAGGATGAAGAGGTCACTGTCAAATATAGTGACCCAACTAGGTTGAGGTCGATCCCAAAGGGAATGGGCTAGAAATCCTTCTCGAACTTGTTACAATCACCTGGCAATGCGGGAAAGAAATGTGGGGGATTTGCTGAAATAGTAAAAGAAAAATAATTGGTTGTTGTTGGTTGTAAACAATCTAAGACGAATACTATACTTGTGTTCCCCTAGCTTCTTAACTCAGTAGACTTATCGTGCACTATCGAACTATTCCTATACCTTGTATGTAGAATCTGATAAGTTACATACCATCAACAGTCTTTTGAATGAGTAGATGGATTTCACCTTTTACATTTTGAGTCTTAGGATGTCGTCTTTTGGGTCTCTAATTATTAGATAATAGTTAACGATCATATTCAGATAATACCTAGTAGCATGAATCGACCGTTAATCTTCAAATTACTATTGTGATCTTCTTTTCCTCATCACTACTCCTCTTTTGGAGTAAGTAGCAATAATCTAGGCGGAATCTTAATGTTGGCCATCTCGAAGAAATCAATAAGAACGAAGAAAACCCAATATATGAAAAAATCATTATCTAGAACAACTTGGTACTTCCTCTAACTCGTTAATCCGCCAAGGTTCCTGACAGCGCCCAAGCACACACGCAAGTGTACGTAGTCTTATAAAGTAGTAAAGTGGCTTTAAGGAAGCCCAAGTATCGATCTCACAAGGACTTGCGTTCGCCGTCTATCTAATTCTAGTCTAACTAATTGAGAAAAAAATAAACAAAAGAGGGTTTGTAATTTTTTAAATTAATAATAAAATATATAAAGTGTAAAAATAAAAGTCTTGGGACAATCAATGGAGAAAAGATAAGGGTTAAAGCACTTCGAACAATCATACTATTTTATTGAATTTCCTTCGTTAACTTGCTTATCTTGGTTGTGATTCGTAGGGTTAATTGCATGATCATGGTTTCCCAACCTCTAATCTTTTACCTAATATGGATATTACAACTACATCATTGAGCGGGGATGTAATAATCCAATTAAGATAATTAAATCTATCATCCTACGTTTGAATCAATTAAGGCATCTAAGTGCATCCCTGTCCTAGACGCTAAGTTTAATTCTTTATTTATAAAAGAATAAAAACCCAAACTTTGTTTATTCCCATGTTATATCTCCCTATTACCTCTCTCGAGATTAAAAGGTTGACAATATATGTATTCTAAGGGTTACTAAACCTTAAAACAATTAAAACAAGAATAAACAAACAACCATATTTGATAAGAAAAAATTAATCGAAATTAATCCAAAATAATAGTAATCATGTTCTTGGCTTTAACCCCCGGAAGGAGGGTTTTTAGCCACTAATATTTATATTCACGATCCAAATAATTGAATACTTGATATGAAAAATTAAAATCTAAATAAAATAATAAAACCCAATTAACCGTGTAGCCGCCTCCGCTTTTCATCCCAAAATAGTCTCCAGGCGTCCTTTTAATATCCTCCTCCCAGATTAATTTTGTCCAAGAATATAAATTGTTGTCCACCTATCTTCTGTATATATATTCTATTATATTTCAAAATTGTGGTGGGATTAGGAGTTGTGCACGCCATCCAAGAATTTCCACCAAAATGATTCCATCATTCCTTTTTTATTACTAGTTTAGGTGTACGCATTATGCGGGCTAACTCACTTTATTGAGTTCAAACGTTATACTAAATTAGGATGTTTTTTAAATAATAAAGATGAATACAATAATTAAATTCAACATCTTTTGAAGAATTTATTTAATTAAACCTAATCTTTACCAAAAAGATTTGTCAAAGCTGATCGACATTCATCTACCACCTGTAACTGCAATAAAATAATACGATGATAAAGACATCAAAATAATATAATTAAATCTAACCTTTACACAAAAATTTTCTCAAAGTCGTCTGCTACTCATCTACCATCTGTAAACTATAACAAAATAATACGATAATAGAGTTATCAAAATAATACAAATAAACTTAAACCTTTACACAAAAAGAATTATCAAAATAGAGATATAAAAACGAAACAATTAAACGTAACTTTTACCTAAAAAAAATTCTCAAAGTCGATCGACATTCATCTACCATCAGTAAATTCATCTACGACCTGTAAACTACAATAAAATAATATGATAATAGAGTTATCAAAATAATACAACTAATATTAACCTTTACACAAAGAGAATTATCAAAACAGAGATATAAAAATAATACAATTAAACCTAACTTTTACCTAAAAAAATTTCTCAAAGTCGACCGACATTCAACTAACACCAATAAATTCATCTACGACTTGTAAACTACAATACAATAATACAACAGTGATTATAAAGCTTCAGTTTTGATGAAAATACTCCTTGGCTGAGCAAAAATTTTGATCCTAAAGAATCACTTGAATAAAAATAAAGAAGATATATATATACACACACGTTGAATTCTATTAAATTGACAAAAACAGTGAAGAAGTTGAAGGTTAGAAGATTAAGCATCCACCAATCTAGACATGCAACTGAATCAAGTTAGATGAGTATCAATCAAATTTTGCCAATAAGTAAATCAATTTCTTGATAGTTTAACGTGCATCTCAATATTTATAGAAGTATTTTCTTAATCGACTTCTATTTTAAGAGTATTTTTCTATCCTATTTTAGAAGTATTTTTCTAATTGATCAGTATAAAGAAAAATATTAATTGATTCTCCTTCCATATATTATAAAGTGCACGTGAGTTTAATGTTAACTAAAATTAACATGAAAATATTTTATATTATGGATATTAATTAGATGATCCACAAAAATTTCTACGATTAACATGAAAATATGGGGTTTACTTTTCAAGGGGACGTGATAGTTTTGTCAAGAAAACAAGACAAGAGTCCAATCACCTCCATTTGTTACCCTTGCTTAGTTACGTAATTACATTAACATGAAAATATGGGCTTACTTTTCAAGTATCATGTTATAAGTTGTTTTATTGAGGTGAGAGTCCTCGAAAATATTTTTTCTATTTTTTAAGGTAAGTATAAAATTTTTGTGCATTATTATTGTGTATTTTTATTTATGTATTTCCTTAATAGAGTTCTATTTTAGGAGTATTTTTTTTAATTGTTCAGTATTCTCCTTCCATATATTTTAGGAGTCCGATGTATTTTAGGAATCTAGTCAATATAATAAAACTAATTAAATAATAAATTAAAAAAATAGTTAAATTAAAAAAATTAGTGAAAAGACAATTTTGTCTAAAGAAGGGTCTTTTAATGAAGGGCAAAAAGTTCAAATCACTTTTCTAAGGGTCTTCACACTTTTAATATGTTATAGATTCCATGCAATTTGAATAAAATTTGGACAAGGCCACTGCTATTGTCGGCAAATTTTAATTGTTGTGCAGGAATTATCAATGCGACGCATTGGTCAACGCGTTGTCACATCGATGCGACACATTGATTTTGCGTCGTTTCACTGGAATTTGCATTCAAAAATTTGGTTAAGTGTGAAACGCCCTGTCCTTTGCCCATGCCTTTTGTAGTGTATTTCTAATGAATTTTGAGCCTTTTTATCATCAATATATCACCGTATCTAATTCACCAAGCCTCCTACAATATCATACACCACATATTAAAGATTAAAATAATACAATATTCTCAACAACAAATCAAAACAAGATCTAAGATAAGGCAAATTCACAATGATCTTCCACTTATTATTTCGACTCTTGACCTAATCAAATTAAATTTTGTGCATTACAAATAAGTTATTCCACATAAAATTAAACATTTAAAACATTTGGAATATATTAAACACATTAGAATCCACCGATACCAACTAGACACACACCTAGCTCAAGCTAGTAAAACTAATTTTTCGGGTTGAACTCTAAATTACTCAATTAAGCACAAACTTTTTTGAAAAATACCTCGGACATTGTAAATACACACTTGGGCACTTAAATGCTTATTTATATCAATATGAATATGTTAAGAACTCAAATTTCTCTCAAAACAAGACTAAATAAGCTAGAATAATGACACCAAAGTAAATAAAACTACCCAGATAAGTTCTCTTAACTCAAGTTAAGGGAATTTGCCTCTCACACTTATGAGATCAATCATGGAATCCACATACAAAATTACAAAATCAATCTCACAATAATGAAAGAAGAAATCCCAAAGTCTTAAATTGAATAAAAAACCAAGAACAACAAGATATTTGAGAACTTGGCCCCCAAAGAACCCTCTTTCTCAATCAATCAATATATGAATGTCAATGTTTGAATAATCTGAATTGATGAATGAATAAATAAACTAAACAAAGACTAAAGGGTATTTATAGGTTACAAGAAAACCTAGAGTTCAAATCCTATCTAAAATAGGAAAACTTAATTACCCATACATAATAAGACTTAAAAACATCATAAAAGTGTAATTGGGATACCTGGAAACCGTAGGACATGATTTTAGAATGATGCAGATAAATCACCATCAGTGGCCACGTACTAAGTCTACTTTTTCCCTATCCTCTGGTACAAGTAGTACCTGTGATCTATAGGGAGGGTGTAGGTAGACACCGTAGGTGCAATTCCTGCATTTTAGTTCTCTAGATTTTGACCTCTGGTACTTGCTTTGCCTATATACGGATCGTATGTGCTACTTGTTGTTTTCAAGTTGGATTATCAAGTGAATAAGTTTCCACCATCAGATACATAATTGAATTAGCTTTCCAACTATTCTAATTTTGCCTTAATCCAATAGCAGGGTGAAAAGTTATGGCCAAATTACTGAAGCACTGTCAACTCTCGAGATCTTCAACTCTGGCACTTGCAAAAAGCTTCAAATCTTCAACTTTGATCACATGCTTTGGTCACGTATGATACATAAAGTGTTAAGAATACCCCATAATGATCAGTTAAGTGGACAAAAAAAACACTTTTCATCTTTTTCTCGAATTTAGCATCCAAAACCTAATTTCCTATAAAACACCCCAAAAACAAATCAAATATAACAAAATAGCCTTAAGTACATGCATCTTCTCATAGTTTTAAGAATCATAAGTTCTATATTTATATAGCATATCAACACCCTCAAATTAGAACAATGCATGTCCCCAGGCAACAAAACATAACAAAACAATATGACAATGCTTAACCAAGAGAAACTTAAGATACCTATAATAATCAATCATCAAATTTAAACTCAAGATCATTACCCTCTCCAAGTTTAATACTTTAAAATACAACTGTGTATTAATAAAGCACAATAATGTGACATAAAGGAATCATGCTATGGAATTACATTAGCAATAAGCAATCGTGTATATATACAAGTTACACTACCAAAAAAACTTAAAAGCTAGCAATACAACCCATATGCCCTCATATAAAAGAAGTCTCACTCACTCATATATGAAATCAAGCATGTCAATCCAAGGATGGTAAGGATACATTCACACTAACAAAAGAAGTTCCAATCAATGAATGTCAAATACCATAGGCTTGCCCTATTTTTTTTACCTTAGCTTTTAGACAGTTAAGTTAGGATCACTATAGGACTTTTCTCAGCTTGTAATGTAGGCTTGGGTTTGGTATAATACATATGGACTTTTAAAGTTACTAAGCCGCCTTTGTAATTCACTAACCTTAGGGTCTCATAACCAATTTCCTTTTATTACACCTTATTTCTCCTTTTTATTCCTTTATGCACATTCAGGCCGAGTGTGGTTTCATTATTATTTTTTTCACAACTTTTCTTTTCTTTTTCTCTTTCTTTTCTTTTTCTACCACACCTAGCCCTACTTTATTTTTCTCTTATTTCATCCGTCTTCATACCCACTATACATTACACACCCCTATGATAGCCACCCTCAACTTAGGCAATTTTCCTGAGTTGAGGTGTATAATATCTAAGGAGGACCAGGTCCAAACAGGTTCATTGTAACACAAATGGGAAGGTGAAAGGTGTAACAATAAAAATAGGCATTCAGGCTCAAAGTCAGGATCAAGGGATATAATTCGCACATGGAAGGTCATGTAGGCTAAAAGTGGACTAATATAAAAAATGATCTATGATCCTTTCCTAACCATCTATCCTACAACCTAGGCAAGACAAACTGGGCAAGTTCGGGATTTAGCACACAAAGAGAACCAAGTAATATCTCACACAAACATGACACATAGTTACATCACAAGCTACTACCTATCCAGTTCATATAACTGTTAGCAAGTGATTATCATGTCCCTAATTCTAATGCCATAACAAGATTCACAATAGTCACACACACACACATACATACACACATATATATATATCACAACTTAAAAATAGACAACTAGAGAGGTATTATCATTTATTTCAAAAATAAACAAAAATATGTCAACTACCTTAGATACTGATTTTTCTCCTAGTTAACCACAAAACAACATGAAACAAAACACAATACGCTTAAACATTCTGGCTCTACTAGGAACAAAACTCCGAGGAAAAGAGGCATGACAACAAAAACCCAAGAGCACATCAAGACCTACAAATAGCCCCACCCTAACTTAAAACCATGCATTGTCCCCAATGCATAAAACCTCTACAATACAAGAGAGTTAGAAACATACATGTGGCACCATAGGTGTGGAGATTTGATACCAATCACGAACAAAAATATAAATAGCAAAATACCTTGGGTTGCCTCCCTAGAAGTGCCTGATTTCACATTGCGGGATGATGGGACTTGGTTGGGTAGTCAGACTTCCCTAACTAGACCATGGGTACCTTAGTTACTTAGACTTCATCAAGGTAGGCTAAGATTTGGACTTCAAATTTTTCTTTCCACTTTAAGCTTATGAACTGCACCCCTAATTGTTTTTCTGATTTCCTATTATGCTCATATGTGAGAGATAGAAAATAAAGGACCCAAGAAATAGATGTGGCAGGCTATCCTTCTTGGCTCTTATGTGAGGAATGTAGTTATTTGATTTAGGCTCATCAAATTCAAGAATATAGATGTATATTTTCTCCCCCTTACACCCTTCTTCAATTTCAAATGGTTTGATCAAGATCTGACTATCCAAACATAAATTAGAAAAATGCTTAGAATGAGGTTCAATATGACCCAACTCATAATATGCAGTCTTCTTTACATCCCCTTATAAATCTAGTATGCTCTCCTTAAGAGTGACACTATCCATAAGAGCATGAGAAATTTTAGACTCCTTTAATTTTATCTCCTCAAGTTGGATCTTTAGAATTCTTTCAGTCTCACACAACCCATAACTAATTTTCTCGGTATTACACATAACAACTTTACACTATATCAAATTGTAAGTGGTAGATATCCAATCCAAACCTATCATCCCTTTGAATATGATATTGATTTTCTTTTACCAGGAGTGCCAATGTGTCAAACATGCTTTTATTATGTTCCAACACTATATTTATCATGATCCTGCAGTAATGCATCAAATTAAAAGGAAGAGAATCAATAAATAAGGAGTCATCATCACTCCATAGTTCTTCTGGCCAAGTTATCATCTAAAAAAGTGTAGGAAATAAAACAAACAAAAAAAAGAAAATAAACCCAATAACTCCAACAACTTCAATAAAGAATAACGAGACCGTATTCCCCTGAAAACAATGCCAAATTTGATAACGCCTAAAATACACCTCCAATTGAAGGATGAATCAATCACCGTCAAATATAGTAACCTAAATAGGTTGGGGATGATCCCATAGGGAATAGGTGAAAAATCCTTCTCAAACTTGTTACAATCACCAGGTAGTACGTGAAAGAAAAAAAGATTTGTCGAAATAAAAAAGAAAAAGTATTGGTTTCTCTTGGTAGTAAACAATCAAATATGAACACTCGACTTGTGTTCCCCTTGGCTTCTCAATTCAGTAGACTTATCGGGCACTATCGAACTATTCTAGTACCTTGTATGTAGAATCTGATAAGTTATGTACCATTAATAGTCTTTTGGACAAGCAGATGGATTTCACCCTTTACCTTTTGAGTCTCAAGATGTTGCCTTACTAATCTTTATCCTGGATCCCAGTTAACTATTTCCTTTTGGGTCTCTAGTTATTAGATGATAGTTAACAATCTTACTTAGATAATATCTAGTAGCGTGGATCGATCGTTAATCTTTAAATTACTATAATGATCTTCTTTTCCTAGTCACTACTCCTCTTTTGGAGTAAGTAGCAATAATCTAGGAAGGATATTAACGTTGGCCACTGATAAGAAAATAATAAGAATAAAAAAAACCCAACATATGAAAGAATCTTTAACTAGAACAACTTGGCACTTCCTCTACTTTGTTAATCTGCCAAGGTTCCTACAACCCTAGTTAAGGGAATTAACAACTCATAGTTATGAGATCAATCATGGAATTCGAAGAAAAAAATTATTAAATCAATCTCACAATAATGAAAGAAGAAATCCCAAAGTCTTAAACTGAATAACAAACCAAGAAATACAAGATTTTTGAGAACTTGGCCTCCTTATCAATCAATCAATACGTGAATGTCAATGTCTGAATAATCTTAATTGATGAATGAATGAGTAAACTAAACAAATACTAAAGGGTATTTATAGGTTACAAGAAACCCTAGATATCAAATCCTAATTAAAATAGGAAAACTTAATTACTCATACATAATATGACTTAAAAACATCTTAGGAGAGTAATTGGGATACATGGAAACCCTAGGAAAAGATTTCGAAATGATCTGAAAAAATCACCATCGGCGGGCACTTACTAAGGCCACTTGCGCCCTATCCTTGGGTGCAGGTAGTACCTAGAGCTTGTAGGGAGGGCGCAGGTGGTGACTGCAGGTGCAATTCCTGCACTTCAACTCTAAAAATTTTGACCTTCGGTACTCACTTTACCTACAAACGGACCATATGTTTTACTAGCGGTCTGCAAGTAGACTTAGAAAGTGTAAAAGTCCCCACCATTAGATAGATAATTGAATTATCTTTCCAACGATACCAATTTTTCCTTAATTTGATAGCAGGGTAAAAGGTTATAGGTAAATTACTGAAGCACCATTATCTCTCGGGATCTTCAACTCTGGCACTTGCAACCAAGCTTAAAATCTTCAACTTCCATCATATGCTTTGGTCACGCATGATCTGGAAAGTGTCAAGAATATCCCATAATGATCAACTAAGTGGCCAAAATATCATTTTTTATTTTTTTCTTGAATTTAGCATCCAAAACCTAATTTCCTGCAAAACACTCCAAAAACATATCAAATTTACAAAAACAGCCTTAAGTACTTGCATATTCTCATAGTTTGAAGCATTGCAAATGCAATATTTCTATAGCACATCATGCTTACGATTGCGTATATTGAATGGATTTGAGATCTTCATATTGGTTTGGTTGTGAGTATTACTTCCTTATTTCATACAAACATTAATGATACATTGGTACTATTGAGGAAACACTATTTTTGGTAGAAATAAGACACTTTTACAAAACCCTCTGCTCTACTCCTTTAGTCGAAGAGGAGATATAGATATTGAGATTGGGATTAAGTTTTAAGATAATATATGGGTTTCGAACTCCTCATGGGTCCTACTTAAAAGTGATGAGGCTCAGCAGGTGTATTTGAAGGTTATGTGATAATTTCAATCATATCACATCATGACCATCATCGTTATTGTATTTCATACATTACGCATCTTCAGTGTTATGATTCTGTGTGTTATTCGTTAGTTGTATAACTTGTTTATTTTACGTACCTTTTTATGTGTTTATGTACTATATTTAGGACTATTAGTGTGGTCTTAGGTGGATTTAATACATAAGTGTCATAATATCTACATCTTTAGACTAGTTTTGAGGACTTCTTATGTACATAATGAGTTAAAATTCATATAATTTAGAATCTAAGTTTTAAAGTACTTGATTATAATGTTTAAGGTGTGTTCAAAACAAATTTAGAATCATATTTGTCACTTAGTGTTTAGATGAGAAAACAAACTAGTGTTACTAGCTTAAGCTTTATGTTGTTCAAGTTTATCTTGATGAACTCTATTTTGTTTAAGCACTAATTTGTGGTGTTTGATGATGTAGTAAATCTTGTATGGTGTTAAATCAATGATGGGATGCCATATAAGCTGAATTTGAAGTGGAAAGATAACCACGAAGTGAGGAACTCAAAGCCAAATGAATAGAGAAAATATGGACAAAAGCTTGAATTTCTGAGCACTAGGGCATGCCACGCCCTCAATCCTTGGAGATAAGGGAGTGCCACGCCCTTGGACACAAACCAAAATATTTATTTCCAGTGAGAATCTAAGATAATGGAGTTCCATGCCCTTATCACACCAATACATGAGCGTGGCACACCCAAGACTTTAAAATAGGCTCTTGGTTCCAACTATAAATAGAACACTCTTATCTTATTGTAGACACCTTGGACGGCTTTTGGTTCTGGAAATACACTTGAGGATTCTTATTTTAGGGTTTTAAATCTTTCCTTTAGTTTAATTTTGGTTTTTTATTCACGAATTTCTTCATTGTAATTCATAGTAAGACCATGAGCGGTTAATCACCCTCATCTAGGGTTGAGGCCAAGAACATGATTACTTAAGTACATATTTGAGTTGTTTTATTTTTATTATCATTATTAGTTGTTCATATATCCTTCTTATTACTATTCTATGGATTCGTAATCCATAGGATAAAGCTATATTTTTATTGTGATCCTGGAAAGAGGAAATATAGATTAGAAAATGGTCTGCATGGAGTGTGATCTTAAAAATTCAAGGGATTGAAGTTAGTATGTCACGACCCAATCCAAGGCCTGTCTATGATGGGTATCCCAAATCCACAAAGAATCGAATATCACCCCCTTTGCCTAGGAAACACAAAACATAACACCTAGTAGCGGCTGGATTCCAAATATATAACAAGATAGGAAAGTAATAAACTCAACGACATATAAGACTGTCAAGATCAATACCTAATCCATAGTAATATCCACAAAGCCTCTACTAATCCGAAAACAACCAATGTTAGGATATGCCTCCGACCCTAACAATGATAATGTTAATGTGAAGTTTTCAATTCTAACTTACGGAAGAAAATATATGAAATAATCAGGTCTTCCAAATAATGAAAGCTTACCACTTCATTACAAACGACCAACGAACCAAGCTGATCCACCTAACATTACGCAAGAAAAGTAGACTTTCCTTTAGACCCTGCATCGCATGGGGATACAAAGTCCAGATATGGTTAGTGGGTTGGGCACTAGCATTTAAATAAGGACAAGGTAATGACAATTCAAAATCTAGTTCAACTCAATGTACATGTTCACATACATGTATAGATATAAATATTCTTACATAAAATATTGGGATAGAGAACAAGTCATAGCATGAATTTTAAGAATCTTAACTTGGGATGTGTAGCATAACCGCCAGGATAAGGCACCCATAGGCTATACGGATCCAGCTCTCCCTAAGCTGAAAGGGGCCCGATGTGTCAAGTCGGACGAACAAGAGGATAATCATATGTACACATGCACCTTGGGGGACTCGAACTTCCTGGAATATATTAAAAGCAACTTAAACACCTCATTATTTATTATGGGGGACTCGAACCACCCTATAATAAGGTGGACTCAAACCACCTGTCATTTAGACCCCCGCGTTGGCAACTGTGGTTTTCAGTATGGTCCCTCGGGACCTCCAGTTTCAACACCCAGATACACATCCCTATTTCAATCCTAATTAAAATACTTTTCAAACATTCCCATTCATTAAACCACCATACACCTAAAGGCATGCACTGTTGGTATCGTCATAGCAACTACACTTGCAAGGTAATATTATAATGCTATTTTGATTCCATTAACTTGGGAAAAACAACTCCCTATGTTCATTAATAAAATGGTAGGGGAACACCGACTTTCTTTGTTCATTAAATCAAATCATCATGTTTCAATAACCTCTTTACATCCTGTAATTGTTCCGAAAGTAGTTCAATACAACTATACCCATACTCAAAACTATTTACACAAAAATTGGGTTGGGGTTATTACCAATTCAATTATCAGTATTCACAAAATTTGGGGAAATCACAATACCCTAGTTTATTCACCATGCCCATGCACCCCACAAGTTTAAAACCATATATCAAGCATGAATAATGCATAATAAATCATTGGAAAATAATTGAACAAACATTCATTCCAAAACCCTCAACCCATATTGAAACCCATGTCCAAATCCATATAGACAATCATATAATTTCATCATTTATGTAAAGAAATTTTAAGGGTTGAGTCACATTCCTGAAATATCAAGAGTTATGGAGAGAATTTTCCCTTGGAAGCTCTAATTGACCAACTGTTTGAAACCCTAATATTCTTGATTGAGAGAATTTGAAAAAGTTTAAAAAGTTATTTTGATTTGTTTTAGAGTGATAATGATACCTTAAAGGGGTTTTACGTCATGGGTCACAATTGGGGAATAGGGGAAATGTCCAGAGTGCCCTTAATTAAATGTTGTAAAATTATCGTCAGTGCCTACGGGTCATTATGAGACTCGTAAGGACATGTTATAAATCATCACCACGAGTCATAGTTCAGCATATAATCGAAGGACCCTTCTCTAGTGACCCTACGTTCACACCTTACGCATTAGGTGAACCTACGACTTATAGGGTCCAAGTCAGAGTCAAGATAGAATTATTTGAGGCACACACTGGTTTGGCCTCAGATAGGACCATACGACTCATTTAGAGTCTCCAAGACTCATTAGGATCCATTCGTAATCAGGATAGTAACTTAGGCTACCTTTACTTGACACGCTATGATTGGGGTCCTATGACCTGTAATGACACATTACAACTCATAAGAAAAGTCGTAGTCTAGACAGTAAGCTTATAACTCGATAGTCTTTTTAGTACCAAAATCTAGTGTGTTTCATTGTCTATCCTTTGGATCATTCTTCCCAAAATTAAAGGACAAGGCTTTCATTAGCACAAGGTAAAATAGAGCACACCTACACTTACCTTTAACAAAGACATCACGAAAATCACAATTTCCTTTAACAGAGTCAGAAACCAAAGCTGTTATGGAATACACATACCTTAAGCATGATTATTTGAAGTGGGAAACAAGAACAAATATTTGGACTTCATGTCCTCTTCGGTTTCCCATGTAGCTTCTTCCCACTTTTTGTTCCTCCATAGAACCTTCACCAGAGCCATGTCTTTAGTTCGCAACCAACGGACATACCTATCCAAAATTTCCACTGGGACTTCCTCATAGGACAAGGAGTCCGAGACCCGAACACTCTCCAAAGAAACTACTAAGGAAGGATCACCCACGTACTTTCTTAATATCAAGACATGAAAGACCGTACAGATAGATCTCAAACTCAAAGGCAATTCCAACTCATAAGCCACATTGCCCACTCACCAAAAAATATGATATGGACCAACATAACGGGGTCTGAGCTTCCCCTTCTTCCCAAATTGCACCACTCCTTTCATGGGATACACCTTAAAGATCACAAAATCATCCATCTCAAACTCCAAGTACCTTCGCCTTACATCTGCATTTGACTTTTAGTGACTTTGGATAACCTTAAGCCTATCCCGAATCACATTCACCTTTTCCATATCTTGGTGAACCAAGTCAAGACCATAAAACCTATTCTCACTAACCTCAAACCACCAAATGGGATACTTACTTCTCCTACTATACAAAACATTATAAGAATCCACCCTAATACTAGAGTGGAAGCTATTATTATATGCAAACTCTATGAGGGTCAAATGATCAACACAACTACTACCAAAATTGATCACACAAGACCTTAGCATATCCTCGAAAGTCTGTATTGTTCTCTCTTCTTATCCATCCATCCAAGGGTGGAAAGCGGTGATAAGGTTTACCTTAGTTCCCAAACCTCTCTAAAAGGAACGCCAAAAGTGAGATAAGAATTGAGTACCTTGATTAGATGTGATTGAAACTAGAGCACCATCCAACTTCAAGATCTCTTGAATGAAGAGCTTAGCATAATCCTCTACCAAATAATTAGTCCTTACTAGTAAGAAAAGACCAAACCTAGTCATCCTATATGTGATGACCCTAATCGAATCAAACAGATGGCATGACCACGGATGTTAGGTGATAAAATCCATAGTAGTCACTTCCTATTTTCACACGGGTAACTCAATCTCTTGAGACAAACCACCATCCCTTAGCTACAAAGTTGGCCACATCTCTCTTCATGTTATTCCACCAATAAATCTTTTTCAAATTATGGTACATCTTCATTGAACCAGGATAAATAGTGTACCTCGATTCATGAGCCTCAACTAAGATTCTTTCTCACAGTTCATCAACATTGGGAATACATAGTCTAACTTGGTACTTCAAGGTACCATCACCACCAATCTTAAAAGCCATCACCTTGTGGTGACCCACGCTATCCTTGATCTGTATCAAAATAGTGTCCAAGAACTGTTTCTCCTTGATCTCAGCAATAAGAGATGACTTCATCCCCTCCTGCACAATCATACCACCATTCTCAACGTCTAAGAAATGAACTTCAACATTAGCTAACCAGTGAAGATCTTTCACCAAACCTCGCTTCTCCTCATCTACATGAGATAAGGTTTCCATAGATAACCTGCTAAGAGCATCAGAAACCACGTTAGCCTTACTTGGATGATAATGAAGACTTATGTCATAGTCCTTGAGCAACTCATGCCATCTACTCTGCCTTAGATTCAACTCCTTCTGAGTGAACACATAATCCAAACTCTTACGGTTTGAGAAGAATTTCACATGAACCCCATACAAATAATAAAGCCACATCTTCAAAGCAAAGACCACAACTAACAACTCTAGATCCTGAGTCGAATAATTCTTCTCATGCACCTTCAACTGCCTAGAAGCATATGCAACCTTCTTACCATGTTGCATCAACATACAACCCAGTCCCATAATGTTTACATCAAAACAAATAACAAACCCGCGATACCCTCTGGTAGAGTTAAAATTTGTATCGGAGTCAATTTATCCTTAAACTTCTCAAAACTACCCTCACAAGCATTAGACCATAGAAACTTCACCTTTTTCTGAGTCAACTTAGTTAATGGGGTAGAAATAAAAGAGAAACATTCTAGGAACCTCCTTTAACACCCGCCTAAATCCAAGAAGCTCCAAATATCAGTTGGATTCGTGGGTCTAGGCTACTTACTAACCACCTTAATTTTTTGAGGATCCACCATAATCTCCTCTCTAGAAAAAACATGACCCAGATATATCACACCATTCAACCAGAACTCACATTTAGAGAATTCAGCATATAACCTTCGATATTTCAAGGTTTACAACACAATATGGAGATGATGGACATGATTGGCCTTACTCTTTGAATACACCAAAATATCATCAAAAAATACAATGACGAATAAGTTTAGAAACTGATAGAAAACCCGGTTCATAAAATCCATGAATGCCTCTGGGCATTAGTCAAACCAAAGGACATCACCAAAACTCGAAATGAATGTATAGGGTTTGAAAGGCAATCTTAGGGATATCTACCTCCCTAATCTTCAACTGATGGTACCCAGATCGATGATCAATCTTATAAAAGTACTTAGCACCCTGAAGCTTATCAAAGAGATCATTAACCCTAGGAAGCAGATACTTATTCTTCACGATCACCTTATTCAGATGATAGTAATCTAAACATATCCAAAAGGACCCATCCTTCTTACACACGAAGAGTACCAGAGACACCCACAAAGAGACACTAGGGTGAATAAAACCCTTATCCAGGAGATCTTTTAACAACTCCCTAAGTTCTCTCAACTCAGCCGGAGCTATTCTATAAGGAGGTATAAATATAGAATGGGTATCTGGTAAAAGATGAATCCTAAAATCTATCTCCTTATCAGGATGTACATAAAGAAATTTATCGGTAAACACTTCAAGAAACTCACAGACTGCTTGAATATGTTACAAAGAAGGATTCTTTGAGTTAGAATCTTTAACCAGACCAAGTGATAGAGACACTCTTTGAAAATTGACTTTTGAACTCTAAGATAAGAAATAAACCTCTACTTAGGCATTAAGGAACTACCTTCCCACTCAATCACCAGTTCACCAGGAATTGGAAACTGACCCTTGGGGTTTGACAATCAAGAGAGGTATGATATGAGTGCAACCAATCCATTCCTAAGATTATATCAAAGTCAAATATATCCAACTCAATTCGATCCACCAAGGTCTCCCCGCCACTGATAGATAGTACACAACCCCTATAGACTCTTCTAGAACAATAAAGTCACCCACCATGACGGATACAAAAATGGGATCAGGGATATACTCAGGACCAAAACCAAAATGAATAGCCATATAAAGGATCACATAAGAAAGAGTAGACCCCAAATCAATAAAGCAATAAACATTAAGAGAGAAGAGTTTTAACATGCCAGTAATGACATGTGGAGATAACTCAGATTCCTAATAGGTGGAAAGAGCATACAAATAGATTTAGCTAGTGCTGTTACTAGAAGTGGCACCCTTCTATGAAAAAGCTGATGAAATGTCAATAGAAACCTTGTTATCCTCAAAAGAAACCTTAGAATGACAATCCCACTGCATATGGATAATATGACGACAACTAAAACACCGATTCACCCTTCTCACACTAAACACGATATAGCTAACCATAAAACTAATAGAAAGGATATGATGGAGCTGGTTGGGCCCCACTATCCTGAGATTTAAAACCCTACGCCCTATGGCTATCACTACTCTAGAAATAAAGATCACTAGAAAGCTTTATATAAGGACCACTAGCTATTAAATAAGAGTTAGAACTCTCCCAACTTTTTCCTTAGACCATTGCTTACTATCTCTACCACTCTACTGATGATCTCTACCCTGATCCGAATGTCTAAACCACTTACTCTGTTTTTCCCCTAATTCAACTTACTTATTCTTTTGATCTTTAACTTGTTTCATATGCACCAAAATCCTAGAAAAATCCATTTCATCATTTAGCATTGCAACCTTTCAATCCGAAACCAAGTCCTGAGATAAGCCTGAAGCAAACTTCCTCATCTATGCCAACATGCTAGACACTAGCTCAGGAGCATAATGGGAGAACTGATGAAAGTTTAAGGCATACTCCTTCACAATTATTTTGCCTTGCTTCTAATTTACGAACTCATTAGGCTTTGTCTCCCTTAACATTTGAGAAAAGAAGTAACCAAGAAAACACCATAGAAATCCTTCCACAATGGCAACTCCACATCATCACCCCTAGACTGGTCCCACTCTTCATACCATTGATACGCAACATCCTTTAGCTGGTATGCAGAAAAATCCACACCCTCAGAATTAGAAGCATGCATAACACGAAAAATCCTCTCCATATCATCTATAAAACCTTGAGAATCCTCCTCAACCTTAGAACCAGTAAAGGACAGAGCATTCAACCTCATGAATTTCCCAACTCGGGTAGCCTTAGAAGAACTCACAATAGTACTAGAAGGACCTGACTGACTGACTGAGATGTCACCAATTGGGTCAATAGATGAATAAAATAACAAAACACAACATTAGTAATATCTCTTGGTGGTGACTGAGCAGGAGTGTCCCCTATGAGAGAGGGATTAGTGGGGATCGGTAGAAATCTACTAGGGTAATTAGATGCAGCAACCCTAGACTGAGTTTAAGCTTCCGAAGTAGGATGAGCCCCATCCATATTATCCTCAAGTGGGATAGAGGACTTTTTAAAAGAATCAAATCTTCTAGGAGGCATGTACTGAAATGCGAACAAATAAAAATTAGAGAAGATTTCAATACCCTAGACTTTACAGCCAGAAAGTAGATCAGAAAAAAAGGGAAACATTCTTGAATACTTCGTACACTCTTTCTTATAAGTATGGTGCGCTACATACCCATAAAAAAGACTCTACTTGATACGACTTTGTAGACACCCAATTGACCATGAACCTAGGCTCTGATACTAACTTTGTCATGACCCAAACTAGGGCCTGCCCATGAAGGGTATCCCAAGTCCATCGAAGACCAGAGACCACCCCTTTTGCTTAGCCAACACAGAACATAACAACTAGTAGTGACTAAATTTAAAACATATAACAAGATAGGAAAGTAATTAACCTAATGACATCTAAGAATATCAATATCAATACCCAATCAACAGTAATATCAATAAATCCTCTACTAATAAAAAAATAACCAATGTCGGGACATGCCTCTGACCCTGACAATGATAATGTTAATGTAAAGTCTTTAATTCTAACTTATGAAAGAAAACTGATGGAATGATCAAGTCTTTTAGAGAATGGAAGATCACCACTTCACCATAAATAGCCAATGAACTGAGTCAATCTATCTAACACTGCGTAGGAAAAATAGACTTACCTTCTTACCCTACATCGCGTGGAGATACAATATTTAAAGATGGTTAGTAGGTTGAACACTAGAATGTAACTCAGAGATAAGGATAACGTTATGGAAATTCAAAATCCAGTTGAACTCAATATAAATGTTCACATATATGTATGCATATAAATAAACTTATACAAAATGTTAGATTAGGGAGCAAGTCTTATCATGTATTTTAAAAATCTTAACCTAGGCTGTGTAGCATAACCGTCACAATAAGGAACCCACAAGCCATATGAGTCCAACTCTCCCCCAGCTGAAGGGCCTAGTACCTGAAGACGCATAAACTAAAGGATAAACATATGTATATATGCACCATGGGGGACTCAAACCTCCAACATATCTCAAAGGTAACACTACCACCTAGTTATTTAACATGGGGGACTCAAACCACCCAATCATATAATAAGAGGGACTCAAACCAGTTGGTGATTTAGAGCCCCATGTCAGCAATCATAGTTTCTAGTATTGATCCCTCGGGACCTCCACTTTTATGGCCTGACTACACATCCCTCTTTAAGCCCAATTAATATATTTTCACACATTCTCATTCATTAAACCGCCATAAGGCATACACTGTTGGTATCATCATTCCAACTACACTTACAAGGTAATATCATTATGCCATTTCAATTCCATTAACTTAGGGAAAACAAACTCCCTATGTTCATTAATTCAAGGTGGGTGAAAACCAACTTCCTTTGTTCATTAAATCAAACCATCATGTTTCAATAACCTCTTCAAATACTACAATTATTTCAAAAGTAGTTCATTACAACTATACCCATACTCAAAGCCATTTACAGAAAAATTAAGTTGGGGTTATTAAAAATTCAATTGTACATATTCACAAATTTTGGGGAAATCATAATCCCCTAGTTTATTCACCATGCCCATATACCCCATAAGCTTAAAACCATATATAAAGCATGAACAATCCATAATTGTAATGCCCCCAAAAATGGGTCTCGGAGCGTCACATGGTGCTTGAGGCTACGAGTAGCCCCAAGCTAACCCTTTAAGCCATTTTCATTTAGTTCAACACAAATCAATGGGGTTTCCATAAATAACCCTCTAATATCAACAGAGTAATCATCATCCAAGAATAAGAGAATTTTATAAACATAACAAAATACGACTTATTAGTCAACTCCCAACATCTATACTAGTCTGACAAGCCTCTAAGAAAATCAATAAAACTAGCGAGCCATTGGGATATGCCCCAACTGACTCACAATCAGTTATTAAATGTAAATAATTCTGTGAAATCAACATCAGACATCATATCCTCGAAACATGAGGACTCACCACAACAGAGGATGTAGAATAGCATGCCTGAAGAATCACTATCGAACCTAGAACTGAGCACCTCAACCTACATTCTGAGAAAATGCAACCCACATCCGAAGATGTGGGTTAGTACCATGGAAAGGAACCGAGTATATGGGGGTGTATGTAATTTTATAAACATCATCATCATAAATATTTATAAAAAATATGTTGGATGTATAAAAGACTCACATAGCCCAAAGAAAATCATCATAATCATGAGAGGATGAAATAAGTACAATAACACGCATGAGTCATCATATAATTTGTCAGACTTAGCTCAGATCATTTCAAAGACAATCCACAACAAAATAATTTCAGTAATATATAAATATACATCGGGAGCCATCATGCTTCCCATCTATCAAAATCAACCACGTTGTGGATTTCTTCCACACTCGAGTTCAAAACAACTCCATTAAGACCAAAAGATCAAATCATTCAAAATATCTCAAATATTCAACATCAACGTTCTTATAACACACACTTTCTCAGAAAACACAATTTCCAATGAGGATTCATGACCCAAATATCAAAATCATGATAAATATCGTTCAAGATTCATGATTTATATCTCCAAACATATAAATTCATCTTTGAAAATCATAAACATCAAGATTTCATAATAATCATCATAATTTATGGGTTCATGCTTCAAATTCATAAAAAAAAATCAAATAAAAATCATGCCTTTGTAAAGAAAATTACTTTTGGGCACAAGAACGAAAGAGAGTTCTTGTTGAAAACCCCCACATACCTTGAATGATGAACTTTAGATCGATACTCATTTGTGAGATGTTAATAGTGCCTTTGAATGATGGTTCTTGGAGTTCTTGAACTAGGAACTTGGAATCTTGAATAAATTTGCAGAATTAATGGTGAACTTTGGAGGTTCTGGATGTTGGATGTAGGAGCTTAGGCTTTTCGTTTTGAGGGAGTTTGATGAAATATAATATATAATGCTTCTAATTGGCTTTAATATAGTGTTTGAACGGATTTTGGGTGAGGAGGAATGACCGAAACGCCCCTAAAAATAAAAAAAAATCTTGAATCTATCCTTCGGTGGACTGTTTTGATAGTCTAAAGTAGATTCAGCATAACGTTTTACTCCGATATTCAAATAGGATGAAAATAATTTCATTAGAAAGAGGACTCTCATATCTTTCCTTTGATATATAGTATCTCATCCAGATCATTGTGTACGAGGATTTATAATCGCTTCAAGTTGACCCAAAAATTTACTTTTGGAAGGCTGAAGTAGATCGACCATAACTTTCTACTCTGATAGACAAATTGGATGAAACCAATTTCATTAAAAAGAGGAGTCGCAGAGCTTTCCGTTGATATATAATACATCACCCAGATCATTATGTACAGGGAGTTATGATCATTTAAAGTTGGAAAAAAATATGTCAGGCCTCAGTACTTTTTCCTGCGCGTTTTATGGTTCACTACTATTCACGGTTCGATGGAATGTTCATAACTCGCCGCTCAGGTGTCCGTTTTGGATGATACACATATTGTTGGAAATCTTATTCGATACTCTACATAGTGGTGGGTCATAATCTAAGATATTTTGCATGGAAAATTTATAATTCATTTTAGAAGATAGAACCCAACACGTTTACGCACAAAATTTCAATGAAAATTTTTTCGAGGTATTACATCATCCCCCTCGGAAACATTCATCCTCGAATGACGCTAGACATACCAAGATTAGATAGGGAATAGAGCATACAGTTGAAACCATTCGTTAGATGCATCACCACATCGTTTCTCAATCCGAATGCAACATAGAATGCATAAATTCAAGAAACTATAGCTGAACAAATAATAAATGATAGATTAACTGCTGCAACTTTTATCAAAAGTGCATGATTTAGGAAAGAACGGTACCTTCGGCTTGATCGGAGTTTACAAAAAATAGGTGTGGGTATTTGGATCGCATATCCGCCTCATCTTCCCAAGTTGCACCCTCAACAAATTGGTTTTGCCACAACACCTTGACCCAGGGAACTTCTTTGTTCCTTAGTCTTCGGACACTGAAATCAAGAATCTCCATAGGAATCTCATCAAAAGAAAGATTTTCTTGAATGTCAGCACTCACAGAGCAATTCACTACAACAACATCTCTAATATGTTTTCAAAGCATGGAGACATGGAATATTGGATGAACAGAAGACAACTCGGAAGGCAACTCGACTTCATAAGCTACCTTACCAACACGACTAAGAATTTTATAAGGACCAACATAACAGGGACTAAGCTTTCCCTTCTTTTCGAATCTCTTCATCCCCCTCATGGATGAAATTTTTAGATATAATAGGTCACCAACTTCAAACTCAAGGTCTTTCCTTCTAACATCCGTATATGACTTCTGACGCTCTGCGCAGTTTTCAACCTTTCCCTAATTAACTTAACTTTTTCCATAGCCTCAACTACCAAATTAGGACCACTCACAGCCGCTTTACCCACCTCCAACCAACCTGTGGGTGATCTACACTTCCTCCCATATAAGGCTTCAAACGGAGCTATGCCAATACTAGAGTGGAAACTGTTATTGTAAGCAAACTCTATCAACGGTAAGTGATCATCCCAACTTCCCTTAAAGTCAAGTGCACAAGCTCTCAACATATCCTCTAAGGTCTGGATGATCTGCTCAGCCTGACCATCGGTCTGCAGATTAAAACCAGAACTCAAAAGCACTTGGGTACCAAGACCCTTCTGAAAAGCTTTCCAAAATTGCGAAGTGAACTGAGTACCCCTATCCAAAATAATAGACAAGGGAACTACATGCAGTCTAACTAGCTCTCAGATATATAATCTAGCGTAATCCTCAGCAGTATATGAAGTATGAACAGGCAAGAAATGAGCAGACTTAGTCAACCTATCAACCACAACCCAAATGGAATCATGATGTCTTCGAGAAGGAGGTAAACCAATCACGAAGTCCATATTTATCTCTACCCACTTCCAGGTGGGAATACTAAACTCTTGCATCATACCACCAGGTCTTTGGTGTTCAACCTTAACCTGTTCACATGTTGCACACTTAGCTACAAAAGTTGCTATATCTTTTTTCATGTCACTCCACCAATAGATTTTTTGCAAGTCTCGGTACATCTTGGTGGCACCAGGATGAATAGAATATTGTGCCCCATACGCTTCAGCCATAATCCTTTGTCTTGGATCATCAACATTTGGGACACACAATCTACCCTGCAATCTTAACACACCATCTCCCCCTTGGGAGAAAACCTCTACTTTTTGTTCCTTGACTGACTCCTTCAGTCTGACCAAACTGGCATCAAAGTATTGCTTTTCCTTCACTTTTGAAACCAAGGAGGATTTGGAACTACTCTGAACCCCTTAACTATGTTTAGCAGAGTCAAACAACCTAACCCCTAATCTAGCCAAACGATGTACATCATGAGCCAACTCTTTCTTACCTTCTACCGCATGCGAAACACTACCCATGGACACTCTACTTAGGGTATCCGCCATATCATTGGCCTTGCCCAGATGGTACAACACACTCATATCATAGACTTTTAAAAATTTTAACCATCGTCTCTGCCTAAGATTCAATTCCCTCTAGGTAAACACATAGTACAGACTCTTATGATCAGCGAAAACATCAACATGGACACCATACAAATAGTGACTCTAGATTTTCAAAGCAAACACAATAGCAGCCAACTCAAGGTCATGGGTGGGGAAATTTTTCTCATGAGGTTTTAACTGTCTAGAAGCATAAGCTATCACCTTACCTTTCTGTATCAATACGCAACCCAAACCAACTCTCGAAGCATCATAGTTCACCACAAAAACATCAACACCATCAGGCAAAGTCAAAACAGGGGCTAAAGTGAGTCGAGTCTTCAACTCCTGAAAACTCTTCTCATAAGATTCGGACCACAAGAACTTTACTTTATTTTGGGTCAATCGAGTCATAGGAGACGCTATAGAGGAGAAACCCTCAACAAAACGACGGTAATAGCTAGCTAAACCCAAGAAACTTTGGATATCAATTGGAGAAATAGGTCTAGGCCAATTTCTAACAGCTTCGGTCTTTTGGGGATCAACTCTAATACCCTCAGAAGAAATAATATGACCCATAAAAACAACTGAACTTAGCCAAAACTCACACTTACTTAACTTGGCAAACAATTATTGATCTCTAAGGGTTTGTAAGAAAGTTTGGAGATGATCAGAATGTTCATCCTCACTATGGGAGTACACCAGTATATCATCGATGAACACTATGACAAACATAGCCAGATATGATCTGAACACTCAATTCATGAGGTCCATGAAAGCTGCTGGGGCATTAGTTAACCCGAAAGACATAACAAGAAACTCAATATGGCTATAACGAGTTCGGAAAGTGGTTTTTGGGATGTCACACTCCCTAACTTTGAGTTGATGATAGCCAAAATGAAGGTCTATCTTTGAGAAATGACTTGCACCTTGCAATCGGTCAAATAAATCATCTATTCTTAGAATGGGGTACTTATTTTTTATGGTGACTTTATTCAATTGGCGATAATCAATACACATACGCAAAGAGACATCTTTCTTTCTTAAAAACAACACAGGAGCACCCCAAGGAGAAACACTAGGCCTTATGAAACCCTTATCTAGTAGATCTTTGAGTTTCTCTTTCAACTCCTTAAGTTCTGGAGGGGCCATACCATAAGAAGGAATTGAAATGGGCTGAGTATCAGGAAGAAGATCAATCCCGAAATCTATCTCTCTATCAGGAGGTATCCCTAGGAGATCATCCGGAAAGACATCAGAAAACTCATTGACGATGTTAACAGACTGGAGAGTTAGAGTCTATGACTTAGTATCTTTGACTCTAACCAAATGGTAAATACACCTCTTAGAAATAAGCTTTCTAGCTTTGAGGTAAGAGATAAAATGACTCTACGGTAACATAAAATTCCCAGATTACTCAAACACGGATGCACCCATAAATTGAAACTTGACGACTCGGGTCCGACAATCAATAGACGCATAAGAAGAATATAGCCAGTCCATACCCAAAATCACATCAAAATCTACCATTTTTTAACTCAATTAGATCAGTCAACAAGACTCGTGGAGGTATTAATTCTGAAAGAGAAGAGCACGAATCAATAGTAGAGAGAGACACTTTAAGCACGATAGACTTCTAAAAGAAAGAATCACACTTTTTCTTAAAACGTCTTGTAGCCTCTTTCTCATAGATGTGGTGCGCTACACACGGATGATCAAGACTCTACTTAACGCGGCTTGTCAGACTCCCTAGGACACCTTAAAACCATTGGCTCTGATACCAAGTTTGTAACGCCCTAGAAAATGGGTCCCAGAGCGTCACACGGTGCTTAAGGCTATGAGTAACCCCAAGCTAACCCTTTGAGCCATTTTCATTCAGTTCAACACAAATCAATGGGGTTTTCATAAATAAACCTCAAATATCAACAGAGTAATCATCATCCAAGAATAACAGAATTTCAAAAACATAAAAAAATGTGACTTATTAGTGAACTCCCAACATCTATACTAGTCTGACAAGCCTCTAAGAAAATCAATAAAACCAGCGAGCCATTGGGACATGCCTCAATTGACTCATACTCGGTAATCAAATTAAAAAATTCCGGGAAACCAACAGCAGAAATCACATCCTCGGAACATGAGGAATCACCACAACAGAGGATGTAGAACAGCGTGCTGAAAGAATCACTATTGAACCTAGAACTGATCACCTGAACCTACACTCCAAGAAAATGTAGCCCACATCCGAAGATGTGAGTTAGCACTATGGAAAGGAATCGAGTATATAGGGGTGTATCCAGTTTTATAAACATCATCATCATAAATATTTATAAGAAATATGCAGGATGTATGAAAGACTCACATAACCCAAAGAAAATCATCATATAATTTGTCAATCACTTTCAGTTCATCAAGAATATCAGTTCTCATAATGTAAATATCATTTAAATCTTTCGAAAGAATAACTTTCACAATTCCACTTTCAAATGACTTCACTATTCACCATAGACACTAGGAAACACACACACTGGGAGATCCTATAACCGACATAAACCATGTGAGCTACATGGAGTCCAACATCCAACCCACATTGGGGAGAGCCGTCCTATCCTTTTCATTAGAGTAGGACTATCGATATCAAATCCACACAAACTAGTGATCACTATATAAATCAGCCTCAGGCTAACTCCTACGGGGGCACGTAGTTCTGAGGAAGTAAGTTTGCTTTATACCTCCCACTCGGTGCTAAAGATTTCTCTCAGACTTAGCTCAGATCATTTCAAAGACAATCCATAACAAAACAACTTCAGTAATATATAAATATACATCGGGAGCCATCATGCTTCCCATTTATCAAAATCAACCACCTTGTGAATTTCTTTCACACTTGAGTTCAAAGCAACTCTATTAAGACCAAAAGGTCAAATCATTCAAAATATCTCAAATATTCAACATCAGCGTGCTTATAGCACACACTTTCTCAAATAACACAATTTCCAATGGGGATTCACGCCCCAAATTTCAAAATCATGATAAATATCATTCAAGATTCATGCTTTATATCTCCACACATATAAATTCATCTTTCAAAATTATAAACATCAAGATTTCATAATCATCATCATAAGATATTGGTTCATGCTTCAAATTCATAAAAAATCAAATAAATATCATGCCTTTATAAAGAAAATTACTTTTGGGCACAAGAACGAAAGCGAGTTCTTGTTGCAAAACCCCACATACCTTGAATGTTAAAATTTAGATGGATACTCATTTTTGAGATGTTAATCGTGCCGTTCAATGATGGTTCTTGGAGTTCTTGAACTAGGAACTTGAAATCTTGAATAAATTTGCAGAATTAATGATGAACTTTTGAGGTTTTTAAAGTTGGATGTAGGAGCTTAGGGTTTACTTTTTGAGGGAGTTTGATGAAATATAACATATAATGCTTCTAATAGGCTTTAATATAGGGTTTGGACAGATTTTGGGTGAGGAGAAACGACCAAAACGCCCCTAAAAATTAAAAACATTCTCGAATCTGTCCTTTGGTGGACTGTTTTGATAGTCTGAAGTAGATCAACCATATCATTGTGTATGAGGAGTTATGATTGTTTGAAGTTGACCCAAAAATTCACTTTTGATAGGCTGAAGTAGATGGACCATAACTTTTTTCTTCGATAGAAAAATTGGATGAAACCAATTTTATTAGAAAGGGGACTCACAGAGCTTTCCATTGATATATAGTATATCACCCAACTAATTATGTACAAGGAGTTATGGTAATTTAAAGTTGGAGAAAAAATACGCCAGGCCTCAGTACTTTTTCCTGCATGTTTTACTATTCACTACTATTCACGGTTCGATCGGAATGTTCATAACGCATCGCTAAGGTGTCCGTTTTGGATGATCCACATATCATTGGAAATCTTATTCGATACTCTACACAGTGGTGGGACATATTCTAAGATATTTCTCACCAAAAATTTACAATTCATTCTAGAAGATAGAACCCAACACGTTTACGCACAAAATTTCAACAAAAAATTTTTCGGGGTATTACAATAATAAATCATGGGATGATAATTTAAGAAACACTTATTCCATAAACCTCAACCTATATCAAAACCTAAATTCAAATCCACGTAAACAATTATATAATTTCATTCTTTAAATAAAGCAATTTTAAGGGTAGAGTCATACGCTTGAAATATCAAGAGTTATGGAGAGAATTTGCCCTTGGAATGTGTAGTTGTCCAACCTCTTGGAAATCCTAATATTCTTGATTAAGAGAATTTGAGAGCTGTTAATAAGTTCTTTTAATTTGTTTTAGAGTGATAATGATACCCTAAATGGGTTTTATGTTGTTGATCATGATTAGGGAAGAGGGGATGTCCAAAATACCCTTAATTAAAAGTTCTAAAATTATCGCCAGTGACTATGGGTCACTATATGACTTGTAAGGGCACTTTATGACTCATCACCATGAGTCGTATTCAAGACAACAACTGAAGGACATTTATTTGGTGACCCTATGATTCACACCATATGACTCATCAGGTGACCCTACAACTTATAAGATCCAAGTCATAGTCAAGAAAAAAATATTTGGGGCACATACTGGTTTGGCTACGGATAGGACCATACGACTCATTTAGAGTCTTTACGACTCATTAGTAGCCACTCGTAATTAGGACAGAAACTTAGGCTAGCTATCTTTACTGAACACCCTATGATTGGTGTTCTATGACCCGTAAGGACATGTTACAACTCGTAAGGACAGTCATAGTCTGGGCAAGGATTTTAAAACTTGGAAATTTTTTTGGGACCAAAATTTGAGGTATTTCAATTTAGGATAGGAATATACCTAATTTTTCCTATTTGTTTTATTATGGAATGAAATATAAATGTGTTTAGTTCTAGAATCCCCGCTAAATGATGAAGTTGTGGGGCTAAGTTAGATAGACAATTAGAGGCTTGGAAGACCATAATCTTGTTATAAATCTCGTGAATAAATAACTAAGATGATTAGCTAAACCAACAAGATTGTATAGCTAGGTAGGATGGTTTACAGTGCCTTGACCTTAGATTTCTCTCCATTTTTGTCTCCAACACTATAATTCCAAATTACTTATAGTTACTTTAAGTTTTCTATTCTCAAAAGATATTGGTTAATCTTGCAATTGTATAATCTTGATAGTAATACAAGAATTAGATTGTTGCTGAGCACAAGTACCTGTGGAATCGATACTTGGCTTTTAAAGGCGACTTTATTACTTGGGAGACCATGCTCACTTGCATGTGTGCTTAGATGAAATTAATTTTGGTGTCGTTACTGGGGACTTTTAGATTGGTAACTGTCTTACTTTTAGTTTTGCTATTTGGTTTCATAAGTGCTAACAACTTGATCTTAGCTTCTGAATTTGCAAGGACAGGTTTAAAAAAAAGGTAAGCTAGCAAGGGAAAAGGATTTGGTTGACCGATATCCTGAACCTAAGAGGCACTTGCATCAGTTAAGAAGAGAAGAATACTTCTCGTATTGGATACCTCAAATTCATTAGGAAGAAGATATTTCTACTCCATTGGCTGCAGATTAACCAGCAGTAGGACAGTCTTCTCACCTTTGGGGGAAATGAAAAAATAGTTTAAGGAAAAACCTTCAAACTCCATCATTACGTAGGATGATTTGAAAAATAAGTTCCTTATTTGATTCTTCCTATCCGACAAGACTGCAAGGTTGTAAAGTGAAATACTGAGTTTTAAGCAATAGTTGGACAAGAACCTATATCATGTATGTGGTAGGTTAAAATATCTTCTCAGGAACATACCATCCAGTAAAGAATGGATGGATGTAGAGATAGAAAATATACAACTTTCCTAGAAAAAATTAGAAACACAATTGGGGAAGTTAGCTCAGGCGTAGAGTACCAAATTCCAAGGTGTTTTTCCCAGTGATACAATGAATCTGAAGTAGGTAAAAGAAATTACATTAAGGAGTGGTAGATACTTGATTGACATGCATCCCAATAAAAATTAGCAGGTACAGGTAATGTTAGTACCAAAGTAAGGAGAGGATAAGAAAGTTGCAACTAGGGATGCTAAAAATTTGGGGAAGTCTGAGTACTCAAAAGAAAAGGCATCTGAGCATACACAAGAAAGACCACCTCCACCGTTCTCTTAAAAGTTTAAAAAGGTGAAGGAGGATGCATGTTTCATGAAGTTCTTTGACACGTTCAGAGAACTTCATATTAACCTCCCATTTTTAGATTTTTTGAAGGGCATGCCTAAGTAATAAGTACTTAAAGGATGTGGTGACAACAAGATAAAGCTAAATAACATCGAGATAGTGGTACTTATTGAGAAGTGCATTTCGATTATAATGAGGAAGATACCAAAAAAGCTAAAGGACCCATAGAGTCTTACCCTCCCCATACAAATTGGTGATAATGATGTGGTCCAACCTTTAGTGACTTGAGGGCAAGCATAACCTTGATGACAATGTTTATTTTTAATACTCTTAGTTTGGGAAAGTTTAGGCCATGGTCTGTGGTACTCCAAATTGTAGATAGAACTAGAGTGCAGCTCGAGGAAATTATTGAGGACTTTCTTATTAAGGTTGATAAGTTTACTATTACTACTGACTTCATCGTTCTTGATTATGATATAGATGACAAGGTACCAATCATATTGAGACACCCATTCTGGGTAATAGAAAGAAAAATAATTGAAGTTAGGGAAGGCACTCTAAAGATGAGACAGGATGATAAATAGGTGGTATTCAAAGTATACATACCACTTAATCCACCTTCACACTATAAGGATTTGTGCATGATCGTGATTATAAAAGAGGATAAGTGTGGGTCAGGGGAATGCACACCACAAATGACTTTTTTGGACCATCTCATGGAGTTTCCCAATCTACCTCTTGATGTCGGCTCAACTACACCTCTTATAAATCATAACACTGTCTCTATAAAATAAAGAACCCAACAAAGGTTGGGGTGAAACCCACAGGGAATAGGATGAATCTCTTTTAAGAACTTATTGATATTGTCAGAAAGTGCAGAAAGTAAATAGGGGGACTTTGTAAGAATAGTACTAGGAACAATGCTTGATCAGTTTAGGTTAAAATCAATATGATATAAACACTAGGACTATGTTCCCCCTGACTTCTTAACTCTGGAGACTTGTTCTGCTCATTAAACACTCTCGGTGCCTTGTAGGCAGAATCAACAAGTTATGTATCACCACTCTTCGACACCCTTAGGTTAATTTCACTTATCTCTTCTCAATCTCAAAGTGTTGCATTACTAAATCTTGTACTGGATCCTAAATTAGCTATCTCCTCTTATTCTTAAGTTAATATTAGATAAAGGTTGGTAGCTTCAAATTACTGTTGTGGTCTTCTTTTCCTAATCTTACCTCTCGCAAGTTATTTTTAAATACAGGTAGGTTCTTAATATCTACACTGGCTATGAAAGCAATCATAGTGAAGAAAATCACAACACATGCACACACACCAATCAAGAATAACTTAGCAGTTCCTCTACTTTGTTATTATATTAGGGTTCCCACAACCCTAGTTAAGAGGTTTAGCTACTCATGTTTGCAAGAACACCCATATAATTCATAATTGAAAGCATATGAATAGTCTCACAATGAATTAAGAATGCAAACCAAAATATTAAATTAATGTGAAACCATAAAGTTAAGAACAACAATTCTAAGATGACAAGTGTATCTTAGAACTCAATATGATGATGTAAGTATGTAAAGAGTGTAAGCCAATAACAAAACATCAATGGTGTATTTATAGTTACATGACAACACCTAAAAATCCTAACCAAAACTAAATAGGAAAATAAAGTCGGTAGTGGTAACACCTCAGATAATGTGTCATCTATACTAATGAAAACTCATTGACATATCTATATCTCGAGTTTTACTACATATGATGAATTGTTATGTCATTAGATGAGTTGTTACTGACTCGTAGCCTCTCTAGTGATTTTTTGACTTTTAGATATTTCGTCCATATGCTGAGAATGTTTTTTACGATGAGTCATAGCCTGAGCCTACAAATCATCACCAGTGTTATCTCCGCTGCTATCAAACATAATCCATTTTAGAACTTTGTAATGTTTTTTCTCAGAACGACCTTCACTATGACTCGTAGTCAGATCCTATAAGTTGTAGCCCATCTTGACTTCATTATTCTTCTTGTTATTCCTTCACTTGTTACACAATGACTTTGACGACGAGTCGTAGCATCACCCAATTACTCATTGTCCAAGTAGAAGACTACAATTTTGAGTTTTTTCTTCCGTTTATTCATGCTACTCACTTCAAACCCTATTATATAGAAAAAACACAAAAACATATCATATCTACTAAATAGGCCTAAGTACATGCATAATTTCATTTTTTAAGCAACAAAAATTCCATGAAAAAATTACACATCAACACCCTCAACTTAGATCGTTTGCATGTCCTTAGACAACTAACATATAAAAAACAAACACAATGATTAAATTAAAAAAACCTAAGGTATCTACTAAAGTCAACTCAATTCAGCTCAAGAGTCTTTACCCCCTCCTATGTAGAACTTTCAAAACCAATGTGTGAATCTATGTAGCACAATAACATGACACAATGGAATCAAGTAATGACATTAAATTAGCAACAAATAACAAAGCATATAAAATTTACATTACCCGATAGATGGGCAATTAACAACACAACCCATTTACCCTCATAGCAAAAAAGTCCCCACTCTCTCAGTATCATCACATATGTCAATGAAAGGGACTATGTCAAGACACTCACGCTCATAAAAGATGTTTCAATCAATGTGCATAGAATACCATAGGCTTTCCCTTATTTACTATACCTCAATTTTTGAGATAGTTGCACTGGGATTAATACCGAACTTTGGTTGGCTTATAATGTAGGCTTAGGGGTAAGTATGGTACATTTGAGAAATATTGACTGACCCTCATTGACAATACAGTTACATTTTATCTCCACTTTTTATTTATTATTCTTTTATTTCTCTCTTTTCTCTGTTAATGATTTTTTAGATTTGGTATAGTTTTCTTCATTTAGTTATTTTCTCTTTCTATTTTATATTTTCCCACCATGCCAACCTTACCCTCTTTTATTTTATTCATACCACTATTTATGCATTTCAACTACGCAACCCTATGATAGCCATCCTAAACTTATGCATTTTGCCTGAGTTGAGGTGCACAGTTTTTAATAAGGCACCACAAGTTCATTGTAATTAAATGTGAAGGTAAAAGGGTTAAAATAAAGAAACTAGGTCAACTTAAACTCAAAATAGGGATTAAGGCAAACTTATTCACATTTGGATGGTCATTTAGGCTAAGCGTAGACAAATTCGAAAAATATATATGATCATGTCCCAACCAACTTTACTGAAACCTAGGTAAGACTAACTAGTAAAGTTCTGGAATAAATGCACAAAGGGAACTGGGTAGAGGCCTCACACATATATTGTATAAGGTTATATCACCAACTACTACTATAAGACCCCACGAAATTCTCTCATAGAATGAACCTTAGGGCGTGTCAAGTGAGGCGTGATTCCGACCCTAAAAGATTTAGAAGTAACTTCCTAAGTGAGTATCGTGTTAAACATATCAAATTTCCCCAATTTAAAATTCTTATCACATGGGAAATTTTATAAGCTTTCCGTCGATATAAGATTCACCCAAATCCAATACTCGAGTAAGAAGTTATGACTAATTTAAGTCCTAGTCGTAAAACAGTGTTATTTTGGTGCTTGGCGCATCACGGAGAGGGTCTATTTGACAATTGTCACTTTTCAGTGGAACTCCGCAATAGTGGCACATCGCGGAGGACCCTAATTTCCCAATAGTCAATTTCTAGTATCCTGGCGCAATTGTGACGCATCGCACTGAAGTTCCAGGTCTCAACTAGTGGGACAATGCGATGGTTCTGCATCATGGTGATGACCAATTTCCCATTTGTCAATTTCCTGTGAGCCACCGCGATAGTGGCACGTCACAGTGGCCCATGAAATCGGGTTCCTAATTTAAATTTTCCAGCTTTGTATAGAAGTTAAAAAGGATATTTTGGACTTTTTCGAAGCCTCTTAAACCGTGCAAACACCAAATCAAGGTCATTTACAAACATTCTATGAAGTCTCTCTCAAGTTTTCTCTCAACAAAAACCTTAAGTATCAAAAACCTCTTCCAAGAATCTCAAGAATCCACCATAGATTTTCTAAATTGAGGCAAGATTCAAGGTTCCAAAGTCAAGGGCTTGAAAAACCCTCATTCAATAGTAAGAATAGAGTTCCAAAAGCGAGAGTTCATCCAAATCTTCTAATTCAGGGTATGTGGGGTTTTGAACAAGGGTAATCCTTTTACCCCTGTTCCGAAAGGGTTACTTAAACTATAATCCTCTGAAATTTATGAGATTTTACATGAAATTGAATTAGGGTTTTCACCCATTGTTATTGGTTGCAGGATTTTGATGTTTCCCTTGAATAGAGAGTCTAATGGCATGATTTTTACATGTTTTCTTGAGAAATTGCAGCTGGGTCTATACTCCATGATTTTAATCCTTGAGAATTTAATAGTTGAAATGTTTGAAACATTGAAGTATGTGAGTAAGTTGAGATTTTGAGATAAATTGCTGAAATTTTCAGATTTCTACATGGGTTATGAATATATTTGCTATATATTGTGCTTTTGATAAGTTTTAACTTGGGATTAAACTATGGGTTGTTAAGCCCTACATAAGACTTGAGATTTTATGAACTATTATGTTATAAGCACCCATGATTTGAGAATTCTGAGATTATTGAGAAATGTTTTGACCTAATTGTAACGCCTCAGAAAATGGGTCCCGAGGCGTCACACGGTGCTTGAGGCTACGAGTAGCCCCAAGCTAACCCTTTGAGCCATTTTCATTCAGTTCAACAAAAATCAACGAGGTTTCCATAAATAAACCTCAAATATCAACAGAGTAATCATCATCCAAGAATAAAAGAATTTCAGAAAGATAACAAAATATGACTTATTAGTCAACTCCTAACATCTATACTAGTCTGACAAGACTCTAAGAAAATCAATAACACCAGTGAGCCATTGAGACATACCCCAACTGATTCATACTCAGTTATGAAATGTAAATAATTCTGTAAAACCAACATCAGACATCACGTCCTCGGAACATGAGGAATCACCACAACAGAGGATGTAGAACAGTGTGCCTGAAGAATCACTGTCGAACCTAGAACTGAGCACCTGAACCTACATTCTGAGAAAATGCATACCACATTCGAAGATGTGGGTTAGTACCATGGAAAGGAACCGAGTATATGGGGGTGTATGCAGTTGTATAAATATTATCATCATAAATATTTATAAGAAATATGCAGGATGTATGAAAGACTCACATAGCCGGAAGAAAATCATCATAATCATGAGAGATGAAATAAGTACAATAACACATATGAGTCATCATATAATTTGTCAATCACTTTCAGTTCATCAAGAATACCAATTATCATAATGTAAATATCATTTAAGTCTTTCGAAAGAATAACTTGCATAATTCCACTTTCAAATCACTTCACTATTCACCATAGACACAAGGAAACACACACACAATGGGAGATCCTATAACCGACATAAACCATGTGAGCTACATAGAGTCCAACTTACAACCCACATTAGGGAGAGCCGTCTTATCCTTTCCATCAAAGTAGGACTATCGATATCAAATCAACACAAACTAGTGATCACTATATAAATCAGCCTTAGGCTCACACCTATGGGGGCACGTAGTTCTAGGAAAGTAAGGTCACTTTATACCTCCCACTCGGTGCTAAAGATTTCTCCCAGACTTAGCTCAGATCATTTTCAAGATAATCCACAATCAAACAATTTCAGTAATATATAAATATACATCGGGAGCCATCATGCTTCCCATTTATCAAAATCATCCACCTTGTGGATTTCTTTCGCGCTCGAGCTCAAAACAACTCCATTAAAACCAAAAGGCCAAATCATTCAAAATATCTCAAATATTCAACATTAGCGTGCTTATAACACACACTTTCTAAAAAAACATAATTTCCAAAGGGGATTCACGACCCAAATATCAAAATCATGATAAATATCATTCAAGATTCATGCTTTATATCACCACACATGTAAATTCATCTTTCAAAATCATAAACATCAAGATTTCATAATAATCATCATAAGATATGGATTCATGCTTCAAATTCATAAAAATCAAATAAAAATCATTCCTTTGTAAAGAAAATTACTTTTGGTCACAATAACGAAAGATAGTTCTTGTTGAAAAACCCGCATACATTGAACGATGAAATTTAGATCGATACTTATTTTTGAGATTTTAATCGTGCGTTTGAATGATGGTTCTTAGAGTTCTTGAACTAGGAACTTGGAATCTTGAATAAATTTGCAGAATTAATGGTGAACTTTGGAGGTTCTTGAATTTGGATGTAGGAGCTTAGGATTTTCTTTTTGAGAGAGTTTGATGAAATATAACATATAATGTTTCTAATAGGCTTTAATATAGAGTTTGGATGGATTTTGGGTGAGGGGGAATGACCAAAATTCCCCTAAAAGTCAAAAATTCTCGAATCTGTCCTTTGGTGGATTGTTTTGATAGTCTGAAGTTGATCAACCATAACGTTTTACTCCGATATTCAAATTGGATGAAACCAATTTCATTAAAAATAGGACTCTCGTATCTTTCCGTTGATATATATTATCTCACCCAGATCACTATGTACGAGCAGTTATGATCGTTTGAAGTTGACCAAAAATTCACATTTTTTAGACTAAAGTGATCGACCATAACTTTTTTCTCCGATAGACAAATTGGATGAAACCAATTTCATTGAAAAGAGGATTTGCAGAGCTTTCCGTTGATATATAATACATCACCCAAATCATTATGTACAATGAGTTATGATCTTTTAAAGTTGGAGAAAAAATATGCCAGACCTGAGTACTTTTTCTTGCACGTTTTACTGTTAACTACTATTCACGGTTCGATCGGAATGTTCATAACTCGTTACTCGGGTGTCCGTTTTGGATGATCCACATATCGTTGGAAAGATTATTTGATAATATACACAATGGTGGGTTATAATCTAAGAAATTTCGTATGAAAAATTTATAATTCATTCTAGAAGATAGAACCCAACATATTTACGCACAAAATTTAAACGAAAAATTTGCCGGCGTATTACATCATCCCTCCCTTTGAAACATTCATCCTCGAATGATGCTAGACATGCCAAGATTAGATAGGGAATAGGGCATACAGCTGAATCCATTCGTTAGACTCATCACCACATCGTTTCTCACTCCAAATGCAACATAAAATGCATAAATTCAAGAAACTACAGCTGAACACATAATAAATGACAGCTAAACTGCTGCAACTTTTATCAAAAGTGCATAATTTAGGAAAGAACGATACCTTTGGCTTGATCGGAGTTGTAAGAAAATAGGTGTGGGTACTTGGATCGCATATCCGCCTCAGCTTCCCAAGTTGCACCCTCAACAGATTGGTTTCGCCACAACACCTTGACCAAGGCAACTTCTTTGCTCCTTAGTCTTCGGATACTGAAATCAAGAATCTCAACAAGAATCTCATCAAAAGAAAGATTTTCTTGAATGTCAGCACTCACAGAGGAATCCACTACCATAGCATCGCTAATATGCTTTCTGAGCATGTAGACATGGAATATTGGATGAACAGAGGACAATTCAGAAGGCAACTCGACTTCATAAGCTACCTTACCAACACGGCTAAGAATTTTGTAAGGACCAACATAACGGGAACTAAGCTTCCCCTTCTTTCCGAATCTCTTCACCCCCCTCATGGGTGAAATTTTTAGATACTTTAGGTCACCAACTTCAAACTCAAGGTCTCTCCTTCTAACATCCGCATATAACTTCTGACGACTCTTCGCAGTTTTCAACCTTTCCCTAATTAACTTAACTTTTTCCATAGCCTCAACTACCAAATTAGGACCACTCACAGACGCTTTACCCACCTCGAACCAACCTATGGGTTATCTACACTTCTTCCCATATAAGGCTTCAAACGGAGCCATGCCAATACTAGAGTAGAAACTGTTATTGTAAGCAAACTCTATCAACGGTAAGTGATCATCCCAACTTCCCTTAAAGTCAAGTACACAAGATCTCAACATATCCTCTAAGGTCTGGATGGTTCGCTCAGCCTGACCATCGGTCTGCGGATGAAAAGTAGAACTCAAAAGCACTTAGGTACCAAGACCCTTCTGAAAAGCTTTCCAAAATTGCTAAGTGAACTGAGTAACCCTATCCGAAATGATAGACAAGGGAACTCCATGCAGTCTGACCAGCTCTCGAATATACAATATAGCGTAATCCTCAGAAGTATATGAAGTATGAATAAGCAAGAAATGAGCAGACTTAGTCAACCTATCAACCACAACCCAAATGGAATCATGATGGCATCGGGAAAGAGGTAAACCAATCACGAAGTCCGTATTTATCTCTTCCCATATCCAGGTGGGAATACTAAACTCTTGCATCATACAACCAGGTCTTTGGTGTTCAACCTTAACCTGTTGTCATGTTGCACACTTAGCTACAAATGCTGCTATATCTTTCTTCATACCACTCCACCAATAGATTTCCTGCAAGTCTCGGTATATCTTGGTGGCACCAGGATGAATAGAATATTGTGCCCCATGCGCTTCAGCCATAATCCTCTATATCAGATCATCAACATTTGGGACATACAATCTACCCTGCAATCTCAACACACCATCTCCCCCTTGGGAGAAAACCTTCTCTTTATGGTCCTTGACTGACTCCATCAGTTTGACCAAACTCGCATCTAAGTATTGCTTTTCCTTCACTTCCAAAACCAAGGAGGATTTGGAACTACTTTGAACCCCTATACTACGTTCAGATGAGTCAAACAACCTAAACCCGAATCTAGCCAAACGATGTACATCATGAGACAACTCTTTCTTACCTTCTACCACATGCGAAACACTACCCATGGACACTCTACTTAGGGCATCCGCCACAATATTGGCCTTTCCCGGATGGTACAACACACTCATATCATAGTCCTTTAACAATTCTAACCATCGTCTCTGCCTAAGATTCAATTATCTCTAGGTAAACACATACTGCAGACTCTTATGATTATTGAAAACATCAACATGGACACCATACAAATAGTGTCTCCAGATTTTCAAAGCAAACACAACAACCACCAACTCAAGGTCATGGATGGGGTAATTTTTCTCATAGGGTTTCAACTGTCTAGAAGAATAAGTGATTACCTTACCCTTCTGCATCAATACGCAGCCTAACCCAACTCTCAAAGCATCACAGTACACCACAAAACCATCAACACCATCAGGCAAAGTCAAAATAGGGGCTGAAGTGAGTCGAGTCTTCAACTCCTGAAAACTCTTCTCATAAGATTCGTACCATAAGAACTTCACTTTATTTTGGGTCAACTGAGTCATAGGAGACGCTATAGACGAGAAACCCTAAAAAAGGGGCTGTAATAGCCAGCTAATCCCAAGAAACTTCAGATATCAGTCAAAGAAGTAGGATAGGCCAATTTCTAGTAGCTTTGGTCTTTTGGGGATCAACTCTAACACCCTCGAAAGAAATGGTATGACTCAGAAAAGTAACTGACCTTAGACAAAACTCACACTTACTGAACTTGGTAAATAACTTGTGATCTCTAAGGGTTTGCAAGACAGTTCAGAGATGATCAGAATGTTCATCCTCACTATGGGAGTACACCAGTATATGATCCATGAACACTATGAAAAACATATCCAGATATGATCTAAACGCTTGATTCATGAGGTCCATGAAAGCTACTAGTGTATTAGTTAACCCGAAAGACATAACAAGAAACTCAAAATGGCCATAACGAGTTTGGAAAGCAGTTTTTTGCATGTCACACTCCATAACTTTGAGTTGATGATAGCCGAAACGAAGGTCTATCTTAGAGAAATAACTTGCATATTGCAATTGGTCAAACAAATTGTCTATTCTCAGAAGGGGGTACTTATTTTTTATGGTGACTTTATTCAGTTGGTGGTAATCAATGCACATACGCAAAGAGCCATCTTTCTTTCTTACAAACAACACAGGAGCACCCCAAGGAGAAATACTGGGCCTTATGAAACCCTTATCTAGTAGATCTTTGAGTTTCACTTTCAACTCCTTAAGTTCTGTAGGGGTCATACGGTAAGGAGGAATAGAAATGGACTGAGTATCGAGAAGGAGATTAATCTCGAACTCTATCTCTCTATCAGGAGTTATCCCTGGGAGATCATCAGGAAAGACATCAGAAAAGTCATTGACGACGTTAATAGATTTGAGAGTTGGAGTCTCAGACTTAGTGTCTTTGACTCTAACCAAATGGTAAATACACCCCTTGGAAATAAGCTTTCTAGCTTTAAGGTAAGAGATAAAATGACTCTTGGGTGACATAGAATTCCTAGACCACTTAAACACGGATGAACCCAGAAACTAAAACTTGACCACTCGAGTCCGACAATCAATAAAGGCATAACAAGAATACAGCCAGTTCATACCCAGAATCATATCAAAATCTACCATGTCTAACTCAATCAGATCAGCCAATAAGACTCTACGAATAATGGTAATAGGACACTTTTTATACACTTTCTGGGCAACAATTAAATCACCCACTAGGGTAGAAACTAGGATAGGCTCAGGAATAATCTCAGGACTCATTTCAAAATTCAAAGAAATCAAAGGTGTAACATATGAGAAACTGTATCTAGGATCCAACAAAGCATACACATCAAACTAAAATATACGAAGCATACCAGTAACAACATCGGGGAGTCCTCTTATTCCTAGTGGGATGGTAAATCATAGAATCTATTCTAGCACTGCCCGCCAGCATTGCTAGAAGAGGAGCCCTGAGCTGGGGCTGGGCGAGTCACTAGAATTGGAGCACTAACAGTCTGAGTTTAGGTCTGAGGCTATAGTCACAATGCCCTTATCCATCATGTGGACAATCTTTAAATCTGTGACCCATGTCACCACACCAGAAATAACCCCTCTTCTCACCCCAACGCTCACCCAAATGAGACCTACCACACTTAGGACACAGGGGACAATTTAGCTTACTGCTAACACTGTACTAGGACCTGGATGCATATGACCTGGTACTTTGCTCCTGCCTAACTCTAGGCATGGGAGAACTAGCAGATAACAGTGCTGGCATAGATGAACGATCCTGATACTGAGGGGCGACTCCCTCTCTACGATCTAGTCTGACCCTATCCGTGCTGCTCGGACCTAGCTCTCTTATTCCCTCTCATTCTATCTTTCTCCTTAATTTTATCTGCCTCAATCTGTTCGGCATGATTCATCAACCTAGAAAGATTCATCTCACTATTTAGCATAGCAGACCTACACTCTTTAACCACATAACTAGACACTCCAGTCACAAACTTACTCATACTAGCTCGATTATCTGCCACTAAGTCAGGAGCATACTTGGCCAACTGATTGAGTAGTCATAGAGCCCTTTCGCAGGTTGATAAACTCTTCCACCTTTGCCTCCCTCAACTCCAAAGGGAAAAACTTGTCCGGGAATGCATCCTGGAACTCTTCCCAAGTTGTAGAGATAACTCCCTCAACTCTACCTTTCCTCCAAGTAACAACCAAGTCATAAGCAAGGTCTTTCAACCTATACACAGCCAACTCTACACTATGTTCCTCAGATACATGCATCACCTGAGTAATCTTCCGTACCTCCTCTAAAAATAACTGTGGATCTTTATCAGACTTGGACCCATAGAATTTTGGTAGATTCATCCGCATGAAGTCACAGATCCTGGCAGCAGCTAAATCAAGTCCCTTCTGCTGTGGAGCTGGGGTCGAGTTGGCCTAATCATTTGCAGTAACAGCTTGGGCCAGCGCCTGAAAGGCTGCCCAAAATTTAGCATGAGACATATTTTCATTCAATGGGTCAGCGGGTTGAGGTTGTTGACCATCATTATTTCTTCTCACTTTATGTGGAGGCATATTTCTGAAAGAGGAGAGCATGAATCAATAGCATAGAGAGACACTTTAAGCATAATAGACTTTTGAAAGAAAAAATCACACTTTTTCCTAAAACGTCTTGTAGCCTCTTGCTCAAAGATGTGGTGCGCTACACACCGATGATCAAGACTCTACTTAATGCGGATTGTCAAACTCCCTAGGATACCTTAAAACCTTAGGCTCTGATCCAAGTTTGTGATGCCCCAAAAAATGGGTCCCGGAGCATCACACAGTGCTTGAGGCTACGAGTAGCCCCAAGCTAACCCTTTGAGCCATTTTCATTCAGTTCAACACAAATCAATGGGTTTTCCATAAATAAACCTCAAATATCAACAGAGTAAGCATCATCCAAGAATAAAATAATTTCAAAAAGATAACAAAATATGACTTATTAGTCAACTCCCAACATCTATACTAGTCTGACAAGCCTCTAAAAAAATGAATAAAACCAGCGATCCATGTAGACATTCCCCAACTGACTCATACTCAGTTATCAAATGTAAATTATTTCATGAAACAAACATCATACATCATGTCCTCAGAACATGAGGACTCATCACAATAGAGAATCTAGAACAACATGCCCAAAGAATCAATGTTGAACCTGGAACTGAGCACCTGAACCTATATTTCGAGAAAATCTAGCCCACATCCGAAGATGTGGGTCAGTACCATGGAAAGAAACCGAGTATATGGGGGTGTATGCAGTTGTACAAACATCATCATCATAAATATTTATAAGAAATGTGAAGGATGTATGAAAGACTCACATAGCCCGAAGAAAATCATCATAATCATGAGAGGATAAAATAAGTACAATAACACATGTGAGTCATCATATAATTTGTCAATCACTTTCAGTTCATCAAGAATATCAATTCTCATAATATAAATATAATTTAAATCTTTCAAAAGAATAACTTTCATAATTTCACTTTCAAATCACTTCACCATTCACCATAGACACAAGGAAACAAACATATACTGGGAGATCCTATAACCGACATAAACCATGTGAGCTATATAGAGTCCAACGTACAACCCACATTGGGGAGAGTCGTCCTATCCTTGCCATCAAAGTAGGACTATCGATATCAAATCAACATAAACTAGTGATCACTATATATATTAGCCTCAGGCTCACTCCTATGGGGGCACGTAGTTCTAGGAAGTAAGATCACTTTATACCTTCCACTCGGTGCTAAAGATTTCTCCCGGATTTAGCTCAGATAATTTCAAAGACAAACCACAACAAAACAATTTTAGTAATATATAAATATACATCGAGAGCCATCATGTTTCTCATCTATCAAAATCAGCCATGTTGTGAATTTCTTTTACACTTGAGTTCAAAACAACTCCATTAAAGACCAAAATTTCAAATCATTCAAAATATCTCAAATATTAAACATCAACGTGCTTATAACACACTTTCTAAAAAACACAATATGCAATGGGGATTCATGACCCAAATATCAAAATCATGATATATATCATTCAAGATTCATGCTTTATATTACCACACATGTAAATTCATCTTTCAAAATTATAAACATCAAAATTTAATAATAATCATCATAATATATGGGTTCACGCTTCAAAATCAGAAAAATCAAATAAAAATCATGCCTTTGTAATGAAAATTACTTTTGGGCACGAGAACAAAAAATAGTTTTTGTTGAAAAACCCCACATTCCTTGAATGATGAACTTTAGATCGATAATCATTTTTGAGATGTTAATCGTGTGTTTGAATGATGGTTCTTGGAGTTCTTGAACTAGGAACTTGGAATCTTTAATAAATTTACAGAATTAATGCTGAACTTTGGAGGTTCTTGAAGTTGGATGTAGGATCTTAAGGTTTTCTTTTTTAGGGAGTTTGATGAAATATAACATATAATACTTATAATAGGCTTTAATATAGGGTTTTCATGGATTTTGGGTGAGGGGGAATGGCCAAAACTCCCCTAAAAATAAAAAAACTTCTCGAATCTATCCTTTGGTGGACTTTTTTTTATAGTCTAAAGTTGATCAACCATATCGTTTTACTCCGATATTCAAATTGGATGAAATGAATTTCATTAGAAAGAGGACTCTCATATATTTCCGTTGATATATAGTATCTCTCCCAGATCATTGTGTACGAGGAGTTATCATCATTTGAAGTTGAACCAAAAATTCACTTTTGATAGGTTGAAGTAGATCGTCCATAACATTTTGCTCTGATAGGAAAATTGAATAAAACTAATTTCATTGGAAAGAGGACTCACAGATATTTCCATTGATATATATTACATCACCCAGATCATTATGTACAAGGAGTTATGATCATTCAAAGTTGGAGAAAAAATACGTCAGGCCTCAATACTTTTTCCTGTATGTTTTACTGTTCACTACTATTCATGGTTCGTTAGGAATGTTCATAACTCATTGCTCAGTTATCCGTTTTGGATGATGCACATACTGTTGAAAATATTATTCGATACTCTACGCAATGGTGGGTCATAATCTAAGACATTTCACATGAAAAATTTATAATTCATTCTAGAAGATAGAACCTCACACGTTTACGCATAAAATTTCAACGAAAAATTTCCTGGGGTATTATACTAATGGTCATTGAGTTTTGAAATCTATTCTACTACATGAGATTACAGATTTGATTATTGGGTTCTTATTGAATGATGAGATTACAGATTTGATTATTGGGTTCTTATTGAATGACCGAGAGGGTAAGTTACTATGGTTTCTTACCCCATAACTACATGCCAACGTAGGTTGGACCTGAGGTCGATTTTATGATTGTTATTGGGCCTAAGGCTGAGTTGATATTGGGCTCGAGGCTGAGTTTGTTTAGTGATCACTGGACCTAGGTTATACTCCCTGGAAAGAGTATGACGTCTCTCCCCAATGTGAGGTCTCTTCCTTAAGAGGACAAAACGTTGGACTCCATGTAGCTCGCATGGTTTATGTCAATTATGAGAACCTCCCTTGATATTTAAACTTCAAGATCAGTTACCTCCCTAAACTAAAGTATTTTCCATTGAGATAAAATATTTTCCTTTAAAATTAAAAAATAATTTCCTTTTATATGAGTATTTTCCCCTAAATCTTGAAATGAGATATTTTCCAAACATGAATGAAATGCCTTCAAGTATGTTCCAAAGTTATATGATTTTGAATTCCAAGTATTTGAATTCAAAAGAGTTATGAGTTCTTGTGAATTGAAAAAGTTTTACTCTCCATGAGACATATGCAAGACTTAAAAGTATTACTTAAAGTTTCCTTTAGCCTTGAGTAATGAGAATAAGAGAAGAGTACAAATTTCAAAGTTGAAAGTATAATGACTAACAAGATTGTGTTACATGTTCTATTTTACATGATTCAATGAGCTTCGCATTTTATACTTATTCAAGGCATGTGAGTCATTACTTATTACATTCATGATTTGATTAAAGAGTATTGATGTTGTTTTATATAAATGCATGCACCCCCACATACTTAGTACATTCCCAAGTGTTGATTTATAAATACGTCTATGTGCTACATTATCTTATAATGTAGGTTCAGGTGCTCAGTCCCAACCTCATAAGTGACTTTTAAGTATCTCTGTCTACATTCCTACAGTGGTGAGTCCTTCTGGTTTGAGGACCTATCTTCAGACTTTTCTATATTTGAGAGACTATTTTTTATACTTTTAGTTCATTTCGAGTCAGTTGGGGACCTGTCCCAATGGCTCTCTAGTTCATGGATTAGTAGAGGTTTTCTTAGACTAGTTATCAGATTGTGATTGTGTTGAGGTTTCTGGTATTTTTTGGTCATTTAGACCGAGCATTTTCTTCGTATTTCCTTTCATATGATATAAATATGCTAGTGTTTGAATTATTTCATCTTGAAATGAGTGTTATTAGTAGAAATAGGTTCAAAGGGTTAGTTTGGGGCTACTTGTATCCTCAAGCACCATTGACATCCCAGGAGAAAATTTCAGGTCGTTACAAACTTGGTATCAGAGCCTAAGGTTTAAAGGAGTCTGAGCGAGTTTGACAAGCCACATTGAGTATAGTCTTGATCATCGATGTGTAGAGCTCCACATTTATGAGCAAGATGCTATAAGATGTTTTAGGAAAAAGTTATTTCTTTCTTTTGGATTCTATCGTGCCTATAGTTGTCCCTATCATCTAATAATTCTTGCTCTTCTATTTCAGAAAATGCCTCTCCAAAGAGTGAATGCCCATAGGAACGATGATGAGCAACCCCCACCTATTGATACTTTAAATGAGACTATGTCTCATGCTGAGTTTTGAGCAGCCTTTTAGGTGTTAACCCAAGAAGTCACCGCTAATGTTCGGTCCAAAAACTAGGTCGTAGTTGCTAATCAGCAGGGAGGAGATATAGCCGCAGCCAAGATCTATGATTTCATACGGATGAATCTGCCAGAGTTTTATGGGTCGAAGGCAGGTGAGGACCCACAGTTGTACCTAGAGGACGTGAGAAAGATCAAGCAGTTGATGCATGTTTCTGAGGAAGAAAGTGTTAAGCTAGCATCTTACAAGTTGAAGGACATAGCATATGACTGGGTTGTATTGTGGAGAAAGGGTATAGGTGAGGATGCTGCTCCTATGACTTGGCAGGCGTTCCAAGATGAATTCTTGGACAAGCTCTTTCCGCTTGAGGTAAGGGAGGCAAAGATTGAAGAGATTATGGACCTGAGGCAGGGCTCCATGACTGTTAAGGAGTACTACTTGAAGTTCAACCAGTTGGCCAAGTATGATCCTGATTTGATTTCTGACACCCAGGCTTGTTTGAGCAAGTTCATGACCGATGTTTCTGGGTTGGTACTAAAGGAGTGTCGAACTGCAATGTTTTATAGGGATATGGATCTTTCTAGGTTGATAACGTATGCCCAACAGATTGAGGTAGATAAGATTAGGGAAAGAGATCGAGTAAGGGGTATCACAAGGGCTAGATCTGAGCTACATGAGTTTATCTAGCCTCGGTTTATGGAGGTAACCGCTCTCAGTTTCAGAGGTGTCTGTCTATGCCAGGGCCTTCATCCGCTAGTGCTCCCACACCTAGAAGCAGGCAGGAATAGGGGGGCAGATCCTTTATGTCTAGGTTGCAGAACGGTGTTGGTAATAGGCCTCGCTATTCTCCCTGTGCTAAGTGTGGTAGGAGTCATCTCGGGGAGTGTTTTGTAGATTTGAGGGGTTGTTTCTGTTGTGGAAAGTAGGGCTACAGACTTATAGATTGTCCTCATGCTAGACAGGGGAACAAAGATACCTGACCTCAGGCACAGGCTACTAGTGCACCAGCTTTTGTACCCCATCCCGCCCTTACTCAGGGTGCTTTATCTAGCACTATTGGAGGTCAGTGCCAGAACAGAATTTATGCCTTACCATCCCATCAAGAGTAGGAGGACTCTCCCGATGTTGTTACCGGTATGATCCGTGTCTTTTTCTTTGATGTCTATGTGTTGTTGGACCCCAGGTCAAGTCTCTCTTATGTGACCCCACTTATTGCTATGAATTTCAAAATGGGTCACAAAAATATTCCTGAGCCTTTCCTACTTTCTACACCCATCGGGGAGTCAGTTGTTACTAAACAAGTGTATAGAGATTGTCCTTTTACTGTTCTTCATAGAGTCATACTTGCTGATTTGATAGAGTTATACATGGTGGATTTTGACCATATTCTGGGTATGGATTGGCTTCATTCTTGTTATACATCTATAGACTATTGTACCCATATGGTCAAGTTTCAGTTTCCTGATGAACTAGCACACATATAAGATATAATCCTCATCGGCTCGCGGATAACATCTCCCTGCCACACGACTAGGGTTATACCTGGCATGGCTAAGGTAAATGGTCTTAGTAAAATAATCCATGACCGCATAATAGTGGGATGACAAATTCATGCCAAGAATAATATCAAAATCCATCATATCCAAAAAAATCTGATCAACACATGTATCAACATCACTGTCATAACACATAATCTAAATACTCGATCCACTACTAAAGAATAACCCATGGGAGTAGATACACATAATCAGATGAATAATAATTCACTAATCAACTATAATAGTGGTGCAAAATAAGTAGAAATAAAAGAATTAGTTGATCTCAAGTCAAATAAATCAAGGGTCGAGCACACCAAAATCATACCTGTAAATAAAGCATTTAAAGTCTCAAACTCAGGTCTAGCAGGTACTGCGTACAACTGACCACGCCCGCCACCTGGCTGGGCACCCGACCAACCTCATATCCTGCCTTCTTGAGAACCTCCTGGAGTACCCTAGGAACCACCCATACAACCATGAAAGCCACCTCTAGATGAGGGATAAACTACTCTAATAGAGGGGAACACTTTGAGCTGAAGCAATAATTAGACCACAACTAGGGAAATCAACTAAATACTGACCAGAAAGACCATAAGTAAAATAGGAGACATGAGCTGAACCAGAACCAATAGATTTGGCTGACCTAGAGTAACTAGCATGACTAGAATAACTTAAAGGTGGACCCCTCAAACGCAGATCATTTACCTTACCAGGGAAATCATTAGGACTAGACTAACCTCTGTCAGTAATCTGAAGTGCTTTCTGAATTGGTTGACTTGGCTTACTCTTAGTCTAGAAGGTTAGACGCACAGGATACCTACTTTGAGCATTGCCATCCCTGGGTTAGGAACTATGATGACTCCCACTGAATCTGGGTTGAAACCTAGGCCTCTTATCATAACCCTCATGGTGTATCTCCTCTATCACCCTAGCATGATCTGAAATCTCAGCAAAAGACCCATCCGCAACAAATAATCTCTAAGTAGACATACGGATAGGGAGTGTCAACCCTCTGATAAAGAAACAAACTATCTCATACTCAGTATCTAGAATAGAAGTCGCATGTCTAGCCAACTCACAAAAATGAGCCTCATACTTTAGAACCTTTATGGAGCCCTTCTTCAATCTAGAGAACTGATCCCTCAAATGAGCTCTAAGGCTGCGAGGCATATACTTCTCCAAAAATATCTCAAAGAACTAAGTCCATGATAAGAGAGAAGATCTAACTGGCCTATATTCCATATAACCTCTCCAATAATAATGAGTAGATAAGTCCAACTAAAATGCGGTATAATCCAAACCACAAGTTTCCACAAGGCCTAAACCATGAAGTCTATCTTCACAAGCAATCAGAAACTTATATGCATCCTCGCCCGGTGCACCAGAAAACCTAGGCAGAGCCAATCTCAAGAATCTACCCAATATCTTCTTCTATCAGAAGACATAATAACATAAGCAACCACTAGTTGAGAAACTACCGGCAGAGCAACTACTAGTGCAGGAGGAACCTCAACTCGAAGAGCCAAAGCTACAGGCTACGCCCCTACCTCAGTACCACTCTAATCAATTGACTATGCATCATTAAACGACACACCATTAACAGTCCCCAAAAGTTGAATAAATACATCTCTAACCAATGAAGAAAAAATAAGCTAGGTGGAGCCTGGGCTATCCCTGGCCTACCACTGACTAAGGTATATCCTCTGGCTTAAGAGCAGTAATAGGACCTGAGGAAGACGGCTTATCCTAGCCCCTAGCTAGGGACACATCAGGAGGCTATCCACGACCTTTGGGTTGTCCACAAATAAGAGTAGGATCCCTAGGATCGGTCTTGGGACCCTTATTTTTTATAGTGGTACCACTTGTCCTGGCCATCTGCAAAAGAGTAAAATGAAGGGATTACTTTAACAAACCAACTCAGACGCTTAGCATGATATGGGTGAAAGAAGTGAAGAACTCCTAAGAATGTCCTATAGCCTCCGGAAGATAGGAAATAGACGTCATTATTTTTATCTGTAGGACTCTACTAGACACTTGATCTTGTACCAACAATACTGGTGAAACCTAGGCTCTGATACCAATTTGTCACGACTTGATTTAGGAATCATAATGACACCTACTAAATCCTGCCAGTAGGTAAGCCAAACCATAACTCAGATCTAACATAATAGGTTAATTCGATAGGAAATGCCTAACATAGGCAAAGATTTAAGAACACAACATGCAATTAGATAAGTGTTTTAAATAATTAACATAGACAATACACGATACCAATCCCACAACCTTATAGAGTAAGTACTAGAGCAATTATGTCAATAACACAACCCAAAAGACTTAGAATATAGTTAATACATCTGTCTTCATACAAAAGACTGAATAACAATAACATAGAAGGAAATAGGTAACTCAAAACTCTAAGAGCTCACCCTATCTCTACAATATCAACTCTACACGAAGAAGGGTCAACGACGACATCTAGTACTTTGATCTACACCAAAAAGGTATAGAAGTGTAGTATAAGTACCAAAACAATGGTTACTCAGTAGGCATCATCGGCCAATTTAGCTAAATTATGATATAATAACGATAAGATGCAAGATAACATAAACTAAGTCAAGGTATAGAAATGAACCCGAATCATCTCCCATATCACTGTACATAATAGGCAATTAAACTCAAAAAACAATATAATATAACACATCAACACATGCCAATATCATTGTGCAAACATATATAAGTGATTCAAAAAAATAAAGCATCAATAAGAATCATCATAGGCAACAATAACTAAAAAAATTGGACCCCATACGCCAATTGGTGCAGAAAAGTAACGAACTCATTATAGCCTCCCATACGCCTAGCGAGAACATTCAAGACAAAAATAAAGCAATCAACCAACTCAATAGTTAACTTTCATGATTGTTTGATCATCATTCCATAAATTTCATCAGTATACCATTTACCAACATTATCATAACTCCCCAACATCAGATAAAGTACTCATATTTCATAATATCATCATCATTTAAGGATCTTAGCATCAATATACCCTATCCACCATTTACAAGTTAACCACTCTCATTAACTAATCCATTTGACTACCTATCATCATATAACCTCTAACCATCATTCAATAACTTTTTACCATATAGCTACTAACCACTATTCATTAGGAGAATCGTCATTACTATTATAGCATCATTTATTATCTTGCCCACATTTATTAACAAGTCTCGATTGCCAAGTAGTCATTATTGGCCACTTAAATAATATCCACCACTAATCATCAATAATTAGTAATCCTCTACTATCATAAATCATTAATATCACTAGTCATAAATCATCACTAATTATCAATTATACCTCTTTATAAATATTAAATACTTATGGGTTATAACCAGTATCACTAATATCCACAATATACCCATATTTCTATAAGTGAATATAAACATATAATTGTCATACATAGGGAAAATCAAACTTGAATCGGTAGAGGTACATGTAGGCATATCAATATAATCATCTTTTGGCATTTCTGGGTATCAATATCATCACAATGTCCTCTGGCCTTATCAAGCATCATTGTATCATCATAATATCCTCCAACCTTGTCGGGTATCATAATATCCTCCAACTTTGCCAAGTATTATCATATCATCATATATCCTTTGGCCTTGCCGAGTATCATCATAATGTCCTCCGGCTTTTTCGGGTATCTATATATCATTATAATATCCTCTGGCCTTGCAGATATCAATATATCATCATAATAATAATCAGTTACAACATTGATGGCATAAGGAATCATATAATGAAGTATCATGATTTTACACATAATGAATGACATAACTTCCCAAAATAATCAGTAAGCATGACTTCTAGCATAATTCATGGAATAATTACTAATATCATCATTAGGAATGTTTTCTATCATGATCATGATCATTAGGAAATATCATGAAAAATGACTCATTAATAGCCTACCTAATGGCCTATCATTAACATAAAGATAGCTCATCAATTTCTTGAGTAATAGCTAATTCATGGCATAATCTATAGATTATTCATCTCATGGTCCATAATATAGTTTATGGCTTCGCCAATATCATGTCAAAGGATCATTCAACAATATATTTGATAGCCCAATTAATAACCACAACAATAGCATGATGAATAACTCATCATATTTTTAACCAATAAATTATACATATGGCATATTCGTTAGGCATTACTTCAATGTTATTCATCATAACCAATAAGTATTAAGGTTACTCTATATTTCCTCACAAGGACATTCTATAAGAATCTAACAAGTGTACAAAGAGTTCAAGATAACTAACACTAATCTTGACTAATGATGCGTCAAAGAGCCCACTTCTAAATCCCTGAACTTTATTCTAGGTCAAAATATACCTCAGACTAGGCTAAGGTGCCCAAATACACTCTTAGATTTATAACAAGAACAATTAGACCTAAGGTAAATGTTATTCTAAAGAACAACAACTAGTCAATATAGCAACTAAGGCAACCTTCATTTGGTGTACACAACTAATGCCAATTCACCCTAAGCATGAGTAGCTAGGACATTTATTTAATTTAGAGCAAGCTAAGTCATTCTCATGATAAACATGAGTAATGAAGTCTAACACACTAAGGTTCAAGGTAACAAGCTAAGCATTTCAAATCAACGATTTTCATTTAGCGTAAGAGATCCAATTAAACCCAAGTCTTGCATTTCATCAATCCAACACCTAAAACCCATCTCAAATTAAATAAGATATCATAAACATAATTTGACATAGCTCAATCTAACAAGGGATAAACCTAGCCTAAAATTGATATTTTAGACCTGCTGGTGCAGTCAAAATTTGCATCCAAGATTGTTTTTCTGAAGTTTACTCCCAATGGCCGTTTGGAACCAACTAAGATGTCAAAATAGTGAATTGGCTCTAAACTCCAAATAAACTGCTTGGTAACCATATTGTTATTCATAACAAGTTATAAATGACTTAGGGCAGCTATGGAAAAGCTCTAACAGTAAAAGTAAGCAAAAATATGGAAAATGACTTGAAGGGTCATTACATTCTTTAATCTTCCAGCTTTATACACTAAACACACAAATTACCCTTTAATGTAATAAGTACAAAATATGGAGTTGCCTTTCACACAACATATGATTTTATATTGCGGCATGATGTGGATATGTTGGGTGCTCAGAATTCACCAACAAGTCCATGGTTTGCCTCCCATGAAGTACATAATTTACATCATGGCATGCCTCAGTCTCCTTGGATACTCAGACTTAATCAAGGCTTACATCGTCACAAACCTTCAACTCCTCTATACTTCCCATAAAGTACTTTAATCGATGCCTATTCACCATGAATGGGGCATCTCCATCTAGTTTTTGCTCAATTGCACCATGCAAAAATATTCCAACCACGGTGAATGCTCCAGACCACCTAGACTTCAACTTGCGGGATACAAGCAAAATCTCAAATTACACAACAAAACTATATCACCAGGCTAAAATACCTTTTTTAATCTTTCTGTCATGGTACAACTTTATCTTCTTCTTGTACAAGTAGAACTCTCATAAGCACGAAGATGCAGTTCATCCAACTCATTTATCTTTCTTATTCTCAATTTTACAGTATTACTCCACTCAAAATTCAACTTCTTCAATGTTTATAGTGTCTTGTGCTCAAGTTCAACCAGTAAGTGGCATGCCTTACTATGCACAAGCTAATAGGGAGAGGCACCTATGGGAGCTTTTAATGCTTTTTAATTGGTCCAAAGTGAATCATCTAGCTTTCTAGACCAATCAGTCCAATAGGCATTCACAGTCTTTTCCAAAATAGACTTGATCTTATAATTGGAAACCTCAACCTGCCTACTTTTCTGTGGATAGTAAGGTGTGGTTACCTTATGTTTCACACTATACTTATCAAGAAGGACCTTATACACATGATTGTAGAAATAAGACCCAACATCACTAATAATAGAACATGGAGTGCCAAATCGAGAGAATATATTCTTCTTCTAAAATGTTGTGAAACTGTGACTCTCATTATTAGGAAGTAAAACCATTTCCACCCATTAAGACACATAGTCGACTACCACCAAATATACTTCATACCATAAGAACTCACAAATGGACCCATGAAATTAGTTCCCTAAACATCAAAAAACTCAAACTCAAGAATAGGTATCATGAAGAGGTCATGCTTCTGCAAAATATTTCCTTGGCGTTGCCATCAGTCCTAGGTCCAAGCATAATCATATGCATCCTTATAAATAGTTATCTAATAATAACCATACTATGAGATTTTGTAGGCCATGTGAGTACCACCATGGGTGGTCTTTAAGTAGAAATGAGTGACATGCCTCAATAATGTGCATCATCTCTACTTTGGGTATACACCTTCAAATAACACCATCTGCACACACCCAAAATAAGTAAGGCTCGTCGTAGGAAAACTTTGTACCTCATGCATATATCTTTTTCTCTGCTGAAATGACATGTCTTCAAGGATGAGATCACTTTCCAAATAGTTAGGAAAATCTACAAACTAGCGGATTAAATCTTGTGATGCTGCCAAGACCCTTTTATCTAGAGAAGTATCATCAATCTCAATCTCTTCCCTTAACTTAAACATCACCTCCTCTTCTATGAGGAATAGATGGTCTATAACCTAATTTTCTAAACCCTTACGGTCCTTGACCTCAAAGTCAAACTCCTATAGAAATAGTACCTACCAAATCAACCAAGGTTTTTAATCCTTTTTAGCCATCAAATACCTCAAAGCTACATGATTAGTAAGCACAATGAATTTGGTGCCAATCAAATAGGACTAAAATTTCTCAAAAGGAAACACCATTGCAAGTGACTCTTGCTCATTCATTGTATAATTTTTCTATGCAGGGTTGAGTGTTTTACTAGCATAATAGATGGGATAAAGTATTTTCTCACGTCTTTGGCCTAGGACAACTCTTAGGGCCATACCACTGGTATCACACATCACCTCAAATTGAAGATTTCAATCTTTAGACACAATGATAAGAGCAGAAATCAAATTCTCTTTTAGGCACTCAAAGGCCTTAAGGCAAGCATCATCAAACACAAACTTCGCCTCTTTCTCTAGTAATTTGGATAATGGATTTATGATATTAGAGAAGCCCCTGATGAACTGCCTATAGAACCTCCCATGACCCTTGAAACTCTGAATACCTTTCACAAAAATAGGTGGATACAATTTTTAAATCACTTCAATTTTAGCCTTGTAAACCTCAATTCCCTTCTTTGAAATCCTTTGCCCTAAAACTATTCTCTCTTTAATCATGAATTGACACTTCTCCTAATTTTACACTAAGCTGCACTCCCCAGATCTATGAAATCCATTGCCAAGTGGGCCAAACCATTGTGAAAAGAGTCACCCACAATCAAGAAATCAACCACAAAGACCTCTGTGGTATCCTTCACCATATACATAAAGATGGACACATACAACTCAAAAAAGTAGCAGGAGCATTAAAAGTTTGAAAGGCAACCTCTTGAATGCGAACATACCATACAAACATGTGAAAGTGGTTTTAGCTTAGTCATCAACGCTAATAGAAATCTGATTATACCCTGAATAACCATCAAGAAAACAAAACCATCGTTTACCAATAATATTGTCTAACATTTGATCCATGAGTGACATAGAAAAATGATCATTCTGCGTCTAAGTGTTCAACTTTTGATAATCCATACAAACTCTCCATCCTATAACTTGTCTCATGGGCACTGACTTATTCATCTTATTTAGGATCATAGTGATCCACTCTTCCTCGGTACACACTAAACCAAGCTCACCCACTTGTTGTATGTAATAGGGTAAACAACACCTATATCTAACCACTTGATGGTCTCTTTATTCACCATATGTTGCATAGGTAGATCTAGACATTGCTGATGCTCAATGCTAGGCACACTCTTTGGTTTAAACTGAATCTTATAAGTGCAAATTTTGGGTGAAATCTCAACAATATCCACAATAGTCCAATCAATGGCCCATTTAAAGATCTACTATACTAAGATTAAGGCCTAAACCTGTGTATCGACTAAAACTACAACAATGATAACTAGTAAAGTATTGTTTCCCCCAAGAATACATAACATAAATGAAAAGGAAGGGCCTTCAATTCCAAGATCGGTGGCTCCTTTATAGATGGTTGAGCTAGTGAAGTCACTCTATTTTTTATGTCAAGATCCATCTTCTTTAGTGCATAATAGTAACACATTCTGCCAATGAGAGCGCTTACCACCTTATTATACTCATCAACATCATCACTGTCAAAGTTCATGATCATTGCCGCCAATGCCTCAACACTAAGTCTTTCCTCAATGGGTGTAATTAGTGCGTCTTTATCTATAGTATCTATAATAGATACTTCCATCATATATTTTGGTTTTCACATCCAAAAACACACATTAAAAGTAATGTGTTCATCATTGAGCCTAATTTCATCTATCCCATCTCTATGTCAGCCAATGCCCTACTCGTAGCTAGGAAGTGCCTTTCTAAGATGATAAAGACATCAAAATATACCTCATAGTCAAGAATTAAGAAATCTACTTTGAATATAAATGAAGAAGCCTTTACCAATACATCAGACAAAATACCAACCAACTTTTCACAATGCGATCTGCCATCAGTAATCTCATAAATGTCAATTTAGGTTATCCCAATCCCAACTATATGTACAGAACTAGTAACATAAGATTTATACTGGCTACTAAGTCACATAAGTCTCGTGAAAAGTTAAAAGATCCAATAGTACAAAGAATAGGGAAAGCATTGGGATCCCTCTTCTTCTCAACTAAAGATCGAAAAGCAATAACATAACAGTGGTGCATTTTATCAGTAGGCACAAAACTCATTGTTTGTTTCTTTATTTCTAAATTCTTTATGAACTTTCTATAACCAGGTATCTTCTCTAATGATTCTACAACATCATGACCCAAACTAGGGCCTGGCTGTGATGTGTATATAGGTCCAACGATGATCGAAGACCACTGCCTGCACCTAACCATATAAAACATAATACCCCAATATCATATGAGTTCCAAATAAATAACAAAATAGCATACGATGAGCTCAAGGAATTTTAAACATGTCTATAATCGATAATCGGTAATTGACCAAACATAACCAACCAACATCACCATCTAAGCCCGCAGTAATCCAATAAAGCCTTCTAAAGAAATCAAAATCAACAAAGCATTGGGAAATGCCCCTAACCCTGACAATGATGATGACATTAATGATAATGTAAACTCTTAATTTTACTCTATGAAAGAAACTAATGAAATGTATAAGTCTTCCAAAAAATAGAAACTCACCACTTCACCACACGAACCGATGAACTGAGCTGATCCACCTAATTTTACACATGAAATATAAAAGTATCTTCGATGCCTGCATCGCGTGGGGATATATCATCCAGAGACGGTTAGTGGGTTGAGATCTAGCATGTAACTCAGGGGTAAGGGAGCAAAATAAAGATATGGTCAATACTACAAAATCAGTTAAAATCCAATGCACATAATCATATACAAATACATATATACATAATATCACATGCTAAGGTAGGGAACAAGGCTTAGCCTAAACTTTTAAAGTCTTAACCTAGGTCATGTATTTCAATCGTCATAACACAAGAAGGCACCCACGGGCTATATGGGGGTAGCTCTCCCCCAGTTGGAAGGGCCCCAGTGCGTGTAGCCGTACGAACCATAGTATGTACGTATGCACCATGAGAGACTCGAACCTCCCAGCATGCCAAGGTGACTGAAACACCCAATAATGTAATGTAATATGGGGGACTCAAACCTCCTAATCATGTAATAATAATAATCAAGGGAGACTCAAACCACCCGGTCATGTAGACCCCCGTGTCCATAACTACGGTTTCCAGTGTTGGTCCCTAGGGACCTCCACTCTCACGACTCATCAACGCAACCCTCATTAAAGCCCAATTAAAACCTTTAACACACATTCCCATTTAGTGATCCATGATACACGTTCAGGCATACATTGTTGGTATTGCCATACCAACCACCGTTGCACAGTAACATTAACATGACAAAACAATTATCATCACTTGGGAAAATTTACAAACTTCTTGGTTCAATTATACATTACCTTAGGGAATTGCACAACACCATAAGGTTCACTTCAAAATCATTATACTTTATTAACTCTTCACATTATGCAATAGTTCAAGAGAAATTCAATGTTCATAACTTTCTTATTCAAAACAAATTTCATAATAGGGGTTGAGCTCATTACCAATTTAGCTATCATTATTTGCAAAATTTGGGGAATTCATAATCCCCTAGTTTGTTCAGCAAACCCATGCATAAAATTGGTTGCAAAACCACCATTTAAACATAACCAATGAATATACAAACATGAAACATCACATAAACAATAATCATTAAAAACCCTCAACCCATGTTCAAAACCAACATCAAACTCATATGAATATTACTTTTAAACACATGCCTTTAATAGAGTAATAAGTTGGGAAGAGTAACATGCCTGAAATGCCTATGATTATGGAGAGAATTCAACCCTTGAAGCTCTACTTGACCAACTTTGTGGTAACCCTAAGTATGGATGCTTGAGAGACTTGAGAGAGAGAAAAAGTGTTTGGAGTGTGTTATAAAGGAAAATAGGGACCCAAGTATGGTTATAGGTAGTGGGTTATTACTAGGATAAGAAGGAGATGTCTAAAATGCCTCATTTAAAAAGCTAGAAAAATAAACTATCAGTCGTTATGGGTCTGATAACGACTCATCATGACTCAGTATGACTCATCTTTACGAGTCATTGTTAAGAAAGTATCACCAAGCACACATATTGTTGACCTTACAACTCATATACCATGGCTCGTAATGAGAACCTATGACCCTATGACTCATAGGGTCCAGTCATAGTCAACACAGAAACTATTTAGGTATACATTGGACATCCTATAATTTTCACACAATGACCCATAATGAGTCCTCACAACTCGTAGTGTGCCACCTGTACTCAGAGCAGAAGACTTAACGACACATACTAGTTAGGCTACAATTTAGGTCCAACGACTCCTCAAGTCTCCCTACGACTTATAAAATAAGTCGTAGTCAGGACAATGAGGATAAATTTTCAAAAATTTCTAAGGACCAAAAATTTGGGATATTACATTCTCCCCCCTTAGGATCATTCATCCTTGAATAATGGGTCATGGCACACGTTATCACAATTTAACACAAAAACACTCCCACGCTTACCTTTAACAAAGAAAAAAAATAAAGATTTAGGATCACACATAAAATGATTTCCAAAGTAGGGAATATGAACAGATACTTCGACTTCATGTCCCCATCAGCTTCCAAAGTATCTTCTTCATATTTTTGGTTCCTCCAATGAACCTTTTTGAAGCCACGTCCTTCATCCATAACCGACAAATTTGCCAATCCAATATCTCTACCAAAACTTCCTTATAAGATAAGGAATTTGAAATGCCCACACCTTCCAAAGGAACAACTAATGAAGGATCACCCATCCACTTCCTCAACATCGAAACATGGAAGACCGGATGAATGGAGCTCAAGCTAGAAGGCAACTCCAATTCATATGCAATATTGCCAACCCTTTTCAAAACCAAATAAAGACCAATATAACGGGGGCTGAGCTTTTCCTTCTTCCCAAATCCCATTATGCCATTCATGGGAGACACCTTTAAGAACACCCAGTCATAAATCTTAAACCATAACTCCCTTTGTCTTACATCCACATATGAATTTTGGCAAATTTGGGAGGTCTTAAGCCTATCTCAAATAACATTCACCTTTTCTATCGATTGGTGAGCTAAATCAAGGCAAAATAACCTATTTTCACCAATCTCAAACCACCGAATAGGAGGCCTACACCTCCTACCATACAAAGTCTCAAATGGTGCCATATCAATGGCAGAGTGATAACTGTTGTTATATGCAAACTCTATGAGAGAAAAGTGATCAACCCAGCTACCACCAAAATCAAATACACTTGCCCAAAGCATATATTCGAAGTCCTGAATTGTCTATCTTGCTTGCACATCCAACTGCGGGCGGATAACAGTACAAAGGGTTACCTTAGCTCCAAAACCTTGTTGAAACAACCTCCAAAAGTAATATGAGAATTGGGTACCATGATCGAAAATGATAGAAATTGGAGCACCATGTAACCTCACAATCTCTTGGATATACAACTTGGCATAGTCCTCAGTAAAAAAATTAGTCCTCACAGGAATGAAATAAGAAGACTTGGTTATCCTATCCATGATGACTCAAATAGAATCAAACTGGTGGCGAAACCTCAAAAGACCAGTAACAAAATCCATATTAATTATTTCACATTTCCACACCGGCAACTTGATTTCTTGAGTCAACCCACTGGGCCTCAAGTTGTCCACCTTCACTTGCTAAAAAACCAAGCACCTAGCCATAAACTTGGCCACATCCTACTTTATATTATTCCGCCAATAAATCTCCTTAAGATCATGATACATTTTTGTCGAACAAGGGTGAATCGTATAACACGACTCATGTCCTTCAACCAAAATTCTTCCTCGTAACCCATCAACATCAGGAATGCATAATCTTTCTTAGTACCTCAAGATACTATCACCACCAATATCAAAAGACATCACTTTCTACCAACCTACATCATTTTTAATTTGCATCAAGATAGGGTCCAACACTTGCTTCCCCTTCACCTCAGCACCAAGAGATCCCTCTGGCACCTCTTGAACAATCATACCACCATCATTAAAATCCACGAGATATATTCCAAGATTATCCAAATAGTGAATGTCGGTCACTAGATCCTGTTTCTCCTTATCCACATGAGATAAGCTCCTCATGGAAAACCTACTAAGAGCATCAGCACTCATATTAGCTTTACCTGAGTGATAGTGGAGACTCATGTCATAGTCCTTTAGCAACTCAAGCCACCTCTTTTGTCTGAGATTTTGTTACATCTGAGTGAATACATATTGCAGTTTCTTGTGATTAGAATAAATATCTACATGGACCCATACAAATAATGTCTCCAGATCTTCAACGCAAATACCATAACTAACATTTCAAATCATGAGTCAGATAGTTCTTCTCATGAACCTTCAATTGTCTAGAAGCATACATATCTACCTTCCTATGCTACATCAACACACAACCCAGTCCTATACAAGATGCATCACAATAGACAACAAAACCATTAGTACCCTTCATTTCCCTCAGGTAGAGTCAACAACAGAGCCAAAGTCAACTTATCTTTCAACTTCTCAAAACTACCCTCACAAGCATCAGACTAAAAGAACTTCACCTTTTTTTTTATTCAACTTAATCAATGAGGCAGAAATGAAAGAGAAACTTTCCGTAAAACTTATATAATAACTGGATAAATCCAAAAAGCTCCAAATATTGGTTGAAATCATGGGTCTAGGCCACTTCTTAATCACTATAACTTTCTATTGAACCATTATGATTCTTTTACTAGAAACAACATAAACTAAATAGGTTACAACATTTAACCAAAACTCATATTTGGAGAACTTCACATAGAATTACAGATCTTTCAAGGTTTGCAACACAAGGGGGAGGTGATCGATATGATCTTCCTCACTCTTGGAATACACCAAAATATCATCGATAAACACAATCATGAATAAATCCAAGAACTGATGGTTACCTAATTAACAAGATCTATAAATGTTGTTGGGGAATTTGTCAAACCAAAGGACATCACCAAAAACTCAAAATGACCATATCGCTTTTGAAAAATTGTCTTAGGGATATCCACCTTCTTAATCTTCAACTGATAGTAACCCAACTGAAGATCAATCTTAGAAAAGTACTTAGCGATCTAAAGTTGATCAAAGAGATCATCAATCCTTTGAACGGTTATTTATTCTTCATGGTCACTTAATTCAATTGGCGATAATCTATACACATCCAAACGGACCTATCATTCTTATGCATATATAGAACTGAAGCACCCGAAAAAGAAATACTAGGGTAGATAAAACCCTTATCTAGAAGATCTTTCAATTACTTTTTGAGTTCTTTTAACTCAGCTGAAGCTATTCTATATGGAGGGATAGAAATAAGATGAGTGTCCGAAAAAATATCAACCCCAAAATCAATCTCCCTATCAGGATAAACACTAGGAAGATCATTAGGGAAAACCTCGAGGAATTCACAGACCACAGAGATAGGTTGCAAGGAAAGACCTTCAAATCTAGAATCCTTATCAAGTACTAATTGAGAGGCACCACTAAGAAATCAATTTCTGAGCTCTAAGATATGAAAAGAACATTTTCTTAGGCACTAGGGAAGTGGAAACTAACCCTTTGGATCCAATAATCAAGAGATGTATAGCATGAGTGCAACCAATTCATCCCTAAGTAAATATCAATAAGATATCGAACTCTATTAGATCCACCAAAGTCGCCCTACCACAGACCAAAATCACAAAACCTTCATAGATCTTTCTAGCCATAATGGAGTCACCCACTGGGGTAGACATATAGAAGGGATCCAGAATACACTCAAATCAAAACCAAAATAAAAATCCATATAAAGGGTCATACAGAGGGTAGGCCTGGGATTAAGTAGACAATATCTATCACAAGAGAAAATTTTGAGTGTACCAGTAAAAACATTGGGGGACGTCTCAGAATCCTGGTAAGTGGCAAGAGTGTATAAACTATTTTAAATAGTGCTAGATCCAAAAGCAAAAGTATTATCCTTTAGTACAGGAGCTGATGAATTAGCAACAGGGATCTTATTTTCCCAAAAAATAACCTTGGAAAGACAATCCCTCTATATATGACTAATCTAAACATATTTTAAGCACTTGTCCCTCCCTTCTTCACAAACACCATGATACACCTAACCATAAAATCTACAATGGGGATATGATAGAGCTACCTAAGCGCCACTAGCCTGAGGCTGGGCACCCTGTACCCTGGGACCAATACTACTCTAAAAATAGCAATCACCCAATGACTTCGAATAAGGAGCACTAGCTGTTGAGTAGGAACCAAAATTTCCCCACTTCTTCTTAGACTATTTTCGACTGTCTATACCACTCTACTGTTGTACTCCACCCTAATTCGAATATCAAAACTTTTTATTCTACCTTTCACTCATCTCCGCTTGCTTCTTATTTTCCTCTTCCACTTGTTGCATATATACCATAAGTCTAGATATGTCCATATCCTTGTTCAACAAGGAGGCCTTGCTCTCCAGAATCAACTTATGGGACAACTCAAAAGCAAATTTCCTTATTCTATCCCTCATGCTAGACACTAACTCCAAAGCATAACACGACAACTGATGAAACTTCAAGGCATGCTCTTTTACTATTATCTTGCCTTGTTTCAAGTTAACAAATTCCTCAGTTTTTGCCTCCCTCAACTCTTGAAGAAAGAAGCAATCAAGAAAAGCACTAGAGAAGACATCCACAAAGAGGACTCGACATCATTACCCCTAGATTGGTCCCATTCCCCATACCACTGATACACCATATTTTTTAACTGATAGGCAGGAAACTCCACACCCTCTACATCAGTAGCATGAATCACACATAAAATCTTTTCCATCACATCAATGAAATTTTGAGGATATTCCTCAACTTGAGAACTATTATAAGTTGGAGTAGTAAAATCATAAATTAACCAACTATAGTGGCCTCAAAAGATAGGAAAATAGAAGAAACACACTCAGTTTGAGAGGCCACCAACTTGATCAGCAATTGGATCAATTAACAAAACTCAGCGTTAGACACACCAACCTAAGGTGTCTAAGGAGTGCTAGAGGGAACCGGTGGAACGTAATTAGGGTGATCAAAAGCAACGACCCTAGATGGGGTCAAAACTTCTTAAGTAGGAGGATCGACATCTATATTATCCTCAGATGGGACAGATGAGTTTGCATGAGCATCAAATCTTTTTAAAGGCATGATCTGAAAAGTAAACATATGATATTTAGCAGAGATTTTAAGATCTTAGACTCTATAGATTGAAATAGAACAACAAGAAAGAGAAATATTCCTAAATGCTTCATAGCCCCTCCATATAATTATGGCATACTACACACCCATAAAAGAGACTTTACTTAACATAGATTTATGGACACCCAATGACACTAAACCTAGGCTTTGGTATCAACGTTTTCATGATCTAAACTAGGTACTGGCCGGAATGGGTATCTCAGGTCCAACGAGGACCAGACCACCCCTACACCTAACCATATTGAACACAATACCCAAACATTGGATGAATTTAAAACATATAACAAGATGTCATAAGATGAGCTTAAGAAATATAAAATATATCTATAACTGATAACAAGTAATCGACCAAACACAAGAAATCAACATCAATACCTAAGTCCATAGTAATCAAACAAATCCTCCTAAACAAACTGAAATCAATAGAGCATCAGGAAATTCCCTCAACCCTGACAATGACAGTAATGATGTTGATGATAATATAAACTCTCAATTCTACTCTATGAAAGGAACTGATAAAATGTCTAAGTCTTCTAGAGAAAGAAAGCTCACCATTTTACCATACAAATCGACGAACTGAGGTAACCACCTAAGTCTGCACTTAAAAAGTAGAAGTATCTTTGGTGCCTGCATCACATGGGGATACAACATTCAAAAATAGTTGGTAGGTAAAGCAATAACATGTAACTTAGGGGTAATAGAGCAAAACAAAGACTTGATCAATACTTTAAAATTAGTTAAAATCCAATGCACATAATCATATGCAAACACATATATACATAATATCACATACCGAGGTAGGGAATAAGGCTTAGAGTGAATATTTAAAATCTTAACCTGGGTTATGTAGCTCAACCGTCATAACATAAGAAGGCACCCATGGGCTATATGTGCCCAGCTCTCCCCCAATAAGAAGGGCCCCAGCGTATATAGCTACACGAACTAGAGGATGTACGTATGCACCATGGGGGACTCAAACCTCCTGGTATACCAATGTGAATTAAATACCCATTCATACAATATAATATGGAAGACTCGAACCTCCTAATTATGTAATAATAATAAAGAGGAACTCAAACCACCTAGTCATGTAGACCCCTACATCAGCAACCGTGGTTTCCAGTGTTGGTACCTTAGGACCTCCACTTTCATGACTAAGCTACACAACCCATATTAAAGACCAATCAAAAACTTTAACATACATTCCCATTCACTGAACCATGATACATATTCAAGCATATACTATTGGTATCGTCATACCAACTACTCTTGCAAGGTAAAATCAATATGCCAAAACAATTATCAGCACTTGGGGAAATTCATAAACTTCTTGGTTCAATTATACATTAGCTTGGGGAATTTCACAACCCTATAATGTTCCCTTCAAAATCATTATACTTTATTAACTCTTCATATTATGCAACAGTTTAAGAGAAATTCAATGTGCATATTTTTTATATTCAAAATAAATTTCCCAGTAGGAGTTGCGGTCATTACCAATTAAACTATTATTTTTCACAAAATTTGGAGAATTCATAATCCCCTAGTTTATTCACCATACCTATGCATCTAATTGGTTTCAAAACCACCATTTAAACATAACCAATGCATATACAAACATAAAACATCACATAAATTACAATCATTCAAAACCCTCAACCCATGTTCAAAACCAACATTAAAACCATATAAATAATACTTTAAAACACATGATTTTACAAGAGTAATAATTTGAGAAGAGTAACATGCCTGAAATACCTAAGATTATGGAGAGAATTCAACCCTGAAGCTCTACTTGTCCCACTTCTTGAAAATTCTAAGTATGGATGCTGAGAGACTTGAGAGAGAAGAAAGAGTGTTTGGAGTATATTATCGAGTAAAATAGGATAAGAGGTAAATGTCTAAAATAACCCAATGTAAAAAGCTGGAAAAATAAAATATAAGTCGTTATGGGTCTTATTACGACTCATATATATGAGTTATTGTCAAGACAATATCACCAGACACATACATTATTGACCTTACAACTCGTATACTATTTCTCGTAATTAGACCCTATGACTTATAGGTCCAGTCATAGTCAACACAAAAACCATTTGGGTATATACTGGACATCCTACGATTTGTATATAATGACTTATAATGAGTCCTTATGACTCATTGTGAGTCACTAATACTCAGAACAGAGGACTTAATGGCGTACATTGGTTATGCTATAATTTGGGTCTAATAAATCATCAAGACTCCATATGACTCATAGGGTAAGTCTTAGTCAGGACAATAAGGATAAAATTTTAGAAATTTTCAAGGACCAAAAATATAAGGTGTTACTTACAAAAGGGATAGTCACAAATAAATCTTTCAATATTGACATAAATTTTTGATATTTCCCTTCTTTACTGTTTTCTTCAACCTTTGAGGATAAGGTGGGGTAGGTCGTGGGCTAGTCATCAATACTGGTTTGACCTCCTTACCCTTTTATTTATCAGTATTAATATGTTTTTCAACACCCATCAATTTTTGTAAAATCTCAGCATGGGTCACAAACTTTTCCGTTTCAACTATGGGGGCATTGTTAAGTTCAATAGTATCATCCTTTACCTTATCAATTACCAACACAGAAAGATTAATAGTAGCCTTACCACTCTGAGTAGTGATGGCTAAATAGTGGCTGTCATTCTTCAAATTTTGTACAGTATTTCTTGGAATATTTCCTAGTTGACGTTAATTCAAAGTAACCGACATATCACAAAACTGTTGCTAAAGCTACTTAATCACAGTAGCATGTGATTCCACTTTTTGGCTAATTCCTAAAATATCTGCCTTAATCTCCTTAAGGTAACTCTCTTGACCCTTATCTATCTTAGCAGGCATTGCTTCCATCCTAAAGATAGAATCTTAATTTCCTTATGGGACATACACATAACTTTTCTCCTTATAATCATTCTTTCTTCTCTATTCACAATCCCTCTCTCTATTCCTATCCGTATATCTATCCTCATAATAATTTCGACCTTGATTCCCTTACCTCGAGTTCTAAGTATCTTGATTAGACCCTTGACCCTTTGATAAAAAAACTCACCATTTACCTATCTAGGTATTTAGCTTCCTCCTCGGTATCAGATTCATAATGCCTAAAAGATTTACCTTATACGCTCATAACATGTACATATTTAGTTCTATGGTTGAAAACTTCTTGGTAAGTAACCAAATCTTTATCTATAGTTGTGCTACCTCTTGAGCCACTGTATAATCTAGGGCTCTCTACTCATTGAAAGCACCAATAGAATAAGTTCTAGCTCTTCTTTATACCTCTTGAGTATGCCACCCTTTATTGGTTTTAGATACCCGATCTAAGATTTTTATAGCTAGCTCCCAACTAAGGCTCATGAAAGCCCTACCAATAATAGTATCAACAACAACTTTGGTCTTTGAATTCATGTCTTTATAGAATATCTCAAGTAAATTCCTCTCTGAGATTATGTGATTAGGCACAATTATTAACTTCTACTTGAATCTCAACCAAGTCTCATACATAGCCTATGAATGCAATCGCCTAACTCATTCCAAGAGGTAGTGTACCTATGAGGTAGTTCCCCTAACCATAAAGTTGTTTTGAATATAAGAGAGAATGAGAACAACCTAAGTCTCAAATATTCCTGACTCACCTAAAGTAGAATGTGAAGTGCAAATCCCAATAAAATTCTTGGTGTGCATGCTTGCATCATCAGCCAAAAAAACAGTAAACACACATTTCAGATTAAGGAACTGAATATTGCACTCGTAATGTCAAACTCAAATTCTTGGTGTAACTTAAGTGAAATGATAGCTCCTATTTCAATAGGCTTAACATACCAAAAGTTTTTTTATAGATCATAAAAAACTGGTAAATACTGATAAGCGGAGAGTAGTTTAGCTCTTTCCCTTCTAGCTATGTCTTTATTTATTGCTGCTCGATTATCTTCTTCTTGTCTCACTCTTTTATTTTGAGATGTACAATGGACATTTACCAAGCTTATATTCTCTCCATATAATAACCAAGCAGTCGTTTGCATAACTACTTCTTAAACACCAGAAGGTGGAGAATTCAAAGGATTCAAATCATTTTGAACCCCATCGTGTTGAGGTCCATGCTCATACACTTCTATTTGATGATTCTATCATAAGGTTTACTCTATCTCAATATCCATTAGGATCAAGCGATTTCTTGGGCTCTAAATACTGGCATACACCGACATATGCCCCAAAAACAACAGAAAATCAAAAACCAACAACCTCAATAACTTCAATCAATCAGTTCGTAACTGTATTCCCTAGCAATGATGGAAAAATTTAATTATGCCCAAATTACACCTCATAAAAAGTATAAGACAATCACTATTAAGTAAACAACCCGATAAAGATTGGGGTCAAATCTACAAGGAATAGGATGAATCTCTTTCAAGAACTTATTACTATAGTCGAAAAGTGAAAAAAGTAAATGGGAAGATTTTATAAGAACAATTATATTGGAAATTCTTGATCAGTTTAGGTTGAAATAAATATGAGAAAAATACTAGGACTGTGTTCCCTGACTTTCTAAACATGAAGAAACTAACAAGTTATGTATCACTAACCATATGTTGAATACTTTTGGTGAATTTCACTCATCTTCTCTTAGTCTCAAAGGTCACATTACTAACCTTTTTCCTAGATCCCAAATTAACTATCTCCTCTCTATCTCAAGTTAAGTAGATGAAAGTTAGTAACTTCAAATTACTACTATAGACTTGTTCTCCTAATCTCAACCTCTCTCTCGAGTTAGTTTCATATACATGTAGGTTGTTAACATTTACAGTCATTAAGAAAGCAATCATAATGAAGGAAATCATAATACATGCATACACACCGATCAAGAATGACTTAGCACTTTCTCTACTTTATTATTCCATCAGGGTTCCCACAACTCTAGTTAAGAGGTTTATTCGCTTATGTTTTTAAGAACACCTATAGAATTCATAATTGAAATCATATGAATAATCTCACAATGAATTAATAATGAAAACCAGAATCTGAAATTAATTTCGAATCATAAAAGTCAAGAACAAGAATTTTAAGATCAAAAGTGTATCTTAGAACTCAATATAATATTGTAAGTATGTAAAGAGTGTAAACTAATAAAAAAACATAAATTGGGTATTTATAATTAAATAACTAAACCTATAAATCTTAACGAAAACCAAATAGTAAAATAAAGTCAACAGTGGTAATCCCTTTGACAACTAGTCGTCTAGACTAATGATGACTAGTTCTCAGCTCTGGCTTTAATTCAGTTGGTAACACTCATTGTGTCACTAGATGAATAATTGTTGGACTCATAGCATATCTAGTTATTTTTTTGACTTTTAGATTTTTCCTCCATATGCTCATAACATTGGTCACGATAAGTCATAGCCTAACCCTACAACTGATCATCTCTGTCATCTCCACTTCTATTAAACCTTACTGCTTTTAAGAGTTTGTCACAGTTTTCTCATAATGACCTTCACTATGACTCATAGTCAGATCCTATAAGTTGTAGCCCGTATTAACTTTATTATTATTCTTGTATTCATTCACTGGTTACCCAATGACTTGGATAATGAGTCGTAGCGTCACCCAATAACTTATTATCAAAGAAGAAGATCATAATTCTAGGGCTTTTTCTATCTTTTATTCATGCTACTCACATCCGACCCTATTTTCCTACAAAAAAAAATAGAAAACACATCACATCTACCAAAATGACCTAAGTACTTGCATAATTTCATTATTTTAAGCATAGAAAGTTCTATGAAACCATGACACATCACCTCTTAATCCCAAAGTTGAAAAACTTGAGTAGAATCCTGACAAGGATGTTGCTGACAAGGATGCAGACCTTTAAAGTACACACTCAAGAGGTTAGAAAAGACTTAGAAGATGACCTCTGAGTTGGAGAAAAGGATGAAGGAATAAGGATAAAAAGCAGTGATGTCGGTCGTGTCGCGACACTAAATCAGGCGCTGCTTGAGAGGCAACCCAAGTTAAGGTAGGTATTTGTTTTTTTTGTATTTTCTTTCTATTTCATGTTTGTTTTTGTTTTTGTTGAGTCATAGTTTGAAGGGAATACTGATCCCTGAAACCTAATTTAAGAAGCATGGAAGAGACTGGGTGTGAGGTTAGATGGGCCACATTGATAATTAAGATGTTGCTAGTTAGGTCTAGAGGCCTCAAGAAATATTTCTATCCATACTTTTGAGTTATACTTTGGGGACAAAATGTATTTTTAAGTGTGGGGTAGGGAATCTTCTAATGGTTTAGGTTGAAGTGCTACTATAGGATTTGTTTTTCTAGTTATTAGTTAAATTTGAAAAACTACAAAAAAAAATCTCTTTGTTTGTTTTTGTTTTAGTTTTTGATGTCATCGTAGTAGGGGAACACTTTACCCGCCCCTTGATTTTTCTTTTCGATCCTTTTTTAGAGTCACCCTTTGAACTCGACATCCCTTTTTCACTTTTAAGAGAAAATTTTAAAATTGTTCAGTTAGGAATAAGTGAGATGTTCTTTCTAGTTTCTTGTGTGATTACATCGTGCATGTTATTTTAAATGTAAAAGCATGCTGGTTGATGTGAAAGACTATTTTTGAGAAACCTAAGCTCGTCTCCATGACGCTTGTAAATTGTTGCCTTAATTCCAAATTCATTCTATTGCTTGGTATAGACTCTATAATGATCCTACTTAATTTGAGCATGTGCAGTGTGGTATGTCATATTTTTTTGTATTCTTGTCTGCATATTTATGTCTAGAACTTTCCTGGTTTGTATGCAAATTAAAATAGAAAGTGTTAGGTTTAGGAGATGATATAGGAATTTCTTTGATAGCTATGTTCATGCCCTATTACCTACCCTTATTACATGATCTTAGTTAGACCTCACTGAGCCTTTAGCATATTTTTTGGTAGACTCATATGTAGCTTATTCACTTTATTTGATTGACTTGAATTTGATCCAAAGATCCTAAGTGCTTTAGTTTAAAAATTAACAGGGTTAAGGAGTGTGAAATTTAAGAAGAAAATACATAAAAGTGAATCCCCAAAAGAGTAGATATTGCTGTGAAAATGTTGATGTCTTATGGTTTGGAGTGATGTAATTAAAAGAGAAATCATTAATTAAAATTGAATCATCTATTGATAGACAATACGACCGCCTTAATATATGTGAACTATCTTAAAAAGATGGGAAAAAATAAAAGAGGTGTATGAAAGGAGAGGTGGTGAAAGTTTGCTTGTTGAGAAAAGAGTTCAATGTATAATGTGATGTATTAAAGTGCTTAGGTAGGATAGTCACTATTACTAGCCAAAATAGTTCTGACCCATCCCTTAGCCTATGTCATAACCTATAACATCCTATTTGATCTTGAACTTTGACATTCTAATATTAGTGGAGTACTACACTAAGGTCAATCCTACGGTTCATCTTGTGTGACATGAGAATTCTTTCTGAGAGTGAGTGTAATTTGATCCTTACACCCATTGTTATGCTAAACTACATCTCTATGAGTGAACATAGTTAAATCTCCTGTGGTAAGGGCATATCTTTGAGGATAGTTAGGAAACTTGTATTATCTCTTTGAGTGAGTACTACACACGAGTTTGCTAATTTGGTGGAGTCAATTCTTGAGGATAGGATGTTTTGGGAGTAGTGTTCCAGAGGTCAAGTGTATGTGAGATACTTAGGATAGAATTTGCTATTCGTGTAGTCATTGTAGTGATAACTTGAATGTCTTATTTGTAGTAGTAATATTTTTATTTTCCATATAAATTAGTCTTAATGTAAATTGTTGTTCTAGAACGAATAAGGCGTTAAGTATGGGGTGATGATCTTAGGTTGACTTATGCACCTAAGTGTCATAATCTCTACATATAAAGCCTAGTTTTGTGGACTTATTATGTTATTAGTGAGTTTATATTAATATAATTGAGAATCTAAGTGTTAAGGTACATGATTATAATGTTTATGGTGTGCTCAAAACAAGTTTGGAATCATATTTGTCACTGAGCGTTTAGATGAGAAAACTAGTGCTACTATCTTGAGTTGTGTGTTGTTATAGTTTATCTTGATGAACTCTATTGTGTTTTAATCAATAATTTGAGGTGTTTTATGATATAGGAAGAATTTTGTGATGTTAAAATCAACATGGCATGATACACAAGATTAATTTAAATTTGAAGGATAACCACAAAGTGAGGAACCCAAAGCCAAATGGATGGAGCAAATATGGATGTAATATGGAATTTCTGAGCCCTAGGGCATGCCACACCCTATAAACTCTGAGATAAAGACATCCTACCCCTTGGACATAAACCATAATATTTATTTACATTTATCATCCGTGATAAGTGTGTTCTATTCGCTTATCGCGCCAATTCACGAGCGTGGCATGCCCAAGACTTCAAAACAGACTCTTTGTTCCAACTATAAATAGAACACTCATATCTTATTGTAGACACCTTGGATGACTTTTAGGGCTGGAAATATTCTTTAGTATTCTTATTTTAAGGTTCGAAATCTTTTTCTTAGTTTACTTTTGTTTTTTATCCATGAATTTCTTCATTGCAATTCGTTGTAAGACCATGAACGGCTAAACACTCTTATCTAGGGTTAAGGACAAGAACATGATTAGTTAAGAGTATATTTTAGTTGGTTTATATTTATTATAATAATTTGTTGTTCATATATTCTTTTTATTACTACTATATGGATTGGCAACCCTTACTACAAATCTATATTTCTATTGTAATCCGGGAAGGAGGAACAATAGATTAGAACGTGGGGTGTATGAAGTGGGATCTTAAATGTTCAAGGGATTGAAGTTAGGATTTATGTTTAGGATAGGAATATACCTAATTCTCCATATTTGGTTCATATACGAGATGAAATATAAATGCATTTAACTTAGTTCCCGCATCCCCTCTTAACCATATAGTTGTGGGGTCTAAGTTAGATAGACGATTAGAGGCATGGAAGACCAAAGACATATTATTAACCCCGTGAATCAACAACAAAGATGGTTAACTAAATGAATGAGATTGTATAGATAGGTAGGATTGTTCATAGTGGCTTGACCTTAGATTCCCCCCCCCCCCATTATTGTATCCAAGACTTTATAATTTCAAATTGTTTACGATTACTTTAAATTTTATATTCTCAAACGTTATTGGTTACTCTTCACTTGTTTAGTCTTGGTAGTAATACTAGAATAAGATTGTTGATGAGAAAAAGTCCTTGTGGGATTTATACTTGGCTTTTAAAGGCCACTTTACTACTTAGGAGACCACCTACACTTGCGTGTGCAGTTGGACGCAACATAGGGGACATAGTGTGAGCTACCATTTGGGACATTTTTAATTTGCAAGTGATGTTCTCACTGTATGTATTTATATACCTTATTTTCTAATTTGCTCAGTCAGCCTATGATACCTACTAAGTAAAAATGGACTAGACTCATCCCCACTGTGCCCTTTCGATGTAGATCAAGGTACAAGTGTGTCGCGTTGTTGTACCCAAGTGCACACACAAGTGTACGTGGTCCACTCAAGTAATATAGTGGCCTTATTAAAAGCCAACTATCAATCCAACATGGACTAGTATTAAAAATCTATCTAATTCTATCTCAACTATAACATTAAAACAAGTGATAAGGTAACCAAAACAATAATGACGTAAACTAAAATAGTGCGGTAATGAAAAGGTTCTTGGACAATAATGAAGAGAAACCCATAGTTAAGGAAACGTTAACAATCATACTTAGCTATATAACTACTTGGGAGACCACCTACACTTGCGTGTACAGTTGGACGCAACATAGGGGACATAGTGTGAGCTACCATTTGGGACATTTTTAATTTGCAAGTGATGTTCTCACTGTATGTATTTATATACCTTATTTTCTAATTTGCTCAGTCAGCCTATGATACCTACTAAGTAAAAGTGGACTAGACTCACCCCCACTGTGCCCTTTCGATGTAGATCAAGGTACAAGTGTGTCGCGTTGTTGTACCCAAGTGCACACACAAGTGTACGTGGTCCAATCAAGTAATATAGTGGCCTTATTAAAAGCCAACTATCAATCTAACATGGACTATTATTAAAAAACTATCTAATTCTATCTCAACTATAACGTTAAAACAAGTGATATGGTAACCAAAACAATAATGACGTAAACTAAAATAGTGTGGTAATGAAAAGGTTCTTGGACAATAATGAGGAGAAACCCATAGTTAAGGCAATGTTAACAATCATACTTAGCTATATAACTTTGTTGGTTTATTTAGTTATCTTGGTTGTTGGATCATGGGGTTCATAGCATTATTATGGTCTTCTGAACCTTTAATCAATTATCTAACTTATCCTCATAACTACATCGTTGAGATGGGATGCAATAACTAAGATAAACGCCTTTGTATTCTTACCATATATGAACCTAATAGGACTAATTATGTATATTCCAATCCTAAAATCAATCCATAAATTCAATTCATTGAACGATTACGATCCTACTACATACATCCCACGTTCTATTCCATCATTCCTCCTTCAAGGTTCATGATAGAATTATGTATATTTCCTAGGGGTCACGAATTCATAAAATAGTTAAAACAAGAATATATGAACAGACAAAAAGGGTAATAACATCAACCAACTTAATTACATAGCATAAGAAATCTTGTTCTTTGACTTAACCTAGCAAAAGGGTGTTTAGCTACTCATCGAAATAACAAGAATCATAAGAGTATAATCCACATAACAATACAAGAATAAACTAAATAAAGATATTAATAACCACAAATTAAGAATTTTTCAATGTATGTTAATCCCCACAAATCGTCCAAGGTTCTAATAAAATAGTTGTAGTGTCCTATTTATAACAGGACCAAGCTATCCGATTTTGATATAGCAGCCTCCCACGACAATATCGCGCTATCTAGATAGAGTGGAACGGTACTATCATGCCTAGATACAATAATGGAATTATTAAAATGCAGCCAATGGAATTCCATGCCCTTATAGAAGTGCTTATGTAGTGTGGCACGCCAATGAGTAAATAAATTCCAAATTTTGTCAAGCATTGCTCATTTCGTTTGTTCTTCAAGTCCTTTCTTTGTGGTTGTATTTACTCTTCCAAAATATCTTGTACATCATCCATGTGTCAAATTAATCATCGCAACAATTTTCATACATCAATACACACCACTAAATAGAGCTTTAAACAAGATATAATCACACAAGATGAACTAGAATGAGACATAGCACAAGCTAAGAGCACAAGTTATTTTGTTTGAACTTTGATTGTGTATGTTTCTTAAAACTTTGGTTTGTACACACCTTAAAAATTATAAATACATAAATTGACAGTTAGATGATCACTAATATCAATATTAACTCATTACACACACGTGAATTCCTCAAAACTAATATAAGTAAGCATAGATACAATACTTAGTGCATAAATCCACCTAAAATCATCACCCCAGACTTAACGTCATGTTATTCCTCTAACAACTCTTCACTTCACACTACTACTACAACTATCAAGAAAGTCAAGCTAGCACTACAATGACTACAAAGATTACAAGTGCCACAACAAGCAGGTCATATACAATGGAAAGCTTATGAACACTACTTTGAAACATCCTAGCCTCAACAACTGACTCAACGAAGTTGGTAACTCAGACATATTACTCACTTAAAGGGATCCCTTAAATCACCCAACTATCATAAAACATGTGCCTTTATGATAATATAGCTACCCATATACACTCACAGAATCACAAAAATGGATATAATAATCAAATTACGCTTACTCTCACTAAGAATTCACAAGTTACACAAGATGAACCATAAGTTTTCCCTTAGTGTGTTACTCCACTAATATAAGAATATTAAGGCTTAGGATAAAATAGGACTTAAAGGGTTTTAATGTAGGCTAAGGGATGGGTAGGAACTATTATGGTCGTTAATAGTGACTATCTTTCCTAAGCGCTTTAATACATTACTCTAACATTAGGATCCTTTCAAAAAAAAACAAACTTCCCCACATCTACCTCACACTTTCTTTGTTTTGCCTCATTTCTTAAAGCTAGTTCACAGATCATTGGTAAAGGAGTATTTTATATTCCCACACGATTCAATTTTTCTTTCATCATTGCATCACTCCCACTCTCAACACTTAAACTTTTTCAACACTACTAGATACTACATTGGGGATTCATTTTCATATTCTTCCTTCATAATTTCACACTCTTTAGCCTTGTTATTTTTTCAACTAAAGTGCTTAGGAGCTTTGGGTCAAATTAAGGTCGGTCAAAGAAGGGGAGTAGGCTAGATATAAGGCTACCAAAGAAATAAACTAAGGCTTAATGGGGCTAACTAAGATTATGCCCACTGGTAGGTAGAAGAGGGTATAATCATGGCTATCAAAGAAATACGTATATCATCTCTGAAATCCTCATTCCTTATTTTGCTTCCTAAATACACCAGGCAAGTTCTAGACACCATATGCAACAAGGAATATACAAACAACCTCACACACATGGCACATGCTTAACTTGAGTAGGAACATTATAGACTCTAAACTAGGCAACCACATTAGTTAAACATTAAGTCAACAAAGTACAAAAATCCTACACATGAGCCTAGGTGTCTCAAAAGTAGTTATTCAACCAATCAACATACTTCACAATCAAAACAAACTTGCATCATGCAATCATACGTAGAACATAGCCAGAGCATATCACTAATTTCTAACATACAATTTTAAAATTACTCCTAAAAATAAAAATGATAGTACGTTCAAAGGGTACACCCATGGAAAAAACTGAAAAGAACAACCACAGGGTGGATGAAGTGTGCACCTACTAGGCACTGATAAAACTAAAATAGAGAAAATAGGATCTTCTTTAAAGTTTCCTTAATATCACAGGCCTGTGTACTATGTTGTTGCTATAACTAATGTGGATGTGATACGCCCAAATTACAACTCTCATGAGAAAGTGTAAGCGGTCGCTATCAAATATAGAATCCAACAGAATTGGGTGTCGAATCCCACAGGAAATACTATAGTCACTAAGTATTGCGATTATTATTAGACTGTTGGTCGAAAATTCCAAGGTAAGGGGGGTTTTGGTGTAAGTGCACAATAATATTATTAATGTAACGAATGAGACGATATATGTAATAATATTGAATCACAGAGAATGACAAGTTAGGGTTATGTCCACCTTGTAGTTTCTACTTCTTTATTAACTATGAGTAATGCGGAATTTATACATGCATGCACTTATAGAGAATCGTATTCTAATTTTAAATCCAAGTGTTTTTCAACCATCAAGGATTTATTCCCCTTAGCTCTCTCGAACCTAAAGTGTACAACAAATGGTACGAATTCTCCAAGACATTAATCCTGCTAGGGCATTAACGTGTAAATAGAGGTTGGAAACCCTATTTTCTTGTCATACTCTCTTTTCCAAACATGTAACTTTTCTATCGAACAAGTTAATGATATAATGGCATATTCCCTATGTTTGCAACCATGAGAATTCAATCAAAATGAAGAGAGTAATGATATAAGTGACATGACACATCATAAATTCACAAACTCATAGCAATAGAAAATATATTACAAGGTTTCCATAACCCTAATGAATAAGCTTAGCTACTCATGAATCAAACGGAAATCAACATAAAGATATTCGTCATACCAAAACAATGAACGATCTTGGTGATGAAAATCACTAACGACAATAAGAGAGAAAATATGTTTCTCTCTCTCCGTTGTTCAAGCTTAGCCGTTTTTCTCTGTTCCCCCAAAACTATTACAGAAACTGAAAAATTGAATAATAATGCTGAAAATTCAGCGATAAGGTTTTTAATAATATCCCTGCCTAATAAGTTTCTACTGCATCCTTAAGTAATTAAAAATACTTAGTTTGCCCGGGAAAAAGTTCTCATGCATCACATTCAATCCAGAGGCTGCCTTCCCTTTTATGTGAAGTTTTCCTTTGCTCTCCATAGGTCCCCAAAGTGCTGAAATCTCCCTCATTAGTACCTGAAAAGCATGCTAATCACATAGGTCAGCTCACTTAATTGAAAATGGACTAAAAGTGCAAGAATTATATATTCTATCCTCAAAACTTATCTAAAACATGGATAAATTATGGTGCTTGGACGTGTAAATACGCCCAACATCACCACCCCATACTTAAAGTTTTGTTTGTCCTCGAACAAAATATTACATCCATGCGAACACCTAACTAGAATTTCTCAAGATCAACTCAAAATTTTCAACAAGACATACACGGCAATTATTAACAAAGAGTAGATATCTTGATCATTACTAGAAACAACTCACCCTCCAACATAGACTCATCAAGTTGGTTAATTCGTGTACACAAGTTACGCCAAAGAAAATCATATAAAACTACCCATCAATCATCAACCATGTGCGCTCACACAAAATGTTACCCATAATCACTCATAGTTTTACACTTTTCAGAAATATAGGTATAAGAACCTGCTTGCTCTCACTCTCACAAAGAATTCTTAGATTACAACTGATGACCATATGCTTGCCCTTAGTGTGATGCTCTACTAATATCAGAATGCCAAGGTTAGGATCAAATAGGTCTTTACGGGTTGTAATGTAGGCTAAGGGACAGGTAGGACTATTTTGGCCAGAAATGGTGACTACGCCCCCTAAGCGCTTTAATACACTACCTTATGCCATTTACACAAACTTTTAACAACCACTCTACCTTTCTTTTATCTACCAACCCCCTTTCACCAATTTGTTATTCAATCATAAACAAAATCCTGGGGATATACAATTCTCTTTTTATTATATATATATTTCTCTTTTTTTTATAAGCATCCCTATGATAGCCACTCTTTTTCACCAAATTTTCAAGTATCAATACACTCTGTGGCAATACTTTTCCCATTTTTCTCTTATTTTTCCACACTCTTTACTCAACTTGATTCTACAGTTTAAAGAGCTTAGGAGCTTTTGGATCAAAATTATGGTCTTAAAAAAATAGATTAGGCTATATATGAGGCTGCCAAAGAAAATAGCTAAAGGCTTAAAGGGTGTTCACTAGGACAATGTACAAAGGTAGGTAAAAAGAAGATAAACAAAATCAGGGCTGCCAAAGAAATGCCTAAATCATCTCCTAAACTCACAATCTTTATTTCGCTTCACACACACACCAGGAAAGTTCTAGCATCAGTTACAACAAAGAATATACAATAATCTCACACACATAAGGCACATGGTCAACTCAATTGGGAGCATTATAGATTCTTGACCCAACAGATGAATGAATTAAACCACAAACAATTGTCACACAATGAGCCACAACTTAGAGCCTAAATGTTTCAATAGTAGTGATTCAGCACAAACTCTTGTTATAATGTCATGTCGTCTATCAGAACAATTTCATGCAAAATCTAAAATCTAACTAACTAATCTATCAGAACAATTTCATGCAAAATCTAAAATCTAACTAACTAATTACGACTAATTCAAACAAACAAGAATAAATGTAGGCAACAGTAGCAGACATATACCCGCACCCTACACTTACACGGAACACACTACCCTCAGTGTAAATAAATAAGAAAAACCTGATTAGTCTGACTCCTCTTCTATATCCGGGGTCATACCCCCTACGTCAGAATCATCATTATAGTCGTCATCATCAAAGTTGTCCTCCACATCTGAGTCTGGCAGTCGGTGATCATCGTCTATCAACACATCATCATCTAGAGGTTCCTCAAAATTTACCCCTACTCCACACATGGCCCGAGCATGCTTATTAAGCGGGTAGTCATAGTCCAACTGCCGCAGCTCTGCATCAGTCGGCACACGACCCCCACTCATCATGGTAAACCTAGTCATGCCATACAAATGGCGGAAAAAACTTTGATCTCGAGCATGTCTCTCAGCAGTGGTAAGGTTTATTCCTTGACCAGTCTCTGGCTCTTTGATTTTCGTAAGATCTACCTTCTTCGGGTTGTGTGGTAGCTTATGGTCTGCGGGTTCCTCTTCAATGTGCTCTTTCCTTAAGATTGCAGTCAACAAATTGCCAAAACTGAAATAGGACCTGTTGTGCAGCCTTGCCTTGTGCATTGACGATCGTATAACCACACCAATGTTAATAGGTATATTTGTCATCAGAGCATACACCAAGAAGACTCGATCACGTGTGATCTTAGTGTATTATGTCCCAAGAATCAAGCAGGAGTTGACTATCCTTAACCATATGCGATCTTCTCTATTCAAAGAAGTATACGGGTAAGTATTGTGATGACGATTATCCTTGTGACGAATCCACCGGGTCATGAACCTTGATCCACACAATGTATGTCTGATGTCCCTGTAGAGAGGTCTGTGATAAAGCTCCTTGAGTGGTGATAGATCCATACTTGGAGTACCCAAAAAAGAGTTGAAGAAATCCACATTCAATTGCAAGACTTGGCCCCGACTCTTTACTTCACTTCTGGTAATCTTTGGGGACCAATTGGCGTAAAACTCTCGCATCAAATCAAGATTGCAATCTCCCATATCTCGAAAAATGAAGTCAAGATTTAGTGCCATGATTTTAGCCAAAATGTGGGGGTCTCTCTTTGCTAGACTTTCCTTCTGCATCACATCCACATGAACATATTTCTTCACTTTATTGTTCTTATACCATTCCTTCCCTTCCTCCTTTAGAACCCACTTGATCCCAAAAGTATGTCGAGGCACTTGAAGAGAGGATGACTCAGCCTGGTCTTTTCTTGAACTTTTTTGACCTTTTTGTGATGTGGACGCTTTATCTTTTCCCTGTCGTCCTTTCGGAGCCATGTTACCTGAGATCACAATTGAGTTATGTTAGTTTGATTTTGGAATATTCACTATAATCGAAAAATAAAATAGTGATGGCACCACCCCACACTTAATTTGTTTCCACAAACTAATTTAGTGAGTGATGGCGATTACTCAGACTTCATCGACATACATTTAGGTGGTATATGCCAACACCAATATTAGCGCAGTCACACTTTCAACCCTTCACTTTACATAACAATTTCTCAGTTTGATATAGAGAAGAAGCACACATTGGTCATATAATTTTGACTATCCTTTCCAACTTTATTTCATTGGATTAATGCATTCTTTGAACAAGACTACCACATAGAAATCTTATCATGTTATAGCATAGAAACAACCACACCATCTTATGTTTGTGGTCAATCATTGATGAACGATTCATTTAAACATTCAAGCTTACAACTCTCAAGATTATGCATTAACTTCACAATTTCAACTCCATAAAAAAAATATGACAGTGAATATCAATCAATACACGTCGGAGTAAAGTCAAGAATACCCACAAGAATCCTTTCACTCAATGAGATGCATCATACCAAACCAACCATATCCTTATCACCAAGCACCACTTCAAAATCTAATAAACCATTATAAGCATAGCACTGCAACAACTACGGAATATAAAAGAATAACTTACTTGGTGATGGATCGGGAAGATGAGCTTGCAAGATTAGATGAGAAGAAAGAAAAACTTGGAGAGGGTAGGAGAGCTTGGGCGGTTCCTAGGCTGAACAAACAATGTAATGATGTTCTAAGGTTAAGGATCTATTTAAAGGATAAACCATGGGTCGGTTTTGGTCCATTTACAAATGGGTTAAGAGGCAAAAAAAAGACATAAGTAGGCGACGCCTATAGCCTCGCCTATGCATAAGTAGGCGACGCCTTTTGCATTGCCTATGCTAGCATAGGCGGTGTCTATAGCACTGCCTACATTGGCATAGGAGCCGCCTTGCCTATGGCCTACATTAGCATAGGCGGCGCCTTGCCCATTGCCTATGTTGGCATAGGCGGCGCCTTGCCCATTGCCTACATTGGCATAGGCGGCGCCTTGCCCATTGCCTATGTGAGGCAGTGAGCATAGGCAATGGCATAGGCGGCGCCTATAGCATTGCCTACATTGGCCTAGGCGACGCCTAGCCTATATCCTTTGCTCCATCATTCCTAAACTTACCACCATTGGCATGGCTCACTTTCAAATCAAAATTTGGGACTAATCTCCTCCTTTGTACGTCTTGCACCTACACTTAATCAAAAACAACAAATATGATTAGAAGGATGGATTGCCTCCCACTAAGCGCCTTAGTTTTGGTTTTGGCCCGACTCTTCTTTTTGAACTTTTATTTATCAAAAACAAAATCCTAGTGAAACAAACTCCTAATGATGAGTTGCCTCCCATGCAGCTCTTGATTTATTGTCGCAGCACGACATAGTTATCTCGAGTACTCAGATTTTATCAAGATATATGGTGGCTATACATTTAATCGAATCGGTTGGTCCGATATATAGCTTTACTCGCTGGCCATTCACCTTAAATACACCACCATCATTGTTTTCTAACTCTACTACTCCAGATGAGTAAACTTGGCTAATTCTGAATGGACCAGACCATTTAGACTTCAACTTACCTGGAAATAGCTTCAGTCTGGAGTTGAAAAGAAGTACCAAATCACCCTTCTAAAAGTTTCATTGGATAATCCTCCGATCATGGTACTTTTTCATCCTTTCCTTGTAGAGATTTGCTCTTTCATACGCATGTAGATGGAATTCATCCATCTCATTCAGCTGTCCCAATCTCATATTAATAGCATCATCCTAGTTCAGGTTAAGCTGCCTCAATGCCCACAGTGCTTTATGTTTTAGCTCAATGGGCAAGTGACAAGCCTTCCCATAAACTAGTTGGTATGGTGACATGCCAATTGGTCTCTTAAACGCGTTCCTATATGCCCATAAGGCATCGTCTAGCTTTCTGGACCAATCTTTCTTACTGGCATTCATAGTCTTAGCAAGGATCAACTTGATCTCCCAATTTGAAACCTCTACCTGCCCACTAGTTTGAGGGTGGTACGGTGTAGCTACCTTATGTTGGTTAACCCCATACTTTACCAATACGGCTCTGAACAGCTTATTCCAAAAATGTGATCCTCCATCGCTTATGATGGTACGAGGTACCCCAAAACAAGAGAAGATATTTCTCTTTAAGAATGCTACAACACTCTTACCTTCATTATCAGCTAGTGCGACAGCTTCAACCCACTTGGATACATAGTCCACAGCAACTAGGATATATTTCATCCCAAATGAACTCACAAATGGACCCATGAAATCAATATCCCAGACATTAAATAACTGTACTTCAAGCATTTTAGACATGGGCATCTTATGGTGCTTTGAGATAGAGCCTTGCCTCTGACACTGATCACATCTTCTTACAAAATCGTAGGCATCCTTGAATAATGAAGGCCAATAATAACCACTTTGCAGTACTTTTTTGGCCGTTCGATTACCTACATGGTGACCCCCAACTTGGGAAGCATGACTTGCTTCTAGTATCCTAGGCACCTCCACATCTGGGATGCATCGCCTAATAATACCATCAACACATCGTCGAAAAAGATAAGGCTCATCCCAGAAGTAATGTTTCACATCATGCATGAATTTTTTCTTTTGATGAAAGGAGAGATGCTCAGGAATCACTTTACTCACCATGTAGTTAGCAAAGTATGCATACCAAGGTAAGTCTTCCACCATAGTTTCTAGAATCTCTTCGTCAGGGAATGCATCATCAATATCAAGGTCGGTTTGCACTATGTGCTCACTCTAAAGTCTAGATAGATGATCAGCTACTTGGTTTTCGCAACCTTTTCTATCCTTCACCTCGAAATCAAATTCTTGAAGCAGTAACACCCACCTAATTAGCCTTGGATTAGCATCCTTCTTTGTCATTAGATATCTTAGAGCCGCATGATCTGCATGAACCACTACTTTGGTTCCCAACAAGTAAGCACAAAACTTTTCAAAAGCTTAAACAACTACTAAAAACTCTTGTTCAGTGACGGTATAGTTCTTTTGTGCTTCATTCAAGGCCTTGCTTGCATAGTAGATTGGATGAAATAGCCCTTCTCTTTTTTGACCAAGTACAGCACCCAAGGCCACCCCGCTTGCATCACACATAACTTCAAAAGGTAGAGACCAATCAGGTGCTACAATAATAGGAGCTTCAATTAGCTTTCCTTTGAGGCATTCAAATTCCTTCAAACAATCTTCACCAAAGTGAAACTTTGCCTCCTTCTCCAAAAGTTTGCATAATGGGCTAGCAATCTTAGAGAAATCTTTAATAAACCTCCGATAAAAACCTGCATGACTGAGAAAACTATGAATCCCCTTTATGGAAATTGGAGGTGGTAGACTCTCGATAACTTCAATCTTGGCTCGATCAACCTCAATTCCCTTTTCAGAGACTTTATGACCAAGAACAATGCCTTCCTTAACCATAAAATGACACTTTTCCTAATTTAGCACCAGATTGAATTCAACACATCTCTGTAAAGCCATACTCAGATTTACCAAGCATGACTCAAATGACTCACCTATAATCGAAAAGTCATCCATAAATACCTCCAAGGTGTCTTCAACCATATTAGAAAAAATAGACATCATACATCGCTGGAAAGTGGCAGGTGCATTACATAGCCCGAATGGTATTCATTTGAATGCAAAAGTACCATATGGGCATGTAAAAGTGGTCTTCTCCTAATCTTCAAGAGCAATACAAATCTAATTATAGCTGGAATAACCATCTAAGAAACAGAACCATCCCTTCCCTGCCAATCGATCAAGAATTTGATCCATGAATGGCATTGGGGAGTGATCCTTTAACGTACATGAATTCAGCTTCCGGTAATCCATGCACACTCTCCACCCTGTGACAGGTCTAAGTGGAATTAGCTCATTCTTTTCATTTGTGATTACTATCATGCCCCCTTTCTTGGGCACACATTGTACCAGACTCACCCATTTACTGTTTGAGATTGGATACACCACCCCTGCATCTAACCACTTTATGATTTCTTTCTTGACCACCTCTTTCATAGGTGGATTCATACGATGTTGATGCTCAAAAGTGGGCACGCAATCTTCCTCGGGCTGAATCTTATGCATATATATCCTAGGAGGGATACCAATTATATCAGTAATAGTCCATGGCTTTCTTGTACCTCTTCAGAACCGATATGAGAGCTGCTACTTGTTGTTCATCTAAATCAGTAGCAACAATAACCAGAAGTGTATTTCCACTTCCCAAGAATGCATATTTTAGATGACTGGGTAGCTCTTTCAATTCTAGCACTGGTGGCTCTTCAATGGATGGTTTCGCCGGTGGTGAAGGTCAGTTCTTAAGGTCAAGGTCTAGCTTCTTAGGGGCATATGAATATGACCTCATTTCTGTCAGAGCACAGATAGTTCCTTCATATTCTTCAACATTCTCACGCTCAGAATTCAAAAGCACAGCAGCCAATGGCTCAACAGTAACTTGCTTCTATAAAGGTAATTCTTTCTCATCCTCTTAATAAACATCAGCTATAGAGAACACATTCATATCTTTGGGTTGCTTCATTGATTTTCATACATCAAAACGTAGCACTTCGTCATTCATCCGAAACAAAAGCTCATTTGCTCTTAAATCAATAAGCACTCTTCCTGTTGCGAGGAAAGAGTGACCCAAGATTATGGAAACTTCAAAATCCACCTCACAATCTAAGATAACAAAGTCTGTAGGAAAAATGAAGGTAGAAACCTTCACTAGTACGTCATATAAGATACCAACAGCTCATTTTACCGACCTATCTGCCATTACGAGTTGCATGTTGGTTGGCGTAGGATCGCCCAACCCCCAAATCCCACAACGCCTTAGCAAAATCGAAAGATCCAATCGTGCAAGGAATAGTCAAAGCACCTGGATCTGCCTTTTTCTGTACTAAAGACCTCGTGGCAATTGCACTGCAATGATGAAAATTATCTGCCAGCTCATAGCTTGCTGCCCTTTTCTTTGTCAAAAGGTCCTTCATGAATTTGGCGTATCCTGGCATCTGCTCCAGTGCCTCCACCAAAGGCACATTAATAGTCAGATGCTTCAACATAGTCATGAATTTACTGAACCTAGTGTCATCAGCCTTCTTCTTCAGTCTCTAAGGAAAAGGTGGTGGTGGATTTGGAAGAGTTTTCTCCACCACTTCCTTTTTATTTTGCTTCCCATTATCAATCTTTTCAGACTGCTGACTTCTAGGTGTAGCATCATGAACGTTCTCATTCTGACTTTCCGTTTCTACAGAACTATCACCATCTACTTCAATAACATTGTCTTCTATATTATCAACCACTGGCTTGCCTTTGGTTGGGTTTTCCAACACCTTACCACTCCTGGTAGTAATAGCCAAATATGATCCATCATTTCTTGGATTTTGCACAATGTCACTAGGTAAAGTTCCAGCTTTTCTTTGATTGAATGTCGCTGATAGTTGACTCATTTGTTGTTCCAGCTATTTTATTGCAATGGAATGCGAGTTAACCAATTGATTTATGGAGGACAAATCATTTTTTACCTCAGTTACTCCCGTGTTGGTTGCCTCTACTCCTTTCAACAGCTTAGCCATCATGTCCTTCATGGACATCTTCCCAGAACCAGACGCAACAGCTTCACAATTTCTAGGAGGAACATACAAACCACTCCTTTCAGTCTTATTCTTCCAACTCCTTTGGTCTCGTTCCTTTTATCCGGATTTATCATAATAGTTCCGACCTTGGTTTCCTTGGTCATTGCCTCGAAAACCCCCTGATTATTCAAGTAATTCGCTTCCTTCTCAGAATCGGAGTCATCTCTTCCTTGTGATACAACGGCCTTGACCTTTCTCTGTCTTCCCTGATAATAAATGCTTGGTAAGAAGATCCATCTGCGTTTTCATATGAGCCATATCCTGGTCACGTTCCTTTTCTCTTCGCTTCTGTTCTGCTGTCATTCCAATAGATACAGTAGAGCTTGCTACCTCAGAATTCCTGGTATGCCAAGCTCTACTCTGCTTTGTCATACGATCTAGCATATCACTTGCCACAATAAAAGTAAGGTCCATGAATGACCCACCCGCAGCATTATCAACCACTAGCTTAGTCACTGAGTTGAAAGCCCTATATAATATTTTCATCAAGTGGATATTGGTCATCTGATGATTTGGGCACTGCATAAGATTCTTCTTGAACCTCTACCATGTTTCGTGGAGAGCTTCAGTTGGAAGCTGTCAAAAATTGCTTATCTCATCTCTTAATTGTGCTCTCTTGGATGGCGGAAAGAATCTTTCTAGGAAAGCGTCTTTTAGTTGCCTCCAATTAATAATAGGGTCAGGAGTTAGCCCATTCAACCATAGAGTTGCCTCTCTAGATAGAGACAATGGAAATAAGAACAGCCGAATCGTATTTTGTCCAACCCCTGGATTGTCAAACAACTTGCATGTTGAGATAAAATTAATCAGATGCATATTCGGATCGTCGCCTGCAAGTCCACCCAATAACCCTTTGAGTTGCAATAGCTAGATCATGGTGCTAATGATATTGAACTTTGCTCTGGGTGCCAAGGGCGGAGGAATAATAGTCCCTGTGGCACCAGCCCCATCCAAATCGTCATCATCCTCATCAAAAGGGACCTGCACAGCTCGGCGTTCAGGTCTTATTCTACCTTAACGATCTCTATTGAAATTCCTGTTCACAGGTGCAGCCACATCATCTGCACGCCTTGGGTTTAATAATTCATCATCACCCAGGTCCTCATCATCAAGATTTGTTTCCCGACCTGGGTTATCAGCATTCTGTTGATTTACTTGTGCAGCTGCCAATGCAGCTAATCTAGCCTGCTCCAGTAGAGCAGCCCTTCTTTCAATGTCTCATTGTGCATCCATTCTGCCAATAAAATGTGGTTCAGCAATTAGAGGTAATAATGGCTAACCAGAACTTCGTGTATTTGGCATGCACTCAACCAAACCTGAACAAAACAAAAACAACAAATAAAAAGTAAAATTTGAGAATCTTTGACGAAAGGGTCTAGTAATTATCACAAACATAGTTGACAACCTAATTCCCCAGCAACGACGCCAAAATTTGATATACCCAAATTAAAAATCTCGTGAGAAAGTGTAAGCGGTCGCTATCAAATATAGAACCCAACAGGATTGGGTGTCGAATCCCACAGGAAATACTATAGTCACTAAGTATTGCGATTATTATTAGACTGTTGGTCGAAAATTCCAAGGTAAGGGGGGTTTTGGTGTAAGTGCACAGTAATATTATTAATGTAACGAATGAGACGATATATGTAATAATATTGAATCAGAGAGAATGACAAGTTAGGGTTATGTCCACCTTGTAGTTTCTACTTCTCTATTAACTATGACTAATGAGGAATTTATACATGCATGCACTTATAGAGAATCGTATTCTAATTTTAAATCCAAGTATTTTTCAACCATCAAGGATTTATTCACCTTATCTCTCTCGAACCTAAAGTGTACAACAAATGGTACAAATTCTCCAAGACGCTAATCCTGCTAGGGCATTAACGTGTAAATAGAGGTTGGAAACCCTATTTGCTTGTCACACTCTCTTTTCCAAATATAACTTTTCTATCGAACAAGTTAATGCTATAATGGAATATTCCCTATGTTTGCAACCATGAGAATTCAATCAAAATGAAGAGAGTAATGATATAAGTGACATGACACATCATAAATTCACAAACTCATAGCAATAGAAAGTATATTACAAGGTTTCCATAACCCTAACGAGTAAGCTTAGCTACTCATGAATAAAACGGAAATCAACATAAAGATATTCGTCATACAAAAACAATGAATGATCTTGGTGATGAAAATTACTAACGACAATAAGAGAGAAAACGTGTTTCTCTGTGTCCATTGTTTAAGCTTGGCCATTTTTCTCTGTTCCCCCAAAACTATTACAGAATCTGAAAAATTGAATAATAATGCTGAAAATTCAGCAATAAGGTTTTTAATAACATCCTTGTCTAATAAGTTGCTACTGCATCCTTAAGTATTTAAAAATACTGAGTTTGCCCGGAAAAAAGTTCTCATGCATCACATTCAGTCCAAAAGCTGCCTTCCCTTTTATGTGAAGTTTTCCTTTGCTCTCCACAGGTCCCCAAAGTTCTGAAATCTTCCTCATTAGTGCCTGAAAAGCATGCTAATCACATAGGTCAGCTCACTTAATTGAAAATGGACTAAAGTGCAAGAATTATATATTCTATCCTCAAAACTTAGCTCAAACTTGGGTAAATTATGGTGCTTGGACGTGTAAATACGCCCAACATCAGGATGATTAGTACCCTATGAATAATTTAGACAATTTTCCACTTTTGGTTTTGGTCATTACCATAATTCAACTTCTATGTATTTTCTAGAAAGTTCACAGCTCCACACAAGTATGCAGAGTGGCTACTGTTGCCACAAATCTCACACCACATTGGAGTCTATTGAAATGCAAACATTATCTTGGGACCAATTCACACTCAACTTTCTAAACTGTGACATCATTTGAACTTGGAGAGCAAATAGTTAAGCAGCTAAGGTTGTGACACTATCAACTTCTATCATCCTTATAGACTTTTTCACTGCACATCTCGATACGTCACCATTCTAGTTAATGTTACCTCGTGTAATCTAGTTCAATAAGGTATAATTCTCATCATAATTTTTCTCCAGTACTTGACCACCTGCAGCTAAATCTAGGAAAATTTTTATATTGTGATCAAGAGCTTCTACAAAGGTGTGAGCTAATACCTTATTGGACTAATGGTGATGTGGAAAGTCCCTGAGAAGTGATTTAAATCTCTCCCAAGCATTATAAAAGTTCTCATCCATTCTCTTCTTAAAACACAATATCTCATTGTGCAACCTCGCAATCTTGTCGGATGGGAAGAATTAGATGAGGAATTCCCAAGCCAAGTCATCCATCCCATATAGTTATAGAAGCTACCAGTTCAACATTGAACCATTTATTTGCTTCCTCTAAAAGTGAGAAGGAGAAGTATGTTGGCCTCACAAAATCAATGGATACTCTAGTTAGGAAGAATATGATATTGATTTCTAAGAAATTCTGAAAGTGAACCTGTGGATCATCATGTGAAAACCCAATGAATTGACCACTATTGTGCAAAAGCTGCACCATGTCCTTCTTTAACTCAAATCAACCTCCAACTATCGATCTGCAGATAACAAAGGTGACATTAGTTGCAAGTAGGATTGCCACTTCGTGTACTATTTTATAAGTTGGTGGATCTTTAGTCATGGGAGTAGGAATAACTTCTTACACTAGAGAAGGACTGCTTCTCATCTTAGTTATGTAAGCATTACTTAAGTTCGGGATATGTATCAACTAACTCCCTATATCGTGCCAGATTACTTGCTTTACAAACTTGTGCCTACAAATTCCATGGCTAAGATAAAGTAATTAACACTTATGAAATCAAAAAGCAAAACTAAAACTAAGACATTTTCTAAAATACATGTCCTTAGCAATGGCACAAAAAAAACTTATTACACCCAATTGCATACAAAAGTGTGCATGGTCCACCCATATTATATAGTGGCCTTATTAAAAGCCAAGTATTGATCTCACAGGGACTACTGTTAAACAACTATCTTATTCTAGTCCAACTATTAAGTTAAAATAAGTGCTAAGTTAACTAAAACAATAATTAGGTAAACGGAAATAGTGCACTAATAAAATGGTTCTTGGACTATAATGAGGGGAAACCCAGGGTTATAACACTACAAAAAATCCAACTTAGCTATATAACTTTGTTGGTTTATTTAATTATCTTAGTCGTTGGATCACTGGGTGCATATCTTGATTATTGTCTTTCAAACCATTAATCAATTATCTAACTTAGCCTGACAACTACATTGTAGAGTGGGATGCAAGAACTAAGCTAAACTCCTTTGTATTCTTCCTACATATGAAGTTAATAGGGGTATTTAGGTATATTCCTATATTAAAAGAAAACATAACTTCAATTCAGTGAATGATTACAATCCTACTACATATATCCCACATTCTATCCATCATTCCTCCTCCCGTGTTTGTGATAGAATTATGCATATTTCCTAGGGGTCGTGAATCCATATAATAGTTAAAACATGAGTATATGAACAACCAACTAGGATAATAACATCAACTAACTTAATTACTGATGTTGGGCGTATTTACACGCCTAAACACCATACTTTACCCATATTTTAGGCTAAGTTTAGAGGATAAAATATATAATTCCTGCACTTTTAGTCTCTTTTCCTGTAAGTGAGCTAACCTATGTGATTAGCATGTTTTCAGGTATTAATGATGAAGATTTCAGCACTTTGTGGACCTTTGGGAAGCAAAGAAAAACTTTACGTAAGAATAAAGGCAGCTTTTGGAAGCTTGTGGACTGAAAGTGATGCATGGAGAATCTGTCCCGGGAAAAATCAGTATTTGTTAATACTTAAGGGTGCATCCGTAACCTAGTAGGACTAGGACAAAGATGTTATAAAAACCTTATTTGCTGAATTTTTCAGCAAGCATTATTCTTGATTCTATTTTCTTTTCATTCGACTTTTGGACAATTCACGTTACAATTTCTGACAGAGAAACACGGCTCTCTTGAGAAAAACGGCCAAGAAGAAAAATGTCATCCCTCTTTGACGTTAAAATCATCCCCTCGTGAAGATTATTCTAGCTTTGGTACGATGATGATGTTCATTGTGATCTCCGTTATACTCATGAGTAGCTAAACTTCTCTGTTAGGGTTATGGAAGCCTTTTGATATACTATCTATTACTATGAGTTTGTGAATTCTTGATGTGTATGCTACTTATATCATTATTCTCTTCATTTTAATTAAATTCTTGTGGTTGCAAACTTATAGAATATTCCATTATAGCATTAACTTGTTCGAGAGAAAAGTTACATGTTTTGAAAAGAGAGTGTGACAAGGAAATAGGGCTACCAACCCCTGTTTACACGTTAATGCCTTAATCAGATTAACCCCTTGGAGAGTTTGTACCATTAGTTATACACTTTAAGCTCGAGAGAGTTAAAGTGAAATAATCCTTGATGGTTGAGAAACACTAGGATTTACCATTAGAATACGAATCTCTATAAGTGCATGCATGTCTAAATTCCGCATTACTCATAGTTAATAGATAAGTAGAACTCATAAGGTGGACATAACCCTAACTTATCATTCTCTGTTATTAAACCTTACTAAATAATTCATTCAGTCGTTACTTTGATACTCTTAATTCATGCTACAATTACATCCCCCCTTTCCGTAGAATTTTCGTCCAACAGTCTACTAACAATTGCAACACTTAGTGACCGAGTATTCCCTGTGGGATTCGACACCCAACCTAGTTGGGTTCTATATTTGACAGAGACCGCTTACACTCTTACGAGAGCTGTAGTTTGGGCGTTATCAAATTTTGGCGCCGTTACCGGGGAATACGATTGTCGACTAAGTTTGTGATAGTTAATAGACCCTTTGGTCAAAAATTCTTGAATTTTACTTTTTGTTTGTTGTTTTTGTTTTTTTCAGGTTTGGTAAAGTGCATGCCAAATACACGAAGATCTGGTCAGCCATTATTACCCATAAATCCTGAACCACAATTGATTGGAAGAATGGATGCACAACGAGACATTGAAAGAAGGGTTGCTCAACTAGAGCAGGCTAGATTAGCTGCATTGGTAAGGGTGAACATAAGAGATCGTCAAGCTAGAATAAGACCTGACTGCCGAGCTGTGCAGGGTCCTTTTGATGATGATGATGACGACCTAGATAGGGTTGGTGCCACAGGGGCTATTATTCCTCCTTCCTTGGCACCTGGAGCCAAGTTCAATATCACTAGCACCATGATTCAGCTATTACAGCTCAAGGGATTATTTGGTGGTCTTGCAGGAGACGATCCGAATATGCATCTGATTAATTTCATCTCAACATGCAAGGCGTTTAACAATCCAGGAGTTGGACAGAATGCAATTCGGCTGCGCTTATTTCCATTTTCTCTATCTGGAGAGGCAACTCTATGGTTGAACGTGCTAACGCCTAACTCTATTACTAATTGGAGGCAACTGAAAGACGTTTTCCTAGAAAGATTCTTTTCGCCATCCAAGAGAGCAAAATTACGAGATGAGATCAGCAATTTTCGACAGCTTCCAATCGAAGCTCTCCACGAAACATGGGAGAGGTTCAAGAAGAAGCTTATGCAATGCCCAAATCATCAGATGACCAACATCCACTTGATGTAGATATTTTACAGGGCTTTGAACTCAGTGACAAAGCCAGTGGTTGATAATGTTGCAGGTGGGTCATTCATAGACCTTACTTTCATTGAGGCAAGTGATATGCTAGATCGTATGACAAAGCAGAGCAGAGCTTGGCATACCAGCGATTTTGAGGTAGTAATCTCTACTATATCTATTGGCATGATTTCAGAGCAGAGGCGAAGACAAGAGAAACTTGACCAAGATATGGCTCACATAAAAACGCAGATGGACCTTCCTACCAAGCACTTATTATCAGGAAAGACAGAAAAGGTCAAGGCCGTTAAATCACAAGGAAAAGAGGAATCTGATTCTGAGGAAGAAGCTAACTACTTGAATAATCAGGGGGTTTCCGAGGCAATGCCCAAGGAAACCAAGGTCGGAACTATTATGAAAAATCCAGATACAAGGACCGTGATTAAGGTAGTTGGAAGAATAAGACTAACAGGAGTGGTTTGTTTGTTCCTCCTTGGAATCGTGAGGCTGTGGCGTCTGGCTCTGGGAAGATGTCCATGAAAGATATGATGGCTAAGTTGTTGAAAGGATTGGAGGCAACCAACATGGGCGTAACCGAGGTGAAGAATGATTTGTCTTCAATAAATCAATTAGTTGATTCGTATTCTACTGCAATTAAACAGCTGGAGAAACAATTGACTCAACTATCAGCGGAATTTAACCAAAGAAAGGCTGGCACTTTACCTAACGACACTGTGCAAAAATCCAAGGAATGATGGATCGTGTATGGCTATTACTACCAGGAGTGGTAAGGTGCTGGAAAATCCATCCAAAGGTAAGCAGGTAGTTGATAATACAGAGGAGAATGTTATTGATGCAGATTGTGATGATTCTGTAAAAGTTGAAAATCAGAATGAGAGCATTCATGAGAAAACTATTCCCCTTCCACCACCACCTTTTCCTCAGAGACTGAAGAAGAAGGCTAATGACAATCCTGAAAAGGTTGACAATCGGAAGCAAGATAAAAAGGAAGTGGTGGAGAAAACTATTCCCCTTCCACCACCACCTTTTCCTCAGAGACTGAAGAAGAAAGCTGATGACACCAGGTTCAGTAAATTCATGACTATGTTGAAGAAACTGACTATTAATGTTCCTTTGGTGGAGGCGCTAGAACAGATGCCTGGGTACGCTAAATTCATGAAGGACCTTTTGACAAAGAAGCGGGCAGTAAGCTATGAGCTGGCAGATAATGTTCATCATTATAGTGCAATTGCCATGAGGTCTTTAGTACAGAAGAGGGCAGATCCTGGTGCTTTCACTATTCCTTGCACGGTGGGATCTATAAATTTTGCTAAGGCATTATGCGATTTGGGAGCTAGCATCAATTTGATGCCGTTATCCATTTACAGAAAGTTGGGGTTAGGCGATCCTACACCAACCAATATGCGGCTCGTGATGGCAGATAGGTCGGTAAAACGACCTGTTGGTATCTTATATGATTTACTGGTGAAGGTTTCTACCTTTATTTTTCCTGCAGACTTTGTGATTTTGGACTGCGAGGAAGATTATGAAGTTCCCATAATCTTGGGTCATCCTTTCCTCACAACAGGAAGTGTGCTTATTGATTTATGAGCCAATGAGCTCTTATTTCGGCTGAATGATGAAGTGGTCCATTTTGATGTATGCAAATCAATGAAGCAGCCTAATGATATGAATGTGTTCTCTGTAGCTGATCTTTGTTATGAGGATGAGAAATACTTATCTGTAGAGAAGCAACCTATTGTTGAGCCATTGGCTGCTGTGCTTATGAATTTTGAGCGTGAGGATGTTGAAGAGTATGAAGAAACTGTTTGTGCTCTAACAGGAATGGGGTCATATTCTCATGCTCCTAAGAAGCTGGACCTTGATCTTAAGAATCGACTTTCAACACCAGCGAAACCTTCCATTGAAGAGCCACCAGTGCTAGAATCGAAAGAGATCCCCAGTCACCTAAAGTATACAGTTTTGGGAAGTAGTGATACACTTCCAGTTATTGTTGCAGCTGATTTAGGTGAACAACATGTAGAGGCTCTCATCTCTACTCTGAAGAGGTACAAGAGAGCTATTGGTTGGTCTATTGATGATATAATTGGTATTCCTCCTGAGATATGTATGCCCACAATTAAGCATCAGCATCGTCTGAATCCATTCAGAAAACGATGCACCATATATCTCGACAAAGTCTAAGTAATCGAGATAACTATGTCGTGCCGCGACAATAAATCAAGCTCTAGATGGGAGGCAACCCATTGTTTTTAATCGTTTTATTTTATTAGAAGTTTGTTTTTGTTAAATAAAAATCCAAAAAAAAAAGTCGAGCCACGACCAAAACTAAGGTGCTTGGTGGGAGGCAACCCATCGTTCTAATCATTTTTGTTGTTTTTGAGTAAGTGTAGGTGCAAGACGTGTAAAGAAGGAGATTGGTCTCAAATTTTGATTTGGAAGTGTTCCATGTTAAAGGTTGTAAGTTAGGAATGAGGAAGCAAAGGCAATAGACAAGGCAATATCTTATGAGAATCTAGGCAACGAACAAGGCAAGGCCTATGTAAATCTAGGCAACGGACAAGGAAAGGCCTATGCTATGGCCTAAGCTCTCTGAATCGACAATCCCATAGCATAGGCGCCGCCTATGCTCAACTAGGAAAAGCTAAAGGCGCCGCCTATGCCATTGCCTAAGCTCTCTGAATCTACAATGCCATAGCATAGGCGCCGCCTATGCCCAACTAGGCCATAGCATAGGCGCCGCCTATGCTCAACTAGTCAAAACATTAGGCACCGCCTATGCCAAGCATAGGCAAAGCATTAGGCGTCGCCTACCTTTTATTTTTGGCCCCTAACTTGATTTTTCATGGATCAAAACCGACCCAAGCCTTGGTCTATAAATAGAACTTCAACCTTAAGACAAAATGCACTTGTTTTCTCAACCTAGGCGCCGCCTAACCTTCCCAAATCTCTCAAAACTTTTCTTTTTATTCTTCTGATCTTGCAAGCTCATCTTCCGGATCCATCACCAAGTAAGTTATTCTTTTATATTCCATGGTTGTTGCGTTGCTATACGTATAATGATTTATTAGCTTTTGAAGTGGTGTTTGGTGATAAAGAATATGGTTGGTTTGCTATGATGAATCTCGTCGCGTGACAGGATAAGTGTGGGCGTTCTTGACGTTGTTTCGACTTTGACTTGTGCTTGATTGTTATACATTGTCATATTTTTATGGAATCAAAATTGTGAAGTTAATGAATAATCTTCAAAGTTGAAAGCTTGAATGTTTGAATGACTCGTTCATCGAGATAAAGATCATGATTGAACACAAGCATAAGATGTTGTGATTATTTCTATGCAATAACTTGAGGCGATCTCTACATGGTAGTCTTGTTCAAAAAGTGCTAATCCAAATATGAAAGTATAGTCAAGATTACATGAATAGAGTTGGAAAGGATGGTTAAGATGACATGAACATATGACTATGCTAAACATGATGTTGAAACATATCGCCTAAATGGATGTCGATGAAGTCTGAGTAATCGAAATCACTCACTTAATTAGTCTGTACCAACAAATTAAGTGTGGGGTGGTGCCTCTATGTTTGTTTGTCAATTGAATCTTCCGAGATGAAGCTAACATGACTCTATTTTAATCTCAGGTATAATGGCCCCAAAAGGACGACAAGGAAAAGAAAAAGCATCCACCTCATAGAAAGGACAGAAAAGGTCAAGAAAGAAGCAAGCTTAGTCCTCCTCTCTACAAATACCTCGATGCATTTTTGGAATCAAGTGGGGTACATTTTGAGGAACTTCTAAGGATGACGACTCTGATGATGATTCCGACACAGGGGGTATGACCCCAGACATAGAAGAGGAGTTCGACTAATCAGGTTTTCCTTATTTATTTCCACTGAGGGCAGTGTGTCCCGTCTAAGTGTGGGGTGCTGGTATTTGTATGCTGTATTGTACTTCTTTGCCTACATTTATTCTTGTTTGTTAATTAGTCGTAATTAGTTAGTTAAATTTATTTTTAAAGTTTGCATGAAATTGTTATGATAGACGGCATGGTAGTATAACAAGAGTTTGTGCTAAAATCATGACTATTGAGACGTTTAGGCTCCAAGTGTGACTCACTGTGTGATAATTATGTGGTTTAATTCATTCATCTGTTGGGTCAAGAGTCTATACTGCTCCCAATAAAGTTGACCATGTGCCTTATGTGTGTGAGGTTGTAGTATATTCTGTGTTGTAACTGATGCTAGAACTTGCCTGGTGTGTGTGTAAAGCAAAATAAAGAGTGTGAGTTTAGGAGATGATTTAGGCATTTCTTTAGCCGCTCTAACTTTGTTTACCTTCTTTTTACCTACCCTGGTACATTATCCTTGTTAACCCCCTTTGAGCCTTTAGCTATTTTCTTTGACAGCCTCATATGTAGCCTAATCCATTTTTTTTCAAGACCATAATTTGATCCTAATTCCTAGGCGCTTTAAATTGTAGAGTCATGTGAAAAAATAAGAAGAAATTAGGTGAGAGTGATGCCTCAGAATGTATTGGTACTTGAAATTGTTGTGAAAAAGAGTGGCTATCATAGAGGTGTTTTATAAAAAAAATCAAATAAAAAGAAAAAAAAAGAAAAAAGAAAAAAATATATATATAAAAAGTTAGTTCTGTTTATAATTGAATAACAAAATAGGTGAAAAGGGGTGGTAGATGAAAGGAAAGTAGAGGGGTTGTTTAAAAGAAAGTGTTAATGACACAACGTAGTGTATTAAAGCGCTTAGGGAACATAGTCACTATTTCTGGCCAAAATAGTCCTACCTATCCCTTAGCCTACATTACAACCTGTAAAGACCTATTTGATCCAAAGCTTAGCATTCTGATATTAGAAGAGCATTACACTAAGGGCAAGCCTATGGTCATCAGTTGCAACATATGAATTCTTTGTGAGAGAGAGAGCGAGGAGAGTCTTATACCCATGTTTCGAAAAATGCAAAACTGTGAGCGATTATGGATAATATATTATGTGAGACACACATGTTTGATGATTGTTGGGTAGTTTCGTATGATTCTTTGTGCCTTAACTTGTGGATACGAATTAACGATCATCACGAGTGTATGTTGGAGGTTGAATTATTTCTAGTAGTGATCAAGAAAACTACTATTTGTTAATGATTGTCGTGCATGTCTTGTTGAACATTTTGTGTTGTTACTGTGAAATTCTAAGTAGATGTTTGCATAGACGTAATATTTTGTTGGACTAACAAAGCTTTAAGTGTGGGGTGGTGATGTTGGGCGTATTTACACGCCTAAACACCATACTTTACCCATATTTTAGGCTAAGTTTGGAGGATAAAATATATAATTCCTGCACTTTTAGTCTCTTATCCTGTAAGTAAGCTAACCTATATGATTAGCATGTTTTCAGGTATTAATGATGAAGATTTCAGCACTATGTGGACATTTGGGCAGCAAAGGAAAACTTCACGTAAGAAGGAAGGCAGCTTTTGGAAGTTTGTGAACTGAAAGTGATGCATGGACAATCTGTCCCGGGCAAAATCAGTATTTCTTAATACTTAGGGGTGCAGCAGTAACCTAGTAGGACTAGGACAAAGATGTTATAAAAACCTTATTTGCTGAATTTTTCAGCAAGCATTATTCTTGATTCTATTTTCTTTTCATTCGACTTTCGGACAATTCACGTTACTATTTCTGACAGAGAAACACGGCTCTCTTGAGAAAAACGGCCAAGAAGAAAAATGTCATCCCTCTTTGACGTTAAAATCATCCCCTTGCGAAGATTATTCTTGCTTTGGTACGATGATGATGTTCATTGTGATCTCTGTTATACTCATGAGTAGCTAAACTTCTCTGTTAGGGTTATGGAAGCCTTTTGATATACTATCTATTACTATGAGTTTGTGAATTCTTGATGCGTATGCTACTTATATCATTACTCTCTTCGTTTTAATTAAATTCTTGTGGTTCCAAACATATAGAATACGCCATTATAGAATTAACTTGTTCGAGAGAAAAGTTACATGTTTTGAAAAGAGAGTGTGACAAGGAAATAGGGCTACCAACCCCTATTTACACGTTAATACCTTAACCGGATTAACCTCTTGGAGAGTTTGTACTGTTATCTATACACTTTAAGCTCGAGAGAGTTAAAGTGAAATAATCCTTGATGGTTGAGAAACACTAGGATTTACCATTAGAATACGAATTTCTATAAGTGCATGCATGTCTAAATTCCGCATTACTCATAGTTAGTAGATACGTAGAACTCATAGGGTGGACAAAACCCTAACTTATCATTCTCTGTTATTAAACCTTACTAAATAATTCATTCAGTCGTTACTTTGATACTCTTAATTCACGCTATAATTAAATCCCCCCTTTCCGTAGAATTTTCGTCCAACAGTCTGCTAATAATTGCAACACTTAGTGACTGAGTATTCGCTGTGGGATTCAACACCCAACCCAGTTGGGTTCTATATTTGACAGCGACTGCTTACACTCTTACGAGAGTTGCAGTTTGAGCGTTATCAATTACATAGAAAAAGCAATTATGTTCTTGGCCTTAACTCTGCAAAAGGGTGTTTAGCCATTCACGAACATAACAAGAATCATAAGAGTATAACATGTAATAATCTAAGAATAAACTAAAGAAAGAGAGTCAAATCCTAATTAAATCCTTTTCTAGCGTATGTTGATCCCCATAAATCTTCCAATGTTCTAAAAAAATAGTTGGAGTGTCCAATTTGTAGTAGGACCAAGCTGCCCAATTTTGACATAGCAGTGTGCCACACAAATATCTCACCATCTAGGTAGCATAGCACGATGATATCTTTTGTAAATACTGGAATGGACTTCTTAAAATGCATCCAAGGACGTCACATGCCATTATAGCAGTGTTTAGGCATTGTGGCATGCCACTGAGTCCACAAATTCCAGATTTCGTCAAGCTTTACTCATTGCATTTGGGCTTCAAGTCCTTGCTTTGCAGTTGTGTTTAATCTTCCAACACAGCTTGTACATCATCCATGTATCAATTTATTCATCACACCAATCTTCATACATCAATATACACCACTAATTAGAGCTTTAAATACATAACTTAAAATGTAGATGCTCATTTATATCAAGATTAACTCATTATACACACGATAAGTCCTCAAAACTAAGCCAAGTAAGCATAGAAACAGCACTTCAATGCATAAATCCACCTAAGATCATGTGCGACTACTAAAATTGTGTATTGGATAACTCTATAATTTCATAGTCAACCTCATACTTTCTCCTATCCAGTTAATGTCCTTATTTTTATCTAGAGACAGACTTGTAGTTTTAGATTTTAGTTGTATTTTCTAGTTTTTGAGTTGTATTCATATTGGTATTACACTCTGACACCAGGTTTTGGGATGGTTTATGGTATCTTTATTATTCAGACTTGTGCTATTATTATACATTCGTGGTTTAACTTCACTCTGTGTTACATTTTCTTCGTACTTGTTAGTTTGGGTGATTTGCTTACTCATAAAGGCTTAGCTGGGATAAGTCTCATCATTAACTTAGTCTTTGGGTCGTGACATAATAGCAAAAGCTCTAAAATAGGGAAATGAACCTAAAACCCAAATGAACTATCCAATAACCAAGATGACAATTTTAGCAAAACATAAATGACCTATAACCACTAAGGAATGCTTGAAACGAAAAAAATGAATAGAAATAAAGAAAATAACCTAGAGGGTAATTACAATATCCACTACCCGAAGAACTTTTATCTGCAAAAGTCAATGGATTAAAATATTCCAAAAGCACAATAGGATGAGGTACTGGACCCGCATGCATCGAGCATGACTACCAAGATAACCTCTAAGAAAAAACAACGCTTCTAGGAGATCTCAATAAAGGTATTCCTTTTTCACCAACTTTCTTATTTCACTTTACAAATAGACCAAAAACTCATCCTCAATGACGATCTAGCCTCCGGCTGAGCCTAACATAACTGAAGCATGTAAACCCAAACCACATTTTACTGATATCACATATACATAAGCAATACCTGGAGGAAACTTAATCATGCTAAAGACCACCACAGGCATAAACCATGCAACAAGATCCAACTTTTAAATCCAATATACCTTTGTCATTCCAAACCTATTATCTACTCTGATCAACACAGAATATAAACTGAGTTTCATTCATGCAATCAAAACACAATGACCTCAAGGAACTACAACTAATTTACCAAAAACATATACTGACAAGCATAAGATAAGCCAATAACGCTATTAGCAAAGACTATTATCTTTAGCCAAAGCTACACCTAGTCAAGATGACCCCCAAAACTAATAGTCAGGAATCTAAAGCACTAACACAACCCAAAATTAGGCCTTGTTGTATGGGTATATCGAGCCCAACAAGTATTGAAGATTTCCCCACTAACCTAACCTAACCATCGCATCAATCCACAAGTGTTGCATAAACTCCGACCATTTAATAAGATAGCGAAAACAAGACTAAAAAGCATCACTTAAGAAGTGTTTAATAAATCCATTAATATTAGCATACTGAACCAACACACCCAAGTCGACAGTCATCTATAAAGCCTCTACAAATTTGATGTCTATAATATGTTGGGACATGCCCCAATAATAGCTAAAAATAAAGTCTAAAAAAAGTCTCTGACATAAGATAGAAACACATGAAATGTACGCCTTTCAAAATGTGGAAGCTCACCACTTCAAAATCAACACACAAACCACTCGAACACCTAGTCACTATACAGGAAGAGAAGAAGAAGCTCTGACCCATGTGTCGCATGGGGACACAGCATCCAAAAATGGTTAGTGGTTCAAACGCCAGCATGTAACTCAAGTGTAAGGATAAAATTGTGATATTATTTAAAACCAAGTCAAACTATCACAAGCAGCCACATTTATATACATAGGTATGTATGTAGATATATATATATATATATAGAGAGAGAGAGAGAGAGAGATACACAAAGTGCCAAAAAAGGGTACAAGGTTTAACATACATTTCAAAGAACCCAATCATGATACTTAAGGTATAGGACTCTAACCTCCCACTCATATAGGTTAGGAAGTTTAAACTTCACAATTATATTGAGCAAGAGGACTCTAACCTCAAGTCATCTTATTAAGCCAGTGGAATCTAACCATAAGCCATTTTATTAAGAAAGTGGACTCTAACCACAATCTATTTTATTTGACAAATAGACTCTAACCACAAGCCATCTTTTTAAGAAAGTGGACTCTATCCACAATACATCGTGTCCATTACTAGTCAACATTGGGACTCTAACCCACTTATCCAATTCAATCTATCAATGCTATAATTCAACACCATATATGACCCACAAGGTCTTTATGAACTATTTATCAATCAATCACTTTAATTGACAAATGCCTTAGTTTCAATCACTATTCATGTCAAATTATGGTCTTCAAGAACTTTACCAACCATTCATTCCTTATTAGAATTCTTACACCAAGCTTTAGTTCAAACATAAATCAATTTCTTGATTAGGGACTCTAACCCCTGTAACCAAATAAGCCACCAAAGTTACCAATTAACTCATTACATAGCCAACAAGGGTTTACAATATGATATACTTATTGGTCCCTATTTGATTTTGAAGAGAGTTGGTAATATTGCCTATGAGTTAGAGTTGCCCTCTAGTTTTAGCTCTATCGATTCGTTATTCCATGTGACCATGTTACCAAAATGTATGGTTTATCCTTAGTTAGTTGTTCCCTTATATGATGTTGGTATTTGGGACTTTTTCTCCTATGAGGTGGTCTTGGTGAGGATATTTGATCGACAAGTTTGTCGGTTGCAAATGAAAGAGGTGGATTCGGTGAAGGTTCTATAAAAGAACTGAAACCCCAAGGAAGCCACTTGGGAGGCGGAAGAGGACATAAAGTCTAAGTATCCACATTTGTTACCCTCTCCAGAAACTCATGCTTGAGGTATGTGTTAATATTCTTAGCTTGATTTATGTCTTTTATAGGCAATGGTTTCAAGTCCCTAAACTTTAAATTAAGCAAGTGTTTTGATAGACGATGGGTTCGAGTCCCAAAGTCAATTGAATGAATGGATGATTGATAGTGATCATGGCATGTGTCTTATCCTTGTTGTATTCCTTTGTTTTCTAACTTGATTAAAGGTTAGATTGATGTGTTATGATGTGTTAACTCATGCTTGTTCTTGCCTTACCCGTCATTTAAGGATGAATGATCCAAGTGGGGGAAAATTGAAATATCTGAGCTTTGAACCCTTAGAAAAAATTCCATAAGTTGAGTTTCATGACAAGGTATGGTTTGAGCATACCATTCGTATACTATGGTATGATTTTCGCCCCCTCTCTCATATGTTAGGCAGTATAGTGTGGGTTATATTCAGTCCAAGGTATGGTTTGGCCTCACCAAAGTCATATGATAGGGTACTAGTCATAAGTTGCCAAGTCATATGATTCTTGAGCTTGAACTAGTGTATTCTACCTAGGGTAAGAGTTGTAGGGTACTTCTCATACCTTAGGGTATGAGTTATGCATGTGTAGTCATATATTGGATAGTTTAGAGATCAATGTTGAGGCCTAGGGTACGAGATAGGGTACCACTCGTACCATAGGGTATGGTTGTGTAAGGTGAGTCGTACCTACCTGGGTTCAATTTTTTAGCATTTTAGCTGAGGATATTTTAGACATTTCCCACACCTAGACCCTTATGACCCATAGTTTATAACATTATTTGGCCTTTCATTATTTACTTGGACAAGATCAAAATACATCCCAAAATACTCTCCAAAGACTTCTCTAACAAGGTTGGGGCTAGGGTTCATCTAGGAGACCATCTAGGGGCTTGAAGACCAAGAATATCTCTCTGTGAATCTTTGTGTATAAGGTATGTGAATCTTCCCTCATTGTCATTTCTCAAATATCATGTGTTTTAAATATTGATTTTGATTCTTGATTTGTGGTCTTTGAAAGAAATATTGAGGATTTTGAGGCATAGTGATGAGTATTGTTTACTCTTGATTAAACTTGTGTTTGTACTTGTTTTGGTGATGGTTTGCACATGTGGGTGCTTGTTGATTGTGGTTTAACAAATGGGTCATGAGTAACCCTAAGCTTGATGATTTGTACTTTGATTTTGGTATAGATAAAGATATGCCCTCAAAGTGTTTGTGAAAATTTCTAATAGAAATAACTAGTCATGAAAGCACGCAACATATCCTCCAATGTCTGAATGGTCCTCTCTGCTTACCCATCCGTCTGCGGGTGGAAAGTGGTACTAAGGTACACCATAGTTCCCAAAACATTCTGAAATGACTTAAATAATGAGATGAGAATAGAGTACCACAATCCAAAATGATATAAATCGGAGCACCATGTAACTTCACAATCTCCGCAAAATACAACTTAGCATAATACTCTACCAAATAACTAGTCCTCACCGGAAAAAAAGTGAAAGGACTTGGTCATTCTATCCACAAGGACCCAAATAGAATCACATTTATTCCTAGATCGGGAAAGAACAGTGACATAATCCATATTAATTGCCTCCCACTTCCATTTGGGCAACTCAATATCTTGGTACAAACCCTCGGATCTCAAGTGCTCAACTTTCACTTGTTGACACATCATAACTTAGCCACAAAGTAGCCACATCTCATTTCATATTATTCCACCAATAGAATTCCCTAAGATCATGATACATTTTTGCAGAATCGAGATGAACATCATACCGAGATTTACAAGCCTCAGCCATAATCATTTCCCTCAATCCATCGACATCAGGAACACATAACCTACCATGGTACCTCAAGATACCATCACCACCAATCGTAAAGTTAATAAACTTTTGTTGACCCATGTTACTCTTAATCTTCATCAAATTAGGATCCAATATTTTCTATTCCTTTATCTCAACAACAAGAGATGAATGTTATACCGATGCATAAATGCACCACCATCCTTAGAGTCCATGGGACAAACTCCAAGATTAGCCAAACGATGAATGTCCTTCACAAACTACCACTTATCCTCATCCATATGAGATAAGCTCCCCATGGATAACCTGCTAAGATTTTCAACAACTACGTTAGCTTTACCTACATGGTAATGGAGACTCATATCATAGTCCTTTAGCAACACAAGCCATCTCCGTTGTCTAAGATTCATCTCCTTCTAAGTAAACACATACTGAGGCTTTTATGATCAGAAAAGATGTCAACATAAACCCTATAGAGATAGTATCGCCAAATCTTTGATGCAAATACCATGGCTAACAACTCCAAATCATGAGTAGGGTAGTTCTTCTCATGAACATTCAATTCCCTAGAAGCAAGGCCACCACCCTACCATGCTACATCAATACACAACAAAGCCCAATGTGAGAAGTATAACAACATACCACAAAACCATCATTACCCTTAGGCAAGGTCAAAAATAGAGCCAAAGTCAATTTATCTTTCAACTTCTAAAAACTACCCTCACATGCATCAGACCACAAGAACTTGACCTTTTTTGGGTCAATTTAGTCAATGGAGCAGCTATCGTCAAAAAGCTTTCCATGAATCTCCTATAGTAATCGGTTATACCCAAGAAGCTTCGAATATCGATTGGAGATGCATGTCTAGGCCACTTATTAACCACCGTATTCTTTTGTGGATCCACCATGATCCCTTCACTAGAGATAACATGACCAAGAAATGTCACAACCTTAATCAAAACTCACACTTAGAGAACTTGGCATACAAATAATGATCCTTTAAGGTTTGCAACACAACACGGAGGTGATCGACATGATCCGACCCACTCTTAGAATAAAACAAGATGTCATCAATGAAGACAATGACAAACAAATACAAAAACGAATAAAAGACCCTTTTAATATAGTCCATAAATACCGCGGGGATGTTGGTCAACCCAAAGGACATAGCTAGGAACTCATAATGACCATACTAGGTCCTGAAGGTAGTCTTAGGGATATAAACTTCTCTAATCTTAAGTTGATGATAACCCGACCTAAGTTCGATCTTAGAGAAACACTTCACACCTTGAAGATGATCAAACAAATCATCGATCCTAGGAAGAGCATATTTATTCTTTATGGTGACTTTGTTCAACTAACGATAATCAATGCATATTCAAAGGGAACCGTCATTATTACACACAAACAACACGGGAGAACCCTAAGGAGACACACTAGGATGGATAAAACCTTTATCTAGGAGATCCTTCAATTGCTCCTTAATCTCCTTCAACCCCACTGGAGCCATTTTATAAGGAGGAATATAAATTGGTCGAGTGTCCAAAACAAGATCAATCCCAAAAACAATTTTTCTATAGGGAGGAATACCAGGAAGGTCATTGAGAAAGACCTTGGGAATCTTATTATCCACGAGAACAGATTCTAGAGAAGGACCTTCAAAGTTAGAATCTTTAACTCAAACCAAATGATACAAACACCCTTTAGAAATCAACTTTCGGTCTCTAAGACTTCAGATAAAACTCCCTTTAGGCACTAAAGAACCCCCTTCCCATACAATGACCGGTTCATTAGGGAATTTAAACTTGACCTTACAGGTTTGACAATCTAAGGAAGCATAGTACGAATACAACAAATCCATCCCCAGAATAACATCAAAATCGACAATGTCAACCTCTATCAAGTCTACCATAGGTTTTTTACTACCAATAGCTACTACACATCTCCTATAGAATTTTTTAACAACCATAAAATCTCCTATCGGGGAGAAATAGAAATAGGAACTGACAAACACTTAGGATCAAAACCAAAATACGCAGCCATAAATGTAGTCATATAAGAGAGAGAAGACCCCAGATCAAGTAAACAGTACACATAACCAGAGAAAAGTTTCAACATAACTGTAACAATAGCTGGATACGCCTCAGAATCATGGCAATTACCAAGCGCATACAACCGATTTTGGCCAGTGATGGTACCATAAACAGAAGCAGAAATAGATATGGCACCCTTTGGCCCAAAAGTAGATGAAGTAGCCATAGGTACCCTGTTGGCCCAAGAAGCCACTAGAGAGGGGCACTCTCACCGTATGTTCCCAATCTGACCACATCTAAAACATTTGCTCCTCCCTTTCTCATACTGTCCACGATGATGCTGACCATAAAATCTATAAGAAAGGTAGGATGGAACCGACTGAGCCCCAATATCCTGAGATTGGATACCCTGTGCCAAAAACATACTATTAAATTGAGACCGCCAATCACCCGATGGCTTTGAGTAAGGAGCACTAACCACGAAGAAAGAACTGAAACTCCTCTATTTTTTTCTTAGCCACTTACCACCATCTCTACCACCTTGCTCAGAAGGCTTAAATTTTTTCCTTGCCTTTCACTAAAATCAACCTGTTTCTTTTTCTCTTCCTCTACTGGTTGCGTATACCCAACCAATCTAGAGATGTCCATGCCTTTGATCAACAAAGCCACCTTGCTCTCAAGGAACAACTCATGAGACAGTCCCGAGGCAAACTTATGCATTCTAGTCCACATGCTTGAAACCATCTAAGAAGCATACCTAGACAACTGATGGAATTTCAAGGCATACTCCTTGACAGATATCCTACCTTACTTTAGATTAACAAACTCATCTGTCTTTGCTTCCCCCAACTCTTAAGGAAAAAAAGGGTCCAGAAATGCATTAGAAAATCCTCCCACAAAGATAACTCATCAACCTCACACCTTGTCTGATCCTATTTTTCATACAATTGGTAAGCCATATCCAGCTGATAGGAAGAAAACTCCAACCCTTACATATTATTGGAATGCATAACTCTGAAAATATTTTCCATCTCATCAATAAAATCCTAAGGATCTTTCACCACCTTAAAACTAGTAAAGGACGGAGGAATCACCCTCATTAACTGCTAACGCTTGTGACCTCAGAAGATAGAGTAATATATGCACCATGCTTAGCCTAAGAATCCACCAACCGAGAAATCATATGAATCGACTAATGAAACTTAGCATTCCTCATTTCAGCCTAAGGAACTTGGGGAGGACTAGAGGGAACCAATGGAACTCTAGGACCATCGGGAACCAAACCCCTAGACTGGGTCTGGACTCCATAAGTAGTGTGTGTCCTATCAACATTGTCCCTATTTGGGACGGAAGGGTTTGCGAGAACTTTTGATCTTCTTGGTGGCATTATCTGAAAGACGAGCAAACAGAAATCATAATAATCCAAGACCTTAAACTTTATATTTTGAAATAAGACAACAAGGAGGTGAAACAATCCTAAATGTCTCATAGTCTCTCTCTTATATGTGTAGCGTGATATACACCCCTAAAAAAATTATTTGATACAGTTTTATAGACACCCAACTGACTATGACCTATGATCTGATACCAACTAGACACAACCCAAAATTGAGCCTTATTATATGGGTATCTCGAACCTAACATGTACCACAGATCGCCCCGCAAACCTAAACTAACCAACTAACCATCATATCAATCCACAAATGTCAGATGAACTCCGACCATGTAATAAGATAGCAGAAACAAGACTAACAATTATCACTTAAGAAGTGTCTAATCAATCCATTAATATCAACATACTAAACCAACACAGCCAAGTCCACAATCATCCACAAAGCCTCTACAAATTTGATGTCTACAATATATCGGTACAAGCCTTCGACAATAGCCAAAAATCAAGTCTAAAATAAGCCTATGTCATATGATGGGAAGACCATGAAATTTATGCATTCTGAAATATGGAAGCTCGCCACTTCAAAGTCAAAATACAAATCACTCAAGCACTTGGTCACTGCGCAGGAAAAGAGGAAGAAGCTTCGGCCCTTGTGTCGCTTGGGGACACAGCGTTCGGACACAGTTAGCAGTTGGAACGCTAGTATGTAACTCTAGGGTAAGGATAAAATAGTAACATTATTCAAAACCATGTCAAACCATCATAATCAACCACGTTTATATACATAGGAGTGTATGTAAATATATATAGATACATAAAGTGCCAAAAAAAAGGAGCAAGGCTTAACATATATTTTGAAGTACCCAATCATGATACATTAGGTGAAGGCCTCTAACCTCCCACTCAGGTAGGTTAGGAAGTTTGAACATCCCGATTATATTGAGCAAGAGGACTCTAACCTCAAGTTATCTTATTATGCCAGTGGACTCTAACCACAAGCCGTTTTACTAAGAAGTGGACTCTAACCACAATTTTTTTTACTAGACAAGTGGAAACTACAAGCCATCTTTCTAAGCAATTGGACTCTAACCACAACCCATCATGTCCATTACTAATGGACATTGGGACTCTAACCCACTTAGCCAATTCAAGCCATCAATGCTACAATTCAACACCATACATTAACACAAGGTCTTTATGAACTAGTCATCAATCAACCACTTTAATTGACCAATGCCTTAGTTTTAACCACTATTTAAGTCAAATTGTGGTCTTCAAGATCTTTACTAAAAAAGTCATACCTCATTAGAATTCTTACACCAACCTTTAGTTCAAACAGAAATCAATTTCTTGCTTAGGAAATCTAACCCCTTTAACCAAACAAGCCACCAAAGTCACCAATTAACTCATTACATGGACAATAAGGCCTTTAAAAAACCATTTACCAACCATTCATACTTATTAGGCCATTAACCTAGTTCAAAATACAATTAACATGTGACTAGTTATTTATATTAGAAATTTTCACAAACACCTTGAGGGCATATATTTACCATGACCAAAATCAAAGTAGAAATCATCAAGCTTAGGGTTACTCATGACCCATTTGTTAAACCACAATCAACAAGAACCCACATGTGCAAACCATCACCAAAAAAAAGTATAAATACAAGTTTAATCAAGAGTAAACAATACTCATCACTATGCCTCAAAAACCTCAACATTTGTTTCAAAAACTATCAATCAAGAATCAAAATCAATATTTAAAATACATCATATTTAAGAAATAACAATGAGTTACATGCCTTATATACAAAGATTCACTGAGCGATTTTTTTGCTCTTCAAGCCCCTAGATGGTCTTCTTGATGAACTCTATCCCCAATCTTGTTCGGGAAGTCTTTTGAGGCCGTTTTGGGATGTTTTTAATCTTGTCCAAGTGAATAATGAAGGGCCAAACAATGATATAAGTCATGGATCATAAGGTTTTAGGGGAAGGAAATGTCTAAAATGTCCTTAACTTAAAAGCTGAAAATTGAAACTAGGAGGGTACGACTCACCTCACACAACCATACCCAAGGGTACAAATGGTACCCTATCTCTTACCCTAGGCCTCACTATGGACCTCTAAACTATCAAACATATGACTACACATGCATACCTTGTACCCTAAGGTATGAGAAGTATCCTACAACTCATACTTAGGAAGAATACACTAGGTTAAGCTCAAGACATCAAACGACTTGGCAACTTCTGACTAGTACCCTATCATACAACTTGGGTGAGGCCAAATCGTACCTTGGACAAAATGTAACTCCCACTATATTGCCTAAAATAAGAAAGAGAGGGCCAAAATCATACCATACCATACGAGTTGTATTCTCAAACCATACCTTATCTAGAAACTCAATTTAGAGAATTTTTTTCTAACGGTTCAAAGCCAAGGTGTTTCAAGCACAAACTCTTACAACTGACTGATCCACTCCAGAATATCCCACCAAATATAGATGAAACTATGCTAAGTCTAACTTGACCACATATCTTTTGCTAAGTAAACAATCTAGAATTCTGATGAAAGCTGTGAATCAAGGTTAAAAGCAGTAAAAACCAATATAATGTGCCTACAGATTATCCCTCAAGCATTTATCAAATATAATCCACTTGAAATGAAGAAAATTGAACCGATAGGTAAATAGTAGGCTTAGTTAGCTTATAAATGAATGCTTAACTAAAATAAAGCTAGAAATGGGATTGCAATCCATAGCTGAAATGTTCCAACCAAAGAAAAAAAAACTCAATCTCAACTATCTAAATCAATCATGCTGATGAGTAAGCATCCATATCCCAAAATGTATTACAAATTTAAAGCGTCCATTCAAAAGAGAAAAATCCAAAACTGAAGCTCACGAGTGTTTATGTAACTAAAATACTTAAACCAATCTCACCATCAAAATTCCAATATTTACCCAATGATTGTCGCAAGGGTTAAAACTAAAATATTGTTGAAGAACATAATCACAATAAAGGAAAATCACTAGATGAAGACATAAGCAATCAACTCCACAACTATTAAAGCGTATAATGCATTAAGTCATAGCCAAGAACTCACCAAGGCTACAAATACTACTAGTGATAGCCAAAACTCAAGCAACTCAGAGAAATACAACCTCAACTTTAATCTGATCAGCTAATACCCAATCTATGGTAATGAACACTCACTCCCAAAGATATCCAATTTAGTTTCTTACAATCACACAAAAGCACATACCACCAAGCAGAAGCACCCCATGAAGTCATACTATACTATAAATACCAAAGATGAGAAATTTTAGTATTCTCCCATAAAAACCAACCTCGACTCAAATAATCCATAAGATTATCATTGGAGTAATGGATTACTTAACTCAAGACCAACACCAATATCAAGACCACTACTAGGAAACAAACCCTAAAAACCAGAAGGGCACACCCCAAACTAATCAATCTCATGAATGCACCATAGAAATAAGCCATCAATGCTAGAATCATAATAGAACCATGAAAGTCCAAACCTACCTTCACTTTTAAAACCCACTTAACAATCGACCTTGCCTCTTGAATAGAAAGGAAGTCCAAACGACCAAGGCTCGAGGACAAACAAATACGAATTGTAAAAAGGACAACACTAACTAGATGACACTTGTCTATCCATCTATCAAGTAATAATTAATTACCTCCAAAGAAATAATAGTAATAATAACAACACTATCCTAAGTGTTGGAGGAATAAAAATAAAAAATAACAACATTACCACTCTATAACCACAATAAGGCCAAATGCAAAGAAAAGGGACTTTAACCCAAATGCTACACCCATAGGAAATCACAATACCAATTCACTCAATCCACTACTAAGAGAATTCATCTATGGGGATTGTCAAATAAGCATAAATACACATAAAAGCTTACATCAATCAATCAATATAGTAATTGAGGGATATAACCATCGATGAGTATGAAAACCTCAACTCAATTCAAATAGAACTGAAAGAATAGAAAAGAAAAAGAATACCTATATGATGGAATATCAAGTCATGGTCCCTAACATGCCTAAATAAATATGAATCTAAATGAATCCAAACCTGAACTAAGTGTATGAATAACCAATTAAAACACTAAGAGCAATGCCTCTAGCTGAAGATGCCATAACTCAATAAGATTGGTTTGGCTGCTGACAAACTAATAATACTGCTTTGAGGATGCTCTCTAGATCAATAACCAATCTTTATACAGTCATAACAAACCCTTGAAGCTCTAACCCTATGATAAACACAAGCTATCTCTAACTAGCTAATCAATTAATGCTTAGGACACTCTTTACTAAAATAATCATCCTCCCATAATAATTGCATACCTTAGGAGCTCTAAGATAGTGAGGAACGTATGTTGACCCTATCTAAACAACTAACTCACATATGGGGCATTCCTTATACCAATGATCAACCTCTCTATAGTCCAAACATGCCTTTAGAATTATCTGATACACAATATCTAATGATCTAGAATGACTTCTATAGCCTAAAGATCAAGACTAAATACCCTGTAATACCTGACCACAACCAGATCCACTAAGGCCAGCATAATATATCTAAGAGATAGCAATAGGCTGAGGTGCTACTTATTCAGGTCTAATAGGTGGCAAGTGATAATGATCCCTGCTGGGAAGACCCTTACTCTCGGACGGAATATCAATAACACTATATTGATGACATATCCTATTACTGCCACCTCTAAATATATTAATACATCCCTCTCTGTAATGCTCTGGGAGTACACCCTAGACGTCATATGGTGCTTACAATCATAAGTGACCACAAGCTAATCCATGAGTTGGTACCTACTGTGAGCACTGAATAAATTGATAATAAAGGATACACATATGCAAAAAAACAAAGATAAATATGCCATAAGGTTTAAGAATTTAAAAATATCTATGAACTAATATGCCTAAAAGACAAATATCTAAAAGCAATACTGTAAAGACTGTCAATAACAACTAATAACTGACTAACTATCTGAAATTGTCTGAAAGCCTTTAACTAATTGACTGTGGAACTGATGTTACAAGTACCCAACTAACTCCGGCTGGCTATTAAACTAAAACACTGAAATAAACAGAAATAATCCTCAAAATATGAGGACTCACTACTACCACTGCTGCTAGTGTACTGGGATATCTAGTTGCGATCGGGAACCTGAGCATCCGAACCTATGATATGATACATCATAGTATAAGAAAAGAGTATGCGGTTAGTACTTTAATGTACTGGTATTCTAAATGAGGCTAGGATATGCATGGCTCATATGCATGAGTAACAACTGACTAAATAAATAGCTTGAGATAACTGATGTATAGTATGCAAGGAATCTGTAAAATCTAAGAATGCATGACCAAGCATATGACATAATACTGGGATAGTCTGTAAGCAAAAATGCTGAAATACTGATACTGAACAACTAATAAATGTATGCCAAGGTCAAGAAAGCTTGAAACTCAACTCTAAATTGAATATTAGACTGAGACTGTGCGAGCTATCATCTAGCTGACATGCCCCAATAAGAGCTTATTGGAGTCTAACCTGTGACCCCAGTTGGAAAGGCGTCATACCGCGCCACAGGTACTAACATTGGTTGCGTGGATCCACTAAAATAAAGTTCTAAAGAACTAAAGAGTCACCCTTTACTAGATGGTGCTCTAGTGAGATATATGTCAACCCTCAACTGACAGGTTAACATCTCTAACCTACGCTAGCTACGTAGTTACAGAACAAAGGGACTACTACTAAAGGTCATACCCTCAATTGGCAGGTGAGCTCGCATCCCTGGGTTTGCTTGGTGCTAAATTCTACTCCGAAATAAATTGACTCAAAATACTAAACTGATCTAAACATGACTAATAGGATAACTGATTGAACTAATAGTACTCATATATGCCTAAAACCATTCTGAAAGTACTAAGACTAATTAAACAGCTAAATATTAGGATTTCTTAACCCCTAGGACTCGATAACATTAACACTAAAAGCATACCAAATCTTTAAAAGCAAAATAAGTAGGCATTGCTCAAAATTCATCTCTTAGGTATTTCATCAAACACTTGAAATTCATTAACTTAGGCATGGGAATGATTGAAACATGTAGGAATAACATAATCATAACACTAAAACCATACATTGGGGGATTTAACATGTAATTTAATGATTCAAATGTGTAAAGGCTACTTTCCAACTAAAAACACTTATAAACATCATGCATAACCTAGATTCTTAAAAGCTTCATGAAATTAACTATTATAAACATATGAATTCATGATTTAGAACACAAAAATAGTTACTTGGACTCCATGGGTGAAAAGGTCCCATAGATGAACATTTAATATACCTTAAGGTTTTAATCTTGTAAGAGAACTGATGTTCTTGATCGTACTTGGGTGGTGAATCTTGAAATCTTAAGTTATCTAGAAGAAATAATGGTTGAACTTGATGAATTTGGGTGATGGATAAGGTTCATTTTAAAGAGTAATTGTGGAAATAGGGCATATAACCTTAAATGATGATAAATTTTGTGTTTATATAGATTGGAGCCATGGGAAAAGCATTGAATTCCCCTGGGAAATCTAAATTTGTAACTGGAATGCTAATTGAGCCCTCACCGTTCCGTGCCAAGGCTTCCATTGCTATTCCACTATGACATGCACCAATCACAGTGACTTACTATTTTATAAATACAAACGTGCTCCAAACCTCATACGAAAAACTCATAACTTACCCACGACATGCTACTTACACCCCTGAACATAAATCAACTCAAAAACTTATGTCTCGAGATCAGGAAGGTAACTTTAAAAATTATCAAAGTTAAGAGGTAAAATATAAAATTGTCTCGAATACTTAGCTAAATTTTTAGGGTCTAAGCCCTTATACATGCACTATGGGCTGAATTGAGCTAAGATAAATATGGGGTATTTCAATATCTCCCCCTTGGAAACATTAATCCTCAAATGAGACTGATTAAGCTTAGAAAATACAGAAGTATTAAGATTACATATGAATATGCATAATTGAAAACATGATTACATGACTGACTAAACTGATTAATGAATGCATACAATGACATGAAGAAGACCATATGGCTGGGACTGAGAATGGAAAAGAGATAATCTAAGAAAAACTATTACCTTGAGTTGAGTCTAAGTTTGTGAAGAAAAGGTGAGGGTACTTGGTACACATGCCTTCTTTTGTTTCCTAAGTATCTTCCTCAACTGATTGATTCCGTCAAAGAATTTTGACCAAGGGAACTTATTTGTTCCTTAGTTTGCAAATCTGACAATCTAGGATTCTGATTGGGTGCTCTTCGTAAGAAAGGATATTCTAAACATCTAAGTTTTCTAAAGGGACAATGACAGCTAGGTCACCAATACACTTTTTTAACAAGGACACATGGAACACTGGATGCGCTAAAGCCAAATCTACGGGCAAATCAAGCTCATATGCTACCTTTCCATAACGGCATAAGATCCTGTAAGGGACTACATATAGGCGACTGAGTTTCCCTTTTTTGCTAAATATCTTCACTCTCTTCATAGGAGAGATCTTCAAATCTAAAAAATCTCCAACCTCAAATTTAAGATCTCTTCTCCTCATATCTGTATTAGATTTTTTACAGCTCTAGGCTATCTTAAGCTTCTTTTTGATCAACTAAACTTTCTTTAAAGCATAGAACACTGAATCTAGACCTATCAATGCAATATCATCTATCTCAAACCAACCAATAGTATTTCTACATAGCCTTCCATAAAGAGCCTCAAATGGAGCCATCTGAATACTAGAATGGTAACTGTTATTGTAAGAAAACTCAATAAATGGCAAGTGATCATCCCAATTTCCCTTAAAGTCAATAACACAAGCTCTCAACATGTATTCTAAGTTCTAAATGGTCCTTTATGCCAGACCATCTGTCTGAGGGTGAAAGGATATACTGAGATGAACTTAGTTACCAAGACCCTTCTGAAAAACCTTCCAAAAATTAGAGGTAAATTGAGTACCTCTATCTAAAATAATGGACAATAAGACTCCATGCAATCTAACCAACTCTCTAATATAGAGCTTGGCATAATCCTTAGCTGAATAATAAGTATGGACTAGTAAGAAATGGGATGATTTAGTCATTCTGTCCACAATAACCCAAATCGAATCATGTTGGCGACGTGAATGAGGAAACCCAGTCATAAAATCCATGTTCACCTCTTCCCACTTTCAAGTAGGTATGCTAAAATCCTGCCTAGAGCCACTAGGCCTTTGGTGTTCAACCTTAACCTGCTGACAATTAGAACACTTGGCTACAAACTCTATAATATCCCTCTATATTTTGCTCCACCAGTAGATTTCCCGTAAATCACAATACATAAGTGGCCCCTGGGTGAATAGAGTAACACACACCATTCACTTCTGCTAAGACCCGTTGTCTCAACCCATCAGTACAACGCACACAGAGCCTACATGACGCCATAACACACCATCTCCCCCTTAGGAGAAAACCTCTACTATTTGATCCCTGACTAACTCCTTCAACTTAACAAGACTGGGATCTATATCTTGCTTTTCTTTCACTTCAGCAACCAAGGAAGATTCTAAAATATATTAAACCCATACACTACCCTCAAATGAGTCAACAAAATGAACGCCTAATCTAGCCAACTAATGAAACTCCAGAACCAAAATCTTCTTATCATTCTTAACATGAGCCACACTACCTATAGACAACCTACTAAGGGAATCTTCCACTACATTGGCATTGCATAGATGATACAAAACACTCATATCGTAGTCCTTCAACAATTCTAACCACCTTTTTTATGAAGATTTAACTCTATCTTTGAAAACACATACTGCAAACATTTGTGATCCATGAACACATCAACATGCACCCCATATAGATAATGCCACTAAATTTTTAAGGCAAACATAACAGTTACTAACTCAAGATCATGGGTAGGATAATTCTTTTCATGAGGCTTAATTTACCTAGAGGTATAGGATATGACCTTACCTCTCTACATTAGAATCCAAACCAACTCTGCAAGATTTACAGTAAACAGCAAACCTATCTAAACTATCTGGCAAGGTCAAAACTGGGGCTGAGGTGAGTTGAGTTTTCAACTCCTAAAAACTCTTCTCACATGAATTTGACCACTGAAACTTGACTTTCTTCTAAGTCAATCTAGACATGGGGGATACAATAGATAATAACCCTTCAACAAACCATCTGTAACAGATAGTTAAACCCAAGAAACTCCTAATATCTAATTGAGAAATGGGTCTGGGCCAGTTTTTCATTGCTTCAATCTTTTGAGTGTCAACTCAAGAAAAACTACTAATCTTAGCCAAAACTTGCACTTATTGAATTTAGCAAATAACTAATGGGATTTAAGAGTCTGTAATACTATTCTAATATGGTCTGCATGGTCATTACAGGAAAAGACAAGGATGTCATCTATGAAGACTATGATGAACATGTCCAAGTACTGCTTGAACACACTGTTCATCAAATCCATGAAAGCTATTAGGGTATTTGTTAGACCGAAAGACATGACTAGAAATTTGAAGTGACCATAACGAGTTCTAAAAGCTATTTTTAGAATTTCACATTATTTGACTCTGAGCTGATGATAGTCAAATCTGAGGTCTATCTTAGAGAAGTAACTGGTACTATGAAGTTGGTTGAATAAGTCATCAATTCTAGGGAGTGGGTATTTATTCTTAATTATGACTTTTCTCAACCTATGGTAATCGATGCACATACGAAGAGAACCATTTTTTTCGCATGAAAAGGACTGGAACGACCGATGGAGAAACACTAGACCAGATGAATCCCTTATATAAGAGATCTTTCACCTATTCTTTAACTCCCTAAGCTCTTCTGGAGCCATTTAGTAGGGAAAAATTGAGATAGGCTAGGTATCTGGAAGAAGATCTATTCCAATGTCAATTTCTCTTTAGGGAGAAACTTCGGGAAGATCTTTAGGAAACACATCTAGAAATTCCCTCAGTACTAAAACTGACTCGAGATTAAGAGTCTCTAAACTAGAGTCTTTAACTCAAACAAGATGGTAGACACACGCCTTGGATATCATTTTTCTTGCTCTAAGGTATGAAACAAGCTAAACCCTAAGTGCTAAAGTACTGCCCCTCCATTCTAGGACTGGTTCATTCAAAAACTAAAATAAACAACTCTATTTCTATAATCAATTGAAACATAGCATGAATGGAGATGAGAATGGCATAAAAACCCATCATCTCTAACTCTACAAGATCAATTGTATTGACTTTCTAGGATATTAAGACTATACAGTTACTATATACCTGCCTAGCTATAATAGAGACACCTACTAGGGTAGATACTGAAAAGGGTTCTACTAAAGTCTTAGGACTGATGTTGAAATTAATAGCTATGTAAGAGGTTACAAAAGAAAGAGAAGCTCTGGGATCTAAAAAAGCATAAATATGTAAATGAAAGACCTATAACATACTAGTAACCACATTAGGAGAATTTTATAGATCCTACTGAGATAGAAGTGCATACAATCTATTTAGGTGTTGATCACTGGTGGCACTGGAAGCGGCACCCTACTGAGTCGGGCGACCGGATAGAACTGGCGGACGATTGGACTGACCCTTCTGACCACTCTGTAGGAAATCCCTAACCTTATGGCCTTGATTGCCACACCCAAAAAATACATCACTACTAGCTCTACACACACCCTGATGGTTTTTACTGCATTTCTAGCAAAGAGGATTTATGCGACCATTGTTCACACTTTCCTGAGGCTTAGGGCCTGGCACCCTATCCCAATTATCATTTCTAAACTTCATCATTGGTATACTAGCTGAAGATAAAGCTGGTTCTAAAGATTTTTGACAGAATTGAGGATGGTTACCACCCTCCGACCTTGTCTGAGTAAGACTGAAGCTGCTTATTTTGGCTCTTTTATTCTCCCTCTTTCTTTCCTTAAAATTCTTCTCCTAAATCTGTTGAGCATGGACCATCAACCTAGAAAAGTCCATCTCTTTAATCAACATCATGGTTCTACACTTTTTGACCATGCTAGACCTATCATCAGACACCATATTAGGAGCATACCTAAATAGCCGAGTAAAATTAAGAGAATACTCTTTTACACTCATGTTTCCCTATCTCAAATTAATAAACTCCTGCACCTTAGCTTCCCTTAACTCCAAGGGTAAAAAACTATCTAAAAAGGCCATCGCAAATTTTTCTCATTCAACAAACCTTGCATATACCCTTTATCTCCCTTCTACTACTTATACCAGGTGTGAGCAATATCCTACTACTGGTAAGCACCCAACTCTGCATTCTTACTAGAAGTTAGACCCATAATATCAGTTCCATTCTAAACCATGTTAAAGAACTCCTACAGATCATCATTAGACTTAGATCCCGAAAACAGAGGAGGGTTCATTTGGGTGAAATCCTGAATCCTTATTGCGGTAGTATTAGCCACCAGAATGGCTGGGATGGCAGCCAACTAATTATTCTAAGATGCTACTGAGTAAGCTAAAGTAGTGAATGCAGTTTTGAATTCAGCATGGAAAACATGCTCATTCAAGGGATCTTTCTAAACAGGTAGAGGTAGGGGCTGATTCCCATTTCTCCTTCCATTATTCTTTTTGGGAGACATATTATAAAATAAAATAAAAGATTAAATTAGAAAGAGGGCTTAAATTAAGCTCATGCTCACTCGCAGGACATGAATATTGAAAAAAGAGAAACTTTTCCTAAAACATCTTGTAGCCTCTTGCCCATAAGTGTGGCGCACTTCACACGCATGCACAAGACTCTACTCAATGCAACTTTTAAACTCTCTAGGATACTTTAAGACCTTAGGCTCTGATACCAAGTTTGTAACGCCCCGAGAGTACACCTTGGAAGCCACATGATACTTACAGTCATAAGTGACCACAAGCTTACCCATGAGATGGTACCTAATGTGAGAACTAAATAAACTGATAATAAAGATACACATGTGCGGTAAACAAAGTTGGATATGCCATAAGGTTTAAATATTTAAAAATATCTTTGAACTAATATGCATGAAAAATAAATATCTGAAAACAATACTGTAAAGACAGTCAATAATAACTGATAACTGACTAACTTCCTAAAAGCCTCTAATTAACTGACTGTGGAGTTGATGGGACGAGTCCCCAACTAACTCTGGCTGACTATTGAACTAAAACACTAAAATAAACATAAAGGTTCTCACAATATAAGGACTCACCATTGTTGTTACTGCTGGCACGCTAGGATGTCTAGGTGCGATCGGGAACCTAAGCATTCGAACCTATGATATGAGACATCATCATACAAGAAATGAGTATGTGGTCAGTATTTTGAATGTACTGGTACGATAAAATGAGGTTAGGCTGGTATGCATGGCTCATATGCATGAATAATAACTAACTGAATAAATAGCTAAGATAATTAATGTTTAGTATGCGAGGAATTTGTAAAATATAAGAAAGCATGACCAAGCATATGACATGATAGTCTATAAATAGAAATACTAAATTACTGATATTGAACAATTAATAAATGTATGCCATGGTCAAGAAAGCCTGAAACTAAACTATGAACTGAATACTGGACTGAGGCTATGGTAGTTATCATTAAACTGACATACCCCAATAAGACCTAATTGGGGTCCAACCTGTGACCCCAGTTGGAAGGGTGTCAGTACCGTGCCACGGGTAATAACTCTAGCTACGTGGATCCACTGAAATAAAGTCCCAAAGGACTAAAGAGTCACCATCTATTAGCAGGTGCTCTAGTAAGATATATGTAAACCCTTAACTGGTAGGTTAATATCTCTAACCTATGCTGGCTACGTAGTTCTAGAACATAGGGACTACTACTAAAGGTCACACCCTCAACTGGAAGGTAAGACCCTATCCCTGGGTTCACTCGGTGCTAAATCATACTCTTAACTTAATTGACGCGAAATACTAAACTGATCTAAACTTGAATGATAGGATAACTGACTGAACTAATAGTACTCATATATGCCTAAAAACCATTCTGAAAGTACTAAGACTAAGTAAACAACTAAATTTCAGGAATTCATAAACCCCAGGACTCAATAATATTAACAATAAAATCATAATAAGTAGTCATTGCTCAATTTCATCAAACACTTGAAATTCATAAACTTAGGCATGGGAATGATTGAAACATGTCTAAATAACATAATCATAACACTAAAACTATCCATTGGGGGATTTAACATGGAATTTCACGCTTCAAATATGTAAAGGCTACTTTTCAACTAAAAATACTTGTAAACATCATGCATAATTGAAATTCCCAAAAGCTTCATGAAATTAACTCATAGTAAATATGTGAATTCATGATTTAGAACACAAAAATAGGTACTTGGACTCCATGTATGAAAAGGGTCCATGGATGAATATCTAACATACTTTAAGGCTTTAATCTTGCAAGAGAACTGTCGTTCTTGATTGTTCTTGGGTGGTAAAGCTTTAATTCTTGAGTTTTCTTAAACAATTTAGGTAATGGAAAGGGTTTATTTTAAAGAGAAATTGTAGAAATAGGTCATATAATGCCTCAACTGATAATAAATCTCATGTTTTGATAGATTGGGGCCATGGGAAAAGACTTGACCACCTGTGGGAAATCTAAATTCATAATTGGAATACCGATTGAGTCCTCACTTCAATACGCCAAAGACTCTATTGCTATTCCACTGTAATGCGCCCCAATCGAGGGGACTTAGTATTTCTGAAATCCAAACGTGGTCCAAACCTCATCCGAAAAATCTGAAACTTACCCGACACATGCTACTTACACCCCTGAACATGAATCAACTCAAAAACTTATATCTCAGGTTTGGAAATTTCACTATTAAAATCATCAAAGTTAAGAGGCCAAAAATAAAATTAAGTCTCCAATACTTAGCTAAATCTTTAGGTTTTAAGCCCCTTGTAGATGCATTATAAGCTGAAATTGAGCTAAGATAAATACGTGGTATTACACTCTTTATGGTCCTTGCATGATCAACAATCTGAAGACCAAGTTTCTATCAAATTCTCCAATGCCAAGTGGCGTGGTAAATCAATGCTCTAAAAAATCCATACACCAACTCATGCTCTGATGTATATAGTATAGTAGTATGTCTAGCCCATTGAGAAACCCAATGTCATACTCCAAAATTGATAGAGAACCCTACTGAACTCAAATAAATCCAACTCTTGTTATGAACCACTCGATATATCGGACATCATCTCTGGGTGCGAGGTATCTAATAAAATACTCAAAATTGCTAATGTTGAGTCCTAAAAAACTAAGGCATCATAAACTTTATCAGAGCCTGGGCTGGTCCTAAATTATTTGGTTGATGATGGAGATCTTTGGCATTATCTCTAACTCTCTAGCCCGACATTAATTTGAAACTCTAGAAATATGTGAAAACGTTTTATTCATATCTATCAATAACCTTGTGCTATCTATCCGGGAAGGAATAAAGTAAAATATAGTGCTATAAGTTGATATAAATATAGACACATGACAAGAAGTCTAGAATAAAATTTCCTAAGAATGCCCTGTAACCTCCTGAAGATAGGATACAATCATCTCCGTATCAATCCATAGGGCTCTACTAGAAACTTGGCTCTTGTACCAATACACTGATAAATTTAGGCTCTGATAAAATTTGTCATGACCCAATTCTAAGTTCATAATTAAACCTAATATAACCACCAGTAGGTAAACCAACCCATAGTCTTTTACTAATTGTTTCAGACTATGGGTTGGTTACCAACTGGGGGGTTATAGTAGGTGTCATCATAACTTGAGAAATTAGGTCGTGACAACATATTTATAAAAAATAGGGTAGGTACACTAACCTAGGTGAGTTAATACTATATATTTCTATTCAGCAATAAGGGAAATCAATCAAAATCAACCAAGTAATATGATATAAAAATAGGAAGATAGTGCAAATATATATAAATGTAAATACTACCAATAGGGTCTACACATCTATATTTCCTATCAAGCATTAACCATACCCCACGCTTAAATATTCCAACTTCCAAAAAATTATAATGATATAATATAATATAATAAAGTCAAATGAAAGCTCAAACACAATGACAAACAAGGTCCTAATATAGAAATACATAATACAAGAGTAAATACTAACATAGTATCAATCCTAATATATAATGCAAATGATGCAATGCGATATAGTAATAAAATGTTTTGAAAGTTATCACAAAACTTTTTGTATACGTCCATCGAGCTCACACCTACCATGTAGGACCCATGGGGGAGGGGCTTTCAGAACCCATATACTCATATATTTTTAATCTCATGTCTCAAATAAACCTTAACAGCACATCTTTCGGTATAAGTATTTTATATGTGTCTTACTTTCTTACAAAAATTAGAATATCTTAGTGGTACTAATGTCTCATGAATATGCATGCGTGACATGTGGATGTAATGCTCACAACCAATCAGTATAAAGATTAAAATCTATTCAATACATGCATAAATAATCTTAGAATAAAATCAGTGTATTAATAATTCATGATATCAATTTAAACTTGGCACCACCAAAAAAAATAGTCATGTAGCCATCAATATTATCCTTTTTAACCCCTCACTCGAGCATCACTATAATGATAATATAATTAAATACTCAAATAAGGCCTACAATGTCAAATCAAACCCCTACTCGAGTGACACAAGCATAGATAAAACATTCTAATGCACAAATAAGGCCTACAATAAGAAGACAAGCCCCCTCTAGGGTGACATATTAATAAATAAGACATTTAATGCAAAACATTACCAATAACATCAAGAAAATTCCCCAATCAAAAATCGCAATAATATCTACAAGTAATATGCATACATGTCCCTACTCGAAAACATGATCATAAATAATTACCTATGTCCTTAATTATGTTCACATAAGCCCCACATGGGAAACATAAAATAAAAAAAAATCATAATAATAATTAACTGTAACACCCCACAAAATTTCTAAGCTTCATTCAGTCTTTTAAGCTTGTTAAAGGGTCCCAGACTTAGAAAACTCTAGATAAGTTCCCAGACTTAGTTTATTTTTGGCCTTCAAAAGTTGGCAATCTCATTTTTCCATCTTAATGTTCAGTATGTTTATTAATTCATGATCAGAGAGTTCAATAGGTATTCCCGGACAAGTTTTAGATTTTTTGGACCTCAATTAGACCACGTTTGGTGTCCTAAAATAGTGGACCAACGCAATCTTGGCACACTGCATCGCCCATCGCGTTGGTTAACATTGTTGCAGGGACTTCCAGTAAAACTAGTGAGGCTTGGTGCGATCATGGAATGAAGCTTCGGGTATCACGTCGATGCCCAATTTCGGTCATTAAATGTCTGCATTTTTAAGGGCAAAAGGGTTAATTTTCCACCCCTATATAAGTCCAAAAACATGAGATTCAGACTTTATTTCACCAAAATATTATTGTTTCTCTCAAATACTCTCAACAACAAGTCTAGGGTTTTTATAAGAGCTTCAAATTCAAGAGATTCTACCGTTAATTTTCAAGAATCTTCCATCCAAGGTATGCATAGTGTTCATTCATGGAATCCTTTCATCCATGAAGTCCAAGAATCAAGTTTTAAAACAATGAATTTTGGTATTTATGCTATGGGTTGATTATGTTCATGTGGTTGTTGTTTCATGATTCCCAAGTTGGAACCTTTATGTATTTTTATGAAAATATGTTAGGATATGAGTTGAAAACCATGAATTTTAGTTGGTTATGATATGTTAATTTGATGATTATGCCATGCCCTAAGTCATGCAACCTAAGTGTTTGATAAAATGCCTATAAAATTAGAAATTATGTAATAGAGCTCAATTGTGACTTAAGTGATGGATTCATGTTTTACCCATAAGTTCAAATTACTCCCATGCTATTGATGTTTAATGTAGATGTTTGTTGAAATGCTCATGATGCTAGAATATGGAATTATGACATTGATTATATGAATTCCTACCATGTACAAGATTATGATAACCATGTACTTCATGAAATCCCCACCTTATTGTATTATGGATTGTTGATGTTGGTTATGTATTCAAGAGTATCATGCCTTGTTAGTTTTCTTCTATCGAATCCTGGGGGTACTTGTACCCAAAAATATAGTTGTGTGCCTAGATTTAGTGTGATGTTTTTAAGATACTCTCAATCAAGATATGAACCATAGAACTTAGTCAGTCATTTGACTTAGGAAAACTTAGTAACCCTAGTAATCTCAGAAAGCTCAGTAATTCAGTAAATCTCAGTAGTATTCCGTCATCCACGAAACCCAAGGAACTCAGTCTAATTCAGTTTAGTTAATCATGTTTAGTGTCTATTCATATGGGAGTAGGATTCAGCACTGAGTGAGCCTAAGGATGGGAACTTACCTTTTATTAGAGGGTATGATTCTTAAAAGCAGTCCTTACCCTCCAGAACTACTTAGCCAGTGTAGGTTGAGACATCAAACCTGATATTTTAAGGGTAGATGATGTGGATTAACCTGTTATATGAGGGTCCCACCATTCTTCTTTGAGTACTAGCTATATGAGGGATCACTCACAGCTTGTCCTTAACAATGGCATGATATTAACACCCTTCTAATTGGGGTTACAGATTAGACCCCAACTCAGCTATATTGCTTTATTTGGGGCATGTCGGATAAATGACTACTTCCCACAGTTACAGTTATAGTTTTAGTCTTAGTCTCAGTAATAGAACTCAGATAGTTCAACAGCCTACAAGACTGAAAGATACAATCAACTTAGAATAGTACAGAACTCAGCTAGTTACACCAGACCTTAGATTGTCAAACACAGCTCTCAGTACCAGTTATATTAGTTATCACTAACTCAAGGTATCAATATTTACACTCAATATTCAGTAATCTCATGAATTTAGTTACAATAACTTATTCATGCATGCACCCTCACATTTATGTTATACAGTTAGTTAGCATTGTTCATGAATTTGAACCCTTTTGCATTTAGCTTACCTCACTTGCATACCAGTACATTCAATCATACTGAAGCATTTGCCCTATGGTGTTTTATACCATAGGTTCAGAAGCACGAGCTCTAGAGTATCAGTAGCATTCTAGATTTCAGCAACCAAATTTAGCAATGAGTCCTCATCATTTGAGGATGATAAGATTATTTATTTCATTATTTCAGCTTAGTTTTCAGTAGATGGAGTTAGTTGGGGACATGTCTCATCAACTCCTTATTCAAATAGTTCAGTCAGTTAGAGGTTTTCGGACTAGATTTAGATTTTAGTATTTTCAGATATTTACTTTAATTTTTGTATTGCGATACCCTATTATTCAAAGATGGTTTTATCAGATGTTTTATTTAGTTTTTGAACCTTATGCCATATTTAAACCTACTATTTCTGCATTATACATGATATATGCAGTGTACAGGTACAGATATCAGTCATGGGTTAGCTTATGGTCCTTCGGGCTCATGAGTACCGTGTAGCATTCCGCAAACCAGATTTAGGGCGTTACAAACTTGGTGTCAAAGCCTAAGGTTCAATAGAATCCTAGGAAGTCTGAAAGCCGCATCTAGTAGAGTCTTATACATGGGTGTGCTGCACGCCACATTTATGTACAGGAGGCTATGAGATGTTTTAGGGATAGTTTCCCTTTTTTCAGTATTCATGTTGTTCCAGTGAGTATAATCTTAAGTTAATCTCTTAGTATAATCCTTTTCTCTTCCATTTACAAAACATGCCTCCCAGGAAGAGAACTAGAAATTAGTTAGCCCATCAGCCCGAAGATCCTTTGGGCAAACATGACTCTGATGCAGAGTTTAGAGTTGCATTCACTACTCTTTCCCAGTCAGTTTCTGCTCAAAATGAATGACTAGTTATAGTTCTAACCAACCCAGTGGCCAATTCAGTTGCAGCCAGGATTCGGGCCTTCACCCGAATAAATCCTCCATCGTTCTTTGGGTCTAAGACAGATAAGTACCCTCGGTAATTCTTTGACCAAGTTTAGAAGGTTACGGATATCATAGGAGTGTCAGTTATTGAGAGTACTGAGCTAGCTACATATCAGTTACAGGATGTGGCTCACACATGGTTCAAATAGTTGAAGTTAGAGAGGTCAGTTGATGTAGGGCTGATTGAGTGGGAGGAGTTTATTACTATATTCTTAGATATATTCTTTCCCTGAGATCTGAGGGAAGATAAGGTGTTAGAATTTATAAACCTCAAGCAGGGAAACAGGAAGGTAAAAGAGTATTCTCTTAAGTTTACTCAATTAGCCAGATATGCTCCTCATGTAGTTACAGATAGCAGGTCCAAGATGAGTAAGTTTATTTCTGGGGTGAATGATAGTGTGGTTAATGAGTGTAGGTCCGCGATGTTGAATATTGACATGAACAATGCCAGGCTTATGACCCATGCTCAACAGATAGAAGAGCAAAAAATTAAGATGAGAAAGGAGCAGAATAAGAGAGCAAGGACAGGTAATTTCAACTTTGCTCGGCCTAAGTCAGAGGGAGGAAACCATTCTCAATTTCATCCTAACTCATCAATTTTAGCTCCTTCTTCAGGTAGTGCTCCAGTGCCAAAATTTAGAGACGACAACAGAGATAAGGCACCAGGCTCTAAATCTCAGGGCAGTGTTAGTAGTGCCTGAACCTATTCTTTTTGTCAGACATGTGTCAAGCACCATTAGGGTACTTGCAGAGTGGGTAGTGGTATTTGTTTTGGATATAACAAGCCAGGCCACAGAGTCAGATATTGTCCCCAGCCAAGTCCTCAGGGTCAACTTAACTGTTCCTCAGCTCAGTTCGATCGCCCAAATCAATAGGGTGCCACCTCCACTGCTATTAGTGGGCAATGCCCAAATAGAATTTATGCTCTCCAGTCCTAATAGGATTAGGAAAATTCTCCTGATGTTCTTACTGGTACGTTACAGATCTTTCACTTGCATTTTTACGCCTGGCTAGATCCAGGAGCTTCTTTATCTTTTGTTACTCCTGACATAGCAGTTGATTTCGGAGTCAGTCCCAAAATTCTAGCATACCCTTTTCAGTATCTACCCCAGTGGGTAAAAACATCATCGCTCGATGGGTATACAGAAACTATTCGGTCATTATATTTTAGAAAATTACCTCAGCAGATTTATTTGAATTAAAGATGCCTGATTTTGAGGTCATTCTCAGCACGAATTTTCTTCATTCCTGCTATGCCACAGTTAAGTGCAGAAATAAAGTTGTCCAATTTTAGTTTTTGAATGAACCTATCCTAGAGTGGAAGAATAGTACTTTATCTTTCAGAGGTCAGCTTTTTTCCTACCTTCGAGCACGGAAAATGATATCTAAGGGATGTGTCTATCATCTTGTTCAAGTTAAGGACACTAGTTCTGAAACTCCCAGTCTTGAATTAGTACCAGTAGTAAATGAATATTTAGAGATTGTTCCTAAAAATCTTCTAGGGATTCCTCCCGAAAGGGAAATAGACTTTGGCACTAACCTTCTTCCAAATACTCAGCCTATATCTATTCCGTCATATAGAATGGCACTATAAGAACTCAAAGAACCGAAAGAGCAGTTGAAAGATCTCTTAGAAAAGGGATTTATCAGACCCAGTATGTCCCCATAGGGCACACCAGTCTTCTTCGTATGCAAGAAAGACGGTTCTCTCAGAATGTGCATTGATTATTGTAAGCTCAATAAAGTCACGGTCAAGAACAAGTATCCACTTTTCCAAATTGATGACTTGTTTGAACAACTTTAGGGTTCCATTTATTTCTCTAAGATAGACCTCAGATCAGGCTATTATCAGCTCAGAGTCAGGGAGTGTGACATTCCAAAAATAGATTTTCAAACTTGGTATGATCATTTTGAATTCCTAGTCATGTCCTTTGGTCATACCAATGACCCTGAAACTTTCATGGACTTAATGAACTGTGTGTTCAAGCAGTACTTAGACATATTAGTCATAGTCTTCATAGATGATATTCTTGTCTATTCCCACAGTGAACGTGATCACAGGACCATCTTAGAATCATACTTTAGACTCTTAGAGATCATCAACTATTCGCCAAATTCAGTAAGTGCAAATTTTGGCTAAGTTCAGTAGCATTCCTTGGTCATATCCTTTTTAGTGATGATATTAGAGTTGATCCTCAAAAGTCCAAAGTAGTAAAAAACTGGCCCAGACCTATCTCTCCATCTGATATCAGGAGTTTCTTAGGTTTGGCTGGCTATTAGAGATGGTTTATTAAGGGATATTCTTCTATTGTATCACTTATGTCTAGATTGATGCAGAAGAAAGTCAAGTTTCAGTAGTCAGATCCTTGTGATAAGAGTTTTCAGAAGTTGAAGACTCGACTCACCTTAGCTCCAATTTTGGCTCTTCCAAATGGTTCAGATAGTTTTATAGTAAATTGTGATACATCTAGAGTAGGTTTGGGTTGTGTCCTTATTCATTAAGATAAGCTCATAGCCTACCCCTCTAGGTAGCTTAAACCCCATGAGAAGAATTATCCTACTCATGATCTTGAGTTAGCAGCCATAGTTTCTGCCTTAAAGATTTGGAGGCATCTATATAGAGTTCATGTAGATGTGTTCACAAATCATAAAAGCCTTCAGTATGTATTCTCTCAGAAAGATCTCAATCTTCATCAGAGAAGGTGGTTAGAGCTCTTATGACATGAGTGTCTTTTATCATCCGAGCAAGGATAACGTAGTGACCGTAGTGTCCTTTATCATCCGAGCAAGGCTAACGTAGTGACCGACTCTCTCAATAGACTATCCATGTGTAGTGTTCCTCATGATGAGGACAGTAAAAGGAAGCTAGCTTATGAAGTTCATTAGCTTGCCAGACTAGGTGTCCATTTAGTCAATTATTTAAAGGGTAATATATGGGTTCAGAATAGTTTAGAATCATCTCTAGTTTCCAAGGTGAAAGAAAAATAAGATAGAGATCCCAGCCTAGTCAAGCTGAAAGAGTCAGTCAAAGATCAAAAAGTTGAGGTTTTCTCGCAAAGGAGAGATGGTGTATTGCATTGCCAGGGTCATCTGTGTGTGCTAGGTATAGAAAACTTGAGGCAGCAAATTCTTGTAGAAGCGCATGGTGTGCACTACTCTATTCATCCAGGGTCCAAAAAGATGTACCGCAACTTGTGGGAGATCTATTGGTAGAGTGGGATGAACAGAGATATGGCAGAGTTTGTGTCTAGGATCTCTGCATGTCAGCAGGTTAAGATAGAGCATCAAAAGACTAGTAGGTCCATGTAAAAGTTCAATATTCCTACTTAGAAGTGGGAAGAAGTGAACATGGACTTCGTGATCGGTTTGCCTCATACTCATCATCAGCATGATTCAGTTTGGATCATTGTAGATCGAATTACCAAATCAGTTCATTCCTTCTATTCCATACCTCTTATTCAACTGAGGAATATGCCAAACTCTATATTAGAGAGTTGGTAATATTGCACAGTGTTTCGTTGTCTATTGTCTTAGACAGAGGTACCCATTTCACCTCTCATGTCTGAAAAGTGTTCCAAAAGGGTCTTGGTACCCAAGTTCATCTTAGTACAGCCTTCTATCCTCAGATAGATGGTCAAGCAAAAAAGACCATTCAGACTTTAGAAAATATTCTGCGAGCATGTGCAATTGATTTCAAGGGTAGTTAGGATGACCACTTTCCTTTTATTGAGTTTGCATACAACAATAACTATTATTCCAATATTAAGATGGCTCCATTCGAAGCTTTCTATGGTAGGAGCTGCAGATCTACGGTCGGTTGGTTCAAAGTTAGTGAGGCCTCAGTTATAGGGCCTTACTTAGTATTTGATGCCTTATAAAAAGTCCAGTTGATCAGAGAAAGACTCTGGGCTTCTCAGATCCAATAGAAGTCTTATACGGATATGCGCAAAAAGTATCTCGAGTTTGAGATTTATGACTTTGTTTATCTAAAGATCTCCCCCATAAAGGGTGTGTAGAGATTCGGCAAGAAGGGAAAGCTCAGTCCCTGATACGTCGGTCCCTTCAAAATTCTCAGCCGCTTTGGTAAGGTAGCTTATGAGCTCGAATTGCCTTCAGATCTAGCCTCAGTTCATCCATTCTTCCATATCTCTTTGCTCAAGAAGTAAATAGGTAACCCAACATTCGTAAACTCTATTGAGGGTGTAGATATTCAGAACGGCCTCTCTTATGAAGAGATTTCAGTCAAAACTCTTGACTACCAAACCCGTAAATGTAGGAACAAGAAAGTTCCTCTAGTCAAAGTTCTTTGCCGGAATAAGTCTATTGAGGGAGCTACTTGGGAAGAAGAAGCAGACATGTGGACCAAGTATCCTCACCTCTTTTCCCCTAATTCAGACTCAGCCTAAGGTAATATCTTTTCTTAAACCTTATTCATATTTTATGTCCAAATTTCAGTTACTACTTGGAATTCATTTTCATGCTCATATTCTCATTATAAACTCAGTATTAAATTACCATTGCATATCCAGTCATATGTTCATGCATTATGTCAGTCACGTATTCATGTATCAGATATGTATCTTCATTATGAGAAACTCATCTTATCAGAAATCTATGTCATGCATTCTTTAATAAGTTACGCATCCATCAGATATGCATGTTCAGCATGATACATTCAGTTTATTAGTCATATAATCATGTTACAGTTATTAATGTCCCATATATACATAAGTTATCGTTTCTCCCCTCTCAGTCAATTTTATTTGAGGATGAATGTACCCAAGGGGGAGATAGTGTAAGACCCCATAAAATTTCTAAGCTTCATTCAGTACTTTAAGCTTGTCAAGGGGTCCTAGACTTAGAAAACTCTAGCTATGTTCTCAGACTTAGTTTATTTTTGGTCTTCAAAAGTTGGTAATCTCATTTTGCCACCTGAATGTCCTTTAATGGTTAATATGTTTGTTAATTCATGATCAGAGAGATCAATAGGTGTTCTCGGACAAGTTTTAAATTTTTTAAACCTCGATTAGACCACGTTTGGTGTCCCAAAATAGTGGACCAATGCAATCTTGGCACACCGCATCGCTATCGCGTTAGTTAACATTGTTCCAGGGACTGCCAGTAAAACTACTAAGGCTTGGGATGATCATGGCACGATGTGACAGGTATCGCGTTGATGCCCAATTTCAGTGATTAAATATACGCATTTTAAAGGGCAAAAGGTTTAATTTCCCACCAATATATAAGTCTAAAAACATGAGATTTATCCCTTATTTCACCAAAATATTATTGTTTCTCTCAAATACTCTCAAGAACAAGTCTAGGATTTTCATAGGAGCTTCAAATTTAAGAGATACTACCGTTAATTTTCAAGAATCTTCCATTCAAGGTATGCATAGTGTTCATTTATGGATTCATTTCGTCCATGAAGTCCAAGAACAAAGTTTTAAAACTATGAATTTTGGTATTTATGCTTTGGGTTGATTATGTTCATGTGGGTGTTGTTGTATGACTCCCAAGTTGGAACCTTTATGTGTTTTTATGAAAATATGTTAGCATGTGAGTTGAAAACCATGAATTTTAGTTGGTTATGATATGTTAATTTGATGATTATGTCATGCCCTAAGTCAAGTAACCGAAGTGTTTGATACAATGCCTAAGAGATTAGAAATTATGTAATATAGCTCAATTGTGACTTAAGTGGTGGATTCATGTTTTACCCTTATGTTCAAATTTCTCCCGTGCTATTGATATGCAATGTAGATGTTTGTTAAAATACTCATGATGCTATAATATGGAATTATGAAATTGATTATATGCATTCCTACCATGTATAAGATTATGATATCCATGTACTTCGTGAAATCCCCAACTTATTGTATTATGGATTGTTGATGCTAGTCATGTATTCAAGAGTGTCATGCCTTGTCATTTTCCTTCTATCGAATTCTGGGGGTACTTGTACCAAGAAAATATAGTTGTGTGCCTAGATCCAGTGTTATGTTTTGAAGATACTCTCAATCAAGCCATAATCCATAGAACTCAGACAGTAATGTGACTTAGGAAAACTCAGTAACCCCAGTAATCTTAGAAAGCTCAATAATTTAGTAAATTTTAATAGTATTCTGTCAGCCACAGAACCCAAGGAACTCAGTCCAGTTTAGTTTAGTTAATCATATTCAGTGACTATTCAGATAAAAGTAAGATTCAGCACTGAGTGAGCCCAATGATGGCAACTCACCTGTTATTAGAGGGTGTGATTCTTAGAAGCAGTCCTTACACTCCAGAACTACGTATCCAGCATAGGTTGAGACATCAAACCTGCTATTTTGAGGGTATATGAGGTGGATTAACCTATTATAAGATTGTCCCACCGTTCTCCTTTGAATACCTGCTATATGAGGGATCACTCACAGCTTGTCCTTAACAGTGGCACGGTATTGACACCCTTCCAATTGGGGTTACAAATTGAACCCCAACTTAGCTATATTGTTTTGTTTGGTACATGTCGGATAAATGACTACTTCCCACAGTTACAGTTACAGTTTCAGTCTCATTCTTAGTAATAGAACTTAGATAGTTCTACAACCTTCAGGACTGTTAGATACAGTCAACTCAGAATACTATGGAACCCAGCTAGTTCCATCATACCCTAGACTACCAGATACATTCGTTCAGTATTAGTTATATCAGTTATTAGTAACTCATGGTATCAGTATTCAAACTTAGTAGTCAGTAATCTCACAAACTCTGTTATTGTCACTTATTCATGCATGCACCCTCACGTTCATGTTATACTGTCAGTTAGCATTGTTCATGCATTTGAACCCTTTGTGTTCATCCTACCTCACTTGCATACCAGTACATTCAATCGTACTAACGCATTTGAGCTATGGTACTTTATACCATAGGATCAAAAGCACAAGCTCCAGAGCATCAGTAGCATTCTAGATTTCAGCAGCCAAATTGAGCCATGAGTCCTCATCATTTAAGGATGATATGATTATTTATTTCATTATTTCAACTTAGTTTTTAGAAGATGGAGTTAGTTTGGGACATGTCCCATTAACTACTTATTCAAACAGTTCAGTTAGTTAGAGGCTTTCGGACTAGATTCAGACTTCAGTATTTTTAGATAATTACTTTAATTTTGGTATTGTGATACCACATTATTCGAAGATGGTTTTATCATATGTGTTATTTATTTTTTGAACCTTATGGCATGTTTTAGCCTACTATTTCCGCATTTTACATGATGTAGGCAGTGTACAGGTACTTATATTAGTCATGGGTTAACTTGTGATCCTTCGGAGTCATGAGCATCGTGTAGCGTTCTAGGTACCAGATTCAGGGTGTTACATTAATAGTGGATAACCTAAACCTAGATTGTTCTATACATTGTGTCTCATCAATGGTTACACATCTATTCATACTATAGGTATTCTCTAAAGGCTCAATCATTCCATAAATAATGATAATAATAACATAATTATCCCCTAACAAGGCGCTAAACCACAATTATCACAATTAAGTCCTCCAATAAGATTCAAGGTCTAAAATAGGCAATCCAATAGTAATGATTCGATATCACTATGTTATTTATCTACATTCTACTCTAAGGATAATTGTAAATAGTAAGACTACCTAGGATAAGCAAATATATAACTACAATCCAGGAAGGACTTCGATTCTCAAAGAGATGTTCATAATTTCACCAAAGTAGGACCCCCAATTCTAAACAATATACAAAATACAACAAACAAGTATGCAATAGATAAACACTTTGGACAAAGTCAAGGTACATCTCAACTTGTCTTGGATGAAGATCCACAAACTCAAACACCATCCAATTTTCCAATTGGAATATTGACTCCCTCGAATTACTACAAATGCATCTAATCTAATAATGAATGTCATCTACAAGTCAAAACAAAGCTAATGATACCTATATTGACCATATATAAGATGGGTCCAAAATGAGTTCGAAAATTGAGTTAAAAGGGGTAAAACTAGAATTTTATTTAAGAATAATGTTTCCTATATCTATATGAGTCTATAGTTGAAAACCCAATCAAAAAAGAAAAGAAATTGAGACTAAAATCAAAGAAAAGCTAATTTATACTTGACTAGGTAAAAAAAACCCAAAACACATTTTAAATCACAGATTTTAAGTTGTTTTGAAGATGAAATAATTAGAGAGTGATAGAATCAGGATTGGAGAACTTAACCATGAAATAAACCTCGAAAACCTCTTTGAAATCACCTTAATCCAATATCAAGAAGTAAAAAATAAAGAAAATACTATTGGGGCCGAAAAAGGGGTGTTTAATTTGTCCAGGTCAAGGCCTTTGTGAACGTGGGCCCTTGGTTGCAATCTTAAGGTTTCCTAATCTGAAACTACACATATGTGGGCCTCTAGAAATGAACACAAAGAGTAAACTTGACCTTTCCCATGGACTATACTTTGTAATTGTGGTGCCCTCTGTTGCAATTGTAATGAAAGAATTATTTGCCCTCCGCAAGATCACAAATGCAAAGGAAAGAATGAAAAAACTTTGTGATCATAATATAGGAGCTCACAAATGAAAACAAGGGTGAGCCATGCACCAAAAACAATCAAAACCCACAACACACCAATTTAAAAATTCTCTGAATGGCCCCTCGAGATTTATTTGGGACCCCCAAAATAAAACAATAATGCTACTAGGATAATTGTGACATATTTGAACCAATAGAGAACATATTTTTAAAAAAGGATAATTTCAAAAAGTTAACTCTGGGACCCTTTTAAAGCCAAATTTAACTAGTTTTTAAATGTGGAGGGAGGAGGGTCAAAATGCAAGACAAAGGCTTAGGACCGGAATTAACCATGCTACTAATCCAAAATTTACATTACAAAGCTAATAGAACTGTTAGAATAGTCATTCAAGGCTTAAAATATTAATAAAAGTCAAACTACCCCTTTAATGATGTTCAACAAGAGATGGATCATGAATATAGAGTGATACACTGTGAGGATAATATAGAAGATAGTCACTTGGATCATAAGGATCCTTTTAATGATGATCTGCTTGATGTCTTTGATCCAGGTGATGCTGAAGATTTGGAAATGGAGGTGAATTAGATTGCTAGACAACAAGGTCTTTCTCCCAAGGGACAATTACTCAAGTCCAAAAAAGAATCAAACAACCATCACACAGCATTCCTGCTCACATAGCCAGACCTTTTACCAGGTCACACTCTCATAAACCAACCAAATAATTAGACACCTTACTTGGAATAAAAGGGGTATCTTTACCCAAGGTGTGCTGGAATTACTCCAACAACTCATTCACATACATCAAATCTCTCTGGTAATAATTTTGGAACCTTTCTCAAATATTACTCACCTTGCGGAATCTAAAAGATTTCTCAAAATGGAACATGCTATTTGTAATCCTAATGGAAAAATTTGGATGTTCTGTTCTCTGGACATTTCTTGTGATATCATTGCCAATTTGGACCAGCAAATTACTTGCTCAATTTCTCATAGTGCCCTTTGCCAACCTTATTTGGTGACCTTTGTCTATGCCAAGTATAAGGACTCTCTCAGAAGACCTTTATGGAATCAAATGGTCCAACTGTCTACAACATATTTACCTTGGTTCATAATTGGTGATTTCAATGTAATTACTGAAGTAGAGGAAAAGTTAGGAGGGATCCCTTATGACATAAGAAAGATCGTTGAGTTCTTGGGAGTAATTTAGGCTTGTGGTCTAACAAATCTGGGATTTCATGGTCCCAAATTTACTTGGTCTAATTTCAGGGGTATTAAGTGTAGAATATGGAAAAGATTGGATAGGGAAATGGTTTTAGATGCCTGGTTGGATAAAATACCAATAACTACCATTACTCATTTGTTCTTAGAGGATCTGATTATTGTCCACTTCTTATGAAGATGCAGGAAAGGGTAGAAACACACATAAAGTACTTCAAATTCTTGGACTACTGGGTGGAAAATCCTACATTTAGTAATACTATGGAGGTTTGCTGGAAGAAACCTTGTGATGGAACACCTATGTGGAAATTTCATCAGAAGTTGAAGATATTAACCTCTACTTTAAGTACCTGATCTAAAAGAGAATTTGGTGATATTTATGCTAATGTAATATAATATGCAGAGAAGTTCAGAGTGGTTGAGGAGAATTTAATCTCAAACGGCATAGATATGAACAGACAGGAGTTTCACAGAGTACAAGCTGAATACATCTGGCATCTCAAGGTGGAAAATGTTATATTGAGATAGAAGTCCTAATTGCATAAGTTTAAGTATGAAGATGCAAATTCTAGTTATGTCTATGCTATTATCAGAGAAAGAAGAAGGAGAATGTTTATTCATACAATTAAAACTGATGATGGGGAGTGGATTCAAGGGGATGATGCAATTGCTACAGCTGCTTGTCAACACTTCCAGAATATTTTTACTGGAAAAATAGAATATATTCTAGAAGAAATGTTAGATACTATCCCTAAAATGCTTTCAGATGCTCAAAATGAGATCCTACGGGCACTACCTACTCTGGATGAACTAAAGACAGTTGTAGTTTTAATAAATCCTCATTCAGCTACTGGTCCTAATGGTATGAATGGGAGATTCTTTCAGACTTGCTGGAATATCATTGGTATGGATTTACTGCAAGTAGTGATAGCTTTCTTTTGTGGATATGTAATGCCTAAATACTTCTCACATACTTGTTTGGTCCTCCTTACTAAAGTTTCTCATCCCAATAAACTTTCTGAGTAGCCTGAGTAATTTCACCAACAAAGTCATTTCTAAAATTCTCTACCTTAAATTAGCTCTCATCCTTCCCACTCTCATTTCCAATAACCAATCAGGTTTTTTGAGGGGTAGGAATATTGTTGAGAATATCATGCCTATTCAGGATATTATTAGTGACATTAAGAAACCAACTGTTGGTGGAAATATAGTCATAAAGCTGGACATGGCCAAGGCATATGATAGGGTGTCTTGGTCATATACGTGCTTAGTGCTGGGAAAATTTGGTTTTGGTGAAACCTTCATTGACATAATTTGGAGAACCCTATCCAATAACTGGTTCTCGGTTCTTATTAATGGTACCAGACATGGATTCTTTCATTCTACTAGAGGTTTGTAAAAAGGTGACCCCCTTCCCCTGCTCTATTCATTCTTGGGGATGAAGTTCTATCAAAGGCCTTAAAAAATCTACAACATCATCCTAAGTATTATGGATTTCTCATGGAGAGAAAAGGGCCTCCAATAAATCACCTCAGTTTTACTGATGACATCATTATATTCACTACTGGCAGAAGACACACTTTAAGTCTAATAATAAAGACACTGATATCTTATAAAAGGTTTCAGGCCAGCTGATTAACAAAGAAAAGAGCCACTTCTTGGTACCTAACCAAGCTTTTTACTCCACAATTTCAAGGATCAAAGGTGAAACTGGATTGCAACAGAAGCAGAGTCCCATTTCATATCTTGGTTATCCAGTTTATATTGGAAGACAAAGAATTAGTCATTATGTTGGGTTCGTTAGCAAAGTGGTTTTAAGAATTGCAGGTTGGCAATCAAAACTACTTAGTATGGTGGCATAGTGGTGCTGGTAAAACATGTCCTATAAGTAATCCCTATTCATATTATCTCTGCATGTATTACTCCCAAAACTATCTTAAAACAGCTTGTGAGTTTGTTTACTGATTTTCTTGGGGGGTGGAAAGACACCAAGAAGAAATACCATTGGGCATCCAGGAGAACCTTATGTTTCCCCCCTAATGAAGGAGGGGTTAATATTAGACATCTTGCTGAAACTTGTCAAGCTATGCAATTGAAGTAATGGTGGGTGTTCAGGATCAGCAACACTTTTTGGAGGTAAATTCCTACTTGCTACGTATTGTCAGAGGGACAATGTTGTAGCTAGAAGAAGTACACATAGTCAATCCCTGGTATGGAAGAATATGATGAAACATAAGAAGGAAGCTGAAAAACATATACTATGAAGACTCAAATCAGGTACCTGTTACTTTTGGTGAGACAACTGGATAGGATTGGGGCCTCTACACAACTATAGAACTGATGGTGTAAGATCAAACAATGCCAAAGTTGCATCCTTATTAATTGATTGAGTGTGTAATATGCAGAAGCTAATCATAATAGTCCCTTCACAAGTGTTACACTGCATACTTAAATTATCATTTCAATTCCAAGAAGTGGTCCTGATCTCCCAATTTGGACTTTGAACATAAAAAGGGAATTTAGTTGCTCCTCGGCATAGGAAATGGTCAGAGAACACAAAGAAATAACAATGTTGAACACTTACACTTGGCATAGACTGATTTATTTCAAATGTTACTTTCTTATGTGGATATTGTTGAGATAGGAATTACCCACAAATGAAAGGATCAGGCAATTTAGTATAGCTCCTGGTAACTATGGATGTTGTGTTACTCTTGGATGGGATACCATTTCCCACATCTTTATATAAGGATCTTTGCAACTCATATCTGGCATTATTTTTCATCCTCAATGGGAATTCTTCATATCCCAAACTCAATCAGGACTTTGATACTGAAATGGTGGAAGTACAAATCCTACAATAATACACATAAGTTGATTTTTCAAGCCCTACCAATTATCATTTGTTGGAACCTATGGAAACATAGATGTGATGTCAAATATGGAGAGAAACAGCCCCAATTGGCTAGAGTAAAATTCCTGATCTACAACGATATCTCCTACCTATTATGTAGTGTCTTCCCTTATATCTCCTGGCCTACAGGTTGGAAAAAGTTGATACCTTATGTTGAAAAATCATATAGGAGATAAAGGTCACATCTGTGTATTGGCCTAAATCACCAGCTAAGATGGATAAACTAAATTCTGATGGTAGTGCAATCAGAAACCCTGGCAAGATTGAAGCAGGGGAGTTATAAGATATCATCATGAAGATATCATTTATGTATATGCTATACCATTGGGACAGGGGACCAACAATCAAGAAGAGGTGGAAGCTGCTATATGGGGACTTTCCTGGTGTTTGAACAATGGTATACAATAAGTTATGTTAGAAGTGGATTCTGAGCTCCTGGTCAGATGGATAAGAGCTCAAATTCTAATCCCATGGAACCTTCAGTCTCTTGTGGAGTCTTTACTCAAATTTATCTCTCAGTTTCAGCTGTGCATTTGCAGACATATCTACAGGGAAGCCAACTTTGTAGCAGATGCCTTATCCAAGATTAGTCATTAAGCAGAACAACCTCAACACTTCTTTCATAATTCTCAACTCCCTTCAGAAGCAGTAGGATACTTCCAACTTGATAAAATGGGATTACCAAGTTTCAGGAGGAGGAAATTAAAGAAACTGCAGGAACCACCTTAGTGTAGTTTTGTATTAATAGGTATAATCAAATAGTATATTCTCACAGTTGTAGTAGTTTCATTCATTCAAATGTGTTGCCAATCTTGAGGTCAGGTTTATGCCCCCCTCATTGTACAATTTTTTTGTGATTAATAATAAATCCTGGGGTGATGCTCAGTCCCTAAAATTTACCAAAACAAATAATGTTCAAAACCACAAATTCATTTAAAACACTCTCGAATGCATTAAGAATCGTGTCAACCATCTCCAAAACTAATAAATAAGATAAAGTAGTCACGAAACAGGATACAATGGTCAAAATATAAAAATTTCTAAATTTCACTATACGGGTCTTTACAGTTTTTCATAGTGTTTTTTATCTGAGCTTTTAGTGTGTTCTTCGTGCTTGGATGATCATGTTGTGTATGGGATTAAATAACCAATGTCATAAGTTAAAGAATAAGAATCTTGAAAAATTCATTTCATGTTCAAATTCTATACCTAACTGTGATATTATGTTCCTTTTTAGATGTGTTGATTCATTTTCTCTTAAAAACGAAACTTACCACCATCTTACTTCTTGAGATAAACAACGTTTGGTTTTTGTATTGGTATATTTTAAATAAATCTATTTCCATTTGAATAATCTTAAACCTTTAAAAATGAATCTTGGCGTCTTTGAAGCCAACAATTGTGACTTTGAAAAATCATGTAGATTATTTCTATTGTAATATAATGATTTACCTTTATTGAAAGCATATGACATTTTGAAGCCCACGACAAATCTCTTTTACTATTTTATGACAAGACTTATCTTTATTTTATTGATTTGTTCAAAATTTCAGCATAAATGTTGATTCTTTTTCTCTTATTTTATATGTCATATTATTGAGTCTAATAGACTCTCATCTCCTCTGTTCCATTTCTGACATGTGTTATTAACTTCAAAGGTCCAAAAGACTTATATTAGGATAGGAAAATTTAATTAAAAATTGCATATATACACAAGTTAAAGTTATATAATTACATTAAATTCCAAATTGATAAAATATTTATAAAAATCTCAAAATAATTATAAAAATCTCCTTATTTGGTAATTTCTCTCTCCTAAATATTATACATGTAAACACCGTTTTTTGGCTTCCATTTTTTACTGGATACTGCTCCCATTATCAATCCAATTTTTACGCCATTTTTTAAGCCCATCTTTTACGGCAAAATTGAAGTAACTTCTATCTAGTAGTTATCTAATTATAAGTTATCAAGATTTTATTGTTTTTTAATAATTTACTTCATTAATTTTTTAAATTTTTTTTGTTCAACTTTACCAAATCAGGGGTTTTCTATTTTTTGTTTGTTTGCATGTTCAAATTACGGTATTGTTCAATTATATTCAAGTTCAGTAGTTCATTTTTTTCGTTATTTTTCATATAGTACAAGTTATTGTTTTCTAGTTCGATTTAACACTACTGTTAAGTCAAAGTAGTGTTAATTAGTAATGGGTTATCCTCCAAATTTTTGTTTAGGAATTACTCAGTTAGATTCAAATAAAAAAGATATTCCACTTGGATTTGTTCCTGATACATTTGATGAACAGGATCCGAAATTCGCAGAGAATCGCTAAAGCACAGAAACGATCCCGTTACAATGAAGAAATTGAGGGATAAGTCCGCTTCTAAATCGAAGAAGTCTAGTTCAAAAGCAAGTAAAAAAGAAGTTTGATGATTCCATCCGACCACGTCTTCCGAAGGTATTTATTATGAGTTTAGGTATAATTTGACATATGTATAGTATGACATGATACATTTTTTTGTTCATCACAGTAATGTATAATGTAGTTGTTCTGAAATATTTTTCTATAGGTTATACATTTGATTAATAAAGCTGATATTAATTTTGAGATGTATAAGTTACCCTCATACATGTGTAATTGTTGTTTATGTTTGGTCTAATATTAATTGTTAGTTGTATACATAACCATCATACATTTGTATATGCTGTTCAATTATGATCTTGATTGAAATTTTTAGCTGTATAAGGTACCCTCACACATGTTTATATGTAGTTTATTTTAGAGTCTAATATAAATTGTTAGATGTATAAGTTACCCATATACATGTGTAACTCTATAGTGGTTAGGGTTTGAGTTTATTATACATTAATGCAAGTTATTTGTTAATGAATAAGTAACCATCATACATGTCTAATATCTTATCTTAATTTTGAGATGTATAAGTTAACTCATACATGTGTTACTCTAATGTATATATTGGTCTGATTTTTATTAGACATTAATGCAGTTTATTTGTAAATGTGTAAGTTAAACTCATACATGACTAACTGTTGTTTGATTTAGTTTTTAAATATATAAATGACCATCATTCAATGTGTATCTGTTAGCTAATTATGGTAGAGTTTTTTTCCAAGGCATGAAATACCGAATTGACAAAGTCCCACCACACCCATTGCATATGAGGAGCTATTGTAACTGTGATTTCGGTAAAGATATAAAGGAACATTTTGGAGAGGATGTTTTAGGAGCATTTAGAAATACAATTTTTGGGATATTTCTGAATTTGTCACAGTACAACAGGATAGGAGAGATTTTAAAATGTCTCCTTATGCTTGAAATTCAGCAGGATAATAAGGACGAGCTTCATGTTTAAGTACAAGGGGAAATTCTCAAATTTACAATGCTTGAATTTGTCATTATTATCAATCTTAAGTGTACCGTTAATATTAATGATTATATGTATACTTCATCATCAAAATCAGCATTGATGTCAATGTATTTTTCTGATAATAAAGGAGCAATAATTAGGTCAAAACTGATAACACGTGTAAAGATAAGAAACTTTGATAATGCTGAAGATGCTCTGAACCTGGAGATAATGTTATTTGTTCATACATTCATGTTTTCTAAGCATAAGAAAGAACCAATCAGTGTAGCACACTTTCAGATGGTCGAGGACGGCCGGTACATTCACTCTTCATGGAGGAAGGTCACATTTGAAAAGTTAATGAATTCCTGACAGCAGGATTTAAATATCACAATGCAGTTATATTCATTGGGTGGAAGACTGCACGCTCTAAATATTTGGATGTTTGAGTACTGCTCCGAGGTAGAATAAAAAATTGTTGTCCATTACAGAAACTTAATCCCAAGAATACTAAACTGGTCTGTTAAGTGTATAAGGCCTAATTACAAGTCTTTTATGTTTTGCATGTTCAGTAAGATAATTATTTAACTTTGTAATTAATTTATTTGTTCAAGCCATTTTATTTATGTGTAAATATTTTATTTTGAAATTATTCTTTATAGTATTCGTGCAAGAATATACAACCTACAGCCGAAGAAGTTAGCAGATTAGAGTTGTCCTTTTCAACAGATTTTAAGTCATTTGATCCAACAACTCATGTTTTAACATCCACTACTGAAACATTGAAAAGGACAACAGATAAATTTCAATAGTGTGTCTGTACCATTGCTGAAGAATTTGGTAACTTCAGCACTATACCACCATGGGAAATTCTCATAAAGGCTGGTTTAGCTTTGCCTGAATCACCTGAACAACTTTTGAAGAGAAGAAAAACTGTGATTTTTTAGTAAGATAGTCCAGCGATTATGGATGATCATACATCTACACGTTATCTTCCAGTATATCATATTTCTGATTTATATAGTGAAATGCAAATGGATGCAGCAGACAAAGGTCAAATTGGTGTGTCTCCTCAGAGTCACTGGCACAAGTCCATTTCTTCATCTTCTACCAAGCCAAAAGAGACTTTTAAATCAAGTTTAGATGGTGATGAAATAAAGAATTACATCAAATAATGTGTAAGTTAACTTTCTTAATGATTTTTTTTTTAAAAAAAGCATAATGTATTTCTACTAAATTTTTTTCTTTACGTTATAAGTTTGCTGAAAAAATTGTTGAGCTAGTTACACTAATATCAAAAATACCTACTGAGGTCGTCAAAGCATTGAAGAATGAAAGAAAAAAGAAATCACAGGTATAACAATAAAATTTCATTATATTTTGTCTAACGTTGATGACATGTTCATACATTCAGATTATTCGTGTTATATAGGAGGAGAAAATTGATGAACAATAACAAAGTCAAGAAGATGGATCGAACAAACATGAGAGTTCATATAAGGAGGATATGCAGGTTCTTTTTTGTAAATTATGTTGTAGTGTTACTATAACTATACATAACTACCATATAAAAATCAAATGTTATTTCTTTTTAATACAACATGAAGATTATCATAAGGGATCACTCAATGATATAGAAGAGTCTCGTGATGATGAATTCAATAAGCAACACATTCTTAAAGACCAGGAGTTGCTGGTATTTTTTTTCCTCCCTAATATTTGTTATGTACTAAATTTGAACAGTTTAGTTTTCATCATACATTATCTCGAATGTATAATCATCAGTTATACATTAATCATACTATTTTTTCCTTCAACAAAATACATGTTATTTATGAATATCTTCATACATATGTATGTTATTTACAATTACTTAAACATTGATTGATCATGATTTCCTGATAACTCATTACATAAACATTTTTATTATGGTAATTTTGCGAAATGACATTGACTAACTGTACTAAAAATTGTTGGTTATGCACTGGTGTCTTTAGTGTAAAGATAATTGTTCCAAAGTACTAATTGTTCTGTATAAATAAATATATAACATTATAAATGTAGAATTACGTTTACTGTAATATGTAATAACAAGTATCGTTCACCTTAGACATAAAAGTCGTAAGCATTAATATAGTTATAAATTCTGATATTAAATTTATACATTACATGTCCTTTTGTGTTCACGTAGGATGAAGTTGGTGAGATAATAACTGATTTAATTCAGGCAACTGTAGATTCAATTTTATTTGGTCTATCAACATCGTCGATTACAAAGTCATTAGATGTTGGTGTTTCAAATAAAATGATCGAAAGCCAATGAAACTTTCAGGACAGTCAAATTTCACCAGACTTCCCTGATGCTCAGGTTCGGGAGCTTGAAGCCTCAAAAGCAGAAACACCTGCCAAAAGGAAAAGAAAGAAGTCCAGGTTTTTAAGGTCAGCGTACATTACAAAATATGGTTCTGGCTCTAAGGATTTGGGCGATTCTGATAAAGAGGATAAGCCGAAGTATGCTTTTGATGGGTATACCATTAACCAAGATTTGTTGAATGAATTGATGATCGATTACTCCCAGTGTATTGTCGTAGGATTATTAAAAACTCATTCTGCCAACTAAGAAATTTGGTATTCTCTTTTTCCTAACAATAATATGCCATCATAAATATTTGTGATGTGTAATCAATATTTTTTTTCAGGAAAGAAACGAACAACCACTATCGAGTAAATGCTTCGGGATTAGGTTACCCATAATTCGACTTTATCGTTGCACACCCGTAGTCCAAGAATTGGTTTTACTTGATGTACAAATGCAAGACATGCTGGAACGATAAGGTAACTTAATCTAAATATGAACTATAACAAGATTCCTTTTGCTGATAGTTGATTTTCTACAACACCATAACATAAATCTGACAACTTACGGCTTCTGTTACTTTTACAATATGCTCTAAATTTTATTGAAGTCTAGTTTTGTAATGTAGTCTGAAATACTAATATTCTAGGTTCAATGTTTTATTTTATTTTTGTACATTTTAACATGTTGTACTAACACTGCCTAACATAGTCAAATATTTATCATATATGTGAACCAATGTATAAAAAAATATCATACATGCAATATTTTTTCATTATCAGATAACCAAATTTAATCAACATGTTATTTATAATAACATGTAACACCCGTTATTGTTAGAAACATCATATTAACACCATATCCTCTATGTATTAATTATTGATTAATTAAATTTTTTTACTTTGTTATCCTGTTTTCACGTGTAGCATTTAGATGTGATCTTCTACTACTTGAGAAAGAAATTAAAGCTTCAGCTGGGTAATAATTATAGATATACAACGACTAGCTTCTTATTTAAAACATATGTTGAGAAGACACATACTCGATATTATCCAGTGGAACCGGCAGTTGAGTTGTCCATACAACAAGATTATGCAGAATCAATTATGGTGGCTAAGAATAAAGATGTTATTGCAAATATAATTAATGAATTTTGTATTCTTGTTGGGCTATCATGGTACATAGTTGATGAGGTATATGTTTCAATTAACTATGAAAAAGAATTTCACTGGGTATTAGCTATGATTGTCTTAAAGGAAAGATCGATACGTATGTATGACTCACTGTCAAGTAAAAGGAAAAGGAATCCCCAATTGAAATACAAAAGCTTGTAGTGATGTTGCCTACTTACTTGTTAGGAAATGGCTTTTATGAAAAAAACAAGTGAACTGACTGACCAACACTTGAAGTGTACAAAGGAAAGCTTGCTCAGCAAATTAATCTTGTCAATGAAATCCTATTTGATGTTGACTATGTTTAAAATTTTCCACAACATGCGTCTGATAGTTTGTAAGTAAATTAAAGTTTTTTTTCATGTATAACGATGTTATAAGTAATGTATTGATTATTATTTCATTTGTTATTTTTTGAAATCAAGGACTGTGGCGTCTTTGTGTAGGTAAATGCAAAAATTTTAAGTGAAGAGCAGCAAGTTCATTCATGTGGATTTGATGTTGCAAGTCAACGTACACGCTATGCTTCATTACTATGGCATTATGGAGTGGAAAAGACAAATGAAGGGTACACGAGTGATAATGACGATCCGCCTCAGCCAAGGAATAGTATTCTCGAAGAAATTAATGCAAGTGAAATTGTTACTTTAGAGTAGAAATGTTTAATAATAGTCGACATTGAAAGAACTAATTCTTAATTTTGTGTTTGATGTTAAACAATTTCAAGATTACTTTTTGGATGTTAATGCACATTTTATGGATGTCTTCTTATTTTTCAAACAATAATTTGCAGTAATGTACATTTTCTTATAAGTTAAAATACATTGAACTAATATCTAATACATTTAAATAGATGTAATACATAACATAATAGGTGTTGTCATACATTTTTTTGGGAATAACATTACAAAGATAGTTTACAACATTCACTTTTATAAAGTATTATACTGTTTCATACATTGATACAAATGTATAATCTAATATTATATATTCATAAATGAAAAACATATATTTTACTAAAATATTTTAATGTGTAATCATACACATAAAACACGATTCCCATATTTCATCTGATGTTATTTAAAAAAAAATCAGTTAAATAACATTTTTTTGTCTAACATAATACATTTAAAAAACGTATAACACTTAATTATACATTTCTTACACATTAACTATAAATGTATAACAGTTTGCTACAGATTATATTTCAACAATTGATTAATGTAATAGTTCCCAGGTTACATACTAAATATACCCATCACTTATAACTACAAGTAATATGTTTATGAATATGATATATGAAAAATGCTTCAAACTGTTCTTATAATATAAAACATTCATTAAAGAAGTGAAAATCAAATAACAATTAAAAAGTTTAATATTAGATGTTCCAGTATTCCAACAAAATCTAATAAAAATGTTTATCCAAATAAAATGATTCAAAGCTTCATCATATAGAAAAACATATTATCTTCATCATGAGTCCTTTGAAAAGAAACCGCAAGTCCTTCGGTTGTGATCAGCTCATCCGTATTTACCGCAACGGTTTGAACTTGAAGACAGTGATTCACTTAATTTCAAATGCCTTTCTTTTTTTGGCCTACCAGGCGGTCTTCTATATTTGGGCGGCAAAACTTCTTCATCATCAACAAAACCTGGAACATTCCAATCCTTATTTTCTGGCATTGAAATTATCGGGAGTTCATATGTTTTGACTATGGTGTTTGGCCTGTACAATTCAGAGCAATAATAGCCATAATCCTTTACATTCATATTTTTACTTTTTAATATGGTAATTTCATGTGGACATGGTATTTCATCAATTTAATACCTACCACAGTTGCACGTGTCATGCTCAATATCGATAATGTATCTCCGTCCCGAATCATATACGCAATAAAGATAACTACCTGGTGGCTTAACCTGTTAGAAAATGCATATTTAGTATAGATGATAAAATAATAATATATAATCAATGAAAAATAAAATTTCTGTTTATTAATTATTATAATACATACCGTCATCTGCAAAGCTTTAACCTCATTAAGAGTCAGTATTTCTTCAAATCTTCTCTCAAGAGTTGTATTGGTGTAAGATGCAATTTCGTTGTTCTTACCATTCCAGGCGACAAATAAAATTCTAACTTCTTCAAGGAAACCTCATCATTCTACTTCTATTTACAGGCGAGTGACACCGAGACCATTTTTCATACCCAGCATCCTCCAGATATTCCTTAACTCTTTGATCAATCTTAGTAACCTTTGACATAATATATTCAAAATCTTTTTTTCTATAAGCTTTAGTCATGGAATAATATAGGTCAATAAGTTTATTTTTTTTTTCTAAAATGGGTGAAAAAGTTTTTCCATAAATGCCAAATACATGCTAGATAGGGGACATTAGGATAAACAATGTTTACACCATTTATGATACTTTTATTTCTATCTGATCCAACACACATGTCTCATTCACTACATGCCTCTCTAAACTATTGGAAAAACCAAGACCACGCATTCTTATTCTCCGAATCAACAACACCGTAAGTTAATGAAAGAATATAACCTAAATATAAAAGGCACAAGAAAAATAATGAAAAAAATGTCAACGATAAAGTTGCTAATTTTAACTATTTGATGAATTATTATACATAAAACATCAATGTATAAGCTCATACAATACATAGTAAACAACAAAACAATAAAAGAGTTTAATAAAATATGAACGCACAATATCTGCACCATCTAATATGCTTGTTGATACAAAGGTTCTTTCGTATGGACCGCTTAAATGAGCTCTATCAAAAACTACAACAAGTTGACAAAATTCAAAACCCCCAATGTAATAAACAAGTATTTAAACTCGTTATCTACTGTCTTATGCATCCGAATGTGCGATTGCGAATACACTTGGTTCAGCATATAAATATAACGGGGCATTTTTTAATATTCATCTAGTGGTCCACCTCTAAGCATCACAATAGCCTTCTCTTTTGCGCGCCAGGCTTTCATGTAGTTAATATCAACTCCATAAATAGTCTTCATCTCTTCAATAGTGTCTGCAGGGTGTGTATTCTCTTGTAATTGATTAATTTTGGAGTTGTAAATTCACTCACAAAATTTATTGTAGCAACTACATTATTCAACACTTTGTCGCTAAGACTACAAGTATGCTCCGAATCAAATATTTTAATCACAAACAATTCTGATTCATTCATACAAGACGCCTTTAAGACCCACTTGCAATCTTTGTTACAACAAATCAGTACATAGTTTCATCAGCATATAAAAAATGCGTCAATGTATTAAACAAAATAAATTCAAATAAAAATAGATAGACAAAATGAAAATACTGAAACTTCCCTAGCTACATTATACGTTTCTCTGAATGTATAAATGAATATTATACATTCGTATTTCATTATAAAAACCTATATATAAAATACAAGCAACTTCAGAATAGGTTAAACCATTTCATTATACATTTCTTTGACTGGCACGTTTAATTATACATTAATAAGCATGTATAATAACACACTATACATTTATAATTTTACAAGCAACAACAGCAAACATACCAGGTTTAGAATATACACTTATTCAAAACCTCAAAAAACAGATTTCCATAGATTATAAGCTCAGCAAATATATTTGATACTTTTATATCATAGCTTTTTTTGTCGGATCATTTTTCTTTGGTGTTGAAGTCATTAGCTATTTCATGTCTTTCCATTACTGAAACAAGAGTTTACTTATCCTTGTAAATCTGATTCATCATCATTTCAGTGTTCTTGCAATCAGTAATGAAGTTTTTCACTTCAATTTCAGGAACATATAGAGAATACTGATTATCCATTTCGGCAACCGTTAACGCAATCAAATCAGATTCACTACCCTCGATACACATTACTGCACCTGTTTCTATATCAAACTCTCTTTCACTATTGGATTTAACAAATGTTGAAATACAAAGTGGAAAATTGGAGAAGAATTTTCTTTAACCACATATTTAACTTCAATTTTTTTACATACTTCGTCGATATTCAATTCTATGGCGATCGTAGAAACCAATTTCAAGAAAGTTATACTTTTTGAAATAATTATTGCATCACTTTTGTATGACTCATAACTAATTTCTGATTCCCAAATTCCAGAATGTCACAACAATATGGGCATATTCATATTGATCTTAGAAGTATTGAAGAACGTATGTAGAAGAAGTGGTTGATTTTTGCTTTCCAAATCTTGAATCCAAGATTACGAAAAAAATGATCGCTTAAGAATTTTTTTGAAATTCAAATATCAGTTACTAGTTTTATCCATAAACAAGTTAATGTTAGCTAATAATTGATGTAAATTATGGAACTGTAAAAATAATTAATGATTTTAATTACCTTAAATTTAGGATTAGTTGTTTCATTATACATTCGATCAATGTATAATACTTGGCCGAATGTATGAATATCTTTGCCAAAATTCGGGAGAGAGAAAACAAGAGGGAATTTTGTGTAATTACTTTCATTAGCTAGGAAATTTATGTTGTTTACACAAAATTTAAGTGAATTTGGGCAAAGGGCCTAAGTTCATTTCTTTACTTTGTTCTATTTATTTGTCTATTTGTTGTCTAACATTAAACCTTTTAATTTAATCTAGTTAATATTTCCTTTTTAGTTGCAATATTCTTATAAATGGATTTTTTGCTTGAATTGGCTTCAATTATTTAATTAGTGAATTCTTTTAACTTAGACAGTTAATTAAACTTCAAATCAGTAATTTTCCTTTTCGTAACCTTCACTTTGACACTTGTCAAATTAGTCTAAAGATAGGATTCTCCCCACTGTTGCATTTCTTTAGAAAACAAAACACACTCTTATCTTATTTTTAAAATTAATAAATAAGTCTTTTTTCTTAAGTTACTTATAAAGAGCTAGTTTTAAAATAGACTGGATAATCGCAAATTAACGGATATTCCGAGTATCTTAAAAACCTTCTCGATATATTAATGGGAATCACTTACCTAGTTTATTAAACTTAAAGATTTTTTCTGTTTTAAATATTTAAAGTTTTGTTAAAGGTTTTCTTTGTTTCTCTATAATTAATTAAGTTGTGACTCTTGCATATTTAAATTGTTTTGAAATGTGAATAAGTTTCGAAATGATTTTCTAAAAGTCGTAACCATTTTTCCTCAAACAAGGAGGACTCATTAAGATTAAGTTGCTTCTATTTTCTCTTAGCATGTTTCTTTCCTTTTGTTTCAACCCCTTGATGATTTACAAAGACAATGAAATGGGTTCATTGATTCATCAACCTTGTTTCCTTCTAAACTAGCATACCATGCAATTCATACACATTCTATATCTTTTATGGTGTTGTAGTTCATTTAAAAAGGATCATACTCAGGCAGTAATGAGTCACTGATGAATTGTACGAGGAAATTTTATTTCACTTCCATTCTTTAAGACTTATGGGGTCATTTAGTAGAGTGTGCTAGAAAAATAATACAAGCATTAATTTTGTGTACTTCTAGTACCTTGTTTGATACATATTTTTAATCTATGTATAACTAATGCTTGCATTAGTTATACACTCTATTGTGTGTTGAGCTATGTATTACTAATACCATCATTTTCCATATATTAGAAATACAAAAGATTTCAATACATGCATTAACTTGATTAATGATAAAACTACCCTTTAAATCCCTACTAGAACATTTTTCAAATTCCTTTTCCATTACTTTGCCTCTCTTCTCTATGCTTTGCCACAACAATTCTGCATTTAAATCCCATAATCATAAATAAAAGATTTTCATTGAACTGCATATCATCCAATTGTCTGGAGGAACTAAAGAGGCATAAAAGCTGCAAAATTTTTAAGTCTCTAACCAAATTAAGCTTGGACTCTTACTGGACTCATTGTTATATAATATGTGAGACTCTTTCACTTTTGTCTCTAATGACAATTTGATTAATCTAACAAAAGTTGACAAGGCTGCATTGGCAAAAGTTGTTGCTTCTCCTCGAGTTGCTGGAACTCGTATTGTTGCACAAAAAGTGTAAAAGGTATTTTTGTAAATAAAAAATTTTTTAATAAAAAATATACAAGACATATTATTTATAGTAAATAAAATCAAATAGTGTATAAGAAATAATATCAACATAACTAATGATCCTATTCAACATTATTCTCATACACTCTATCAAAAGACTCCTAAGTTTTGTTGTGGTGTTTGTCATTTTAATGACATGCTCATTCATGGTACATGAACCATCAAACTTCATGGTGGTAAAAGTACCCATTATTGTCCTAACAAGAAACTTATCGACAGTTTAAAGGAATTCTTCCACAAGTTTCAGAAGTTGTTCTGCATTTTCAGTTTTAGGAAGAGTAGTCTTAATGTTGCACGCAATACTCATTTGCATAAACATTAGGTCTAATATGTTAGAACGATCTCAGTTCTCATAATAAGACCTTTCTTCAGCCTTGCTATTTTCAATAATAGTAGTTGGCTTCTCAAAGAAAAGTACAAGATCAAGATCTAAAGTGCCAAAATGGAATTTGATCTGTCACACCAATTTGATAAGTTAGGACCTTTAAAGGTCTAGTAGAGGAAGTATATGAATAAAGAGCAAAAACTGCAAACAAAAAATGCTCATTTGTTAATACTTTTAGTTATGAGTTTAATCAAATAGAATATCAGATTTGCAAATGGTTTATGTACTTTAATGTTTATTGTTGTCCTCCTTTAAAGAAAACGTCAAAATACAACTTCAAACATAATGATGCTTAAATGTGAATTTAACATAATTTGATAAATTTTTAATGTGTCAATTAATAATATTTATTATTTTTAAATAAATAAAAATAATGGCACATCTAACTTATTTCTTTAATGTTTACTGGTTATAAGAACAAATAATCAACTTTTAAACGGTCCATAAACGTTTAATAATAAAAAAAAAATTCAATTTACCCATAATCAATATATTGGTTATAACTGTCAAGATTGACGGTAAATTGCTTTTAAGTTAATCATTATTTTAGAATTATATATTCATCAAATTTGATCGCTTTGATGATTAACAAATCTCACTCATAATTCCAAAATAAATAAAAATAATAATATCATGCCTATACGATACATTTCAGTGATGCTATAATACAAAATGAATTATGGACAAATAATATAAATTCAATATTCAATTTTTATGCACCACTTTAATTTATTTCCTTATTTTAAAAGAAAAGGTGGACAAGTGATTTAATGTAAACACAAGTTTACAGTGAGTGAAACTCAAACCACTTAAAGAAAATTATATCAAACCACCTAGATAGACCTCTTGCAGATACGGAGGTTACACAAGCTTTATTCTCCTTTAAACCCTTCAAAGCTCCGGATTCTAATGGTCTTCATCCTTATTCTTTTCAATCCCAATAGGATACTATGGGAAATTCTGTGCTTGAGACTTGTCATGATATTTTTAATATGCAAAGACTGCCTAATGCCCTTAACAATATTTGTGCGCTTGATCCCCAAATTTGCCAATGCAAATTACCTTAAGAATTATCGACCCATAAGCCTATGCTATACAATTTATAAAATCATTACGAAAATCATTGCTAATCGCATTAGGCCTCATCTTTTGACTATTATAGGTCCATGTGAAACTAGCTTCATTAAAGACCGACGAGCTTGTGATAATGTTATCCTCGTTCAAGAGCTTATGACAAATCTTAGGCACTCTAATAGAAAAAAGAGATCCTTATGGTTAAAATTGATTTAGAAAAACCTTTTGATCATCTTAAATAGTTTTTTTTTTTATCGTACTCTGGTGTTTTTTAAATTTACATCTAAAATGACTACACTCATTATGCACTGCATTTAAACCTGTCTAACGGGCCGGGCTGGTTCAACCCGGAACCGGCCCTCTCAATTTTGTCGGGTTCCGGGCCGGTTACGGGCCGGTTTTGGCCTTAACCGGTCCGGGCCGGGCCGGGCCGCACAGTAAAAATTTTAAAACCCACCCGGAACCGGCCCACTTAACCCAACCCGCTAAAACCGGGTCAAACCCGGTTAAAAACCGGTCAAATCCGTCAAAAAATTAAATAAAACATCAAAGATACACTAGATATACACTATATACACTTAATATACACTATATATACACTAGATATACACTATATATACCCATGAAGTCATAATTCTTCAAGTTTGAGGTCGTCTTTGGGCTATGGTTCCATTCCTTGGTTTCTTATTTCTGCTCTATACATGTATACGTTAAACATACACGTCTATAGAAGATCGATTCACATATATACACTCTATTCTATGTATATGTAATACTTTACTACATTATATATACATTACAATATGTATAGATATACTTATATACTAATTTATAAAACATATAAACATATATATGCACCATTCAATATATATTTACTAGTTTAAATAAAATATATATACATGTATACGTTAAACATACACGTCAATAGAAGATCCATTCACATATATACACTCTATTCTATGTATATGTAATACTTTACTACATTATATATACATTACAATATGTATAGATATACTTATATAATAATTTATAAAACATATACACATATATATGCACCATTCAATATATATGTACTAGTTTAAATAAAATATATATACATGTATACGTTAAACATACACGTCTATAGAAGATCCATTCACATATATACACTCTATTCTATGTATATGTAATACTTTACTACATTATATATACATTACAATATGTATAGATATACTTATATACTAATTTATAAAACATATACACATATATATGCACCATTCAATATATATTTACTAGTTTAAATAAAATATATATACAAGTATACGTTAAACATACACGTCAATAGAAGATCCATTCACATATATACACTCTATTCTATGTATATGTAATACTTTACTACATTATATATACATTACAATATGTATAGATATACTTATATACTAATTTATAAAACATATACACATATATATGCACCATTCAATATATATTTACTAGTTTAAATAAAATATATATACATGTATACGTTAAACATACACGTCAATAGAAGATCCATTCACATATATACACTCTATTCTATGTATATGTAATACTTTACTACATTATATATACATTACAATATGTATAGATATACTTATATACTAATTTATAAAACATATACACATATATATGCACCATTCAATATATATTTACTAGTTTAAATAAAATATATATACATGTATACGTTAAACATACACGTCAATAGAAGATCCATTCACATATATACACTCTATTCTATGTATATGTAATACTTTACTACATTATATATACATTACAATATGTATAGATATACTTATATACTAATTTATAAAACATATACACATATATATGCACCATTCAATATATATTTACTAGTTTAAATAAAATATATATACATGTATACGTTAAACATACACGTCAATTGAAGATCCATTCACATATATACACTCTATTCTATGTATATGTAATACTTTACTACATTATATATACATTACAATATGTATAGATATACTTATATACTAATTTATAAAACATATACACATATATATGCACCATTCAATATATATGTACTAGTTTAAATAAAAAATATACACATGTATACATTAAATATACACTTGTATAGAAGATATATAAACATATATATTAAATATACATTAAATATACATGAAATATACATTAATTATACACTTTTTTTCTATTGCCGGGCCGGGCTGGGCCGGTTAACCGGCGGGCCTGGACCGGGTTGGTCCGGGCCGGGTTAACCGGGCCCAAATTTTTAAAAAAACCGGACCGGGACCCGGTACCCTAAAGCCCTAGGGCTTTCCGGGCCGGGTCAAACCGGTCCGGTTTGGTGTTATGGGCCGGGTCGGGCCGGGTCGGGCCGGGTCAGCCCGGCCCGTTTGACACCCTTAACTGCATTTCTTCTAGTTCTATTAACTTTTTTGTCAATGAGTCTCAAACTAATTACTTTTGTCCATCACGAGGGGTTCGTCAGGGTGACCCCATATCCTCTTATATCTTTATTTAATGTATGGAGCTTTTGTCTAATTACATAAATCATCAAGTAGATATCCTCCGTTGGGCTCCTATCTCCCTCCATTCCAAAGGCTCTTGTCTGTCACATCTTTTTTTTCGTCGATGACTTAGCTCTTATCTCTAAAGCTACTAGTAAGATCTATTTATACAATGTATAAATGTATGAATTATCTTTGTAAGCTATCAGGACATAATAAATGCTATTAAATGAAAAGTTGTTTACTCTAACAAATGCCCTGACTCTATTAAGTTTTTAGTTAAAACTCTTTTTGACATATTCCCTTCAAATCATTTCGGAAAATACCTTGGGTTTTTGTTTTAAAATAATAAGCCTAAAAGTTCGGATTTCAGTATATTATTGATAACATGAGGAGGAAACTCTCCTACTAGAAAATAAAATTTCTCTCTCAAGCGGGTCGTCTAGTCCTTTAAACTCTACCCTTTGCAATCCCGACTTACTCTATGCAATACTTCAAGCTGTCGAAAAAAAATTGTAACACTATTGACCAAATTCAAAGGAATTTTCTTTGGGGATCTACCACCCAAAAAATAAAAATTCATTGTATTGCTTGGGAGAAAGTTGCATCACCTAAAGACTTTCGGGGTGTTGGAATCCAGACCGCAGACACCAAGTACACAGCCTTGTAAACTAGTTTATTATTGTAACTTCCTACTAATCCCACCACCTTATGGGCTAGTACTCTTATCTCTAAATACAATGGTAAGTGGACTTCCTCTTGCTGTTGTTATATTTGGAATAATATTCTTTCGGAAGGAAAATTTTGTTCTCAAGCTATCGCCTGGATCATAGCTAGTGGTCATGTAATTAATGTTTAGGTCGTAAGATAGTTTAACTCATAAAGAAATTGATCTTGAGCCTAAATTAACCTCAAAAGCTAGCTCATGAGGGGAGGATTGTCCAAGACCATATAAGGGGCCCAAGGACCTTTTAACCCACCGATGTGGGACTCCCCACCCCCCACCCACCCCGCACGCCCAGGGATGGACATCTGAAACGTGGACAATATAAGACGGGGGTTCCAACATCCGAAAACAATGAACTCGGTGGGCCTGACTTTGATACCATGATAAAGAAATGGACCTTGCGCCTAACTCAACTTAAAAAACTAGCTTATGAGGGGAGGATTGTCCAAGACCATAGAAACCAAGGACCCTATAACCCATCCATGTGGGACTCCAACATTAACCTTAGTCGATTTATGGAACGAAAACTCTTGGGAATGGGAACAAATCTCTTTTGATATTCCTTTTATTTTAAGTCTCAAAGCTGCTACTACTTTCCCTTGTTAGGGTTTTTACTCTGATTTTCTTACTATATTTAAGTTTTACTTTTTCTTAGAAGAAAAAAAAATTACCATAATTACTTTTACTTTTCCTGAAAGAAAAATATAATTCTTTTCCTTATTTGCCAAACCTCTTTATTGGATAAAATGTTTTGGATATTTATAAATAGAAGTCTCATCTTCTCATACAATAAAATAATAGCATCCACAATGTAGTCATTAAAGATTCTTTGTTTAGGGGGAGATTTCTCCCAATAGGTTTAATGTTTTTGATATTAGGTTTTATAATATGTAGGCCGATTGACCAAAACATATAATAATTTTATGCCTTTTAAGTATTATTTTCTTTATCGTCTGATTTATTGTCTCAAGGTTTGCAAACGTTAAGCTTCCATATGACGCACAATCGATTTCGAACCCAACAAGTGGTATCAGAGTCCACGGTTCAATAAATCGATGGTCCAATTATTGAACAAAGTTGCCATCAATTTGATAATAATGAAGATATATGCCCAAAAGCTACATGCGGAGATAATTTTTAATCATATTTTCAATAATCCTGTTGTCACATATTTGAAAATAAAACTCACTTGTAACCCTGCAAAAGGACTCCAATATTTTTAACCCAAAAAGGGCTAATATATTTTTTAACCCCAAAAGCTCCATTTTTAAACATGCCAAATAGTAGTGATATATGAAGAATATATATGAAGAACGAAGATCATGCACAAGAAAAAGGAGGATCAAGAATATTTTGAAGAAAATCAAGCCAAAAAGGAGAGATTTGTTAGGGTTTTTGCCCTGATTTTCCTACTATATTTAAGTTTTACTTTTTCTTAGAAAGAAAATAAAAGTTACCATAATTACTTTTACTTCTCCTGAAAGAAAAATATAATTATTTTCCTTCTTAGAGGAAAGGATTTGGACATTTATAAATAGAAGTCCCCTCTTCTCATACAATAACATAATATCATCCACAATGTAGTCATTAAAGAGTCTTTGTTTAGGGAGAGATTTCTCCCAATAGGTTTAATGTTTTTGATATTAGGTTTTATAACATGTAAGCCGATTGGCCAAAACATATAATAATTGTATGCTTTTTTAGTATTATTTTCTTTGTCATCTGATATATTGTCTCAAGGTTTGTAAAAGTTAAGCTTTTGCATGACGCCCTCTCGATTTCGAACCCAACAGCCCTAACATAGAAATAGGAAATTACGATAAGCCTTATTTGGGCTTTAATCTAAATGGGTTGTTTTCCATAAAGTGTATGTATAATTTATTATGTCTCATCACAATAAGTCCTACTATTTTCAATGTATTTGGAAGCTCCAACAGTTAGAGAAAATTAAAATATTCCTTTGGCTCTGCTCATAGAACAAGCTACCCACCAACTCCTATTTCCATTTTATTGGTATCAACCTAGAACCTTTTCGCAAAGTTGTCATCTCGCAAGTTTTCTTGCATTGCTATGTGGTCTAAAAGGTTTGGCTTGATATGGTTATAAATATATATCAAATAAATTCCCACCAACATCATTGGACACTTTCCCTTAAAAATCTTAATCCCCCCTTTGTTGATAACAGGACCAAGTGGTTGGACATTCTCCCATTTGCCCTTTGCTACTTTCCTATTGGTCCGACTGCCCTTAATCAAATTAATCAATATTCCTCTCATAATCACCTTTCAAGTAACCTAAGTTTACTGACGTCTCTATCTAATGGGTGCCTCCTCGTACATGCTATTAAAAATTAAACATTGATTGCTCATTCTCTAAAAATAATTGCTGGATTGGAGGTGTAATTAAAAATTCAAATGGTCAATGGATAAGTGGATATTGAAAAAAGTTTAGTCCATTGTCACACCATGGCTATGTTGGAAGCTCTTCAACATGGTCTGCAAATTGTTCTAAACGATAACCTCTTGCCGATAGAAATTGATACTTACAACATCTTCTATAACAATCTTAGTCTTCATATGATTATATTATTTCTCTTTGCAGGTCAACTTTAAGGGGATTAGGGAATCTAGTGCTGATACGTAGTTTCTGACCCGACGAACATGGTAGCGGATGTTTTGTCAAGACTAGGTGCTCAGCTAACTCAGACTAATAATATCAATGGTTTGTTAAAACAAGGATGAAGCATAGGCTCTGATACCAATTGTAGGGGGTGTGGATAACTCTAATAGATATATCGTAACTATGAATTTATTTTTATTTGTGCGTGGATATTTCTTAACTTCTCTAAATATTTTTATTTTTAGTTTATTTATTTTTAGTTTATTTATGTTTATATCTTGGGGGTGATTAAATGGTATTTGATTAAATGTTTTACTGTAGTATTCTTTAGTTTTTTCTCTTAGTCTTTGTAATTCGTCTATACTATTTTTGAAGTATTCTAAATATTCTATATCTTTTGTTCTAAAATATTCGATTAAATTCTCTTTCATAAGCATTTCTTCTAATCTTATTTCCTCCATATCTTGTTTTCAATATTTTAAATATCCATAGTTTATCATTTTATTCTAAAGTAGTTTCTTTAAATTTATCAAATATCTTCAAATATATACTACTTCCGTAACTTTAAATGACATGAGCTTGATACCAATTGTAGGGGGTACGGATAACTTTAATAGATCTATCGTAACTATGGATCTATTTTTATTTGTGTGTGGATATTTCTTAACTTCTCTAAATATTTTTATTTTTAGTTTATTTATGTTCATGTCTTGGAGGGTGATTCAATGGTATTTGATTAAATGCTTTACTGTAGTATTCTTTAGTTTTTTCTCTTAGTCTTTGTAATTCGTCTATATTATTTTTGAGGTATTCTAAATATTCTATATCTTTTGTTCTAAAATATTCGATTAAATTCTCTTTCATAAGCATTTCTTCTAATCTTATTTCTTCCATATCTTATCTCCATTATTTTAAATACTCATAGTTTATCATTTTATTTTAAAGTAGTTGCTTGTTTACTAATTTCCATGTAATATTCTATTCTAATTGTACTATAATTTATATCTGAATTAAGGTTATTAATGCTATTAATTATCTCTATTTTTTCTTCTCTTAATGAGTTTTTTATGTTATATAAACTATTATCTGTACTTTTTTCTAATTTTTCTAAGGTTTCTTTTATCTATATTAATTTTTCTTTTAGATTTTTCATTATTTCTTTGAATCTGTTTCTATAATTAATTTATTCATATAGGTCACTTTGGTTTTCTCTAATTTTTCTAATATATTCTAACATTTTAGTCTAAATAATATCCATCTGGGTAATTATCTAGGTATAGTTATTCTATCCAATTTATAATTTCAATTTTATAGTCTAATATTTTTTCTAATATTATTCTCTTAATATCTATAATTTCTATCATTATTAAAATGGTTATTGATTATAGAAATTTAAATGCAAAAACTATGACATATAATTATCCAATACCAAATAAGATATTAAAAATAAGACAAATACAAGGATTTAATAATGAATGAAGCTTAATTACATATAAAGCTGAAAATGTAAAAGTACAGATATGGGATAAAATAATAACACTAGAAGAAATCTATAATTATGAACTAACATCAAAAGATATGCTTTTAGGAATGCCATTTTTAGATAAATTATATCCACATATAATAACTAAACAGGTTGGTGGTTTACAACACCATGTAAACAAAAAGTAAGAGCAAACAGAGTTATTAATAAAATAAGAAAGAAAAATGATTGGATAGAAGGAAGTGAAAAAATTACACAAAAGTTAGATAATATAAAGAATACTGAAAACACAATAGAACTAGTCGTATTTTTGATAAATAAAAAGGAAATAACTATATTTTCAGTAAATAAGATAGAAATAATTAATAACAAATTAGAAAGATTATATAATGAAGATCAATTAAAAAGATAGGAAAAAACATAAAACTACTATAAAAATTGAATTAATAGATAAAAATAGCATAATAACTCAAAAACTATTAACATATAATTTTGACGATTTAAAAGAATTTAAAATGCATATAGATGAATTATTAGAGAAACAATATATACAAAAAATGTAATAGTAAACATAATAGTCTAACATTTATAGTAAATAAATATAATGAACAAAAAAGAGGTAAAAGTAGAATGGTTATTGATTATAGAAATTTAAATGCAAAAACTATGATATATAATTATCCCTTACCAAATAAGATATTAAAAACTATTTTAGTAAATTTGACTGTAAATCAGGATTTTACCACTTAAAGTTAGAAGAAGAATCTAAGGATTAACTGTACTTACAGTACCAAAAGGATTTTATGAATGGAACGTATTACCGTTTGGATATAAAAATGCACCAGATAGATATCAAGACTTTATGGATAGTTATTTTAAACAATTATCTAATTGTATAGTATACATAGATGATATATTATTATATAGAAAAACCAAAGATGAACATTTAAAATTATTAGAACAATTTACAGATATAATAGAAAAATCAGAAATAAGTTTAAGTGAAAAGAAAGCCGGAATTATGAAAAATCAGATAGATTTTTTAGGAATACAAATACATAAAAGTGGAGTAAAAATGCAACAACATATAGTACAAAAAATAATAAATTTAAAAGAAGAATTAGATACAAAAAAGAAATTACAATCGTTCTTAGGATTAGTAAATCAAGTAAGAGAAAATATACCAAAATTAACAGAAAATCTAAAACCATTACAGAAAAAATTAGAAAAGGATATCGAATATAATTACAATGATGAAGATAAAAAATAAGTCTAGAAAATAAAAATACTTTGTAAAGAGTTACCAAACTTACAATTTTAGACGAAAATAAAAAATTTACATATATAGTAGAAGCAGATGCAAGTGAATATAGTTATGGAGGAGTACTTAAATACAAATACGAAAATAAAAAAATAGAACATCATTGTAGATATTATTCAGGAACATTTAATGAAACGGAAATAAAATGAAAAATAAATAGAAAATAATTATGTTCATTCTATAAATGCCTATTAGCATTTGAACCATATATTGTATGTAAAAATTTATTGTAAGAACAGATAACACACAGGTACGATGGTGGTTAACGAGAAAAATACAGAACTCAGTTACGATGAAGAAAATTCTGAGACTAGTATTAAATATACTAAATTTTACATTTACGATTGAAGTGGTCAATACTAAAAAAAATGTCATTACAGATTATTTATCAAGACAAAGCTTCCCAAACTGATTTATCAATGGAAGAGGTTGATGCCAAAGATACCCAGACTGATTTATAACTTCAAATGTTTGAGCAAATGAAGTTATTACAAGAAAAAGTTATTACACTAACTACTGAAGTTACAAACGTAAAACTGCAGGTTGGGCACTATACAAAACAAGATACTGTGCAGGAAGAGCACATTAAAAAACTAGACCTAGAAGGTGACGATGAGAAACACCTAAAAACTCAAATTACTAATGAAATTACAGTTACAGCTGCAGGCACATGAGATATATCTAAAGGGAAAAATATAGTCACTCAAAATAAACCTGAAATACCCCAGAAAAAGAATTACAACCTCAACCAGATATTTTCAATACCATATACACCAAATATACAAAGATCAGAATCATTTGCACCTCCCCAAATACATACATATTTTGAATCACTTAACCAATAAAAACAGACATACAACTATGTTGCCCGAAAATATATTGAAAATATATACACCTTACAAACCATGTTAAATATCAAACCTATTCAAAGTGAAGAACTAGCCGCCCAACAAAAAGGATATATTACCCAGAAATGCTAGAATTACAATAAACTTATTGCTTTTCCAGGTACAAGTTCGAATTTAATCAAATCATGTTACTATTATCGATTATTATCTACAGTTTACACAACTACTGAAGAAGAGTTGGAAGGAATTCCAAATATTCACAATGGATTTATGATCTACAAGAGAATTACTAACGGACAATTATTTTATGTTCAATTTTATTCCGCCCCAACCAAAATATTATTTGATGAAGTTAAACAGACTATTACAGTAATCAAGATAGGTATGACCAGAGATTGTATTATTCCAAAAGAAATATGTGAACAAGAAGAGATACCAAAGACATAGATACTAGGATTTTACCGCAACAAAAGAGTTATTAGACTTAGTAATATATTATTAGAACTACTTAATAATTTTTCAAATCAGAAACCCATTTGGATATATAGCTCGAGGAATCAAACATTGGTTTATTCAACTTGTAAAGCAGTTAGAGACCAAGACATGGAAGAACTTAGGAAATGGGGATTAACACTCCTCAGACCAGAAGAACAACCATTAACGAGATCTATCAAAAAAGAAATTATTTCAGAAGAAGCTATGGAATAATTTTGTGAAAAAGTTGGCCAAAAATATAATGATCACTATGTAGAAGATGTAGTGGAAGACACAACTTTATTTCAGATGTGATGCTACACTGACAAGAAGATAGAAAGCAGCAGATACGGAAAAAAGAGATAGCTACGGAGAAAAATAATGGAGATAAAAGACAAGATATTAAATTGTGAAAGAGATATGTAACAAACTTTCACAATTTTCTTACGTAAAATCTATTGTATAAAATTTGTAAAGACTTTTGATATATTAGTGTTTCTAGGATTTTTGACTTTTAAGCATTTATGATTTCGTTTTATGTAAAGACTTTCTTGTAAATTAGGTTAGAGAAATAACTTTTGAAGATTTTTGTAAAGAATTAGGTAGAATACGTGTAAAAAAATTAGAAAAACTTTTGTAAATTTTCTCATTATACAATTAGAATAGAATATTATACGAAAATTAGTAAACAAGCAACTACTTTAGAATAAAATGATAAACTATGAGTATTTAAAATATTGAAGACAAGATATGGAAGAAATAAGATTAGAAGAAATGCTTATGAAAGAGAATTTAATCGAATATTTTAGAACAAAAGATATAAAATATTTAGAATACCTCAAAAATAATATAGAAGAATTACAAAGACAAAGAAAAAAAAACTAAAGAATACTACAGTAAAACATTTAATCAAATACCATTTAATCACCCCTCAAGATATGAACATAAATAAAATAAAAATATTTAGAGAAGTTAAGAAATATCCACGCACAAATAAAAATAGATCCATAGTTACAATAGATCTATTAAAGTTATCCGCACCCGCTTCAATTGGTATCAGAGCCTATAGATATAAGACACCTATGATAGATACCGGAGCAGAAGCAAACTTATGTAGATACAACTATTTACTAGAAAATAAATGGGATAAATTAAAAACACCAATAGTAGTCAAAGAATTTAATAATGAAGGAAGTCTAATTACATATAAAGCTAAAAGTGTAAAAATACAAATATGGGATAAAATAATAACAATAAAAGAAATCTATAATTATGAACTAACATCCAAAAATATGCTTTTAGGAATGCCATTTTTAGATAAATTATACCCACATATAATAATTAAAACAGATTGGTGGTTTACAACACCATGTAAATAAAAAGTAAGAGCAAAAAGAGTTATTAGTAAAATAAGAAAGAAAACTGACTGGATAGAAGGAAGTGAAAAAATTACACAAAAGTTAGAAAATATAAAAAATACCGAAGACACAATAGAACTAGTCATATTTTCGATAAATAAAAAGAAAATAACTATATTTTCAGTAAATAAGATAGAAATAATAAAGAAAAAATTAAGACAATTATATAGTGAAGATCCATTAAAAGGATGAGAAAAACATAAAACGACTATAAAAATTGAATTACTAGATAAACATAGCATAATAACTAAAAAACCATTAACATATAATTTTGACGATTTAAAAGAATTTAAACTGCATATAGATGAATTACTAGAAAAATAATATATACAAAAAAGTAATAGTAAACAGAATAGTCCAACATTTATAGTAAATAAACATAGCGAACAAAAAAGAAGTAAAAGTAGAATTGCTATTGATTATAGAAATTTAAATACAAAAACTATGACATATAATTATCCAATACCAAATAAGATACTAAAAATAAGATAAATACAAGGATATAACTATTTTAGTAAATTTGACAGTAAATCAGGATTTTTCCACTTAAAGTTAGAAGAAGAATCTAAGGAATTAACCTCATTTACATTACCACAAGGATTTTATGAATGAAATGTATTACCATTTAAATATAAAAATGTACCAGGTAGATATCAATAATTTATGGATAATAGTTATATCTACTATTCTGGTTTCTTGGTCTACCTATAATAAGTTAGCTAGTGTAGGTAGCCAGTCTATATTAACTAGTATTAGTAGTTTAACTATTCCTCGTCCTATTAGTATCCAAAGCTCTCAAAGTACAACATATGCTGCTCCTGCTATAACTATTTAATTATCTATAATATATCCTTATTACCAAAAAAATGGGCGAGTTCTCTAATTCCTGTCAAAAGACGAAAATCATTATGCCCACTTTTCTTTAGTGACTACAGTTCTTTTGGAGAAGCGTCCAAAAGCTAATTGATAATTTTATTATATTTCTTTACTATAAATATAGTTCTATTGGAGAAGCATCTAGTAGATAATTGAGAATTTAATTACATTTCTTTACTATTAAAACATATATGGTTTGGAGATGCACAAAGGTATAGTAGATGAGCGGAAGAAATAGATCTAACCCATTTATTCCCATCACAAGTCACAACAACATTCTTTTGTCTTATAATTAGTCATATTTTCGTTGAATCAATCATCAAACAATTAAATACCAATTGTTGTTTTTAATAAAGAAAATATTAATGCTATGGAAAATTATTAGTTCCTCAATCAAACTCAGATACCACATAGAAGGATTTATCAGATAGTAAAACATATACAATCTAATTTGAAATCCTATTAATTATTCAGGAATGTGGAACTATATGATTTTCACATATACTTATACAAATAGAAATTTAACCAAGAAAACAGATCAAAATCCATAGTGATTTTCTTGACTTGAAAGCGAAAGACTTTTTTCCTTTTCTATTGAGGAATATGGTTCTCTCTCTTTTCTTAAGTTTACGGAATAATTTTTGATGGAAAGTATGTTGTTCTGATTCTAGTGGCAGAGAGAGGACCCTTTTAAAAGTCTGAACAATTATTCTACAGTTACCATCAACAAGTAGAAGATAAAGGAGGTAGGAGTTATATAAGTAAATAACCTTGTCTCATCCAATAAGAATTTAGCACATTATTTTATTTTTATTTATTTATTAACTACATAATAAATGGCTAAACGCGGTCATAATTTTAATGAGCCTCATATTATTTTATTAAAATTTTTTGTGTTTTAATTATTTTGCCCTTCCCATAGTTTCTTTATCAAAGGTTAGGTTAGCACACTTCCAAATGCGTTTGCAAGAGTTTTAAACGAAATTGTGATTTTGAACATCTTTAAAGGGAGTTAGTTTGACTTTAGTCAACTTTTAGTGAGTCTCGGATGACGATTCTAACAGTTTCATTAGATCTAAAATGTCAATTTGGGTTAGGAATGGTTAGTTTTGATCTTGAGCCTTTTTTTGCATTACGATCCTCTGTTTGAAAACTAGTTAAATTTGGCCAAAAGTTGCCCTGGAGTTAATTTGTTGAAAATAATTCTTTTTTTAAAATACGACATCACCATTAAGTCTGAAACATCAAATTAGCCTAGTAGTATTATTAGTCTATTTCTATAGGGTCTTGAATGAATTCCAAGGGTTAGTTCGAAGAGTTTTTGAATCAAGTGTGTTGTTGATACTGTAATTTCTAGTGTAGATACCATTCATTCTTCTCATTTGCGAGCACTTGGCTGCATTTGCAGATAAGAAAAATGTTAGGCATCATGAACATGATAGTGCGACCACATTTGCAAAGGATAGCTTCTTTGTTCATCACGATTGCAGTGTCTTGACTGCATTCACAAAGGGTTAAGCAAGTCTAATTTGGTTTAGCCTTTAATGTGTTCATGAAGGATTGACTGTGAAGGCAAGACTTGGGTTGGGTTTACCTTCACATTCATGGCCACTATATCACGTTTGCAAAGGATAATTTCTTACCTAGACAAATTTAAGTTCCCTTCTCTACCAAAAACCCTATTTTCATAATATTTCACCTTTAAGAGCTCGATTTTGGATGATTTTAAAAGTTTTTTTTTTTATGTTTCATCCACGGGTAAGTTCGTAAACTTTTATTCTATCACTTTTCATTAATTTCATCTTCAAAACAACTTCAAATACTTGATTTTAAATGTGATTTTAGGGATTTTTACCTAGTAAAGTGTAAAATAATTTCTCTTTAATTTAAAGTCCGATTTCTACACGATTTCACTTAGGTTTTCAACTATAAACACCTTTTGATATGGACAAGATTATTATTAAATGAAATTCTAATTTACCCTTGTATTTTCAAAATTAATTTTCAAAGCGGATTATGGACCCGAAAATAAATATAGTCGATATTGTTATCAATGGACTCCTTTTAACTTGTAGATGTCGTATTTGATTATATTGGAGATATTTGGCATTGATTCGAGAGAGCTGCGCTTCTGCTTAAATTTTAGACTGTACTTGGGCTTGTGGATCTTCTTTACAGGCAAGTTGAGTTGTACCTTGAGTTTTTTCAAAGTGTTTATGTGTTGTGTGCTTATTTACTGTATTTTGTGAATTTCTTCTGTAACAACCCGCAAAAATCGTCCATACGTTAACTGTGGTAATATGCTCTTAGAGTTAAATGACTAGAATTATGTCAAAGAAGCTTAGTCTCATTTTTGACTTCAAAAGTGAGTAAAGTTTAAACCATATATAATTTCCCTAATTTCTCTTTCTATCGATATAAGATTCGCCCAAATTTGATACCTGGATAAGAAGTTATGGCTAATTTAATTTCTAGTCATACAACACCTTCATTTTGGTACTTGGCGCATAGCGGAGGGGGCCTATTTATAAATTGTCAAATTCCAGTAGCATAGCGCGATTGTGGCGCGTTGTGCTAAAGGTTCAGGTACCAACAAGTGGGACAACGCAATTGCTCCGCATCGTGGTGACCTTAAGAATCCCACACGTCAATTTCCAATGAGCCACCGCAATTGTGGTGCATCACGGTGGCCCATGAAATCGAGCTCCCAGTTATATTTTTAGTCCATCTCATTAAGGGTATATTGGGTATTTTCTACCCCCTTATCATCCTAAATATAGAATTTAATCCCAAATGACCTCATTATTGATATTTTCATCAAAAACCATCAAGAACACTCCTTAGGATTTCAAACAAGAAAACCCAAATAACTCAAGACTTAACTGTGGGTTTTCAAGATAGATTGGAGATTTGGAATCCCCAAATCATAGGCTTCAACAATTATCCATCAAATTTCTAAATTGAGGTACGTAGGATTTATCCTAAAAACTACATGGTCTTGCAAACACTTGAACATGATTTAAAGATTATCAGACATGAATTTAGAAAGCCGTTTTTGAAATACATGATTTATTATGCATTATGAATGTTTAATTGTATTGTTGATTTGGTCTTTAGGCCTTCCCCCCTTAAATTGATTTACATGTATATGTATATGTATGAAAATTTAGATTTAGGATTATTTGAGAGAACAATATATGAAATGCCTCTCTTGTGATGACTTGAAGTTTATGATCTTAATGTGAAGGATTTGAAATGCATGATTTATGGCTTGAAATTTGTTTACTCAAATACCATAGTATTTTGATCATGATTTAGAGATTTAAGAGAGGGATTTTCTTGATGTAAATATATTTTGTTAAAAGAGAAATATTTGCATGAGATTAAGAGATTTGACATGACCACCTTGCATCATTGAAAGTTTGACAAAGAGAGTTGCATACATGTGTTTACTGAGTTTTAGAGAAAGAGTTATTTGAAATGATTTATTAATATGGTGGTTCCGAATTTATGTTTTGAAAATAAAGATTGTAATATGCTAATAATAGCTCAGAGATGTGACTTGAAAGTCAATGGTATGATGATACCAAAAGTATGTATGCCATAACAGAGTATGTTTTCAGAGTTTAATTTCAGAGAATGCATGTTGTAAAGAGTTAAAACTGGGCTTAAAGAGGGTTAGGTGGTTACCCGAAGAAGGTTTGAGTTCAAGTAACTCTTAGCCTAAAATCGAGATTTTCTCGGGCATATTAATTTTATGCTGGCGATAACCATGTGACGTAGAAGAGTCAGAGACTCCAACCCTTGCGGCATACTTGGGTTTGAGGCATCCCCGCTGAGTCAATGGAGGATTCCATATAGCCCATGGATTTTTAGAGTTGTAAGGTATACCACCTAGCATAGAAGTAAATCTAAGAGTGTCTCAGAATTTAGATGATTTTACAGAGTCTTTCAAAAATGCCCATGACATTTCTTACTATCTGATATGTTTATGAACTGTTTTAATTTGCTCTCATATATATTGAATATAAACTAGTATTTTGGATCTGCTCTATGTACCTGTAAATCTGTATTGACCCCTACCTCCCAGGTTCGGAGGCTTAGTCCAAGGGTCTGGCTAATTAGTAGAGTATTTTAGAGAGAAGTGATCCATTTTGTAGTGAGACTTTTTTGTTCCAGAAGGCCCGTTATTTCAGATTATGTTATTCCATTGGGGGCCTTGTCCCAGTTTTCAGAATAGTTTTGAGATATAGTAGAGATTTTGCAGACGGAGTCAGATCTTATTCAGATGTTTTGAATTGCAGTTTTCCTTCTTATGTCTTGAAACCCAGAGTTAATGACAATGTTTTCGTATCATATTATATTTATACATTTTATTTTATGATATGAATATTGTGCATGATTACCAGATCAGATAGAGTAGGACGTCTGGGCCTTCATAGTTTGGGATATCCGTCACGACCATGCCCTAGTTTGGGTCGTGATAAACTTGGTATCAGAGCACAGTTTGTGGTCCTAGGGATTCTGCAAAATCACGTGGGTATAATCTTATTTATGGGTGTGTAGCGTATCACACTTATAAGCAGGAAGCTACTAGGTCTTTAGGAATGTTTCTTCTCTTTGTGGTTTAGTTTGTACTTCAGAGTCTGAGTTGTCCCCTAATTGATGATCTTGTGTGTTTCAGAAAAACAATCATGCCTCCCCATCGTACTATTGATCAGAATGCATAGACAGATGAGGTATGTCCCACTCATGGGATAAGGACCCAAAATAGAGCTCAGACTCCGGAGATTGATGTTACTCAGGGAGTCCTACCTACTCATGCCATCCCACTTAGGGCACCCAGAGCTCCCTAAACGGGGACTAACCGCACTCAGCCTCACGAAAGAGAGGTATCTAATGTAAAATTTAGATAGTCTATTCACATACTAGCCCAGTTGGTAGCCACACAGACTCAATGGTCAGAATATATTGGGTTTGCATTGGTTACGTCTGAGGCTACAAGAGTGGGCCAGTTCATGAGGATTAACCCGCCCAAGTTTACTGGTACCAAGGTATAAGAGGATCCATAGGGGTTTGTGGATGAGATAGAGAAGATATTTAAGGTGATATATGTAGATAAGGTAGAGAGGGTTGAGCTAGCGGCTTACCAACTTAAGGATGTAGCGAACCAATGGTATAAAGAGTGTGAAGATTCAAAGAGTGAGCATGATGAGCCAACAATTTGGGACGAGTTCGTGGAAGCCTTCCTTGATCTATTATTTCCTCTCGCGCTGAGGGAGGCCAAAGCCAAAGAGTTTATGAATCTAAAGTAGGGTAAGATGAGTGTCTAGGAGTACACTCTGAGGTTTAACCAACTAGACCGTTATTGTCATGCCTTAAATCCTAATGGGGAAGACTGACACATATAACCGAGGAGGCCCGGGAGAACCATCTCATAACCTTATACTTCCCATGTATACCTCTATGACAACCCAAAATTCGAACAACATCATGTCACATATAAAAGGAAATAATCACTTATATAAGTTCAAGCACACATATATGTGTATATACAACACTTGGCCATTGGAGACATCACGTCTATTAACAAAATACCACCTTGACTGTACATTAGGTCTACAAAGCCTCTAGATAATAAACAGAGTTTAACTAAGGTCGGGACACACCCCACTATATAAAGAACTTCTATAAAATACCAAAAATGACTGGATATGACACGAAAATCCCCAAAGCAAATTAGAGCTCACCAAAAGCAGCTGGATATACTGGCTCCTACTTATGTGGTGTATGAGCTGAGGTACCTGTGCCTGTAACATGAAATGCAGGTCCCCCGTGGGGGACGTCAGTACGAAATATGTACTGAGTATGCAAAGCTATAGATAATCACATATGATATATGAGCTCAATAGAAATCAGACACAAGTGAATAAATCATTTTGTTCTTATCATCTTTGTAATCATTACTGTACTATACTGTGAACATTAGGCTGCCTCCAGTACATATCAATTGGGATCGACCCATGATAGGATTATGCCCCTTAGATACCACCCATAAACACATAAATAGGGATCAACCCATGATAGGCTTATGCCCCTGGGATACCACATGATAAGAGAGAACTTCCATCACTTAGTTCAATTAATCTTCGAGATTGTTATTTCGGTCGCCACCGCATTTTTGATACTTTGAAAAAATGATAGATCAATAAGAGACATATAAATAGACCATCACTGCAATAACAATGAAGTAAGAACTTATTGACAGATCAATAAAGTGTTTTGGAGTCATCAATGCCATAACAATGAAGTAGGAACTTATTGGTATATTAATGAAACGTTTTGGAGTCATTAATAGCATATGGATCTTGTTTGAGTAACCGGATATATTCTGACAATCATTAGTGTAATAAACATGTAAGATTTGGAAAACAAGTAAGTACTAGAATGTCTTGACATCTTGTAGGGTGGAAACAAGTTCATTGGTAACGTAGGACATCATACAAAACCATTATGGATCACATGTTATTGAATAACTTTGGAAACTTTCTTAATAGAACAATTGTTCACTTTCATGCCAAAGATATGGTATAGAGTATGCTTTACATACCTGACTGTCAACCTTCAATACTAGTCCCAAATAGACTTCCCATCTTTTTGGATTACTTATCTACAATGAACATATATAGCAATCTAGTATTAGCAACCAAACGTCACAATTTAATTGTTTGAATTCACCAAACTAGTGGTGAAGTAGTAAGCCTTAATTACACCATAAAGGGTGTCACTTTAACCCTCTTATACTCTAATTAAATTCATATGCCATGCATATTCATACAACATCCTCAAATATCAAGTTTGGATTTATTTATCCTTCCAACCAATCCATTAAACCTAATTGAGCCATAGACATAAATAATCATCAATTCAATAGTATATCACCATATCCACCTTCCATAACTCAATTACCATATCCTCCTTCCATAACTCAATTACCAGATCCACCTTCCACAATTCAATACAACCAAACCATGCAAAATAGTCCATAACCCTATTTCCATCACCTTTCAATAACAACCAATATATATAATCCTCTATCACACATATACATATGGAAAAGAACAAAGGAAAATAATATTCATACCTTAGAATTCACCTCTTGATTATGCAATCCTATTTGCACAAATACTAGGTGCCGTTCGAAGATCTCGAGATGACAAACGCAGTTATCAGATTACTTTGGAATTTCTATGGTTGAATCAAAAGTAATTTAAAGGTCAAATTTGGCTAGGGTTTGTTTTTCCTCAATGATTGATGATGAAAATGAGATTTTGAACTCATATACATGTATATATATATATTCCCGTCCATAATATAATAGGAAATGACCAAAATGCTTTTAAAATTTAAATAATGTCAAATCTGTCCTTTGGTGGACTGTTTTGTTAAGCTAAAGTAGATCGACCATAACTCTTTGCTCCGATATCGGATTTAGGTGAAATTGGTATCCTTGGAAGGATAATTCAAAGGGATTTCATTTCATATAAAGTAGGCCACTCAGTTCGTCCTGTACAAGGAGTTATGGTCGTTTGAAGTTGACCCTAAAAATCTATTTTGATAGGCTGAAGTAAAACGAGTATAACTCCTTACTTAGACGCTGTATGATGAAAACAATTGCATTGGAAACAAGACTCAAAGATATTTTTTTTCATGGGTTGCAGATCTCCCAGTTCATTATATTAAGGGAGTTATGATCATTCAAAGTTCACCCAAAAAGTCGGCTGGCCTCAGTAGTTTGTGTGCAGAAAAGTTTCCTGCACATTTACTATTCCTAAATATCCCGACCACCGTTTTATAGTTTTGAACGCACTCAACGGAAAAATTTTGGTATAAATAAAATAAAAAAAGTTAATTCCATATAAATAAGACCAATACACGTACTTGAATATGCCAATACACGTCCTTGAATATGGGGTGTTACATCCTTCATCCATTTAGGACATTCGTCTTCGAATTTTAGCATAGTTATTCAACCGAAAAAAGTTCAAGTCCATCATTAATATTCACATCATCACATAAATACTATGCATATATAAAAAAAACTTACTTGTTAATGTTCTAACTCCGTTTCTTGAACTTCCTATTCATCTTTGAACAAATGAGGGTACTTAGATTTCATTGCTTCCTCAGCTTCCCATGTAATCTCTTCCCTTTGACGATTTCTCCAACGTACTTTCACAGATGCTATCTCTTTATTTCAAATCTTCTAAACTTGGCGATCTAGAATAGAAATAGGCACTTCCTCATAGGTAAGATCTTCCGCAACTTGCATATCCTCAATAGAAGTGATATGTGATGGATCTCCTATGCAATTTCGAAGCATTCACACATGAAATATCGGATATACTGATGAGAGATATTGGGGTAGCTCTAATTCATATACAACTTGTCCAAACCTTCGAGTGATATTATACGGGGCCTATATAATGTGGACTCAACTTCCCTTTTTTGCCAAATCTCATTACCCCTTTCATTGGTGATACCTTCAAAAATATCCAATCACCTATAGAAAACTCTAGCCCTCTCCTTCTACTATCCGTTTATGACTTATGTTGACTTTGGGCTGTTTTTAGTCATTGCTGAATTACTTTAACCTTCTCTATGGCTTGATAAACACGTTCCGGTCTGAACAAAATAGTTTCACCCACTTCGAACCATCCTATTGGTGATCTACACTTTCTTCTATATAAAGCTTCATATGGTGTCATTTTTATACTTGAATGATAGCTATCATTGTAGGCAAACTCAATAAGAGGTAAATGATCATCCCTGTTGCCCTTAAAATCTATTACGCAAGCTCGTAGCATATCTTCAAGTATTTGGATGGTACGTTCTGCTTGTCCATCTGTTTGAGGGTGAAAAGATGTACTCAACTTCACTTGTGTTCCTAAACACCTCTGAAAAGACTTCCAAAAGTTTGTGGTAAATTGGGTTCCCCAATCTAATATAATAGAAATTGGCACTCCTTATAATCGTACTATCTCTTTAATGTACAGCTTTGTTTACTCTTCAACTGTGTAAGTGGTCCTAAATGGTAGGAAATGTGCGGATTTGGTAAGCCTATCAACAATCACCCATATAAAATCGAACTTCCAGGATGTACGATGCAAACCAATAATGAAATCTATGTTGATCATGTTCCACTTCCAGCTTGGAAGATCAATGCATTGCATATAACCTCCGAGTTTTTGGTGCTCAACTTTAACTCTTTGACAATTTGGACATTCAGCTACAAATTCTGCAATGCTCTTCTTCATGTCATTCAACCAATACATATCTTTCAAATCTTGATACATTTTGGTTGATCTTGGATGAATGGAATACCTTGAACAACGAGCCTTTGTCATAATCTTCTTTCTTAGCCCATCTACATCCGGCACACACTATCGGTTTTGGCACTGACGTACTCCTTCTCGCGTAAGCTCAAATGCCTTGGTCTCACCACTCTAAACGTTCTCCTTATGCTATAATAAAATAGGATCTATATATTGCTTCTCTTTCACTTCGCTACTAATGAATATCCCACAGCATTATGTATGATAAGCTCTTTATCCGAAGTTTTAAGAAGGAGAACTGACAAACTAGCTAACTGGTGAAGATCTTTAATCATCCCTTGCCTTTATATAGGTGCCATCATAGCCTTATGACTTAACGTATCAGCTACCACATTAGCTTTCCCTTGATGGTGCAAGATATCAACATCGTAGTCCATTAATAGTTCAAGCCATCTCCGCTGCCTTAAATTTAGATCCTTCTAATTAAAAATATACTGTAAGCTCTTATAGTCAGTATATATATCAACATGAACCCCATATAAATAGTGGCGCCATAACTTTAAAGCAAAAGTAACTGCTGCCAGCTCAAGATCATGTGTAGGATAATTTTTCTCATGTGGCCACAATTGTCTAGAACCATACGCTATTACCTTACCATGCTGCATCAATACACATCCTAAACCAATTCTGGAAGCATCACAATACACTGTATACCCTTCGGTGCCTTCTGGAAGTACCAACACGGGTGTAGAAATCAACTTGTTCTTTAAATCTTGAAAAGTCTTCTCACAAGCATCATTCCATTGGAATTTGGATGCTTTATGGGTTATCTTGGTTAAGGGTGCTGAAATGGAAGAAAAACCTTCAACAAACCTTCTATAATAACCAGCCAACCTGAGAAAACTATGAATCTTTGTAGGCGTTGTGGGCCTTGGCCAGTTTTTCACATCTTCTATCTTTTGAGCATCGACTTTTATCCCTTCACTAGATACAATATGACCCAAAAATGCCACCGACTTTAACAAAAACTCACATTTAGAGAACTTTGCATAAAGATTACAATAACGAAGAGTCTACAATGCCTGTCATAAGTGATTGACATGGTCCTCTTCTAATCTAGAATAAACTAGAATATCATCTATAAAAACTATCACAAATACATCCAGGAATGGCTTAAACACCCTATTTATCAAATCCATAAAAGCTGCGGGTGCATTTGTTAGCCCAAATGACATAACTAGAAACTCATAATGACCATACCATGTTTGAAAAGCTATCTTAGGTATTTCCTTCTCTTTGACCCTCACATAGTGGTAACCTGACCTCAAATCAATCTTAGAAAATCACTTGGCGCCCTGTAACTGATCAAATAAATCATCAATTCTTGGGAGAGCATATTTATTCTTAATATTCACCTTATTCAATTGTCGATAATCAATACACATCCTCAGCGAGCCATCCTTTTTGTGCACAAATAACACTGGTGCTCCCCAGGGGGACATACTAAGCCTTATGAATCTCTTCTCTAGCAAATCTTTCAATTGCTCTTTTAATTCTCGTAATTCTGCTGGGGCCATTCTATACGGAGGAGTGGAGATTGGTTGGGTGCCTGGTATTACATCATTACCAAACTTTACTTCTCGTTCAGGAGGCAAACCTGGAAGATCTTCAGGAAATACATCAGAAAATTCATTTACGACTGGAACAATGTAAAGAGTTGGTGGCCACGTTTTTGTATCCCTTACTCTTACTAAATGATATATGTATCCCTTGGAAATCATTTTTCTTGCCTTAAAATAAGAAATAAATCTACCTCTTGGCATGCCAATTTCACCTTTCCATTCAAGGACTGATTCATTTGGAAAATGAAAATATACCTTTTTCGTGCAGCAATCAATTGTGGAATAACAAGACGCTAACCAGTCCATACCTATTATAACATCAAAATCTACCATATCTAACTCAACAAGATCATCCATCGTATCATGACCACAAATAGTTACTATGCATTTTTGGTAAACCATTCAATCTATAATAGATTCCCCAACCGGTGTGGACACTTCAAATGGCTTAACTAATAGTTTGGGTATTCTTTCGAACTTTCCAGCAACCAATGGAGTAATATAATATAATGTAGAACCGGGATCAATTAAGGCATATAGATCGAAGGAAAATATAGACAATGTACCCGTAACCACATCTGGGGAAGCCTCTAAATTCTGTCGATCCGCTAGAGCATACGTACGATTTTGAGGCCCGCTAGAAATCGTGGCTCCTCTATCACCTCTAACATGACCCATTGGTTGTGCACCCCTTCCTGAATAAGGCATCGAAGATGATGATGCAACAAATAACACCCTAGGTCGTGCCATACCCCCTATGCCCCTTCGTGGGCATTCTCTCATCATATGCCCCGATATATCGCACCAAAAGCAAACATTGGTACCCAACCGACATAATCCCAAATGATATCTTCCACATTTATTGCATGGCTCTCGAGGAAGTATCGATTGGATTCTATTCCTTTTCCCTTGTTACCCCACTATCTGCGAACTCTGACTCTCACTTCTGTGCCCAAATTGATTTCCTCTGGACCCTTGGAACTGTGGTAGGGCACTACTTGTAGAATAATAAGATAATGGCCAAGGTGGTATAGCAGAAAACTGTGGTCTGAACCCTCCTTGGGATGCCATGAACTGCCCTATAGATCTGGCCCTCTTGGAATATCCTTTTTCTAATTCCTGTGTTATTCTTCTCTGCCTCTGATCTTCCATTTTCTATGCAAGAGCTTGGATCCTCGCTATATCCATATCTTTATTCAAAGAGGCAATAGTATAATCTCTAACCAGATATGGATCCAGCCTATCCATATATTGATGAACTTTGTCATCCATAGTAGCTACAACATTAGGAGCATATCTCTATAAGGAATTAAATCGGAGACTGTACTCCCTTATGCTCACATTCCCCTAACGAAGATTTAAAAACTGATCTGCACGGGCCTGATGAATCTCGAATGGAAGATAATGATCAAGAAATGCCTCTTTGAACTCTTTCCAAGTAGCTGGGGGTGCATCAATACCCCTAGATTGTTTTCAGTCCTCGTACCAATATATGGCCTCCCCTTTAAATCTATACACCGCTAACTCCACTGTCTCTCTACCCATTACATGCATTACATCTAAGGCCCTTTGAATTTAATCAATAAAGTCCTGTGGGTCCTCGTTAAGATCTGATCCAGTAAAAGTGGGAGGATCCATCTTAAGAAAATCCTGTGATTGAAGGCTAGCCGCCCTATCTATACCACTAGGACCCATGGTAGGAATGGATTGCCCTTGAGCCTGCCCTTGAGCTTGCCCAACAACTATATGAGTCAAAAGTTGCACTGCATTTCTAAGATCTTGGCAACAGAATTAATACGTGGCTCTGGAGATATAGTCCTCTTCCCCCTTATTTCTTCTGGAGTGGAAGAATTTTCTGATGCATGCTCAGCTGGAGCCTCACTTTGATTAGCTGGTATAGTGGGTGACTTACTAGTCCCCTCTCTGGTAGCCATATCAACTTGTTTACCGGTATTCTTGCTTCTGGTAACCGGCATCATTACTATAATAAGAGAAACAAATGGATTCAGTGGTCAACTATGACTTCATATACAATATAGGCTCTATTGCACGATCTAAGACATGAAGAAAAGAAACAATTCCTAAATGTCCATAGCCTCCTATTTATAGATGCGGTGCACGACACACCGATAAACAAGACTCTACGTAGACACAGCTTTATAGACTCACTAGGACGAACTTCTCTAATACCACTATTGTCACGCCTCAAATCCTATTGGGGTGGACTAGCACCCATAACCGAGGAGGCCCTGGAGAACCAACTCATAACCTTATACTTCCCATGCATACCTCTATGACAACCTGAAATTCGGACAACATCATGTCACATATAAAAGTAAATGATTACATGTATAAAATCGAGCAGACATATATATGTATATACAATACTTGGCCATTGGAGCCATCACATCTATTAACAAAACACCACCTTGACTGTACATTAGGTCTACAAAGCCTCTAGACAATACACAAAGTTTAACTAAGGTCGGGACACACCCCGCCATATAACTAACTTCTATACAATAACAAAAGTGACTAGATATGACACGGAAAGCCTCAAATCAAACTGGAGCTCACCAAAAGCAGCTGGATATCCTGGCTCCTACTTGTGCGGTGTATGAGCTAAGGTACCTGTACCTGCAGTATAAAATGTAGGTCCCCCATGGGGGATGTCAGTACAAAATATATACTGAGTATGTAAAGCTATAGATAATCATATATGATATAGGAGCTCAATAGAAATCAGAAACAAGTGAATAAATCGTAATAGGAGTGGACCATACTTACTAGAACTTGTGACAACCTGTACATTGTATTTATTCAATCACTTTACCTTTGTTCTTATTATCTTTGTAATCATTTATGTACTGTACTGTGACCATTAGGCTGCCTTCCAGTACATATCAACTGGGATCGATCCATGATAGGCTTATGCCCCTGGGATACCACCCATAAACACATAAATAGGGATCGACCCATGATAGGCTTATGCCCTTGGATACCACCTGATAAGAGAGAACTTCCATCACTTATTTCAATTAATCTTTGAGATTATTATTTCGGTCGCCACCGCATTTTTGATACTTTGAAATCATGATAGATCAATAAGAGACATATAAATAGATCATCACTGCAATAACAATGAAGTAAGAACTCATTGGCAAATCAATAAAGTGTTTTAGAGTCATCAATGCCATAACAATGAAGTAGGAACTTATTGGTATATCAATGAAACATTTTGGAGTCATTAATAACACATAGATCTTGTTTGAGTAGCCGGATATCTTCTGACATTCATTAGTGCAATAAACATGTAAGATTTGGAAAACAAGTAAGTATTGGAATATCTTGACATCTTGTAGGGTGAAAACAAGTTCATTGGTAACATAGGACATCATACAAAACCATTATGGATCACATGTTATTGAATAACTTTGGAAACTTTCTAAATAGAACAATTGTTCACTTTCATGCCAAAGATATGGTATAGAGTATGCTTTATATACCTGACTGTCAACATTCAATACTAGTCCCAAATGGACTTCCCGTCTTTTAGGATTACTTATCTACAATGAACATATATAGCAATCTAGTATTAGTAACCAAACGTCATAATTCAATTATTTAAATTCACCAAACTAGTGGTTAAGTAGTAAGCCTTAATTACACCATAAAGGGTGTCACTTTAACCCTCCTATACTCTAATTACATTCACATGCCATGCATATTCATACAACATCCTCCAATATCAAGTTTGGATTCATTTATCCTTTCAACCAATTCATTAAACCAAATTGAGCCATAGACATAAATAATCATCAATTCAATAGTATATCACCATATCCACCTTCCATAACTCAATTACCATATCAACCTTCCATAATTCAAATACCATATCTACCTTCCATAACTCAATTACCATATCCACCTTCCACAATTCAATATAACCAAACCATGCAAAATAGTCCATAACCCTATTTCCATCACCTTTCAATAACAACCAATATATATAATCCTCTATCACACATATACATATGGAAAAGAACAAAGTAAAGTAATATTCATACCTTAGAATTCCCCTCTTGATTATGCATTCCTGTTTGCATAAGTAATAGGTGTCGTTTGAAGCTCTCGAGATGACAAACACAGTTATCGGATTACTTTGGAATTTCTACGGTTGAATCAAAAGTAATTTAAAGGTCAAATTTGTCTAGGGTTTGTTCTTCCTCAATGATTGATGATGAAAATAATTTTTGGAACTCATATACATGTATATATACACATATTCCCGTCCATAATATAATAGGAAATGACCAAAATGCCTTTAAAATTTAAATAATATCAAATCTGTCCTTTGGTGGATTGTTTTGATAAGCTAAAGTAGATCGAACATAACTCTTTTCTTCGATATTGGATTTGGGTGAAATTGGTATCATTGGAAGGATAATTCAAAGGGATTTCATTTCATATAAAGTAGGCCATCTAGTTCGTCCTGTACAAGGATTTATGGTCATTTGAAGTTGACCCTAAAAATTTGTTTTGATAGGCTGAAGTAAAACGAGTGTAACTCCTTAATTAGACGTTGGATTTGGATGAAACCAATTGCATTGGAAAGAAGACTCAAAGATATTTCTTTTCATAGGTCGCAGATCTCCTAGTTCATTATATTAAGGGAGTTATGATTGTTCAAAGTTGACCCAAAAATTTGGCTGGCCTCACTAGTTTGTGTGCAGGAAATTTTCTTGCACATTTACTAATCCCAAATATCCTGGCCACCGTTTTATAGTTTTGAACACGCTCGATTATATCCGAAACCTATCCGTTTTTGGAAATCTTTATATAGTTGGAAAGCTTATTCAATAACCTTCGCATGGAACCATCGACAGACAAATTTTGGTATAAATAAATTTAAAAAATTAATTCCATATAAATAAGACCAATACACGTACTTGAATACAGCAATACAGGTACTTGAATATGGGGTGTTACAGTTATACTCCAGAGATAACTAGAAACATGAGAGCCCAAATGAGGAAATTTGTATCCGGACTTTTAGATGACTTAGTGCTTGAATTTTAGGGAGCAATGTTGAATAGGGACATGAATTTTGCCAGACTATCAGTCCACATGCAGTAAGTTGAGGAAAATAAAAAGAAAATCGCTGAATCTAGAAAGAAAGATAGATATGCAAACAGAGTTAAAACATCAGAACAGATCTACAGTCAGTAGTAGAGTGAGAATTGGGGTAACAAATGGAAGAAGAAGAATAATTAGGGTAATGCACAGTCTGGAGCCAGTGCCCCAGTGAACAAACCCCCAGCTGAAAAGAATACTCAGTATTTTTAGTATAGGCAGGGGCTGAGGATGTAGGGTTCACAGTCTTATGGAAGTGTAGCTCATACCTCTCAGACATACCCACACTCTGAGAAATATGGGAGGAATCATCCAAGAGGATGTCAGTTTGGTGCTATGGTATGTTATTCGTGCGGCCAGCCAGGCCATATCCAGAGAGAATGTCTGGAAGAAAAGGGTAATGTTGGTGGAGCTAAGTCACAGGCTAATTCTTCTGCACTACCACCGCCTCAGAAGGGTGCCACTTCAGCCGTCGAAAATGGATGCAACCAATTTTACACCTTAACCAAATTCCAAGAAGCAGAGGCCTCACCAGATGTAGTTACTGGTACATTAAAAATCTTTTTCCATGATGTTTGTGTGTTACTTGATCCCGGGTCTACCCTGTCTTACGTGACCCCTTATATGGCTGTTAGTTTTGGGTTTGAGCTCGATGTAATTACCAAACCTTTTTCTATTTCTACTCTGGTGGGAGACTCTGTTATGGCTAGGAGGTTGTATAGAAATTGTGTGGTGACTGTTTGTAGACAGGATACTGCGGCAAACCTCGTAGACTTAGACATGGTTGATTTGGATGCTATCTTACAGATGGATTGGCTTTATTCATGCTATGCCTTGCTAAATGATAGAACCCGAAAGGTTACTTTCTCTTTCCTAAATGAACCAACAATAGAATGGGAGGGACATTCTTTATCACCTAGAGGGAAGTTCATCTCTTGTCTCAGAGCCCAAAAACTCATTTCTAAGGGTTATTTGTATCATCTTATTCGAGTTAAAGTATTTAATACCGAAAGTCCTTTTCTTCAGTCTGTCCCTATGTGAATGAGTTCCCAGGTGTTTTTCCAGATGATCTCCCAGGAATACCACCTGATAGGGAGATAGATTTTGGTATTGATTTGTTTCCAGATTCCTATCCCATCTCTATTTTGCCATATAGAATGGCTCTTACAGAGTTGAAAGAGTTAAAAGAGCAGCTAGCAGATTTTCTAGATAAAGGTTTTATCTGTCCTAGTGTTTCTCCCTGGGGTGCATCTATACTCTTCGTGCAAAAGAAAGATGGTTCCCTTCGTATGTCCATAGATTACCGCTAGTTAAATAAGGTCACGATTAAAAATAAATATCTTCTTCCTAGGATTAATGATCTTTTTGACCAGCTTCAGTGTGGTAAATGCTTTTTAAAGATAGACCTTTATTTGGGATATCATTAGTTGAAGGTTAGGGAGTCAGATATTTCCAAAATAGCATTCCGAACCAGATACGATCATTATGAATTCTTAGTTATGTCCTTTGGGTTGACTAACGCCCCTGCGGCTTTCATGGGCCTTATGAATAGGGTGTTGTATCAGTTTCTAGATTTGTTTGTTATAGTTTTCATTGATGATATACTAATTTATTCCAAGAGTGAGGAGGCCCATGCCAATCACCTCCGAATCATCCTTCAGACTCTTAAAGATCATGAGTTGTATGCGAAATTTTCCAAGTGCAGATTCTGGCTTAATGCTATTGCTTTCTTGGGGAATATCGTGTCTAGAGACTAGATTAAGGTTGATCCCCAGAAGATTAAGGCAGTGAGAAAATGGCCCAGACCCATGACTCCAACCGATATTCGAAGCTTTTTGGGTTTGGCAGGGTATTACAAAAGATTTATTGAGAGTTTTTCTTCCATTGCTGAACCACTTACTATGTTGACTTAGAAAAAAGTGAAGTTTGTATGGTTTGACTCCTGTGAGAATAGTTTTGAGAACTTAAAAGATAAGTTGAAAAATGCTTCTATTTGACTCTTTCGGAAGGGACGAAAGGGTTCGTTCTGTACTGTGATGCGTCCCATGTGGGACTTAGGTGTGTACTTATGCAACATGGTAAAGTGGTGGCTTATGCGTCTAGGCAGTTAAAAGTGCATGAGCGAAATTAGCCCACCCATTAATTGGAGTTAGCAGCTGTGGTGTTTGCACTCAAAATCTGACGACATTGTCTCTAAGGGGTACATATTGATATATTTACTGACCACATGAGTTTGCAGTAAGTTTTCTCACAGAAAGAATTAAACCTCAGGTATCGGCGTTTGTTGGAACTTTTAAAGGTTTATGACATAATCTTGCACTACCATCCTATCACGCCTCGAAATAAGGCCTGGCCGTGATGAACATCCCAAACCATGAAGGGCCAGGCATTCTACTATATCTGGTAATCATGTATAACATTCACATAATAAAAGGAGATGCGTAAATATAATCTGATATGGAAATATGGTCACACTCTTGATTTAGTTTAACAATAAGGAATGAAATTCGAACATAACAATATCTGGAACAGTCTACAAAATCTCTACTACATAAAAATCTGAAAAATATCTAAAAGCTAGGACAAGACCCCCACTAGATCTAAAAAATGGAATAACATAATCTAAAATAACAGTCCTTCTGGAACAAAAAAGGCTCACTACTACACAAATCACTTCTCTCTCGGATACTCTACTAATTAGCCAAACCCTTAAACTGAGCTTCCAAATCTGGGAGGTAGGGATTCAATACAGATGTACTGGTACGCAGAGAAAATCCAAAATAATAATTTATATTCAACATATGTGAGAGCAATTTAAAAATAGTTCATAAATATATCACATAGTAAGAAATCTCATGGGCATTTCTGACAGACTCTAAAAGAAAATCATCTAAAATCTGAGACACTATTTGTTTTACTTCTGTGGTAGGTGGTATACCCTACAACTCTGAAATTTTATGGGACATATGGAATCCGCCATTGAATCGACAAGGAATCCTCCAACCCAATTGTGCCGCACAGGTTAGAGTCTCTCACTCTGCTACGCCACACAACCGTCGCTAGCATAAAAATAATATACTCGGATCAGTAAATCATAATTTTAGGCTATGATTTACTTGCACTCTAGCCCTGTTCAGGCAACTACCTAACTCTCTTTATGCCTATTTTTAAGTCTTTAAGACATGCATTTTCTGAAAACATACTCTGAAAACTCTAACTCTGTTATGGCATACATTTATATGGTATCGTCATACCATTGACTTGCAAGTCACATCTCTGAGCCATTATTAGCATATAATAATCTCTGTTTCAAAACGTAAATCTGGGACCACCATATCAATAAATTATTTAAAGAAACTCTTTCTTAAAGCTCATGTAAATATATGCAAGAAACTCTCTTTTTCACCATTTCAAATACACAAGGTGGTCATGTCAAAGATACCAATCATAGGCAATTCTTTCTTTTTAAGACAAGGACAAAATTATAACAAGAAACTCCCTCTCATCATCTTGAAAATCATGTTAAATACTTAAATATTGAAAATATCCCCTTCAAAATATTAAACAAGCATCTCAAATCATTCCCAACAAGTTTCATCAACTCTAAATCATCAAAGAGAGGTTTCAAGAATAATGCTCCCAATAAAATCTTCAAAATCATACATATTCATATAAGTTTAAATCAATTTATGGGGTAAAGTCCTAAAAATCAAAACAATAATATCATCAACATACCCAAGATGCGAAATTTAAACCATAAGTTCCAAAATCCCTTTAAAATTCATGCTTGATAATCTTTAAATCATGTTCTAGTGTTGATAAGCCCATGTAGTTTTTAGGATAAACCCCACGTACCTCTATTTAGGAAATTAAAGTATAATTCATGATGACCACAACTTGGGGATTTCAAATCTTCAATCAATTTCTAAAACCCGCGGTTGAATCTTGAGTTGTTTGGTTTGAAACCCTAAGGAGTGTTCTTGATGGTTTCTAATGAAAATATTAATAATGAGGTTATTTGGAATTAAAATACCATTTTTAAGCTGATAAGGGGGGGGGTGAAAATACCCAATATAACTTTAATGAGATGGAATAAAAATATAATTAGGAGCCCGATTTTATGGACCACCACGATACGCCACAATTACAGTGGCTCACTGGAAATTAACGAATAGGATTTTTAAGGTCACCGCGATGCAGAGCCGTCGCATTGTCCCACTAGTTGGGACCTGGAACTTTAGTGCAATGTTCTACAATCATGCTATGTTACTGGAATTTGACAATTGCTAAATAGGGCCACTATGCGATGTGCCAAGTGCCAAAATGATGGTGTTTTATGATTAGGACTTAAATTAGCCATAACTTCTTGCCCGGATATCAAATTTGGGAGAATCATATATCGACGGAAATCTCATTCAATTTCCCATATGATAAAAACTTTAAATTAGGAAAATTATATATGGTTTAAACTTTACTTATTTTAGAAGTCAAAAATGAGACTAAGTCTCTTTTACACTTTTCTAGTCATTTAACTCTAAGAGGATATTACCATGAGCTAATGCATGGATGATTTTGTGGGCTATTACACATTTGGAAAAGGAAAATATGGTAGCCAACGTCCTTAGTAGGTTAGCTATGGGCCGTCTTTTACATGTTGAAAAGGGAAAGAGGGAGATGGTGAAAGATATTCACCGAATTACAAATCTAGGAGTGCAACTCTTGGATTTCGAAGATGGGAGAGTGATTGTTCATGAGGTAGCTAAATCTTTCCTTTGTGCTTTAGTTAAAGAGAAGCAGTTTGAAGATCCTATCTTGATGCAGATCAAGAAAGATATGGGTTAACAAAAGGTGATGTCTTTTGAAATTGGTGGTGATGGAGTTTTGAGATATCAGGGTAGACTATTTATGCCAGATATAGATGGGTTATGAAATAAGATCCTTGATGAAACACACACTTTGAGGTACGTTGTCCACCCAGGCTGTACTAAGATGTATCATGATCTAAAAGCTATTTACTGGTGGAATAATATGAAGCGTGATGTGGCTAATTTTGTTGCCAAAGGTTTGAATTGTCAATTAGTGAAAGTAGAGCATATGAGACCAAGTGGTACTTCCCAGGAGATAGCCTTGCCTTTATGGAAATAGGAGATGATCAATATGGACTTCATCACGGGACTTTCGAGGTCTTGAAGCCAGTATGATTCAATATGGGTGATTGTTAATTGACTGACCAAGTCAACCCACTTTTTTTCCCATCAGAACTAACTATCTGGGAGATGACTATGTCAAGATGTACATTGAGGAGATAGTCCGTTTGCATAGAGCACCTGTATCCATCATATCTGACCGAGGTACGCAATTCTCTTTGTAGTTTTGGAGGTCTTTTTAGAGGGGTTTAGGTACCCAAGTGAACCTAAGTACTACATTCCACCCTCAGACTGATAGGCAAGATGAGCGCACCATTCAAACTCTTGAGGATATATTAAGGGCCTGTATAATTGAATTCAAGGGAAGTTGGATGGATCACTTTCCATTGATAGAGTTCGCATATAATAACAGTTACCATGCCATTATTAAGATAGATCCTTTTGAGGCATTGTATGGAAGAAGATGTAGGTCGCCAATATGGTGTTATGAAGTGGGTGAGACTCAGTTGTTTGTGCCAAATCTTGTTCATCATTCATTGACGGATGTGAAAATTATTAGAGAACGAGTTAAGATAGCCCAAAGTCGATAGAAGTCCTACGCCAATGTTAGGAGAAGAGACTTAGATTTTGAGGTTGGTGATTAGGTGTTTCTCAAAGTTTCTCCTATGAAGAAAATCATGCATTTTGGGAAGAGAGTTAAGTTGAGTACTCGCTATATAGGGCCATAGAAAATTTTGAGAAGGATAGGAGGAGTTGATTATGATTTAGAGTTTCCTACAAGTTTGGGCTTTGTTCATCTAGTATTCCACATATCCATGTTTAAGAAATATGTTGGAAACCATTACCTAGTGTTGCTTGTAGAGGAGATAGAGGGGACAGACTCATTAGCATATAAAAAGGAACCTATTGCAATCTTAGATTGCCAAGTTTCAAAGTTGAGGAGCAAAGATACTGTCCGTTAAGATGTTGTGGAGAAATTAGAAATTTAAGGAAGCAAATTGGAAATTAGAAAATGACATGAAAGATATATACCCATACTTGTTTGATCTGGTGGATGATGAAATGGAAGATACATTCCTTGTCTTATTCTTTTATGGCCTTAGTATACTTTAAATTATGCTTGTATGTATTTCACGTCATCATTCGGGTACGAATGATCCCAAGGGGAGATAATGTAACACCGCGAAAGAATCTTCCATGCGTTAGCTCGTGGTAATATGCTCTTAGAGTTAAATGACTAGAATTATGTCAAAGAAGCTTAGTGTTATTTTTGACTTCCAACGCGAGTAAAGTTTAAACCTTGTATAATTCCCCAATTTTAACTTTTTATTATGTGGGAAATTGAATGAGCTTTCCATCTATATAAGATTCGCCCAAATTCGATACCAGGGCAAGAAGTTATGGCTAATTTAAGTTCTAGTCATAAAACACCATCATTTTGGCGCTTGGCACATCGTGGAGAGGGCCTATTTAGAAATTGTCAAATTCCAGTAGCATAACGCGATTGTGGTGCATCGTGCTGAAGTTTTAGGCCCCAAAAAGTGGGACAAAAAGATGGATTTGCATCACGGTGACCTTAAGAATCCCACTCGTCAATTTCCAGTGAGCTACCACTATTGTGGCACATCATGGTGGCCCATGAAATTGGGCTCCCAGTAATATTTTTAGTTCGTCTCATTAAGGGTATATTGGGTATTTTCTACCCCCTTATCAGCCTAAACACGGGATTTAAATCCAAATGACCTCATTATTGATATTTTCATCAAAAATCATCATGAACACTCCTTAGGGTTTCAAATAAGAAAACCCAAATAACTCAAGATTTAACCATGGGTTTTCAAGATTGATTGAAGATTTGGAATCGCCAAATCGTAGGCTTCAAGAATCATCCATTAAATTTCTAAATTGAGGTACGTGGGGTTTATCCTAAAAACTACATGGGCTTGTAAACACTAGAACATGATTTAAAGATTATCAAGCATGAATTTAGAAAGGTTTTTTTTAAATACATGATTTATTATGCATTATGAATGTTTAATTGCATTGTTGATTTGGCCTTTAGGCCTTTACCCCTTAAAGTGATTTACATGTATATGTATATGTATGTAAATTTAGATTTAAGATTGTTTGAGAGAACAACTTATGAAATCCCTCTCTTGTGATGACTTTAAGTATATGATCTTAATGTGAAGGATTTGAAATGCATGATTTATGGCTTGAAATTTTTTTACTCAAATACCATAGTATTTTGAGCATTATTTAGAGATTTAAGAAAGGGAGTTTCTTGATGTAAATATATTTTGTTAAAAGAGAAAGATTTGTATGAGATTAAGAGATTTGACATGACCACCTTACATCATTGAAAGTTTGACAAAGAGAGTTGCATACATGTGTTTACATGAGTTTTAGAGAAAGAGTTCTTTGAAATGATTTATTTATATGGTGGTCCCGAATTTATGTTTTGAAAACAGAGATTGTAATATGCTTATAATGGCTCAGAGATGTGACTTTCAAGTCAATGGTATGACGATACCATAAGTATGTATACCATAACAGAGTATGTTTTTAGAGTTTGATTTTAGAGAATGTATGTTTTAAAGAGTTAAAACTAGGCTTAAAGAGGGTTAGGTGGTTACCAGAAGAAGGTTTGAGTTTAAGTAACTCTTAGCCATAAACCATGATTTGCCGATCCGGGTATATCATTTTTACGCTGGCAACAGCCCTGTGGCGTAGTAGAGTCAGAGACTCAACCCTTACAGTACACTTAGGTTGGAGCCTTCCTCACCGAGTCAATGGCGGATTCCATATAGCCCGTGTAATTTTAAAGTTTTAGGGTATACCACCTAGCACAGAAGTAAAACTAAGAGTTTCTCTGAGTTTAGATGATTTTACAGTCTTTCGAAAATTCCCATAAGATTTCTTACTATATGATATGTTTATGAACTATTTTTAAATTGCTCTCATCTATGTTGACTATAAACTAGTATTTTGGATATACTTTACATACTAGTACATATGTATTGACCCCCTACCTCCTTGGTTCAGAAGGTTAGTCCAAGGGTTCATCTAACCAGTAGAGTATTCCAGAGAGAAGTGATTCGTTCCGTGGTGAAATTTCTTTGTTCCTGAAGGCCTGTTATTTTATATTATGTTATTCCGTTGGTTTGTTCTACTTGGGGCCTTGTCCCAGTTTTCAGAATAGTTTTGAGATATAGTAGAGATTTTGCAGACGTAGTCAGATCTTATTCAGATGTTTTGAATTGCACTTTTCCTTCTTATGTCTTGAAACCCAGAGTTAATGACCATGTTTTCGTATCAGATTATATTTATACATTTTATTTTATGATATGAATATTGTGCATAATTACCAGATTAGATAGAGTAGGACGTCCGGGCCTTCATGGTTTGGGATATCCGTCATAGCCAGACCCTAGTTTGGGTCATGATAGCTTCATATTGGGGGTCCTACTTAGGTAAATTGACGAGCATCTTCACGGATACTAGAGTCTTTTGATGGGTCGTAGTTATTTAGTTACTTATCTTAGTTAGTCTTGATACTTTTGAGTATACTTTGAATAGATTGTAGATAGTTAGGTCTTTAATCTTGAATAATATTGATAGTGGATACCTAGTTTAGAGCCGGAACCATATTTAGTTGACTTTTTTCATGACCCAAAAACTAAGGGTCATGATGGCACTAATCGCGGCTAAGACTTGACAAGTAAGCCAATCACCCAAACTAATATATAATTAAATTTATAGCATAAACCTAAGGCGATACTCCTAGAACAATGTCAAGCCATACAGACATAAAGATAGTAGAATTCTAAATCACAATAGTACTATAAACCATCCCCAAAATCTGGTGTCATTGTGTAAGAACAATCTAAATAAATCTCAAAATCTATATATACAACTGATAGTCCAAAAAGGAGCATCAGTCAGACTCTAAATAAAACAAGACATAAACTAGATAGGAAGGGGTAGGGGGTCGACTCTGGAAGCATAAAGTAGTCCCTACCTCGGATATGACAAGTCTCTGCCTGAACTCAGTTTTTGCATGACGCACGCGTACCTCGATCTACACTAAAAGGGCACATTAGGGATGAGTACAGTCCACTTATACTTATTAGGTATCATAGACCGACTGAGCAAAGTAGAAAATAAGGTATATAAGTACACACTATGGGCACGTCACCTATAGTAAGAAAATATCCTAAATACTAGCCCACACTATTTCCACTAACAGTTCTAAATATATTATATACACTAGGTATAAGTACAAAAAAGGTACATAATAGATAAACATCAAATTAAACCTTAAAGTACGACATAGAAAATGTATAATGTATGAAATACAATAAGAATGATAATAATGATGATGTTATATGTTCGAGGTTATCACATAACCTCCATATACACCTACCGATCATTTCTCTTAAGTTAGGACCCATGGGGGGTTTGTGACCCATATAAAATCTCAATAACCAATCCAATTTTAATATCCACATCTTCTCTTTGGCTCGTGTACTTTGCAGAGGGTTTTGAAGGTGTCACATTTCTATAAAAAAAGCAGTATTTCCACAATGGTACCAATGTATCATGAATTTAAGTCTGATATAAGGATGTAATGATCACAAACAAACAAAAATTAGAATCTCAAATCCAACCAATATACACACAGGTAAGCTGGAAACCACTCAATAAGTTAACCATCCATGATCCATATAATCCATGTATTATTAGAGTGCGATATGAAAGCAATATATTTTTGATATCACATAAACCCCAACTTATCAATTCTACCTAGGAGAAAATAACCAAATGTATACACAAAGCCAATAATATCAGGTAATCCCCCCCACCCACATGGGCCATATATAGTAATTATTATTTCAATCCACCAATAACAACACATAAGCTCCCACATAGGCACAAAACAGTAGTAACATATTTTGTATGATTTGATTCCATAGTATGATTTGTTCCCATACCCATAGCATATATTTATATAAGATATTAAATACCCATCCCAATCTAAAAAAAATTAAGACATAACCTACCTCGAATGATGAAACCTTGGTCTTAAAGCCCTGAACATAGAGCCTTATCTTCCGAACCAGACTTAGAAAAAACTAAAATATACAAATGTAGAATCTTGTAGTAAAAGGAAGCCCATGATACTCATAATGCCTATTTTTGAATCGGGGTCAAAACGGACTCTCAAAATAGGTTTTTAAGAAAAAGGTGTAAAACTAAAATTTTAATTCACAAACACGTTACCTATGATTAAGGGAATCCATAGAAGAAAACTCAAGTGAAAATGGGTTAAAAATGAAGTTTAGATTGAAAAAAATCATTTTAGGCCTTTCGAGCCAAAATTTCGAAATTTCAATTTTGAAATCACAAAATTATGGGTTTTAAATGACTAGAACCAAAATAAAATAATAGAAATAGTGATTTGGAGCTTAACCAATCTTGAAAATGGAACAAAATCAACCAAAAACTCTAAAACCCAAAGATCAAATCTCAACAACGGAAGAAACTTAAGATAAACTGATTTTTGTACTGTACCAGTACTGGCCGCTTAAGCAAGCATAAAGTTGTCAAGTGCCTATTTAGAGGTACCAATATTGTAACACGTCAAATTTTTAGTCCCTAAAAATTTATTGATCTTTGAGCTTACTATACTCACTACGACTCACCATGCGAGTCGTAGGGTGTCATTACGGAAGACCCAATTGTAGCCTAGCAAGTGTGTTAGCTTGGATTTTATGTCATGACTATGACTTGGACCCTAAAATTTGTAGGGTATCGTAACGAGTTGTAGGATGTGAATTGTATGAAAACCAATGTACTATCCTAATTTCTTGTTGTGACTGCGAATAACATGCTACGAGTAGTAATAATTAGATACGAGTCATATGGTACGATCATAGTAGACTAGTTTGGGGTGAAGTTGGACACTGTCCATACTTTGACTGGACTAAAAGACTCGTAGAGTGACTCTACGAGTCATGAGGTCACCCGTAGCAGTTGGGCATCGGTTTTCACTCTTTTAATTAAGGGTATCCTGGTAATTTCTCTCCTACCCCACTTAGAACCCATGTCTTAAACCCTTCCTTGGGACTTTATTAGCATACTATTCACAATCAAAACACTCTCTCAAACTCTCTAAATTCTCTCAATACTTTGGGCTGCCAAAAAATTGAACAATTAGAGCTCCCAAGGGAAAATTCCCTCCATCACTCTTGATATTTTAGGCATGTTACTCTTTTCTAACTATTACTTTGTAAAAGAATGTGTTTTAAATAGTTATCCATGTGGTTTTGATGAGGGTTTTAGAACAAGGGTTGAGGTTTTAAATGATTGTTGTTTATGTGATGTTTCATGTTTACATATGCATTATCTATATTTAAACTATGGTTTTGAAATCAATTTGATACATGGGTGTGGTGAATAAACTAGGGAATTGTGATTTCCCTAAATTTTGTGAATATTGACAATTGAATTGGTAAAATCTCCAATCCAACTTTGTGAAAGCAATTTTGAGTACAAATTAAAAAAAATTGCTTTGCATTAGTATTGGAAGACCTTCATGATATAAATAGGTTATTGAAACATAGTGAGTTGATTTAATGAACAAAGGGAGTCGGTGTTCCCCCACCTTGAATTAATGAATAAAAGGAGTTGTTCTGTCGAGTTAATAAAATTAATGTGGCATGTTGATGATACCTTGCAAGTGCAGTTGGTATGATGATACCGACAGTGTATTACTAAATGTGTATAATGGTTCAATGAACAGGAATTTTAGATAAATATTTTAATAGGGCTTAAAATAGGGTTGTGTATCTAAGCCGTTAAAGTGTAGGTCCTGATGGACTAATACTGAAAACCGCATTTGCCGGCGCGGGGGTCAAAATGACCTGGGGTTCGAGTCCCCTCATTTACGACCAAGTGGATCAATTCCACCTTATTATTATCATTGGGAGGTTCGAGTCCCCCGTATTACATTAAATGATAGGGTGCTTAAATGACCTTACTATATGATTAGGAGGTTCGAGTCCCCTATACATAGATATAAGATTATTCTTTGATTCATGCTGCTACACGTACTGGGTCCCAACCAAAGAATGCGATATGAGGCCCATCTAGATTATAGGTACTATCATATAACGGTTAATCTACTCAATCAAGGTTAAAGTTTTAAAGTTCAAGTTAAGCCTTGTTCCATATCCCAGCATGCTATATAAGTATATATATATCTATATGTATGCACACATATATGTGAACATGTACATTGAGTTGAACTAAATCTTAAATTGTCATTACTTTATCCTTATCCCCGAATTATATTCTACTGCTTAACCAACTAATCATATACGGATGCTCTATCCCCACGTGATATAGGCATCAAAGATACTTCTACTTTTTTCTGCACAATGTTAGATGGATAAGCTCAGTTTGTTGATCGTTTGTGGTGAAGTGGTAAGTTTTCATTCTCCAAAAGACCTGATCATTCCATTGGTTTCCTTTCATAAACTAGAGTTGAAGATTTTACATTAACACTATAATTGTTATTGTCATTGTCATTGTCATTGTCAGAGTTGGGGGCATGTCTCTACACTTTATTGATTTCGGTTTGTTAGGAGTCTTTGTGGATTATTGTGGACTTGGGTAATGATGATGGTTGTTTTGGTTGGTTAATGGTTATTAGTTATGGACATATATTAAATTCTTTGAGCTTATCTTATGATATCGTGTTATATGTTCGAAAATCAATCACTGTTAGGGGTATTGTGTCTAGTTTGGTTAGCAGCAGGGGTGGTCTTTGGTCCGTATTGGATTTGAGATGCCTGTCATGGCCAGGTCCTACTTTGGATAGTGACATGTGTGCAGCCCAGTCTTGTTTAGCTTCCTCTGCTAAAAAGGACAAGGATTCGATTTAGCGACTACCAAGCTGGGAGCCAGGTTGCTAAAGCAACCGGCTGGCCACTTTAGTGGCCACCACTAAAGTGACCCGAGTGGCACTTTAGTGCTTGCACTAGTAGGGTAGTGCACCAGCTGGGACTTAGAAAATATCCAAGGCTCCGTCGACCCCTGAAGATTTATCTAGGATCCCGATAATGAAAATTAACTATTCTACCCTATCAAATTTAATTCTCTAGACTCAGTAGTGACATCAGATTTTTAAAAAGAGGTTGTTTTTATAAAATTGACTCCCAAGACTCCATTTCACAAATTTTCAAATTGAGGGTCCAAATAAGATATAAAATCTATAAAAATCATACCAACAATGCTACTGACCCTAGATCTATATTTTGGATTTGCTAGCGTAGTTTGTTTTGTAATTCAACACTTAGGATACTTTATGTTGATCAAAGTAAACTGTAAAATCCTTTTTAACCTCCAAAAACTACAAACTCGCACAAATCGAAATGCATTAGAAACTTTGCCAATCATCACCACATCCCAAAACCATCACATAGAAACCACGTTGAGGGGTAAAATGGTCAAATATATAAAAATGGAAAATTCACAGAATCAATCCCTTATAACTTTGATGTAGTAATTTAAGTTGTAGTCACATTTTATGGGATAATTATGTTATTATCCATATTAATGGAATGATTGATGATTTAAGGATACTGAAAAGTATGAATAGACTTGTAATAGTTAATGACGCCAAATTTATGGACAAATTTATGTTTAGGTATTCTGCGATTTACTATTATAGTTGTCAATTTCGTGTTGCCCGTATGGGTCTTATGTGGACTTCATTATGGAATTGAGTAGTTATTTATGATCATGTGGCCGAGTGAGGACTTTTTCACAACCCAATTTCTCAGGTCATGATGACACCTGCTATAACTCACTAGTAGGTAAGCCGACCCATAGTATAGAACCTTTAGTAACAATCTTTCCAAAGAAATGAAAGGAATATATGGAATAAATATGATAAAAGTGTTAATACATATATACATATATATACACATACATATATTTATAGCAGTCTCAAAACCCGGTGAAGTCAGTACAAGAGCTTCTAATACAATAAGAATACAAGATTCAATACTGAATAAATATGTAAATACAATCCATATCTTAATACAATATAGAGATCAGTCTAAACCCCAAAAGGAAGAATAGTTGAGCACCGAATTCTAGGAGCTCAACCCAAATCTCCGATACATAATTTCTCTGCATGATGCACAAAATAACGATTTGAAAAGTGTAGTATGAGTACCAAACACGTGACACTCAATAGGTAAATACAGACTGAGCTTAAAAAACAATGTAAATATAGATAATGTGCAAAGCAAGAATATAAAATACACGCAACTATCCAAAAAGCTAACATAATAAAGCTAGAAAGGTAATAAGGATAAAGTATCTTGCTCTATCCTTATTTGGGAACTAAAGCACTATACCGTAAATTGCTAGCCAACATACAAGTAAGAGTAATAGAAGGATATATAGTAGTATACATGGCCAACGAATACATATACAATATGAATAAACAAAGGAAGAAAGTATTATGAAATATGATAATACCATAGCTAGATATATTTATATACATATAGGTATACAATATTAAATCAAAGGTAACAACCTAAGGTTGTAAGCCTAAACTCTCCAGGAAATCCTAAATAAGTAGGAAAGATAATTTCTTCAGCCATAATATTAGTCCATAATCACCCTGCCATGAACTAATGATAATAACAACAATGGAGTAACCGGCTATTACAGATAAAAAATACCTAATTGGGGCCTCATAAACTTGGAAAGTTCAATAAACACTCAACAAACTACAATAATAGCCTATACTTATACAACCCCCTATAAGGTCGATAGATATAAGCACCAAACAACATACTGGTGATGGGCAATGCATACAAAACAATGAATACAAAGTAATTCCATAATACCATAACTGATCTAAATGACATAACGTATCAAGTGTATACACCTTCTTTAGCTCGATGGTTTGCAAGGGCAGGACCTATGATGATCTCTCTTCTTTGGCATGATGACTCATAAATGAAGGGGACCTTATAGGATTCGAGAATATTTGTATACACTTACTTGGTCCTAATCCAGGATTTCTAATCATCATCATAATCAATCTAATCCATCCAGAACCAAATAAATGTATATATTATAAATACACGGACTAAAACCATAGCTAAAAAGTGTAAGTTCGTAAATCCATAACCCAGGATCAAATCTGGGACTAAATCATAACATAGTATAAAGGGTCATAATCTCTCATTACCGAAGTAAATGGTAGCGGTAAAAGATTGGATAAGCCTTGGACCGGAATCAATCTTGATCTAATTTCCAAAATATTATTTTTGTTCCAAGAACTTGTATATCATTAAGTAAGGTGGTATGATTCCTTTTTTATAAAAGAACCCATTTTAAGAATGAAAAGTAGGAATAAATCCATTCTTAGAAAATAGTAGTAAAATCATGATTTTAGTTGTAATCGTACCTCTAAGTAAGCATGAATGTACCAAAATCTATGCATTCCATCACCAATACCCAACCAATACAATCATGAGAGGACAAACCTCTATAGACTAATGCCACATCTTTTATAATAATAGAATACTCACCTGAAATCCAACTGATATTGTAATAACGACCTCAAACCCAATAGTATATAACTATCATAGTGATAATACTATAATTTGGGAAAACTAAGATACAATTCACTATGCCACATAGTATATTTTATACTAAGGGTCCATAGCATCAACTATGAAGAACATGCTTATAATCTAGAGTGACAGGCTCCTATCAAGATAAAAAGCATTTTATCTTAAGGGTTGGTTCACTCTTCTAGGCCCAATCTCCTAAATTAGTCTAAGTCATGGTAATATACCCATAATCGTATCCTGTCATCCTTACTAGCATGCAATATACACCGTATACTATCTCACAAAAATAGTAGATTGAATCCTACCTCAATATCAAACAACAAATCCTTGAATCATCCATAAATCACAAGTCTTTGCTCCAGGATACCAAAATGTCACCATGCTATCAAAATAGTAATTTGCACATCATTAGGAGTAAAACGAGACTCACATTGCTATATAAAGGTTCAAGATAGAATTTGGGTCAAGAACAGGCCCATGGAGTACGCAAATAAAATTTAAAATTGAATCCGTCATGAGGTCTCTCAAAGAATATGGAATGTATGCTCAAAAGTTGAGCACAAATGGAGCATAAATAGGTGCTCAAATAATCCCTTAAGGTATAAGGTTTTAAATACATAATTTGTAAGAATTTACGATGAAATAGGATGGAAATTGATTTGAAAAATAGTGGGAAATGACAGAGGAGTGTTAGGCCAACTTACCTTATCTTCAATGGATGATTCCCCACTTTTTTTTTGTCTCTTCAAGCTTTCAAAATATAGGGAATAATGGAGGGAATCAATGGGAATTTTGGGTGAACAAATTTACTAAACAATCTCCAAGCATCGTTATAGCGATCTCTTAAGCACATATCAATTAAGAGGCACAAGTTGCTAAAACGGTCATGCCGTAGGATACGAGCATCGCTAAAATGGTCTATTGGCTGCTAAAGCGAACCTCAGGCAACAAAGCTGCTAAAGTGTCTCTTTGACCGCTCAAACCAAATATCATGTACCAAATGTTGTCTAAGTCTAAAATAGACTCTGACCGGGTGTTCAGGATTCGTTCGGAACCCCCTACGTGCAAACAATCTATGCTACCATATAAAATTTAATATTTCCAACTCAGTGGAATCAACCAAACTTTATTCGGATCATTTAAAAAAATATGTGGCCCACACCTATAGTTTTAATTTTATATAATCCACCCAATAGCCTAAAACAAATTTGAAAGCCTTGGGACCTGAACCAAGGGCCCCCTAGCCTAAAATCAATATTCCAAAGATGATGTTGTTGTTGGAATTGTCACTCAAGGTCATCTACTAAGAGTTTTGGTCCAAGACCAATTTCTTAACAATAAAAGATCCAAAATTGGGAAATGACCCTAAAACCCAAATAAATTGTCCGATAACCAAATTGATAGTTTTGGTAAGTCTTAGATGACGTAGCCATTATGGGAAGGCTCAAAATGCAAAAAATGCATGGAAATCAACGAAATGATCTGGAGGGTCATTACAATATCCACTACTAAAAGGACTTTTCACAAAAATCAATGGATAAAAAGAGTTCGAAAGCTCAAAGGGCTAGACACTAGGACCGCATGCTCTGTGCAAGACTTCGTAGATAACCTCTATAGATAGTCAATGCTTCTAAGGGATTTTGCTATTTGTATCCCTTTTTGAACCAACAAGCCTTTTTCATTTCTCAAATATCTAAAACTCAACCTCAATAACCTACTAGCCCCCAACTAAACTATGAAAGACTTATGCATTAAAATCCAAACCACAACACACTGATACAACATTAATACCAATACAACTAAGATAAAACTCATCCAAAGAAAAAGGTAAATAAGGGCACAAACTATGCAACCAACTTAATAATTAAATTAATATTGTTTTGTATTTTCAAACCTTCTATCTACTCCAAACTAAGAATAAGTCATTCAAGTCCTATCTGTGCAACCCCATCATACTAAACTCAAAGAACTAAGGTCGATGCATCTAAAATCAATGGTGGAAAACATAAGGTTAAGACTATACGATTCTACCTGGGTTAATAATTAGAAATGACCAACGTTTGTAGTTTAGCTAAAGCTATAAGTAGTTTGAATGACCCTTAAAATTGATAGTTGAGAGTCTAAAACATAACACTCACAATTGAATAATCTTATCCAGGGTGTCCCACCAACTGGGGTTGAAACCACTCTAAGCCCACCTTAAGTACTCTATTCCTGCTAAGTAAATAACCTAAATTTTTGACAAAAACTAGAAAACAAAGCCAAAGGATATACCCAAGCTCTACACTCACAACTAAAATCTTAACACCAAGGTTGAACAACCCGATCTCAACTATCCAAATTAATTTTGTAGATGGGTAAACATCCATACTCCGATAACTAGCACTACCTGAGCCAACAAGTCTAAGTCAAGGGTAAGCACTCAACCGACCCTCACTATCCATAATAAGGCATAGTCCTACTGATTCTTACTAGATCCAAAATCAAAGTGTTCCATAATAAGGCATAGTCCCACTGATTCCTACCAGAGCCAAAATCAAAGTGTTGCTGAAACATAATATCTTAATGAATGATAGACCATAGACTTATGGAACAAGAAATCAATTCCATATCTAATGAAGGGCATAATGTACTAAGGCATACCAAAGAACTCACCCAGGGTACAAGCAGTACTAGTAATAACCAAACCTCTAACAACTCAGAGAAATATAAACTAAGCCAAAAACTAGTCAATCAGATACTCTATCTCAACTACTCATACCTATAGGCACATCTCACCAAGGAGAAGCACTCCATGAAGTCGCACTAGGTCGAACAAATATTAAAATGAGGATTTACTGAATCCACATATTTTATTCAATCTTTAACTCAATTAAACCATGAATCATATCACAATAGAATAGATCACCCACCTCAACATCAATGTTGAGGTCAAGTCCACTACCAAAAATAAATAAAGCAACTCAAGATGACAAACTCCTAATTTACCAACTTAAGAAGAGGTCATAGGAAAGATCACCTATCTCTACCTCTCTTAAGTTTACTAGAACAAGAGCCACATTACAAAAATAATAAAGTATCCAAATCCACACTAATACCAAGGTCAAACTATCAACAGGAGACAAACCCAACATACCTGAAAGTAAGCCTAAGAGCTCTGACCATCGATATTAAGACTACTACAAAGCAATTAACTAGTCAAATCAGAAAAACAAATCCCAAACTGGTCAACCTCAAAAATGGTGTATAAATAGAATGATAACAAATGCTAAAATATCTATAACCTAAAAGGCAAGTCCTAGAATCTCAAACTCAAAAATAGCAATAAATTAAAGTACCGAACTCTAGAGCCATAATAGAACCATGAAAGGCCACCTACTTTCACTTTTATAGACCACTCAATAATTGATCTAACCTCACCAATACAAGAGGAAAATGACTAACCTCACCTTGCTAAAAGAGGGAAAACCATCCAACATTGCTAGCCTCCTAGGCCGATGAACAAGAAATGGAAAGAAGGGAATTCTAATAAGGTAATACAAGTCTAGCTTTATATTAGTAAGAATCCATCAAATTCAAACAATGATAGTAAAAAAAGAATATTAATCATTGATATAATAAATGTACACTGATAAGTCATCAATTTGACAATTTACTAGCATCTTTTAAGCCTAAATTATCATGCTATTTCATTGATTTATGGTTAATTTCTTAATTAATGGTCATTGGTATAGGTAAAATTTTAAATAGGAAGATTAACAAGAAAACTTGATAAAACGGAGTTTAGGAAAAGGTAAAAGAGAAGAAATGTGAAAGATAAGAGCCAAATGATGGAAATCAGGCCCAAGAATCGACCCTTAGTGTGATGATGCCCCGAGGCTCACGATTAGGAACAAAATTCAAGTCAACCAATGGTGATTATGAGATGATCACTGCGTTTATGGTATCGCAATGTAGTTAAGATATGACGATCGCAATAAGGAGGAAAAACATCAGGGTCAAAAGTGTAATATACTTAAAGAGACCAAGAGTAAGGTGGTATTTTTGTAATAGTTAGAAAATGTGGAACTGGGGCTTAAATAGGGGTTTTTAGCCCATTTTCATTATCTTTCATCCTATCTTTCATCTTCACTTTTTATCTTATCACTTTGAGCTTGGAGAAAAATTTTGTACTAATCTTGAGCTAAGAAGAAATTAGAGTAAATCCAAAGTGAAGAATTGGCAAATTTCATTGAATATTTATTAGAATTTATAGTGTGGATTAACATTCTCCATAACTTTCATCAATTATTTATATGGAGACTTTGGTATATTTTTTTTCTTATCTTTATGAGTTACTAGTTCTTCCTCTTGGAGTTATGCTTGGATAGGTTGTGATGTATGGATGGGTGTTGTTTATGTATCAACCTAATTAGATATTTCTTTTGGGTTTTGGTATTAATCCATAGTTGAAATGAGATTTGTGGGTGAAAACCCCAAATTGACTTGGATCTCACATCATCCTTTAAAGAGGGATGTGGGTGAATAGTAATTGTGAACTACTATTTGATACTAGTTATTTCCTTAACATTATCTTAGAAATAAGGATGTATTGTAATTTTTCTATCTTGACAGGAACCATCGTAGAAATAGGGATGCTAAGTTGAGGTTTGGGATTGGGATGTTTGGCATGCTCATGAGGTATTCAAAAGAATCCATAAGTGAAATTTAGTGGCATAACCCCAAGATCTATTCCTAATTAATTATACTCTAATTATTCTTAGCCTTAAGTTAGTATTCTAAAATCCCAAAAACTGTTTTATACTTTTGAAAATATTAAAATCCATAAATTTTTGTACCTTATATTTGAATTTCGCAAGTAGCTTTCATTTCAATCCTACTCGATCACCATTCACATTATTCCTCAAGGATTCAACCCTAACTTAAAGTTGGGTATTATATTAACAACGATCTTCCTACACCAAAATAATAATATAGGTGAGCGTTACCAAATTGGTGCTATTATTTAAGAATAATTTGATGTATTGAGTTAGTTTTGAATTTTAGCTTACTTGCTTAGATTCAAACTTGTAAATATTTGTTTATGATTTTTCTGATGTTTCTTATGTTAGGTAGATTTTTGTTTTTATTTAATCATCACTACAATATCTTAGAATGTATATGAATTCAGTGATTGTACATCTTATCTTGATGATCACCGTCCATATTGTGATGGACCTCTCTTTTGGCAGTATTCTAAATATGCTACCAGAAAAGAGATATGTGGACTATCTCAATCCTATTGAGAGTATGATTGTCCTTTATGTGGTGGTCCAAATAGACATTGGAGTGATTTTTCAAATTCCTCCTCCCCTAGATATGCTAACAAAAGTATTAGTTCTTCTTATGAGTTTGATAGGTTTCATGATGTGATAAAGGAAATACAAAGTGCCAGATATAATAGTGTTAAAGCAATGCTTCTAGCGATATTGGATCGGGTGACCACAATGGGGTAGACCATACATCTCTTACATTAATCCATAACGACATTTGGAAAAGAAATTAAAAAGAAGAAGAAGTGGGTGAGGAGACCGATCTTTCAAGTACCATGAATATGCTCAATCTTTAAAATGTAGTTTTTAAGGAACAAGTATAAATTCATGTGGTCGATGGTGAACTTGATGTTGTAGAATTCTTGGTGATTTGTCAACCAACCGAACCAAAAATATTGAAAGATGCCAAAATTAAAGAAATTTTAATAGAGTTAAAAGTAAGAGACAATAAAATCATTTGTGAAGGCTCTAGTTCATTTCAAGGTGAGAATGTCAAGAATAATGCAAATCCAAAATTAGGAAGACGGCCTTATTCCAATCACTTTTCAACATTATTCCTGGTGGTTGTGGTGAAAGTCAAACCACTCGAGCAAATGATGAACATAAAAGATAAGGAGCAAGATTCTTATATTTTAAGTTTGTCATTCCAACAGGGAAAAATGATGTCTCTTACTTGAAGGCCAATAAGTGCAAAATCTAATATTTGACAAATGGTTTTTGGATGTTCTCACCGATGCCCAATGAGCCTATTGAATATTTGATGTAAAGTTGGGTAAAAGGTTTAGGTCTTCAAAGTGATGAGATAGAAAATACATCACTGTACCCTTACATTTGTCCAAAGTACCTCGAAGATATATTGATTTAAAGTTGGGCCCATGGTTCAAATCTTCTAAATGGAGACATAAATGATAGTCAAAAGATGTCGTGGCACGACTTTAACTAAGGTGATTCTTGGAAGGCAATCCAATGAATTTTTCTTGATGTCTTCAAATGTTTTGATTCAATTTTCAGCTTGTTTTTGGGTGTTTGTAGGTCAGAGCATAAGTCGGAAAGGGTATCTTAAGACTGAAATCCTGGATAAGTATATTAGACTTTTATCTTATCAGTTTCCTCCCCTAAAGAAACTCACAAGGTATGATCATTCATTAAATTTTTGATTAAGTAAGAGTAGTGATCATATTCAATGATGTCTTTTGATTTAAATTTAATATATTTGAACTTAATTTGGTTGAATGTGGTTGTTGGTATAGATTTTTTTGAATGTGTGTCTTGTTTTACATGCCTAATTGCAAATTCTTTCTTTCATATACTAGTGCACACCATGTGTTCGATAAAATACCCACTTGTAGTTTGTTTGTTTAATTGAGTGGTGGATGATTTAATTGGGTTAGTATGAATAAAAAATGGTGTGTTTGGTGATGGTTTATGCATTTAGTTTGTTCACATGTGTTGTTATTCCATTTTTTAAGCTCGTACCTTTCATGTGCACCACATGTTTGTTAAAATAATGATAAGAGAGAAATGCATCATATGCTTATAAAGGTTAATGTGAACTTTCTTGAGGCATTATGTAATCATTTTAGGAGAATATCTTTGAGTCCAATTGGACTTAAATGTTGGATAACCGGTGGTCTTTGGTTGAAATTGTTGATGACTATTATGCTGATAGTTTGATAGATAAGTGTACGTATCATAGCATCTCCGGGTGAAGTCTGAGTAAATTTAGAGATATGAATGCTTGTATTGCTTTATGATAGAATATGTGATGCCATTCTTAAGGGTATAGGATAGTTTGTGTTTCTTTTGGTTCCATGAGTGTTTTATGAGATAAATGGGTGACGTGTAATGTTAATGTTGCCTCGCATTCACCTAAGTTTTTGTTTAGTTGTTTAGGAAGTGGAAAAAGTTCAAATATACTTTTAGAATGTCATTGGAAAGAAGTGGAATGATTTTGAGAAAAAACCAAAAAAATATAATCTTCTTTTTGAAAAATTTCAAGGATGTTTTTGAGCTTTCTTTTGAGTACAGATGAATGTAATATGTCAAGATGAGCCAAGAAAGGTGTAAGTAAGGTTTTCAAATCATGTGCTTAAGAGACAAGAGACATACTTGATAGTATAGTTTTACAGCCTAACCCATAAAATGGGAAGAGAAATGATACAAATGGGAGAGAGAGGGGATAAGAATAGCTTAAAGTTAGAAAGTCTTTTTAAAATGTCAAAGAAATGAAGAAACAAAAATGGTGGCTTTAAATTGTTTGGTAAATACTAACAAAAATGGTAGGTATATATATGAAATGATTTAAAGGAGAATGAGGTGGATAATTTTAAAATTTTAGGGTAGAAGGGGTTGACGAATGTATTAAAGGGAGTCTCTTAGTCACTTGATACATATATATCACCCTCGTACGTTAAACCTTCAAATAGACCCTCAAGAGGTGAGTCCAAATGAAGTAAGTCTACATTCATGGCAAAAAATACAAAGGGTAAGCCTATTGTTCTATTCCTTGTTCTTGAATTTTGTTGCAAGTTTGAGTGTGAATTATTTATTTATTTGAGCTATTTTATAAATGTCAATGTCTTGTGTGTGTGAAGATAACTCTTGCTTATGAGCAACATCGATACTTTGGGGTATATGGTGAAGTCTTACTTAAGGTTTGGGTAAATGGGTGAAGTAAGTTGCATTAAGAAGATTGCAATAATCTTTGAAGATTTTGTGTTTCCTCTTAAGATGCTTTGTTGATTTGGAAGGTTCATTTGATACAAACTTACATCCTTGTGTCGTATGGGCTTATGAAAAATTTTGGTTTACTTGTTGCCATGGCATGTTTCAAATGTCTTTGTAGAGTTTGTTAGATTATTCCTTTAGTATAGCTTTTGTTTGAGTGGATTTGAGTTAAATACCTTATCTTATTGAATTATCCTTGTTTGCTTGAGGAAAAGCAACAATTTAAGTTTGGGGTGTTGATAAGTCGTCAATTTGACAACTTACTAGCATATTTTAAGCCTAAAATATCATATTTTTCCGTTGATTTGTGGTTAATTTCTTACTTAATGCTCATTGGTGTAGGTAAAAGTTGAAATAGGAATATAAGCATGATAACTTGATAAAAATAAGCTAAGAAAAAGGTAAAAGAGAAGAAATGTGAAAGAAAAGAGCAAAATGTTGGAAATCAGGTCCAAGAATCGACCCTGAGTTATCGTGATCTTGACTTGAGGGTTATGATTGCGATCAACAGTCAAGTGAACCAATGGCGATCGAAATATGATGACCACAATCATAATAATACAATCATAGTTAAGAAACGACGATCGCAAAAGGGTAGAAAAAGTTCAAGGGCAAAAGTGTAATATGCTTATAGAGACCAAAAGTAAAAGGACATTTTTTGAATATTCAGCAAATGAGTAATTGGGGCTTAAATAGGGGTTTTAAGATCATCTCTCCATCTTTTATCCTATCTTTCATCATCACTTTTTATCTTATCATTTGGAGCTTGGAGCAAGATTTTGTACTAATCTTGAGCTAAGAAGATATTAGAGTAACTGCAAAGTGAAGAATTGGTAAATTCCATTGAATATTTATTGGACTTATAGTGTGGATTGATATTCTACTTATATTTCATGAATCAATTTGATGGAGACTTTGGTATATTTTTGTTTCTTATCTTTATGAGTTGCTAGTTCTTCCTCTTGTGATTTATGAATGGTGTCTATATGTATATACCTAATTAACTATTTATTGTGGGTTTTTCTATTACTCCATTGTTAAAATGAGATTTGTGGATGAAAACCTCAAATTGACTTGGATCCCACATCATCCTTGAAAGAGGGATGTGGGTGATGAGTAATTGTGAACAACTATTTAATACTAGTTATTTACTTAGCATTATCTTATATATAAGGATGTTATATGATTTATCTAGGTTGATGGGCATCATCCTAGAAATAGGGATGCTAAGTGGAGGTTTTTGATTGGTAAGTTTAGCATGCTCATAAGGTATTCGAAAGAATCCATGAGTGCAATTTAGTATTTTGTTGAAATACTAATGATAATACCTTAAATCTAGCCTACCCATGACTTCTATCTAAATTTTGATAAATTCTCAACTACCCATGTATAAATTCATACCTAGAATGGCATAACCCCAAGATCCATTCCTAATGATTATACTCTAATTAGTCTTATCCTTAAGTTAGTCTTCTAGAAGCCCAAAAATTGTTTTATAATTTTGAAAATAATTAAAATCCCAAAATTTTTGTATCTAATATTTGAATTTAACAAGTATCTTTCATTTTAAGCTTACTCGATACCATTCATATTATTCTTAGTAGATTCAACCCCAACTAAAAATTTGGTATTATATTGACAATGATCGTCCTATACCAAAAAAAATGGTGTTGGTGAGCATTATCATAGAGTAAATCCAAAATCTTAAAACCTACCCAAATTCCATAATTAACCAAATGTATACACCTCCTACAACTTAACGACATTCAAAGGAAGGACCTATGACGACTTCTCTTCTTTGCACGACTACTCACATATGAAAGGCCCCCTAGGGGATTCAAGAATATCAATATACAATTACCCGGTCCTAATATAAGAATTACAATCATCATCATCATTAATATAATCCATCCAGTACCAGAGAGATGTATATATAATAAATGCATAGACTCAAACTATGGCTAAAAAGTGTAAGTTTGTAATTCTATTACCCGAAATCACCTTCGCGACTAAAGTATCGTAATAGAGTAGAAAAGTTCAAAATCTCTCACGACTAAAGTAAATGGTAGTGGTAAAAGAGTGGATAAACCATGTACTGGAATCAATCTTGGTCTAATTTCTAGAACATCATTTTTACTTCCAAAAGCTCATAAAACATTAAGTTAGAAGGTATGATTCCCTTTCTATAAAAGAACCCATTTTAAGAGTGAAGAGTGGGAATACATACATTTTTAAAAAAACATTAGTAGAATCATGATTGTAGTAGGAATGGTTCCACTAAGTGAGCATGAATCTATCAAAATTTATGCATACCATCACTAGTATCCAAATAATACGATGATGAGCGGTAAGTTTCCATAAAATTCATGGATAAATCTGTATTATTTCCAAAAATGCCTAGATTATGGTTGCATTGATTTTAGCACCATTTAAGCTCAAAATTTACCCATTCTTGAGGTTAAATATTCCTTGAGCATAGAGGAACACATTGTCGGGTTCAAAAGTGTGATTCTACAAGCGGTCCCTATATGGGATTTTACATGATTTTGGACCCAAAACACACAAATGCAATGTGGGTACTGTTCTTCTTGTATTGATGATTAGATTATTATTTTCTTGAATTTCATTGTGTGGAAGCTTCTCAAAAGCGAAGATCACTAATTTAACAGATTTTATCGAGATTTCTTTAGCGTCCAAGAAAGCTAGGCTTACCTTTATCATAGTTTGTGCTATTTTGTAGTATAATTATTATAATGTGCATGATATGTATTAAGAATTTTGTCTTGGATGTATATTTATTATAATTTGAATTTCTTAATATTTATTATAATTTGAATTTCTTAAACAACTTAGGAACTGTAGATTTAGCATAGTTGACTTAATTCCTCATGCTTAGGGTAGAATCGCTATCTTAGATCTAAAATTTGGCATTTTTAATATCTAGTAATGTAGTTAGATACCGTAGCCTAGTTCGGGTAGAATTTTTCTTAGATTAGATTTTCAGGGATTAGAAGTGATCTCCTCAGGCCTGCCTTAGGACAAGACAATCATTAGAGCTTTGTAGACTTTATGTTACGACCCGAAACTACCCCCTAGTCATGAAAACGGTGCGTACAGTCGCAAGTGATCATAAGCTAATCCATGAGATGGTACCTTCCATGAGCACTGAATAAAATAATAATAAAGAATATGTGTGGAAGATAAATTGCAAAGTAATACAAATCTAACTACTAATATGTTATTAGATCACAAGTCTAAGCCATCTGATAAATATTATAAACCAACCGTCTATCTGAACGATGGAAAAGTACTGAAAGAAGTGGTAATTAGCTAACTGCCTGCTTAATCATCTGATTGTCTGAAAGCCTCTAAACTAACTGATGATTTAATGGGACAAAACCCCAACTAACTCCAAGTAATTGAACATATGAAAGTACTAAAATAACTGAAATAAAAAAATCATGTCCTCGATGGCTGAGAAGTCACCAATACTGTTGCTGAGTACGTTGAGCTGTCTAAGAACAGTCATAAAACTGAGCGCCTGAACCTATGTTATAAGACAACATATCACAAAGAAAAATATGCGATTAGTACTTTGAATGTATTGGTACATGAGATAAGGACTAACTGAAATGCATGAGATAACTGTGCATTTATACATGAGTATGTAAAATCTGAGAATGCAAGACCAAGCATAAACATGTTTCTGAGCTAATCTATAAATAATTGAATTACTGAAAATCTGTATGCCTTTGTCAAGCAGACTTGAGTTGAGGCATACTATTTACTGAGTAAATGGTATCTGTATACTGATTAACTGATGTTTGTATGCTGATTAACTGAAATTTGTATACTTACAAATTCATATGTGAACACTGATCATGTAATACTAAACTGTACTTAGTCTAAATAACTGAACTGAAACTGTGGGAGGTATCAAGTAAGCTACATTCCCCAATCTCAGCTAATTAGGGTCCAAACAGTAACCCCAGCTGGAAGGGTGTCATTACCATACCATGAGTACTAACACTAGCTATGTGAATCCACTAAACTAGTGTCCCGAAGAACTAAGGAGTCACCTCTATTGGCAGGTGCTCTTATGAGATATATGTCAATCCTTAACTGGCAAGTAGACATCTCAAACCTATGTTGGCTATGTAGTTCTGTAACTAAGGGATTACTACTAAGGGTCACACCCTCCATTGGCAGGTGAGCCTCTATCCTAGGGTTCACTCGATGGTAAATCCAACTCCTAACTAAACTGACACTGGTACTGAACTGAATTAAGGTTAACTAAACATTATTTTTGCTAGTGCTCATCATGATCATATCAACTGAATAAATAGAAATATTCATGGTTTAGCTGAATCATTTCTTAAAAGATATGAAGTCATGTAAAACATGTAAGTATCGGGTGTTTATAACCCACCAACAGTGAATGACCATAATTTATGTCAATAAGCTTTAAAAAAATAATATGGGATCATGGTTCAAACCCAAAATCATAGACATTTCGTCAAACATGTGAGGATCATAAATATAAATATGTGAATGTGTTAAACATGGGAAATAAACATGATTCATATAGCTAAATTCATAAATTGGGGAATTTATCACGAAATTCACTTAAACAAGACATGGTTACCAAAATTTAAAGGATGAGGAAATAAAATCTTTCATGGGATCATACATGGGCTGAACTGAATTTGAATTACCAAGGAAAAACGTGAATTAAACCCATCTTGAACATATAACCATACTAAAGAAAAACTCTACAATTTAGTCAAAAAAGAAGGTTTTTTTGCTCAATAGGTAAAAGGGATCCCTTAATGAATACCCCACATACCTTATGCTTCTTAACTTGAAAGAAAAACACTAATCTTAATGCTTTATTGGAGGTTCTTGAACTTAAGAAACTTGAATTCTTGAGGAAAAGGAACTAAATTTTTGTTTTTGGGAAAATAAGAGCCTTTTCATGAGTGGAAATTGGAGAAGAAGGGCAAATAATGCCCTTACTGATGCCCCAAGTCGTTTTATGAAAGATTGGGTTAAGGGGGAAAATACCCAATTAACCCTCAATTTTTTAAATTCAGAAATAGACGCAACAAATTCACCGTGATGCGATATTATCACAATAACTGATTTCCCTTTCTGAGACGCAGTCTGTATGACATCGAGATTGATTTTGCGTCATGGGCTTATTATGGTGACCCACCAGTTTTTTGATCCAAACATGACCCAAACCTTGTTTGAAAAATCTAAAACATCCTCGAGACATACCTTTTACATCCCTGAACATGAATAAAATCAACAACCAATATCTCGAGGTCGAGAAGACCAAAATAAAAATTCTCAAAGTTAGGGGCCCTAGAAATGACTAAGTCCCCAATATTTAGTAAAACTTTCAGGACTTAAGCCCCTTATGCATGCAACTAAAAGTTGAATCAACCTGAAATTAGTACGGGGTGTTACAATATCTCTCCATGGGAACATTCATCATCGAATGAGTCTGGTTAGACTGAGAGTACTGTACTAAGCTAACTGAGATCATATACTAAACATGTATGCCTTGTAACATAATGATATAACTGAGTCTGAAATGTAATACATGAACTGAACTGATTTCTATAAATGTATGCACTGAAATTAGAATGATTACATAGCTGAAACTGAGAATGGAAAATAGCCAATCTAAGGAAAATTATTACCTCAAGCTAAATTTGAGTTTGAAGAGAAAAAATAAGGGTACTTGGTTTACATATCTGCTTCTTCTCCCTAAGTGGCTCCCTCAACAGACTGATTATGCCAAAGAACTTTAACCAAGGGGACTTCTTTATTCCTTAGTCTACATATCTGAAAATCAAGAAAAGGATATCCTTAATGCTCATATCATTTAAAGGAACAACTACAGCTGAATCACTAATACACTTTTTTAATAAGGAAACATGAAATAACCGCTGTACTGACACCAAATTTGCAGGCAACTTTAGCTCATAAATACATTTCCTAAATGGTTCAAGATTCTATAAAGGCTAATATATCGGGGATTGAATTTACCCTTCTTACCAAATCTTTTCACTCCCTTCATTGGTAAAATTTTTAAATAGACCAAACACCAACCTTAAACTCAAGATCTCTTCGTTTCATATCTGCATAAGATTTCTGATGACTTTAGCCTGACTTTAGCCTCTCCCAAATCAACTAAACCTTCTCCATCACCTCAAACACTGAATATGGCCCTATCACTTCAGCCTCACCTGCTTTAAACCAACCAATAATATATCTAATTCTTCTACCATAGAGAGCTTCAAACAGAGCCATCTGAATACTGGAGTGATAACTGTTGTTGTAAGTAAACTTAATCAAAGGTAAGTGGTCATCACAACTACCTTTAAAGTCAATAACAAATGCCCTCAACATGTCTTCTAAGGTTTGAATGGTCCTCTTTGCCTGACCATCTATTTTAGGATGAAAAGCTGTAATGAGATGAGCTTGGGTACAAAGCCTATTTTGAAAAGACTTCCAAAAGTGAGATTTAAACTGAATAATCTGATGAAACTCCTGAACTAAATTCTTCTTATCCTCCTCAACATGAGCAACACTACCCATAAAAAACTTGCTAAGGGTATCTTCTACTACATTGGCCTTGCCTGGATGATACAATGCACTCATATCATAATCTTTTACCAACTCAAACCACCTTCTCTGATAAAGATTCAAATCTTTCTGTGTGAAAACGTACTATAAAATCTTATTCTTAGTGAAAAAATCACCATGAACCCCATAAATATTGTATCTCAAAAATTTTTAAGGCGAAAAAAACTGTTGCCAACTCAAGATCATGAGTAAGATAATTCTTCTGATATGGTTTAAGCTATCTAGAGGTGTAGGTTAGGACTTGCCTATCTACATCAAAACACAACCAAGACCAGCTCTGGAAGAATCACAGTAAACTACAAACCCATCTGTGCAATTTGGTAAAGTCAATATTAGGGTAGAAGTAAGTCGAGTCTTCAATTCCTAAAAACTCTTCTCACAAGAATCTGACCACTGAAATTTAACTTTCTTCTGAGTCAATCGATACATGGGGATGCAATAGAAGAAAACCCTTCAACAAACCATCTGTAATAGCTAACCAAACCCAAGAAACTTTGAATATCTGATGTAGAGTTGGGTCTAGGCCAATTTATCACTTCTTTAGTCTTTTCAGGGTCAAGTCTAATTCCTTCATCAAAAATACTATTGCCAAAAAAACTATTGATCTTAGCCAAAATTTACACTTACTGAACTTGGCAAACAACTGATAAGATCTAATGGTCTACAAAATATTTCTCAGATGGTCTGCATGATTATTCTTACTATTGGAGTAAACAAGGATATCATAAATGAAAACTATAATGAACATGTTCAGGTATTTCTTGAACACCCTGTTCATCAAGTCCATGAAAGCTGCAGGGGAATTCGTTAGTATAAAAGACATAACTACGAATTCAAAGTGACTATACCGAGTTCTAAAAGCTATCTTTAGAATGTCACACTCTATAAATCTAAGTTGATGATAGCCGAATCTGAGGTCTATCTTAGAGAAATAACTGGTACCCTAAAGTTGGTCGAATAAGTCATTAATTATGTGGAGTGGATACTTATTCTCTATTGTGACTTTATTCAACTAATGGTAGTTGATGCATATTTTGAGAGAACTATTTTTCTTATGCACAAATAAGACTGGGGCACCCCATAGAGAAACACTGGGCCTGATGAAACCCTTATCTAAGATGTCTTTAAACTATTCTTCTAACTTCTTAAGCTCAGCTAGAGCAATTCTATATGGTGGAATAAATATAGGTTGGGTATCTTTGAGGAGATCTATTTTGCAGTCAATTTCCCTTTCAGGAGGAACTCTGGGAAGATCTTTAGGGAACACATTTGGAAATTCACTTTCTACTGAAACTGACACAAGACTTCGAGTCTCAGAACTAGAGTTCTTGACTTAAACAAAATGGTAAACATACCCTTTAGATATCATCTTTCTTTCTTTAAGATAAGAAACGATCTGACCCCTAATCACAGAGGTATTACCCATCCATTTAATAACTGGTTCATTGTGAAACTAAAACTGAATGACTCTATTTCTATAGTCAACTAAGGTATAGAAAGAGTGGAGCCAATCCATGCTGGGAATAACATAAAAATCAGTCATCTCTAACTCCACAAGATCAACTAAGGTGATTTTCTGAGGTACTGTGATCGGGTAATTTCTGTATATCCATCTGGCTATAGTAAATTTACCCACTGGGTAGACACTTAGAAAGGCTCTGCTAATATTTTGGGACTGACACCAAAATTGGCATCTATATAAGGATTTACAAAAGAAAATGAAGCTCCAGGATCTAACAATGTATAAGCATAAAGATGAAAAACCTATAATGTACCCCTAACCACATCAGGAGAACTTTCTTAATCATGTCGAGTCTGGATTTCATACAACCTATTCTGGCGCTGCCCACTAATGGCACTTGAAGTAGTACCCTATTGAGTTGGGCAACCTACTGGAGCTGGAGAGAGATTGGACTGACCTAGCTGACCAGCCCTCAGGATATAATTTTACCCTATGCCCTGGAGTTCCATAACTAAAACATACATCACTACCAGCCTTACACTCACCCAGGTGATTCTTACCATATTTCTACAGATTAGTATGACCACTATTCATACTTCCCTGGGACTTAAAGCATAGCACCCTATCCTAACTGTCTTTCCTAAACTTAGGCACTGGTGCACTAGCTGAAGATGCAGCTTTGGCTGAGAAAAGTTAAAACTACCTATTCTATCCCTCTTTCTCTCTCTCTCTTTCTCCTTATGCTTTTTCTCTTCAATATGCTGAGCATGAACCATAAGCCTAGATAGGTCCATCTCCTCAATTAACATGGTAGTTCGACAGTCTTTCACAACAATATCAGCTACATCGAACACAAACCTACTCATTTTAGACCTATTATCAGCCACCATTGAAGGAGCATAACTCACCAACTGAGTGAACTTAAGTGAGTATTCCTTTATGCTCATATTACCCTAATTCAAATTAATAAACTCCTAAACCTTAGCTTCCCTGAACTCTAAGGGAATGAACCTATATAAGAAAGTTGTTGCAAACTTCTCCTACTTTACCGACCCTATATCAACACCACAGTTTTCTTTCCATAACTTAAACCATGTGTGAGCTACATCCTATAAATGATATGCATACAAATCTACACTCTCACTCAAAGTGACGCCCATAATATTATCAACTTCTTCAGTATATCCAAAAAACTCTTGTAGATCCTCCCCTGACATGGATCCCAAAAACAAAGGGGGATTCATTCGAGTGAAATCCCAAATCCAAATTACAATGATATTTGCCACTAGATTGGCTCAAGTAATAATCTACTGGCTGTTCTTGGCGGCTACATAGTAGGCTAAGATAGAGAAAGTGACCCTGAATTCAGCATGGGAGACGTGTTCATTCAGGGCATCTTCTTGAACAATTGGGGGAGCAGGCTGATCCCTATTCCTTCTTTCATTGTTTTTTCTTGAAGGAATTTTCTATAAATGGAAAAAAGGATGAGTTAGAAAGAGAGTTTAAATAAAGCTCATGCTCTTTCCCACTACATAAACAGTGAAAGAAGGGAAACTTCCCTAAAATATTTCATAGCCTCTTGTCCATAAGTATGGCACGCTTCATACACATGAACAACACTCTACTTAATGCAGCTGTCAGACTCCCTAGGATACTTTAAAACCTTAGTCTATGATACTAAGTTTTCTCACGAGCCAAAGCTACCCCTAGTCGTGATAACAGTGGTTAGAGTCACAAGTGAACACAAGTTAACCCATGTGTTGTTACCTAATATGAACACTGAATAAAATAAAGATAAAACATGTGTTCTGAAGATAAACTGCTGAAGTAATACCAGTCTGAATACTGAGATGTGATTACATAAAAGTCCAAAACATCTGATATATTAAAAACTAACCATCTATCTAAATGGAAAAAAAATACTGAAAGAACTGGTAACTGACTAACGGCCTGAAAGTACTCAAATTTTGTGAAGGCCTCTAAACTAAGTGAGGAGTTGATGGGACAGAGCTCAAACTAACTCCAACTAATAGAACATAAGAAATTACTAAAATAATTGGATTAAGCAAATCATGTCCTTAATGGATGAGGACTCACCACTACTGTTGCTGAGTATGCTGAGTTATCTAAGAATGATCAGAAAATTGAACGTTCGAACCTATGTTATAAGACAACATAGTGCAAAGAAAAGTAAGTGATCAGTACTTAGAATGTACAGGTATGTGAGATAAAGACTAAGTGAAATATATGAGATAGATGATCAAAAATACTTGAGCATGTTAAATTTGAGAATGCAAGACCAAGAATAAACATGTTTCTAAGATAATCTATAAATAACTGAATAACTTCAAAATTTGTATCCTTTGGTCACAAAAACCTGAGTTGAGACATACTATTCACTGTTTAACTGGTATCTATATACTGATTAACTGATGTTAGTATACTGATTAATTGATTTCTGTATACTAATTAACTGATATCTAAATATTGATTATGTAATACTAAACTATACTTAGTCTGAATTACTGGATTGAAACTGTGGGAAGTATTATGTAACCAATATGCCCCAATCCGAGCTAATTAGGGCCCAACTTATAGCCCCAGTCGGAAAGGTGTTAATACTATGCCACGGGTAATAACACTAGTCCATGGATCCACTAAACTGGTGTTCTGAAGGACTAAGGAGTCACCCTCTACTGGTAGGTGATCTCATGGGATATGTGTCAACCGTCAACTTGAAGGTAGACATCTTAAACCTATGCTAGATATGTAGTTCTATAAATTAGAGATTTCTAATAAGGGTCACACCCTCTACTGGAAAGTGAGCCCCCATCTCTGGGTTTACTTAGTGCTAAATTTTACTCCCAACTGAATTGACACTGGTATTGAACTGAACCCAGGTTAACTGGATATTATTTCTAATATTGCATATCATGATCATATCAACTAAATAAATAGAAATATTCTTGGTTTAACTGAATCATTACCTAAAAGATCTGAAGTCATGTAAAACATGTCTGTATCGAGTGTTCATAACCCGTCATCACTGAATGACCTAATATATGACAATAAGCTTTTAAAATAATAATATGGGATCATGGTTCAAAACCCAAAGCATAGACATTTCATTAAACATATGAGGATTATAAACTTGAAAATGGGAATGGGTTAAACATAGGAGATCAAAATAATTCACATGGATAAATTCATAAATTAGAGAATTTGTCATGAAATTCACTTAAACAAGACATAGTAACTAAAATTTAAAGAATAAGTAAATCAAATCTTTCATGAGATTATACATTGGTTGAACTGAATTTGAATTACCATGGAAAATATGAATTAAACCCATCTTGAATATATAAAATATCATAGTAAAGAAAAACTCCATAATTTAGTTAAAGATAAGGTTTTTAGACTCAAAGGGTGAAAAGGACCCATTGATGAATCCCCCACATACCTTAAGCTTCTTAACTTGAAAGAAAAATACTAATCTTGATTCTTTCTTGGAGGTTCTTGAACTTAGGGAACTTGAATTCTTGATTTTCTAGGAAAAAAGGAACTAAATTTTGTGTTTGGGAAAAGGAAAGGGTTTTCTTGAGAGGAATTTGCAGAAGAAGGGAAAATAATGATCTAACTGATGCCCCAAGTCATGTTATGAATAATTAGGTTGAGAGGAAAATACCCAATCACCCCTCAGCCATTTAAATTACGAATTGAAAACAACAGATTCACCATGATGCGATCTTATAGTGATCGTTGATTTACCTCACTGCGATGCGGTCTGCATGACATTGAGACTAGTACTGTGTTGTGGGCTTACCGTGGTGACCTATTGGGTTTTTGATCCAAACATGATCCAAACTTTGTCTGAAAAATCCAAAACTCACTTGAGTCATATCTTTTTCATCTTTGAACATGAATTAACCCAAAGTATTTTAGGGTCGGGAAGAGTAAAACAAAAATCCTTGAAGTTAGGGGTGGTAGAAATGACTAAGTCCCTAACACTTAATGAAAATTCCAGGCCTTAAGACCCTTATGCATGTAACTAAAAGTTGAATCGAGATAAGATTAGTATGGGGTATTACACTATATAGGTGTGTTATATGTTTTAATACCTTTTTAGGCCAAGACTATCAAGAATATGATACATGATGTTTATTTTAAATTGTTACTTGGGAAATGATACCAGTTCCAGTTCAAGATTAGCGATATATGATTTTAAGACCGGTTTGATTCAGACATTATTGTTGGTATGAGTTCTAATTTATGTTTGGTTAATGGTGATATGAGTTTTGATTCAAAACTTGCAAATAATGCTACGAGTTTCGGTTCAAGTCTGAAAATAAGAGGTTATTTATGATATGCTTAAAATATGGAAGGACTTATAACCATGGGTTTGAGATACAATTAACTATTATAATTCTTGTTACTCTTTCTATTTGGTTGCACTAACCAAACTTATGGGGGTCTGCGAAGGGTTATTTAGTTTTCTGCACTTACTGGCTTATGTGGCCCAATTTTGTAGGGATAGTTATGTGTTTTTCCTATTATTATTTTCGATTATTTATTTAATTATACTATTTGGAGAACTATTCTAGGTTTTCCCTCGTACTTTGACCTAACATTATTTATCTCATATTCTTATTATATTTATATTATGATTAAGACCTATTGGCCGGTGATGCCTACCGAGGACCTGTGGCTTTGACACTCATACTACACTTTTATATGTTTTAGGTATAGATCTGAGTATTTGTTGCTGTTGTTGATCCTGCAATCATACTGACTAAATTTTATAGATAGGGTGAGCTCTCGACGCTAGAGTTGACCTTCTCTTTTCTATTTTATTTAGTCTTTTGATATTTGAGACGGATGAATACTTGACTATTTAGCACTCATATTCTTTATGTTTACTGGCACTTGTACCGATACTAATAGGTCCTGTTATATTATTATTATCTTATTTATCTTCTGTATTTCTATTTTTATTTCATGTTTTATTGCTTGTAAGCTATTTTTTTTGCATATTTCTGGCATTTATGCCATTTTTTACTAAGCTAGCCCATTTTTTATAACTCCAGACTATAGTTTGGATTACCTACTTGTAGGATAGATTAGGTGCCATTATGACTCATAATTTGGGTGGTTACAAATTGGTATCAGAGCGCTAGGTTCAATAATATTATTGGTACAAGAGCAAGTGTATAGATCAGAATAATGACATCTATTTCTTATCTTTAGGAGGATATAGGATATACTTCTTTCACTAATTTTGTGCTCAAAGTATGGGTTTGTTTCTAAGGATTCCTTTGGTTTTACTTATTCATAGATAGCTAGGTATAATGCCTCGGATCAGGTACTCAGAATGCTACACGGTGATCATGACCCCGAAGGACCACAAGTTAACTCATGACTGGTATCTGTAGCTGTACACTACATAATATGACATAATAATGCAGAAACATGCACTGAAAGTCCATAAGGTTCCATACTAAACATAATCTGAATGATATAACATTCGTGTGGGGTGATAGAATACCCAAAACAAAACTGAACATACTGAATTCTGAAACATGATAGTCTAGAAAGCCTCTAACTGACTAAAATGCCTGAGTAAGGAGTTGATGAGACATGTCCCCAACTAACTCCAACTAATAAACTGATTAATGAGATAATAAGGAAATGATAATGTCCTTGAAATATGAGGACTCACTTCTAACTTTAACTACTGAGACTGGAATCTACTGCTGCTCTGGAGCTTGTGTATCTGAACCTATGGTATAAGACACCATAGCATAAATGCGTCAGTACTTTGACACTACTGGTATGCATGTGAGGTTGGCTGAATGCATGGGGTTCATATGCATGAACAATAATAATAACTGACCAACTATCATAAGCATGAGAATACATGCATGAGACATAACAAATGACACTAATACTGTGATAACATGATTTTTGAATTTGAATATAACTGATAACATGATTGACTGTATCTGACAGTCTTGAATCTAATGTAACTATCTAAGTTCTATACTGTATCTGAGTTGAATGTATCTGATAGTCCTAAAATCTGAAGAACTATCTGAGTTCTATTACTGAGATTGATTGACTGTATCTGACAGTCCTGATTCTATAACATGAAATTATGGGAAGTAGTTATCTAACCGACATACCCTAAATACTGTATTATAGCTGAATTAGGGTTTAATTTATGCCCTGATTAGAAGGGTGTCAATACCACGCCACTAGTACGAACAATATATAAGTGACCCTAATATAACAGATAACTCTAGTGAGAATGGTGGGAACCCTCATACAGAAGGATAAACCATCTCATCTAGCTTCATATAGCAGGCTATGATGTCTCAACCTATGCAGGCTACATAGTGCTGGAATAAAAGGATTGCTTCTAAGAATTACACCCTCATATAGCAGGTGAGTTCCCATCCTTGGGTTTGCTCGATATTAATTTCTAATCCCATCTGAATAGATACTGAACATGATTTACTGAACTGAACATGGACTGATTTACTAAATTCCATTACCTAACAGAATACCACTGATATCTAAAACCTAACTGAGTTCATCAGATCATGGAGATTTCCTGAGTCATAAGACTATCTGAAGTCTAAGGATCATAGCTTGACTGAGTGTATCGTGAAAACATGACATGACTCTAGGCACACAACTAATATTTTGGGTACAAGTATCCCTAGGACATGATGGAAGGAAAACTAACCAAACTTAACTTACTTGAACATATAAATAACATTTTAATCTATAATACATTTATAGAAGCATTCCATCAAAACATGTGATAGGCATAACTTGTACATACATGGGGATTTCAAGACAACATGTTAGTTAAGCACTTATTCTTCATTTAGGCATTAAATCAAACATATTATAGTCATGATACATGTAAACATCATTGTACAACAATTAAACATCTTGGTCATATTCTAATTTCATCATTCAAGGGTTTAGTCATAGGTTTGAATGAATCTATATCTATATTAGTTAAACCCACATAGAAATTAGCACACAACATGGAGTAGAACTCAATTTCTCATTTATCAACAAGAACAAGAACAACCCAATCATGAAATCATAAAGAAATCCATAACTTGAAGTTGGAAAATGGATTCTTGGACTTCATGGACGAAAGGAGTCCATGAATGAATACTATGCATACTTTAGTTCGTGATTCCATGAAGATTGACGGGGGATCTTTATTCTGAATCATCTATTAAAAGCCCTAGGTTGTTCTTAAGAGGTTTTTGAGAGAAGAGAGTGTATTTTTGGTGAAAAATGTCTGAATCACATGTTAAATGGCTTAAATAAGGGTGGGAAATTGACCCTTTTAACCCTAGATGTGTCTTGTAATTTCAGTAAAAATTTCTCGAATTGAACCCCTGGCGCGATGCGGCGTTATAATGCCGTGTCCCTGGAATTTGATAATTGGGAAACAAAGGGATAGTGCGATGTGGATCCATCATGCTGCCCCCTTTTTTGTGACCTGGAACTTTGCTGGGACGTGGAGGAAATTGCGTAAGACACTGAAAACGGACAATTCTGAATTTGGGCCCTAGCGCGATACGCCATAATCGCGGACCTTACTGAAATTTTCCAAATGCCATTTCCTCTTGTGACAAAAAGAGAAAATCTTGAAAATTCCTTATGTAATAACCATCAATCCATTTAGAAGCTAATACTAGACATTCTTGAGATAAAATTAGCTAGGAAAAAGTATAGGGTATTACACTAGGATAGATGTTATTGCTACACAAGATGAAAAATGCAAGCTTGCCACTAGGGATCTTGTTGGAGTTTGTGGATACCTAGAGGTCAAGGATAATTGAGAGATACAGTTCCAACTAGTGGACAGGATAGGGATCCTTCACTAAACTATATTCTCATACCTACATTAGATATTTCTCCTCCCTAACCAGTAGTTGGTTAGAGACCATCCCTGTAATACCCCGTATTTTTCTAGAATAATTTAATTCCTAAAAATGAGAATTCATATATATAATTTTTGAAATACCCATTATTTTTCATTTTAGATCCTTCCATTGCATAGGAAATTCAATTAGCATTCCAACGATATAAAATTCGCCCAAATCCAATAACTGGGAAAGAAGTTATGGAGATTCTAAGTTTCAGTATTTAAACACCATCATTTTGGTTACTAGCGCATTGCGTATCTAGTCTAAATGACCATTTTCAATTTCTAGTATGGGATCATGATATTGGCGCATTGCGCCAAGGACCCAGTTCACATTTGGCAATTTCCAGTGAGCCTCCGCGATAATGGCGCATCGCAGAGGTGGCCAAAATGGCATTCCAAAGGCATACCATGATTTCATCACATCACACCAAAGATTCAGGTCCCAGTTTTCAATTTCCAGTGGCCCGACGTGATACCACCGCATCACGCCAGAGCCAAAGATCGCGATCTTCAGTTTTTAGCCAGAGTTTTTAAATTTGTTTAAGGATATTTGGATCTTTTTCCACGGAACAAATTAATCTAAAACACGAGATTTAAACCCTAAGTGACCTAAATAGTCATCATTTATTAAATTCCTCTCAAAATTATAGATCCTCTTCTCAAGAACAAGAAACCCTAGCTCTCAAATACTAGACCAAATCTTAAGAACTCACCACCAATCCTCTCAAATTCATCAACCTAAGTATGTTAGATGTTTATCCATGGGATCCTTTCACCAATGGAGTACAAATATCTGATTTATATTGTAAAATTATTATCTTTTTAGGTTATCTTGATTTTAAATTATGATTAAACCATGAATTTCCATAAATCTTATTCTATACCACGTTTTAGCAAAATTGATGTGTATTACTACACTCCATATGATTGAATGTTGTTGTCCACTAATTTAAATTCATGATTTGTGATAATGGTGTTCAAATTTGAGCTTTACTACAAGTTTTAAACTTATTCCCTTGCTCTATATACACCATGCATATCAAGTGTTTGATAAAATTCTTACAAGAATGAATATTTAATAAAAGCCTTTATGCTATGTCCTCCAAGCTTTAGAGTTATTTTATTAATAATGCTTTTGAGTCCTGGGGTATTAACTACACAAAAATCATAGCTATTTACTTAGTGTCATCTTAGTATCTTCAGAATACATCATGAGCATTACTAGATTAGTCAGTTAAACTCAAAAATAGTCAGTAACTCAGTGTCATTCCGATAGAAATAGGATTTTGCACCGAATGATTGTAGGGATGGAGGCTTCCCCATTAGATAGGCAGAGTAATTAGTAGCATTCCCTATACTCCAAAACTACATAGTCAGCGTAGGATATGAGAAGTCAATGTTAGTGTTGTTTGACCAAGGCATACAAATATCAATTATTTCAGTATTTCATTTCACAAATTTTTATTCAGTTCATGTTATATTCTTGGTCATGCATCCCTAGTATCTATAGATTTTACGTACCTTCAGTATTTACAAACTTTTATGCATACACAGTATTTTACAGATTTCACATATTTTTAGTATCTATAGATTTAATGCTTTCTAATCAGTACTCTACATTTTATATGCATATTTAGACAATTGTTGTTCCTATTCATGAAACCATGTATGTCAGCCTACTTCATTTAGCATACCAGTGTATCCAAAGTACTGATCACATACCTTTATTTTGTGCTATGATGTATTATATCATAGGTTCTGATGCTCAGTTCCTAAATCATGCTTAGACTTTTTAGATTCTCAACAGTAGCAGCGGTAGGTCCTCATATTTTGAGAAAAGATTATTTTACTTTATATCTTTAGTTTAGTAGTTAGTTGTAGTTAGTTGGGGTATGTACCATCAACTCACAACCATATATTTTTAAGGATTTTAAAATTTTTAAGTATTTATTCGGTATTCAGACTCCAGTAAGCACGTTAGTCAGTTATTAAAATTTTCTTTATCTTATCAGATTTATACAGTCATACTTTATATTCATAATTTAGTATTTGTTTTAGATATTAAAACCTTATGGCACATCAGTTATTCTTCCACATTTATAATTATGTTATTTTGTGCTTAAAATAGGTATAGTTCATGGGTTAGCTTGTGGTCCCTTAGGACTATAAGCTCCATGTGATGACCAGGGTATACTCACAGGGCTTTACATACTTGGTATTAGATCCTAAGATTTTAAAGTATCCTAGAAAGTTTGAAAGTCAAGTCAAGTAGAGTCTTGTACATAGGTGTGTAGTGCGCCACACTTATGTGAAAGAGGCTACAAGGGGTTTAGGAAAAGTTTCCCTTCTTTCAGTATTCAAATCGTGTGAGTGATCATGATCTCAAGTTAAAATATCAGCCTAATCCATTTCTTCCTTACATTTATAGAACATGCCTCCTAAAAAGAATAATAGAAGAGGTACAAAAAACCAGCCAACACTTTCGCCCATCAAGGTAGACCCTTTGGATGAGTATATCTCTCATACAAAATTAAGAGATGCATTAATAACTCTAGCAAACTCCATATAAGTTCAGAATAAATGGCCAGCTGGTGTTTAGGCCAACCCAGTGGCCAATACTGTTGCATCCAGGATTCGAGATTTCACCCGAATGAATCCTCCGTCCTTCACGGTATCCAAGGCTGATCTATAAGAATTATTATATATGGTGTAGATGGTTACAAATATTATGGGGGTAGCATCTAGTGAGAGTGTAGGTTTGGCTGCATATCAGTTGCAGGATGAAGCCTATACATGGTTTAAGCAGTGGAAGGTAGATAGGGGTATAGACGCTGGGCCTGTAGAATAGGAAGAGTTTGCTATAGCTTTCTTAGACATATTCTTCCCATTTGAGTTAAAATAGGCCAATGTGATAGAATTTATTAACTTGAGGCAGGGCAACATGAGCGTAAATGGGTATTCCCTCAAGCTTACTTAGTTAGCTAGATATGCTCCCCATGTAAAAGCTGATAACAGATATAAGATGGGCAAGTTTATGTCTGGTGTGTCTAATAATGTGGTGAAAGAGTGTAGGACTGCAATGCTGATTAGCGAGATGGACTTGTCTAGGCTGATGGTCTATTCTCAACAGATAGAGGAGTAGGTGATTAAATAAAGAGAGAAAAGGAACAAGAGAGCTAAGAGAAGTAGTTTTAATCTTAGTTAGCCAAGGTCAGAAAGTAGTAATCGTGTCAAATTCCATAAAAGGTCTTCAGCCCTAACACTCTCTTCAGCTAGTGCCCCAGTACCTAAATTTAGAAATGATAATCGCAATAGGGCAGCAGTCTCTAAGTCCCAAAGCAGTGTTAATAGTGACCATATGAATTCTCTATGTTAGAAATATGGTAGATATCATCAGGAAGAGTGTAGAGAAGGTAGTGATGTGTGCTTCAGATGTGGCAAGCCAGACCATTGAATTTAGGAGTGTTGGATAGTTACTCAGATAGGTAGGGAGTTATGCCTCTAGGTCCAGTCCAATCAGTCATAAATTCCATTCGGTCGTATAACTCATCAGGGTACCACTTCCAGTGCTACCAATCGCCAGTGTCCGAGCAGATTATATACTCTTTAGTCCCACTAAGATCAGGAAAATTCTTTTGATGTAGTTACTGGTACGTTATAGGTCTTTCACTTACATCTTTATGTTTTACTAGACACTGTAGCTTCTCTTTCCTTTATAACTTTATACATAACTGTCAATTTTGGAGTCAATCTCAAAATTCTAGTAGATCCCTTTTCAGTGTCTACCCCCATCGGTGTGTCCATTATAGACAGGCAGGTATACAAAAATTGTCCAGTCATAATATCTCAAAAATTTAACTCAATTGATCATATGGAGTTAGAGATGATGGATTTTGATGTCATTCTCGACATGGATTGGCTCCACTCATGCTCTTCCTTAATTGATTATAGAAACGGAATAGTTTATTTTCAATTCCCAAATGAACTAGTCCTTGAATGGAAGGGTAGTACTATAGCTCTTAGGGGTTAGTTTATTTCATACCTTAGAGTGAGAAAAATGATATCCAGGGGGTGTATTTACCATCTTGTTCGAGTCAAAGACTCAAATTCAGAGTCTCTAACCCTTGAGTTAGTTTCCCAAAAGGGAAATCAGCTTTGGAATAGACCTTCTTCTAGACTCTCAACCCATATCTATTCTGCTATACAGAATGGATCCAGCTGAACTCAATGAACTAAAAGAACAGTTGAAGGATCTCCTAGATAAGGGATTTATCAGACCCAAATCTCTTCGTAGGGTGTACCAGTTCTATTCGTGCATAAAAAAACTAGTTCTCTCAGAATATGTATTGATTACCATCAGTAGAACAAAGTCACCATCCAGAATAAATATCCATTTCATAGAATCTATGAATTTTTTGACCAACTTTATGAAGCCAATTATTTTTCTAAGATAGACCTCAGATCAGGCCATCGTCAGCTCAGAGTTAGAGAATGTGATATTCTAAAAATAGCTTTCCAAATTTGGTATGGTCACTTTGAATTTCTAGTCAAGTCCATTGGTCTCACGAATGCCCAAGTAGCCTTCATGGATTTGATGAACCGAGTGCTTAAGTATTACTTGGACATGTTCATCATAGTCTTCATTTATGACATTCTTGTTTACTCCCATAGCGAAAATAATTATGCAAACTATCTCAAAATAGTATTACAGGCTCTTAGATCTCACCAGTTGTTTGCTAAATTCAGTAGGTATGAATTTATTCTAAGATCAGTAGCTTTCCTTGGCCATATTATTTCTAGTGATGGCATTAGAGTTGATCCTCAATAGACCGAGGCGGTGGGAAACTGGCCTAAACCCATCTCTTCATCAGGTATTAGGAGTTTCTTGGGTTTAGCTGGATATTACCATTGGTTTGTTGAAGTATTTTATTTTATTCCATACTCCATGTCCACATTGACTAAGAATAAAGTTAAGTTTTAGTGATCAGATTCTTGTGAAATAAGTTTTCAGGAGTTGAAGACACGACTCACCTCATCCCCAGTTCTTACTTTACCAGATGGTTCAAATAGGTTTGTTGTGTACTGTGATAAATCTAGAGTAGGTTTGGCTTTTGTCCCCATGAATAGAGGTAAGGTTATAGCCTATGCCTCTAGACAACTTAATCCCCATGGTAATAATTATCCTACTCATGATCTCGAGGTAGTTGCTATAGTATTTGCCTTAAAGATTTGAAGGCATTACTTATATGGGGTGCATGTTGATGTGTTCACAGATCACAAGAGTTTGCAGTATTTTTCTCTTAGAAAGATTTGAATTTTCATTAGAGAAGGTGGTTAGAGATATTGAAAGATTATGACATGAGTGTTCTATATCATCTGGGCAAGGCCAACGTAGTAGAAGATGCTCTCAGTAGGTTGTCTATGGGTAGAGTTGCTCATTTTGAGGATGGTAATAAGAAGTTAGTTCAGGAATTTCATCAGCTTGCCCGACTTGGTGTCCTCGTAGTCGATTCAACAGAAGGTAGTGTATGGGTGCAGAGTAGTTCATAATTCTCTCTAGTTTCCAAAGTAGAGGAAAACAGGATAGAGATTCCAGTCTAGTTAATTTGAAAGAATCAATCAGAGTATAGAAGGTGGAGGTTTTCTCCTAAGGGGGAGATGGTGTGCTATGTTGTCAGGGTCGTCTATGTGTACCTAGTGTAGATGACTTGAGGTAATGAATTCTTGTAGAACCGCATACTGAATGCTACTCCATTCATCCAGGGTCCACTGATATGTACCATAATTTGTGGGAGATCTATTGATAGAGTGGGATGAAGAGAGATATTGCTGATTTTATAGCCAAGTGCTCTACATGCCAATAGGTTAAGGTTGAGCACCTGAAGCCTAGTGGGTCCATAAAGGAGTTCAACATTCCCTCTTGGAAATAGAAAGAAGTAAACATAGACTTTCTGATGGGTCTGCCTCATACTTGTCATCAACATGATTTTATTTGGGTTATCATAGACCAAATGACCAAATCAACTCATTTTTTGCTAGTCCATACCGTTTTGCGTATTCAAGGAGTAGAGAGGAGAATATGAAGGATTTGAGGGTAATTCTCCTGACTTGAGAGATCATAGTATTTTTGTGAAGTTCTCTAAGTATGAGTTCTAGCTCTAGATGGTGATGCTCGTAGGACATATGATGTCTAAGGATGGGATTATGGTTGAACCGATGAAGATTGAGGCTATTCCTGATTGGGCTAGGCCTACTGTATTACCCCATATTTCCCTAGCTTATTTTAACTCTCAGTACATGATTTATCCCATATAAATTTTTAAAATACTCAGCATTTTTTAGTTTAGATCTTACCATTGCATAGAAAATTCAGTCAACTTTCCAACGATATAAAATTCACCCTAATTCAATAATTGGGTGAAGAGTTAGAGCCATTTTTGTAAGACAGTATACCACATGGCGAGTTGCGCTAAGCAGTATTTTCAGAATTGTCCATTTCCAGTGAAGCTCTGTAATTTCACCGCATCGCATTGAGTCCAAAATTGAAAATCAGTGGGGGACCGTGATTGTAGTGTGTCACACCAAGCCCTCAGTTCTCAATTGTCAATTTCCATTGACACAGTGCGACAGTGCCACGTTGTGCCAGGGTCTAAAATTGAGTTTTTCCAGTGATGATTTTTAAATCATTCCCAGGGTTAATTGGGTATTTTTACATGACCCAAGTCAGTCCTAAACACGATATTTAACCCTAAAGGAGCATTAATTGCTTATTATTTCATTATTCACTCAAGAAACAAAGCATTCTCTCTCAAAGGGAAAAACCCTACCTTTAGGAAATCAAGAACAAACTCAAGAATTTCTTGAAGAACCTTCAAGAGTCAATATTCCTAGGTATGTTATGTGTTCATCTATAGATTCCTTTCACTTATAGAGTCCAAGAATCCCTTTTTAAACTTACAAGATCTCAGAATTATGAATTTTATGCTTGAAATTGATTGTATTCATGTTCATGATATTAATTGGATTTCAATCCATGATTTAGTAAAAGTCTCGTGAAATTAAAATAGTTTATGTGATTAGTTATATGAATTGCATAATAAACCCTTGAATTTGTCATTGACTATTGTATTCCTAATGTTTTGTGTTGTCCATTATCATGTGAAATAATCCATGCTCCCCAAGTGTTTGCTCAAATGCCTATATGAAGTAGATAGTGGAATCATGACATGTCATTATGTGTTCCCAATCATGTACAAGTTTATGCCCTACAGGTTTTTGATAAAATGTCGATATGAATGAATTATAAACAAGTGGAACATTGTTATGATTGTCAAGATCATGCTATGCTTTACTTTTACACTATCGAGTCCTGAGTAGTTATAGATAGTCTTAGTAGGGTCACGATCAGTAAACTTAGTCAATCATAGAATCCAGTAAACTCAGTCAGTTAAGAAACTCAGTGAAACTCAGTATTAGTCTAGTTCAACTCAGTATAATCAGTTCAGTGTCTAATAAGTTGGGAGTAGGATTCAACACCGAGTGAACCAAAGGATGGTTTCACCTGCCAGTAGAGGTTTTGATCCTTAAAAGTAGTCCTTACATTCTAGAACTACCTATCTAGTGTAGGTTGAAACATCAACTTTCCAATTGAGGGTGATGAGGTGTTTTAACCTATAGTTGAAGGTACCACTGTTCTCATTAGAGTACTTACCAGATAAGGGTAACTCTTTAGCTTGTCTTTACCCATGGTACGCTACCGACACCCTTCCAGCTGGGGTTATAGGTTGGACCCCAAAGCTATTCAAAAAATTGGCATGTCGGTTAGATGATTACTTCCCACAGTTTTAGTTTTTGTCTCAATATTGAACTCAGTTTAGTTCTACAAAATTAGGACTATCAAACACAGTTAATCCGTATCAGTAACCCAGTTATCAGTAATCTCAAATATCAGTTATTCAATTATCAAAACTCAGTATTTGTCTTCAGTAAAATATCAGATACAATATACATACATATCCACAGTATTGCATACTCAGTATTTTACGGTGGTTTCAATTATCCATGTATTCATATTCAGTTACTCTGTATCATTCAGTCAGTTACTGTTCATGCATATGAACCCTTGCATTTAGCTTTACCTTATCTTTCATACCAGTACATTGCATGTATTGACACATACTCTTTCTTTATGCTATGATGTCTCATATTGTAGGTTCAGATACTCACGTTCCCGACCGTGCATAGATAGATTCAGATAGCTACAGTAGAGTCAGTAGTGAGTCCTCATCTATTGATGATATATTTTTATTTCAATACTTATCAATAGCTTTAGCATTTCAGTAGTCAGAGTTAGTTGGGGGCTTGTCCCATCAACTCCACATTCAGACAGTTTAGTTAGAGGCTTTTCAAACTAGACTAGTTCAGATAGTGTTTAGCTTTTCAGATGTTATTATAGTTGTTATTCTTTATTAGTATTCATATTATGAACCTTATAGCATTTCAACCTATTTTACGCATTATTTTAGCATTATTATTCAGTGCTTACAGTAGGTACCAGTCATGGGTTAGCTTGTGGTCCTTCACGGCCATAAGCATCGTGTGCCATCTGGGGTGCATACTCGGGGCGTTATAAACTTGGTATTAGATTCTAAGGTACAACAAAGTCCTAGGGAGTCTTAAAGCCGTGTTTAGTAGAGTCTTGTTCATGTTTGTGTAGCACGCCACACTTATGGACAAGAGGCTACAAGATGTTTTAGGAAATGTTTCCCATCTTTTAGTCTTTATGTCTTGCGAGTGAGCATGAGTTCAAGTTAAATTCTTAGTCTAATTTTTTTATTCCTTCCGTTTACAAACATGCCTCCTATAAAGGCCAAGAAAAGAACAATAGGAAACCAGTCAGCACCTCAACACATTTAGGAAAATCCCTTAGATGAGCATGTCTCCCATGCATAATTCAGAGCTATATTTACCACTAGAAAATTCCATAAAAAATTAGAATGAATGTCCAGCTACTGTTCAGGCCAACCCAGTGGCCAATATGAGTGTTCTATACCATTCGAGCATGGCTAATGTAGTGGCTGATGTTGAGAATAATAATAAGAAGTTAGTTCAGGAGGTTTATCAGCTTGCCCGACTAGGTTTCCCCTTAGTTGATTCAGCAGAGGGCAGTGTATGGGTGCAGAATAGTTTAGAATTATCTGTGATTTCCAAAGTAAAGGAAAAGCAGGGAAGATATCCCAACCTAGTTAAGTTGAAAGAGTCAGTCAGAGATTAGAAAGTAGAGGTTTTCTCCAAAGGTGAAGATAGTGAGTTGCATTGCTAGGGTCAGCTATGTGTGCCAGGTGTAGATGACTTAAGGAAATAAATATTTGCATAAGCACACATTTTGCATTACTTGATTCATCTAAGGGCCACTAAGATGTACCGCAATTTGCGGGAGATCTATTGGTAGAGTTGGATTAAGAAAGACATTGCAGAGTTTATAGCTAGGTGCTCTATGTGTCAGCAGGTTAAGATTGAGAACCAGAAGCCTAGTGGGTCCATACTAGAGTTTAGCATTCCCTCATGGAAATGAGAAGAAGTGAACATGGACTTTTTGAGGGGTTTTCCTCGTACTCATCACTAGCATAATTCTATTTGGGTCATTATAGACAGGATGACCGAATCAACTCATTTCTTACCAGTTCATACTTCTTATTCTGCCGAAGACTATGCCAAACTCTATATTAGAGAGTTGGTCAGGTTATACGGAGTTCTAATGTCTATCATCTTTGATAAAGGTACCCAGTTTACTTCTCACATATGGAATTATTCCAAAAGGGTCTCGGTAACAAAGTTCACCTCAGTATATCCTTCCACCCTCAGACAGATGGTCAAGCAGAAAGGACAATTTAGACTATAGAATATATGTTAAGATCCTGGGTTGGTGATTTTAAAGGTAGTTAGGATGACCATTTTCCTTTGATTGAATTCGCATATAATAACAACTATTATTTTAGTATTCAGATGGCTCCATTTGAGGCTCTTTATGGTAGGAGATGTGGATCTCTAATCGGTTGGTTTGAGGTGGGTAAGGCCATAGTAGTAGGGATGGACTTAGTGTTTGATGCCTTAGAAAATGTTCAGTTCATTAGAGAAAGGCTTAGGGTATCCCAGATCTAACAGAAATTATATGCATATATGAGGATAAAATATCTCGAGTTTGAGATTGATGATTTTGTATACTTGAAAATCTCTCCCATGAAGGGAGTAAAAATGTTTAACATGAAGGGAATGCTCAATCCCCGATATGTCGGTCCTTATAGAACCCTCAGTTATTTTAGAAAGGTACCTTACAAGCTTGAGTTACCTTTAGATCTAGCTTCAGTACACCCAATATTCCACGTCTCCTTACTAAAGAAATGCATAGGTCACCCAGAAGTCATAGTTCCCTTAGAGGGCATAGATATTTAGAATTATCTCTCTTTTGAAGAGGTTCCATAATAGATCCTCGATCATCAGATTCGCCAACTAACGAATAAAGAAGTTTCCTTAGTCAAAGTTCTTTGGCGGAACTAGTCCGTTGAGAAAGCTACATGAGAAGAAGAAGTAGAAGAAGATATGTAGACCAAGTATCCTCACCTCTTCTCTGCAAACTCAGACTCTACTTAAGGTAATAGTCTACCTTAGATATACTCAGTTCTATATTCAGTTACAATTATAAATTTGGTATTCTTTACCATTGCATATTCAGTCATGCATTCATAAATCAGTCTAGTTATGAACTCATGCATCATATATGCATGTCTAATATAAAAACTCAGCTTATTAGTAGCCTCAGTCGAGTATTCTATGTATCAGATATACATGATCAGTATAAATAAATATATATATATGTATATATAAACTCAGTCTATCAGTGTTTCTCAGCTTAATCAGTCTTATTGAAGGACAAATGTTCCCAAAGGGGAGATATTATAATACCCCATATTTCCCTAGCTTAATTTAAGTCTTAGTACATGAGTTATCCCATAAAATTTTTTAAAATACCAAGTATTTTTCATTTTAGAGCTTACTATTAAATAGAATATTCAGTCAACTTTACAACAATATAAAATTCACCTAAATCTGAAAACTAGGTAAAGAGTTAGAGCCATTCTTGTAAGACAGTGTACCACTTCGGACATCAACATGTCGCAGAGGCATGCCAAGTGACAATTGTCACTTTCCAGTGTTCCAGCACGACCATGGCGCATCGTGGCAAGCAGTATTTCAAGAATTGTCCATTTCCAGTGAAGCTCTGCGATTTCACTGCATCCGTTGAGTCCAAAATTCAAAATCAGTAGGGTACCATAATGGTACGGTGTCGCACCAAGCCCTCAGTTCCCAATTGTCAATTTCTAGTTAAATGGCACGTAGCGTCGCGTCGTGCCTGGTCCTAAAATTGAGTTTTTCTAGTGATGATTTTTAAATCATTCCAGGGGTAATTGGGTATTTTTTCCATGAACCAATGATGTTGGACTTATTTATACGTCCAAGCACCATAACTTACCCATGTTTTAGCTAAGTTTTGAGGATAAAATACATAATTCCTGCACTTTTAGTCTATTTTCAATTAAGTGAGCTGACCTATGTGATTAGCATGCTTTTCAGGTACTAATATGGAAGATTTCAGCACTTTGGGGACGCATGGACAACAAAGGAAAACTTCACATAAGAGGGAAGGTAGCTTTTGGACTGAATGTGATGCGTGAGAACTTTTTCCCAGGCAAACTCAGTATTTTTAAATAGTTAAGGATGCAGTAGCAACTTATTAGACAAGGATGTTATTAAAAGCATTATTGCTGAATTTTTAGGCATTATTCATTATTCAAATTCTGTAATATTTTGAGGGCACAGAAAACGGCTTAGCTTGGAGATGCGGAGAGAGGAAAACGTTTTTCTCACTTAATTTTGATTGTCCTCTTCATCACCAAGATTATTCTAAGTCTTGATATGATGAATATTTCTAGTTTGATTTCTGTTTTATTCATGAGTAGCTAAGCTTATTTGTTAGGGTTATGGAAACCTTGTAATATACTCTTTATTGCTATGGGTTTGTGATTTTATGATGTGTAATCCACTTATATCATTATTCTCTTCATTATAATTGAATTCTCGTGGTTGCAAACGTAGGGAATACGCCATTATAACAATAACTTGTTCGATAGAAAAGTTACTGCTTGGAAAAGAGAGTGTGACGAGAAAATAGGGTTTCCAATCCCTATTTTATACGCTAATGCCTTAGTAGGATTAACTTCTTGGAGAGTTCGTATAATTTGTTGCACACTTTGGGTTCGAAAGATATAAAGTGAATAAATCCTTGATGGTTGAACAACACTTGGATTTAGAATTAGAACACATCTCTTTATAAGTGCATGCATGCATAAACTCCGTATTACCCATAGTTAACAGAGAAGTAGAAACTACAAGGTGGACATAACCCTAAATTGTCATTCTCTGTGATCAAATACTATTACACATATCATCTCATCGTTACACTGCCAATATCATTGTGCGTTTAAACTAAAACCCCCTTTTCTTGGAACCTTCGACCAATAGTCTAATAATAATCGCAATACTTAGTGACCATAGTATTCCCTGCGGGATTCGACACCCAACCAAGTTGGGTTTTATATTTAACAGCGACCGCTTACACTTTCTAACGAGATTTGTAATTTGGGTGTATCAAATTTTGGCGCCGCTGCCGGGGAATACGGTTGTCAACTAAGTTTGTGATAGTTAATAGACCCTTTGGTCAAAGATTCTCAAATTTTACTTTTTGTTTGTTGTTTTTGTTTTGTTTAGGTTTAGTGGAGTGCATGCCAGATACATGAAGTTTTGGTCAGCTATTATTACCTATAAATCCTGAACCACATCTCATTGGCCGAATGGATGCGCAACGAGACCTTGAAAGGATGGATACTCAACAGGAGCAGGCTAGATTACCTGCATTGGCAGCTGCGCAAGTAAATCAACAGAATATAGATAACCCAGGTCGGGTACCAAATCTTGATGATGAGGACCTGGGTGATGATGAGTTATTAAATCCAAGGCATGCAGATGATGTGGCTACACCAGCGAAAAAAAATGTCAACAAAGATCGTTAAGCTAGAATGAGACCTAAACGCCGAGCTGTGCAGGTTGATTTTGATGATGATGATGATGATTTGGATGGGGATGGTGCCACAGGGGATATTATTCCTTTGCCTTTGGCACACAGAGCCAAGTTCAATATCACTAGCACCATGATCCAGCTATTGCAACTAAAAGGGTTATTTGGTGGACTTGCAGACGATGACCCAAATATGCATCTGATTAATGTTATCTTAACATACAAATCATTTGATAATCCAGGGGTTAGATAGAATGAAATTGGAGGCAACTGAAATAAGCTTTCCTGGAAAGGTTCTTTCCGCCATCAAAGAGAGCATAATTAAGAGATGAGATAAGCAATTTAAGACAGCTTCCAACTGAAGCTCTCCATGAGACATGGGAGAGCTTCAAGAAGAAGCTTATGCAGTGTCCAAATCTTCAGATGAACAATGTCCACTTGATGGAAATATTATACAGGGGTTTGAACTCGGTGACTAAGCTAGTGGTCGATAATGATGCAGGTGGGTCATTCATGGACCTTACTTTTATTGAGGCATGTGATATGCTGGATTGTATGACAAAGCAGAGTAGAGCTTGGAAAACCAGCGATTCTGAGGTAGCAAGCTCTACTGTGTCTATTGTCATTATGGCAGAACAGAGACAAAGAGAAGAGGAACGTGACCAGGATATGGCTCACATGAAAATGCAGATGGACCTTCTTACCAAGGATTTATTATTAGGAAAGACAGAAAAAGTCAAGGTTGTTGTATCACAGGGAAGAGATGACTCCAATTCTGAGGAGGAAGTAAATTACTTGAATAATCAGGGGGGTTTCCAAGGCAATGACCAAGAAAACCAAGGTCGGAACTATTATGAAAAATCCGGATACAAGGACCGAGACCAAGGAAATTAGAAGAATAAGAATGATAGGAGTGGTCTGTATGTACCTCTTGGAAATCGTGAAGCGGCTGTATCTAGCTCTGGGAAGATGTCCATGGAGGACATGATGGATAAGCTATTGAAAAGAGTGGAGGCAACCAACACGGGAGTAACTGTGGTAAAAAATGATTTGTCCTCAATAAATCAATTGGTTGACTCGCATTCCAATTTTAATCAAACATCTGGAACAACAAATGAGTCAACTATCAGCGACATTCAATCAAAGAAAAGCTGACACTTTATTGAGTGACACTGTCCACAATCTAAGAAAAGATGGATCATGTTTGGCTATTACAACCAGGAGTGGTAAAGTGTTGGAAAATCCATCCAAGGGCAAGCCCGTGGTTGATAGTATAGAGGAGAATGTTATTGAAGCAGATTGTGATGATACTGTAGAAGTTGAAGATCATGATGGGAACATTCATGATACTACACCTAGATTTCAACATTCTAAAAAGATTGATAATGGGAAGCACAATAAAAAGGAAGTGATGGAGAAAACTCTTCCAAATCCACCACCACCTTTTCCTCAGAGACTGATGCTGATGACACCAGGTTCAATAAATTCATGACCAAAGCAGCTGACTATTAATGGGCCTTTGGTGGAGGCACTGGAGCAAATTCCAGGGTATGCCAAATTCATGAAGGACCTTTTGACAAAGAAAAGGGCAGCGAGCTATGAACTGGCAGATAATTTTCATCATTCCAGTGCCATTGCCATGAGGTCTTTGGTACAGAAGAATGTAGATCCAGGTGCTTTCACTATTCCTTGCACGGTTGGATCTTTAGACTTTGCTAAGGCTTTATGTGATCTAGGGGCAAGCATTAATTTGATGCCACTAGCCATCTATAGACAGTTGGGTTTGGGAAATCCTACACCAACCAACATGTCGCTTGTAATGGTAGATAGGTCGGTAAAATGACCTGTTGGTATCTTGTATGATGTATTAGTGAAGGTTTCCACCTTTATTTTTCCTATAGACTTTCTTATTTTGGATTGTGAGGTGGATTTTGAGGTGCTCATAATCTTGGGTTGACCTTGCCTTGCAACAGGAAGTGTACTTATTGATTTGCGAGCAAATGAGCTTTTATTTTGGATGAATGACGGAGTAGTATGTTTTTATGTATGGAAATCAATGAAGCAGCCCAAAGATATGAATGTGTTCTCTATAGATGATGTTTATTATGAGAATGAGAAGGAAGTATCTTTAGAGAAGCAGCTTACTGTTGAACCATTGGCTGCTGTGCTTTTGAACTTTGAGCGTGAAGATGTTGAAGAGTACGAAGAAATTACCTATGCTTTGACAGGAACAGGGTCGTATTCATATGCCCGTAATAAGCTGTACCTTTATCTTAAGAATTGACCTTCACCACCGACGAAGCCATCCATTAAAGAACCATCGATTTTAGAATTGAAAGAGCTACCCAGTCATCTAAGGTATGTGTTCTTAGGTAGTGGAAATACACTGCCGGTCATCATTGCTGCTGAGTTAGGTGAATAATAGGTAGAGGCTCTCATCTCTGTTCTGAAGAGGTACAAGAGATCTGTTGGTTGGACTATTGCTGATATAATTGGTATTCCTCCTGGCGTATGTATGCACAAGATTCAGCTCGAGAAAGATTGCGTACCTACTATTGAGCATCAGCGTCGTCTGAATCCACCTATGCAAGAGGTGGTGAAGAAAAAAAATCATAAAGTGGTTAGATGCAGGGGTGGTGTATCAAATCTCAGACAGTAAATCGGTGAGTCCTATGCAATGTGTGCCCAAGAAAGGGGGCATGACAGTAGTAGCAAACGGGAAGAATAAGCTAATTCCACTCAGTCCTGTCACAGGGTGGAGAGTGTGTATGGACTACCGGAAGCTAAACTCATGGACGTTAAAGGACTATTTCCCAATGCCATTCATAGATCAAATGCTTGATCGATTGGTAGGAAAGGGATGGTTCTATTTCTTGGATGGTTATTACGGATATAATCAAATTTGCATTGCTTCTGAAGATCAGGAGAAGACCACTTTTACATGCCCATATGGTACTTTTGCGTTCAAACGAATGCCATTTGGGCTATGTAATGCACCTGCCACTTTTTAGCGGTGTATGATGTCCATTTTCTCTGATATGGTTGAAGACACCTTGGAGGTGTTTATGGATGACTTTTGGATTGTAGGTAGTCATTTAAGTCGTGCTTAGCAAATCTGAGTATGGCTTTGCAGCGATATGTGGAATTCAACCTAGTGCTAAATTAGGAGAAGTGCCATTTTATGGTTAAGAAAGGTATTGTTCACGGGAATAAGGTCTCTAAAAAGGGAATGAAAGTTGATCGAGCCAAGATCGAAGTTATCGAGAGACTACCATCTTTAATTTCTATGAAGGAGGTTCGTAGTTTTCTCTGTCATGCTGGTTTCTATCATAGGTTTATTAAAGACTTCTCCAAGATTACAAACCCATTATGCAAACTGTTGTAGAAGGAGCGAAAGTTTTATTTTGGTGAGGATTGCTTGAAGGCATTTGAATTCCTCAAAGGAAAACTAGTTGAATCCCCTATTACTATAGCACTTGATTGGTCTCTACCTTTTGAAGTTATGTGTGATGCGAGTGGTGTAGCCTTGGGTGCTGTACTTGTTCAAAAAAGAGATAGGCTATTTCATTCAATCTACGACGTGAGCAAGGCCTTGAATGTAGCACAGAAAAACTATACCATCACTGAACAAGAGCTTCTAGCAGTTGTTTATACTTTCAAAAAGCTCTGTGCTTACTTGTTGGGAACTAAGGTTGTGGTTCATACAGATCATGCGGCTCTAAGATATCTAATGCTAAAGAAGGATGCTAAGCCAAGGCTAATTAGTTGGGTGTTACTGCTTCAAGAATTCAATTTCGAGGTAAAGGATAGAAAAGGTTGCAAAAACCAAGTAGTTGATCATCTATCTAGACTTGAGAGTGAACACACAGTGCAAACCAACCTTGATATTGATGATACATTCCCTGACGAAGAGATCCTAGCAACTATGGGGGAAGACTTAGCGTGGTATGCAGATTTTGCTAAAAACGTGGTAAGTGAAGTGATTCCTGAGCATCTCTCCTTTCATCAAAAAAAAAAAGGTCATGCATGATGTGAAACATTACTTCTGGGATGAGCCTTATATTTTTCGACGATGTATCCCAGATGTAGAGGTGCCTAGCATACTGGAAGCAAGCCATGCCTCCCAAGTTGGAGGTCACCATGCAGGTGATCGGACGGCTAAGAAGGTGCTACAAAGTGGCTACTATTGGCCTTCATTATTCAAGGATGCCTATGATTTTGTAAGAAGATGTGATTAGTGTCAGCGACAAGGTTCTATTTCAAAGAACCATGAGATTCCCATGTCCAAAATGCTTGAAGTAGAGTTATTCAACGTCTGGGGTATTGATTTCATGGGCCCATTTATGAGCTCATTTGGGATGAAATATATCTTAGTTGCTGTGGATTATGTATCCAAATGGGTTGAAGCAGTCACACTAGCTGATAATGAAGGTAAAAGTGTTATGGCGTTCTTAAAGAGAATTATCTTCTCTCATTTTGGGGTACCCCGTACCATTATAAGCAATGGAGGATCACATTTATGCAACAAGCTATTCAGAGACGTATTGGCAAAGCATGGGGTTAAGCAACATAAGGTAGCTACACTGTACCATCCGCAAACTAGTGGGCAGGTGGAGGTATCAATTCGGAAAATCAAGCTGATCCTTACTAACACTGTGAATGCCAGCAGGAAAGATTGGTCCAGAAAGCTGGACGCATATAGGACCACATTTAAGACACCAATTGGCATGCCACCATACCAACTAGTTTATGGGAAGGCTTGTCACTTGCCAATTGAGCTAGAACATAAAGCAATGTGGGCACTGAAGCTGCTTAACCTGAACTGGGATGATGCTATAGATATGAGATTGGGACAGCTGAACGAGATGGTTGAATTCCGTCTAAATGCTTATGAAATAGAAGATCTCTACAAGGAAAGGATGAAAAAGTACAATGATAGGAGGATTATCCAATGAAACTTTCAGAAGGGCGATTTGGTACTTCTTTTCAACTCCAGACTGAAGCTGTTTCTAGGTAAGTTGAAGTCTAAATGGTCTGGTCCATTCAGAATCAGCTAAGTTTACTCATATGGAGTAGTGGATTTAGAAAACAATGATGGTGGTGTCTCTAAGGTTAATGGCCAAAGAGTGAAGCTATATATCGGTTTAACCGACTCGATAAAATGTATAACCACCATATATCTCGATGAAGTCTGAGTAATTGAGATAACTATGCCGTGCCACGATAATAAATGAAGCACTACATGGGAGGCAACCCATCATTTTAATCATTGTTGTTTTACTAGGAGTTTGTTTTTGGTAAATAAAAATCCAAAAAGAAGAGTCGACCCACAACCAAAACTATGGCGCTTAGTGGGAGGTAACCCATCCTTCTAATCATTTTTGTTGTTTTTGATTAAGTGTAGGTGCAAGAAGTACAAATGAGGAGATTAGTCTCACTTTTGATTCGAAAGTGAGTCATGTAAATGGTGGTAAGTCAAGGAATGGTGGAACAATACAGGTAAGAGGGAGTAGTCAAAAATGTAAAGTTCAAGTATGATTTGCATTAAAGTCACGCTTCGAATTATGTAGATTCGAACTAGAGTGCACCGCCTTTCCAATTGCCTATGACAACATAGGCAATAGCTTATTCGCCACCTATGCCAACATAGGCAATAGGTTAGGAGCCGCCTATGCCTTTGCCTATGCTCACTGCCTCACATAGGCAATAGGCTAGGCGCCGCCTATGCCAACATCGACAATAGGTTAGGCGCCGCCTATGCCTTTTCCTATGCACACTGCCTCACAGAGGCGATAGGCTAGGCGCCGCCTATGCCAACATAGGAAATAGGTTAGGCACCACCTACTTACACTTTTTGCCTATTAACCCGTTTGTAAATGGACCAAACCGACCCATGGCTCATCCTTTAAATATATCCTCTACCTTTAAACGCCACTAAAGTTTTCTTAAACCTACGTGCCACCCAACCTTACCCTCTCCAAGTTTTTCTCTTTTCTCATCTAATCCCGCAGGCTCAACTTCCCAATTCATCACGATTCAATCACCAAGTAAGTTGGTTTTTCATGTTCCGAAGTTATTTAAGTGCTACACTTATAATGCTTAACTAGACTTTGTAGTAGTGCTTGGTGATAAGAGTATTGTTAGTTTGGTATGATTTTTGAAAAAAATATCTCATTGAGTGAAAGGATTATCGTAGGTGATCTTGATTTTACTCCGGCATGTATTGATTGATATTTACTGTCAAAATTTGTTATTATTATGGAGTTGAAATATTGAAGTTTAATGCATAATTTTGGGAGTTGTAAGATTGACTATGTGAATGACTCGTTCATCGATGTAATGATCATGTTTAACCACAAGCATAAGATTGTGTGATTGTTTCTATGGTATAGCATGATAAGATTTCTATGTGGTAGTCTTGTTCAAAGATTGTATTGCTCCAATGAAATAAAGTTGGAAATGATATTCAAGATTACACGACCATTGTGTGCTGCTTCTCTATATCAAAATGAGAAATTGTTATGTAAAGTAAAGGGTTGAAAGTGTGACTGAACTAATAATGTTGTTGGCTCATACCACCTAAATGTATGTCGATGAAGTTTGAATAATCGCCATCACTCACTCAATTAGTTTGTGCAAACAAATTAAGTGTGGGGTGGTGCCATCACTATTTTCTTTGTCAAGTATAGTGAACCTTTCGAAATGAAACTAACATGACTCTATTGTGATCTTAGGTAACATGGCTCCGAAAGGACGACAGGGAAAGGAGAAAGCATCCACCTCACAAAAAGGTCACAAAAGGTCAAGAAAGGACCAGGCTGATCCCTCTTCTCATCAAGTGCCTCGACGCACTTTTGGGATCAAATGGGTTCTGGAGGAGGAAGGGAAGGAATGGTATATAAACAATAAGGTGAAGCAATATGTACATGTGGATTTGATGCAGAAGGAAACTTTAGCAAAGAAATGCCCTCGCATTTTGGCAAAGATTATGGCACTAAATCTTGACTTTATCTTCCGAGACATGGGCGAATGTAATCTTGATTTAACTTGAGAGTTTTATGCCAATTGGTCCCCAAGGACTACGAGAAATGAAGTAAATATTAGGGGCAAGTCTTGCAATTGAACGCTAATTTCTTCAACTCTTTTCTGGGAACTCTAAGTATGGATCCATCACCACTCAAAGAGATCTACCATCGACCTCCCTACAGAACCATCAGACATACGTTGTGTGGATCAAGGTCCATGACCCGGTGGACTCATCACAAAGATAGTGGTTGTAATAATACTTACCCATATGCTTGCTTGAACAGATAAGCTCACATATGGTTAAGAATAGTCAACTCCTTCTTGATTCCTGGGACACAGTACTCTAAGATCACATGTGATCGAGTCTGCTTAGTGTATTCTCTAATGACAAATGTTCCCATCAACATTGGTGAAGTGATACGAATGTCCATGCAAAAAGCAAGGTTCCATAAAAGGTCTCATTTCAGTTTCGGCAATTTGTGGACTGCAATCTTGAGGAAAGAGCACATTGAGGAGGAGCCAGCAGACCATAGGTTGCCACATAACATGAAGAAGGTAGATCTCATGAAAATCAATAATTCAAAAACTGGTCAAGGAATCAACCTCACCACTGCTGAGAGACATGCTCGAGATGAGAGTTTTTTCTGCCATCTGTATGGCATGACCAGGTTTACTATGATGAATGGGGGTCGTGTGCTGACTGATGCAGAGCTTCGGTAGTTGGACTATGACTACCTGCTCAATGAGCATACTTGGGCCATGTGTGGAGTGGGGGTAAATTTTGAGGAACCTCTAGATGACGATGTGCCGACAAATAATGATCACCGACTGCTAGACTCTGATGTGGAGGAAAACTTGGATGATGAAGACTCTGATGATGATTCTGACGAAGGGGGTATGACCCCAGATGTAGAGGAGGAGTTTGACTAACCAGGTTTTTGCTTATTTATTTACACTGAGGGGAGTGTGTTCCGTATAAGAGTGGGGTATGGGTATATGTCTGCGGATTGCCTTGTTTGCTGTATTGCGTACTGCTTGCCTCCATTTATTCTATATTAGTTTTGATTTAGTCATAGTTAATTAGTTGTAATTAGTCAGATTTTTGCATGAAATTATTCTTATAGACGGCATGGCATTATAACAGGAGTTTGTGCTGAATCACTACTATTGAAACATTTAGGCTCTAAGTTGTGACTCATTTTGTGATAATTTCTTGTGGTTTAATTCATTCATCTGTTGGGTCAAAAATCTATAATGCTCCTAATTAAGTTGACCATGTGCCATGTGTGTGTATGGTTATTGCATATTCTTTATTGCAACTAATGCTAGAACTTGCCTGGTGTTGTGTGAAGCGAACTAAAGGTTGTGAGTTTAGGAGATGATTTAGGCATTTCTTTGACGACCCTAATTTTATTTATCTTCTTTTTACCTAACTTTGTACATTGTCCTAGTGAACATCCTTTGAGCCTTTAGCTATTTTCTTTGGCAACCTCATATGTAGCTTAATCCATTTTTTTAAAAAGACCATAAATTGATCCAAAAGCTCCTAAGTGCTTTAAATTGTAGAATCAAGTTGAGTAAAGAGTGTGGCAAAATAAGAGAAGAATGGTGAAAGTGATTCCCCAAAGTTTAGTTATTGGTACATGAAAATATTGTGATCGAGGGTGGATATCATAGGGATGCTTAATAAAAATAAATAAATAATAATAATAAAAAATTAAATAAAGAAAAAGAAAAAAAAAGGAAAGTTGTATAGTCCCATCATTGTGTTTCTGATTGAGTAACAAAATAGGTGAAAGGGGGTTGGTAGATGAAAGAACGGTAGAGTGGTTGTTAAAAGTTAGTGTAAATGGCATAATGTAGTGTATTAAAGCTCTTAGAGAACATAGTCACTATTTCTGGCCAAAATAGTCCCACCTATCCCTTTAGCCTACATTACAACCCGTAAAGATCTATTTGATCCTAACCTTAGCATTCTGATATTAGTGGAGAATTACACAAAGGGCAAGCATATGGTCATCAGTTGTAGTCTAAGAATTCTTTGTGAGAGTGAGAGAAAGCAAAGTCTTATACCCATGTTTCGGAAAAATGCAAAACTATGAGTGATTATGGGTAACATTTTGTATGAGCGCACATGGTTGATGATTGTTGGGTAGTTTTATATGATTTTCTTTGGCTTAACTTGTGTATACGAATTAACAAACATAATGAGTCTATGTTGGAGGGTGAGTTGTTTCTAGTAATGATCAAGAAATCTACTCTTTGTTGATAATTGCAGTGTATGTCTTGTTGAAAATTTTGTGTTGCTCTTGTAAATTCTAGTTAGGTGTTCTCATGTATGTAATATTTTGTTCGAGGACAAACAAATCTTTAAGCGTGGGGTGGTGATGTTGGGTGTATTTATAAGTCTAAGCACCATAACTTACCTATGTTTTAGCTAAGTTTTGAGGATAAATACATAATTCCTTCACTTTTACTCTATTTTCAATTAAGTGAGATGGCCTATGTGATTAGCATGCTTTTCAGGTACTAATGAGGAAGATTTCAGCACTTTGGGGACCCGTGGACAGCAAAGAAAAACTTCACATAAGAGGGAAGGAAGCTTTTGGTCTGAATGTGATGCGTGGGAACTTTTTCCCGGGCAAACTCAGTATTTTTAAATAGTTAAGGATGCAGTGGCAACTTATTACACAAGGATGTTATTAAAAGCATTATTTCTGAATTTTTAGGCATTATTCATTATTCAAATTCTATAATATTTTGAGAGCACAGAAAATGGCTTAGGTTGGAGCAACGGAGAGAGGAAAACGTTTTTCCCTCTTAATTTCGCTTGTCATCTTCATCACCAAGATCATTCTAAGTCTTGGTATGATGAATATTTCTAGTTTGATTTCTGTTTTATTCATGAGTAGCTAAGCTTATTTGTTAGGGTTATGGAAACCTTGTAATATACTCTTTATAGCTATGGGTTTGTGATTTTATGATGTGTAATCCACTTATATCATTATTCTCTTCATTATAATTGAATTCTCGTGGTTACAAACATAGGGAATGCGCCATTATAACAATAACTTGTTCGATAGAAAAGTTACTACTGGTTAAAGAGTGTGTGACGAGAAAATAGGGTTTCCAATCCCTATTTTATACGTTAATGCCTTAGCAGGATTAACTTCTTGGAGAGTTCGTATAATTTGTTGTACACTTTGGGTTCGAAAGAAATAAAGTGAATAAATCCTTGATGGTTGAACAACACTTGGATTTAGAATTACAACACATCTCTCTATAAGTGCATGGATGCATAAACTCCGTATTACCCATAGTTAACAGAGAAGTAGAAACTACAAGGTGGACATAATCCTAACTTGTCATTCTCTATGATCAAATACTATTACACATATCATCTCATCGTTACACTGCTAATATCATTGTGCGTTTAAACTAAAAGCCCCTTTTATTGGAACCTTTGACCAACAGTCTAATAATAATCGCAATACTTAGTGACCATAGTATTCCCTATGGGATTCGACACCCAACCCAGTTGGGTTCTATATTTGACAGCGACCGCTTACACTTTCTAACGAGAGTTGTAATTTGGGCGTATCACCCAACTAAGTCCAAAACACAAAATTTAACCCTAAAGGAGCACTAATTTCTTATTATTTTACTAACACTCCAGAAACAAGGAATTCTCTCTCCAAGGGAAAAACCCTAGCTTTAAGGAAATCAAGAACAAACTCAAGAATTTCTTCAAGAACCTTTAAGAATCAATATTACTAGGTATGTTAGGTGTTCATCTATGGGTTCCTTTCCCCCATAGAGTCCTAGAATCCCTTTTTAAACTTACAAGATGTCAAAATTATGAATTCCATTCTTGAAATTGATTGTATTCATGTTCATGATATTAATTGGATTTCAATCCATGATTTAGTCTAAGTCTTATGAAATAAGAATGGTTTATGTGATGAATTATATGAATTGAATGCTAAACCATTGAATTTGACATTGAGTATTGTATTCATGATGTTCATATGTTAGCCGTCATCATGTAAAATAAACCATGCTCCCCAAGTGTTTGCTAAAATGCTTATATGAAATAGATAGTGGAATCATGACATGTCATTATGTGTTCCCAATCATGTACAAGTTTATGCCCTACAAGTTTTTGATAAAATGTCTCTATGAATGAGTTATAAACAAGTGTACATTGTTATGATTTTCAAGATCATGCTATGCTTTACTTTCACGCTATCGAGTCTTGGGGATATTTAATTCTCACAAATATTGATGTTTACCTAGAGCTATAGTAGTTACAGAATAGTCTCAATAGTTTCATGATTAGTAAACTCACTCAGTTACAGAACCTAGTAAACTCATTCAGTTACAAAACTTAGTGAAACTCAGTATCAGTCTAGTTTAACTTAGTATAATTAGTTGGGAGTAGGATTAAGCACTGAGTAAACCCAAGGATGGTGTCTCACCTACTAGTAGATGGTGTGATCCTTAGAAGCAGTCCTTACATTACAAAATTATGTAGAAAGTGTCGGTTAACACATAAACATACTAGTTGAGGGTTGATGAGGTGTTTTAACCTGCCACTTGAGGGTACCACCATTATCATTAGAGTTCCTTCCAAATTCGGGTAACTCTTCAGGTTGACGTTACCTGTGAAATAGTACTGATACCTTTCCAGCTAGGGTTACAGGTTGGACCCCAAATCTATTCTGAAAAGGGGCATATTGGTTAGATGATTACTTTCCACTATTTTAGTTTCAGTCTCAATATAGAACTTAGTTCAGTTCTATAGAATCTGGACTGTCAGACATAGTCAATCAATATTAGTAACTCAATTATCAGTAATCTTAGATATCATTTGTTCAGTTATCAGAACTCAATATTCAGCTTCAGTAAAATCTTAGATACTATATACATGCATATGCATAGTATTACATACTTAGTATTTTACAGTGGTTTCAGTTATCCATGTATTCATTTTTAATTACTCTATATCATTCAGTCAGTTACTATTTATGCATATGAACCCTTGCATTCAGCCTTACCTCATCTAGAATACCAGTATATTCCACGTACTGCTGCATACTCTTTCTTTGTGCTATGATCTTTCATATCATAGGTTTGGACTCTCAGGTTCTCGATTGCACTTAAATAGATTAAGATAGTAGCAGCAGAGTCGATAATGAGTCCTCATCTATTGAGGATATGTTTTTATTTCATTACTTAATAGTAGCTTCAACATTTTAGTAGTCAGAGTTAGTTGGGGGCTTGTCCCATAAACTCCACATTCATAAAGTTTAGTTAGAGGCTTTTCAGACTAGACTAGTTTAGACAGTGTTCAATTTTTCAGATATTATTACAGTTTTTATTCTTTATTAGTATTTAGATTATGAACCTTATGGCATTTTAGCCTATTTTTTGCATTATTTCAGCATTATTATTCAGTGCTCAAAGTAGGTACCAGTCATGAGCTAGATTATGGTCCTTCATGTAGTAAGCATCGTGTGGTGTCGGGGTACAGACTCAGGACATTACACCTACATCTTTATCTGAGGTTCCTAGATTTATTAGTTTGTCCAGTTACTATAGGCAATTCCTTGAGTGTTTTTCTACTATTATAGCGTCATTAACTAGATTGTCCTGGAAGAAGTTTTTTGCTAATGTTCAATGAGTGTGATTTGATCTTCTGGAAGCTCAAAGAATTTCTTACTTTATCTCATATATTGGATCTTATTGTTGAGAGAGGAGGATTAATCATATATTGTTATGATTCTGGTGTTTGTTTGGGCTATGTGTTGATGCTACACAGTTGAGTTATTATTTATGCATCGAGGCAGCTGAAGGTGCATGAGAACAACTACCTCACTCATGATTTATACTTGGCAGTGATAGTTTTTGCACCTAAAATTTAGAGAATTATCTTTATGACATTAAATTTAAAAGTTATACGGATCATCATAGTCTTCAACATCTTATAACCTAGAGAGATCTTAATGTTAAGGAATGTAGATAGATAAAATTTCTTAAGGATTTTGACATCTCTATTTTATATCATCTAGGAAAGAACAATATGGTAGAGGATGCCTTGATCCAGAAGAAAGTGGGTATGGTTTGCTTGGCTTCTATCTTAGTTTCTCAGAGGTAGTTGGTATGGGACATCCAATCACTAGCCAACTTGATATTTCGAACCCCATGAGGATTTTTTCTAGTGTCGAAGTAAGGTCTATCTTGTTTGAGTAAATTTAGAGTCACGAATTTAAGGATAAGAGACTTGGCATGATCCATGTTCAGGTGTTAAGTGGTGAGTCCAGGAGTGCTACCATAGATTTTAAGGGTGTTTTGAGATTTTATGGACTCATATTTGTTTCAAGGGTTAGTGACTTAGTCTAGATGTTATTGTGTGATGCTCACAACTCTAACTAGTCTATTCACTCCGGTACAACTAAGATATATAGAGATTTACGACAATATTGTTTGTAGAGAGGCATGAAGAGATATAAGATAGGCTTTGTAGCTCATTGCCTATGTTGTCAGCAGGCGCAAGTAGAGCATCAGAGATCTTTGGCTTAATTTAAAGATTACCCATTCCCAAGTATAGTGAGAGTTAATTACCATAAACTTCATTAGGTATTGCCTTACATTCTCATGGTTCTAATGGAATTTGGGTTATTGTAGAAGGATTGACCAAATCAGCACATTCTATTTCTATTTAGATGTCCTTTAGTACCAAAAGTCTAACCCGTATCTATCTTTATGAGATAATCTATTTCTATGGAGTGCCTATATCTATTATTTCATATTGGGTCTCGGTGTTTACTTCTAGCTTTTGGAGAGAATTTTAGGAGAATTCGGGCACTTAGGTGGATCTGAACAAAACTTTCCACCCTCAGACCAACGGGAAGTTGGAGTGGACTATTAAGGTTATTGTAGATATTCTTTGGGCCTGTGTTATAGAGTTTGAAGGTCAGTGGGAGCAGCACTTAGCTTTGGAAAAGTTTTTGTATAATAATTACTACCAATAGAGTATTGAGATAACACTATTTGAGGCATTGTATGGTAGGAATTATTGCTCTTTTATTAGAGGATTTGAGATCTTTGGATCCAATGGTATTAACTTAGTTTAGGAGTCATTAGATAGAGTTAAGGTGATTTAGGATAGGCTGAGAGTAGCTCAAATTAGATAGAAGACTTATAAAGATCATAGACTTTATGCCTTGAGCTTTAGATTTGGTGATCGAGTATTCCTTCATGTATCTCCCATAAAGGGTGTGATGTGGTTCGAGAGGAAAGGCAAGCTCAACCCTAGTTATATTGTACCTTTTGAGATCCTTTCTACAGTTAGAGAGGTGGCATATGAGTTAGCCTTACCATAAGATTTTGCTATTGTTCATCCGATTTTCCATGATCTGTGTTGGTACAATTCATTCCTGATGAGTCTTATATGATTTGATGGGACTCGGTCCAGTTACATGAGAGATTGAAATTTATGGAGGAGCCAATTTTCATATTAGCCAAGGACGTCAGACGGTTACGCTCTATAAATAATGCAGTGGTTAAGGTTCAGTAGAGACAAAACCTAGTAGAAAAGGCTACTTGGGAGATCAAGAGCATAATGTGGACCCAGTATACTAACATGTTTGAGCCTTAAGGTACATTCTGACCCTTTAATTTCATGGATAAGATTTCTTTTAGTAGTGGCTATTTTAATAACCCTCTAGGCCATTTCCTATATTTTTACTTATTTTTGTCATTTAGAGCTTTTCTATAGCCGCCCAAGTCATTTATGACTAGCCGACAGTTTAGTAACTGGACAATTCATTTGATTTTTAAAGACAATTCCCTATTTTGAAGTCTTCATTGATAAAAATTAAATCTGACAGTTCAATCACCAATGAAATATCAATTTTAAGATATAGGGACCTTTAGTTTGGGTCCTAAGGCCTTTAGACTCATTTTAGTCTATTGATCAAAAATTAAGAAAAATGGCACTTGGGTGTGGGATCCACTTTTAATCAAAATGACCTCTAATGGAAATTTGTACCTTTCCATTGAGTTTGAAACATCGAATTTGATAGGGTAGCATAGTTCATTTGTGTTCACATAATTCTGAATGAATCCAAAGAGGTCAATGGAGACTTGGATTTTTCAAGTCCTCAGATGGTGCAACACTCAGGTGGTGCATCCGCTTAAGTTCCACTTGGGTTGCTTAAGTGGATCACACAAATGTGGCTAGCTAGTTACTTAGGCAATCAGGCTGACAATTGGTGGGTCTCATAAGAGAGCCTCTCTTCTCTTAAGAGAGTGGTACTTAAGCAACTGGAGGGTTGCTTATATGATATGTGCAGTCATGGCTGGCACGAAAGTGGCTCTTGGCCGTGATAGTGGTGACCGCTTAAGTGGTATTAAATACCCCTATGCCTGATTTTTATTCCATTTTCATAGAAGTTCAAGAATGATAAACCCTAGAAAGTATGGAAACTTAAGAGAATCATTAATGGTGATTTTTGGGTGTTTGTAAGCTTGGATATCTTATTTTTTTCTCTGAATTCTTGGTAATTTTTCCTTAAATTCATGGTTAAATTCTCTATTATTTCACAAAATCTCTATATTATGGTTGAGTTGATTTTAGTACCATTGGATATCAGAATTTCCCATTCTTGAGTGTAAATATTCCTTGAGCGTAGAAGGAAACATTGTTAGATTCGAAAGTGTAATTCCGCAAATGAGTCCCACATGGGTTTTTTTATATAATTTTGAACTTAAATCAAAAAAATGCAATATGGGTGCCATTTTTATTATATTGACAAGTAGATTATCATTTTGATAGTGTGGCATCATGTGGAAGATTCTCGAAAGAGAAAATAACTAATTTAGTTGATTTTACTAGGCCTTCTTCGGTGTCCAGGTAGTCTAGGTTAACTTTCTCTTTGGTTGTGCTAGTTTATAGTATATTTAAGATAATGTGCTATACATGAGTTGGGAATTAGGCCTTAGAAGTACATTTAGTGTAATGTTGATCTCTTAGCCAACTAAGGAACAATAGATTTGGCATAGTTAACTTAGTTACTCATTCTGTGGGTAGAATTTCTATCATACGTCTAATATGTGGCTTATTTAATGTCTAGTAAGGAAATTAGATACGTTAGACTAGCTTGGGTAGAATTTTCCTTATGATGAATTTTCAAGGATTTAAAGTGGCTCCTTCAGCCCACCTTAGGCCAAGACTATCATTAGCTCTTTGTAGACTTTGAAGGTATGTCATATCTCTTAAATATATATTTTAGAGTTTGAAGAGGATATATAAATGGTGATTATGTTTTATTGGTATTTGTAAAATGATAGTAGTTTTGATTCAAGTTCGGAAATATATGATCTTAATATCGGTTTGATTCTGGCATTATTATTAATATGAGTTTTGGTTTAGCTACGACAATGGAGATATTAGTTTCAATTCAAGTCCGACAAATGATGGTAGGAGTTCTAGTTTAAGTACAACAATGAGAGGTTAGTAATGATATGGAAGGATATACAGTCATGGGTTTGAGATGTGGCTATTTAGTATAATTTTGATTACTGCTTCTCATTGATAACACCTGTGAGCTTATAGGGCCCATATTGGGTTATTTACTTTTCTGCACTTAATGGCTTATCGAGGCCAATTTTGTAGGGATAGTTATATCTAATTTCTGTTATTAATTTGGATTATTTATTTAATTACAGTATTTGAAGAATTGTTCAAGGTTTTCCCTCTTACCTTGACTTAGCATTATTTATCCCGCATCTATATTATAGTTATATTATTATTTGGCTCGGTCGGCCGATGATGTCTATTTAGTACTCGTGGCTTTAGTACTCATACTACACATCTATACCTTTTTGGTGTAGAGTACTGGTTGCCACCTTTGATGCTACGATCTTGCTGACTTGAGTTTGGAGATAGGGTGAGCTATCAAAGCTAGAGTTAACCTTTTCTCCTTCTTCTATTTTGTTTAGTCTTTCTATATTAGAGACTAATGTAACTTGACTATCTAGTACTCTTATTCATTTGATTTAGTGGATCTTGTACCAATACTACTAAGCCATGAGATGTTATTATTATCTTATTTATCTTTAGCATTACTCTTATTATTCCATGTTTTATTGCTTGCAAGCTATTTCTTGAATATTTCTATCATTTCTATCATTTTTCTCCAAATTATCCCATTGCTCATACCTTCGGGCTAAGGTTTGTTTTACCTACTAGTAGGGTAGAGTAGGTGGCATCATGACCCATATTCGGGTCATGACATTTGCTCCGATATCAATTCCTTAACAGTAAAAAGGTCTAAAATAGGGAAATGAGCCTAAAACCCAAATGAATTGTTCAATAACCAAACCCATAGTTCTAACAAGTCATAAATAACCTATAACCACTGTGTAAACGCTCCAAATATTGAAAATATATGAAAATCAAGGAAATGATGTAGAGGGTCATTATAGACTTATATAAATATTGCCTTTGATTTGAGAGGATATATTATTGTGATGCCCGAGTGGGGGCTTGACTTGATGTTATTGGTCATATTTATGGATTAAATGTCTTATCTATTATTTTGCCACTTGAGTATGGGCTTGACTTGACATTATAGAATTTATTTGAGCATTTAATTGCATATTCATTATAGTGATACCCAAGTGAGGGGTTGGAAATGATAATATTAATGACTACATAACTACTTATTCTAGTGTTGCTAAGTGAAAATTGATATAATAAATTATTGATACATTAAGTTGATTCGGTGCTTAATTATACATGTATTGAATGGATTTTGATCTATATACTGATTGGTTATGAGCATTGCATCCTTATATCACGTATTCATATTCATGAGACATTGATACTACCGATATATTCTAATTTTAAAGTAAAATGAGACACTTTATAAAATGCATATACCAAGGAATGTGCCTGTAAGATTGATTGGAGACATGACATTGAAATTATAAGAGTGCATGGATTGCAAACCCCTCATGGGTCCTGTATTAGGAGTGTTAAGGATCGATATATGTATACAAAAAGTCATGCGATGGATTTCAATCATTCTTCATCATTATCACATTGCATTGCATCACTTACATTGCATAAAACTTTTATGGTATGGTTTGATATTGTGATTGTGTGCTTAGTTTTATAGTTAATTATCATGATTTAATCTTTTTTGATGTTGTATATTGAGGTATACACGGGACATAGGGTATGACTATGGATTGATTAGTGAGACATGTAGTGTTGCACCTAGTGGTAGCATGACATACATATAAATGTACAATACTACTTTATCTCATGACATACACATACATGTACACTGTCACTACTTTATCACATGTTATTGATTAAACATAATCATTGATCCTGATATACTGTGCTAGTGAGTCTTTATTATAAATGTTTTCATATAATTGTTGATCCTAAAATAGCTAGTGTTGACACACAAAGACTAATATATCTACCCTGTCTATGGATAATTTTATGACTATTGTGATGGTTAGCCTATTATGACGAAGTGGAGAATCTAATGATTATAGATCTATTTGGGAAAACCTTGGGTAGTTGGGATGGTGGTTCTCTCCATCATTTTGGATTAGGATTGTTTATCGAGGATTCTTTCTAAGTACAAATAATTTCATACACATCTTTTTTCCATTTTTCTTATCTTTTTGCACCCCATGTATGTATTGGTTTGGGTGATGGATTGTGGATTGCGTTCCTTTAGCATTGGATATTATGAAGATCGAGGTTGTGGTAGGTAGTCTTTGAAACTTCTTGGATCTATCAACTTATGATGTCATATGCTTTATCACATCAAAGATATTTTAGATAATTATTATTATTTGGAATCTCTATTAAAGGTTTGTACTATTGATAACTATACTTGGGATGTATTTTTGGAGACTTGTATATCGATTATATATTAGTGATTATTTTATTCTTTTACTTCTGTTTATATTTTTTCTTTATTCATAATCTTTTGAATTGGATTAAGCTTAGTTGTTTAGAGGGTTTGACATGTACCATCCTTGGCTTTTTTAGGTCATGACAATAACTTACATTATAACCCTAACTAAAATAAGAAAAGAAGACTATTAAGCTGGTGGTTATGAATCTTAATAAAATCATTACAGATGACCCCTTTAAAAAGGTATAGTTGAATTTACTGGTAAGGTTTAACGGACAAGAAATCTTGACTCAGTCATGCATAGAAAGATCCCACATAATGTTGAAAAGTAAAAAGCATATAATTAAGTAATTTAAAAAACAAAGACCGAGATAATCTATGCCAGTTAGAGCTGAGTGATCCATTAGGCAGACAATAGTCATTAGAAGCTGATTATAGGAGGTTACGATTTGGCTAACAAACAAATAATAATAGATCTTGATATGGGGTTAGCACCAAATGAATTCTTACTATCCATTAAACTATCAATAAATAAATAAAGAGGGGGACAGGGGGTAACAAAAATTGTTATTTGCGGGTCAATTACTTAATAGCTACTAACGGCTAGTGTATATTCGTTGACTTTCTTATGGACTAAGATTATCTCCAAATGTGGTGTATCAACTTGAGTGGTGTAACTGGTACTCGGTGTGTACTATTCTTGTCTTAGTCACCTTGATCAGCCAGTGAGTCACGTGTTATCGGATACTGTCCAACTAGTTACTAGGTCATGTCAGTTAATTATCCACGTGTCATGATCTATTACATCCACATGTATAGCCTATTTTTGTACTATACCCTACCTGAAATAGTTGCATCCACCATTATTCTACAAAAATTTAAAAATAGTTTTTGGATCTTATAGGGAAATCACATGAAAAAAATTACACCTTAAAATTTAAAAAGTATACACTTCTACCTGTACAATTATAGAATATGTGACATAGACTTTCAGGATGCTTAATTTCTTTAAGATAGTGTGTTCACCAAAAATAATATCAGTGTTTTTTTCCTGAGATGCTTTGTATGACTAGGATATTTAACGTGTTTCATATGAAAGAGAATGGAAGAGTTGATTAAGAAAAGAAAATGAAAGATTTTGAACTATGTATAACTCCTTTATAAGTGATTATGATTTTAATTATTTTAATTACCATTGCAAGAAAAGCTATTCTATGTGACTCAAAATAATACAAGGTGTTGTGAATTTATAATAGACCAAATCTCGTTAAGCATAAACTAAGGTAGTGGTTGAGCATATATTAGTAAATTAGTAATTTATCAACATAATGGCAAATCTAACTTATGTGCTCACTCATACCTGACTGAAATTCATGTCGAAATTAACTAAAATTTAAGTTATACGTGTCTAGTAATGTCGAAGCAGAAGCAAAAGAAATAAAAAAGAAGAATATATTTTTCCATGAAAATTATCTAATATTAGACATTCGTACAAAAAACATAAAGAAAATATTGCTTAAGTAGGCTGACCGAAATAAGTCATCCAAAAAATTTTACTAAAAAAATAAAGTAAATGAGGGGAGAATTTGTTCTCATTAACTCATAATTTTGGTGAGGGATTTTGATAGAATCAATGTGGAATCTTAAATAATTTAACTATGAAAAATTGGTGCTAAGATTTTTGGAACAATGAATTAATGATAGAAAAGTTTCAAAATAAAATATAGGTGACTCAAGTCTTAAGTATTGAGTAGGGGTAACAAAAATTAGATGAAGCAACAGGTAGGTTTATCCTATGTGAGAGTTTCTCTCAAACTTTTTATTTTACATTTTGGCCTGTTATAAACCTTACTAACTAAAATGGAGGTGAAAGAGGGGGGGGGGGGGGGGGGGGGACACGGCTGCTGGCTCTATTTTCTCTTTCTTCTCATTTGGTTGATTTTTTTATTGTTGTTTCTGATTTTCACCTCCTTCATCTCCTTCTTCTTCTTCTTCTTCTTCTTCTTCTTCATCATCTTCTTCTTATTTTTCTTCTTATTAATCATCTTACTATTGTTGTTCATTATCATCTTCTTCTACTACTGCTTGTCGTGACATTATTGTTGTTATTATTGCTACTGCCACTATTGGATTAAATTTTTGGACCAAATTTGATTTGTATATCATTAGGAATTACTTCATAGGTGATTTTGTTAAGTGAAATAATGATTTTTAGTTTAATTTATCATCAAGCTATATTTGTTGTATTTTCTATAATTTTCAGTAGCATATCTAAAAATTATTGTATTCATTTACAAAAGATATTTTAGAGTTTCCACAACTAATAAATAAGTTCAGATAGGTAGGTTATCTATTGCAACAGATGAGTCATATATTGGAACATATGACATACTTGTTGAATCATGTTATTGTAGCTGAATCCAACAACTAAGTTATATGTTGCAATAAATAAGTCATTTGTTGTAATAAATAAGTCATCTATAGCAATAGATGACTTACCTAATATATTAAGCTATTGGTTCTAAACATGAATCCAATAGGGAGGTCATTTATTGTAACAAATGACATATCTATTAAAACAGATGAGTCATCTTGTTCAATGGATGACTTACCTATTGGATTTATGCTTAGAAATAGTACCTGAATCCAATAGGTAAGTCATTTACTATAATAGATGACCTACCCAAGATAGTACTAAATAAGAAGCTTAATCTAATAGACAAGTCATCCGCTGCAATAGATGAGTTATTTATCTCAACAAATAATTCATCTGTTGCAATAGATAAATAATCTTTTATAATAGATGAATTAATTGTTGGATTCATGTTACAATAGATAAATTATTTGTTGGATTCTTGTTACAATAGGTGATAACACTATGATAGAACCAGAAGTTGAATCCAACAGATTAATCGTATATTGCAGCAGAATAGTTATTTGTTGCAACAAATGAGTTACTTGTTGGGACAATGATAGTGTATATAGTGTTACTACACTATCACTATTTATTTTTATAACAAATTTCTTTAGGTACCATTATTGAAGAAATCAATAAGAATAGGGTTTTATTTTCATGGTAAATGAATTGAAAAGAATGATTGATTTATCTGGTGTTAGAAGAATGGTGACATATTAGAGATGATAGCGATAACAATCTAAAAAGATGTTTTATATGATTAATTTGCGAACTTTAATCATCAATTGTTGTGGACTTAATTGTCAACCAAAGGACCTTGTCATTAGTTACATGCACAACTCTTCTAAAAATCAGAGGGTCCTACTTTTTAAGACAAGTGATCTGATTTATTTGCGTGCTTATGTGAGTGATGTAGCTAGGCCTAGTTAAGGTTGTTCATGGTTGAAAAATCAATAGAGAATTAGAATGTAGAACAAGACCAATAAAATATGTTAAATGATGAATTAAATGGTGTGGACATTAATATTTTAGATGATGAGAATGGAGATAAAGTTAAGAAGGAACAAATACATACACGTATTGTTGTGAGGAATACAGTGGGTAGTTCTCAATCAACACAGTCGAGCAATATTTAAGATGATGAAATAGGTTTTTACAAGGGAATGACATTCAAAAATTAGGAAGAACTGGTCATGCCATTGCATAAAAGGATTTTAGACTAAAGAAGGTGATTAATTTGCATAGTATGTATTGTTTACATCTTCATATCTAAAGTACAAGTGGTGGTTTAGGTTGTACAATTCATACGTTCTAATAGATTCTTTATTAGAACTTATGAGAAGTATTACTCAAGTGGGTTGGAGCATATTACAAACCATAATCTACACCCCGTGGTAAAGTTCATTGGTAAATACTTCAAAAATAGCTTTCCTAATGGTAAGGGCCTATCTACAAGAGGTATGACCAGTCAACTTCAGATAGAATAGGGTTGTATGATGAGTTACTGGAAGACTTATAAGTGCATGGAGATTGTAAAGTCCTATTTTAGGGGAACACATGATTTTGAGTATTGACTACTTGATGTGTACCATCTATGCTTGAGTCCACAAATCCAAAAAGAAAGACAACATTTCAAGTTGATGAAAATGGAAAGTTCAAGTACTTTTTTGTAGCTATGCATCTTGAATTCATGATTTTCAACAAATGAAAAAAGTTATAGCTGTCAAAAGGTCATTCTAGAAGAGAAACTATGGATGAGTTTTGCTATCGGTAGTGGTGTAAAATACAAAAACTCAAATCTTTTTGGTGTCTTTTTATAATACCCTGAATTTTTCAAGCTCTAAACCCCTCAAAAGATAGGCCACTAAGTTTGCTTTCCAATGTTGCAAGTCTTTCCTCGATTTGATATCATGGTAAGAAGTTATGTAATTTTCCCTTTAAGTATTAGTAAGCTACCAGTAGCTATGACTGGCGTGATGATCCATAATCAGAAGTTATGAATCATTATTAGCTATCATAGTCAAAACAAAAAGAACCTTCAGTTTAAGCCCAGTAACTTGATGTTCCGGTATTTGACGAAATATTTAACATCACTTTCTTGGGAAAATTGTATTTTTTCACGTAACCAAAGTAGTATTTAATGACTCTTTTTAGTTTTTCAGGGAAAGGAGTGAACCACATAAGTAACTTGGAAAAAATAGCAAAAAAAGAGAATTTGACGGTCAAAATGATGGATCGTCAGTCTTGCAGTAGACCACCAAGTGGATCGTCAGGCTTAATTAGAACATGGACTCCTAAAGGACTCTGTAAAGGACAAAATGGTGGACCATCAGTATTACGAAGTACCACAATTTGGACCGTTAGGCCTTATCCAGAAACCACTCTTCTGAAGGACAGTGATGGACCAAATGGTAGACCGTCAGTCTTGCGACAAACCACCAGTTGGACTGTCAGGTCTTATCCAGAAACCACTCTTATAAAATACTCAGTGAACGATCAAATGGTGGACCATCAGACTTTCAACGGACCACCACTTTGACCGTCGACTTAGACGTGGTTTTCCTGATTTTAAATATTAAATTCTTTTTAACCTGGGAACATATAAATAATAAATTCTAGGGTTATCAAGAGAGCTTTTTTATCTTTTACAAGTTTTACATCTATAGAATTTTTGTAACCATGTGCTTTAGGGATTGAAGCATATCTTTGGGGAAGTTAATCATTCAATCCTTTATTGAAGATTCAAGAACTAATTCTTGAGATTTCTGTAAGTGAATTCTAAATCTATTTATGTATAATATAAGAATCATTTGTTCTTCGTTTATGGAATTTTGTGGCTAAGTTTTCATAACTAGGGTTATGGTATCATTAATGTGAAAAGAATCTATGGGTTGTGAATCAAATTAAGTCCCATGAATAACTGATACTGTATAAACCTTTCTTCAAGTTAATGACTTTTCTTGGTTGCAAACTTGAGAAGTGAGCCCAAGAACATCACTTGTTTGAAATAAAAGTGTTTGTTGGGAAAAAAAGGTGTTTACATGAATTCTAAGGTCTTTAACCTTTGGATTAATGTCAAATGCCTCAGCAGGATTAGCTTACATGAGAAAATGGTTGAAAGAACAATGTATCCTTAGAGTTTGAGAGAATTAGAGGATACTCTATCCACTTAGGTTGAGAAACTAAGGGATAAAGAATAAGATTCAACCCTTCTTCCAATTGAATTTGTTAATTGGAACTCTTAAGTGAATCATAACCCTAGTTGTTCTAGCATTTTGGTAACCATAGCCCTGGTTTGTTTAATCTCATTAAATTACTAATTGCAAATAGAATAATTCGTTAGAATACTATTGTTATACTTAATTACATTATAAGTTAAAAATCAAAACCCCCTATATTCAGAAACCTCTGATCAACAGTTCAATAATGATTAAAATGCCTAGTGAACAAAATATTCCCTATGGAATTTGACACCCAACCTAGTTGGGTTCTATATTTGACAGCAACCGCTTACACTTTATTACGAGAGTTGTAATTTGGGAATATCAAATTTTGTTGCCGCTGCCCGGGATTATGGTTGTCAACTAAGTTTGTGATTATTAATTGACCCTTTGGTCAAAGATTCCAAAATTTTACTTTTTATTTGTTTTTTTTGTTTTTTGCAAGTTGAGTATCTTGTATGCCAAGTACGCAGAGATTAGATCAACCATTATTACCTATTCATCCAGAACCGCAGCTCATTGGCAGAACGGATGATCAACAGGACCCGAAAAGAATAGCTGCTCAGCAGGAGCAGGCTAGACTAGCAGCCTTGGAATCCATGCAAGTAAACCAGCAGAATACAGGTAATGATAGTCGAGAAGTAAACCTGAATGATGAGGACCTGGGTGATGAAGAATTATTAAACCCAATGTATGGAAATGATGTAGCCGCACTAGTGAATAGGAATATCAACAGAAATTGCCATGCTAGGATGAGAACCAAAAGCCGAGCTTTCCAGTTTGCTTTAGATGATGATGATGATGAACTGGATGGGGCTGGTGCTACAGGGGATAATATTACTCCCCTCTTAGCACCTGGAACTAAGTTTAATATCGAGAGTATCAGGATCCAGTTATTACATGTTAAGGGACTATGCGGTAGACTTGCAGGCGATGATTCAAATATGCATTTGATTAACTTTATCTCGACATGTAAATCGTTTGACAATCCAGGAGTAGGACAAAATTCTATTCGGCTATGATTATTCCCGTTGTCTCTATCTGGAGAAGCAACTTTATGGTTGAATGGGCTAACCCCCAATTCTATTACAAATTAGAGAAAATTGAAAGATGATTTCTTAGAAAGGTTTTTCCACCATCCAAGAGGGCACCATTAAGAGATAAAATTAGTAATTTTAGGCAACTTCCAACTGAAACTCTCCATGAAACTTAGGAGAGGTTCAAAAAGAAGCTCACACAGTGCCCGAACCATCAAATAACTAACATCAACCTGAAGGACATATTATATAGGGCCTTAAATTTGGTGACTAAGCCAGTGGTGGATAATGATATGGTGGGTCATTTATGGACTTCAGCTGAGGTAGCAAGCTCTACTGTATTTATTGGCATGACTACAGAACAAAGGTGGAGGGAAGAGAAATATGACCAAGACATGGATTACATAAATACATATATGGACTTTCTCACTAAGCATTTATAATCAGGAAAAACAAAGAAGGTTAAAGTTGTTGCATCATAGGGAAAAGTTGACTCTAATTTTGAGGAGAATGCCAATTATTTGAACAATCAGGGGTGTTTTTGAGGCAATGGCCAAGGAAATCAAGGTCGGAACTACTATGATAAATCTGGATACAAGGACCGAGACTAAGGAAATTAGAAAAACAAGAAAAGAGTGGGTTATATATCCCTCTTGGAAATTATGAGGCTACTACAACTAGCTTTGGAAAGATATCTATGGAATATATGATGGCTAAATTATTAAAGGTGTTTGAAGCAACCAATACTGGAGTAGTACAAATGAAAACTGATTTATCATCAATAAATTAATTGGTTGAGTTCACTCTATTTCAATAAAATAGTTGGAGCAGTAAATGAACCAACTTTCTGCTGTGTTTAATCAAAGGAAGGCTGGCACTCTACCAAGTGACACAATTCAAAATCCAAGAAAGGATGGTTCGTGCATGGAAATTACCACTAGGAGTGGTAAAGTACTAGAAAGCCCATCTGTGGGTGAGCCTGTAGTTGATATTACAGCAGAGAATGTTGATAAAATAGATATTGATCATCTAGTAGAGTCTGAAAAACTGGACGAGATTATTTATGATGTTGCATCCAACAGTTAGCAGGATGATGAGTTGAAAAGAGAGGAAGACAAGGAAAAGAAAGTAGTGTTGGACACTCTCCCAAAACCACCACCTCGTTTTCCTCCAAGATTGAAGAAGAAGGCTGAGGATATGAATTTTAGTAAATTCATGGTCATGTTGAAGTAGTTGATGGTAAATGTGTATTTGGTTTAGGCACTTGAGCAAATCCAGGGTATGCAAAATTTATGAAGGATATGTTGACAAAGAAAAGAGCAGTGAGCTACAAACTAGTAGTTAATCTCCATCATTGTAGCGTTATTACTACAAGGTCCTTGGTGCAGAAGAAGACAGACCCAGGAACGTTCATTATTCCTTGCACGATAGGGTCTTTGGAATTTGCTAAGGCCTTATGTGATCTAGGAGCTAGCATTAACCTGATGCCACTAGCTATTTATAAAAAGTTAGGTTTGGAAAACCCCACACCTACCAACATGTGACTTATGATGGCAGATAGGTTAGTAAAATAACCTATTGGTATTTCACATGATGTGCTGGTAAAGGTGGCTACCTTTATATTTCATGCGGATTTTGTAATTTTGGATTGCAAGGTGGACTTCAAGGTGCCCATAATCTTAGGTCGACCTTTCCTCACAACCGGAAGTATGCTATTTATTTACGAGCTAATGAGCTTTTATTCAGGATGAATAATGAATTGGTATTTTGATGCGTGAAAATGAATGAAACAACATAAAGAGATGAGTGTGTCCTCAATTGCTGATGTATATTACGAGGATGAGTAGGAAATACCAATAGAGGAGCAGCCTGCTATTGAGCCGTTCGCTGCAGTACTTATGAATTTTGATTGTGAAGATATTATGGATTATGAAGAGACTGTTTGTTCTTTGACAAGAATGGGATCATATTCTTATACTCCTAAGAAGCTCGATCTTGATCTTAAGAATCGACCAACACCATCGGTAACGCCATCTGTCAAAGAGCTACTGGTCTTGGAATTGAAAGAGTTATCTGGTCATTTGAGGTATGTGTTCCTGGGTAGTGGTAATTCACTACCCGTCATTATTGCTGCTGATCTGGGTAAGAAATAGGTGAAATCTCTCATCTCTATTCTTAAGATATATAAGAGAGCTATTGGTTGGACTATTGCGGATATCATTGGTATTCCTCCTGGCATATGTATGCACAAAATTAAGCTAGAGAAGGATTGTATGCCTACTATTAAGCATCCTCATTGACTGAACCCACCTATGCAAGCGGTGGTAAAGAAAGAAATCATCAAGTTGGTAGATGCTGGGGTGGTATTTCCTATATCAGATAGTAAGTGGGTAAGTCCTGTTCAATTTATGCCTAAGAAAGGGGGCACGATAGTAGTAGCCAATGAGAAGAATGAATTGATCCCACTTAGGCCTGTTACAAGGTAGAGTGTGTTTATATATTACTAAAAGCTCAACTCATAGACGTAAAAGGATCACTTTCAAATGCCCTTCATAGATTAAATACTTGATCGATTGGCAGGAAAGGGATGGTATTGCTTTTTGGATGGTTATTCTGGATATAACCAGATTTGTATTGCTCCTGAAGATCAAGAGAAGACCACTTTTACATGCCCATATAGAACTTTTGCATTCAAGCGGATGTCGTTTGGGTTATGTAATACACCTTCCACCTTCCAACGGTGCATCATGTCTAGTTTCTCAGATATGGTTGAAGACACCTTGGAGGTATTTATGGATGATTTTTCCATTTTAGGAGATTCATTTGAGTTGTTTTTTGCAAACTTGACTAAGGCCTTGCAACGATGTGTGGAATTTAATCTTTTACTTAATTGGAAGAAGTGCCACTTTATGGTTAAGGAGGGTATTGTTCTCGGGCATAAAATTTCAGCAAAAGGAATTGAAGTTGATCAAGCCAAGGTTGAAGTTATTAAGAGATTACTACCTCCAATTTTTGTGAAGGGGGTTCACAGTTTTCTTGACCATGTTGGTTTTTGTTGGAGGTTTATTAAAGACTTCTCCAAGACTGCAAACCCACTCTGCAAACTTTTGGAGAAGGAAGTGAAGTTTTTCTTTGATGAAGATTGCTTGAAGGCATTTGAATGCGTTAGAGGAAAACTGGTGGAAGCCCCTATCATTGTAGCACCGGATTGGTCCAACCCATTTGAGATCATATGTGACGCAAATGGTGTTGTCCTTGGAGATACGTTGGGGAAAAAGAGGGACAAATTATTTCATCCAATCAATTATGCCAACAAGGATTTGAATGGAGCTCAAAAGTAATACACTGTCACCGAACAAGAATTCCTTTCTATAGTCTATGCTTTTGAGAAATTTGGAGCTTATCATCTTGGAACCAAGGTGGTGGTCCACATTGACCATGAAACCTTAAGATATTTTATGGGTAAAAAAGATGCAAAACCAAGGTTGATTCTATGGGTGTTACTACTCCAAGAATTTGACTTTGAAGTCAAAGATAGAAAGGGTTGCAAAAACCATGTGGCGAATTATCTGTATAGGATGGAGGGTGAGTGAGCTGTTAGAGATGAGATGGAGATCAATGATGCATTTGAAAATAAGGAAATCTTAACTTCTACTCTGGAGAAACTACCTTGATACGCTGATTTTGCGAATTATGTGGTGATCGAGGTGATTCCAAAAAATATTTCTTTTCATCAAAGAAAGAAATTTCTTCATGATGTGACACACTAATTCTGGGATGAGCCATATCTTTTTTGGTGATATACTAATAATATAATAATGAGATGTGTTCTGGAGGTAGATGTATTAAGCATATTAGAATCATGTCATGCTTCCTCAGTTGGGGGCCACCATGCATGTGATCAAACTACGAGAAAGGAGTTGTAGAGTGGCTACTATTGGCCATCATTATTCAAGGATGCTCACTAGTTTGTGCTGAAATGTGGCCAATGTCAGAGGCAGGGGTCTATCTCCAAGAGGCATGAAATGTCTTTAACCAAGATGCTTAGAGTGGAATTGTTCGACGTCTGGGGCATCGATTTCATGAGCCTTTTTTTAAGCTTGTATGGAATGAAGTACATTTTAGTTGTTGTCGATTATCTATCCAAATGGGTTGAAGTTTTTGCCTTTTCTGATAATGAAGGGAAGAGAGTTGTTGTATTTTTTGAGAAGAACGTCTTCTCTCGCTTTGGAGTGTCATAAACTATTATAAGCGATAGAGGATCCCATTTTTGCAACAAAGTTTTCAAGGCAGCTTTAGTGAAATATGGGGTGAAACAACATAGAGTAGAAACTCCATATCACTCACAAACTAATGGTCAAGTAGAGGTGTCGAATCGGGAGATCAAAACCATCCTAGCCAAAATAGTGAATGCTAATAGGCAAGATTGAGATCGAAAGCTAGATGATGTTCTATAGGAATATCAAACTTCTTTTAAGACTCCAATTGGAATGTCACCGTATCAGCTAGTCTATGGAAAAGCATGCCATTTACCGGTTGAGCTGGAACACAAGGCTTTGTTGTCTCTAAAAAGGTTATATCTGAATTAGAAGGAGGCAACAGAGCAAATATTAGGGAAACTGAATGAGATATATGAATTCCATCTCGGTGCTTATGAAAGAGCAGACCTTTACTTAGAGAAGATGAAAAAGTATCACGATCAAAGACTTGAAAGTAGAAACTTATGAAAAGGTGATCTGGTATTTTTTTTTCAATTCCAGGCTTAAAGTTTTTCCAGGTAAATTCAAGTCTAAGTAGTCAGGACTATTTAAATTTACTCAATTCTACTCATCTAGGGTAGTCGAGCATGAAAATAAAGATGGTAGTATCTTTACAGTGAACGAGCAACGAATAAAAATTAATAGCGGTTCAAAACACTCGATAAGAAGTGTTGATATGTTTTATCTTGATGAAGTCTGAGTAATTGAGATAACTGAGTCATGCTGCGATGATAAATCAGGAGCTAGTGGGAGGCAACCTACAATATGTTGCTATAACCATAGTTAGTGTCTATTTCATGTTTTGTGCAATTTTGCTATGTTTGTGAAGTTTGTAGGACTAGAAATGCAATAAAAAGGGAAAAGAGGGATACAAGTGATCTACTGGAACAAAGTGACAGAAGACTTGGCAGACCACCAGTCCCCTAGTGGACCACTACTTGGTCCTTTAAGAAATGGCAAGAAAGTTTATTTACTAGATAAGCCACGATAGCCAAAATGATGGACCATCACAAACCCGGTGGGCCGTCATAATAGCCATCAAAAGTAAGATAAGTGAACTATATTCTGGTAATAAGTAATGATCACATTGGTGGACCTTCACATTCTTGGTAGACCATCCCACTGACCGTCACATAGAAATAGAAACACCCAAACTCTGGTGATGAGTGACATTCAAAGTGGTGGTCCACCACACTTATAACGTATCGTAAATATTACCGTCACTTTATCCCTAATTCTAAATTAGGTCGGGTTAAATTGGTACTCTTTATAAGTACTATGTATTTGACCCAAAGTGAGATTTTTAGGATAAAATTGAGCGGGTACATTAATTGTAACCGTTCCATGACCTTTAGTTGTTCCACTTCCTTAAGATTCAAAGAACCTGAAGGGAGTTATCCTATCTGAGACTCCCTATCTTCTCCACTTTTACCTTATTTAAAATAGCTAACTCATTCCCTCTCTTTATCACAAATAATGAGTAACGCAAGAGCTAGAATATGTAAGTTATCATAGTCTCTAAAGTTTCAAGAACGTAGCATACCTGCAAAATCTAGGTATGTGCATACCCTTCTCTTCTGGTTGTCCATATTAAGTGTAAGAGCATGATTTGTTTTCTTAGTTTATTCCTATTATGTTGAGTTTGAATGACTTGAGTTGGACTTCAATGTTCAAATTTGTGTGAAATCTGAGTAGCATAAGTTGAAAAATTCGAAGAATATGCTTAAAATATGAATTTAGTGTCGTGTTGATAGCTGGAAATTGATCTGATATGCAATTGCTCGGCAAAAGGGTCAAACCCAAAATTTTGGTTGAAGACAAAGGTGGATGGTTGAATTGGTGGATCGTCTACTTTATGATGGACCGCCAACTTGACCGTCACAAATCACTTTGATATGGCACATTCTGGATAAGCAGCGATGGTTGAATTGGTGGACCGTCAACTTTCTGACAGACTGCCAACTTGTCCATCACGATCAAATGGAAGTTCCTGATGTTGTAGCTGAATCGGAGGGTGATAATAATATCAGTCAGAAGGATCCATATATTTGAGAGGTTATTAGGTGGTAGATAGAGGGAGCACAAAAAGAGTTTTATGATTGGTTGACACCCACAACTCGAGGGATTAGAAGATCATTCATAGAAAAACATCAGATTATTACCATAGAACTTCATGAATATCCCAAGTTAGAGCACCGGTTCAATGAATATGGACTAGATTGGGTGAGCAGACCACCTGGAGGGTACCAACTGAACTGGGTAAGGGAATTGTTCACAAATTATATATGTTTGGTGAAAGAGGAATGCCCAAAGGGGACTCCAATCTTAAATAGACCAAATATAGAGTCTGCCCCGGTTTAAAGGGTCACCGTTGATATCTCAGCCTGAACAATTAACAGGATGCTATTTGGGCCAGGATATGAGGCTCTATCCGCTATCCTAGATTTTGAGTATAGAATGAGAAATGCTCCCAGTCAGAGACGTTGGGTAGCTTCTTTACTGACTAATGATGGAAATCCTTCTGGGTTGATTAATTCCAAAGAGCGCATTGCAAAGTTCACTCTTAGCTTTAAAGCTAAGTTCTGGTGGTCTATTGTTCGATTGAGGTTAATGCCAGCAAGAGAAGATCGGAACCTGGATCATCACAGAGCAGTAGTAGTAGCCAGTTTGGTTTCAGGGATACCAATTGATTTTGGCTAGCTAATTATAGATGAAATATTCGTGCCGGCACATAAAGTGACCACTTATATACCCTTCCCTTATTTAATTACTGAGTTATGTAAGCGAGCTGGTATGCCACAGATCTGTGGGGTTGACAATGAAGTACAAGCTACATATAGGCAGGACATTGAAAAGTCGAAAGACAAATTGAAGTTCAAAATTTGTGTGACCAAGCGTCTAATATATTAGTTTGAGTCTGCACCTGCTCCCGAGGACACAAAAATTCTTGAAAGTATGCCTTTACCCATCACCACATATGTACCACCTGATTATGTACACCAAGTTACGTCTGCAGGGTTAGGTTCTATATAGTTTGCTAGTGGAGCAGAATTTGCGGAATACAGGCTCAACCCAAAAAACATTGTTAAGATGGTGAAAAATCAAAAGTGGTTTCAAAAATAGTTAGAAAAGTGGGTTGGAGATTTCAAACCTTTTGTGGATGAAATTGTAACCAAACCAGTCTGGCCATTTCAAACTATTCAAGTTAGGATGGATAATATGGAAGCCCGCATAAACAAAAGGCTAGACTCACTGTCTCTCCCAGTTCTTTCCAAGCTCATGGCAGAGTTCAAGCAGGCAAAGGCTAACATAGAAGAGTTAAAACCAATCATATCCACCTGCATTTGACCTATCATTAGAAGTAAGTGATGATGATGAAGGAATTTTAGATCTGATGGGTAGACCCATGAAGGATAAAGGTAAGCAGCAAATGGATGAAAAAGTAACATGGAACGAAAAAAAGGAGAAAGAGAAAAGCAATGTCACCTGAGGAGTTATACCAACATAACCTAAAAAGAGATACAAAGAAGTTAAAGAAATAAGCTAAAAGAAAGAAAAGAGAAGTAGAAAATAAAGTGGCAGGAGTCTCTACTAGTGCTTCCCCAGTAGGGTGGCGAAGTGCAGGTTCAGTTCGACAGACAAACCCTCAAATTGTGAAGGGTGAAGTTGTGAGTGCTCCTACCACCATAGGGGCCAAAATTGTATCGAAGGAGGATGCATGGACCTTACCCCACCTGAAAGATGTCTCAGAGAAATAAGAGGTGAAGTAAATAGCCCAATCCAGCCATGTACGGTATTTTATTGCTTTGAGGACAATGCATATCTTTTTGTATGGGGGTGGGTGTATTTACATCATGGTTGGATGTTGTTGCCTATATTCTGAATCAAATCATGTGCTATCTAGTAGAGGAGACATGTGTAGGGTATTTTTATTATTGCATTTCAAATTCTATAGCTTGTGATGTAAATATCTGTGTTTAATGATTATCTATAAAATATTTCTATTTTAGTACTTCGTTGTAAATATGGATAATGAATGATGTTGGCATAAGACTATGAGAATGTGTGTGCAATTATTTACTTTATTCATGCTAAAATATGTACATAACCTTTAGTGAATTTGTATTTGGCATTATTCTGTAAGAAGTGCATGAATCACGTGATGAAAATTCTAAGTGTTGCAGAAGAAGTTTAGCTCAGTGGCTTGTGGGTATGAGGATTTACCTTTAGTTATTGTATAGTCTAATGCCTAGAACTTTCCTGAGTCATTGATATGGTCTTCTAGTGGACACAATAGGATAGGATAATAGGCTTCCTTGTACTTTTAGCCCACTTAGCCAAAATAAATAACCCGGCCAAAAAGATTTTTATCTTATTTGAACCTGTCTTTTGCCTTTAGGACTTTTAAGCTTTCAATTCCAATAACTTTTATTTACTCTTCGTAGGGCTTTAGCATCCTACTCTGACCTTGTCCCAATATTTGGGTATTGTGCACTTTAACTTAGGCAAAACACCTAAGTTAAGGGTGACTTTTGTCAAGGTACAAATGCCAAATGGAAAGTGAGTGTAAATTTTAATCTAAAAGCTTTTGTCCCTGATCAAGTCAAAGATATTGTACACCTTAACTGAATGTTTCTCTTCTTCATTTAAAAAAATAGTGCTTCTGAGGAAGATCCTGTTATTGGGAGTAGTAATGAGATGATCTGGTCTACAGAAATGCCAAGGCAAGGAAAGTTATGTCTTAACGAGTAACTTTAACCAAAAACATATCCTTACCTAACCTGAAGCCTCATTTCAAGCCTTGACAAGACCTATTTGATCCTAGAGAGCCGACCTTGAGGAGGTGTTCTATGGCTAGGGTAAGCCTATGGGTACATTGGACTATGCTTGTAATTTCTTTTATGAGTGGGAGAGTTTAGATTGCGTCCACATCATGTGATGAGTGGTGGATTTCATTGTTGTGAGGGCAACTGGAGTTTCACCTAGTTTTGTTGTTCCCTGTGGCATGTAACATCCATGTTTGGGTGCTAAATTGTGATTAATACCAGTTGCAGACCCTGATATGTTAAATTCATATGAGTGAAATAATATGTGAATAGTTGTATCAAAATGTTTCAGTGGTTAGTTTTAGGTCATTGCATTGTTCATGTTTGCAGTGAGGTGTTGAGTTGCTTGAGGAAAAGCAATTATCTTAAGTTGAGGGTGTTGATATTTCGGATTTTTGACGGAACATTTAGCATCATCTTCTTTGGAAAATTGTATGTTTTCAAGCAACCAAAGTAGTATTTAATGGGTCTTTTTAGTGTTTCATGGAAAGGAGTGAACCACAGAAGAAACTTGGAAACAGTAGCAAAAAAAGGGAATTTGATGGTCAAATTGGTGGACCGTCAGTCTTGCGATGGACCACCAAGTGGATCATCAGGCTTAATCAGAATACAGAATCCCAAAGGACTCAGTGACAGGACAAATGGTGGATCATCAGTATTGCGATGGACCACCAGTTGGACCGTTAGGCCTTATAGAGAAATAACTCTTCTAAAGGACTGAGTAACAGACCAAATGGTGGACCGTCAGTCTTCCAATGGACCACCAGTTGATTTTTTAGGTTTTATCCAGAAACCACTCTTCTGAAAGAATCAGTGACGGATGAAATGGTGGACCATCAGACTTTCGATGGACCACCACTTAGGCCGTTGACTTGGATGCGGTTTTTCTGATTTTAAATTTTAAATTCCGTTTTATCTGGGAACATATAAATACTAAATTTTAGGGTTAGAAAGAGAGCATTTTAATATTTTACAAGTTTTACATCTATTAAAATTTTCTGTAACCTAGTACTTTGGGGATTGAAGAATATCTTTGGGGAATTTAATTATTCAATCCTTTATTCAAGATTCAAGAACTGATTCTTGAGATTGTTGTAAGTGAATTCTAAATATATTTTTGAATAATACAAGAATTATTCGTTCTTCGTTTATGGAATTTTGTGGATAAGTTCTCATAACTAGGGTTATGGTATCCTTAATGTGAAAAGCATCTATGGGTTGTGAATCAAATTGAGTTCCATGAATAACTGATATTGTATAAACCTTTCTTCAAGTTAATGACTTTTCTTGGTGTCAAACTTGAGAAGTGATCCCAAGAACATCACTTGTCTGAAAGAAAAGTGTTTGTTCAAAAAAAAAAGTGTTTACATGAATTCTAAGGGCTTTAACCTTAGGATTATTGGAAAATACCTTAACAGGATTAGCTTACAAGAGAAAGTGGTTAAAAGAATAATGTATCCTTTAAGTTTGAGAGAATTAGAGGATAATCTATCCACTTAGGTTGAGAAACTACGTGATAAAGAATAGGATTCAACCCTTCTTGCAATTGAATTTACTAATTGAAACTCTTAAGTGATTCACTACCCTAGTTGTGCTAGCATTTTGGTAACCATAGCCCTGGTTTGTTTAATCTTATTAAATTACTATTTCAAAGATAATCATTCGTTGGAATACTCTTGTTATAATTAATTACTTTATAAGTTACAAATCAAACAACCCCCAAATTCAGTAACCTTTTATCAAAAGTCCAGTAACGATTATAATAATTAGTGAGCACAGTATTCCCTGTGCGATTCAACACCTAACCTAGTTGGGTTCTATAATTGACAGCGACCACTTACACATTATTTTAGCCTAACTTTTGCATTATTTCAGTATTATTAATCAGTGCTCATAGCAGGTAGAAGTCATGGGTTCGCTTGTGGTCCTTTGGTGTTGTAAGCACCGTGTGGTGTTCAGGGTGCAGACTGGGGGTGTTATAACTAGTGTTATAGTGTTATGTGGGGTACATTATGACTTTGAGTAGGATTTAGCATAGTGATGGAATTTAGTTCATCTCATTCTTTACTAGATGAAGTTATCAATGCCCATGTGAAGATTATAATTGGCGTCAAATGAAGGTTAATATTTAAGAGGAAAAGTATAGTTGAGGGTGTATTTAAAATGTACGACTAACCTTGAAAGTAAGTAGTTTCATTGCCTAATTCATAGTGATTCTACCCTAGCTTATGTTTTATATGCCTATATTCCATGTTATAGAGTTGTAGCCATGTTGCGATTCCTTAATCAAATATCTTACTCAGATCATTTCCAAAATTCCGTTGCACCCTAATGTTATTAGAACTTCTAACAATGAGTGTTGATGGGATACTTTAGTTGAGTTATAAGCTTTTAGTATAAGTCAGCTTGCATAGCCAACAATTCAGTTTAGCAATCAAACAGATAAGCTCCTATAGATTTCCATCATTTCATCTAGTCTTACAATCTAAAATTTCAAGAATATGCCTATTACATAGGATGATTTATTTATATTCATGCTAATTGTGAACTCATCTGAGTCCTTACTCCAAGTATAAATCAATCCTAACCATGAAAGACTTCAATATTTAGAAAGCAGTATCACGTTAGCTTTCCAACATCATAATTCAGCCGAGAAGTACTAATGAGTTCCTAAACTTCAAACTAGTCAAGTTTATTTGAAAATTTGATCATCAAGTCCATATTCTACTCTTAGAGTTCTAGGTCAGAGATGAAAACTTTTTCCTAACCCTTTCAGCCAAGTTGGTCTTTATTTGAGGAAAAAATAACCCAAGGGGAGTTATCATAAAAAGTCAATGTTTTTAAGATTTAAAGCCCTCAGAAGATAGGCCACTAAGTTGGCTTTCAAATGTTGTAAGTCTCTCCTCAATTTGATATCGTGGTAAGAAGTTATGTAATTTTCCCTTTAAGTGTCAGTCAGTTCCCAATGGCTATAACTTATATGATGACCCTTAATTAGACGTTACAAGTCATTACGAGCGTCCATAGTCACAATAGAAAGAACCTTTAGTTTAATCCCAGTGACCAAAACGCCATTCCATAATTCGTAATAAGATATTACGAGTCGTTAGGAGGTACTCGTAGTCACAATAGTGTTCAACCAAAAATCTATTATAGTAGTTAAAAGTCCTACACAAGAGTCGTAGCCAGACATCATGGGTCATTGTGTTGACCCATAGCCTGACCCATAAAGGATACAAGTATCAAGCCTCATGTTTTCATAGTTTTATAGTGATTTAGACACATATTAAGGTCACAAATATCTCCTAGCTTAAAGATGAGTCAAAACATCTCTTAGCAATTAAATTCTTATGATGTATATAACTATAATCATCTTCAAACACATATGACTTTTGCATATACTAATAATTCAAATCTCAAAACCCACTAAAAGATAGATAATTGAATTAGGTTTCCAATAATACAAATTTTACCTTAATCCGATATCAGGGTTAAAAGTTATGGCCAAAATACTGAAGCAATGTCAAAGCTGCCCAAACTACAACTTGTAATATCTCATCACGAGTCATTAGGAGAGAGTCATAATATGGGTAGTAGATGCTGAAATTGAACTTATAACCATGGCTCAAGTCACGACTCATGTAAAGACCCTACGAGTCATGACCAAAGTCGTTGGGAGTGCTTCGAAGCGACTTCCAGACGGTTTCTAAGGGTTTTTTTTAGTCTTTTCCCACTCTTTTAACACCAAAACTACATCGTTTAACCCTCTAAAACAATAGTTATCAAGTATAAATACTACCCTGATCTATCATTACTCAGAAATAATTCATCATAGAGCAAAAAAAGTGATTCCTTTCTCCCCAAAGCAAACTAGGGTTCTTCAACTTCAAGTTCAATCCCATAAAATTTATCCAAGGCTTTTATATTTAGGTATGTAGGTATTCAATGAGGATCTTCTTTCATTCTCATGCCCAAAATTACACTTTCTATTCGTGAATTTTATAAATTCCATAAACTAGGGTTCCATGAAAAGCATAAGTTCCATGATCTCTCCATGTAATTCTTGAAGTCAATCATGAAAAAGTGTTTCCTAATAAATTCATGCATCCTTCTGTACTTTAATCATGATAATTTGTTGCATTGGTGAAATTGTTTAATTCTTAAATTTAAGTCATGAAGTTTCTTATCATGTCATCACTTTGAAATTATCATGTTTAATTATATTTTTCAATGTTTGTGGGTTATGAACACCCGATAAATAGATGATAATGAATGCAACAATTTTTAAGATTTCAAGTTATTCATACCATATTTGTACCTTGAAATTTATAACGGTTTCATAATGAACGCTCACTAGTATTATATCATGCTAAATACATCAGTTAAAATATTCATGATTACTTTAGATTATGTATGCACTATTATTTCTAGAATACCATATTTGAGAAAATCAGTTATTAGTGCATGTACTAGCTTATGCTTTCGGGTCTATTTGCATGACCAAGTATTCAGTTTATAAGTCATTCAGTTATTTAATTTTTATAGATTATATCAGCACAACCTTTACTTTGTCTTGCATTCATTTTACATGTTCATGCTTCACGCTTAGTATTCATACATCATCTTTAGTCTGATTTTTACATCCTATTCAGCTTTAAATTTAGAATTACATATAGTATTCATATTTCAACCACTTTCCAATTTACATGAATGTCTTTAATTAATGAAATATAAATTTTACTATGTCTTACAACTTTTAGATATAACCATAATTTAAATGCATATACCTGCAAATAACTTATGTCCTCAATTTTAAAGCACACATTAATTATTTCCAAGATTTAGTGCATGTCTCACATACTCAGTATATTCCAATGTACTAATCACATATTTCTCTTTGTGTCTACATTTCTTCATAATGTAGGTACTAGATTTAGCCCATAAACTTGGGTCAGACAGTTCACAACATTCAGCCAGTAGCTAATGAGTTTTCTTATTTTGAAGACACAAGTCAGTTGCAGTTCTTATACTGTATTTTTCTTATTCATGTATATGGTTTTAGGGTAGTTCGGGGACATGTTTCTAATATCTATGGTTAGTATAGTAGAGGCTTCATAGATGGACAGACAGAGTTAGAATTTTTAATTTAAGTTCCTCTCTCTCACAAATTTTTGTAATGTAAACTTTGATCAGTTATGTATTAGAACAACGTATATCATGTTGATTATGCTTTTGCTAATTTATTTATCATTTATTTATATATTAAATTAGTTTCTCAAGTATCACGCCAGTACATGGATTAGCTTAGGATAACTTGTGGTTCTAAGCACCGTGTTACGATTAGGGGGTAGTCTCAAATCGTAACACTTTTTGTGTAGTGACAAGGAATGTTATGCCTCGTACCAATATTTTTGTGAACAAATGAGAAGCTATGTAGATAATATGGATGGTTTATATATAATTTTTTATATGCATTAAAGTATTAGAAAGTGGTTTCAGTTGTCTACCTTTTAGTTTATTATGGTTGTTGCATAAAGCACCTTTAGGAAAACATTTGAAACAACTTTTACAATTTAAAGGTGGTATATTATTTTTATGAAGTAGAAAACGTGCATGATAGATGTGAGTTCTATGACCATTTCAATAAAATAAAGTATATGGTACCTAACACATCCACACATCTCAAATATGTCAGATTCCATAGATGGAGTTGGGAATTCTACTTGGGAAATAGGTACGATGTTATAAATTGAGTGTTTTTCTTGTTTAAGTTTATTGTAATTTTATATCTTACTAAGTAATTTTTTATATAGGTATAATATTATGACATCAAGCATTGTCGAGTTGGTGAATGTAATGTCTAAGGTTGAAAGTGAATTTCTAGTTGTTACTCTATTTGATGAAATAAACATAAGCTTTCCAAAGACATTTTGTGAGAGGCATATGGAATTGATGAATTAACCAAACATACTTGTTCCTACAATAAAAAAAATATCAAAGTACGTCAACTTGAGGAACAAGTTATTAGCTCATCAAATATTCAGCTATAATTTCACTATCACCAGTCATGCTGATGTTGTCACGATTGATCTTCAAAAGAGAACTTATACATGTAGAGTTTTTTACTTGGACAATACATTGTCCATATGCTAGAGCAACATTTCGAGCCCCAATATGGTGCACAATTTAGAAACCATATTTATGAGTACTCATCTCTATATTTTGATGAAGAATTACATAATTAAATATTATGAGGAAATTAATTTAGTTCATCTTGAATATTCGTGGATTGTTCCATTAGAGATTTTAGAGAGAGAAATACCTTCTTAAAATGTTTAGCGAAGTAAATCGGGAGGAAGGGCTACAAAGAGGAGGCATGGAGTCAGAGAATCATTTTCAATAAAAAATAAGTGTTCCATATGTAGGACAATTGGCTACAAAAGAACTACATGTACAGATCAAAATCCTCCATAGTTATTATAATAGTAATTAGTCTTGTTTTATGTTTTGTTATTAACTTGATAATTTTAAGTCATTTTAATTAGTGATGTATGTTATTTATTATATAAAGTGTATTTTTATTTATTTTTCAACAACTATTGTATGTTGGGAATGACTGTTGTTAAATCATATGTTATATCTATTGCAATAAAGCGAAAATTAGTTAGAATAATGAATTATGTTGCAACAAATGATTATTCTATTGCAATGGATTATTTATTGGTTGAGAATAATCATATAGATTTAGACATCTATTGCAACATACATCTAATATGTTTGATTTTTTTTAGCAGTCTCTACATGTGTTATAATAGATGCATTACGTGTTGAAGCAGATGAGTTATTTATTGAAAATAATCAAACAAATATAAACATCTAATGGAATAGGTTTAGACATCTATTGCAACAGATGTATAATATATTTGCTGATTACCAACAAATTATACATCTGTCTTAACAAGTTAGTAATTTGTTGTAACATATTATTCATTTGTTGAAAATAATAAAATTGATATACATATTTGTTGTAGCAGATGAATGATATATTTGATTATTTCCAATATAAGTTTAGTTAATAAGCTCAATGATCTTTCAATTAATAAGTTTTACTATAATTAGCCTTCAAGTAGAATCTTAATGAATTTCATAGTAATTACATGTTCAACTATGTGTATTTGTCCTAAATAGAGTAGTCAATCGATTAATTTTATGTAAATTGCTTCATAAAACCATGATGATTAATTTAAAAAGTTATTTAACTATATAACTTGTTTCAATTAATAAGTTCATTTACAATCTTATTGAATTTCATAGTAATTACATGTTCAACAATGTGCATTCATCCTAAACAGAGTGATCAATCAACTAATTTGATGTGAATTACTTCATTAAACCATGATAACTAATAAAATTAAATTTTAACTATAATTAGCCTTTAGTTAATAAGTTCAATTACAAGCCTTTAGTTAATAAGTTCAATTACAAGCCTTCAGTTAATAAGTTCAATTACAAGCCTTCAGTAAATAAGTTCAATTACAATCTTAATAAATTTCATGTTCAACTAATTGTAGTCATCCTAAATAGAGTGATCAATTAACTAATTTGATGTAGATTTTTTTATTAAACCATGATTAGTAATAAAAACTATTTAATCATAATTAGTTTTTATTAATAAGTTTAATTAAAATCTTGATGAATTTCATAGTAATTACATGCTCAACTAAGTGTATTCGTCCTAAATAAAGTGATCAATAGACTAATTTGATATAAATTGCTTCATTTAATAATGATTAGTAAAAAATTTTATATCACTATAATTAACCTTCAATTAATAAGTTTAGATATAATCTTAATGAATTTCATAGTAATAACATGTTTAACTAAGTCTATTCGTCATAATTAAAGTGATGAATCGATTAATTTGATGTGAATTACTTCATTAAATCATGATTAGTAGTAAAAAAGTTATTTAACTTTAATTAGCCTTCAATTAATAAGTTTAATTACAATCTTATTAAATTTCATGTTAATTTCATATTCAACTAAGTGTATTCGTCCTAAATAGAGTGATCAATTGACTAATTGGATGTTAATTATTTCATTAAATTATGATTAGTAATTAAAAATTATTTAACTATAATTAGCCTTTAATTAATCGGTTCAGTTACAATCTTAATGAATTTTATAGTAAATGTCATGTCCAACTAAGTGTATTTGTCCTAAATAGAGTGATCAATTGACTAATTTGATGTTAGTTGTGTCATTAAATCATGATTAGTAATAAAAAAGTTATTTAACAAAAGTTGGCCTTAAATTAATAAGTTCAATTACAATCTTAATGAATGATAGAGTGATAAATCGAGTGTATTCTCCCTAAATACAATGATAAACCAACTAATTTAATGTGAATTACTTCATTAAATCATGATTAGTAATAAATTTTTTTAAATATAATTAGTCTTTAATTAATAAGTTTCATTATAATATTATTAATTTTATTGTATTACATGTTCAACTAAGTTTATTCGTCCTAAATAGGGTAATCAATTGATTAATTTGATGTAAATTGCTTCACTAAACCATAGTTAGTAATAAAAAATTTATCTAACTATAATTAGCCTTCAATTACTAAGATCAATTACAATTTTAATGAATTACATAGTAGTTACATGTTCAACTAAGTGTATAATATGTCGTAACAGATTATAACCTGTTGCAATATGTGTCGATATATGTTTGATTATTTCCAATAGATTATACATTTGTTACAATATATTACTCATCTATTAACATAGATGTTTAATCCATTGGAACTAATCAAATATATCATTGGTAAACTGTAATAGATCTGTATATCTATTGCAATATATGTCTATATTTATTTGACTAGTTCTAGCAGATTAAATAATGGTTGCAACAAATTATTCATCTATTGCAACATATGTAGAGTATCTTAGAAAGTAATGACCTAAGTTGTCGTTACTAGGAAGTTCCTTGATATAGTGTGGGGTGTAGATATTGTTATTATTTTTGTAGTAAACGTTATACGAGGCCACATGTGGTAGAATTTCAAAATTTAAAGGATTTTGGGTCAGTCTGACATCAGACTGCTATAGTAGGATTATTCTGCAATAGGGTGACACAATAATAGTATGAATGCCACTATAGTGGGATGTCATAGATCAGAATACCCACTTAAGTGGGTTTTATTTTTTTCCACCACTTTGGTTGAAATAAATTCATGGGAGGTTCCAAAACCCTTAGGGTTGCCTCCCATATCTTTGAATAATGGAGAAGGGGATAAAGGAACGTGGATGGGTGAAAACCCATGGATATTCAAGAATTAACATGTGCACAATCTTGGCAAGGTTAGATTTTGTATTCGTTCATTATTTCTATAGCAGTTTGGTATCCAGGTAAGTAAAGGTTAATTATAGCATATATCAATTTCAAGATCGTGATTGTAATATAGATAGACAACAGATTTCATGTCTAGGTCTTCGGCTACGAAATGAGGATGGCTAAAATTTGTTAGGGTTCAGGTTACGTATAATTATGGATAGTTTATATACATTATCATGTTATGTCATGTTATGTTTATACTAAAAAATTTTGGTTCACTATTGTATGACCCATATTTGGTGTAGTGGGAAGTACGAATCACGGATTATTAGTGAAACGATAAGTCAAGTGATAATATCATTTAAGGTGTAGTGAGCTTCAATATAATCTAGGGTGGTAATCCTTATTATTGTATTCGAAATGTAGCATTATGAATGTGTTGTAATTAGGTCCCTAACTGGTAGTAGGTGATGGTATTCTAGTTTAGGTTCCTAACTGGTAGTAGGTGATGGTATGCTAGTTTAATCCAATTTATGCTATATGTGCACATTAACTACTTTGTCGTGTGGCTTGTTACTGCATATTATTTGGTGTGGTAAATACAAAAGTTTTTTATGTTTTTATATGATTTGGCCTACCTTATTGCTAATTATGGAATATTTTAGTATATGAAACATTCTCATAGGTTATTAGTGAAACAAGGTCGGTGGACACTTCTTCCTGGGATTTAGTACGTAGACATAATTTTTCTCCTATAGGTCATGTCTAGAAATTCAACATCCATAGCATGTATGTACGAGGGTCAAGTGAGTTTGATGGTTCCATGAGTGAACATGGATTATATTTATATGCTTGATAAATATAATATTCTTATGTGTTTCAATTACGTGTCACATTTTTTTGGATCTTGTTATTAGAGTCGGGGTTGGTTGACATAGATAATATTATTAAAGTCAGTGCTGTTGATTCAATTTATTGTCACTTAACTTATCTTGGACTTATTTAAATTGGTTTGACTTACTTTATTGATGATAATATATAAACTTATTGATTGAATATCCTACAATACTTGTTTTATAGTTATTGTGCTAAGTATGCTGGTTGAGCATGTATTAACTTGTGGTACTATACTCCAGTTAGATCCAGACTGCTTTTCATTTGAATAGTAATTTTTTAACGGCCTAACTTGTTATATTTCCTTGAGTGGGGGAAATTACCGAGGATTTATGTTTTATTAAAGGGTTTTACTCTAGCTATATAGCAAGAAGGATAGGTGCAAGTAGTGGAATAGACAGGCAAATGTTTGAGGAACAAGGTGGACAGGTCACATATCTGAAATAGGCCTTCTTTAAGTATGCTAGATGACTTATTAGGTTCTTGACTTAAGGCCGTGGGACTTCCTTGTTGTAGTTGTCCTTATATGTTATGTTAGCCTTTTGTGTAAGGCTAGACTTAGTGATTTAGGGTGGTAGAATCATAAGAAAAAGAAGGTATCTTTGAAATCATAACCGAAAGTTGGTAAAGGGGTAAAATGGAATATGTAGGGGTAGGTACTGAGTCCAAAGAATGCATTTTTTTTCTTTTGAATATTTTTGTTATGTTAATGTTATCCCATTTGGATTAACCAATAAGGCTTACCAGTATATGTGATTTGTACAGATGCTACTGTTGCTGTACCCTTTTTGAGGTATAGCCTTTTGCAGGGATTAGTGTTGGTTGGATATAGCGGTAGTGATCTTTCAGCAGCTCCCACTCCTCTTACTCATGGTGTAAGTTATGTCCAGTCCTTATTATCTTTGTAGCTCTTTTACTAATTTAGATTTTTTCTTACGGTAGATTCCATTTCCACACTTAATATTTGAAATAAAAAAGTTGTAATAAAGGTTGGTTATTTCAATTAAATAAAGACTTTAAGATGTTATCTTGAATGTTTGGCAAGGGTTTCTCATATCTAGATAGATTAGAATAGGTTTCCTCAAAATTCAGTAGTTGGGTCATGACATAGAAATAATTAAATATATCATTAATTTTCTATAATAGATATGTATATCTGTTGCAATAGATGTCTATATCTATTTGATTAGTTTTAATAGATTATTCATTTGTTGCAACATATGTAGAATATATTGGAAAATACAAACATATCATTCATCTGCTGCAACTGACGTGTATATCTATTGCAATAGATATCTATATCTGTTTGATTACTTCCAATAGATTATTTATCAGGTTCAATAGATTAATCATCTATTGCAACATATGTAGAGTATGTTGAAACTGATCAAATATATTATTTATCTGTTGTTATATATGTCTATCTATTTGTTTAGTTCCAATAGATTATTCCTCTGTTTTAACAAATTAATCATCTCTTGCAACATATGAAGAGTATGTTGGAAATCATTTGCAGTAGATGACTTGTGACACCTGAAAAATCCAAGGCAATGTTACAACCATGCTTTAAGTTCATACAAAATCAAACCTGATGTTTTGGTAGTTTGATAAGTGATTTAGACATATTGAGACCCCAAATATCTCATAGCTTATAGACAAGTCAAAACATCTCTTAGCGGTTAAATTTTTGTGAAGAATACAACTATAGTAACTTCAAATGATCTTACTTATGGTATACTATGAATTTTTTTAGATAAATACCCACCAATATATAGATAATTTAATTATCTTTTCAACGATACCAATTTGTCCTTATTCCGATAGTAGGGTGAAAAATTATGGCCAAAATATTGAAGCATTGTCAATGCTGCCCAAACTACTACTCATAATGTCTCATTACGGGTCACTAGGAGGGAGTCATAATATGTGAAGTAGATACTGAAATTGGGCTTCTTACCACAACTCAAGTCATGACTCGTGGCTAGACCCTATGAGTCATGACCTAAGTTGTTGGGACTGCTTCCAAACAACTTCCAGACAATTTCTAAGGGGTTTTGGTCTATTCCCACTCTTTTAACTCCAAAACTACGTCGTTTAAGATATTTTAAGGCTAAATAAAAATCCAAAATAACACCAAATCCATCATTATCAACATAACACAAAAATTACTTAAATAAATGTGCAATTTTCTTTTCTCTAAAGCAACAAATTGGGGGTTTTCATCTTTAATTCCAAATTCCCAAAACTTCAATTTATAAATCAAAGTAATCAGGTATATGGGGTTTGAACCACGATAACCATTCATCCTTGTTCCAAAAAACATTGATTTTAATTTGAATTTATGTGATTTCAATTAGGGTTCATACCCAATTTCCTTTACTCATGTTTTAAATTATATAATTGTTATCATGAGGTGATTTTTAATACATTGATATGATATTTCATGAGTTAATAAGTATGCATGATTTCAATATAATTCAGTTAGTTTACCAAAAAGAGCATATAAATTTATCACAATTCTCAGTTTTTAAGAAGTGTAAATCCGCCATTTTAGATTACTACAGTATGATTCAACTTACACTTTTGATCTTATGATCTCAGATATACATGTTTTGGGAGTAGTATTTAGCACTAAGAGGGAAGTGTGGGTTCAACACATCAAATTTTCTAGAAACTACGTGCCCTCGTAGGTTTAGTGGCCTCGTCAGAGAGTGTTCCCCTAGACAAATATGGGCTCGGTTTAGTGATCACTCCATTTTAGGTTCTACTCCAATAGAAAAGATTGAACAATCTACTGGCATAGTTAGAATTTGCATGAACATGGGTTATATTTTGAATCTCCTATATAGCAAATTCTAACTGTGCCAGTAGATTCAAAATATAAGTTTTATGCTCGGTTGAGTAAGAAAGTTAGAAAATTGAAATACAGGTGTGGGACCCACATATGGTTTAAATGACCTTAGATTATAAATACAACTTATCCATCATATTTTAAACATCTATTTTAAGCTAAGGAGAACCTTGGTTTGGGTCTCAAGGCTCACAGACCTATTTTGGGCAATTGAGCAGATTTTATAAAAAATAAAACTATAGGTGTAGGCTTTATGTTTTGCCTTAACAATCTTGTATGAATGTTTTGATTATTTCAATGGATTTGAAATGTGTTTTACACTCAAATTTTACTATTGGATCATGTCGTTTGGATTCCAAATGAGTTCCAAGGGTGAAAATCAAGATTTTGATTTGCTGTCATCTGGTGCCCATGAGAGCAATCGTGATTGCAAGAAATTGTGTGGCAATTGTGATGCACGATAGAGACTCAAATATAGGGATTACAACATCACCAAAGTAGATAGGGGTATTTAAGGACCCTATAGGCCGCATTCTGGCCATTTTGACTCATTTTTAGGACCTAGAATTCCTAAATATGTAAAAACTCAATATTGAGTTTTGTGGGTATCTTGGGAGCTTCATCAACATCTTAATCTTGATTTTTACCTGGATTAAGGTAAAATTTCATCTCTTTATTATTGAATTTCTTGATTTTTGACCCAAAACTCTAATTTACCTTAGGGCTTTATTTTAGCCAAAAATTTGATTTGTTTTCACCCATTTATTGAAGGTTATGATTCCTTGTTCATGTAGGAATATTGGTCTGACCTCTGAAATGCTTTTTCCATAAGTGGGACCCATATGGGTTTTTGGTTGTCATTTCTAGACCCGAAGCATAATGGTGCTATATGGGTATCATTAGACTTGTATTGATGAGTGGGAACTATTTGACTCGTATTGATGAGTATATTACTATTTTGATAGTGTGTTGGCATTTTGGGCTTGTGGAATGAAGATGAGCTTTTGGTGACTAGTGGGAGGTTTTGTGGTTTGTTTTTGAGTTAGGCTTCTATCTACTCTTCTTCATAGATAATATGTGATTTATGTTGCGTATGAATATGAATATTATGATTGATTATAGATAGAATGACATAGTATTGAATATTGATATTTTGACCGGTAAGTTGAATTGGTTAATCCCCTTTATGGAAAGGATGGCCTTCTCCCTATTTTGAATTAATTTACAGAACAAATATGGAATGATGGTAGGTTTGGTATGTGTTTTAAGTCTTAGAATCATGGTTTATATGATTAACCTTAGTTTGTCTATTCCAATGATCTTGAAATCATCATTTGGGGTAGAATTAACATAAATGCCATCTTTCTATACAAAGTTCCTATCTTAGAATTAGTTATGACTTACTTGACATCTACAAGTTGAACTAGATACCTTAGCCTAGTTAGGGCATAGTTTTCCTGAATATGAAAATTGAGGATTAGAAGTGGTATTATCCAGCTAACTTAGGCCAGGACTTCTGTTAGCCTTTTGGACCTAGTTGCGGGTGTTAGTCATAGTTGAGACTAGTAAACCTTAGTACAAGTCATGGCTATATTATTCTTTATAGAAATGATAATGTTCCTTTAGAGATGCTCTGCCCTCTTAGACATTATATTGGACCCTCCTAGACTTGATACTTTGCCTATAGAGGTGGTATTTCCTCTTAGACATGACGTCAGGACCTTAGAGATGATCTTCCTCTTATTTATGATTATTGGGTCTATAGAGATGATATTCCTCTTATTTATGATTATTGGGCCTATAGAGATAATTTTCCTCTTAGTTGTGATTATTTGGCCTGTAGAGTTGATATTACTCTTAGTTATGATTATTGGGCCTATAAAGATAATATTCTTCTTAGTTATGATTATTGGGCCTATGGAGAGGATTTTTCCTCTTAGTTATGATTATCGAGTCTATAGAGTTTATATTTCTCTTTGATATGATAAGTGGCCTAGGGAGGTGATATTCTTTATTGTCATGATGTATGACTTATAGATATGTCTTATCGATGTGATTTGCTTATTTATATTATGCCTCGTAGATATGAGATAATTATATTATTATCGATATTATGCTTTTTATATTTGAGATGATTATAGATATACTACAACTTCTAATATGTTTATCGATATGAGTTTCAGATATGTATACAGGCTGAAGGCTGTGATTATGATGCTGAGATTATTTCAGACACATTATTAAGCAAAAGGTCATGTTTTTAAGATTGATTAGATTTTTGAGAAGTGTTTATCCTTGTAAATTACATGGTTTAGAATGTGGATATATATGTATATATTTATGTACACATATCTCCAGTATGGTACTAAGCAAGATGCGATATAACTATTATATTCCACCGATTGAATACTAGTGATGGCATGCATAGATTTGGTATATTATTGATTTTTATACATATGATTGATGTGATTCCAACTGAAATACGATCTTATGATTGTTCTTCCTAAATAAGGTTTAGGCTATATGGGAGCTTGTCTATTAAGTGACTATAGTACTTGATTGCTAGAAATCTAAAATGAACCTTATTTATTTGAAAAATTATAGCTAGCAATTATGGATGATAATTGGCTAATGATAATGACAACGTTAGGGTTGGTGAAGATTAGTTTCTATTGATGACAAAGTTTATGATGTCGTCTGGTTGTTCAGTGATGATTTGTGTATTAATGATGCTAGATAATAAAATATGTTAGTTAATAGATAAACAAATTATCTAAATAATGGTCTGAGATCTTTTCTGGATGGTGACTAGTGAGATCATGATGGTTAGAAATAAACATTTGTTAATTAGAGATTATGGTAAAGTGTTGAATCTTTAGTAGGTGCTAGACTGGCTATTTAGTCAATAATAATTACATAAACAACTAGTTAGGCTAATAATCAAAGGTTATCTCTATGATTTGACCCTATTATTTAGTTGAGTCATGTGATATTCTGACCCTTTCTACAATTTAATACTAATTTGATCCCAAAGATCATTTTGGGTAATAGACTTATGAATTGACATTGTTGAGTCCATGCACCTATTCTATATCTATATATATGTATTAATGATTCTAATGATACATATATATACCCAATTTGAGTCTAGAGGATACCGTTGTAACGATATTGATACCCAACAAGGCAAGAGGATGTTGTGATTATATATTGATACCCAACGAGGTTGGAGGTTGATTATGTTGGTGATGGTCATGATGATGACAATTATGATAGATATGGTTATGATGATGAGACTTAGATACTGACTGTATACATTGCATTCATTCCTGCATGTGCAATGCCTATCACTAGTATGCGCCAATGTCTATAAGCTAGTATGGGACGACTGCATAGATATGGGTGATAAATAAGCCTTGTGTTGTTATATATTGATTGAATCTTTCGAGATTAGGGCAGTGGGGGTATGTATAGGCTTGTCTAGGTATTTTGTTGTTCAGAGTTGCCGGTTATTCACATTGTTATTATCATTGTTATGATCATTATTATAGCTGGTTTATGATAGATTGGTCAGTGATTTGGTGTCGATATTTGAGGTATATTTTTGGCCTTTTCTATCTTATGAATGCATTGTTATGCACGATTACATGTCTAGCTATGTGGATAGAAGCCTTGAGCATGATAGAATTGAATCCTGGTAGGATTATATTGAGGTCTTAGAATCAGGATTTGATGATCTACGTTATGCTTTGAGGAAATCCTAATGTTTATATATATATATACATATATATATATATACATATATATATATATATATATATACCTATATATAGCTATGTTACTACCATATGTCTCTTCCTTCATTTGTTCATATTGTATATTCATTTCTTGGCCTTGTATATTGCTATATATCTTTCTTTCCCTCTTTATTATATGTATTAGCTTGGTATATATGATATAGTATTGACATCTATTGAAGGTGGATGGAATATTATAGTTCACCCTGATACTTTCTTAGTCTTATTATGTTAGACTCATGGACTTGAATAAGATAGTTGAACATTATTATCTTATTGGCTTGTTATATGATTTTTGACTGTTGGGTGTAGTTTCCATTTTGTTTCTATGTGGTATGTATCTGCTATATCTTTGAGCTCGGATGGCAGTTTAGTACTAAGTATCATTTGTTTGTCACTTATAATACACTTCTGCAGCCTGCAGATCATAGTACTGGTTATCATTGTTGATGTTTGTGTCTTATGGAGAAGTCATAGTTTAGAGACTTAGAGTGAGCTCCCGATATTTAGAGTATCATTTATCTCTTTCTTATGTATCGGATTAATTTTTATGTTATATTTGAAGATAAGTTTTATCAATGTATTACCCTTGATACTTCACTTTTGTACTCTTATTTTGTTAGAAGCTCTTGTACTAATATCACCAGGTTTTGGGATTCTATTATATATTAGTCTTTGTTTTATTTATTCTGTATTCTTTTCCTTATATTATTGAGTAGTTTGTTACTAGCTGTTCCAGACTATGGGTCGGTTTGCCTACTGGTGGGTTATGGTAGGCACCATTATGTCCTGAGGAATTGGGTCATAAAAAATTAGTATCAGAGCTTAGATTTCATCGGTGTATTAGTACAAGAGATAAAGGGGGTAGTAGAGTCGTGCAGATCGATACAGAGATGTCTGTAACTTATCTTCGAGAGGCTATAGTGACATTTAAGAAAGTTCACTTCTTGACTCATTATTGTGTTCCCGCATTCTAATAAATATAAAACACTTTCTTTGACTCTATTCTATCCTCGAAGGATGATGTGAGATTATCGACAGATATGATCGAGAATTCAACATGTGTTGCTAGAGTTTCAGTACAGTATCAGACTAGAGAGTCAGAGATTGATATCAAAGATCTTCAATGGTAGCCAAAAAGGATTTGTTCCAGATTAGGATTCAGTAAATCTCATGACTACTTCAGCCTTTGAGGTTCAGCAATGCGAATTTGATTCATATTGTAGATCCCTCTCAGCCATGGATGATGTTTGATTTATCGAGCAGTTTTCAGACCAGAGGTGGGTCTATTGGTGTTCATCAGGCTTCTTTATCAGTTTTATGTACAACATTTGATTTCTCATATGGTCGAGGCATTTTTCTATACTACATCCTTCCGACCTGAACATTGGTGTATGGATGTGTATGAGGGTTAGTATTGTAACCTTATTTGGTGTTGAAGAACATGATAGTAGACAAATCTCCCTTCCCTTAGGTTGTTGAATATGGCACGACCATAGAGAGAATGCATGGAGACTTACGAAAATAGCAGCAAGAGGTATGCTATCAGTTTATTATTATTGATACTTTATTTGGGAGCGAGTATCCTTTTGATAGAGTTTAGCTTTACCTGCAGGCCATCAACTCTATGCAGAAAGTACTCCATACTATGAGTAGTTCTCAGATTATTCATGATGATCATAGTGGGCAGAGTCCCCATCAAAATTATGGAGTGTGGTATGGTTCTTTGATCCATGGAGACCATTCTGGATTAATAGAGGTAGTATCTCAAAGTATTCTAGGATCTTGGTTTTGTTGTGTCATAATGAGACACTGGTTCAAAGAATTCCCTAGGTATGAAATAGCTGATTAGCTAGAGTTAGTACATATTCCCCACCAGCCAAGAGTTCCTGAGACAGGTTGTGATTTCATAAGTATGGACATAATTTTGTGGATTTCTCTTATTGTTAGTTGGCTAGCCATTTGGGCTTAGTTTGTTTTCTTTCCATATTGATGCTTCAAGAGTTGCTACAATCATTGAAAGACCGACTACTAGTGTAGGCAGTGTCCCCGACATGGGATTTCTAGTCATTCAACTTAATACATTAGCCTTATAATGTTGTGGCATATTCAGTTAGAGATAGTGTGTGTGGGACCTCATTTTATGATTTAGTCAGTCAATCCAATTTGGACCCATTCAGTTTTTTCCCTATGCCTATCAGGCATGTGGTTGCGAATGTCACCATGATTGTTGTGATTTTATTTCTCGTATTTATCTCTTATTATGTGTATTGGGTTTTTCATACTCATTGATGATAACATTCCTTTATGAATTGATATCGATCATTATATGCCTTATTTATAATTCATAATATGTTACTAATCCACGGTTTATTTCTTTTAGTTATGGATGGAGTAGAACTTATTAATATTTTCCCTTATGGGTATAGTTTTTGGGTTCAAGTACCTTTTATCTTGGAATATAGGCCTTATTATGGCCCTTGAGTGGTACATGATATTGATGTTCATTTTGGTACCACATGTTCAATATGTTGATATTGATATTGTTGTTGTTATTGCTCCCACTGCCTGAAGTTTTTGCTATTACATTATATTGTTACTTGATGAATTTGATCCTCGCTGGGTAGTTGTATAGGCTAGTGTTATGAAACACCCAAGGCATAGGATCTTTGCAAAATTTCCTTGGTTTTGAACTTACTATACATGGAAAAACTCAAGGGTACCAATCGTACCCTTGAATATGACTCGTGGGGTGGCTTGAGGGTTCAATCTTATGTTAAAAAGTATTCTTAACTAGGTTACTACCAAAGATATGACTCATCAAGGTATGATTCGTATCCAAAGATACAAGTAGTGTAAGGCAAGTCATCTGGTGCTTGTTTGGCTTGTCTTGTGAAATATGCCCAAGGTACGGTTGGTGGGTATGATTGGGTATACCAATAGTACCCTTAGGTATGAGTTAGGGAGGTGTAAGTCATATAGAAACTAGTGTGTAGGGTCTTGACAAGGTCTTAGGTATGAGTTAGGGTACTACTCGTGCCCTAGGATATAGATGGTATAAGTGAGCAATACCCCTGGACGTAAGTTGTCTGAATTTTTAGTCAAGGGTACTCTACACATTTCCTACTTTAAGACCCTTATGTCCTCACGTTATATAACACTTGGTTTCTTTCCATAATACTTGTTAAAAGATTAGAACACAAACACTTTCTTGAAGATTGAAGGTTAGGGTTTCTTCATGTGTTCGTCAAAGGGCTTAAAGGCCGAGATTTCTTCGGTAAATATTCTTGTATAAAAAATGTAATCCTTTCCTCATTGTTAGTTCCATCTAAAGGCATTTGTGTTGTGTTTCAAACACTGATTTATGAATCATCAGTGGTGGTTTTTAAAATATATGTTGAGGGTCTTTATGCATATGGTTTAGTATTGGTTTAAACTATGATTTTACATGTTTTTGGAAATGGTTTGCATATGTTGGTACTTGTTGGTTATGGTTTAACAAATGGGTCTTGAGTACCCATAATTATGGTGGTTTATGCATTAGTTTTGTTCTTGGTAAAGATATGCCCTCGACATGTTTGATAAAATGACTTAAAGAATGTTTTCACTTTGTTGTTGAACTTTCATTTGAATTTAGCATGGTTTAGTTTGGTAATGGAACCTTAAATGAATTTGTATGGTTTTACATGGTTTAAATGGTTTAAATCCTACAAATTCTTTATATAATTGGCATGGTCAAAAATGGTTTTGAAATAGTTTTAAAAGGTATAAATGGTGTACATGGTTTGGAAGGATTAAATGGTAAAGCCTTGGTGGTTATGAAATTGATTATGCTTGTGGTTATATGAAATCTCCTAAGTGGTTTACTATGGTAAATGGATGGGCACTTGGAAGTACCTTAAACCAATATATGGTTGGCTATGGATAGTACTTAGAAGTATTATCGATATGATGATACCAACACTAAATGTCCTTGGTTAATAAATGGTAAATGGATTGACTGGTTGCTTTGTAATGGTTTTAATTGGGCAATAACGGGGATATGTGTAGCAAAGACGTGGAAGGTGAAGGTCCCGAGGGGACCAAAACTGGAATTGTGTGTATGATGTCACACTATATTTTGGGGGATGTACTATTCATGCTAGGTTTTCTTTCCTAAAAATGAAATATCATGCACTAGGGCCCTTTCAGCAGGGAGAGATAAACCCATATAGCCTGTGGGTGGTTTAGGACGACAAAGCTACATAGCCCAAAAAAAGATTTTAAAGGCATGGTAAACCCTGTTCCCTTTCTTGGCATAGTTATATAGATGTGTGTGTGTATGGTTGTATGCATTATAGATGGTTTTATTTGGATTTGTAAATGGCATTATTTTATCCTTATCTTGAGTGTATGCTAGTGTTCGTCCACTTACCTGTCTACTGATGGTTGTATACCCACGTTATGTAGGGACTGACCATTCTACTTCTCCTTCCTAGTGATCGAATCTAGGGACAGTCGATGTAGGATAGAAGTTGTGATCTTTCATGGCTCGATAGCCACCTATACATGTCATGAGTTACTTTACATATCTCTTGCCTTTCATAGAAATTGATTTTTTGGTATGTATAGGGGAATGTTCTGACTAGGTACTCTTTTGTTGGTTTTGAAGCTTTATATGGACAACTGCGGAATTGGGTATGGTTTTGATTGGTTATATTTCATATATATATATATATATATATATTCATTGGCTTATTATCATGATATTAGCTTATGATTTTTGAATTGATTTGGGTTGGTTATTGGGTGGTTGGACTTGGTTGGGTTTGTCTCAGATATAAACTTGTCATAGAGTCACCACATGGGTGAATATACTATCTTGTTATATGTTTGGACATCCGCAGACTCAAGGTATGTTTGTGGTGGTTGGGTTAGGTAATGAGGGTGGTTCTCGATCCTGGTTGGGCTTGGGATTACCCATTATGATAAGGCCCTAGTTTGGGTTATGTAAAGTTGGCATCAAAGCTTTAGGTTTGGTTTCATGGGGTGTCTACAAAGCTGTGTAGAGTAGAGTCTTGTTTATGGGTGAATCATGCACCACACTTATAATCAGGAGGCTATGAGGCCTTTAGAAATGTTTCATTTTCTTGGTTATTCTACTTTTGAGCTATGTAGTCTAAGTTCTTGAACTCTTCTCTAAATCTTCTTTGGTTCACTCTTCGAATCAGGCCTTCTTAATGATCAAAAAGTTCGTGAAAACTTGCCTATCCCACTCGAGGATAACATAGATGGATCTAGTCCAACTCATAGGGCACAGTACTGGTCAAGGGTTGTAGCTTTTAGTTTTCCCTATAGAGTCCCACCGGTCTGCACTAACCCTATCTTGAAAGGTGGTACTTATACTCGGTTACCTCAATGAAAGGTTACCAATGTTGAGTTTCATCATCCTTATAATCTATAAACCCAAATAGACACAACTTTGTTACGCCAGTCCTATCCTATTGGTATGGGGAGGAATGGGGTAATGTTGCTAAATGGTCTAGGTAAGGGGATTTCGATCTTCTGAAACAGGGGGATGCCAATGGTATGGCGGTAAATGGTCCCAAAAGGAAGAGTTGGATGAGCCCTAACTCCTATTCTATGTCTTATGTTCCCTACCCAGATTCAACTAGGAGGCAAGTATTTTCAGATTAGTAAATTCTTCTAGTCATAAGGTGCCCAATATCATACCAATAGGGCCCATTCCGCATCATCCCATTTTGTTTATAAAATTTGTGGTTGGTTGCACCGTAGGTGTTGCGATGGAGGAAGGAATTAATATTTTAGTTGTGCTCAGTTGGGTCTCGTGTGACAGGGATATACTATAAAGGTTGCTTCTTGGGGAAATAGATTATCGGCTACTAACTCTGGCTCTGGTAGCTATTGGGATTGTCTCAATGTTCTTACTATTCCATGAGAGTTTGAGGCATATTTTGATGCCAATGCTGGTACATTGAAAACTCCCTTTCCTTGTGGTGTGTATGGTTTACTTGGTTTGGGGTTCCGTCTCTTTTGTGACTTCATTTGTGGTTGTGTATTTTTGTTTTGATCCAAGGTTATTTTAGACTCTTTTCTTCTTCTATTTCTACCTAGTCGGTGACTCTACGAATACAAAAAGCGTCTATGGCGGTGTGTGTCATCATTGGTAACAAAGGGGTCTTGATGGATTTGTTTGACTCAGATATAGTTAATTTCTATGTCATTCAGAGGATGGATTGGTTGCACTCGTGCTTTTCATTATTAGATTGTCAGACTTGTTAGGCTCCATGGTTAGTTAATTTTGGAATGGGATAAGGGTTTCGTTCCCTAGCTAATAAGGGAAAGGTTATATTATATCTCAGAACTCAGAGGTTTATCTCCAACGGGTGTCTTTAATATTTGGTTTGGGTTAAGGATTCTAACCCAAAAGGTCTTTCCTTACATTCGGTTTTGGTGGTGCATTAATTTCTTGGGGTCCTTTCTGATAACCCTTATGGTGTCTTTCTAATAAAGAGGTTGGTTTATGGTTAGTCTTGTCTTGAAATTTGTCCAAATTTCTATTCCTTCTTTATAGAATGGTTTTGGTGAAGTTTAAGGTTCTTAAGGAGAAATTAAGTTATCTCTTAGATGAAGGTCTTGTTAGTCTTAATGTTTTCCTGTGGACTATTTTCGCTCTTGCAAGCATAAGGGGAATGATTTTCTGTGGGAATAGATAGGTTATCGGTGGGTGTCCAAGGAATTGAGAGCGTCCTCCTTGTGGGGTGGACCTTATATGTATATCTTATTCTATATGGGGACTTTTCATAGAATTGAATGGTGGTTGGTAGATCCTAGGCTTGAACCTAGATGCTTGACTTTGATTAAAGAGAGTATGATAAGCTCAGGAATAGAAATGCAGGAGTTGTGGAGGCAACTGGCAGGTTGGATGAGGTGAATGTTCGGGAAATTCAATACTGGGAGAGTTGTGCCATATATACCAGGAGTTTAGGTTGAATAGGGGGACTGAGGATCTTGTCATTCGACAGGTTAGATCATGGATCTTGCATATGTCTTTGTCCCTATACTTGCATTTTAATGTTGTCATCAAATTGATTATATAATTCATGGTTTTGAATATGGGTTTTGGCACAACTACAGGATTTGACATGATTACTCATTTAATTGATTTTCCATGGATTATTATGCATTACTCATGCTTTATTTATGCATATGAACATTGTGGGATGTATGTGAATGTTAAATGGAATTTGGGGTACTATGGATTCCTCGATTACTCGGTTTTGGTCTTGGAAATTATATGTCCTCAAAATATTTGTAACATTTCCATTGAATATAATTAAGTCATATGGTTTGATTATTCTTAAACCTTTGCATTGCGTAAAATATTAAAGGAACATAAATTTGTTTTGGTTGGATCCAAATGATTTTGAAAAGGCCTTGGTTGCCATGTTTTGATTTTAAATGGTTTTTGTTTAATTGGAAACCTTGGAGTCAACTTGGTATCATGGTTTTTGCATGTCTATGTTGGGCTCTAGGTAGAATTTGGTTGAATGAGGTTTTGGGTATAGGAGAACCAAGAGTCCCCGGTGTACGTCTCCAATGATACCCATTAGAACGGAGAATTGAGTTAGTAGATGTGATGTATGAGGGTTGGTAGTTAATCTAAAATTCGCTTTTAGTGGTGGACTTCAAAGGGAAGTTTTTTGGTTGCATATTCTAATGACACTCTTCTCTCTCGGTTAAGAGAGTACTCTGCTCATGTTGCATGTATTCATTTAGCACTTATGCCTAAGGTTCGGATTTTCCATTCACCTTATTAACTGGATATGAGTCTTGACCTTGTGTTAACTCAGTCATGGTATAGGTGGTTGTGTTTTTTTCGGTGTCTAGTCTACGGAATCCTCTCATGGAATGGTTTGGTTGGAATGATTTTCCATTACGGTCTAGGTGGTTGTTGTGAAGTACTTCGTGCCAATAATGTTGTGTCTATCTTTGGGATTTTTCCTTGGGAGGCATGGCTAACTATAATGCCTCGAGTCTATACCCCGGATGTCACACGGTGCTTACAACCCCGAAGGACCACAAGCTAACCCATGACTGGTACCTGCTGTGAGCACTGAGTAATAATACTAAAATAATGCAAAAAATAGGCTGAAATTCCATAAGGTTCATAATCTGAATACTGAAAATATAGGAACTGATAATAACAATTGAAAACTCAATATTGTCAGAACTAGTCTAGTCTGAAAAGCCTCTAACTGAACTGTCTTGATGTGGAGTTAATAGGACAAGCCCCCAACTAAATCTAGACATTGAAATACCGCAATAAAAAATATCCTCGATAGATAAGAACTCATTACTGAATCTGTTGCTGCTATCTGAATCTGTCTAAGTGCGGTCGGGAAACTAAGGATCCGAATCTATGATATGGGACATCATAGCGCCAAGATAAAGTATGTGTTAGTACGTGGATTGTACTGGTATGCTAGATGAGGTAAGTCTGAATGCAAGGGTTCATATGCATGAACAATAACTTATTGAATGATATATAGTAACTGAATAAGAGTACATGAATAACTGAGACTGCTGTAAAATACTGAGTATGCAATATTGTGCATATAGATGTATACTGTAACTGAGATTTTACTGAAGCTAGGTACTGCACCCTCTAGAAATTCTTCATTTAGGAGATCTGTCTCGCACAGAGCTTCTATCTCCAAAAACCCAGAAGGAAGTAAAGAAAATGATAATGACAAGGGAAAGGTTAGAGTCGTTGACTTCTCTGGTCCTGTTCCCAAAGTATATTACCAGCAACATACTAGGGTTCAAGATTCCCTAGAGCCCAAAAATCTCTATGATCCAGGTAGCCCTACAACCTCGGACATGGAACCTCCCCCCACCATTCCTCGTCACAAGATTAGAACGGGCCCAGGATTAGGGGTCATCAAATCTAATGATGAGTATACTCCAGACCTCAAAGATCTTGAGGTCCTCTGGTATGTTCCTAAAGATGCGTTAAAAAGGAAATGGTAAACCAATACCTATTCTAAAGATTGACAGAAAGAGTTTGGCAGACTCTGGATAGATGATATGAAAAGACTTCGATGCGACATCGAATTCTTTAGGTGGTTTGAATTCACTGGAAGAATGGAAAACCAAAATGAATCCCTTCAAGTTATCATTAATAAATGGTATACTCAGAGTAACAAAGTAATTGAATCAGTTACTCCTCCCTTTGAAGGAATAAAAATTCCCCATTCCAATGCTTCTCCCTTCAAGAAGTAGCACGATAGACCCCTATCAGTACCTGTCAATAGAGACCTAGATCGAATAGTTGAACAAAACAACTATACTAAGAAGGTCCTTCATACTATCTCCCGTCAAATAGATGATGCTAAAAGCACAAAAATTCCTTTCACCCACTCCTGAGAAGAGTATTCCAGGCCCTAGTCTAACTACCAATCCTATCTTTAAAATCCCCGAATTCAAAAAAAAGAAATTCCCTACTCTCATTGCTGACTTCAAAGTTTCAGGAAAAATCCTAGAACAAATCAATGAGAAACTCTCCAGGTTTAGCCTATCTGAAAAGGATAAAGGCGAATCTAGCACCCAAAAGGATAAGAACTCCCTTTCAAAACTTACCAATGAACGTTTTTCTACCAAGAAAAACTACTATAAATGACCCTCTCCTCCAGACGTCCAGTTTGAGGAAAACCCTTACCTTTCCACCTCAAATATTGATGGTAGAGGCATCACTAATGGAATGTTGATGGATTGGCAGAACACCAAATCTATAACAAAATCCATGAAATGGGCGTCGCTATTACGACTTATAAAATCTTGTAAGTTGTTTTAATTGTGTTTGGTTTTGTTCTTTGTTTTAATCTTCTTGCATAGTTTTTCAATTAATCCTTTCAGATACTTTTATTGCTATCAAATCCATGTTGGCAGTATATGCATTTAGCATGAGCAGCTAAATTCATATATTGTCTAGAGCATGGGAAAACTATTTTCATTTAAGCTACACATTACTTTAATCTTTTAATAATGAGACTTCTAATAAATTATTTTAATATATCTTGTTCTATAATGGGGTTTATCTAAGTATGGGGTATTCGTTTTCTCGAAGTGTTTGAGGTGTCCGATTAATATCCGATTTCAGATGTTGGTCAGCTTGAAAGTGTGGTCTCAGCTAAGGTAAGCATTCGACCCTATTGGTAGTCCCATCATTTAGATAACACTAAGAGAAAACTAGAAGTAATATCCATTAAGACTTGTTAGATCCCATAGGACATAGATCTATTGATATAATTTATTATAGGTTGAATTATTAAAGATTCTTGTGGTATGCTTTCTTGTGTGAAAACTGTGTTTCCCAGTTAGTGCCTAGACAATATTTTTTGTAATGGATGCCAACAACCATGTTAAAAATACTATTAATCTGTCTTATCAAGCAACTCAGATTGCTAATATTGAAAATGATCTTCAAAACTGGAGTATTCCAGAAGAACCTTTTAAAACTATTTATCAACTTGGTAAATTTAGTTTTATTAAAAAACATAATATCAAGACCTCCGAGTCTACTGTCGCCATTAATAATTCCTTAGAAATTATTCAATTATTAAATGAGCATGACATAAACAGATATAAAAATCAGTTTAATTATCTCCATGTAGGACTTGTTCAAGTGGCTATTAAGCCACTTTTTAGACAAGGTCTTGATATCCCTGTCTGTGCTATTCTGAGAGACGCTCGTCTATTGAATTTCGACGATTCTCTCTTAGGGGTAATTCAAAGTAACCTCACCGACGCAGAATTTATTAACACCGTTTATGAATCCGATCGATCTCAGTCTGGCCAAGATTATACTTGTAATTGTACGTTCTGTACTTGCACAAAAAAGACTGTTAATGTCATCTCTTGAAAACCTTATGAAATCCTGTTTGACATCATAGAACACATCTAAAATGAGGAAGCTAGAAATAAATATCTTCTAGAACTCAAAAGATTGATGGTTTCTCAAGAGGAAAAGTTCCCCAAACCTATCATTCAGCCTTTTTGCATGAAACAGGTTATGTCTAGATTTGATAAACCTGCAGAACCTTCTTTAGCCGATATCAAGGGTGAAAATTCCACCCTCAAGGGAGAAATCAGAGACCTAAAAATCAGACTCGATCGAGCTGAACTCAACATTCTTACCGAATAGGTTCTAAAACATGTGTCTCTTCCAGAGCATGATTCCCCAGCAGAATCACCTAGAGCTTCTCCGATGATCAATGATCAAAATGATCACCTTAAAGAGACAGAATCATTCCCCGGCTCAGACTCTCACTCTACCTCAGGTGCCGCTATAACAACCATTAAAGCTTACAACGAGCATATTGCAATAAATATTATCATAAAAAAAGACTTTGTTCTTAATAGAGTCACCCTTTTTGATACTGGAGCAGATAGAAATTGCATCATCAAAGGGCTTATACCCACCGAATATCTATAGAAAAGCACTTCTCGTCTATACTCCGCCACTGGAGAAAAGATGAAAATCGATTACAATCTTTCAAATTCCCATATCTGCAACAATGACATTTGTCTTGTCAATGATTTTGTCATTACTGAAGGTATCACTGAAGATATCATTCAAGGAATACCTTTTGTTAATTAATTTTTACCTTACACAAGTGATTTTTATGGAATTCGCACAACAATATTAAATCCAGATCTATTCTTCCCTTTATTAAGGCCTCTCTCACAAGAAGAAGGTAACCTTATTAAAGAAAGAACTTCTTTTAAAATTAACAGACTTTCTTCACATATTTTTTTCTTAAGCAAGAAATTCAAATAAAAAAAATTGAGAAAATTTTAAAAACCCCGGAGATGGTGACTAAATTTGCCAATCTTAAAAAAACTTTCGAAAAAGAAGTTTGCTCTGAATTTCCTAATGGATTTTGGAAAAAAAAAGAGGCATTTAGTAGAACTTCCCTGCATTATGGGATTCAATGAACAAGATATCCCTACTAAGGCGAGACCCATTCAAATAAACCAAGAAATGATGTAAATCTGCAAAAACAAGATAAACCATTTATTAGAAAATGGGATTATCAGACCCTCTAATTCTCTTTGTAGCTGTTCTTCCTTTTATGTAAATAACAGTGCAGAAAAAGAACGAGGTACTCCCAGGATGGTAATAAATTACAAGCCTTTGAATACCATTTTGAAATGGATCAGACATCCAATTCCTAACAAAAAGGATCTTTTAAAGAGAACTTTTAAAGCTAATCTTTATAGTAAGTTTGATATGAAGTTAGGATTTTGGCAGATTCAAATTGCTGAACACGACAAATTCAAGACTGCTTTCAATGTCCCTTTTGGACATTATGAATGGTATGTCCTGCCATTCGGACTAAAAAATGCTCCATTAGAGTTCCAATATATCATGAACAGTATTTTCAATCCTTATAGCCATATGTTAATTGTTTATATTGATGATGTGATTATTTTTTCTGAGAACATTGATTCTCATTTTAAACACCTCAATACTTTCATCAAGATTGTTAAGTTTAATGGATTAGTCATAAATGTTAGTAAAATGAAGCTTTTCCAGACATCTATAAGATTCTTAGGGCATGATCTTTATCAGGGTAGTTATAAACCTATTTGCAGAGCCATAGAGTTCTCCTCCAAATTCCCTAATGAGATTAGCGATAAAACCCAGCTTCAGAGGTTCTTAGGAAGTCTTAACTATGTAGCTGACTTTATCCCTAACATTAGGCAAGTCTGTGAACCCCTTTATAAAAGACTTAAAAAGATTCCAGTTCCATGGAGCTTTGAACAAACCAGAGCTATCATTAAGATAAAGGAATTAGTCAAAGATCTTCCTTGTTTAGGTATCCATAAACCTGAAGCCTTTATGATTGTCAAAACTGATGCTTTAGATCTTGGGTATGGAGGTATTCTTAAATAAAAGATTGATGCTAATTCCTCTGAACAATTAGTCAGATTTACTTCCGAAATCTGCAATTCCACCCAAAGAAATTACAACACTATCAAAATAGAAATTTTATCTATAGTACTATGTATTACAAAATTTCAAGATGACCTTATTAACAAGGAATTTTTACTTCGAGTAGATTGCAAATCTGCTAAAGAGATTTTACAAAAGGATGTTAAAAATCTAGTTTCTGAACAAATATTTGCTCGATGGCAAGCTCTCCTACCTAGCATTGATTTTCAAATAGAATTTATCAAAGGAGAAAACAATTCCGTTCCCGATTTTCTAATGAGAGAAATCTTACAGGGCCAGAATAAGACCCACTACACTGGGGAAAATCCCAGTCGGGAGCAAACAGGAACAAACAAAGATGGCCAGACCATTTGACACTATGTTAGCCCTGCTAAATTCATTAAGACCATCAATCCCTCAAAGTCCTACACTGAAACCGGAACTATAGTTACCGTTTCAAAACAAATATGCAGCTTTGGCAGAATTTCCAAAGCTTCCTCCACCAATGCCATCTAGATTGGTAGATTTGAAGACTAATAAACCTTTTGATAAAGGACAATCATCAAGTTCGTCTATTCAGTCGAAGAAGAGTTATACTATGAAGGATCCTAAAACCTTCGCACAAGGTGTAGATCCTAAAACAAGCAAAAAGACTGTAACAACTCCTCCAATCAAAGAGAAATTCAAATTCATTACCGCTCAGGTAATGCCAGTTCTTGCCCTTGATAAAGAGAATGAAGGATATCCACTAGACCAGCTAATAAAGCTAGTCTACAATGATAAAAACTTTGTGGGATACCGAGAATCCACTCAAAACAACAAGATACTATAAATCTATCCTTGTGGACACCGACTTTATTGAAGTCGAACTTTCCATGAATGAAAGGAACCCAGAATACATCAACTATTCTAGGTTTACCATCAAAATGATATTAACACCTTTCAACTAGTTTGTAGATCAGCTACATACCCCAATTGCCTTATCGATGCCTCAAAGGTCTCAAACGTATAATTGGTATGATTACAAGTCTGGATGGTTCAATTTCTTATATGTCAGACCAGGGCACACCTGGTTTATTAAATATTGTCCGACCATGGTAGAAAATATTATCCCTAGATGGTTCTATGAATGGTGGATCTATTTTGGAGGAATCAAAGAAATCCTCCCTCTACAATTCATTAACAGGTTCAATGATTTCTAGTCAAAGAAAGGGTGTGTAACCCTCCCATAGCACATTCAAATGTGCAAATTCTTTTTTAAAAAGAGAGTTTCATACATTATATCTTAGAACTTCGCTAAAGGAGAACATGATCGTATCAAATATATATCCAAAGAGATAAAGGTGAAAGGATGGACTCCCAAGCCAGTAGCGCCAAAGACGACGGATAAAAGAAAGACAGCTTCACCAGTTTCACCTCCAAACAGTGCTTCACAAAATAAGAAGGAACTAAAATAAAAATTGAAGAAGGCTTTGCATGATATGGAAATCCAAGAAACTAATGAAGAAGAAGTCTTACAACTTCTAGAAGAAGCTTCTTCCATAGGAAGAAGTGATAATAATGGAGATATGCTAATTCCCAAAGGAATTGCTATGGCCTATATAGACCCCTATTAAAAAAGGTAGAGGTTCAAAGAACCAGAATTGATTTTTTGAAAGGGCATTCTACAGTTCCAAATGGGAATCTTATAGACACGCTTTTCAAAAGCAAAGCACTAAGCTTTTTCAAAAGGCAAAAACACTCAACTACCTTTACAAAAGGACTGTCGGCTACTAAGAATTAATCTTATCCTTACACTTGTACACTTTAGATGTATTTTATCTTTCACTTTTGTCTTTGTAAGATATGTTGTAATTCTAGAGAAGGCATCAAAAAATTTCCAACATAAGAAATATTTCGCTTGCCTAAACTCTCTTGTAATTTTTTCAGTTAAAGTTTGAATAAAATCTTGTAAGTTTTTTTAATTGTTTTTGGTTTTGTTCTTGGTTTTAATCTTCTCGCATAGTTTTTCAATTAGTCCTTTCAGATCCTATTATTGGTATCAAAGCCATATTGGTAGTATATGCATTTAGCATGAGTAGCTAAATTCATATATTGTCTAGAGCATGGGAAATCTATTTTCATATAAGCTACACACTACTTTAATCTTTTAATAATGAGACTTCTAATACATTTTTTTAATATATCATATTCTATAATGGGGTTTATATAAGTATGGGGTATTCATTTTCTCGAAGTGTTTGAGGTGTCTGATTAATATCTGGTTTCAGACGTTGGTCAGCCTGAAAGTGGATATTAATCGAACACCTTTTGGTTCTAACTTTGTCTGCGAACAAGGGAGAGAGACCACTAATGAAATGTTCTTTCCAGAAGTCATTGTTACAGTCAAGTATAATCATAATTTTAACTAAGAAGTTATCTTTATACCACCTAAAGTTTGTTAAATACTTGCAGGTGAGGTTGTTAAGAATTTCAAGGCTTTTATCTTGAAATAACTTGGGCTCTCCTATAAAATGTCTAGCTATATAATATAGGAGGGTAGCATAGGCGTCTTATTTCGCAACTTGCTCAAGGGTTTCTTGTACACTTTCTCTCTTGACAACGACGGTTTCCATGGCCGTGGCCTCATAGATAAGGCTCTTAACTTCATGTGTGAAATAGTTGTCCTATCTGACAGTCCTAGTTCTGTCGAGCTGAACTAAGTTCTTTACTAAGTTTAAAACGGAATCTGTGGGACATGCCCCTCTCTAAATGGATTGGGGTTCAACCCATAACTCAAGCTAGAAGGGTGTCAAGCTGAAGAGTCACCCTCATAAGGCAGGTGCCCAGAATAAGAACGGTGGTACCCTCAACTGGCAGGTAAAACACCTTATCAAACCTCAACTGGCAGGTTGATATCTCAACCTACGCTGGCTACGTAGTTTTGGAATGTAAGGACTGCTTCTAAGGATTACACCCTCTACTGGCAGGTGAGCCCCCATCCTCGGGTTCACGCGATGCTGAATCCAAATCCCAGTTGAATGCAACTGATAATTATAGTAAGCTGAACTGGATTGAGTTCCACTGAGTTCTGTACTATCTGAATACTATTATTCGTGACATTACGAAGACTATTTTATATCTACTGTAGTTCTAGGTCAACAACTAGATTTTTGGGTATTGAATACCCCCAGTACGTAATAGCGTTGAAATTAAATTATAACATGATCACAAAATCATAACAATACTTGCTTGCTAAAAATGCACTCATTTACACAGTTTTTCAATAACTTGTAAGGCGTGAACTTGTACATAAAAGGGACCACACAATGATATGTCATGATTTCACTATCCAATTCACATGAGCATTTTAACAAACACTTGGGGAGCATGATTATCTCACATTATAGTAGTAAACTCATGAACATCATGGGTGCAATAATAAATTGTAAATTCAAGGGTTTAACATGCAAATCATGTAATTAATCATGCATACTATTTTAACATCTTGAAACTTACAATTAATCATGGAGTAAAACCCCAAATAATATCATGAATATGAATAAAATCAATTTCAAGCATTAAATTCATAAATCTGAAAACTTGTATATTTAAAAAGGGTTCTTGAACTTCATGGGTGAAAAAAACCCATGAGTGAACACCTAACATACCTGTGAATTAACTTCTTGAAGGTTTTTCTTGAAAACTGTTCGTAGTTCTTAAAGCTAGGGTTTTGTTAATTTGACAGAGAATGATTTATTTTTGAGAGAGAGTGAGTAAAAAAATGACATATTAGGTTATTTAGGGGGTTAAATCACGTTTTTAGGACTGATTAGGGCTGTGGAAAAATACCAAATTACCCCTGAAATGATTTAATAATTTATCACTGAAAAATCCTGATTTTGGCCTTCATCGCGATGCGGTGGCATCGCGGTGAGCCACAAGAATTAGTCTGATACTTTTTATAAAAGGGAAGAGTGTGAAATGGACTTATGGTGCGATACGATAGTATTGTGGAGTCATACTAGAAAATGACAATTGGGAAATAGGCCCTTGGCGTGATTCAGTGGGATCGCATTGCCTCAATGGAAATGGACAAATGGGAAATGAAAAATTGGTGTGACTCATTGTAATCGCGATGGCACATGAGAAATTGAAAATTGACATTTGGACTGCCTCCGCGACGCGGTGATGCCTACTTTGGCACACTGCTTTACAATTACTGCTTTAACTCTTAATCCGGATATCAGATTTGGGCAAATTTTTCATTGTTGGAAAGCTGACTGAATTTTCTACGGAAGAGAAGGTCTTAAACTTAATAATACTGAATATTTTAATATTTTTTATATAGAGATACTCGTGTTCTAAGAGATAAACTGATCCAGGAAAATATGGGGTACTACAATATCTTCTCCTTGGGAACATTCGTCCTCGTATGAGACTGATTAAGCTAAAAAATAATGATAGGCTTAGTTTACACACTAAACATGCACAATTGAAGAATGATTTCATGATTAAGACTACTGATAAGTTGAGTTTCCATACTGAATATGCATATCTGATGCATGAGTACATGTCTGAACTAATTCATGAATGCATGACTATCGTGAAGATAATATGCAATGGTGATGAATACCAATTTTTTAATTGTATCCAAACATGAAAATGAGTAAATCTAAGTAACTCTATTAACTTAAGCTAAATATAAGTTTATGGAAAAGAGGTGAGGATACTTTGACCATATTTCTGTTTCTGCTTCCCAAGTAGCTCCCTCAACAGACTGATTCAGCCAAAGAACTTTGACCAATGGGATATCTTTGTTCCTTAGTCTGCAAATCTGACAATCAAGGATTTGGAATTGAACCTCTTCACAAGAAAGATCATTCTGAATATCTATGCCCTTTAAGGGAACTATGACTACTGGGTCACCAATGTATTTCTTTAGCAAGGAGACGTGGAATACAAAGTGTACTGAAGCTAAATCTGAATGTAACTCGAGCTAGTAAGTCACTTTTCTAAAATCGTTTATAATTATATAAGGTATGATATATCAGGGACTGAGTTTCCCCTTTTTTTCCAAACCTCTTCACTTCCTTCATGGGAGAGATTTTCAATAACACAAAATTACTAATCTCAAACTCTAGATCTTCTCTCCTTACATCTATATATGATTTCTGCCATCTCTGGGTTGCCCTAAGCCTTACTCTGATCAATTGAAATTTCTCTAAGGCATCAAACACTAAATCAAGCCCCACTATTGCAGCCTCACCTACCTAAAACCAACCAATTAGAGATCTACACCTCCAACCATAAAGAATCCCAAATGGAGCCATCTGAATACTGGAATAATAGTCGTTATTATATGCGAATTCGATCAAAGGAAAGTGGTTATCCAAACCACCATTAAAATAAACAATGCATGATCTTAACATATCTTCTAGAGTCTGAATAGTCATTTCTACTTGACCATCTATCTGAGGGTGAAAACCTGTTTTGAGTTGAACTTGGGTACCAAGATCCTTTTGGAATGCTTTCAAAAAATGAGAGGTAAACTAGGTACCTCTATATGAAATAATGGACAATGGGACTCCGCGTAACTTGACCAAATCTCTGATATAGAGTTTGGCATAGTCCTCAGCTAAATAGGAAGTATAGACTGGCAAGAAATGAGCAAATTTGGTCATCCTATCTACGACAACCGAAATCGAATCATATTGATGACGAGTACGAGGAAAACCCATCACAAAGTCCATGTTCATTTCTTCCTATTTCCATGTAGGAATACTGAACTCTTGCATGGACCCACTAGGTTTTTGTGCTTAATCTTAACCTGATAACACATAGAGCACATATCTATAAACTCTGTAATATCTCACTTCATCTCACTCCACTAATAGATCTCTCTCAAATCAAGATACATCTTAGTGGCCCCTGGATGAATGGAGTAATGCACACCATGCACTTCTGCAAGAATTCGTTGCCTCAAGTCATCTACACTGGCACATACAGATAATGCTGGCAACACAACACACCATCTCCCTCTTAGGAGAAACCCTCTACTTTCTGATCTCTAACTATCTCTTTTAGCTTAACTAGACTGGGATCCCTATCCTACTTTTCCTATGCTTTTAGACACTAGAGATGATTCTGAGCTATTCTGCACCCATACACTACCAGTTGTTGAATAGACAAAGAGGACACATAGTCAGGCAAGCTGATGAACTTCTTACACTAACTTCTTCTTACCATCATCAACATAGGTAATGCTACCATAGTCAACCTACTGAGAGCATCTACCACTATATTGTCCTTGATCGAATGATACATAACACTCATGTCATAATGATTCAACAACTCTAACTATCTTCAATGATGCGAATTCAAATATTTCTTAAAGAACACATACTGTAACCTTTTGTGATTTGTGAACACATCAACATGCACCGCATACAAATAGTTCCTCCAAATTTGTAAGGTAAAGACTACAACTACTAACTCAAGATCATGGGTAGGGTAATTCTTCTTATGGGGCTTAAGATATCTAGAGGAATAGGTTATGACCTTACATCTATGAATTAGGACACAAAAAAAACCTTCTATAGAAGCATCATAATACACAACAATCCCATCTGAACTATATGGTAGACTCAAAACTAGGGCTATAGTGAGTCCAATCTTCAACTCCTGAAAAATCTTATCACAAGAGTCTGACCACTAGAACATGACTTTATTCTGAGTCAATCTAGAAATGGAGGATGCAATAGATGAAAACCTTTAACAAGTCAATAGTAATATCCAGATAAACCAAAGAAATTCCTGATATCTAATAGAGAAATGGGTCTAGGCCAGTTTCTCACTGCTTCGGTCTTTTGAGAATTGACTTTAATGCCATCACTGGAAATAATATGACCAAGGAATGCTATTGACCATAGAAAAAATTTGCCTTTATTGAATTTGGAAAACAACTGATGGGCTTTAAGAGTCTGAAGTACAATTTTGAGGTGATCTACGTGATCCTTCTCGCTATGAGAATAGACAAGAATGCCATCGATATGGACTATAATGAACATGTATAGATACTTCTTGAACATGAGATTTATTAAGTCTATGAATGTTGCTGGGGTATTTTTCAGACAAAAGGACATGAGTAGAAACTCGAAATGACCATACCAGATTCGAAAAGCTAATTTTGGAATGTCACATTTTTTGACTCTATGCTAATAATAGCCTGATCTGAGGTCTATCTTAGAAAATTAACTGGCTCCTTAAAGTTGGTCAAATAAGTCATCGATTCTAGGAAGTGGTTATTTGTTCTTAATTATGACCTTGTTAAACTAATGGTAGTCTATACACATTCTGAGTGAACCATTTTTCTTATGCACGAATAAGACCTGTATGCCCCATGGGGAAACACTAGGTCTTATGAACCCCTTGTATAAAAGGTCGTTTAATTGTTCTTTTAACTCTTTGAGTTTAGCTGGAGCTATTTTGTATGGAAAAATAGATATGGGCTGGGTATCTTGAAGAAGGTCGATTCTAAAGTCAATTTCCCTTTTAGAAGGAACTCCATGAAGATATTTAGGAAACACATTTAAGAATTCATTTATTGCTAGAACTGACTCAAGACTAGGAGTCTTTGAACTAGAGTCTTTGGCTTATACAAGATTATTAACACATCCCTTGAATATCATTTTTCTCACCCTAAGGTATGAAATTAAATGACCCTTAAGCATTGTAGTACTACCCCTCCATTCAAGGACTAGTTTATTTGGAAATTGAACATGGATAATTCTATTTATATAATCAACTGAGGCATATCATGAATGAAGCTAATCCATGCCGAGAATGATATCTAAATCTGTCACCTCTACCTCTACTAAGTTTGCTGAAGTGACTTTTTGAGATATCATAATTGTATAGCTCTTGTATACCCACCGAGCCAATATAGACTGACCCATTGGGTTAGAGACTAAGAAGGGTTCTTTTAAGACTTCTAGTCTAACCTTAAAGTTGACTGCTATGTAAAGAGTTACAAAAGATAGAAAAGCTTCTGGATCTAGTAAGGAAAAAATATGTAAATGTAAGATATGTAACATACCGGTGACCACATTAGGAGAAATTTCCTTACTTTTTCTAGATTGAAGTGCATGAAGCCTGTTTGGGCGTTGCCCACTGGTGGTACTGGAAGTGGTACCTTACTAATTCGGGTGATTGGACTGAATTGAAATATGATTATACTGACCCTGTAAACATGACTGAGGATAATATTTGATTCTATGTCCTGGCTTGCCACACTCGAAACATACATCACTTCCATCTTTACAGATACCTTGATGGTTTTTGCCACATTTTTGATGAAGAGGATTTGTTCGAGCACTGCTAACACTTCCATGAGATTTAAAGCCTGGTGACCTATCCTTATTACCATTTTTGAACTTTGGTATTGGAGCACTGGTTGAGGATGGAGATAGAACTAAAGATTTTTGATGAAACTGGGAATGGTTACTGCCTTATGAGTTAGGTTTAGTGAAATTGAAGTTACCAGTTTTGGTTGTCTTATTCTCCCTCTTTATCCTTACTCTTTACCTCTTATATCTACTGAGCATGGACCATGAGCCTGGATATGTACATCTCCTTAATTAATTTCGTAGTTTAGCACTCCTTAACCATACTCCCTGACACCACAGACATAAACTTGCTTATTCTGGACCTATTGTTAGTTATCACATGGAGAGCATACCTAGATAACTGAGTAAAATTGAGGGAATACTTTTTAACACTCATGATGCATTGCCGGAGATGATGAACTCTAACACCTTGGTTACTCTCATATCTAAGGGAAAGAATCTATCTAGAAAAGTAGTAGCAAACTATTTCCATTCTATGGCCTCTGCACCTGTACCCCTTTCTACTTTCCACTTCTTAAACCACACTTGAGCTATATATTGCAACTGATATATAGCTAACTTATCAGTCTCACTTGCGGTTACCCCTATAGTATCTGTGACTTTCTACACCTAATCAAGGAACTCTTATGGATCCTCTTCCGACTTAGATCCTGAAAATAGGGAAGGATTCATTCGGGTAAAGTTGCAAATCATGGCTACAGTGGTATAGGCAACTGGGTTTGCCTGAAAAATAGCTGGCCATTCATTATGAGTTTCTATATAATGGCTAAAATGGTGAACACAACTCTAAATTCTGCACGGGAGATGTGCTCATCTAAGGGATCTGCCTGAATAGGCTGAGGTGCTGGTTGGTTTCCTGTTGTTCTTCCATTGGCCTTTTTGAGAGGCATATTCTGTAAATAGAAGGAAGAAACAAATTAAACTGAGAGTTTAACTTGATCTTAAGCTCATTTGCACGACATAAATAATGAAAGAAGGGAAACTTTCCTAATAAAATCTTATAGCCTTTTACCCATAAGTGTGGGGCGCTATGCACCCATGTACAAGACTCTGCTTGATGCATCTTTCAGACTCCTTAGGACTCTATTGAACCTAAGGCTCTGATACCAAGTTTATAATACCCCGAGTATATACCACAGATGTCACATGGTGCTTATGACCCCAAAGGACCACAAGCTAATCCATGAGTGGTACCTACTGTGAGCACTTGACTAATAATACAAAAATAATGAAAAAAATAGGTTGAAATTCCATAAGGTTCATAATCTGAATACTGAAAATATAAGAACTGATAATAACAATTGAAAACTCAATATTGTCAGAACTAGTCTAGTTTGAAAAGCCCCTAACTGAACTTTCTTGATGTAGAGTTAATAGGACGAGCCCCCAACTAACTCGGACTATTGAAATACTATAGCTACTAAAAAAAATAAAATAAAAGCATATCCTCAATAGATGAGGACTCACTACTAAATCTGATACTGCTGTCTAAATTTGTCTAAGCGCGGTTGGGAACATGAGCATCTGAACCTACGAAATGAGACATCATATCACAAAGAGAAAGTATACATCAGTATGTGGAATGTACTGGTATGTTATGTAAGGTAAGGCTGAATGCAAGGGTACATATGTATGAATAGTAACTAACTGAATGATATTGAGTAACTGAATAAGAGTACATAAATAAGTGAGACTACTGTAAAATGTTGAGTATACAATAACGTGCATATGCATATATATTGTATCTTACCTTTTACACAAGATGTGTAATAATTTATGATACTGATTAACTGATATGTGTGATTACTGATAATTGGATTACTGATAGTAAGTGACTATGTCTTTCAGTCCTGGTTCTATTGAACTGAACTGAGTTCTTTACTAAGACTAAAACTAAAACTGTGGGAGGTAATTATCTAACTGACATGCCCCTCTCTAAACGGATTGGGGTCTAACCTATAACCCAAGCTAGAAGGGTATCAGTACTATGTCGCGAGTAAAGATAATCTAAAAAGTCACCCTCATTTGGTAGGTAACCTGAATGAGAATGGTGGTACCCTTGATTAGCAGGTAAAACACCTTATAAACCCTCAACTGGAAGGTTGATATCTCAACCTACGCTCGCTACGTAGTTCTAGAATGCAAGGACTGCTTGTAAAGATAACACCCTTTATTGGCAGGTGAGCCCCCATCTTTGGGTTCACTCAAGGATAAATCCTACTCCTAACTAAGTTACACTGATTATTATACTGAGCTGAACGGGAATGAGTTCCACTGAGTTCTGTACTGACTGAATACTATTATTCATGACATTACTGAGACTATTCTATAACTACTATAGTTCTAGCTCAACAGCTAGATTTTAAGGTATTGAATAACCTCAGGACTCGATAGAGTTGAATGTAAAGCATAGCATGATCATAAAAGCATAAAAATACTTTCTTGCTAACAATGCACTCATTTAGACATTTTGTCAAATACTTGTAAGCTGTCAACTTGTACATAAAACGTAACACACAATGACATGTCATGATTTCACTATTCAGTTCACATGAGTATTTTATAAACACTTGGGGAGCATGATTATCTCATATAATAATAGTAAACACATGAACATCATGGGTATAATAATCAATTGTAAATTCAAGGGTTTAAAATTTAAATCATATAATTCATCATGCATACTATTTTAACTTCATGAAACTTACAATTAATTATGGATTAAAACACAAAGTAATATCATGAACATAAATACAATCAATTTCAAGTATTGAATTTATAAATCTGAAAACATGTATGTTTAAAAAGGGTTCTTGGACTCCATGGATGAAAGAAACCCATGAATGAACAACTAACATACTTGATAAATTAACTTTTTGAAGGTTCTTGAATGGTTTTCTTGAGAATTGTTCTTGGTTCTTGAAGCTAGGGTTTTGTTAATTTAAGAGAGAATGATTTATTCTTGATAGAAAGTGAGGAAACAATGACATATTAGGTAATTTAAGGGTTAAATAGCGTGTTTAGGAATGATTAGGGTCATGAAAAAAATACAAAATTAACCCTAAATAATTTAATAATTCATCACTGAAAATCCCAATTTTAGCCTTCACTGCGATGCTGTGCATCGTAGTGAGCCACTGGAATTAGGCTGACACTGTTTATAAAAGGGATGTGTGCAAAATGGACTTGTGGCATGATGTGGTAGTATTGTGGAGTCATACTAGAAAATGACAATAGGGAAAAAGACCCTTGGCGCGATGTGGTGGTATCATGTTGCCTCACTTGAAATTGACAAAAAAGGAACTAGAACATTGGCGCAATGCACTGGAATCATGATGGCACACCGGAAATTGAAAATTTCCATTTGGATTGCCTCTACGATGTGGTGGTTCCGACTTTGGCACACTGCTTTACAAAAACTGCTATAACTTTTCACTCAGGTATCGAATTTGGGAAAATTTTACTTCGTTGGAAAGATGACTGAATTTCCTACATAATGGAAGGTCTTAAACTTAAAAATACTAAATATTTTGAAAAAAATATTATATAGAGATGCTCATATACTGAGAGCTAAACTAAGCTAGAGAAATATGGGGTATTACAGTGACCCTTGTAATTTGGTTCTTAAATAACTCTTCTTGTGCTAGGTGGTAGTAGTATTGAAGTATGGTGATATGTTGAAATGGGGAATATATTAGGCCCCAAGTGGGGGAGATTCTAGGGTGACTAGTAATAGTTAAGGTTTTGAAAATGAGCTAAGATTGTTGTCATGAGAAATAGCTAGGAAAGGAATCGGTGGAGAAAGATCCTTATGTAATTGATAGAGAGTGCCAGATGTTTTAATAAATAGATCATACCGCGGGTATATGAGAGGTAGGCTTGAATATGGTGGCTGGTAGATATACCAATAAGTTGTGTTGGGTACATGAGAGTTCAGGTAAGGTATGATTTTATGAATTATGTTCATGGCTTCATAGTTTTATGATTTTGGGTGTTTAATAATAAGCTGGGAGTGGGTTTGGTTATAGTTTTTTACATGTTTTTCCTATGTCTTTTACTTATGGTTTTCTTATCATAATGGTAATGGAAGCAGAGTAGTGTTTGGGGATAGATGTAAGAAGTAGAGCCTAGTGGCTTAAGTTAACTCCTTTTAGTGTTGGATAGGCTTGAACATGGAGATGATGTATAGCTAGATCTATGCTCTCGTAGTGGCGTGTCTTGGTAAATAATAAGTTGAATTGGACATGCCCTTGCATGAGTTCAGTAAGCCGGTATTTTATGTGTTTGTCTTGGGGTAAGGTGTGGATGATCTTTGGTTTAATATTTCCCTTGAGAGGTATTGATATCTTAGATCCTTTGTTCCTTGAGGAGGTCCCAATAAGGATCTTGGATCGGTAATTTTACCGGTTGCGAATGGAAAGGTGTGGTTTTGGAAAAGGTTGCACGGTGCAACTAAAAGTCCGAGAAAGTCATTTGGATTGCAAAAGAGGACATGGAGTCTAAGTGTCCACATTAGTTCTTTGTTTTAGAAGTTTGTGCATAAAGAGTGTGATCTTCAGCACGTCCTTTTGTTTGCTAACTTTGTTAAAATTATGGAATAGTTCCCATTGCATCTTGATTTTCTAACTTATTTAGAGGTCAGAATGGCAGTGTTGAGGTGTAAATCGTGTTTGGGTTATGTAGTGATCTTCTAACCTTGGTTGTATGTCCCTGCTTCCTATTTTAGTTGAGAAATAGTTTGTTGGATATTAATGTTTTATATCGTGCTTGTACCTTACGCTTACCCATTATTCGAGGATGAATGATCCTAGTGGGGAAGACTAAAACACCCTAGGAAAATGACCCGTGCAAAATTTCCTTTGATTTGGACTTATTGGACTTGGTGCAACTCAAGGGTACCAATCTTTAACGCACCGAATCTAGTACTCGGAACGCTACACGGTGCCCATAACCCCGAAGGACTATAAGCTAACCTATGAATGATATATGTAAACTAAGCACTGAATAATAGTAATAATATCATAAATGTAGAAACATGAACTGAAAGGCCATAAGGTTCAATACTAGTACTAAACTGAAAAATATGGTATAACAATACCAAAACAACTGAGATAATTATCTGAACATGCTGTAGTCTGAAAGACTCTAAACTGTCTGATTCAGGAGTTGATGGGTCATGTCCCCAACTAACTCCAACTACTGAAATAAAACAAAAAACTGAAATAGTAATATGATTATTATGTCTTCGAAGGATGAGGACTCACTACTAACTCTGATTGCTGAACTGGGATGCTACTAGTTCTCTGGAGCTCGTGCTTCTAAACCTATGGTATAAGACACCATAGCACAAATGAGTCAGTACTTTGAATGTACTGGCATGCAAGTGAGATAGGCTAAATTCAAGGGGTTCATATGCATGAACAATACTAACTTACTGAATAACATGAACGTGAGGATACATGCATGCATACGTAACTATATCTAACATTGTGATAGGACTGAATATTAAGTTCTAAGTACGGATTTTACTAATAACATAGATTTACTAACATCTGAGTTAACGAATACTGAGATATTGAATAATTGAGGGACTGATACTATGTTACTGATACATGAATAATTGTGTCTGACAGTTCTGATTATGAAGAACTGGTCTAGTGGACTATATCTGATAGTCCTAAAACTGAATACTAATAACATGAGTTCTGATAACTAATATAACTAATAACATGAGTGACCTATTTGTCAGTCCTAAATTTGACGGAACTAGCTGAGTTTCGTATTGTATGTGAGTGACTGTATCTGACAGTCCTGAAATATGTAGAACTATCTGAGTTCTAATACTGAGAATGGAAACTAAGATTATGGGAAGTAATCATCTAACTGACATGCCCTATACTAAGCTAACTGGGGTCCAACCTATAACACTAGTTGGAAAGGTGTCAGTACTGCGCCACTATTAAAGACAACTACTGTGGAGTCAGTCCTAATCTAGCAGGTGACCCCTGGGATCAGTCCAATACATTTAAATGTGATGACGGGTGATCCCTGAGTATGTCAGTCCTATATAAAGGGTGACATTTCGTACCTATGCTAGCTACATAGTTTTTGAACTTAGGGATTTCTTCTAGGGATCTCAGTCCTATCTAGTGGGTGAGTTCCCATCCCCAGGCTCGCTCGGTTCTAAATCTTACTCCCATATGAAATACACTAAACTGATTAACTGAACTGAACTAATTATCTAAACTGAGCTGATACTAATGGTATAGTTTAGCGGAGCGAAATTGAGTTTACTGAGTTTCGTTGACTAACGGAATATACTAAGTTCAGAGGAATGACTGAGAGTACTGAAGTTAATGAGATTACTAGGAATACTGCGGTTACTGAGATTATCATGAAAACCTGACATGGCTCTCGGCACACAGCTAAATTGTCGAGAACAAGTACCCCCAGGACTCGATGGAAAGAAACTGACATAGCATGGCTTACTTGAACATGACCAACAACAAAATTCATAATTCATATATTGAAACACTTCATCAAACATGTGATATGCATAAATATGTACTTAAATGGGGATTTAATAATATTATGCTAGTTGGGCACTTTTCCTTCATATAGGCACTTAATCAAACACATGGTAGGCATAATATATGTAGACAACATTATATAACAATTAAACTTCATGATTCAACATCTAATTTCATCATCCTAGGGTTTAATCATAGGTTCACATAAATATACATCTATACAAATCAATTCCACATGACATTTATCACCCAACAAGGATTTGAATTCAATTGATCATTCTCAGCATGAACAAAACAAATCCAACATGAAGTTTATAAAGAAATCCATAAACTTGAACTTAGAAAAGAGATTCTTAGGCTTCATGGTCAAAAGGAGTCCATGAATGAATACTATGCATACCTGGAATGTGATTTATCGAGGATTGACCGTGAAAACTTCTTGAATTTGAATCCCCAATAGAAACTCTAGTTTGTTCTTGAGAGAAAGTAGTATATTTTGGGTAAAGAATGACTAAATCACGTGTTATTGGGTAAATATAGGGATGGGAAATTGATCCTTTTAACCATGGATACGTCTTTAATTTTTGATAAAATTTCTAGATTTTCATCCTTGGTACAATGCGCCACAATCGCACTAAGTCACTGGAAAGTGATAAATTGAAAATTACACGGTGGTGTGACACGGAGCTATCATGTTGCCACCTTTTATGTGACTTAGAAGTTTGGTTTGATGTACCACTATCGCTAAGAAATACTCAAAATTGATAATTGCTATTTGAGCCATCTCCATGATGCGCTGAAGTCTTAGGTGATACACTTTCTCACTAAAAGGCTCTAACTCGTCACCCGGGTGTCGAATTTGGATGAATTTGGGATCGATGGAAAGCTTATTGAATTTCCCACATGAAAAAATATTAAAATATTTAAAATACCACAATAAAAGTGGATTCATCTTTCAACTAAATCTTATAACATTCTTAGGAAACTTTTCAAACTAGGAAAAGTATGGGGCATTACAATATCTCTCCCTTAAGAACATTCATCCTTGAATGAGACTGAGTGAGAGAGAAAAAAATACAAACTGACATACATACTGAACATGACTGACTGGAACATGATTTCATGACTGACATGACTAATGGTTGAATATAACTAACTAAACATGCATATCGGATGCTTGACTAATAAGTTGAATTCATGCATATCTGATGCATGAATAATAATTTAATTATGAGTACATGATTAAATATTCTGATGAACTGAATTTATCTCAGTGAGAATATATTTCTAATGCATAATTATATGATGGAACTGATATATGGATGCATAGCTGAATATGCAAGGGTAGTTAGTACCAAGTTTGTGATGAACACTAAACATGAAACTAAGACTAAGGAGAACTATTATCTTAACCAAAAATGAAAATAAATCTGAGATTGTCTTTGCTAAACAAGCATGAGCAGAAATATGAGAACCTAGCTGAGTCTGGTCTGATACGTGACATATGAATTGAACATCATGAACGAAACTGAGCCTCTGAATGCTTGGCCCAAAGCTGAGGTTGAGACTTTTAGGGACAACTTATGAATACACTCTACTCTAAAATGGATTCTTTATGTAAAGAGAAACTTTATTTAAGGCATGAGAACATTAAAGAACAATGGGGCATCTCCCCTTTGGGACACTATGTCCCACTAAGAATGCTCACCTTACTGAGATACTATGGCGTTGCACAGGGCATCAACCAACTGATTCATGACTGAGAGTTTAACTTTGAGACTATGCACAATGGGATGACATGAATACTAAAAGAAGGGAAACTGTTCCGAAAATACGTCATATCCTCATACACATAAGTGTGGTGCACAACAAATGCATGTACAAGACTCTAATAGATGCGGCTTTTTAGATTTCTTAGGATACTATTGAACCTTAGGCTCTGATACCATGTTTTTTATGTCCCAAATATGGTACCCAGAATGCTACACAGTACCCATGACCTAGAAGGACAAAAACCTAACCTATGACAGATACTTTAATACTGAGAACTGAATAATAGTTGTAATATTGTAATTATGGAAACATGAACTGAAAGGCCGTAAGGATCAATACTAGTACATAACTTACAAATATGGTATAACAATACAAAACAACTGAGATAATTGTCTGAATATATTATAGTCTGAAAGCCTCTAAACTATATGAATAAGGAGTTGATGGGACATGTCCCCAACTAACTCCAACTACTTAAATAAACTAAAAACTTAAATAGTAATGTGATCATCAGTCCTCAAATGATAAGGAATCACTGCTAACTCTAATTGCTGAACTGGGATGCTACTGATTCTCTGGAGCTCGTGCTTCTAAATCTATGGTATAAGACACCATAGTGTAAATGCGTTAGTACTTTTAATGTATTGGTATGCAAGTGAGGTAGGCTGAATGCAAGGGGTTCATATGCATGAACAATACTAACTGAATGACTAACATAAATGTAAGAATACATACATGCATACGTAACTGTATCTGTCACTGTGATAAGATTGAATATTGAGTTCTGACTATTGAGTCTACTAATAACATAGATTTACTAACATCTGAGTTGATGAATACTGAGATACTGAATAATTGAGATACTGATACTATGTTACTAATACATAAATAACTATGTCATACAGTTCTGATTATGAAGAACTGGTCTAGTTGACTGTATTTGATAGTCTTGAATCTGAATATTGATAACATGAGTTTTCATAACTGATATAACTAATAACATGAGTGACTGTATCTGATAATCTTGAATCTGATAGAACTAGCTGAGTTTTGTACTATATCTGATAGTCCTAAAATCTATAGAACTATTTGAGTTCTATTACTAAAACTGAGACAGAGACTGAAAACTGAGATTGTAAGAAGTAATCATCTAACCGATATGCCCCATACTAAGTTAATTGGGTTCCAACCTATAGCCCTAGTTGGAAGGGTGTCAGTACCACGTCACTGGTAAAGAAAATTGTTGTGGAGTCAGTCCTAATCTACCAAGTGACCCTTGGGATCAGTCCTATACATTTAAATATGCTAATGGGTGATCTATGGGCATGTCAGTCCTATATAATAGGTAATATTTCATGCCTACGTTGGCTATGTAGTTCTGGAACTTAGGGATTTCTTCTAGGGATCTCAGTTCTATCTAACGGGTTACTCCCTATCCTCAGGCTCATTCGGTGCTGGATCCTGCTCCCATATCAAAGACACTAAACTGATAAATTAAACTGAATTGATTATCTAAACTAAGCTGATACTAATGGTATTGTTTAGTGGAACTAAACTAAGTCTATTGAGTTCCATTGACTGACAGAATGTACTGAGTTCTAAGGACCAACGGAGAGTACTGAAGTTACTGAGATTACTAGGAATACTACGGTTACTGAGATTATCATTAAAACCTGACATGGCTCTAGGAACACAACTATATTGTCGGGTACAAGTACCCCCAGGACTCGATGGAAAGAATTTAACATAGCATGTCTTACTTGAACATATGACCAGCAACACAATTCATAATTCATATACTAAAACACTTCATCAAACATGTGATGCATAAACTTATACATAAATGGGGAACTTAATCAAATGTGGTAGGATAATATTTGTAGATAACATTATACAACAATTAAATATCATAATTCAACATCTAATTTCATCATCCTAGGTCTTAATCATAGGTTCACATGACTATACATCTATATAAATCAATTCCACATAACATTGATCACCCAACATGGATTTGAATTAAATTGATCATTCTCAACATAGACAAAACAAACCCAACACGAAATTCATAAAGAAATCCATAAAATTAAACTTTGGAAAAGAGAATCTTGGGCTGTATGGATGAAAGGAGTCCATGAATAAAAACTATGCATACCTGGGATGTGATTTCTTTAGGATTGACGGTGAAAACTTCTTGAATTTGTATCCCCAATAGAATCCATAGCTTGTTATTAAGAGAAACTTGAGAGAAACTAGTATATTTTGCGTGAAAAATGACTAAATCACGTGTTATTGGGTATATATAGGGGTGGAAATTGACCTTTTTAACCCTAGACATATCTTTAATTTATGAGAAAATTTCCAAATTTTCATCTTTGACACGATGTGCCACTATCGCGCTAAGTCACTGGAAAGTGAAAATGGTAAATTGCACGGTGGCGCTATGCTAAGCTATTGCGTTGCCACCTTATCTGCAACCTAGAAGTTAGGCACGATGCGCTACTATCACAGAACAATATTGGAAATTGAAAATTGCTATTTGAGCTATCTCTGTGATGCATTGAAGGTTCAGGTCATAGACTATCTCACTAAAAAGGCTCTAACTCTTCACTCGGGTGTCAAATTTGGGCGAATTTAGTATCAGTGGAAAGAAGGTTATATTTGTATTTAGAGTCGGTGGCAGGACTCATTTCTTAGGGTTTTTTCTTTAATAATCCTTGGATTGATTTATGTAGATTTAGAGATAGTATCAGCGTGTTGTGTTTTAGTATGTGTGTATCTTTCTTTTTGGTTCAGTTTGAGGCCAGTTAGTGGTTAAGTTAAGCTTTTGCTGTTTGGAATAGAATGTGAGTGCTCGTTAAAAAAAGGATACCTATGATGAAATCCTTTATAAGTTTTCTCCCTTTGTTGAGATTATAAGGAAGTCATGTTGGTGGCATGCGTACCTAGTACCTCATTATTTGAAGCTTTTGAGATTATTTCTATCCGTTGACATTCGGGGATGAAAGTTTTTTTAGTAGTGAATATTGTAATAACTCTTATAGTCATTCCATATTTTTTCTTATTTCCATACGGTGGGATTCTCCATAGTTGTCCTATGTCATTTATGACTTATTGGGACCGATGATTTGGTTACCGGGTAGTTCATTTGGCTTTTAAAAGCCAATTCCCTATTTTGAAGTCTTTGTTCATTCCAAATGGACATAGGGTAAAGACATCAATGAAATTACCTCGGATGCAAATTTTGACTACTCCATAAGATTTGAAATATCAATTTTAGGCTAGGAAGACCTTTTGTTATAGTCCCAACGCACCCGAGCTTATTCTAGCCTATTGGTCAGAAAGTTAAAAAATCAGAATACCGGCGTGGGACCCATATTTGGTCAAAAAGACCTTGGATGGAAAATCAAACTTTACCATCAGTTTGAAACATTGATTTTAGGATAGGCGGCCCTTGGTTCAGGTCCCAAGGCTCCTGGACATATTTTGGGCTACTGAGCGAATTTTATGAAAAAATTAAACTATAGGTGTGGATCCCATTTTTCGCCTAAATGATATTTTATAAAAGTTTTGATGATTACAATGGATTTGACATGTTGTTTAAACATAAAATTCACTATTGGATCATGTTCTTTGGATTCTGAATGAGTTTCGAGGGCCAAAATTAAGATTTTGATTTTGTTGTCATCTGGATCCAAGGGAAGCAACCATGATCCTAGAAAATTGTGTATCAATCATGATAGCGACCCCTAGATGGTGATTGCGGCATCTCCAAAGTTGGAAGGGTATTCAAGGACCCTATGAGCCGTTTTTCTGCTATTTTGACTCATTTCTGGGACTTTAAAAACCTAAATGAGTGTAATAACTCAAAATTAAGTCTTGTGGGTATCTTGGGAGCTTCATTAACATCTTTTATCATGATTTTCAATTGGGTAAGGTAAGATATCATCACTTTATTGATGAGTTTCTTGGTTTTGGATCCAAAATCCCAATTTAGCATAGGGCTTGATTTTAGACCAAAATTTGCCTTTTTTTCCACCTATTTCTTGAGTTTTATGATTCCTTGTATATGTATGAACATTGGTCTAATATCAGTTAGACCTTAGAAATATGTTTTACATAAGTGGAACTCACTTGGGATTTTTGGTGTCGTTTTTGGACCTAAAGCACAATGATGCAATATGGGTATCATTAGACTCGTACTGCTGAGTAGATTACTATTTTAATAGTGTGTTGGCATTTTGGGCCTGTGGAATGAATAAGAGTTTTTGGTGAATGGTGGGAGGTTTTGTAGTTCGGCTTTGAGGTAGGCTACTATCTACTCTTCTTCATAGATAATGTGTGATATATATTTTGTGTGAATGTGAATGTTAAGATTTATTATATATAGAATGACATAGTGTTAAATGTTGAAGTTTGGGGATTCGATGGGGTTTTTGACCCGTAAGTTAAATTGTTTAATCCTTATTTTGGACCCAATGGCCTTCCCTATTTTTGATGAATTCGTGGCATGGATATGACATGATGTTAGGTTAGTGATGTGGTTTAAGTATTGGAATCATGGTTAGTATGATTAGCCTTAGTTGGGTTATTCCAGAGATCTTGAAACCATAATTTTGGGTAGAATTGACATGAATACCTATATTTCTAGACAAAATTCCTATCTTAGAATTGGTTATGGCTTACTTAACGTCTAGAAGTTTAATTAGATACCTTAGCCTAGTCAGGTATAAGACCCTAGGTTTTGACCCTTAGAAAATTTTCTGGAATTCTGTTCTATGGACCCAATACGACTCATCTAAATGAGATGTATAATAGGGGTACTAATCGTATGGTCCTGTTGTATGCTGACCAGTATTGGTTGGTGAGATATATTTTGTTACAACAATGGATACGACTTAGGGGTATGAGTTGTATTGGAGGAACATATTATTTGGTTTCTTAACTTACTCTTAGACTTGGTTGCTTATGAGCCATAAGCTAGGGTACGAGACATACCATAGACTCATATGGTGGACAATGTCTTAATCTTTCTTGGTTTTAATTTGCCTGGGGTATGGATGAAGGGTATAGTACAAATCCTTTGGATACAACTTCGTTGGATGAGTCGTATACCAAATAGCGTTGGATCCACATGTTCAGGCTAGTATAAAAGTGGAGGGTATAACTCATAAGGGTAAGTCGTACCCCTAAGATAGAATTTTTCACAACTTAAGTTGGGGTATTCTGGATATTTTCTCACTTCAATTAACAAGGTTCCACGAGTTCTAACCTACTTGGTAGGTGATTTATCCCATTATTCCATTCAATAACACTTGGAAACTCTTCTAAAATAATCTATAATTCTCTCAAAAGATTTTGGCAAGGAAATCTAGGGTTTCCTTTAGAGGATTAATTTGGGGCTTGTCTTGGTGATGTCTTTCCATTATATTCTTGGTTTAAGACATTTTGTCTTCCCTTATTGTTAATTCTAACTAGAAGCCTGAATTTTATGAATGTTTTCATGATTTTATTGATTGTATGATATTAGTTTTCAAATATGAATGGGTTTTTTGTACTAAAAGGTTTATTAGGGTTTTCCATGGTTATAATTATGATTTATGTGCATTAATGATCATTTTGGATAATTGGATTGCATGGGAATGATTTAATGATAATTGGAATTTGTTTTAGTTATATTATACCTCTAATGTGTTTAACAAAATCCCTATAATAATGTTTTCATTGAATTGATTACTTTTAATGTAACTCTTGTTTGTTTTAAAACATTGTAAAAGAATTATGAATGGTTTAAATGGCTTCGAAATGTAAATAGCTAAATGTTTATGCTTGTGGTGTACATGGAATCCCCCAAGTGGTTTAACATGGGAATGGAAGGGCACATGGAAGTCCCCATAAACCTATATATAGTTGGCTATGGATAGTACTTGCAAGTATGGTTGGTATGATATACCACTACTAAATGGACTTGGTTAATATGTGGTAAGTGGATTGATTGGTTTCTTGGTAATGGTTTTAATTGGGCAATAATGGAAGGATGTGCAGCAAAGCTGTGGAAAGTGGATATCTCGGGGGAACAAAAATTAGAAACTTGTATTTGCCTAAGTGAGGTTTAGTCTTGGTGACCGTTTGAATGATGTCACACTATATTTTGGGGGAGCTAATATGTATCCCAAGTTTTCTTCCCTAGTCATGCAACTATACACACTAGGGCCCTTTCAGCAGGGTATAGCTGAACCCTTATAGCCCGTGGGTGGATTAGGACGGTAAAGTTGCACAATCCAAGTAAAGTTTTTAATGGCATTCTAAACACGGCCCACTTTCCCCACATGGTTATATATATATATGTACAGTTGTGTACATATTGATGGTTTTACTTAGGATTATAAATGGCATTATTTTATCCATATATTTATATCATGCTAGTGTTCACACGCTAACCCGCCTACTGGCGGCTGTATACCCACGCTATGTAAGAACCAACCATTCTACTCCTCCTACATAGTGATTGACTCGGGGATCAATATTTTGATTAAAGTGGTGAGCTGGCATCCTTTTTTAAGGATTTATTTCATATTATTGATATTTCTAGACACTTTTATTTTATTTTGTATATTAGTTTTGTCCACTGTTTGGGGCATGTCCCAACCAAATTTTTACTTCTCTTTTGTTAGAGGATTTTTGGTACTGCTATGGGTTGGAATGGGCGGGATCGGTACTAGTGTCAGCCTTAGTTTTGCTATTTACATAAGGTATGACACTAGTCAATGATATTGTTGGTTGTTTCATCATATTTTATTCAGGGATTAATTATATTATATTTTGGAACGTATTTGGTTATGGCCTGGTTTATGGCCTTTGGAATGGTTTGCTATGGTTGGGTAGTTGGTGCGGGATGGTTAGACTCGGTTGGGCCGAGCAAGGTTGTGATCCTATGCCAGGGTCTCCATGTGAGCTGTTACACTAGTTATTTGCTAGAAATTCAGCTAACTCAGGGCAGTCAGTTGGAGGTTGGGTTGGGTGATAGGGTGGTCTACGGTCCTGGTCGGACTTGGGATACCCATTTAGGATAAGGCCCCCGGTTGGGTCATATCAAGTTGGTATTAAACCCTAGTTTTATGGTCAATTAGGAGTCCATAAAGAGATGTCGATTAGAGTCTCTTTTAGGGGTGTGTAGCATGCAACACTTATAAGAAAGAAGCTACAAATCATTTAGGAATGTCTCAATTTCTTGGTATTCAATTTTTAAGCTGGGATTCTTAGCCCTTGAATCTTCTCTAATCCGTGTTTTTTCATCTTTCAGATCATACTTTATAGATCTGGAACACAAGAAAATTTTTCTATCCTATTTGGAGGTAATGATGAAAGGGTGTATTTTATTTCTAGGGTTAGCTTTGATCTCATGGTCCTATCCCTGATAGCTTTGGGATTCCACTAGTTTCTACTAGTCTTCCTCAAGGGGAAATGACTAATGTAGAATTTCATCAGTCTATTCAGGTTATTGCTCAAATGGTCACTGCTCAGGATGAGCGGTGTACGACTGGTGCTTTTCTGCTGAGGCCACAAGGGTTGGCTAATTTATGAACACGGGTTCTCCCACTTTTTCTAGAGTAAAAGTGGAAGAGAATCCAAAGGGCTTCTTTTATGATATTGAAAATATATTTTTAGTGATACTTATTACCACTGTGGAGGGGGTACAATTTACCACTTATCAACTCAAATATATTGCATATTAGTGGTATAAAGAGTGGGATAGGGATAAGGGTGATGTTGAAGAATCAATCTTATGGGGTACCTTATATAAGGCCTTCTTAGATCGGTTCTTTCCTCAAGTGTTGAGAGAAGCAAAGATGGATAAGTTGGTGAACCTCAAGTAGTGAAGAATGTCTATCAAGGAATATGCCTTAAAGTTTCACCAATTGTCAAGTTATGTTCCTGATTTAGTGGTTGTCATGCAGGCAAGAATAAGGAAGTTCTCTTCTAGGTTGAATTGGTAGTTGATTTTGGAGAGCAAGATTGCCTTGTTGATTAAATATATAAACATATCTAGGTAGACTATTTATATGGAGCAGGTAGAGAATAAAATGAGGAAAAAGGCAGAGTTCAGAGATCGACTGGGTAAGAGGAGCACGTTTTCTAATCATTCATCTATAGCTTCTCCTTTGACTAAGTTGACTTAGAAGGTCAATGTTTCTTGGTCGGATGCTTACGAAGGGAGTTTTCAGAAGTTTAAGGATAAGTTAACTTTGGCTCCAATTCTGACATTGCCAAAAGATAATGATGGGTTCATGCTTTATTATGATGCATCTCGGGTAGGTCTTGGTTGTTTTTGATGAAACATGAGAAAGTGATTGGCAATGCTTCCAAGCAATTAAAGGTACATGAGAGGAGCTATACTATTCATTATTAGGAGCTGTTGGAGGTTGTGTTTTCTTTGAAAAGATAGAGGCCATATTTGTATGGTATGGACATTGATATCTTTTATGATCATAAGAGTCTACAATATGTGTTCACTCAGAAGGAGCTTAATCTCAGGCAGATAAGATGGCTTGAGCTTCTCAAGTACTACGATATGAGTTTTCACTACCACTCTAGTAAAGCTAACGTGGTTGTTGATGCTCTTAGTAGGTTATCGATGGGGAGTTTGGGTCATGTTAAGAAAGGAAAGTGGGAATTGGTGAAGGCTATTCACTTCTTGGATAATCTTAGAGTTTGCCTCTTAGACTCCAAGGATGGTGGTTTGATGGTGCAAGAAGTGGTTCAATTATATTTTGGTACAAAGAATAAAGAGAAGCAAGTGCTAGATCCTATCTTAATAAAAATCAAGAGTGATGTTGGTGGGCAAAAGGTAGTAGTGTTTGAGATGAGTGGTGATGGTACATTATGGTATCAAGTGAGGTTGTGTGTTCTTGCTGTCGGCGAGTTACAACAAATAATTTAAGATGAGGTGCATGACTAATGCTATGTTGTTTATCTAGGCTCGATTAAGACTTATCATGATCTCAAGGAGATCTGTTAGTGGAATGACATGAAGAGGGTTGTGGCTGATGTTTTGGCTAAGTTTGTGGTGTGTCAATAGGTTAAGGTTAAGCAAGTAAATCTAGAAGGTTTGTATCAAGAAATTGATTTGCCCAAATAGAAATAGGAAGTGATCAATATGGACTTCATTATTGATTTTCCTCTATTTCGAAATCAATATGATTCGATTTGGGTTATCATTTATAGGATGACTAAGTCTATCCACTTTTTGCCAATGCTGACTACCTTTTTGGTTGAGGATAATGTGAACTTATATCTTTATTAGATTGTAAATATGCATGGGGAACCTGTTATGGTACGCAGTTTACATCTCACTTTTGGCAATCTTTCTAGAAACGATCAGGGACTAAGGTTTGTGTGAGTACTACTTTACACCCGTAGACGAATACACAAGTAGAGAGAACTATTCCAACATTGAATAATATGATTCGAGCTTGTGTGATTAATTATCATGGCAATTGGGTTGAGAATCTACCTTGGGTGGAGCTTGCTTACAACAATAGTTATCATCCTAGTGTTGGTATGACTTTTTTGGAGGCATTGTATGGTAGGAGGTGTAGATCTACTATTGGATGGTTCGGGATTAGGGAGCTGGTCATGTTTTGTCTCAATTTAGTTTACCAGGCTATGGAGAAGGTGAAGGCGATCAGGACAAGCTTAAGGCTTCCCAAAGTCGCCAAAAGTCCTATGTAGATGATAGGTGTAGAGACTTGGAGTTTGAGGTTGGGATAAGGTTTTTATCAAGGTATTTCTGATAACGCTCAAACTACAGCTCTCATAAGAGTGTAAGCGGTCGTTGTCAAATATAGAACCCAACTGGGTTGGGTGTCGAATCCCACAGGGAATACTTGGTCACTAAGTATGCAACGATTAGTAGACGTTTGGTGAAAGTTCTGCGGAAAAAGAGGGGATTTTATGCGTGAAATAAAATTAAAATGGCAAAGTAAAAACGGAATGTTTAGTAAGATTTTAATTAATGAGAAATATAAGTTAGGGTTATGTCCACCTTATGAGTTCTACGTATCTATTAAATATGAGTTAAGCCGAATTTCGACAAGCATGCACTTATAGAGATTCGTATTCTATGGTAAATCATAGCGTATTTCGACCATCAAGGATTATCTCACTTTAACTCTTTCGAGCTTAAAGCATATAACTAATGGTACGAATTCTCCAAGAGGTTAATCCAGTTACGGCATTAACTTTTAAACAGGGGTTGGTATCCCTATTTCCTTGTCACTCTCTCTTTTCCAGACATGTAACTTTTCTTTCGAACAAGTTAATGCTATACTGGCGTATTCTATATGTTTGCAACCACAAGAATTCAATTAAGATGAAGAGAGTAATGATATAACCAGCATACATATCAAGAATTCACAAACTCATAGCAATAGATAGTATGTCATAAGGCTTCCATAACCCGACAGAGAAGTTTAGCTGCTCATGAGTGCAACGGAAAACACAATAGCAATTATCATCAATTCAAAATAATATCAATCTCACGTGAAGTATGTTTTGGTGTCACTTGTGGTGTGATTTCCTAGCTAGTAGCGTTTCCCTTGTCGTGAAAATTAAAAGACAAATAGATGAAGAATAATGTCAACAATGAATTAATGAAGAAGGGAAAGAATGCTGAAAAATTCACCAAAGTAGGGTTTTTATAACATCCATATCCTAGTCCTATTGAAATAGGGTTTTTATCCTTTTCCTAGTCCGACGGGGTTACTGCATCCTTGTCCTAGTCCTACTAAGGTACTGCTGATCCCCTAAGTCTTTGGAAATGCTGTTTTTACCCGGGACAAGTTCTCCATGCATCACTTTCAGTCCACCAGTTTCCAGAAGCTGCCTTCCCTCTTACGTTGAAGTTTCCTTTGGCATCCAACAGTCCACAAAATGCTGAAATCTTAATTATTTATACCTGAAAACTTGCTAATTATGTTGGTTAGCTCACTTACAGGAAAAAGGACTAAAAGTGTAGGAATTATATATTTTGTCCTTAAAACATAGCTATAACATGGGTAAATTAAGGTGCTTTAGGCGTGTAAATACGCCTAACATCAACACCCCACACTTAAGGCTTTGTTCGTCCTCGAACAAAATATCATGTCTATGTAAACATCTACTTAGGGTTTCACAGTAACAGCACAAAAATATTCATCAAGACAGGCACGACAATTATTAACAAAGAGTAGGTTCCTTGATTGCTACTAGAAACAATTTAACCTCCAACATAGACTCGTGATGATGGTTAATTCGTATCCACAAGTTAAGGCACAAGGAATCATACAAACTACCCAAAACTCATCAACCATGTGTGTCTCACGTAAGATCTTACCCATAATCACTCACAAATATTGCATTTTTCGAAACATGGGTACAATTTTCTCCATTCTCTTGCTCTCACAAGGAATTCATATGTTGCAACTGATGACCATAGGCTTACCCTTAGTGTAATGTTCTACTAAATATCAGAATGCTAAGCTTAGGATCAAATAGGTCTTTTACAGGTTGTAATGTAGGCTAAGGGACGGGTAGGACTATTTTGGCCAGAAATAGTGACTATGTTCCTAAGCGCTTTAATAAACTACATTATGTCATTCATCACTCACTTTTAAACAACCCTGCTACCTTTATTTTATCTACCACCCCTTTTCACCTTTTTTTTTCAATTATAAGCATTATAAGCACAACTTTATTCTCTTTCTTTTTTTTTTTTTTCGATTTATTTAATTATATTTTTTTTCTTTTTTTTTAATAACACACCACTATGATAGCCATTCTTTTTCACAACAAATTCAAGTACCAATACACTCTAAGGAATCACTCTCACACAATTTCCTCTTATTTTATCACATAACTCTACACTTTAAAGCGGTTAGAAATTTGGATCGAATTATGGTCTTAAAAAAATGGATTAGGATACATATGAGGCTTGTCAAAGAAAATGGCTTAAAGGCTCAAAGGGGGTTAACTAGGATAGTGTCCACGGGTAGGTAAAACGAAGGAAAACAAACACAGGTTGCCAAAGAAATGCCTAACTCATCTCCTAAACTTGCACTCTTTATTTCGCTTTACACACACACCAGGCAAGTTCTAGCATCAACCACAACACAAAATATACTATTACCTCACACACACAAGGCACATGGTCAACTTTATTGGGAGTAGTATAGAATCTTGACACAACAAATGAAGGAATTAAACCACACAATTATCACATAGTGAGTCACACTTAGAGCCTAAACGTCTCAATAGTAATGATTTTAGCACAAACTCTTATCATAATACCATGCAGCCTATAGGAACAATTTCATGCTCATGCAAAATCTAAAAAAAAAATTGAAAATTTAACCACTACCTAAAAATCAAACAAATGAACATGAATAAATGCAGGTAACTAAAGAAATACAGCATACAAATACCAGCACCCCACTCTTAGACGTGACAGACTACCCTCAGTGGAAAATAAATACCAAGAACCTAATTACTCGGACTCATACTCGATGTCTGGGGTCATACCCCCTGCATCGCAATCATCATCAGAGTCATCATCCTCAGAGTTTCGTCAAATTGTACCCCACTTGATTCCAAAAGTGCGTGGAGGTATTTGTAGCGAGGAGGATTCAGCTTGCTCTTTTCTTCCTCTTTTCTTACCTTTCTGTAAGGAGGGGGCTTTTTGTTTTCCTTGTCGTCCTTTTGAGGCCATTCTACCTGAGATATTGGTGTTGAACTTGGAAGATGATCTTGCAAGGTTAGATGAGAAAAAATAAAAGTTTTGAGATATTTGGGAGGCAAAGGCAGTGCCTAATGCTTTGCCTAGTTGAGCATAGGCGACGCCTATGCTATGGCATTGTAGATTCAGAGACCAAAGGCATTGGCATAGGCGACGCCTATACTATGGCATTGTTGGACCAAAGGCTTTGGCATAGGCGGCGCCTATGCTATGGCATTGTTAGACCAAAGTCTTTGTCATAGGCGGCGCCTATGCTATGGCATTCTAGATTCAGAGACCAAAGGCCATAACATAGGCCTTGCCTTGTCCATTGCCTAGATTTATATAGGCCTTGCCTAGATTTGTATAGGCATTACCTAACCAAAAGCCTTTTGCTCCTTCATTACTCACTTACCACCTTTAACATTGCTCACTTTCAAATCAAAATTTGAGACCAAGCTCCTCTTTTATACTTCTTGCACCTACACTTACTCAAAAACAACAAAAACGATTAGAACGATGGGTTGCCTCCCATCAAGCGCCTTAGTTTTGGTCGTGGCTCGACTATAAAAACAAACTCCTAGTAAAACAAAACAACTAAAGACGATGGATTGCCTCCCATCTAGCACTTGATTTATTACCGCGGCACGACATGACTATCTTGATTACTTAGACTTCATCGAGATGTATGGTGCATTATTTTCTGAATGGATTCAGACGACGCTGATACATACTTGTGGGCATGCAATCTTCTTTGAGATGACGCTTGTGCATCCATATCCCAGGAGGGATACCAATTATATCATCAATAGTCCATCCCATAGCTCTCTTGTACCTCTTCAGAGCAGAGATGAGAGCCTTTACGTGTTGTTCAGATAAATAATCTGCAACACTCACCAAAAGTGTATTACCGCTTCCTAAGAACGCATACCTGGGGAGCTCTTTCGATTCATGCCCTAGTGGCTCTTCAATGGAAGTCTTCACTGTTGGTGACGGTAGATTCTTAAGATCAAGGTCCAGCTTCTTAGGGACATGAGAATAGGACCTTATTCCTGTTAGAGCACAAACGGTTTCTTCATGTTCTTCAGCATCCTCACGCTCAACATTCATAAGCACATCCTCCAATGGGTCAACAATAAGCTACTTCTCTATGGATAATTCTTTCTCATCCTCATCATAAACATCATCTATAGAGAACATATTCATATCGTTGGGCTGCTTCATGGCTTTACACACATCAAAATGGACCACTTCGTCATTCAATCAAAATAAAAGCTCATTAGCTCTTAAGTCAATAAGAACACTTCCAGTTGAAAGGAAAGGGCATCCCAAGATTATGGGAACTTCAGAATCCACCTTGCAATCCAAAATAACAAAGTCTGCAGGAAAGATGAAGGTGGAAACCTTCACCAACACATCATTTAAGATACCAACAGGTTGTTTTACCGACCAATATGCCATCACGATCCGCATATTGGTGGGTGTCGTATCGCCCAATCCTAACTTCCTGTAGACGGATAGTGGCATCAAATTAATGATAGCACCTAAATCGCACAATGCCTTAGCAAAATCCAATGATTTAATCGTGCAAGGAATAGTGAAACTACCCGGATCTGCCTTTTTCTATACTAAAGACCTCGTGGTAATCGCACTACAATGATGCACATCATCTGCCAGCTCATAACTTACTTCCCGCTTCTTTTGTCAACAGGTCCTTCATGAATTTTGCATACCCAGGCATCTGCTCTAGTGCCTCCACCAAAGGAACATTAATAGTAAGCTGCTTCAACATAGTCATAAATTTACTGAACCTTGTATCATCCGCTTTCTTCCTCAATCTCTGTGAAAAAGGTGGTGGTGGAAGAGGAATCGTTTTCTCCACCACTTTCTTTTTATCTTGTTTCTGAATTTTGATCTTTTCAGGATGCAGACTACTAGTGGTAATGTCATGATCACCCTTTCCGGCTTCTACAACATCTTCACCATCAGCATCAATATCATTTTCCGCTACATCGTCGACTGCTTGTTTGATTTTGGGTAGATTTTCCAACACCTTCCCACTCCTAGTAGTAATAGCCATGCATGATCCATCGTTCCTTGGGTTTTGCACTGTGTCGCTAGGTAAGGTGCGAGCTTTTCTTTGATTTAATGCCGCTGAAAGTTGACTCAGTGGTTGCTCTAGTTGTTTTATTGCAGTAGAATGCGAGTCAACCAATTGCTTCATTGAGGACAAATCATTTATTACCTCAGTTACTGCCGTGTTGGTTTCATCCACTCCTTTCACCGGCATCACCATCATATCTTCCATGAACATCTTTCCAGAACCAGATGCAGCGGCTTCACAGTTTCCAGGTGGAACGTATAACCCACTCCTGCCAGTCTTATTCTTCCAACTACCTTGATCGCGGTCCTTGTATCAAGATTTATCATAATAGTTCCGACCTTGGTTTCCTTGGGAATTGCCTCAGAAACCACCCTGATTATTCAAGTAGTTTGCGTTACCTTCAGAATCGGATTCATCTCGTCCTTGTGATACAACAACCTTGACTTTTTTGGTCTTCCCTGATAATAAATGCTTGGTAAGAAGATCCATCTGCGTTTTTATGTGTGCCATATCCTGGTCACGTTCCTCTTCTCTTTTCCTCTGTTCTGCAGTCATGCCGATAGATACAGTAGAGCTTGCTACCTCAGAATCCCTAGTATGCCAAGCTCTACTCTGCTTTGTCATACGATCTAGCATATCACTTACCTGAATAAAAGTGAGGTCCATGAATGACCCTCCTGCAGCATTATCAACCGCTGTCTTATTCACCGAATTCAAAGATCTGTATAATATCTCCATCAAGTGGACATTGGCCATATGATGATTTGGGCACTACGTAAGCTTCTTCTTGAACCTCTCCCATGTTTCGTGGAGAGCTTCAGTTGGATGCTGTTGAAAGTTGCTGATGTCATCTCTCAATTATGCTCTATTGGATGGCGGAAATAATCTTTCTAGGAAAGTGTCTTTCTATTGCCTCCAATTAGTGATAGAATCAGGAGTCAGCCCATTCAACCATAGATTTGCCTCCCCAGATAGAGACAAAGGAAATAAGTGCAGCTGAATTGCATTCTATCCAACGCCTGGATTGTCGAATGACTTGCATGTAGATATAAAATTGATCAGATGCATGTTCGAATCATCACCTGCAAGTCCACCAAATAGTCCCTTGAGCTACAATAACTGAATCATGGTGCTAGTGATGTTGAACTTGGCTCCGGGTGCCAAGGGCGGAGGAATAATGGCTCCTGTGGCACCAGCTCCATCCAGATCATCATCATCATCATCAAAAGTCATTTGCATAGCTCAACATTCAGGCCTAAATTTGGCTTGATGATCTCTTTTATTTGCAGGTGTCGCCATCTCAGCATCACACCTAGGGTTTAGTAGCTCGTAATCACCCAGGTCCTCATCGTCAGGATTTCTTGCCTGCCCAGGGTTATCAATATTCTGTTGATGTACTTGGGCAGCGGCCAACGCAGCTAGTCTAGCCTGCTCCTATTGAGCAACCCTTCTTTCAATGTCACATTTTTCCTCCATTCTTCCAATACAATGTGGTTCAGGATTTATGGGTAATAGTGGTTGTACCAAACTTCGAGTATGGGGCATGCACTAAACAAAACCTGAATAAAACAAAAACAACAACTAAAAGTAAAATCTCAGAATCTTTGACCAAAGGGTCTAGTAATTATCACAAGCTTAGTTGACAACCGCATTCCCCGACAACGGTGCCAAAATTTGATAACGCTAAAACTATAGCTCTCGTAAGAGTGTAAGCGGTCGTTGTCAAATATAGAACCCAAATGGGTTGGGTGTCGAATCCCACAGGGAATACTAGGTCACTAAGTATGCAATGATTAGTAGACGTTTGGTGAAAGTTCTACGAAAAAAGGCAGGATTTTATGCGTGAAGTAAAATTATCAAAATGGCAAAGTAAAAATGGAATGTTTAGTAAGATTTTAATCAATGAGAATTGTAAGTTAGGGTTATTTCCACCTTATGAGTTCTACGAATCTATTAACTATGAGTTATGCGGAATTTAGACATGCATGCACTTATAGAGATTCGTATTCTATGGTAAATCCTAGCGTCGTTCGACCATCAAGCATTATCTCACTTTAACTCTTTTGAGCTTAAAGCGTATAACTAATGGTACGAATTCTCCAAGAGGTTAATCCAGTTACGGCACTAACTTTTAAAAAGGAGTTAGTATCTCTATTTCCTTATCACTCTCTCTTTTCCAGACATGTAACTTTTCTTTCGAACAAGTTAATGCTATACTGGCGTATTCTATATGTTTGCAACCACAAGAATTCAATTAAGATGAAGAGAGTAATGATATAAGCAGCATAGGTATCAAGAATTGACAAACTCATAGCAATAGATAGTATCTCATAAGGCTTCCATAACCCTAACAGAGAAGTTTAGCTACTCATGAGTGCAACGGAAAACACAATAGGGAAAGAATAATGTCAACAACAAATTAATGAAGAAGGGAAAGAATTCTAAAAAATTCAGCAAAGTAGGGTTTTTGTAACATTCATATCCTAGTCCTACTGAAATAGGGTTTTTATCCTTGTCCTAGTCCTACAGGGTTACTGCATCCTTGTCCTAGTCATACTAAGTTACTATTGATCCCCTAAGTCTTTAGAAATTCTGTTTTTGCCCAGGAAAAGTTCTCCATGCATCACTTTCAGTCCACCAGTTTCAAGAAGCTGCCTTCCCTCTTACGTTGAAGTTTGCTTTGGCGTCCAACAATCCACAAAATGCTGAAATCTTCATCATTTATACCTGAAAACTTGCTAATCATGTTGGTTAGCTCACTTACAGGAAAAAGGACTAATAGTGCAGGAATTATATATTTTATCCTTAAAACTTAGCTATAATATGGGTAAATTAAGGTGCTTTAGGCGTGTAAATATGCCTAACATCAATTTCCCAAGAAGGGAGTAATGTGGTTTGGCAAGAAGGGGAAGATCAGTCCCTCTATGTTGGTTCTTTGGAGGTTTTGCGGAGATTTGGTAGTATTGCTTATGAGCTGGAGTTGACTTCTATATTGAGCTTGGTTCATCCGGGCTTTCATGTTTCCATGTTTAGATAATGCATTGGTGATACTTCTTTGATTGTTAATTTTTAAGGTTTGGGTATCACAGATTCTCTATCTTATGAGGAAATCCTAGTTGAGATCTTGGATAGGATGGTTCGTTGGTTGCGGACCAAGGATGTGGCATCGATTAAGGTTCTATGGTGGAACCACAAGGTGGAAGAGGCTACTTAGGAAGCTGAGGAGGAAATGAATTCCAAATATCAATTTTTGTTTTCTGCTTCTGGGATTTTTGCGAAAGGTGTGTCTTTCGCACATCTTTATTTTTTGATTTTGTAAAGAAAATATTAAAATCATTAAATCATTGCCTCTCCATTTTCAAACTTTGTTAATGATTATGAATATATTTGATAATGTAAATGACTCATGTGTATTGTTACCCCAACATTGTCCGCTATTCGAGGATGAATGTTCATAGAGGGTGTGACTATAACACCATAGGTTTTGACACTTTGAAAATTTTCTAGAATTCTGGTCTCTGGACCAAATAAGACTCATCGAAATGATCCTAATGTCCTGTCGTATGATTACAATTAGTTGGTGGGATGGTTATTGGTTACTGGAGTGGATACGACTTAAGGGGCACGAGTAGTATTTGTTGGTACGGATTATTTTGTTCATTAACTTAATCTTAGACTTGGTTTTTTAGGTTGGATCTGAGTATGAGTGGCTCAAAGTGATTCGTATGCAAGGGTACGAGTCATACCATGGACTCATATGGTGGACAGTGTCTAAATAATTCTTCGGTTTAATCTGCCAGGGGTACGGATAAAGGGTACAAATCATATGCTTTGGATAAGACTTGGTTGGATAAGTCATAAACGAATATTGTTGGATCCAAATATTAAGGGTAGGATAGGAGTAAATGGTACCAATCATATTAAAGGGTACGACTCATGAGGGTCAGTCGTACCACTGGGATAGGATATTTTACAATTTAAGTGGGAGTATTCTAGATATTTCCCCTCTGATCTTAATACGTTTCCACGACTTCTAACCTACTTGGTAGGTTGTTTACCTTATTATTCCATTCAATAACACTTGGAAATAATTCTAAAACACTTTATAATTCTCTCAAAAGCTTTTAGGGAAGGGAATCTAGGGTTTCAACTAGAGGACTAATTTGGGGCTTGCCTTGGTGATTTATTTCCATCATCATCTTGGATTAACGTGTGTTCTCTTTCCTCATTATTAATTCTTACTAGAAGCATGGTTTTTATGAATGTTTTCATGACTTTATTGATTCTAGATTTTGGTTTTCAAATATGAATTGGGGTTTTCGCTACTAAATGGTTTGGTATTTTTTTCCATGGTCTTAATTATGTTTTATGTGCGTTAATAGTTATTTTGGATGACGGGATTGCATGGGAATGGTTTAATGGTAATTGAAATTGGTTTTGGTTATATTATACCCCCAATGTGTTTGACAAAATGCCTATAATAATGTTTTTGTTCCATTGAATGTTTTTATTCCATTGAATACTTTTAAAGGAGTTCTTGCTTGTTTTAAAATTTAGTAAAGGAATTATGAATGGTTTAAATGGCTTGGAAAGGTAAATATCTAAATGTTTATGCTTGTGGGGTACATGGTATCCCCCAAGTGGTTTAACATGGGAATTGAAGGGCACTTGGAAGTCCCCTTAAACCTATATATGATTAGCTATGGATAGTACTTTCAAGTATAGTTGGTATCAAGATTCCACCACTAAATGACCTTTGTTAATAAATAATAAATGGATTGACTGTTTGGTTGGTAATGGTTTTAATTGCGTTATAATAGCAGGATGTGTAGCAAAGTCGTGGAAAGTGGAGGTTCTGAGGGAACGAAAATTGGAAACTTATATTTGCCGATGTGAGCTTTAGTCTTGGTGATCGTGTGCATTATGTCACACTATATTTTGGGGGATGTAATAGTCAACCCAAGTTTTCTTCCCTGGTCATGCGGCTACACGCACTGGAGCCCTTTCAACAGAGGAAGCTAAGCCCTTATAGCCCGTGGGTGGATTAGGACGTCAAAGCTATACAACCCAGGTAAGGTTTATAATTGCATTCTAAACCCTATCCACTTTCCCGGCATGTTTATATATATATGTATGATTGTGTACATATTGATGGTTTTACTTAGCTTTATAAATGGCTTTATTTTATCCTTATATTAAGATTATGCTAGCATTCACCCGCTAACCCGCCTACTGGTGGCTTTATACCTACGTTATGTAGTAACCGACCATTCTACTCCTCCTACATAGTGATTGACTCAGGGATCAATATTTGGATTTAAGTGGTAATCTTGCATCCTTTTGTAAGGATCCATTTCATGTTAATGATATTTCTAAACACTTTCATTTTATTTTGGATATTGGTTTTGGCCATTGTTTGGGGCATTTCCCAACCACATTTTTACTTCTCTTTGGTTAGAGGCTTTTTGGTACTTCTATGGGTTGGAAAGAACGAAATCAATATTGGTATCATCCTTAGTATTGGTATTGACATTGGGGCTGACACTAGAAGAAGGGATTGTAGGTTGTTCCTTCATATTTTATTTTGAGATTAATTATATTTTGTTTTGGAACTTATTTGGTAATGTCCTGCTTTATGGCCCTTCGAATGGTCTGGTGCAATTGGGCAGTTGGTGTGGAGTGGTTGGACTCAGTTAGGCTAGTCATAGTTGGTATCCTATCCTACAGTTTTCATGTGAGATATTACACTATCTTATTATAGGCTCAAAATTTAGCCAACTTAGGGCAGGCGTCTGGAGGTTTGGTTGGGTAACTGGGGTGGTCTTCAATCCCGGTAGGACTTAGGATGCCCATTTACAACAAGGCCCCTGTCGAGTTGTAGTTTTAGGGCATAGTTTACCTGAACATGGAAATTGAGTATTAGAAGTGGGATTATTCGGCCAACTTAGGCCAAGACTTGTGTTATCTTTGTGGACCTAGTTGTGGGTGTTAGGCAGAGTTGAGAATAGTCAACCTTAGTATAAGGTTACTTTGTGAGTTGAAAAATTGTAATGACGTTCCCAGAATTTTACTTATCAGTTATCAGTTATGTTATTCGTTATAGCATTGATAATGGACCGTTAGAGATACTATACCCTCGTATATGTTATGTTGGACCTTTAGAGACATTGTTTCCTCCTTTACTTGATACATGGCCCATAGAGGTGTTACTTTCTCTTAGACATAAGGTCTGGCCCTTAGAGATAATTTTCTTCTTAGTTATATTTCTTTGGCCAATAGAGATGATATTACTCTTAGTTATGATTGTTTGGACTATAGAGATTATTTTCAACTTAGTTGTGATTATTCGGCCTATATAGATGATATTCCCTTTAGGTATAATTAATAGGTGTATAGAGACAATATTCCTGTTAGTTATGATTGTTGGTCCTATAGAGATAATTTTTCCTCTTAGTTATAATTATCGGGCCTACAGAGATAATACTCCTCTTAGATATGATAATTGGCCTAGAGAGGTGATATTCTTTATAGTCACGATGTATGACTTATAGATATGAGATTTCTTATAAATGTGATATGCTTATTGATATATGCCTCCTAGATCTGAGTTGATTATATGCTTATTTATATAATGCTTGTTATGTGTGAGATGATTATAATAATACTACAACTTGTAATATGTTTATCAATACGAGTTTCAAATATGTATACGGTCCTAAGGCCATGATTATGATGTTGAGATAATTTTGAACACGTTATTGGGCAAAAAGGTGTGTTTTTAAGATTGATTGGATATTCAGGAAGTGTTTATTCTAGTAAAGGATATGGTTGTATAATGTGGATACATATGTATATGTTTATGTACACATCTCTCCTATATAGGATGAAGGAATAAATGATATGAATCTTATTATTTTATCGACTGAATACTGGTGATGACATGCATAGATTCGGTACATTCTTGATTATTATATCTATGATTGATGTGATTCCAGTTGAAATACAATCTTATGATAGTTCTTCCTAAACAAGGTTTAGGCTATGTCGGATCTAGTTATCTATTAAGTGACAATAGTACTTGATGGCTAAAACTCCAATGTACTAATTAATGAACCTTACCTAGTTTAAATATGGTAGCTAGTGATTATAAATGATGCATGGCTAATGATGATGGCATGGTTCGGGTTGGTGAATATTAGCTACTATTGATGAAAAAGTTTATGATGTTAATTAGTTGTTAGATAAGGATTTTTGTATTAATGATGCTAGATAATAAAACATGTTAGTCAATATATAAACAAAGTGTCTAAATGATGGTTAGTGCTCTTTTCTAGATAGTGACTAGTGATATTGTGATGGTTAGAAAACAACATTTGTTAATTAGCGATTATGGTCTAGTGGTGAATCTTTACTAAGTGCTACATATTGGCTATTCAATGAATAATGATTACATGAAGAAATAGTTAGGAAAATAATCAGATGTCATCTATATGATTCAACCCTTTCACTTACTTTGGTCATGTGATATTTTGACCCTTTCTTCACTTTTACAATGATTTAATCTCAAAGATCATTCAGGGTAACAGACTTATAGATTTACACTTTTTCAGCCTTGGCTTAAGTTCGTGCACTTGTTATCTCTCTTTCTCTCTCTCTATATATATATGGATGGATGATTATGATATATATATATATATACACTTGATTCAAGTTTGGAGGATGTTGTTGTGATAATATTGATACCCGACAAGGCCGAAGGATACTATGATGATATATTGATACCCAATAAGGCTGTAGTTGATTATGATAATGATAACATTTATGATGGACATGGTTATGACAATGATATTGTGAAATTAACTGTGTACCTTGCATTCATTCTTGCATGTGCATCGCCTATCACCTGTATGCGCCTAAGTCTATCAGCCGGTATGGGACAGTTGCATATATATGGGTGGTGAAAAAGTCTTGTGTTGTTGTATGTAGATTAAACCTTCCTAGCCTAGGGATGTAGGGGTACATATAGGCTCGACTAGGTATTTGGTTGTTTGGATTTGCTGGTTATTTGCGTTGTTATTGATATTGCTATTAGTATTGGTATGATCATTACTATGGCTAGCTAATTAAAAATAAGTTATCGATCAAGTGTCGAGATTTGTGGTATCTTTTCGGCCTTTTCTATCTTATGATTGCATTTTTATGCACATTTACATGTCTAGCCATGTGGATTAGAAGCCCTAAGCATAAAGAATTGAATGCTGGTAGGATTATAATAAGGTCTTAGAATTAGGATATAATGATCTAGGTTATTCTTTGAGGCAACCTCATTTTTATATGTATACATATATACACACACATATATATATAGCTAATGTAGTTGTGTTACTACTGTATGTCCCTTCGTTTTTTCATTTTGTATATTTATTTCTTGGCCTTTTCTATTGATATATATCTTTCTTTCTTTTTTTATTATGCATATCGGCCTGGGATATACAATATAGTATTGTTGTCTATTAAATGTGGCTGGAATAGGATATTTCACCTTGATACTTCCTTAATCTTATTATGTCAGACTCTTACACTTGAACGGGATAGTTGTCCATTATTATCTCATTGGCTTGTTATATAATTTCTGGCCTTTGGGTGTAGTTTCCATTATGTTTATATGTGTTATATATATATATTTTATCTTGGAGCTCAGTTGGCAGTTTCCTACTGAGTACCATTTGTTTGGTACTCACACTACACTTTTACAGCCTGCAAATCATAATCCGAGTTATCGTTGTTGATGTGTGTGTCGTGCAGAGCAGCCATGGTTCAGATACATAGAATGAGATCTTGATATTCAGAGTATCACTTATCTCTCTCTTATGTATTGGACTAGTCTCTATATTATATTCAGAGATAAGTTGTATCAGTGTATCATACTTGGTGTTTCACTTTTGTACTTTTATTATGTTAGAAGCTCTTGTACATATACCACTAGGTTTAGATATTCTATTATGTATTGATCATTATTTCATTATTTCCACATTCTTTTCATAATATTATTAAGTTGTCCGTTACTAGTTGCTCTTGGCTACGGGTTTGCTTGCCTGCTGGTGGGATTTTATAGGTGCCATCATGGCCTGAGGAATTGGGTCATGACATCCTCTTACACTTAGTATGGATGATTTAAAAGTATGTTTAGTTTAACTTTTACTTATTGCATTAACCCCCCACATGCTCTGTACATTTCAGAAGTACTGACCACATATATGCCTATATGGCTACATTGTTTCATAATGTAGGTACCAGTTGTAGCCCGCAACACCATAATCCAACAACACACAACATCAGTCAACAGGTGATAAGTTCTCTTGATTCGAGGAGTCAAGTCAACTCTAGTCCCAATATTATATTTTAATTCAGTCGTATTGATCAGGGATGGTTGAGGATCATGTGTCGGCTACCTATAGTTGATATTAGTGGACAGTCAGTCAATGTTGATGTATTTAGTTTCAGTTTACTTTGTATTACCAATTTTGTAAGTTTTTGAATAGTTTTGTATTGAACAAATTCAGTTAATGACATCTCTTCTAATTATTTCTTCTAATTTTATGTATTTATCCAGGTGCTCACAAATAATTCCAATATCATGGTTCACATAGGATCACTTGTGGTTCTAAGCACCGTGTAACGTCCAGGGGGTAGTCTTGGGGCGTTACATGTCTATAGCTCTTGTAACATTTCCAATACATATACATTTGTCAACACAGATATAGTAGAACTGTCAAAAATAATGTTGTAAATTTATACATCTTAGAAAATAATTCATAACAAAATTAAATTCATAACAAAAATAAACCCAAGTCATCACAATTTACATAAAATAATTCAATAAAAATAGGAAAAGTACAAAAATTATTTTGTTTCCAAAACCAACAATTACATAGAAATAAAAGTCATTACAAATTACAAGTTTTTTGACTAGGGCTCTATACTCTTGCATACTACACCAGATGCCCTTACAACTTACATCCTTGAAATAGAATTATCACACATTAAATGGCAGGGATTTATCACATTGGTCCCGATTATCAAAAGCTCTATGAAGGCAAGCGAATATAATACGCACGCATGAACAATTTTATTTATGGCAAGATTCTATATTCTTCCATTAAAACTCTATCGTTCATTGAGAAATTTTTCTAGCAAAGTGATAAAACATGTCACTTTACTTGAAAAACTTGGGAAACAACTCCAGTGGACTTCCATTAGAGACAAAAAATCCCTATCTTCAAATACTGGAATATTTCCATCATACACATCCTTGACTCTTACCTCGATAATAATATCCAGAGTCACTGAGTGTATTTTTTCAAGATTCTACACAACTAAAATCCTTCAAGAACCTATCTAGGTAAGGCACTTGGATAGGGTCTCTTATCTCTACTTTAACTGAGCATATCATCATACCATTTGAATTTAACAAATAATTGGTCAAGTAGCTTTCCACCTTTGGTTGTTACTTTCTTTGTCAGCTCATTGTATCTTAATAGAAAGTTACTGCAAAAATTAAGATCTATGATTTTTATCATTTGTATCATAGTACCCAGAGATTTTGGCATGTCTCTGATGAATCAGGTAAAGAATTTCATTAACATATTGAAATTAAAAAAGAATTTACATATTATGTATAGTAAAAATAAAGAATATCAAACAGATGGATAATCTACTGCAACAAATTACCCATCTGCTGCATAATTTGCAGTAGTTGGGATAATCTATTAAAAATTATTAAGATAATTACAATAGATGTCCCATCTATTGCAATAGTAATTTGTTGCAATAAATTAGAAATCTATTGCAGCAGATGGGACATCTGTTACATTTATCTCTATACTAGTTAATAGATTACCCAGCTACTGCAAGTTATGCAACATATGGGTAATCTATTGCACTAGATGTACAACCCATTGCAATAGATATGTAATTTATTTCAATAGATAGAACATTTGTTGCACGTATCTGTGTACATATTACCAGTGTATCCCATCTAGTGTAAGTTATGTACCATAATTTATGTCGTTAGATGAGAAATCTGTTGCACTTATCTCTAAACTTATTTACTGATTACCCATCAACTTCAAGATTTTGAATTACAAAATTATTAAAGATATGAAGGTTTTTGAAGGCTAGAAAACTTAGCCAGTCCTTGCACTATATTAGGCATGTTCCTCATGGTTAGAAGTCATCGAAATCAAATTCATGCAAGGAACATACTTTTTTGCCTTTTTGATGTGAGGACTTTGTTCATCTCAACCTTTTTTTTTCTATTTACCAATTTGTAAATATTCACCTTCTTTAATGCAACATGCTTTGCACCAACATCATGGGAAAAAGAAACAGAAGATTTTCTTCCTTTAATACTTTAAAGAACCTTGGAAATTTCTCTTCTCTACTTCTTAACATCCAAGGGAGTGTAGGGTGTTCTAATACTCTTTGATGGAATGAGACCCCTCTAATATATCAGTTATTTAACTACCTTGTTCTATGCTTTAAGAGTATTAATCACTGCATTATAATTTTTCTTACATTCTTGATATTTCAATAAAGAACAAGATTGAGAAGAGGCATCACCATTAGGTAATTATTTTTCTATTTTGTGTTGGAAATTTGTAGTATGTCCGCTGAAAGGGGTGTATCCAACACAAAATTAACATCAACAGTATGACACTATCGTGGTAATTTCTTATTTCAAAAACTATAAGAGAAGCATCAGCTATTATAATACCACCACCACCACTACTAGTACCATCATCACCATAACACCAGTAACAATAACATTATCAACTCTAATAGTAGCACCATCAACAACAACAACACCAAGAATAAGCTTACCCTCTCCAACCTCTTTTCTTTAGATAGTTGTTTCTCAAGCTAGTTACTTTTTTATTCTATAATTACTTAGGGTTGAATAAACTTTCCACCAGCCATAAAGTAATAATAAATGGCATCTTCAACTCTTGATTAGTCAGACCAAGCCACAGATGCATCATGTAAAACCAACAAATATATGTACTAGAATGTTGATAAAATCATTAAAATTAATTAGTAATTAAAACAAGAACTTAAGTAAAAGTAGATTTACTGCTTCCTCAGGAGGGTTGAAAAGATAAAACCTTTTCTCTTTTATCATTCTTTATAGATAATCGTCTCAGGATTCTTTGACTAGAAACCTATTCTTCATAACCCTTCACTTATTGTCTGAGATAACGAATGACCTAAAATTCCCAATCCTATAAAAATAATGTCAACAAATAAATATCATTATTTAATAAAAAAATAAATAAAATATAAAAAGAAATATTTACCATGAAATCCCATGAAAATCCATAAAAATTGATTGTCTTTAGCGTTAACGGAGTCAACAAATATGTAACTGTCACTTTAAAGCTTTCAAGACCCCAAGGGTAGGTTTTGAATGACTTGAGATCCTTGGAGATATTTATTCAACCAAGTGGTATGTTGTTGTTAACATCTTTAGAACAAATAATATTATGTACAAACCAAAACAAGCACAATAGATTGTTTGTGTTTCTTTGAAAATCTTTTACCTTCTAACTCTTCAAGAAAATTTGCATTTTTTGAAGCTTGGACTAACCAGGGACATGAAATTATCACTATTAGTTGACTTACCCTTTTGAATTTTCTTGACAAACTTGGTTGCTGACTTAGATCCTTTTTTGTTGTTATTTTTGGTGTGCGGAGTATTTTTTTTATTAACAATAAAAATGGGTTGAGAAGGAGGATAACATTTTAGTCCAAAAACTATGGAAAACTCCTTCCAACCAACACAAATTGGCATTCCACATTAATCTGTACAGACCTCATACATTATATCTTTATTATCATACATAAAACTGCATTTAAAAGACCATACACCATGGTTATTTGGAAATGAGCATTATTGTCCTCTAGTGAATTAAGATATTTACCAAAGTAGTTGTCCCTGAAATAAATGTCCAATTTTTATTCTTGAAGTACTTTTCTAAAGGTGTCAAAAGATTTTTCCATGGATGGATTTACTATACAATCACCAGTTAGATGTTTCACACCATCACACTGCATTCTCACATAAAAATTATCAATACAGAAGGTTTTGACAAACTCTTCTGTGGAAGGATTGTTTGGATCAATATATGCATTTAGATCATGTTGCCATTTGATCTAAATTCAGCGTCTCTTGTGATGCTTTCCTCGTCCTCATGTTTATTTTTACTATCCTCTCCTTCCTCTTTTCTTCTTTCATAATTTTCATCATCTTCCTCTACTTCATCATATTCTCCGACCTTTCTTTATATATATCTACGTACTTTTAATATTCATTACTTTCCTCTTCATCTGTCACGTCTTTCTCACTTTCCCCATCTCCCCCACTCTCTTTATCTCTTTATTTAACTTTAATTAAATCTCCACATTCTTCATTTATTTCTACTCTATTCTCATCATCTTTTTCCTTCTATTTTTCTATATATAGACTTTAGTTTCTAATTGAGATATTACTTTTTCAACAAGCTCATATGTATCCGAGATACTTTAGTTCTACCTTTATTTGGAATTGATTCACTTCTTATTCTTTACAGAGCCATTTTATCAACAAATAAGAGAAAAATAAAAAAGATTATAATTGATTTATGCATTATTAAAAAGAGGGTAACAATAAATTTAACAAGTTCAATACAATAAAATAATAGTTTCAATAGATAGATGATCTATTGCAACAGATGTATGATTTGTTTAATTTAACAAGTATATCATAGTAAAATAATAGCTCCAACAAATGAGTGATCTGTTGCAACAAATATATCATGTACTGGAAAAAATCAAAATACCATACCCTCCTATTTTTATTTCTTCTAACAGATCACTCATATGTTGTCATAAATGGGTTATCTATTGAAATAGTAGAGTATACTGTTTTGTATTCTTCCTATAGATGACCCATTTGTTGCAATAGATGGGTCATTTGTTAGAAGAAATCAAATTACTGTTGAATCTATTTTTATTTCTTCCAATCGATCACTCATCTGTTGTAACAGATGGATCATTTTTTGGAAGAAATCAAAACAATATACCTTACTATTTTGATTTCTTCTAATATATCACTCATTTGTTACAACAGATGGGACATTTGTTGGAATAAATCAAATTAAATATATCCCACTATTTTTATTTCTTCTAGAAGATGACCTATCTATTGCAACAGATGACCCATCTCTTAGAAACATCAAAAGAGTAAGCCAATAGATGGTATATTTATTCTCAACAAATGCCTAATATGTTCTAATAGATTCTTATTCTGTTGAAACATATTACATATCTATTGGGATATTAACAATATTTTTACACATATATACATATATCACCAAAAATAACGCCAACAAACACCAACATATACTAGTTGAACAAAAATATTCAAGAACAACACCAACATTATTAAAACAACAACAACAACACCAAGAACACCAATATACACCAAAAACACCAGCAAAATTTAACACACACCAACATTCATAATAAAACAACCCAATCAACAAGCCTCAAATATAACAACTTCAATAGCAGTGTTTAAGAACAACACAAACATTTATCAATACAACAACAACAAGTTATTTAAGAATAAATAATATTCAGTTGAAAACTCTAACTTTTTGAACTTGTTTTAGAATATAAGATTTAATCCATGGTACAATCTCAATAGTTGTTGGATTTGGTCACAGTAGATATGTCTTTGAAAAAAAATAAAATCTATATTTTACTATTAATACAATAACGTTCGAGAACAACTACAACAAAAAAATTTATTTCACTTAAAAAGATAACACATTTCATCAATCATCATATTAAGAGATAAAATACCATAAATTGGGGCTTTCAAGGGTTCCCATTTATTTTTTAAGCATCAAAACCTCATTCTTATTAGCCCATATTAGAAAAAAAGATAACTCAAGTTCTTCTTTTTCTTCTTAACAAAAAATTCCTAATTTTTCAAAAACAAAAAAAAATACCTTACCGATGAAGAGAGAAATTAAAAAAAATAACGAAGAACTCAAAATTAGGGTCTTTGAAGGTTGAAATTCATCGAAAGATAGCTGTCACATTGATCTATTATCGGTGAAGGGGCAACACTTACAGGGCTTTTTGTCATGACCCAATTTCTCAGATCATCGTGGCAACTTCTATAATCCACTATTAGGTAAGTAAATCCTTTGTCCAGAACAGCTAGTAATGGCCTATTAGAAGGAATAGAAGAAAAATCTAGAACAAATATCATAAAAGACCAATATATATAAAAGAAATCCCAAAACCTATTGAAATTGGTACAAGAGCTTCTAATACAATAAGTGTACCAAGTAAAATACAAGTACAAGTCATCTTTGAATATAATGTAAATATTAGTCTAATCTTTGAAAGGAAGAGTAGTAATACTCCAAATGTTAGGAGCTCACCCTAAATCTCTAATTCATAGCTGCTCCACACGATCAACAAAATAATGAGGAGAACTCTTTCAATGATCTACATATTATAGAAGTGTAACATGAGTACCTAACACTATGTAATCAGTAGGCATCGATCGACTGAGCTCCAAAGATGATGCAAGCATAAATAATATGTAAAGCAGGAATAAAAGCTACAAGCAGCTAACGGGGAATATAAACATGCTAATGCTAATGAAGAAATAAAGATTAACTATCCTATTATCATAGTAATCAAGGATTAAAGGGAAATATCATATATCACTAGTCAGTATATAAACAAATAGTAAAAGAAGGCTAAATAATAGTATACAAGGCAAAAAACATATATGACATAGATAGGCAACGAAGAGATGGATATATGGTATTAATATATATGTATATGTGTGTATATATAGGACTACTAAGGGTAATGACCTAACATCTCAAGGCATCCTAATCAAGTAGGAAAGTTAGTGCTAGTATAATCAGGGTCCATAACTATGAGGCAACTATTCATAATACAATTCACCATAAAAATAAAATAGATTAAAATCATAATGTATATATAGGACTACTAAGGGTAATGACCTAACATCTCAAGGCATCCTAATCAAGTAGGAAAGTTAGTGCTAGCATAATCAGGGTCCCTAACTATGAGGCAACTATTCATAATACAATTCACCATAAAAATAAAATAGATTAAAATCAGACCTCCAAACTACCAATACATAATTAGTCTGTCATAAACTAACCATAACAATGATAGTGAAGTGACCGACTATTCCGACCAAACAATACCTAATCGAGCCCTCATAATCCTGAAAAGTTCAATCCAACACATAGAAAACTACAAACATCCTATACTTAGGCCATCCCCATAACTCTAATAGATATAAGCACCAAATAATATATTAATGATAGGCAGTGCATACGAATGAATGAATACAAATAAAATTCATAGTACCATATTTGATCCAAGTAGCATAACGTACCAAGTGTAAACACCTCCTCTAGCTTAACAGCTCTCAAAGGAAGGACCTATGATGACCTCTCTTCTCCGGCATAATAGATCAAAAATTAAGTTTCCTCTACGGTATTTGGGAATAGCTATATACACTGATCCAAGATTTCCAATCATTATCATCATCAATTTACTTCATCCAGTATCGGATATATACACATATATATATATATACATATACAATATATATATATATATATATAAGTTCACAAACTCAAACTATGACTAAAAAAGAAAGTCTGTAAATCCATTTCATAGGATCAACTACATGACTAAATCGTCATAATAGAGTAGAACGGGTTGGAATTTCTCACGGCCAAAGTAAATGGTAGTGGTAAACAAGTTAATAAACCATGGACTAGAATCAACCTCAGTCAAAATTCCAAATCATCATCTTTAGTTCAAAAGCTCATAAATCAGTAAATAAGCTAGTACGATCCCCATTATAAAAGAATCTATTTTACAAGTAAAAGTGGGAATTAATCCCTTTTTATAAAACCGTAGTAAAATAATAGTTTTGATTGGAATTGTACCACTAAATAAGCATAAATCTTTCGAGAATATGGATGTCATCACTAGTATCTAAACAACAAACCAAAAGTTTCAAAGCTTCCATAGACTAAAACTGCATTCTTTAAAGGATAGAATAGAAACTTGGAGTCCAACTAGTATTGTAATAACGACCTAAGGCCCAATAGTATAAACTAGCTTAATAATAATACAATAATTCAGGAAACTATGATTGTATTCGCTAAATCAATTAGTAAACCTTATAAGAAAGGGTCCTTAGCATATAATATGATCAACAAGCTTGTAACCTAGGGAGCTAGGATTCTATAACCATAACAAGTATTTCATCTTAAGGGTCGGGTCACACTTCTACCCAAAATTCCTTAAATTAGGCCAAGTTATGATATCCTACTCATAATGAAATACTATTTTCCTTACCTAACATGCACTCTAAATATGCACCATATTGTTGAGAAAAGTAGACCAAAGTCTACAATGATGTAAAAATCATAAGCCTTGAATCATCCAAAAACTGCACCTTTGTGCTCCACGTTCCCAAAATGCTTCCACCCTATGAAAATGATAATCTACAGAACTGTAGGAGTAAAATGAGACTCATATTTTTATATAAAAGGTTGGGTCAAAATTTATGTCAAGAACAGGCCCATGGGACCTGTAACTAAAATCTAAAATTGAATCTGTGATGAGGTCCCTCGAAGGACAAGGAATGTAGGCACAGAAATTGAGCACAAATGGATTATAAATAAGAGAACAGATCAACCCCTAAAGTCTAAGGGTATTAGGATTTAATTTCTAAGAATTTACAATGAAAAAGGATTGAATTTAACAAGTAAAATAATAGGAAATGACTAAGGAGTGTTAGGCTATCTTACCTTAGCTTTAATGCATGATTTACCATTCTTTCCCTCTTTTCATGCTCTAAAAATAGTGGAAAATGGGGAAAAATTAGGTGAAGATAGGGGATTTACCAATCCCTAGGTGGCGCTAAAGTGACCACTTGTATTCATAAGCGACTACATCTTAAGCGGCATAAGTCTGCTAAAGCAGTTGGGCACAGGGATACAGGTATCACTAAAACAATTCTTTGGCCACAAAAGTTACGCCTGCTAAAACGGATAAATATCGCTTAAAAGGTCCTCATCTATGTATCCATGTCTGCTAAAGAGATTCCATATCGCTAAAGTGAATACCATTTATGAAACCAAAGTTTTATTTAATCGGTTGCACCAGCTGGTGCCAAGCACTATATTTTCTAAGTCTAAAATAGACTTTGATTGAGTACTCCAAATTCCTTTAGTAACCTCGAGCATTCAAATAAATTATTCTATCATACCAAATTCAACGTTTCAATACACAATGGAACCATTAATACTTTAATTTGAAATTATTTCAACTAAATGTGAGGCCCACACCTATTGTTTTATTTTTCATAGAATCCACCCAATAGCCAAAAATAAGTTTGAAAGCCTTGGGTTCTAAACTATAATTCCTCCTAGCATAAAATCAATATTTTGAAGCTGATAGCTGTATCAAAATTCTCATTCAAGACCATTTACTAGAAGTTTTGGTCTAATACCGAGTCCATTACAACGTTAGCTCCAAAATAGAAAATGAGACTAAAATCCAAATGAACTATCGGATAACCGAACTGACAGTCCCAAAAAATACTAAAAATTCATGAAGATCTTGGAAAAAACATAGAGGGTCATTATATTTTTTTAAGAGAGAAAGAGATGAGAGACGTTTGATAGGAGAGTGGTTCGATTTTTCAAAACAAATTTAAATTTGAGTTTTTTATTTTTTATAAATATAGTTATTTGGTTAAAATATTAAGAAGTTTTAAAAATATTAATTGAGTCCCCTATTAATTTAATCAAATTCTTAGGTGCCTTTGACCCTTAGGCTTTGTCAAGTGTCACCAAAATTTAAAAGTAATACTTGAAGTAATACTTGAAGGATACCTTTCCTTCAATTTTCTCAAGATTTTTATCATTGATTCATTATTAGAACTAGGTTTTAGGCTACATAATGTACTTATTGATAATTATAGTTTTCTTTTTAATCAACATTCCTAGAAGGGACATTTGTTGATGATTATAGTTCAACATATTCGTTTGATATATATATATATATATATATATATATATATATATATATATATATATGTACACATACACTCTTTGTGAAGACCAGGATTTAATTTAATATTATAAAAAATTATAAGGTAGTAGTTGAAGACATTACAAAATTTAATTTTGTATTAAGTTATCTTAAATTTTTTTATTTAAATTGATTGTTGATTTGTAATGAAAAAATTTTTAATTAAAAGATAATCTAACAAGTGGAAAGAAGAAACCAATTACAAAAATTTAAGTGCAATGATATTAACAAGAATAATAAGGAAAAAAATGAAAATATGAAAGAAAAACCACCATCACTTGCTAGAGGAACTATAAATAATTCTCTATCCCAAATGTAAGAAAAAAAAAGTCAAACACCTAATATAAAATAGTAGTGATATACAAAAAAAAGCAAAATTTAGACCTTACTTGAATAAAACCTGGGCAAGACTAAACATGAGAATAATCCTAGTTACCAATCAGAAAACATGCTTAATAAACTTAAAAAATCATTTTAAAAAAAGGAAAAAAGGATAAATAACCTCCTTTGGAGCATCGATTCTGGACTCGAACTAGTTCAAATCACCTATACCGCCTTGGGAAAATGACTAATTTCTAAAAGAGAAAATTTTAGATCTTAAGAGTCTTATGATTATTTTATCTTAAAAACTTCAATCTCTTCATAAAAATCCCTTTTCTTACATTGGGAGTATTGCCTGAGAAATTCTTCAACTAGCCTCCTCCAACAATTAAGGTTGAAGAGGTTTGTATGTGGATGATTTTGTGGTATTTTAGAGCATTTAATTGATGTGGGAGAATGGTCTCTTTAAATCCTATTGGATGGGATTTGTACAAAGAGATCGTGCTAGCTACACGAGGCTCGTACAGAGAGAAGGGTGGAAAAGTAGTATCATTGTTACAGGTTAGTATCATTAGCATTGTGAAGCAACTTATCGGGGGTTGCTAAGGTTAAGTTGTTGATTGATATCATATTATTCTGGTATTGTTACTAATTGAAGGAGAAGAGCAGTATTAAGGTATATATTGGATCGGTCGTGAGGGATTTGACATGGATATACTAAGAAATAAGGATCTGTTGGGTTGGATGAATCAAGTTAAAAGGGGAACCCACTGTTTGATATTTTACAAATTAAGCTCTTTCTCTAATTTCATGTTGGAACAAACCCGAGATAAATTAAATTCCAATAAATTCAATCCCAACTAATTTTTGAGCATCTTAATTTTAATACTAAAATAATTATTTTGTCAAGTATAATTACCTCATTTAAAATTCAGAACTACAATCAATTTCCAATTTTAATAATCTATTTTGAGTAGAACAACACTTCTTATAATTTGAATGCGGTTTCACTCTAAATAATTTTCAAAATATTTTCCTAAATAAATTTATATTATTTTATATGACTATATATATATATATCACTTAAAAATCATAAAATTAGCTAGAAATCACTTTAAAGTTACTTTATTTTAACAACACAGTTCTTTCGACATTGTTGGGAATTAACGAAGCCTAAAATTAATTTCTCATATGAAGGGACAAAATGGGAGTCAACAACTGTCCCTCCCTTTATGTAGGGCGGATACAAGTAACCTTGGATAAAGAAAATTTGACATTCCTAATTTTATCCGATCACAAATTCATCTATCAAATGCAATTATTTTTGTACGAATTTCAAAGAATTATTGCCAAATCCTGGTATCTAGTTTCCTACATATCTTAGGTTACATGAAAAATCGAGTCACTTGTAGTTTAACTGTTTGATATTAAGCATAATTTTTAAAAATTTCAAAAGTTATCCTAATTTTGAATTACATAGAGACCAAAAAGTGGAGAATAAGAGGATTGAGAATAGTTTGGAATGCAGTCGAATCTTCAACTTAGAACTGGGTATACATATCTTAATACTCAGGGTATCAGAATAACTTTAGTTTGATTGAACCGATAGAAAGTGTAGTATTTTTTATATATGATACTTTGGTTCAAAATGAGTGAAAAATAAGATAATTTATCGAAAGAAGACCTGTAATTATCTCAAATACAAATGCGGGGATCCTTACACCCATAATTGACAACTTACATGGATAGTCTAGTGTGAGTTTACATAGATACTCTAGTGTGGTCATCAATATTTAAAGAAATGGAAAAGTTTCTTCTAGTATGAGTTTAGAAATACTCTACATACGAAACTAAAATAAAAAATATCTTGAAATAACCCCATGCCTTTGGATATGGAAGTGGTTTTACTGTAGTAGAAGCCATCCTTCAACTCACATATAAAGAGTCTAATACTCCTCTTCGAACTATTTCCATGTTTTTTTATAAGAAAAAGTTCTAAGTTATGCTGCATATTTATGGAGTCATCTGCACCCATGGCATTGGTTTGATATTTTCATCCTTCTTGAATTCTCTCAACAACATCTTTAAAAATTATCATTATTAGATAAAGTAATTTAACATGGAGAGATAGTTTCTTCGCTTCTACTCTGTGTTGTGTTATGTCTTTCTTGGTGCAGTCTTATCATACTCTATGTATGACCCTTTCATTAAAAAATTTGTTGATTTTCTTTATTTTACTAGATAATTTTTCCTGGATAAACCTATGGTTTTGTTTTTAGGATTTCATCCTCCCAGATAAACTAAAAAAAAATTAAAATAAGATTTTTAGGGATAAACATATTTCATGAATGGCGCAACTAGTTTTTGTCCAGTAGTTCCCTTTTTATAGTATCTATTTTGGAAGATAATAATTTCCACAAATATGGACACAACAACCCTCTCAGTTTCGGATAGGATGGCCCATTCTGCCAATTGGGATGTTTTAAGTAGAATAGTCCCTGCAATTGTCTATTGTGGTCTCTTGTATTTGTAACCATCTGAACTATGAATGAAAAATTTCTCATATTTATTATGATATCCCTTGAAGCTATCAGTTGTAATATTTTTCATGTAGCCTCAAGTAGGTCTCGCATATTTTTCATACTGATATGACTTATAGATAATCCTTAAATTTCCAACCTTCTAGAAATCTAGCACATTATAATTTTTTATATGAGGTTGATTATATATATATATATATCATTTAAATTTTCAAATTTTGGATAATTTTGCATACACTCAACCTTGGATAAGAAGTGTCTTACACATATTCCTTGAATTACTAACTTTTGAGTGATCATGCATATCATTCAACCTTATTTATAATATGGCTTATTGATGTACTTTAGATTGTCAGTCTTTGGGTAATCTTATACATAATCAATCTTGGATATGGCGTAGCTTATACAGAACCCTTGGGATGTCATGTTTTTACAGTATTGTGTATTATCTGGAAAAGATATCATTATGGATTATGAACAACCTCTAAAATATCAATCTTGGGTAATTCTGCACACTATCCAATTAAGATATCATTGTATCTTATGGGTGAACTTTGAATTGTCGACTTTTGGATAATCTTACACTCTATCCTATCTCAAATATGGCAACTTATAGATAAACCTTGGACTATCTCAACTTTTGAGAATTCTAGTATATCTTGCATCATTAAATAATGACTTAAAAAAATCCTTTTGATCGCATGCTTCTTCAGCTCTGCTGGTGAATCTGATTTGTTATTTTGTAATTAATGCACTTGAAGCTAATATATATCCCTCAATGCCAGAATTTTTACCTCTAGCATGATTTAATTAAATATAAATTCTTTCAAAATGTCCTTCAGTGCTAGACTCCTCTATCTTTTCTTGATTAATAGATATATAGAAATTTTTCAAAATAGCCTTCAATGCTATTTCTTGTACTGTTGTGTGATTAATGTATATGGAAGCTTTTGAGTTAAGACTGCACATCTAATGCAACTTAAGGATTCCTTTGGATTGTTGTATCTTTAAAACTAGTTAGAGAATGCAATATGGTATTTGTAGCATGCCCTTTTTGACTACAAGTAACATATACAGTGGGTCATATAAAACATCAGCTCGATCACTATGCTAGTGTGTTGGCCCTTTTGCATGTTTCTACGCTCAGGGTTGATGATTAGTAGCAACAATACCACTTTAGCTAGTGGCCTTTGTCAATTTCAAAAGAAAGTTTTTGTAATATAAATCAAATGACTTTTCTTGAAATTGTCATCCTCCCCTCGAGATGAATAGATAATCAAAATGTTATTTCTAATCTAAGTGTTGGAACCCCATCTATGAGGACAACTAGTATTTTTTCGACATCACATATTTGTTGTTGTGATCCATAATTTGTTGGAGATTTAAGTAGGTCTTAATTATGCTCTCCTTGCTTGATGACCCATTTAATCTTAGAAAATTCGAGATTTAAGTCGGTCTTAATTATGCTCTCCTTGCTTAATGATCCATTTAATCTTAGAAAATTGTTAATTGTAGAAAACTCAATACTTTTAATTTTTTCAATTATCTTGGCTCTTTCTTGTTGGCTTTCAAATAAATACTTTTTGTATTATTTTAAATCAAATGAATATGGTAAATAACCAGTGCCTCTGTTGATTCTTTGTAGGTTTTAGGATAACCTACATTCATTGAAAATATCTTATTTTTAGCAAAATTGATTTGTGTTGACCTTCTTAGTCTTCAACTTACGTCCCTTTCATCCTCGAGTTCTTATCCTCTTTGAGTGGTTATTATCCTTGGACTCGTGCTTTGATTCCTTAGGTTGATAAGTGTAAGGGAAAAATTAATTTATCATAGCATAAATTAATTTAATGAAAATACTTTTGTGAATTATTAAATTTGAAACTTTTTTTCCTTGGGAAATAAAATTGGGAGGGGATCTGCCAATTAGGTCATGTCTTGTATCAGCTTTATTGAACATCCTTGGCTCGAGGTTCTGATGTATTTGACATTTTTTTATCAGGTTTGGAGATCTTTTAACATAATGGCTGGGGAGTTTTTGAGATGAGTCTTTGAGAAATCTAACATAGCAGAATATTTATGAAGTTGATGTTTCTCTTTCGGCACTAGGGAATCATCAGAGTCTTGTCTGTGAACTATTTAGCATGGTATGGTTGAATAAAAAATGTTTACCAGTTAGAGGTTTCAAGGTAAAATTTATAGGAGATTTTGACATTCTGTGGGGATCTTGAGATTTTTCCATAAAATCTGCTCTTACTTCATCCTTGGTGTGATTTTTCATTCTGATTGTTGGAGGATGGTCTTCTTTTTCTTCTTCTAAATCTTTAGATTCCTTCTCAAATATTATTCCCTAAAATCTAATTCTTGAGTGATATGACCGAGGCTTTGAGGCACCAATGTATTCTATTAATGTAGGCATTAGGTCAAATGTAGTTCCTACAATAAAGATGAGATTAAAGAGATATCTAAAAGGGTGACCAAAGCTGACAAAGGCCGCTTACATATCCCTTTCTTAGGAATCCAGATCACCACATAGTTTATAATACTAAGAAAATTAATAGAAGTTTCTAAGTGATTAAACATAGTCAATATTGGCTGGCAGAGTATACCTTTATTAGGAATAAGATCAAACGTGGTTGGTACATAGGAAGATAAGGGAACTTTAGCCTACTATAAAACATAGAAATGATTATAATCATAAACATGTAGTTACAAGAAAATATGCATAAATAAATCATTATGTTTGATGTCGTATCTCTTCACTACATCACAATTAATTGTCTTGGGCCATATTTTGCCATCCATCTCAAGCAAAATCAAGGCCTATCTGCATAACACTTTGTAGACTACATATAGTCCTTGCTTATTTGGATCAGACTTGTCCTTGTATATATCTCGGTGAGGGAATTTCTATTTAAGGACCGATTTTACAATATCAAGTATGCATTCTATAACTCTAGTGTTAAAAGCATGAAGCATTCTTTGTTGATAAAATTGATTGTACCATACGACACTCATTGTATTTTTATCGATCATCATAAGTTATTCATATCAGGTATGAATTGATTCTTCATTAGTCAATCCTTCTTCCTGGATGATTCCTAAATATGGTATTTAAACTTCATTGGTTATTACCATTAAAGTTCTAACTATTTTGCGCTATCCTAGAAAAGCATAAGGCAATATATCATGCCATGATTAGTTATTATCGACCATCTTTCTCAAGATCTTCTTGATATTCTTGTTGGCTACTTCTACAACTTCATTTATTTGGGGATGATATATGGTTAAATTTTAGTGAGTGATCTTAAATCTTTCACTTATATCTTTTATCAAATGACCATTCAAGTTTTCTCTACTATCAATGATGATTAACTTAAGTATCCTAAATTGATAAATCGTTTTATTCATGAAAAATATCTATTATTACGTTTTGGTCACTGCTTTGTAAGAATTTTCTTTCACCCATTTAGAGAAGTAACTGATAGCAATCTAGATGAATTTTGGTCTGTTAGAAACTGGTGGCTCAATTATCCCAATGATATCCATGCCCGAAGCTACAAATGTCTAGGGTGGCCTCATAATATTAAGTTCATGCATGGGAACTCGAATCAGATTTGCATGTCTCTAACACTTATGAAACTTTTGCACAAACTTGTTACAATCATTTTCCATGGTCAGCCAAAAATAACTGGCTCTCAAAATCTTCTTGGCTAGAGTAAAACCATTCATATGAGGCCTACAAATCTTGGCATGCACTTTTTGAAGTGATTTGTATCTTTAATGGAATCTATACATCATAGAATTCCAAATCTGGGGTCCTTCTATAAAGAACTTCCCCATTTAGAAAGAAATTTTTAGCCATTTTTGTAGAATGTACTCTTTTGATTGATGGTGTCATTTCAGAGTATGCCCGAATTCTAGATACCACTTGATATTAATGTACCATAGCTTCCTATCTAGTTCTAATTTGACATGTTCACAATGTACGGGTTGATCCTTTAAACTTATCTCTGACTGATGTAACTCTAATATAAATAATTAATCATGAAAGATATAGCGGCAAAATCATCGGCGAACTCGTTCTATACCCTTGAAACATACCTAAGCTCAACCTCTTTGAATCTTTTGGATAGATGTTGTACCAATTCTATGTATGGAGTGATTTTAGAGTCCTTCATGGACAATCTCCTCAAATTTAGTTTACCAATAGATCGAACTCTCTAACGATTAGTAATTCTCAAATATTTATATCAAGAGACAATATGAGGCCACGAATTCAAGCTCATATTTTTCCATGTTGTTGGTACATGGAAAGTAAGGTTTGGTTGTTACAAACTAATACCGATCGATTTTTGAAATGAAGACCACTCTAATTCCTAAACTATTCAAATTGACCGCTTCATCAAAGAACAATCTCTAACCAGGGTATGCTTCAACAATTTATTCTCGTGCGAACAATACATCTTTATTTGGAAGTAAGTTTAGAGTGGCTTCGATTCTTCATCAACAAGATTCTCTAATAGATTATCCACTAGGGATTTCCCTTTTATTGCTTTTTGAGTCAGGTATACAATGTCGAACTTGCTCAACAACATTATTCATTTAGCAATTTTCCTTGTGGGCATGGCTTTTTAGAATATATACGTCAAAGGATCTACTTGGAAATAATATATTTTTAATATGAAATCAAATAATGGCTCATATTCTGGGCCACCTAAGTCAATACAAAACATGACCTTTCCAACAAAGTGTAGCAAGTCGCTTACGAAGTAAATTTCTTACACAAGTAGTAAATTACTCGATCCTTCATTCCAATTTCATCATGTTACCCTAGAACAGATTCAAACGCATTATCTGAGATTGATAATTATAGTAACAAAAGACTTTTTTTACTTAGAGGAACAAACACCAGTGGACTACATAAATAATCCTTGATACTATTAAAAGCTTTTGGGCATTCTTTGGTCCATTTATTTGTTGCATCCTTCTTGATCAACTTAAATATAGGCTCATAAATTACTACTGATTGGGCTATCAACCTACTAATGTAATTTAATATTCCTAAGAAGCTCATTTATCCCTCGTTGTCTTTGGATGTGGTAGCTCTTGGATTGCCTTGATTTCAAAAGGTCAAGATCAAAGCCCTTTATATTGACTATGAATTCCAACAACTTCCTAGTTAGTTCCCCAAAAGCATGCTTGGCCAGATTTAAATTTATGTTACACCTCTGTAACCGATTAAAGAACATTATCAAGTGATCTAAGCGGTTTGAACTCTTACAGTAATTGATAATCATGTCATCTACATATACTTCAATCTTCTTGAAGATCATATCATGAAATATGGATTTCATGGATCTTATGTAAATTGAGTCAGCATTCTTAAAATCAAACAACATCACCCTACAGTGATGAATACCCTAAGGTGCGATGAAAACAATTTACTCTACATCTTCTTCATCCATCATTATTTGATGATACCTTGTAAAATAATCCATGAATTATTTTATTTCATGATTTGCATAATTATCAATGAGAATATAAATATTGAGGAATGGAAATTATCTTTGGGTTGGTTTTGTTCATATTTCTATGATTGACATCGATCCTAATCTTGTCATCCTTATTTGGTACTTGAACAATATTGTCTAGCCATGTTAGATACTTTAGGAATACAACCATATTTACTAGGATTTTCTTAGTGACTTCTTTATTGATTCTCAGACTCAGCTCTGGCTTGAGCTTCTGAGACTTTTTCTTCACAATATTAAACTTTGGATCATTGGCAATTTATGGGATATAATATCTACACTCAACTTGTTATATCATCGAAGGACCAATAAAATATATCAATTTGTTCTACGAGAAGTTTAATGAGATCTCTTTTCTGTGCTTATATCAGATGAATAATGATTCTGGTTTATTTGACTTCACCGCCTCTAAGTTGGGCCTTTCCTAATTCTTAAAATATTTTAGTTCCCCTATTAATCATTTTGGAATCATTATTTCTTCATCATATTCTCCCTCTCTATTATTATTTTCCTCAATTTGTTTATTTAGCTCTTGACATGACATGTCATTTACAAGTTTAAATTATTATTATTATTGAAATTATAAACAAATTAAGTTGGATGATATTAAGCATATAATAACAACAAAAAAATGGAAAATATTTTGCAATAGGAGAAGGCTTTAGTTGAATTTAGGAAATATTTATAAACTTTGGCTATGACCCACACCGCAGGTCTAGGAATTTTAGAAAGAATAAAAAACATAAATGAGGTAAATAAAACATAAAGGGTGGGTCTTTAAAAATCATAAATGAGGTAAATAAAAGTTAAAGGGTGGGTCTCTATCCTCATTCAAACTACCACAAGTTTTGCAAAAATGTCAATTTTATCATTTTATCTACCTCATTGATCGGGGAGTTGTGAGTAGAGTGGAAGTTTAGTTCAACAATGTCTCCCTTAGTTCAGCTCACCTTATTCCAGCCTTCTCAGGGGAATCTTCTATAATAGAATCACATTCTTCAAACAAGTTTCCATTTTCATCCTCAAGACCATCACTTGCAAATTTTATGAATATAAAACATAACTGGCAGAGTAAAGGCAATATCTTGGCAAGTGTAGACCTTTCTTATTTGTCTCCTTTCATATTCATTTTTTGTAACATAGACTAAATTATTATTATTCATTTATGCATCACTTTTTCAACAGATAATTCATCTACACGAAAGCTAATGCAATGATTTCCCACCACTCTGCTTACCATGGCCACTGATTTTTTAGTCTTTGTAATAGTGGGTACATAGCTTCATCAAAACATTCTACAATGCTTTTATATGATGTTCTAAACTTTTAAGAAATTCCCAAATAGAAATTTTAACAGAGGTCTTCTCAAAATATTTCATGGTAGAGTATTTTGGTATTGTAATTTTATCCAAAATTCCTCAATTTATCCTTCAGTGATTGGCTGCCTCTAAGAACCCTTCTTGTATGCATCATTAGTCAACTCTTCCAAAGTGTAGTATCTTCTTTATATTATCATTCCTTGGGTAGAGATGGCTTCTACTACAAGGTCTTATTCTGCAAGTACCAAGGAAAAGGCTTGATAAGATACAATGAATACTAAAAATTTGGGTTTCTAGACAATTACTAACTTTTACGCCTTTTTCACATTACTGTTTCATCAGGGTTGACATACACTATAGATGAACTCAGTGCCCATTCATCTCTTGTTTCTATTATACTATTGGTGGCCCCTTTATTATTTGGAAATCAGTTGTTGGTAATATTTGGCAGCTCTATTTGAAGCAAAATCACCTCGTGATTGATCAAATCTTAAGTCTTGTATTTCAAATTAATAATATCCATATTTATGTTTCTAGTACCTTATAAATGGTATGCACAATACTGATCAACATAAAAAACCGAGCTATTACACAAGATGAAAAAACTGTGCAAACGCATGCTAGCTGTACTTTAGCCTTGAAGATCTAGGGTCCTGGTCCCTTGTTGAAGTTGATCATCATCAAAACATGATAAAAAAATTCACTCCTTTTTGATGATAACAAACTAACCACGAATCTTTGAGTATCAACATTCATTCATCACATTTAATGAGAGTGATTACCACTACTGAAGATGAATTCCCCCTATTATTCAATCATCATGATTCAATCATTATACAACATAGGGACCTGGCCCCTTGTTGTCAATTGATATAAAATATTACGACCCAACCTTCCCCCTGTTAATATGTATAACTAACCTTCCCCCTATTACTATGCCTTCATACCTTCTCTGTAGCATATCACATACTTCCCTCTATCAACATGCCACACATATCTACAATTCAAGATTTTATTTACACCTAGTACCTTTGTTTTTACACCAAGTACCTACCACAAGAAATCAATATTTTCCTTTTTTTGTATTATTAAAAAGTGAAAACAGTAAACCAAGAGTAAAATAAGCACAAGTCAGTTAACTCATGGCCATCAGGCCACACTAACATGAAGAAAAACCTTAATAGAAAGAGGAAATACATACAACACACAAGCAAATATTCATTCATATGGAGAGGATAAGTATCATTGCAGTGCATCATTTAAATATTCTAGAAGAAAAGACACATGAAACAAGAAGGGTTTAATAGGAGAGGGACTTGGAAGTAAGGTTTAACGAAGTAGATTTAGGTTATTGTTTTGTGTAGCATGACAGTGCAACAATTCCTTGGTTAAAAGCCCCATTTCTACATTCAAGTTAAGAACCTTATCTATCAAAGTGGACACTCTTTCCATTAGGTCAGCATTATCAGTATTAATCTAATTAGTCACACTTGGACCTTCAACGGTCAAATACTGAATCATCTTGTTCAATTTGTTGATCTTTGCATCCTTAGTAGTTATATTGAGATGTAACTCATATATCTCTTTTTTAAACTCCCCTTGACAGTTGGTACTTGATTTTTCCTTCACATACTTAATTTTTGACAAGTGTCTTCATACCAAGCATTTGTAATACAGTTCAAGGAGTTCTATTCTCATAGACAATACAAGTGATCAGCCAATTTATTTAATAAGTAACCATAAGGTATGCCATATTTTCTATTTTTCCCAAGAACTACTTTGTGTATGTGTTCCATCATTAATGCAGGTAAACTATTGAACTCAAAACTGCTAAGACATTCCATGACATACAGGTTAGTAGCTAAAGCAATGCTCCTCTTATATAATTTGGAAAAACTACTTTGTTTACAAAATCAAAGACTAATTACAACTGACTCTTGAGTGATTTCCTATTTACTGCAGCCATAGATTAACCTTTAACCTTTGACTCGGTTTCCAAACACTCTATTGATGGTTATTGCCTTGAGACAATCCTCACACCTTAGATAGGAACCTCTAGAATTCTCCTAAGTAATGCAATATCAATATTTAGCTTCTTCCTTTGAACTACAATAGTCATCTTCATTTTGTCTTCAGAAAACTTCAATGTGGAATAGAATTCTCGGACCACCTCATCAAAGATGATTGGAATAGGTCCTTCCATAAGATGCATCTAGCCTTGATGTTTTACCAGCTCAACTAATTTCAACATACTAGGTTCTGTTAAGAAACTTGTGCCAAAAACCCTTCCAGTTAACACCTTTTGATTTCTCAAGAACCTATTTCTTACTTCTTTAGACACAACCTTTCCTTCTTTCTTTAGTTTTCTTCTTTCAAAAACACTAATGGGTTCTCCTTAAGTTTTTTCCTCTTCCTAAGACCAGGTCCTTAAGAAATTTGTTGGTTCATAGCAAAAATTTTAGACTTCTTCCATGAAATTCTTGTTATCTTACTTATATTTTGGTCCTTAGGACTAATTTTCCTCGTTCTAGGCTATTTGACATCACGATGAGATTTTCAGCAACCCAGACATCATCCATTGATATACTACCAGAAAAATCTTGAGGCTTCAGGGATAAATCTTCGTTAACTAGTTGACTGAAGAAAAGTTTGGCTTTTAAAGGGTAGATGATGAGAGTTGCTTTTTCATAAGATTTGTGAGAGAATTTTTATCTAGGCTAAGATCAAAGGCCTTGGAAATGCATGAGAATGGATAATTTTTGTCCATTTCGAGATTCTTAACATAAGAGGACTACTTGAGGATAGATTTCTTTCTTTGAAAAGAGAGGGTTTTTGATAGAGCAGGACTTTAGAGACTGATAAGCATTGTGAGGGAAGTTTTGAGAGAATGAGATATTATCAATTTCAATTTTTGGGGGTGATTCATCCCTTCTTATAGTATAGGATAATTTTTTGAAACAATAAGAGAAAGTGGTTTTTTCTGTCAGAACAAGAAAAATTGTACATTCATGATACTAACCTGAGAGATGGGACTAGGTCCCATTTTTTCTTTGAGTGAATCCTTATCTTTGTGGATGCTACATTTTCCTCCTCTAAAGTTATTCCAATAGGTTTATACCTGCAAAGATATAATATTGAGTTAGACCAATATGTACCTATTTTACTAAGCATACCTGTCTTCTTATGATAGTTAATTTGTAGGAGAGAAACTAATCCAGCTAGTAGGTCAGATTAATTTGATCAATCTCAGCCTTCGCTAGTTACTTTCAATACACCACTTCATAAAATATTTGTTCTGAAAAATGTCTGAGGACCATGTCCCAAACTCAGCATCCTTGAATTATCCAAGGTTTCTTCTGCATTACATTGAACCTTCTAACATCATTTAGAATCTTTTTAACTCGCTTTTGGGATAGGAATGTTGAGAAAACCAAGAAATTTCTAACTTAGGCTCTTGTTTGCACTGCTATCTCCAAATATGAAGTTAGACAGGTCTTGATTGTGAAATCTTGACTTGATACTTCTTGAAGTTCTTCTACTTGAGCTGATGTTTTTGAGTAATATCTTTGATCACCATTCATCATTTCTTTTTACATAACTTGGTCCCTTAATAACATCTTTATCCATATCATATCTTTGACCATAGATCAGATCTTCGGAAACTAAATATTCAACACAACATAGATTTACCATTCTTTCCATCTCTACTTGGGACTTGTTATCTGGAAATTTCAGCTTTGATTTTCCAAGGACCAGGTCCCTTGAAAACAATTGATTGAGCAAAAAATAACTTACATGTCTAATGATTCACCATATTTTTGTTGAATAACAAAGTAAGTTACTTCCCATCATTGCACATATTTTATCCTTTTTACCATTTTCACATGAGAAACCTCTACCTTAAAGTGTCTTGAGAGAGAGAATATAGTCAAAATTTCTTGTGATAATTATTAAATAACTACTATCCATGAATTTATTCTAACTGTAAACCCTTTATCTCGCCTACAAACAAAATCATTTGAAAAATTTGGGAACCCACTTGAGTTTGAGTTCCCAGTAAGAAGACGGAGGTGTGATCAAAACCTTTTTTGCCCATCTAGGTAATGAGAGATTCTTCACCTTTTACAAAGCTATGAGACTTTTATGATATTTATTCCTTTTTTTGGATATATCTAACATTGATAAGTCTTGCTCTATTCCAACTTTGACAGTTTTCCTTTATGTGTCCATCTCTTCCACAGTAAGTGTATAAAGGTTAATGGACTTTATTTCTGACATCTTGAACCACCTTGCCTTATGACCCAGGTGATTGAGTTTTGTACTAATGCCCAAGTACTTTACCATTATTAAATCCTTAATTAGTTAATTTAGAGGGTATTTGTGAGAATGATGTCCACAGTAGGGATTTTTGAAGTTCTTCTTTCAGACAGACTAGGTCCCTTTCCAAATTCTCATTCTTTTGGAGTGCTGTCATGAGATGCTTTGGGAAGTCCTTCAAATTTTTTCAGGCTCAATCTAAAATAAGAGGTCTACTTTCTCCCTTTTACCATTTGAATCTTCTACTTTCTCCAATTAACTCACCAAAAACAAATTTCAACTTAGCAACCTCTTGTTTTATTTTTGCCATCTAGAGAGTCAAAGCTATCAATTAAAGATCGCGATATCTTTCATTCTAGAGCATTATTCTTCTCTTTATCAAAAGAAGTATTAGTTTTCTCCAGATGACTAACTAATATTAGATTTTTTTATTTCAGCTTTGTAACTTATTCTTTAGTTTCAGATATCTAAAGGGTTAAAGTTATCAACTCAAGCTCTTGACTTTCTACTTCTTCTTATAGAGCAAATTTTTAGCAGTCATTTCACAAAAGGAAACAATCAACACATGAGTAAGATTTTTTTATCTTTCTAGAAGAATAGTTCTCTAAGTTTTCTTTAATGTCAAAAAATGTTTCCTGATTTTCTTCTTCATCTTAGTGTTTGCCATTACAATAAGGAATCAAAGGTCACTTTCTCATCCTCAATTTCCAGTATGAAAAAATCTTCCTTCCTCCCATTCTTATCATATTTACTAGAGAAATCTCTCCATACATCTAGGGCCTGCCTTACTACATAATCAGCTGTAGCATTTTTTCTTAATTTTATAGGGACCTGGGTCCTGCCCTTACCTTTCTCACCACCAGTCTTAAGGTATTCCTAGTAATCCTTTTTGTTCATTGACCATTCCCTGATTAAATGGTCAAGACTTTCACATTTATGAAAAATATTAATCAAGCCTCACTTCTTGATACTGCTTCCTCTTCTTTATAACTGACTACTTTTCTTCATTGCTCTATCAATTATTTTTAACAAGTAGGCAGCATCAGTGTCTTATTTTCTTGAATCTAACTTTGAAACATTTATTGCTAGAGATTTTTCTCTTTTTACATCCTTCTTCTCTTTCCCTTGTTGCTTCTTGAGTTCATGTGTTTTCAGATTACCAATAACCTCATCCATAGCAAGAATTTTTAGATTCCTTACCTCAGAGATAACATCCACTTTTCTTTCCCAGTATTTAAGAAGAACCCCCAATATGTTTCTCACTTATTTGTACACAGTAATCACTTCTCCTAAACATTGCAACTCATTTGTGATTGAAGCGAATCTTGTATGCATCTCTTGGATAGTTTCTTCTTCTTTTAGGGTGAAGATTTCATATTGTGTAGTCAGCATATAAACTTTTGAATTCTTCACATTAGTGGTCCCTTTCTGAGTAATCCTTAAGCAATCCTAGATCTCCTTGGCATTTTCAAAGGCAAAAATCCTACTGTATTCATCAGGTCCTATGCCACAAACTAATAGTTTCTTAGCCTTGTAGTTTTTCTCAACTTTCTTTCTATCTTCATCATTGAACTCCCTCTTGCTTGTGACAACCATTCTTATAAATCATCCTTCTTTGAATTCTCTAACAAGAACATGAGGATCGTCATTAATTATATCCTTCAACTCACTATCCTCAGGCATAATAAAGTAATACATCCTGATTTTCCTCCACCCATAGTACTTCCTATTAAATCAAGGTGGTCTAGTGTTAGATTGCCCTTCTTCCTGATTAGGTGAAGTAGCCATGATAAACAAAGAATTCTAGGTGTGAACCTTTTAGTATGAACCTACTGTAATACCCATTGATGAAACTGGGAGGGTTGCACTACACAGTCAGGGACCAGGTCTTTTAAAGTCAATCACAGGCAATCAACTAATAAAGCACAGGATAACTTAAAACTTTGCAGGAAAGTAAAGACACAAGGATTTTAACATGGAAACCCCCATGCCCAAGGAAGTAAAACCAAAGCTTTCCCTTACAAGATCTTCAAAAATCCACTATAATCAAAATCTTGATTACAGACTCCATTTGAACCTAACTCTAGGTTCCTTCCACTTGTAGTAACTCTACTACAGCCTCACCTTGATAACTGTACAAAGAATCTCTTAATACTAATTAACTCTAATCAAACCAAATGTTAACAGGAACTTTTTCAGTTTCCACCCCAGTGAGTTAGTCTAACCTAGCCACAGGTATACAGGAACTTTCCGGTTATGATGTCTCAGAAAGTCAGGCCTTCAGGATTCTCGTAGTAATGCTAGTATGTGTGGAAAATTCAATAGGGGAAGATGATTCCAGACCCATTCCTACCCCAGGGAAAACATTTGTACTTCAACCATCATAATACTTATGCAAGCTTTACGTTTTAGTTCCATGAACATATCTTACATGCACGCACTTCCCTTAAGATTATGCGCATTTCAAGTTCTTAGTATGAGGAATCCCAATTCACTCAGTGTTATGAATCATGTTCCCTGAAGATAGAAATTCTAGAATCAGGTTATTCTGCTCATGACTCATGTAGTCATGTCATGTTTTACTATATGTTCAGTCCAAATGACTCATGCTCTACTCCTAGTGATTAGCCAAACTCATATTATGTTGCATATACCCTTAGTTTAGATCCCTCAATGAATTAATAATGTTAATGTTCCATCCGTCAGTCCTTAGTTACAGCGTCATTCAGTAATCAATATTTAGTAAAGGACCCAGATAGTCCTACAAAACCATGGACTTCACTTATCAGTAATTTAGCCATCAAAATTTAGTACCAGTCTAGCCCTTATTTATCAGAAATCAACATTCAGTCCCAGTTATAGTCTTAGTTACTTTTATAGTATCAATTACCATCTTAGCTACAATCTTAGTCCCAGTCTTAGTCCAATCAGATCATAAACTCAATTCACTTTCAGGATCACCCGAAAATAGCATATGGCCACCAATTATTTAGTTATTGGTGTTTCAGTACCTCAGTTTACCGAATGCTTCTGAATTATGTTGGACGCTTGGTCTTGCATTTTTAAGGTAATACAATTTTTCACTCATTCATGCTCAGTTACCTCATGTTACTCTGTCAATCATTACATTTTATGTAAAATACTCTGTTGTCTAAGTCCAGCCTTTTAGGCTAAGTATAGTTTAGCCTTTTAGACCCAGTAGTCAGACATTAGTAATTCATTTGATTAGATAAGTTAGTATATTTATGCATTTGTGCTTAGCACCCACGTGAATATTTTTTCTACTCTCAGTTAGTGTGTATAAGGCTTACTCACTTTATCTTAGATGATGTTTAATAGGCCTTGTCTACTAATACAAGAATCCCAGCCATGTAGCGAACTCCTATTCTAATGTCCTGCTCAGATCAGGCCAAGATTCGTTTTCTTCCTTCAGTCACTAGAACTCTATAGATAGAGTGTCATAGGAATGCTCCAATGGAGTAGAATTTTGCATTATGAGTAAGTTAAGCAGCCAGTAATTTAGTTTAGCAACCAGGCAGACAAGTTCAGATGGTGTGATTTTCTATCTTTCCATCTAGTCGCACTATCTAGACTCTCATGAATATGATCATTCTAAGTTGGACTAACTAGGTACTTCTGTGTTCATCCTAGTTCATGTATCGTATCTTAGTTTTAGATCTCAGATATTTAGATAGAAGGTGCCTCGTGCATCACCACAACTTTCCTCATAGCTCAGCAAAGTCAGCCCAGTATTTTTCAAGGGACATAGTTCCCCAAGGGGGAGATACACTATAATTCCCAAAACTTTTACGATATAAATGTGCCACTCTCTCTTTGAGTAATGAATCCAGTTTGGGGTAAGGGGTACTCATGAGTTGACCCTCAAACTCCGATCTTAGCCGTAAGCCAGGTATTTAAGGTTCTCAGTTCAGATTATAATATCCATCTCATTTATCATATTACAAACTCAGTTACGTTCATGTCTTTTCACTCATACATATCTAGTAATTAATTTCAGACACACCAATATTTTATGTTTAAGAAAATAGTTTCCCTTGAACTCATCCAGTTTCATGCTTAGATTACCATGATAAACTTGGTATCAATTACCATTGCATATTCAGTCATGCATTCATGTGTCAGATTAGTCATGTATTCATACATTAGCTATGTATGCTTAGAATAAATCTCAACAAATCAGTAATGTCAGTCATGTACTTGTGTTTCAGTTGCTTATGTTCAGCATGTACTTTACCTTACCATTTACCCCATCTCAGCCAGTTTCATTCAAGGATGAATGTTCCTAAGGGGGAGATTATGTAACACTCCACAAAATCCTAAGCTTAATTCACTCCATTTATGCTTGTTAAGGGGGTCCCATACTTACAAGGTTCTAGCTAAGTTTCTACACTTAGTTTATTTTAGCCTTTGAAAGTTCGCATCCTTATTTTGTGACTTTAATGTCCTTTAATGGTTTGTATTCTTGATAATTCATGACTAGGAAGATCAATAGGTGTTCCCGGACAAGTTTTAGATTTTTTAAAACTCGTTTAGAGAATCTTTGGAATCCCAAAATAGTGGACCAACACGATCTTAGTACGTCGCATCACCAATCGCATTGGTTGATATTGTTGAAAATTTTCAGGGTCAAAGAACTGAGTCTCAATGCGATGATGGTGCGATGTATTGACTATTAAGTCAACTCCATGATGCACCACATCGCTAATAGAATCGGTGCCTAATTCTCAGTCATTTAAAAGTTGTATCCTCAGACTTAATTCAGTCTTTTACCCAAATCCTTTAGCCCTCATAACTCAAATTTATCCATATTTTTTCTAATTCTATTCATTATTGTAATACCCCGTGCTTCGACCTAGCGTAAAATCATTCCAAGTATGTTAGAAACATACTTTGAAAGATGAATCCACTTTTATACACATGTAATTTTTAAGATTTTAGTTTTTTTTTGAGTGGGAAATTAAATAAGCTTTCCATCAATTCCCATTTCGTCTAAATCATGTAACGGGGTAGAAAGTCATGGCTGAAATAAAAAAAGTAGTCAAAACTACCCAGGTGTGATGGTCAGAGCTGATGGACCATCGAGTGAGTGATGGACCTTTACCCAAACCATCGCAAGGGAGACAGTGAGACCATATTCTGCCTAAAGGTGATGGATCAGGCCGATGGACCGTTAAGCTAGTGATGGCTCAGGCCGATGGACCATCGAGCTAGAGATGGATCATCGCCCAAGCCATCATAGGAGAGGCAGTGAACTCCTATTCAGCCCAGGTGTGATGGTCAGAACCGATGGACCATCGGACCCACCATCGTATAGTTCATTCAGTTATTTTAAAGTTATTTTTAAAGGGGTATTTGGGTCTTTTTCCACCCGTTTTAACCTCTAATTATATCAGATCATGGCTCATAAGCTCATTATATATCTACAACATAAAATTAGGGATTTCTCTAAAATATAATCCCCAAGAACAAGATCCAAATCCTTCTTTAAAAAACTAAGAAATTCAAGTTCTTCAAGTCCATGAAATTCAAGAAACTCAAAACCCAGGTATGTCATATGTGGATTCAGAGGTATCTTTCACCCATGAAGCTCAAGAATCTCTTTTCAAAATCCAAGATTTATGTATTTATGAATGTTCATGATGTTGTGGGGTTTTGATTCATGTTTGTAATTACATGTTCCAATGATTGATCCTAGGATATGGTGATTTACATAATAATCATGATAAACCCTTAAATTTACACGTTCATTGATGTATGAATGATTATTAGAAGTGTTGATCATTGTATAACAAAAGCATACTCCCCATGTGTTCGATTAAATGCCTATGTGAAAGAAAAGTTCCATACTAGTATGATAATATGAAATCCCCATTTATGTACAAGCTTATGCATGTCCAATGTTTGATGAAATGTCTTAGTCAATGAATTATGAATAAATGTGTGGCCATTGTGGTTCTTTAGAACTTGTACTTCATGAAGTCTCCAACTTATTATATTATGGATTGTTGATGTTGGTCATGTATTCAAGAAAGTCATGCTTTGTCAATTTCTTCCCATCGAGTCCGATGGGTACTTATACCCAAAAATTTAGCAGTGTGCCTAGAACTAGTGTCATGTTTTCAAGATACTCTTAATCAAGCCATGATCCATAGAATTCAGCCAGTCTCATGACTTAGGAAAAGTCAGTAATCTCAGTAGTATTCCTTCAGTCAATGGAACTCAGTTAACTCAGTCCAATCAGTTCAGTTAATCATGTTCAATGTCTATTCAGATGGGAGTAGAAATTAGCACCAAGCGAACCCAAGGATGGGAACCCACCTGTTATAAAAGGGTGTGATTCTTAGAAGAAATCCTTGTGTCCAGAATTACATAACCAACATAGGTTGTGACATCATAGCCTGTTATATGAGGGAAAATAAGGTGGCTTAACCTGTTATATGAGGATTCCCACTGTTCTCACTAGAGTTACCTGTTATATAAGGGTTACTCACAAATTGTCCTTACCAGTGGGGCGGTATTGACACCCTTCCAATAAGGGTTACAGATTGGCCCCAATTCAGCTCTATTGCATTATTTGGGGCATGTCAGTTAGATGACTACTTCCCAAAGTTTTAGTTATAGATTAGGACTGTCAGATACAGTTATTCAGTCTCAGTAAAAGAACTTAGGTAGTTCTTTAGATTTCAGGACTATCAGATACACATAACTCAGAATAGTACGGAACTCAGTTAGTTCCATTAGAACCTATACTATCAGATATAGTCGCTTAGTATTAATTATTTTAGTTAAACAACTATTAGTATCTCATGTTATCAGTACTCAGACTCAGTAATCATGTTATCATGAACTTAGTTATAGTTACTATATATTAATGCATGTATTCTCATGTTCATGCTATCCAGTCAGTAAGTATTGTTCATACATGTGAACCCTTTGTATTCAGCCTACCTTACATGTTTACCATTACATTCAAACATACTAATGTATTTTCGCTATAGTGTTTTATACCATAGGTTCAGAAGCACGAGTTCTAGAGCATTAGTAGTATTTCAGTCCCAGTAGTCAGATTTAGCAGTGAGTCCTCATCCTACGAGGACATGACCATTACTTTATTATCTCGTTAATTAATTTATTTCATTAGTTGTAGTTAGTTGGGGACATGTCCCATCAACTCCTTATTTAGATAGTTCAGTGAGTTAGAGTCCTTTTAGACTACAGTATGTTCAGAAAGTATATTTTAGTTGTTTTGGTTATTTCATACCCCACCAAGATGTTATTTTTTATCAGCTATGTAACAGTTTTGAACCTTATGGACTTTCAATATTTATTTTTGCATTTATGTAGTATATTATGTAGTGTCTAAGTATAAATATCATTCATGGGTTAGCTTGTCTTCCTTTTGGGTGATAAGCACCATGTAGCATTTCGAGTACCAGATTTGGGGAGTTAAAAACTTAGTTTTAGAGCCTAAGGTTCAATAAAGTCCTAGAAAGTTTGAAAGCCGCATCTAGTAGAGTTTTGTACATGGGCGTGTTGCGCACCATATTTATGTCCTGGAGGCTATAAGATGGTTTAGGAATAATTTCCCTTCTTTCAGTATTCATGTGGTGCCATTGAGCATAATCTCAAGCTAATATCTCTATCTGATTAATTTCTCCCTTTCTTACGCATACAAAACATGCCTCCGAAGAAGACAACTGGAACTCAGTCAGCCCCTTAACCAAAATATCCTTTGGGCGAACATGTCTGTCATGTCGAGCTCAGAGCTGTATTCACTACTCTTGCTTAGTTAGTTTCTGCTCAGAATGAATAACCAGCTATCGTTCTGACCAACCTAGTGACTAATTCATCTACAGCTAGGATTCGAGACTTTATCTAAATGAATCCTCCATCCTTTATTGGGTTTAAGTTAGATGAGGACCCTTAAGAATTCATCGAGCTAGTTTAAAAGGTTACAGACATCATGGGGGTTACTTCTAGTAAGAGTGTGGAGCTAGCTAGATATCAATTACAGGATGTTTCTCACACTAGGTACAAATAGTGAAAGTCAGAAAGGGCTGTGGATGCAGAGCCCATTGAGTGGGAGGAATTTACTATTGCCTTCTTAGATAGATTCTTTCCCCTAGAGCTGAAAGAAGCTAAAGTGTTAGAATTTATCAACCTCAGGCAGGGCAACATGATGGTGAAAGAGTATTCTATTAAGTTTACATAATTAGCCAGATATGCACCTCATGTGGTTGCAGATAGTAGGGCTAAGATGAGTAAGTTTGTCTCTGGGGTGAATGATAGTGTGGTCAATGAGTGCAGATCTCGGATAATGAATAGTAACATAAACATAGATAGGCTTACAACTCATGCTCAGTAGATAGAGAAGCAAAAGATTAAGATGAGGGACAAGAAAAATAAGAAAGCAATGATAGGTAGATTCAACTTTGCTTAGCCCAATTCAAAAGTAGAAAACTATTCTCAATTTCATCCTAAGTCATCAGTTCTATCTCTGTCTTCATCTAGTGCTCTAGCTCCTAAGTTCAAGGATGGTAATAGAGATAGAGCGCCAGACTCTAAGTCTCAGGGCAGTGTCAGCAATGCCTAAACTAATCCCCATTGTTAGACTTGTGGTAAGAACCACAAGGGTTATTGTAGATCTAGTAGCGATGTGTCTTTTAGATGTGGTAAGCCAGGCCATAGAGTTAGAGATTTTCCCCAGTCAGGTTATCAGGATTAGCTGAACCATTCCCCCAGCTCAGTCCAATCGCCCCAATCAGTAGTGTGCCACATCCAGCGCTACTAGTGGGTAATGCCCAAATTGAATTTATGCTCTCCAGTCCCGGAAAGATTAGGAAAATTCTCCGGATGTTGTTACTGGTACGTTACCGATCTTTCTTGTGCATGTTTACTCTTTTCTAGATCCAAAAACTTCTTTGTTTTTTGTTACTCCCTATATAGTAGGCAATTTTGGAACTAGTTTTAAAATTATTGAAGTCCTTTTTAGTCTCTACCCCAGTAGGTAAAATCATCAGAGCTCGGTGGGTATACAGGAACTACTCGATTATGATATTTCAGGAAGTCACTATAGAAAACTTAGTTGAATTAGAGATGACTAATTTTAATGTCATTCTTGGCATAGTTTGGCCTCATTCCTGCTATGCCACAGTCGACTGTAGAAATAGAATAGTCCAGTTCCAGTTTCCAAATAAACTTGTCCTAGAGTGGAGGGGTAGTACTTCAGATTTCAGAGGTTAGCTTGTTTTCTACCTTTGGGCATGAAAAATGATATCTAAAGTATGTGTCTATCATGTTGTTCAAATTAAGGACACTAGTTTTGAAACTCCCAGTCTTGATTCAGTCCTAGTCGTGAATGAATAGCAAAATTTCTTTCTCAGAGATCTTCTAGGAATTTCTCCCAAAAAGGAAATAGACTTCATAATTGATCTTCCACCAAATACTCAGCCTACATTATTTTCTCTATACAGAATGGCACCACCAAAACTCAAAGAATTGAAAGAGCAGTGGAAGGATCTCTTATATAAGGGATTCATCAGGACCAGTGTTTCCTCGTAGGGTGCACCAGACTTATTCATGTGCAAGAAAGATAGTTCTCTTAGAATATGTATAGACTACCGTCAGCTTAACAAAGTCACAATGAAGAACAAGCATCCACTTCCCAGAATCGATGACTTGTTTGACCAATTTCAGGGTGCCAGCTATTTCTCTAAGATAGACCTCAGATCAGGCTATCATCAACTCAGAGTCAGAGAATGTGGCATTTTGAAAATAGCTTTTTGTACTTGGTATGGTCAATTTGAATTCTTAGTTATGTCCTTTGGTCTTACCAATGCCCCACCAGCTTTCATGGACTTGATGAACCATGTGTTTAAGAAGTACTTGGACATGTTCGTCATAGTCTTCATAGATGAGATCTTTGTTTATTCCCGCAGTGAGCGTGATCATGCAGACCATCTCAAAATAGTATTGCAGACTCTCAGTAATCATTAATTATTTTCCAAATTCAGTAAGTACAGGTTTTGGCTAGGGTCAATAACATTCCTTGGTCATATCATTTTTGGTGATGGCATTAGGGTTGATCCTCGAAAGACCAAAGCAGTAAGAAACTAGCCCAGACCTATCTCTCCATCAAATATCAGGAGTTTTTTGGGTTTGGCTGGCTATTATGGATGATTTTTTGAGGGATTTTATTCTACTGTACCCCCTTTTTCTAGATTGACTCAAAAGAAAGTCAAGTTTTAGTGGTTAGATCCTTGCAAGAAGAATTTTGAAGAGTTGAAGACTCGACTTACCTCTGCTCCAGTTTTGGGTCTACCAGATGGTTTCATAGTGTATTATGATATATTTGGAGTAGGTTTGCGTTGTGTCCTCCTACGTCATGGTAAGGTGATAGCCTACACCTCCAAACCGCTTAAACCACATAAGAAGAATTATCCTACACATGATCTTGAGTTAGCATCCGTAGTATTTACCTTGAGGATTTGGAGGCATTATATATACAGAGTTCATGTAGATGTTTTCATAGATCATAAGAGCCTTCAGTATGTCTTCCTCAGAAATATCTCAATCTTTGTCATAGAAGGTTGTTAGAGCTCTTTAAAGATTACGACATAAGTGTCCTTTATCATCCGAGCAAGGCCAATGTAGTGGTCGAGACTCTCAGTAGACTGTCTATGGGTATTTTTGCTCATATAGAGGATAGTAAGAAAAAGCAAGATTAGGAAGTCCATCAGTTTGCCAGATTAGGTGTTCGCTTAGTAGATACAGAATAGGGTGACATATAGGTTTAGAATAGTTCAGAATCATCTCTAGTTTTTTAGGTGAAATAAAAGCAAGATAGAGATCCCAACCTTGTCTAGTTAAAAGTGTCAGTCAAGGATCAAAAAATAGAGGTTTTCTCCTGAGGAGGAAATGGTGTATTGCATTTTCTGGGTCGTCTATGTGTTCCAGGTGTGGACGACTTAAGGTATAGAATTCTTGTAAAAGCGCATGGTGTATGATACTCTATTTATCAAGGGGCCATAAAGATATACTGTGAATTGCGATAAATCTATTAGTAGAGTAGGATGAAGAGAGATATTGCAAAGTTTGTGGATAAGTGCTCTACATGTCAGCAGGTTAAGATATAGCATCAACACCCTAGTGGGTCCATGCAGGAGTTCAGTAGTCCTATTTGTAAGTGGGAAGAAGTGAACATGGATTTTGTGATGGGTTTGCCTCATACTCGTTGCTAGCATGATTCATTTTCGGTCATTCTAGAAAGGATAACCAAATTAGCTCATTTTTTTCGAGTACATACCTCTTATTCAGCCAAGGATTATGCCAAACTCCACGTTAGAGAGTTGGTCAAATTTTACAAAGTTATGTTGTCTATTATCTCAGACAAATGTACCTAGTTCACCATACATTTCTGGAAAGTGTTCTAAACGGTTCATGGTACCCAAGTTCATCTCAGTACAACCTTTCTTCAATAGACAAATAGTCAGGCAGAATGGACCATTCAGACTTAACAAAATATGCTAAGGGCATGTGCAATCGATTTCAAGGGTAGTTGGGATTACCAATTGCCTTTGATTGAGTTTACATACAACAACAACTATCATTCCTGTATTTGAATGGATCCATTCGAATCTCTCTATGGTAGAAGATGTAAATCTTCAATCAGTTGGTTCGAGTTTAGTGAGGTCTCATTCATAGGGCCTGACTTAGTATTCGATGCCTTAGAGAAAGTCTAGTTGATCAGAGAAAGACTTTGGGTGTCTTAGAGCCGACAGAAGTCTTATACATATGTGTGTAAAAAGGATCTCGAGTTCGAGATTAGTAATTATATCTATCTAAAGATCTATCCCATGAAGGGAGAAAAGAGATTCTGCAAGAAGGGAAAATTCATCCCCCGATATGTCGGTCCCTTCAAAATTCTCAGTCACTTCAGTGAGGTATACTATAAGCTCAAATTTCCTTCAGATTATGCCTCAATCCATCCAATATTCCATGTCTCTTTTCTCAAGAAGTGCACAGGTAATCCAATAGTCGTAGTCCCTTTCAGAGGATAGATGTTCAGAACAACTTCTGTCCCAAAGAGATTCCAGTCAAAATCCTAAACTATCAGACTAGCATACTGAGGAATAAAGAAGTCCCTCTATTTAAAGTTCTTTTGTAAAATCAGTCTGTTAAGGGAGATACTGAGGAAGCAGAAGAAGATATGCAGACCAAGTATTCTCACCTCTGCTCTGCAAACTCAGACTAGCTCAAAGGTAGCAGTTCTTCTTAAGCTTTTTAGTTTCATATTGAGAATTCCATTATAAACTTCGTATTAAATACCATTTCATATTTAGTCATACATTCATGTATCAGTTCATTTATAAAATCATGTATCAGACACACATTCTCATTGTGGAAACCTTGGTTCATCAGAACACTCTGTCATGTATTCATGAATCAGTTACACATGCATCAGATATGTATGATCAGTCTTATATATTCATTTATAAATCATGTCATTCATAAGATCAGTTTCCAGTTAGTCATGTTTAGTAAGTATGTTAGTTTATCTTCTCCCCACTTAATCAGTCTCATTCAAGGATGAATGTTATCAAGGGGGGATATTGTATTACCCCGTACTTCTACCCATCTTGAAATTCTCCGAAGTATGTTAGAAACTTACTTTGAAAGATTAATCCACTTTTATACAAGAAGAATTTTTAGGATTTTTACTTTGTGTTGAGTGGGAAATTCAACAAGATTTCTGTCGATACCCATTTCGACAAAATCTGGTATCAGGGTAGAAAGTTATGGCAAAAATACAGAAAGTAGTCAAAACCACCTAGTTACGACGGTCAGATCAAACGAACTATCGAGCTAGCAATGGACTGTCACCCAAACCATCACAACGGAGATAGTGAGACCAGATTCTGCCTAAGGGTGATAGCTCAGGCCACTGAACCATCGAGTTAGCGATGGACTATCGTCTAAGTAGTCATAGAAGAGGTAGTGAACCCCTATTATGTCCAGGTGCAATGGCCAGGACCGATGTATCATCGACCCAGTGATGGACCATTTTACCCACCATCATATAGTTCATTCAGTTATATTTAAGTCATTTTTGAAAGGGTATTTGGATCTTTTTCAACCCGATTTAACCTCTAATTATATCCAATCAAGGCTCATAAGTTCATTATCTATCTATAACATCAAATTATGGTTTTATCTCAAAGATAATCTCGAAGAACAAGATCCAAGTACTTCTTGAAAAAACTAAGAAATTCAAGTTCTTCAAGTCCAAGAACTTCAAGAAACTCACAACCCAGGTATGTTATGTGTTGATTCATCGGTCCCTTTCACCCATGAAGCTCAAGAATTTTTTTTGAAAATCTAAGATTTGTGTATTTATGAATGTTCATGATATAAATTGAATTGAAATTCATGTTCATGATGTTGTGGGGGTTTGATTAATGTTTGAAATTACATATTCTAATAATTGACCCTAGGATGTGGTGATTTGCATAATAATCATGATAAACACTTAAATTTACACATTGATTGATGTATCAATGATTATTAGATGTGTTTGTGATTGTATAACCAAAGAATACTCCCTATGTATTTGATTAAATGTCTATGTGAAGGAAAAGTTCCATACTAGTATGATAATATGAAATCCCCATTTATGTACAAGTTTATGAATGTCCAGTGTTTGATGAAATGTCTTAGTCAATGAATTATGGATATATGTGTAGCCATTGTGGTGGTTTAGAACTTATTCTTTATGAAATCTCCTACTTATCATATTATGGATTGTTGATGTTGGTCATGTATTCAAGAAAGTCATGCTTTATTAGTTTTTTCCCTTCGAGTACTGTAGGTACTTGCACCTGAAAATTTTGCTATGTACCTAGAACCAGTGTTATATATTCAAGATACTCTTAGTCAAGCCATGATCCATATAATTCAGTCAGTCTCATGACTCAGGAAAACTCAATAATCTTAGTTAGTTTAGTTAATGATGTTCAGTGTCTATTTAGATATGAGTACAAATTAGAATAGAGCAAACCCAAGGATGGGAACCAACCTGTTATATAAGTGTGTGATTCTTCGAAGCAATCCTTGTATTCTAGAATTACGTAGCCATCGTAGGTTGAGACATCATAGCCTATTATATACGGGTAGATAAGGTGGATTAACCTGTTAAATGAACGTTCCCACTATTCTCACTAGAGTTACCTGTTATATGAGGGTTACTCATAGACTGTCCTTACCAGTGGCGCAGTATTGATACCCTTCCAATTGGCGTTATAGATTGGACCCCAACTAAGGTATATTGCATTATTTGGGGCATGTCAGTTAGATGAATACTTCCCATAGTTTTAGTTATAGATCAGGATTGTCAGATACAGTCATTCAGTCTCTCTAAAAAAACTTAGATTGTTTTTTTAGATTTCAAGAATGTCAAATACAGTCAACTCAGAATAGTACGGAACTCAGCTAGTTTTATCAAAACCTATACTTTCGAATACAGTTGCTCAGTATCAGCTATTTTAGTTAGACTACTATCAGTACCTCATGTTATCAGTACTCAAACTCAGTAATCATGTTATCACGAACTTAGTTACAATTGCTATATATTCATGTATGTATTCTCATATTCATGTTATCCAATCATTTAGTATATTTTATGCATGTGAACCCTTTGCATTTGGTCTACCTCAAATGCATACCAGTACATTCAAACGTATTGACGTATTTGCGCTATGTTCTTTTAAACTATATGTTTAGAAGAACGAGCTCCAGAGCATCAGTGGCATTCCAGTCTCAACAGTCAGAGTTAGCTGTGAGTCCTCATCCTTCGGGGACATGAGCATTAATTTTTTATCTCATTAATTTAGTTATTTCAATAGTTGAAGTTAGTTGGGGACATGTCCCACCAACTCCTTATTTAGATATTTCAATTAGTTAGAGGTTTTTCAGACTATAGTATGTTCAGATCGTTTATTTCAGTTGTTTTGGGTATTTCATACCCAACCCAGATATTATGTTTTATCAATTATATTATAGTTTCAAACCATATGTTTTTTCATCCTTTATTTCAACATTTATATAGTATATTATGCAGTGTCTAGGTACAGCTATCAGTCATGGGTTAGCTTGTGGTCCTTCGGGGTTATGAGTACTGTGTAGCATTCTGAGTACCAGATTTGGGGCGTTACAATTATTTACAAAATCCTCAAGAAGAAAACACTAGGGCTATTAATTCAAGACTCAATTTATAAGGAATTCCACTATCAACCTTCAAGAATTCACCAACTAAGGTATGTCAAGTGTTCATTCATGGATTCCATTTATCCATGAAGTCTAAGAATCCAATTTTAAATTATAAATTGTTATTTTTATGTTGTGGATTGTTTATGATTATGTTGATGTTGCGTATGGATCCCAAGTTGGAATCTTTTATGTGTTTTCATGACTCTATATTAGTATGTTTCTTGAAAACCTTTCAATTGAGTTGTTTTATATAATTATGATGTATTAATTTGATGATACTGCCTATCCCCTAAGTTATGCATCCTAGGTGTTTGATAAAATGCCTAAAAGAATAAGAATCATGCCTTATAACATAATATAACCTAAATGATGAGTCCATGTTTCACCTTTATGTTCAAAATGACTTCCATGTTAAATATATGCCTTGTAGTTATTTGGTGGAATGCTCATGAGACTAGAATTATGAAACTATGATTGTGATTGAATGCATTCCTATCCATGTACAAGATTATGAATGTCAAATACTTCATGAAAATTTTGAATGATTGTACTATGAATTGTTGACTATGGTTATGTGTCAAGAAGTTTCATGTATTTTTAGTTAAATGCTATCGAGTACTTGGGGTACTTAGACCCAACAATTTAGTTGTGTGCCTAGAGCCAGTGTGAGTTTTCATGATACTCATAGTCAAGACATGATCAGTAGAACTCAGTCAATCATGTGACTTAAGAAAATTCAGTAAATTCAGTATCAGTCTAGTAATCTCAGTAATCTCAGTGATCTTTGTAATCTCAGTCAGTTATTAGATCTTAGTAGTATTCAGTTAGACCTCAGTGACTCAGCCAGCTAGAAAAACTCAGTAGTATTCAGTTAGTTGATAGAATTTAGTAGTATTCGTCATTCAATGGAACTCTGTAAACTCAGTTCAGTTAGTAAAAATTGTACCATGAGTAACAACTCAATCATGCCTAGTTTGAACTAGGAAAACCAGTTCAGTGTCTATTCAGCTAGGAGTAGGATTCAACACCGAGTGAACCCAGGGATATGGTCTAGAGGGTGTAATTCCTAGTAGCAATCCCTGTGTTCCAAAAATCCATAGCCAGCGTAGGTTGAGTGTACCCCTATAATTCTAGGGACTAAACATCTCCTTTGAGTTTTCATTATAGGAGGGGTTGAAGAAAGAGCTCCTTGTCAGAGAGGGTTTACTCATAGCTTGTCTTTAATGGTGGCATGGTACTGAAACCCTTCCAGCTGGGGTTAAAGGTTGGACTCCATTTGTTCACATTTGAGGCATGTTTAGATGACTACCTACCACAGCCCCAGTTTTAGATTCAGTCTTAGTAAAAAAACTCAGTTCGGTTTTACAGATATCAAGACTGTCAGATACAGTCGCTCAGCTCAGTATAAAACTTAGCTGGTTCCATCAATATCAGGACTATCAGACATAGTAAGCCAGTTGTGTCTAGAACTTAGATAGTTCTTAAGATTTAGGACTATCAGATACAGTCACCTATTCGACTAAACAACTCAGATAGTTTTTTTAGCATCAGTATACTCAGTTATCGGTTATCAGTAATATAGTACCAATAACCTCAGATATCGGTTACCTATAAAATATATAATTTATATCCTCAATAGACTTAGTTATTATGTATCACAGTATTAGTAAACTCAAATGTCAGTACTTCAGTACTTAGTACTATCACGACCCCAAATCCAGTTTATGTATTCATGTATGTATTTCTCATGTGTTCATGTTCATATCATTGATCATTTATTGTTATTCCAGGATATGAACCCTTTCATTTATCTTACCTCACTTTCATACCAATACATTTAATCGTACTGAAGCATTTATGCAATAGTGTTTTTACTATAGGCTTAGAAGCACGAGCTCCCGAGCATGTTTAGTAGATCAGCCGTTCAATAGCCAGACTAGCAGTGAGTCCTCATCATTCGAGGATAGAGTGATTATTTTAGTACTTTATTATTTTAGTAGTTCGGTGTTAGTTGGGGACATGTTGAATCAACTCCACATATTTCAAATACTTTATAGGCTTTCAGACTTCAATATATTTTAGATAGTTTATTTCAATTTTGGGTATTGTTATACCCCATTATAGATATTTTTTTATATTTAGTATTAGTTCAGTTTTGAACCTTATGGCCTTATAGCTTATATTTTGTATATTTACAGTATATGATTTAGTGCTTAGTTACAGATATCAGTCATGGGTTAACCTTTTGTCCTTCGAGGTCATGAGCATCATGTAGCATTCCGAGTACTAGATTTGAGGTGTAACCTAGGCCTCACCATGGACCTCTAAACTATTTAACATATGACTTGATAAGGTTCAATCATACCCTAAGGTACAATAAGTACCCTACAACTCATACCCTAGGCAGAATGCACTAGGTAGACCTCAAAACATTAAACGACTAGGTAGATTACTACTCATACCCTAACATATGATGTGTATGGTACCTAATCATACCTTAGACAATATATAACCTCTCACAAATTGATCATCATCCGGGGGGTGGGTGGGTAAATTTGTACCATAGTATATTAGTAGTATTCTCAAACCCTACCTTGTCCAGAAACTCAACTTAGGGAATTTTTTCTAATGGTTCAAAGCCAAGGTGTTTTATTTCTATGGAGATTAAATAAGTCCAAGAGTAACCAATAATGTTAGAGATTTGAAAACATAAAGTAAATGTAAATAATTTTGAATTCAAATGAGTTGGAGACAATAATAGGAAGACTCCATGGTAAAGGCACTAAAAACAATCCTACTTATCTATAATTTTTTATTCATTTTAGTTAATTATCTTGGTTGTTATTCACTGGGTTGATAATATGACTATATTCCTCCGATCCTCTATTCATCTATCTAACATAGCCCCATAACTACATCATTGAGTGGGATGTGAGAACTAAGTTAAATGCATTTATATTTAATCATGTATTTGAAACAAATGGGGATAATTGGGTATATTCCTATCCCAAAGAAAAATCCTAAATTTAATCCATTGAACATTTAATATCCCGCGATCTATTATATTTGTCCTCCTTTGGGCTCACATTAAAAACATAAATTTATCCTAAGAGTCGTTAATGCGTATAATAGTGACAACATAGATATATGAATAACCAAACATGATAATAAACATAAAACCACTCAAATATAAGCTTAAGTATTCATGTTTTTGGCGACAACTCTAGATGAGACTGTTTAGCCACTCATGAATTTTTCTACATATCACAATTAAGGAATTCATGTATAAAAACCAAAATCAAACGAATAATCTGTCTTAAGTTTATTTCCTTCCATAAAAGTCATATAAGGTGTTTACAATAAGTCCCAAGTGTCCTCTTCATAATATAAGAAAAGTTGGTTGTTTTGGTGCCTTGGGTGTGTTATGCTTGTGATGCTCTTCATTTAGGGGAGTGGCACTCCCTTAAAGTGGATTGGCACTATTTTGGACACATGTATTTTGTTTCTAAAGGAATTTCTCTCCATTATCTCAGAGGTCCAACGGCGTGATACGCCCATGACCTCAGAAATTCCAGATTTTGACATCTTGAACTCCTTCTTTTTGCCTTTGCTTTCCTCGCTTCTTGGGTGTGTTTCCACTTATATTTCAGATTTTTTAGAATCCTAAAATTGATATCAACATCATACATAATATCCTATAACATTATAAAAGACTAATTCATGCAAAAAGTACAATAAAATTCACCGTGATATACTAAAACAACACATACCTCAAGCTAGTAACACTAGTTTTCTCATCTAAACTCTATGTGAAAAAAGTGATTCCCACTTTGTTTTAAACAAACCTTGCACATTATAAGCAATTACTTTAACACATATGCTCAATTATATCATTCACAACTTATTATGCACATAAGAAGTCCTCAAAACTAAGCTGAAAAAGAGTAGATATTGAGAGTTAGGTGATAAATCCGCCTAAGAAAAACAACCCACATTTAAAGACTTGTTAGTCATCGAACAACTCTTTACATTAACCACCATATAACGAAAAATCCAACATCATTACTACAACAACAAAGACATTAAATATAGCAATACATTGACAACACAAAGAGCAAGTTCCAAATTAAGCATGCCATGTACATTTGAAAACTCATGAACTCTAGATCAAAGCATCCTAAACTACAGAATTGACTCCAACAAGTTGAAAAACTCATGCCTATTACTCACTCAAAAAGATCATACAAGTCACCTAACTATCATTAAATATTCACCCTCACCACAATAAAGTTACCTATATTGACTAATAAAGATATAAATTAGCATAACAATGGGTATAAGAATCAAATTTCTCTCACTCTCACAAAAATTTGTATGTCACATAGGATGAACCAAGGCTTGGACTTAGTGTATTACTCTACTAATATCAAAATATCAAGGATAAGGATTACATAGGACTTGAAGGATTGAAATATAGGTTAATAGATGGGTAGGAACTATTCTGACCAGTAATAGTGACTATCTTCCTTAAAAGCTTTAACACATCACATTATACAATGAATTCCTCTCTTAAAACCAAATTCTTAGTATCTTTCCACATCTTTTGCTTTTCCCCATCTCTTTAAGCTAGTTCATATATATTCATTATGGTGTGCTCACTAACAAGCATGACTCAATTTTAATCAATTTTACTCATTTCATTACATCACTCCCAACAACGTTACATACATTTTTTCAACAATAATAGATACTATTTTAGTGTTTCAGTTTCACCTCTTTCCTTCTTAATTTTACACTTTATAACCATAAATTTTTTAACTAAATTGCTTAGAATATTTGGATCAAATTATGGTTAATCAAACAAGGAGAATAAGCTATGTATGAGGCTACCAATAAATAGTCTAAAGGCAAAACAGGGATAATTTATATTATAATTAAGGCTAAATAAAAAGGGTATGAAACATGGTTATCAAAGAAATGCCTATATCATCAAAGAAATACCTATATCATCTACTAAACCCAACATTCTATATTTTGCTTTGCACATACATCAGGTAAGTTCTAGACATCAAAGAATTCATCAGTGGAACACTCAATTCTACCCCACAGTTATCCACTTCCATAACCATGATCATGCATAAATCCTTATAGAGCCAAGGTGGATTGAGTGGTTTGTATATTTAGAAAACTACCTTTTTATCATCCAGTTTCATTGTTAGAGTTCCCTCTCTAACATCAATCAATACTTATCCTATCACAAAGAATAGACGTCCCAATATGATTGTTATCATGTCATCTACATCATAATTAAGAAAAATAAAGTCAGCAAGAATAATGAACTTACCAATCTTAATGAGCATGTCTTTTATAATTTGTTTAGGCTGCTTTCTTGTCTATTCGCTATTTGGAGCGCCACAGAGCATAGCCTCATCTTCCCTAAACAAATATTATTAAAACAACTAAGGCATCAAGTTTATGCATTCCCTTGAGTAACTCAAAGCATGGACCACATCATTATCCCCAATTTATATGGTGATGGTGAAGCTCTCTAGATCCTTCATCTTTTTTGGCAGCTTCCTCATCACAATTGAACTGCACTCCTCAGTAAGTCCCACTATCTTAATATTATTCAGCTTTGTCTTATTGGTCACCATATTCTTCAAGTACCCAACGTACTTAGGCATATACTGCAAATCATATAACCATGGGAGGTTAATATGAAGTTCTATAAATATGTCAAAGAACTTGGTGAAACAAGCATCCTTCTTAGCCTTTTAATCGTTTGTGGGAATGGTGATGGTGGACTTTCTTATTCGCGTCCCTTTACTTTTGGGTACTCACACTTCCCCTTAATTTTCAACCTCTTTAGCTGCAACTTGCTCTTTCACTACCTGGTTTGGGACTAACTCTGCATATACCTTCTAATTTTTTTGGAGGTCTATCAATTAGATCTTTACCACTCCTCAAGATGATTTCATTACCTGATTTAAATTCTTTGTATCCCTAGGAAAACCACTTTAGGTACTGGTACTATACACCATAGCTATCTTCCCTAACTACATCTTTAAAATTTTTCGTGCAAGTTGCTAAGTTATAAAATTTCGTTGCCATCTATTCTTGATTCACTATATCTTTTACAAGGTCTCTTTAATGTTAATAGAATGCATATTCTACTACCGCTTAAACTGCTGAGTCTGAGCCTGATAGTTTCCCTATAAGTAGTTGGTATGACTCTGTCACTTATAATTATAGGCATTACCATAATTCAGATTTTCTTTCTATTCATTGCCCACAAAGTTCACCAATTATGCTTTCCCTCCACATGAGTCAATAAAGTGACCACTAAAATCATAAATCTCATACCATGTTGTGGTCTATTGGACTATATTTAGTTGTGCTTGAGATTGATTCACACCCAACTTTCTGAACTGTGTTATCATTTGATTTTGCCAGACTGACAATTGAGCTACCAAAGCTGTAACACTATCAACCTCAATCATACTTGCAGACTTTTTCACCGTACTTCTAGAAAAATCACCATGACTATAAAGATTACCTTGTGTAATTTGATTCAGAAAAGTATAAAACTCATCACATGTTTTCCCCAAAGCTTGACCACCTATAGTTGAATCTAACAAATTTTTTATGTTATGGTCAAGGGATTCAACAAAAGTATGAGACAATATCTTATTTTTTTTGTTGGTGATGTGGATAATCTATGAGAAGAGATTTGAATCTCACCCATATATGATATAATTTACTTACTGGCTTCTACTTAAAACTCAAAATCTCACTACATAACCTTGAAGTCTTGCTCGACGAGAAGAATCGAATGTGGAACTTCTTTTCCATATCATCCCATGTAGTGATACAGTTTGAAGGTTCAACCTTTAACCATCTTTTTGATTCCCTTAAAATTAAAAAGAGAAAGAGAGTGAGTATTACATATTCTATGAAGACTCCATTAGGGATAAAAGTATCACTGTTCTCGAACAAGTTCCTTTGATGAACTTAAGGATCATTATGTGATAGACATGTGAATTGCCTAGATATATGTAGTAATTGTACCATATTATTTTTGATCTTGAATCTACCTACAGGTTTTGGTCTTTGGATGGTGAAGGTAACATTGGTTGCGAGTGGGATTTTCCCTTCACAAACTGTCTTATGGGCAGGTTGTTCTTCAGCCATTGGTGTAGGTTTCTTTTTCTTAAATCTGTGGTATGTGATAAAAAAGGATTATTGCTATCCTTAGTGGATGTAAGCATCAGTCAGTTTCAGGATATGGGTCAACCAAATCCCTTTCCCTTGCTAGCTTACTTGAGTTTCAGACCTATACCTACAAATTTATAAGCTAAGGTCAAGTTGTTAAAAATTGAAAAATAAAAAAAGTAAAACTAAAAATAAGATAGTTTCAAATTTTCCTACCCCTGGCAACGACGCTAAAAACTTGTGGCATCCTAGAATGCATGCAAGTGTACATGGTTTCCCAATTAGTAAATTGTCCTTTACAAGACAAGTATCGATCCCATAGGGATTTGTGCACAGCAAAAATCTAATTTTAGTATTACTATAGAGATTAAACAAGTGCAAGAGTAACTAATAATGTTTGACATTTGAAAACTTAAAGTAAATATAATCATTTGGGAATTATAAATCATTGGGGACAATAATAGGGAAGAATCCAGGGTTAAAAAACTACTAAAAAATCCTACTTAGCTATACAATTTTTTTTGGTTTAGTTAATTATCTTTGTTGTTGATTCACGGGATTGATAACTTGACTATGTTCTTTTGACCCTCTAATAGACTATCCAACTTAGCCCGACAACTATATTATTGAGAGGGCATCAGAGAATTACGTTGAACAAATTTATATTTCATACCATATATGAACTAAAGAGGTAAAATTAGGTGTATTCCTATCCTAAATGAAAATCCTATCTTCAATCCATTGAACGTTTAAGATCTCACTCTATAAATCCCACGATCTAGTCTATTGTTCATCCTTCCAATCGCATAATAGAAATATAGATTTATCCTGAGGGCCGTGAATCTATAGAATAGTAATAAAAGGATATATGAACAAGTAAAAATGATAATTAACATATAAAAACTCAAATATAAATCTTAAGTATTCATGCTATTGGCTCAACCCTATATAGGGTTTTTAGCCACTCATGAATTTACAACGAATTGTAATTAAGGAATTCATGAATAAAAAAAATTAAACTAAAGGAAGATTAAGAAACCTAAAAGAAGACCTCATCAAGTCTATTTTAAACTCCAAAAAGTCATCCAAGTTGTTTACAATAAGTTCCAAGTGTCCTATTTATAATATGAGAAAAGTTGACCATTTTGGTGCCATTGGTATGTCATTCTTGTATTACTCCATATTTAGGGGCATAGAACAAAATTGATATGGATGAACACTATTTTTGAAACATTAATTTATGTCTAAGGGTGTTTCATGATCTTATCTCATAGGTCCAAGGGCATGACATGTCCATGTCCTCAGAAATTCCAAATTTCTACATCTTGGACTCCTTCATTTTTCCTTTGATTTTCTTTCTTCTTAGGTTTCTTTCCACTTCTCTTTCAGATTTTTTAGATTCTTAACATTGATATTAACATCATACATGGTATACTATAATATAATACAAGACAAATTAGTTCACACAACATAATAGAATTCACCAAGATACACTAGAACAATCCATAGCTAAAGTTAGTAAGACTAGTTTTCTCGTCTAAACTCTATATGACAAAAGTGATTCCCAACTTGTTTTTAACACATCTTGAACATTACAAAAATTTACTTTGACACATAGATGCTCCATTATATCATTCAAAACTCATTATGCACTATAGAAGTGCTTAAAAATAGGTAGAACAAGCGTAGATAATGAGACTTAGTTTCACAAATCTACCTAAGTTCAAGGCCTACCGTAAAGGCAAATGCTGTCTTTTTTTCCTAGTTTGACTCAAATGAAAATTTGCGCCTGCTAAAAAGACCTAATTCCCTCAAACCTGTATTTTTTCTTATGAAAGGGGATATTTAGTCCTTTACTCTTCTCTAATCATGTGTCATCTTTAATTCGAAATGCATCTTTGATCTGTTGATAATTCCGTATGATCGAGACTAAAACATCACTATTGGGTACTTCCTCAATAGTAGGGGTTAATTTGATGCCACTAAAATGGAATACCATTATGTAATCATCCCAAAATTTTATCATCATATAAATCATCTCAGTTCAAACTTCCATATTAATAAGATAAGTTAGGTAACTTTTTCCTCTTTTCGTTTCATAGATTTCGACCTAACCTTTTAAAATTCGTCTGGTTTTGTCATCATTTTAAATTTTTTGACAATGACTAGTTGAGTCATTCCTGCAAAACAACAAACAAAATGCACCTTTTGCCCCCTTACCTAAATGATAATTGATCAATTTAACTGACATATACTCTTTTAATTATAGTACATAAGCGTGATCATCTGTGATTGACTCATGTTCAATAGAAATAAGGTAAATTTTCTAATAATATGTTTACCCTTTGGATATTAGTTTCCCTAGGCTCATGTCTAATAAGGATTTGGATTTTGCTCTATTTTATATATCTATAGTGGGATTTTGAAAACGATAGGTACGAAAGGGTCTATTTGGGTAGGAAATATAGTAGGCATTTTAGGCGTAACATAAAATAAACTACCAATATACCAAGAAATTAATTGGTATTGATAAATAGGGGCCATAACATCATGAACTACTCATAGTCTAATAATGACAATAAGGAGATATGTCATGATAGTGCAACTGTTAAATTGTCGGAATTTAAACATTTATGCAAACAAGCAGATTAAACATTAAAACTTCAAATAGTTAGTCATTATAAAGTAAATTTTATACATTTGGTTAGAACCTAGATTTAGTATCCCAACAAAGTCGCCATTTAAGTTTTAGAAAAAACGATTCTAAATTTCAGAAATTGACATTTCAAAGCAATTTAAATAAGAAAGAGTCGTCACTAAATTAATTAAATGAAATTTAAGAAAACTATAAAGATTTGAAACATGAAAAATATCTAAGTTTAAGAAACTGGTTAATGGTTTCATTAATACCCCGAAAAGATTTTTAAGGCACTTAAAATATCGCTAACTTACAGTTAAATGGTTTTTTTTTACTATCTTTTTATGACTAATTTAAGAAAAAAAAAGAGAAATTTATCAACTTTCAAATATAAGAAAAGAACATGATTTTTTTTCTAAATAAACACAACAATGGGGAAAATTTTATCTCTAGACTAATTTGACAAGTGTCAAAGTAAAGGTTACGCCAAGGGATATTACTGATTTGATGTTTAATTAATAGAATAGTTAAAAGAATTCGTTAATTAAATAAGTAAATCCAATTCAAGAAAAATCATTTGCAAGAATATGGCAACTCCAAAGGAAAGATCAACTAGATTAAACAAAAGGTTTAATGTTAGACAACAAAGAAATAAATAGAGAGAACTAAGTAAAGAAAAGAACTTAGGACTTTGGCCCAAATTCACTTAAGTTTTTCTATCCTAATAAAAGTATTTTGGAACATTGAAGTCGATAAAATCTATCATAAATCTAGGTTCAGCCTCTAAGGCCTAAAATAAATTTTGAGACTTTAAGTCTTAAGTTCAATTCAATTTACCGATTGGTTCCAATATTGGGTTTTTTCCTAAGTAGAATTTTAGCCCTTTAAAATTCCATTCTTGCTCTTGTCGACTCAAATATAAAGGACATAGGCCCATTACTCCTTCTCCTAATATCATAGTTTTTAATTTATTTTGACGATGAGATTTGACTTGAGAAGTATTGGGTTTCAGACCGACAGAAATGCAACGGAGGAGATGAGAGTGTATTGAACTTGAAAATATGATATACAAATAAGAGAAAATAATCAATATTTATCCAATAGTATTAATCATATTAATCAAACAAAGATAAGTCTTGGCATAAAATAGTAGAAGATAATTTTTCTTACTTCAAAATGCCATATGCTTCCAAGAAGGGCAAACCATTAAATTACAATGGAAATAATCTTCATGGTGTTTCAAAGTTACATCTATTGTCTTCAAAGATGAACAAGTTTCACTTTTAGAGGTTTAAGTTTATTAAATGGAGATTGATTTATTTGAATTATACCAAGACCAAGCAGCACAAGTTATTTATGTCATGACATAAGATGGTAGTAAGTTCAGATTAAAAGAAAAATAAATCAACACATCCAAAAAGGAATAGAACATTACTGTTAGGCATAGAATCTGGGCACAAAATGAATTCCCAGGTTTGTTTTTAATCTTGTAAATGACATGATCATCCAAGCATGAAGAACGCACAGAAATCTCAGATTAAAAACTTAACATAAATACATTCCGACTCGCTTCATATGAATTTTGATAGAAAAATGAAATAAGAAAATAAGTTTCTAGTCACATGAAAAAAACAATCCAGTGTTAAATAATAGTTTCACAACAGTTTGTATCTCAACATATATGAAAAAAATTGAAATGGAAAAAGAGAGGGGGAATTTTATTTCAAAATGATCAACACAAGGGCATGAAAATGATGACTGTTAAGATGTGGAATAGGTCAATTATGAGGGATTGGGGTTTGATATACTAAGAAATATGGGTTTGTTAGATCTATTAAATCACATTAAAAGGACACGCTAATTTTTTATATATTAGAAATTCAACTCTTGGTCTAATTCCAATTTAGAATGAACTCCAGATAAATTAAATCTCATCAAATTTTTGAGCCTCTTAATTTTAAAAACTTAAGTAATTACCGTACAAAGTATATTTACCTTATTTAGAACTCAAGAACTACAATCAATTTCCAATCTAAAAATTCATTTTTGAGTAAATCAAAGCATCTTACAATTTGAACGTGATTTCACTTGAATAATTTCCCAAATATTTTTTTAATTGAATTTACATAATTCTATATTTCACCTAAAAAGTAAAATAGTTTGAAATCATTTTGAATTTACTTTATTTTACAAAACAATTCTTTCAAAAATGTTTAGAATCAATGAAGATCAAAAAATAATTTGTTATGTGAAGGAAAAAAAATTGGGTGTTAAAAACTACCTCTCTTTTTGGATAGGAAGGATGCAAGTAACCATGAATAAAGGAAATTTGATGTTTGCAATTTCGTCTGACCATAAATTCATCTGTCAAAAGTGATTATTTTTTGGACGAATTTCAAGGAATTATGATTGAATATCGATATTGAGATTCCTACATGTCTTAAGTTACATAAGAATTTTGGTCATTTGTAGTTCAAGACACTAGACATTAAGTATAATTTTTAAAGAATTCAAAAGTCATATTGGTTTCAAATTATAGAGAGGCCAAAAAATTGGGGAATAGGGGAATTTTCAACCTAGTATCCAGTCTACATATCCCAATACTTAGAGAATAAAACTATTTGTAGTTCGACTCAACTAGTAAAAATGTAATCTTTTATTTATAGAAGACCTTTAGTTTAAGATGAGTGACAAATAAGATTAGTCACGAAAATAAGACTTGCAATTTTCTCAATTAAAAATTTGGGCCCCTTAAATCATAACTAAGAGCCTATATGGATATAATTTTCAAATCTCTAAGTGTATTTTCTACCGAATTTAAAGAAATGGAAAGTTAATTTTAGTGTGAGTATGAAAATACTCTAGATACAAATAAAAAAAATATATCTCAATTAACCATGTATCATCTAATAGGTGTGTGATTTGATAGTGGTGGAAGTTTTCCTTTAGCTTTCATGTAAAGGGTCGGATATTTTCTTTGAACTATGTGTCCATGCAATTTTAAGCAAAAGTTCCACATTGTGTTGCTTCCTTTTTAGATTTCTGTGGCTTTTTTTTTTTAAGATTTTCCTCCTTCTTGGATGCTTTCAACAACATCTTGAAATAAGATCATTAGTATTAAAATTAGTTCAACATGGAGCAAGAGTTTCTTCTCTTCTATTGCACTTAGTGCTATGTCCCTCTTAGCATATCCTTTATCATACTCTAAGTATGACACTTTCTTTGATATATTAGTTGATTTATTTATTTTCTTGGATAAACTACTGATTTTAGTTTGAGAATTTCACCCCCTCAAATCCAAAAAAAAATAAATTGTTACAGGTAAACATAATCCATGAATAGAGAGATGGTCCTTTACTATACCTATACATGGTGTCTAATATTTCTTATCTATATTTTTAAAGATAATAGTTTCCACAAATATATTATAACAACCCTCTCAATGGTTAAATAGGATGACTCGTTCGGCCAATCGGAACGTTTCGGTAGAATGTTCCCTAGTGGTGAATATCATTTTATCTTTGGTAATTAATGCACTTGAAGCTAATGTATATCCCTTAACTCTAGAAATTTTGCCTCTGGTGATATAAATGAATATGAATCTTTCAAAATTATTCTTCAGTGCCAGGATTCTCCACCTTTGTCTAATTAATAGATATGTAGAAATGCTTTAAAATATCCTTTAATATTAGAGTAATCTACCTTTACATGATTAATTAATATAGAGGCTTTTCAATAAGTCTTGTGTAAGAAATATGACTTATGGATGCTCTTGGATTATTGTCTATTCAAAACTAGATGGAGAGTGCAATAAGGTCTTTTCAGCATAGCCATCTTGACATGACACTTCTTACATGACCCTCTCAATGTGTCCCTCGGTAGGGCCCTTATACTTTGTCCCTCAAGGCATGATATGATGCAATAATTAAGGTAGAATGACAATAACTTGCATATAGAAAGGTTGTAGAAAACATCACCTAGGTCACTATGTTAATGTGTTGGCCCTTCTGCATGGACCTACGTTTATGGAAGATGAATATTACCCATAATGTTGCTTTAGCTACCAACATTAGCCAATTTCAAAAAAAATGTTTTTTAAATATAAATCTTATGACTTTGGTTGAAATTGGCATCCTCTCCTTGAGGTAAATAAATAATCAAAATGTCATTATCAATGTAAATAAAGAGTTGAAACACAATCTCTAAGGACATCTACCATTTTTTAAACATTATTTGTCATTAGTTTCGGCTACCGCTCCAAAGTGATAGCGCTATCGAAAGATAGAGTGTCAAACAGTGAAACTTTTATACCAAAATTCATTCATCGAAAGACTTTCCTATTCGCTGATCCGTGCCTCCTTGATTTAACTAAGACGTTTTGAATAGTGGCTTGCTCATTTTATCCATGATTTTGTACTGATTTAAGTAGGTCGTCATTATGATCTACTTGCTTTATCATCCCTAGAACAACAAAAAAGTTTTAGTTTCAAAAAACTCAACTACTTTTAGCTTTTATTATAAACTTAGAACTTCATTACTCAATCTAGCTGGAAGGATAATTCTTGAATACGGTATTTATAATGCCCCTAAATATTAAAATTAATGTTATATCTCTAATCGACTATTTCTATATAATAAGAACACGTTCTACTTGATGCATCATTAACTTGGGTGTTGCAATCATCAAAAATTTTCTTATTTCAAATTATAATGGCATTATAATCAATTGCCTTGGTTTATTTATGTAAATTACCATGATCAAAATTTTCCTAGATATAATATTCAAGAGTAGAGATGTAATGACCCTTCAAATTATTTCTTGTGATCTTGCTTATTTCAATCATTAGAGCTCTCTCATTGATGACCTAAATCATTTATGGCTTGTTGGAATAGATAGTTTGGTAACCTAGCAATTCGTTTGGTTTTTAGAGTCATTTCTCCATTTAGAAGTTTTCATTGGTTTCAAAAGGCCACTGAGTAAAACCTTCAGCAAAACAATATCAGATGTAAATTTTGACTGGGCTAGAAATTCTGGAAAATCTACTTTAGGTTGGCTAGACTATTGGCTTAGGTTTTAATACACTCGAACTCATTTCAACCTATTTATTGGAGAGTTGAGAAATTAGAAATTTGGGTGTAGGACCTATATTTCGTAGAAATAACCTCAGATAGAAAATTCAACTTCACCAATACATTCATAAGATTGAAAATCAGTATGGTTTCTTATTGTTTTTCTCATATTGGATTCTGGATGTATCCCGAGGTATTGGCCAGAACATGGAATCAAATTCCTAGTTTCCATTGTCATCTGTAGAGGCTAGAGATACCGTGATCATGAGAGACCTAGGGTAATCGTGATAGATGCGATTGCTACAAGTGTGTGTGCATCATTGCTACAACTCCTGAGGGTCTGGGCAAGGCATATTTAAGAGCAATTTGGCCGAGAATGTGGCTATTTCTCCCATTTCTTTGTCTCTAAAACCCTAATAAAGAGTGTAACTCTCAAAGTATGTCTAGGGTGATGATTGGGAGCTTAAACAACTTGTATATTCATGATTAGTATCAAATCTAAGGTAAGATTCCATAAATTTTAGTGTTAAATTCTTGATTAGTTGACCCAAAACCCCAAATGGCTTAAGGCTTCATTTTATCCCTAACTATAGTTGATTTTCACAAATTTCTTCAGGGTTATAACTCCCAAATTATATTTAAATATTGGGGTGGTGTCAGAAAATGGGACCGACTTGGGGGTTTTGGTGTCCTATTGGACCCGAAGTACAATGTTGCAATATAGGTTTTGTTATTCTCATATTAATTCATAGATTATATTTTTAATAGCATGGATCCTTAGAGATGCTTTGAGAAAAGGGAAAGAGAATATTGTTTGTTCGTCAACTATATTTGGATTCAACGTAGATTAGGCTTTTGTGTGTTTGATTGAGCTTTATTGTAGTATAACTGTGATATCTTGATAACATTGGGCGGGGTCTTAGATGTTGAAATGTTAAATAGTAATGGTTGGGATTAGTTGAAACACTTAGGCTATTGAACTTGTTAAGTGTGATATTTGAGTCTTAGTCTAGAACCTTGGTTAGTTGGACTTGTTATCTCAAGAATAGCATCAGAATACCTTATTTTCTCTAGTTAAATCCGAGTTACCTTGTTCACTCACCTTATTAGTATGTTGTCCTAGATTATATAGATGTAAATTAACTTTAGGTTCTTGGATGACTTAAGAGTGATACTTGAGGAAGAAGTTTCCTATAGAACTAGTGAGGATTGATAAGACTTTGAGAAATGATGAAGATAACCTAGTCTAATCTTGTTAAAAGTTAAACTTGAAGAAGATAATTTGGGATATTATAAGTGGAACTTGACCTTTGTTAAGATTGAACTATGTAACTTCATTAGTGATCTATATACGTGTTGAACGCCTTGAATGTGCTTTTGGTAATATGGTGGCTAAACTTGGTAAATGATGTATTCATGATATTGATTTGGAAATAATATGCATGTTTGATTGTGATCTTTTTGTTATCACCAATATTGCAATAGATAATCTTGTAAATTTAATCCATGATTATGCTATCACTTAATTTATTAGCTATTTTACTATGTGATCCTTGCAATATATTATTACTTATATTACACTCAAGCCTAGTGACCACACTAATGTTTGTGAAACAGAACTCTTTAGTGCTAGTATTGCGAATTATGCTAGTAAAGAGTTGTTCTAGAAGGTATAAATATGGCTTGTTATTGACCATCTCATTATTCATGTTAAGACCAGTAATGTGTGAAATATTCCTACAATATGCATACACATACACATACTCATGCACCTACTAACATATTGCATTGATAGTGAATGGTAAGGAACGATGATATTCCCCACTCTATTCTATGTTGGGATTACATTTGTAATTAATTTGGTTATATATATGTATGTGCATATTGATGTCTTAGTCGATGTTGATGATACGATGATGCCAAGCATGGTTGGAGGATATATTAATATTATGTCGATGCCCAAAAAAGTTAGAGAATATACTGATATTTTGTTGATTCTCAACAAGGGCGAAGGATATATTGACGTTATATTGATGCCCAACCATGATGGAGGACATATTGATGTTATGATGATGATCGATAAAGCCAGAGGATACATTTATGCTATGATGATGCCTGGTAAATTGAAAAGAGGTATTGATATTAAAATGATGCGCAGCAAGGTCGGAGGATATATTGATGCTAGAATGATGTCCAATAAACCCGAAAGATATATTAATGCAATGATGATGCTATTTATGGTAAGCATACATAATTTTATATGTATACGTGTGGTTATTCCTTTGTATGATTACTCCCGTATGTGTATTAGGATTATGATGTTATCCTTGAAAAGTTGTCTATAATTCTCTACTATTAATTACTTGTTAAGTAGCATGACTCTTATCAATGATAATTAGTCAATAGAAGTAGAATATGCTGAATAACTAGTAAGACTAATTGTAAGTGTAACCATGTGAAGAATTAAGGATTTACCTAGTAGATATAGTTGACTTGAATAAATGAATTAATGATGGAAGTTTGCCTAGTATAATCGAGTTATATGATAACTAGTTATCTATATAAAGTAGTTCTATTACTTGTTGCCTAGAGGTCTAGAGTACTATTTGGTAAACCTTGTTTAGTCAAAATATTGTGACCAGTAATTATGCTTGTTAAATGAATAATGATGATAATGGGTTGAGTATTGTTAATAGCTAGTGATATTAATTCCTAGTGTGTAAAGTTGTTTGATGCTTAAATGTTTACTTAGATATTTATGGTGCTAGCTACTAAGAGGCATTGGTTAATAAATGGATAAGTGTATTTGATAATATGTAACCCAAGAGGCATTGGTTAATAGATGGATAAGTGTATTTGATAATATGTAACCCCTTTCCTATGTTATGACTAGTGCACCTATGATAACTAGGTATGAAATTTTGCTAAATGGTGACTATGGTTTAGTTGTGCTTCTTGAATAAATGTAGGTGTTGTCTATTTAGTGAGTAATAATAAATTTTTATTTCACGATAAAGGATTATAAGGGATTAGTTAAGCTAATGATTGGAGGCCTTATGATACCTAGAAAACTAGTAGTCAAAAATAATTGTTGGCTAGTTAATAATGAGTAGATAGAGTATATTGAGGAGTTAGATGTCTAAATAGCTATATGACTATGATTTTGATTGTGCGTACATTATAAATGAAAATTTTATGGTGATAATTGATGATGATCATGATCTTGGAAAGTAGCCATTCACGTAAAATATAGGAAACCATTGATATCCATGAGTTTGTTATATGATTATATACTTGGTGTCTTGACTCTTTAATATACTCTCCGGTGGTATGGGATGCCGTGATGAGTTCCTTACTTTATGTTCTTTTGAGTGCACTCCCTGGTGGTATGGAATGTTGTGGTTGGTTCTTTTACTTATGCTTTAAAAGATATTTGTATATCATCTTGGTTATATGGATATTGTGATTATCTTAGTGATGCTTTATGTTTTGGATCATTTACTTATTATATAATGGTATTGGCGCATGTTAAATGGATATGTTGCAGTATTGTTCTAGTTTAATTATTGATTATATATACAGTGATGATGAAGACGACTTAGGTTCGATTATGCACCTTGACTTAGATATATTTCTTTACTTTATATCATCTTTATATCATAATTTAGCTCAGTCTATTGATGCTTCCTACTGAGTACTCATTATTTTGGTACTCATACTACACTTCTGTACCTTTTTGGTGTAGACTCGAGTACAGTTACTGCCACTGAGTTACGATTATTCAATTTTAATCTTATGGAGATATGGTGAGCTCTTGAAGTCTTGAGTTACCCATTTCCCTCTTATCTTTATTCAGTCTTTTATATTTAATACGGATGTATTAGACTACTTAGACTTTGAGTTGTATTTCCTATTGTTGAACTTAGATTCTCTTGTACTGATATTACTATGTCATGGGAATTAGTATCCGTAGTTGATTGTCTATTGTGGAACATAATTGTCTATGATTATGTTCATTTGTTATGTCCCTTGTCAGGAATTTCTACCAAAGAAAATCATTTTCTTAGCTCTGGGTTACGGGGTTGGCATACCTACCGGTGGGACTTAGTAGGTACAATCACGACTCATGAATTTGGTCATGACAAAGTGGTATCAAAGCCTAGGTTTCATCGATATTATTGGTAAAAAAGGAAGTTTTTGATAGAGTTTAGCAGATTAGACCATTATCGTTTATTTCCTATCTTCGAGAAGATTTGGGATATTCTTAGGATTCTTTCACTTCTTTCACTTGTATTGTGCGAAGAGTCTGAGTTGGTTTGTGGTATATTCTTATGACTTTACTCTTTCACAGATGCCCAGGACTCGTGCTTCAGCTATATGTGATAAGGGTCTTAAAACCTAGCCTCATGATGTCCCTAGTTAGAGATCAGGATGGGCCTCCCCAAAACCCCATTGCTGCACCTAAGCTAGAGATTCCTCTACCATAACCAGTGGTGGTCCAGATCCTAGCCTAGGATCCACCAGGTTTTATTCCCTCTTTATTGCAAAGAGATGCTTTGGTTTAGTTGTTGGGTATTATCGATAGTTTGCTTACTATAGGGGCAGGAATGCAGCCTACAGCTGCAGCTCATAGAGTTGAGGTTCCTTTTATTCTGGAAGGTCCTCAGCCGATAAGTGCTTAGCTAGTTGTGACCCAGCCTGCTATGTTTGCTGAGGAGCAGAAGATTATCAGCAGAATTTTAAGGTTAGCTCTACCTAGGTTTTTTGGTGCTCCTAGAGAAGATGTATTTGAGTTTCTAGTGGTTGACCTAGTAAGGATGATGATCAGTATTTGAGAGGTATATCTGTCGGTTGTACTAGACGTGGTGGTTATTTTGGTTCAGCCGAATCCATGAGTTTTATTTCTTCTTGAGATTCTAGCTTTACTTGTGGGCTTTCCGGTCATATCTTATGGGATTTCCCAAGTCGTGGGGCGGTGGTTGTTTCAGCTTAGGGTGCTACTCCTATTAGTGAAGGTTATCCCTCAGGTAGGGGTAGTTCACGAGGTTGTAGGGGTGGTTACTAGGGTGCCCATAGTAGTACTCAAGCAGTCAAGATAGAAGTTTGGTCAAGTGGCCTGCCCAGTGGCGGGCGTGGTCAGTTGCATGCAGTACCTGATAGTCTAGAGGCTGAGACTTCAGATGCTGTTACGACAATTATGATTTTGGTGTTCCACAAGTTGTCTCTTTGCTTTAATTGATCGCGGAACCATTTATTCTTATATATTTGCTTATTATGTACCATGTTTGGACTTGGCTAGTCATTTACTATTTGTGACACTGCACGTATCTACTCCCATGGGTGATTCTATTTTAGTGGATCAAGTATTCAAATCATATGTCGTGATAGTTAGTGATGCTGATACTTATGTTGATCTTATTTTTCTTGATATACTAGATTTCGATGTAATTCTAGGCATTGACTGGTTATCCCACTATCACACAGTCATGGTTTATTTTTCCAAGATCGTTACATTAGCCATGCCTGGTGTACCCCCAACCATAAGGCAGGGAATGGTTAGACGTGAGTTGATGGGGATTATTTATTATTCTTGTGGAAGAAGACTTATATCAAGATGCTGTGATTCTTATCTCGCTTATGAATGTGATACTAATGTTGAGAGTCCATCGTATGACTCTGTTCATATTGTTTGTGAGTTTTTTGATGTGTTCCCTGCCGACTTGACTGATATTCCCCTTGAATAGGAGATTGAGTTTTCTATTGACCTTGACCCTGGCACCATACCTATTTCTGTGGCTCCTTACCATATGACTCCTGCTAAGCTTAAGAAGTTGAATTCTCAGCTTTAGGATCTTCATGGTAAGGGTTTTATTAGATCGAGTGTGTCACCATGAGGATACCCTATTTTGTTAGTAATGAAGTATGATGCTTCGATGTGTATGTTTATTGATTATAGGTAGCTTAACACGGTGACAATGAATAAACATTTTTCTATGCCTAGCATTGATGATTTGTTCGACAAGCTTCAAGGTACTGTCGTGTTTTAAAGTGAGATTTGAGGTCTGGTTATCATCAGTTGACGATTCGGGCTAAGAATATCCCAAAGACAACTTTGAGGACCCATTATGGTCATTATGAATTTTTGGTGATGTCGTTTGGGATGACTAATGCCTTCGCCGCATTCATGGATTTGATAAACCGCGTGTTCAGACCATAGCTTCACTCCTTTGTTATTGTGTTCATTGATGATACTCTTGTTTATTTGAGTAGTAGAGAGAAGCATGCACAACACTTGAGGATTGTGCTTTAGACCTTGCGAGATCATGTGTTTTTTTCCAAATTCTTTAAGTTTTAGTTGTCTTGAGTCATTGTCATTCTTGGACATGTAGTGTCCAACGCAGGTATTATAGTAGACCATACTAAAATTTTGGCAATTTGTAATTGGGCTAGACCTACGTCTCTGACTGTAACGCCCCAATTTTCTAAACCGAAATGGTACACGGTGCTTATGACCCCGAGGGACCACAAGCTAACCCATGATTGTTATCTATACCTGTATACTGCAATTCATGACATAATAATGCGGAAAACATACACAATAGGCCATAAGGTTCAATTGAAATAATATAACATCCATATGGGCGAAAAATACCCAAAACAACTGAAAATTTAATTTGAAAATTAAATCTGAGCATAAATCCGAAAGCCTCTAAGTACTATCTGAAATAAAGAGTTGAAGGAATATGTCTCCAACTAACTCCGTAAACTGATAAATGACTAAAATAATAATGAATAAATCCAATCATATTGTTCGCGAATGAAGATGACTCACTGAATCTCTGCGACTGGAAATGCTACGGCTACAGCCGATCTGGAGCTTGTGTCTCTGATCCTATGGTGTTACATAAAAAGAAAGCACCATAGAGTAAATACGTCAGTACGAGGGGATGCACTGAGTATACGAGTGAGGTAGGCAAAATATAAACAGGGTTTGCATGCATGAACAATACTAATTGACTGACTTATAGGAACATAAGAGTGCAAACATACATACATAGTAACTAAGATTGTGAGTACGTAGTGGATAAATCTGTACACTAGTACTTGGCTGGAACCGTAGTTCTGAGAACATGGATGACTGTATCTGGTATCTGACAGCCTTTAATCTGGTTGAACTCTCTGAGTTCCGTTCTATAACTGAATTTGATCGTATCTAATAGTCCTGGTATACTGATATTTGAAGATTTGTCTGAGTTCTTTTACTGAGAATGATACTGAAACTGTGGGAGCTAGTTGTTCAACTGACATGCGCCATATATACCATTATGGCTAAGCTGGGGTCCAATCTCTGCCTCGACTGTAGGGGTGTCAATACTGCTCCATTAGTTTAGACAGTTATGAGTGACCCTTCTCTGGCAGGTACATAAAGTGAGAACGGTGGGAACCTAAACTGATAGGTTAAGCCACCTCATCAACCCTAATCGGACAGGCTAAGATATCTCAACCTATACTGGCTACATAGTTCTGGAACACAAAGATGACTGCTAAGAATTACACCCTAAAACTGGTAGGTGAGTCCCCATCCTTGGGTTCACTCGGTGCTAACTTCTACTCCCATCTGAAGAGACTAAACATGATTCAACTGACTTTACATGGACAGATTAACTAACTTCCGTTGACTGATGGAGTATTACTATTATCTGAGAGTTAACTGAGATCATGAGATTTCTGAGGTTTCCTGAGTCACATGACTAATTGAGTTCTATAGATAATAGCTTGATTGAGATTATCGTGACAACATGACATGGCTCTAGGCACACAAGTATCTTTTTCGGGTACGAATGCCTCCAAGACTCAATAGAAGGAAACTGACACACATGACATGACTTTATCACAAGATTTGAGTACATAATTCATAATATCATAAGTAGGGTATATCATATTTCATATAGTTATTCAACATCTTAAACATTGTAGAGAATGCATGGATATATTTCATGCACATATTGTATATCTCCATTATCTTACGTGCTTCATACAACCACAATAGCAGCACATGAAAAGCATGGGATTCATATTGAAGTATATAGCTAACATGGACTTGTCATTTCAATATCATAGAACCATACAAACATGAATTTCTAGCATTCTAAGCATTTTATCAAACACCTTGCATGCAGTCTTTAAGGCATATATGAGTTTCATACTTGCACAATATTAAACCACCTAAATTTCATGGTTTTCAAATAACAAACATATATATTCCATGAAAACTCCTTTAGACATCACATTGAAACTTAAACAACAATCGTCAACATATACATACTCATATCACGACAAAAAGTTTACAAAATAATATTTAAAATATGGTTCTTGAGCTCTGTGAATGGATTGGATCCATAGATGAACACTACACATACCTTAGTGGTTGAATCTGTAAAGAGATCTAATGTTTCTAAAGGTTCTTGAAGAATTCCTTAGGCTTGATCTTGAGGAGATAATCTTGAGAGAAAATCCTAATCTTACGATTGAGAGTGTAAGAGAGGGTTTTTAGGATACTTAACTGAAGAAAAATGGGAAAAATTAGGCCTCTATAGGGTTATAAGTCATGGAAGGTGAAGAAAAATACCAAAATACCCTTATGAAATAAATTCCCAGTTACAGAAAATCATAGCTGACGACATTTATGACAAGGCGTGAAAAATGTAACAAGCTGTCAAAAATGTCATCACACAGGAACTGGAATTGATGTTTTCTGCCTAAGTCTGATGATATTCGTGGTAAGGCATCATAAATATGGTAAGCTACCATGAATGTCATCACTCATGAGCTGGTTTCTGCTAAAGGCTGCGGACCTTCGTGGTAGGGCATCACAAATGTTGTAAGATACCACTAATGTCGTCTCACCAAAGCTGGATTCTGCCTAAGGCTGACGAACTTTGTGATAGGGAATCACAAATGTGGTAATCTACCATGATTTTCGTCACTTAGGATCTGGTTTCTGCCTAAGGATGACGACCTTCGTGGTAGGGCATCACAAATGTGGTAAGCTACCACGAATGTCGTCACACTATTTTCAGCCATACATGCTGGAGTAAAATAGGAATAACTCTTTGCTCTGATATCGTATTTAGGTTAAATTTGTATAGTTGGAAAGCTAATTCATTTATCTACCTGTTGATAGGTGATGAGCTCAAAAATTCCAAGTATAATGTGAGATATGCTCCTTTGAATTTGACAATACCAATATCCTTCTCAAGAATTCAATCGATAAAGAATGTTTTGATTCGTCTGATAGCGGTGAGTTATTTGAAGCCTTAATATACATCTAACTTACTCATAAAACTATAAAAGAACCATGATGTTATATGCATGATCTTAGTACATGGCTCTAATATTGGTTTAGATTTTTTGGGGTATTACAATATCTCCCCCTTGGAAACATTCATCCTCGAATGATGATTGCTTGAGAGGGGAGAAATAATAAAATGATGCATACACTAATCATGCTCAACTGGCATATGATTTTAGGACTGAATTGAATTCTTAGCTGAATATTGCCCAACTGAACATGCATATCTGATGCATGACTGATAAACTAAACTCAGGAATGTATGACTGATGTTTGGATGAACTAAAATTTCTCGCAATGAGAATGCATATCTGATGCGTGATCACATGATTGAACTGATACATGAATGCATGATAAGCTATGCAATAATATTTGCTACTAATTTTATAATGGAATTTTGAACATGTAACTGAATAAGCTTAAGAAAAGTGGTTACCTCGAGCTAAGTTTGAATTAGTAGAGAAAAGATGAGGGTACTTAGTTCGCATGTCTGCTTTTTCTTCCCAAGTACATCCCTCCATGGACTGATTCTACCAAAGAACCTTGACTAGAGGGACTTCTTTGTTCCTAAGCCTACGAGTCTGATAGTCGAGGATTTTGAATGGAATCTCTTTATAAGAGAGGTTATTCTGAATGTCAACGCTCTGAATAGGGACTATAACTATTGGGTCACCTATGCACTTTTTGAGCAAAGCGACATGGAAGACTGGATGAACTGAGGATAGATCTGAAGGCAACTCGATCTCATAGGCTACCTTGCCGAAGTGACTAAGAATCCTGAAGGGACAAACATATCGGGGACTGGGATTTCCCTTATTGGTGAATCTCTTTACTCCCTTCATGGGATAGATCTTGAGATAAACATAGTCAATGACCTTGAATTTGAGATCCTTTCTACAAACATCCGCATAAGACTTCTGTCGGCTCTGAGCATCCCGGAGTCTTTCTCTGGTTAACTGAACTTTCTCTAAGTCATCGAATACAAAGTCAGACCCTATGATTCCAGTCTTACTAACTTCGAACCAACCGATCAGAGACCTATATCTTCTACTATAGATAGCTTAGACTGGATACATTTGAATACTGGAGTGATAGCTTTTGTTGTATGCAAACTCAATCAATGGAAAGTGGTCATTCGAGCTTCCTTTGAAATCAATTGCACATGCCCTTAGCATATCTTTTAGAGTCTGAATGGTCCTTTCTTCTTGACTATCAGTCTGAGGATGAAAGGCGGTACGAAGATAAACTTAGGTACCAAGACCCTTTTGGAATGCTTTCCAAAAGTGAGAGGTGAACTGGGTACCTCTATTTAAGATGATATATAGTGTAACACCATGTATTTTGACCAACTCCCTGATATAGAGTTTGGCATAATCCTCAGCTGAGTAAGAGGTACGAACTGGAAGAAAATGAGCTGACTTGGTCATTCTGCCTACAATGACCCAAACTGAATCATGCCGATGACTTGTTCTAGGAAAACCCATCATGAAGTCCATATTCACTTCTTCCCACTTCTAAGTAGGAATAGTGAACTCCTGCATAGAACCACTAGATTTTTGATGCTCTATCTTAACCTGTTGACATATAGAGCACTTAGCCTCAAACTCTACAACATCCCTCATTTTCCCACTCCACCAATAGATTTTCTTTAAGTTGCAGTACATTTTAGTGGCCCCTGGATAAATAGAGTATCGCGCCACTTCTGTAAGAATTCTATGCCTCAAGTTATCTACACCGGGAACAAACAAACAACCCTAAAAATGAAGAACATTATCTTACCCTTAGAAGAAAACCGCTACTTCCTGACTCTGAACTGACTCTTTTAGCTTGATAAGGCTAAGATCCCTTTCTTGCTTCTCTTTCACCTCAAAAACTAGCGATGACTATGAACTACTCTGAACATATACACCACCCTTTGAAGAGTCGACTAAGCGAGCGCCTAGTCTGGAAAGCTGATGAATCTCCTGAGCTAATTTTTTTTAACTATCCTCAATATGGGAAACACTACCGATGGACAGTCTACTAAGTGCATAGACCACTACATTGGACTTTCCAGGATGATAAATGACACTCATGTCATAATCCTTGAAGAGATATAACCACCTTCTCTGATGAAGATTGAGATCTTTTGGGGAAAAGACATATTGAAGGATCTTATGATCTATGAAGACGCCTACATAAACACCGTATAGATAATGCCTCCAATTCTTTAAGGCAAAAACAACTGCTGCTAACTCAAGTTAATGAGTAGGATAATTCTTCTCATGGCACTTTAAATATCTGGAGGTGTAGGCTATGAATCTACCATGCTGCATGAGGACACAACCTAAACCTACTCTGGATGTATCACAATATACTATGAATCCATCAGAATCATCAGGAAGTGCTACAAGTGCAGCTAAGGTAAGTCGAGTCTTCAACTCCTAAAAACTCTTCTCGCAAGGTTCTTACCACTAATACTTAACCTTCATCTGAGTCAATTCGGACATAGGATATGAAATAGAAGAAAATCCCTCAACAAACCCTCGGTAATAGCTAGCCAAACCCAAGAAACTCCTGATATCCGATAGAGAGACAGGGCGAGGCTAATTTTTTACTGTTTTAGGTTTTTGAGGATCTACTCTAATGACATCACCAGAAATAATATGGCCAAGGAATTCTACTGATCTTAGCCAAAATTTGCACTTATTGAACTTGGCAAAAAATTGGTAATCCATGAGAGTCTGAAGAACAATTATGAGATGGTCTGAATGATCATGATCTATGTGAGAATATACCACAATATCATCTATGAAGACAATGATGATTGTGTCCAAGTACTGCTTGAACACCCGGTTCCTCATGTCTATGAAAGCTGCAGGGGAATTGGTAAGACCAAAGGACATGACTAGAAATTCAAAGTGACCATACCGAGTACAAAAAGCTAGATTTGAAATGTCAAATTCTCTAACTCTGAGCTGATAATATCCTGATCTGAGTCTATCTTGGATAAATAACTGGCATCTTGAAGTTGGTCAAACAAGTCTTCTATATTAGCCAGCGAATATCTATTCTTGGCCGTGACTTTGTTGAGCTGACAGTAATCAATACACATTCCAGGATAACCATCTTTCCTTCCCACAAATAAGACTAGCGCACCCCATGGGGATACACTGTGCCTGATGAATCCTTTGTCTAAGAGATCCTTCAACTGATGTTTCAATTCCTTGAGTTTTGTTAGTGTCATTCTATATGGTAAAATAGAAATACGCTAAGCATCTGGGAGAAGTTCTATGCCAAAGTATATTTCCCTTTCAGGAAGAATTCCTAGAAGATCTTTGAGAAAGACGTCTAAATATTCATTAACCACTGGGACTGATTCGAGGCTGGGAGATTTAGAATTGTAATCCTTAACATGCATGAGATGATACACACACCCCTTAGAAATTATCTTCCTTGCCTGAAGATAGGAAACAAGCTGAACCTTGAAAGACGAAGTGCTACCCTTCCACTCTAGGATGGGCTCATTCGGGAACTAAAACTAAACTATCCTATTTCTGCAGTCGACTATGGAATAGAATAAATAAAGCCAATTCATGCCGATACTGACATCAAAATCAATCATCTCTAACTCTACTAAATCTTCTGACATGGATTGCTAAAATATTATAACCGGGCAATTCCTGTATACCCGCTAAGCTATGATGGTTTTACCCAATGGGGTAGAGACTGAAAAGGTCTCTACTAAAATTTTAGGACTGATTCTGAAATTGCCTTCTATGTATGCAGTAACAAAAGACAAGGATGCACCTGGGTCTAGCAAAGCGTAAACATGAACATGGAAAATCTATAACATACTAGTAACGACATCAGGATAATTTTCCTGATCATGTCGGGTCTGAAGAGAACAGAGTCTATTTGGGAATTGCCTACTAATAGCACTGAAAGTGGCACCCTGTTTGTTTTGGTGACCAGACTAGGCTATGGAACAATTTTGCTGACCCTGAGGGACTAGCTGAGGAAACTCCCTAATCCTGTGGCCTGGATTACCACAACCAAAATAGACATCACTACCGGATCTGCAAATACCCTTGTGATTCTTACCACAAGTCGTACAAAGGGGGTTTGTTCAGGCCCTGATAACACTGCCTTGAGATTTAGAGAGTGGTGTCCTATCTCTGTTGTCATCCCTTAACTTCAGTACTGGGTAACTAGCGGAGGAAGGGGCTAGAACTACTAACTTAGGACAAAACTGCGAACGATTTTGTCCCTCTGATTTTGGCTGAGCAAAACTTAAACTACCTGCTCTTGCTCTCTTATTCTTCCTCTCCCTAGTCTTCACCTTCTGCACCTCTATCTATTAAGCGTGGGTCATGATCCTGGCTAAATTCATATCGCTATTCAGCATCGCAGACCTATGCGTATTTACCACGCTATCATTCACCCCTAACATGAACTTGGTCATCTTAGCCCTATTGTCGGTAATCACAAGAGGGGAATATCTGGCTAGCTGAGTAATATTAAAGAATACTCTCTAACTATCATATTTACCTTCCTAAGATTGATTAACTCAAGAACTTTGGCCTCTCTCAGCTCTTAGGGAAAGAATCTATCTAAGAAATCCATGACAAATTCTTCCCACTCAACAGGACCAGCATCCTCTAACCTTTCAGCTAACCACTACTTATACCAAGTATGAGCGACATCCTGTAATTGGTATGTGGCTAACTCATCACTCTGAGAAGAAGTGACTCACATGATATCAATAACCTTCTGATCTTGGTGAATGAATTCCTAAGGATCCTCGTCTGGCTTAGACCTAAAGAATGACAGAGGGTTCATTCGGGTGAATTCCCAAATCTTATTTGCTACTGAATTGGCCACTGGGTTGGCCGAAATAACTGCTGGTCATTCATTTTAGACAGCTATAGACTGAGTAAAAGTCGTAAATACAGTCCTGAACTCCGCATGAGAAACATGTTCGCCCAAAGGATCTTCGGGCTGAGGAGCTGGCTGATTTATTTACTTAGGATACATGTTTCTAAAATAAGATAGGAGCAGATTAGACTGAGAGATTGAATTGAAATTATGCTTATTGGCACGACATAAATACTGAAGTAAGGGAAATGTTCCTAAAACATATCATAGCCTCCTGTACATAAATGTGGCGCAGAACACACCCATGTAATAGAATCTACTAGATGCGGCTTTCAAACTTCCTAGGACTCTATTAAACCCTAGGATCTGATACCAAGTTTGTAACGCCTTAATTTTCTAAACCAAAAAGCTACATGGTGATTATGACCCCGAGGGACCACAAGCTAACCCATGACTGATATCTATACCTGTATACTATACATTATGACATAATAATATGGAAAACATGAACAATAGGCCATAAGGTTCAACTAAAATAATATAACATCCATATGGGCGAAAAACACCGAAAATAACTGAAAACTGAATCTGAAAGGTATATCTGAGCATAAATCCGAAAGCCTCGAAGTACTTTCTGAAATAAGGAGTTGAAGGAACATGTCTTCAACTAACTCCGTAAACTCATAACTATATAAAATAATAATAAATAAATCCAATCATATTGTCATCGAATAAAGAGGATTCGCTGAATCTCTGCGATTGAAAATGCTACGGCTACTGCAAATCTAGATCTCGTGTCTCTGAACCTATGGTGTGATATGAAAATAAAGCACCATAATGCAAATACATCAATACGAGGGGATGTACTGAGTCTACGAGTGAGGTAGGCTAAATATAAATAGGGTTTGCATGCATGAACAATGCTAACTGACTAATTGATATGAACGTAAGAGTGCAAACATAAATACATAGTAACTAATATAGTGATAAAGTAATTGTTAAACCTGTATGATAATACATGGCTGGAACAGTAGTTTTGATAACATGAATGACCGTATCTGACAGCCCTGAATCTGTTTAAACTCTTTGAGTTCTGTGCTATAACTTAATTTGACCCTATCTAACAGTCTTGGTATACTGATATCTGAATAATTGTCTTAGTTATTTTGCTGAGACTGATACTAAAATTGTGGGAGATAGTTGTTTAACCAACATGCCCCTTATATACCATTACAGCTAAGCTGGGGTCCAATCTCTACCCCGACTTGAGGGGTGTCAATACCGCACCACTGGTAAGGACAATTATGAGTGACACTTATCTAGAAGGTACTCAAAGTGAGAACGGTGGGACTCTAAACTATAGGTTAAGCCACCTCATCAACCCTAATTTGACAGGCTAAGATGTCTCAACCTATACTGGGTACGTAGTTTTGGAACACAAGGATGATTTCTAAGAATGACACCCTAAAACTGGTATGTGAGTCCCCATCGTTGGGTTTACTCGGTGCTAACTTCTACTCCTATGAGAAGATACTAAACATGATTCAACTAATTGTACATGGACAGATTTACGGACTTTCATTGACTAACAGAGTAGTATTATTATCTGAGAGTTTCCTGAGATCATGAGATTTTTGAGGTTTCCTGAGTCACATGACAAACTGAGTTATATAGATGATAGCTTAATTGGGATTATCGTGACAACATGACATGGTTCTAGGAACACAACTATGCTTTTTGGGTATGAATACCCTCGGGACTCGATAGATGGAAACTGACATACATGGCATGACTTGATCACAAAATTTGAGTCCATAATTCAAAATATCATAAGTAGGGGATATCATATTTTATATAGTTATTCCACATCTTAAACATTGTAAGGAATGCATGGATATATTTCATGTACATAGTGTATATCTCCATTATCTTACATGCTTCATACCACCATAATAGCAACACATAAAAATCATGGGATTCATATTGATGTATATAGCGAACATGGACTTGTCATTTAGACATCATAGAACCATAAAAACATGAATTTATATCATCCAAATCATTTTATCAAACACCTTGCATGCATTCTTTAAGGCATAGGTGATTTTCATACTTGCACCATATTAAACCACCTAAAGTTCATGGTTTTCAAATAACAAACATATATATTCCATGAAAACACCTTTAGACATCACATTGGAACTTAAAAAACAATCGTCAACATGTACATACTCATATCACGACAAAAATTAATATTTATAACATGGTTCTTGAGTTCTACGAATGGATTGGATCCATAGATGAACACTACTCATACCTTAGTAATTGAATCTTGAAAAATATCTAATGCTTCGGAAGGTTCTTGAAGAATTCCTTAGGCTTGATCTTGAGGAGATGATCTTGAGAAAAAACCCTAATCTTGTGGTTGAGAGTATAAAAGGGGGTTTTTAAGATGCTTAACTGAAGAAAAATGGGAAACATTACACCTCTTTAGGGTTATAAGTAGTGGAAGGTGAAGGAAAAGACCAAAATACCCTTATGAAATAAATTCTCAGTTGCTGAAAATTATAGTTGATGACATTGGTGACAAGGCAGCAAAAATATGACAAGCCATCAAAAATGTTGTCGCACAAGAGCTGGAATAGATGGTTTCTGCCGAAGTCTGACGACCTTTGTGGTAGGGCATCACAAATGTTGTAAGCTACCAAAACTTTTTTCACTTAGGATCTGGTTTCTACCAAAGGATGATGACCTTCATGGTTGGGCATCACAAATGTGGTAAGCTACCATGAATGTCATCGTACAAGAGATGGATTTTGCCTAAGGCTGACGACCTTCGTCATAGGTCATCACAAATATGGTAAGCTACCACGAATTTTGTCACTTAGTATCTGGTTTCTGCCTAAATCTAACGACCTTCATGGTAGGGCATCACAAATGTTGTAAGCTACCACGAATGTCGTCACACTGTTTCCAGACTGACATGCTGGAGTAAAATAAGAATAACTCTTTTCTTCGATATCAGATTTAGGTAAAATTGGTATTGTTGGAAAGATAATTAAATTATTTATCTATTAAAATTTCATGAGCTCAGAAATTATGATTATAATGTGAGATATTTGCATTTTATATTTACTATACCAATATCCTTCTCAAGAATTCAATCGGTAAGGAATGTTTTGATTCGTCTTATAGCTGGGAGTTATTTGAAGCCTTAATATACATCCAAATTACTCATAAAAGTATAAAATAACCATGATGTCCTATGCATGATCTTTGTAGATGACTCTAATATTGGTTTGGATTTTTGGGGTATTACACCGACTGAGGTCTGCTGTTTCATTGGTTTGATCAATTTTTGCAATTGTTTTATTGAGATCTTGCTAATATAGCATCCCTTATGGCCAGATTGAATTGGAATAAGTTCATTTCCAATGGTACAAGGAGTGTGATTTGAGCTTTGAAAAGATCAAGGATTGTTTTACTTTAGCTATAGTGTTAGCTCTTACTATTGAGGGTGAGGAATTCACCATGTTTTGTGATGATTATAGTGGTTGAATTGGTTCTATTTTGAGTCAGCAGGGTCATGTTATTATTTATGCTTCTAGACAGCTTAAGGTGCATGCGCACAACTACCCCACTCATGAATTATAATTTGCGGTAGTAGTTTTCACGATCAAGATCTGGAAGCATTATTTTTATGATTTTCATTATGAAATTTTCACTGATCATCATAGCCTTCCTCATATTATTACCCAGTGTGAGATTAATTCTTGACAATGTAGATAGATGGAGTTGTTAAAGGACTATGACATTTCGATCTTGTATTATGTAAGGTAAATGTGGTAGCTGATTCCTTGAGTTTCAAGGAAGTGAGTATGGGTTGCTTGGAATGCATATTAGTTTCTCAGAGGCCTTTGGCATAAGACATTCAGTCCTTACCCAATTTGATGGTCACATTGATATTTTAAATCGTGCGAAGATTTTTTCTTGTATGGAGGCAAGGTCCTTCTTATTTGAGAAGATTCATGATTATCAGTATGAATATAGCATGTTGTGCTTTCTCTATGATTAGGTTGTGAGTGGTGAGTCTAAGAGGCATACTATTGAATCTGAGGCTATTTTAAACTTTCAGGATAATAGTTGTGTTCCCCGGCTTGATGTCTTAACTCAATTAATTCTTCATAAGGCTTATAGTTCTGGATATTACATTCATCACAGTATAGCCAAGATGTATATATATTTGAGGCAGTATTACTGATGGGACAGTATAAAGAGATATATGGTAGACTTTGTGGATCATTGACTATGTTTCCAGTAGGTTAAGGTCGAGCATCATCATCTAGGAGGATTTATTCAGTGATTTCTGAATCCTGAGTGAAAATGGGAATGATTTACCATGGATTTGATTAGAGGTTTACCTCGTACTTCTTGTGGTCATGACGATATTTTATTTATTATGGATCGTTTAACCAAGTCCGCACATTTTATTCCTATTTTGATAACCTTCAGTGCTAAGAGATTAGCCCAGATTTATATTTGAGATATAGTTTATTTGCATGGGGTGCCTGTACTATCATATAAGACCGTGGTTTTATATTTACTTCACGGTGGTGGAGAGCGTTCTAGGAGGTGTTAGGTACTCGAGTAGATTTGAGTATATCCTTTCATATGAATACATATGGTCAGTATAAGTAGAATTTCTAGGGGCTTGAGGATATGATTTGAGCCTGTGTTATGGATTCTGGAGGACTGTGAGACTCGCACTTAGCATTGGCAGAGTTATCCTATAAAAATAGCTATCATTCGAGTACTAAGATAGCCCTTTATAAAGCTTTTATGGTAGGAGATGTCATTCTTTGCTAGAATAGTTTAAGACTTCTAAGGTGAGACCTCATGGTACAAAGTTTCTTCAGGACTCATTGGATAGAGTCAGGGTGATTCAGGATCTAATAGAAACCCAAAGTAGGATGAAGCCATATGCCGACTATAGGCTCTATGCCTTCAAATTCAGATTTGGTGACTATGTTATACTTTATATTTTTTCCACGAGGGGTGTGATGTGGTTTGGAAGGAAGGGTAAGATCATCTTCCGATATTTTGTTCCTTTTGAGATTCTCCATACAATTAGTGAGGTCTCCTATAAGTTAGCCTTACCTCTAGATTTTTCCGTTGTTCATTTAGTTTTCAATGTCTCTTAGTTGTATAAGTATATTCCTAACCCTCTTATGTGCTTATGTAGGATTCGGTCTTGTTAGATGGGCAGTTGACCTTTGTAGAAGAGCCCATGCTTATTTTGGCTATTAATATGAGGAAGTTGCGTACTAGAGAAATTATTGCAGAATCACCACCTTATAGAGGAAGCCACTTGGGAGATTGAGAGAGAGATGTTTCCCTAGTATCCTCATTTGTTCGAGACATCAGGTATTTTCTTCATCTTTAACTTAAGGGATGAAAGTTCCTTAGAAGTGGATGTTGTAATGACCCTTCAGGAAATTTCTCATGATTTTACTAATTTCCATTGTTAGAGTTCGTCCATAGTTGTCCCAAGTCATTTTTGACTTACTGGAGCTTATACTTTTGTCACCTAGCAGTTTATTTGATTTTTAGAACTATTTCCCGATTTAGAAGTTTTTGTTGATTCCAAATTGCTACTAAATGAAAACATCTATAAAATGATATTGGATGCGAACTCCGACCATGGAAGCAACTTCAAAATATTAATTTTAGGTTGCGTAGACCTTTGTTTTGGGTCCTACTACACCCAAACTCAATTTGACCTATTGGTCGGAGAGTTGCAAAATTAGAAATTCGAGTATAGGGCCATATTTGGTCGAAACAACCTTAATGGAAAATTCAAATTCGCCAATGCATCCAAAACGTAAAAATTAGTATAGTTGCATATTTTTTTTGCTCATATTGGATTCTGAATGCATCCTGAGGCATTGGCCGAAACTTGGAAGTCCCAATTTCAGATGTTATGTGTAGAGGCTGGAGATACCATGATTGAGGGAGACCTTTTCCAATCATAATGACCGTGATCACGAAAGAGTGTGAGTGATTGTTGCTCCTAAGGGTCTGGGCAAGGTGTATTCAAGAGGAGTTTTGGCTGAGAATGTGTCCATTTCTCTTATTTCTTAGTTTCTACAACCTTAATGGAGAGTGTAACTCTCAAAGTGAGTCTTGAGTGTTGATTTGGAGCTTAAACAACTCTCATATTAGTGATTAGCGTTGAATCTAAGGTAAGCTTCTATAAATTTTAGTGTTAAATTCTTGAATATTAGACCCAAAACCCGAAAAGGATTGAGGCTTGGTTTTTGACCCAAAAATGGTTGATTTCCAGCAATTTCTTGAGGTTATAACTCCCTAAAAATATTTGAACATTGGGTTATTGGTGGAAACTTGATTTCTATATGTGGGATCACTTAGGGGGTTTTGGTGTCGTTTTGGACCCGAAGCACAATGGTGTAATATGGGTGTTGTTATTCTCGTACTAATGCATAGATTATGTTTTGATATCATCGATCTTTAGTGATGCTTCGCGAAAAGAAAAGGCGAAGATTGTTAGTTCAGGAGCTATATTTGAATTCAAAGTAGGTTAGGCTTACTTGTGTTAGGTTGACCTTTATTGTAGTATAATTGTGATATGTTGATAAGATTGGGTGAGGGATTAGATGTTGAATTGATAAATAGTAATGCTTGGAATTATTTGAAACATTTAGTCTATTGAACTGGTTAAGGGTGACATTTGACTCTTAGTCTAGAACCTTGGTTAGTTGGACTTGTTATCACCTGAATAGAACTAGAGTGGTAGATTCTCTATTTAAATGGGAGTGACCTTTTTAAGTCACTTTATTAGTATGTTGGCCTAGTTTGTATAGTTTTAAACTCACCTTAGGTGCTAGGATGACTTAAGAGTAATACTTGAGGAAAAATTGCCCTATAGAACTAGCGAGGACTGATAATACTTTGAGACATGATGAAAATAACCTAATCTAATTCTAGATAGAAGTTAAACTTGAAGAAGATAATCTGTGATACTAGAAGCGGAACTTGACCCACCTTAAGCTTGAACTATGTAACTTCATTAGTGACCTAGATATGTGTTGCACGCCTAGAATATGCTTTTGGTGATATGATGGCTAAACTCGGTAAATAGTCTATTCATGATGTTGATTTGGAAATAATGTGTGTGCTTCATCATGATCTTATTGGTATCACTTGAATAGAAATGTACATTCTTTTAAAGTGAATCCATGATTACTCTATAACTTAATTTGTTGGCTAGTTTACAATATGAGCCTTGGAATATGTTATTACTCATATTATGCGCAACAATAGTGACCATACTAATATTTGTGCAAACGATCTCTTTTGTGCTAGTATTGTAAATTATGGTAGTAAAGAGGGGTTCTATAAAGTATAATCACAGCTTGTTATTTACCATGTTAATAAATATGTTAAGCCTGGTAATGTGTGAAATGTTCCGACAAGATATAAATGCAAGCTCATGCACCTACTAACATATTGCATTGATAGTAAATGGTGAGAAGTGATGACATGCCTTTTCTTACTTGTTTTCCCCAGTCCATTCTTTGTTGGACTTGTATTTGTTGTTTATTCAGTTATATATATATATGTGTGTGTGTGTGTGTGTTTATTTATGTATGCATATTAATGATATGATGATGCCCGATAAGGACAGAGAATATATTAATGTTATGTTGATGCCCGATAAATTCAAAGGATATTTTGATGTTATGTCGATACCTAACAAGGCCAGAGGACAAATTGGTGTTATGATGATGCACGACAAGGCGGGAGGATATATTCATGCTATGATGATGCCTGGTAAACTCAGAAGAGCTATTAATGTTATGATTATTTTCGGTAAAGCCGGAGGATATATTGACGCTAAGATGATGCTTTGTAAGCCCCGAGAATATATTGATACTATGATGATGCTTTTTATAGTTAGCATACATAAATATATATATATGTATACATGCGGTTATGCCCTTGTATGATTATGCCTGAATGTGTATTAGGATTATGATGTTATCCTTGGAAAGTTGTCAATAACTCTCTACTATTAATCACTTGTTAAGTATAGAGGATCTTGTTAATGCTAATTAGTCAATAAAAGTAGAATATGCTGAGTAACTACTAAGACTAATTGGTAAGGGTAACCATGTTTAGAATTAAGGATTCACCAAGTGGATATAGTTGGCTCGAATGAATTAATTCATTATGGAAGTTTTCCTAGTATAATCGGGTAATATGATAAATAGTTGTCCATATAGAGTAGTTATATTACTTGATGGCTAGAGGTCTAGAACACAAGTTGGTGAACCTTATTTATTCAAAATGTAGTGACTAGAAATTATGCTTGTTAAATGGCTAATAATGACAATGTGTTGAGTATTATTTATAAGTAGTGATATTACTGCCTAGTGTGTAATGCCGTTGGATGCTAAAATATTGACTAAGATACTTATGGTGCTAACTACTAAGAGGCATTGTTTAATATATGGATAACTATTCTTGATAATTTGTAACCCCTTTCTTAAGTGATGACTATTGCACCTATGATATCTAGGAATGAACATTGGCTAAATGGTGAATATGATATTAGTGTGCTTCTTGACTAGATAAAAAATTTATTGGTGAAAAATAATTAATTATTATTTTATTATGAATGATTATAAGAAATCGATTAAGGTAATGCTTGAAGGCCTTATGATGACTAGCGAACTAATAGTTAATAATAATTATTTGTTAGTTAATAGTGAGTAGATAGAGTTTATTGAGGAGTTACATGTCTAAATGGCTATATGACTATGATTATGTTTGTAAGGACTTGATAATTATTAGTTCAACTTTGATAAATAATGATGATAATGAGTTTGGAAAATGGCCATTCATGCGAAAGGTAGTGAACCATGGATCTCCATGAGTTGGTTATATGAATATATTCTTGGTGTCTTTATTCTTTAATAAACTGCTGGAGGTATAGGCCGTCGTGCTAAGTTCTTTGCTCTATGTTCTTTTGAGTGTACTCCACGATAGTATGGGTGACCTTGGTGGGTTCTTTTATTCATGCTTGAATGGACATTTACATATCATCTTGCTCTTATGACGTCTGTGATTGTATTACTGTTGCATTGCGTTTTGTATTATTTACTTCTTATGTAATGATATTGTTACATAATAAATGGATATGTCATAGTTTTGTTCCAATTTAATTATTGATTATATACAGTGATAATGACAACGACTCAGGTTCGATTATGCACCTTGACTTAGATATATTGTCTTACTTTATATCATCTTTATATAATAAATTAGCTTAGTCTTCCTATGAGGCCGACTAAGTACCCATCATTTTGGTACTAATACTATACTTTTGTTCCTTTTTGGTGCAAACTCAAGTACTAGTTACCACCGTTGAGTTGAGATCATGGAATGTGATCATCAGGAAATAGGTTGAGCTCTTGGAGTTTTGAGTCTCCCATTCCCCTCCTCTATTTTTTTAGTCTATTGTATTCAAAACGGATGTATAAGAGTATTTAGAAATTGAGTTGTAATTCTTTTTGTCAAACTTAGATACTCTTGTACTGACATTACCAGGTTCCGAGAATTGGTATCCATAGTTTATTGTCTATTATAGAACATTGTTGTTTATCATTGTGTTTATCTGTTATGACCCTTGTTGGGCATTCCTACCAAAGTAACCAATTGTTTTAGCTCTGAGTTATGGGGTTGTCTTACCTACTAGTGGGTCTTAGTAGGTGTCATTACGACTCATGAATTGATTGGTGACAAATTGTATCAGAGCCTAGATTTCACTTGTATTACTGGCAAAGGTGCAAGTGTTTAATAAAGTATTTTCGATCATATCACTGATATATATTTCCTATCTTTGGGAGGCTATTGTACATTACTAAGTGTCCTTTAGTTCTTTCAATCGTATCGTGCTAAGAGTGAGTTGGTTTGTAGGATGTTTTCTTGACATTACTCTTTTTCTATTTCCCAAGACTGTGTCCCTAGTTAGGGATCAAGATGGGCCTCCCAAAAACCCCATTCCTGCACCTGATCTAGAAATTCTTCTACCACAACCAGGGGTGAGTCATGGACCTGCCTAGACTCAAGAACGATTTATTCCCTCTTCATTGCTTTGAGATGCTTTGGTTCAGCTATTGGGTAATATTTATGGTTTATAGACTAATGGGGTAGGAGTGCAGCCTTTAGCTGTAGCTCCTACAGTTGAGCTTCCTTCTATACCATAAGTTGCTTAGTTGGTAATCACTAAGCCAATTATGACCCAACCTGCTATGTCTGCTGAGGATCAGAAGATGTTGGGTAGGTTTTTGAAGTTGTCTCCACCTAGGTTATCTGGTGCTCGTAGAGAGGATACAGTTGAGTTTCTTACTTCTTATAAGGATAGGATTTATAGGCTAGGCCTTGTTGAGACTCGTGGTGTGGATTACACCACATTTTAGCGACATTTGTATTCTCAACAATGGTGGAGAGGTTTTATGAGTTGTAGGCCAATTGAATCTTCTCCCTTGTCATAGATTCAATTATGCAAGATGTTCTTGGCGAAGTATATGTCACACAACCTTAGGTACCTATTGAAAGATCAGTTCACCTAATTGGAGCAGGCTTTTATGATAGTTATTGAGAATGAGGCCCATTTTCATGAGTTATCTAGGCATGCGACTTTTAACTTAGATACTAATTATAAGAAACTTTGTTGCTTTGTGAGAGGATTAAGACGTTCAATTCAAATGGCTACTCAAAGTCTAGTTGTTGCGGGTAGGACTTTTGTTAAGATTTTTGATCATGCTTGAGTTATAGAGTAAATGCATCAAAAAGCTCATGATAAGAGGTCCAAGTATTAGGTCAGATTTGCTGGGAGTTGTAGTAGTTCCCAATTCAAAGGTGGTTGTTCTTACACCACTGTGCATATCTACTCTCGAGGGTGATTCTTTTGTAGTGGATTAAGTATTCAAATCATGTGTTGTGACAGTTAGTGGTGTTGATACTTATGCTAATCTTATCATTTTGGATATGCTAGATTTTGATGTGCTTCTGGGTATGGAGAGCTTATCCCAATATCATGCAGTCATAGATTGTTTTTCCAAAACTGTTACCTTAGCCATGGCCAGTGAACCTTCAGTTGTGTGGCTGGGAGCGGTTAGACGTGAACCGATGGAGATTATTTCTTATGTTTGTGCTAGAAGAATTATATCAATAGGTTCCATGCCTTGTCTTACTTATGTAGGCGATACTCATGTAGAGAGTCCATCACTTCACTCTATTCTTATTTTTCCATGTGTTCCCTATCGACCTTCCTAATATTTCTTCTGACTAGGAGATTAAGTTATCAATTAACCTTGAACCTAACATTAAACCTATTTCTATTGCACCTTACTATATGGCTCCTACTGATCTTAAGAAGATGAATTCTTAGCTACAAGATCTTTGTGGTAAGGGTTTTATTAGACTGAGTGTGTCCCCATGGGGATCCCCTATTTTGTTTGTAAGGAAGAAAGATGTTTCATTGTGTATGTGTATTGATTATAGGCAACTTAACAAGGTGATAGTGAAGAAATGTTATCCTATGCCTTGCATTGGTGATTTATTTGACCAGCTTCAGGGTGCAGCCATGTTTTATAAGATAGATTTAAGGTCTAGTTATCATCAGTGAAAGATTCAGGATGAGGATATCTCTAAGACAACTTTCAAACCCGTTATGGTCATTATGAGTTCTTGGTGATGTCATTTGTGCTAACTAATGTCCCAGCCAAATTCATAGATTTGATGAACCGCCTGTTCCGACTATATCTTTACTCTTTTTTAATTGTGTTCATTGATGACATTTTTTTATATTCGAGGTGTAGTGTAGAGCATGCGCAATTCTTGAGGATTGTGCTTTAGACTTTGTGAGATCATGTGCTTTTTTGTAAAGTTCTCTTTTTGTGTGTTTTAGCTTGAGTTAATGTCATTTCTTGGACATATGGTGTCAAAGAAGGGTTGAATGGTAAACCCATCTATGATTTTGGTGATTTATGATTGGGCTAGACCTATATTTTTGATTGAGATCTGTAGATTCATTGGATTGGTTAATTATTATAGGCACTTTACTGAGAATTTTGCTACTATATCAGCTTCTATTGCTAAACCAAATTTGAAGGAAGTTCCTTTCTAATGGTACAAGGAGTGTTAGTTGAGATTTGAAAAGATTAAGGATTGTCTTACTTCAGCTCTTGTGTTAGATCTTTTATTTGCGGGTTAGGTATTCACTGTGTTTTGAGATGCTTTTGGTGTTGGTCTTAGTTGTGTGTTGATGCAGAAGGGTTGTGTTATTTCTTATGTTTCTAGATAGCTTAAGGTGCATGAGTATAACTACCCCACTCATGATTTGGAGTTGGCGGTGGTAATTTATATGTATAAGATTTGGAGGAATTATTTGTATGGTATGCATTGTGAGATTTTTAGCAGTCATCATAGCCTATTCCATCTTATCTCCCAACAGGATCTTAATCTTTCTAGTGCGGACGGATCGAGTTGTTAAAGGACTATGACATTTCCATCTTGTATCATTTGAGTATGGAAACTATGGTAGTTGATGCCTTTAGTCATAAGAAAGTGAGTATTGGTAACTTGGTGTGCATACTAGTTTCTCAAAGGCCCTTGGCATGGTACATTCAGTCCTTAGCCAATTTGATGGTTACCTTGATATTTTTGATCCTGCAAGGATTTTTTGCTTGTTTAGAGGCGAGGTCTTCATTATTTGAGTATATTCATGATCGTCAGTATAAGGATAGAAAGTAGTGCTTTCTCCATGATCAATTGGTAAGTGGTGAGTCTGAGAGGCACACTTTTGATTCTGAGGCTATTTTCAAGTTTTAGTATCGTAGCTGTGTTCTTTATCTTGATGACTTGATTCAGTTGATTCTTGATGAGGCTCACATTTCTGGATATTCCATTTATCCTGATAAAGCTAAGACGTATAGAGATTTGAGGCAATATTACTGGTGGGATGGTATAAAGATAAATGAAGCAAACTTTGTGTCTCGTTACCTAAGTTGCCACCAGGTTAAGGTCGAGCATCAGCATCTATGTGGATTTATTTTGGGATCGCCCATGCCTTATTATAAATAAGAATGAATTACTGTGGACTTTATTAGTGTTTTACCTCGTACTACCCGTGATCATGATGGTATTTTGGTTATTATGGATCATTTGACGAAGTCAGCATATTTTATTCCTATTCAGATGACTTTCAGTTCTAAGTGATTTTCCCAAATTTATGTTTGAGAGATAGTTCGTTAATATAGGGTGCCTGTATTATCATATCAGACCATGGTTCTAATTCACTTTGCAATTCTAGAAGGAATTTCAGGAGGAGTTGGGTACTCGAGTGGGTTTGAGTACATCCTTTCATCCATAGATAGATGGTCACAACAAGTGGACTATTTAGGTGCTTAAGGATATGCTCCAAGCTAATTTTTTGAATTCTGGAGGATAGTGGGACCAGCACTTAGCATTGGCAGAGTTCTCCTTTAATAACAACTATCATTCAAGTATTCAGATGGCTCTTTATGATGCTTTGTAGGGTAGGATATATCATTTTTCAATAGGATGGTTTAAGAATTTTGAGGTGAAACCTCATGGTATAGATTTGCTTCAGGACTCTTTGGATAGAATCAGGGTGATTTGGGATACGATGAGAATAGCCTAGAGTAGGCTGAAGGCATATGCCAACAATAGGATCCATGCCTTCAGGTTCAGAGTTAGTCACTGTGTGTTCCTTCATATTTCTCCCATGAAGGATATGATGAGGTTTGGAATAAAGGGTAAGCTCAACCCTAGATATGCTGGTCCTTTTGAGATTCTCCATGAACTTGTTGAGGTAGCCTATGAGTTAGCCTTGCCTCCAAATTTTGCCGTTGTTCATCTAGATTTCTATGTCTCTGTGATGCAGAAGTATATTCCTAATCCCTCTCATGTTCTCAGGTAGGATTCAGTCCAATTAGATGAGCAGTTGACCTTTGTAGAGGAGACCAAGCTTACTTTGGCTAGTGATGTAAGCCAGTTACATACCATAGAAATTCTTGTAGTTAAGGTTCAATTAAAGTACCACCCTATTGGGGAATCCACTTGGGAGATCAAAAGAGAGATACATGCACAGTATCCTCATTTGTTCGAGACTTTAAGTATTTTCTTCATCTTTAACATTCTGGGATAAAAATTCCTTAGTAGTGGATATTATAATAACCGTTTAGGTAATTTACCGTGATATTGCTTATTTCCATCATTAGAGATCTTCCATAGCTTCCCCTTTGTTGGAACTGATAGTTTGGTCACCTGGCAGTTCATTAGGTTTTTCAAACCATTCCTTGTTTAGAAGTCTTTGTTGTTGACTGTGCCAACAACTCCAAAATATATATTGTAGGTTGGGTAGACCTTTGGTTCGGGTCCCACTACACCTAAAATCATTTCCACCTATTTGTAAGATAATAAAAAAATTGGAAATTTAGGTGTGGGGCCCATATTTGGTCAAAACAAACTCAAATGGAAAATCCAACCTCGCTAATGCATCTGAAACATCGAAATCAGTATGGTTACAAATTCTGTTTGCTCATATTGGATTCTGGATGTATCTTGAGGCATTGGCTCAAACTTTGTGTTAAATTTCCTGTTTTAGTTGTCGTCTGTAGACGCTAAAGATACTGCGATTGTGGGAGTGGTAGTATGATCATGATACCAGCGATCACGGCAAGCACGTGTGCACGATTGCTGCTCCTGATTACCTAGGCAAGTCGTATTTAAGTGCAGCTGTGACTGAGAATATAGCTATTTCTCATATTTCTTAGTCTCTAAAACCTTAATGGATAGTGTAACTCTCAAAGTGAATCTTGGTGTTGATAGGGAGCTTAAACATATTGGATATTCATGATTAGCATCGAATCTAATGTAAGATTCCTTAAATTTTAGTGTTAAATTCTTAATTATTAGACATAAAACCCCAAATGGCTTGAGGCTTGGTTTTAGCCCCAAACATAGATGATTTGCACAAATTGTTGATGGTTATAACTCTCTTATAGTATTTAGACTTTCGAATATATCGAAAACTCAATTTCTATATTTTGGACCCACTTGGGGGTGTTTGGTATCGTTTTGGACTCGAAGCATAATGGTTCAATATGGGTGTTGTTATTCTCATATTAATGCATAGATTATGATTTTGATACCCTTGATACTTGGAAAAGCTTCGACGAAAGAAAAAGCAAAGATTGTTGGTTCGTGAACTATATTTAAATTCGAGGTAGGTTAGGCATACTTGTATTAGATTGATATTTATTGTAGTATAATTGTGATATGTTATAAGATTGGGAGGCGTCTTTGATGTTGAATTGGTAAATAGTAATTTTTGGGATTAGTTGAAAATATTTAGGATATTGAACTTGTTAAGTGTGACATTTAACTCTTAGTCTAGAACCTTGGTTAGTTGGACTTGTTATCTCATAAATAGAACATGAGGGATCTAAATTTTCTAGTTAGATGTGAGTGATATTTTTAACTCGCCATATTAGTATGTTAGCCTAGTTTTTACAGTTTTAAATTCACTTTAGGTGCTTAAAAGACTTAAGAGTAATTCTTGAGGAAGAAGTGCCCTATAGAACTAGTGAGGACTGATAAGTCTTTGTGACATAATGAAAATAACGTAATCTAATTCTAGGTATAAGTTAAACTTAAAGAAGATAATTTGGGATATTAAAAGCGGAACCTGACCCACCTTAAGCTTGAACTATGTAAGTTCATTACTGACATAGATATGTGTTGGACACCTAGCATTTTCTTTTGGTAATATTATGGATAAATCCGGTAAATGGTCTATTCATGATATTGATTCGGAAATAATGTGTGTGCTTCATCATGATCTTATTGTCATCACTTGAATAACGATGCATAATCTTGTAAATTGAATCCATGATTATTCTATAACCTAATTTATTGTCTAGTTTACAATGTGAGCCTTGGAATAGGTTATTACTCATATTATGCTAAAGCATAGTGACCATACTAATGTTTGTGCAAAAGAACTCTTTTGTGATAATATTGTGAATTATGCTAGTAAAGAGGGGTTCTAGAAAGTATAATCACAGATTGTTATTGACCATGCAAATAAATGTCTTAAGTCCGACAATATGTGAAATGTTCCAACAAAATTCAAACGCATTCTCTTGCACCTACTAATATATTGCAATAATAGTAAATGATGAGAAGCGATAATATGCCTTTTCTTACTTCTTTTCCCCACTCCATTCTTTGTTGGACTTGCATTTGTTGTTTATTTGGTTTTATATATGTGTGTGTGTGTGTGTTTGTGTGTGTATGTGTGTGTGCATATTGTTATCTCTAAAAATATTAATTATATGATCATGCTCGGCAAGTCCAGAGGATATATTGATGTTATGTTAATGCTTGGTAAATTCAGAGGATATTTTGATGTTATGTTGATACCCGACAAGGCTAGAGGTCATATTGATGTTATGATGAAGCCCGACAAGGCCGGAGGATATATTGATGCTATGTGATGCTCGATAAATTCTGAAGAGGTATTAATTTTATGATAATTCCCGGTAAGGCTGGGGGATATATTGTAGCTAGGATGATGCTTTGTAAACCCCGAGAATATATTGATACGATGATGATGCTTTTTATAGTAAGCATACATAAATATATATATATATATATATGTATACATATGGTTATACCCTTGTATGATTACTCTTGTATGTGTATTAGGATTATGATGTTATCCTTGGAAATTTGTCTATAACTCTCTACAATTAATCACTTGTTAAGTACGGAGGATCTTGTTAATGCTAATTAGTCAATACAGGTAGAATATGCAGAATAACTAGTAAGACTAATTGGTAAGTGTAACCATGTCTAGAATTAAGGATTTACCAAGTGGATATAGTTTGCTTGAATGAATTAATTAATTATGGAAGTTTGCCTAGTATAATCGGGTAATATGATAACTAGTTGTCTATATAGAATGGTTATATTAATTAATGGCTAGAGGTCTAGAATACTAGTCGGTGAAACTTGTTTAGTCAAAATGTAGTGACTAGTAATAATGCTTGTTAAATGGCTAATAATGATAATGGGTTGAGTATTATTAATAACTAGTAATATTAATGCCTAGTGTGTAATGTCGTTGGATTCTAAAATGTTGTCTTAGAGACTTATGGTACTAACTACTAAGAGGCATTGGTTAATATATGGATAAGTGTGCTTAATAATTTGTAAACCCTTTCCTATGTAATGACTAGTGCACCTATGATAACTAGGAATGAACATTGAATAAATGATGACTATGATTTAGGTTTGCTTCTTTACTAGATGTAGCTTTTATTTTGTGAAAAATAATTAATTTTTATTTTATTATGAATGACTATAAGGAATCGATTAAGATATTGATTGAAGTCTTTATGGTGACTAGCAAACTAATAGTTAATAATAATGGTTTGTTAGTTAATAGTGAGTAGATAGAGTATATTGAGGAGTTAGAAGTCTAAATGGCTATATCACTATGATTATGATTCTGAGCAATTGATTTATGCTAGTTCAACTATGATGATTGATGATGATCATGATCTTAGGAAATGGTCATTCACGTGAAAGGTAGTAAACCATGGATCTCCATGAGTTGGTTATATGATTATATTCTTTGTCTTGACTCTTTAATGAACTCTCCAACGGTATAGGTCGCCGTGATGAGTTCTTTACTTTATGTCCTTTTAAGTGTACTCCCCGATGGTATGGGTCACCTTGGTGGGGTTTTTTACTTTTGCTTTAATGGATGTTTGTATATCATCTTGCTATTATGGCGTTTGTGATTGTATTACTGTTGTTTTACGTTTTGAATTATTTAGTTCGTATGTAATGGTATTGGCGTATGATGAATGGATATGCCATAGTATTGTTCTAATTTGAATATTGACTATATACAATGATGATGAAGATGACTCAGGTTCGATTATACTCCTTGACTTATATATATTGTCTTACTTTATATCTTTTTTATATAATAAATTATCTTAGTCGTCCTATGATGCCTTCTAAGTACTCGTCCTTTTGGTACTCATACTACACTTTTGTTCTTTTTTGGTGCAAACTCTAGTACTAGGTACCACCACTGAGTTGAGATCATGCAGTGTTTATCATCAGGAAATAGGGTGGCCCAAGTATCAGGTCAAATTTGGTGGGAGTTATAGTAGTTCACAATTCAGAGGTGGTCGTTCTTACACCACTGTGTGTATCTACTCTCAGGGATGATTATTTTGGTCTTGGTTATGTTTTGATTCCGGACTAATAAGTATCATGGCATATATTTACTTTAGGACTCATTGGATAGAATCGGGGTAATTTTGGATAGGCTGAGAGCAGCCTAGAGTAGGCTGAGGGCATACACTAATCGTTGCTCAATGCCTTCAGGTTCAGAGTTAGTGGTTGTGTGTTACTTCATGTTTCTCCCATGAGGGGTATAATAAGGTTTGGAAGAAAGGGTAAGCTTCGCGCAGTTGGTGAGGTGGTCTATGAGTTAGCCTTGCCTGCATATTTCACCGTTGTTCAAATAGAATTCCATGTCTCTTTGATGTGAAAGTATATTCCTACTCCCTCTCATGTTCTTAGGTAGGATTTTATCTAGTTGGATGAGCAGTTGACCTTTGTAGAGAAGACCGTGCTTATTTTGCTAGTGATGTGAGGAAGTTACGTACCCTAGAAATTCCTGTAGTTAAGGTTCAGTTAAAGCTCCACTGGGAGATCAAGAGCGAGGTGCATGCACAGTATCCTAATTTGTTTGAGACTTTAAGTATTTTCTTCATCTTTAACTTTCATGGATTAAAGTTCCATAGTAGTAGATATTGTATGACCCTTTAGGTTATTTCTCATGATTTTGCTTATGTCCATCTTTAGAGCTCTTCTATAGATGGCCCATTGTTTGAAATGATAGTTTGGTCACCTAGCAGTTCATTTGGTTTTTAGAACATTTCTCTATTTAGAAGTCTTCATTGGTTCCAAATGGCCACTGAGCAAAACCTTCAGTAAAACAATATCAGATGTGAACTCCGATTGTGCCAATAACTCTAGAATATACAATATCGGATGCGAACTCCGATTGTGCTAACAACTCTATAATATATATTTTAGGTTTGGTAGACCTTTGGTTCGGGTCCCACTACACCTAAATTTATTTCGACCTATTGATTGGATAGTTGAAAAATTGGAAATTTGGGTATGGGGCCCATATTTGGTCAAAACTACCTCGAATGGAAAATGCAACTTCGCCAATGCATCTGAAACATCAAAATCAGTGTGGTTGCAAATTTTGTTTACTCATATTGGATTCTGAATGCATCCTGCAATATTGGCCAAAACTTTGAGTCAAATTCCCAGTTTCAAAAGTCGGCTGTAGATGCTAGAGATACCATGATCGCGGTAGCCCTAGTGTGATCATGATAGCGGTGATCATGGCAAATGCGTGTGCATTATTGCTAAGCCTAGTACTTGCCAATTCATATTTAAGTAAATCTTTGTCCGAGAATATGGCCATTTCTCATATTTCTTACTCTAAAACCTTAATGGATAGTGTAACTCTCAAAGTGAATCTTGATGTTGATAGAGAGCTTAAACAAATTGCATATTCATGATTAGCATCGAATCTAAGGTAAGATTCCTTAAATTTTAGTGTTAAATTCTTAATTATTAGAAAGAAAACTGCAAATGGCTTGAGGCTTGGTTTTAACCCCAAACATGGTTGATTTGTATAAATTTCTTGACGATTATAACTCTCTAATAATATTTAGACATTCGAATGTGTCAAAAACTCAATTTCAGTAATTGGGACCCACTTGGGGGTTTTTGGTGTGGTTTAGGACCCGAAGCATAATGGTACAATATGGGTGTTGTTATTCTCGTATTAATGTATGGTTTATGTTTTTGATAACCTGGATTCTTGAAGAAGCTTCGAAGAAAGGAAAAGCAAAGATTGTTAGTTCGTGAGCTATATTTAAATTCGAGGTAGGTTAGGCTTACTTGTATTAGAATGATCTTTATTGAAGTATAATTTTAATATCTTGATAATATTGGGAGGGGTCATAGATGCTGAAATGGTAAATAGTAATGCTTGGGATTAGGAGAAACATCTAGGCTATTGAACTTGTTAAGTGTGATATTTTACTCTTAGTCTAGAACCTTAGTTAGTTGGACTTGTTATCTCATGAATAGCACGAGCATGTCTTAGATTCTATAGTTAGAGAGGAGTCACCTTGTTCAATCACCTTATTAGTATGTTGTCCTAGTTTTATAGTTTTAAATTTCTATTAGGTGCTTGCTTGACTTAAAAATGATACTTGAGGAAGAATTCCCCTATAGAACTAGTGAGGATTGATAATCGTTTGAGACATGATGAAAATAACCTAGTCTAATTCTAGGTAGAAGTTACACTTGATGAAGATAATTTGGGATATTAGAAGCGGATCTTGACCCATCTTAATCTTTAACTATGTAACTTCATTAGTGACCTAGATACGTGTTGAACGCCTAAATTGTGATTTTCGTAATATGATGGCTAAACCCAGCCAATGGTCTATTTTTAATGTTGATTCAGAAATAATGGATAATCTTTTAAATTGAATCCATGATTACTCTATCACTTAATTTATTGGATATTTTACAATGTGAGTTGGAATATATCATTACTCATATTATGCTCAAGCATAGTGACCATACTAATGTTTGTGCGAAAGAAGCCTTCTGTGCAAGTATTGTGAATTATGCTAGTAAAGAGGAGTTCTAGAAAGTATAATCTTGGCTTGTTATTGATCAAGATAATAATCATGTTAAAACCGGTAATGTGTGGACATTTCTACAAAATGCATGCAGTATCTCATGCATCTACTAACATATTGCATTGATAGTAAATGGTAAAATACGATGATATGTATTTACTTCCTTCTTTTACCTACTCCATTCTTCATTGGAGTTGCATATTCTCCATTCTATATAAAGTGGTTATATTACTTGACGGCTAGAGGTCTAAAATACTATTTGGAGAACCTTGTTTATTCAAAATGTGGTGACTAGTAATTATGCTTCTTAAATGGCTAATGACGATAATGGGTTGAGTATTGTTGATAACTAATGATATTAATTCCTAGAGTGTAATGTCGTTCAATGCATAAATGTTGACTTAGAGATTTATGGTGCTAAATACAATTAGGCATTTGTTAATAGATGGATAAGTGTGATTGAAAATATATAATCCCTTTACTAGGTGATGACTAGTGCATCTATGATAACTAGGGACGAACTTTGGCTAAATGGTCAATATGGTTTAGGTGTGTTTCTTGAATAGATGTAGATGTTGGCTATTTAGTGAATAATATTTAATAGCTATTTCATGATGAGGCATTATAAGGAATCAGTTAAGCTAATTATTGGAGGCCTTGTTATGACTAGCAAACTAGTAGTTAGACAAAATTGTTGGTTATTTAATAGTAAGTAGATAGAGTATATTAAGGAGTTAGATGTCTAAATGGCTAATTAATTATGATTATTATTGTGATTACTTGATAAATGTTATTTCAGTGGTTATAATTGATGATGATCATGATCTTGGAAAATGTCCATTCACGTGAAATTAATTAAACAATGGATATCCATGAGTTGGTTATACAATTATATACTTGGTGTCTTGACTCTTTGATGTACTCTCCAGTGGAACGGGATACAGTGATGAGTTCTTTACTTTATGTTATTTTGAATGTACTCCCCGGTGGTACAGGATGACTTAGTGGGTTCTTTTACTTATTCTTTAATGGTTGTTTTTATATCATCATGACCTTATAGTGATTGTGATTGTATTAGTGACACTTTATATTTTGGATCATTTACTTCTTATTTAGTGTTATTGGCGCATGATGAATGGATATGTTGTAGTATTGTTCCAATTTACTTATTGATTATATATAGTGATGATAAAGATTTCTCAAGTTTTATTTTGCACCTTGACTTAGATGTATTGTCTTACTTTATATCCTAAATTAGCTCTGTCGTCCTATGATGCCTACTGAGTACCCGTTGTTTTGGTACTCATACTATACTTCTGTACATTTTTAGTGCAAACCCGAGTACTACTTACCGTCGTTGAGTTGAGATCATGCATTGTTGATATTCTGGAGATAGCGTGAGCTCTTAGAGTTTTGAGTCACCTGTTTCCCTCCTATCGTTATTCAACCTTTTATATTCAAGATGAATATATATTACTATTTAGACTTTTAGTTATATTTCCTATTGTAAAACTTATATTCTCTTGTACGGATATTACCAGGTCATAGGAATTGGTATCCATAGTTAATTTTCTATTATGGAAAATTGTTGTTTAAGATTATGTTCATAAATTGTGCCCCTTTCCGGGCATTTCTTCCAAAGTAACTATAACGCCCCAAATCTGATACCCGAAATGCTACACGGTGCTCATGACATCGAAGGACTACAAGCTAACCCATGACTGATATTTGTTCATGTTACCGCATAATATACTGAATAATGTGAAAACATGAACTAAAAGGCTATAAGGTTGACGTAACTGAAGTATAACATAACATAAATACATATAAAAACTGAAATAACTGTCTGAAGATAATAGTCCGGAAAGCCTCTAACTAACTAAACTATCTGAGTAAGGAGTTGATGGGACATTTTGACAACTAACTCCAACTAATAAATTAGTTAATGAGATAATATAAAAATAATCATGTCCTCAAATGACGAGGACTCACTATTAACTCTGACTGCTGATATCTGGAATCTACTGATGCTCTTGAGCTCGTGTCTCTGAACCTATGGTATAAGATACCATAGATCAAATATGTCAGTACTTTGAATTTACTGGTATGCATGTGAGGTAGGTTGAATGCATGGGGTTAATATGCATGAACAATACTGGCTAACTGACTAATATGAACGTGAGAATTCATGCATGCATACATAGTAACTATATCTGAAATAGTGATAACAAGAGTATGCTAATGACTAACATGACTAATAACTGAATTCTGATAACTGATAACATGAGTGACTGTATCTAACAGTCCTAAATCTGATAGAACTAGCTAAGTTCCATACTATATCTAAGTTGACTATATCTTACAATCTTGAATTCTAAAGACATATCTGAGTTTTTTTATTGAGACTGATACGAGACTGTGGGAGGTACTCATCTAAACGACATGCCCCAAATAACGCATTATAGCTAAATTGGGGTCCAATTTGTACATTGATTGGAAGGGTGTCAATACTGTGCCACTAGTTCGAACAACATGTTAGTGACCCTAATATAATAGGTAACTCTAATAAGAACGGTGGGAACCCTCATTTAGCAGGTTAAGCCACCTCATCAACCTTGAAATAGAAGGCTATGATGTCTCAACCTATGCTGGCTACATAGTTCTAGAATGCAAGGATTGCTTCTAAGAATCAAAGCCTCATATAACAGGTAAGTTCCCACCCTTGGGTTTGCTCGGTACTAATTTCTACTCCCATCTAAATAGACACTGAACATGATTTACTAAACTAAACATGGATTGGGTTGCTGACTTCCATTGATGGAATGCTAATGACATCTAATAACTGACTTTGTTCATGAGATCATGGAGAATTCCTAATTCATAAGAGTGTCTGAAGTCTAAGGATCATACCTTGACTGAGAGTATCGTGGAAACATGACATGACTCTAGGCACATAGCTAATATTTTTAGTACAAGTACCCCAGGACTCGTTAGAATAAAACTGACAAAGCATGACCTACTTGAATACATCACTAACATCATAATTCATAATATATTTATTCAAGCATTTCATCAAATATGTGATCTACATAAACTTATACATACATGGAAATTTCATGATATCATGCTAGTTGGGCATTTTCCTTCATCTACACATTTAAACAAACACATGATAGGCATAGTATGTGTAAACAACATTATACAACAATTAAATGTCATGATTCAATTCTAATTTCATCATTCAAGGGTTTAATCATAGGTTTACATGAATCTATATCTATACTAATCAAATCCACATAAAATTTATCCCCCAACATGGAATAGAATTCAATTACTCATTATCAATATGAACAGGAGCAGACCAATCAAGAAATTCATAAAGGAAATCTATAAACTTAAACTTTGAAAAGAGATTCTTGGACTTCTTTGACGAAAGAAGTCCATGAATGAACACCATGCATAACTAGGTTGAGTTTCTTGAAATTATTGAACTTGAAAAATTTGAATCTCTTAGATCTTGAAGAAGATTTGGATATTTTTCTTTTAGATAAATTTAGAGAGAAAACCCTAGTTTTTTTGGTTGTAAAAGAATAATGAATTTTTGAGCTTTCTTCGGATATAATTAGGTATATAAACGGGTGTTAAAATACCAAAAACCCTTTAAAATGGATTTAATTTTCTAAATTGGGTCCTACGATGGCTTGTACGATGGTCCATCACTAGGGCGACGGTCCATCATTTCGACTATTGTACGTAGACCAAGAAAAGGGCTTACTGCCTAAATAGAAATGGCCTGGGTGATGGTCCATCGGAAGTTCAACAGTCCGTCAACATGCCCATCACACATTATCTAGATAGTGGCCTCACTTTTTCCCTTACGACGGTCCATCGGGAGTCATACGGTCCGTCGGCCTCACCATCGCACCTAGGCGGTTTTCTTCCTTTCAGTATTTTGTCCATAACTTTCTATTCCGATGTTATATTATGCTAGAAAAAAGTATGGGGTATTATATTCACCCATTACCTTAACTCTGGGTTATGGGGTTGGCTTACGTACTCGTAGTTCTTATTAGGTTCCATTACAACTACTGAATTAGTTTGTGATAAATTAGTATCAGAGCCTAGGTTCCATCAATAATGTTAGTACAAGAGAAAGTGTTTTATAGATTCTTATAGATCAGAGCATTCATGGTTGTTTCCTATCTTCAAGAGGATATGGGACATTATTAGGAGTTCTTCACTTCTTTTACTCATATAGTGCTAAGAGTCTGAGTTGCTTTGTAGGATATTGGTTTGGCTTTAATCTTTCGCATATGCCCAAGACTCGTGCTTTAGATTTGCATGAAGAGGGTCCTGATACCCAGCCTTGATATATGTACCCAATTCGGGATCTGCATGGGCCTCATCAAAACACCTACACCTGAGCCAGAGATTCCTCTGCTAAATCCAGTGGTGGGCCAAGGGTCATCCTAGGCTCCACAAAGTTTTATTCCCTCTTCATTGCTTAAAGACGCTTTGGTTTAGCTGTTGGGTATTATTGATTATTCATACAATAATGGGGCAAGAGTGAATCCTATAGTTTTATCTCCTGGAGTTAAGGTTCCTCTTATGCCAAAAGTTACTCAGTCGATAATTGCTCAGCCATTTGTGTCCCAGCCTACTATGTATGCTAAGGAGCAGAAGATGTTGGGTAGGTTTTTGACGTTGGCTCTACATAGGTTTTTTGGCTCTCTTTGAGAAAATGCATTAGAGTTTCTGACTACTTAAAAGGATCGGCTTTGTGGTCTAGGCATTGTTGAAACTCATGGTATGTATTACACCATATTTTAGTTGGATTTGTTGCTTGACGTGAGTGCAGAGGTTATATGAATTCTAGGCTAGTTGGATCTTCTTCTCTATTATAGATTCAGTTCGCCAAGATGTTGTTGGAGAAGTATATTTTGTATAACCTTAGTGGTCGATTGCAGTAGATTGGAGCAGGGTTCTATGTTTGTCACTGAGTATGAGGCTTGTTTTCATAAGTTTTCCAGGCATGCGACTTCTAACTTGGATACTGAGTATGTGAAAGTTTGTTGCTTTGTTAGAGGATTAAGACTTTTGATTTAGAGGGCTACTCAGAACCTAGTTACTGTGTGTAGGACTTTTGATGTGTTTTATGTTCATGATAGAGTGATAGAAGACATGTATCATGAGGATCATGATACAAGTATCAGGTCATAATTAGTGGGTGTTATAGTAGTTACGAATTCAAAGGTGTTAGTCTTATGTTTGGCATCCTCTACGTCCATCTTTTCAGCTTTAGTGTCAGACAGGTAACTAGTTTAACTAGATCTTCAGACCACTGATAGAGGTTAATTTTATACTAGTGGTTGACCTAGTAAGGGCGATGATCAGTCTTTGAATGGTTCATCTATAGTCTGTTCTAGGTGTGGTAGTTATTTTGGTTCATCCAAATCCATGAGTTCTAGTTGTTCTCATAATTCTTGATTTAGTTGTATGCTTTCAGTCATTTCTCGAGGTATTTCCCTAGTTAGGGGGATATGGTTGTTTTATCCTAGGGTACTACTCCTATTAGGGAAGTATATCCATCAGGTGGTGGTGGTTTATAAGGTCTGAAGAGTGGTTACGAGGATGCTTGAGGTGGTACTCAGGCAGGCAGGTAGGAGATTGGTCAGGGTCCTAGCCAGGTGGTAGTCAGTTGTATGGAGTAACTGGTAGGCTCAAGGATGATCCTTCAGATGCTGTTTTGAGAGGTACAATTTTGGTGTGCCATAAGTCGGCTCTAGCTTTATTTTATCTTTGACCCACTTATTCTTATATATCTATTTATTGTGCACCATAGTTGGACTTGATTGGTGATTTATTATTTATTCCACTACGTGTATCTACTCCTGTGGGTGATTCTTTGGTAGTGGATCGAGTATTTAAATCATGTTTTGTGATAGTTCGTGTTGTTCAAACTTATGTTGTTCATTTTATTCTATATATGTTGGATATTTATGTGATTTTGGGCATTGACTGGTTTTCCCACTATCTTGCGGTCATAGATTTTTCTGCCAAGACCGTTACCTTAGCCATGCCCAATGTACCCCTAGTTTTGTAGAAGGGAGAAATTAGTCGAGAGATGATGGGGATTATTTTTTATGTTTGTACGAGAAGGCTTATATCGAGAGTCTACGAGTCGTATCTTACTTATGTATGTGATACTCATGTAGTGAATCTGTCGCTTGACTATGTTTCTATTATTTGTTAGTTCCTTGATATATTCCCTACCGATCTGCCTGATATTCTCCCTAGCTCTGAGATTAAGTTTGCTATTGAACTTGTGCTAGGCACCCGACCTATTTCTATGGAACCATACAGTATGGCTCCTACTGAGCTTAAGTAGCTGAATTCTCGCTTCATGATAATTGTGGTAAAGGTTTTATTAGATCGAGTGTGTCCCCATAGTTCGATGTGTATGTGTATCAATTATAGGCAGATTAAAATGTGACGATGAAGAAATGTTATCCTTTTCCCTACATTGATTATTTGTTCAACCATCTTCAGAGAGCAGCCATGTTTTCTAAGATAGATTTGAGGTCAGGTTATCATTAGTTAAATATTTGGGCTGAGAATGTCCCAAAAATAGGCTGACTAAGCCCCAGCTATGTTCATTGATTTTTTGAACTGTGTGCTTAGACCATAGGTAGACTCCTTCGTTATTGTGTTCATTGATGACATTATTGTGTATTCGGGGAGTATTCAAGAGAATGTACATCACATGAAGATTGTGCTTCAAACCTTGTGAGGTCATATGCTTTTTGCCAACCTCTTTATGTCTGAGTTTTGGCTTGAATCAATGTCATTTATTCGACATATGATGTCCAAGGCAGGTATTAAGGTAGACCTGGCTAAGTTTTTGGAGATTTGTGATTCGTCTAGACCTAAGTCTCTAACTGAGGTCCAAAGTTTCATTCATTTGGCCGGTTATAACAGGAACATTGTTGAGAGTATTGCTACTACATCAGCTCCTATGAATAGATTGACTTGAAAGAAAGTTTATTTCTGATGGTCCGATGAGTGTGTGTTGAGCTTTGGAAAGATCAAGAATTGTCATACTTTAGCTCTAGTGTTAGCTCTTCCTATTGAGGGTGAGGGATTCACTATGATTTGTGATACACCTGGTGTTGGTTTTTGTTGTGTTCTGATGCAGTAGGGTCATGTTAAGATTTGGAGGCATTATTTTTATGATGTGCATTGTGAGATTTTTATCGATCATCATAGCCTTCAGCATCTTAAGACCCAGCGGGAGCTTATTTCTATCCAAAGTATATGGATGGAGTTTTTAATTGACTATTTGATTTCCATCTTGTATCGTTGGTGCAAGGCAAATGTGGTAGTTGATGCCTTGAGTCGCAAGGCAGTGGTTTACTATGGATTTCATTTAGTTTTCTATGTTTTTATGATGCAAAAGTATATTCTTGATCAGTCTTATGGTCTTAGGTAGGATTCAGTCCAGTTAGACGAGCAGTTGACCTTTGTCGAGGATCTTATGCTTACTTTGGCTAGTAATGTAAAGCAGTTGCATACAAGAGAAATTTTGGTAGTTAAGGTTTACTGAAAACACTTCCATGTAACAGAATCCACTTAGGAGACTGAGAGTGAGATGCGGGCACAATATCCTTATTTGTTAAAGACTTTAGGTATTTTCTTAATCTTTAACTTTTGGGGATGAAAGTTCCTTAGTAAAGGTTATTGTATTGACCCTTTAGGTTATTTCTTGTGATTTCTCTTATTTTCATTGTTAGAGATCTTCCATAGATATCCTAAGTCATTTATGACTTACTAGAACTAATAGTTTGGTTACCTGACAGTTAATTTGATTTTTGGAACTATTTCCCCATTTAGAAGTCTTTATTGGTTCTAAATGGCCACCGAGTGAAAATATCAGTAAAACGACATCAAATTAATTTTAGATTGGGTAAAACTTTAGTTTTTGTCTCCCATTACACCCAAACTCATTTTGACCTATTGGTCAGAGATTTAAAAAATTAGAAATTAGGGTATGGGTCCCACATTTGATCGAAACAACCTTAGATAGAAAATCTAACTTTTCCAATATATTTGAAACATCATAATTGGTATTGTTGCATATTTTATTTGCTCATATTGGATTCACTATGTATCTCGAGGCATTGAATGAAACATGGAATCAAATTCACTATTTTAGTTATCATCTATAGAGGCTAGAGATATCGCGATCGTAGGAGCCCTAGGGCAGTCGCGGTAAGCACATGTATATGATCGCTTCTCCTGAGGGCCTGGGCAAGGCATATTTAAGTGTAGCTTTGACCGAGAATAAGGCCATCACTCCTATTTATTAGTCTCTAAAACTCTAATGGAGAGTGCAACTCTCAAAGTTAGTTGTGGGTGTTGATTGGGAGCTTAAACAACTTGCACATTTGTGATTAGAATTGAATCTAAGGTAAGATTCCTTAAATTTTAGTGTTAAATACTTGATTATTAGACCCAAAACCCCAAGTGGCTTTAGGCTTGATGCTTTTCCCAAATATGATTGATTTGTACAAAATTCTTGAGGGTTATAAATCCCTAATACTCTTTGAACATCAGGTTGGTGTCATAAACTCAATTTTTGTACATGGGACCCACTTAGGGTTTTTGTTGTCGTTTTTGACCCAAAGCACATTGGTGAAACATAGGTGTTGTTATTCTCGTAATAATGCATAGAATATGCTTTTCATAGCGTGGGACCTTAGAGAAGCTTCGAGGAAAGCAAAAGCAAAGATTGGTTGTTCGTGATCTATATTTTTTAATTCGAGGTAGGTTAGGCTTACTTGTGTTAGATTACGCTTTATTGTAGTATAACTGTGATATCTTGATAAGATTGGGCGGGGTCTTACTTATTGAAATGGTAAATTTTATTATGTAGGATTAGTTGAAATATTTAGGTTATTGAACTTGTTAAGTGTGACAATTGACTCTTTGTCTAGAACCTTGGTTAATTGGACTTGCTATCTCATGAATAGCTTAAGAATGCCCTAGATTCTCTAGTTAGATGGGAGTGACCTTGTTCAGTCTCCTTATTAGTATATTGGCCTACTTTGTATAGTTGTAAATTCACTTTTGGTGCTTGGATGACTTAAGATTTATACTTGAGGAAGAATTTCCCAATATAACTAGTGAAGATTGATAAACCTTTGAGATATAATGTAAATAACCTAGTGTAATTTTTGTAGAAGTTAGACTTGACGATGATAATTTGGGATATTAGAAGAGGAACTTGACCCCTCTTAAGCTTGAACTATTTAAGTTCATTAGTGACCTAGATAGGTGTTGAACACCTAGAATGTGCCTTTTGTAATATGATGGATAAATCTGATAAGTGGTTTATTCATGATGTTGATTCCAAAATAATGTGAATGATTGATTGTGGTCTTGTTGCCATCACTTCATTAGCAATTGATAATCTTGTCAATTGAATCTATGATTATGTTGTCAATTAATTTATTTGATAGTTTACTATGTGAGCTTTGGAATACGTTATCACTCATATTATGCTCAAGCTAGTGACCATACTAATGATTGAGCAAAAAAACTCTTTTGTGCTAGTATTGTGAATTATGCTAGTAAATAGGGGTTCTTGAAAGTATAATCATGGCCTATTATTGACCATGCTAATAATCTTTTTAAGCCCACTAATGTGTGAAATGTTCCTACAACATGCATACATATGCTCATGCACCTACTAACATATTTCATTGATAGTAAATGATAAGGAGCTATGATATGTATTTCCTTAATTATTTTCCCCACTCCATTCGTCGTTGGTCTTGTATTTCTTATTGATTTGGTTATATATATGTGTGTGTATGTGTGTGTGCATATTAATGTCTTGATAGATATTAATGATATGATGTTGCTCGGCAAGGACGGAGGATATATAGATATTATGTTGATGCCCGGTGAGGCCGGATGATATATTGGTGTTATATTGATGCCCGGCAAGGCCGAAGGATGTATTAATATTATGTTGATGTCCGAAAAGGCCAGAGGACATATTGATGTTTTGACGATTCCCAGCATGGCTGGAGCATATATTGATGTTATGATTATGCCTAGTAAATCTTGAAGAGGTATTGATATTATAATGATGCCTGCTAATACTAGAGGATATATTGATGCTAGGATGATGACTAGAAAACCCGGAGGATAAATTAATGCTATGATGATGCTATGAATGGTAAGCATACATAAATATATATATAGATATATATATATGCATATATATATATGTATGTATGTATACGTGTGGTTATGCCCTTGTATGATTTCTCTAGTATGTGTATTAGGATTTTGGTGTTAACCTTGGAAAGTTATCAATAACTCTCTACTATTTGTCACTTGTTATGTGGGGTGCCTCTTGTTAAATATAAATAGTAAATATAGATAGAATATGTCGAATAACTAGTATGACAAATTGGTAAGTTTAACCATGTGTTGAATAATGGATTCTCATAGTGGATATAGTTGGCTTGAATGAATGAATTAATTTTGGAAGTTCGCCTAGTATAATCGGGTCATGTGATAACTAGTTGTCTATATAAAGTGGTTATATAACTTGATGGCTAGAGGTCTAGATGACTATTTGGTGAACCTTGTTTAGTCAAAATGTGGTGACTAGTAATTAATTTTGTTAAACGGATAATGAAGATAATGGGTTGAGTATTATTGATAAATAGTGATATTAATGCAAAGTGTGCAATGCCATTGGATTCTTAAATATTGACTTAGAGATTTATGGTGCTAACTACTAAGAGGCATTAGTTAATTTACGAATAAGTGTGTTTGATAATATGTAAGCCTTTTTCTATGTGAAGACTAGTGCACCTATGATAACTAGGAATGAACTTTTGCTAAATAGTGACTATGGTTTAGGTGTTCTTCTTGACTAGGTTTCGATGTTATTTGGGGAATAATAATTAATTTCTATTTCATTATGAAGCATTATAGGAATAAGTTAAACTAATGAATGAAGGCCTTATGATGACCAGCAAACTAATAGTTAATAATAATTGTTGGTTAGTTAAAAGTGAGTAGATATAGTATGTTGAGAATTTAGCTTTCTAAATGCCTATATGACTATGATTATTATTGTGAGCTCTTGATATATGTTAGGTTAATAGTTATAACTGATGATGATCACGATCTTGGAAAATGGTTGTTCACGTGTAAGAAAGTAAACTATGAAGATCCATGAGTTTGTTATATGATTATATACTTGGTTTCTTGACTCTTTAATGTAATCTTCGATGGTATGGGATGCCTTGATAAGTTCCTTAATTTATGTTCTATTGAATGTACTCCCCGGTGGTATGGGACGTCGTGGGAGGTTCTTTTACTTTTACTTTAGTGATTGTTTGTATATCATCTTTCATTTATGGTGATTGTGATTGTATTAGTGTCGCATTACATTTTGGATCTTTTACTTCTTATATAATCTTATTGGCACATGATGAATGGATATGCCATACTATTTTTCCAGTTTGATTATAGATTATATACAGTGATGATGAAGATGACTCAAGTTTAATTTTGTACCTTAACTTAGATATATTGTCTTACTTTATATCATCTTTATATCATAATTTAGCTCAGCCATCTAATGATGCCTACTGAGTACCCGTTGTTTTGGTACTCATACTACACTTCCATTTCTTTTTCGTGTAGACCTAAGTCTTAGTTACCGCCACTGAGTTGAGATCATGCAGTGTTGCTCTTCCAAAGATGTGGTGAGATCTAGGTGTTTTGATTCACCTATTTCCCTCCTATATTTAATCAATCTTTTGTATTCAAGACGAATTTATAAGACTATTTAGACTTTGAGTTGTATCTCCTATCGTCGAACTTTGATACTCTTGTATTGATATTACCAGGTCGTGGGAATTGGTATCTATAGATGATTGTATATTATGGAACATTATTGATTATGATATTGTTCATTTGTTATGTCCCTTGTTGGGCATTTCTACCAAAGAAAGCCAGTACCTTAGCTCTGGGTAATGGTGTTGGCTTTCCAACTGTTGGTCTTAGTAGGTTCCAACAGAGTCGTGAATCAAGTCATAACAAATTTTATCAAAGCCTATATTTAATCGGCATTGTTGATACAAGAGAAAGTCTATCGTAGACTCCTATAGATCGGAACATTGACTTCTGTTTCCTATATTCAGAAGGCTATGGAATATTGTTAGGAGTCCTTCACTTCCTTCACTCGTATTATTCTTAGAATCTGAGTTGGTTTGTCAAATATTTTCTTAACTTTACTCTTTTGCAGATGCATAGGACTCGTGCTTCAACTATGTTTATTAAGGGTCGCGAGACCCTTCCTTATGATGTGTCCCTGATTATGGATCAGGATGGGCCACTCCAGACACCATGTTTGAACCTGAGCTAGAGATTCATCTGCCACAACTAGCAGTAGGCCAAGGACCAGCCTAGGCTTCACCTGGTTTTATTCCCTCTTCATTGCTTAGAGAAGATTTGGTTTAGCTCTTGTATATTATTAATGGTTAGGAAACTAATGGGATAGGAGTGCAGACTGCAGCTACAATACCTAGAGTTGAGGTTCCTCCTATACCAGAAGTTGCTCGACCCTCAATCACTTAGCTAGTTATGACTGAGCCTGCTATATTTGTTGAAGAGCATAAAATGCTAGGTAGATTTTTGCGATTGGATCCACTTAGGTTTTTTGGTGCTCCTAGAGAGATGCATTTGATTTTTTGACTGCTTGTATGGTATGCTTCATATGCTAGAACTTATTGAAAATTGTGGTGCGGATTACAACAAATTTCAGTTAGATTTGTCTGCTCAACACTAACAGAGAGGTTTTATGAGTTCTAGGCCAATTGGATCTTCTCTCCTATCATGGATTCAGTTCACCAAGATGTTCTTAGAGAAGAATATATTGTACAATCTTAGGGATCTATTGATAGATTAGTTTACTTGGTTAGAGCTTGGTTCTAAGATTGTCGCCGAGTATGAGGCCCATTTTCATGAGTTGGCCAAGCATGTGACCATTAACTTAGATACTGAGTGTGAGAGAGTTCAATGCTTTGTGAGAGAACTAAGACTTCCTATTCGAATTGCCATTTAAAGTCTAGTTTATGCATGTAGGAATTATGTTGAGGTTTCTAATCATGCTAACGTGATGAAGGACATACATCATGAGTGCCATAATTAGAGGACCAAGTATCAAGTAATATTTGGTGGTAGCCATAGTAGTTCCCAATTTAGAAGTGGTAGTTTTTATGTTGGGCATCCTCTACCTTAATCTTTTTAGCATCAAAGTCATACAGTCTACTAGTTAAGGCAGCTCTTCAGACTACCAACGAAGGTTAGTTTTGTACTACAGGTCGCCCTCATAAGGACAATGATTAGTCTTTGAGAGGTTCATCTGTAGGCAGTGCTAGGCGTGGTGGTTATTTTATTTCATCCGGATCCATATGTTTTGGTTTTGCTCGTGATTCTTATTTTACTTATGGGCTTCCTGGGAATTTCTCAAGGGATTTACTTAGTTGTGGGGCGATGGTTACATTATCCCAGGGTGCTACTCCTATTAGAGTAGTTTATCCCTCATGTAAGGGTGGTTCACTATGTCGGAAGGGTGGTTACAAGGATACTCAAGTTGGTACTCAGGCAGGAAGAATAGGAGGCTGGTTGAGTGCCTAGACAGGTGGCGAACGTGGTCAGATATATCAAGTACCTTATAGTCCTAAGGCTGAGACTTCGAATGTTGTTGTGACAGGTTCTACTTGGTGTGCCACAAGTCGATTCTTGCTTTATTTGATCCCAGATCAACTTATTTTTATAAATCTGCTTATTATGCACCACGGTTGGACTTGACTAGTGATTTATTATCCGTGCCACTGCTCGTATCTACTCCAATGGGTGATTCTTTAATATTGAATGAGTATTCAAATCATGTGTTATGGCAGTTAGTGATATTGATACTTATGGTTATTTTATTATTCTTGATATGCTGGATTTCAATGTGATTTTGCGCATGGATTTGTTATCCCATTATCATGCGGTCATAGATTTTTTTTCCAAGACCGTTACCTTAGCCATACTCGTCGTACCCCTAGTTATTTGCCAAGGAATAGTTAGCCATAACTGAAAGGGGATTATTTCTTTTGTTTGTGCTAGAAGGATTATATTGTGATGTTGTAAGTCCTATCTAGCTTATGTATCTGATACTCATGTAGAGAGTCCTTCATTTGACTTTGTTCCTATTTTTTTTTGAGTTTGTTGATTTGTTCCTTACTTAGCTCCCTGAGATTCCCCCTAACCGTGATATTGAGTTTGCTATTGACCTTGAGCCTGGCACCCAACCTATTTCTATGGCACCTTACTATATAGTTCATCATGATCTTAAGAAGATAAATTCTTGGCTTCAAGATATTCAAGGTTAGGGTTTTATTAGACCGACTGTGTCCTCATGGGGTTCCCTTATTTTGTTTATAAAGAAGAAATATGTTTTGATATGTATATGTATCAATTATTTGCAGCTGAACAAAGTAATGATGAAGAAATGTTTCCTATGCCTTGCATTAAAGATTTTTTCAACCATCTTCAGGGAGCAATCGTGTTTTTTAAGATAGATTTGATGTTCGATTATCATCATTTGATGATTCGGGATGAGTATATCTCAAAGACAACTTTCAGGACCCGTTATAGTAACTAAGGGTTTATGGTGATGTTGTTTGGGCTGACTAATGCTCCAACCTTGTTCATGGATTTGATGAATCGCATATACGAACCATATATAGACTTTTTTAATATTGTGTTCATTGATGATAGTCTTGTGTATTCGAGAAGTAGTGAGCTGCATCCAAAATACTTGAGGATTGTGCTTTAGACCTTATGAGATCATGTACTTTTTGCCAAATTCTCTAAAGTGTGAGTTTTGGCTTGAGTCAAAGTCATTTCTTGGACGTGTGGTGTCTAAAGTGGGTATTATATTAGACCTAGCAAAGATTTCGATGATTCATTATTGGGCAAGACCTACATCTTCGACTGAGGTCCATAGTTTCATTAGTTTGGCCAGTTATTACAGGCGCTTTGTGGAGAGTTTTTTCTACTATATCAGTCCCTATGACTAGATTGACTCGGAAGAAGGTTCCTTTATAATGGTATAAGGAGTGTGAGTTGAGCGTTGAAAAGATCAAGGATTTTCTTACTTCATCTCTAGTGCCAGCTCTTCCTGTTGAGAGTGAGGGATTCACCGAGTTTTGTAATACTTCTGGTGCTGGTCTTAGTTATGTTTTCATGCAGAAGGGTCATTTTATTGCTTATGTTTCTAAACATCTTAAGGTGCATGTGCGAAACTACCCTACTCAGATTTGGAGTTGGTAGCGGTAGTTTTCATGCTTCATGCTTAATATTTGGAGGCATTCTTTGTATGGTGTTCATTGTGAGATTTTCACCGAACATCATACCCTTCAGCATCTTATAGCCTAGTGTGATATTAATGCTTACTAGCATAGATGGGTGGAGTTGTTAAAGGACTATAACATTTCTATCTTGTATCATTAGGGTAAAGAAAATGTAGTAGTTGATGCCTTGAGTCGCAAGGCAGTGAATATGGGTAGCTTGGCATGAATATTCGTTTCTCAGAGGCCTTTGGCATGGGACATTCAGTCCTTAGCCAATTTGATGGTCGCCTTGATATTTCAGATCTTGTGAGGATTTTTTCTTCTGTGGAGGCGAGGTCCTCCTTGTTTGAGCTAATTCATAATCGTCAGTACGAGGATAACAAGTTGTGTTTTCTCTTTGATCAGGTGGTGAGTGGTGAGTCTGAGAGGCACACTGTTTATTCTAAGGCTATTTTGAGGCCTCATGGCCATATCTGCGTTCCTAGTCTGTCATGAATCGAGGCTACTACCTAGTCGTGACACGGTGCTTAAGGAATCAAGTGACCTTAAGCTAACCTATGGTCAAGTACCTGTTATGAGCACTAATTAAAAAGAAAGTAAAACACTTATTTGGAAAATAAACCAATGAGGTACGGTTAATCTGAATGCTGAAATATATAAATGGCATGTCTGAAGTAGCTGATAAAGCACCAAAATAAAACTGTCTATCTGAACAACTGATAATAACTAAAAATTGAATAACTGTCTAAGTTTCTAAAAAGCCTCTAAGAATCATAAGCAGTTGATGGGAAAAAAACCCCAACTTACTCCAACTAACGGAATCATAATAAAATACGGAAATGAATGAAATAACATATCACATCCTCAGTGGATAAGGACTTACCAGTACTGTCATGGGGAACTGTTGTGTTGTCTAAGGATGATCGGGAAACTTTGCATCTAAACCTATGTTATAAAACAATATAGTGCAAGAGAAAGGTATGCGATTGGTACTTTGAATGTAATGGTACGTGTGGTAAGGACTAACTGAAATACATGCTAAAACGGAATGTAATTACATGAACATGTAAAACTTAATACGCAAAACCAAGTATTTTAATACAATGACATTATATAAATAACTACTTCATGCAGTTTGTACAACTGACCAAACAAATGCTGAAAATTAACTACTTGGTCTAGGAAAACTTAACTGAAATACACTAACAATACTGACAGAAACTGTGGGAGTTATCTTGTAATCGACATAAACCCTAGATTTTTCCATAGAGTCCAATATCTAATCCACGTTGAGGAGGGTTGTTCGATCCTTGCCATCAAGTTGGAACCTGAATTGGAGTGATCAGTATACTGAGCCCATTTGGGCAAGGGGAAACACTCTTTGGCGAGTCTCGAAATATTATGGATGCATGTAGTTTCTGGGAAGTAGGATGTGCTAAACCCACACTCCCCTCTTGGTGCTAAATCCTACTCCCAAATGAACGACACTGGTATAATTTATGGTTTACATAACGTGGTACTGTACTAAAAAGGATCAATTGGGACTTGAAAATAGTAAGTAAACATATAGGTATCGGGTGTTCATAACCCACTAGCATTGAATGTTTTTAAAAACACAAAAATAACTCTTAACAGTAGTATGACATCAAACTTGTTGTTGGAAACATGAACAAATACAACTCTTAGGCTCTTTAGTCCCTAGATAACATGATAATGCTATATTTCCAACACATAAATATTTGGGAATGAAATCTATCTTAAAGCATGTAAATTTAACTTGAAAAGTCATGTATTTGGTAACAAGGCTGAAAGGTTAACCTTGTTCAAAACCCTACATACCTCAATAACTGAATTCTTAAAGATTGTTTAAACTTAGGTTCTTGAACCCTTGTATTATTGGGGAAAGGATATTGATTTATTATTCTTGGAATAGAGGAGGGTTTCTTGAGATTAATTTTGATAGGAAGTGGTAAATAATGCCCCTATGGATGCCCTAAATTGTGTTATGGACGAATTGGGTTGAATGAAAAAACTTATTTGCCCCTTGATATCATTAATAAAAGAGTTGAACGTAGGGTACTAACGTGCTACATCACTTGCTCTAGGGGAGAGAGAAATGCACCGTGTCACTTGTTTCAGATGAGATAGCAACGCACCATAGACCCTCTCACCATCGGAGCAACAAATGTGTTGTGGGCTTATTACGAGGGTTAACTATTTCATCAATCCAAACACGTCCGGAACCCCATTAAAAATTCCTAAAAATCTCTTGATACATACCTTTAACCTCCCCAAACATGAACCAACTCATAAACCAACGTCCTGGGGTTGGGAAGGACTAAATAAAATCCATAATGTTTTAGGGTCTTGAAAATGATTAAGTCTCCACCACTTAGTAAAATTTTCAAGCCTTGGACCCCGTTAGCATGAGACTACAAGTGAACCGATCTTAGAGTCTTATGGGTTATTATGATATCCCCCCCTGAAACTTTTGTCCTCGAATGAGACTGGTTAGGCTGAGAATACTAAGGCAACTGAGGTCATGTGCTGAATATGCATGACTTGAAACATGATTACATAACTGAGTCTAAAGCATGATCTTATTTCATGGATGTTGGAAATGACATGAGATTGGTTACATACCTGAAATATAGAATGGAAATGAGTCAATGTAAGGGAAAAAATTCATTACCTCATCTAGGTTTGTGGAGAAAAGATGAGGGTACTTGGCTCACAAATCTGCTTCTAATTCCTAAGTAGCTCCCTTAATAGACTAATTCTTCCAAATAACTTTGACCAAGGGAACTTCTTTTTTTTGTAGCCTATGAATCTGAAGATTAAGGATCTCAACTGGGATTTCTTATCAGGAAAAGCTATTGATCAAGGGAACTTCTTTATTTTATAACCTACGAATCTAAAGATTAAGGATATCAACTGGGACTTCTTCGTAGGTAAAGCTATCCTTAACTTTCATGCTCTCTAAGGTAACAATATAAACTAAATCACCAATGCATTTCCTTAACAAAGAAACATGGAAAACCGGATGTACTAATGCCAAAGTTGTTGGCAAATCAGGCTCATAAGCTACCTTCCCAAAATAGTTTAAGATTCTATATAGGCCAACATAGCGGGGACTAAGTTTCTCTTTCTTGCCAAATCTCTTCACTCCCTTCATTGGAGAAATTTTCAAATAGACAAGTCACCAACCTCAATTTCAAGATCTCTTCTTCTTATATATACATAAGATATATGAAAACTTTGGGCTGCCTTTAGCCACTCTCGAATCAACTGAACTTTTTCCAATACCTCAAACACCATGTTTGGCCCTATCAAAGTAGTCTTAACTGTTTTAAACCAACCAATAGGAGATCTATATCTTCTCCCATAGAGAGCCTCAAATAAAGCCATTTGAATACTCAAGTGGAAACTATTGTTGTATTTAAACTCAATAAAAGGTAAGTGGTCATGCCTGCTACCTTTAAAGTAAATAAGACATTCCCTCAACATGTCCTCTATGGTATGAATGGTCTGTTCTAAATGACCATCTGTCTGAGGATGACAATTTCTATTGAGATGAACTTGGGTACAAAGACCCTTCTGAAAAGCCTTACAAAAGTGAGAGGTAAAATGAGTACCTCTATTTGAAATGACAGACAATAGAACCCCATGCAACTTAACCATGTCTCTGAGATAAAGTCTAGCGTAATTCTCAATTGAATACAAAGTATGAACTGGCATGAAATGGGTTGACTAGGTCATTCAATATATAATGACCCAAGTCGAATTGTACTGACAACAGGTACGAGCCAACCCTATCATAAAGTCCATATTCACCGCTTCCCACTTTTAAGTGGGGATGCTAAAATCCTAAAGCATACCACTAGGCCTTTTGTTCTCAACCTTAAGTTTCTAATAGTTTGAATATTTAGCCACAAACTCTACAATGTCTTTCTCGCAAGTCATTGTACATTTTAATGGCTCCAAGGTGAATGGAATATTTTTCACTATGTGATTTTGCGAGTATTTGTTGTCTCAAACCATCAACACAAAGAACACATAACCTATCCTGGCAATGAAGTACAATATCTCTACTTTAGGAGAAAACCTCTACCTCCTAATCTCTAACTGCCTTCTTCAACCTAACCAAACTAGGATCCCTATCCTGATTTTCTTTTACTTTAGCGATCAATGAAGATTTCAGACCATTCTAAACCTATATACTACCTTCAGCTGAATCAACCAACCAAACTCCTAATCTACCAAACTGATGAACCTCACGAACTAATTTCTTTTTATCGCTTAATAAATGGAAAACACTACCCATAGACAATCTACTAAGGGCATCCACCACGATATTGTCCTTGCTCAGATTATATAACACACTCATATCATAAACTTTTAACAACTCATGCCATCTTCTTTCGCAAAGATTTAGGTCTTTCTATGTGAACATGTACTACAAACTCTTATGATCAGTGAACAGATAAACATGAACCCCATAAAGATAATGCCTCCAATTTTTCAAGGCAAAAACAATAACTTCCAACTCAAGATCATAGGTAGGATAGTTATTTTCATGGGGTTTAAGATGTCTAGAGACATAGGCTATGACCTTGCTTCTTTGCATCAAAACAGACTAATAACAATTCTGGAAGAATAACAGTAAACAATAAACCTATCTATGACATCTAGAAAAGTAATGAATACAGTTGAAGTGAGTGGAGTCTTCAACTCCTTAAAATACTTCTCGCAAAAATCTGACCACTGAAAGTTAACCTGTTACATGGTTAGTTAAGATAACAAGCCATCTGTAATAGACATCCAAATCAAAAAAAATCTTGATATCTGATTGAGAGATGTGTCTAGGATAGCCTCTCACTACATTAGTCTTTTAAGGGTGAACTAAGATGCCCTCATCGGAAAACTATATAGCTATGGAAAGGTACTGATCAAATCCTAAATTTGCACTTACTTAACTTAAACAATAACTGATGATCTCTAAGTGACTGCAACATAACTCTCAGATGGCCTACATGATCATTCTCACTATGTGAATAAACAAGGATATCATCAATAAAGACAATGATGAATATGCTATGAATTTCTTAAAAACCCTATTCATTAAATCCATGAAAGCTGCAGGAGTATTTGTTAGTCCAAAAGACATAACTAAAAATGAAAAGTGACCATACGGAGTTCTGAAGGTTGTCTTCAAAATGTCATATTCTCTAATTCTGAACTGATGATAGCCAGATCTGAGGTATATCTTAGAAAAATAACTAACACCCTGAAGGTTGTTGAATAAGTCATCAATTATGGGGAATGGATACTTATTCTTGCTAGTGAATTTGCTCAACTGATGGTAGTCTATGCTCATTCTTAGAGAATTATCTTTCTTACATACGAATATAACTAGAGCAACCAGCGGACAAACACTAGGCCTGATGAAACCCTTTATCTAAGAGATCCTTTAATTATTCATTCAATTCTTTAAGCTCAACTAGAACCATTTGGTTAGGTGGAATAGAGATAGGCTAGGTATCTACAAAGAGATCAATTTGAAAGTCTATCTCCCCTTTTAAAGGAACTATGGAAAGATCATCAAGGAAAACATCTACAATTCCATTACTACAAAAACTGACTCAAGACTCATAGTCACTTTATTTGAGTCCTTGAATCAAATGAGATGGTAAATGCAACCCTTAGATATCATATTTCTTACTGTAAGATATGAAATAATTTGACCCCTAAGCACTAAAGTACTACCCTTCCATTCAATAACTAGCTTGTTAGGCAATAGGAACTAAAAAATTCTATTTCTATAATTGACTGAGGCATAACATAAGTGAAGTCAATCCATTTTGAGACTGAAATCAAAATCAGTCATCTCTAACTCCACAAGATCAGTTAAAGTAACTTTCTAAGACACTGTGACAGGGCAATTTTTGTATACCCATTTTGCTACAATGGACATACCCACTAGGATAGACACTGAGATAGGCTTTACTTTTTTTTTTGAATTAACACCAAAGTATATGGTTATGTAAGGAGTCATAATAGAAGGTAAAGCTCTGGGATATAACAATGCATAAATATGAAGGTGGAAGACTTGTAATGTACCTGTAACCACATTAGGAGAACATTCTTGACCCTGGTCAGTCTAAAGGGTATACAATCTATTCTGGCATGGCCCAGTGGTAATGCTGAAAATGGTACCTTAATGAGTTGGGCGCGCTACTGCTATTGCTGAAGAATTTGACTGACCCTATTAGCGTGAATCACCTACCTTCATAGCTACTGCTTGATACTTCTTGATCCTATGTCCTAGCATAGCACACCCAAAGTACATATTACTACTTTCCCAGCATTCATCCTGATAGTTCCTACCATACTTCCTATAGAGAAGATTGGTACAACCACTGTTTGAACTACCTTAGGTCTTAGAGCCTGAGGCTCTATCCCGACTATCCTACCTGAACCTAGGCACTAGTGAACTAGCTGAAGATGGAGCTGAGGCTAAAAGTTTTTGGTAGAACTAAAAACGGTTACCAATTTTTAACCTTGGCTGAGAAAAGCTGAAACTACCTATTTTGGCCCTCTTATTCTCTCTCTCTTTCTCCTGAAGCTTCTCTTTTTTAATCTACCGAGCTTGAAGCATAAGTTGATATAGGTCCATTTCCTTAATCAACATGGTAGTTCCACACTCCTTAACCACACTATCAGCTACTCCAGATACAAACTTACTCATTCAATACCTATTATCTTCCACCATAGTAGGAGTATACCCCGCCAACTAGGTGAACATAAGCGAGTACTCCTTCATACTCATACTTCACTTCTTCAAGTTTAATAACTCCTAAAACTTAGATTCCCTCAATTATAGTGGGAAGAACCTATCAAGGAAGGTGATGGAAAACTCTTCCTACTCTATAGGGTCTGTTTCCATACCCTTATCATCATTTCACTACTTAAAATAGGTATGTGATACTCCTTGAAACTTATATGTAGCCAATTCTATACTCTCATTCAAATTTATACACATGATGTCAGTCACCCACTGTACCATATCAAGAAAATCTTGAGCATTCTCCTTAGACTTGGATCCAGAAAACAAAGAGTGATTCATCCTAGTGAAATCCCAAATCCTAGATATAGTTGTATTTGCCATCGGATTAGTTGGGGCAATAGACTACTGGTTGTTCTGAGTAGCTATATAATGAGCTAAGGCCATGAAAGAGGCCCTGAACTTAGCGTGAGAAACATGGTCATTCAGGGGATCTTCTTGAATAGATGGTGTTACGGCCTGATCCTCGTTCTTCTTCTGGGAGGCACTGTTTATAAATGGAACAAAAGAAGAGTTAGAAAGAGGGATTCAATAAGGCTCATTCTTTCACCTAGCATGAATACTAAAAGAAGAAAAACTTTCCTAAAAATGTCTTGTAGTATTTTGTACATTTGTGTGACACACGTTACACCCATTCATAAGACTCTACTGAATGAGCCTTGTAGAAACCCTAGGAAACTTTAAAACTTTAGGCTCTAATACCAAGTTTTATCATGAGGCTACCCCCTAGTTGGGACATGGTATTTAAGGCCACAAGTGAACACAAGCTAACCCATGGTCTTGTACCTGCTATGAGTACAAAATGAAAAGATAGTAAAATATACAAGCAAAAAATAAACCAATGAGGTATGGTCAATCTGAATACTAGAATATATAAAATGCATGTTCGAAGTAGCTGAAAAAACACCAAAACTAAATTGTCTGTCTAAACAACTGATAATACTTAAAAACTGAATGACTGTCTAACTATCTGAAAAGACTCTAAGAATCATAAGGAGTTGATGGTACAAACCCCAGACCAACTCCAACTAACTAAATTATAATGAAATATGAAAATAAATGAAATAACATATCATATCCTTGATGGATGAGGACTCACCACTAATGTCGTGAGGAATTGTTCTGCTATCTAAGAAATATTAGGAAACTATGTTCCGAACCTATGTTATAAGACAACATAATGCAAGAGAAAGGTATATGATCATTACTTTGAATATACTGGTATGTGTGGTAAGGACTAACTGAAGTACATGTTAAAAATCAATGTAATCACTTGTACATGTAAAACTAAATATGAAAGACCAAGTATTTTAATACACTAACATTATCTCAATAACTGTTGTATACAGTTTGTACAACTAACTAAATAAATATTTAAAATTGACTTTGTGGTCTAGCAAAGTTGAACTAAAGTAGACTACCATTACTGATTCAAACTGTGGGAGCTATCATGTAACTGACATAACCCATGGATATTACCATGGAGTCCAATGTCTGACCTATATTGAGGAGGGTTGTTCAATACTTACCATTGGAGTAAAACCTAAACTAGAATAATCACTATACTGAGCCTATTTGGGCAAGGGGAAACGCTCTTTGGCGAGTCCCGAAATCCTCTGGGGGAACGTCGTTTCTAGGAAGTAGGATTCATTGAACTCACACTTCCCACTCGGTGCTACATCTTACTACCAATTGAATGACTCTGGTGTTATTCATGGTTTGTAAAATGTTAAATTATACTAACAAGGATCAACTAGGACTTGAAAATAGTAATTAAGCAAATAGATATCAGTTGTTCATAACGCACCAGCACTAAAAGTTTTTAAAAACACAATAACATTACTTAAAAATAGTATGAATTCATAATGCAGAGACCCATAACATTGGAAATTTGAGTATATAAGCATAATACGTGAATTTTAGCATAAAAATATATTAAACTTAAGGGAATAGAAATTTCTCATCAAAATAATGGAATTCAAGATAAAACATCAAACTTGTAGTTGGAAACACAACAATCACAATAGTTATGCTCTTTAGTCACTAGCTCAAATTATAATGCTATTATTCCAACACATAGAGATTTAGGAATGAAATCTATCTTAAAACATGTAAATTTAACTTGAAAAGTCATGAATTTTGGAAAAAGGTTGAAAGTTTAACTTTTTCAAAACCCCACACACCTCAATAACTAAATTTTTTAAGATTGTTTGAATTTAGGTGCTTGTACCCTTGGGTTCTTAGGGAAAGAAGATTGATTTTTTGTTCTTGGGAAGGAGAAGGGTTTCTAGAGAGTAATTTTGATAGGAAGGGTCAAATAATGCCCCTATGAATTCCCCAAATCGTCTTATGGATAAATTGGGTTGAGGGAAAAAAGACTTATTTTCCCCTTGATTTCATTAATTATAGTGTTAAATATAGCATACCAATGCATGGCGTCACATGCTCTAAGGTAAATAGTAACATGGCGTGTCACTTGTTTTGAGAGAGAGAGTAACGTGTTGTGGAACCACTTACTATAGGAGCAAGCAATGCATTATGGACTTATCACGAGGGTTCACTATATTTGCACTCCAAATATGTCTCGAACCCCTTTTTAAAATCCCAAAACTATCTCAAGACATATCTTTAACCTTTGTAAACAAGAACCAACTCATAAACCAATATCTCAGAGTCGGAAAGAGCTAAATAAAAATCTATAAATTTTTAGGGTCTTGAAAATGACTATTTCCCCAACAATTAGTGAAATTTTCACACCTTGTACCCCTTTAGCATGCAACTACAATTGAACTAAGCACAGAGTCTTACAGGGTACTACATCAGTTTGATGACTTGATTCAATTAATCTTTTATAAAGGTCATAGTTCTAGATATTTTATTTATCCTGGTACAACCAAGATGTATAGAGATTTAAGGTAGCATTACTGGTGGGATCGTATGAAGATATACATGGGAGGATTTATGGCTCGTTGCCAATGTTACCAGCAGGTTAAGGTTGAGCATCAACATCTAGGTGGATTTATTCAGATATTGTCCATTCCCAAGTGGAAATAGGAATATATTACTATGTATTTTATTAGTGTTTTACTGCGTACTTCTCAAGGTCATGATAGTATTTTGATTATTTTTGTCTATTTGACAAAGTCAGTATATATTATTCCTATACAGATAACTTTCACTGCTGATAGATTAGTCCAAATTTATGTTTGTGAGATAGTTCATTTGCTTGGGGTGTCTATTTCTATCATATCAGACCACAGTTTTGTATTTACTTTACAATTCTAGAGAGAATTCTATGAGGAGTTGGGTACTCATGTGGATTTGAGTATATGTTTCTATCCATAGATATATGGTCAGTCCAAGTAGACTATTTAGGTGCTTGAGGATATGCTCCGAGCCTGTGATATAGATTATGGAAGACAGTGGGACTAGCACTTAGCATTGGTAGAGTTTTCCTACAACAATAACTATCATTCGAGTATTGAGATGGCGCCTTATAAGGCTTTCTATGGTAGGAGATATTATTCTCTGATGGGATAGTTTGAGATTTCTGACGCAAGACCTCATGGTATAGATTTACTTTAGGATTCATTGGATAGAGTCACGGTGAATCAAGATAGGCTGAGAGTATCCTGAGAAGGCAGAAGGCATATACTAACCATAGACTAAATGAATTCAAATTCAGAGTTGATAATTATGTGCTCTTTAATTCTTTTCCATGAGGGTTGTGATGAGGTTTGGAAGGTGGGTAAGCTCAACACTCAGTATATTAGTCCTTTTGATATTATCTACAAAATTAGTGAGGTGGCTTATGAGTTAGCCTTACCTCCATATTTTATCGTTGTTCATCCAGTTTCTTATGTCTCTATGATGTGGAAGTATATTCCTGATCCATCTCATGTGCTTAGGTAGGATTTTAGTCTAGTTCGATGAGCAGTTGACCTTTATAGAGAAGCTCATGCTTATTTTTTGGCTATTGATGTGAGGTAGTTGCGTACCAGAGAAATTCCTATAGTTATGGTTCAATGGAAACACCACCCTGTGAAGGAAACCACTTGGGTGATTGAGAGCGAGATGCAGGTGCAGTATCCTCATTTGTTTGAGACTATGGATATTTTCTTTATTTATAACTTTCAGAGATAAAAGTTCCTTTGTAGTGGATGTTGTAATGACCTTTCGGGTTATTTTTCATGATTTTTCTAATTTCCATTATTAGAGATCTTCCATAGTTGTCTCAAGTCATTTATGACTTGCCAAAAGTAAAAGTTTGGTCATCTAGCAATTTGTTTGATTTTTAGTACCATTTCACCATTTAAAAGTCTTTGTTTCAAATGGACACCGAAAAAAAACATTAGTAAAACAATATCGTATGCAAACTTCAAATGCTCTAAAAACTCTGTAATATTAATTTTAGGTTGGGTAGACCTTTGGTTTGGGTCCCACTATATCCAAAATTATTTTGACCTATTGGTTAGAGAGTTGAAAAATTGGAATTTTGGTTGTGGGGCCTATATATGGTCGAAACAGCCATAGATGGAAAATTCAAGTTCACGAATCCATCTAGAATGTTGAAACCAGTCTGGCAGTATATTTTTTTGCTCATATTAGATTTTGAATGCATCCTGAGGCATTGAACGAAACTTGGAATAAAATTCCCACTTTAGTTGTCATTCATAGAGGTTGGAGATACCGCGATCGCGGGAGCTATAGAGTGATTGTGATGGAAGTAATTGTGTTAAGCGCGTGTGTGCAATCATTGCTCCTAAGGGACTGGGGAAGGCATATTTAAGTGTAGTTTTGGCTGAGAATGTGGCTATTTCTCCTATATCTTAGTCTCTAAACCCTAGTAGAGACTGTAACTTTCAAAGTTAGTCTTGAGTGTTGATTGGGATCTTAAGCAACTTGATATTAGTGATTAGAATTGAAAATAAGGTAACATTACTTAAATTTTAGATTTAAATTCTTGATTATTAGACCTAAAACCCCAAATGGCTTGAGGCTTGGTTTTATCCCTAAATATGGTTGATTTGCACAATTTTTTTAGGGTTATGACTACTTAATAATATTTGTACATTGGGTTGGTGTCGAAAACTTGACTTTTGTATGTGGGACCCCTTTGGTGGTTTTTGGTTTTGTTTTGGACTCGAAGCACAATGGTGTAATATAGGTGTTGTTATTTTCATATTAATGCTTAGATTATGTTTTTTAAAGTGTGGATCCTTGGAGAAGCTTTATGGAAATAGAAAGTAAATATTGTTTGTTAGTGAGCTATATTTAAATTCTAGGTAGGATAAGCTTGCTTGTGTTAAATTGAGCTTAATTGTAGTAAAATTATGATATCTGGATAAGATTGGGCAGGGTCTTAGATGTTGAAATGGTAAATTGTAATACTTGGGATTAGTTGAAACATTTAGGCTATTACACTTGTTAAGTGTGATATTTGACTCTTAGTTTAGAATCTTTGTTTGTTGGACTTGTTATCTTATGAATAGCATGAGAGTGCCCTGGGTTCTCTAGTTAGATGGGAGTGACCTTTCTCACTCACCTTATTAGTATTTTGTCCTAGTTTTTATAGTTATAAATTGACTTTAAGTGCTTGGATGACTTAAGAGTGATGCTTGAGGAAGAATTTCCCTATAGAACTAGTGAGGATTGATAAGCCTTTAAGACATGATGCAAATAACTTAGTCTAATTCCAGGTAGAAGTTAAACTTCAAGAAGATAATTTTGGATAATAGAAGTGGAACTTGACTAGCCTTAATCTTGAACTATGTAACTTCATTAGTGACCTAGATATGTGTTGAATTCCTAGAATGTTTTTTTGGTAATATGAAGGCTAAACTCAGTAAATAGTTTATTCATGATGTTGATTCGGAAATAATGTGCATGCTAAATTGTAATATTATTGTCATCTCTTGAATAACAATGGATAATCTTGAAAATTGAATCCATGATTATGCTATCATTTATTTTATTGGCTATTTTACCATGCTATCCTTGGAATATGTTATTACTCATATTATGATCAAGTCTAGTGACCACACTAATGTTTGTGCAAAAGAACTCTTTTGTGCTAGTATTGTAAATTATGCTAGTAAAGAGGTGTTCTAGAAAGTATAATCATAGATTTTTATGCTCATGCATACATATGCTCATGCACCTACTAACATATTGCATTGATAGTAAATGGTGAGGAGCGATGATATGTCTTTTCTTACTTTTTTCCCACTCCATTCTTCGTTGGGCTTGAATTTATTATTGATTTGGTTATATATGTGTGTGTGTGAATATTGATTTCATGATGGATATTGATGATATGATGATGCCCGGCAAGGCCAAAGAATATATTGATGTTATATTGATACCCCGCAAAGCCAGAGGATTTTTAATGTTATGTTGATTCCCAATAAGGCCGGTAGATATATTGATATTATGTTGATGCTCGTAATGTCTAGAGGATATATTAATGCTATGATGATGCCTGGTAAATTCATAAGAGGTATTGATATTATGATGATTCCCGACAAGGCCGAAGGATATATTAATGCTTAGATGATTCCCTTTAAAACCAAAGGATATATTGATGTTATGATGATACTATAAATGGTAACCATACATAATTATATATGTATACGTTTGGTTAGGTCCTTTTATGATTACGCCCATTTGTGTATTAGGATTTTGATGTCATCCTTTGAAAGTTGTCTATAACTCTCTACTATAAATATCCTGTTAAGTGGTGTGGATCTCATTAATTCTGTATTTTGTATTCAAGATGAATGTATAATACTATTTAGACTTTGAGTTGTATTTCCTTTTGTCGAACTTAGATGCTCTAGTACTAATATTACTAGGTCGTGGGAATTAGTATCCATAGTTGATCGTTTATTATGCAACATTGTTATTTATGATGTGTTCATCTGTTATGGCTCTTGTCGGGAGTTTCTACCTTAGTAACCCATTTCCTTCGCCCTGGGTTACGGTGTAGTCTTACCTAATGATGTGTTTGAGTAGGTTTATCACGACTCGTGAATCAGGTTGTGACAAGAGGTATTTTCAAAATGTAGAGTAACCTACTTTGTCATTTTGGGCAGCCACCCTTCTGAGAATTCTTGGGGTATTTAAATATACCTTTTGCCAAAAGATTACACCTCCTCTCATATTTCGGTTCCCTTAAGTCTACTAAATCTCTTGAACGAATTATTCGTCAAATTATTTTATAAAATCACTAGAGAATCTTGTTCCTTTTTGGGTTGAAATCAAAGACACACCCTACCTTGTGGTAAGTACTTGAAACTTATTTTTGAATTGTGCTATATTTAGTATTTTTATCATATTTCATTTTGTAGAGAACAATTTTAAGTAAAAAAATATTTTTTGGAAATATAAAACATATCTCTACAACTTTTATTCTTATGACAAAAGTTGAAATAGATATTTTCGATTCAAAATAGGGGACACAATTGTGCACAAGTTTTATCCACTTTTCCAATTTAGAAATTCCCTAAGTTCTATTGTTAATGTTTTGATTTAATCCTTTGTACAGAAGTTTCTTTTTATTGTTCATTGCAATCCCAGGGCATATACCTAAAACATCATGAAGTTTATAAGTTTTGGTTTTGTTATTTACCTATTCAAAACTAAGTTGCAACATGAAAGAGTGGGGTTGTTTGAATTTACTATTTTAAGGATTAGGTGGAATTTTTATAAACTATGCTTAATTTGATGGTAATATTGGTTCATATCAACATTTAGGAGTTACTCAGAATTAAAAAGGGTACTAAGTATATGTTAAAGATTGTGTATACTCATGAACAAGCTGACAAACTTAATACATTATTTTGTCTATGATTTAGACTCTTAAAGTGTGATTGGACTGCATATGTGTCAAATGGCTAGGGTTTGTGTATAATCTTGAACTCCTACTTTTGTTGAATACTGAAGTATTTTAAATATTATCTTGGTTCCTTATTTACCTTTTTGTCACCTTATATTGTCAATTTGGTATACTTGGGGTCTTGCAAAACACTTATTTAACTAGCCCACTTGTATGGATTGCTAGATCACTTGGCATTCCTATTGGGACTTTGTCCTATTTGTGTTTGTGACATTGTCTCTATTGGTATGCCTCTTCATTCAAATCATTTGCCATTTTGAATATAGATTTTTGGTTCGTCTTAACTATAGAAGCTGTACATTTTAAGCATGAATTAGAAATTTATTTATGATATGGTTTTTGATTCTCCTAATTATTAGGTTTCAACCCTTCTTGATACGGGTCTTTAACCCATCTTGATATGAGGCTTTGGTCCTTCTCGATATATACTTACGCTTGGTGTGATGGCTTGATGTACTGATTGGGTAAAGCTTGTTATTTCACCTATTGCAAACTTGTTCTTGAGATTTCTTGAAACTCAAGTCTTAAAATAGCAAGTTAGTACTTCTGATACATTTGTATACTTGATTTATGTATATATGTTCCAATTAAGCTACTAACTTAGGTGGGAATCGGAGAGCCTATATCTCATATCCTAGTATTAATACACCGCTATCTTTATGATTGATACGATACAAATTACCTACGAACCTTTAGATGAGATGCTCATGAAGTTAAAGGTACCTGACAAATCCTTAGTGCTATCAAAAGGTGCCAAATGGAAGATAATTACCTTTATAGAGGGTCGAGGGACCCTGAAGAAGTTAAAGGAGTGCGGACTGGGCTAAAAAACTCCGAAAGGTGATTGTGACCCATCTACTCCTGAGGTGTATTGGAACTACTTTTGATATACTATAGCAGGTCAAAATATAATTACGTGCTTCAGAAGTACATCCCAGATGCTCCCTACATGCTCAAGCAGATGCCAAAGCGGGTTCTCATGCTCTCTTGTTCAAAATAGGTCACTTTTGGACCCAGAAGTTGTAATAATTAACCCTAGACTATAAATAGGGGTTTTCTTTTATTTGTAGGATGAATTTGATGATAAATGACATATTACTCTCTCATGAGTGAGTGTATAAGGTTGGATTAGCTTATGTTGATTTCTCATTATGAAACATTGGTTGTTTGGGAATTGATTCCCTTTTGGTCTATGTAGGAGTTTTGATCTTTTTCTGGTAATTTGAATGGAGGATTAAGGTTTTAATATACCCTTTATTTTTATTTCAATTACTACTTTGTGTCTACATTTACTTGCTTTCATCTATCCATTATCTTCCATTCTCGTATCTTATTTACTTTTTGATTCAATAGATTGTTCCGTATCATATGGTATCAGAGTAGATCTTGATTGTGTTCCCACAAAGTCAATTTTGGATTTGTTATCTTGAAAATTAAAAAAAATGTCAAAAATGTTTTAAATAAAAATCCCAAAAAAGTTGTGTTTTTGAGTCCCTATTGTTGTTTCTACACTTGATTTTTTCCATCTAGTGGTATTTAGGTTGGAACTTGACTATTTGGAATGTTTAGAAGTGCATTTGAGAAAAACTTTTAGTTAATCTTGAATGTGAAGAAAGTGGGTTCTTAGATATACAAATTTTCGGTTGAAATTTAATGTTAAAATTGTTGAAAAAGTGTTCTCTACATTGAGAGAAATGTAGGGTTCGAAAGTTGGTGCAATTTAGAGAAGTTTTAAAAATCCACAAACTTTGGGTCTTGAAGCTCAAAGAAATTTGCAAGTGGGTTAAAAAATACAAAGAATTAGTTGAGAAGTGAGGCTTAAAATCATTTCAAATGTGTGTAGAATATAGAAAAGAGCTTGGGTTCCAAATTTTATTGCCTTCTGGACAAAGGTGAAAGAGTTGGAAAATTTGGGTATTCATACTGTTTTTAAGAATATTCATATCTTCAAAAGCCAAATTCATTTGAAGATTGTTGTTTGATCCAGTAAAGAGAAAGACAAAGTGGCCAAAAGTGTTGGTACAAAAACATATCCAAAGTACCAAGGAATATTCCAAGAGAAAAGGACAAAAGGAGGACCATAAAAGGGCATTTTTGCCCAATTTTGTTAGCTAGTTCGCGCCACCTGCACTGGAGGTGCACTTGACCTTCTAAAGCAGGTCAAACCAATAGATATTGCTCCTAGTCTGCGCCCAGGGTGTGCCTGGACTGGACCAAACCTGTTTCAATAGGTCCAAACCTCAATTCAAAGCCTCCCAAGCTCACTTTGCTCAGGTTTCATGAATCTAACTCAATGTATTTTCTCTTAGATTTATATTTTGATTCTTAAACACTAAATAACAACTAATAATTGATCTTTTAGTTGGTTGATTAGTGATGTTGGGTGTATTTACATGCCTAAAGCACCATAGTTTACCCATATTTTAGCTAAGTTTGGAGGATAAATATGTAATTCCTGCACTTTTAGTCCCTATTCCTATAAGTGAGATAACCTATGTGATTAGCATGTTTTCAGGTATTAATGATGAAGAAGGAAAGCAACTTTTGGAAGCTTGTGGACTGAATGTGATGCATGGAGAATCTGTCCCGGGCAAAATCAGTATTTCTTAATACTTAGGGGTGCAGCAGTAGCCTAGTAGGACTAGGACAAGGATGTTATAAAAACCTTATTTGCTGAATTTTTCAGCATTCATTCTATCCTTTTTTTTTATTCGACACTTTTCATAATTCACGTTACAGATTTTGTAGTTTTAAGACAGAGAAAAACTCGGCTCTCTTGAGGAACGGCATAAGGTCAAAACGTCAACCCTTCTTGACTCTATAAACATCCCATCACTAAGATTATTCTAGCTTTGGTATGATGATTTTGTCTATTGTGATCTCCGTTGTAATCATCAGTATCTAAACTTATCTGTTAAGGTTATGGAAACCTTGTGATATACTATCTATTACTATGAGTTTGTGAATTCTTGATTTGTATGCTACTTATATCATTACTCTCTTCGTTTTAATTGAATTCTTACGGTTGCAAACATAGGGATTATGCCAGTATAGCATTAACTTGTTCGAGAGAAAAGTTACATGTTTGGAAAAGAGAGTGTGACAAGGAAATAGGGCTACCAACCCCTGTTTACACGTTAATGCCTTAACCGGATTAACCTCTTGGAGAATTTGTACCATTAGTTATACACTTTAGGATCGAGAGAGCTAAAGTGAAATAATCCTTGATTGTTGATAAACACTACAATTTACCATTAGAATACTAATCTCTATAAGTGCATGCATGCCTAAATTCCGCATTACTCATAGTTAATAGATACGTAGAACTCACAAGGTGGACATAACCCTAACTTATTATTCTTTGTGATTAAATCTTACTAAACAAAGCATTCCATTGTTACTTTAATAATAGTAATTCACGCCACAGTAAAATCCCCCCTTTTCGGTAGAATTTTTGACCAACAGTCTACTAATAATTGCAACACTTAGTGACCAAGTATTCCCTGTGGGATTCGACACCCAACCCAGTTGGGTTCTATATTTGACAGTGACCGCTTTTGGGCGTTATCAAATTTTGGTGCCGTTGCCGGGGAATACGGTTGTCAACTAAGTTTGTGATATTTACTAGACCCTTTGGTCAAAGATTCTCGAATTTTACTTTTCGTCTGTTGTTTTTGTTTTATTCAGGTTCTCTTCAGTGCATGCGAAATACTCAAAGTTCTGGTCAGCAGTTATTATCGATAAATCCTGAACCATAACTTATTGGTAGAATGGATACACAACGAGACATTGAAAGAAGGGTTGCTCAACATGAGCAGGCTAGATTAGCTACATTGGCAGCTGCTAAAGTGCATCAACAGAATATTGATAACCCAGGGCGAGCACCAAATCCTGATGATGAGGACCTGGGTGATGATGAGTTACTAAACCCAAGGCATGCTGATGAGGTGGTGGTACCTGTGAACAGAAGAGATCGTCAAGCTAGATTGAGGCCTGAACGCGGAGCTGTGAAGATTCTCTGTAGCTGATGTTTATTATGAGGATGAGAAAGAATTATCAGTAGAGAAGCAGCTTACTGTTGAGCCATTGTCTGCTGTGCTGTTGAATTTTGAGCGTGATGATGTTGAAGAATATGAAGAAACTGTTTGTGCTCTAACAGGGATAAGGTCTTATTCTCATGCTCCTAAGAAGCTGGACCTTGATCTTAAGAATCGACTGTCACCAACAGCGAAGACTTTCATTGCAGAGCCATCAGTGCTAGAATTTAAAGAGCTCCTCAGTCATCTAAAGTATGCATTTTTGGGAAGTGGTGATACACTTCCAGTTATTATTGCGGCTGATTTAGGTGAACAACACGTAGAGGCTCTCATCTCTGCTCTAAAGAGGTACAAGAGGGCTATTGGTTAGGATATTAATGATATAATTGGTATCCCTCTTGGGATATGTATGCATAAGATTCATCTCGAAGAAGATTGTGTACCTAAAATTAAGCATCAGCGTCCTTTGAATTCATTCAAAAAATGATGCACCATATATCTCGATGAAGTCTAAGTAATCGAGATAACTATGTCATGCCGTGACAATAAATCAAGCGCTACATAGGAGGCAACCCGTCGTTTTTAATCATTTTGTTTTCCTAGGAGTTTGTTTTGTTAAATAAAAATCCAAAATAAAGAGTCGAGCCACGACCAAAACTAAGGCGCTTGGTGGGAGGCAACCCATCTTTCTAATCGTTTTTGTTGTTTTTGAGTAAGTGCAGGTGCCAGACGTATAAAGGAGGAGATTGGTCCCAAATTTTGATTTTAACGTGTTCCATGTTAAAGGTGGTAAGTTAGGAATAAAGGACCAAAGGCAATAGACAAGGCAATGCCTATGTGAATCTAGGCAACGAACAAGGCAAGGCCTATGTAAATCTAGGCAACGGACAAGACAAGGCCTATGCTATGGCCTATGTTCTCTGAATTGACAAGGCTATTGCATAGGGATCACCTATGCTCAACTAGGCAAAGCTAAAGGCGCCGCCTATGCCATTTTCTAAGCTCTCTGAATCGACAAGGCACCTATGCTCAACTAGGCGATGGCATAGGCGCCGCCTATGCCCAACTAGGCAAAGCATTAGGCGCCGCCTATGCCAAGCATAGGCAAAGCATTAGGCGCCGTCTACTTAAGCAATTTTGTCTCCTAACCCGATTTTTCATGGATCAAAACCGACCCCAGCCTTGTTCTATAAATAGAACTTCAACCTTAAGTCAAAATGCACTTGTTTGTTCAACCTAGGCACTGCCTAACCTTCCCAAATCTCTCAAAACTTTTATTTTTGTTCATCTAACCTTGCAAGATCATCTTCCGAGTCCATCACCAAGTAAGTTATTCTTTTATATTCCGTAGTTGTTACAATACTACGCTTATAATTGTATTTTAGATTTTGAAGTGTTGTTGATGATTAGAATGTGGTTGATTTGTTAATATACATCTAATTGAGTGAAAGAATATGTGTGGGTGTTCTTGACTTGGTTCCAACTTGTATTTGATTTTGATACACTGTCATACTTTTGTGGAGCTGACATGGTGAAGTTAATTGCAAAATCTTAAAAATTGAAAGCTTGAATGTTTGAATGACTCGTTCATCGAGAAAAAGATCATGATTGAATACAAGCATGAGATGTTGTGATTATTTCTCTGCAATAACTTGATACGATCTTTATGAAGTAGTCTTGTTCAAAAAGTGCATGAATTCAAACATGAAAGTATAGTCAAGATTACATGAAATAGAGTTGGAAAGGATAGTTAAGATGACATGAAAGTATGATTGTGTTGAACATATTGTTGGAATAGACCGCCTAAATGTATGTCAATGAAGTTTGAGTAATTGACATCATTCACTTAATTAGTTTGTTCCAACAAATTAAGTGTGGGGTGGTGCCACTACTATTTGTTTGTCGATTAAATCTTCCGAGATGAGCTAACACCAATCTATTTTAATCTCAGGTTGAATGGCACCAAAAGGAAGACAAGGAAAAAAAAAAGTATCCACCTCGCAGAAAGGGCAGAAAAGGGGAAGAAAAGAGAAAGCTGAATCTTCCTCGCTGCAAATACCTCGACGCACTTTCGGGATAAAGTGGGTCCTAGAGGAGTAAGGAAAGGAGTGGTACAAGAACAACAAAGTGAAAACATATGTTCACGTGGAGTTAATACAAAAGGAGAGTCTAGCTAAGAGAGAACCTCGCATTTTATCTAAAATAATGGAGCTAAATCTTGATTTCATTTTCCGAGATATAGGAGAATGCAATCTTGATCTAATGCGAGAGTTCTATGCCAATTGGTCCCCAAAGACTACCGGAAGTAAAGTGAAGATTCGGGGCCAAGTCTTGTAACTAAATGCAGAGTTTTTCAACACTTTTCTGGGTTTTCCATCTGTAGATCCATCACCGCTCAAGGAGATTTATCACAGACCTCCGTACAGGTCAATCAAACACACACTATGCGGAACTAGATCTATGGCACAATGGAATCATCACAAGGATACCAGTGCACAATACCTTCCCGTATGCTTCCCTAAACAGAGTAGTTTGTATATGGTTGAGGATAGTCAACTTTTGCCTCATTCCTGGGACACAGTACACAAAGATCACACGTGATAGGGGATGCTTGGTGTACGCTCTAATGACTAATATTCCCATGAACATTGGTGCGGTTATACGATCATCAATGCGTAAGGCTAGGCTACACAAGAGGTCCCATTTCATCTTTTGCAATTTGTTGACTGCGATATTGAGGAAGGAGCACATTGAAGAGGAACCTGCAGATCATAAGCTTCCGCACAACTCGAAGAAGGTTGATCTGACAAAGGTTAAAGATCCTGAAATCGGGCATGGCATCAACCTTACCACTGCAGAAAGACATGCTCGGGATGAAAGTTTTTTTTGCCATCTATATGGAATAATTCGATTTACCATAGTTGGTGAGGGTCAAATTCCGACTGATGCAGAGCTCCAGCAGTTGGATAACGACTACCCGATGAATGAGCATGCGCGGGCTATGTGCGGAGTAGGGGTATATTTTGAGGAACCTCTTGATAATGATGTGTCGACTGATGATGATCGCCGAATGTCAGACTCATACGTGGAGGAGAACTTTGACGATGACTCTGATGATGATTCCGATGCAGGGGGTATGACCCCAGACATAGAGGAGGAGTCCGACTAATCAGGTTTTCCTTATTTATTTTCCACTGAGGGCAGTGTGTCCCGTCTAAGTGTGGGGTTCATGTATTTGTATGTTTTACTTCTTTGCCTACATTTATTTATGTTTTTTTGTGTTAATTAGTCGTAATTAGTTAGTTTAGATTTGCATGAAATTGTTATGATAGGCGGCATAGTATTATGACAAGAGTTTGTGCTAAAATCATTTCTATTGAGACGTCTAGGCTCTAAGTGTGACTCACTGTGTGATAAGTGTGTGGTTTAATTCATTCATCTGTTGGGTCAAGAGTCTATACTGCTCTCAATAAAGTTGACCATGTGTCTTGTGTGTGTAAGGTTGTAGTATATTCTGTGTTGTAACTGATGCTAGAACTTGTCTGGTGTGTGTAAAGCAAAATAAAGAGTGTGAGTTTAGGAGATGATTTAGGCATTTCTTTGGCAGCCTATAATTTTTTACCTTCTTTTTACCTACCTGTGTACATTATCATAGTTAACCCCCTTTGAGCCTTTAGCTATTTTCTTTGACAGCCTTATATGTAGCCTAATCCAATTTTATTCAAGACCATAATTTGATCCAAATTCCTAAGTGCTTTAAATTGTAGAGTCATGTGACAAAATAAAAGGAAATTGGGTGAGAGTGATGCCTCAAAGTATATTGGTACTTGAAATTGTTGTGAAAAAGAGTGGCTATCATATAGGTGTTTTATAAAAATATATATATATATAAAAATAAAATAAAATAAAATAAAAAATAAAATAATAATAATAATAATAAGAGAGTTATATATTCTTATCTTTGTCTTTATAATTAAATAACAAAATAGGTGAAAAGGGGTGTTACATGAAAAGAAAGGTAGAAGGATTGTTAAAAGATACTGCGAATGGCATAATGTGATGTATTAAAGTGCTTAGGGAACATAGTCACTATTTCTGGCCAAAATAGTCCTACCTGTCTCTTAGCCAACATTACAACCTGTAAAGACCTATTTGATCCTAATCTTAGCATTCAGATATTAGTAGAGCAATACACTAAGGGTAAGCCTATGGTCATCAATTGCAACATATGAATTCTTTGTGAGAGTGAGAGCAAGGAGAATCTTCTAACCATGTTTCTAAAAATTCAAAACTTCTGTGTGATTATGGGTGATATCTTGTGTGAGACACACATGGTTGATGAGTTTTGGGTAGTTTTGTATGATTCTTTGTGCCTTAACTGGTGGATACGAATTAACCATCATCACGAGTCTATGTTGGAGGGTGAATCATTTCTAGTAGTGATCAAGAAAACTACTCTTTGTTAATAATTTTTGTGCTTGTCTTGTTGAACATTTTGTGTTGCTACTGTGATATCCTAGTTAGATGGTTGCATGGATGTAATATTTTGTTCGAGGACGAACAAAGCTTTAAGTGTAGGGTGGTGATGTTGGGTGTATTTACAAGGATGTTATAAAAACCTTATTTGCTGAATTTTTCAGCATTCATTCTATCCTTTTTTTTTATTCGACATTTTTCATAATTCACGTTACTGATTCTGTAGTTTTAAGACAGAGAAAAACTCAGCTCTCTTGAGAAACGGCATAAGGGCAAAAACGTCAACCCTTCTTGACGCTACAACCATCCCTATCACTAAGATTATTCTAGGTTTGGTATGATGATTTTTTCTATTGTGATCTCCGTTGTAATCATGAGTAGCTAAACTTCTCTGTTAGGGTTATGGAAACCTTGTGACATACTATCTATTACTATGATTTTGTGAATTCTTGATTTGTATGCTACTTATATCATTATTCTCTTCGTTTTAATTGAAATCTTATGGTTGCAAACAAAGGGATTACGCCAGTATAGTATTAACTTGTTCGAGGGAAAAGTCACATGTTTGGAAAAGAGAGTGTGACAAGGAAATTGGGCTACCAACCCCTGTTTACACGTTAATGCCTTAACCGGATTAACCTCTAAGAGAATTGGTACCGTTAGTTATACACTTTAGGCTCGAGAGAGCTAAAGTGAAATAATCCTTGATGGTTGAGAAATACTAGGATTTACCATTAGAATACGAATCTCTTTAAGTACATGAATGTCTAAATTCCGCATTACTCATAGTTAATAGATACGTAGAACTAACAAGGTGGACATAACCCTAACTTATTATTCTCTATGATTAAATCTTACTAAACTAAGCATTCCGTTGTTACTTTAATAATATTAATTCACGCCACAATTAAATCCCCCCTTTTTCGTAGAATTTTCGACCAACAGTCTACTAATAATTTCAACACTTAGTGACCAAGTATTCCCTGTTGGATTCGACACCAAACCTAGTTGGGTTCTTTATTTGACAGCGACCGCTTACACTCTTACGAGAGCTGTAGTTTGGGCGTTATCAATTAGTTCTCAAGTTTGATTCCTTTCTTGTCCATTCTTGTGTGATTTTCTCAATTATTTTCGTTGTTCTTTCTTTATTCAAGTACGTTAGTTTATTTTAGAGTTTTATTTTAAGTATCTAACAAGAATCCATTTTGATCACAAGACATAATTGATACCAAATCTTCTTATTGGATTACAAACGATCTTTCAACGCAAGCGATCCCAATTGAGAGACAAAACAAGGGTGTGTGCTCTTAGATCTTGTGAGGTTGTTTTCATTACTCTAACTTTCATGCTATTTTTGTTTAGTCTTTATTTTGTAATGTACGATGGCCGAGGAAGGTGACATGCCTAATTCCAACATTAAAATGTCTTTATCTTCCATCATGGAGTAGCTTAATTCTATGGATAGCCAATTAGGATCCCTTGAACGAAGCATGACTAGTGTAAATGGAAGAATGATTAACATGGAAGGATGTATAAACACCACTATATCCACCTCTCCAAACTATCATGTTTCCTTTAGGGGTCATGTTAAAAAAACTCCCCTACTAAAAACCCAACGACATTCCACCAAATGCTCAATCCTCTGAGGCAAGTACATGATCCTATCCTCCAAGCCACTACTTACCTAAGTAACCAAAATCTCGTTCGTCCACTACAACCCTAATTATAATGACTTGAATTTTGATGAAATGTGAAATATTTATTTTTATGATCTGACTATTTTACCATTCCTAATTATGTTGCGGTATTTCTGGAGTATAGGGACGATTAGCACGGTTTCTCATGTACTTTGGGGCAATTTATGGGATTTAATGGTTTTGGCTTTTATCCTTATGATTGATTTTAGTTGATATCATTTGATCCATGCAATAAATGGAAGAACAAATGACGCTAGTTGATCTGGAACATCAATTTTAAGGTGTTATCAAGGTTGGCATGATTTCATGGCTTTTAAATATCATTTCGACCCTCGGTTTGGAAAGTTGTGATTTTGGGTTTCGAGGATCAACTTTATGAAAATGATATTTTTTTGAAAATATGATATCGCCATTGAGTTCGAACCATTAAATTTGATAGGTTAGCATAATTCATTTGCATTCACGGGATTTTGAATGAATCCCGAGGGGGCTATGGAGACTTGGAAAATTACCAAGTCCCCAGTTGATGCACTTATTTTTCTGGCGCACTAGAATTGGGAGCCTTGGGCTACTATCATGATTGGGACAGAAGGGGAACTGTCACCTTCGCAACCCTTGACCACGATTGTGATACCTCTTTCAGACAAGGTACCACAATCAGAATCCTGGTTCGCGATTACGAGTTTTGGGTATATATATACACTTATTTTTGCCATTTTCACTACTTTTTCAGACTTGGAGCTTAATGTTTCATGTTTTTGAGAAACTTTATCTATTTATATGCTTGGGTAAGCTCCATTATTTCAACTAATTTCTTCGATCTTTAACATCAAATTATTGTTTTAAACTTGGATTAAAGTATGAAAATTAGGAATTATGTGCCCTAATGCCTAAAAATAGTATCTCTCCAATTTATACCCAATTTAACTCTTTTTAACATGAATAGCATTTCTGATCCTCTAATTACTAGTTTTCCTTCAATTTAACCTTCACAACAACTCCAATTCTCGATTTTTAAATAGATTTAAAAGATGTTTCCTGGTAAGGTTTAAGAATAGGTTTTCTTCAATTAGTACCTCATTTTTAACTCATTTTTGCTTGTGTTTTAATCGGTAGACTCTTAAAATATGGGGAACCTATATTTTAAATAAAGTTATGATTTTTTCCTTCTTTTTTAGAAACCCATTTTGGCGGTCCATTTTGACCCTAATTTGAAACTAGAAATATAGGAATCATTGGCTTCCTTTTGATGTATAGATTTTATATTTTGATGTTTTAGTTGATTTTATGTATTTTCATGAAGAGTAGGACTTCGGGATTAAAGTGTAGCAGACAATTTTCGTCTTTTAAGGTAGGCTATGGCTTAACTCTTATGACTGGTTGGGTTGTTAAATTGTATACAAAATCATGTTAATGGTGAGGAGGCCTATATGTGTTGTAATTGGTGGATTTTGTATATTATGTGTCCGTTTAGAGTCCTATGTGATGTTGATAGCCTATGTACATAAGAGTAATTGTGTTTTGTTTGATGAAAATCATATTGTAGTACCAATTGCATATTGTGATGTTTTCATACTTTATTGTCATATGAATTATGTTGGATTGGAAATAATGAGTGATTATTTGGCTCACATAATGATATATTGGTTGGTTGTGGAAATACTTATTGTGGTTGATTATGAGCATTGCATACTCATACTCATTCATTAAATAATAGTACCCAGTGGAAATATTGAGAAACACTGACAACACCCTTTTATTGTAGTAAATGTTATATGTTATAAGAATCTCCCAGGGGGATATGGTGGGGAGGAGATATGGATATATCAATTGTATATGTGTTGAAAAATCCCTATGGGTCCTACATCGAAAAGCTTTAGATTAAGAGGTGTATAAAGATGTCGTGCGGCAGTTTTAAAGATTGTCCGACTACCTCATACATTACATCATTATCATGATCATTATTATTATTATTATGTTTACTTTATTATTCTTGTGATGTGATTGTATATTCTATTTGACTTGAAACCTATCCATTGTTCTAACATCCCTTACTTGTATTTGATGAACTTGTATATGTTGTTCCCCTTTCCTTTGCTTATATGTGGTATAAATGTATACTTGTATTCTTTTCTAATGATTATATGTGGATATTACAGAACTGTTAGTGTAAGAAGTGTGAGCTATCGTTGTCCGACATTTTTTATTACAGGTGACGTGCCCTTAGCGTTTATTTTGTACTCTTTATTTTCTACTTTGCTACGTCGGTATATGATACTTACTAAGTACAAGTAGACCATACTCATCCCTACTATTCCCTTTTGGTGTAGATTCTGATGCTGGTGTATCTCACGTGGCTTAATTTTAGGTGCCTTCAGAGTTGTTTAAGGTAGAAGTTGGATATTCATGTGTCTTGGGTCCACTTCTATCTTTCTGTATTAACTTATGTCTTTAGTAGTATTCAGAGATAGGTGTTGTTCCTATTTGATATTTTGGTTTATTTAATTCATGGATTGTATTAGTAGTTCTTACACTATTGACATCAGGTTTTGGGAGTTGATTGTATGTTTCCTCTTTCATATTATACTATATAGTTTAGCTTCATTCTATAAGACTTGTCTTGGGTTATTTTGGTCTTTTTTCCCTTTTTGTATCAGTTTGTGTGATAGGATTACTTGTTAATGTTCGTCGTGACAAATGTTATCATGACCCTTATTTTTGGGTCGTGACACTGTTTCAATGAAGAAGCTCCATAAAACAAAGGACCACGCATCCAAATACCCCAAGGATAAACTCAATCCCCAATTAACCAGACTCGAACACCTCAAATCCCACTTAACCACAATTAACCTATTTAAGTTGAAGATATAGGAAGAGAGGAAATTCATGGAGGAAATAAAGAGTTAGATTAAGTAGCCCTATTTATGAAATTTGTACCGACTAGAAGAAGATTTCAAGGGTGCATAAAGGACGAGCAGGAAGATTTGGTGCTATTCCCCATGGAAGAGAAAACTGGGAAAACCGACCCCAATATCAAGAAGATCTTAAATGGGATCAAAGAGTAAATATGGGTTGAGATGCGGGTCGTAACTCCATCAAGATCACTCTTTCTACTCAATGAGTTAACCCGACATAAAAAATCTGCTCATGCAATAGCTTAATTTTAAAGGTATGATTCTACTTAGTAAGAGACTAAGAGAGTACAATGAGAAAAAAATAGTAATCCCAATGTAACACCCTTCATTTTAGGCTAGAATGAAAAATCGTCTTTTCTATGCATAGATGATCCAAAATCCATAAATCCTATGCAAAATTTGAATGTTAATCAATTATGTAGTGTGAGAACCTATTTGAGCATAAATTGAGATCATAAAGGTCCCCAAACTCAACGACGAGTTGAAAGCTTTCCTATTGTTTGAGTTTGAGTGAGCGTCAAAACTTGGGTCATATTCAATAGACCATAGCTCCTTTTATATGATTAAGGGGGTGACTTACTATATATCAAATAAAATCTCTTTGAATTATCTTTCAAACAATACCAATTTCGCTCAAATCTGAGATCGAAGCAAATAGTTATACCATTTTACATTAACATATTTATCTGTCAAAAACTGACGACCTGAGCTGATAAGTTATCACACATGTGACGACCTATCAGCCATGTCGTCAGTACAAATTAGTAACTCATAAAAATCAGTCTCTGAGTGACGACCTGGTGTGAAAAGTTATCACATATGTGACGACCTATCAGCCAAGGTTGTCACCTTTAAAATTTAGCATTTCCTTAATGGTTTGGGAGGGGTATTTTGGTATTTTCCCTTCACACCATAACTCCATAAACCTGAATTCAACCTCCATTTCAACAAAAATACATTCCTTTCTCTCAAATTCTCTCTAGAACCAAACCCTAGGGCCTCAATCTAAGATTCAAGATCCCTCAAAATTTCACCATTAAATTCCAAAATTTATTCAAGAATTAGAATCCCTAAACTAGGATCGTCAAGAATCATCCATCAAAAGCACAAATAGAGTCCCAAAAGCAAGTAGTCATCCAAAGTTCATAATCTAAGGTATGTGGGGTTTATCCTAAAATCTACATGGGCTTGTAAACATTACAACATGATTTCAAGATTATTAAGCATGAAATTAGAAAAGGGGTTTTGAAATACATGATTTTATTAGACATTATGAATGTTTAATTGTACTGTTGATTTGGTCTTTAGGCCATTTTCCCCATTTAAATTGATTTATATGTATATCTATATGTATGAATATTTATATTGAAGATTTTTTGAGAGCACAACTTATGAAATCCCTCTCTTATGATAACTTTAAGTTTATGATATTAATGTGAAGGATTTAAAATGCATGATTTATTTCTTGAAAATAGTTTTCTCAAATACCATTGTATTTTGAGAATGATTGAGAGATTTTGAGAGGGAGTTTCTTGACATAAATGTGTTTTGTTAAAGAGATAAAGATTTACAAAGATTAAGAATTTTTGACATGACCAGCTTGTATCATTGGAATGTTGTCAAAGAGAGTTGCATACATGTGTTTACATGAGTATTTAAAGAAAGCGTTCCTTGAACTAATTTATTGATATGGTGGTCCTAAACTTTATGTTTTGAAAATAAAGATTATAATAAACTTACAATGGCTCAGAGATGTGGCTTGTAAGTCAATGGTATAATGATACCATAAGTATGTATTCCATAACAGAGTATATTTTCAGAGAATGTTTTTGGATAATTCATGTTTTAAATAGTTAAGAATATGCATAAAGAGTGTTATCTGGTTACCCAAAGAAGGCTTGAGTTCAAGTAACTCTTAGCCTAAAATAGTATTTGTCAATACGGGTAGATTATTATTATACGCTGGCGACGATCATGTGGCGTAGTAGATTCAGAGACTTTGACCATTGTGGCACACTTGGGTTGGGGGCTTGGCTGTCGATTTAATGGCAGATTCCAGATAGCCCACGGAATATCAGAGTTGTAGGGTATAACCACCTAGCACAGAAGTAAAACAAAGAGTGTCACAAAGTTTATATGATTTTACAAAGTCCTTCACAATACCCATGTGATTTCTTAGTATACGATATGTTTATAAACTATTTTAAATTTGTCTCATATATGTTGAATATAAATTATTATTTTTGATTTGCTCTGCGTACCTATACATTTGTATTGACCCTCTACCTCCCAGGTTCAGAGGCTCAATCTAGGGGTCCAACTAAGCAGTAGAGTATTTTAGAGAGAAGTGGTCTATGCAGTGGGGAGCCTTCTTTGTTCCAGTAGGCCTATTTATTTTAGATTATGTTATTCCATTTGTTTTGGTCTACTGGGGACCTTGTCCAAATTTTCAGATAGTTGTTACTTATTTATGTAGTAGAGATTTCGTTGTCTGTTCCAAATTTTAATTAGTTGATTTCGGATTTCATTCCTTATTGTTAAACTGAACCAAGAGTTTTGACCATGTTTCCATATTAAATTATATTTCTATATTTTTTAATTATAAGAATGTTGTGCATAATTACTAGATAGAGTAGGACATCTGGGCCTTTATGGTTCAGCATGTCCATCACGGCCAGGGCCCCCGTTTGGGTCGTGACAAACTTGGTATCAGAAAACGGTTTATGGTTCTAGGGTATCTGCAAAATCGCATCGGGTAGAGTCTTATTTATGGGTGTGTAGTGCACCATACTTATAAGCAGGAGGCTCCAAGGTGTTTAGGAATGTCTCTCTTTCTTCATGCTCTAATTCATGCTATGGAGTCAGAATGTTACTCTTTCAAACTCTAATTCATGCTATGGTGTCGCCCATATGAATGTAAAGTTATCCCAATTCTTTCCTTACTTTGATGTGCTCAGATATGTCTCATTGTTGGGGTCATTCTAGTGCAGAAGTTTAGAGTCTAAATGGTATAGTCCTTTTTGATTGAGTCCTATAAGATTTTAAAAATTGTATAAGGGCTTGAGAAAAGTCTGTTAGTGCTTCAGAGTGTACTCATTCTTGTGTGAGCTTTGATTCTGATGGGATCGTGTTTTTTAGCCTGCACTATTAACTGTATTCGACCCTTTTCAAAAAAAAATTATGTTGCAGATGTCATTCCTAAAAGGAGGAATGATGTGTAGCAGAATGTTGGAACTGTATTTCCATCCGAATAGTAGTATGAGTTAAAGTGTTATTGTCATGACCTATTAGTAGTGATATTAGACCAAGAAGTTGGTGAGAAGAAGTCACAAGTTTAGAGGTCAGAGTGAAGGTGACTTTTGTGTAACAAAATATGTATAATTGAATAACCATTGATTGAGAATAATTTACCATTTTATGATGGTAGACTAATGTGGTAGTACCATTTATGGATTATATGGTAGTCCGTGGAGGAAGTATTTGACTTAGATTGTAATTTTTTTTTCAAGATAGGGAAAGAGCCCAGAGTGAAGATTTAAGGTAGTTATAGAAACACCTTATAGGCTGTGAATAAAAATGGCCAGATTAGTTAGTAAGTTATATGAATAGACTCATTATCAAATGTGGAATTTGAAGATAGTCTAAATGCTCGTTGGGGTAAGTAAGTGCGCTGTGACAATGTCGTATAAGTATATAGGATTGTATGGTGTTATAATATAAGATTAAGGTTAACCATGTCTATTATGTAACTTTACCCCCCTTGAACTTCTTTTCTTTGGTAGTTGTAAACTAGTACTACTTGTGAGAAGGCATGTAATAGATTTTTGAGGTATATGGATAGAATGTCCCAATTTGATCGACTAGTATATTATATTGCATTCTTCAGTGGTGGTAGGTGATTGATGCTAGACTATAGGCTTGAATTGAATGTAGAATTTGGATGTAAGAATAGTGGCTTAAGATTAATGCTAAATGTTTGTAAGAATTATGTGTAAGGTTGGGTTATAAATCATGTTTAGCACTAGACATTAAGTTTGGACAGTTGATGTCCATGAAGGTGGATGTGATGATTTCTTGATTAATGATACTAGTTATATGGGAGTGATCTATTAGGCTTGAATAGTGTATGCAGGAGGTTAAGTTTATTTGATTTGTAATAAAGTGTGATGTTGTATGTATGATGTAGAAGTATGCTTGAGGTGATATGGAGTTGAGGCATTTTGTAAGACTATTACATGTTGTGTGCTGTTAGTAGTACCGTTGAGTTGCTAGGGGGACAAAGACTAGTTAGATGGTATGTGGTGTTCTAAATAGCAAAGTTAAGGAGTTTTGATTAATAGTGTTGAACCTTTTTATATGATCTTGATTCTCATGGTAGAGAGATATAAGTTTGGAGTCGTGATATTGGTAGTCTATGACGGAAGTAGTATGGTTCATCAAAGGCTTAGTGATATCCATGTTAAGTGTTAGAAGCTAAGATTGAGTTCTTGAAAGTTGAGTTCATAGAAATAAAAGTTAAAGCGTTAGAGGGTGTGCACTCCAACTATAGGGATACTTATGAAGATCCAAAGTAAGTAAGTGTTCTAGTATTATATTATGACTATTAGGGCTATATAATGATAGAGTATGTCTTAGAAGGTGGTATTAGTAGTGGATTTTTCCACTTCCAGGTGTAATCATTTGGGTTAAGTTCTATTAATTATGTGTATTGTCGTATTCTAGAACCCAATATGCAGTGAGTGTAGTTCAGTTTGGAGTCTAGTAAGGGATCTCTCGAACTTAAGATAATGGCTTAAAGCTAAGGGGGAGATGATACAATAAGTAACCAAGTCAGGCTCTCAGATTCTAGTAGTGTTGCCAATATGATTTAGAACATCAGAAAGTGAGGGGGACTCAACACATTCTTATCTCAGTATTTTTCAATGATCCAAATACCTACTCATGTCTTACGATTTAGTTACATGGTCATATTTTATGTTCATGCATATAATTGAGTGTCGTGTACTCTTCTTGTTCCAAAATGAGGAGTTCCAGTTCATTCAGTAGTCGGAATCACATTCCATATGCTATGAACTCCAAATTAAGGTCATGCAGCTCATGACTCATGCACTCACACTTTATAGTGTGCTCAGTTCCTATAACTCATTCTATACTCCTAATGATTGTCCAAAATTCAGCTTATAGCCATGTATTCCGTCAATTCAAATTTACTTTGATAAATCCCTGATGTTGATTTTCTATTCCTAAGGCCTCAGTTAAGTTCCAAGTCTCATATAATATCCTTGCATGCTTCAAGGTTTTATGTTATAACCTTTTGGTGACTCCTTATGTAAGGATAGTGGTGATGAGTAAATGGTTCTTGTTGATGAAAGATCATTTTATTCTTGTTTTGGATGAGGCCACAAGTGTGAAGTAAGATTTGGTGTGACGTCTTTGATACATGTGATGGTTAGAGGAAATTTGTGTGTGTATGTTCTTGGGGTAGCACATGGGAGTTATATTAGAATGGTTTAGAGACTATGTGAATAATTTATTTACGGGTGTTTGCCTTGAATTTCATATGTGGTTATAAAGAAAAGCTTGACTGACATGTTAGGATTTATGTGGAGGAATGCAATATGCACTAGTAAATCCATAGTAAGAGTTCAAGGTTAGTCATTGAAGTTTTAAGGCATGTTATGCTTACGGTGTGATCTTTAAAAAGTTATAGAAGGTTTAATCATGTGGTTTAGACTAGTATCCCGGTGTGGCATGTTGTATTTTCTGATTTAGAATTAGGCTTGATCTCAGTGAAAAGATTTAAGCTACTTTAGACATTAGTAGAAAGATTTGTCAATGCTCATAGGATAATTATAAGTTGAACCAATGAATATGGTAATTAAGGGGTATGTATGGTTAAGGGAGTATTCAAGGAGTGTGCTAAGCTTGAAAGTAAAAAGTGGCATTGCCTAAGGACGGGTAATTTTATCCTAGTTTATGAGTTATATATCTATATTCCATGCTATAGAGTAGTTTTATTTTTGTGATTCCTTAGTTGGATGTCTTGTGTAACTCATGCCTAAGATTCTTTGCTACCTAATGCTACTAGGACTTCTTTAGAAAGATTGTTGAAGAGATACTCCAGTTAAGTATGAGGGTCTAGCAAAATTCAATCTGTATAGCCAGTAATTCAGTTTAACAGTCAGATAGACAGGTTACTATGGTTTTCCACCTTTTTACCCAGTCCTACTATACAAAGTCTCATGTGTATGACCATCCCAAGAGATAATCTATTCTATCCGTGCAAGTTGCAATTTTAGTTGAGTCAAAGCATCATGTTTCAGATTCAGCTACTTAGTCATGACTCAGTTCATAAGAGTTCAAAGCATAATTTCAAATACTTCCAAGTAGATTAGCTCAGGCAGTACAGTACCCTGGTATGATGTAAGTCATATTGCCTCATTGGTCGTACTTACATAAGTTATCACCTCTTAATTCAATATATATATATGATTGGATCATGAACACTTCAAGGAAATCATTAACTCTCAGCATGAATCAGCTCCCCAAAGCAAGTAAGTCAAGTCAACTGGGAATTTAGTTTCATGATAAAAGTTTAAATATTTTAGCTCGATTATATTCTTCTTTAGAAGACATATCATGTCCAAGTTATTCCATACCTTTAAGACTTCAACTTTTCTACCCTACATTTAGGACGATTGATCCCAATGTGGAGATAATGCAACACCCCGCATTTTAGGCTAGAACGAAAAATCATCATTTGTATGCATAGATGATCCAAAAGCCATAAATCCTATGCAAATTTGGCATGTTAATCAATTCTGTAGTGTGGGAACCTATTAGAGCACAAATTGAGATCATAGAGGTCCCCAAACTCAAGGACGAGTTGAAAGTTTTCCTATCATTCGAGTTTGAGTGAGCGTCGAAACTTGGATTAGATTAAATCGACTATAAATCCTTGTATATGACGAACTAGGTGGCCTACTAAATATCTAATGAAATCTCTTCGAATTATCTTTCAAACTATATAAATTCAGGCCAAATTCGAGATTAGAGAAAAAAGTTGTACCCATTTCACATCAACATCTATGTCTGTCGACAAAAGGCGACCTGAGCTGATAAGTTATCACACATGTGATGACCTATCAGCCATGTTGTCAGACCAAGGAAGTAAATCACAAAAATCAGCCTCTGAGTGACGACCTGGTGTGACAGTTATCATATATGTGACGACCTATCAGCTATAGTCGTCACCTTTAAAATGCAGCATTTCCTAAATGGTTTTGGAGGGATATTTTGGTATTTTCCTTCACCTCATAACTGTATAAAAACTGAATTCAACCTCCATTTCACAAAATACACTCCTTTCACTCAAATCCTCTCAAGAACCAAACCTAATGGCCTCAACCTAAGATTTAAGATCCCTCAAAATTTCACCACTAAATTCCAAAATTGATTCAAGAATTAGAATCGCCAAACAAAGTTCAAGAATCATCTATCAAAAGCACAAATAGAGTCCCAAAACCAAGTGTTCATCCAAAGTTCATAATCTAAGGTATGTGGGGTTTATCCTAAAAACTACATGGGCTTGTAAACACTAGAACATGATTCAAAGATTATCAAACATGAATTTAGAAAAGGGTTTTTAAATACATGATTTTATTATACATTTTGAATGTTTAATTGTACTATTGATTTGGTCTTTAGGCCTTTTCCCCCCTTTAAATTGATTTACATGTATATGTATACATATGAAAATTTAAATTGAAGATTGTTTGAGAGAACAACTTATGAAATCCCTCTCTTGTGATAACTTTAAGTTTATGATATTATTGTGAAGGATTTAAAATTCATGATTTATGGGTTGAAAATAGTTTACTCAAATATCATAGTATTTTGAGCATGATTTAGAGATTTTGAGAGGGAGTTTCTTGACATAAATGTGTTTTGTTAAAGAGAGAAAGATTTGCATAAGATTAAGAATTTCTGGCATGACCACCTTGTATCATTGGAATGTTGTCAAAGCGAGTTGCATACATGTGTTTAAATGAGTATTTAAACATAGGGTTCTTTGAACTAATTTATCGATATGGTGGTCTTAAACTTTATGTTTTGAAAATAAATATTATAATAAACTAATAATGGCTCAGAGATGTGACTTGCAAGTTAATGGTATGATGATACCATAAGTATGTCTGCCATAACAGAGTATATTTTTCGATTATTATTTAAGAGAATGCATGTTTTAAAAAGTTAAAAATGGAAATAAATAGGGTTAGGTGGTTACCCAACGAAGGCTTGAGTTCAAGTAAATTTTAGTCTAAAACTGTATTTACTGATACAGGTCGATTATTATTGTACGCTAGCGATGATCGTGTGGCATAGTAGATTCAGAGAATCCTACCCTTGTGGCACACTTGGGTTGGGGGCTTGGCTGCCGAGTTAATGACACATTCTATATAGCCCATAGAATTTCATAGTTGTAGGGTATACCAACTAGCGCAGAAGTAAAACAAAGAGTGTCATAAAGTTCATATGATTTAACCGAGTCTTTCTAAATACCCATGTGATTTGTTACTATACGATATGTTTATAAACTATTTTAAATTTCTCTCATATATGTTGAATATAAATTACCAGTACATCTGTATTGACCTCCTACCTCCTAGGTTTGGATGCTCAATCTAGGGGTCCAGCTAAGAAGTAGAGTATTTCATAGAGAAGTGATCTGTTCAGCGGCGAGCCTTCTTTGTTCTAGAAGGTCTGTTTATTTCAGATTATACTACTCCATTTGTTTTGGTCTATTAGGGGCCTTGTCCTAGTTTTCTGATAGTTGTCACTTGATTATGTAGTAAAGATTTCGCAGACTGTTCTAGATATTGTTTAGTTGATTTTGGATTTCATTCCTTATTATCAAACTAAACCAAGAGTTTTGACCATATTTTTGTATTAAATTATATTTTTGTATTTTCTTTTATTATATGAATATGGTGCATTATTACCAGATAGAATAAGACGTTCAGGCCTTTATAGTTTGGGATGTCTATCACGTCTAGGTCCCCTATTCGGGTTGTAACACCCAACATTTTGGATTGGGGTGAATAGAGGGAACTTATGACAAAGAGGTATGTGATGAAAAGTTTCAAGCAAGATTAACTCATCAAGCTCTATAATTTGCGACAAGGAGGTAGAGGTTTGAATGATTACTATAAGGAGTTCCACGACTTAATTCTTTATCTTATGATTTTCGAACGACAAAATTATTATATGTCTTGATTAAAAGGTGGGTTAAACTATCACATTGCTTCTCAATTATTTGTCCACAAGTTCTAATGATTAGAAAAAATTATTGAAGCTGCCACTGAGGTTGAAAGGAACAATAATGTAAAGAAGTCCTATAATAAAGGCTACATTTCTTGTACTTCATTTGGGTGGAACAAGATCAAGAATTTCAATAATTCCTTTGATATGAATCCCATTTAAAAAGTAATAACAAGGTATCCACCAAAGAATGAAGGTAATTAATATTCTAACACCAATCCTAGATGTATTATTTGCTTTGATTTTCAAGGTTGGTATCATAAGGTAAGTGAATGCCCCAATCGAAGGAACATAGTATTAGTGGAAGCTGATGCTTACTTTGTTAGGGATAAGGTTATCCAAGAAGATAGTTGTGGAGAAGACACCTAAGAGGATGGAGACCTTGGGAGTGAAGGGAAATTTATGAAATTTGAAGGGGATATTAGTATACCTAATGGGTTGATGATAAAAGATTCCCCCAATAATGTTTGTCCTTAAAGAAAGAGAGATCGTGAATTTTAAATTTATGATAACTCAGGTGACGAGTATTGAATATGAGAAACTTTGGGACCATGAAGGAGAGCTTAGTGATAATCCCAAGCCCTTGTTGTTTACTACCTTTGGCACTAGTTTTTTTTCCAACTTCCAAATTGATTCCTGAAAGGGAAAGTCCACATGGTGCAAGTCTAGAAGGAAAGAGAGAAAGCTTAAGGCTTTTCTCTAAAGGTATATACCTACCTCCTCTTATTTCTAACATTCCTTAGAATCATGATGACATTTACCATATGGTAGACAATTTTCTCAAAATGTTTCACTTAAAAATACACCTATATGGTGTTGATATCTCTCAAACAACCTTTTGGGATGCTTGAATGTGCATAAAATATGTGTCTTTCCTAACTCAGATGGCCTATCTATTTGTTGTTCTCCAAAGTGTCTATGGTCCTTACGTGATAAAATACTCTTGTTCCTTGTCAACTGTCATTCTTATGTAGATAGATAAGTTGGACCTTTCTTGAAAGGTTGTTCAAGTAAGAGGGATATAAGGTGCTTGTACTTACCTTCATGTGATCTTGTCCTTGGTAGAACCTTAGCTAAGTTAAGTTCTACTTTTGAAGATTGCTATATTTGTGTTGAAAATATCTTATGTGTAAACATGGCTAGCTGTGAAAGGAGGGGAAATCTACACCCTAATGACTAATTGACTCTACACTTGGTAGTTCCAACATAAAATAATTTTCTTGGTAACCTTGTTAAGGAAAATAACTTAGGAGAGTTTCTTGATTCTTATTATATACAATTTCTTTGTACCTTCAATAATGAATTCTCTTTAATTGACTTAAAGGATTTTTCATTATATATGAAGTGGTTGTGTCCTTGTTCTAACTCTCGTTATTCGAGGAAGTATTAGTTGTGTGTTCTTTTCTTGTACTTCAAGGTTATAGATTTAGGGTTAAATTTTCTTCAAGAGGGAGAGGATGATATAATCCAAATTTCCTTTGGACCTCTGGATGGGATGGTCATGAAGTTAGAGGTGCTTGACGACTCCTTATTTCTATTAAAAGGTACCAAATGGATAATGATTGCTTTTGAAGAGGGTTGAGGAACCTTGAAGAGGTCAAAAGAGTGTGAGACGGTGATGAAAATACCTAGAAAGGTTATATGTGCCCCATCTTCCCTGAGTACACCAGACCTTCTCTTGATCTTCTAGAGTAGGTCAAAATAAAAGCACATGCTCTAGAAGTGCACCCCAAATGCACCTAACATGCTCAAGAATATGCTAAAGTGTGCTATCATTCTTTTTTGTTTTAAATGGGTCACTTTTTGTCCAATAAGTATTAATAATTAACCCTAGACTATAAATAGAGGGTTTTTTAAATTTTTAGGATAACTTTGATGATAAATTACTTATTACTCTCTTATGACTGAGTGTGTAAGGTTTGATTAACTTATGTTGATTTCTCATTTGGGAACGTTGGTTGCGTGGAAATCCATTACCTTTTGGTCTACATAGGAATTTTGGTGCTTGGTCAGTAATTTAAATTGAGGAATAAGGGTTAATATACCCTTTGTTTTCGTTTCAATTACAACTTTGTATCTATCCTTCATTTCTTTCATCTATTCATTATCTTTCATTCTTATATCTTAGTTTAGTTTTTTGATTTTGTAGTTTGTTTTCGTATTAATGCTTAGCAATAGTTGTTGCCATCTTAGGGGATCCTCGAGAAGTTACTTGAAGATGGCCATTGGAAGTACAATTTTTGGAGATTTAATGTAGATCATACTTGCATATAGGAATCTACATTTTGTAGTATTTTTTTGTACTTCTATATATCCATGTGTTACACATATAGATGTATTTTTGAAGGTTGGTTTATCATCTAAATTTGGTAAATGGTTTGGCTATTTTAGTGTGTGTAAACTAAAGATTTGAAATATACTAAATTTATATTAGGTTTTGTAATTATGAATAAAGGATAAACCTACTATCTATTGATTACTTGAGAGAGTGGTAATTATTCATAATGTGAGTATGTAGATCTAACACCCTGCATTTTAGACTAGAATTCAAACCCGTCCTTCGTACGTGTATAGACCCAAACCCAATGATATCTATCTAAATATACGTGGGATGATCCATTATTAGTTTGGGAGCATGTTTGTAAATTAATTGGAGTCACAAAAATCTCCTAGCTTAAAGTTGAGTTGAGGAGTTTCCAACCTATTGAGTTTAGCATACAATTTTACTTGGGTCAACTTATAATGACTATTACTCCTATAAATAAACAATATATTTGTCCTACTATATGTTAAATTAAATCTCTTTGAGTCCTCTTTCAAACTCCTCTAACCATTCATCAATCTGAGTTCGGACTAAAAATTTATAGGCATTTTAAAGGGGCATTATGCAGGGTGCACGACGGGCGGTGCGAGGCATTGTTTATGCTTTGCTATGAGATTTTTTCCACAAAGTGGAAGTTTTCCTTATGATTTACGTTGTGAACATTCTTTATTTCATTTATAGGTGCTCATTTTTAAAGTGTATGAAGGTTATTTGGTCCTATTACGTCCTATAACCATCCAATCTCTACATAAACCATTTCTAAGCTAAGGGTGAAAGAAAGGGAGGTTACATTTCAATATTGGGGACTCTTTCCTTGCTACTTTCACAGGGTTTCTCTTCAATTAAGGCATGTATATCTTCCCTAAAACTTGATTTGCTAAAAGCATATGCTTAAAATTTTTATCCATGTGATTAATTGTTGGTGTTGAATTTGGGTTGAGGACTTTTGGATGTTATTGGTGGAATTTCTTTTCCAATGATTTATTTTGATTTTTCATTCTTTAAATTGATATTTTTAAACTAATTTGGTGCATGGGAATTGGAATAGGGGTCGTGGATTCTCTTAAATTGATTCATAAACTTTCAAGGGTCGTGGATTCCCCAAACTTTATGGATCTTGGAAATTGAATTGGTAAAAAACTTAACTCAACCTTATGAAATAGGTTCTAAAACATGGATATGTGCATATTGAAACCAAATTTGAACTGTTGCATTGTATAAAAGGATATAGGATACAAATGGCTTTGAAAGGCCTTTATGGCAATGACTTGATTTTTAATTGAACCTTGGGGTTTGTGGATCCCCCAATTTGATGGTCAATAGAAATGGCATAATGATATTATCTTTCCAGCATAATTAGTATGATGATACTAGTGGTATGTGCCTTAATAGATGGTCTTTGGGTCAATGAATGGGAATGTGTAAATGTGTAAATTGTGGTTAAAGGGGGTTGTGTAGTTAAGTCACGAAGGTGGAGTTCCTGAGGGACTGATACTTGAAACCCATATTTATCAGTGTGACGGTTGGTCTTGATGATTGTGAGATTGTGTCATACTTTATATATTTATATCCTAGATTGTCTAGGATCATTAATTCCCTAGGCTTCCTCGATACCCCAATTTGTGTGGCTAACAAAGACTGGGTCCGTTTAATAAAGGTGAGAGTTGGACCCATATAGCCTGTGAATATAGATAACAGTTTGAGCTACACAGTCCAGGTTAATGTTCTTACTCTCATGATAAACTTTGTTCCCTATCCCAATGTTATATATATATATATATGTGTGTGTGTGTGTGATTGTGTGCATATAGTTTTGGAATGATTTCTGGCTAATTGATCATGGCATTATTTTATCCCTTTCCAAAGTTACATGTTAATTCTCACCCTTATAACCATTCTTGAACATTTTATCCCTACGCAATGTAGGGTTTGATGACACTTATGTATCCTTGCACAGTGATAGGTGATTCCTGGATTGTGATGAGTCAAATTGAAGTGGTGAGCCTCCTTCATTCAGAATACCTGTTACTTTAAGGTTTTGTTTATGTCTAGACTATTTTGGATTCCCTTTTGTCTATATAAAGGGGCATGTCCTGACTTTGGTTGTTCTTTGGATATTAGAGGCTTTATGAATAACTATGGATTGGGATGTTTGTTTGGAGCTTTAGAACCTTTTCATGGTTTACTTATCTTTCTTATATATTTTTTGGATTACTTCTAGTGTCATACTATTTATAGTGTTCTGATTGCCTCGGACAAGGGGGTGGTCTCCAGTCCTCAGCAAACTTAAGATACCTGTCACGACTAGGCCCTGGTTTGGATAGTGCAAGCTTGGTATCAGAGCCTAGGTTTATGCTCATTAGGTGTCCACAAAGTCATGTAAAGTAAAGTCTCTTATATGGGAGTGTAGCGCGTCACACTTATAAGGTAGTGGCTATAAGGAATTTAGGAATTTTTTTCCTTTCGCGTATTCTATTTTTAGGCTATAGAGTCTAAGGTCTTAAAAACTCTCTAAGTTTCCATTAATCACATTTTAGACCATGCCTCCTGTAAGATCTTATGCTCGTAGAAACTCTTTTATCCCACATAAGGACAATGTTGATGGAACTCATCTAGTCTATGGAGCAATGAACCGATCTAGGGTCCCTTCTCCAGAGTTTATTACCCCTAGTAGAGTTCTATCGATTCTTACTAGTCCCTCTCAAGTTTATTAGGCTAATGATACTCATGCCCCGGTGCTTTAGGGTGATGTGTCTAATGTTGAGTTATGTTTTTCTAGTCATCTATTGACCCAGATAGTGACCTCTTAGTCTGTAACGCCCCAAGATTCCATCCCGAGATGTCACACGGTGGTTAAGGCCACAGGCAGCCTCAAGTTAACCCTCTAAATGTGCCATCTCTTCTAGAACTCACTTTGACAATAGTCGTGCTAATATAAGAGAGAATGAAATATCATAACCATACTGGAATAAGATAAGAAACTATCCGGTACAATTCAAAATACTGAAATTTTGTACATATCAACCCTTTAGTCTGACAAAGTCTCTATACATCAAAATAAAGGAGACATTGGAACAAACCCCCCAACTAACTCAATTAATACTGAAAGCCATAACAACAAAACGGTATCACAAAATATAAACACGGTCCTTGAACCATGAGGACTCACCACTGAGCAGACGAAAAGAGGCACCCAAATATTGCTAACGCAGCTGAGTACCTGAACCTACATTATGAGAAAATATATCCCACAGGGAAATATGTGGGTTAGGACTTAGGAATGTACTGAGTATGTGGGGGTGCATGTAACAATATAAATATCGTCATCAATTTCATGAAAATATGCATATGTACAATGATGACTCACTTGGATTGAGTTATATTGAAACATACTTTTCAAGATCTCATCGTAAATAAATCATATGATAAAAACCTCATAAATTATCATAAAAAACTCTCCTCTTCAACTCAAGACTCAGAGTTACTTTGTAATTCAAGAAACTTGACTCTTATGGCATGGGACTTTCTTATAAATGACATAAACCATGTGAGCTATATAGAGCCCAACGTTCTGACCTGCTAAGGAGAGAACCCCACATTGGCGGGAGCGTCGTACTTTTGCCAGGGAGTACAACCTAAATTTAGTGATCATAATCTCATACTCGGTCTCTGTCCCACAATTATCAACATCAATCCTATGGTGGCACGTAGTTTTGGGGGAATACCACATTTCCCGCTCGGTCCTAAATACTACTGCCAGACACAAGCTCAAAACGCATTAGAAAATCCACCACAAACATCACAAGGGTCTATCATCAAGAACAAATCAAATCTCTTTCTTATTTATCAAATCATAATCAATTTGTGGATTCCTAACTCGACTCAAATCAGATCAACCTTTGTCAATATCAAAAGGCATTAGTTCATTAAGTAATGGCAATATCAATATATTTGAGGAAATATTAAGACTCATTGTAACAACTTGATATTCATGAATCGATATACTCAATAATCTAATTTTTCATAAGGAAGCTTAAAGCTTGACACATATCTTGAAAGCACTTTAAATATCAACTCACGGTAGAAACTTCATATTCACAATATTAAATATCAAGTCAGTACATGGAAATTATAAAATAATCATGTATAACAAAGCTTGAACAATTTATATTCTCATGATGAAGTAATTTGGGTATAAACCCAATTGCAAAATCATATAAATCCATAATTAAAAAAAAATCAAAGCTTTGATCACAAGAACGAAAGAATTGATCTTGTACAAAATCAAACATACCTTGGATTATGATTTTTAAGATGAACAAGCTTGATTGGAAACTCTTCTTTACACTTTTGAGCTAAGTTTCTTGATGTCTTTGACTTGAAGAACTTAATTCTTGAACAACTTGGTGAAATATTTGGAAGATTCTTGAATTTCTTGGAGATGATTTGATTTAGGATTTTAGAAGAAACCCAAGTTTCTAGAGAATTTTGGAGGAGAAATGAAAGAAAAATGGCCTTCTCTCCTCCACTTGGATATATATATATATAACCAAAATGGGCGGCAAAACACAAAATGCCTTTTTAAAAAGATTTGAAAATTATTGATCGGGGTCTGTGACAGACGAACTAACTGTCCGTCAGAGGAACTGACGGTCCACCAGATCATCCGTCACTCGAGTACCAAAACTGCGTCATTCTGCCTCGACATGATGGTTGAAGTGATGATCTGTTAGGAAACTGACAGTCCACTAGATCATCCGTCACTCAGGGGCCAGAAATGGGACATTCTACCTCGAATTAATGGTCCTCTTAATGGTATAGAAATTAGAGAAATACAACACAATATAAACATCAATCACTTTGGAAGCCACCTCAATCTACTCAAAAGACAAATTTAGGCTTAAGGAATGATCGAGGTATTATAATATCTCCCCCTTGGAAACATTCATCCTCGAATGTTGACTGATAGGTCAAGAACAAGAGAAAAATGAAGACACACAGCTGGAACGACCCACGCGAAGGGCTTACTTTACTTGAAACTTTTGAGTACTGCACAGAATGCACGAATCATAGATAGAGTAACCATATAGTTGAATGCACAACTGAATTCAGAAAGAATAGTACCTTAGGCCTGATTTGAACTAGTGGAGAAGAGATGGCGGTAACTGGCTCACATATCTGCTTTTGCTTCCCAAGTAACACCCTCGACTGATTGATTTCGCCAGAAAACTTTGGCCAAGGGAATTTCCTTGATCCTTAGTCTTCGGACTTGATAATCTAGGATATCGACTGGAACTTCATCATAAGAAAGACTATCTCGAACATCAAATCTCTCTGATGGATCAGCAATAATAAAATCACCAATGAGTATTTTGAGCATAGAAACATGAAATACAGGATGGACAGCTGATAACTCTGCAGGCTACATAATCTCATAAGCTGTTTTCCCAACATGATTCAAAACTCTATAAGGGCCTATATATCTGGGACTAAGCTTCCATTTCTTTCCAAATCTTTTTACCCCTTTCATGGCAGAAATTTTTAAATACACCAAATTCAAACTCAAGGGCTCATCTTCTTACATCTGTATACAACTTCTGATGACTCTAGGATGTCTTCAACCTCTCTGAATCAACTTAACTTTATCCATAGCCTCGAATATAGAATTAGGTCAAATCATAGCTGTTTTACCCACTTCGAACCAATCTATGGGCGATCTACATCTTCTCCCATACAAAGCTTTAAATGGAGCCACTCCAATACTAGCATGAAAACTATTGTTGTACGCAAATTCAATCAATGGCAACTGTTTATCCCAAATTTCTTTGAAATCAAGAATAGATGCGCTCAACATATCCTCCAAAGTTTGGATGGTCCTCTTAGCCTGACCGTCTGTCTGCGAATAAAAAGTAGAGCTAAGATGAACTTGGGTGCCAAAACCCTTCTGGAAGGCTCTCCAAAACTAAGAAGAAAATTGAGTACCTCTAACGGAGATAATAGACAATGGAACTCCATGCAACCTGACTAACTCTCGAAGGTATAGCTTAGCATAGTCCTCAGTGGGGAAAGATATATGTACTGGCAGAAAATGTGCTAACTTAGTTAACCTATCTACAATGAACTAAATCAAATCATGACAACGTCGAGAAGGAGGTAAACCAGTCATAAAATCCATATTCACTTCCTCCCACTTCCAAGTAGGGATACGAAATTCATGCATCATTCCACAGGGTCATTGGTGTTCTATCTTAACCTGTTGGAAAGTTGAACACTTCTCTAAGAACTTTACTATATCCTTTTTCATACCATTCCACCAATAAATTTCCCATAAATCGCGGTACATCTTGGTAGCACCGGGATGAATAGAATATCATGTGCCATGCGCTTCAGCTAAAATTATCTGCCTTAAATCATCAACATTCGGAACAGAAAGTCTACCTTACAATCTCAACACACCATCTCCCCATTGGGAGAAAACCTCTACCTTATGGTCCTTAATTGACTTTTTCAGTTGGACCAAACTAAGATCTCTGTCCTGCTTCTCCTTTACCTCTAAGACTAAAGAGGACTCGGAACTACTCTGAACTAACATACTCCGTTTAGCGGAATCAAACAATCTAACAACTAACCTAGCCAAATGATGCATATCATGAGCCAATTCTTTTTTATCATTCTCTACATGAGCTATACTACCCATAGACAACCTACTAAGAGTATCTGCCATAACAATGGCCTTGCCCGGGTGATACCTCACACTCATATCATAGTCTTTTAGAAACTTTAACCATATTCTTTGTCTAAGGTTCAAATCCCTCTGAGTAAACACATACTTCAGGCTTTCGTGATCAGTAAACACATCGACATAAACACCATACAAATAATGTCTCTAGATTTTCAAAGCAAAATCTACAACTGCTAATTCAAGATATGGGTAAGGTAATTCTTCTCATGAGGCTTCAATTGTCTAGAGGCATAATATATAACTTTATCCCTCTACATCAACACACAACCCAAACCAACTCTAGAAGTATCATAATACACCACAAGAATATAAGTACCATCAGGTAAAGCTAACAGTGGGGATGAAGAGAGTTGAGTCTTCAAATCTTAAAAACTCTTCTCACAGGCATCTGTCCACTGGAACTTAACTTTCTTTTGGGTCAACATGGTCATGGGAGATGCGATAGAAGAGAATCCCTTAATAAAATAACGGTAGTAACTAGCTATACCTAAGAAACTCCTAACATCAGATGGAGATGTAGGTCTAGGCCAATTTATCACATCTTCTATCTTTTGAGGATAAACTCTAATACCTTTGGAAGAAACAATGTGACCTAGAAAAGAAATTCACCTTAACAAAAATTCACCCTTGCTAAATTTAGCGAATAATTGATGAGCTCTAAGGGTTTCTGACATAATTCAAAGATGATCTGCATGGTCATCCTCACTTTAGGAATATACAAGAATATCATCTATGAACACAATAACAAATAAATCCAAATACCTCTTGAATACTCAGTTCATAAGATCTATGAAAGCCAATGGAGCATTAGTTAACCCAAAGGACAAGACAAGAAACTCAAAATGACCATAGCTGGTTCAGAAAGCTGACTTTGGAATATCACACTCTCTAACTTTAAGCTGATGATAGTCGGATCTATGGTCTATCTTTGAGAAATAACTTGCACCCTGTAGCTGATCAAATAAAGCATCGATTCTAGGAAGAGGGTATTTGTTCTTAATAGTCACTTTGTTGAGCCGATGGTAGTCAATGCACATACGTAATGTACCATCTTTCTTCTACACAAATAGAATAAGTGCACCCCATGGGGAAACACTGGGTCTAATAGAGCCTTTTTGTAAGAGATCTTTGAGTTGCTCCTTCAACTCTTTAAATTCTGTGGGAGACATACGATATGGAGGGATGGGAATAGGTTATGTGTTGGGAAGGAGATCAATCCTAAATTATATTTCTCTATCAGGTGGGACCCCTGGAAGTTCTTTTGGTAAAATATTGGGAAACTCATTAACAATGCTAACTGACTAAATAGTCGGTGTATCAGAATTGGTGTCTTTAACTCGAACCAAATGATAGATGCAACCCTTGGAAATCAACTCCCTAGGTTTGAGGTAGTATATGAAATGAATATTCAGAGTTATAGAACTCTTGGACCACTCAAACATGGGCTCATTAGGAAACTAAAACTTGACCACTTGGGTACGACAATCTATAGACGCATAGCACGAGTGAAGCAAATCTATACCCAGAATGATATCAAAATTAACCATATTTAGCTCAATTAAGTCATCACATATGACCTGATAAAAGACAGTAATAGGACACTTCCTATACACTCGCTTAGCAATAACAGACTCTCCTACCAGGGTATAAACCAGAATAGGCTCAGGAATCCGTACATGGTCCATCTTAAAATTTATAGCAACCAGAGATGTCACATAAGGGAAACTTGAAGTTGGTTCTAGCAATACATACACATCACAATAAAAGACACGAAGCATATAAGTGACAACATCTGGAGAATTATTCTGCTCCTGACGAGGTGGTATAGCATAGAAGCGATTCTGGGATGAACCACCAATAGAACTAGAAGGGGTTCCCTAAGGAGGAATTGGGCAGACTACGGGAGTGGGCCATTGGTATCCTGACTCTGGGTATGAGCATCTTAACTCCCCTATCTAGCATACGAAAAATCCCTAAATTGGTGGCCCAACTTGCCATAACAAAAGTAACCTCTCTGATAAACAAAACACTTGCCAAAATGATCTCTACCATACTTGGAACATTAAGAAGAATGAGGTTTATTACTTACACTTTCCTGAGACCTAGTTGGGATAGGAATGTTCCCCTACTCCTGCCTGCTTCTAGGTGTGAGATCACTAACTGAGGAAGGCGCTTGCATAAGCGGACATCTCTGGAATTGAGGGTGGTCCCCTCCATCTCCTTATTAAGAATAGCATATCTACACTCTTTCACAATATAATTCATCACACCGGTCACGAACATACTCATGATGGTCCTAGAGTCAGCCATCATACTAGGTACATATTTGGACAACTGATTGAATCTAACGCAATAACCCTTAACATTCATGGAGCCTTGTCTCAATTTCATAAATTTCTCTATCTTTGATTCCTTTATCTCAAAAGGAAACAATCTGTCCAAGAACACATCCTGGAATAACTGCCAAGTTATTGGAGCAGCATCCTTCAGTCTACTTTCCCTCTATATTTCTACCAAATCATATGCTATATTTTTTATTCAATAGGAAGCCAATTCAACACTTACTTCCTTAGTCACTTGCATAATTTGGGTGATTTTTCTCACTTCATCCAAGTATATCTATGGGTATTCACCTACCTTCAACCAATAGAACTCAGGCAGCTTCATCTTTATAAAGTTAAGAACCTAAACTATAGTATAATCATTCTTTTGTAGAGGCAAAATAGCAACCTGGGTGTTATCTTGAGTATTGGTGGTAACTGCATGCGCTAGCGTCTAAGAATCTACCCAAAATATTACATGTGACATATGCTCATTTAGGGTATCAACGGGTTGGGGTTGCTCATTGTTTCTACGAGCTCAAAAATGAGGAATTTTCTATCATAAGAGAGAATGAATTAATGGCAGGGAGAAACTGTCATAAGCATAATGGAATTTTGAAAGAAATAGATGACTTTTCTTAAAATGTCCCATACCCTCTTGCTTATAGATATAGCGTCCTATACACCAATGATCAAGACTCTACATAACGAGGCTTGTCAGACTCCCTAGGACTCTAACCTTTGGCTCTCTAATACCAAGCTTGTAACAACCTAAGATCCCATAACGAGACATCACACAGTGCTTAAGGCCACACGCGGCCTCAAGTTAACCCTAAAACCTGCCATCACTTCTAGAACTCACTTTGACAATAGTCGTGCTAATATAAGAGAGAATGACATATTATAAACACACTGGAATAAGATAAGAAACTATCATGTACGATCCAAAATACTAAAATTCTATATATTCCAACCCTTTAGTCTGGCAAAGACTCTATACATCAAAATGAAGGAGACATTAGAACACACCCCCAACTGACTCAAACAGTACTTAAAGCCACAACAAAAAAATGGTATCGCAGAATACAAACACGGTCCTAGAACTATGAGGAATCACCACTGACCAGACAAAAAAAGGCACCCAGATATTGCTAACGAGGCTGAGTACCTAAACCTACATTATGAGAAAATATAGCCCATAGGGAAATATGTGGGTCTGCACTTTGGAATATACTGAGTATATGGGGGTGCATGTAATAATTTAAATATCATTATGAATTTCATAAAAATATGCATATGGACAATGATGGCTCACTTAGCTTGAGTTAGATTGAAAAATACTTTTCAAGATCTCATCGTAAATAAATCATATGATAAAAACCTCATAAATAATCAAAAACAACTCAACTCTTTAACTCAAGACTTGGAGTGACTGTGTAATTCAAGAAACTTGACTCTTATGGACATGGGAGGTTCTTATAACTGATATAAACTATGTGAGCTACATGGAATCCAATGTTTTTCCCTCATAAGGAGTGAACCCCACATTGGTGGGAGCATCGTACTCTTGCCAGGGAGTAAAACCTAAATTTAGTGATCACAATCTCATGCTCGGCCTTCGGCCTATAATTATCAACATCAATCCTACGGTGGCACCTAGTTTCGAGGAAAATACCTTTTTTCCCACTCGATGCTAAATACTACTCCCATACACAAGCTCAGAATGTGTTGGTAAATCCACCACAAACATCACAAGGGTCTATCATGAAGACCAAATTAAATCTCTTTCTTATTTATCAAATTATTATCAATTTGTGGATTCCTAACTCAACTCAAATCAGGTCAATCTTTCTTAATATCAAAAGACATCAGTTCATTCAGTCATGGCAACATCAATAACTTTGAGGAAATTTTAAGACTCGTTGTAACAACTCGATTCTCATGAATCAACATACTCAATAATTTAATTTGTCATAAGGAAGCTTAAATCTTGACACATCTTGAAATCACTTGAAATATCAACTCATAGTGGAAACTTGAAATTCACATTGAAATTCACAATATTAAATATCAAGTCATAACATGGACATTGTAAAATAATCATGTATAAGAAAGCTTGAACAATATATATTCTCATAATCTCATGATGAAGTAATTTGGGTATAAACCCTCTTGAAAAATCATATAAATTCATAGCAAAAGAAAAAGCAAAGATTTGAGCAAAAGAACAAAAGAATTTCTCTTGTTCAAAATCCCACATACCTTGGATTATGATTTTTAAGATGAACAAGCTTGATTGGAAACTCTTCGGTAAACTTTTGAGCTAAGTTTCTTGATGTCTTTGACTTGGAGAACCTAATTCTTAAACAACTTGGTGAAATCTTTGGAAGATCCTAGAATTTCTTGGAGATCATTTGATTTAGGATTTTAGAAGAAACCCTAGTTTCTAGAGAATTTTGGAGGAGAAACGAGAGAAAAATAATCTTCTCTCCTCTACTTGGATATATATATATATAAAGCCAAAATGGATAGAAAAGACCAAAATGCCCTTTTAAAAAGAGTTGAAAATTGTTTATTGGGGTATGTGATAGTCGAACTGATGGTTCGTTAGAGCAAATGAGGTCCACTAATTGTTGCATGGGTATGGGAATTGGAATGGGACTGTGGATTCACCCAAATTGATTTGATAAACTTACCGGGGTCATTCCCCCAACTATATGGATTTTTGTAATTGAATTGGTGATAACCTCAACCCAACCTTATGAAATTGTCTTTAAAACATGGATATCTGCATATTAAACCCAAAATTAAAATATTCCATTGCATAAATGGCTAACAGGATACAAATGGCACTGAATGGCCTTTATGGCCATGACTCAATTTATAATTAATCCTGGGGTTTCTTGGATTCACCCAATTTAATTAATATTTGGACTATGAGGGTCGTGGATTCCCCTAAGTTGACGATCAACAAAAATGGCATAATGATATTTTCTTGCAAGCATAATTAGTAGGACAATACCAATGGTATGTGCCTTAACGGATGGTCCTTGGTTTAATGAATATGAATGTATGAATGTTTTGATTCTGCTTAAAGGAGTTTGTGTAGATAATTCATGAAGGTGGAGATCCCGAGGGGATGATACTAGAAACCTATGTTTTCCTGCATAAGGGTTGGTCTTGACGACCGTGTGCTTATGTCATACTTTATATATTTGTATCCTGGATTGATGTAGGTTCATCATTCCCGACCTTCCTAAATACCATAGTTCATATGGCTAACACACACTGGGGCCCTATCAGTAGGGTGAGAGTTGGACCCATATAGCCTGTGGCTATAGATTACGGTTTGAGCAACACAGTCCAGGTTAATGTTTTTACTCTCACTCTAAACCTTGTTCCCTATCATGAAATATTATATATATATATATGATTGTATGTAGATAGTTTGGGCTGATTAATCATGGTTTTATTATATCCGTTCCTTGAGTTACATGCTATTACCCCGCAAACTGTCATCGAAAGATATACCCCACGCGATGCATGGTTCGAAGATACTTTTGTTTCCTTACCCAGTGATATGTGATTATTCGATTGTTAATGAGTTATCTTGAAGTAGTGAGCCCTTTTCTTTCAGTAGTATTGTTCATGAGTTAGATTGAAGTCGTGAGACTTCTTTTTTTGGAAGTCCTATTACTTCATGGTTTTATTTATTCTAGATTATTTTGGATTCCCTTTCGGCTACAGTCGGGGGCATGTCCTAACCGAGGTTGTTCTTTGGATATTAGAGGCTTTGTGGATAATTTTGGATTGGGATGTTTGTTCGAATCTTTAGAACCTTGTCCTGGTTTACTTATCTTCCTCATATATATTTTTGAATTATTTCATTGTCATACTATTTATAATGTTCTATTTGGCTAGGTTAAGGGGGTGGTCTCCGGTCCTCAATGGGCTTAATATACCCATCATGACTAGGCCCTGGTTTGAGTCATGAAAGTAGTGGCATGGAATGATAATAGAATTTTGTACGCTACTTGTTTATTTGTTATGAAAGATTCCTATATCATATATTGAAACTCTTACGTTATTTAAACTCTTGATAATATGAATTACTAAATGGCAAGCCTTTATGCCTTTAACTCTATTGTGACGTAATTCCAGCACTAGATTATGATCAATATATTTAAAGTTAAGATCCTTTAACCACCTCAAGTACCATATCAGCTTATATTTTAGAAGTTGCATCCTACCAAGAGGGTCACAATACTATTTCAACTTCAGTGGGTGTTGCCATTTTTGTCTTGTGGACTAGTACATAAGGAGTTAACCTAGTAAACGTTTTGACTATTTTGCAATATCCCAACAAAGCATAAGGAAATATCTCATGCCATAATCAGTGACTATCAAACATCTTTCTTAAGATCCTCTTGATGTTCTTATTGGCAGTTTCTATAGCCCCATTCTTTTAGGGACATTATGCGGTTGAATTCTCGTGAGTAATCTTAAATTGTTCATATTTGTTTTTCATTAAGTGATTGATCAAGTTTGTTGCATTAGTTATGATGATTGACTCGGTTATACTGAATCAATAAATAAATTTGTACTTAAATAATTAAGCTACTATTTTCTTGGTTACAACTTTGTAAGAAGCAACTACCACCCATTTTGTGAAGCAATCGATAAAAACCAAGATGAATTTGTGTCCATTTGAGTCTGGTGGTTTAATCGGGCTAGTGACATATTTAACCCAAGATAAAAATGTCTAGGGTGAGATCATAACATTAATCTCATGTGGGGTCACTCAAATCAAATTTCATGTAACTGGTACTTTTACACACTTATGGAAATTTTGCACAAATTTGTTGCAATTATTTTCCATAGTCATCTAAAAATATTTAGCTTTCAAAACCTTCTTGTCTATAGTGAATCCATTAAGTGGCCCACATATTTTTGCATGCACTTCTTCAATTAATTTAGTAGCTTCAATAGAATCTACACATCGTAGAAATCCTAAATTTATGGTCCTCCTATAAAGGACTTCCCCATTTAGAAGGAAATTGTTTATCCATTCTAAATTTTCTTCTTTTGATTGATGCTTGCATCTTTAGGGTAGGCCTCAGCTTCTAGACACATCTTGATATCAAAGTACCATGGCTTCCTATTTGGTTTTACTTTGACATGTGCAGATTTCTCCTTTAATCTTAACTCTAATGGATTGACGTAACTTTTATCCAAATGTAGAATCATGAAAGATATAGTAGCTAAAGCATCATCGAACTCATTTTGTATCCTCAGAACATGCTTAAACTCAACCTCCCTATATATTTTGCATAATTCATGTACTAATTCTATGTATATAGAAATTTTAGAGTTCTCCGACCAATAGATTAGAATATATATAATGACTAGTAATTCTCAAACATTCATATCAAGAGCCAATCTAAGGTCAAAAATACAAATTTTATATTTATCTATGTTGTTAGTGCATGAAAAATGGATTTTGGCATTTATGATACCAAGATTGATCCAATCTCTAAACCCTTGAAATTGACCACTCCATCAAAAAACAATCTCCAACCAAGGAATGCTTCAGAAATGTCTTCTCATATGAATAATACATCTTCATTTGGGAAGTAAGTTAAGAGTTGCTTATATTGTTCATCAACTGGATTCTCCACCAGATGATCAATTAAGGTTTGCCCTTTGATTACTTTGTGAGTCATGCATACAATATCAAACTCGCTCAATAACACTTTCCATTTAACAAGTTTACTTATGGTCATGGATTTTTGGAATATATACTTTAACGGATCAATTATGGAAAAGAGATACGCTATATATGAAGTTAAGTAATGCCTCAGCTTTTGGGCCACCTAGGTAAATTCACAATATGTCCTTTATAAAAGAGTTAGTAAGCCTCATACAGAGTGAACTTCTTACTCAAGTAGTACATTGGTATTTATTTCTTTCCAGTTTTATCATGTTTCCCCATAATTTATTTGAATGCATAATTTAAAAATGATAAATATAAAAACAAAGGAATTTCTTATATTGGAGGAACTAAGACTAGTGGAATAGATAGATAATTCGTGATACTATCAAAAGAATTTTGATATTCTTTAGTCCACATTCATTTGGTGCATCTTTATATAACAACCTAAAGATAGGCTTGAAAATAACTATTCATGGGGCTATGAACATGCTGATGTAATTCAATCTTCCCAAGAAACTCATGACTTTCCTATTGTTGTTTTGAAGAGGTCGCTCTTAGATTGCCTTAATTTCATAGGGTAAAAATCAATTCCCCTTCTACTAGCTATGAAACCCAACAACTTCCTAGTTGGTACTGCAAAAGCACACTTGGCAGGATTCATACTTAAATACTTTTGCAACCGACCAAAGAACTTTCTTAATGGAGCAAGTGGTCTGAACTCTTGCAAAACTTTATAATCACTTCATCCCTGTTTGCACTAATGTTCTTATGGATCATATCATTAAATATGGTTGTAATGGCTCTTATGTATGTAGCACCAGTATTCTTGAGATCATCGATATCAAACTATAGTGATAAACCACCCAAGGTATGCTGAAAGTCATTACCTGTACATTTCTTTCATTCATCTATATTCGTTGATACCTACAAAACAATCCATGAATGACTGCATTTCATGCTTGTGTAATTTTCAATGAGAATATGGATGTTGGATAATGGATAATTTGGACTGACTTGTATTGGTCTCCATAATTGACATAGATCCAAATCATGTCACCCTTCTTAAGTATTGGAATAATATTGGTTAGCCATGTTGGATACTTTATAACTTCAACCACATTGGATAGGATTTACATAATGAATTTTTTCTTGATTCTTATACTCAGACCATGCTTTAACTTTTGAGACACTTGCTTTATAGGATTGAACTCTGGATCAATTGGTAACTTGTAGGGTACAATCACTGTATACAACCCTTTTTTATCATCATAGAACTAAGCAACTATATCGATGTATTCTTTGAGCAACCTAATGATTTGTCTTTCCTATGTTTATATCATATAATCATTGATTCTATTTCTTTGAATCCACCATTATTACCTAGACTAATTACCTTAGTCTCCTCTAGGTTAGGTTATCCCTAATTCTACAAAATCTTTTAGTTCTTCTATTAATTATTTTGTAACCATTGTTTCTTCATCATACTTTTCCCATTTATCATTATCAGTGTTGTTTATTTATTTAGCTCTTGACACAACATGATATTTGCACGTTTGAAATTATTATTACTGAAATCAAAACAACATAAGGAAGATAGCAATAAGGATATACTAACAACAGAAATAAATGACAAATATTTTTATAATAGGGGAGGCTTTAATAGAATTAGAGAAATATTTACAAACGTTGGCTAAGACCCACACCAGTGTGGAAAGCAGAAAAAGAATAAATAAGGCAAATAAAAATTAAAGGGTGGCGCAGAGGTCTTTGGCCTTATCTAGACTACCACAAATTTTGAAAATAAATTAAATTCATCCTTTTATCTATCATATTGACCAGGTTTTCGTAAGCAAAGTGGAAGTCTAGTTTAGAAACTTCTTATCTAGTTCAATTCTCATGATTTCAACCTTCTCTACGAAAAATTCTATAATAGGATCACATTCTTTGAATGGGTTTTTCATTCCATCATCAACCATAGCTTGTAATTTTTACATATATAAGAAATAACTGATAAAGTAAAGGTAATTTCTTCAATAGTTTCAGACTTCTTGCCTTGTCTCTCTTTCATCTTCTTTACTGTCACATATCTTAACCCAAATTTTGAATAACTTTTTGGGGATATAAATGCACTCAATAATTTCATACAATATTTTTCTAAGGCTGAATCTAAGCTTATAGTCACTCCTCAACCTAGAAATGCCCAATATCATGTATATCAAAGGTATTGGCCTATAAGGAGTAAATCCGTTCTTAGGGGCATTATGATATAATTGTTTCCCACTACTCGTCTTACCATGGACACCAAATTTCTAATCCATATACCTGTAAATATACAAGACTCATAAAGGACTTTTAACAAGTCTTTTCTATGATGTTCAGAACTCATGGATAATGCCCAATTAGAAACTTAAGCAGGGGTCTTCTCTAAATGTTTCATGATGTATCATTCTTTTAGTTTAATTCTTCTCCAAAACTACCTAGTTTCCCCTTCAATGATTGGATGCTTCTGAGAAACCTTCTTGTATTCATTATTAGGGAGCTCATTTGGAGTGTAACAACTTTTTGATCTACACATTCCTTTTGTAGTTGCGGCAAAGTCTTCTTTTGCAGAAACCAGGGCAAAGTCTTGATGAGCTGTGGTGAATGAGAAAAATTTAGTCTTCTTGAAATACTCTAGACAACCACTGTAATTTCTACCTTTCTTACTTTATCTATTTCTTTAGGGTTTTCCTAAACTATGAACTTGCTTACCAACCATTCCTTATTTATTACAATCATACTAATGGTATCCCTTTCATGGTTTGGAAATGGTTTATTTATATCATTTGGTGGCTTTGTTTTAAGAGAAATTATCTTGTAATTGATCAAATCATGAATTTTTTCTTTCAAATTAATGTAATTCTTTTTTGTGTGTCCAGCACCTCTTGAATGGTATGCACTCTGTTAATAAGCATTAATGAATTGGGAATTAGTATTAGCAGGTTTTAGTGTGATTGGTTGGATAAGCCCTGTCGCTTTAAGCATGTCAAATATTTAAGTGGTAGATTCACTCAAGGCTGTGAAACTCCTTGTAACTTTCTTTACAAAATTCTGTTGGGGAAGATTATGATTATTCTAGTCGGTAGGAAATGGTCCTAATGGTAATTCTGATTAAATAAGGGGCTTTGGCTAGCTTTGAATTTTTTTAGCGAAGCTTAGTAAATGGGTATATAATTTGGCAATAGACCTTGGTAATTCTATTGATTGATTCGGTAAATTTTTTTTTGGAGCCTAAGTACTCAGTTGGGAATAGAACACAAGTTGAGAATATTATACAACTGGGGGTACGTTGATAGTGAAGGTGTTTTTCCTAAATTGGACCAAGAAGATTTCTTCAAATTTTAGATTGGACTAGAGGATGGATGATACAAATGGCATATACTCTTTCTTTTAATTCAAGAATCCCAAAGATCCAAACTATGTAAAATACTTTTAGTGTTTCCTATCCTAAATCCTTCCCAATAATTTCACTAATCTTAACTAAACTAGCAAAGGTATAATGAACCACAATATGATTTTATCATAAAATTCATCCTCATGGGCTTGGGTGAATACAACAATAATTTCTTCTTCTACCATAGGAATTCATACTTTTGCTACCTCTTTTATCCAATGATAGGCATATTCATAAAAGATTTTATTAGATTCTACTTGATATGTTTTAAAGAATATCAATCAGGAACCATCTCTACATTTTAAGCAATATTATTGACAAAATACTTTGCCAAATCTCTCCATTCAAGCCATTTCTTTAATTCTTGATAAGTAAACCATTTTAACGCCTCTCCATTTAGGCTTTTTCTAAAGATTCTTAATAGTAACACTTCATTCCTACCACCTCCTACCATTTGATCATAATATCCTCATAAGCGTGTGGTAGGATTGCCAATACCATTGAATATTTCAAATTTAGAGTGTTTAAATCCTTTGGACAAATTCAAGTCAGGGTAGATGATAAGATCATCATAATGGAACCATGTATTTGTTTCATCTTAATGGTTGCTTTCCTTTTCATCTATAGCTCATTAGCATGCATATTTTCAACCGTCTTACACTCATTTTCCATCTACTCATAGTGGTCAATTTTTGGGTTTTGGGGAGGAAAAACAGTAAGGTTTGGGTATTAAGGAGTTATGAAGGATGGAAAATGTTATATTTGGGTTGATAAAAAAAATTTAATTGGAGAAGAATTTTGATAGATGAGAATTGATCTTTGGGGAGCATTAGTATTGGGAATGAAAGTAGGGAGAGTGTTTTTGGAAATAAAGGAATTTATGGGGTAGTTTGTTAATTTGGAGTGAAGTTCTAAGGATGGTAAGCATTTGAGTTATTTTCTCAGTTAGTGTTATAGGTATAAGGAGTATGGGTTTGGCATGATGGATTGATGGAATTGGTATGAGGCTTGGGCACTAAAGAAGAGGATATGTTGTTTGGTTGGTTTCCATTTTTATAGTATATAAGAAGAGGAAATTAGAGTGGAGTGTATTGGATAACAATGACTAGAGTGTTAGCTATGATGGATAGACTTGCCATATATTTTTACCTATTCTTCTTATTCTTAAACATCCTTCTTTTTCCTAGTTAGTTCAGTGAGTATACACCCTATCTTGGTGGTAATTTTGGCCAGAGCATTTTCATCAACACTACAAATCATTATTTCCTTCTTTGTAAATACGAAATGGTCAAGGGAGGAACTATTCTTTACTTTAGATCTAGTGAATAATTGATGCTATGCCTGGTTTTCATCAATATGATTTAATTTCTACTTACTCGATTACCTAATAAAGTCAAAAAAAAATTCCAAAGTAAAATATGATAGATTTTATTAAACATAAGAAATGTAACATATCTAACATAAAATTAATTTTATCTCAGTTAAATTGATCCACGGGTGGGTATTAACTCAAAAGAATTAATGAACATGACTTTGTCCATTGATTTTAGTTAAGTGGGTCCTTAATAGGAAGGTTTCTAGGACTCGGTCTTTGGGTGTCTCCATATGTTGTCTTCTTAATCTGAGTGACTTCCTAAACAAATAGAGGAAATATAGATTTAAAAAGATAAGGGCCAAGAGGAAAGGCTAACAATGTATCTAAGGAAGGAGAAATCTGGCCCTACATACTTTGGATAGGTAAAAAATAAGATGATGTCATTCATTTCCTTTCAATACATTTCATTATAGACACTATATTTCATTTATAAAATGCAAAATAATGGAAATAACAAAAAACTCAGCTACGTTTAAAGCTTGATTTGGATAGTGGTGAACATTCTTGCTCCATTAACACTTTTATATCTTTGGATGGTCCGAAACAAACTTTAGGCAAATATTTCCAATCCTGACCAGGTACTCTAAGTCAAAAGAGAATGCACAAAACTTCTTAATGTAGTGTCCTTTTCTTCCATCACGGTAATGGAAGATGCCATCATCTTTCTCGCATTTTATAGATCCTCTCTTTTATCTACTCTCTATTAGGTAAAGGAACTTGGATTGAAGAAGCTTAAAGTAGATAACATCATATTTATCATTAAAAGTTGAGAAATCTAAATGAAAAATTGAGACATCTGTGATGGTGATTTTCCTTGGTATGACGTGGTCATATGCCAGCATAGCATATGGTCAATAGAGATAGGTGACTTTCCTTTTGTTGACCATATAATATATTTTAGCCTTTAGAACCCTACACTTATAAGTGATGTGTCCTTTTTGAAGCAAGTGGTAGGCACTTCTCTTATGCTCATCTCGAGGGGTCACATGAAACCCTTGAGTTTTTATTTGGTGATTCTTCTTGTAGGATGTTTCCATCCTCAATCTCTTGAGTTTTTTTATCTTTTATACTAATTCTCCCATTATTTAAACAACTACCTCATATTCCAAGGCTAGTTTCTTTATTCTTTAGCAAAATCTCTCTTCGACACTTCTTCTCTTTTTCTAAGTATTTGATTTATCACAATAATTTTTTCTTTATCCATGGTATATTTCTCTTCTACCTCCATATTCCCTTCCATTAAAAGCTTCCTCTATAGGTAAGTTAATGTGCTTTTTCATAAAAGTCAGTCGATCTCTTCTTGGATTTCTACCATAGTCCTTCTTGCAAAGCTCATTTCGATTTCTATCTTCCTAAGTCAAACCTTCCTGTTAGAATGGAATAATCCTTATATTCTATTAAAAATATGATGAGGTATTTTTGGGAAATTTAAAAGATTAGAATATTTTGGTCATACTTTTATAGTAGGTGTGTATTTCGTAAGAAAAGATATTCTACAAAAAATTTCAAAGGTGGGAGTGGACCAATTCACGTTTGCTATAGGAAATTCATTTAAGCATATAAAACAGTTATATCATACAACAATATTATACTATGAACGTCCTAATGGGTGATCCTTTTGATCCAAGGGTTGGCCTAGCAAATTGAAGAAAGTATATGCCTTTAAGTTATTACATTATCCCCATAATAGGCTATTAAAAATATCAAAAAGTCATAAATGCTTACAAAATAATATACCAAATAGGGATATAATTTAGGCAAATGGAGAAAAATATGAGAAATAAATAGTCCCACGTAGGGATAACAATAATAGACAACTCTAGCAACCAAATAATAGCTCACCAGTCTTTATTTTCTTGACCTTATCTGTCTCGTGCCATATGTATTGCAAGTTGGTGATCAAATAACTTCCATCTAATTGTGCTTCACTCTCATAGGCCATTATCTCTATGTTACCAACTAGAGGAACATACAATCATCAAACTTGATCAAACACTGTCTAGCATTATCCACCTCTTTCTTAGATCTTTTTAACTCTTTCTTTAGTTAATGTATGGTCGAGCATGTCCCCTGTGTTATTTCTAGTAGAAGATCGATCTTGTTTGGAACCTATTTTGAAGTAGGTGAAGTCAAATTTTACATTAAAATTTTCTATTAGTGATATATGTGTGCATATTTGAATAGGGTATCAATGTTCCTGCGAGATTCTTCTTTAACCATGTTTTTTAAGTGTCGCCACAATTAGGTGTGGTTTCAACGTTGATAGACACTTTTCTAATATTATTTTTTCTTTATTATTTTATGATCAAGTTCTTGAGTGTTACTTTTACCTTTTAATATTTGATGATGAACCCAGCCATGAACTCTGTTTGTGGTGTTTCTTGTCTAATTCTGAATTTCCTAAGTACTTTATTAGGCACATAAGGACGATTCTCCCGAATGATTGAAGTAAAATGAAAGTCCATTTATTTTATTAAGATGTACATTTTGCTAAATGGAGGTCCTCAATTAACCATTGTACATTGTCATCTTTTAATTCCCCAAATTATGGGAATCAAAACTCTAGAGTTTTCTTCTCAAACTCGTGTATAGGCAACCACATGTCATGGAACGCAAAGTGCTCATCCCTCATTGCGTAATTTGATTCTATGGGTCGTGGAATTTTTAGAAAACTTTTCTTCATTCACCATTTTAAAACAATATTACAACCTTGAAAGAAAAAGGCTCTCTTTTGATAGTTTCCCAAAGCTCGGTATATCTAAGCAACAATCATAGGGCTACGATGTAGAATACTTTAGAAGTATCTTCTATCATCCCATAAAAGAGTATATGTGTTTCTGGGATGATGCTCAGGTGAATAGTGAATTTCGTTCCTTATAAGAATACCATGGTTCTAAGCAGGCTTACCGCAAAGGAAAATGCTCTTTTTCTCTCCAAGTCTAATTTAGAAACAAATTTGTGCCCGAATTTTTGAAAAGCCTAATTCTCCCAAACCTACATTACAACTTACAAAAGGGATATTTGATCTCATAAGTTTCCCTACCCATGTGTCATCTTTAATAAGAAAGCCATCTGGATCTTTTAATGATTCCATATGATCAAGATTAAGACATTACTATCGGGTGCATGCTTCCTTTTTTTCGCATCAACATGCTCTAATAGCTAGCCACACTACTTCCTTAATAGAAATGGTTAATTTGACATCACCGAACTAGAAAACCATGTTGTCATCATCCCAAAATTTTATCAGCATATGTATTATCTTAATCCAAATTTCCATGTCAATAAAAGGAGGTAGGTAATCAATTTATGTCCTAAGTATCTTCTTATCTTTTGAGTTCATACATTTCAAATAAAAATTATCATAACCCTAACTCATTTCATGTTGTACCCATACTAACCTTTAATGGGAGAACCATTTACCCAAATACCCAACCATTGCACTTAACAAACTTAAAAAGAAACTAGCAAACTTTCGTTAATAAAACCAATAATTTTAAACTATTCTAACTATACCATCAAATATAGAAAGATACGAATGTCTAAATATCTCCAAGAACTGAAAGCCATTGTACCAAAAACATCTATCAACGTTAACAACGGGTTCTACCCAAAAAAATATGTAAAGTATCCATGTCAAAACTAAGTGGACAAGAAATAAAAATAAATGACTCATGGCTTCCTGAAAGATGTAGCTCACCCTTGATTCAATACGCATCACAATCTAAATTTGAGGTCTCAATGTAGTCACTATAAGTTGCTCTTCACACAATAAAAAAAGATTATAGGTAGTATTAGTACAAAGCAACTATGTACCAGTATGGTCTTCAGTCAACCAAAAATAATAAATGTGAACAAATAACTATAACTGTGTAAACAAGTTCAACCATAAACACTTTAGCAACTACCTCTCGATCAATTATATTTCCACTTAGCCATTTCCAACAACATATAATGAATACAAACAAGTGTGAATCAATATATCCAATTACAACAACATCAAATGAATAAAAACAAGTGTGAATCAATATAATCAATATACCAAGTCAAAACCATGATTTTCAATAATATGCCAAGTCAACATATCATGACTAACCATAATAAGTCCCACCTTTTCTCAATTGATATTTAAATAGACATCAAAGAATTATAGTTTTAAATCATGTCAATAGCCATAACCACAGAAGGATCCAATGTAAAGACAATAATATCCATTGATTCACTCAAGGAACCAAATATAAATCAATCAATAAAAAAACTCGGTCCACTTAAGAAATTGTCAAACTCCCCAATACCTTGTACACACATACTAAGGGTCTTACAGTTGCCCACTATCCATAACCTGCAAAGTATGTGCTTAGTCTATGTACAAAACTTCCAAAACATCTAGTGTCTACCACCCATATCCCTAACCAGTATGATGCCACTATTATTCCAACATCTCAACCCTTATACTCCCTGAGTTTTACCACTTTCATAATGATGATCATTATTGATTTATCTTACTATAGCTACTGATATCAAAACAAGCATAATCATAATTAGAATAAAATGAATTCACTTGTATAACCAACAAATCTTTAATACAATCTGATTAGATGCGATTAAAAACTTAGGATATTGTTGAACAATTACATTTCTTAAACATGAATTGTGACAAGTACACAAAGAGACATTTAATATGAACATGCAAACCAAATTAGGTTTTCAACTACATTTAACCATCACCTACCCTTGCATTGCTCTAAAGAACTTAAGTTATTCTTTCTCTTGCAATCTCATCATTGTTGTGATCTAAAAATAATAATGCAATTAGAATTCAAATAATGACCTAACAAATTCAAGGATTATAATCTAATCCCCTAACACCAAGGTTAAAATCATGATTATTCCCTTAATCTAGAGTTAATGTACCATAATTTCACTTTAATACTATCAAATTCAAATTTGTAGGGATGAATTCTAAGCATGAACCTTATTTCATCTACTTTTAATCAAAACCCATAGGTTTTAACCCAAAACCACCAGACAATACTAGAAGTTTCACCTAGTTCATGTTTAATCCTTCCCCATACCCAAATACTAGTAATTCTAGGCTAATTCTTTGAAAACTAGTTAGAATGGTGGAATAAATTACTGATGATAGGCGATATTACGCGCCTATATCAATATATTTTGCCCATATTTATGCCATGTTTTGAGAACAAAGTATATATTTCATGCGCTTTTAGTCCTTTTTCCTGTAAGTGAGATAACGAACATGATTAGCAAAGTTTCAGGTATAAATGATGCAGAAATCAGCATTTTATGGCTTACTTGACGTCAAAGAAAGCTCACGAAGGAAGGAAAGGGAGTTTGGACGACTAAAGGACCAAAAGTGATGCATGGGAAATCTGTCCCGGGCTAAAATAGCATTTCTGAAGACTTTGGGGACTTGCAGTAACTTAGTTGGATTTGGATAATGATGCATTAACCTAGCACAATTGGGTTAAGTATTTCATTTGTTTATTTGGATTAGGAGAATATTACATTAACCTAGTACAATTGGGTTAAGTATTTCATTAGCTTAGTAGGATTAGGATATGGGTATTATAAATACCCTATCATGCTAGAGATTTTTATTCATCTTCTTACAATCTTTCAATTATATACTCTTCAATTAACAATTCTAATTCTTCCATCAATTACAACTCTTCTAATCTTTCCATTAATTCTATTTTTCTTCTTCTATTCATTTATTCTTAATTTCCGCAACAAGAGAATCACTACTTTGCCTAGGAATTCACGCCTAAATGTCTACCACTTGTGCTACACGAAATTAATCAATCTTGTGGTATAACAACAATGTCAATCGTAATCTCCTTCGCACTCATGGGTAACAAAACTTCTCTATTGGGGTTATGGAAGCCAACTGAGATACTATCTATTGCTGTGAGTTTGTGAGTTCGTGACACGTATGCTGCTTATATCATTATTATCTTCATCTTAATCTACATTCTTTGTGGTTGCAAATGCAAGAATACTCCAGTATAACATTTAACTTGTTCGAAAGAAAGGTTATTTGTCTGGAAAAGAGATAATGTCAAGGTAGTAGGGTCCCATCCCCTATTAAAAAGTTAGTGTCGTAACTAGATTAACCTATTGGAGAATTCGTACCGTTAGTCACTCTTTAAGCTCGAAAGAGTTAAAGTGAAATAATCCTCGAATAGGTCGAAAGACGCCTGGATTTACCATTGAATACAATTCTATATAAGCACATGCATATCGGAATTCTACACACTCATAGCCATTAGAGACGTATACCTCAGAAGGTGGACATAACCCCAACGCCTCAATTCTTATTGTTTACAACTTACGTAATATTCTTTCTTTTTATTTTCAGCTTTTACTTTAATACTTTGTTTACATTACTTGCACTACAATCCCCCCTTTTACGAGACTTGCATCAAAAGTCTAGTAATTTTGCTTACTTGTTGGCCAAGCTATTCCCTGTGGGATCGACCCCCAACCCAGGTTGGATTCTATATTTGCTAACGACCGCTTTACACTCATACGAGAGCTGTAGATTGAGCGTTATCAATTACTTTAACAAAGAAACGTAAGAGTATTATTAAAAAAAATTGAACTAAATTGTCTTCTCCATATCTTAAATGAATTTTGAATGAAAAATACATTTTTGACCTATTTTTTAACTCTAACTCCCGCTATAGCAGGAATATTCCCACTATAGTTAGCCAGTGATAACAACCTACCTCTCTGCTATAATGGTCTAGGGAAAGAAAAAATGTTTTATCAACCCCAAAAATTTTCAAATTTCACAAAAAACTTTTGAATATTAACATCCCAAACTACCCCCTTTAGGTCAAATATGAATACTGGACCTCTACTAAGCTGAACTCACTTTCAAAAGCTTCTTCAACTTTCTTATTGTCTTAGCTATCACAAAATAACTTCACATCACTTAAGCATTAACTAATGCATTCTCAGATTATCCTAGACCATAGCATACTTGGATTTCATCTAAGACTAATCTAACGTACAATTTCTAGCTCTTTATTCAGGAAGAATTTTAACCAAAATTTTGGCATGTAAGACTTTATCATAACGATGGAGGGATAGTTACAAAACCTTAAGGAAGTAATCCAACTTGGTCATCATTTTGAATTTTTAATAGAGACTAGTTGTATCATTTCTTCATAAAAATAAATGAAATCTGATTTTCTCTCTTACTTAAATGATAATGGATCAATTTAATCAATATATACTTTTTCTGTTATAGCACATAAGTGTGGTCGTCTGTGATTGACTAGAGGTCAATAGCCTCAATTTAAGATGTTCTAATGGGACCAATACCCCTCAGATATTAAACCTCCGTAGACTAAGTCCTAATAAGGATTTGGGTTTTGATCCATTATAGGTGTTTAGAGTAGGTTCTTAAAAAGGATCGGGTCCAACCCAAACTACTTGAGCTGGAAATATAGTATCCATTGGGTGCCTAACATAAAATAAACTACCAACATTCTAAGAAATTATTTGATATTGATAAATAGGGGCCAGAACGTTGCAAATCCTTCATAGTTTAATAATATCAATAAGGAGATATGTTTAACAATCCAAACCAGGGCCTGGCAATAATGGGTATCTCTAATACTATGTGGATCAGAGATCACCCCCGTGCACCTAAGCAAACAAAACACAATATCCCCCAATGTTGGATGAATTTCGAACATATAACAAGACAACATGCAACAAGCTTAAAGAATATCAAAACATGTCTATAACCGATGATCGATGACCATCCAAACAACCTATCGACATCACCCAATATCCACAGTAATCCAAAAAAATCCTTCTAAATAAAGAATCAAAACTGAATATTAATGAAGTGTCCGGACATGCCCCCGACTATAGCTAAAATAAGTCTAAATAGTCTGATCCATAAGAGACCTAGACATAAAATATAGACTTGCGATATATGGAAGCTCACCACTACAACTTCAACTCACAAGCTGATCCCAAATCCTAATCACTAGTAGGAAAAGTAAAAGTATGACCATTTCCTATATCACATAGGGATACAACATCCAAAGACAGTTAACGGGGTGTATGCTAGCATGTAATTTAGCTATAAAGATAACATAATACCATAATCAACAATTCAAAACCTTTAAAAATCAAAGAACATAATCAAATCCATAAACATATATATATATATATATATATCACATGTCGGGATAGGAAAAAAGGCTTAACATGTTTTTTAAAACTTTATCTTGGGTTGTGTAGCTCAACCGTCATATCATACAAGGTATCCATAGGCTATATAGGACAAGTTCTGCCCCAGTTGGTAGGACCTCAATGCGTGTGCGGCACAAACCATAGGGTATATACTTATTCATTATGGGGGCCTTGAACGTCCCTATATATCAAGGTGACACAAGAACCAAATTATGCAATATGATGTGGGGGACTCAAAGCTCTCAATCAAATGATAATAATAAGGGGACTCGAACCACCCGATCATATAGACCACCCCATCCTCAACCGCGCTTGCTAGTGTAGGTCCCTTAGGACCACTACTTTCACGACTCAGATACACATACCTCATTAAATCCTAATTAAAAATATTTATCACACAATCTCATTAATTAAAACATAATACAGATTTAGTCATACATTGTTAGTATCTTCATACCAATTATACTAGCAAAGTAATAAAAACATGCCAAAAACAATATATCCCTTGAGGGAATTCACAACCCTTTTGGTTTAATTATATAAATTCCCATATTTCTCATAATTAAAAGCCAATTTTACAATATGAGGTTAGAGTTATAACCACTTCAAAATTTACAAGTTTGAGAAAATCAAAATTCTCTAATTCAATCACCATATCTATGCACCCACAAGTTTAAAATCATAATTAAAGCATGATTAATCACATATAAACCATAAGAAATATTGTTAAATAGATAAACATTCAAAACCCCAAACTTTGTTTCAAAACCAACATCAATATCCCATGGACAATGCTTTAAAACACATACTTTTAACAAATTAACAATAAGGAAATAGTAATATGCCTAGAATAATAAGTCTCATAGGAGGAATTCGACCCCTAATCCCTTGGATGAGCTAATTCTTAGAAACCCTAAGTATGGTTATTTGAGATAAATTAAAGATCTCTTTGAAGGTGTTTTAGTTATTCGACAATACTAATGGGGTCCCCAATAGGGTTTTAAGTCGTGGGTTATAATTGGGTTAGAGGGAAAATGTCCAAAGTTACCTTAATGAAAAGACTTAAAATTGTCGTAAGTAAGTAGGGGTCACTATACGACTCATAGAAACATATCATGACTCAGCACTCTGAGTCATAACCAAGAAAGTTCCCAGGACATCCACATAGTGTTGACCTTATGGCTTAACTAGTACCACTCTCATGGGACACTACGACGAGAAGGGTCCAGTCATAATCAACAAAGAACCTAATTGGGTAAATACTGGACATCCTACAATTTGCACGTAACGACTAGTAATAAGTCCTTATGAATAATAGTGATCTATTCATACTTAGGGCAGAACTTTGCCACTTAATTTTTAATTTGGTTACAATTCGATCCCAATGAATATCATGGGTTTTTATGACTAGTGTCCCCAAGTTGGACCTAGGATAGTAACTCAAACACCATTTATTGGATACCTTAGACCAGGGTCACCTGATCCATCAAGAAACCCTATAACACATAGAGTTAGACATAGTCAAGGCAGTGAGGATAAAATTTTAGAAATTCTCAATGACCAAAAATTCGGGGCATTTTAATATGACATGATATTGCAAAGTTAAATTTCAAGAACTTAAATATTTAACCAAATAAGAAATTTCAATATTACAAATTCAAACAGTTAAAGTGTAATACTCAATACATTCTTAGATTAACTTAGCTCTTAGTGATCACTTAAGACACTTAGAACCTGAAAATAAAACTGTGTTCAAACTTAGTCATTTCTAAAGCTCCAAAAAACTTTGATGATTTTATTCTTGACCATTTCGACATTAGAATATCGATTTTAAAGTTGATTCATGATCGAGAATGTCAAAGGTACATCTTGAATAAGTGTTAGAAACTCTGGACATGCATAAGGACATGTTTGGAAGTTCAAAATAGCAGCTACACACGATTAGCATGCGGCGCACACTCCAGTTCACCCCTGATGGATAATGCGATAGAGCATATGGTGCACACTCTATTACGGTGCTCTAAAGCATGCGACGCACACTCCATAGTGTGCACCCATATTTTCCAATTTCTGATTCTGTACATTTGAGGGAAATGGGGTCATTTTCCTTACATCAAAATTGTCCTAAACAAAGGATTTCAGCCCCCAAAAGCATTATACACACTATTATTCATCTTTTTTCTAAAATGAAAAATCCTAGCCCTAAGAAATCAAGAACAATCCTATTAATCTTTCTTCAAGGAAATCAATAATCGAAGCTTTCGGGTTCAAGAACTTCAAGAAGAAGCTTCAAGAACATCGTTAGAAATTCAAAGTTCATGTTTCTACATTCAATTAGTTAGATAAGGTATGTGGGGTTAAGAACAAGGATGCTCTTTTCATCCTTGGTCCCAAAATTAGTTTTTAAAAATGAATTTACCTGAGTTTATATGAATTGCAAATAGGGTTCATACCCAAAGTATCTTGTTTTGAGTTATGGATTTATAAAGTGATTGAAGTATGAAATTTCATATTTGTCTTAATTTACAGAACTCTTTTTTATGATTTGAATACCATGAGTATGATTTGTGACATTGATTAAAAATTTTCAATTGAGTTTAAGCATAGTATTGTGATGTTGATTTCATTATCTTGAGATTGTTGAAGCATTTCAAGAAGTATGTTAAGCATGATATTTTGATATGAATTTACATGAGTTTAAAACTTGGGTCTTAAGCCCTAAATTTATGCATATATATTTCTAGAATATTATGCTTTTAAGTTCCTTATGACTAGCTTATATTCAGATTTTGAACAAAACTTAATCTTTTGATCTTCAGCTAAGATATGGAATCCACTTTATAGCTTTGATTAAAGTTTGAAATAGATTGATGCATAACTGGTTTCATTATGAACCTTTATGCTAGTTTTTAAAGTAGATTTCCTATAGAATAAGAATATAGATTAAAGAGAGTAGTATTTAGCATCGAGTTGGGTATGTGTCCTAGTTCACATGCCCCAGAACTACGAGACAATATAGGTTTAGATTATCAGATTATTCCTATTTATATGGATCCAGATATAGATTGTGATCACTAAGTTCAGGTTATACTCCTTGGCAAGAGTATGACGCCTCTTACCAATGTGGGATTTTCCACTTAGGGGAACATAACGTTGGACATCATGATATCTCACATATTGTATGTTATTTAGAAGAACCTCTCTAACAAAAATAGAATAACAGAATAATTTTTAGAAACTCGGTGTAAATGCTCACAAGTTTACTCAGATATTGTCTTACTTAAGACATCAGTTACTAGATTTTATCTTAAGTTTTCTTATTTTAAAAGTGAGTCCTTCCTAAACTTAGCATGCATAATTATAAAATAGATTACAAGTACATCTTTTAGAACAAATTGTTATGGCACACAATATTTATGTCGTATGCTTCATCATTCATGATTTATGATTCTTTGCTTTTATTTTGTCAAGCCAATATGAGCCATTTATATTTAGCATCCATTGTTTATGAGATATATTTATATTCTATTATTGTTTTATTTATGCATTCACCCACATATACTTAGTACATTCCAAAAGTATTGATCTATATATACGTCTAAGTGATACATTGTTTAATAATGTATGTTCAGGTACGTAGTTCCTATAGTGTTATGGACCATAAGCATCTCTATGTACATCCTGATAGTTGGTGAGTCCTCAGAGCTCGGGGACCCAGTTATTTAGATTTCCAGTTTATTAAAGTAGATTGTTTTGTATTTTTCAGTCAGTTTAAGCTAGTTATGGGTCTGTCCCAGTGGCTCTCTTATTGTTAGAAGTAGAGGCTTGTCAGACTGTTAGTTACAATTTAGATTTCAAATGTTGGTTGTTTAGAATTTTTAAGTTGAATATATTTAGACATTATGTTTAGTTAATTTCAGTTCAATTCAGACAGTATGCCTAGATTTCCTTATTATGAATTTTAGATTTAGTAGAAGTCTTACAGGGTTAGCTTGAGACTACTCGTAGTCTTGAGCACCGTGTGATATCTCGAAACCTGTTTTTGAGGCATTACAAACTTGGTATTAGAGCCTAAGGTTTAAAGATTCCTAGGGAGTCAGACAAGTCATGTTAAATAGAGTCTTGATCATGGGTGTGAAGAGTGTCACATTTATGAGCAAAAGGCTAATGAACATTTTAAAAAACCATTCTTTTCTTTCATGAATCTATCCTGCTTATATTTTCCTCTATAGGCCTTTAACTAATGCTCTTTGATGATAAAATATGCCCCCTCCTCACCGAGCCAATTCATTTAGAAATGGTAACCAGCCACCCTATCCTGCTGACCCTGTCAATGAGAATGTATCCCATGTTGAATTTTTAGGCATTATCCTAAGCTATGACTGCCAATGTTTAGGGCAACCATCACACCGTACTCCCACTTTAGTAGAATGGTGATTTAGCTACAGTTAGAATTTTTTACTTTATAAGAATAAATTTTCCCAAGTTCTTTGGGTCAAAATTAGGTAAGGACCTACAATTTACTTAGATGAGGTGAGAAAGATCACCAAAATCATGCATATTGCTGAGGAGGAGAGTGTAGAGTTGGCATTCTATAGGTTGAAGGATGTGGCGTATTATTGAGTAGTTATGTGAAAAAATAGTAGAGGTGAGAATATAGCTCTTATCAGTTGGCTGGTATTTCAAGATGCATTTCTAGACAGGTTTTTTCTACGTGAGTTGAGAGTATCTAAGATAAAAGAGTTCAAAAACCTGAGGCAGGGCTCAAGTTTAGTGAAGAAGTACTGCGTTAACTTCAATCAGTTTTCTATGTACGCCCCCGACATGATGGCTAACCCTCGGTCGAGTATGAGTTTATACTAGAGTTTTTAGTTTAGTGGTCAAGGTGTGTAAGAATGCCATGCTTATTGTAGATATGGAACTTTCTAGACTGATAGTTCATGCTCAATAGATTAAGGTAGAAAAGTTAAAGGGGAAAGAGGCAGGAAATAAGAAAGTTAGAATTGAATAGTTTGAGTATGGCCAGACAAAGTTTGGAGGGGGAATTATTCATAGTTTTAGGGTCGTTCATCTATGCCAGTGCTATCTTCAGTTTTTTCTCCCGCGCTTAGAACCAGGTAGGAGAGTGTTGTAGAAATCCTATGTCTAAGTCTAAAAATAGTGTTGGTGAAAGGACCAATTATCTGACATGTTTTAAGTATGGTAAGAATAACCTTGGTAAGTGTATGTTGGGATAGAAAGGTTGTTATGGGTGTGGTAAGTTGGATCATGGAATCAAAAAATGTCTGTAAGCTAAGCTGAGAAGTGGAAATGTTCATCCCAAAACTAAGGATACTAGCGTACCATCTCTACTAGGTCGTCTAGTTCATCCTTAGGGCGCATCATCCAGTACCAGTGGCGGTCAACGCCAGAATTAGTTTTATGCTTTACCATCCCTTCAGGAGTAAGAGAGTTCACCAGATGTTGTTATTGTTATGCTTCATGTCTTTCACTTTGATGTTTATGTGTTGTTATATCTAGGGTCAAATCTCTCTTATGTGACTCCATTGGTTGTGGTGTGAATTTTAGGGTATGTTCTAAAAAGCTTTCTAATCCCTTCTTAGTTTCCACCCCAGTGGGTGAGTTAGTTATTGCCAAGTAGGTCTATAAAAAGTATCCTATCACTATCCTTCATAAGATTATATTAGCAAAATTAATAGAGTTAGACATGTTCGATTTTGATATTATTCTGGGCATGGATTGGCTCCATTCTTGTTATGCATCTATAGATTGTCGCACTCGAGTAGTAAAGTTTCAGTTTCCCGATTAGCTAGTCTTTGAATGGGATGGTAATTTAATGTCTCCCAAGAGTGATTTTATATCCTATCTTAAATCCAGAAGGTTGATATCGAAAGGGTGCATTTATCATTTAATTCGAGTCAAAGACACTAAGTCGGAGACTCCAACAGTTCAGTTAGACCGAATAGTCAATGAATTTCCTGAAGTTTTTTATAAAGATCTACCAAGGGTACCTCCCAATAGAAAAATAGAATTCGGTATTGATCTTCTTCCTAATACTCAGCCCATGTCCATTCCTTCATATTGTATGAATCCATCTGAGCTTAAAGTGTTAAAAGTGAAGATTAAAGACCTCTTAGATAAAGGTTTCATAAGTCCCTATGTCTTACTATGGGGCGCTCTAATCCTATTCAAGCATACGAAGGATTACTCTCTCTGAATGTGCATCGACTATCCCTAATTAAATAAAGTCACAATCAAAAAACATATCTTCTTACTAGGATTGATGACTTATTTGATCAACTCCAAGGTGCAAGTTACTTTTCTAAGATAGGCCTTAGATCCGGCTATCATCAGTTTGGAGTAAGGGAATATGATATTCCAAATATAGCTTTCACAACCCATTATGGTTATTTTGAATTTCTAGTTACGTTTTTCTGGATAACTAATGTCCTAGCAGCCTTCACAAACTTAATGAACAGAGTGTTCAAATAGTACCTAGACATATTTGTCATAGTCTTTATCGATGATATCCTTCTCTATTCCCGTATCAAGGATGACCATGCAGACTACCTTAGAATTGTGTTGCAAAATCTTAGAGATCACCAATTGTTCACAAAATATAGCAAGTATGAATTTTGGCTAAGATCAGTAACTTTCCTCGATCATGTCATTTTCGGTGATGGCATTAGAGTTGATCCTTATGAGACCAAAGGAAGTAGACACTGACCTAGACCTATCTCTCTATTTGACATTAAGAGTTTTTTGGGTTTAGATAGATATCACCGACAGTTTGTTGAGGGTTTTTCATATATTCTGTCCTTCATGTATAGATTGACTCAAAACAAAGTTAAGTTTTAGTGGTCAGATTCCTGTGAGAAGAAATTTTAGGAGTTGAAGGTTAGACTCACTTCAGTCTCATTATTAGCACCACCTGATGGTACAGATGGATTTATTGTCTATTATGATGCTTCTAAAGTGGGTTTGGGTTTTTTTGTTGATTTATAGAGTAAAGGTTGTAGCCGATTCCTCTAGACAACTTAAGCCCCACAAAAAAAAGTATCCTGCCCATGATCTTGATTTAGCTGTTCTTGTGTTTGCATAGAAAATCTGGAGGCACTATCTTTATTGGGTGCTTGTTAATGTGTTCATTTATCACAAAAGCTTGTAATATATGTTTACGCAGAGAGAGTTAAATCTCCATTAGAGAAGGTGGTTAGAATTGCTGAAAGATTATAACATGAGTTTTTTATATATCCAAGAAAGGCTAATGTTGTGGCAAATGCCTTTAGTAGACAGTTTATGGGTAGTGTGGCTCATGTGGAAGGCGATAAGAAAGAATTAGTTTGGGAAGTTCATAGGTTGGAAAGATTAGGTGTGTGGTTGGTTGACTCAGCTAAGGGGAATGTTTGGGTTCAGAGTAGTTCAGAATCTTCTTTAGTTTCTAAAGTGAAAAAGAAATAATATAATGAGTTTAGTTTGATTAAGTTGAAGGGATTAGTTAAAGACCAGAAGGTAAAGGTTTCCTCCCAAGGGGGAGATGGTGTGTTGAGATACCAGAGTAGACTGTGTGTGTCGTGTGTTAATGATTTGAGGAAGTGGATTATGCCAGAAGCGCATAGTGCATGTTACTTCATTCACCCAGGGGCCACTAAGATGTACCGCAACTTGCGGGAAGTCTATAGGTGGAATGGTATGAACAATGATTTTGCAAAATTTGTGACCAAGTATGCTATTTGTTAACGGGTTGAGGTGGAACACCAAATACATAGCAGCACCATACAGGAGTTTAGTATTCCCACATAGAAGTGGGAAAAAGTGAACATGGACTTTGTGACAGGATTACCACATTTGCGTTGTCAGCATGATTCAATTTGGATTATTATAGACAAATTGACAAAATCAACATATTTTTTGTCAGTTCACACATCCCACTTAACTGAAGATTATCCTAAGATGTATATTAGAGAGTTGGTTAGATTGTATGGAGTTTCTTTGTTCATCATTTCGGATAGGGGTACTTAATTCACCTCTCATTTTTTGAAATCCTTTCAGAAAGGTCTTGGTACCCAAGTTCATCTCAGTTCAGCTTTTCACCCTCAGGCAGATATTTAGGCAGAGATGACCATTCAAACCCTAAAAGATATGTTGAGTACATGCGTTCTCGACTTCAAAGGGAGTTAGGATGATCATTTTTTGTTAATCGAGTTCGCCTATAATAACAGTTACCATTCTAGCATTAAGATGGCCCCATTTGAGGCTTTTTATAGTAGGAGATATAGGTCACCTCTCGGTTGGTTTAAAGCAGGTAAGGCCACTTTAATAAGGCCAGATATAGTATTTGAAGCTTTGGAGAAAGACTAATTGATTTGACAAAGATTAAAAATAGCTCAGAGTCGTCAAAAATCTTATATATATGTTAGAAGGAGAGATCTTCAGTTTGATGTTAAAGGCTTAGTTTATTTAAAAGTTTAACCCATGAAAGAGGTGAAGATATTTGGCAAAAAGTGGAAACTTAGTCCCCAATATATTGGCCCCTAAAGAATTTTAAGTCGTGTTGGGAAGGTAGCATATGAGCTTGAGTTGCCTACAGACTTTTCATCAGTTCATCTAGTGTTTCATGTATCCTTATTGAAGAAGAGAATGGCTGATTCAACTATTGTAATTCCTCTAGAAAGCACGGATATTCAGAACATCCTTTCCTATGAATAACTTGTAGTTGTTCTTTTTGATCATAAGATTCATAGATTATGGAACAAGGAAGTTCCCATGGTCAAAGTTCTTTGGAGGAATAAGTCAGTTGAGGGTGCCACTTGGGAAGCACAAGCACATATTTGAACCAAGTATCCTAACCTTTTCTCTGTAAACTCAGACTCAGCCTAAGGTACCAGTCTTTTTTATCTCAATTCTTTTCTAGTCTCAGTCCCAGACATATGATTATCTTTAAATCATTTCATACATTCACACATTAGTCCAGTCGTTTATCATGATTTAGATTCATCCATGCAATGATGTGTTTAGTTATGCTTGCTAGTATATCATCTTAGTTCCTCAGTATCCTCGGCATAACTAGTCCTATTCGAAGATGAATATTCCTAAGGGGTAGATATTGTAATACCCCATACGTTCTTAGCTCAACTTAACTCTTAGTGATCACATAAGACACTTAGAACCTAAAAATAAAACTAAGTGTTAAGACTTAATCATTTCTAAACCTCCAAAAAACTTCAAAGTTTTTATTATTGACCTTCCCAGCATTAGAATGTCAATTTTAGAATTGATTCATGAACACGGGTGTCAAAGTACATCTCGGGTAGGTTTCAGAATTTTTGGACAAGTATAAAGACTTGTTTGGAAGCCCGAAACAGCAGTTGCATGTGATTTATGTGTGGCGTACACTCCAGTTCACCCCTCAAGGAGCACACAATAGATCATGCAGTGCACACTCTATTTTGGTGCTCCAAAGCATAAGACGCATGATCTATAGCGCGCTTCCATATTTTCCAGCTTCTGATTCCGCGTATTTGAGGGCAATGAGATCATTTGTCTCACATCAAAACTGTCTTAAACAAAGTATTTCAGCCCCCAATAGCATTATACACATTATTATTTGTCTTTTCTCTAAAAAAATCTAGACCTAAGAAACCAAGAACAATCCCATTAATCCTATATCAAGGAAGTCAAAAATCAAAGCTTCTGGGTTCAAGAATTTTAAGAAGAAACTTCAAGAACAATGTTAGTAAATAAAAGTTCAAGATTCTATCTTCAATTAGTCAAATAAGGTATATGGGGTAATTAAAAACGATACCCTTTTCATCCTTTTGCCCAAAATTAGTTTTTAAAGATAAATTTACATAAATTGAAATTAGGATTCATACCCAAACTATCTTGTTTTGAGTTATAGATTTATAAAGTGATTGAAGTATGAAATTTCACATTTGTCTTGATTTTGAGAACTCTCTATTTTTATTTGAATACCATGAGTATGAATTGAGACATTGATTACAGATTTCTAATTGAGTTTAAGCATGGTATTGTGATATTGATTTCATTATCTTGATATTGTTGTTGTATTTCAAGAAGTGTGTTATGCATGATATTTTTATATGAATTTACATGAGTTTAAAATGTGGTTCTTAAGCCCTAAGTTTAAGCATTGATATTTAAAGAAGATTATAATTTTAAGCTCCCTATGACTAGCTTATATTCAGATTTTTAACAAGACTTGAACTTTTGATCCTCAACTAAGATATGGAATCGACTTTGAAATTTTTAATAATAGTTTGAAATAAACGGATGCATAACTGGTTTCATTATGAACCATTATGCTAGTTTTTAAAGTGGATTTCTGTAACGCCCCGGGTCTGTACTCCAGACTCTACACGGTACTCATAATCATGAAGGATCACAAACTAACCCATGACTAGTACCTGCTACATTAACAGAATGATAATACAGTAATATAAGAAAATTAGATAGAAAACATGACATAAGGTTCAATACTGAAATTAAACTGAATACGGTATAACAATACCAAAACTGAAACATCTATCTGAAAATACTCTAGTCCAAAAAGCCTATAAACTATCAAAAATGTGTAGTTGATGGACAAGTCCCCAACTAACTCCAACTATTGAAATAAAACTGAAATACTGAAATAATGATCTTATCCTCAAACTATGAGAACTCACCACTAACATTGACTTCTAAAAATCTATAACTGCTAGGGATGATCGGGAGCCTGTGCATCTGAACCAATGATAAAAGACATCATAGCACAAAAGAAAGGTATCCGTCAGTAATTTGAATATACTTGTATCCTAAGTGTAGTAGGCTGAAATGCATGGGTTCATATAGATGAACAACACTAACTGAAAGACATGAATATAATTGAATGGGACTACTTACATGAATAAGTATATTATAAGTGAGATCGTGATAACAATTTTTACTCAGTCTGAATTCTGATAAAATGATATCTGAGTATACTGATACTGAATTACTGTTAACTGAATGACTGAATCTGACAGTCTTGATTCTATGGAACTATACTATGTTCTGTATTGAATGGAGTAACTGTATCTGACAGTCCTAAATCTATAAAACTGAACTGAGTTTTGTACTCAGACTGAATATAAAGCTGAGATTTTGGGAGGTAATCATCTAACTGACATGCCCTTTCTAAATATATTAGGGTCCAACCTGTAACCACCTTGGAAGGGTACCAATATCATGCCACACGTAAAGAAAAATTTTGAGGTAACCCTCTCTAACGAAAGCTCTTTCGTTAACCCTCACTAACAGGAAAACTCAAATGAGATATATCAACCCTTATAATATCTGGCAGGAAGATATCTCAACCTACACTGGTGATATAGTTTTGTGCAGGGATTGCTACTAAGGGTCAAACCCTTTCTACTGGCAGGAAAGCCCTCATCCTTGGTAACCTCGATACCGAATCCTACTCCTAACTGAATAGACACTGAACTGATTTCTAGTTCATACTAGGCTTAACAGAATTTTTACTGATCATATTGTTGAACTGAACTGGGCTGAGTTCACTGAGTTCCATTGACTAACAGAATACTAATTAATTCTATTAACTGGATGAATTTACTGAGGCCTAAACTAAATACTGAAGTGAACTGGACTGATTCTGAGTCTATAGTATTTTTCCTGATTTTTGTAACTGGCTAAGAATACTACTGATCATGACATAACTGATACTATCAAGAGGCTGACCATGGCTCTAGGTAATTAGCTAAATTGTCTGATATTAAATACCCTCAGGAATCAATAGCATAAATTATAAGACATGGCACAATCATAAGACATGATAAATAACTACTTGATCATCATTCATTCATTGGGACATTCAAGCAAACACTTGAATGACATGAACTTGAATACATGCTAACATGATTTAATTTCATTATTTAATTCTCATGAGTAACTCATCAAATACTTATAAGGCATTGTATATGCACATAGTACTAATCAACACTTGAAAATCACAATTTCAAGGCTTTAACATGAATTCACATGATACTACATACATGATAGTTCTTTTTACATTAATCTTGCACTTAATCATGGAATAGAAATCCAATCAACATTATAATCATGAATATAATTGAATCAAAATCATGGAAAGCATGAAATCAAGATACTTGAAGTTTAAAAGAGCTACTTGGACACCAAGGGTAGAAGTAACCCTTGGGTGAACAACTGACATAACTTGGTTGCTAAATTCTTAAATATTAATGGTGGAACCTTGAGCCTCGAATTTGAAATTCAATCATCTAGGGTTTTTTTTCTTGAGAAATTTGTGAAATAATGAGTGTATGTAGCAAATAGGAGGCTAAATTTTGAGTTTTTGGTGGCTGAAGGACAAGGGAAAAGACCCAAATACCCCTAAGGATGCAGCTTTTTAATGACTAAAAACTAGATTTTCGACCCGCGGAATGACACATTGCGTCGTTGGCATTGATGCAATAGCAATGCACTGCATTGAGTACACTTCGATTCACTGGAAATTACAACTGGGAGCCAAGGAAAGATATTGATCAATGTAATAGCCAACACGCTGCGCCAAAATTGCATTGATACACTGCTCTGGATTCCCAAATGCAATTCAAACGAGGTTCGAAAAATCCAAAACTCATCCAGAAACACCTATTGACATTCTTGATCATGAATCAACCTAAATATTGATATTTTAAGTTCACAGAGATTGTGAAATTGAGTTTCCAACTTACAAAGGCCAAAATGTTGCTAAGTTGAATACTTAGCAGAAATTTTGTACGTCTAGAACCCCTTAACAAGCTTAAAAGACTGAGTTGATCTTAGAATTTCACGAATTCTTATAATAACTCCCCCTTGAGAATATTCATATTTGAATTAGACTGATTTAACTGAGAATACTGATAGATTAGATTTAGACACTGGCTACACCCAACTGATGCAGGATTTCATGACTGAAATTTCTAATATACTGAAATATTTTGTTGAACATGCATATCTGATACATGAGTACATAGCTAAATATGATTCATGAATGCATGACTGGGATTACTAATAAGCTGAGCTTATATACTAGACATGTATGTCTAATGCATGAGTACATGACTGAACTAATTCGTTAATGTATGACTGAGCATGCAACATTAATTGATACCAAGTCGGTAGCTATATCTGAACATGAGATTGAGTAAATTCTTAGGCAAAATACTACCTTGTGATGAGTCTGAGATGTGGATAAGAGGTGAGGATACTTGGTCCTCATGTCTTCTTCTTCTTCCCAAGTAGCTCCCTCAATAGACTAATCTGCCAATGTACTTTGACTAGAGGGACTTCTTTGTTCCTCAGTTAGCAAATCTGGTAATCAAGGATTTTGATCGGAGTCTCTTCATAAGAGAGGTTGTTCTTAATATATATGCCCTTTATAGGGACTACGACTAATGGTTCACCTATGAATCTCTTAAGCAAGGAGACATGGAATATGGATTCACTGAAGCTAAGCCAAAAGGCAACTCAAACTCGTAAGCTACCTTTTCAAAATAGCTAAGAATTTGGTAAGGACTGACATATTGGGGACTGAGCTTCCCTTTCTTGCCAAACATCTTCACTCCTTTCATAGGAGAGATTTTCAAGAATACAAAATCATCGATCTCTAACTTAAGATCATTTATTGAACATGCATAAATGGGAATATAAGAACATAACTGAGCCTGAAACGTGATATAGGAACTGAATATCATGAATGGAACTGAGCCCCTAAATACCTGGCTTAGGGCTGAGATTGGAACTTATGGGTCCACCTATGAGTGCCTACTAATCGAAACTAAATTCGTTATATGAAGACAATATGGAAGGTTTAGGTCATGAAATATCAACGATTATAATGCATCTCCCCTTTAGGAAATTATGTCTCCTGAAGAATGCTGACTTGGCCTAGATAATGAGGAAAAACTCAGATGATGCACAGGGAACCTATGAACTGAATTGTCACTGCATATTGAAGATCTGAAACTGAGTCATGACTCCTGAACTGAGTTGAACTCTCAACCACATGGTTACTCGATCTTGGAATAGTTACATTCATGAGACTTCGAATAGTCCGACTAGATGGGAAGATGGGAAACCCAACCATAGAAATATTGTCCACCTATCTACTAGACTGAATTATTGATTTTGCGTACTAACTTATGCTGACAACTTATATTCGACTGGGGCCTTTCTTTGTCACTCTTACTATAGAGTTCTAGTGGCTTTAGGGAGCAGAAGAATCTTGGCGTGGTTTGACTAAGAAACTTGAATAAGAAATTACCACGTGGATACAGTTCTGTAATATGGAGCAAGGCCGATAAAACGTCATCTAAGATAAAGTTGCTAAGCCTTATGCACTGAAACTACTAGCTTGCTATCTTAGCCATGTCCCTTGACTATTCCCGCAACTGGAATTTCTACTTCGTTGCATACATTTCACTTAAGGACACTGAAAATATTCACATGGGCACATAGCACGAATGCATAAATATACTAACTTATCTAATTAAATGAGTGTTTGATATCTGAATAATGGTCATCTAGAATTTAATTGTACTTAGTCTAAACTAAAACTGCATAGTATTATGTATATGTAGTAGGGACTAACTAAGTAACATAAGATAACTGATCATGAATTCTAAAAAATTGTACTATTTGAGAAGTCAAGACCAATCGTATAACATGACTCTAAAATAGTTTGTAAACTAAGATACTAAAATACTGATAATTGTACACTATGGTCAAGCAAATCCCAAATTGAACTAAGTTACTAATATAATTATTGGATTGGGATTGTGACTGAGACTGTATTTGAATTGAATACTGGGTTTTGATAACTCTACCTAGTGAGGTTTGATTTGGACTGAATTCTCCCACTACGTTCAAGCCTACGCAAATATCCTAAATGCATTTAGCCACTTACACATCAACATGACATTCAAGCCTATCTTCATAACTACAGCCTCTTATAAAAATAGCATGAAATAATCTTTTATTAACATGAAACATTTACTCTCTCCCTTCTAAGAAACTACTCATCACTATATTATTTTGTAATGAGAGTCCACTGAAGGGTTAAAACATGAGGACCAGATGTATACATGAATACTATACCAAACTCGACACTTAACTAAGGTCTAAGGAATGTAATATCAACACCTTAAAATTATCAAAAGATCTAAACTGAGAATATGCATGATGAAATCTGAATTTAGTCGATCACTAGGAGTGTAACATGGGTCATAGGAAATGAGCATACTTTATAAAATGACATGGGTACCTGATTCATGAGCAACATAACCTGAGTCTGGAGTTTTTGTATTCATGGAACATGATTTGTAACACTGAGTGAACTGGAACTTCTTATACTAGGAACTGTAAGCGTGCATGATTGCTAACATACACGAGTATGGGCTATGATCATAGAGCTGGCATGTAAAACATGAATAGATATCATGATAACTGATGGGTTTCGAGAGCCTGGAATATAATTTTGAGATGATCTGTGTGATCATTCTCTCTACAGGAATAGACAAGAGTGTCATCTATGAAAACTATGATGAATATGTCTAAGTACTGCTTGAACACACAGTTCAATAAGTTCGTAAAAGTTGCTGGAGAATTAGTAAAACCAAATGACATGACCAAGAATTCGAAGTGACCATACCGAGTTCTGAAAGTTGTTTTTAGAATGTCCCATTCCCTGACTCTGAGATAATGATAGGTTGATCTGAGGTCTATGTTAGATAAATAACTAGAACCCTAAAGTTGGTCAAATAATTCATTGATTCTGGTAAGTAAATACTTGTTTTATGACCGTGACTCTATTTAGCTGACGTTAGTCCATATATATTCTGAGAGAACCATCTTTATTACGCATGAATATAATTGGTGTACCCCACGGGGATGCACTACACCTAATGAATCCCTTATTTAGGAGATCCTTTAATTGTTCTTTTATTTCTTTGATTTCTATAGGTGCCATTCTGTATTACAGAATAGATATTGGCTGAGTGTCAGGAAGAAGGTCTATTCAAAAGTTGATTTCCCTTTTGGGAGAAACTCCAAGAGATCTTCGAGAATTCAAATGCAACTAACACTGATTCAAGATTAGGGGTTTCTAAACTAGAGTCCTCGACATGAATGAGATGGTAAAAACATCCCTTGGATATTATTTTTCTCGACCGAAGTTAAGAAATAAGTTGACCCCTAAATGATGAAATACTACCCCTCCACTCAAGGATGGGTTCTTTCAAAAATTAAAATTGGACAATTTTGTTTTTGCAGTCGACTAAGGCATAGCGAGAAGGAAGCCTATCCATGTTGAGAAAAATATCAAAATCAGTCATGTCTAATTTTACGAAGTCTGCTGAAGTGACATTTTGAGATATCATAACTGGACAGTTCCACTATACCCATTAGGCTATAATAGATTTACCCATTGGAGTAGAGATTGAGAAGGGCTTTAGTAGAATTTGGGACTGACTCTGAAATCAATGACTATATATAGAGTAATAAAGGACAACGAAGATCCTGGATCTAGCAAAGCATAAACATATAAATGGAAAACTTGTAACGTACCAGTGACCACATCAGGAGAACTATCCTGATCCTGTTGGGACTGAAGAGCATAGAGTCTCTTTAGACGCTGCACACTGGTGGCACTGGAAGTGGCACCCTACTAATTCAGGCGATTGGACAGAGCTGGTGGACGGTTATACTGATCCTGAGAACCTAATTGGGGATAATATCTGACTCTGTGACCTGTCTTGCCACACCTAAAACTTACATCACGACCATCTCTACAAATACCATGGTGGTTTCTACCATATTTCATACAAAGGTGATTCGTTCAGCCACTCTTTGGCTTAGATGTTCTGGTCCTCTTATTTTTTCTCCCCTTTCTCATACACCTCTCCTTCCTACTCTGCAAAGCATGATCTATAAGACTATATAGGATAATAGCCAGCTAACTATTCTAACAAACTACTGAATGAGCTAAAGCAGTGAAAACAGCTCTAAATTCAGTGTGAGAAATATGCTTATTCAGGTGATCTGCCTGAATAGGTAAAGAGGCTGACTAGTTTTCATTACTTATTTCATTAGCTTCTCTGGATGACATGTTCTAGAAGCATAAGAAAAAGATGAATTAGACTAAGCTCTTAACTTGGCTCATACTCACTCGCACGACATGAATATTGAAAGAAGGAGAACTTTTTTGAAAACACCTCGCAACCTCCTGTCCATAAGTGTGGTGCGCTACACACCCTTGCACAAGACTCTAATATATGTGGTTTTAGGACTTCCTAGGAATCTGTTGAACCTTAAGCTCAGATACCAAGTTTGTAATGCCTCGAGTCGGTGCCCCGGATGCTACATGGTGCTCATAATCCTGAAGTACCACAAGCTAACCTATGACTCCTATCTGCTGCATTAATTGAATAATAATACTATAATATGCGGAAATTAGGTATAAGACATGTCATAAGGTTCAATACTAAAATAAAACTAAATATGATATAACAATACCAAAACAAAAATAGCTATCTGAAAATACTCTAGTGTGAAGAGCCTCTAAACTGTCTGAAACATGGAGTTGATGGGAAAAGTACTCTGACTACTGAAGTAAAACTAAAATTCTGAAATAATAATCATGTCCTTGAACTATGAGGGCTCACCACTAACTTTGAGTACTAAAAATCTGTAACTACTAGGGATGATTGGGAGCTCGTGCGTCTAAACCTATGATATAAGACATAATATCACAATAGAAAAATATATGTCAGTACTTTGAATGTATTAGTATGCTAAGTGAAGTAGGATGAAATGCATGGGTTCATATGCATGAAAAATATTGACTAAATGACATGAATGTAACTAAATGGGAGTATATACATAAATATGTATATGTAACTAAGATAGTGATAACAATGGATACTGAGTCTAAATACTGATTAATTGATATCTGAGTATACTGATACTAAATTACTGATAACTAAATGACTGTATCTGATAGTCTTTATTATGTGGAACTATACTGTGTTTCGTACTGAACAGAGTGACTGTGTCTGCTAGTCCTGAATTTATAGAACTAACTGAGTTTTGTACTGAGATAGAATCTAAAAATGAGACTGTAGGAGGTAATTATCTAACCAAAATTACCTTTTCTAAATATATTGGGGTCCAACCTTTAACCCCAGTTGGAAGGGTGCCAATACCGTACCACAGTAAAGACAAACTGTAAGTTAACCCTCTCTGATAGAAAGTTTTTCGTCAATCCTCATTGGAAGAAAAACTCAAATAAAATATATCAACCCTCATTATGTCTGGCAGGAAGATATCTTAACCTACACTGGATACATGGTTCTATAATTCAGGGATTTCTACTAAGGGCCAAACCCTCTCTACTGGAAGAAAAGCCCTCATCCCTGGGATAACTCAGTGTTAAATCCCACTATCTATTGAATAGACACTGAACTAATTTCTAGTTCATTCTAGGCTTGACATAATTGTTACTGATTATACTATCTAACTGAACTATATTAAGTTTACAGAGTTATGTTGACAGACAGAATACCACTAAATTCTGTTAACTAGATAAATATATTGAGGCCTAAACTAAATACTAAACTGGACTGGACTGATACTGAGTATATTGAGTTTTCCTGAGTTTTGTAACTGGATGAGAGTACTACTGATCATGACATAACTGATACTATCCTGAGACTGACCCTGGGTCTAGGTAATCAGCTAAATTGTTGGGTATTAAATATCCCCGGGACTCGATAGCATAAATTATAAGACATGGCACAATCTTGAGACATGATAAATAACTACTTGATCATCATTTATTCATTGGGACATTCTGGAAAACACTTGTATGACATAAACTTGAATACATGCTAACATGATATAATTTCATTATTTAATTCTTATGAACAACTCATCAAATACTGAGAAGTCATTCTATATGCACATAGAACTAATCAACACATGAGCAACAAATTTTTAAAGCTTTAACATGAATTCACATGATACTAAATGAATGATAGTTGTTAGTACATAAATCTTGCACTTAATCATGGAATAGAAATCCAATCATCATTAAAATCATGAATACACTTGAATCCAAATCATGAAAATCATGAAATCTTAAATAATCATTCTTGGACTCCAAGGGTGGAAGGAACCCTCTTATGAACACCTGACATACCTTGGTAGCTAAATTATTGAATATTAATGATTCAATCTTGAGCCTTAAATTTGAAATTCAATCACCTAGGGTTTTTGTTCTTGAGCAATTTGTGAAACAATTAGTGTATGTTGCATATACAAGGTTAAATTCTATGTTTTGGGGGGATGAAGGATGTTGATAAATACCCAAATACCCCTAATAATGCATCTTTTTAATGACTAAAAATCTAACTGTCGACGTGCAGGACGACGTACCACATCATTAGCAAAACGCGATAGCAAACACACGCTTTGAGTCTGCGTTGATTCACTAGAAATTTCCATTGGGAGCGAAGAAAAAATGTTGACCAAAGTAATGGCGCCGTACCGCGCCAAGATCACGTTGATACGCTATTTTGGATTCCCAAACGTGGTTCAAACGATGTCTAAAAAATCCAAAACTCATTCAGGAACATCTACTGACATTCCTGATCATGAATTAATCTAAAGATTGACATTTTAAGGTCACAGAGGTCGTGAAAAAGAGTTTCCAACTTACGAAGGCCAAAATGACACTAATTTGAATAATTAGCTAAAATTTTCTAAGTCTGGGACCCCTTAGCAAGCTTAAAAGACTGAGTTGATCTTAGGATTTTGCGGGGTCTTACAATTTCCAACAGAATTACCATATAGATTAAAGGGAGTAGTATTTAGGACTAAGTTGGGTATGCATTCTAGTTCATATGCCCCAGGACAATGAGCCAACTTAGGTTTAGATTATTAGATTATTCCCATTTATATAGACGCAGATATAGATTGTGACCACTTAGCTCAAGCTATACTCATTGACAGGAGTATGACACCTCTCCCCAATGTGAGGTTTTCCCCTTAGGGTAACATAATGTTGGACATCATGATAGCTCACATGGTGTATGTCAGTTACAAGAACCTCTCTAACATAAATAGAATAACAAAACAATTTTTAGAAATTAGGTGTAAAGGCTCACAAGTTTACTCAAATATTGTCTTACTTAAGACATCATTTACTCGATTTCGGCTTTAGTTTTCATATGATAAAAGCTAGTACTTCCTACACTTAGCATGCATGATTTGAAAATAGCTGACAAATACAACTTTTAGAACTAAATATTATGGATCACAATATTTTTACATTATGCTTTATCGTTCATGATTTATGGTTTCAGCTTTTAGTTACTCAATCCATTGTGAGCCATTTATATTTAGCATGCATTTTTTATAAGATATATGTGCATTCCATTACTATTTTACTTATTCATTCACCCAATATACTCAGTACATTCCAAAAGTACTTATCCACATATACATCTATGCAATACATTATTTAATAATGTAGGTTCAGGTTTAACTACATATACATCTAGAGATATCTTTTAGCTAGATGTAGAGATATCATTTAACTAACGGTTATTCGATCTGTTTAAAATAATGTTTTTACGACTAACTTAAGAAAAAAGAGTTATTTATCAACTTTCAAAAAATAAGATAAGAATGTGATGTTTTTTCTAAAGAAACACAAGAATGGAGAAAATTCTATTTTTAGACTAATTTGACAAGTGTCAACGTGAAGATTACGAAAAGAAAAATTACTAATTTGAAGCTTAATTAACTAGCTAAGTAATGGGAATTAATTAATTAAATAAGGAAAGCCAATTAAGGAGAAATCATTTTAGATAATATGATAGCTCCAAAAGGAAGATCAATTATATTAAATTAAAAGATTTAATGTTAGTCAACAAATCTATCTATCTATCTATATATATATATATATATATATATATATATAAGAAAGATTAGAGGCGGCTGATGTGGCATGCCCCAATGATCAGCAAATCTATTTATCTTTTTTCCTATTTTATTGAGTTATTTTTTTCAATTTTAATTTATTAGCATCTATTTTACAAATTAATAAACCCATTAATTATCCTTTTGTCATTACCAAGAACAGTTAATCCAGCTAAACCATCGGTCTTCCTCCTTTTTTCCTCCTCTTTTTTTTTCTTGATTACACCATTTTGACGTTAACATTTTGTTAGATTAATCTCCATTCTGCTATGTACGTTATTTCTTTCTCTATTCATAAAAAACAACTATCTTGGGGTTTCTGGCCGTTGTTCTGCAAGGTACAAATGCCATAATCAGGTAACTATTTTTTCAAGAACTTCAAACCTAAAGGAATTTTTTAATTGATTTTGATTGATCTGATTAAATGGGTTCTGTTTGATTTTTCTAATAAAATGTGTTCTGATGATAATTTTTTTTAATTGATTTTGATTGCTCTGATAAAATGGATTCTATTTAATTAATCTGATAAAATAGGTTCTGATGATAATTTGCAAAATTGATTCTATTTGATTGATCTTATAAAATAGGTTCTGAAGGTAATTTGCTTCTTCATGGAAAATTATCCATTGAATAATTCATTTTTGATTGCACGAGTGCACAAGCTATCAATTATGCTTCAATTCCAAATTAATTGAACTCGGGTATATAAGTGTCGTTGTTATAGTTGTATTATGAAATTAATCACTTTGTTTGTTGTAACTGATATCTGTGTATTGCCATTTTATGGTTAGAACTGCTATCGGTGTATTGCCGTTTTATGGTTAGACATTTTTAAAAAAAAAAATATTTTAGGACCTAATGATCTGCCAATCATATCAAGCACAATAGGAAGATTTGTTGAGATTGCAATTGGTTATGTTCAATTAACACGTGGTCAGTTTGAAAGTGTCATGCAGCAGTCTCAAGATCGCCAGGTTTCTTTTTATTTCTAGGTAGAAGTTTTCCCTTTTTCTTTTGGAGCTAAGTTTTTTGATTATGAATAGGACTGATATAGAATTTATTGCTTGCTCTTAAGCTTATTGACTAAATTATGCTTTGTATCATAATAGCTTGAAATGAATTGTTACCACTTATTATTTTATCCTTCATCTCCAGTTTTTTAATAGGTTCATAAGGAACTGCAAGATACCATGGCTCAATTAGAAGCCATACGACATGAAATTCGGACAATCTCTTTTATGAATCCTGGTCCATTGACAATAAGGCTTGTAGACAGCATCAACCAACAATGATAAATAACGGTGGTGTTTCTTTATTTTTTTACTTGGTTGATTTTAGGATTTTGTTTAAATTAGTTTCTCACTCAGTCTTCTTCTTTGAGACTCTAAAAACACTCTTCTTATTTGTGATTTAGCTGAAAATAGACCTCAAAAATCTTATAAAGAGAGCATCATTGCTGAAAAAGGACCTCAAATATCCGAGAAGGAGAGTGCAGTAGCGACTGTCACAACTGAGGTTTTTTGGTTTCCCTGACTATTATTTTTATTATCTTTTTCTTTATTTTTAGTTGAAAATATTTATATGATTAATAATTATCAGGATTATAGTTCAAGGAAAGCTTTGAACAATATCACAGCCAAGCCGCTGCTTATGCTAGATTTGCTAAAAGAACACCTTTGAAATTATTTCTAAAGGTTTCGAATAGGATCTTTGCAAAAATCCAACTGGCGTGAGTTATCTTCCCACTGGTCATGTCTACTGTTGTCAATTTATGTCATGATTGGAAAGATAGTTTTAAATATGTTGTAAAATTAAACATTTTCTAAGATATGAATTCTGGTGTATAATGATGGCAATGCCCCAAATTATGATATTTGCTCTTCTACCTACAAAATTATAGCCCAAATTGTCAAATCGACAATAAATAGTTCAGGATCATTTGTTTTTAAGGAGTGTTATCTGTTTCTTCATTCTAACATTATAATTTTTTTATCTACCATAGATGAAGTATTTTATGGTCCATTCTAACAAACACTAAAGAGTCGAGTAATCAATTTACTGCATGTGTCGCTCCTATTTAAGGATGCACTTTATGAATCATGAAACTTATTTGATTGTTTTTATTTGGTTGTTGTAGGTGAACTTGCTCGGCATGCATATGAGAGCTTGAGAAGGGAAGTAACTTCTGTTAGAATTTACATAAATGTGTGTATGCATATTGTTAGGAAGGCTTACAAAGAGTTGTGGGTCCTTTCCTGTTTCAATTCAGACAGGATTTTGTAGGAGACATTTAAGGAGAAGGAAGAGTACCATGGAAGCTATAAGTGAAAATTTCATCAAAGTGGTGCCTCAAAAGGCAGTGAAATTCAAAGTTCAAGATGTAGTTACAATAAAGAACAAAAAAAATAAAGATACAAAGAAGAAAATTGTGAAACATTTAGATGCTTTCACCGAAAAAATCAGAAGAAATGTCGCCTTGGAACTCATCAGCAATGACATCGATCCAAGTAAGTCACTCTTTTGATTGATGAACTGTGCCACCACAATATATTCATGATGATATTGAAAAAGTTGATTATAATTATTCCATATTAGTATTTTCTCAAGTTCCAATTGTTGATATGAAAAAAGTAGTGGAAATTAGAGATGGTCATGATGATGACGCTTGAGAGGCTTCATCTTGCTTGCAAAGAATGGGAATTTTTCCAGGTTTATTTATCAATGACTGTTCATTTTAGATTTTATGTTTTATAAATATTATTGTAAATATTGTTTCCATCAACAACCACCTGCACCCAACAAAGTAAATATAATAGTACAGTACCTGTTAGTTAACTTAGCTTCATTTTTATGTCTTTTAAATTTGATTGTATAGGTATGATCATTTTCTTTTTTGATTCTGGTAGGAAGAAATAAAATATAACAATCTTTAGGTAATGTTTTTGTGTCCCATCTATTATCGTCTCCATTTCTTTTATAAATAAAGTTGATTATATGGTATATTTCATGTTCCATGATTGTTAATTAAATATTGCTCATAGTATTTCATAACTATATATGATCAATTTTTAAAATCATTTACATACATGTAAAATTGGTGAATCATGGAGTGAATTTATCATTGATGAAGAAAGTAAAAGTGAGAAATTAGAGCATTTTTTTATTTACCAATGGAAGAGAACAAGAAGTTTCAGAAGCAAGAAGGGGATAATGAAGGATATGGGCAAGCCTTTATGTTTTTGAAGAACAAAAGTTAGATTGGGCTGACATACTTTACATGATCACTCTCCCTACTAATTCTAGAAAATCGAACTTATTTAAAGCACCCTACCTCACTCAGGTATATTTATAAATATAAGTTTCTATGATGACCTCATAGTAGTATATATATAGTAATAACTGAGTTTACAAATAATTATATTTAGTGGATTTCTACGAAACCTGATTGTGTGGGCCTTTTTTCTACACTATGCATACAATATTTAAATTCTTAGACAGATAAGGAATGCACGGGAACAATACTCAATAGCACTCAGGGAACTTCATATAAAAATTATGTACAAAATTTCAAAGGCATTAGGGATGAAAGAAGAAGATATGAATCTACTATTTGAAAAAGATGGAACAGAAATGATGAAAATAAATTATTACCCACCTTGTCCTCAACCAGTGCTTGTAATGGGCTTATGTCCTCACACTGATGCTATTGGTCTAACTATACTCCTTCAAGTTAATGAAATTGAAGGTCTTGAAATTAAGAAAGATGGAGTTTGAATTCCTATTTCCTATCTTCCTGAGGCCTTTTTTGTCAACATTGGAGATATTTTAGAGGTAAGATATATAAGCATATATATTTGGTTTAAGAAAAGATAATTTTTAACACGAGTATAATTTTTCCCTGTGTTCGATTATCAAAAAAAATTTCATTACGAGGAAATGACTTTGCACTCACTTATGACCGGAATCATTTCTTTACAACTATCACAACTTTTAACTTCATATTACATGTTCAAACAGAAACGTACGTAGACATTATTATTCAAAAGTATTTCATCAAAACACTACCCCGTTCTCTGATATTACAAAATATACTATAAAATGTATGATCATTTTTCTATGTCAATGTTGTCATTGTCTGCAGATTGTGACAAATGAAATTTATAAAAGCACTGAACATCGAGCAACAGTTAACAAAGATAAAGAGAGGATCTCGATTGCTACATTTTTTAGCCCCGGATTGAATGGTGTATGTTTATGCCAGAAAACCTTGACAATAAATACAAAATCTATTTCTTCATCTTCCACATTTGTAACTCTTAGTATCTTGAATTCTATATTACTCATTGAATTATTGCATTGCTAATTTATTGTTGACCCTCATTAGTCCTTTTAATGTTCAAAACATTTGAATGCTTTAAAACTATATATTTATGAAGAGAGCATGAGTGTCAAAATTTTATTTTATTTTTTAAAAGTAAACTCATTTGTATTTAATTCATAAATTAAAACTAAATTTTAATAAACGTACGAAGCACGGACCAGTTTTCTAGTAGACAAATAAAGAGAACTAATAGTCAAAAAATAGACAAATAAAGAGAAATAAGTAAAGAAAAAAACTTAGTCCCTTGATCAAAATTCACTTAAGTGTTCTTGTCCTAATCTAATTCTTTTGGACCTTTGATATCCATAACACCTTTCCTAAAGCTACCTTCAGCTTTCGAGTCCCAAAATAAATTTTGAAACTTTGAGTCTCAAGTTCAATTTAATCTGCCGATTGCATCTAACTATGGGTTTTTTTTTTCAAATGAAATCCTTCACCCTTTTTAAAAGTTATTGTTGCTCATGTGACCTCTAATTTAATGAACTTTTGACCATTTAGGCATTTTCCTTGTATCATAGTTTCTTAGTTACTCCGACAATGATATTTGTCTTGAGAATTAGTTGGTTTCAACCCAACGGGAATAAAATAGAGGAGATGAGAGTCCATTGTACTCGAGAATTAATATACAAAATAAGAAAAAAAAGTTAATATTTATCAAGAAATTTATAACAGGTTAATCAAACAAGGATAAGTCTTGACACAAAACAATAAAGAGAATTTATCATGGGCTTCAAAATGTCATTTGCTTCCAATAAAGGCAAAGCACTAAATTACAATACAAATAATCTACATGGTGTTTCAAGGTCATGGCTATTGACTTCAAAGACAACCAAGTTTCCTTTTTTGAGGTTTAAGATTGATAGATGTATCCGAAATATATCAAGACCAAACATCACATGAACATAAGTTCATTATATCAAGAAGTAAGATGGTGCCAAGTTCAAAATTTTTAAGAGAAAACGAACTGACACGTCTCAAAAAAAACATAACATTACTGTTAGGAATAGAATTTGGATACGAAATGAATTCCCCAAGTTCCTTATTCTTTGACTTATGACATTTGTTATTTATTTATGTACACAACATGATAATCCAAGCATGAATAACACACTGAAAGATTAGATTAAAAACAATAGAAAACACATTTTGACTCAATTCCAATAAATTTTGATTAAAAAAATTACAACAGGTTTTCACTCCCTTGGCAAAAATAATCAAGCGTCAAAGAATAGTTTCATAATAGTTTGTATCCCAACATATACGAAAAATAGAATAGAAAAAAAGGGGGTGATCTTTTCAAAACGATCAAAATAAGGGTATAAAAATGGTGGGTGTTCAAAAGTAGCTTATAGCCTTATGAAAATGGTGGGTGTTCAAAAGTAGCTTATAGCCTCAAAAAAATTAATCTTAAGATACATCCATTAATTTTTAATAACAAAACATGAAATAAATGATCTAGAAAACGACTTTAGAAAATACATTTTGACTCACTACGAACGACGTTTGATTAAAAAACAAAACAAGTTTTCAGTTACTTGAAAAAAATAATCATGCTTCAAAGAATAGTATCAAAATAGTTTGTAGCATAACATATATGGTAAAATAGGAAAGAAAAAAAAGAGGGGAAATTCTTTTCAAAACAATCAAAAGAGGGGTATGAAAATGATGGTGCAACAACCCAAGAACTAAAGTCATGATGACACTTATTACAGTTAAGTATTGATAAGTAAGTCAATTACCCAAACTAATTATTAAGTTTGCTCTAGATCAAGTATAATACCTCAAGGATCCATTTGTAATGAGGACGAATTGAAACTGCTATATCTGTAGTTGTATTGAATGAGTTTTTTACATTACAATGTGTCTAGTTGAGTACTTATAGAAAATTATAATATGTTCTAGAAGCTTGTAATCTTTCTAACAAACTAACTAACTTAATATGTTGTGACTAACCATAATATAACAATATCAACTCCTAATAATCGACTCAATGAAACAGTAATAACACTAATGTAACATTGAAGTAACTACTATACAACTTAGTTACTTAATCCTGTACATTTTATCACTTCCCCTCAAGGTAATGGGTGCAAGATGTTAAGAACACCAAGCTTTCTTAACAAATAATAATGTTTGTCTTGACTGAGAACTTTACTGAGAATATCAGTCACCTGATGTTGAGTAGGAACATACACAGTTTTCACTGATCCTGTCTTAATCTTATCCTGATGAAATGGCAATTAATTTCTATATGCTTTGTCCTTTCATAAAAGATGGGATTAGCTGTTAATTAGATAGCCGACTTGCCATCACTCAGATTATTAATAGGTTTAACAATAGGGACATTCAATCCAGCAAACAACCCTTCTAACTGTGTGATTTCTGCCAATGTTGTGGCCATACTTCTATACTCTACCTTAGCAAAACTTCTTGCCACTGTATGTTGCTTCTTAGACTTTCAAGACACCAAGGACCTTCCAAAATATATGATATATCCACTGACTGATCTCTTTATGTTGAGGCATGCAGTCCAGTCTGAGTCACACTAGCAAGTTAGATCAGCATTAGTCTGTGTCTTCATCCATATGCCTTGACTTATGGTACCCTTTAGATACTTGAATACTATATTTACAGCTTCCACATAAGACCTCTTTGGTTTTTACATGAACTGACTCAATTTTTGTACAGCAAAATTGATATCTATCCTAGAGATAGTTGCGTACATAAGTTTGCCAACCAACATTTGATAGGATGTGGAATACTTAAGAACCGTATCTCCACTATCACCAACAACTTTATCAAATTCCACTTATTTAAGCTTTATATTTGAGTCCAATAGGGTAACAGTAGGTTTTGCACTAGTAAGTCTCTTCTCAGATACAAGCTCCAAAATGTACTTCCTCTGATTTAGTATAAATCCTTTTACAAACCTTAATACTTTATTACTTAGGAATTATTTAATCTCTCCTAAATCCTTGAGCTTAAATTATTTGTTTAAGGTCTTTTTACCTTTATTTATCATGGATTCATTATGTAATGCCCCAAATCTAGTACCCAAAATACTACACGGTGATCATGACCTTAAAGGACCACAAGCAAACCCATGACTGATATCTGTACATGTACACTGCATAATATGACATAATAATGCAAAAATATGCACTGAAAGGACATAAGGTTCAATACTGAACATGATCTAAATGATATAACATCTATGTGGGGTAACAGAATACCCAAAACAAAATTAAAGATACTAAAGTCTGAAACATGATAGTTTAGAAAGCCTCTAACTGACTGAACTATCTAAGTAAGGAGTTGATAGGATATGTCCCTAACTAACTCTAACTAATAAACTGATTAATGAGATAATAGGAAATAATCATATCCTCGAAAGATAAGGACTTACTTCTAACTCTGTCTGTGAATATCTAGAATCTACTGTTGCTCTAGAGCTCGTGTCTCTGAACCTATGGTATAAGACACCACAGTGCAAATGCATCAGTACTTTGAATGTACTGGTATGCATATGAGGTAGGCTGAACACATGGGGTTCATATGCATGAACAATAATAATAAATAACTAACTATCATGAGTGTGAAAATACATGTATGAGACATAATAACTGACAGCAATAATATGATAAAATGATTATTGAATCTGAATATAACTGTTAACATGAGTGACTGTATCTGACAGTCCTGAATTTGATGGAACTACCTGAGTTTCGTAGTGTAACTGAGTTAAATATATCTACCAGTCCTAAAATATGAAGAACTATCTAAGTTCTAATAATGAGACTGATTGACTGTGTCTGACAGTCCTGATTCTATAACATGAAACTATGGGAAGTAGTTATCTAACCGACATGACCCTGATATACCATTATGGTTGAGTTGGGGTCTAATCTATAACCCCAATTAGAAGGGTGTCAATACCGCACCACTGGTAAGGACAAGCTATGGCCAACCCTCATTTGATAGTGTCCCCTACACGAGAATGGTAGGGCCTTTATCTAACAGTGCTTATCCACCTCATCAACACTCATCGAACTGTGTTGATGTCTCAACCTATGCTGGCTACATAGTTCTAGAACTTAAGGATGACTTCTAAGAATCACACTCTCATATGATAGTGTATGTTCCTATCCTTGGGTTTACTCGATGCTAATTCCTACTTCCATCTGAATAGGCTCTAAATATGATTTATTGAACTGAACATGGGCTGAGTTACTGAATTTTGTTAACTGAAGAAATACTAATGATATCTAACAACTGACAAAGTTTATGAGATCATGTAGATTTCCTGAGTCATAAGTCTATCTAAAGTCTAAGAATTCCTAGCTTGACTGAGAGTATTGTGAAAACATGACATGGCTATAGGCACATAGCTAATATTTTGGGTACGAGTACCCCCAGGACTCGATAAAGGAAAACTAACAAAACATGACTTGCTGGAATACATAATAATCACTATAATGCATTTACTGAAGCATTTCATCAAACATGTGATACACATAAGCTTGTACATACATGGGGATTTCATGACAACATGCTAGTTAGGAATTTTTCCTTCATTTAGGCATTAAGTCAAATATATTGTAGGCATGGTACATGTAAACATCATTGTACAACAATTAAACATCATGGTCATATTCTAATTTCATCATTCAAGGGTTTAGTCATTGGTTTGCATGAATCTATATCTATAATAATTAAACCCATAGAGAAATTATCACCCAACATCGAGTAGAATTCAATTTCTCATCTATCAACATGAAATTGATAAATGCATCAGTAATTTGAATGTACTGGTATGCACGTGATGTAGGATGAACGCATGGGGTTTATAAACATGAACAATAATAATAACTGACTAACTATCATGAGTGTGAAAATATATGCATGAGACATAATAACTGACACTAATACTGTGATAAAATGATTATTGGATCTAAATATAACTGATAACATGAGTGACTGTATCTGACAGTCCTGAATCTGATGGAATTACCTAAGTTTTGTATTGTAAGTAAGTTGATTATATCTGACAGTCTTGGAATTTGAAAAACTATTTGAGTTCTAATACTGATACTGATTGACTGTTTCTGACAGTCCTGATTCTATAACATGAAACTGTGGGAAGTAGTTATCTAACCGACATCACCCTGATATACCATTATGGCTGAGTTAGGGTCCAATTTGTAACCCCAATTAGAAGGGTATCAATACCGCACCACTGGTAAGGACAAGCTATGGCCAACCCTCATCTGATAGTGTCCCCTACACAAGAATGGTAGGGCCCTTATCTAACAGTGCTTATCCACCTCATCAACACTCATCGGATAATGTTGATGTCTCAACGTATGCTGGCTACATAGTTATGGAACTTAAGGATGACTTCTAAGAATTAATCCCTCATATGATAGTGTGTGTTCCCATCCTTGGGTTTACTAGATGCTAATTCCTACTCCCATCTGAATAGGCTCTAAATATGATTTATTGAACTGAACATGGGCTGAGTTACTGAATTCCGTTAACTGACGAAATACGACTGATATCTAACAACTGACAAAGTTTATGAGATCATGGAGATTTCCTGAGTCATAAGTCTATCTGAAGTATAAGAATTCATAGCTTTACTGAGAGTATCGTGAAAACATGACATGGCTCTAGGCACATAACTAATATTTCGGATACGAGTACCCCCAGGACTCGATAGAAGAAAATTGACAAAACATGACTTGCTTGAATACATAATAATCACAATAATGCATTTACTAAAGCATTTCATCAAACATGTGATAGGCATAAGCTTGTACATACATGGGGATTTAATGACAACATGCTAGTTAAGCATTTTTCCTTCATTTAGGAATTAAATCGAATATATTGTAGGCATGGTACATGTAAACATCATTGTACAACAATTAAACATCATCGCCATATTCTAATTTCACCATTCAAGGGTTTAGTCATTGGTTTGCATGAATCTATATCTATAATAATTAAACCCACATAGAAATTATCACCCAACATCGAGTAGAATTCAATTTCTTATTTATCAACATGAAATTGATAAATGCATCAGTACTTTGAATGTACTGGCATGCATGTGAGGTAGGCTGAATGCATGGGCTTCATATGTATAAACAATAATAATAACTGACTAACTATCTTGAGTGTGAAAATACATGCATGAAACATAGTAACTGACACTATTACTGTGATAAAATAATTACTGAATATAAATAGAACTGATAACATGAGTGACTGTATTTGATAGTCCTAAATCTGATGGAACTACCTGAGTTCCATACTGTAACTAAGTTTACTGTATCTGAAAGTCCTAAAATCTGAAGAACTATCTAAGTTCAAATACTGAGACTGATAGACTGTGTCTGACAGTCCTGATTCTATAACATGAAACTATGGGAAGTAGTTATCTAACTGACATCACCCTGATACGCCATTATGACTGAGTTGGGGTCTAATGTGTAACCCCAATTAGAAGGGTGTCAATACCGCGCCACTGGTAAAGGGCAAGAAATGGCCAACCCTCATCTGATATTGTCCCCTACACGATAATTGTAGGCCCCTTATCTAACAGTACGTATCCACCTTATCAACACACATTGGACAGTGTTGATGTCTCAACCTATGCTGGCTACATAGTTCTAGAACCTAAGGATGACTTCTAAGAATCACACCCTCATATGATAGTCTGTGTTCCCATCCTTGGGTGTTCTCGATGCTAATTTCTACTCCCATCTGAATAGGCTTTGAATAGAATTTACTGAACTGAATATGGGCTAAGTTACTGAATTCCGTTGACTGATGAAATACTACTGTTATCTAACAAATGACTGAGTTTATGAGATCATGGAGATTTCCCGAGTCATAAGTCTATTTGAAGTCTAAGGATTCATAGCTTGACTGAGAGTATCGTGAAAACATGACATGGTTGTGGCCACAAAGCTAATATTTCAGGTACGAGTACCCCCAGGACTCGATAAAAGAAAACTGACAAAACATGACTTGCTTGAATACATAATAATCACCATAATGCATTTACTAAAGCATTTCATCAAACATGTGATAGGTATAAGCTTGTACATACATAGGGATTTCATAACAACATGCTAGTTAGGCAGTTTTCTTTCATTTAGGCATTAAGTCAAATATATTGTAGGCATGGTACATGTAAACATCATTGTACAACAATTAAACATCATGGTCATATATTAATTTCATCATTCATGGGTTTAGTCATTGGTTTTCCTGAATCTATATCTATAATAATTAAACCCACATAGAAATTATCACCCAACATCAAGTAGAATTCAATTTCTCATTTATCAACATGAACAAGAACATCCCAATCATAAAATCATAAAGAAAATCCATAGCTTGAAATGGAAAAGGGATTCTTGTATTTCATGGACAAAAGGAGTCCATGAATGAACACTATGCATACCTTAGTTCCTGATTTTGTGAAGATTGATGATGTAACCTTCTTGAAATTGGATCTTCTATGAAAATCCTAGCTTGTTCTTGAGATGTTTTTGAGAGAAGAGAGTGTATTTTGGGTGAAAAGTGGCTGAATCATGTGTTAAAGTTCTTAAATAGGGGTAGAAAGTTAACCCTTATAACCCTGGATGCGTCATTTAATTTTAGTAAAATTTTCCCGTACTGAACCCCTGGCGCGAAATGGCGCTATCACACCGTGTCACCGAAATTTGACAATTGGAAAGTTGAGGTATGGAGCGACGTGGAGCCATTACGTTTCCCCTTCTTTGACGACCTAAACTTTGGCGCAATGCAAAGGGAATCATTCTAAGATACTGGAAAAGGACAATTCTAAATTTGGGCCTTGGGGCGATGCGCCATAATCGAGGACCCCTACTGGAATTTGCCAAATGCCATTTCCACTTGTGGTGCGGCATTCCACTAACTAATATTGAGATGTTTTACGACTGGAACTTAGAATAGTCATAACTTTTGACCCGATTATTGGACTTGGGCAAATCTTGTATCGGTGGTAAGCTTATTGAATTTCCCTTATGACAAAAAGTAAAAATCTTGAAAATTCCTCATGGAATAACCATTATTCAATGTGGAAACTAATACTAGACATTCTTATGATAAAATTATCTAGGAAAAATACATGGTATTACAATATCTCTCCCTTGAGAACATTCGTCCTCGAATGAGACTTACTGAAAGGGGAGAAAAGACAATTGACGTACATATTGAACATGAATAACTGGAACATGATCTCATGACTGACATGACTGACAAGATGAACATATAATACTGAACATGTTTATCAGATGCATGTGTAACTGATTCATTAATGCATGACTAATTGTTCTAAAGAACTAAGTTTGTCACAATGAGAATGCATATCTGATGCATAATTACATAACTGAACGGATACATGAGTTCATCACTGAATATGCAATAGTACTTGACACCATGTTTATAATAGGAATATGGTGCATGAAACTGCATACCAAGTTTGTGATGAACACTTAACATGAAAATAAATAAGCTTAGGGATAAATGTTACCTTGAGATTAATCTGAGTTGGCGAAGAAGAGATGAGGATACTTGGTATGTATATCTGCCTATGCTTCCCAAGTAGCCCCCTCGACGGACTGATTTCACCAAAGAACCTTAAATAGATGGACTTCTTTGTTCCTCAATCTACGAGTTTGATAGTCTAAGATTTCAATTGGAATCTCTTTATAGGAGAGAGTGTTATTAACATCAATGCTCTTAATAAGGGCTACAATTTTTGGGTCACCTATACATTTCTTGAGCAAAGAGACATGAAAGACTGGATGAATTGAGGCCAGATCTGAGGGCTACAATTTTTGGGTCACCTATACATTCCTTTCTTGTCAAAATGCTTCACTCCCTTCATAGGAGAGATATTTAGATAGACATAGTCACCAATCTCGAACTTGAGATCTGTTCTATGAATATCTGTATAAGACTTATATCGGCACTAAGCATCCCAGAGTCTTTCTCTAATCAACAAGACTTTCTATAAGGCATTGAATACCAAGTCAGGACCTATAACCGAGGCATCACTAACTTCGAACTAACCAATTGGATATCTACATCTCCTACTGTCGAGATCTTTGAATGGAACCATCTAAATTCTAGAATGATAGTTGTTGTGGTATGAAAACTCAATCAAAGGTAAGTGGTCATCCTAACTTCCCTGGAAATCGATTGCACACGCCCTTAGCATATCTTCTAATGTCTGAATGGTCCTTTCTTATTGACCATCTATCTGAGGATGAAAGGTTATACTAAGATAAACTTGGGTACCAAGAACCTTTTGGAATACTTTCCAAAAATAGGAGGTGAACTGGTTACCTCTGTCTGAGATAATAGATAGTGGAACACCATGCAATCTAACCAAATCCTTGATGTAGAGTTTGGCATAATCTTAAGCTGAATAAGAGGTATGAACTAAAAGAAAATAAGATGATTTGGTCATTGTTTCCACAATGACCCAGACTGAATCATATTGTTGATAAGTTCAAGGCAAACCTGTCACGAAGTCCATGCTCAATACTTCTCACTTCCAAGTAGGAATAGTAAAATCTTGCATGGACCCACTAGGCTTCTGATGCTCTATTTTAACCTGTTGACATATAGAGAACATAGACACAAACTCCGTAATTTCTCTCTTTATCCCACTCCACCAGTAGATTTCCTGCAAGTCACGGTACATCTTTGTGGCCCCTGGATAAATAGAGTAGCATGAACCATGTGCTTCTTCAAGAATTCGCTACCTTAAGTCATCTACAGAGATGACCCTGACAACGAAGAATGCTATCTCCCCTTTGGGAGAAAACCTCTATTTTCTAATCCTGGACTGACTCTATCAACTTAACAAGGTTGGTATCTCTATCTTGCTTTTTTTACCTCAGAAACTTGAGATGATTCTGAACTACATTGAACCCATATATTACCCTCTTCTATATCGACTAAGCGAATGCCTAGTCTGGCAAACTGATGGACTTCCTGGGTTAACTTTTTCTTACTGTCCTCAACGTGAGCAACACTACTTATAGACAGTCTACTGAGAGAATCGGCCACTACGTTGGCCGTGCCCAGATGATAAAGGATACTCATGTTATAGTCTTTCAAGAGCTCTAACCATCTTCTCTGACAAAGATTAAGATGATTCTGAGAAAATACATACTGAAGACTCTTATGATCTATCAAGACACCTACATGAACACCTTATTGATAATGACTCTAAATATTCAAGGCAAATACTAAGGCTACTAACTCAAGATCATAAGTAGGATAATTCTTCTCATGGGGTTTAAGATGTCTGGATGCGTAGGCTATGACCTTACCATGCTGCATGAGGACACAACCCAAACCTACTCTAGATACATCACAACAACTACGAACCCATATGAACCATCTGGAAGAACTAGAACTGGAGCTGAGATGAGTCAATTCTTCAACTCTTGAAAACTCTCCTCGCAATGATCTGACCACTGAAACTTGAATTTCTTCTGAGTCAATCTAGACATATGTGATGAAATAGAAGAAAATCCCTTAACAAACCATCTGTAATAGCCAATTAAACCCAAGAAACTCCTAATATCTGATGGAGAGACAGCGAAAGTCCAGTTTCTTTCTACTTTGGTCATTTGAGGATCAACCATAATGCCATCATCGGAAATGATGTGACCAAGGAATGCTACTGACCTTAGCCAAAACTCACACTTTCTGAATTTGGTGAATAGCTGATGATCTCTGAGATTCTGAAGTACTGCTCTGAGATGGTGTGCATGATCATGCTTACTACGGGAATAGACCAAAATATCATCTATGAAGACTATGACGAACATGTCCAACGACTACTTGAACACACGGTTCATCAAGTCCATAAAAGCTGCTGGGAATTGGTAAAACCAAAATACATAACTAAGAATTTAAAATGACCACACTAAGTATGGAAAGCTATTTTTGGAATGTTACATTCTCTAAATCTGATTTGATGATAGACAAATCTTAGGTCTGTCTTAGAGAAATAATTGGTACTCTGAAGAGGATACTTGTTTTATACCATGACCTTATTGAGTTGGAGGTAGTCTACACACATCCTAAGAGAACCATCTTTCTTACGCACGAATAATACTGGAGAGCCCCACGGGGAAATGTTGGGCCTGATGAATCCCTTATCTAAGTGATCCTTTAATTTTTCTTTTAGTTCTCTGATTTCTGCTGGTGCCTTTCTATATGGCCGAATAGATATAGGTAGAGTATCTGGAAGAAAATCAATGCTAAATTCTATTTCCCTTTTGAGAGGAATTCCTAGAAGATCTTCAAGAAAGACATCATAATATTCACTTACAACTGGAACTGATCCAAGGCTGGGAGTTTTGGAACTAGTGTCCTTAACTCGAACAAGATGATTGACACATCCTTCAGATGTCATTTTCCTCGCCTGAAGGTAGAAAATAAGCTGACACCTGAAAGCAAATACACTACCCTTCCACTCAAGAATGGGTTCATTTGGGGACTGAAACTGGACTATTCTATTTCTACAGTTGACTATGGCATAGCAGGAATAAAACCAATCCATGCTGAGAATGACATCAAAATTAGTCATCTTTAATTTGACTAAGTCTGCTGAAGTGAGTTTTTGAAATATCATAATCGGGCAGTTCCTGTATTCCCATCGGGCTATGATATTTTTACCCACTGGGTAGAAACTGAAAAGGGAAATTTTAGGATTTCGGGTTTGATTCCAAAATTGCCTGCTATATAGGGAGTAACAAAAGACAAAGAAGCTCTTGGATCTAGCAAAGTTTAAACATGAATATAAAAGATTTGTAATGTACTAGTAACTATATCAGGAGTATTTTTCTGATCCTATCGGGACTGAAAAGCATAGAGACAATTTGGGTGTTGCTCACTAATAGCACTGGTGGTGGCACCCTGCTGATTTGGGCGACCAGATTAAGCTGAAGAGTGGAGATGACTCTGATAACCTGACAGATGGAAGTCTCTGACTTTATGGCTTATCTTGCCATAATTGAAATAGACACCACTACCATCTCTGTAAGCACCCTTGTGGTTCTTACTACAAGTCTAACAAAATGGATTAGTTCGGGCATTGCTAACACTGCCCTGAGACTTATATCCTGGCGCTTTATCTCTTTTACCCTCCCTAAACTTAGGAATTGTAGAAGTGGCAGAAGAAAGCGCTAGAACTGATGACTTAGGACAAAACTGGCAACAGTTACCTCCTTCTGACTTAGGTTGAGCGAAGTTGAAACTACCTATCTTCGCCCTCTTGCTTTGTTTCTCCCTCTACTTAATTTTCTATTCCTCTATCTGCTGAGTGTGAGTCATAAGCCTTGCTAAAGTCATGTTACTATTCAGCATGGCATATCTGCACTTATTTACCACGCTATTATTTACCCCTAAAGCAAACTTACTTATCTTGGCTCTGCTGTCTACAACCACATGAGGGGCATATCTAGCTAATTACGTAAACTTAAGAAAATACTCTTTCACTGTTTTATTGTCCTACTTGAGGTTGATGAATTATAACACCTTAGCTTACCTAAGCTCTAGGGGAAAGAATCTATCGAAGAAAGTAGACGCAAACTCCTCCCACTCTATAGGTCCTACATCATCTTCCCTTTCTGACTTCAACTGCTTGAACTAAGTGTGAGAAACATCCTACAACAAATATGCAGCTAGATCAACACTCTCAACAGTAGTCACCCCATGATGTCTGTCACCTTCTGCACCTGATCTAAGAATTCCTGAAGGTCCTCATCTATCTTACACTTGAGAAAGGATGGAGGATTCATTCGGGTGAAATCCTAAATCCTGGCTGCAGCTGAATTGGCCACTGGTTGGCCTAAATGATAGTTCGTTGTTCATTCTGAGAAGCAATTGAGTTAGCAAAAGTAGTGAATGCATCTTGGAACTCTGCATGAGAAATATGTTCAACCAAAGGTCCTTCATGCTGAGGGGATGGTTGATTCCTATTTTTTCTTTTAGAAGGCATGTTCTGTAGAAGAAAGGGAGAAATAGATTAGACTAAGAGATTGACTTAAGATTATGATCACTAGCATGACATGAATACTAAAAGAGAGGAAACTATTTCTAAAACATCTTATAGCCTCTTGTACCTAAATGTAGTGCGCAATACACCCATGTACAAGACTCTACTAGATGCAGCTTTCAGACTTCCTAGGACTCTATTGAACCTTAGGCTCTGATACCAAGTTTGTAACGCCCTAAATCTGGTACCCGAAATGCTACACAATGCTCATGACCCCGAAGGACCACAAACTAACCCATGACTGATATATGAACCTGTACACTACATAATATAATATGATAATATGGAAACATGCACTAAAAAGCCATAAGGCTCAATACTGAACATGATCTAAATAATATAACATCTGTGTGGGGTAACAGAATATCCAAAAAAAATTAAACATACTAAAGTCTGAAACATGATAGTCTACAAAGCCTCTAACTGACTGAACTGTCTGGGTAAGAAGATGATGGGACATATCCCCAACTAACTCCAACTAATAAACTGATTAATGAGATAATAGGGAAATAATCATATCCTTAAAAGATGAGGACTCACTTCTGATTCTGTCTGTGGATATTTGGAATCTATTACTGCTCTGGAGCTCGTGTCTCTAAACCTATGGTATAAGACACCATAGTGCAAATACGCCAGTACTTTGAATGTGCTGGTATGCATGTGAGGTAGGTTGAATTCATGGGGTTCATATGCATGAACAATAATAATAACTAACTAATTATCATGAGCGTGAGAATACATGTATGAGACATAACAACTGACACTAATACTATGATAGCATGATTACTGAATCTGAATATAATTGATAACATGAGTGATTGTATCTGACAGTCCTAAATATGATGGAACTATCTTAGTTTCATACTGTATCTGAGTTGAATGTACCTGGTAGCCCTAAAATATGAAAAACTATCTAAGTCCTAATTTTAAAACTGATTGATTGTGTCTAGCAGTCCTAATTCTATAACATAAAACTGTAGAAAGTAGTTATCTAACCGACGTGCCCCTGATATGCCATTATGGATGAGTTGGGGTCCAATATGTAACCCCAATTGGAAGGGTGTCAATACCGCACCACTGGTACAGACAAGCTATGGGTAACCCTCATCTGATAGTGTCCCCTATACGAGAATGGTAGGGCCCTTATGTGACAGTGATTATCCACCTTATCAACCCTCATCAGATAGTGTTGATTTCTCAACCTATACTGTCTATATAATTCTGGAACACAAGGATGACTTTTAATAATCACACCCTCATTTGATTGTATGTGTTCCCATCCTTGGGTTCACTCAATGCTCTTCCAACTCCCATCTTAATAGACTCTTAACATGATTTACTGAACTAAACATAGGCTGCGTTACTGAATTCCGTTGACTGACGAAATACTACTGATAACAAACAACTAACTGAGTTCATGAGATCATAGAGATTTCCTGAGTAATAATACTATCTGAAGTCTAAAGATTCATAGCTTGACTGAGATTATCAGGAAAACATGACAAGGCTCTAGGCACACAACTAATATTTTGGGTACGAGTACCCCTAGGACTCGATATAAGGAAACTGACAAAACATGACTTACTTGAATACATAATAATCACCATAATTAATTTACTAAAGCATTTCATCAAACATGTGATAGGCATAAGCTTGTACATACATGGGGATTTCATAACAACATGCTAGTTAGGCACTTTTCCTTCATTTAGGCATTAAATCAAACATATTATAGGCATGGTACATGTAAATATCATTGTACAACAATTAAATGTCGTGGTCACATTCTAATTTCATCAGTCAAGGGTTTATTCATAGGTTTGCATGAATCTATGGCTATAATAATTAAACCCACATAGAAATTATCACCCAACATCGAGTAGAATTCAATTTCTCATTTATCAACATAAACAAGAATAGCCCAATCATGAAATCATAAATAAAATCCATAACTTAAAGTGGAAAAGGTATTCTTGGACTTCATGGACGAAAGGAGTCCATGAATGAATACTATGCATATCTTAGTTCATGATTTTGTGAAGATTGGTAGTGAAACTTTCTTGAAATTGGATCTTCTATGAAAACCCTAGCTTGTTCTTGAGAGGTTTTTGAGAGAAGAGAGTGTATGTTGGGTCAAAAGTGGCTGAATCACGTGTTAAAAGGCTTAAATAGGGGTGGGAAGTTGACCTTTTTAACCCGGGATGCTTCATTTAATTTCAGTAAAATTTTCTCAAACTGAACACTTGGCGCGATGCAACGCTATCACGTCTTTGTCACTAGAATTTAAAAATTGAGAAATTGAGGGATGACATGACATGGAGCCATCATGTTGCCCCTTCTTTTGTGACCTGGAACTTTGGCGCAACATAGAGAAAATCGTGCTAAGACACTGCAAAAGAACAATTCTTAATTTGGGCCCTAGCGTGATGCGTCATAATCGTGGACCCCTATACGAATTCGCTAAATTCCATCTCCTCTTTTGGTACGGTGCACCACTGACTAATATGGTGTTGTTTTACGATGGGAACTTGAAATAGTCATAACTTCTAACCCGATTATTAGATTTGGATAAATCTTATATCGATGGAAACTTATTGAATTTCCCATATGACAAAAAGTGAAAATCTTGAAAATTCCTCATAAAATAACCATTATATAAATTTGAATCTAATACTAGATATTCTTGAGATTAAATTAGCTAGGAAAAAGTATGGGGTATTACACATTGTCCCCAATGATGAGAAAATCATCCATATACACTAGTATGACAACCATTCCTGCATATTTTTCAATGGGAAAAGAGAGTATTCATAAGTGCTTTGGCTAAAATTTGACTTGATTAGTGCTGCAATGAATTTGATATTCTACTGTTTTGAAACCTGTTTGATTCCATATAATGATTTGATGAATCTGCATACTTTGTTTGATCCTTTCTTTTAGAAACCTTCTGTTAATTCCATGTATACTTTCTTATAAATATCTCCGTATAAGAATGCACTATACACATCTATTTGGTACATACACCAACCTTTTAAGACTACTAATGCAACTACACACCTTATAGTAACCATCTTTGCAGCTTGAGTAAAAGTATCGGTTGATCCAACCCTTCTTGTTAACTATAGCCCTTGGCTACTAGTCTTGCCTTAAATCTCGCTACATATATATTTGCCTTATACTTGATTTTTTACACCTATTTTGAACTAATAACATGTTTTTATTGAGGCAAATCAATAGCCTCCTAAGTGTTATTGTCTTTTAGTGCCTTGATCTCTAACTTCATAGCTTCAACCCACATTTCATCTTCATCATCTTGGCTATAGTATTGTGGTTCAACTAATGTAGATAGGAATGGTATATACTTCTGGTAACTAGGAGTAACATTTTAGTAGGAAAAATAGTTGGAAATAGGATATCTTATCCCTTTTTCCCATTCTTAGGTTAGCATAATCATTTATCTAAGTAGGTTTTTTATTAACCTAGGATTTCTTGTTGGTACAACACTATTAGTGGATGCAACAGGCATCAACTCAGTATCAATAGTAGAATTTGAAGTCAAATCATTTATAGGTGAAATATGAATAGCATCCCTAAGAACTAAATCTGGTACATCAGAGTGTAAAAAAAGGTCTTCTTTATAAGAGTCTGCATCTGTATGATCAGCAACACCTGGTTGTTCTTGCAGGAAATTTGAAGAGAATTCTATGGTGTTTCCAGTTAAAAAAGGGAACATATGTTCCTAAAACAACTAGTCACAAATAGCTTGTTAGTGGCTAAATCCGTCAGAAAATAGCCCTTTTGGGTAGGAGAATAGCCTATCAAGACTGTTGGTTTGTCTCTTTCTAATAACTTGTCACCCCTTGGTAATATAGATGTGTAACATAGATAACCAATAACTTTCAAATGTGTTAAGGATGGAGGTTTAGAAAAGAGCAACTCATAAGGACTTCTTCCTTCAATAATAGGAGAGAGCAGTCTATTGATTATATAGACTGTATCTTTAACATTCAAACCGCAAAATCTAATAGGCATTTATGATTGGAATTTGGTAGCTTATGCTACATTTAGAATATGTCTATGTTTCATCTCAACCACACCAATTTTTAGAGATGTATATGGACATCTACTCAAATGTATGATGCCTAGAGCAACAAGTCATTGCATTGTGTGTTGAAAAATTTTGTTCCATCATCAAATCACATAATTTTAATATATGCACCAAACTATGTGTGTATTATGCATACAAAGGTCTTGATGGCTACAATTCTTTCAGACTTTAATTAAAACAAATGAACCCATGTGTATCTACTGTGATCATCAACCAGTTTAAGAAAATATTGTTTCTTTTCATATGTAGGAGTTTATAGGGTCCCAAAGATCTATATGTATAACATCAAAACACTGAGCAGCTCTAGTCTTACTTATATGAAAACTTAGCCTAGTTTGCTTATCTAAAGAATTGATATGAAAATTATTCATACCTTTTACATCCTTATCATACTTTAAGATGTCCAACAACTTTAACACTTGATTTGATGGATGACCAAGTTTCTTATGCTAGAGACTACAATCTTGCACAACTACTTCTACTTCTACTATACACTTACGAACCTGAGCCTGAGAGCTTTGTATTTTGTGCTCTACATACTATCCTTTGAGAATATATAATCCACCTGTTTGCTTACCAATCCCTTTCACCCTGCCACTGTAAAGGTCTTAGAAGAAACAGAAGTCTGGGTAAAAGAAAACAAAGCAGTAAATCTGCTTAGTCATTTTGGATACTAGCAACAAATTAAATTTAAAGTCAGGCAAAAACAACACATCTCTCACAGTTCCATCTCTAAATATATGTGTCTCTCTTGTGTGAGATATATCCAACATAGCACCAGTAAGAAGATGTACCTTATCCTTTTCTGATCCATCTACTTTATAACACTTTGACAGAAAATTCTTGCTGCACCAAAGTTGACTATCTATTCCTGTGATATTTGTTGAAATAATGAACAAACAAATTTAATTGTCATGTTGTTGTGACTAGTATAAGGTGTCTCTGTAAAACCCCATACTTTCTTTAAGTCAAACCTAGTCTCCAGAAGAGTTAGTGATGACTTTCTCAATGATTAATATTTAAATCAGATAGAATTTTTCTAATTTTAAAATTTTAACATATGGAAAATTAAATTATCTTTCCAACAATACCAATTTCAATGAAATCTGGTATTAGAGTAAAGATTTATAGATGTTTTACTGAGAGCTATCATAACTGCCCAAGTGCGATGGGCAGGTTGACAAACCGTTAATCTAGCGACGGACCACCGCCTAAACTATCACAGCTAAGGTAGTAAGTCAATTTTCTAGATAAGGTGCAACGAACAGGTTGACGAACCATCAAACTTGTGACAGACCATTGCCCAAGCCATTACTACTAAGGTAGTGAGTCCCTATTCTGGTTTACGTGCGACAGTTCGAACGATGGACTATCAAGCCAGCAATGGACCATCGCTCAAGCCATCACAGATCCTGTTCAGCAATTTTTAAGCCTTTTTAAAAGGGTATTTGGTCTTTTTCCACCCGTTTTAACCCCTAATTATACCAAACCATACCTCATAATTTTATTATTCATTCACAACACCAAATTAGGGTTTATCTCAAAGATCAGTCCCCAAGAACAAGAAACCCTAGGTGCTTAATACCAAGTCTAGAACTCAATATTTCCTCCTCTAATCTTTAACAAATCATCCACCTAGGTATATCAAGTGTTCATTCATGGATTTCTTTCGTCCATGAAGCCCAAGAATCCAATTTTAAATTATAAATTGTGATGTTTATGTGTAGATTGATTATGATTATGTTGTTGTTGTGTGTGATACCCAAGTTAGAATTGGTAAATGTGTTTTCATTAATTTATGCTAGTAAATGGATCGAAATCTACTAAATTGTCTTGATTTATGCAACCATGATGAATTAATTTAATGTCCATGCCTAAGCTTATAGTTATGTATGCAAGGTATTTGATAAAATGCCTAAGAGAATAGGAAATATGCCTTATGACTTAATTATGACCAAAATAATGAACATATGTTTTACCCTTATGTTCAAAATGACTTCTATGTTATTGTTATGCATTGAAATTGTTTTGATGGGTTGTTCATGAGATTAGCCTATGAAATTATGATATGTTTATATGTGTTCCTATTCATAGACCAAACCATGATAATCAAGTGCCTCATGAAAGTCCCCAATGAATGTATTATGGATTGTTGATTATGATCGTGAGTCCAGGAAGTGTCATGTATTATCATTTTTATGTTATCGAGTCCTGGGGGTACTTGTACCCGATAATTTAGCTGTGTGCCTAGAGCCATAACTATGTAGCCAGTGCAAGTTGAGACATCAAACTTGCTATTTGAGAGTAGATGAGCTGGCTTAACCTATTATATGAGGGTCCTGCCGTTCTCCTTAGAGTACCTGTTAGATGAGGCATCACTCACAGCTTGTCCTTACCAGTGGCGCGGTATTGAGACCCTTCCAATTGGGGTTACAGATTGGACCCCAACTTAGTTACATTGCTTTAATTGGGAAATATTGGTTAGATGATTGCTTCCCACAATTACAATGTTAGTCTCAGTATCAATAATAGAACTTAGATAGTTCTAAAGAATTCAGGACTGTCAGATATAATCACCCAGTTCAGTACGAAACTCAACTAGTTTTATCACAAATAGGACTGTCAGACACATTCATTCAGATAATAGTATATCAATCATACAAAACTTATGTTATCAGTATTCAGATTCAGTGATGTCATGAGCTCATTTACAGTTCACATATTTATGCATGTATTCTCACATTTATGTTATTCAGTAAGTTAGTAATTCAACCTACCTCACCTACATACCGGTACATTGAATCGTACTGACTTATTTGCACTATGGTGTTTTATACCATAGGTTCAAAAGCACGAGCTCCAGAGCATCAGTAACATTTCAGTCTCAACAATGATAGTTAGCAATGAGTCCTCACCCTTCGAGGACATGATCATTTCTTTATTATTTCATTGCTTAGTTTATTTCAATAGTTGGAGTTAGTTGGGGACATGTCCCATCAACTCCTTATTCAGACAATTCAGTTTTAGAGGCTTTCAGACTAAAGTATGTTCAGACAATTTATTTTGGTTCATGTTTTTATATTGATATACCGTACTCTCAGATAGTATGTTTTATTTGTTTTGAACTTTATGGCATGTTTTAGTATATTATTTCTACATTGTACATGATTTCATACAGTATACAGGTACAAATAACAGTCATGGGTTAGCTTATGGTCCTTCAGGGTCATGAGCACTGTGTAGCATTCTAGGTACCAGATTTAGGGCATTACCGTCTCCTTGTTCAACACATCCTTGATTTTCTGGTATTCTCCATCGGTAAAGGTTTGCCCCTTAGACAGAATAACACTGTGAATCTCCTTTTTGTCTACATAAATAGTTGAGGCAGCCTGTCCTGCACCTCCATAAATCTTATCAATAACTACATTGTTGGTGGAATATTGAGTATGTATTTGTCCCCTATACTATTGTCCATGACTACCATATCCACCATGCTTTCCATGGAATTTATTATTTCCTACTCAAGAATTAAAACCTTGATGTGATCCTTTTTATCCACCATTGTAATTTTCTTATCTCTTTTACTTCAAATTATTAGGAAAGCCTATAAACTTAAAACAATTATCCTTGGTGTGACCACTAAAATGATAGTAATCACATTTCTTTCCTGTATTTTTTTGTGCTCTATAGTCACTTATTGAATTTCTACTCACTTGTATTGTAATTGGATCAGTCTTTTCACCAGTGACATTTGGACAGGCCTATTACTGAATTTCATCCTTAGTTATCATTGCATAAGCTTGATTAAGAGTAGGTTTTATTCTTTTTAAAAGGATATGTCTTCTTCCCTGATCATATAACTCATTCAGCCTACTCAAAAATTCTATCAATCTTAATTCAGACAAATAATCTGCATAGTCTTTAGAGTTTGGACAAACACATAATAAAGCAGGAACTATTGCATCATATTCACTCCGCAGACTCTTTAACTTCGTGAAATAAGCTGATACTTAGTTTGTGCCCTGTGGAAAAGTATTGATTCCTCTATGCAGTTGATACAACCTCATATGATTCACCTTATCAAACCTCTCTTTCAGGTCCTCCCATACTTCAAATGTACTTATTGCATATATGATCCTACTGAACAACTCTCCATTTACAAACTCATAATCCATGATAGTACTATATATTTGCATGTTTCTCTTTGATTATATAACTCTTAATTGTATGTATCCATGTTGTATGTCCTTATCACAAATCCATATTTCCTCTTTCCATAAACTGCAATTCTCATTGGCATACTCCAAACTCCATAGTTCTAAGATCCTGAAAGTGAGATTGGTATCAAGGCTACACCAGATATATCTAGTGCTCCTATGAATAAGGGATCACTAGGATCTATCTTAGGTGTCATTCTTAATCTCAAACTTCAGTAATTAAGTGATCAGATGCAGGAATAAAATTCACTTCTCTACAGTTATCACTAATGAAGCTGTGAACCAAAAATCACTCCAACATTTTAGAGAAAAACAAACTAAGAACATAGATTGAAAGAGGAGAAAAAAATAAATAGTTACCAAAAATATTAGTTGAGAATAGGGATCTAAAGAACCTCTATCACAATAGTGATCTAAACTCTATAGTTTTCTTCTCAACTCCAGAATCAAGCAAAAAGCTCTAATACCATATTAAGTTTATTGGATATCAAATATAATCCCTCAAGGATCCATCTGTAATTAAGACGAATTGAAACTGTTATATATGTAGTTGTATTGAATGAGCTGATTACAATACAATGTCTTGGTTGAGTAATTATAGACAATTACAATATGTTCTAAAAGGTTCTAATCTTCCTAACAGACTAACTCAATATGTTATGATTGACCACAATGTAACAATATCAACTCCTAATAACCAACTCAATGAAACAGTAACATCACTAATGTAACAGTGAACTAACTACTCTAAAGCTTAGTTACATAATCCTATACATTTTATCACTAATATGTAAGAAGAAAACAATACAATAATTTCTAAGGTGAGGCTTCTGGAGCGAAGTCAAACCCATACAAATATAACAATAGCAAAAGTTTGGAAATAACAATAACATAAACCATCTAAACACTTGTTGTCATAGTGTAAGAATAATCTAAATACAACTCAAAATAGGTAATCCAATTAAATCCAAAACAAAACTACAAGTCTATCTATGAATACAAAATAAAGAGATCAACTAGATAGGAAGAGGTTTGAGGTCGACTGTAAAGGCATAGAGTGGCCAATACCTCAATAATGTCATTGATCAACCGCATGATTGCAACATTAGTGTGATGCACTAATGCCTAGATCAATGTCAAAAGGGCATAGTAGGGATGAGTACAGTCTACATATACTCAATATCTATCATAGACCAACTAATAAAAGTAGAAAAAAAGTACATATATACATACTATGAGCACGCCACCTGCAATTAAAAATATCCCAAATGGTAGATCACACCATCTCCACTAATAGTTCAAAATATAGCATACAATGTAAAAACAAATATACAAAGAAAAAATGGATATGCATTGAAAAAATACAGAAGCACAATAGTAAAGATGTATAATGTATGAAATGCAATGATGATAATGATGATGTGTTATGATTGAGGCTATTGTATAACCTCCGTATACACCACTTAAGCCTCTATTTTTTCAAGTAGGACTTATAGGAGGTTTGAAACCAATCTAATTTCTCAAATACACAATCTAAGTATCAATATCTAAATACCCCATACTTATCCTACCTTGATTCAGCTCTTAGTTACATGATTAAGGGGTTTAAGGCTCGAATTTTTCAAAAAGTGTTGGGGACTTAGTCATTTTCAAGACCTCTAAACTTTGAGGACTTTCATTTTGGTCTTTTCGACCCTGAGACATTAGTTTTTGAGTTAATTCATGTTCAGAGATATAAGAAGTATATCTTAGAGGCAATTTTCATCCAATTCTTGATTTATAATTGAATGCATGTTCCATGATCTTTATCCTAGTGCGTGAAGTACTTATGAGGTGAGGAATTATAAAAGGAATCACTTAGAACAAAGTTGTGCTAAGATCCTTTGATTCATTCAAAGTTTGGTATTTGATTCTACAAGGTTAAGATATGATGTGTATAAATTTGTATACACAAGGAATTTTTCATCTCAAAAACCACCAAATTGTACATAATTGAATTATCTTTCCAACAATACCAATTGTGCCTTAATCCGATACTCAAGCAAAAAGTTATGATTATTTTTGTTAGAACCAGTAAGCCACCGCGATAAGAAAGCATCGCGGTAACCCTATAAACACATTCCAGTCGCAAATTTAATTTCCTTAGTGGAAATTATGTCTTTTCCCCTCAACCCGATCGTCCATAACATGATTTGGGGTATATTTTAGGTCCTAATTTGCATTTTTCTCCCATTCTGCTCTCAAATACACCCTAATCATCTCCCAAGAATATCAATTTCATTAATTTCTCTCCAAGGATACCAATAATTCAAGTTCCTCAAGTTTAAGAACCTTCAAAAAATCTTCGAGAATGGTGATTACTTTCCAAGATTAAGGGTTTAAGTATGTGGGAGTTCATTTATGGGTCTCCTTTCACACATGGAGCTCAAAAAACTTTCATTTAATTGATGATATTAAATTTCACTTTTTTAATGAAGTATCATGTGTTTAAGATAAATTTAAATCATGTTTTCTTTAGTAATTTGTCTAAATTCATGTCCAAGGCTGTTTTCATAAAACGTTAGGTTATCTCATACTTTATGTTCAAATTCCCGTGAGATATCCAATTGAATTTCATGTTACAATATCGAATTATGAACTTTGCCATGTCTACAAGTGTTTCTAAGTGAATTAATCTATTCATGATTTGAATTGCAAGTTTTCATATCCTATCCCATTGATTTCATGTTAAATCCTCAACTTATGAGGTTAGTCATCACCTATGTTGTTTTACATGTACATCATATTTCCATATTTAAGTTCATTATCCCCAGGTGTTGGATGAAGTACCCCTGTTAGGGTCTTTGAACCATAATCACTTATTTCATCGTTTCAAGATTGATATCATATTTTGTACTAATTCAGTGTTGGTGGGTTATGAACATCTGATACTAATGTGTTTTACATGATTTACATTTTCAAGTAACAAGTCAGGCAGAAATATGATTTTATTCCTATATTTAGATTATCACCTTTATAAAAAATGTTCCAGTTTTACTTTATGTTAAAGATATTAGTTATCATGATCAATAGTTTGCTCAGTTAAGCTTATTTCATTATAGTAATTAGTGTCATTCAATTGGGAGTAGGATTAAGAATAGAGCAAACAGAGGGATGGGGGATCACCTACTATTAAAGGATGTAACCTTTAGTAGCAGTCCTTTAGTTCCAAAACTACGTACCCAACATAGGTTAGAGATATAAACCTGCCAGTTTCATATTGAAAAAGTGTTTACCTACTAGTTGAGGTTGACACATATCTCATTAGAAACTCTGCCAGTTGAGAGTGACTCATTAGTCCTTCTAGACATTAGTTTAATGGATCCATATAAACATTGTTAGTACCCATGGCATGGTACTGACACCCTTCTAACTAGGTTACAGGTTGGACCACAATCAGCTCAGATTAGGGCATACCGGTTAAATATTACCTCCCATAGTCTCAGATAAATACTCAGTATAGAATTTAGTTTAAGTTTTCATGACCATAGCATATAGTTCATTAGTTATTTAGTTACCAAATTCAGTATTTCAGTTTACAAATTATTTTAAAATCATGTTATATGCTTGGTTATACGTTCTCAGATTTTATAGCTTTCAGTCTTTCAGCTTTCAAATTTATCTCAGTGACATAACAGATATATACTTAGTCTTGCATTCTCAAATATCACAATTTTTATGCATTTATGCTAAATATATTGTGTATTCAAATTCTTGAGTTATGTTGGTTTCCACTCCGTAGTTTCACACCCAGTACTCATAAAATACCCATGTTTTACTATCTTCCAATTTTAGTTCTACTTATATTATAAAAGTAAAGTTTTAAGAAACTAAGTGTAGTGATTCACCATCTTATCAGATCATGGTTACATATGAAATCAGTTTTTACTTACTGCATTCATCACCCACTTGCTCAGTAGTTCCAACAGTACTGATCCATATATATGTTTGTGTAGCTTTATTGTTTCATAATGTAGGTACCCATTGTAGTCCACACACCATGATCAAACAGTTGCAGTTCTAGCCAGCAGGTAATGAGTTCTTCTATTTCAAGGACTTTATTTAGAAGTTGTTCGTGTACTTTACTTTATAACTCATATGTATTGATTAGTGGTAGCTGGATTCATGTTCTACCTATCTATGGTCAGTATAGTAGAGGCTTCATCGATGTCACTTAGAGTTAGTCATGTAATTTTAGATCTCTCTTCAGTTTTATCTGATTGTAAACTTTATCAGTACTGTTTTACCCAGATTTTGTCATGATTATATTTTCGTATAGTAGAACTAGTTATTTAATATATTATAAATTAGTTTCTCAATAGTATGTTATTTCATGGGTTAGCTTGGGATTACTTGTGGTTCGAAGTATCGTGTTACGACTAGGGGGTAGTTTTGGGTCATGAAAAACTTGGTATCAGAGCCCAGAGTTCAAGTCTCATAGGTCATCTATGAAGCCATGTCAAGTAGAGTCTTGTAGAATGGTACGAAGATGTCTGTACATTTCTTCGAGAGGCTACGTGGTATTTAAGAAGAGTTTTCCTTCTTTTATGTCTCAGATCATGCTATAGAAAGGTTCTCTATGAAACTTATGTATATTCTAATCATGCTCCATTTAAGTATACTCTCCATTACTTTCAAGGTAATAAAAACAATGAAGCTCAAATTCCTACAGATAGAGCTTTCTCAGATAGTCCCCACAGACAGTTGTGGGATTGTATGCAGGCTCAAAAGTATCCTATTAGGTTCGTTATGTTCCAAAATTTTAAAGATTTCAATCATAACCATGAAAACTCCTGCACTAATCCAACGTTTGATGTGCTTTTAGATCTGTAACACCCTAATTTTTCTGAACCGGAATGCTACACGGTGCTTATAATCCTGAAAGACCACAAGCTAACCCATGACTGATATCTGTACCTATGCACTGCAATATATAATGTAATAGTGCAAAAAACATGAACATGTAGGCCATAAGGTTCAATTGAATAAAGAATCTATAAAATAGTAACATCCATGTGGGTGAAAGATACCCAAAACAACTGAAAACTGAATCTGAAAGCTAAATCTGAAAGCCTCTAAGTACGGTCTAAAATAAGGAGTTGACGGAACATGTCTCCAACTAACTCTGTAAAATTGAACTGAAGAAATAAATGAATAAATAAAATAATGTTGTCCTCGAATGAAGAGGACTCACTGCAACTCTGTATGCTGAATGCGACTGCTGCTGCTGGTCTGGGACTCGTGCCTCTAAACCTATGGTGTAACATGAAAAGAATGAACCATAGTGCAAATGCGTCAGTACAACTATAGTACTAAGTGTACGAGTGAGGTAGGATAATGCAAAGGGTTTACATGCATGAACAATGCTAACTGACTGAATGATATAAACGTAAGAGTACAAACATACATACATAGTAACTGAGATCATGAGTACATAATAGCAAAATCTATATGCTAATACATGGTTTAATGATAACTGGCATGGCTAAAACTGTAGTTCTGATAGCATGGGCGACTGTGTCTGAAAGTCTTGAATCTGATGGAACTTTTTGAGTCCCAATCAATAACTGAATTTGACTGTATCTAACAATCCTGGTATATTGATATCTAAAGAAATGTATGAGTTTTCTTACTGAGACTGAGTCTGAAACTGTGGGAGGTAGTTGTTTAACCGACATGCCCCATATGTGCCGTTATGGCTAAAATGGGGTCCAATCTCTGCCCTGACTGGAAGGGTGTCAATACCACGCCACTGGTAAGGACAACGTCTGAGCAACCCTCACATAACAGGTAACTCTAGTGAGAACAGTGGGAACCCTTATATAAAGGTTAAGCCACCTTATCTACCCTCATATAATAGGTTGTGATGTTTCAACCTATGCTGGCTACATAGTTCTGGAATGTAAGGATGACTGCTAAGAATCACACCCTCATATAGAGATGATTTCTCATCCTTGGGTTCACTCGGTGCTAACTCCTACTCCTATCTGAAGATACTAAACATGATTCAACTGACTGTACATGGACAGATTAACTGACTTCCATTGACTGATGGAGTAGTACTATTATCTGAGAGTTAACTGGGATCATGAGATTTCTGAGGTTTCCTGAGTCACATGACTGACTGAGTTCTATAGATTATAGCTTGAATGAGACTATCGTGACAACCTGACATGGCTCTAGGCACACAACTATGTTTTTTGGATACAAATACCCCCAGGAATCGATAGAAGAAAACTAACACACATGACATGTCTTGATCAAAAGATTGGAGTCCACAATTTGCTATATCATAAATAGGGGATAGTATATTTCATGTATTTAATCAATACCTCAAACATGGTAGGGAAAGCTTGGATATAGTTCGCGTACAAAATTCATATTTCCATCATTATACATACTTCATGCCATCACCATAAAAATACATAAATAGCATGGGTATTCATACTGAAGTGTATTGCTAACATGGACTTATCATTTAGATATCATGAAATCATGTAATTATGAACTAGCATCCTAGGCATTTTATCAAACACCTTACATGCATTGTTTAAGGCATAGGTGGATCTCATACTTGCATTAGTTCAACCCACTGAAAGTTCATGATTTTCAGCCAACAATCACATAGATTCCATAAAAAAGATCCTTAGATAGCATCTTTCAACTTGAACATCAATCATCAATGTGTACATGCTTATATCACCATAAAAGTTTATAAAATAACATTTAAAATCATGATTCTTGAACTCTATGAACGAATTGAATCCATAGATGAACACTACGCATACCTTAAAGCTTGATCTTGAAAGAGATCTAATATTTCTGAAGGTGCCTGAAGAAAACCTTAGGCTTACCCTTGATTTTTCTTGACTAGGGTTTGACCCCTTTGGGAAAGAATGTTCATGTTCCTGAGGAGATGATCTTGAGAGAAAACCCTAATCTTATGGTTGAAAGTGTATGAGAGAGCTTTTTGAGATGTTTTAACTAAAGAGAATGGAAGATAATATGTTCCTTGAGGGTTATAAGTCGTGGGAAGCGAAGGGAAAAGACCAAAATACCCTAATGAAATAAATTCTCAGTTGCTGAAAATAATAGCTGATGACATTTGTGACAAGGCATCAAAAATATGGTAAGCCATCAAAAATTTTGTTACACAGAAGCTGGAATTGATGGTTTCTGCCTAAGTATATTGACATTTGTGATAGGGCATCACAAATGTGGTAAGATACCATGAATTTTGTCACTTAGTACCTGGTTTCTGCCTAAGCCTGATGACCTTCGTGGTAGGGCATCACAAATGTGGTAAGCTACCATGAATGTTGTCACATAAGAGTTGGATTCTGCCTAAGGATGACGACCGTCATGGTAGGTCATCACAAATGTCGTAAGCTACCACGAATGTCATCACTTAGGAGCTATTTTCTGTGTAAGGCTGACGACCTTCATGGTAGGGTGTCACAAATGTGGTAAGCTACCACGAATGTTGTCACACAGTTTCCAGCCTGACATACTAGAGTAAAATAGGAATAACTCTTTGCTCTGATATCAGATATAGCAAAAATTGGTATCGTTGGAAATCTAATTCAATTATGTATCTGTTGATAGGTCATCAAATCAAAAATTCCAAGTATAATGAAATATATGCTTATTTGAAATTGACTATACCAATATCCTTCTCAAGAATTTAATCGGTAAGGAATGTTTTGATTCGTCTGATAGCTGGGAGTTATTTGAAGCCTTAATATACATATAACTTAATAATAAAAATATAAATAACCATGATGTACTATGCATGAGCTTGGTACATGGCTCTAATATTGGTTTGGATTTTATGGGGTATTACAATATCTCTTCCTTGGAAACATTCGTCCTCAAATAATGACTGCTTGGGAGGGGAGAAAAGATGAAACGATGCATACACTGTTCATGCTCAACTGGCACATGATTTTAGGACTGAATTGAATTCTAAACTGAATATAGCCTAACTGAACATACATATCTGATGCATGACTGATAAGCTGAACTCATGAATGCATGATGATCTATGCACTGATACTTGATACCAATTTTATATTGGAATTTTGAACATGTAACTGAATAAGCTTAAGGAAAATGGTTACCTTGAGCTAAGTCTGAATTAGTGGAGAAAATATGAGGGTACTTGGTTTGCATTTCTGCTTCAGCTTCCCAAGTAGCTCCCTACATAGACTGATTCCGCCAATGAACCTTGACTAGAGGGACTTCTTTGTTCCTCAGCCTATGAGTCTGATAGTCAAGGATTTCAACTGGAATGTCTTCATAAGAGAGGCTATTCTTAATGTCAACGCTCTGAATAGGGACTATAACTCCTGGGTCACCTATGCACTTCTTAAGCAAAGAGACATGGAAGACTGGATAACTGAGGCTAGATCTAAAGGCAATTTGAGCTCATAGGCTACTTTGACAAAGCAACTGAGAATCCTGAAGGGACCAACATATCGGGTACTGAGCTTTCCCTTCTTTTCGAATCTTTTCACTCCCTTCATAGGAGAGATCTTGAGATATACATAGTCATAAACCTCGAATTTGAGATCCACATAAGACTTCTATCGGCTTTGAACAACCCGATGTCTTTCACTTATCAACTAAAGTTTCTCTAAGGCATCATATACTAAGTCACGCCCTATGACTGCGGTCTCACTAACTTCGAACCAACCGATCGGAGACCTATATCTCCTACCATAGAGACCTTCGAATGGAGCCATCCGAATACTGGAATGATAGCTGTTGTTGTATGCAAACTCAACCAAAGGCAAGTGGACATCCCAGCTTCCTTTGAAATCAATTGCATACGCCCTTAGCATATCTTCTAGAGTCTGAATGGTCCTTTCTGCTTGACCATCTATCTGAGGATGAAACACTGTACTGAGATAAACTTGGTTACCAAAACCTTTTTGGAGCGCTTTCTAGAAATAAGAGGTGAACTAGGTACCTCTGTCTGAGATGATAGATAGTGGAACACCGTGTAATCTGACAAACTCCCTAATATAGAGTTTGGCATAATCCTCGGCTGAGTAAGAGGTACGAACTGGAAGAAAATGAGCTGACTTGGTCATTCTGTCTACAATGACCCAATCTGAATCATGCTAATGATGTGTTCTAGGCAAACCCATAACAAAATCCATGTTCACTTCTTCCCACTTCTAAGTAGGAATAGTTAACTCCTGCAGGGAACTACTAGGTTTCTGATGCGCTATCTTAACCTGCTGACATTTAGAGTACTTAGCCACAAACTCTGCAATATCCCTCTTTATCCCACTCCACCAATAGATCTCTCGTAAGTCACGGTACATCTTAGTGGCCCGTGGATGAATAGAGTATTGCGCACCATGCGCTTCTGTAATAATTTTCTCCCTCAAGTCATCTACACCGGGAACACATAGATGACCCTGACAACGAAGAACACCATCTCCCCCTTGGGGACAAACCTCTACTTACTGACTATGAACTGAATCTTTTAGCTTGACAAGTCTAGGATCCCTGTCTTGCTTCTCTTTCACCTCAAAAACTAGAGATAACTTTGAATACATACACCACCCTTTAAAGAGTTGACTAAGAGAATGCCTAGTCCGGTAAGCTGATGAATCTCCTGAGCTGATTCCTTCTTACTATCCTCAACATTGGAAACACTACCCACGGACAGTCTACTGAGTGTGTCGGCCACTATATTGGCCTTGCCCGAAAGATAAAGGACACTCATGTCATAATCCTTCAAGAACTCTAACCACCTTCTCTGACGAAGATTGAGATCTTTCTGGGAAAAGACATACTAAAGGTTCTTATGATCTGTGAAGACGTCTACATGAACACCGTATAGATAATGCCTCTAAAAATTTAAGGCACAGACAACTGCTGCTAATTCATGGTCATGAGTAGGATAATTCTTCTCATGGGGCTTTAAATGTCTGGAGGCGTAGGCTATGAATCTACCATGCTGCATGAGGACACAACCTAAACCTACTCTGGATGCATCACAATATACTACGAAACCATCAAAACCATCGGGAAGTGCTAAAACTGGAGTTGAGGTGAGTCGAGTCTTTAACTCTTAAAAACTCTTCTCACAAGGTTCTGACCACTTAAACTTGACCTTCTTCTGAGTCAATCTGGACATAGGAGATACAACAGAAGAAAATCGCTCAACAAACCATCGGTAATAGCTAGCGAAACCTAAGAAACTTCTGATATCTGATGGAGAGATAGGGCGAGGCCAGTTTCTTACTACTTTAGTTTTCTGAGGATCTACTCTAATGCCATCTCTGGAACCAATGTGGTCAAGGAATGCTACTGATCTTAGCTTAAATTTGCACTTAATGAACTTGGAGAACAACTGGTGATCCCTGAGAGTCTGAAGAACAATTATGACATGGTCTAAATGATTACACTCTATGAGAGAATGGACCAGAATATCATCTATGAAAACTATGACGAATGTGTCTAAGTACTTCTTGAACACCCGGTTCATCAATTCCATGAAAGGTGCAGGGGCATTGGTAAGACCAAAGGAAATGACTAGAAATTCAAAGTGACCATACCGAGTATGAAAAGCTTTCTTTGGAATGTCACATTCTCTAACTCTGAGCTGATGATAGCCTGATCTAAGGTCTATCTTAGAGAAATAAATGGTACCCTAAAGTTGGTCAAACAAGTAGTCTATCGTAGGCAACTAATACCTATTCTTGACCGTGACTTTGTTGAGTTGACGATAATCAATACATATTCAGAGAGAACCATCTTTCTTGCGCACGAATAAGACTGGCGCACCCCATGGGGATACACTGGGCCTAATGAATCCCTTTATATAAGAGATTCTTCAACTAATCTTTCAATTTCTTGAGTTCTGCTGGTGTCATTCTGTATGGAAGAATAAAAATAGGCTGAGTATCTGGGAGAAGGTCTATGCCAAAGTCTGTTTCCCTTTTGGGAGGAATGGTTGGAAGATCTTTGGGAAAGACGTCTGAATATTCATTAACCACTGGGACTAATTCGAGACTGGGAGATTCGGAACTCTAATCCTTAACCTGCATGAGATGATACGCACACACCTTAGAAATTATTTTCCTTGACCGAAGGTAGTAAATAAGCTGACCCCTAAAAGATAAAGTGCTAACCTTCCACTCTAGGACGGGTTCATTCGGGAATTGAAACTGAACTATCTTGTTTCTGTAGTCGACTATGGCATAGAAGAAATGAAGCCAATCCATGCCGAGAATGACATCAAAATTAGTCATCTCTAACTCGACTAAATCTGGTGATGTGGATTTATGAAATATCATAACTAGGCAGTTCCTGTATACCCGCTGAGCTATGATGATTTTACACATTGGGGTAGAGATCGAAAAGGGCTTTTCTAAAATTTTAGGACTGATTCTGAAATCTTCTGTTATGTATGGAGTGAAAAAAGACAAGGATGCACCTGGGTCTAGCAAAGCATAAACATGAACGTGAAAAATCTGTAATGTACAAGTAATGACATCAAGAGAAATTTCCTGATCCAGCCGGTTTTGAAGAGCATAGAGTCTATTTGGGCGTTGCCCACTAGTAGCACTATAAGTGGCACCCTACAGGTTCGGGCGACTAAACTGAGCTATGGAACAATTCTGCTGACCCTGAGGACCTGTCTTAGGATGGTCCCTAACTCTGTGTCCTGGCTTGCCACAACCAGAATAAGTATGGGCTTACCGCAAGTCTGACACTGAGGATAAGTATGGGCACTACTAACACTACTCTGAGATTTAGAACCTGGTGCTCTGTCTCTGTTGCCATCCCTTAACTTTGGCACTAGGGAACTATCAGAAGAAGGGGATAGAACTACTGACTTAGGATGAAACTGCAAATGATTTCCTCCCTCTGATTTGTGCTAAGCAAAACTGAAACTGCCTGCTCTTGCTCTCTTGTTCTGCCTCTCCCTAGTCTTAACCTTCTGCTTCTCTATCTGTTGAGTATGGGTCATGAGCCTGGCTAAAGTCATATCACTATTTAGCATCACAGACCTACGCTCATTTACAATGCTATCATTCACCCTTGACATGAAATTGCTCATCTTAGCCCTGTTGTTTATAATCACATGAGGGGCATATCTGGTTAGATGATTAAATCTAAGAGAATACTCTCTAACTATCATATTTCCCTACCTGAGATTGATAAACTTAAGAACTTTGGCCTCTCTCAGCTCTTGGGGAAAGAATCTATCTAAAAAAGCTGTGACAAATTCTTCCCACTCGATGGGACCTGCGCCATCTACCCTCTCAAACTTCCACTGTTTTAACCAAGTGTGATCCACATCTTGCAACTGATATGTGGCTAGCTCAACACTCTGAGAAGAAGTCATACCCATGATATCATTGACCTTCTGGACTTGGTCAACGAATTCCTAATAATCCTCTTCTAGCTTAGACACAAATAAGGATGGAGGGTTCATTCGGGTGAAGTCCCGAATCTTAGCTGCTGCTAAATTGGCCACTGGGTTGGCCGAAACAACCACTGGTCATTCATTTTGGGCAGCTACAGACTGATCAAGAGCGAAAAATGCGATCCTGAACTCTGTATGAGAAATATGTTTGCCCAAAGGATCTTCGGGCTAAGGAGTTGGCTGATTTCTTCTCTTTGGAGGCATTTTTCTGAAATAAGAGAAGAGTGGATAAGACTGAGAGACTGACTTGAAATTATGCTTACTAGCACGACATGAATACTAAAGGAAGGGAATTGTTCCTAAAACATCTCATAGCCTCCTATACATAAATGTGGCGCGCAATACACCCATGTACAAGACTCTACTAGATGTGGCTTTCAAATTACTAGGACTCTATTGAACCTAAGGCTCTGATACCAAGTTTGTAACACCCCAATTTTTTTGAACCGAAATGCTATACGGTTCTTATGACCCCAAAGGACCACAAGCTAACCCATGACTCATATTTGTACCTGTACACTGCAATATATAATGTAATAATGCAGAAAATATGAACATGTAGGCCATAAGGTTCAACTAAATAAAGAACCTGTAAAATAGGAACATCCGTGTAGGTGAAAGATACCCAAAACAACTGAAAATTAAATCTGAAAGCTAAATCTGAGTGTAAATCCGAAAGCCTCTAAGTACTATCTGAAATAAGGATTTGAAGGAACGTGTCTCCAACTAACTCCGTAAAACTGACTTGAAGAAATAAATGAATAAATCAAATACTGTCATCCTCGAATGAAGAGGACTCACCAAAACTCTTTATGCTGAATGCGACTGCTACTGCTGGTCTGGGAGTCGTACCTCTGAACCTATGGTGTAACATGAAAAGAAAGCACTATAGCATAAATGCGTCAGTACAACTGGAGTACTGAGTATATGAGCGGGGTAGGCTAATGCAAAGGGTTTACATGCATGAACAATGCTAACTGACTGACTGATATAAACGTAAGAGTACAAACATACATACATAGTAACTGAGATCGTGAGTACATGATAGCTAAATATGTACGCTAATACATGGTTTACTGATAACTGACATGGCTAAAACTATAGTTCTGATAGCATGGGTAACTATGTCTGACAGTCTTGAATCTGATGGAACATTCTGAGACCCGAGCTATAACTGAATTTGACTATATCTAACAGTCCTGGTATACTTATATCTAAAGAACTATCTGAGTTCTTTTATTGAGACTGAGTCTGAAACTATAGGAGGTAGTTGTTTAACCGGCATGCCCCATATGTGTCGTTATGACTAAGATGGGGTCCAATCTCTGCCCTGACTAGAAGGGTGTCAACACCACACAATTGTTAAGGACAACGTGTGAGCAAACCACATATAACAGGTAAATCTACTAAGAACGGTGGGAACCCTTAAGAACGGTGGGAACCCTCATATAACAGGTTAAGGCACCTCATCTACCCTCATATAATAGGCTGCGATGTCTCAACCTATGCTGGCTACATAGTTCTGGAATGCAAGGATGACTGCTAAGAATCACACCCTCATATAGAGGTGAGTTCCCATCCTTGGGTTTACTCTGTGCTAACTCCTACTCCTATCTGAAGAGACTAAACATGATTCAACTGACTGTACATGGACAGTTTAACTAACTTCCATTGACTGACGAAGTAGTACTATTGTCTGAGAGTTAACTGGGATCATGAGATTTCTGAGGTTTCCTGAGTCACATGACTGACTGAGTTTACTATATTATAGCTTGACTAAGATTATCATGACAACATGACATGGCTCTAAGCACACAGCTATGTTTTTTGGGTACGAATACCCCCAGGACTCTATAAGAGAAAATTGCCACACATGACATGACTTGATCACAAGATTTGAGTCAATAATTTGCTATATCATAAGTAGGGGATAGTATACTTCATGTATTTAATCAACACCTCAAACATGGTAGGGAAAGCATGGATATAATTCACACAAAAAATTCATATTTCCATCATTATACATACCTCATGCCATCACCATAAGAATACACAAATAGCATGGGCATTCATATTAAACTTTATCACTAACATGGACTTGTCATTTAGATATCATGAAATCATGTAAATATGAACTTCTAACATCTTAGGTATTTTATCAAACACCTTACACGCATTCTTTAGGGCATCGGTGGATCTCAAACATACATTAGTTCAACCAACCCAAAGTTCTTGATTTTCAACCAACAATCACATATATTCCATGAAAAACATCCTTAGATATCATCTTGAAACTTGAACAACAATCATCAACTTGTACATGCTTATATCACCATAAAAGTTTACAAAATAACATTTAAAAGCATGATTCTTGAACTCTATGAGCGAATTGAATCCATAGATGAACACTATGCATACCTTAAAGCTTGATCTAGAAAGTGATCTAATGTTTTTGATGGTGCCTGAAGAAATCCTTAGGCTTGCCCTTGATTTTTCTTGACTAGGGTTTAACCCCTTTGGGAAAGAATGTTCTTGTTCCTTAGGAGATAATCTTGATAGGAAACCCTAATCTTGTGGTTAAAAGTGTATGAGAGATCTTTTTGAGATGTTTTAACTAAAGAGAATGGAAGATAATACATTTTTTGAGGGTTATAAGTCAGGGGAAGTGAAGGGAAAAGACCAAAATACTCTTATGAAATAAATTCCCAGTTCTGAAAATAATAGCTGACGACATTTTTGACAAGGCGTCAAAAATTTGGTAAGCTGTCAAAAATGTCATCATACAGAAGCTGGAATTGATAGTTTCTGCCTAAGTCTAACGACATTTATGACAAGGCATCGTAACTGTGGTAAGATACCACAAATGTTGTCACTTAGGAGCTGGTTTTTGCCTAAGGTTGATGACCTTTGTGGTAGGGCGTTATAAATGTGGTTAGATACCATGAATGTCGTCACATAGGAGCTGGATTCTGCCTAAGGCTGTCGAGCTTCGTGTTAGGGCATCACAAATGTGGTAAGCTACCATGAATTTCATCACTAAGGAGATAGTTTCTTCCTAAGGCTGACGACCTTCATTTGTAGGGCATCACAAATGTTGTAAGCTACCGCGAATGTCGTCACACAGTTTCCAGCCTGACATGCTGAAGTAAAAAAGGAATAATTCTTTGATCCAATATCAGATTCAGGCGAATTTGGTATCTTTCAAAAGATATTCAATTATCTATTTTGTGATAGGTTATAAACTCAAAAATTGCAAGTATAATTAGAGATATGCTCGTTTGAAGTTGACTATACCAATATCCTTCTCAACAATTCAATCGGTAAGGAATGTTTTGATTCGTTTGATAGCTGGGAGTTATTTGAAGCCTTAGTATACATCTAAATTAATCATAAAACTTTAAAAGAACCATGATTTACTATGCTTGAGCTTGGTACATGGCTCTAATATTGGGTTTAATTTTTTGGGGTATTACAAGCTCCCTCCCCAAAATACTATGATAGCATATGACCTAGAGTTAGAAACATGAACCTAGAAATTTAACAACAATAAAAGTGGGGATAGTGTTATCTAAATTTGATGCATTATGTCTCTATGGGGATAGTTGTATGAAGGTAAACCAGAAGGCTTGAAATAGTGTATGCAAGAATTTAAGTTTGTTGATTGGAAATTATAAGTATGTTGGTGTAATGGTAGTTCTCGTGGTTTAGGGAAAATATAATTTTAGAGATATGATATTAGTAGGATATTTTAAAAGTAGCATGTTTTATTAAAGGTTTGGTAATATCTATGTTAAGTGTCAGAATCTAAGTTTGAATTGTGGATGGTCAAGCCAATAGAAAGAAGAGTTAAAATTCTAGATTGCGTGAACTCATGTTATGGTGATACTCATGAAGATTCTAAGTTAGTAAGTGTTTAAGTTATTATATGGTTATAAATTGGGTCTATAGAAAGTAAAGAGTTTTATATCAGAAGGTAGTACTAGCAGCAGATTTTACACTTCTATGTCCAGTCTTCCAGGATAAGTTTACTATTGATGTGTATTAATGTATCTCAGGATTTAGAGTAAAGTTGTTGCAATTTAGTTTAGAGTTTACCGAAAGGGTCCTGTAGACTTAGAATGATAGCTTTAAGCTAAGGGGGATATGATACAATGAGAAACCAATTTAGGCTCTTAGATCCTAGTACTGATGCCAGTATGTGTAGAAAATCAGTAAAGGAGGATGATTCCTAACCTATTCTTATTTCAATGTTGTATTTCAGTCATCAGAATATTTACTCATGCCTTGAGTGTCATTTCCATGATCATAGTACATGTTCAGGCATATCATAAAGATCATGTACACTTCCAGATCTTTGTATGATGAGTTCAAGTTTACTCTGCAGTAAGAATTATATTCCGTGAAATTATAAACTCCAAACTAAGTTCTTGTAGCTTATGACTCGTGTACTCATGCTTTACGAATGTTCAGCTCTAAGTACTCATCATACAATCTTAATGATCAGTAAAATTCAGATTATGTCATGTATGTCCTCAGTTTAGCTCTCTTGATGAATTCATGCTTTTGATACTCTATTCATCAAGCCTCGGTTAAGTGTCCAAGTTATGTATAGTATTCTTTCATGCTTCAGATCCTCATGTTCTAACCTTTAAGTGGCCTTTCCTTAGGACAAGATAGTGATGATGAATAGTTGTTTAGATGGGAGAGAGTAAATATTTCTTGTTGACAAAAGATTGGTGTATGTTTGTTTTAGCTTAGGATGTAAGTGTAAAGTAAGATTGAAGCCTAGTTTTTGATACATGTCATGGTTAGTTGAAATTTTATGCATGTTTTCTTGGCGTAGTGCATAAAAGTTGTTATTGATAGAGGTTTAGAGAATATGAGAAAGATGCCTTTATGGATGTTTTCCCAGAAGTTCATATATGGTTATAATGATAGGCTTGAATATTATATTGGTGTATAAGTTGATGAAGGTATTACAGATTAGTAAATTCCTAGTATGAGGTTGAATTTATTTGTTCAAGTGGTAATAAGAATTAATCTTAAGATGAGGAGTCGTGAAAATGCAGGATGTATTAAATTCATGATTTAGACTAGTATTATAGTGCAATGTGTGCACTTTGTATATTTGAGTAGTCTTGAACATAGTGTGAGAATTCACTTCAACTTAGACTTTAGTCGATACAGTTATCACTGCCATGTGAATATTTTAATTAGCCTTGAGTGAAGTGAAGTTTTGAAGTAAAATGTATAGTTGAGTATAATCTTTTAGTCATGATCCAATTTGTAAGTGTCCCGTGCATCATCTCAGTCTTTCCATAGTATTTCAGCCAAGTTAGTATCATTCGATGGACGAACAATCCCAAGGGCAGATATTGTAATAGCTCAAGTTTTTATGCCCTAAATCTCTCATCTTTTCTTCATGAAATTAGATCCAGCCTAATGAAATGGTTATCCATAAGTTGACTCTCTCATTTCGATCTCATCCTTATAACTATTCTCATTTCATTGCATGCATTTAAGGAATTAGTTTAGTTTATGATATTTAGTTTATGTATCATTCTTCAGACTCAGTTATGCAATCATGTTCCAAGTCATGCATGTTCAGTATATGATCTCAGTTACCTTAGTCTAGTACTCTCAATCTACCCAATCTCATTCAAGGATGAATGTTCCCAAGGGGGAGATATTGTAATAACCCGTACTTATCCTAGGTCGATTCATCTCTTAGTTTCATGCTTAAAGGTCTTAAATCTTGAAATTTTCACTAAGTGTTGGGGACTTAGTCATTTTCAAGACCCCTAAACATTGAGAATTTTCCTTTTGGTCATCTCGGCCCCAAGACATTAGTTTTTAAGTTAATTTATGTTCAGGATATAAGATGTTGTCTTGAGGGAGTTCCAGATTTTTTGGACAACTTTTGAGGCACATTTGGATTATGAATCCAGCAAGCCACCACAATAGGGTAACGCCTCGGTGACATTCCCTTTGGCATGTATATCGCTTCGTGGTAAAGGTATTTTCATCCAGTTCTTGATTTCTAATTAAATGCATGTGCCATGATATTTATCCTAGTGTATGAAGAGCTTATGTGGTGAAGAATGTTCATAGGAATCACTAATAATAAAGTTGAGCTAAGAGCCTTTGATTCATCCAAAGTTTGGTATTCAATTCTACAAGGGAAAACTTTGAAAGTGTATAACTTTTGATATACGTGGAATTTTCAGCTCAAGATCCAATAAATTATAAATAATTTAATTAACTTTCCAATGATATCAATTTTTCCTTAATTCGATACTCAATGAAAAGTTATGATCATTTTCGTCAGAACCATTAAGCCACCGCGATAAAACCGCATCGCAGTGACCCTGTAAACTAAATTCCAATTGTGAATTTAATTGCCTGAGGGGAAATTGTGTCTTTTTCCCTCAACCCTATCATCCATAGCACGATTTAGGGTATAATTTAGGTCGTATAGCCTTCTTCTCCAATTCTCCTCTTAAAGAAACCCTAATCATCTCCCAAGAACATCAATTTCATTACTTTGTCTCCAAGGAAACCAAGAATTCAAGTTCCCCAAGTTCAAGAACCTTCAAGAAAGCTTCAAGAATGATGCTTCCTTACCAAGATTAAGGGTTTAAGGTGTGTGGTATTTCATCCATAGGTCCTCTTTCACCCATGGATCCCAAAAATATTTTCATTAATTGAAGATATGAACTTTCCGTTTGTTTATCAAGTATAATGTGTTCAAGATGAATTTAATCATGATTTCCTTATCAATTTGACTAAATTCATGTCCAATGATGTTTTTATGAAAATTTAGGTTATCTCATGCTTTATGCTTCGATTCTCATGACATTTTCAATTGAATTTCATGTTATAATATCGAATTGTGAAGTTTCCAATGTCTACAAGTGTTTCCAAGTGAATTAATCTATTCATACTTTGAGTTGCAAGTTTCCATGTCCTATCCCATTGATTTTTTGTTAAATCCCCAACTTATAATATTAGTCATGCACCCATGTTGTTTTCACATGTACATCATATTGCCATGTTCAAGTACATCATACTAGAGGCAATTGAAAGGGTCTTTCCTAGAAAGGTTCTTTCCACCTTCCAAAAGGGTGGAGTTGAGAGACATGACCATTAATTTTAAACAGCTCCCAATTGAAGCCCTTCATGAGACTTGTGAGAAGCTTAAGAAAAAGCTGATATAGTGCCTGAACCACAACGGACATACATTTGATGGAAACTCTATACAGGGCTCCAAATTCTGTGATGAAGCTGATAGTGGATAATATAGTTGGTGGTTCATTTGTTGATCTCACATTTCCTAAAGCATAGGAGATGCTAGACAGAATGACCAAATAGAGTAGGGCTTGGAATACCAGGGATTCTGTGGTTGCAAGCCCCACTGTCTGTTAGTATGACTATGGAACAACGTAGGAAAGACGAAGAGCATAATTAAGACATGGCTTATTTGAAGACGCAGATGGATTTACTAACCAAGCATTTACTATCAGGCAAGACTAAGAAAGTAAAGGCTATGAGATCTCAGGGCAGAGTTGATTCTGACTCAGAACAAAAGGCAAAATATATAAATAATCAAGGGGTTTTCGAGGCAATATCCAAGGGAATCAAGGTCGAATTATTATGATAAGTCGGGTTATAAAGATAAGGAACAAGGGAATTGGAGGAGAAATAATGATAGGAGCGGGTTATATGCCCCTACTGAAAATTGTGAAGTTGCTGCAACAAGTTCTGGAAAGATGTCCATAGAGGACATGATGGATAAATTATTGAAAGGAGTTAAGAAAACCAATGTCGGTATGACTACTATGAAGAGTGACTTATCTTCCATGAGTCAGTTGGTGAACTCACACTCAAATTCAATCAAATAGTTGGAGCAGCAAATGAGCCAACACTCCACAATACTGAATCAAAGGAAAAGAGGTACCTTACTAAGTGATACGGTTCAGAATCTATGAAATGATGGCTCATGTATGGAGATTACCACTAGGAGTGGTAAGATATTACCTGGCCCTTCTATGGGCAAAGGTGGAGTTGAAGATATGATTGAAGTAGATAATGAACATGAAGAAAGTTGTACAGTGGAGTCTGAGAAGATGGATAGTCCGGCTGATGCTTTGGAAAAAAAAAAGAGAAAGAGAAGAATGTTGTGGTTACCACTATCCCAAAACCACCGCCACCCTTTCCTCAATGATTGAATAAGAAATATGGTGATACAAAATTTACCAAAATTCATGGCAATGTTAAAGCAGCTAACCGTGAATAAGCCCTTAGTGGGGGTGCTTGAGCAAATACTAGGATACACTAAGTTTGTTAAGGATCTTGTGATGAATAAAAGAGCGGTGAGATACGAACCCATGGACAATTTCCAACACTGTAGTGCCATTTCTTCAAGATCCTTAGCGTAAAAGAAGGTTGATCCCTGAGCATTCACCATCCCTTGTACTATAGAGTCGCTTGATTTTGCTAAAGCCTTATACAATCTCGGAGCAAGTATTAACTTGATACCACTAGCTCTTTATAAGAAGTTGGTTTTGGAGGATCCTACCCCTACAAATATGCGGTTGGTAATGGCGAACAGGTCTGTGAAGCGGCCAGTAAGAATATTACATGACGTATTGGTAAAGGTGGCCGACTTTATATTTCTTGACAATTTTTTAGTCCTTGACTTTGATGTGAACTTTGAAGCGCCCATTATTTTAGGAAGACCATTTTTAGCAATTGGGAGAGTGATAGTTGACATGGAGCTGAATGACCTCAAGTTTAGGCTCAATGAAAAAAAAGCAAAATTTGAAATGCACCCATCTATGACATAGAAAAAGGATATGAGTGTTTTCTCAATCGTGGATGTGTTCTATGAGGATGTGAAAGAGGTATCACAAGGTGTCTTGATTAATTATTAGCAGTCAAGATGGCTGAGTCGTGCCACGACACTTAATCAGGCGCTATTGGGAGGCAGCCCAAATTTTTTATATTTAAAGCAAGTTATTTTTATTTATTTAGATGGTAAGTATGATGAACTGATGAGGTATGTAGGGGTCGAGGTATAATTGATGTAGCAAGTTAAGTGATCCTGGCGACATAGGTGACGAGCTATCACAATTGTAATAAGCCGTCAGATTCATCGTCAGAGAAATCAGATCTGAGGTACGTTCTGTTAAGGCTGATGACATTTGTGACGGGCTATCACACTTGTAATAAGCCATCAGATGTGTCATCAAAAAACCCAAAATAAGCTATCAAACAATTCTAGGCCCAGTTAAAGGAATCTGACCCGGCCTAAAAGAAAATCTTTTCACCTTCCTACTTTTCTTTTTTCTTTTCTTTAGTTTATTTCTTTCTATTTTTAGTTTATTCTCTTGCATTTTTGAATTAGTTCTTAGCAATACAAGAAAAATTCCTTTTCTTTTTGCTCGATGAAGTTAAGTTCAAACACAAAGTGATCTTTCTCTTTCATCTTTTCATATGCTCTACAATACTCAAGAAGCTAAGTCGCCTAACAGGTATGCTCTAAGACTCTTTTCTTTGCATTGGATAGTAGTGAGGTTGATGTACACCTTGGTTTTCAAAGAGATTGAGTCAAGTTTATCTTGCCATTGTAGTAAGAAACTGAAACTAGGGTTTACAGTTATGCATCGAGCTAAAAAGGTTAAAATCCCAATTCAAGAAAGTAATTCTATGTTTTGTGGGAAGAATTGGGAAGGATGAGTATGTTAAAAATTAACTAAAGATCATGTTCTGAGCTGACGACATACCTGATAAGTTATCACAATCGTGATAGCTTATCAAACATATTGTCACAAGTGTGAAAAAGTTGATCGATTCTGATTGAGGTTGACGATATGTCTGAAAAGTTATCACAAATGTGACGGCTTATCAGATTATGTCGTCACAAGTTGATAAAATTGTGTTGGTCCTGTTTAAGAATGATGATATATCTGGTAAGTTATCACAAATATGATGATTTATCAGACCATGTCATCATAAGTTGAGGAAAGTGAGCCTATTCTGCTCAAGGCTGACGACATGGCTGGTAAGCTATCAGAGATGTGATGACTTATTAGACCATGTCATCACAACTTTGATCTGAAGCACTAATAAACCCCTTTCAAGGGATCTAAAACTTCAATGACTGAACTTCTTTCATTATGTAATCTTGAGTACTGAATAATTATGTTCTTCTGCTACAGAGTTTATAATGGCACCTAAGGAAAAAGGATCCAAATCAGCAAAGAAGGTGACTAAGGGGAGTATTCCTCGGATACTCTTTGATGAGTTTGATTATGAAGATGAAGAACCACAACTCATAAGGAGGAGAAAGACAAAGAGTCTGAAAATAGCTTCACCACCTCAACAAGCTGAGGAGGTGTATGAAGAAAGTGAATCTGAGGAACCAGCAACATATGAACATACACATTCGGAGCAGATAGACTCTGAACAACCTGATTCGGAGCAACCTGATTCAGATCAACCAAATTTTGAGTAACCTGATTCTGAGGAATCATCATCTAGGTCCCCTTCTTCTGAACAATGGGATGATAAAGATTCTCCGATATGGGAAAATTTGATCAAATGCAAGAACCCCGGTGTTTAAGAAAGCGCTAAATGGAAAATTCCTGAGGCAAATAACATTTTCTATGATGGGCTTCTCAGAACTCAAAGAAGATCTATTAAAAAGCCAATTATTTAAGAAATGAGAATCATTACTACCGAGTTGAGCAGATATCCTTCAATGGAGTAGACATTCCGAGACTATGACTTAGCAGGACTACAAAAAGAGGTGATTCATTTTTTCCTGCACTAGTTTGGGAGTTATACGCCAACTACCAGGCTACCTTGGAAAAGATGGGTAAGTAAGGAAAAAAAACAACAGATCAGCCCTTGTTGGAGAAAGTTCTGGTGAGGGACGTAATGGTAGTTCTCTCAGAAAGAACCATCAATAGATTCCTTCATGGTCCTGACTTCACTCCTCAGGCCACTTCACTAACATTCTACTCTCATTAAAGGATCGTGATAAATAACATCCTTGGTTAGCCAACCTCATAGATGAAAAAAAACCGGAATGGTTGATCGGCCCAAATAAAAGAATATTCAAGACCTTTCTAACTCAAGAGGTAAGGTTCGGGTGGGATGTAGTATACACCTGGTTAATCTCCACAGCTGGAGATAATATTCTTAGTGATGATAGAGAAGCATTAGTCGCGAGCCTCGTCGCTAAGTTTCACATAAACTTCGAGGAAATCATTTCTGAGGAGATACAAATTCAGGTATCAAGAACTGACACTGCATATCCATTCCCATGCCTGATTACAAAGTTATGTAAGGAGTCCAATGTACCTGAGTTTGCAGGCATAGACCAAGATATTCCAGCCAGGAAGACCCACAACCCCGTTAGGTATGATCAAAATTGTCCTAGGCTTGTGCTTGGCAAGGTAACAGGGGTTGCCACAGAACCGGTGAGCATTCTTGAAGTGAAACCAGTTGTCACTAGCACAGATACAGTACCGAATATGAAGGTGCAAGATTCTGAAGTTGTACAGCTAACATCCTCTGCAAAAGCAGATTCAGTGCTTGAGAATAAAACAAACCTTTCAGCTATTGTTTTACCAACAGAATTTTCCTTCAACCAGCTTAATTTTAGGTGAGTGGTGAAACAAGCAAAGTGGTACGATGCACAGCTGCAACCTTTTGCCAAGCAATTTGTCTCTATTGTCGACAAGAGGATTAAGGTAGCATTTGAACCCTTCTTGACGTTGCCTAGTCGGATTAATAAGTTAGAGAATCATTTTAATGTACGATTAAGAGAATTATCAGTCCCAGATCTTGCACTATTCAGAGCAACCCTGGACAACGCAAAAGCTGATGTTGGAGTATTATAACAGCACCAACTTATGGTGTCTGTGGATCCAGTTGCTGATGAGTCTGAGGATGAAGTTCCCTTATTTGACCTTAATGTGGAACCGGTGAAGCAAAAGAAAAAAAGAGTGATAAAAAATATAAGGGTAAAAGGAAAAAAGCTAACAGCGAAGATTAAATAAAAATAGAAAAGAAGGCAAGAAAGAAGGTATAAAAAGTAAAAATAAAAAGGGTGATGCGAGCATCCAAGGCAAAAGCAGAGAGAAGGGAAGAAAGAGCTACGAGCTCGGGTTATAGGAGCATCAGATAGTGGACTCCCTCCAAAACCTGTGACAGCGCAGCAGCGGGCTACTGATGTGAGTATTCTAGCAGAAGACTCTGCTACAGGGTCAGGGACCCATGATTCCCGTTCTTGAGCCACTCCAGCTATACCCTAACCCTTAGTTCAGTTTCTCTTTGCATGTATATTAGCGAAAATGCTTAATTTTAAGTTGAAGGTGTAGGGTGATTTGTTGTAAAACGTTGTAGTTGACTAGGAGAAATACAAGTACCTTAGGCAGTTAACATATTTTTGTTGATTTTTGAACACCTCTCCAATGGTCTATTTTATAACAGTGTGATATGTATTTATGTGTGACCACTGTGCATCTTTTTATGGCATTAGTACTAGTGACATGATAACCATTTCTAAATAATTGCATGAACTGGATGGGTAGTAGCTTGTAATGTACCTATGTGCCATGTGCGTGTGAAATATTACGTAGTTCCTTTTGTATGTTAAATTCAAAACTTGCCCGGTTTGTCTTGCCTTGGTTGTAGGATAGGGGTTAGGAAAGGATCATAGGCCATTTTGAGATTAGTCTACTTATAGCCTATATTACCTTCCCTGTATGAATGATATCCCTTGATCTTATTTTTAACCCTAAATGCCTATTTTTTTATGATACCTATCATCTTTTCATTTGTATCACAATGAACCTGTTTTGGCCTTGGTCCTCCTTCGACATTGTGCACTTTGACTTAGGCAAACAGCCTAAGTTGAGTGTGGCTACCACAGGGGTGCGTGATGTAAAATGAGTATGAAGAAAGGTAGAATAAAAGAAAAGAATAAAAAGTTGGGTGCAGTGGAAAAAGAATAAGAAAAGAAAAGTTATAAAAAAAATAATTATCAAAAAGACCACACCCATCCAGAGTATGTGTCATCAAGAAAGGAGAGAATTAGGCAATGGTAAATTAGTGAGACCCCAAAAGTTAGTCTAGTGCCAAGGAGGCTTAGTCACCTTAAATATCATCGAGTATCATATGATCCCATAGCCTACGTTACAAGATGAAGAAAAAGACCTATAGTGATCCTAGTATACATGTCTGAAAACCTTGGTAATGAAAATAAGAGCAAGCTTATGGTATTTGGCATACATTGACTGAAACTTCTTTTTGAGAATGAGTGTCTATTGATTATCCCAACAATTACATATGTTATTTATTATATGAGTGGAGAGGGACTTTTTTGTTGTAGGGGTGCATTGGTTATGTTGATAGTTGCTAACTTGTTTGGGTAGGGTAATATTGGTACATGCATGGTTGTTGTTGCTAAGTTGATGCCATAGCATGATTCCTTTTAGTTGCATTGTTGCTTTTCAGTAATATATACAGTTGTGTTTGAGATGATTGACCTTGGAGATGGTAAATATGTTTTGAGATAAAATGAATGATTGACTGTCGAATGTGCTTCGTATCCACATAGTTATGTTTAAGTTGCTTAACGACAAGCAATTGTTTTAAGTTGAGGAAGTTGATGTGTTAGCTAATGCTAACGCATTTGAGGCTTTTAACTAGAAATAACTTTAAAGTCTTAACCAACTTTTGTCGTTTTTGATTGCTTTGTCTTTGATTATGCAGGAAAGTCAAGATGCAAGAAAACTAAAGACAGTAAGAGCAAAAGATGTGAATTTAAAACAAGTGGCCATGAAAGTGTAGTGGACGACTTATCTCATAAGTCGTCAAATTTGTGATAAGTTATCAGAGTCATTGTCAGTTGTAGACAGTGTGAGGAAGTTGGAGCAGAAGTGTAACGACGTCTCTAATAAGTTGTCATAATTCTGATAAGCCATAGAGAATATTGTCATCCTAAGTAAATAAATGAGATTTGAAGTAAAGAAGTGACGACATAGTCTGATATGTCGTCAAATTCCAGATAAGTAGTCAGGATTACCATCAGCCTTAGGCAGAGTTTAGAAGCGGAGCTGAAGAAGTGATGACATTTTGTGATAAGTCATCAGATCTTTAATAAGCCATCAGACTCGTCATCAACTGAAGACAGCAACATATCAAATACAAAAAAGAGTTCACGACATGTCTGATGATCCGTCAACCTCTTGATAAGTCATCACATGTTGTCGTCACCCGTATGAGAAAAAGTTGTATGCTATGATTTGCTTCCAAAATTAGTTTAAGTATTTAAGGGAAAGTTGAGGGTTTTCTAGGGCATCTTGAAATTCACAATACTCATCTTGAACTACATGGACTTACCGTATTTTCTCTCTAGTTTTCTCTGTAACTTTACAATTAACTTTTGAGAGATTGTATCATAATTATCTTGAGATTTCTACTGCAATCTAATCTGAAAAACACTTGTTGATATTCATTATTCTATAAGTTATCATTTATCGAATTATGAATACAAATTGTCTTGTTTCTTTTTACATTATGAGTAGCTAATTCCTTTAAACCCGAGTTGTGGGATCTATGGGTTTGGTTTTGTAAATTAACTAAGTGTTCAAGATTCCAAAAGGTAGTAGGAACTCCTTGGTAATTCCTTTATTTTACGTATTTTCTATTGGTTGCAGACGATAGGTCATGCCTACTAGTGATTTGTTTGAAATAAGAAATCAACCCTAGTAGGAAGTGAATTATCAAAAGGGACTTAGAAGCATCAAACTTTTATATAATAATTAACGTTGTAACAAGGTTAATTAACTTGAGATAACATCCTATTATGAAATATAAATTCCCTAAGTTCAAAAGAATTAGGTAATTAAATGTCTAAATAGGGTGAGAAACATTTAGACATAACTTCGACAAGGATAATCAGTTGTTCCTACATACCACAAGAATCTTGAATCGTTACTAGTGTCTATCAAATACCAACACTCATAGTGAACACAACTCTGGTTTTCCATATAATATTGACTACAAACACTAACACTAAATTGAGAAATAATTACTTGTTACCTTTCGAAAAACCCAGATTTACAGGAAACTGCTAACTATCAGTTGATTGACTCTCGAACTACTTAAATTAACACCATATTCCGTATGGGATTCGACCCTAACCTTGTTGGGTTATGTATTTGACAATGACCGCTTACTCTCTCATAAGAGAAGTATAGTTTGAGTGTTATGACTTAACTTTCTCTCAATTACTTGATTATGAAAAATGAGAATATAATTCCCCATGTCAATTGTGTTTCCATATGTTTGATAATCTCAGTCACCCATACCATATTCAGTTGATTCCATGTTGAGTACTATTTATGATTTTCCATCTTATAATTACTTTATCATCACCATGATCAGTTGCATTAGTCTATACTGGTGGGTTATAAACACCTAATATCTAGGTAAGCATACATGCTACAGTTTTCAAGCTATTAGTCATTCAGATTATGCATGTATCTTTAAAATATAGAACATTATCAGGATGAGCATTTATCAGTATCAGATCATGTTAATTAAATATTATTACCCATGTCGGGAGTAATACTTAGCACCGAGTTGATGCAGAGATGAAGGATTCATCATCAGTTAGGCATAAGACCGTTAGTATCTGTCCTTGAGTTCTAGGTGGTGAAGGGTCCCCTGTTAGTAGAGACATGACACCATAGTATTTTGAGACATCAGATTAATGGATCCACACTAGCCAGTGTTAGTACCATGTGCAAGGTACTAACACCCATCCAACTAGGGTTACTAGTTGGATCCTGATTTATTTTAGGTTGGGGTATGTCGGTTATAGTTAGCTCCAACAGTGTACAGTACAGTTTCAGATTCAGTTTACATTTAAATTATGTTTTTAGTTAGTTATGCATGACCTTGTAATAAGCTATTCAGTAATTTAGCTCATTTAGTACATGTATATATATGGTCTTGCATTCAGTTACATGTTCATTCATTTATGCTCAGTTATATCAGTTATCCTTCCCATCCTTTATACTCAGTACATTCAAAGTATGAATCACATACTTCTTTATGCAATACTTCCTCATAATATAGGTTCAGATGCTCAGTTCCCCAATCGTACTTACATAGTTCATATGTCATTCATCAGTAGTCGTGGCAAGTCCCTATCTATTTAGGACTAGTTTTTAGTTGATATTTTTAGTACCTTATACTATTTTAGTCAGTTGGAGTTCGTTGGGGGTTTATCCCATTAACTCTCTATGTTAAAGGATTTCAGATAGTCAGACTTGTTTCCAATTTTTATAAGATATTCAAACTTCTTGAGTATTACCTTCAGTATTATTTGTAATTTAGATTTTCAATTTATCTTCCATATTTTTCTTTGTTATTTTTCTTCAATTCTCACGGTAGGTACCAGACTATGGGTTAGCTTATGGTAACTCGTGACTCTAGGCATCATGTTAGGAATAGGGGTAGCCTTGGGTCATGACAAAAGTGGTATCAGAGCCCAAGGCTTAAAGTGCACTGGGTGTCCTCTAAAAGTTGCATTAACCGAAGTCTTGATCATGGGTGTGAAGCATGCCACACTTACGGGCTAGATGATACAAGTCGTTTTAGAAAAAGTTTCACTTCTATCATTGTTCATGTCATATGATAGACCAAGAGCTCTATTGAATTTCATCTTCTAACTCATCCTTCATCCTTTTATAAAAAAATGCCTCCCAGGAAGGTAAATGAAAGGAGAAATGAGGACCAGCCCACAGCACTGCCTATTTAGAAAGACCGTCTAAATGAGCAAGCATCCCATGCCAAATTCAAGGCCACTTTCCTAGCCTTGGTTAAATATACGGCTACCTAAAATAACTAGCAGGTTGTTTCCCAGCCAACCCAATAGAGAATACGACAGCTTCTATGATCCGAGACTTCACTTGGATAAATACCCGGGTGTTCTTTGGATAAGTCTGGGGAGAATCCCTGGGATTTTCTTGACTTTGTGCAGAAGGTGATGGATATTATTGGCGTAACTTCTAGTAAGAGTGCGGACTTAGTTTTTTACTAATTACAAAAGGTGGCTCACACCTGGTTTAAGTCTTAGAAGGAGGATAAAGGTGACAAAGCAAGGCCTGTAGAGTGGGATGAATTGGCTACTGCTTTTCTAGATAGATTTATCCCACTTGAGTTGAGGGAAGCCAAAGTAAAAGATTTCATTAACCTCAATCACGGTAGAATGAGTGTGAAGGAGTACTTGCTCAAGTTTACCTAGTTGGTGAGGTATGCTCCAACTATGGTGGTTGATTCTAGGGCCAGAATAAGTAAGTTTATTTCCAGAATTTTTTATGATGTGGTCAAGAAGTGAAGGACTGTGATGTTGATTAAGGATATGGACCTTTCTAGGTTGATGGTTCATTCTCAACAAATAAAGGATGATAAGCTCAAGGAAAAGGAAAGGGAACATAAGATGGCCAGAATTAGTAGTTTCAACTTTTTTTAGCAAAGGTCATATGGTGGGAACCATTCTCAGTTTCTCCAGAAAGTGCTCCAGTGGCTATATTCCAGCAGGACACTCGTCATAGAACGCCAGGCTCTAAGTCTGTGAACAGTAGTCGTATAAATCCAGTCTGCAAGAGGTATGGTAAGAACCATTAGGGTGAGTGTATGGTAACAGTGATACGTGTTTTTGGAATGTAAATTTAGGATATAGGTTAAAGGATTCCCCAAAAGCTATGTATAAGGGTAAGAATTATCATCAGGAAGGCCAGACAAATTCTTCTGCAGTACCAACAGGTCGCCCGACTCAATAGGGTGCCACTTCTAGTATAACCAATGGCCAGCGCCAGAATAGAATTTATTACCTTCAGACTCAATAGGATCAAGAAGTTTTTCCTAATGGGGTAACTGGTACATTGCAATTCTTTTATTCTCATGAGTATGCCATACTAGATCCTAGAGCCACACTTTCCTTTGTGACTCCTTATATAACTGGAGATTTGGCGTTAGTCCCAAAATCTTAGTAGAGTCGTTCACAATATCTACCTCAGTCGATAGTTCTATCATAGCAGATGGGTGTATAGAAATTGCTGATAACGCTCAAACTACAGCTCTCGTAAGAGTGTAAGCGATCGTCGTCAAATATAGAACCCAATTGGGTTGGGTGTCGAATCCCACAAGGAATACTTGGTCACTAAAAAATGGAGGATTGGAGTGTGACGTTAAGTAACAAGAATTAAAGTGGCAAAGTAGAAACGGAATGGTTGGTAGGTTTTAATCAATGAGAATTGTAAGTTAGGGTTATGTCCGCCTTATGAGTTGTACGTATCTATTTAACTATGAGTTATGCGGAATTCAGACATGCATGCGCTTATAGAGATTCGTATTCTATGGTAAATCCAGGCGTCTTTCGACCATCAAGAATTATTTCACTTTAACTCTTTCGAGCTTAAAGCGTATCTAATGCTACGAATTCTCCAAGAGGTTAATCCAGTTACGGCACTAACTTTTAAACAGGGGTTGGTGCCCTATTTCCTTGTCATTCTCTCTTTTCCATACATGTAACTTTTCTTTCGAACAAGTTAATGTTATACTGGCGTATTCTCTATGTTTGCAACCACAATAATTTGAATTAAGATGAAGAGAAGAATGATATAAGCAGCATACGTGTCAAGAATTCACAAACTCATAGCAATAGATAGTATCTCATAAGGCTTCCATAACTCTAACAGAGAAGTTTAGCTACTCATGAGTGCAACGAAAAACACAATAGACATTATCATCATACCAAAATAATCACAAACCCATATCCTATTCCTACTAAGCTACTGTGTATTTACCCTAATCCTACTATGTTACTGCATCCTTATCCTAATCCTACTAAGTTACTGCTGATCCCCAAGTCTTTGGAAATGTTGTTTTTGCCCGGGACAACTTTTTCATGCATCACTTTCAGTCTATAGACTTCCAAAAGATGCCTTCCTTCTTTCGTAAAGCTTCCTTTGGCGTTCAACAGTCCACAAAATGCTGAAATCTTCATCATTTATACCTGAAAACTTGCTAATCACGTTGGTTAGCTCACTTACAGGTAAAACGACTAAAAGTATAGGAATTATATATTTTATCCTCAAAACTTAACCAAAAATATGGGTAAATAATGGTGTTTAGGCATGTAAATACGCCTACCATCAACACCGCACACTTAAAGCTTTGTTCGTCCTCGAACAAAATATCATGTCCATCTAAAACATCTACTTAGGGTTTCACAGTAATAGCACAAAATATTCATCAAGACAGGCACGGCAATTATTAACAAGAGTAGTTTTCTAATCACTACTAGAAATAATTCAACCTATAATATAGACTCGTGATGATGGTTAATTCGTATTCAAAAAGTTAAGGCACAAAGAATCATACACGACTACCCAAAACTCATCAACCATGTGTGTCTCACAATATATCACCCATAATCACTCACAAGTATTTCATTTTTCGAAACATGGGTATAAGATTTTCCTTGCTCTCACTCTCACAAAGAATTCATATGTTGCAACTGATGACCATAGGCTTGCCCTTAGTGTAATGCTCCACTAAATATCAGAATGCTAAGTTTAGGATCAAATAGGTCTTTTACAGGTTGTAATGTAGGCTAAGGGACGGGTAGGACTATTTTGGCCAGAAATAGTGACTATGTTCCTAAGCGCTTTAATACATCACTATGCCAATAACACTCTCTTTCAAACAACCTTTATACTTTCTTTTAATCTACCACCCCTTCTCATCTCTTTTGTTATTCAATTTTGAACAGAATTAACTTTTTATTTTTCTTTTCATTTTACTCTCTTCATTTTTATTATAACACACCTCTATGATAACCATTCTTATTCGTAATGAATTCAAGTTCCAATTCACTTTAAGGCACTACTCTCACCCAATTTCCTCTTATTTTGTCACATGACTTTACAATTTAAAGCACTTAGGAATTTGGATCAAATTATTGTCTTGAAAAAGTGTATTAGGCTTACATATGAGGTTGTCAAAGAAAATAGGCTAAAGGTTCAAAGGGGTTTAACTAGGATAATGTCCATGGGTAGGTAAAAAAAAGGTAAACAAGTATAGGTTGCCAAAGAAATGCCTATATCATCTCCTAGACTCACACTCTTTATTTCGTTTTACATACATACCAGGCGAGTTCTAGCATCAGCCACAAACATAGAATATACTATCATCTCACACACACAAGACTCATGGTCGACTTTATTGGAAGCAGTATAGACTCTTGACCGAACGTATGAAGGAATTAAACCATATAGATATCACACAGTGCGTCACATTTAGAGCCTAAATGTCTCAATAGTAATGATTTAATCACAGACTCTTGTCATAATACCATGCTGCCTATCAGAACAATTTCATGCAAAAATAAATTTAACTACTTAAAAAAAAATTTAACTACTAAAAAAATAAAACAAACAAACATAAATATGCACAACAATCATAAATAAGCAAATGCAGATAAAGAGGTATAACATACAATATAGCATACAAATACCATCACTCCACACTTAGACTAGACCTGGATTAGTCGGACTCCTCCTCTATGTCTGGGGTCATACCCCCTGCATCAGAATCATCATTGGAGTCGTCGTCATCCAAATTCTCCTCCACGTTGGAGTCTGGCATTCGGGGATCGTCATCGGTCGGCACATCATCATCAAGAGGTTCCTCAAAGTACACACCTACTCCACACATAGCCCTTGCATGCTCGTTCATTGGGTAGTCATAATCCAACTGTTGGAGCTCTGCAGCAGTTGGAACATGACCTCCGCTCATCATGGTAAACCAAGTCATGCCATAAAGATAGCGAAAGAAACTTTCATCCCGAGCATGTCGTTCTGCAATGGTAAGGTTAACACCATGCATGGTTTCAGTATCTTTAACCTTTGTGAGGTCAACTTTTTTTAGGTTGTGTGGAAGTTTATTCTCAGCCGGCTCCTCTTCGATGTCCTCCTTCCTCAATATTGCAGTCAACAGATTGCCAAAGCTGAAGTGGGACCTCTTGTGTAGCCTGGCCTTACGCATTGAATATCGAATGATCGCCCCAATGTTGATGGGGATGTTAGTCATCAATGCGTACACCAAACACACTCTGTCTCGTGTAATCTTCTTGTACTAGGTCCTTGGAATTAGGCAAGAGTTGACTATTTGCAACCATATTCGAGCTTCCCTATTCAAGGAAGCGTAAGGGAAGGTGTTGTGCCGACCGGTGTCCTTGTGTGTTCTCCATCATGCCATTGATCTTGTTCCATATAGTGTGTGTCAATTACCCTGTACGGAGGTCTGTTATACAGCTCTTTGAGTGGTGACGGATCAACAGATGGTAAACCCAGAAAAGAGTTGAAGAACTCTGCATTTAGTTGTAGAACTTGGCCCCGAATCTTTACTTCACTCCCTGTCGTTTTCGGTGACCAGTTGGCATAGAATTCTTGTGTTAGATCGAGATTGAATTCTCCCATATCTCGGAAGATAAAATCAAGATATAACGCTATTATATTGGCCAACATGCGAGGTTCTTTTTTTGCTAGGCTTTCCTTGTGTATCAACTCCACATGAACATATTTTTTCTCTTTATTGTTCCTATACCACTCCTTTCCTTCCTCCTCTAGGACCCATTTGATTCTGAACATGCGGCGAGGTATTTGCAGCGAGGAGGATTCACCTTGCTCTTTCCGTCCCTTTTTCTGGCCTTTTTGTGAGGTGGTCGCTTTATCCTTTCCTTGTCGTGCTTTTGGTGCCATTGTACCTGAGATTAAAATGATAGTCATGTTAGCTTCATCTTGGTAAATACAGCCGACAAACAAACCATAGTGGCCCCACCCCACACTTAATTTGTTGGCAGAAACTAATTAAGTGAACGTTATTGATTACTTAGACTTCATCAATGTACGTTTAGGCGTTATGTTCCAACAAACTCATAGAAATAGATAGTATCTCATAAGACTTCCATAACCCTAACAGAGAAGTTTAGCTACTCATGAGTGCAACGAAAAACACAATAGACATTAGCATCATACAAAAATAATCACAAACTCACGAAAAGTCAGTCTTGGCATCACTTGTGACGTGCTTTTTGTTACTAGTAGCAGTTCTCTTGTTGTGAAAATTAAAAGTCGAATAGATGAACAAAAATTGTAAGGAATAATGGAGAATGGGGCGAAATTCGTTGCTGAAAAGTCCAGCAAAATAGGGTTTTTATAATACCCATATCCTATTCCTACTAAGCTACTGCGTACTTATCCTAATCCTACTATGTTACTGCATCCTTATCATAATCCTACTAAGTTACTGTTGATCCCTAAGTCTTTGGAAATGTTGTTTTTGCCCGGGACAACTTTTCCATGCATCACTTTCAGTCCATAGACTTCCAAAAGTTGCCTTCCTTTTTTCGTGAAGCTTCCTTTAGACTTCAACAGTCCACAAAATACTGAAATCTTCATCATTTTTACCTGAAAACTTGCTAATCACGTTGGTTAGCTCACTTACAGGAAAGGGACTAAAAGTACAGGAATTATATATTTTATCCTTAAAACTTAACCAAAAATATGGGTAAATAATGGTGTTTAGGCGTGTAAATACGCCTACCATCAATTGCCCGATCATAATATCTCAAAAAAGTTACTTCATTAGATCTTGTAGAGTTAGAGATGACCAATTTCGATGTCATCCTTGGTACGAATTGACTCCACTACTGCTAGGCCTCAGTTAATAATAGAAATAGGATAGTTCAGTTTTAGTTTCCTAATGAGCCAGTCCTAAAGTGAAAAGGTAGTACCTCAGTTCCTATAGATTATTTTGTCTCTTTCCTCAAGGCAAGTAAAATGATTTCTAAGGGGTGTATCTACCACCTCAATCGAGTCAAGGACTCAAGTTCCAAAATCCTGAGTCTTGAGTTAGTTCCAGTAGTAAATAAATTTCTAAAAATATTTCCTGAAGATTTTCTTGGAGTTCCTCCCGAGTGGAAAATCAACTTTTAAAGAGTTCTCCTTCCAGATACCCAGCCTATTTCATTTCCACCATACATAATGGATCTACTGAGCTTAACTAATTTAAAGAACAATTGAAATATCTCTTAGATATGGGCTTTATTAGACCTAGTGTCTCTCCATAGGGCACTCCAGTCCTATTCATGCATAAGAAAGATGATTCTCTTTGAATGTGCATCAACTATCGTCAGTTATACAAAGACACAATCAAGAATAAGTACCCTCGACCTAGGATTGGTGACTTGTTCTACCAAATTCAGGGTGTCCATTGCTTCTCTAATATAGACCTCAAATTCGACTATTATCAGTTTAGAGTCAAAAATTATGACATCTCAAAGACAGCCTTCAGAGCTCAATATGGTCACTTTGAGTTTATGGTTATGTCTTTTGGACTAACGAATGCTCCTACAGCTTTTATAGACTTTATGAATAGGGTGTTCAAGTAGTACTTAGACATGTTCGTGGTAGTCTTCATAGATGACATCCACGTCTATTTCCATAGTAAGGGTGAACATGCAAACCATTTGAGGATTGTTTTGTAGATCCTTAAGGATCATAAACTATTGGATAAGTTCAGTAAATATGAATTTTGGTTTAAATTAATATAATTAATTGGTCTTATAATTATTGGTGCAGGCATTCAAGGTGATTCTCAAAAGACCGAAGTATTAACAAACTGGCCTAGACCCATCTCTCCATTATATATAAGGAGTTTCTTGGGTTTAGACGATTACTATAGATTGTTTATTGAAGGATTCTCTTGTAGTGCCTCTCCCTTGTCTTGACTAACAAAGAAGAAAGTCAAATTTCAGTGATCTAATTCTTGTGAGAAGAGTTTTTAGGAGTTGAAGACATGACTCACTTCAGCTCTAGTTTTGACACTATCAGAGGGTGTTGATGATTTTATGGTATCTTGCGATGCATCCAAAGTTGGTATTGGTTGTGTTCTGATGCAAAGAGGCAAGGTTATAGCCTATTCCTCAAGACATCTGAAACTCTATAAGAAGAATTACCTGAATCATGATCTTGAGTTTGCAGCAGTTGATTTTGCCTTAGAGATTTGGAGGCATTATATGTATGGGGTTCAGGTGGATGTGTTTATTGATAACAAAAGCCTTTAGTATGTATTCACTCATAGAGACCTAAATCTTAATTAGATAAAGTGTCTTAAATTGTTAAAAGTCTATGATATGAGTGTGTTGTATCACCCGAGTAAGGCCAATGTTGTTAAAATACTATGATATGAGTATGTTATATAATCTGTGTAAGGCCAATGTTGTGGCTGATGCCCTTAGTAAGTTGTCTATGGAAAGTGTTGCCCATGTTGAGGATAATAAGAAAGAGTTAGTTTGGGAGGTTCATCAGCTTATCAGACTAGGTGTTTGGTTGGTTGATTCAGCTGAAGGTCGTGTATGGGTTTAGAATGGTTCAGAATCTTCTTTCGTTGGCAAAGTAAAAGAAAAACAATACAGAGATCCTATGTTGGTGAAACTGAAGGAGGCAGTTTGGGATCAGAAGGTAGAGGTTTTATCCTAAGGGGGAGATGGTGTACTTCATTGTCAGGGTAGGCCATGTGTTCTGAATGTGGATGATTTAAGGCAGCGAATGTTAGCAGAGGTGCATGGTTCACGATATTCTATTTATCCAAGAGCCACTAAGATGTACCGTTATTTGCGGGAAGTCTATTGGTGAAATGGTATGAAGAAGGATATTGCAGAATTTATGGCCAAGTAGTCGAATTATCTGTATGTTAAGGTTAATCATCAAACACCTAGGGGTACTCTTCAAGAATTCAACATCCCTAATTGGAAGTGGGAAGTGGTGAATATGGATTTTGTTATAGGGTTACCTCGTATGCGTCGTCTGCATGATTTTATTCAGGTCATTGTGACTAGTCCATACTTCATATTCAATCGAGGATTATGTTAAACTCTGTTTCAGGGAGTCGGTAAAAGTACATGGAGTCTTGTTGACCATTATTTTAGAAAGAGGTACCCTGTTTACCTCTCATTTTTGGAAGGGTTTTCAAAAGGGTCTTGTTACCCAAGTTCATCTCAGTAGCATTTTATCCGCAGATCGATGGTTAGATAGAATGAATGATTTAAACCCTAGAGGACATGTTGAGCGCTTGTTTATTTGATTTCAAAGGTAGTTGGAATAATCACTTACCTTTGATTGAGTTTGCCTATAATAACATTATCACTCCAATATTCATATGGCTCTGTTGGAGGCTCTTAATGGTAGGAGGTGTAAGTCTCTTATTAATTAGTTTGAGGTTGGTAAAGCTGGCTTGATAAGGCTAAATTCAATGTATAAGGTGATGGAAAAGGTTTAGTTGATTCAAGAAAGGCTTAAAATAGCCTAATGCCGTCAGAAATCCTATGCAGATATAAGGAGGGGGAACTTGAATATTATATTAGTGACCTTGTCAATTTGAAAATTTTGCCCATTAAAGGGGTAAAGATATTGGTAAGAAGGGAAAGGTCAATTTCTGCTATGTTGGCCCATATAGGATTTTGAGCCTTTTTTGGAAATTATTCTATGAGTTAAAATTGCCTGTAGATTCAGCATCAGTGTTCCACATCTCTTTATTAAAGAAATGCATTGGTTATCCAGCGTCAGCAGTCACTCTACAGAGTGTGGACGTGGAAGATAGTCTCTCTTATGAAGAAGTCCCAGCTAATATCCTTGACTTCCAGATTCGTAGGTTGAGGAATAAAGAAGTTGCCTTAGTAAAAGTTTTATGGAGGAATCAGTCCGTTGAGGGAGCTACTTAGGAAGTAAAAGCCGTTATGCGAGCCAAGTATCTCTATCTTTAGTTTCCTTTATTAATTAATTCTCTTTTTTTACATATTATCTATCTATCTATCCTCATGTCACAGCATCTATTCATGAATTCAATCTAGTTCATTCATCATATCTCAGATTCAGATATTTAGTCATGTTTAGCTCATGAGTATTCAGGCATGATCGCATTCTTGCTAGTATTCTAGCTCAAACAGTTTTATTCGAGGATGAATAATCCTAAGGGGGAGATATTTTAAGACTCCATGTTTTCAAACTCTAGGCCCCTTAAAAGATAAGCCATTAGATTAGCTTTCCAATTATACAAGTCTCGTCTTTCTTTGAGGTCATGACAAAAAATTATGGAAAATTTCCCCTAAGTTACTGACATACTGCGGTGACAATGACTCAAGTAACAAGTCGCTACCACATATAATGAGTCATCATGAGTGAGTTGTATTTACTCTAGTGAATGCCAAAGTTATGAACCCAGTGACTATGATTTGACCTTATGGCTCATAACCAATGACTATGAGTTGTAAGGAGGGACTTGTGGTCACAACAGTGTCACACCAAGAACCTAGTTCTTTGGTTACGAGTCCAACATGCAACTCATATTTAGACCATACAAGTCATAATATAGACTCATAGCCTGACAAGTAAATGACTTAAGATTTAAGCTTCAAATGATGGCTCTACCTAAAGACTCATAGTCAGTCAAAATGAGTCGGGAAGGGAAATTATAGTAAGACCAAAACGGATGCAAACCTTAGGGTTCCAGGTTACGACTCGTGACCAGTCATGAGGTGAGTTATAATGGCTAGACACATGTTTTCCTACATGTTTTCTCAGAGACTTTAAAGTATTTTCCTATTCCTTTAAGAGCCTAACCCACGTATTTTAGGCCTCTCAAAGGGAGGGTATAAAAGACCTAAAACCCCCAGTTCTATCATTAAGCGTAATTTAACACAAAAGAGATCAAATGAGGAGATTTTCTTATCTTTATCAAGAAAACTAGGGTTTCTCAAAGGCAAGATCAAACCAAAGAAATTCTCCAAGGATTCCACACTCAGGTATGTGGGATTTCATCAATGGGTCTCTTCCACCTATTAAATCCCAAGAATTTCCTTTTTTAACAAGTTTAACTTTTTTCTTTTATGGTATTTGAAGTAAACTATGGAGTACTTAAATTTATCTCAAATGTTTTAATACGAACCATTAGAATATGTTTCCCCATGTGAATTATGTTTCCATACGTGTAACACACTCAAATTCTGACCAATTTAATTTTGGCCTTCCCGTGCTTCAAATATAAATTTTAACCTAAGTTGTGTTCAAGGGTGTTAAAAGGGTAACCTAGGAGAGTTTCAAAATATTTAGACAGGGTTCAAGATGATTTTAAACCCCAGAGGTAGTAAGCCTCTACGATATAAGTGTGCCACGAAGGTTATCGCAGATACTAACCTCCAGGACACGGAGGTAGTGTTCTGTGATAGGTTCTATAATACGGAGGCTGGACCTCCACAATAAGGTACATGCCATGGACTCGTGTATTTTTATATGATTTTTTTTATTGTTTTAAAAATAGATGAGGGGTACAAGGGTCCGTTTACCCATGCATAATTTTTAATCATTATAAGGTCTATTTTCATCAATTTTCATCCTATGAAGTTCATTCTTATTACCCCAAGCATTCTCGCTTAAAGTCCTTTTTTAACTCAAGGTTAGGGCTTAAGCAGGTGATCATCTAAGGTCCAAAGGGAGTTATTTTCTTCATATTTCGTGGCAATTAAGGCATGTATATCTTTCCCTTGAACTTATATTTTCTTAATGGCATGAATTAGTTATTATTCATAGTTATAATAATGGGTTTTGAACTATGGATTAAGGGTTGTGTATGTGTTTGGTTTAAATATTTTTCCTATGGTTGTTATACAATAATTATTCTTCATTTATGATTTTTGGAACATTGTGGAAGGAATAGTAATGGTAATTAAAAAGAGGGTTCATGGTTAATCCTCAATTTGATGATCTTTTCTTTGGTATATGGTGTGGAAATAACATGCACTAGACCTGTTTGTAAAATTGTTAATGAATATGATTTTGTCACCAAGTTTGGTTTGCTCACTTGTATTAATGCATTAGTATGGTCTACTTCCTTAAAACTAATATATGTCATAAATGGTTAAATGGTTAAGGATGGTTTTAAAAACCTTGTGGGGTATGATGGAATCTCTTGAGTGGATGATTTATGAAAACCTTATGGGGTATGAAGGAATCCCCCAACTTATTTTTATAATGTAGACTATGGGGTACAAACAAATCCCCTAAGTATTGGCTAATGACATTGCTTGCAAGCTATAGTCTGTATGACGATACCACTTAATATTGCCTTTGTAATTGACTCTTGGAATTCGGTAAATGGGTTGTGTGTTAAATGTTTTAATTAGGATTAAAAGGGGTAGTGTAGCTAAACCATGAAGGTGTGAGTTAGAAATACTGATATTAAATCTCACATTTGCTAATGTGAACTTTGGTCTTGATGACAATATGCTGGTAGGGTATAAAGGAATCCACCAAGAGTATTCATATATGAATGTATCATAGTTTCCGAAAGTTACATCCAAATCCCTGACTTTCTATGATATCTCCAGTTCATGTGGCTAACATGCACTGGGAACGACTAGGAGGTTACAACTGGACCTATATAGCCCATGGGTAGTTTATGATGGTAAGCTACAAAGTCCAAGTAAAAGTTTTAAAGTTCATGCTAAACCTTATTCCCTTTCCCGGTATATGATATATGTATGTATTGTATATAATGTTGTGCATTGGTTTTTAATGGTTTCTATGTTATGAATCATGGTATTATTTGTTCCCTTATCCCTGAGTAACATGCTAGCGCTCCAATTGCTAACCTTCTTCTAATGTCTTACCCCTACTGGATGAAAGAATTGGCCATACTTCAACTTCTTCTACTTAGTGACCATGTGTGTAAGGTTACTTTGTGATTTGAATTGAAGTAGTGATCTTTTATTTTTCGAAAGACTTAATTTCATATATTGGTTTCTTATGTCTTGGACTTTATGTTAGATTTGTTTTGGCTATGGTCGGGGGCATGTCTCGACACTGTATTGATACTCGATTTTGTTAGAGACTTTATGAGTACTGCGGACATGGGTATTGTGGATGCTTTTGGATGTTCATCCAATACAGATTCATCTTATATTTCTTATTATATTTTATATTTTATTGGTATTCATCCATTGCTATGTGTTTTTAGTTCTAATGAAATAGGACCAGGGGGTGGTCTCCGATCCTCCATAGACTTGGGATACTTATCACACATAGGCCCTGGTTTCGGTCATAAAAAAGTTGATATCAAAGCTTAGGTTTTAGTGTCATGCGATATGCATGAAGCCGTGTCAAGTAGAGTCTCTTTTATGGGTGTGTAACGTGCCACACTTATAATGGAGAGGCTCCGAGGCATTTAGGAATGTTTCTCTTTTCTTGTTGTCTTACTTCGAATATAGAGTCAAAGGTTTTGAATCACACTAATTCTCGTTTGTTTGCCTTTCAGATAATACCTCATAGACGATCTGATATTCGTGGCAACTTTTCTATCCCTATTAAGGACAATATGGATAAAGCTCATCCTACTCCTAGAGTACAAACTCAGTCGAGGGTCGCTGCTTCTGACTATTCTCATTGAGTTCCACCTGACTCCAAAGATCTTCCTCTAGTTGGTGGAACTTACACGCAATCACCTTAGGGAGATATTACTAATGTTGAGTTTCGCCAGTCCATTCATCTGTTGACCCAGTTGGTGCCATCACAATCACGTTAAACAGGTTCTACTGGTATTGCTGTGAGTTTTTTTAGGCAACTAGAGTTAGCCAGTTTATAAAGGTGAGCCCTCCGACTTTCTATGGTACTTGGGTTGAGAAGGATCCTCTAAGGTTTATTGATGAGATAGAGAAGATCTTTTGGTTCATGCATGTTATTGAGGTGTAGGGTGTGAAATTTGCCGCTTATTAATTAAAGGATGTAGCTTACCAATGATAAAAAAAGTGAGAGCAGCTTAGGGGTAATGATGATGAGTTCTCTTTGTAGGATGATTTCTATAATACTTTTCTTGACCGCTTCTTTCCTTAGGAGTTAATGGAGGCAAAAGTGGAGGAGTGTGTAAATTTTAAGCAAAGCAGGATATCAGTAGAGGAGTATGCCTTGAAATTCCACCAGTTGTCTCGATATACTCCTGTGCTAGTATCTAGAATGAGAGCTAGAATAAGAAAATTTGCTTTTGGGTTTCTCGTGAGTTGATTTTGGAGAGCATGGCTTCCTTGTTAAACAAGGCTATGGACATCTCTCGACTAGTAGTGTTTATGCAGTAGGTTGAGGAGGAAAAGAAAAAGTAAGAAGATCTAGGGGAGAGGTAGGGTAAGAAATTTTGACATTTAACTCAGGGTAGAGGTCAGTAATAGAGTAGTGGAGATGGTGGGAAGTGGTCCAACAAGAAGTGGGGTATCTTTGGTTTCTATTCTATTGCTAGTGTCCCTTATCTGAAGCTATTCTAGGATCATCGTTTTTAGAGTGGTGATGGTTATAGGGCACAAGGTACCCAATCTCAGGACAGTTGGTCCCAATCAGCTCTATCCTATCCTCTTTGCAAATTTTGGGTTCGGATGCATCGTGGTTTCTGTGATAAGGGGATGAATTGATGTTTTAGCTAAGTACAGATAGGTTATTTACAGCAAATTATCCTTTAAAGGTTTCTTTTGGGGCTTTTAAGGTTCCTATAGCTACTTCATCCACTCCAGCACCAACGGGTGCCACTTCGAGCTCCGACATTGGTCGAAATTACTTGTATTCTCTTACTACCCATTAGGAGTCTAAGGCATCACCCGATGTCATCATTGGTATGTTAAAACTCATTTCTCAAGATGTGTATTTTTTTCTTGATCCTGGGACTACCTTTTTCTTACGTGACGCTATTTGTGGTTATGCATTTTGGTTTCGATCCTAAGTGTGTTTCAAATCCCTTTTCTATTTCTACCCTGATGGGTGACTCTGTGGTTGCTCGGTTTATCAAGGTTTTGTAATATGTTTTGGTGGTTAGGAAACTTTGGTGGGTCTGTTGAATTAGACATTCTAGATTTTGATACCATTCTGGGGATGAATTGGTTGTAATCGTGTTATGCCTCACAAGATTTTCAGACTCGTAAGGTCATATTTAAATTCCCTACTGAGCTCGTTATTGAGTAGGAAAGGAGTTCCTTAGTTCCTAAGGGGGTGTCTATACCATATTTTAGAGCTCGGAGAATGATTTCCAAGGGGTGTCTTTATCATTTAGTCCAGGTTAAATATTCTAACTCATAGGGTCCTTCTTTACAATTCATTTATGTGTTTAGGGATTTCCCTAAGGTTTTCCCTCATGATCTTCCTGGTGTTCCTCTTGATAAGGAAATTGATTTTGGGATAGATCTTATTCTGGACACTCGTACTATCTCTATCCCTTCTTATAGAATGGCTTTAGCAGAATTGAACTTCTTGACAAGGGTTTTATCTACCCTAGTGTGTCTCCGTGGGGTGCTCCTATTCTCTTCGTGCGTACAAAGGATGGCTACCATCGGATGTGTATTGATTACTATCACTTGAATAAAGTGACGGTGAAGAATAAGTACCTTCTTCCTAGGTCAGATGATTTGTTTTACCAGCTTTAGGGTGCTAAGTATTTCTCTAAGATTGATATCCGTTCATTATATCATCAATTAAAGATTAGGGAGGAGGATATCCCTAAGAATGCCCTTCGTACTCGGTATGGACATTTGGAGTTCTTGGTCATGTCTTTTGGTTTGACCAATGCCTTGGCAGCATTTATAGATCTCATGGATCGGGTATTCCGTTAATTCTTGGATTTGTTTGTGATTGTATTTATAAATGATATTTTGGTAAATTCGAAGAGTAATATTGTAACTCACTGGAAGTACCTCCCTGGACGTCACACGATGCTCAAGACTATGAATAGCCCTAAGCTAACCCATAAAATCTATTTATCTTGCAACTCACATGAAAAGTCAACTAGCATATATAGAAACTGAAGATAAACGATTTCATAACTTAATCAAAGACTTTAACTTAGACATCTTAAACAATCTCTTTGATCTTAAAACATAAACAGTTTGACAAGCCTTTACTACTGGCTAGAGAGCCACTAGGACAGGACCAGCTGACCCAAAAATAAATGGAAATAAAATAACTAAAGCACTTGCATCATTGAATAAAAGTCTGATAAACTGGGTCCTCAGACTATAAGGGCTCACTAAAATTAGTATACAGGTGATGATGCTCGTAGTCTGTCGTGCTGCTAGAAACAAGCACCAGAACATACATTATAAAACAATGTAGCACATAGACTTATATTTGGCTCAGTACCTATGGAATGTACTGAGTATGTAGGGATGAATACATAAGTAAAAACAAAACTGAATATATATATATATATATGTATATATATATACATATGTATGTATGTATGTATGTATGTAAATTTTCAAATAATGAATGCTAGGCGTAAATGACTCACCTTGAACTTGAATAAAATAAGAGACTAGAAGATCTTAAAACATGAATAATAAAGCTAGTGAATAAACTTAGTGAGCCATAACTCTTTCTTTATAAAGTGTTTACTTTTATTCTTTCTTATGGGAGATTCCTCTAACCGACATAAACCATACGAACTATCATGGATTCCAACGTCTTACCCACTTTGGGGAGAGTTGTTCTACACTTACCATCGAAATAGAACCTTAATTTAAGTGATTAATATACTTCATCCATATGGGGAAAAGCTTAACCTATGGTGGCTCGTAGTTTCCAGAAACTTAGGATACACTCATCTACATTCCCTTATCAGTGGTAAATACTACTCCCAGAATACATATATACTCATATTTATCAAATTCACCTTAAAATAGAATAAGGGTTTATAAACTAAAAAACAGTTATGCTTCTCTTTACTTTAAATCATAATCAAGGTAAAAAATTTGTGGATTTCATGTCTTAACTTTAGATCAAAAGATCAAGCTTTCATAAATCATGCTATATTGCATATGAATGGAAATTCAAAAGGCTTAAACTTTCTTATAAATTTAATGCTTCTTCTTGAATCTTGAAAATCTTACTTTTCTTAATAACAATTATGTCAAAATATTAGGCTCAATACCCATATAGAAATCTTTTAGCAGAATCTAAATCAAAATAATAAAACTCAAATCACAATATCAATCTTAGAGTTCAAAACATGAGTTGATGTAACATTTATGCGTCTTTAGCCTTAAAATCGCAAGATAATGGTATACTTCAATGCATGAAAATTTAAGGGATGAACCCTAATATAAAACATGTAAATTCTATCTTAAAATCATGCTTTTTGGCACAATGATGGAAGATTAAACTTGTTCAAAAAACCACCACATACCTGGAATTTGTAGACTTGTAAATAGATTTTGAACCTTGGGACTTGATAGGTGAATTAGTGAGAGGAACCCTAATCTTGATGTTCTTGAAGATGGGAAGAGAGATGATGTTGTTAATTAATTAAGGAATAGAAGAAAATAACAACTCTTTGGAGGTTATAGAGCGTGGGTTGGAGTTATAAAAGGGGAAAAGTCCAAAAAGTCTTTTAAATGAACTTCACAGAAATTGATCATCATTCTTCATGAGACAACAGTACAACTCGTATGGTGAGGGTACAACTAGTCTTATCAACTCGTAAGCTTGGTAGAATCAAAGATGGTATACACTGGTTAACATACGAGTGGTAATGTACGACTCGTTACCTGTCTATACGGCTTGGAAACAACCAATCGTATCTTGGACAAAATATTAGGGAGCCTACATTGATGAACTCACGACTTCCCTTCATACGACTAGTACCATTCTTGACAACTACTAGGTTAAACTCGTACCTATAACAAACTTCATCTATCCTACGCTGCCCTAGATACGATTTACTATACACGACAAGTATATGTATGTATGACTCAAGGAAATGAGTCGTATGATGCACAGTGACTTCTAGACACGGGGTACTACAATATCTCCCACTTAGAAACATTCATTCTCAAATGTAATTCATCTAAGATTTGGAAAAAGATCAACACATCTACCCCAAACTTATAATCAAGCTTATATCTATCACAAAGATCTAATTTTTCATGGCATACGACATAAGAATACTAAAAAGACTTAAAGTGAAAAAGATTTGCTGAAAATAACTATTTACCTTAGGTAGGAACTGAGTTAGAAGGAAAGAGATGAGGATACTTGGTCTTCATGTTGATGTTAGGCGTATTTACACGCCTAAAGGACTATAATTTACCCATATTTTAGCTAAGTTTGAAGGACAAAATATATAATTCCTGCACTTTTAGTCCTTTTTCCTGTAAGTAAGCTAACAAACATGATTAGCAAGTTTTCAGGGATAAATGATGAAGATTTCAGCATTTTATGGATAACTTGACGACAAAGGAAGCATCACGAAAGAAGGAAAGCAGCGTTTCCACGCCTATGGACTGAAAGTGATGCATGGATAACTTGTCCCGGGCAAAAACAGCATTTACAAAGACTTGGGGATCAGCAGTAACTTAGTAGGATTAGGATAAGGAATGCAGTAACTTAGTAGGATTAGGATAAGTATGCAGTAGCTTAGTAGGAATGGGATATGGGTGTTATAAATACCCTATTTTGCTGAAGTTTTTTATTATTCTCATCATTCAAGCTTTATTACAACAAAACCAATTCACTTTCAATTAATTCTTCTTCCCTTCTCTTCTTCTATTCAACTTTTAATTTTCATAACAAGAGAAACGCTATTCTTGCAAGGAATTCACGCCACAAGCCCTACCAAAGAATACTTCACGTGAGATTTTTTATCTTGGTATTCTGATAATGTCTATTGTGATTTCCGTTGCACTCATGAATAGCTAAACTTCTCTGTTAGGGTTATGGAAGCCTTATGAGATACTATCTATTGCTATGAGTTTGTGAATTCTTGACATGTATGTTGCTTATATCATTACTCTCTTCATCTTAATCTAAATTCTTGTGGTTGCAAACTTATAGAATACGTCAGTATAGCATTAACTTGTTCGAAAGAAAATTTACATGTCTGGAAAAGAGATAATGTCAATGAAATAGGGAACCAACCCCTGTTTAGAAGTTAGTGTCGTGACTGGATTAACCTCTTGGACAATTTGTACCATTAGATACGCTTTAAGCTCGAAAGAGTTAAAGTGAAATAATCCTTGATGGTCGAAAGACGCCTGGATTTACCATAGAATACGATTCTCTATAAGCGCATGCATGTCTGAATTCCGCATAATTCATAGTCAATAGATACGTATAACTCATAAGGTGGACATAACCCTAACTCTCAATCCTCAATGATTAAAACCTACCAAGTACTCTGTTTTACTCTTCTATTTTTCGTTTTTACTCTACTATTTTGTTTACATTATTTGCACGCACAAAATCCCCCCTTTATTCGCAGAACTTTCATCAAAAGTCTAATAATCGTTGCTTACTTAGTGACCAAGTATTCCTTGTGGGATTCGACACCCAACCCAGTTGGGTTCTATATTTGATGACGACCGCTTACACTCTTACGAGAGCTGTAGTTTGAGAGTTATCACATGTCTGCTTCAGCTTCCCAAGTGTCCCCTACAACCGATTGGTTTCTCCAAAGAATGTTTACTGATGCCACTCCCTTATTTCTTAGACTTCGAACCTGCCTATCAAGTAGTTACACAGGAATCTCCTCCTAAGTCAAGTTATCTTTGTCCTTAATACTCTCGAGAGGAACTACTATGGATGGATTTCTACTGCACTTTCTTAGCATCGAAATGTGGAACACTAGGTGAACTACAGATAACTCTGATGGAATGAATCATGGACCTAGCTTTCCCTTCTTTACAAATCTCAAATACCCTTCGTAGGCGACACCTTCAAGAATATTCAATCGCCCACTTCAAACTTGAGCTTTCTTCTTCTTACATTAGCATACAATTTTTGACAGCTCAAGCAATTTTCAATCTCTCACAAATAAGCTGAACCTTTTACATAGCTTCAAAAATAGATTTTGGCCCAATTAAAGCCACTTCACCAACCTCAAACCATCCGATAGGTGATCCGCACCTACGCCCATACAATACTTCAAATGGAACCATCTGAATGCTAACATGATAACTATTACCATAAGCGAACTCAATCAAAGGCAGATGTTCATCCCAACTTCCCTTAAAGTCTAAAACGTACGCCCTCAGTATGTCTTCTGAATTCTAAATTGTCCTCTGTACTTGACTATCTGTCTAAGGATGAAAAGTTGTACTAAGCTTAACTTTTGTACCAAGGCCTTTCTGTAAAGACTGCTAAAACTGTGAATTAAATTAAGTACCTCTATCAGAAATAATGGACAAGGGTATCCCATGCACCCTTAATAACTCACGGACATACATTCTGGCTTAATCTTCCATCGTATCTGGAGTCTTGACAGGTAGGAAATGAGCCAACTTAGTCATTCGAAGTACTATGACCCAAATTAAATCATGTTGACGTCTTGTATGAGGCAACCCTTTGATGAAATCCATATTCACTATTTCCCATTCCAAGTAGGGATACTAATCTCTTGCAACGTACCACCCAATCTCTGGTGTTCAACTTTAACTTCCTGGCAATTGGGATACTTGACTACAAACTCGACTATGTATCTTTTAATACCATTCCACCAATAAATTTCCAGTACATCACGGTATATTTTAGTAGCACCCGGGTAAATGCAATACCTCAAACCATGAGCCTCATCTAGTATTTTTTCCCTCAACAAGTCCATATTTGTAACACAAAGTCTACCTTGATAGCGAAGTAAACCATCTCCCCCTCGGGAGAAAACCTCAACCTTATATTTTTGGATTGATTCCAATGTTTGGCTAAGTATAGGATCATTCTATTGCTTCTCCTTCACTTCCAGTGCCTAAGATGATTTTGAACTATTTTGGACTACTACCCCATCCCCCATCATCAGTGTTGATCTAACATACTCCCAAACGGGCCAACCTATGCACTTTATTATGCATCTCCTATTATTCCTCTTTCACATGGGACACAATACCCATAGATAGCCTACTCAGTACATCTGCCACTATCTTGGCCTTACCTAGATTACAGAGCACATTCATGTCATAGTCTGTCAACAACTTCAACCACCTTCTCTGACGAAGATTCAGCTCTCTTTGATGAAATACATACTGAAGTCTCTTTTGGTCAGTGAAAACATCAACATGTACACTATAAAGGTAGTGCCTCAAAATTTTCAAAGAAAAAAACACCAAAGCAAACTCTAAATCGTGAGTTAGGTAATTCTTTTCATGATCGTTAAGTTTCCTAGAGGCATAAGCTATCACTCTCCAATTTTGCATCAATACACAACCTAACCCAACTATGAAAGCATCACAATACGTTACGAATCCATCTAACCCTTCTAGCAGAGCTAACACCGGTGTTGACATCAATTTATCATTAAACTCTTGGAAACTCTTATCACACTGATTTGACCATATAAAATTCATTCTATTTTGGGTCAGCTTAGTCAACCCTAACCCTTCTCAATTAGGGTTATGGAAGCCTTATGAGATACTATCTATTGCTATGAGTTTGTGAATTCTTGACAATTATGATGCTTATATCATTACTCTCTTCATCTTAATCTAAATTCTTGTGGTTACAAACTTATAGAATACGCTAGTATAGCATTAACTTGTTCAAAAGAAAAGTTACATGTCTGGAAAAGAGATAATGTCAAGGAAATAGGGCACCAACCCCAGTTTAAAAGTTAGTGTCGTGACTGGATTAACCTCTTGGACAATTTGCACAATTAGATACGCTTTAAGCTCGAAAGAGTTAAAGTGAAATAATCCTTGATGGTCGAAAGACGCCTGGATTTACCATAGAATACAATTCTCTACAAGCGCATGCATGTCTGAATTAAGCATAACTCATAGTCAATAGATACTTATAACTCATAAGGTGGACATAACCCTAACTCTCAATCCTCATTGATTAAAACCTACCAAGTACTCCGTTTTAATCTTCTATTTTCTATTTTTACTCTATTATTTTGTTTACATTATTTGCACGCACAAAATCCCCCCTTTATTCGCAGAACTTTCATCAAAAGTCTAATAATCATTGCTTACTTAGTGACCAAGTATTCCCTGTGGGATTCGACACCCAAACCAGTTGGGTTCTATATTTGACGACGACTGCTTACACTCTTACGAGAGTTGTAGTTTGAGCATTATCAAATTTTGGTGTCGTTGTCGGGGAATATGATTGTCTACTAAGTTTGTGATAGTTACTAGACCCTTTGGTCAAAGATTCTCGTACTTTACTTTTAGTTGTTGTTTTTGTTTTCTGCATATTTTGTTCAGTATATGCCCCATACTCGAAGTTTAGGACAACAATTATTATCTATCAATCCTGAACCACATCGTATTGGCAGAATAGAGGCGCAACGGGCTGCTCAACAGGAACAGGATAGATTAGCTGCTTTGGCCGCCTCTCAAGTGCATCAACAGAATATCGATAACCCTGGGCGAGTAGCAGATCCTGATGATGAGGACTTGGGTGATGATGAGTTACTAAACCCTAGGCGTATTGCTGAGGTGGCGGCACCGAAAAACAGAAGAGATCGTCAAGCAAGATTTCGGCCTGAACACCGAGCCATGTAGATTCCCTTTGATGATGATGATGACGATCTGGATGGAGCTAGTTCCACTGGAGCAATTATTCCTCCGCCCTTGGCACCTGGAGCCAGGTTCAACATCACTAGCACCATGATTCAATTATTGCAACTCAAGGGATTATTCAGTGGACTTGCAGGTGATGATTCGAATATGCACCTGATCAACTTTATCTCTACATGCAAGTTATTCGACAATCCAGGCGTTAGACAGAATGCAATTCGGTTATGCTTATTTCCATTGTCTCTATCTGGGGAGGCAACTCTATGGTCGAATGGGTTGACTCCTGATTATATCACAAATTGGAGGAAATTGAAAGATGCTTTCCTAGAAAGATTCTTTCCGCCATCCAAAAGAGCACAATTGAGAGATGAAATTAGCAACTTTCCACAGCTTCCAACTGAAGCCCTCCACGAAACATGGGAGAGATTCAAGAAGAAGCTTATGAGATGCCCAAACCATCATATGACCAATGTCCACTTGATGGAAATACTATACAGATCTTTGAATTCAGTAACTAAACCAGTGGTTGATAATGCGGCTGGAGGATCATTCATGGACCTCACCTTTGTTCAGGCAAGTGATATGCTAGACCGGATGACAAAGCAAAGTAGAGCTTGGCATACCAGGGATTTCGAGGTAACAAGCCCCACTGTATTTATTGGTATGACTGCAGAACAAAGGCGAAGAGAGGAAGAACGTGATCAAGATATGGCGCATATGAAAACACAGATGGATCTTCTTACAAAGCATCTACTATCAGGGAAGACCGAAAAAGTCAAAGCAGTTGTGCAAAAGGAAGAAAGAAATCTGATTCTGAGGAAGAAGCCAACTACGTGAACAATCGGGGGTTTCCGAGGCACTGCCCAAGGAAACCAAGGTCGGAACTATTATGACAAGTCTGAAAACAAGGACCGTGATCAAGGTAGTTGGAAGAATAAGGCAAACATGAGTGGTTTGTATATTCCTCCTAGAAGTCGTGACACCGCTGCATCTAGCTCTGGTAAGATGTCAATGGAAGATATGATGGCTAAGCTGTTGAAAGGAGTAGAGGCAACCATCACGGGAGTAACTGAGGTAATAAATGATTTGGCCTCAATGAAGCAATTGGTTGACTCGCATTCCACTTCAATAAGACAGCTAGAACAACAATTGAGTCAAATTTCAGCTACATTAAATCAAAGAAAAACTGGCACCTTACCTAGTGACACAGTGCAAAACCCAAGGAACGATGGAACATACATGGCCATTACTACCAGGAGTGGTAAGGTGCTGGAAAATTCATCCCAAAACAAGCAAGTGGCAGATGATATCATAGATAATGCAGAGGATGCCGAAGAAGCTGAAGAAGGCGTCAATGATGTCACCCCTCAAGGTCCGCAGCCTAAAAAGAGTGCTAGTACGAAGCAAGAGGAAAAGAAAGTCGTAGAAAAAACAATCCCTCTTCCACCACCACCTTTTTCTCAAAGACTGAAGAAGAATGTGGATGATACAAGGTTCAGTAAATTTATGACGATGTTGAAGCAGCTGACTATTAATGTTCCTTTGGTGGAGGCACTGGAATAGATGCCTGGGTACGCTAAATTCATGAAGGACCTTTTAACAAAGAAGCGGGCAGTATGCTATGAGCCGGCAGATAATATGTATCATTGCAGTGCAATTGCCACAAGGTCCTTAGTACAGAAGAAGGCAAACCCTGGTGCTTTCACTATTCCTTGCACGGTTCGATCTATGAATTTTACTAAGGAATTGTGCAATTTGAGTGCTAGCATTAATTTGATTCCACTATCCGTCTACAGGAAGTTGGGGTGGGGCGATCCGACACCCACCAATATGCGGCTCGTGATGGTAGATAGGTCGGTAAAATGACCTGTTGGTATCTTAAATGATGTGTTGGTGAATGTTTCCACCTTCATCATTCCAGTAGGCTTTGTTATTTTGGATTGCGAGGTGGATTCTGAAGTTCCCATAATCTTGGAACGCCATTTCCTTGCAACTGGAAGTGTGCTTATTGAATTAAGAGCTAATGAGCTTTTATTTCAGTTGAATGACAAAGTGGTCCGTTTTGATGTGTGAAAAGCCATGAACTAGCCCAGCGATAGGAATGTGTTCTCTGTAGATGATGTTTATTATGAGGATGAGAAAGAATTATTTGTAGAGAAGCATCTTACTGTTGAGCCACTATCTAATGTGCTGTTGAATGTTGAGCATGGGGAGGCTGAAGAACATGAAGAAACCACTTGTTCTCTAACAGGAACAAAGTCCTATTCTCATGCTCCCAAGCAGCTGGACCTTGATCTTAAGAATCGACCTTCACCAAAAGTGAAGACTTCCATTGAAGAGCCACCAGTGCTAGAATCAAAAGAGCTCCCCAGTCACCTAAGGTATGCGTTCTTGGGAAGTGGAAATACACCTCCAGAGAGTGTTGCAGATGATTTAAGTGAACAGCACGTAGAAGCTCTCATCTCTGCTCTGAAGAGGTAGAAGAGAGCTATGGGATGGAGTATTGATGATATAATTGGTATCCCTCCTGGGATATGGGTGGACAAGATGCATCTCGAAGAAGATTGCGTGCCCACAATGAAGCATCAACGTCGTCTGAATCCATTAAGAAAATGATGTACCAAATATCTCGATGAAGTCTAAGTAATCGAGATAACTATGTCGTGCCACGACAATAAATCAAACGCGTGGTGGGAGGCAACCCATTGTTCTAATCGTTTTTGTTGTTTTTGAGTAAGTGTAGGTACAAGAGGTGTAAAGGAGGAGATTGGTTTCAAATTTTAATTTGAAAGTATTGCATGTTGAAGGTGGTAAGTTAGGAATGAAGAAGCAAAAAGCTATGGATTAGGCATTGCCTATGAAAATATAGGCAAAGAACAAGGCAAGGCCAATGTAAATCTAGGCCACGAACAAGGCAAGGCCTATGCTATGGCATAAGCTCTCGGATTCTACAATGCCATAGCATAGGCACCACCTATGCCTAACAATGCTATAGCATAGGCGTCGCCTATGCAAAAGCCTTTGGTCTCGAATTCTACAATGCCATGGCATAGGCACCGCCTATGCCCAACAATGCCATAGCATAGGTGCCGCCTATGCTCAACAAGGCTTTTCAAAAGGCGTCGCCTATACCAAGCATAGGCAAAGCATTAGCCGCCGCCTATGCTCACTTTTGGTCTCCAAATCCGATTCCAAATGGGTCAAAACCCGACCCAAGCTTGTCCTATAAATAGAACCTTAGTCTTAACACAAAATTGCATTGCAACTTCAACCTAGGCGCCGCCTACCTCTCCAAATCCTCTCAAAAACTTTCCTTTTTCTCTTTTACTTTACAAGAACATCTTCCGAGGCCATCAACCAAGTACAATGGCACCAAACGCACGACAAGGAAAGGATAAAGCGACCACCTCACAAAAAGGTCAGAAAAGGGGACGTAAAGAGCAAGGTGAATCCTCTTCGCTGCAAATACCTTACCGCATGTTTGGAATCAAATGGGTCCTAGAAGAGAAAGGAAAGAAGTGGTATAGGAACAATAAAGAGAAAAAATATGTTCATGTGGAGTTGATACACAAGGAAAGCCTAGCAAATAAAGAACCTCGCATGTTAGCCAAGATAATGGCGTTACATCTTGATTTCATCTTCTGAGATATGGGAGAATGCAATCTCGATCTAACACAAGAATTCTATACCAACTGGTCACCGAAAACTACAGGGAGTGAAGTAAAGATTCGGGGCCAAGTCCTTCAACTAAATGCGGAGTTCTTCAACTCTTTTCTGGGCTTGCCATCTGTTTATCCATAACCACTCAAAGAGCTGTATAACAAACCTCCGTACAGGGGAATCATACACATACTGTGCGAAACTAGATCAATGGCATGATGGAGCAGACACAAGGACACCGGGCGGCACAACACCTTCTCATACGCTTTCTTGAATAGAGAAGTGCAAATATGGTTACGAATAGTCAACTCTTGCCTAATTCCAGGGACATAGTACATGAAGATTACATGATACAGAGTGTGTTTGGTGTACGCATTGATGATGAACGTCCCCATCAACATTGGGGAGATCATTCGATCTTCAATGCGTAAGGCTAGGCTACACAAGAGGTCCCACTTTAGCTTTGGAAATCTGTTGACTGCAATATTGAGAAAGGAGGACATCGAAGAGGAGACGGCTGATCATAAGCTTCCACACAACCCAAAGAAGGTTGACCTTACAAAGGTTATAGATACAGAAACTATGCATGGCGTCAACCTTACCACTGCAGAACGACATGCTCGGGATAAAAGTTTCTTTTGCCATCTTTATGGCATAACTCGGTTTGCCATGATGAGCGGAGGTCGTGTTCCAACTGCCGCATAGCTCCAACAGTTTGATTATGACTACCCACTGAACAAGCATGCAAGGTCGATATGTGGAGTAGGTGTGTACTTTGAGGAACCTCTTGATGACGATGTGCCAACCGATGATGATCGTCGAATGCCAGACTCCGACGTGGAGGAGAATTCGGATGATGACAACTCCGATGATGATTCCGATGCAAGGGGTATGACCCTAGACATAGAGGAGGAGTCTGATGCAGTGTGTCCCATCTAAGTGTGGGGTGCTGGTATTTGTATGCTATACTTCTTTATCTGCATTTGCTTATTTATGTTTGTTTGTTTTGTTTTTTTTTAGTAGCTAAATTTTTTTTAAAACTCTGCATGAAATTGTTCTGATAGGCAGCATGGGATTATGACAAGAGTCTGTGATAAAATCATTACTATTGAGACATTTAGGATCTAAAACGTGACTCATTATGTGATAAGTGTGTGGTTTAATTCCTTCAATTGTTGGGTCAAGAGTCTATACTACTCCCAATAAAGTCGACCATGTGCCTTGTGTTTGTGAGATAATAATATATTCTATGTTTGTGGCTGATGCTAGAACTTGCCTGGTATGTATGTAAAGCGAAATAAAGAGTGTGAGTTAGGAGATGATTTAGGCATTTCTTTGGCAACCTATGATTGTTTACCTTAATTTTATCTAACCATGGACATCATCCTAGATAACCCCCTCTGAGCCTTTAGCCTATTTTCTTTGACAGCCTCATATGTAAGCCTAATCCATTTTTTTAAGACCATAATGTGATCCAAATTCCTAAGTGCTTTAAATTGTACGGTCATGTGACAAAATAAGAGGAAATTGGGAGAGAGTAGTGCCTTAAAGTGAATTGGTACTTGAATTCGTTATGAAAAAGAAGGGTTATCATAGAGGTATGTTATTAAAAAAAAGAGAGAAGAAAAGAAAAAGAAATAGAAACACAAAAAGATAAATTCTATTCAAAATTGAATAACAAAAGAGGTGAGAAGGTGGGGTAGATTAAAAGAAAGTAGAAAGGTTGTTTGAAATAAAGTGTTAATGGCATAATATGATGTATTAAAGCGCTTAGGAACATAGTCACTATTTCTGGCCAAAATAGTCCTACCCGTCCCTTAGCCTACATTACAACCTGTAAAAGACCTATTTGATCCTAAGCTTAGCATTTTGATATTTAGTGGAGCATTACACTAAGGGCAAGCCTATGGTCATCAGTTGCAACATATGAATTCTTTGTGAGAGTGAGAGCAAGGATAATCTTATACCCATGTTCGAAATATATACAATACTTGTGAGTGATTATGGGTTATATGTTGTGAGACACACATGGTTGATGAGTTTTGGGTAGTCGTGTATGATTCTTTGTGCCTTAACTTCTTGAATACGAATTAACCATCATCACGAGTCTATATTAGAGGTTGAATTGTTTCTAGTAGTGATTAGACAACTACTCTTTGTTAATAATTGTCGTGCCTGTCTTGATGAATATTTTGTGTTGTTACTGTGAAACCCTAAGTAGATGTTTATATGGACATGGTATTTTGTTCGAGGACGAACAAAGCTTTAAGTGTGGGGTGTTGATGTTAGGCATATTTACACGCCTAAAGTACAATAATTTACCCATATTTTAGCTAAGTTTTAAGGACAAAATATATAATTCCTGTACTTTTAGTCCTTTTTCCCGTAAGTGAGCTAACAAACATGATTAGCAAGTTTTCAGATATAAATGATGAAGATTTCAGCATTTTATGGATAACTTGACGCCAAAGGAAGCATCACGAAAGAAGGAAAGCAGCGTTTCGACGCCTATGGACTGAAAGTGATGCATGGATAACTTGTCCTGAGCAAAAACAGCATTTACAAAGACTTGGGGATCGGCAGTAACTAGTAGGATTAGGATAAGGAATGCAGTAACTTAGTAGGATTAGGATAAGTAATGCAGTAGCTTAGTAGGAATAGGATATGGGTGTTATAAATACCCTATTTTGCTGAAGCTTTTTATTATTCTCATCATTCAAGCTTTATTACAACAAAACCAATTCCCTTTCAATTAATTCTTCTTCCCTTCTCTTCATCTATTCAAATTTTCATTTTTATAACAAGAGAAACGCTATTATTGCAAGGAATTCACGCCACAAGCCCTACCAAAACATACTTCACGTGAGATTTTTTATCTTGGTATTCTGATAATGTCTATTGTGATTTCCGTTGCACTAATGAATAGCTAAACTTCTCTGTTAGGGTTATGGAAGCCTTATGAGATACTATCTATTGCTATGAGTTTGTGAATTCTTGACACATATGCTGCTTATATCATTACTCTCTTCATCTTAATCTAAATTCTTGTGGTTACAAACTTATAGAATACGTCAGTATAGCATTAACTTGTTCGAAAGAAAAGTTACATGTCTGGAAAAGAGATAATATCAAGGAAATAGGGCACCAACCCCTGTTTAAAAGTTAGTGTCGTGACTGGATTAACCTCTTGGACAATTTGTACCATTAGATACGCTTTAAGCTCGAAAGAGTTAAAGTGAAATAATCCTTGATGGTCGAAAGACGCCTGGATTTACCATAGAACACGATTCTCTATAAGCGCATGCATGTCTAAATTCCTCATAACTCATAGTCAATAGATACGTATAACTCATAAGGTGGACATAACCCTAACTCTCAATCCTCATTGATTAAAACCTACCAAGTACTCCGTTTTACTCTTCTATTTTCCGTTTTTACTCTACTATTTTGTTTACATTATTTGCACGCACAAAATCCCCCCTTTATTCGCAGAACTTTCATCAAAAGTCTAATAATCGTTGCTTACTTAGTGACCAAGTATTCCTTGTGGGATTCGACACCCAACCCAGTTGGGTTCTATATTTGACGACGACCGCTTACACTCTTATGAGAGCTGTAGTTTGAGCGTTATCACATGTCTTCTTCAGCTTCCCAAGTGGCCCCTACAACCGATTGGTTTCTCTAAAAAATGTTTACTGATGCTACTCCCTTATTTCTTAGCCTTCGAACCTGCCTATCAAGTAGTTACACAGGAATCTCCTCATAAGTCAAGTTATCTTTGTCCTTAATACTCTCGAGAGGAACTACTATGGATGGATTTCTACTGCACTTTCTTAGCATCGAAATGTGGAACACTGGGTGAACTACAGATAACTCTGATGGAATGAATCATGGACCTAGCTTTCCCTTCTTTACAAATCTCAAATACCCTTCGTAGGCGACACCTTCAAGAATATTCAATTGCCCACTTCAAACTTGAGCTTTCTTCTTCTTACATTAGCATACAATTTTTGACAGCTCGAGCAATTTTCAGTCTCTCACAAATAAGCTGAACCTTTTACATAGCTTCAAGAACAAATTTTGGCCCAATTAAAGCCACTTCACCAACCTCAAACCATCCAATAGGTGATCCGCACCTACGCCCATACAATACATCAAATGGAACCATCTGAATGCTAACATGATAACTATTACCATAAGAGAACTCAATCAAAGACAGATGTTCATCCCAACTTCCCTTAAAGTCTAAAACGCACGCCCTCAGCATGTCTTCTGAATTCTAAATTGTCCTCTGTACTTGACTATCTGTCTAAGGATGAAAAGTTGTACTAAGCTTAACTTTTGTACCAAGGCCTTTCTGTAAAGACTGCTAAAACTGTGAATTAAATTAAGTACCTCTATCAGAAATGATGGACAAGGGTATCCCATGCACCCTTAATAACTCACGGACATACATTCTGGCTTAATCTTCCATCGTATCTGGAGTCTTGACTGGTAGGAAATGAGCCAACTTAGTCATTCGAACTACTATGACCCAAATTAAATCATGTTGACGTCCTGTATGAGGCAACCCTGTGATGAAATCCATATTCACTACTTCCCAATTCCAAGTAGGGATACTAATCTCTTGCAACGTACCACCCAATCTCTGGTGTTTAACTTTAAGTTCCTGGCAATTGGGATACTTGACTACAAACTCGACTATGTATCTTTTAATACCATTCCACCAATAAATTTCTAGTACATCACGGTACATTTTAGTAGCACCCGGGTAAATGCAATACCTCAAACCATGAGCCTCATCTAGTATTTTTTCCCTCAACAAGTCCATATTTATAACACAAAGTCTACCTTGATAGCGAAGTAAACCATCTCCCCCTCGGGAGAAAACCTCAACCTTATATTTTTGGATTGATTCCAATGTTTGGCTAAGTATAGGATCATTCTACTGCTTCTCCTTCACTTCCAGTGCCAAAGATCATTCTACTCCCAAACAGGCCAACCAATGCACTTTCTTATGCATCTCCTATTATTCCTCTTTCACATGGGACACAATACCCATAGATAGCCTACTCAGTACTTCTGCCACTATCTTGGCGTTACCTAGATTACAGAGAACATTCATGTCATAGTCTGTCAACAACTTCAACCACCTTCTCTGGCGAAGATTCAGCTCCCTTTGATGAAATACATACTGAAGTCTCTTATGGTCAGTGAAAACAACAACATGTACACTATAAAGGTAGTGCCTCAAAATTTTCAAAGAAAAAAACACCAAAGCGAACTCTAAATCGTGAGTTAGGTAATTCTTTTCATGATCGTTAAGTTTCCTAGAGGCATAAGCTATCACTCTCCAATTTTGCATCAATACACAACCTAACTCAACTATGAAAGCATCACAATACGTTACGAATCCATCTAACCCTTCTGGCAGAGCTAACACCAGTGTTGACATCAATCTATCATTAAACTCTTGGAAACTCTTATCACACTGATTTGACCATATAAAATTCATTCTCTTTTGGGTCAGCTTATGCAATGGTGCGGCTATAGAAGAGAAACCTACAACATTCTCCAACAACAAATCTACTATAGTATCCATCCAAAGCCATAAAGCTCCGAATATTAGATGGAGTGATGGGTCTAGGACAGTGCTTCACTGAATTAGTTTTCTAAGGATCTACATGAAGACCAGCCCCTGAAATAACATGCCCCAACAAGGTAATACATTCACACCAAAATAAATTCATATTTACCAAAATTCGCATATAATTTACAGTCCTTGAGGGTCTGCAGCACTATTCTTAAATGGTCTGCATGCTCCTCCACACTCTTAGAATACACCAGTATGTCATCAATAAAGACAATGACAAACATATCTAAGTAATACTTGAAGACCCTATTCATCCATTCCATAAAGGCTGTCGGAGCATTTATCAGTCCAAATGACATAACCATAAACTCAAAATTGTCGTACCTTATTCGAAAAGCTATTTTTTGAATGTTTTTCTCCCTGACTTTCAACTGATTGTATCCCAACTTAAGGTTAATCTTGAAAAACAATTGGACACACTAAAGTTGGTCGAATAAATCATTGATTATAGGAATAGGATACTTGTTCTCGATGGTAAGCTTCTTTAGTTGTCTATAGTCTATACACATTCACAGAGCACCATCTTTCTTATGCATAAAAAGGGCTCCATAGAGAAATACTAGGTCTGATGAACCCTTTATCTAAAAGGACCTTAAGTTGCTTCTTTAAGTCTTTAAGTTTGGCTAGATCCATACTAAATGGAGGGATAGAAATGGGTTGAGTATTCGAAAGAAGATTAATACCAAATTCTATTTCTCTTTCTAGAGGTACCCCTGGTAGATCTTTAGGGAAAACCTTAGGGAACTCATTAACTACCTTAACCGATTAAATTGTTGAGGCTTCAGACTTAGTAACTTTAACTCGAACAAATGATAGATGCACTCTTTTGATATTAACTCTCTGGCCTTAAGAAAAGAGATGAAACAACCGCTAGTATGATCTTGTAGGGAAAGGTGATACGACACTTTTTATAGACTCATCTAGCAACAACTGACTCACCCACTAGGGTAGAAATTGAGAAGGGCTTAGAACGATTATTAGGACCTATCTCTAAATTTACAGCAACCAATGGGGTTACATAAGAGAGATTTGATCCCGGCTCCAACAACACATATACATCAAGATGAAAGGTACAAAGCATACCAGATACAACATCTAGTGAACTCTCCTACTCCTAATAGGATGGTAAAGCATAGAACCAATTCTGGAACTGACCGCCATAGTACTAAATGATACGCCCTGTGGAGGAACTGGGCAGCCTGACTAAGCTAATAGATTTGCAGCCTGAGTCTGAGGATGAACATCCCTGCTTCCCTGCTTAGCATACGAACACTTCTTGATCCTGTGGCTGAACTTTCCATAACCATAGGAACCTATTTTACCCATCATGCTCTCACCAGGATGGGTCTTTCCACCCTTTATATGTGTTGGATAACTAGGCATCCCGACCACACCGTTCTTAGACCTGGAATTTGAAGTCCTAGCCCATTGCTCCTTCTTGGTCCTGGGTATAGGGGCACTGGCTGAAAATAGCGCAGGCACTGATGAATGACCCTAAAGCTGTGAATGGTTTCCACTTTTGAGCCTTGGTTGACTATCCTCAATTTGTCCAATCCTAGCCTTGTTGTTTCTCTTCTCTCTCTATTAACTTTTCTACCTCAATCTGTTGAGCGTGAGTCATCAATAGAATAATATCCATATCCCCAATTAGCATGGTAGTCCTACACTCCTTGACCACCAAATCAGATACCCCTGTATAAAACTTATTTATATGAGTTCTAAAGTCAGATAAAAACTCGGGAGCATACTTAGCTAACTGAGAGAACTTAAGGCAGTAATCCTTCACTATCATGGAGCTTTGCCTGAGGTTTATGAACTCCTCCACTTTAGCTCCCTTATATCATACAAAATGAACCTATCCAAAAAAGCATTCTAAAATACCTGCCAACTCATAGGAGTTGCATTCTCATCCTTACCTTCATTCCACATAACAACACAATCATAAACAATGTCCTTCAACCTATAGGATGCTAACTCTACACTCTTCTCTTCAGTAACATGCATAATCTGAGTAATTTTCCTTACCTCATCAATAAAGAGTTGAGGATCCTCTTCCATCTTTGACCTATGAAACTCAGGTAGATGTATCCTTATAAAGTTTCAAATTTGGCCTGCAACTAAATTACTATTTGGCTGAAGTGCGACTACTGCCTACTGGTTTCCCTGAACATTGGCATTCACAGCTTGGGCTAACACTTTAAAGGCAGCCTGAAATTTAGCATGAGATGCATTCTCATTTAGAGGGTCTACATGCAAGGGTAGTTAATCACCATTTCTATTGGTTTTAACTCAGCGAAAAGGCATATTCTGTCATGTAAAAGCATGATTTAAGGCAGATAGAGACAACTGTAAGCATGATAGGTCATGAAAGAAATGGTGAATTTCGAACTTGTTCCATAGCCTCATGCTCATAAATATGGCGCGCTTTACATTCATGATCAAGAATCTGTGTAAGGAGCCTTATTTTACTCCTAAGGACTATTCAAAAATTTAGGCTCTGATACCAAGTTTGTAATGCTCCATAAGTACCCCTGGACATCACACGGTGTTCAAGACACAAATAGCCTTAATCTAACCCATAATATCAATTTAGCTTGCAACTCACATGAAAAGTGAACTAGCATATATAGAAATTGACTGTAAGCGATTTTAACATCGACATCTTAAACAAAATCTTTGATCTTAAAATATACACAGTCTGACAAGCCTCTACTACTGACTAGAGAGCCAATGTGGCAGGCCCCAGTAAACCCAAAAATAAATGGAAATTAAATAACTAAAGTACTTGAATCATTGAACAAAAGTTGGATAAATTGGGTCCTCGAACTATGAGTACTCGTCAAAAGTCCGGATATAGGTGATGATGCCCATAGTCAATCGTGTTGCTGAAAACGAGCTCTAGAACCTACCTTATAAGACAATGTAGCATATATACATATATGTGGGTCAGTACCTCTGGAATGTACTGAGTATATGGGGGTGAATGCATAAGTAAAAACAAAATTGAATATATAGATAGATCGATAGATAGATAGATAGATAGATAGATCGATAGATCGATAGATATAGGTATAGATAACTTTCTAACAATTCATGCTAAACGTAAATGACTCACCATGAACTTGAATAAAATAAGAGGCTGGAAGATCTTAAAACATGAATAATGAAGCATGTGAATGAACTTAGTGGGCTATAACACTTACTTTATAAAGTCTTTAATTTTATTATTTCTTATGGGAGATACTTCTAATCTACATAAACCATGTGAGCTATCATGGAGTCCAACGTCTTACCTATATTAGGAAGAGTTGTTCTACCCTTGCCATAGGAATAGAACCTTAGCTTAAGTGATCACTATACCTCATCCATATTGAGAAAAATCTTAAACTACGGTGGCTCATAGTTTTAAGTAACTTAGGATACGCTCATTCACATTCCCTTCTCGATGCTAAATACTACTCCTAGAATAAATATATGCATATACTTAAGAAACCCAACTTAAAATAATATAAGGGTTTATACACTGAAAACTAGTTATGCTTCTTTTTACTTTAAATTATAATCAAAGTGAACGATTAACGAATTTCATGTCTTATATTTACATCAAAAGATCAAGCTTTCCTGAATCATGATATATTGCATATGAATGGAACTTCAAAAGGTTTAAACTTACTGATAAACTTAATGCTTCTTCTTAAATCTTAAAACTCTTACTTTCTTTAATAACACTGAGGATAAAATATCACGCTCAATACACATATTAAAATCAGGCTCAATACACATATTGAAATCTTTCATCAGAATCCAAATCAAAGTAATGAAACTCAAATCACAATGTAAATCTTACTGTTCAAAACATAAGTAGAAGTAACCTTTGTGCATCTTTTCCTTAAAATAAAAAAATAATGGTATACTTCCATACATAAGAATTTAAGGTATGAACTATAATATAAAACATGTAAATTCAATCTTAACATTATGGTTTTTGTTGGGCACAAGGACAGAAGATTAACCTTGTTCAAAAACCCAACATACTTGGAATTTCTTCACTTGTGATAAGAGTTGAACCTTGGGGCTTGAAAGGTGAATTAGTGAGAGGAACCTTAATATTGATATTCTTGAAGATGGGAGTAGAGATTATGTTGTTAATAGATTAAGGAATAGAGGAAAAGAATGCATCTTTGGGGGTTATAGGTCATGCGTTGTAGTTATAAAAGGTGAAAAGACCAAAAAGCCCTTTAACTAAACTTCATAAAAATTGATCGCCAGCCTTCATGAGTCAACCATATGACTCATATGGTGAAAGTACGACTAGGCCTATCAACTCAAAAGCTTAGCAGAATCAAAGATGGTATACACTGGTCAGCATACGAGTGGTTACATATGACTCATTACCTGTCAATACGACATGGAAAGAACCATTTATATCTTGGACAGAACCTTTGGGTGCCTACACTGATAAACTCACAACTTTCTTTCATACGACTTATACCATACTTGACGACTTCTAAGGTCAACTTGTACCTATAACTAACTACATCTACTCCAAACTAACCTAGATATAATTTACTATAAATGACTCATACGATGAATGTACGACTTAAGAAATGAGTCATATGATGCATTATAACTTCTAGACATGGGGTACTATAGAGACAGATCATGAAAATCACCTCTATATGGTGCTACAGACCCTAAAAGATCAACAAATTATATGATAAGTTTTCTATGTATGAGTTTTGGTTGAATGTTGTTACTTTTTTGGGTTATTTTTTTGAATGAAGGGATCATAGTGGGTCCTTAGAAAGTTGTAGAGGTTAAGAAATGGTCTAGACCCATGACTCCAATCGATATTAGGATCTTTTTGTTTTATCAGGCTATTATAGGAGGTTTATGGAGAGCTTTTCATCAATTTCTAGCCCTTTGACTGGGTTGACTCTAACAAAGGTGAAGTTTTTAATGTCCGATGCTTGTGAGGAGAGTTTTGAGAAGATAAAAGTTAAATTGACTTCTGCTTTGATTTTGACCCTACCTAGGGGTAGTGATGGCTTCATGGTTTATTATAATGGGTCCTATATTGTACTTGGTTGTGTATTAATGCAAGATCGCAAGGTGGTAGCATATTCTTCTTGGCAGTTAAAATTTTATGAGGGGAATTATCCAACCATGATTTGGATTTGTTAGTTGTGGTGTTTGCATTAAAGATTTGGCGACATTATCTATATGGGGTCCATATCAATATCTTTTTAGATCATAAGAGTCTGCAGTATGTATTTGCCCAGAAGGAGTTAAATCTCAAGCAAGGAAAATGGCTTGAGTTGCTCAAGGACTATGCCATGAGTCTCCAGTATCACTCAGGTAAAGCTAACGTGGTTGTTGATGCTATTAGCAGGTTATCCATGGAGAGATTGTATCATGTGGAGAAAAAGTTGCGAGATTGGTGAAGGATATTCATCATTTGGCTAATCTTGGAGTTCATCTCTTAGATTCTGAGCATGGTGGTGTTTTTGTGCAAGAGGTGGAAAAGTCATCTCTTGGTGCTAAGGTAAAGTAAAAGCAGGTGTTGGATCCTATCTTAATGCAAATCAAGGATGATGTGGATAGGTAGAAGGTTATAGCATTTAAGATTGGTGGTGATGGTATCTTGAGGTACCAAGGAAGGTTGTGTGCTCCCGACATGGATTGGTTGTAAGGTAGAATTTTAGCCGAATATCATGAGTCACATTATTTGATTCATCCTAGTTCGACAAAGATGTATCATAAACTTAAGTAGATTTATTGGTGGAATAATATAAATAGGTATGTAGCTAATTTTGTGGCCAAGTTTATGGTGTGTCAACAAGTGAGTGGAAAACTTGAGTCCTGGAGGGTTGTCTCAAGAAATTGAGTTGCCTATGTGGAAATGGGAAATGATAAATATTGATTTTGTTATGGGTCTTCCGCTGTCTCAGAATCAGTTTGATTCTATTTGGGTCATCGTGGATAGGATGACTAAGTCTGCTCACTTCTTGCCAGAGAGGACTAATTTATCTGCTGAGGATTATGCAAGGTTGTTTTTTCAGGAGGTCATGAAGTTGTATGGTGCTCCAATTTCCATTATTTTTTATCATGAAACTAAGTTCTTATCTCATTTTTAGCGGTCATATCAGCGAGATTTGGTAACTAAGATGACTCTTAGTACCACTTTCCACCCGCAAATGGATGGACAAGAGGAAAGGACCATTCAGAGTTTAAAAGATATGCTTCAAGCTTGTGTGATTGATCATTATGGTGATTGGGTTGACCATTTGCCTCTTGTAGAGTTTGCGTACAATAATAGTTATCATTCTAGCATTAGTATTGCTCCATTTTAGGCGTTGTATGATAGGAGTTGTAGATCTCCTATTAAATGGTTTGAAGTTGGTGAGGCAAGGTTATTCGGTCCTGATTTAACCAATCAAGAAAAGGAGAAGGTAAAGGTGATTCAGGATAGGCTTAGGGCCGCCCTAAGTTTTAAAAGTCCTATACGGGTGTAAGGCGAAGGGAGTTAGAGTTCGGTGTGGGTGATTGGTTGTTCTTTAAAGTGTATCCCGTGAATGGAGTTATGCATTTTTTAAAGAAGGGGAATCTCAGTTCCCATTATGTTGGTCCTTATTTGGTTTTGAAGAGAGTAGGAAATATTGCCTATGAGTTAGAATTGACTGTCAATTTGGGTTCATACACCATATGTTTCATGTGTCCATGTTGAGAAAATATGTGGGTGATCACTCCTTGGGGGTGCCTATTGAGGATGTTGTCGCAGATTCCCTGTCTTATGAAGAGATCCCGATAGAGATCTTTGATAGACAAGTTCATAGGTTACGGATTAAAGATGTGTCATTGGTAAAGGTACTTTGAAGGAACCATAAAGTAGAAGAAGCCACTTTGGAAGTAGAAGAGGATATGAAGGCTAAGTATCCATTTCTATTCCATGTGACGAATAAAGAAGTTTGAGGCATGAATTCCATTCTTTCTCTTTATTACTCGAGTTTATCCTTTGATTCTGATGTATTATTTTTGTTCTTGTCTAAAGCATGTCGTAGCTCATCATTCGATGACGAATGATCTTAAGAAGGGGATAATGTAACACCCTCAAATTTTGACTAATTTATTTTTGGCCTTCCCATACTTAAAATATCAATTTTTAACCCAAACTGTGTTCGGGGTGTTCAAAGGCTAACCCGATAGAGTCTCAAAATTTTTGGAAGGGGTACGAGATGATTTCAGACCCCGTAGGAAACAAGCCTCCATGATATATATGTTTAACAGAGGTTATCGCGGAGGCTGTGTTCTGCGAAAGGGTATATGACACAGTGGTCGGACCTCCGCGATAAGGTCTGTGCCATGGACCTGTGTATTTTTCTATAGATTTTTTGTTAATTTAAAAAGGTATGAGGGGTAGAAGGGTCCTTTCACCCATGCATAATTTTTAATCACTATAAGGGTCTATTTTTATTAGTTTCCATCCTATGAAGTTCATTCTTACTACCCTCAATCATTCTCTCTCAAAGTTCCCTTTTCAACTCAAGGCTAGAGCTTAAGCAGGCGATCATCTAGGGTTTTAAGGGAGTTATTTTCCTCAAAATTCTTGGCAATTAAGGCATTTATCTCTTTCTCTTGAACTTCTATTTTCTTAATGGCATGAAATTGGTTATTATTCATGGTTTAAGTAATGGCTTTTGAACTATGGGTTGAGGGTTGTGCATGTGTTTGGTTTAAATACTTTCTCGAGGTTTATTATACAATAATTATGCTTCATTTATGATTTTGGAACATTGTGGAATGCAAGGTAATGGTAACAAAATAGAGTCATGGTTATCCCACTTTTGATGATTTTATCTTTGGTACATGGTTTGGAAATAATATGCCCTCAACCTGTTTGTGAAATTGTCAATGAATATGGTTTTGTCACCAAGTTTGATTTGGTCACTTGTTGTAATGCCTCAAGACTGCACCCTGGGTGCCACACGGTGTTTATGAACCTGAAGGATCACAAGCTAACCCATGGTTGGTACCTGCTGTGAGCACTAAATAATAATCATGAAAAAATATGCGGAAGAACTCTAAAAATGCCATAAGGTTCTCAAAATACTGAAATAATAACTAAGTATATTGTTAATAACATCTAAAAAAACTAAATAACTAACTAAGCGAGTCTGAAAGGCTCTAATTATATGAATATGAAGTTGATGGGACAAACCCCTAACTAACTCTGACTGAAATAACTACTGAACTAGTAAAAATACTGAAACAAATAAAAGATGTCCTCTAAATATGAGGACTCGCCATTATAACTATTGCTGATAGCTAGAGATGCTAAGTACGGTCAATAACCTGAGCATCCAAACCTATGATATGAGACATCATAGTGCAAAGAGAGAGCATGCGTCAGTGCGTGGAATGTACTGGTATTCTAGATGAGGTAAGGCGAATATTCATGGGCTCATATGCATAAAAAATAACTGACTGAATGATATGAAGTAACTGAATGAGAGAACATAGAGAACTAAAACTGTTGTATTTATTGAATATGCATTACTGTGCATATACTTATATACATGTCGTGTATCTGAGATTATTATGTAACTGAGTACTAAGTTCGGTTGGCGGTATAACTGATATCTGAGTAACTGATAACTGACAGCCATAGTTCTGTAGAGTTGGACTGAGTTCCATACTGAAGACTAAAACTGAGACTGTAGGAGTGTTCATTTAACAGACATACCCCGATGTAAACTGATTTGGGGTCGAACTTGTGACCCCAGTTGGAAGGATGTTAGCACCTTGCCACGGGATACTAACAATGGTTTAGTCAACCCTAGTCTGGCAGAAAGATTCATGAAATATATATATGATTGTGTCAACCCTAGTCTGATAGGAGGATAACTTACCCTACATTATCTCCGTAGTTCTGTAACTCAAGGATTTCTACTAAGGGTTAAAACCTAGGCTGATAGGAATGTCCCCATCCCTGGGTTCGCTCGGTGATGAATTCTACTCCCAACTGAAATGACACTGGAACTGATCATTACAGGAATGGCTTGACTGAACTCACACTATCGTGAAGACTGACTAAATACTACTCTCTTGAACTTACTGAGACTATTCTGTAGCTACCATGATCTAAGTAAACAGTTAGATTTCAGGTATTAAATTCCTTCAGGACTCGATAGCATAAATAGTAAGACAGCAGAATCTTGAAAGCATAATAGCTAGTCACTTAGTCACAATTCATTCATTGAGGCATTTTATCAAACACTTGCATGGCATTAACTTGTACATGAGTAGGAACATATGTTAGCATGTCATGATTTCACTATTCAATTCACATAATAATAATCGCATATAAACATCATGGATACCACATTCAACTTGCAAACCTAAAGGGTTGTAACATGAGAACTCACCTAACTCAACATACAAGTTAATTGGTTTGCATGAAACATGGGGTAAATCTTGAATTGAAACCCATACAACAATACATACATGTACGCAAACTAATTCAAGAATGTAAATCATGAATATGAGAACTTGTATTTTGAAAAAGGGTTCTTGAACTCCAAGGGTGAACGGAACCCAAGGATAAATACCTAACATACCTGGGTAATTGAATTCCTGAGGATTCTTGGTGGATTCCTTGAGAATTAAGCTTGATTTTTAAAGGCTAAGGTTTGCTATTTTAGAGAGAATGTTCTTGATTTGTGAGAAATTAAGTAAAATAATGAGTAATTAGGCTATTAGGGCATTAATATCGTATTTGGGGTTGATTAGGGTCATGAAAAAGGACACAATTATCCCTGGAAAGAATTAAATTTTCGCCACTGAAAATCCTAATTTTGGCTATCACCGCGAAGAAGTGCCATCACGGTGAGCCACTGGATTTTGTCTAGCATTTTCCAAGGACGAGTGCGAAAATGCACTTTAGCGTGACACGAAGGTATCGTGGAGCCTCACTGGAAAGTGATAATAGCGAAATGGCACTCTGGCAAGACGCACCGCTTATCACAGTGACACACTAGAAAACTCTAATTAGGAACTGAAACTTCACCACGATGAAGTAATATCGTGGTAATTCTCTGGAAAGTGACGAATGCCATTTGTCCTGGCACCGCGACGTGGTGAAACTCAATTTGACATTCTATTTCACTAAAAGTGCCAAAACTTCCCACCCGAATATCGGATTTGGGTAAAATTTATATTGTTGGAAAGCTAATTCAATTTCCTATAACTTGGTGGGTCTTGAGATGGAATATTCTTAACAGAGATAAAGTTATTCTCATTTGAGGTTTACTAAAGCAACATTCTTATAAAAAACACAATTGGTATGTAATATATTGATTCGTCAATTAGCTGGGAGTTATTTGGTACCTTAATATACATCAAACTAACACATAAAACTACCAAGGAACCATAGTGTACTACGTATGAGCTTGAAACATAACTCTAGCATTGGTTTGAATTCTTGGGGTATTACATAATCTCCCTCTTGGGAACATTCATCCTTGAATGAGTCTGATTCAGATGAGAATACTGATGAAATAATTTTACATCCTGAACATGCATAACTAAAGTATAAGTACATAACTGAACTGATTCCGTGAATACAGGACTGACATGAGAATGATATGCAACTGAAACTGAGCATAGAAAAGATAATTCTAAGAAGATTATCACCTTAAGGTGATTATGAGTTTTTGGAGAAGAGGTGAGGATACTTGGTCTGAATATCTTCTTCTACTCCCCAAGTAGCTCCCTCAACGGACTGATTTCGCCAAAGAGCATTAACCAAGGGGACTTCTTTGTTCCTTAGTCTGCAAATCTAACCATCGAGGATTTGAACTAGGACCTCTTCAAAAGAAACATCATTCTAAATATATATACCATATAAGGGGACTACAACTTCTTGGTATCCAATGCATTTCTTTAGCAAAGAGACGTGGAACACTGGGTATACTGAAGCTAGATCTGAAGGCAACTCAAACTCGTAAGCTACCTTTCCGAAATGGCTGAGAATTCTTTAAGGAACGACATATCGGGGACTGATCTTCGCCTTCTTGCCAAACCTCTTCACTCCCTTCATTGGAGAGATTTTCAAATACATAAAGTCTCCAATCTCAAACTTGAGATCTTTTCTTCTCACATTTGCATCCGATTTCTGTCAGCTCTGGGTTGTCTTAAGCCTCTTTCTGATCAACTAAACCTTCTCTAAGGCATCAAATACTAGGTTAGGCCCTGCCAACACAGTCTCTCCTACCGCCAACCAACCAATGGGAGACCTATATCTCCTCCTATAAAGCACCTCAAATGGAGTCATCTGAATATTGGAATTATAGTTATTATATACGCGAACACAATCAAAGGCAAGTGGTCATCCTAACTGCCTTTAAAGTCCACTATGATATCTGATGAAGAGATGGGTCTGGGACAATTTCTCACCGCTTCAATCTTTTGAGGATTCACTCTAATGCCATCACCGAAAATGATATGGACAAGAAAAGCTACTGAACTTAGCTAAAATTTGCACTTACCAAATTTAGCAAACAACTGATGGGCTCTAAGAGTGTGCAATAGAATCCTGATGTGGTTTACATGATCATATTCACTGCGGGAGTAGACAAGATGTCATCTATAAAGTCTATGATAAAAATATCCAAGTACTACTTGAACACTCGGTTCGTCCATGAAAGTTGTAGAGACATTCGTAAGACCTAATGACATGACTAAAAATTTGAAGTGACCATACCGAGTTATAAAAGATGTTTTCGGAATGTCACATTCTCTGACTCTGAGCTGATGATAGTCGGATCTGAGGTATACCTTAGAAAAGTAACTGGCACCCTGAAGTTGGTCAAACAAGTCATGGATTCTAGCAAATGGATACTTATTCTTGATGGTTACTTTGTTCAACTAATGGTATTCAATACACATTCTAATAGAACTGTCTTTCTTTCGCCCGAATAGTATAGATGTGCCCTACGGGGAGGCGCTGGGCCTAATGTATCCCTTATCTAGGAGATCCTTCAAATGTTCCTTTAACTCTTTTATTTAGCTGGAGATATTCTATATAGCGGGATAAGAATAGGCTGAGTATCATGAAGAAGGTTTATTCGAAGTCCATTTCCCTTTCAGGAGAAACTCTAGGAAGATCTTCAAAAAACATATTTGGAAATTCAATTGCTACTGAAACTAACTCAAGATTGGGAGTCTCAAAATTAGAATCTTTGACTCGAACAAGATAGTAAATACACCCCTTGTATATCATCTTTCTCTCTCTAAGGTACGAAACAAACTGACCCTTAAGCGTTGTAGTACTACCCCTCCATTCTAGGATAGGTTCATTCGAGAACTGAAAACAGACAACTCTGCTTCTACAGTCAATTGAGTCATAGCATGAATGGAGCCAATCCATGCTGAGAATGATGTGAAAATCCATCATCTCTAACTCTACTAAGTCTGCTGAAGTAACTTTCTAAGATACCACAACTGGACAGTTCCTGTATACCCGTCGGGCTATGATAGACTTACTCACTAGGGTAGAAACTGAGAAAGATTTTGCTAAGATTTTGGGACTGGTTCTGAAGTCAAAAATTACATATGGAGTTACAAATGACAAAGAAGCTCCTGTTCTAGCAAAGCATAAACATGTAAATGATAAACTTGTAACGTACCAATGACCACATCAAGAGAACTTTCCTGATCCTATCGGGACTGAAATGCATAAAGTCTATTTAGGCATTGCCCACTGGGGGCACTAGAAGCGGCACCCTGCTGAGACGGCCGACCACTTAGGGAGCGGTTATACTGACTTTGTTAACCCACCTGAGGACAATCTATGATTCTATGGTCTGGCTTGCAACATTCAAAACATATATCGTTACCAGTCCTACACACAACTTGATGGTTTCTGCCACATTTCTAACAAAGAAGATTTGTTCGAGCACTATTCACACTACCCTAAGATTTAGAGCCTGGCGCCCTATCCCTATTACCATTTTCGAATTTAGTCACTGGAGCACTGGCTGAGAACGGGGCTGGAACTAAAAATTTTGGGAAGAACTGAGAACGATTACCGCCCTCTGACTTAGGCTGAGTAAAGTTGAAGCTACCAATTCTAGCCCTCTTATTTTCCCTCTCTTTCTTCTTATTCTTCTATTCCTAAATTTGTTTATCATGGACCATCAACCTAAACAAGTCCATCTCTTTAATTAGCATTATGGTCCTACTCTCCTTGACCACACTGTCAGACACACCAGATATGAACTTACTCATCTCAGGTCTACTATCAGCTACCACATGAGGAGCATATCTTGCCAAATGAGTAAACTTGAGGGAATACTTTTTCACACTCATATTGCCCTACTTCAGGTTGATAAACTCTAAAACCTTAGCATCTCTCAATTCCAATGGGAAGAACCTTCTAAGAAGGCAGTAGCAAACACTTCCTATTTTATAGGCCCTGTATTTGCGCCTCTCTCTACTTTCCACTGCTTAAACCATGTAAGAGCCATATCCTGCAACTGATAGGCAGCTAACTTAGCACTCTCACTAGCAGTTACCCCCATGATATATGTTACCTTCTACACCATGTCAAAGAATTCCTGGGGGTCCTCCTCAGACTTAGACCCTGAAAATGAAGGAGGGTTCATTTGGGTGAAGTCCTGAATTTTAGCTACAGCAGTATTAGCCATTGGCTTAGCCTAAACAGCAATTGGTCGATCATTCTGAGCTTTCAAAGAATGGGCTAGAGTGGTAAAAGCTGCTCAGAGTTCTATGTAACAAACAAACTCATTCAGGGGATTTGCCTGAATGAGCAAAGGTGCTTGTTGGTTCCAGTTCTTCTTCTATTGATCTTTTTGGGAGACATGTTCTATAAATAGAAGAAAGAATAGATTAGAAAGAGAGTTTAACGTGAGCTCATGCTCATTCGCCAATATGAAAATTGAAAGATGGGAAATGTTTACTAAACGCCTCGTAGCCTCTTGTCCATAAGTGTAGCGTGCTTCAAACCCGTGTGCAAGACTCAACTTGACATGGTTTTTAGACTCTCTAGGAAACTGTAAAACCTTAGGCTCTGATACTAAGTTTGTAACGCCCCAAGACTGCACCCTGGGCGCCACACGGTGCTTCTGATCCCGAAGGATCACAAGCTAACCCATGACTGGTACCTGCTGTGAGAACTGAATAATAATCAATAAAACATATGCAGAAGAACTCTGAAATGCCACAAGGTTCTTAAAATACTGAAATAATAACTAAGCATACTGCTAATAACATCTGAAAAACTAAATAACTAACTAAGCTAGTTTGAAAGTCTCTAACAATCTGAATATGAAGTTGATGGGACAAACCCCAAACTAACTCTGACTGAAATAACTACTGAACTGCTGAAATACTGAAACAAATAAAATCTGTCCTCAAAATATACGGACTCACCACTATAACTTCTGCTGATAGGTTGAGCTGCTAAGTACGGTCAGTAACCTGAGCGTCCGAACCTATGATATGAGACATCATAGTGCAACGAGAGAGTATACGTAAGTAGCATACTATATAAGGTAAGGCTAATATGCATAGGCTCGTATGCATGAACAGTAACTGACTGAATGATATAAAGTAACAGAATGGGAGTACATAGAGAACTGAAACTGTTGTAATTACTGAGTAAGCAATAGTGTGCATATATGTATATACATGTCGTGTATCTGAGATTATTTTGTAACTGAATACTAAGTTTTGTTGGCTGTATAACTGATATCTAAGTAACTGATAACTGACATCCATGGTTCTGTAGAGCTGGACTGAGTTTTATACTGAAGACTGAAACTGAGATTGTGGGAGTGTTCATTTAACTGGCATACCCTGATGTAAACTAATTTGTGGTTGAACTTATGAGCCCAGTTGGAATAGTGTTAGCACCATGCCACGGGATACTAATAATGGTTGTGTCAACCCTAGTTAGGCAGGAAGACTCATGAAATATATATATATAATTGCATCAACCCTAGTCTGGCAGGAGGACGACTTACCCAACATTGGTTATATAGTTTTGTAACTTAGGGATTGCTACTAAGGGTCAAACACTAGGCTAACAGTAATGTCCCCATCCCTGGGTTCACTCAATGCTGAATTTTACTCCCAACTGAAATGACACTAGAACTGATCATTACAGGACTGGCTTGACAGAACTCGCGCTAATCGTGAAGACTGACTAAATACTACTTTCTTAACCTTACTGAGACTATTCTGTAGCTACTGAGATCTAAGTAAATAGTTAGATTTTGGGTATTAAATAGCCCCAGGACTGGATAGCGTAAATAGTAAAACATAGCAGAATCTTGAAAGCATAATAACTAGTCACTTAGTCGCAATTCATTCATTGAAACATTTTATCAAACACTTGCATGGCATGATCTTGTACATTGGTGGGAACGCATGTTAACATGTCATGATTTCACTATTCAATTCATATAATAATAATCACATATAAACATCATAGCTACAACATTCAACTTGCAAACCTCAAGGATTGTAACATAAGAATTCACCTAACTCGACATACATGCTAATTGGTTTACATGAAACATAGGGCAAATCTTAAATTGAAACCCATACAACAATACATACATGAACGCAAACTAATTCAAGCATGTAAATCATAAATATAAGAACTTATATTTTGAAAAAGGGTTCTTGAACTCCAAGGGTGAAAGGAACTCAAGGATGAACACCTAACTTACCTGGGTAAATGAATTCTTGAAGTTTCTTGGTGGATTCCTCGAGAATTGAGCTTGATTCTTGAAGGCTAGGGTTTGCTATTTTAGAGAGAATGTTGTTGACTTGGCAGAAATTGAGTAAAATAATGAGTAATTAGGCTATTAGGGCATTAATATCGTGCTTATGGATAATTAGTGTCATTGAAAAAAACCCAATTGTCCCTGAAAAGAATTAAATTTCTACCACTGAAAATCCTGATTTTGGCCATCACTGCAATGCGGTGCCATCGCGGTAAGCCACTAGATTTTGTCGGCTAACATAGTACAAGGACGAGTGCAAAAATGCACTTTAGCGTGATGCGGAGGTATTGCAGAGCCTAATTGAAAAGTTACAATTGCAAAATGGCCCTTCGGTGTGACACGCTGCTTATCACGGTGACACACTAGAAAATTCCAGTTAGGAACTAAAACTTTACCGTGATGTGGTACTATCGTGGTAATACTCTGGAAACTGACGAATGTCACTTGGCCTGCCATCACGATGCGGTGCTGCTTAATTTGACATACCATTTCACAAAAAGTGTCATAACTTCTCACCCGGATATCGGTTTTAGGTAAAAATTTTATCATTGAAAAGATAATACAATTTTCTGTAACTCGGTAGCTCTTGATCTGGAAGATTCTGAGTAAAGCAAAACTTATGCTCATTTAAAGTTGACTAAAGCAACTTTCTTTTCAAAAACTCAATCGGTATGGAATATATTGATTCATCAATTAGCTGGGAGTTATTTGGTACCTTAATATACATCAAACTAACGCATAAAAATACCAAGGAACCATAATTTACTTTGTGTGAGATTGAAACATAACTCTAGAATTAGTTTGGATTTTTAGGGTATTAACTTGTTTTAATGCATTGGTATGAAAACGATTGGATTGGTCTACTTCCTTATAACTAATGCATGGAACAAATGGTTAAATTATTAAGGATTCTTTTGAAAACCTTGTGGGGTATGATGGAATCCTTCAAGTGGATGATTTATGAAAACCTTGTGGGGTACGAAGGAATCCCCCCAAGTGAGTTTTATAATGGAGTCTGTAGGACACGAAGGAGCGTGGAACGAAGGAATCCCCCAAGTGTTAGCTAATAACATTACTTGCAAGCTATAGTCAGTATGACATACCACTTAATAATGTCTTAGTAACTGACTCCTGGAATTTGGTAAATGGGTTAAGTGTTAAATGTTTTAATTGGTCTTAAGGGGGTTGGGTAGAGAAACCGTGAAGGTGTGTATTCGAAAGACTAATACCAAAAACTCACGTTTGCCAACATGAGGTTTGGTCTTGATGACCATATGTTTGTGGGTTACAAAGTAATCCCCCAAGCATATACATATATATATGTATCATAGTTGGCGAAGGCTATATCGTAAACCCCGGCCTTCTATGATATATCTAGTTTATGGGGCTAACATGCATTGGAGCCCGACCAGGGGGTTACAACTGAACCCATATAGCCCGTGGTTGATTTATTACAGTCAAGCTACACAGTCCAGGTTAAAGTTTTAAAGTTCATGCTAAGCGTTGATCCCTTTCCCGATATGTGATATATATATGTATATATTGCATATAATTTTATCAATGGTTTTTAATGGTTTCTATATTATCAATCATGGCATTATTTGTTCCCTTATACCTGAGTTACATTCTACCACTCAAATCATTAACCGTCTTCAGACGTTATATCCCCATGTGATGCAAGAATTGGCCATACTTCTACTCTTTCTGCACAGTGAGCAGGTGTTTTTGGTTAGTTCGTGAGTTGGCTTGAAGTGGTGAGCTTCCATTATTCAAAAGACTTCATTTCATATATTGATTTCTTATTGCTTAGGCTTTATTTCAGATTTCTTTTGGCTATGGTTGGGGGCATGTCCCGACACTGTATTGATACTCTATTTTGTTAGAGGATTTTTGGATATTATGGACATGGGTATTTTGGATATTTTCGGATGTTGATACAATGCAGATTCTTCTTGGATTTTTTATTATATTATATATTTTATTGGTTTTCATCTACTGTTATATGCTCTTGATTGTAATAGAATAGGACCAAAGGGAAGTCTCCAGTCCTCGGTGGACTTGAGACTCCCGTCACTGCTAGGCCCTGATTTGGTTCGTGACAATACATTTGATAATATTAGTCACCCATACCACGTTCAGTTGATGCCATGTTAAATACTACTTATGATTTTCGATCTCATGATGACTTTGTCGTCACCATGGTCAGTTGCATTAGTCTATGCTGGCGGGTTATGAATACCTGATATCTAGGTAATCATGTATGTTATAGTTTTCAGGTTACAAGTCATTCAGACTATGCTTGTATCTTTAAAATTCAACACATTATCATGATGAGCATTTATAAGTATTAGATCATGTTAAATAAATATAAGTACACGTGTTTTTCAGTTAGGAGTAATACTTAGCACCGAGTGAATATAGGGATGGCTTCACCCCCGTCAATTAGGCATGGGACCGTTAGTAGCAGTCCCTGAGTTCCAGAACTACATCACCATCGTAAGTTATTAGGTGTCCCCCATCAATGGAGGCATGACACCTTAGTCCTTCAGGACATCAAATTAGTCGATCCACGCCAGCCAGTGTTGGTAACCTTGGCAAGGTACTAACACTTATCCAACTAGGGTTACTAGTTAAACCCTGGTTTGGCTCTGCTTGGGGTATTTCAATTGTAGTTTGCTCCGCCAGTCTCCAGTGCAGTTTCAAATTCAATTTGCATTTAGATTATGTTTTCAGTCTATTATGCACAACCTTGTATTCAGTAGTTTAGTTAGTCATTTCATTCAGTACATGTATATACATGGTCTTGAATTCAGTTACATGTTCATGCATTCATGCTTAATTATATCAGTTATTCTTCTCATCCTACATACTCAGTACATTCAAAGTACTAATCACATACTCTTTTGTATTATATTATCTCATAATATAGGTTCAGATGCTCAGTTCCCTGATCATTCTTAAGCAGTTCTCATACCATTCAGCAACATCCGTGGTGAGTCCTTATCCATTGAGGATTGATTTTCAATGGTTATTTTTAATACTTTATACTATTTTAGTTAGTCGGAGTTAGTTAGGGGTTTTACCCATCAACTCCTTATGTTAGAGGTTTTCAGATAATTAGACTTTTTTCCAATTTTTATCAGATGTTCAAACGTATTAAGTATTACCTTCAGTATTATTTGTTATTTAGATTTTTAGTTTAGCTTCCGCATTTTTCTTTGCTATTTTTCTTTAGTGCTCACGGCAGGTACCATACCATATGTTAGCTTGAGGTCACTCATGACTCTAGGCACCGTGTTACGGCTAGGGGGTAGCCTCGAGTCATGACATATATTATATTAATAACCCCGGCTAGTTTGAAGAAAGTTAAGTCATCCAAGCCTAAAGTCCTTCAACATTGAGTTTTCTCCTTTCGAATAGACTCGAAATCAACTAAACATACAAATATAGAACCTATGCGTTAAAAGAAAGCCAATGATACTCATATTGTCTACTTTCAAGTCGGGGTCCAAATGTACTCCAAAATGGGTTTCCAAAAAGAAAGGGTAAAAATCAGAAGTTTTGTTTAGAAAAACCTTACCCATTATTAAAGGTAGTCATACTACAAAATCCAAGAGAAAACGAGTTTAAAATGAGGTTTTAATCGAAAAAATATCATTTTAGGTCTTCTAGGCCAAAAATCTCCAAATTCCAATTTTGAAATCACGTTGCAAAGAGTTTTTAAACAACATAATTGAAGTAAAATAATTAAAATAGAGATTTGGACCTTACCTAAGCTTGAGAATGAAAGAAATCGTCAAAAAACTCTCAACCCAAAGCTCAAAGTCTAAAACTGAAAGAAAAATCAAGAAATGAGCTTTTATAGACGCCCAGCTATGACTAGATAAGGTAAACGGATTATTTTCATATATTAAATCTGTTAAGCAAGTCATTTATCAAAATATATTATACATCTTGTGAAAGTGATACAGAGAAGAAGATATTAGCCAGCTGATTTTATTTAAATTTTGTAAACTTATCGAAATACAAACTAACTTGAATTTAAAACTATGAACCTTTAAGTAGAAAACTATTTTAGCTAAATCTTGACGTAAATGCTTTCCTTGACTGGACAAAATAAAGTGTAAAAGAAACCGCGTACATTCTACCCTCTCCAGACCCTCACTATGTGAGAATATACTGGGTTTGTTGTTGTTGTAAAAGAAACAGAGACACAATTAATAAGCAATTGGACAAAAAAGCAGCACCAAATACATCAATTAAAACCTCAAAATTTAGCACGCTCAATGGCTTTTCGTTGCGAAGCAGTGAATAGGCATCAAACCTCATCACACTATCATTAATCAAACAGCTCAAAGCAGCAAACAAACAAAAGGAATGGGGAAGGGATAAACATGCTTATTAATATGGGATCAACTTCATCTCATGGAAGGGTCAAACAAGAGCACATTGTGATAATAAAATAGCTTTCAACTATTAGCTAATTCTTAATCATATGGACAGATTTTATCACACCTTTAGGCATATAATGGATAAAGTTGAAGTTTTGACCTCAAATTTAGCTTCATATAGACGAACAAAAAATAATTTCCTATTCCAACAAAAAAAAAATCAAACATCTAGAGTAAAATAAATATGAAACAAAAACAACTAAAACTTAAACCTTTCTTGAATAAAACCTAGGCAAGAATAAACATGAGAACAATCCTAATACCAATTTGGACCCATTCTTAAGACACTTAAAATATCATTTTAAAAGAAGAAAATATCAAAATAAAAATAAGGAGAAATTACCTTCTTTGGAGTAGGGAACCGGGACTCAAACTCGTTGGAATCACCTTTACCACCATTGAAAAATGAATAAATTTTAAGAGCCAAAATCTCAACTCTTATGAGTCTTATGATAATTTTAGCCTAGAACCCTTAATCTCTCTAGAAAAATCCCTTATCTAACATTGGTGGTCTTGCTTTAAATATTCTGTAACTGCTCTCCTCCAACAATAGAAGCCTAAGGATTTTATATTCCATTTGTAGGGGTGCGGATAACTAGATTATAAAATAGATTCATTATGTTTGTTTCAATATTTGTTAATAATTTATTCTTTTAGTAAGATATATTCATTAATTTGTTTGGTTTATTATTTTATCCTGTAGTAACTGCAGAGTTACAAATTTCTGCATAATAATTTATCCTAACTGTACTGTAATGTATATCTAGCTCTAGATTTTCTACGTTATTTATTATCTTGTGTTGTTCTTCTCGTAGTGAGTTTTTAAAATTAAATAAACTATCACATGTACTTTTTTCTAAATTTTCTAAGGTTTCTTCTATCCATATTAATTTTTCTTTTTGATTTTATATTATTTTCTAATTCGATTTCTATAATTAATTTCATTATTTAGATTATCTTGATTTTCTCTAGTTTTTCTAATATATTCTAACATCCTTGATCTGAATAATATCCTTCTGGATAAATTTCTTCGTATAACTGTTCTAACCAATTTATGGTTTCAATTTCATAGTCTATTACTTTTTCTAATATTATTTCCTTAATATCTATAACTTCTATATCTTTAAGTATATATAAGATTAAAACTTTAAGATAGTCTAGATTATCTATTTTTTAAAATTGATATTTTATAGTTGTTTGTTTTAGCCTTAGTAGTTTTTGCATATTTTTATTAAGAAATTCTATATATTTTATATTTTTATTTTCCATATATTTGTCTATATTTATTTTCATCTGTTTTTCTAGTAACTGTATGTTTCTATATCTTTTTCTAAAAATTTTATGTAATTTGTCATGATAAGTATTTGTAAGAGTAGTTAGGTAGGCATGGTATATAATTTACTCTAGTCATGTAATATTCACCAAATGTTTTTTCTAATATGATTTTTCTTATATCTACTACTTTTATATCTCTAAGTGCATATAAAATAAGTATTTTAAATTTATCTACCATCACATCAGATAAATTATCATTCATTTTCATAAAATTATTTTTTTCAAAATATTCCCTTCAACCATGTACATAACAAAATATGGTCATCTTAGATTACTATATACTAGATTATTCTTAAATAACATGTTCTTCGGTCACTATTAGAATGATAATTTGGATATTTTTTCCCTTAAACAGCGCCTCTACTCTGGTTACTCCCCGCCACGGCTTTTTGCCTCATTGGTTTCACCTTTAGGATGGCATAGTTCTTAGGGATTTTTCTCCTTTTCCACTTTGCTAACAAACTTCTTAACATATTATTCTTTGAATAATTCTACTATAAAGTAACTAATATGAATTCATTTTATCATATCATGATTGCTGGAAACTATGAATTTAGTTATTCATAATTATAAATAAATATACCTGTTCGGGTAGCTTTGATATTTCTGAAGTTTGTTCCTCCATAGCTTTTTCCATTGAAGTATGTATGTTTTTTAATTAACTGAGCAAAATATTTGTTATGGAATAGAGAGAGTATTTGCTTTAACGTGAGAAGGCTTGCTTTGCAATGCCTTTAGTTCTCTTTATTTATAGAACGAAAAACAAACGTTACAAACTTTACAATCCTACACGTTTTTTGAAATGCTAAAAAAAACTAAAAGTCATAAAGGCTATGGCTAAAGGCTATTTACCTAGGCTACCTAAAAAGTCTACATAGCCTTAAGTAAACCTAGAAAGTCTACATAGGAATAGTAACTTACAATAATTACAACCCTTTTACGTAAAGAAAAATTTATACAATGAATTCAATATCTTGTCTCCGTTGATGTTGTTGTATCTGTTATATCTCCATTATTGCTTCTTATATTATCTTTCCAGCTGGCATTTTGCCTTCTTGATTTTTATTCTAGATGTACTTCTGGAATAATATTATCTTCTCCATTACATCTTGAACATTGGTGATCTGGGTATTTGTGTCCAATTATTTTACAGTATCTTGTCAATAGTCCATCTGAAATAAATCCTTTTTTAATTGCTCTTACGGTAGATTGTTTTTTGGGTTGAGTAGCGTCATTATCCATTGTCTGACATCCTCCATATCTGCTTGTCGTAGCTCTTTTGAATTTGAGTAAATCATTTGATCATCTCTTGAATAATAGCTCCATATTGGGTTTACATTAGTATAATTATTTGCTAGTTCTTGTATAATCATAGCTAGTCCAATAAGTCGTTTATTTGCATAGAAATCTGGTATCTCAATTTTGGGTATCTCCGGTTGCTGAGTAATATCTTCTGGTATGATCGTATCTCTGGTTAGTCCTATCTTTACAACTTGTATAACTGGTTTTATTTCATCGTATAGTATCTTTGCGGGTGCAGTATAATACTTTATATAAAATAGATTGCCTTTTGTTATTCTTTTGTAGGTGGTGAATATCTTGTGTAATTCTTCCATAGCTGTTAATTCTTCTCCGTCTTAGGTGTATATGGTGTTTAGTAGTCCGTAGTCAAAACAATTTTTTACCAGGCTTGGGTTAGTTTTGGGTAGTGCGATTAGCTTGTTATATCCTTGTAATTTTTGGGTTATATAGTTGGTGTTTTGTTCTTTAATGTTTGTAGCTCTGGGTTATGGTTTAGAAAAGTTTGTACTCTATAGATGCTTTCTATATATTTCTGGGTTGTATAATTATAAACTTTTTTGTCTTGGTTTAGGCTATCTCGGTATGTGGTAATTTGTAGGGGTATGAATAAATGGTCTTTTTGTGTTTTTGGTGTAAATGGTTTTTCAAATATTTTATTCATGTTCATGTTTTGGTAACTTGGTTGACTAACTCCTTTTCTTGTACCTGCAAAAGTAGATTAATAAATGTTATGGGTTTTATGGAGTGTCCCAACGTCTCCTTCTAGCTCTGGAATTTTATTGTCTTCGATCGACATAGCTCTGCACACTGCTGAGTTAGCTAATTTATAGCTATAGACTTCAGTTTATCTTCATTAGTCTTTAGCTTTTCTATCTCAGTACCCATACTGTCCACTTTCAATGAAAGCGTAGTTAGGGTGTTGAGTATTTTTTCTAAAGTATCTTCTTCTATTATTTCAGTCTGTGTAGCTTTGTCTTGATATGTAATCTGCAATAACATTTTTGTTAGTACTAATTACTTCAATTATAGATGTGAAATTCAATATATTCAAGACTATTCTCTGAATTTCTTTTGTTGTAACTGAATTTTGTATTTTCTTTGTTAGCCACCAGTGTACCTATGTATTATCTGTTCGTACAATAAATTTGTTATATACAATATATGGTTCAAATGCTAACAAACATTTATATAATGAACATAATTCGTTCCTATTTATTTCCCATTTTATTTCTGTCTCATTGAACGTACCTAAGTAGTATCTACAATGGTGTTCTATTTTTTCTGCTTCATATCGATATTTAAGTACTCCTCCATAACTATATTCACTAGCATCGACTTCTACTATATATATAAATTTTTTATTTTCATCTGAAAATTGTAATTTTGATAATTCTTTACAAAGTAATTTTATTTTTTGAACTTGTTTTTTATCTTCTTCATTGTAGTTATATTCTATATCCTTTTTTAATTTCTTCTGTAATGGTTTTATAGTTTCTGCTAATTTTGGAATATATTCTCTTACTTGGTTTACTAATCCTAAAAATGATTGTAATTTCTTTTTTGTATCTAATTTTTCTTTTGAATTTATTATTTTTTGTACTATATGTTGTTTCATTTTTACTCCCCTTTTATCTATTTGTATTCCTAAAAATTCTATCTGATTTTTCATAATTTCAGCTTTCTTTCGCTTAGACTTATTCCCGATTTTTCTATTATATCTGTAAACTGTTCCAATAATTTTAAATGTTCTTCTTTAGTTTTTGTATATAATAATATATCATCTATATATACTATACAATTAGATAATTTTTTAAAATAATTATCCATAAAATTTTGATATCTACCTGGTGCATGTTTATATCCAAATGGTAATACGTTCCATTCATAAAATCCTTGTGGTACCGTAAATGCGGTTAATTATTTAGATTCTTCTTCTAACTTTAGATGGTAAAATCCTGATTTACAGTCGAATTTACTAAAATAATTATATCCTTGTATTTGCCTTATTTTTAATATCTTATTTGGTATTGGATAATTATATGTTATAGTTTTTGCATTTAAATTTCTATAATCAATAACCATCCTACTTTTTCCTCTTTTTTGTTCACTATGTTTATTTACTATAAATGCTAGACGATTATGCTTACTATTACTTTTTTGTATATATCATTTTTCTAATAATTCATCTACATGCATTTTAAATTCTTTTAAATCGTCAAAATTATAGGTTAATGGTTATTGGGTTATTATACTATTTTTATCTATTAATTCAATTTTTATTGTAGTTTTATGTTTTTCCCATCCTTTTAATGGATCTTCACTATATAATTGTTCTAATTTTTTCTTAATTATTTCTATCTTATTTATTGAAAATATAGTTATTTCTGTTTTATTTATCGAAAATACTACTAGTTCTATTGTATCTTCAGTGCTTTTTATATTTTCTAATTTTTGTGTAATTTTTTCACTTCCTTTTATCCAATCAGTTTTCTTTCTTATTTTATTATTAACTCTTTTTGCTCTTACTTTTTGTTTGCATGGTGTTGTAAACCACCAGTCTTTTCTAGTTATTATATGTGGGTATAATTTATCTAAAAATGGCATTCCTAAAAGTATACCTTTTGACGTTAGTTCATAATTATAAATTTCTTCTATTGTTAATATCTTATCCCATATTTGTACTTTTATATTCCTAGCTTTATAAGTAATTAATCTTCCTTCATTATTAAATAATTTAACTATTATTGGTGTTTTCAATTTATCCCATTTACTTTCTGGTAAGCAATTATATCTACATAAATTAGCTTCTGCTCATGTATCTATCATAGGCGTATAATATCTACTGTAATATCCTTCTACTACTATCTTCATTAATACATATATTTTCATTTTATGTTAAGGCTCTTTTTAAGAATAATTTTTCTTTGTTATATGTTAAGGTTAATTGTGTATGCTCTATATTATATGGTTTTACTTGTTCTAACCATTTTATTCCTAATATTATATTTGCTTTTTGCATTTCTTCCTTTACTTCAAATTCTATTTTTATTTTTCTAACCCCTATTATTATTTCTTTTTCTGCTATATTTTTATTATTTATTAAACTTCTTGGTAGATCTGGGCACATATCATTATCAGTTTTTATTTCTTCATTTTTTACTAGATATTTTGCTATATAATTTTCTTCTTGTCCTGTATTTAAGAGTATTAAATATTCTTTTTCATTTATTTTTCCTGTTATGTAATATTAGTTTAAATTACTCATTGAATTTGTTTCATAACTTGTTCTTTTTGATGAGCTTGATGATTCTGGTATAATTATAATTTGAAACATGATAAAACAATTCTTAACATTGTGTATTCAAACCCTCAACCATAGATTTTAAAATCACCATTAATGAACCATAACAATGTTTAAAATACATGATTTTATTGAACTAACAATGAACGAAGAGTCACATTCCTGAGTTATGAATATTTATGGAGAGCTTTTGATCCTTAAGCCTCTAGATGACCACCTTAACAGAACCCTAGCCCAATCTTCTTAAGAGGTTTTTAGAGAGTGTTTCAATCTTCTCAAGTGTAGAATAAAAGCGAAATAAGTGTTATATGATGTGGTTTCTAAAGGGCTTGGGGCAATAATAGTCCAAAATACCCTCAACTTAAAAACTATAAAAGAATGCAAGTGGGTACGATTGGACCCTTCAACTTGTAACCACATCATACGAGTGGTACCCTTAAATCGTCACTTAATAAGAAGTTGGACACCACATTCTATAAAATATATGACTTTGTTTCCCAACTTGTATCATCACCACACGACTAGAATCATTAAGTGTTATCCTAGGCAAAACATCAACGGCTAGATACTGGACGAAATACAGTTGGACCTTATACTTCTCGTTACCTAACCATATGACTTGTATGGAGTCTCTTATATCTTAAATAGAGCTTGGATAATATTACACTTATCAATATATGACTAAGGTCCCTAGACCCATCACCATACCATACAAGTTCTGGTGTGAGTTGTATGATGATCAGAAGGTTCATGACTCAAGAAATTTTGCAATGGCCAAAGTTTGGGTAGTTTGAGTTATTGAAATTGGTATGTTTACATACTTCATTTTCTTATATAGTATTTTGAACAAATTTTGAGCACCTGATCGAGCCTATTTTGGACTTGGAAAAAAATCTTGTGCAGCAGGTTTCTGGCACACCATGATAGTGATATCATTGATTGCGATCCTGACTCATTTGTGCAGGCCTAGATGTCGTGATTGCATACTGATGGTCACTATCACGACTCAAATAGTAGAAAAGAGATGTTGTGATCTCAAGGAACCAGGCTGCAATAACGAGATCCGAGTACCAGCATTTGGTATAAAAGGACCTGTTTTCAATGATTTTGGCCATTCTTCATAACTTCTTTGAGATCCAAAAATCTTATATAGTGTGATAAATTAATATTAAGGCTTGTGGGTGGCTTCGGATCTTTATTAACATCTATTTTTGCGATTATCTTTTAATTTGAGGTAAGAATTTACCCTTATCTTAGTGAAATTTCTTGATTTACAGCTTAAATCCCCAAAATTTAAGGGCTTCATTTTATCCCTAATTTCTCTTTGTTTCACTCTTTTTTTAGGGTAATGATTCCTTGAGTTTGTAATAATGTTGGTTTGGTTTCAAAAATGTGATTTTCATAAGTGGGACCCACATAGGGTTCTAACATGATTTTTGGACCAAAACCACAATAATTCAATATCGGTATTATTATTCTTGTATTGATGAGTAGAATGTGTTTATGATAGATCAACATCTTAAGGAGGCTTCTCGACAGGGAAAAATGATAGTTTAGCAGATCATTGATTTTTCTTCGGCGTCTAGTTAGGCTAGGTTTTTCCATTATTAAATTGTGGTATTTCATAGTTTTCTTATGATATTGTGTTAGATTTGGGATAGTTTTAGGAGTTGGTTGATAAAATACGAGTGTTGGGTTAGTTGGACCATTTAAGCTATTCTGAAACCATGGGGTTGAAACGCTTGACTTATTTTCTTACGCATTAGGTGAATCGGAATTCATTACTCATGTTTAGAATGAGAATGCCTTAGATTACTCAAGTTATGTAAAAATGCTCTAGATACTAATGCTTAGGGTAAATTGGCCTTACTTTCTTTCACTAATAAAGGTTTCTTTAGTTCCTATTTGAGTTAGTTAAAGTACATAAGAAGAATCGCTACCTTACGGCTAATTATGGCTTCTTATACATCTAAGAGTGGATTTAGATACTTCAGCCTAGTCTAGGGTAGAATTTGACTTAGATTGTATTTAGGGGATTTATGTAATACACCACAAGATCTTGTATGGGTTTCCAACTATTCATCACATTCTTAAAGGTTCCAAAGCAATTATCCCACACTAAGTACAAGTGACATGGACATTTTAACACCCCTAAGATTTCAAACATTTTATATTTGTACTTCCAATGTTTAAAACATTGATTTATGATTTGAAATATGGTTAGGAATGTTAAAAGGGTTATCCGAGAGAGTTTCAGAATTTTTGAATGAGGTTTGGGCGGATTTTGGGCCACAGAGGTAGTAAGCCTCCGTATGTTTGATGTGCCATAGAGGTTAGCCTGCGCAATACACAGTGTGTCATAAAGGTTAGTCTCTGTGATATGCAATATGTCATGGAGTTTAGCCTCCATGATAAGCACCGTTCCACACTGCAATGTAAAATCCTACTGCCTTCATTAAGGGGTGATGGGATTTTTGGTACTTTCTCCTTCTTAAACACCCAATCAATGACTTAGAACATTAAAAGAGGTATTATTTTCTAGTTATCAGTAAGTTAATAACGTTTGATCCTCTCTCACACTCAAGAACATAAGCAAGGGGTTTTCTTCAAGGAATTTACTCTCCCAGTGTCTCAATTCTAAGTTTTCTTGAAGAATTCAAGCAACTCGGGTATGTGGGTTATTCATTGATGGGTCCGTTTCACCCATTAAGTCCCAAAGTTTCCCCAAAACTCTCAAGTGTAAATTGTCCTTTATGTTTAGGGTTTATGTGAACTATGTTTCTTTAATTTCAATCAAATCTTAAAATTGAACCGTGAGAGAATGGTGTCCTCATAAGTTTAACATTTTCCCATACTCATAATTGGGGATTTCATCAGTTTGGTGATACATACTATATTTTGGGTTTTCGTAACATAAATTTCCCTACAGTCTTCTAATGAAGTTATTATATTTGATGTATTATTCAGTATTAGTGGGTTATGAACACCCGATACCTATATGTTCATGCCTATTTTAGATTTTCAAGTCACAAGTCATTCAGAAAATGTTTGTATTTTTTATATTCAAATTATAAAAGCATTGTTATTTTCAAAATACCATAGTTGAGCAAATTAGTTATCAGTGCATGTACTAGTTTATGCTTCTGTATCTATTCTGTTAGGAGTAATACTTAGCACCGAGCCAACCTAGGAATTCAGACTTTAGAGGCTTTTAGATAGTCAGACTTATTTTCTATTTTCTTTTTACTAGAAATTCAGACATATTGGGTATTGTTTCAGTATTATCTCTTATCAGAATTTTTATCAATGTGTCTTTTGAATATGATATTTTATTATTTCTTTATTAGTGTTTACAATAGATACCAGATCATGGTTTGGATTGGGGTAATTGTGGCCTTAAGAACTATATTACGACTAGGGGTAGTCTTGGGTCATGCCAAACTTAGTATCAGAGCCAGGTTTTAAAGTGTCCTAGGGTGTCTAAAATTTGCATTGAGTAGAGTCTTGTGCATAGGTTTGAAGCACCCCAGACTTATAGGCGAGATGCTAGGAGACATCTTAGGAAAAGTTTGCCCTCCATCAATATTCATGTCGTGTGAGAGAGTGTGATCTCTATTGAATTACCTAATATAACTCGTGCTTCATACATTTCCAAAAAATACCTCCTAGAAAAAATAAAAGAAAAAAGAATGTGGATCAACCTGCACTACCACCTATTTTGGAAGACCCTCTAAATGAACATATTTCCCATGCCAAATTCAGGACCGCTTTTATAGTTTTGTGATAACGCTCAATCTACAGCTCTCGTTTGAGTGTAAAGCGGTCGTTAGCAAATATAGAACCCAACCTGGGTTGGGTATCGATCCCACAGGGAATAGCTTGGTCAACAAGTAAGCAAAATTAATAGACTTTTGGTGCAAGTCTCGTAAGAAGGGGGGATTGTATTAAGTAACCAAAGTAATGAAATAAAAGCTGAAAATAATAAAGTAAAAAGAGAAAGATTGTCACGTTGGTTGTAAACAATGAGAATTGAAGCGTTGGGGTTATGTCCACCTTCAGAGGTATACGTCTCTATTGGCTATGAGTGTGTAGAGTCTTGACATGCAATTGCTTATAGAGAATTGTAGTCGATGGTAAATCCAAGCGTCTCTCGACCTAAACAAGGACTATTTCACTTTAACTCTCTCGAGCTTAAAGTGTGTCTAGCGGTACAAATTCTCCAAGAGGTTAGTCCAGTTACGGCACTAGCTTTTTAATAGGAAAGGGTGTCCTACTACCTTGACATTATCTCTTTTCCAGACAAATAACCTTTCTCTCGAACAAGTTAAATGTTAGACTGGCGTTGGTCTATGCGTCTTCTTTTCTAGACAAATAACCTTTCTCTCGAACAGGTTAGATGTTAGAATGGCGTGTTCTTGTGTTTGAACCGCAAAGGATGTAGATTTAAGATGAAGAGAATAATGATATAAGCAATATACGTGTCTTGAACTCACAAGCTCATAGCAATAGATAGTAACTCATTCGGCTTCCATAACCCCAACTAAGAGGTTTAGTTACCCATGAATGCGAAGGATATCACGTTTTGCATGGTGGATGGCGTGAATAGTAGGCGTGAATAGTAGGTGTTTGGCGTGTGGTTTTGTGATTCCGTAGCAAGTAACGATTCTCTTGTTGTGGAGTTTAAGAATAGAAGAATAGATTAGAAATGTTTGTAGTGGAAGATGAGAAAGAAAATTGATTAAATTGTAAGGAGATGTCTTAAGTGAAGAGTTAATTATTGAAGAAGTGATTAAAAAATCTCTAACATGATAGGGTATTTATAATACTCCTATCCTACTCCTACTAAGCTAATAAAATAAATAACCAAATCCTAATATACTAATGAAATCCTTGACCCAAATGTACTAGGGTAAGGTTATAATATCATAATCCAAATAGAATAATGAAACACATAACCTAATTGCACTAGGTTAATGTATTATGGCAAAAATCCAGCTTTGTGTCTGTAAGTCCCAAAGTCTTCAGAATTGCTGTTTTAGCCCGGGACAGATTTTCCATGCAGCAGATTTAGTCCTTTAGGCGTCCAGCTCCTTTCCACTTCGTTCGTGAGCTTTCTTTTGCATCAAGTAAGCCATAAATTGCTGTATTTTGCATCATTTATACCTGAAACTTTCCTAATCACATTTGTTAGCTCATTTACAGGAAAAAGGACTAAAAGTGTATGAAATAGATAATTAGTTCTCAAAACTAGGCTAAAATATGGGCTAAATATATTGATATAGGCGCGTAAATTCGCCTATCATCATTTTGGCCTAGACTATGGATGCTCAAAATGACCAGCAAGCTATTGCCCAAGACAATCCAATAATGATCACGACAGCAGCTAGGATCTAAGACTTCACTCAAATGAACCCTCTATTGTTCTGTGGATCCAAGTCTGAGGAGGATTCATAAGATTTTATGGATGGTGTGCAGAAAGTGAGATATCATGGGTGTTACTAGTAGTGAGAGTGCTGACATAGCTGCTTACTAACTACAAGTAGTGGCTCATACTTGATTCAAGAAGAAGAAGGAGGACAGAGGTATTGAGGGCCTATAGAATAGGAGGAGTTTTCTACGGCCTTCTTAGACAAATTCATCCCACTTGAGTTGAGAGAGGCAAAGGTAAAGGAGTTTATAAATCTAAAGCAGGCTAACATGAGTATAAAGGAGTACTCACTCAAGTTTACCTATTTGGGGAGATATGCTCCAAGTATGGTGGCTGATTCTAGGGCTAGAATAAGTAAGTTTGTGTCTAGTGTGTTAGATGATGTAGTCAAGGACAGCAAGATAGCAATGTTGATCAAGGATATAGAGGTTTCTAGGTTGATGGTTCATACTCAACAGAATGAGAAGGAGAAGCTCAAAGAGAAGGAAAGAAAAAATAGGAGGGCCAGAACTGATAGCTTCAACTTCTCACAGCAAAGGTCTGATGGTTGGACTTATTCTCAATTTTTCGAGAAACTTTCAGCTCTAGCCCTATTTTCAGCCAGTGCACCAGTTCCTAAGTTCAGGCAGAACAATCGAGATAGAGCGCCAGGCTCTAAGTTCCAGGGTAGCATAAATAGTAGTCATACCAATCTATTTTATAGGAGATATAGTAAGAACCATTAGAGGTAGTACAGGGCAGGAAGGGATACGTGTTTTAGGTGTGTCAAGCTAGGCCACGGATAAGGGAGTCCCAATAGTTACCCAAAGGGGAAAGAATTTTTGTCAGCAAGGTCAATCGAACTTTTCTGTATCTCCAACAGGACGTCCGACCCATCATGGTGCCACTTTTAATATGGCCATAGATAGTACCAAATTCTCTATTAAGCCCTCAATACTCGGCACGATTAGGAAAATTTTCCTGAAATGGTTACGGGTACGTTACAAGTCTTCCACCTTCACGTTTATGTATTGTCAGACCTGGGAGCTTTAGTTTCTTTTGCAACTCCCTCTATACCATTAGAATTTGACGTGAGTCCTAAAATTATAGCAGAACCTTTCTCAATGTCTACTCATTAGGTAGTTCCATTATAGCAGAACCTTTCTCAATGTCTACTCCAGTAGGTAGTTCCAATACAACCAGGCAAATATATAAAAATTTCCTGATCACAATATCTCAGAAAGTTACCTTAGTAGACCTTATAGAGATGACTGATCTTGATGTCATTCTTGATATGGATTGGCTCTAATTTTTCTAGTTCTTAGTTGTTTTAGAAATAGAATTATCCGATTTCAGTTCCCTAGTGAGCCCATTATATAATAGAAGGTAGTACCTCAGTGCCTATAGGTCGGTTTGTCTCCTATCTTAAGGTAATAAACATGATATCCAAGGGTTGTATTTACCATCACATCCGAGTCAAGGACTCAAATTATGAAACTCCAAGTCTTGAGTCAGTTTCAACAGATAATGAGTTTGTAGAAGTATTTCCTGAAGATCTTCTTGGAGTTTCTCTTGAGAGGAAAATTGACTTTAAAATAGATCTCCTCCCAGATACCCAGCCTATATCAATTCGTCCTTACATAATGGCTCCAGTTGAGTTTAAGAAATTGAAAGAACAGTTGAAAGATCTTTTAGACAAAGGTTTTATCAAGCCTACATTCTCTGTAAGGTGCTTTAGTTCTTTTCATGCGCAAGAAATATGGTTCCCTCAAAATGTGCATCGACTATCATCAGTTGAACAAAGTTACCATCCAAAATAGGTATCCTCTCTATAGGATTGATGAATTATTTGACAAAATTCAGGGTTCAAACTATTTCTCTAAGATACACCTCAGATCTGACTATCATTAGCTTAGAGTTAGAGAATGTGACATCTCAAAGAGTTTAGAACTATATGGTCACTTTGAATTTCTAGTTATGTATTTTAGACTAATGAATGCTCCAACATCATTTATGGACTTGATGTATAGTGTGTTCAAGCAGTACTTGGACATATTCATCATAGTCTTCATAGATGACATCCTTGTCTATTCCCATATTGAGAGCGATTATGCTGACCACTTGAGAATTGTTTGTCAGAACCTTAAGGATCACCAGTTATTTATGAATTTTAATAGAGGTAAATTTTGGTTGAGGTCAGTAGATTTACCTGGTCATATCATTTTCGATGATGGCACTCGAGTTGATCCCCAATAGACCGAAGCAGTAAAAACTGGCCTAGGCTCATCTCTCCATCAAACATTAAGAGTTTCTTGGGTTTAGTCGGTTACTATAGATGCTTTGTTGGAGGTGCTTATTCTATTAATTCTCCCATGTCTCGACTACCTATGAAGAAAGTCAAGTTTTAGTGGTCTGATTCCTGTGAGAATAGTTTTCAGGAGATAAAGACTCGACTCACTTCTGCTCCAGTATTGACTCTAACAAAGGGTTCTGATGGTTTCATAGTGTGGTGTTGCTTCTAGAGTGGGCATTGGTTATGTGTAAATAAAGGAAAGTAAGGTCATAGCATATGTATCTGGATCACTTAAACCCTAAGAGAAAAATTAACCGACTCATTATTTTGAGTTGGCTGCAGTTGTCTTTGCCTTACAAATTTGGAGACACTACCTTTATGGGGTCATGTGGTTGTTTTCATAGACCATAAAAGTTTGCAGTATATGTTCACGCAGAAAGATTTAAATCTTTACAAGAGAAGTTAGCTTGAGTTGTTGAAGGACTATGATACAAATGTGTTGTATCACCCCGCTAAGGCCAATATAGTAGCCGATGCTCTTAGTAAATTGTCTATGGGATATGGTTCTCGTGTTGAGGAGGATAAGAAGGATTTAGTCTGTGAGGTTCATCATCTTGCTAGATTAGGTATTTGTTTGGTTGATTCGATCAAAGGTAGTATATGGGTTTAGAATGGTTCAGAGTCTTCTCTAATTTCTAAGGTAAAGGAAAAGCAAGACAAGAATCCTATTTTTGTCAAGTTGAAGAAGACAGTTTGGGATCAGAAGGTTGAGGTTTTCTCCAAAAGGGGATATAGTGTGTTTGCTGTCAGGGAAGGTTATGTGTGTTGACAGTGGATTTTTTGAAATAATGAATATTAGTATAATAATATGGTGTGCAATATTCTATTCACCTTGGATCCACTAAGATGTAATGTGACTTGTGGGAAGTCTATTGAAGGAATGGTATGAAAAAGGATATTACATAATTCATGGATAAATGTTCCAATGATTAGTAGGTTAAGGTTGAGTACCAAAGTCCTAGTGGTACGCTTTAGGAGTTCATAATACCCACTTGTAAGTGGGAAGTGATGAACATGGATTTTGTTACAGGGATACCTTGTGTGTGTCGTTAGCATGATTTGATTTGGGTCATTATGGATAGAATGACCAAGTCAGCCTATTTCTTGTCAGTCCATAGTTTATTTTAAGCAGAGGATTATGCTAGGCTCTATCTCAGGGAGTTGGTAAATTTACATGGAGTTCCATTGACCATCATTTCAGATAGAGGTGCTCAGTTTACCTTATATATTTGGAAGGCTTTTCAGAAGGGTCTTGGTACCCAAGTTCATCCCAATATGGTTTTTCATCCCCAGACAAATGATCAGGTATAGATTACCATTCAAAACTTAGAGTATATGTTAAGAGCTTGTGTTATTAACTTCAAGGGTAGTTGGGATGAACACTTACCTTTAATTGAGCTTGCCTACAACAACAGCTATCACTCTAATACTCAGATGGCTCTATTTGATGCTCTCTATAAAAGGAGGTGTAGATCTCTTATTAGTTATTTTAAAGTAGGTGAGGCTACTTTAATAGGGCCACATTTAGTGTATGAGGTGATGGACAAAGTTTAATTGATTTGATAAAGGCTGAAGATAACCCAAAGTCGATAGAAATCCTATGTTGATGTGAGGAGAAGAGATCTTGAGTTTGATGTAGGTGACTTGGTTTATTTGAAAATTTCACCCATGAAAGGGGTAAAGAGGTTTGGTAATAAAGGGCAGCTTAGTCCCCACTATGTTGGCCTATATAGGATTTTGAATCATTTTAGGAAGTTAGCCTATGAATTGGAGTTGCCTGCAAAATTAGCATCAATGCACCCGATTTTTCATGTCTCTTTGCTAAAGAAATGCATTGGTGACCCAACTTCTATAATTATTTTAGACAGTATGGGCGAAAAGATAGCTTTTCCTATGAAGAACTCTCAGTTGAGATCCTTGATCATCAGATTCGTAGGTTGAGGAATGAGAAAGTCCACTTAGTTAAAGTTTAATGGACAAATCAGTCCATTGAGAGAGATATTTGGGAAGCAGAAGTTGATATGCAATCCAAGTATCCCCAACTTTTCTCTACGAATTCAAATTCTTCTTGAGGTAACGGTTTCCCTTAAATTGATTCTCTTATTTTCTATCTCAACTCTCCAACCTTTCTCTTGTCATAGCATGCATTCAAAAAAAATCAATTAAGTATATGCATCATGTTTCCCCTTCAGTTATTTAGTCATGATTCAGGTCATAAGTATTTAGTACATGATCTCAGTCTTCTAATTATCTCAGCTCGGATAGTTTCATTTGGGGACAAATTATCCTAAGGGGGGAGATATTATAATACTATGCAAGGTTCTAGATAAGTTTTCCAGCTATTCATCACATGTTTAAAGGTTCCAAAGCAATTATCCTACACTAAGTACAAGTGACATTGGCATTTTAACACCCACCCCAAGATTTTAAACATTTTTATTTTGGTCTTCCCTTTTTTGAAAGATTAATTTATAAGTTGAAATATGCTTAGGGATTTTAAAAGGGTCATCCGGGAAAGTTTCAAAATTTTTGGAAGCATTTCGTGGCTATTTTGGACCCCCAAGAATTCAAGCAACTCAGGTATGTGGGATATTCATCTATAGGTCCCTTCCACCCATTGAGTCCCAAAATTTTCCCAAAGCTCTCAATTTTAATTCATCCTTTATGATTAGGGTTTTATATGAACTATGAATTTTCTTGAATAGCAGTCAAATCTTAAAATTAAACCATGAGAGCATGTTTTCCTCATAAGGTTAACATCTTCCTATACTCAAAATCATAGATCTCATCAGTTTAGAGATACATACTATGTTTTTTATTTTTGAATCATTAATTTTCTTATAGTCTTCTAATGATGTTATTCTATTTAATGTATTATTCAGTGTTGGTGGTTTATGAACACCCGATACCTATATGTTCATGCATGTTTCAGATTTTCAAGTCACAAGTCGTTAGACCATATTTGTATCATTATATTCAGATTATAAATGCACTATTCTTTTTAGAATATCATAATTGAGAATAACAGTTATCAGTGCATGTACTAGTTTATGCTTCTACATCTATTTAGTTAGGAGTAATACTTAGCACCGAGCAAACCTAGGGATGAAGGCTCACCCGTCATTATTGGAATGAGACCTTTAGTAGAAGTCCCTATATTCTACAACTATGTAGCTAGCGTAGATTATGAGATTTCACCCACCAATTTAGGGCTAACACTCTCTTAGGGGTCATTATCCAGTTTAGGACTAAAACCCTAGCCCTTCTGGACATCAGCTTCACAGATTTGTCCTATCAACTCATTATGTTTTGAGGCTTTTAGATTGTCAGACATATTTTAAATTTTCTTTTTACCAGATGGTCAGACATGTTGGCTATTTTTTTAATGTTATATCTTATTAGAGTTTTCATCAGTTTAGATTTCGTATATGATATTTTATTATTACTTAATTCAGTGTTCACAACAGATACTAGATCATGGAATGGCTTGGGGTCACTTATCGCCTTTAGCACCATGTTATGACTATGGGTTAGTCTCAGGTCATAACAGTTTATAAGTGGGATCTTTGACCCACCTTAAGTCAAATTGATGATTAGTTGTCTTGAAACCCTTATACGCTTATCAAATGCCTAGAGAATGCCCTTTTGAAGTAATATTGAGAAACCTTGGCATCTAATGGTTATGCTAATAATAACAAGAGAAGTATTGTTCATAGACAAATAGTTAGATTGTCAACAAAGCTATGATGAGATATAGATCATGTTGCGATAAGGTATTGGTATGCCATGTATAAGCTATCTATTATGATAATAATAAGCCTTTGATCATGCTATTGATAAGGTATTGCCTACACTATTACTTATGATTATGATCATTCTAGATAATTATGCTAGAAAACACTCTTATTGATGATGTTAGCAACTGTGTATTAATTGTACTAGAAGTCATGCTTATTAATTATATGGAAAGTTATGCTAGTAATTATGCTAAAAATCATGATGCTTGACTATTGGCACTTATGACATTACTTATCCGTGATTCAATTTCAGAAGATGACTATGATATTTATATACCCTATTCATTTATGAAAGATGATGCTGATATTTATTATACCCAATTCAATTTTGAAAGATGATTATTTTTATTATATCTGGTTTAATTCTGGAAGATGATGTTGATATTGATTATACCTGATTTATTTTTGAAAGATTTATGTTGATTATACCTAATTCAATTTTGCAGGATGATGATGATGTTGATTATACCTGGTTTGATTACAGAGGATGATTATGATGATTCATTGATACTCGACAAGACCAGAGGATGATTATACCGATGTACCTATGTGTGCCACTACCAGTTCAAGTCCAACTATTTATTATGATATGATTATTATTATATATATATATTATATGTATACATCTATATATATATATATATTCATATGTATGTGTATACATATATTGCATATACAAGTTGGGTATGATATATATATATATATATTGCATATACAAGTTGGGTATGATGTTTACATTATGAATGTCGGTTATTGCCCGAAAATGATAAGTGATTATAAGGTAGTATAGTTGATGATTAGTGATAACAAGGATTAGTGGTAGATATTATTTAACTAATCATGACTAGTTGATAAATGAGGATTTATTCGTCGAGGATGAATAGTGATAATTAATATTGTTTAAGCGATAAACAAAGACTATAGATTATATGATGACTAGTAATTAAATGAATTAATTAATAAGAGACGGTTAGCTAATAAATGATTATTAGCAATTATTGATGATAATTTTGTTGAATGATGGCAACATTATGGAATATGGGTACATTGTCAAATATTGATAAATGATCAATTGATGATAAATTGTGGAATGATGGTTAAATAATGACTTGGTTAGTTGTACGTGATAAATGGTTACTCATTATATCTTTGAGTGTACTCTTCGTGCGTATAGAGTTTGTGATTAGTTATTTACTTTCCGCACCAATTGGCATATGGGAGCCAATTTTGTAGTTTGTGATTACTTTCCTGATGCCTTATGATGCATTATTATTCTGATTTTATTTACTTGTATTGTACAGTGTTATTGGCATGTGTTGATGTCTAGTGTTTTATTATTATTTTGGTTAAATTAATTACTTTGTATAGCAACAATGGAGATGATTCAAGTTCATTCCTATGCCTTGACTTAGTTATGATATCTTGCTTTTTATCATACTTATATCATGATTTAGCTCTAATGTCGCAAAAAAACTAACCTCCAAAGAAGTATGTTGTGGTTGATGTCAAATATAGTAACCCAAATAAGGTTGGATCGAACCCACAAGGAATATGTGAAATAGTATCTCAAACTTGTCAAAATCCATGAGTAATGCGTAAAAGTAAATGGGGGGATATGGAAATCAACGGTAAAAAGTAGCCAAACTTGAATGCTTAAGTTTGTGAACAATGAAAGACAAATACTCGAATTGTGTTCCCCCTGGATTATCAACTCCATAAGTTTGTCGTGTTGGATCCACCTAACCCATTGCTCTGCGTATAAAGTTGACAAGCTATGTATTATCAACCATCTTGGGAACATGTTGATAAATCTCACCCTTCACCTTGTGAGTCTCAGGGTATCACTTTGTTGTCCTTTCTCGACAACCTCAGTCCAACTCTCACCTTTTGAGTCTCGAGTTGATTAGATGAAGGTTATTAGCGTCGAATCACTATTGTAACCTCATTTTCACAATCTCAAACTCCCTTATGAGGACGTTCTTGACTACAAGAAATACCTAAGATATAGTAGCCTAGGAGAAATTAATAAGAAGGAGACTGTAATACACATAGCTACAATAGAATAGATAAATCTCCCACTTCCCTTACGTAGTTAATTCCCCAAGGTTCCGAAAACCCTAGTCAAGGAATTTAGCTGCACATTTTCATGCAAAAGTCCATGGTAATCAATCAAGAAGATATGTAATTAATTGCACAATAATGAAAGAGTAATATCAAGAACCTCAAATTGAATACGAAACCAAAAATCGAAGAACAATTGTATCTACGATCAACGTGTGTAAAAGTATGCCAAAAATTATCAAAAGTGTGTAACATAATAATTAAATAATCCTAGGGTATTTTCAGTGTCTCAAAATAACAAAGGAATCCTAATAGAAATAGAATAGTAAAACTAGGTCGGCAGTGGTCATGCCTCTAATAATGAGTCATTAGGTCTCCTTATGACTCGTTGCCTATTATCGTAGCTCTCTTTCTATCTTAGGTGGTTACGAATCATATAGTCACATTACGATTCATATACTTCTAGTTGTTGTAACTCCAGTAGCTCTTCTTCCTCAGTGTGTTTGGGCCTGATTCTTTACGACTCCTCGCCATGAGTCATCATCAGATTTTATGACTCATGGTATTCAATCTAAGCACTGGAACATCTATTTTTAAGAACTTCAAACACTAGTTTCCTTATGAATTCTTGCTATAATTCATAAGGTGATTAACGACTTGTAACCAGACTAGTACTTCACTTCTTGAGAGCTTTTTCTTCTGCTTTTTAGTCCAGGCCACTTCCTATCTAACTCCCTTGAAAACACATCACATCCGACAAAAAAAAACTTAGTCAATACATAATTTCACCATTTTAAGCATCGAATGTGCCATGTTTATACGAAACATCAACACACTCAACTTAAAATGTTTGCATGTCCTCAGGCCAAATACAAAACCAAAACAAAAAATAATGCCTAATTAGGAAGACCCTAACATACCCTTGGTAGTCGACTTTATCAATATTTGCTCAAAACATATTATTCCCCTGCTCTTTTCAAGAACTCAACTATCTGTATTGATGTGGTACAACAATATGACACACAGGAATCAAATGATGGCATGGCATTAACAATAAACAACTAGTCATGCATACAAGTTACACTACCCAAACTGACAAATAATCTAACAACATGACCCATGAACCCTACCAGTCAAAGACGTACCACTCACTCATATGGATTTAAAAAGATGATATAGGTATGGTTAAGAGACGCTCTCACTCATAAAGAAGTTTCATAGTGTGCACAGAATGTCATAGGCTTATCCTTATTTTCTTTACCTTAGTTTTTAGACAGTCATGTTAGGATCACTATAGGAGTTTATTTTACTTGTAATGTAGCCTTGGGGATGGTTTGAGATATTTGGGGAAATTTTTAGTGACTTAGCCTCCTTGACACTATGATTTCTTTGGGGACCACTTATTTTCCAACTTTTCTTTCATTTCACCTTTGTTTCTCTTTTTTATTCTTTTTCAACTCGTTCTGATGGGTGTGGTCAGTTATTTTTTTCTTATTTTTCACAAATTTCTTTTTATTGTTCTTTTTCTATTTTTCACACATTTTCAATTTTTTTGTTTCTACCACACCTAACCCTTCTTTCTTATCTATTCACACCCCTTCTTCATACCCACTATTCCTTGTGCACCCCTATAATAACCACTCTTACCTTAGGTGATTTTCCATTTTTGAGGTGCACAGTGTCCAAGGAGGACGAGGACCAAGACAGGTCTATTGCAATTATAATTCAAAGGTAAATCGTTGTAAACAAAAATTAAGTTCACTAAGGCTCAAATTTTTGATCAAGGGATTTTTATTCACATTTGTCTAGTTATTTTTAGGCTAACGTGGATGTTTAAAAATGGCCTATGATCCTTTTCTGATAGTCCTACAATCTAGACAAGACTAACCGGGCAAATTCTGGTTGCCTTACACAAAGGGAACTAGGTAACACCTCACACACACATTGTATAGGGTCATACATTTAATTACTTCCTATATATATCATGTAATTGTTCACCACAGTTATTATGTTTCTAAATCTAATACCATTACGAGATTCACAATAGTTACATGTGCATATATATCACACAGTTGTTTAAATTCGTATGAAGGATATCAACTTTCTAAGCATGGCTACGTCCTTAGGTACAAATTATCCTCCTAACTGATCATCACACAACAAAACATATTGGTTACACATTCAAACCGTAGTCAACGAGAAAAGAAACACAATAAAAACAACCCATGGCGACTATGTGGTACACCTCCTCCCTTAAATAAATACCAACGCATTGTCCCTAGAGCATCCAGCCGTGTCAAAAAAGAAGAGAAGACAAACCTGGGCACGCTAGGCACCAGCTCATGCATAATTAGTACGAGGGCCTGCAAATCGGGCCCTACTCTCATCATTAGTGGTCCCAACAGCTGTCAAGATGTCCTCAGCAATAATGCCACCAGTGGTGGTCAGTACACTCAGTGGTGGATAAGGCGATGGGTTTATATCACTACCCCATCTCAATAGTATCTTGGACCCTCACCTTCCGGTCCTTCTTACTCCATATGTTCTCTTTTACTACTATCTCAGTTTTTTCATTCTTCGATCTTCTTCTCTTTGTCTGTTTTTCTTCTTTACCTTCTCAACAAGTACAGGGGTCATATCATCAATGCCCTAAATATTTTTTAATTCTTCTTCTGGCTGGATCTCCTCAAGAGTCAGTACGGGGTAAACTGGCCTCTCGTGTAATTCATTAACTAACTTTTGTAGCTCGACTATCTTGTTTATTATTCCTACCATATCCGGTGTCTAAACACCTTCAAGATGCCAAGCAATCCTTCCCTCAAAATAATTAAATCTTTTATGCATCATCCTGCTTTCTTCTTGAATTCTTATAATAACACAGAGTTATACTCCATTCTCTATCAGTAGCACCTTTACCTCCACGGTGCTCAACCTTTTCTTTACCTTATCCATAAAGGACTATGGCACTATCATATATCCAGCCAGAATGAACCTGGACATGGATGGTCTTGGTGCCACGGTAGGAGGTGGATTTGGGGCACCAGAGGTACCAGATGCATTAGAAGGTTGGGGCTCAGATTGACCGATCTCATTAGAAGTGTCACCTATTTTGGTGAATCCATAAGTCTTAGTGCTCAAATTACTATTTTGAGGTGCCTCAGCTAACAAAGGTCCTCCTTGCTTTGACTAATTATACATAGGATTTCCAGTGTCATGAATCAACCCCAAGATAGTGACGTTCTTCGGCTGAATAAATTGATCCACATCCAAAAGTTTTGGCACACCAGCCTCTAAGCATATTTATGTCAATAGGAACGGGAATGCTAGAATCACATCAGTTCTAACTGCACTATTGCGGATCTCTCTTGCAATGTATTGTGCTCATCAAAATCATACCCTCCCATGGTTCCGGCTATTAATGTTACATGGATTGGATTGATCCCGTTGTCCCTAGTTGTAGTCCACTATAAATTCACCATGCAATTTAATGAGCCTTTTATAATCTACTGCATAGTCACTCTCCAACCACCAACTACCCAACTAGTAGCTTCTCCATTTACAGCGACCAGTCATCCACTGAAAGTGCATCATCTTATCATCAGTGCCCATTTATTTCCTTTTAATTTTTTGCATTACATCTATGTGATAATAAATTTCATCAGTATTCACTGTGGTTGGAAATCTGGTCCATGCAATATTTTGAAAATAGTACTTGGGGAGATATTTACCCACACCCCTCTAATATTCAAAGAATTCAATGGTTCAACACCTTTCCACAATTATCCCTATGGGTATAATCGCTATAGCTCCCCTGGTATATCGTATAGAACTCCAGCACTAATGTGGGACTGGGCCTTAAATTCAGGCATTTCAGTCATGCCTATAGCTTTCAATCTTTGCTCAAGATATATCCCCCTCTGAGGAGTTTTGATGGATGGTTTTAATGTTAACCCTGAATTGTATGTGGACTCCGTCCAAGGGTACCCCATCTTTCAACGGACAGCACTAGAGTAGGCTTTATAGATGGTAGAGGCTGAGATGGTAGTGGTGGTAGCTGAATATCGATGGGAGTAACATTATCCTCACTCCCGCTCTCAGCTTTGTTGTTGTAGGATATTAATTCTTCGTCACCAGCATCATTACCATTTTCTCCTTCATCATTATCATCACTATCATCATCAGAGAATAACAGAGAATGTGGTGGTTAGGTGCTAGGATTCTTCATCCTCGGTGTGGTCCTAGGGGGGGTATCCTTCTCTATGAGAGCTACATTTTTCCCCCTCTAAGGTCGTTTCTCCCTTGGTTCTACCTGCCCCACCATTGGATATTCTTTGATAGATCCACTTGACTCATCACTGGTATCTTCGTCTCTACGATGACGAGTCTTTTATGGGGTAGGTTTCTTTGGAGTTTTCTTTGTTTAGGTTTGCTTCTTTGTTGCATCAACTTTTGGTGCCATTTTTCTATTGAAAATATATTTATTAGTAAATTCTAAAAAAAAGGAAAATAAAACTATAAAAAATTGGTGTCATTGTGCCTTTACTAGACTCATCACGACAAAAGCCAAGTAAGTATTTTTTTGGTCAGATTACGAGTCCTTCTAACGAGTCTTAATGTTTACCAATGACTCATTACCAATACTAGTAAAATGGCCAGAAACATATCATATTATGCATACACCTTCTTAGTTATTCTGATTTCTGATTATGAGTCGTAAGGATTGACTACGACTCATTTATATGAGTTGTAGTGTTACCAGAATCCCTACTTATCTAAACAACCATGTTATCGGTGGTTACGAGTTATGTAACGAATCATTAGGTTTCCCTCCGATTCATAATAAAGATAGTACCCACTGTAACATGGGTGTTTAGACTAGTTAGTTCTAATACTCAATCCTTTCATAACATACAAAACTCAAGCCCATATCAACACTTCATCCATCCATCCCTAAGTAGTTTTTTCAAGTACAAAGTCTATTTTTACTCCCATTACCATACTGCATAATAAAATTCTCAAGAATAGGGTTCGATTACTTTTAAGCACACACTTCTAGTCAAAAATCTAATTAATCATACATATTTAAAGCACAAACTTTATAGATTGAATTTTTAAGCACGGAGAACTTACTTGTTCACTTGAGACTCGTATTTCTCAACTTCAAATGAATTTTGTTCCCAAACTCTTTGAGAGTTTCGAAATTTGGGAGGGTTGACTTGGTTGATTTTGATTTTATGGATGAGTATAGAGTGTTTTAGTGTTGTGGTATCCGAAGGAAATATAGAGTGTCGTGATTTGAATAATTGGAAGGCCAATCATTTGCCCCTTTTTGTTTAATCTTATGATTAGAACCGGGTCGACCCGCTGGGCCTATAATGTTGGGCCTCATTACGAGTCTTTAATACGACTCATAACCACAGGTTACAGATCGTAGAATCCCCTATAAATACTAGAACCTTACCTAGGTGTTCAATAATTACGACTCAAGCTACGAGTCATAGTCATTGACTATGATTTATTTTTAGAGTCGTAATGACTCAAGAGACCAATTACCTGAGATTGGTCTGAGTTCTAGGTCCTTACGACTATTGCTCATGAGTTTTAGTGTCTACTTACGACTCGTAAAGAGCCCTGTATGGCCTGGTACCAGAAAATTATCTGATTAATCCTACATTCTCTAGTCCTATACATTAAACACACTAGTTAACCTATAATCAACTAAGTACAAAACATGCGTTGTCTCTCACGCATCACTTGATTTAACATCATGGTACAATGTGAATAGACTGGATACTCAAATTTAACCAAAAAGCCCCATGGTTTTCCTCCCATGTAGCACTTGATTTAACCTCGGGCACGACGTAATTTCCTTGGATACTCAGACTTCACCAAGGTCCATATTAAAAACCTCTTTAAGTTTTTCAATGTTTTCCATGTAGTGCTTCACTCTTTGCCCATTCACCTTGAATGGGGCATCACTATCCTACTTCGATTCTATTGCCCCATATGGGAAAACCCTCACTATAGTGAATAGTCCATTCCACTTAGACTTCAACTTGACTGGAAATAGGCAAAGTCTCGAATTATATAGGAATACCTGGTCCTGGCTCAAATAATCTTTTTTCAATTTTTCAATCATGATGCAGCTTTATTTTCTCCTTGTAAAACATAGAACCCTCATAAGCCCAGAGTTGGAACTCATCCAACTTATTTTATCTTATGCATACTTAATTTTATTGCATTATGACAGTTCAAATTTAGCTTTTTCAACGCCTATAGTGCCTTTGCTAAAGTTCCATAGGCAAGTGGCATGTCTTTCCAAAGACAAGATAGTACGGGGGAACCAATAGGAATTTTATAAACTATCTAGTAGGCCCATAATACATCATTCAACTTTCTAGACCAACCAGTCCTGTTGGCATTCACTATCTTCACCAGTATGGACTTTATCTCTCTATTCAAAACTTCAACCTATCCTCTTGTTTCGGGTAGATATGGTGTTGTCACCTTATGCTTTACTTTATATTTATCGAGCAAACTATTGAACAAGAAACTGTATAAATGTGGCCCTCCATTAGTGATAATAGCACGCAGAGTGCTAAATCGAGAAAAAATACGCTTTTTTAGGAATACGTGACACTTCTTCCTTCATTATTAGGGGGGCCTACTGCTTCCACCCATTTGGACACATAGTCCACTACAACTAGGATGTACCTCATACCATAATAGCTCATAAATGGTCCCATAAATTCCACGCACCATACATCAAATAGCTCCAGCTCTAAAATAGAGGTCAAAGGGAGTTCATGGCGCATCAAAATATTTCCCTCATGCTGGCGTTGGTCACAATCTGTAGTAAAGTCATGATCATCATTGTAGATTATCGTACTTTAGTACCCATACTGCAAGATCTTATAGGTTGTGCGGGTTTCACCATTTTGACCCCCAACTGGTGAACCATGAAAAGCTTTAGAATGCTCATCATCTCCACTTCAGGGATGCATCTACTAATGACTCCATCCTCATAAATTCTGAATAGATAATGTTTATCCCAAAAGAACTTCCTCACCTCATGCATAAACCTCTTTCTTTAATGGAAGAACGGATTCTCTGGGACAAGATCACTTGTCAGTTAATTTGTAAAGTCACCAAACCAGGGAATTAGGTCTTGTAATGCTGCCAAAATCTGCTCATATTGAAAAGTATCATAGATTTCAAGTACATTCCCCACTTTCTGCATTTCTTCATCCTCATATATATACAAATGATCAACAACTTAATTTTCTGTACCCTTTTAGTCTTTCACCTTAAAATCAAACTCTTGCAACAATGGAACCAAACGAATCAATCTAGGCTTCGTATCCTTTTTCACGATCAAGTATCTTAGGGTTGCATGGTCTGTATGAACAACAACCTTTGTGCCAATCAGGTAAGACCAAAAATTATAAAGGCAAAAACTATTGCTAGTAACTCTTGTTCTATAATAGTGTAAGTCTTCTGAGTGGTGTTTAATGCCTTGATAGCATAGTAAATAGGGTGCAGAATCTTTTCTCTCCTTTGGCCCAGTACAATACATAGGGCCACACTGCTCATGAAGGGCATCGGAAAGTGGTCTTTTGGGGTCTATGTGTTCAGCTTCCTATAGTTCATGCATACTCCCCAACCTGTAATTGGTCACATTGGCACGAGCTCATTATTCTCATTTGGTACAGCAATAATTCCACCTTTTCTTGGGACACGCTGAACAGGAGTGACCCACTTGCTATTAATGATAGGGTAAACAACACCAGAGTATAACCACTTAATGATATCATTCTTTACCACCTCCTGTATATGAGAATTTAGTCATTCCTAATGCTCTATACTATGAATGCAGTTTGATTCCAGTTGGATCTTATGAGTACAAATGCGTAGCGGAATACCCACAATATTAGCAATTGTCCATCTTATAGCTCTCTTAAACCTTTGCAACACTAACAACAATATTTTAACCTCATTATCCATTAAATCAGCTACAATAATTACTACAAGATATTGTCATCCCCCAAAAATGCATAGCACAAGTGAGATGGGAGGACGACCTTCAACTCCAAGATCATGGCTTCTAAATTGAAGGATGAGTGGGAGAAGTGGTTCTGATTTTAAATCTAGATCAAGCTTCTTTGGAGCATAAGTATTAGAACCTCTCCCATACATAGCACCTACCATATCGTCGTACTTCTTAATTCCATCACTTTTGAAATTTATAATCACTACCGATAATGCTTTACCACCCAGCCTTTTTTTAGTTGGAACAGTCAATGCATCAACTCCATCATCAATGACATCTATTACAGACATAAATGTCATATAGTTTGTTTGTCATATTAACTTCCATACATTAAAAGTTACATGTTCATCATTGAGTTTGAACTTCATCTATACCAGCTCCATGTCAACCTACGCCATACTCGCAGCTAAGAACGGTCTACCCAAGATGATAAAGACCTAGAAGTCAAACTCACAATCAATAATCATGAAATCGACTGGAAATATAAAGGATGCCAACTTTACCAACACATTACAAAGAAAACCAACCCATTTTTTCATGGTCCGATCATCCATCAAAAATCTCATCGATGTCGATTTAGATGCTCCCAACCCTAACTACTTAAACACAACTAGTGGTATATGATTAATACTGGTTCTTATATCACATAAAGACCGAGCAAAGTTGAAGAACCTAATGGTACATAGAATAGTGAATGATCCAGGGTCTTCCTTCTTCCCTACCAACGATCTAAAGGCAACAGGACTGCAGTGATAAACATTTTTAGTGGGCTCATAGGTCACTATTTACTTCCTAGTGACAAGATATTTGATGAATTTTCCATAACCAGGCATCATCTCCAATTCCTATACGAGTGGTATGTTTACAGACAACTCCTTCAATATAGACAAGAACTTTTGATACTTTCCTTCTTTTTACTTTTTTCAACCTCTAAGGAAAAGAAGGGGGAGGTCTCGAAATAATCTTCAATATAGGATCATTAACCTTTCCGTTACCTTTATCTTTTTTACTACTACTCTCAATATCTGATGATTTTCTAACTTTAACTTCTGATTGTTCCACAACATCAATAGGATTATCATCATTTTTTGGATCACTCATAGTGGGTATGGGCGGGTACATGGTTGTCTTACCACTCCAAGTGGTAATGGCATGGTAATGACTATCATTCTTTGGGTTTTGCACTATATTACTTGGAAAAGTGTCAAACTTCCTTTAATTTAATATGGTCGACATTTGAACAAATTGTTTCTCCAGTTGTTTGATTGCGATAGCATGCGACTCAACTTTCTTTTTTAACCCTGATATGTCCGCCTTAATCTCCTTAAGGCAGATTTCTTGACTTTTTGGCCTTTTACTAACTTCGAAAATATTGTTTCCATTCTAGACTTTGTATCTTTACTACCTGGTGGAACATATCTGTCACTCTTCTCTTTATAATCACCTTTACACCTCCAATACCCATATTATTCTCTGCTCCTATCTCGGTACCTATCACTATAGTATATTCGACCTTAGTTTCCTTGCCCCTTGTATTGAGAACCCCACCACTTCATGATCTAATACTTTGCTTCCTCATCTGCATCAAACTCATAGACTCTAAAACTAGATCCTTGTGCCCCAACTGTATTCACCTTTTTAAATATCATTGCTACAAATTATTTGAAATCATTCCAGTATTCATTCTGAGTTGTAAAAATTCTTGTGATACCATATCATCACTAGATCTATATTTACTAGCGTCCCTGAAAGCATACATAATAGATCCTCTATCAGCCTTCTAAGTGTGCCATCCTTAGTTAGTGAGAGAGATTTCAAAGTATTTCCTGCTTCATATCCTAGTGAAGATGCATAAGTAAACCTCCAGATATAGTGTCTGTAATCGCCTTAGAGTTAATATTCAGGGATTTGTAGAATACCTCCAACAGGTTAGATCCTAGAATCCGATGATGAGGTACCATGCTTAACTTCTTTTAACCTAAAAATGCTTCATACATAGACTTTGTACGCAACTGTCGGAAGTTTTAGATCACATATTTCAGCTATAGCATCCTAGTAGGAGGAAATAATAGATTCAAAAATTATTTGTACAGCTTATTCCTTGTGATTGAGCCTCTAGGAAGTTCCCCCACCTATAATGATGTTTCTCCTATCAACGAAAAAGGGAACAACTGCAACTCAACGCTTCCTGATCCATCCCTGATATGGTATATAAAGTACAAATCCCAGTAAAATTTCCAAGATACATGTTCCAATCATCTGTTGCCAAACCCAAAAATACACCCTTTAAACTCAGCAGCTGGATCATTACACTAGCAATATCAAACTTCACATTAAGCGCTAGAGTAGGAGGAATAATGGATCCTATGTCTGCAGGCTCCATATAACCTATATCCTCATCTTCATCATATGGTGGTAGATACCAATACATTGTTATCACTTGAGCTCTACCACTATGTTCTCTACCATGACCATTATTAAGTGGTCTATGTTGATCAGCTACTGGTCAAGGTCTGGCTAGCTCTGCCTGATTTGCTAACCTAGCTTCCTCCACCACTATTCTCTACTATTCACTTATTTCTACTAAAATCAACTTCATCTATCTATTAGTAATATTATGTGGATCAACTATAGAAGACAGAACTATAACAAGAGGATCATCCCAAACTCCTCTTGGAACACCATCACGAGCATGCTCTAACATACTTCTTAATGTTTGTAAAATTCTTTTTGATTCTGGATAAATGGGGAGTAAGGGATTTCCTTGACTCCTTATGCTAGGCATACACCGGCATATACCCAACTAAGAATAGAGAATAAAAGCTCGTGAACTACACCAACTTTAATTAATAATTCAATACCATAATTCCCCAGCAATGGTGCCAAATTTGATGTCACCCAAAAACTAACCTCTAAATAAGTATGTTGTGGTTGATGTAAAATATAGTAATCCAAATATGGTTGGGGTTGAACCTACAGGGAATACTTGGAATAGTACCTAAAACTTGACAAAATCCACAAGCAATGTATAAAAGTAAATGGGGGATTTGGAAATCAACAATAACAAGTAGCCAAACTCGAATGCTTGAGTTTGTAAATAATGAAAAATGAACACTAAAATTGTATTCCCCCTAGCTTCTCAACTCCGTAATTTTATCATGTTTGATCCACCTAACCCACTGCTCTGTATGTAAAGTTGACAAGCTATGTATTATAAACCATCTTGTGAATATATTGATAAATCTCAACCTTCATATTGTGAGCCTCAGAGTCACTTTGGTGTCTCTTGTCTACAACCTCTGTTTAACTCTTACCCTTTGAGTCTCGAGTTTATTAGAAGAGGGTTGATAGCCTCGACTCCCTATTATAACCTTCTTTTCATAATCTTAAACCACCTTGTAAGGATGTTCTCGAATACAGGCAATACCTAAGCTACTGTAGTAGCTTGGGAGCAATTAATATGAAAAAGATTGTAATAAACACAGCTACAATATAATAGATGAATCTCTCACTTTCCTTTCATAGTTAACCCACCAGTATTCCCACAACCCAATTCAAGGAATTTAGCCACTTATGTTCATGCAATAATCCATAGTAATCAATAAGAAGACATGTAATTAACTGCACAATAATGAAAGAGTATAATTTGGAATATCCAATTGAATACAAAACCAAAAATCCAAGAACAACTATATCAACGATCAAAGTGTGTGAAAGTACGCCAAAAATTATCAAAAGTTAATAACATAATAATGAAATAACCCTAGTGTATTTAGAGTGTCTCAAAATAATAAAGGAACCCTAATAAAAAATAGAATAGGAAAACTAGGTCGGCAGTGGTCATGCCTCTGGAAATGAGTCTTAGGTCTCCTTATGATTTGCTGCCTGTTTTCATAGCTCCCTTTCTGTGTTTAGTGGTTACGACTCATATAATCACATTATGAGTCATATACTTTAGTTGTAGTCACTCCAGTAGCTCTTGTTCATCATTACATTTAGGTCTAATATTGTTATGACTCCTCACTATGAGTCATCATCAGACTTTATGACTCATGCTCTTCACTTGTAAGCACTAGAACATCTATTTTTATGAACTTCAAACACTGGTATCCCTACGAATTTTTTATATGAGTGGTAAGGTGACTTAACGACTTATATCCAGACTAGTACATCACTTCTTGAGAGACTTTTCTCCTACTTTTCAGTCCATGCCATTTCCTATCTAACTCCCCTATAAAACACATCATATCGGACAAAACAACCTATGTCAATATATAATTTCACCATATTAAGCATCGAATGTACCATGTTTCTATGGCACATTAAGCTTACTCAGCCGATGATGCCTACTGAGTGCCCATTATTTTGGTACTCATACTATACTTTTGTATCTTTTTGGTGAAGATCCGAGTACTAGCTATCATTATTGATCGTGTTGTGCTTATTTTATAGAGATAGGGTGAGCTCTTAGAGTCAGAGACACCTATTTCCTTCTATCTTTAGATTTTTAATCTTTTGTTATCGATACATATGTTGTGGACTATTTTAAGTCTTTACGTTATAATATAATTAGATGCTCTTGTACTGGATCTACCAGGTCATGGGATGGTATCTTATATTGACTGTTTTATTTATTTAGAACCCTCTGCTTATTTAAAAGTGTGTTTTTCATTTTTATCTATGATTGGGAATTTTCCACCAAGTTAACCCATTGCGTTTAGCTTTGGGTTACAGTTTGTCTTATCTACTGGAAGGATAGAGCAGGTGTCATCATGAATTATAATTCGAGTCATGACAAGTTTAGTGGATCAATAAAAATTAGTGTTCATACTCTTGGCAAGGTACTGAATACCCTTTCAGCTAAGGTTATAGGTTAGACCTTGATTAGCTTAGATTAGGGAATGACATCTATTCCTAGATCCCATAATCCATAATTTATAGTTCAAATTAAAAGTCTTGTATAAGCTTGTATTAGGTTAAATAGCTCATTATACAGCAATGTTCATTACTTGGTCTTGTATTAGTTTACCGTGTACATGTACCATGTTTAGTTTATATCGGTTATTTCTTATCACACAAACTCATAACATTTAAAGTATTAATTACATACCTTCTTTGTGCTATATTATGTCATAATATAGGTTCTAACACTCAATATTTAGATCATAACTAGTATGATGTCTTATCATATCAGCAGAATTTTTGGTGAGTCCTCATCATGCGAGGGCTTGTTTTAGGATTTTATTTCATTTTTTTCTTTGTCATTCCCAGTATAAAGACAATTAGAGTTATCTAGAGACGTGTCCCAGCAACTCATCTTAGAAGAGATTTTTCAAACTTATAGTTAGATGTTCAGCTTGTGATCTCAGATTCAGTTATTATTGATTAGTTTCCTTTTGAATATTTATTTCATTATTTACTTTATCTTCCATACACATGTTTATATATCAATTATTTTTAGTATTCTTAGTGATTTCTAGGCCATTAGATAGCTTGGGGTCATTTGTGATTCTAAGCATCGTATTACGACTAGAGGGTAGTCTAAAATCAAGACAAACTTGGTATAAGAGAAATGGTTTTAAAGTGTCCTAATGTGTTTGAAAGTCACGTGAAATAGAGTACTGTTCATAGATGTAAAGCACTCCATGCTTATGAGTGAGAGGCTATGAGATATTTAAGGAAACGTTTCACTTCTTTCATGCTCATATCATGAGATAAATTGTAAGATCTATTAAAACTATACTCTAGCTTGATCTCTGTGTGTTTATAGAATATGTCTCCAAATAAAACTAATGAAAAGAAGAGTGTAAATAATAGCAGGGTTAAAAATAAGCAAGCACTGCATCAGCTCTACAAAACCCCTAAATAAATAAGTCTCCCATGCTGAATTTAGAGCATTTTTTACAGCCTTAGACAATTCTATAACCACCCAGAATATCTAGCCTATTGTGTCACTAGCTAACCCGATAGTGAATGAAGTAGTAGCCAGAGTTCGAGACTTTACTCGAATGAATCCTCCAGTGTTCTTCAAGTCAAAGATTGAGAAGGATACACAATAGTTTGTGGATAGTATTTATAAAGTTACAGAGAATATAGGTGTTACCCTGACTCAAAGTGCTGACCTGGACACCTATTAGATGCAGGAAGTAGATCATACTTGGTATAAGCAATGAAAAGAGGATATGGGTGCAAATGTCAAACCAATCGAATGGGATAAGTTTATTGTTGCATTTCTAGACAGGTTCTTCCCACTTGATCTAAGGGAGTCCAATGTGTAAAAATTCTTAAATATGAGTAGGGTAGCATGAGCGTGAAGGAGTATTCCCTTAAGTTTACTCAGTTGGCAAGGTAAGCTCCGACTATGGTTGTTGATTCTAGGGCTCGCATGAGCAAGTTTTTGTCTGGTGTTTCTGAGGATGTGGTCAAAGAATATAGTAATGCTATGTTGGTAAATGAGATGGACATCTCCAGGATGATGGTTCATGCTCAGCAGATAGAGGAAGAGAATGTTAAGGAGGGGGAATAAGAGGGCTAGAATAGGTAGCATCAATTTCTCTCAATAAAGATGAGATAGTGGAATTCATTCTTAATTTTTCCAAAAATCTTCAAATCTATCCCCTTCTTATGCTAGTGCCCAAGTTCCCAAGTTCAACCAAAATACTTGAGATAGGGCACTAGGCTCTAAGTCCTAGGGTAGTATGAGCAGTGTTCGTACCAACATGGTATGTAACAAATGTGGTAGGAACCAAAAGAGTGATTGTATGGCCGATACTAATGGTTCTTTAGGTGTGGAAAGACAGTCCACATACATAGGGAATGTCTAATGGCTTCCGAAAGAGGTAGGGATGCTCGTTAGCAAAATCAATCCAATTCTACAACAGCTCCAACAGGCTGCGTGACTCAGTAGAGTGCCTCATCTAGTGTAGATAGAAAACATTGTCAGAATAGGTTATATGACCTTCAAACTTGAGAAGATCAAGAGGTTTCTCCAGATGTATTCACGGCGATGTGATAGGTTTTCCATATTTATGTCTATGCATATTAGATCCTAGAATCACACTTTTTTTGCAACTCCCTATATAGCAGTAGACATTGATGTCAATTCCAAAATTCTTTTAAAACCCTTAACAGTCTCTACTCCAGTTGGTGACTCAGTCATAGATAGACAGGCATATAGAAATTACCTAGTTAAAGTTCCCATAAAGTCACCACAGTTGATCTCATAAAGTAAAACATGATAGATTTTGATATTATTCTAAGTATGGAGTGGGATCTTAGAAACTCAATATAGAAATTTCAAAAATAGATAAAATTAAGGTTTCCCATAATATCAGGAAAAGTAGTGAAGAAAATGTGGGAATTTCAACTCTCTTCCTTTAACCTTCCAGCTCGGTCAGTTTTTATTCAGGGACGAATGGCCAAGAGGGGAAGATATTGTAACACCCCAAAAAAATCCAAGACAAGTATAGAACCATGCTTCAAGTACATATAGGAGTAAACATCAAGTTTATACAGTATGAGAAGGAATTTTTCCATGTACTAAGGACATAAGGACCTCCTAGCCCTAAACAAGCAAAAACCACCCTTACAAATTGATTCCTTAAGAAATGATCAGCTTCGGATGGGCATAACTTCTAGATTCTAATGTATCTTTGAGATATAGACCCACCAAATTATATATATAGGAATTATATTTCCAACACATCCAGGTTTTTCTTAAACCGACATCAGAGTAAAAAGTTATGGTCTTTTTAATAAATTATTGATTCAAAATTTAGTAAATACAACTCAAAGTCAAAAAAACATACAGGTTGGACCCAGTTAGCTCAAACTGGGTATATGTGTTATTAGTATCTCTCATAGTACATATTTTAGAGTTGAGATCTAGATTCTTGCATGACTTTGTAATGAGTTCATTATACAGTGATCTTAGGCATATTTATACTCCTAAGTATTATTATCTATGCGCATTTAGCTTAGTTTTGGGTACTTATTTGTGTGATTAATGCATGGTTAATGGTGTAATTGGGTATTTTAGTATTTAATAACATGTTTATAATGTTTAAGGTTCAATTAAAACAAGGTATGAATCAAAAATATCAAATAGAGTTTAGACGAGGAAACTAGTTGCGCTAGCTTGAGCTACGCTTGGTTCTACTGTACTTTGATGAACTCTATTGTATCATATGAAATAGTGCTTGTTATTTGATGTTATATGATACCATTGGGGGTATTTTTACACTAATTTAAGACTACAAACAATTCCTAAGTAGTGGGAAAATAAGAAGACAACATACTATGAAATCGAAGACAAAGGGAGCAAAATCGGATACCTTGGGCTACCCCTTGTATCGCTCACCTCAAGGCAGGAAAAGGGGTGATTTTTGAACTATAGAGAAACACCTAATTGTTTTATCCTCTAATTGGGTCTTATCCATGCCCTAAATGTATTTTTGATGCAAAACAGCATAGGGCAGCCTCTGGTACGTCCACAACACTATTTTAAGCCTCCTAGGTCAGGGACAATGATATCAATTGATATATTTCCTGTTGGGGAACTTAAGAATGATCTAAAACACTATAAAATCATAACTGATAACAATTTTAACATACCTTGGAAGCAAGAGATGAATTGGAGAGAAGGCAAATAAGTAAAGGGCTCAAACTAAGGTTCTTTGTTCTCAAACTTTATTTTCTTGTAGTTTACTTTATAAACTCATCTATGGTGATTCCTTGTAATACTATGAGTGGATAAACAGCCAAATTATAAGGTTTAGTCCACTAACATGATTGTGCAATTGTGGTTTATAGCTGGTTTATATGTTTCTCAAGTACGTGACTATTCTTATGTTCTTGTTTAACTATTCTAAAGCATCGTGAACTTTAGGATAAATCTAAATCCCAAAACAAATTAACCATAAGAGTTAAGTGATGGAATCAACAATGTAATGAATGTGTATCATGTCTTTAATCATTAGAATCTAACTGTTAATGGATGAATAGCAGTTAGGATAGCAATATACCTAAACGCCCCTATGTGACTAACAAAATGGGAAGATAGTTTAATGCATCCATATTAAAGACTCACATCCCTACTCAATGATGTAGTTATCAGATAAATATGGGTAGATGAATTAGAGGACGGCCATTTCCAAGTTATAATATCAACCCCATAGATTACAAATCATGATAAAGACGAACACCGATTAGAAAACATAGTTACACATGAATATATAGTAATGTCTCAACCCTATAACTCTTAGTATATTGTTTTCAAACCGAAGTTCATACCATTGTCTTTTTTCTATTTAGTTTATAATTACCAAACTAATTTCTTAATTGGTTACACTTCCACTTATTCAATCGCATTAGTAAAGCTAGAATTGGATCGTTGTTAAATGAAGACCATGTGGGATTGATATTCGTCTCAAAAAGGGCCACTTTATTACTTGTATGACTATGTACAATTGCATATGTGTTGGTATGTAACAAGTTTTTGGTGCTGCTGTCGAGGACTTGAAAATTGACAATTGTCTTACTTTTAGTTTTGCTATTTTTTTATAAGTGCTAACGACTTGATCTTAGCTTCTAGATTTATAGGTACATGTTTGAAACATGAGTAAGCTGGCAAGGGAAAAGGATTTGGCAAACCCATATCCTTAACCTGAGTGACGCTTACATCAGCTAAGCAAAAAATAGTACTTTCTCTATTGTATATAACATATTTAAGAACTGATCATATGCGGTCGCATTTGGTGAATGGTAGACCTAAAAATATTACATATATATATATATATATATATATATATATATATATATATATATAAGAATGTGTAAATGTTTAAAAATTATAGAAATATTAGTACACTTACACACCTCATATGTAAACTATGTTGCAAAGAATGCATACACTTGATTTTCGTGGAATTGAGTCTTCAATGAACTGAAGATCCAACATGCAAAACACAATTAGTTTCCTTAAGGGAATGAGTAAATAAATATGATATGTTTATTTTTAATATCTTTACTTCAGACAAGGCTCAACTTCTGGGTAATTCAGCAAGACATACAAAATTGTTGATTTGTGCTCCATGGTAGTGAGCTGATGAAATATGTTATTTTTAGCCTTACTACCAGATTGATTAAAAATTGATATTGGTTGCAAATAAGGCTCATTCTCATCGTCCTAATTTTGATTCAATTGTTTCTTAAATAAGCAACTTCATCACCAAAGTAGTATGAACAAAATTGAGACGTTTCTCTTGCAAGATATGGCTCAACTATAGAGCCTTTCACCCTATATTTATTTTTGGGAACCCTTTTTAATTTTTCAATTATCTTGCATAATATTAAGATTAGATATTTACTATATAAAAATAGATATGTATGAATTTAAATATGTTGCAATTACTTACTGTTCGCCTGGATGCATCCACCTAGTTTGAACTAGGCCGCCTAGCCGAGCTTCGTGGACAAGGTAAATGGGAAGATGTTCCATCACATTGAAGAACCCAGGTGGAAAATTCTTCTCCAACTTGTTGGTGATAAAAACAATATTACTTTACATTTGAATCATATTTTCTTCTTTTAATGTGGTGGAACATAAGTCTTTGAAGAACAAACTAATCTCTGCTATCGGTTTTCATATGTTTTCAGGAAAACTTATAAAAGCAATTGGAAGTAATTGTTCCATGAAAATATGACAATTATGGCTTTTTATTCCCTGTAATATTCCTTGTTCCATATCAGCCGTCTTTCCCAAATTTGAGGCATATCCATTGGGCATCTTCAAATTTTGGACCCACTCACATATTTTTCGCTTTTGGTCAAACTTGAATGTATAACTATCCTTGGTCTTACGAACATTGCCATTGGGCCCCTCCTATAAGTGTAATTCTCTATGCTTGCAATATTCTGGTAAATCAATTCTAGCCTTAGGATTATCCTTTGTCTTGCCGGTAACATCCATAACTATGTTGAACAAGTTGTCAAAATAGTTCTTCTCAGAGTGCATGACATTAATATTATGTCTAAGTAAATTATTTGGCCAATATTCTAACTACCAAATTATACTTTTCTTAGTCCAATTATGTGAAAAGCCATATCCATCAAACTTATACAATAGTTCCTCACGAATTTTTGAAAAATCCTAGACTATCTCTCAGATGTCATAACCAGATAACCTTGGAGGTGGACCATCATGTTCAGTTATATTCTTTCTGAATGCATTCTTGAGTCTCCTAAACTCATGATTAGATGGAAAAAAACAACGATGACAATCAATCCATGAATTTTTCCTACCATGTATCAAAGTGAAAGATTTTATTTTTTTCATGCAGTATGGACAAGCCAACTTTTCAGTTGTCATTCGCCTAGACAACATTCCATAAGCAGGAAAATCATTAATAGTCCACATAAGATATGCACGCAAATTGAAATTCTATTTAAGTGAAATGTCTCAAGTTTCAACCCTCTCATGCCATAAAATTTGAAGTTCATCAATCAAAGATTGAAAGTAGACATCTATTCCGCATTTTGGATTACGTGGTCCAGGAACAACACAATTCAGAAATATATATGGACTGGTTATCAATATTTTAGAAGGAAGATTATACGGGGTGATAAATACAGGCCAACATGAATATGGCGCAGCACCAATATAAAACAGTGAGAAACCGTTCACACACAATCCCAAATGAATACTTTGTGGCTCAGCTGTAAAATTTGGATATGTTGCATCAAAATGCTTCCAAGCCTCTCCATCATAAGGATAACACATAACACCAATGGGCCTTCTATTTTCACTATGTCATCTTATATGAGAAGTTAATATGTTTGAAGCATACAACCTCTTCAACCTTGATATTAGAGATAAATAATGCATCACCTTAATAACAATTTTATTTTCACAACAACCACGCTTATATCGAGGGTGTTGACAAAACATACAGGACTCTAGGTTATCATCTTCCTTAAAGTATAAAATGCAATCATTTTCACAACAATCACTTCTAACCGATCAGAGATCTAACTTTGACACCATTCTTTTTGCCTTATAGAAAGAATTGGGAACCTCTAAAGCGGGACCAACTAATTATTTAATAAGGTCTATCATTTAGTTCATTCCTCCTTCAGTAATATTCCGATCAGATTTAATACTTAATAATCTAACAGTAACAGACAAACAAGAGTGTGAACACCTATCAAACAAAGGATGACTAGCAGTATGCAATTATTCATAAAAATAGCGTGTTTCTCTATTGGTAACATATTGGATATTGTCCCTAAAGTCACCCCCGTGTTGTATCCCAAAAGTATCATGCACCATTTCTATCATCCTAGTATCTTGATAGTTATTATGCCCTGCAAACCTACTACTTTCATCAATAACAAAGTTATTTTTCTCGACATCACCAAGACTAGTACGCAATCTTAAAAAGTCCTCATGAAACCCTTTTCTATAAAGATGATCCTTCACAACTTCTTCTTTTAAAATACTTGTACCATCACACACAAGGACAAATAATCCCCCAAAAAAGTGACCAATCATCAAGTTTCTTGGCATGTGCAATAAATCGATTGACACCTTCAATAAATTTCACCCTAAGACCCACTCTATTATCATTATTTGTTAATATATCCAGCTATAATCAGGTTTCATCTACATAATTAATCACATTCAAGTAATTATTTCAAGTCACAAAAGTTCACATTTCAAGTACTTAAATTCAAAAAAATAAGTCACTATTTCACATTTCAAGTACCTATACTTAAACATTTTCAAGTCACTAATTCACTTCACAAGTTACCAAACTAAACTAAATTCAAAATGAAAAGTTCACATTTCAAGTATCTACACTTCAAGATTTTCAAGTCACTAATTCACCTCTCAAGTTACCAAACTAAACTAAATTCAAAATAAAAAGTTCACATTTCAAGTACCTACACTTAAACATCTTTAAGTCACTAATTCACCTCTCAAGTTACCAATGTAAACTAAATTCAAAATGAAAAGTTCACAATTCAAGTACCTACACTTCAACATTTTTAAGTCACTAAGTCACCTCCCACATTACCAAACTAAACTACATTCAAAATGAAAATTCACATTTCAAGTACCTACACTTCAACATCTTCAAGTCACGAAGTTACTTCACAAGTTACCAAACTAAACTACATTCAAAATAAAAAAATTCACATTTCAAATAC